>CM028130.1:2400000-4955000 GCA_016271365.2 Neoceratodus forsteri
GCCAGGCATAGTCTCTGGATCCCCTCCGAGGAAGGAGAGCTCTCCTCTGGATGCTCAGTCCTTCCTCTCCCTTGCTGACCCCCAGTAGCCCAGGCTCATTCCCGAACCCGGATCACTGGTGTGTCGCGAGGTGAGGCATCCAGTGCCTCAACCCTCAGCACCAGTGAACTAGCTCATTTTTCCTTTATTAACAGTTAATCTTATTACAAATAATTATGCAGAGTGTTTGTGTGCCACTATGTGAACAAATGCAGTGTCTGACAGTGTCACCGCATGCATACATTAATTTGTTTAATCTAGAGTGAGAGTAATATAGCAAGAAACACATTTTTTATTGTTATAATACAGGTTTGGTGGCAAGTAGAAGTAGACTACTATAATGTGTTATTTTATGTTAGTGACATTACACTTGCTCCTCCCCCACCCACCACCACATCCCCTCTATAATGTCCCCACTAGAATGACATATATTACTGAACTCTGTGCCATCGCATGACAGTGAAGCCACAGCTTCCTGTCTCTGCCCCCCCATACAGTAAATACATTTATATTTTACATGCAAGCATAATGATAGCAACAGATGCATCATCCCATCACATAAAATACGATGTGTTTCAGTTTATGTTGTAAGTGTAGAGCTTGCCTGTTTTTTTTATGAATTAGTATGGCTCTTAAAAGAGCCGTTTGGTTATCTTTAATAATAGATGCTGCAGATATATAGAGGTACACATTCAGAAAAGTGCAAGAATGCCATCATGGAGGTCCCCAAGGAAAATAGTGCTGTCAGTGTTTGAGAGATGCACACCATCTTTTAGATAAAACCAATATTTAAAATGTTGAATTTGAGGGTGGTGTATAATGTGCATTCCAATTACACAAAGGAATCCAGATATTTGGATGTTGACCTTATGCAGTAATCTTTTGAGTCCAGGGCAGTATTCCTCACTTCTCCAGATCATCTGCTCTGTAATATCAGAATACCAAATATTACAAGCATGTAACATATCAATAAGAGACTGCAAATCTGACTGTGCAGCCTCAATTAAATCTGCTCCCTTTTTGTGGCCCAAATCATTGCCTCCAAGGTGGATGAGGAGTATGTCTGGTGCAGTGTGTGCCTCCGGTAGCTGGCACATAGTTGGCATGAGCTGCTCCCATCTCATGCCACCCTTGCCAAACCGCAGCACATCACAATTTGGTAGCTGCAAGTTATTGCCAAAATAACTTAACATAGAAACATAGATTTTGACGGCAGATAAGGACCACTTGGCCCACCCAGTCTGCCCATTTCCCTACCTTATGGATAAGCTGTAGATAATAGTTAACCAGCAGATCCTAGTTAACCAGCAGCCTACTTCTTCCTACCCCTGCCCCCTAGAATTGCCTTATGACTGTTCCATGCATGCTTTAATTCCACCACTGTTTTTGACTCCACAACCTCCTCCGGAAGGCCATTCCATGCATCCAGAACCCTCTCTGTGAAAAAATACTTCCTTAAGTTACCTCTGAGCTGCCCCCTTCTATCTTCAAATTGTGCCCCCTTGTACTTGCACACCTTTTTTTTTGAAAGATGCTACCCTCTTGGACTTTGTTGATTCCCTTGGGGTACTTGGAAGTTTCTATCATGTCTCCCCACCTCCTTTCCTCAAGGCTGTACATATTTAGCTCCTTAAGTCTCTCTTCATATGTCTTCCAGTGCAGACCTTGCACCATTTTAGTTTCCCTCTTCTGGACAGCTTCCATCCTGTCTATGTCTTTGCAGAGATTGGGTCTCCAGAACTGCATGCAGTAGTCCAGATGGGATCTCACCAACTGTCTGGTACAGAGGATAATAACTTCCTGTTTTCTACTGGATGCCTCCTAGCATCCCAGTATCCCCCAACCCTTCTAGCTGCCCTCTCACATTGCTTGCCCACCTTTAGGGTCATCTGATATGACTACCCAAGGTCCCTTTCCATTTTTGTTGTTAGTATCTCACCCACCATGTGTACTTTTCCCTGGGTTTTGTTTCCCAGGTGCATTACCTCACTTCTTAGCATTGAATCTAAGCTGCCATACATTTGACCATTCCTCTAACCTTGCCAAGTCCTTCTCATCCTTTCCACCCCACCTTAGCATCATCTCTGTTGCAGATCTTTGTGTCATCTGCAAAGAGACATACTTTTCCTTCCAGTCCCTCTGCAATGTCACTTATAAAGATATTGAAGAGGATTGATCCTAATACTGAACCCTGTAGTACCCCACTAGTAACCCCCATTTCTTCAGAGTGGACTCCATTTACTGTTACTCTCTGTGTCCTATTCTCCAGCCAATTCTTTACCCAGGCTGTCATCTTGGGACCCACTCCCAGGCTGGCTAACTTGTATATTAATCTTTTGTGGGACTGTGTTAAATGCCTTGCTAAAGTCTAGGTGAGGCCATGCACAGTCCCTCCTTGTTCTCTACTTTGGTCACCCAGTCAAAGAAATATATCAGATTTGTCTGGCATGACCTTCCCACTGTAAATCCATGCTGCCTTGGGTCCTGTGCTGCTCTGGCCTCTAGATACTCAACAATTCTTTCCTTCAGAAGTGATTCCATCATTTTCCCTACCACTGAGGTTAAACTAACAAGTCTGTAGTTTCCTGCTTCTGCCTTGCTCCCACTTTTGTGAAGGGGAATCACATCTGCCCTTCTCCAGTCCTCAGGTACCACCCCATCCTCCCATGATTTTTTAAAGAGAGTAGGCAGTGGTGTCACTAGTTCTACCCTTAGTTCTTTTAGAACTTGCTCTATTAAATGCAGCTGCCCTTTGTACCAGGCTGCTCCCCACAATCCAAGCACTGACTCTGGAGCGTTCTGCCATTCTGAATAAAAAAGTAATATTCTGATAGAGGCAGCAGTCTATAAAATGTGTTTCTATCTGAACAGTCCTCAAGCAAATGACTGGTGTTTGCATGTGATGAAGCTGTGACAGTAAGAAAATGCTGTCTCATCTAGCAACATACAGTGTGATCACTTATCATTGGGTACCTGGTGCTTCAAAAGACCAGTCCACTGAATACTTCTTCCTGTGTCAATAAAATTGTTTGGTATTGGCCTTTTGTTTATTAAACATTCTTTTTATTTTGGCAGGATAAGGCTGATGCTTCATTGGCCATATGCTGTAACATGTTAATATAGAAGATTTCTATTGGTCAGTGCCAATCTCCATAGAGTCAGATGACAACATCTGTTCCTCTTTTGAACTGCTATTCTGTGTGGTAAGAAGTCCTCTCACTCATGGTTATTAAAATGATATTTTAAACAGATTGTAAATGTGTGACAAATATATGTGAGAAAAATCAGTTTGTGACAGCGTATTATCAATCATGCTTGGTTAAATTGCTGCTGTTGTGTGACATTTACAGAAATTAAATGATTAAAGTTGCTGGTTAACTAGGCTGTTTAGGTGTGGTTACCTTTAAAAGTTACTAGTTTAAAAAAGGCAGCATTGTGCAGGTTTGTAAGACACAGCGTTTGGAAGCATGGGAAGTATACTGTTTAGTGTATGTGCTGCTTTGAATTTAATTCAACAGCCTTAAGAATGCAGTGAAGCAGTGTAATTTTTCAAATGCAGTGCTAATTTGGGGAGAAAAAAACATGCCAGGAATAGTTTTGTATGGTGCTTTTCAAACTCATATGGTTTAAAAATGACACATGGTACAACATTGGGAAATTGAGCAACTGGTAGAACACAAACTCCAATTTTTATATATTCTATTTTTATGTAAATCCATTCATTAATATGCTCAATCAATAGTGTTTTATGTTGTCTGAATATGAAAGTGAAAACCTGCACTGCAATAAAGCTATGCAACATGACCAAATTAGACAGCTTATTAAGCCAAAATGCTCAGTAGTCCAGAATATGGGAGTACAGCATTTTAAAGCTTACAAATTCTGATTTTGATTTTATATAACATTATTAACACTAAATCAAGGGAAAAGTGTTTTAAAAGCTTAATGATTAAAAAGTTTACTCACAGTTTTGTGGTAAAATTCAAGCTGCTGGACTGTAAAATCCAAGATGCCCGACTTCCTGTGTTTCCTGTGTTCCGACTGGTGCAGAAAACTCATTTCCTGTTGTCATTCGTATCCTTGTTTGCAAGCTTTCAAAATCCTTGATTGGGGCCCTTGACAAATGGGGATCCTCTTTCGCAAGCATGCAAAATCCTTGATCACAAGAATATCGTGAGGAAAGAGAATAGGACATTTGTTATTTTAAATGATAAAATACATGTTTTTAATTGTTATGATTGGTTTAATAAACTTTTGTGTGGCTTTTTGGGGTTTTATATTTAAAAAATTTGTAATGTTCCTACATTTTTGTATTAAAAAAAAAATACTGATTCTCTTTCATGAGCTTACAAAATCGTTGATGGTGACTCATGCGAATGGGGATCCCCTTTGCAAGCTGACAAAATCCTTGATCGAGAGATCAATGTGAGAAACGAAAACAGGAAATTAATATTTTAAATGAAAAAATACATGTTTTTAATTGTTATGATTGTTTTAATACTCCTTTATATGAGTTTTGGGGGTTTTATAGATTAGTATTTGGTATTTTCACTACATCTTAGTATTTAAAAAAATATCAATTCTCGTTCACAAGTACACAAAATTGTTGACTGTGACTCGTGTGAACAGGGATCCCATTTCATGAGCATTCAAAATCCTTGATCATGAGATTACCACAGAAACAAGAACATGAGTTACATATTTTTAAATGCAAAAATACATGTTTTTAATTGTTATGATTGATTTAGTACAACTTTTTATGGCTTTTGGGAATGTAATAGGTTAGGATTTGTTTTTTTCTCATTACATTTTAGTTTAAAAAAATATTGATCCTTATTTGGAGAATACAAAATCGTTGCTTGTGACTCATATGAATGGGGATCCCATTTCATGCAGCTTTCATAATCCTTGATCACAAGATTCTTGATGATCCCATTTCATGAGCATGTTACATCCTTGGTAGTGAGCAAGTGACAAACAAAGATTCTTGATAGTGAACCTTCAAAGTCCTCATTCGAGAGATAATTTTCAGAAACTGCATTTTTGCATATGTTAGCTTCTTTATGTGCATGGGAAAAGAGTATTTAAAGGATAATGATGAGATTTCTATGTAGTATGGGTGAATGGTATTAATGTATTTTTTTCATGTTTATTCAGACAGTGTGGATAAAAGAGCAAATTATTTTGTATATGTGACAACAGAGTGGGTAGTGTTGTTAATATTATATTTACTTCACTTTTAAAAAGTGTGGCGTGAAGGCTGTGATCTGGGCAGGGAGTTAGTGTTCTTGAAGCATGGTATTGCCAACAGAGGGTGTGGTATTTACAGTGGGTGTTTTGGGTGGATTGGGAGGCTGTTGAACACAGGGAATGTGTAACATGCATGCACATGCCAGGCAAAATGGTTGGGGACATGTTTGGATGTGCATGTTGCCTCAGTGGGGTTTATGCAACCCATGGCTATTGCTGGGTGCACACCACATTATGCTGGGTGGATGTTTGGAAGAGAAATGCAAATCACTCCATAATGACATGTTAATTGTCCATTGTATCTTACATGTATAAGGAGCCAGTTGCATTTTGCTTACTCTGAATTCCATCATTGCACACACAGCATCGTACAATTTGCTGGTGCATTGTTTTCACAGTCTGCCTAGGGGTTGTGCTGATACATGTATTGGTGGGAACAATTGTGTTATTAAAACAGGGGGTGCACTATGAGCTGCATCTGATGTGAATACCACTGTTTGCGATTGGTACACCTCATTTACATTCACAGCATTTCATTTGTGGAGACCATAATTCCTTTGTGAATCCTACCTGTGTGTGTTACTAGTAGCAAAAGAAACAGACACAGCAAAACAAATTGTGACTCCATAAAACAGACAAACATTTCTAGCAGGTTGAACTGTCATGTTGATGTGTCATACAACTGTTGCTAAGCATACATACAGTTATTTCTTTTAAACTATTTAAAGTGGGTGGTGTATTGTAGTTTGATTTCTGTATCCCAATTGTCATTTAATCAAACTTTCTGTTTTGGTTATAGGTATTACTTATGAAGAGAAACACAGAGTTCAAAGAAGAGTCACAGAAATGACTTGTACAAAAAGTGCACCCAGTTTCAAATCATGCAGGTATCTTGGTGGCTTCCTGTCATGTCAGAATGAGAAAACTAGCATTTCTCATAAACATAAAACAGCTGAGAGTTCTTATTCTACTGGCACAGTGTCTAAAAAATGTGTACATGTACAAAAATGTGTTTATTCTGGGAAACTGTCATTGAAGAATAAAAAGAAAAAGTCAGTTTCACTGACAAGACCTGCACTATGGCATCAAAAGGCTATTTGTGCTAGATCTGTGAAACACACAAAACGTGGTGTTGGTAACAGTTGTGGTTCTGAGCATCACAGTAAAAAACATTTCTTAAAAAAAATGGTACATGCTGCTAAGATTGAACAAATCATTTCAGCAGTTGTCAGGCACAAAGGAAAGAAAGTTAAAAAGAAAACTTTCTCTCATGAAACTGTGTTTGAGAGCAAGACACTTTCTGAATAAGGCCATGAACATACATTCATAGTTGTGGGCTGTTATGATGTCAACCATTGATAAACTG
This sequence comes from Neoceratodus forsteri, assembly GCA_016271365.2. Classification (NCBI taxonomy): domain Eukaryota; kingdom Metazoa; phylum Chordata; order Ceratodontiformes; family Ceratodontidae; genus Neoceratodus; species Neoceratodus forsteri. The sequence goes on from CM028130.1 coordinate 2,406,656, forward strand.
TGTGCCAAAATTGAAGACATGAGAAATAGACTAACTGCATTTGAACACTGAAAGAGAGACAATCTTTGTTCAGTGTTTGAAGGGAAGAGGATGCATTGTGAGCATTCTAAAACATATTTTTGTGAGGAAACATACAATAATAATAATACTAATTCTTTATTGATAATGCACCTTTCACAATCAAGGTGCATAACAATAAAACCAATTTAAAACATATAAAACCAAAGAAAACATAGAAACATAGAATTTGACAGCAGATAAGGAACGCTTGGCCCACCCAGTCTGCCCATTTCCCTACCTACTGGTTAAGCTGCAGATTCTGGTTAACCAGCAGCCTACTTCTTCCTACCCCCACCCCCTAGAATTGCCTTATGACTGTCCCATGATTGCTTGAATTCCACCACTGATTTTGACTCCACAACCTCCTCTGGAAGGCTGTTCCATGCATCCAGAACCCTCTCTGTGAAAAAATACTTCCTTAAATTACCTCTGAGCCTGAAAACAAAATATCAGCACAGTTAAAAATACATACTTGTCAACCAACACCATCATTAAAAGCTTTATCCTACAAAAACATTTTTAAAGCCTTCTTGAATCCCTCCACAGTTGCGCACTCCCTAATCCAATGGGGTAGAGAATTCCAAAGGGTTGGGGCCATGAATATAAATGCTCGGGCTCTCGCAGATTTTAAAGTCACCGTCAGAATCTCTAGCAACCCCTCGTCGGCCGAGTGGAGTGGTCACTCAGGGAGATAAGAAAGAAGCTCTTTCAGCTAGTCAGGGCCCAGTCCATGTATGGCTTTATATGTCGGTAACCTGACTTTGAAGAAGATCTGCCACTGAACTGGCAGCAGTGCAGATCCTGCAGCACCAGCGAAATATGGGAAGATCTCAAAATCCCCATCAACAACTGGGCTCCTGAGTTCTGCACCAGCTGCAAGCAACAGATATCAATCCCCGGTAGCCCAAAGTAAAGTGAATTACAGTAATCTAGGCAAGAGGTCACAAAGGCATGGATCAATGTAGGCAGGTCTGAGGATGGAACAAGGTGCTTAATCCTGGTGATGTTTCCAAGATGGTAAAAAGAAGACTTTACGATGGCTGACACCTGAGCATGAAGTGTCAGCTCTGAGTCTAACAACACTCTTAGGTCTCGCACCTGTTCAGAAGCCTGGAGCTCAGCATCCCCTCAGAATAATCCCAGGGGACAGCCTGCCCCCAGCCCCCCATCCGATGACCTGGATCCAAAACCATCACCTCCGTCTTCGCAGGTTCAACCTCAACCAACTGGACCTCATCCACACTTGGATTTCTTTGAGACAGTTATTAAATACCGAGACTGCTCCTTTCTGGTCGGGAGCAAAACACAGATATAGCTGAGTACCATTGGCATAGCAATGAAACCTCAGCCCATACCGTCTTACAATGTCTCTGAAGGGAAGCATATACACCGCAAACAACATGGGGGACAGCACTGAGCCCTGAGGGACCCTGCATGACAGAGGGATCAAATCAGAGGAAAAGACCCCCGACACTACCCTCCTGATATCTTCCAGTGAGGTACAGTTTTATGTAAACCATCTGTAAACCAATCCAGAGAGTCCACAGATAAATCTCAGGTGCTCAAGCAGAACCCCATGGTCAACGGTGTCAAATGCTGATGACAGATCTAAAAGTACCAAAATGGACTGTTTTCTCTGGTCTCTCACCATCAGGAGATCAATGAGCACCCGTACCAGTGCAGTCTCAGTACTATGCCTCTCCCAGAAACCAGATTAGAGAGGTTCGTAGATGTTATGGATGGTCAAATGGTTCTCCAGTTGTGCAGCCACTACTTTCTCGATCACTTTCAGCAGAAAGGGGAGGTTCGAGATCAGCCTGTACTTTGCAAGAGAGTCTGGATCCAAACAAGCTTTCTTCAACAGCGGTGTCACTACTGCCTATTTCAAGGAACAGGGATAGACACCGGAGTCAAGGGAGTACCAGACTATCTGTGCCATAACTGGGCTGATAAGATCACCACAACCCATAATTAGGAAAGTCGGACCCGGGTCTAAACTACATCATATAGGGCGCATCCCCTGGACAATCCACATAACATCCATGACTTCTAGATGGTCGAAGGAGCTCCAGGAGAATGGAGGGACAGTGACCAGGCCCTGATCCTGCACAACTCACATAGAATGTGTCAAAAGGATCTCCAACCTAATGTCAGCCACCTTATCAGCAAAGAACTGTGCAAGCTCATCACATTGCAATTGTGTAAAGGCTCTCTGGAGCTGCATACAGGCTGGGTTGCACAGCCTGTCCACAGTATAGATGTGATACAGACTGGCACAGTGCAAGAGTCACAATTGCTAAGAAAATTTGGTACTGAGATTGCTATATTTGAAATTAGCAAAACTCAGAAATTTGCCATTGTGTGTGTCTCCTGTGAAAGGCTGTTTCACAAAGAACAATCTGTTACTGTAGACCTGTACAATATTGTACAATAGATTGAGATATGGGGTCTTCTGTTTGCATATTTGCTTTTGAAGACAGATTTACTTTACAGGGCACAGTCAGAGATGCAGTGAATTTAAAATCTGCCGGTGAAGTGAATGCGAAGTGGCCACTTGCATTGGCACTTCACTGCACGGCGTGCCCCATAGGAAAAGCTTACTTCACCTTGTTATTGTTACTTCACATTGTAATTCTGCCTTAAATGCAAATAATGCAAAAACTCTTTACCAAAGGCCTGCTCTACAAAAATCTTACTATGTGCAGATGATGCAGTGCTCTTTGCTTCACATCATAAACCACGCCCCTTGGACTCCTCAACATGCCTTCTCCCATGCGAAACATGGTTTAGGACCATAGACTGGTCATAAACCTAAAAAGACTAAATAAATGATCTTCTCTCACCACCAAAACAAAGCAAAAGTGCACCTCTCATCCTCCCAGCACCCACCCCTTGAACAGGTATCCAACTACAAATATCTTGGACTTATCCCATCGGCCAATTACTTTCCCATGACCACATAAACACTCTTGCTGCTGCAACAAACACCTAGATTGGACTCCTTTACTGACACAGGACTGCCTTCCCCATGCCTTCAGTCTGGCAACACCCTCACAATACTGTCCCTAGTGGACTATGGGCCCCTGCATACAGAGCAGCAACGACAAGTCCACACCAGAAATTCCAGGTCTGCCTAAACAAGGTCTGCAGGCTCTAACTGGTGCAATGAGGCCCCTCCACCTGCCCTCTATCCCTCTGCCAACTTCTTAATCTCAGCAAAAGGCCACTACCAGACCTGCATACTGTCCAAGAAAATACTGCTTGACTCTCCCCTAGGGGTCTCCACCTCTCTTCATCTGGCACCCCCTATCTCCACCTGCAACTCAGAAAGCACTTCCTGGTTGTGCCCAGGGTAAAATCCTCCCTTGCTCAGAGATCTTTCCACTCAGGGCCTCCACATGGTTTAATGCACTCCCAAACACCATCACTAGTGCACCCAAGATTGCCCACTTCAAAACCACTCTTTGCAACCACCTCTTCAATTTCCGCTCCTGTAACTGAAACTAACATTTCACTGTCTCACCCTCTCTGATTCTAATTCTCAGATAAGGTCCGTTATGGGTTGCAACCTACATCAAGAATTGCCAAACCCATGAGTTGGACTGACTACTCTGTTTAGATGCTTTCTCACGCTAATAATGTCTCTCTGCTATGATGATGTAAATATCATCATCCAAATATTGTAAATAAAGTCTTTAAAAACTGTAAATAATGTCTGTGACAAACGTCTGTAGCATATGCTCTATGTAACGGTTATATCCTGTCTGTATTAGCTTCTGTCTTGCATGTGAAAAGGTACCTTTGGAAATGAACCTCTGGCTGAAAGGTTGTAAACCGATATTTCAAATAAAAAATAAAAAAAGTAAGACAGAGTGACAACAATATTGGCAGCATCCAACCCATACAGTCACCAGAATGTATGTGCAACCTCAAAGGTAGGTAAAATTTATTTTTATACAGGTAATACATGTCATTTGGACATAATCCAGTTTACAAGACAGACCTGTGTAAATTCCTTACTAGTTACATACAAATAAGGTCCATGTTAAATACATATAAATACAAATGCCACAATATACAAACAACATGGTATACCTAAAAGAATTACAATAACTAGATTACAACATCTCAAAATACCAAGGAACCTTAGAGAAAAAAAAACATTTAACACTCACAAATGTGAGCATATAGCTCCTTTATAGTATGTAAACAATTACTAATTTGGAATTTCTCTTACCTCATCAGGAAGAGAATTCCAAAAACTAGCAGCCTGATATAGCAAAGACCTGTCCCAATATTTATTATAATGTTTACCTACAACTATCTTATTTAAGTGAACTGGTCTTAGTCAATATCCGTCTTTGATAGTTATTCACTGTGAATAATATTAAAGAAATTGGATGATTTACAGATGAATATTTCACTTTGTGTATTAAAGATAACCAATGACACTAATGATTTATGTCTAAAGGTGACCAGTTCACTTTCTTCAACAATAAACAATGATGAATCTGATAGTTTCCTTGTAATACATATCTTGCTACACAATAATGAGTTCTATCTAATCTAGACAATAAAGTTTTATTTGCATTTCTATATATTAATTCTCCATATCTTAGCACTGGAATAATTAACTGATCTGCCAGTTTTTTTCTATCTAAAAAAGATAAACAATCAGTACTTCTTCTTAATGCCCCTACCCTTCTATTTACTTTTTTAATCATTGCAATAATATGATTTGAAAAGGACAGATATTCATCAATTATAATCCCTAAATAACTATATTCTTTAACTTGTTCTAGTTTAGTTTGATTTCTTGTATAAATGGATAAATCATAAACAAGTTCACTTTTTTTCCAATGGGAAATTTATACATTTTTTTTTTTTGTGTTCATTATCAGTCCTGACCTGGTGAACCACCCCTCAATTCTTTGAAAATCAGACTGCAAGTTAGTTTGTAATATTTCTTCCATTTTTCCAGACAATTATATCTGTATCATCGGCATAAAGTCGAATATCTGATTTTTCTATAGTCGAGTAAAGTTATTTATGAATATTAGGAACAAAAGAGGTCCTAAAATTGATCCCTGGGGAACTCCTCTATTTACTTTCCTCTTTCTTGACAAACATCCCTGTACCTCGACTCTCTTGGAACGATCATCCAAATAAGATTTTAACCAATTTAAGGGATCTTCCCTCATGCCTATTTCATGAAGTCTTTCTATTAGTAAGGGGTGGTCCACCAGGTCGAAAGCCTTTGAAACATCTACAAAAATCACAGCTGTCTCCCTATTTTCCCCCAATGACCTAATTATTTGGTCATAAAATGCCAAAAGGGCTGTTGTAGTAGAATCGTTTTTTTCGAAAACCAGATTGTTTAGTTGTCAACAAACTGTATCTGTCCAAATATTCCATTATCTGGCTAGAGACAAGTTTTTCTAAGCATTTTGACAAAAGAGGTAATAAGGCTATGGGCCTATAATTATTAACTTCTACCGCACCCCCCCCCTTGAAAATAGGTTTTACTCTACTCTCTTTCCAAGATAAGGGAAAATATCCAATTTGAAAACTCCAATTAAATAAATAAGTGATAATTGGTGCTGTATGAAAAGCAGCTAGCTTTAAAAATTTACCTTCCAGACAATCACTACCAAAAGCCTTATAAGCATTTACATTTTGAAGAATTTTATATATTTTAGTGACTGTCAAAATTTTAAATCTAAATGGAGGAAATTTATTTTGTATAAACACTACATTAGTTTGTTCTAAGTCTAAATTACAAGGAATTTCACAATTTGGAGATCTACAAAAAAATTATTTAAGACATTACAAATTTCCTCTGGATTTTCAGTAATGATATCCCCATTTTTAATCTTAATATCTTCTCTGAGGAATCGCATCCTGGTTTAGTTAATTTCTTGAGCACTCTCCAAATCTGTCTTGGATCTATACTTGAATCTATTTTATTTTTGTAAAATGAAATTTTTGAAGCCTTAATTAACCTTTTACATTTATTTCTAACAACCTTAAAAGAAATCCAATTCTTTTCTAATTTTGATCTCAATGCTTTTTTCCAAATTCTATTTTTGATTCGAATTTGTTTCAAGAATCTATCATTTATCCACAGTAATTTATTTAATTTCTTCTTTGCTTTAACTCTTGGTGCATGAAAATCACATACTTCTTCAAAAGTTTAGCTAAAATATTTAATTGAAGTGTCAATATCTGGAATTAATTTACATCTATCGCATTTTATTTTACTAACATTATCTAAAAACCTAGATTCTGAAAATCTTCTGAAGTCTCTTGTCAAATTTTTGTTTTCATATACTCAATTTTGATTAAACTGAGACCTGGAAAAAGTAGTCCAGATCAAATTATGGTCTCCAAGACATGGTGATAGAACACCCACTGCTTCAATTTCAATTTGAGTAGATACCAAAATCAAATCTAATATGGATCCATTTGTCATATTTGATGTGTACCTGGTAGTTTTTTTTATGAGTTGTTTTAATCCTAGGTTACTTACTATGTCTTTAAATTGTCTCCCTCTAATATTTTTCCAATCACAATTTAGATCTCCCATCAAAATTAATGGTTTACTTCCTAATGTATCTGCTATCTTAGTTAGAATTATCTCCAAGTCAGTTATTTTTATCCTTGGGTGCAAATAAATGATCGAAATTACCAATCCTAGGTGTCCCAGGTATACAGCTAAAAATTCCATATTGTTTTCACTACCCTGTATTACAATTTCTGAAAAACCTAATGATCGTTTTAAAAGAAGCATCACACCCTCTAGTTTTTCTATCTACTCTATACTTTATAATCTTGGGTGTCAAATTCTTCATCTTGATGTTTGTTTGAGAGCCATGTTTCACTTAACCTAATATACATGGATCTTTATCTTCAGTAAAGTTGCTAAAAGATCAGATTTAGAACTAATGCTACGTGCATTATTATGAAAGATTTAAGTTCTAAATTTGAAGGCCCTGATTCACTTCAATATCTCCCAGTATTAAAAAACAACTTGCCCAGATAAATTTGATATAACATTATTAGGCCTAAAATTATTTAGAGGCCTATAACATCCTCCCAAAGTTTGATTTTTTTAATATTCTCTGAAAAGTATTCCTTCTTGGTTTGTTGCAATTGTTTTTTAGTGATTGATTAAGTAAAAATAATCAATTTACCAAATATTTTTCGTTTGTAGATTTTTTGCTGTGATAAATTCTTTCTGAGTCACAAAACTCAAAAAACAGCAAAGAAATAAACATCCTCAAAAATTAAACATCAACATTTTTCAAATAAATTTCCACAACTAAAATATGTCTAAAATTTTTTTAAATTAGAACCCCTATTCTAATTTACAAAAAAGTTATCTTAATATAACCTAAACTTTAACATAAATTAAATACTTCTAACCAAACATTTTAAAGTAAACATTTCCAAATTACCAAACTAATCTGAGCCTAAAAGTCTCCCAGTTTAGAAGCAGCCTTTTTATCTATGCAGTGGCACTCGCACCACCCACACTCACGCCACAGCACTTGTGCTGTGAGCAGCACGAGCTTTTATAGCTCTCTGGCCCTCTTCTTCTCTGATGCAGGACCCTGGTTCTCCTCCCACTCACTGCCCCAGGTGTAAAAGTCACAATTCTCCAGTTTACCTGAGCTTTAACAGGCAAGTTACAAGGCTGTCCCACAGAGAGTGGAGCACTGGCACAAATTAAGCACACAGCAAATGGTGAAACAAAGTACACAGTTCAAAGGCAGGTGATCTTTTAGTTCCCAAACTGCAGGCTTTAAACTTCTGATGAAAAGGGAGATAGAAAACAGCTGAAGCAGATGTAAATTTCCAGCATACCTGGCTGTGAGCAGCATGAGTTTTTATAGCCCTCTGCCCCTCCTCTTCTCTGATGCAGGACCCTTGTTCTCCTCCCACTCACTACCCCAGGTGTAAAAGTCACAATTCTCCAGTTTACTGGAGCTTTAACAGGCAGGTTACAAGGCTGTCCCACAGAGAGTGGAGCACTGGCACAAATTAAGCACACAGCAAAAGGTGAAACAAAGTACACAGTTCAAAGGCAGATGATCTTTTAGTTCCCAAACTGCAGGCTTTAAACTTCTGATGAAAAGGGAAATAGAAAACAGCTGAAGTAGATGTAAATTTGCAGCATACCTGGCTGTGAGCAGCATGAGTTTTATAGCCCTCTGCCCCTCCTCTTCTCTGATGCAGGACCCTGGTTCTCCTCCCACTCACTGCCCCAGGTGTAAAAGTCACAATTCTCCGGTTTACCTGAGCTTTAACAGGCAGGTTACAAGGCTGTCCCACAGAGAGTGTAGCACTGGCACAAATTAAGCACACAGCAAAAGGTGAAACAAAGTACACAGTTCAAAGGCAGATGATCTTTCAGTTCCTAAACTGCAGGCTTTAAACTTCTGATAAAAAGGGAGATAGAAAACAGCTGAAGCAGATGTACATTTGCAGCAAATTGCAAATCAAAGTGCTACTCTCTTGTGTTAAGAAAACTCCCCAGTGCTGATGAAGTGAAATGAGAGCAGAACAAGAAATGCAAAGTCTCCCAGAATTAATGGCGCACTCAGTCATGCACACAGTGGTCACTCACAGAGTCACCAGAATTAATGTGCATCCCCAAAATGCTATTGTCTTGTGTCCAGAAAATTCCCCAGTACTGACGAAATGCTACTGTCTTGTGTCCAGAAAATTCCCTAGTGCTGATGAAGTGAAATGAAAGCATAACAAGAAATGCATCTCCCAGAGTTAATGGTGCACTGCAAATGCAAACAGATTAGGATTGCACTGCACACTCAAGGGATGCATATGAAAAAGTACAACAACGCCTAACCAGTGCTCACATTTCACAAATCCAAATCTGGAAAGGAATACATTTTGCCAGTTGGAGGATTAGTGCATGGCAGTAACAATCCACTACCAGTAAAGATACCACAAAGCAGTATAAAAAATGCATGCAGGTGTGGTGGATAGCAGGTTCACACTGCTGCAATTACTCTGTGGTACAATAAAAGGTGTCTGATTTGATGTCACGCATCGCACATGCACACACACACACTCACACACACACTACAAGTAATGCGTAGCAAATTGAAAACCTTTAGTAATATAGCCAAATGTTTTAAACAGACAAATTATACACTGCTGCACCACAACAATCAGCAAATAAATGTCAAGAATTACTAAAAATATTACTGTGTGTACATTAACACAGTTATACAAGAAAAATATAACCAAAACAGAAAGACTGCCTTTTCTCCCGGTTAATGTACCTACACCACAAATACACTCCTCCCCAAAGCACACTTCACAGTACACAGACTGACTGTTCTAAATTAACATTCAAAATCCACATACAACAATAAACACTCAATGATATGAGCAGAGAACGATTTCCAACAATCAATGTACTAAATTTTGAGCAAAACAAATGACTCAAAAAGGCATTTTAAACAGCTTTTAGAGGTACTGAATCGCAGAACTCTGAGAGCAAACTGACTCCAGCTACCACTACACACACACTACCCAGGCCAGAACTGAGGCTGTGCAGAACAATCTAGAGCCCACATGACCTGCAATCTTATGAATCACTGCAGAATTTCATTTGGAGCTCAATTACAAGGTGAAGTGAGGCAAATTACATTGATTTCAATGTAGTTCAACAAAATGGTGAAGTAGTTTGGGAAGGTGGAATAATGCAAAGTCATTGGTTTCAGTGGACCTCATGTTCCTCATTATGAGTGAAGTACTCCACTTCATATTGTGGAGTACTCCACAATTCCACATTACTCCGTGAATCACTTGGCGGAGTGAAGTGACCATTTCACCCCCACTACTTACAGTACTGTAACTCACATGCTGTACAGGAAGGAACATGAATGTCTATGGCTGTACTTCCCCAATAAGCTCTATCACAAACCTCCCTGACATAAAAACACTTATTAATGAGTACAATGGTTGGGTGGGGAAGCCTGGAGATATATTACAAAACAGGCTTACAATACATCCAAGTAACTAGTAAAAAAATGAATGTTGTGATTCATGATGTGATCATGAATCATGATTTGTGAATGCATTTGTGACCGTGATGATGAAGAATATGATTCAGTGTCGACGGTGTGAGATAAACAATATAGAACTGTATTGAGAACGCGAATGCTTGTGGCTGTACTTCTCTGATGAGCTGTAGCACAAAACTCCCTGACTTAAAAATGCTCATTAATGAGTACAATGGTGGAGTGGTGAAGCCTGGAGAGATACAACAAAACAATCTTACAATACATCCAAGTAACTAGTGAAAACATTAATGCTGTGATTCGTGACATGATCGTGAATCTTGATTTGTGACTGCATTTGTGACTGTGATGATGAAGAACGTGATTTGTATCATGAGTGAATCATGATGATGGTCCTGACTTAAAAAACACATATTAATGATACAATGTTCATGCAAAATTATGCACCACACCAGTCCAGTACTCTGAAGGCAAGCCAAAGAAACAACTGTGACTTAAGTTACAGATGGAGATTGGGCCCTAAAGAGATGCAAATGCATAAACAGATTAAGATTGTGCTGCACACTGAAGAGATGCAGATGCAAAGGCACAACACCTAACCAATGCTCACCATCAGAAATTCAAATCTGGAAAAGAATACCTTTGCCAGTTGGGGCAGGCCATGGGGGAGCAGTGTACTGCACTGCTGCAGTAACAGTCACTGTACATGTAAAGATACCACAAGAAGTACAAAATCACACAGCTGCAGTGGGTAGCAGGTTCCCATTGCTGAAATTACAATGTGGCACAATAAAGGTGTCTGATTTGATGACGAGCGCTCACACATACTCCACACACACTAAGTAATGCATAGCAAATTAAAAACTTAATTAATATAACCACATATTTTAAACAAACTAAAATTATGCACTGCTGCACCACAACAATCAGCAAAAAAGGCAAGAATTATTGAAAATATTAGTATGTGTACATTAACAGTTATACAAGAAAAATATCACCAAAAGAGAAAGAACTGTCTTTTTCTCCAAGTTATCTACCTACACCACAGATACACCCCTTCCCTAAAGCACACTTCCACTGTCTCTCAGTACACAGCCTGAATGTTGTACATTAACATTCAAAATCCATACACAAACAATGAATGCTTGATGATATGAGCACAGGAGGGATTCCTTCAATCGATGAACTAAAGTTTCGGCAAATAAAATTAGTCAAAAAGGCTTTTTTAATAGCTTTTACAAGGTTTGAATCACAGAGAGCTCTCAGAGCAGACTGTCTCCTACAACTTCCTACACACATTACCCCAAACTGAGGCTGTGCAAAAGAATCTGGAGCCCATGTGACCTGAAATCCCATGGATCACTGCAAAATTCACCTTTGGTGCTTAAAAACAAGACAAAAAAAACAAAACAGGTGGCCACTCATTGCAATATGAGTATCTCAACATATATCTTCCTGGTACGAACTACAAAGTCGGGCTACCCCACAAAGTGAAAAAAAGACCTCTGAGCTAGAGCACGATAAAAAAGCTTCTTTTATTATTTATAAAATAGCTACAAGGCAACCCACCAAGCCAGATTGCAGCACCCCCTTATGATTTGGTGTGGTGAACTGCTTGTAGCTATTTTATAAATAGTAAAAGAAGCCTTTTTATAGTGACCTAGCTCAGAGGTCTTTTTTCCACTTTATGGGGTAGCCTGACTTTAGAGCATAAAAATAATTCAAAGTGAGGTGAAGTACATTGCTTTTAATGTACTTTTGCCTTACAATTAGTGGAGTAGTGGTTTGTTAAGGCAGTGTAACACAAAGTCATTGTTTTCAATGGACATCACGGTACCATTATAATGTGAAGTACTCTGCTTCACATTGAGAGCACTCCATGAATCCACTTTCACTTAGCGATTCACTTCATGGATCAAACTGGAGCCACTTTGCCCATCTCTAGGCATAGTGTCACTATGTACATACTGTTATTGTATGCTTAAATCTGACACGTTGCCTCCTCGGTCTATACTAAATGACATGGAAGTACAGAAGACCCCTGCAGAGATTGCTGGCTTGAATTTGTTTGAGAGAATTTTAATCCAGATAATGAAGCCATTTCAAACCATTCTGAAACTAATCACCAAAATGAAAGATTTACTGAAAAAAGAGCTCATTAGGTCATTAAAGGGCTCTATTATGTAACTGGCTCTGCCTCTGCAAGAGAATGTACACTCCATCTCTAGAGAGAATAGTGTTATCATTCTGGTAAATGGTGTTCCAACTAAAACCAAAACAATATGGCAATAGATTGTGAATTTTGAAAAGGCCAATAATGATTTGTAGCACCTTAAACAACATAATTCATTCTATAAGGACACTGACATAGCTAGTGTTGCTGATGTTCAGATGCAAGCTGATGTGTCTGAGTGTTCAAAAGCTACGATTGAAAAAGTAGAGGTTGTCACCAATAAAAATGTGTATGAACAATACATTATCCTCCTTTACATTAGAAATGACCAGTTTTGGATAATATAGATTTGTACCAGATGAAACAGGTAGAGGGTAACCCTGTGAGTATCTGGGAGAGTACACTTGAGGCATATTGTTTTTCTCATCTGTTTCCACATGGTATAGGTGGATGTCTGGATGATCATGATGTACGGGTTCCTGAAGCTGAGTACAGAGCTTCAAGACTACTGAATTCAGATGGGAAGTTCTGTAGAAACATGTCATATCTCTTTGGTATCCTGTGAGGAGGGTGCATGGGGAAGGGTGTCGTCCATATCGACAACCTGCTCCGTGAATCCCTCACAGTGATGGGAGGTAGGGCAGCCAGATGGAGGTCAGTGAAAATAGTGCGGATATTGCTATATGTACACATGTGCAGGGGGAAGCAAGTATGCCGAGCATGGGCTGGGAGGGGACAGATGAACTGTAAGGGGTGCTGTGGTGGGCTTCTGAGCCTCATCATGGTGTTGGGGGTTGGTCCGTGGCTGTGGCGGGTGTGGTACCCGGTTTGGGTCTGGGCGCTGGTGCAATTTTATCGTACCCTGCCTGAACCTTTTATTTTTTAATGTTTTCACCCCTCAACATGCACCCCCTGGAGTTGAGAATCCTTTAGTAGGGGGATGCGGTGGGCAAGGCCCCTCATGTGGGGGGTCAGCCCCCCACAGAAAACATTAAAAAGTAAGTCCCCAGTACCATTTTTCTGTGTGCCAAGGCATCAGAGTGCCCAAAATGTTTTTGGCACTCTAGATGTCTTGATAATGGTGATCGCCTTTAGGCTTTCATCATTATCACATAGAACCCATCTCTTTTACCTATTGTGGGAGAGTGAACTTAGCATTCTGTCCAAGAGCATTTTACACATTGCGACTCAGTGCAGAATTTAACAATATGGCAGCTGCAGGTTGATCCACAGATTGAGAAGTAAGATGAAATACTGCAAGCTAGTCTTTCTTCAATTCTGTCCACATGCGTGGTGCCAAAAGTATTGGTACAAATGACACTTTGAGGTGATGTGTATGCTAAGAGTGTTTGGTCCAACGATATGGTTTGTCACACTCAGTTGTGCATAATACTACTGGGATGACTTGGTCAACCTTCTTAGGTGGGCTAACTCAGATATGAGTGGCATACAGAGTATGACTCTTAGTGGAATGTGTTCACTGGATCCAGTCTCAGTGTCATGATACTTTCAGTACTGTTTCAGGCACTGCTACAATTCATAGTCTCCAAAACTAACCCACCTCTTGGCATTGTTGAGCACTATTTTTGGATGATGGAATACCAAGCATGAGGAGCACCCTACATACACATGTTGTGTGTGAAAGACGCTCCACAGATTGGTAGTAGTGATGAAGCTCATATTCTAAGCTTCATTATGAGGTATGTGACTTGCCAGATTTCTGACAAGTGTGACAGCCCAACACTGTGGAAGCTGGTCCAGAAATTTCAGCAACACATGTGCAGCAAATACTGCTGCAGAAAGGAAAAACCAGAGGAAACTGGTACTCAAGGTGCCAGTTTGGATTCCCAAAATGAGTCTGTATGAGTGCATGTCTAAATGATGTTTTCTCTGCCATGTGACATCATTTGAAGGCAAAATCCACAAAATGAGTGTATGAGTTACCCCGTAGGGAGTTAGAAGTATACATCAATGACTATAGCCCTCCTCCGTTGTTGATGTGGCAGGCCAACATTGATAGAAGAAGAAGAAGAAGAATCAGCATTTATATAACGCTTTTCATACACAGTATCCAAAGTGCTTTTACAAGCAATACTAGACTGGTAGTGAAGTGACTGAATGTGTGGTGGTGGCCATATCATACATCATCACCCACACATAGCCTGGATAATTGCATGAACCAGTTTATGGGAAGGGGAATGTTGGCCAGGACACCGGGAATGTTCCCTTCTTTTTGGGAAGAGTGCCCTGGGTTCTTTTACTTCCACCTGGACAGCCACCAGGACAACACCAGGATTGGCAGAAGGACCTCAGTTTAACGTCTCACCCAAGGACAGCACACCCCAGCAGTACAGCACCCCCAATACTGCACTCGGCTGCCAGTGATTTTTAGATGCAAGTCCAATCCTGTGTGGGACGAGAACCCATGACCTTCTGGCCAAAAGGTGGATGTGCTACCAGCTGAGCCATGCTGACACCTAATTCAGTATGTTGCTGACAATTCAATGGCTCTGGTGAGATATGTTACTTCATATATCAGTAAGCATGAGCAAACACATTTACAAGAACTATGAGAAGACTTGTCTAACTGCAACAGGTCTATCTCTTCTCAACTGTGGTCACTTGGTTGAGAACTCTGTCACACCATGAGTGTGGAGCATATAAGGCTAGTGACCATCTGACATGTACCTGTCTGTATGGGAAGTCTGAATCAATCTGCTACCTGAATGTGAACTTTAAAGAGAAGAGACATTGTGTACATACTGTAGAAGTCATGACGAAATTGAAGACCTTGCTGCAACCAGACCAACATCTACAAACATACTGAAGAGCAACCTGATTGACACTACTATCCACTGCTCCATAGTGCCATGATTTGTGTTTGTTTGAGGTTGCACAATGGTATGACTACAAATGGAGTGCCCCTTCTGACCCTGAAAAGTACATACAGAAGGTATCAGGCCTAGACAGGTCTCTGGTGAAGCTGGCATAAACTGTGGTTGATTGGCTACTGTAAACTGAGCTTGACAGACACAGAAAGTAAGATCACTACTATTTTGCTCTTTTATTTCTGTTTAAGCCTTGGAGATACAAGAGTACTTTGAAAGATACATGCAACACTTTTAATGAGCAGTTCAATTTGAGTTATGATTCCTTCAAAACTGAAGTGTTAACTGCATATATAAAGACTGGACCTTGAGAAGAACAACTTGACAAAGCAAGGCAACAACTGGAAGATGATACCAGGAACTCACAGGACATGGTTTATCCTGAGGGTGAAGAAGCACTTGGTGCTCCATTGCCTGCAAATGACCCAACTGTTTAAATGTCAATCCAGGTTTCTACTAAAATCCAGGTACAGTCCTGGCACACCTGAGGTTGCTGTAAGCAGATGCAGCACAATTTATGTCACTTTAATGGTCCCGAAATTGAGCCCATAATTTAAATTGGAAAATGATGACATTTGAAGAGAATATAAGTGAAGGCTGAATCAATACAAAATCACCTATAGATGGCACTTAATTCCATAAATCTTTTGTCATTATATAAACTCGTTGTTTATTGCTGTCATGTGCTGCAGGCTCAACCGCTATTACGTGGGGAGTCTGTAGGTCTGTGCTAGTCTTTATTTCACATAATAGGGAATGAAGGGTTACTTTTTTCTGTTGGGGGGGATGTTTAATCAGAGTAGCACTCTGTTGAAGCTTGTTTCCAGATGACCTGGAGCACAAGGAGTACTGACTGTTTGGATCACACAGTATGTACCTAGGGCGGCTGTGGGATTCAATCCATGTCTTCTGATCTGCAGCTCAGATCTGTTAGTTACTAGAATTGGACTGAATGGTATGATTCATGGGGCTTGGCTAATTATGGTACGAGCAGGACAACACTGTAGAGTGTGGTTACGTATTTGAATTAGTATATTTGTATGATACTTGATGCTGCACGTTGTGTTCTGTCACTGTGACATTGTTTAATTTTGGGAAAGATGGAATGGCCTAAGTACAGCAGAACAAGACTTTGCAAAACCCTATCTTGCCCATCCTCAAAATGCACTTACCACCACCTCCACTACCCACCATAGGAATTTCTCCATCTTCACCTGCTGACAACTGCATGGTCCCTTGGGACACCTCCACCACTGGCTACTGACTGAATGACTGAGTGCAATCTCGATCCAACTGAATAACAGCTGTTATGCACATACATATGAACATAAATTCGCCAGTAAACAGCTCATGGTTCATCAAGTCTGCTCAAGGCACAGCTATACTTTATGGCAGCAACCTCACCCCCCCACTCACCTCCCAAGAAGTTCCAGCACTACTTACTAAGACCTCCTGTGCCCTGTCTCGTGCCATTTTAAACTACCACCATCTTGGATGAAATCATACCTTAGTAGGGTGTTCATTTCAACCACCCTTCATGAAGTAATGCCTCATTCTCTTCTAAATTTGCCTTTTCAATCTTAGCCCATGCCCTCATGTCCTTTCACTTCCTCAGCTTAAATAATCCATCAGCACTAGATTTGTTATCTCTTCAAGTATTTGAACATTTCATATCTCCTATTCCTATCCTGCAGTGATCCTTAGCATATCCTCATAGGTTTGCCTTCCAATCCTATATTATTTTTGTCACCACATGGCACCCCTCTGTGGTTTCTTCTTCAGATATGGATGCCAGTACTGCATGCAGTACTCAAGTGCAGCCTGACCAAGGACCTGTAGGGCAAGATGACTTCCTATACCTGGATTAGAACTCTGCAACACCACTGTATCCGTTAACCATAGCGGCTTTCCATTGCCGTTGTTCATGCCCATACATCACCACTAAGTCCTTCTCCTGGTGATCCCACCACCCCCAGCCAATATCCCCTGCTCAGGTTCTGGGCCTAAAGTATAACCTGCATTCTTTTCATTTTTAGCCAGTTGCCACTCATGGACCACTTCTCCAGTTTTAGGTTCCTGTAGTTGTTTCCACGGTCAATTCATCCACTACTGCACCTATTTTAGTATTGTCTGTGAAGACCGATTCTGCTCTCAACCCATGTGAGATATCCAATATGAATAGCCCAATAATACCCAGACCCAGCAAAGGTCTGTGGAACTCTACTCATCACGGCTAAGTGTTGAGAGTTCTCAATGACTACCACCCATTGCTGTCTCCCCTTCAGCCAGTTCATGATCCAGTAACCCAGCTTCAACCCCACCCCTCTGAATTTCAGTTCCTCTCTAGCAACCCATGAGGCAGTGAATCGAAGGCCTTGCTGAAGTATAATATAGACGCCACTGCGTGTCCTTTTCTCTCACACTTGTTTCCCAGTCATAACACTCATGAAATTGGTCTGGCAAAATTTCCCTGAGATGAACCCATGCTGCTGCCCATCCTGGAGGTCATTCACCTTGAGAAATGACACCAGTCTTTCCATCAGTATTGCGTCCATGAGTTTACCTACTATGCAAGTGAGAATGACTGGTCTGTAGTTGCCTGGCTCATCCTGTGAGTTACTCTTGTGCATAGACACCACATGGGCCATTCTCCAGTCCTGTGGCACACATCCCATGTCCAAGGAAGTGCTGAACAGTTCACCAGTAACTCAACACCTTTCCATCTCCTCAGTACCCTGGGTGAATCAGACCTGTGTTTGTCCACTTTTTGTTCTTAGACCCTTAGTACTCTTCTCAATCATTCAATCACTCATCCTCTCTGACCTCACCTCCCAGTCCATGGAGGTAGTGACTTCTTTTCCTGTTGAACACAGAGCAGAAGTATTCATTCAGTTTTTTTGCTTGTTCTGCTCCTTTTAGACCCACCTCCGACACTCTTTTGATCCATTTTGTGGTCTTGTACTGCCATTATTCACTCACGATTAAAAAGTATTCCTTCCTTAATGTCTGAGCTGTTTTATCTCCTGGTGGCCTGGCTTCCAACCAGCTTGTACCCTTGACCAACTCTGTGCCAGAGTTCTCGTCCCCCTTCCCTATCCTCTTGAATTTGATATGCCACTCTTTGCCCTTTCCTTCAGCACTTTACTGTTTAGCCAATGGTACTTGCTCTGCTCTTCTTGCTCAGTGTCCTGAGTGCTCCATAGCCTAGACCGGTTTACTGACATCCCACTTTGTTATGCATCACTTCCTGCCTATTCCTAGTATGGTTGAAGTTTTCTAACCTCCTCAAGTCCATCTGCCTGATGTCCACCACCCTTCTTCTGAGCCTACAGCCCTTACCAACCTGAGCATGAACCATACCAACTGATGGTCATCCCATCTAGTGGGTCCCCCCATCGCCCTCACCTCCCCCGTTCATAGTACCAGGTCCAGTGTATTACTAGCGACTTGGCCTTGACCAGTTTTAGAAGACTATCCTGAATGTGTCCAGAGTACCTGCTCCTGAACTGAGGTGTTGGGGTACTCCAATCACTACAGGCAGAATGAAGCACCTTGATCACCACACTACCCTTCCTACATACCAACCTAATCTGTTCTGCTAACTACTTATCCAGCTCCTCGAACTGGGTTGGTGGTCTATACACCACCCCCAGCCTCTGCATTCTACCCTTTGAGTCAAGGAGCTGCACACATAGTGCCTCTGTCCTCTTTCTTCTCCCTCATCTCTTGCATCTAATCCCATCTTCATAGACTGCCATCTTCCCTCTCCCCACCCTCTGTCCTTTCTGTAAATGTTGTACTTGAGATTGCCAGATCCAATCCATTCGTTCCAAGTCTCAGTGGATGTCTGCACGTCCACCATCCTTCAGCTACTAGAGCCTGAGCTCAACTGTTTTTACCCAGACCTCGATTCAGAGACCATATTTCACCCATTCCCATCCATCCTCTATCCTGTTGCTTAACCTGCCTCCTCTTCAGCCCACCCCATTGTAGTTACTGTTGTCATGGGGATAGTTTGTTCGCCCTTTCTGGTCACTCTCCTCCATTATGTTAAAAACCCTCTTGAAACTATGTCTTCTCCAACTTACATTTCAATTTCTTCTCCTGCCTAGCTCATGAAATCTGTCCTTGTGTATAGTTCATTGTTGTTCTGTATCTCTCCATTCCCTACTCATATACCATGAATTATACCACCCTCCCAGCCAGGAGTTGAACTCATTATACTAATACTGTTTGCCACAGATTAGCCTTGTGGTTCATCAGTCGTTCACTCAGGTCCCTAGTTGGGCCTAGTCTCCCCTGTGTTCCAGAAACCCCTATCATCCATCCCCACCCCTGGGACAGGCTATCTGATACATCCACTTTCTGTGTCTGTCCCACTCTCTTGAAGCCCTCCACTGTGATCTTCGAATCAGCTCACCAGGAAGTGCATTCTATGGGTCCACCACCTCAGTGAAAAACCTCATCTTTCCCCTCACCTTTCCACCTTCCAACTCAAACCATGCCCTCTGGTGATACCTCCTGTTTTAGTCTAAAGATCCCCTCCATGTTTGCCCTATTTATTTTCTTGAGGTACTTGAAGACCCATCTGTCCCCCGTCTCTCTCCTCCAATGAAAACAGGCAGAGCTCACTGTCTGTCCTAATGCTAAACTCTAGCCCTCGTATCATCTTAGTTGTCCCTCTGTACCCTCTCCAGGCTGCAACCCATCCTTCCTTTCTATTTGTTGCCTTGAATCAGTAGCACCCAAGAAGGCCACTGAGTTCCCACTGAACACATCTTCCCCGCTCCACAAATCTATCCCTGACTGACTCTACCATGCAGCCCCCAGGACATTAATGCCTACATGTACCACATCGTGAGACTTCTTCCTTCCTAAAACACTAAGAAGAGCCTGCCTCTGTCCATTGTCGCCTGGTGCGGGGTCCACCGTTATTCAACTGTGCCATTCATTTTCCCCACACTGATCCTCAGGATAGAACCTATCACAACCTCCCTCTCCCCCCTTTGGCTGCGATCCTTCCTCCCATCCCATCCTTCCCATTATCATCAGCCCTTCCTCGTCCCCTAACTTGTACCTGGCCCCTTCCCCTCCATTTTTCCATCTGGTTAGATTGCTTCAAAGCTAGCCACCATTCCTTATTAGTCAACCCACCACCTGTGAAACCCTTCAGTCTGTTATGTACCATGTCACCTCCCAGGCTGCAACTCCATCTGTTGCCCTTCTCCCCCCTCACCCCTCCTCCCTATCTGTTATCTTTCCCATGTCTTAGCCTTCTGGAGCATTGGCCGCTGCACCACTATCCTCATGCCCACCTGTCCTCTTCCAGATAGTCCCCATTCTCATCCACTTGATGCAAGTACCACTTACCTGTTGTTTAAACCTCCCCACCACCAGTTCTGCCCTGTTGTTGTTTTGATACCACCCATGTTGCTACTGGACTCTCATCTCTATAGGTCCTGCACCCCATCTGCCCTGTATACCCAGGGCGTTCAGCCTCTACCTCCCTCCTCATCCTCATTAACTCCCTCCAGCTCTGGATTCTGCCTGCAGGTCCTCAGCCCATTATATATGGGACACCCCAGCTCTATCATGCCTATCCATACTGCCATCCCACAGCCACTGTAGTTTACTAGTCTGTCCCCAGGTTCTCTTCTGTCCATTCCTATGAACCAACTCCACCCTCCCTCATATAGCACCCACCTAATCCTGCTGCCCTCAACTCTGACTCCACTACCCTGTGACCCCATCTCCCTCCTGCTCGTCTTGAGCCCTTGCTGTACATAGTGTAACTGCACTTCATTCAATGTCTAGGGTCTTACCTACGCCTCAATTTATCAGTCATGAACACTTACCACTAGGTAGAAATCAACCTCCACTAAGATAGTTGTGTTTAGCCCAGTAAATTACCCTTATGCCAGGAAAATACCCCTAATATCACTGACATTAGATACAACCAACTTCCTTCAAGACAGATGCTTTCAGCTAATGTAGAACTTACCTTTAGGACAACTGTTCTAACTGCCTCCATCACCAGCACCAGGAGTTTATTCATTCCTGCTTAATTAAACCTTTAACAAAGTTCCATGTTGACCCTTGTTACAAATAACTTTATAGCCCATTTACAACTTTTCCCAGATTACAAAACATTTAACAACACTTTCATTATAGTTCAATTGTTATGTATACATAAAGATCCCTCTCAGAAGAATCACACAACAGGCGGGTTTAACTTATACTGTTGTAGAGTACAACTTATCACACAACCCGAAGCCCTCCTCCCAGGTAGACCAATGAAAGATCAGCTCCTGAGCAGGTATTTCTATTCTCATAACAGAGCATTTAATAAATGGTGGAGGTGTGTGTGTGTGGGTGGGTGGAAAGGTCAAAGACAGACAGAAGGGAACTGAAAGGGTCTCTGGGTGCCTTGAAATACAGTTAACTTTCATTTTTAAGACTATTTACAGTCACAGATCAAATCCAGTGAGTAGGGTGATGTAGGCAACGCTCCTCTGGAGGGAGATCAAAGGCTGGGGTTCTATCCTCACACCAGGCACTTGGTTGAATCCAATACTGACACTGTAGTAGCATGAGGGGCTGGTTTCTGAGGCCATCTTCAGATGAGACGTTAAACTGAGGTCCCATGCCTGTCCTGGTGGTTCAGGTGGATGTTAAAGACCCATGTCACTTCTCAAAAGTAGGAATTGCCCAGTGCCTGGCCAAATCTTCTCCCATTCACAAAAAATACCCCAATAGCTTAATCTTTTAAAGTCAGTTGTATCATCTGTATCCCCCTCGGTTGTGCCTGAAAGAGGCAGAATCTGCTTAGTGTACTACCAGGTCAGCAAACTAAACAAATAAAATAAAAATAAAACTATTGCCAGAAGAGAGCTGAGTTTTCTGAAACCTTGATATACACAGGTCGTTTTTTTCTTTTTAAGTCCATTCCAGTTGAAGCAGGGTGATGTGGCACCTTGTTAGAAAACACAACCTCACTGACCTCTGAACTGTCCAGTCTCCTTGAGCAGCATAGAAACATAGAAACATAGAATTTGACGGTAGATAAGGACTGTTTGCCCACTTAGTCTGCCCATTTCCTACCTACTGGATAACCTGCAGATCCTGTTAACCAGCAGCTTACTTCTTCCTACCCCACCCCTAGAATGGCTTTATGACTGTCCCATGCATGCTTGAATTCCACCACTGATTTTGATCAACTTCCTCCGAAGGTTGTTCCAGCATCCCCTACCTCTAAAAAATACTTAAATTACCTCCGCTGCCTGTTGCCCTCTATCTTCAAATTTGCCCTTTTCTTGTTCCCACCCTTTTTTTGAAAGATGCTACCCTCTTTGGACCTTTGTTGATCTCTTGGAGGTACTTGAACATTTCTATCATGTCTCCTCTCTCCTTTCTTCCTCGAGGCTATACATTAAGCTCCTTTCTACTCCCTCTTCATATAGTCTTCCGCAGACCCCGCACCATTTTAGTTGCCCTCCTCTGGACAGCTTCCATCCTGTCTATGTCTTTATGGAGATTGGGTCTCTGAACTGCACACAGTATTCGGATGGGTCTCTCATCTGTCTGTACAGAAGGATAATAACTCCTGTTTCTACTGTAGCCTTCCTCCCATGCATCCTAATATCCCCCAGCCTCCTTGCTGCCCTCTCACATTGCTTGCCCAAATTTTAGTCATCTGATGACTCACCCTGTGTCTCTCTTTCCATTTTTGTTGTTGTTAGTATCTCACCCCATTGTGTACTCATCCCCTGTTTTGTTTCCAGGCATTACCTTGCACTTAGCACTGAATCAAAGCTGCTATACATTTGACCATTCTCAACCTTGCCAAGTCCCTTCATCCTTTCCACTTCATCCATGATCAACTTGTTGCAGATCTTATGTCATCTGGAAGACATACTTTTCTCCAGTCCTCTGCAATGTCACTATAAAGACATTGAAGAGGACCGGTCTTATACTGAACCCTGCGGTACCCCACTAGTAACCTCCTTTCTTCTGAGTGGACCCATTTACTATTACTCTGTGTCCTATTCTCCAGTCAATTTTACCTAGGCTGTCATCTGGGACCCACTCCGGGCTGGCTAACTGTATATTAATCTTGTGACTGTGTCAATGTCTGTTAAAGTCGTGTAGGCTATGTCACGCCCTCCCTGATCTACTACTTTGTCACCTCACAAAGAAATCTATCAGATTTGTCTGCATGACCTTCCCATCAGAATCCATGCCTAGGGTCCTGTGCCCTCTGACCTCTAGATACTGACAATTCTTTCCTTCAGAAGTGATTCCATCATTTTCCTATCACTGAGTTAAACCACAGGTCTATAGTTTCGTTTCTGTTTTGCCCCACTTTTGTGAAGGAATCACATCTGCCTCCTCCAGTCTCGGGTATACCCCATCTCCCATGATTGTTTGTGCGGTAGTGGGTGGTGTCACTAGTTTACCCTAGTTCTTTGAATTCTGGGATGAATCCCATCAGGCCCCATTGCTTGTCCACCTTCGTTTTAAGATTCTTCAGAACCTTTCTTCAATTGGTTGGTATCAACTTGTAGCCAGAGTTTCCACTGTTTGTTTTATGTATTCTTTTCATTTGTAAATACTGATCAAAATATTTGTTTAGTATCTCTGCTCACAGTCTCCTCTGCCCACCCTCCTCCCTCCCTCCCCTTTTTGCTTTTCACTATCCTCCCTTGGTCTTTTCTTTCGCTTCGATGTACCTATAAAAGGTTTTATCCTCTTAACTGAGTTGGCTATCTTTTCCTTGGTTTGCCTCTGTTCTGATCTTCCCAGTCTCCTTTGCTTGAACTAATACAGTTCTCTGTCCTGCCTTCATGATTCTTGTACTTCCTGAATGCTTTTTTCTTTGAACTCACCACTTCCTTGAGAACCGTAGGTTTCTTACATTGTTTTGTTTTGTTTATTTGTTTCACAAAGGCGCTACCTCTGTGATGGCAGTTTTATTTTTTCCTTTTCTTCCAACCTCCTTCCTGCCCATTTGCTAGTGCATTCTTAGGCATCACCCATTTTGGCAAAGTCAGCCTCCTAAAGTCCACATTACTTTTGTCTTGTATGGCTTGACTCTATTGCTGTGTTTATTAGAACTACTGTTCGTGGTCGCTAGTTCCCAGATGGCCACCCACTTCTACATCTGTGATCCTCTTCATCTCATTTGAGAGAATCAGGTCTAATATTGCTCCCTCTCGAGGGGCTCTAATAAGGTCTAAGGTATGCTCTGTAGGGTACTTGAATAATTCCACTTTTAAGTGGCTGCTGCAATGTACTTCAGTTAATATCTGTATTCAGATCACCCATCAGCAATTCCCTTTTTCTGCCATTCTATGATACTTTCATCACTTTGTCCATTTCTCCCCTGAGAAGGGGTCTATACAACCTCTGTGCGATTGTGGTGCCATTGCCTGTCTCCAAATTTGTTTCCACAGGCTTTTCCTCCTGTTTACCCTTTTGTTCTGTTGCTTTATTCTCCTTATGTAAAGAGCTACCCTCCTCTTTACCCTTCCTCTCCCTCCTGTAGATAGTGTATCCTGTTTATGTCCCAGTCATGGTTTTGTGTGCCATGTTTCGTGACGCTACTTATATCCAGATGTCTTCTCCATCAGGCCACTAATCTGTATGCTTGTTACCAGACTACGGGCTTTGGTACTCATTGCTCTCCATTTTTGATGGCTTTATCATCTGTTACATCCCCACTGGCTGCTCTACTCGGTTTTTTCTCATTTAGTACCCGTCTTTGTAGGAGCTCTGATTTTCCTGCTGCTTGCCAGAAGATAGATCAAATTACAGACTCTTGGACCGCTAAGATTTAGCTCCTGGAGGTCGCGTGATGTCTCAGCTGAGAGGCAGCAGGGGTTTAGAGCTCTCCTCCTGCCAGCGATTTAGCGATATTTAGTGTTTTGTTGGCTTAAAGGTAATCGGCTATTCGGGCTATCGGTAAGAGCCCATCCCGCTTGGTCGATATTTTGCCGCTTTTGAGAGTGCAACTTAAAAGGTATACGGGATGGAGGTCGACAAGAAGCAGGCCGCAATCAAGCATACGCCGCCTGCTTCACCGGAAAAGCTCCTTGCACTGCGGAGTTGCCGATCCTCCTTGACAGAGCCTGAGATAAGAGTCTAGCAGCTGGTCCCCTTCTGAAGAAAGATTCCATAGAGCTTGCCTGCTAAAGGACGTATAGGCGACACATACAGCTGATTTAAAATCCATTCGGGGAGGCCAGAATTTACTCGCTTGAGCAGTGGAAGTCTACTGCAGAGGCTGAGATGACCGCTTTAAATCAGCAAGTTAGAAAGTTACAGGTGAAAACAATAGATTTGGAGGGTCTGGATGAAGGAACAATTTGGTGATTCTGGGCCTTCCAGAGCTTGAGGAATGATCTGATCTTATGATGTTTCTTCAGAAATTCCTGTATTGAAATAGTAGGCCCCTCACCGCTCAATTCTCACTATCATTTGGGCGGGCTCATAGATCCCTTAGGCTTAGGCCTCCACCTGGCTCTCCTCCAGACTCATTATCGTGGAATTTCTCAGTGGAGGCAACATCTACAGCAAGTCTCGAGAGTTGCAGACCATCAGTTGGGGAGCATCTAGGTTTCTAGTTGCCCAGGACTTGCCGAAAAGTTGTGGCAAAGAGCTGCCTTTCACCCTGTTGTTCAGAAGCTGGTCGCCGCAGGAATTCCATTCCGTATGCTTTACCTGGCTACCTTGAGGATTACTGTAGATGGACATCCTTTGAGCTACTTGAATCTTTGGAGTCATGCGTTGAAGGACTTGCCTACTAAATTACCTAACTTGTTTCCTGTTAATGGCTGATTTAATGTCCTTGACTTAAATGTCTGGGTGGCGATATGAGGGTTTTGGGGCTATAGTTTTTGCCTTTCTTCTTTTCTTTATTTTCTTTCCTGGTAAAATTGACTAACTGCTGTCTGTTTCAGCTTCACCTTTTGGCTGCTCTTGGGGTCGCTGGGTAATCCTGAGGCTCCAAGTGGTTGAACAGGTGTTGACCTAGGCCACTTTGGCCACTTTTGCCTTCCCTTCCCTTCCCCTCGAGGGGTGTTTCACCCGGAATGTCTTTGGGCCGGTTGCTGTTTCACACTGTAGAAGCTACTGGATGGACCGGCCTGGTCCTAATGTTATTTGGTACCCCTGAGAAACACCTGCCAGTATCGCGAAGATGCGGTGGGTTGTGCTGCATTCCTTTTCCTGGCTCTTCTTACTGTTGATGGTGAGCCAACTCCTTTTTTATACCTTAATTCACCCTATGTTGACAACGGGGTTTATGCTGCAGTCGGTTGTTCTCCCACTCTGAATCTGTACAGTTGTTGGTGGGGGATACTCTGAACTTCCTATGTGTTTCGCAGCTGCATTGGGTGCTGATGGATGGGGGTTCAAGCAACCTGTCCCTTAGCTGGGGGTTACTGTTTGTGCCTTTGGATGGTGGGGGTTGTCTCCTGCTGTGGTTCGCTCCATGCTGGTTTTTTCCAGCCTCTGATTCCCCACAGCTTGATGGAGTATGGGTTTGTGGTGGGGATTTGGCTTGCAGTTTGTCAGCGTTCCCCGCGGTGGTTTGAGTCCGCTATGTCTGGGGCCAATGTGTATATAGTTGGGTGTGTTGTTTTGGGGGTTGATGGGGGGTGGGCTGTTCCAGCATATTTGACTATTTATCTGATTATTTTGGAGTTAGTTAAGATCCAAATGTTTAGGATGTATTTGTTCAGGCAAACTTGTTTTGCTAGGATATGGGTAGCTGGAACTAGGGGGGTTAAGTGTGCCTAGTGTTTTAGCTTATATCTGTTGGTTTTTGCACTAGCCTTATATTTGAAATGGCTTTAAGGGCTCTTAAGATTGCATCGTGGAATGTGCGTGGGCTCAGGGGGAAGGTCAAGAGGTCTCAGGTCTTTAAGCACTGTGAATTATTTCAGGTTGATATTTTATTCTTGCAAGAAACCCATCTAACCCAATCGGAATCGAAATGGTTGATTCGCTTCAGGGTTTTCACAGGTATTCTGTTGGTAGTTCCAACTCTCAGGGGGTGACGATACTCATTAAAAATACGTTAATCTTTTAGTAAATAATACGATTGCTGACCATGAGGGAGGTATGTTCTGATTAAGGGTTCTCTTAATGGAGATATTATAGTTCTAGGATCCGTGATGGCCCAATAGGTGTAACCCTGTTTTTTTTATTCTTAGCTGATAAGATCAGTGATATGCTTCTCTCAGATTGTGCTGTGGGATTGGAATCTCCCACCTTCCCATTTGTTGGATAAGGACCCAAGTCAAACCTCCCACCCACTCCGGCTCAAAGATCACTACTGGATTTTATCCACATGCTTGGCCTTTGCGATCCCTGGTGTTTATTTAACCCATCCCTTCGCTTCTCCTTTTTATTTCTTTTCTCAACCTCATGGCTCATGGTCTAGGATAGACTATATTTTGGTTAGTAAAACCCTCCTTCCGAGTTTTCTCTCATCTGGTATTGAGCCGATTATTCTTTCCGATCATGCTATTGTGTGGGCAAATATATCTCTTGGTCCCAATTTTCATAGAGACACTGCCTGGAAATTCAATACCCAGCTTCTTAAAGACACTCAAATTGTGAACCAAATTAAGTCTCTGATATCGTCCTTTCTGGAGAACAATCTTGGATCTACTCCCAGATTTGATTGTATCTGGAGCTCTTTGAAATGCTATCTCAGAGGGGAATTGATTAAGATTGCTTCAGCAAGAAAAAAGACTCGGCTTGCTCGAGTATCTTTGCTTATGGCCAGGATCAGAGAACTGGAGAGCTCTTGCTCCCCATCCTCTTCCATATCATCCTTTGAGGCTCTCACAGCTGCCAAAAACGAATACACAGACCTCCTGAAAGAAAGGGCCGAGTATTGTCTAGTTAAGACTCAAGCGAAATATATTGAACATGGTGAGAAAGCGGGTAAGCTTCTTACTTTGAGACTTCGGTCATTGAAGGCTCTAGATTGATCCCGCTATGCAATCCTCTCAGGGCACCATAGTAACTCCTCCCAGAGAAGTAGCAAAGGTTTTCAAGAATACTACCAAAATCTCTATAGTGCGCCTCCCTCTCCTGTTCCTGTCTCCATATATTAGCATATCTAAAGAGTATTGATTTTCCGAACTTTTGCCCTCGCACACTAGTACCCTGATTGCTCTCATCTTACTCTCTGAAATTGAGACTGCTATTGCTTCCATGGATCTGGATAAAACCCCCGGTCCAGATGGTTTTCCCGCTAATTTTTACAGGATGTTTTCTAAGGAACTGGCTCCAGTACTTCTACAGCTTTATCAATATCTTTTCACTGCTAATGAGATTGATCCTGTACTTCTTGAAGCTACTATTGTCCTAATTCTTAAACCGGGCAAAACTCCTACAGACCCAGCAAGTTACCGCCTATTTCTTCAAAACTATGATATGAAAATCCTCACCAAGGTTTTGGCGGAGCGGTAAGAAAACATGGCTCCATCTTCTTAGTCCTGAGTAAGTTGGTTTTGTTCATTCTCGGTCTTCTTCAGACCACCTCAGAACCTTTTCCATATCTCATTTAGCCCAATCATCTCATCTCCTATGGCTCTAGTTTCACTAGACGCAGAGAAAGCTTTTGACTGCATGAGCTGGTCCTTCTTTTGGGCTACAATGTCCTAGATGGGATTCTCGGTTTTTTCTTAAATGGATCCAGGTTCTGTATAATTCCGTCGGCTAGGATATATTGTAACGGGTTTTTCTTCAAATTCCAGCTGTTCACTGAACTAGACAGGGTTGTCCCTTATCACCTTTCCCTTTAACCTGTATCTTGAACCTCTTCTTATTAAACTTAAGTCTTCCTGCTTATCAGGTTGCCGAGTGCATCAGCACAATTTAGTCCTTTCAGCGTATGGGACTTACATACTCTTGCATGTTTCACATCCGGTTTCTTCCCTAGAGTATGCTATTCTGCTCATTAACCAGTTTGGTAGCTTCTCTCAGTATAAATTGAATATAACTAAGTCTGAAATTTTTCCTTTAAATGCCTATACATTTAAGCACGAGTTTAGTTAAGTTTGGTATGTGTTGGTCCCTAGGCTCATTAAATATTTAGGTATACATTTTTCCTCAGACTTGGCTTTGCTCAAAAAGCTCAATCTGGATACTATTAAAATCCAAGTACAACAAGACTTACTAAGATGGTCCAACCTCCCTATCTCTTTGGGGTAGGATTATTATCAAGATGAATGTCCTTCCCCGGATTTTCTACCCACTTAATCTTCTGAACCTTTGGTTGCCACTTTCGTACCTGCAACAGTTTCATGGGATCTTCTCAGAGTTTCTCTGGCGTGGGAAAGGGGTCAGGTGCTCTTTTCTTAAGTTATCCCTCCCCAAGGATAAAGGGGGTCTTCGGCTTCCCAACCTTCAAGTATACTACTGGGCTTCTCATTTATCCAAAATAGGGAGATGGATTTCACCTGAACATGATCCCTTTCCTCCGATTTGGCTTCAAATTGAGAAATCAATTCTTTCAGAATCTAAGTTGGATCCATATGCCATGTTCTATACTCCCATCTCACTTCTCTCGCGACTGGATAACGGACCAACCAGTCCTTACGTTTCTTAAGTCCCTCTCCTAGTGCCTGCAGTTTTAAAGATCTCTTCCAAATCGGATCTGGGACAACCTATTGTTTCTAATCCTAACATTAAATTGGGCAATTCAATGATTGTTCCTGGTTGGCTCCTCATATTAATAACATTAACCTAGACCAGTATTACTGATCAAGTTCCTCTTTTCTGACCTCTGCAATCCTTTGCTAAATTTGTATTCCCAGGGGCAGTGTATTTAAAGTATTTCAATTAAGGCACCCTCATTGCGAAGAAGTTTGGTACTCAGTTTAGGCAACCCATGGTCCAACCCTTCCTGTCTCGTGTTTCCACCTTGCTTCTAAACCACATTCTATCTTCGGCAATATACTCCTTTCTACTGGAATATAAGTTTCCCATGCCTGCTGCAGGTTCCTCTGTCTGGCTCTTCTATTTCCCAGTGCCACCTTGAATTGGGCTCATATTTGGAGGGACATGCATAGATACCATACTCAGGACAGGCTCAAGCTTACCCAATATTATATTTTGAATAATATGTATTACACGCCCAGGAAACTCCTCTGGCTCAATAGGCTAGCAGCCTCCCTGTGTACTAGATGTTTGCAGGGGGATGGGAATCCACTTCATATATTCTGGGACTGTCCAAAAGTTGCCCCACTCTGGTCATCTATCCAGGGCAATTTGGACCCCCTATTGGGCCTTACTTCTTTCTTTACCCCTGAAATATGTATATTAGGGGACTATAGTGCTATTGATTATGTTGAGCGTCGGTACCATATTGCCCTGGTGTCTGGTGCAGTTAAAAGATTAGTCCTTAGGCACTGGACTGATCGGTTGTCCCTGACCTACCCAGAGTGGCTGACTGAGTTATCGGCCTGCCTCAATGTTGAAAGGTTATCGGCTAGTATGCGGTACCGTATGGATCTGTTTCCAAAGAGATGGGGTAAGATTGTATGCTCTTTATTTGCACTGTTGACCTCTTGGCCTCTCCTTTGATGCCCATGGCAGTCTCTTCCTGTTCCTTTTGTAACTGTATTTTTTGAACTTGTGAACGTAGTCTTTTTGTGCAATATATATGTCAGGTTTGGTATTTTTCTTCCTGGTTATATGATTAATGGTACACTTGGGTGGGGGGAGTTAGACTTGATTGGGGAGGGAGCTGGGGAGGATGGGGTTGGAGGGCGGGTTCAGAGGGGTTTAGTTTTGTGTTTCTTTTACTTTGTACCAAGTGTAGACAACTGGTTTACTTTATTATGTGTAAATGATGTTTTTTTTTGTTTGTTTGTTTTTTCTTTTTCTTTTGTTCAGTATTTTTAAAAATTTAATAAACTTGAATTTCAAAAAAAAAGATTTAGCTCCTAGAATGCACCGTTCTCACTGGTTGCCCATTGAAATCAAATCAAACCTTATAGACAGAAAAGAGCTGAAAGGGTCTCTGGAAAACTTTGATATACAGTACACAGGTTAATTTTCTTACTTTTTGAATCCATTTACAGACACGAATGCAATCCAACTGGAAGCATGGTGACACAGGACAACTTCCTAACTCACAGACAGAAGAGAGAGGAAAAGGTATCTGAAAACCTTGATACACACAGGTTAATAGTCGGTCCATAATCATGAACTTTGTTGCATCCTGAGGGTGACTGCAAAGGCTAGTGTGCGGAGGGACAGCCTAGACAATGGACTGGATGGGGAGGTTTCTACCGGGGGGCACTTCTTGATGTGTTGGTACATCAACTGTGATGGTTTAGCGATTAAACACAATTCAGGAGTTGCGCTTTTCTCAATCACTGCAAATGCTCTGCTGGAACAATTGTTATTTATTTATTTAAGTCTTGGATTACATATTCCTTTGAGCTAAGAGCTCTTTTCAAAGGTTCCACGTCAGTACAAAGGACAACAAATTAAACAGGACAGGGCAGTAAAGTATGGTACAATAAAGTGTAAATAGGAAATACAAAACTCCTAACGGATACAAAATCATACTGAACAGTCAATGTAAAACAACAGAGACACATTATTCTAATCAGTTTCAGGCACAGGAAAATGCATACAGTACATT
Source organism: Neoceratodus forsteri (assembly GCA_016271365.2). NCBI lineage: Eukaryota > Metazoa > Chordata > Ceratodontiformes > Ceratodontidae > Neoceratodus > Neoceratodus forsteri. Next base: position 2,438,501 of record CM028130.1, read on the forward strand.
GATATCAGCCAGCAGGCTTTGTCAACACAAACAAGGCACAGGGTGTAGGAATGGATGTGGGAGGGTGTGCTGGGAAGTGTAAGAAAGGGGGTGGGAGGAGGACAAGGAGAGGTGGGGCAATGGGAGGGGGAGGAGGGTTGGAGAGGAGCAGGATGATGCAGGGGAGGGTAGGAGGCAAGAATGCGAAGTTACTATGAAAGAGGTCAATTGCTAAGGTTGCTGTTCGGGAAAACATTGTTAAGGGAGACTGTCGCAGGTGCTAGCTGTAAAGAGTAGTGACTCAAGCTTGGAAAAAATATTACCACAAAAAAATATTACCACTGAAACTACAGTACATTTCAGTTTAAATGGCAACCTATATTTTATATACTACATCTACATCAGTGTCAGTGGCTCAGCAGATAGCACACTCGCCTCTGAGACTGGGAGATCAGAAGGCTGTGGGTTCCATCCCACACCAGGCACTTGGGTTGAAATCCCAATATTGATCTGTAGTGCAGCTTGAGGGGGTGCTGCACCCCAATGTGCCGCCTTCAGATGAGATGTTAAACTGAGGCCCCATCTGCCTGCTCAGGTGGATGTTAAGGATCCCATGGCACTTCTCAAAAGAGTAGGGAGTTTTATTGAAAATCACATGTACAAGTACATAGTATGAGAAACATGCCAACATTGATATAATAAGAAATACACAAAAGTACATACAAAAAACCCATAGAAAATTCAAAGAATGGTACATAATTTGGGAAAAGAGAGACAAAAATAAACACAAATACATATATTTGGGAACACAAATTTGAGCTCAAAAGCAATGATTGGAAACTGGCACATGTGGTCCCTGTATTTAAAAATGGAGAGAAGGAGCTCTACAGAACATTCGTCCAATTAGTCGCATACGTGTAATTGGGAAACTTCTGATGAGTACTATAAAAGATCAAATTTAGCCTCTGTATGTACTTTTGATTCATTACAACATGGTTTTGTTAAGGGAGAAGTTGTACAACAAACTTGTTGACCTTTTATAACCATATCAGTAAATATCTAGATCAAAATGTGGCCTGTAATGTTATTTTTCTAGATTTTGCCAAGGCCTTTGACCTGACACCACATTGGGCTATAATAGAAAAATGGTTAAACTAAAGATTGATTCAGCTTTAGTGAATTGGGTAGACTGGTTTTCTGATAGAAGACAATGTGTGGTAGTAAATGGGCATATCTCTGGGAAGGGACCCATTTACAATGGGGTTCCACAGGGCTCGGTTTTGGGCCATGTACTTTTCAATATCTTTATCTCTGATTTAACATTACAACAGAAGTGTCTAAATTTGAAATATGCTGATGATACTAAATTATGCACCCCTTGTACTAATTTAGAAGAACATTATACATTTTAAAAAAGAACTGAATAAAGTTGTAGCATGGACTAAAGAATGGGACATGCAACTAAATAAAGAAAAAATGCAAGGCGATGCATATAGGCAGATTGGATAATCACTATGACTATTATATAGACGGTAAAAAATTAGAGGTGTCCAACTGTGAGATTGATTTAATGGTCTCTATAACAAATAACCTAAGTTCCAATCAGCAGGTCACAAAGGCTATTGGCACTGCAAATAGAATAGCATGGTCCATTAAGAAAAACATTGCTTCTAGAACAAGCATGGTTATGATGCCCTTGTACAGATCATATGTAAGGCCTCACTTGAAGTACGCAACCCAGGTTTGGAAACCCTACAGGGTATGTGATAAGGATAGATTGGAGAGGGTCCAACCAGATACACCAAATCTGTGGTGGGGACTGCATGAAGTGACATATGGAAATCAGCTTACTTTACTTAACTTAATGTCCTTAGAAACTCGAAGAATACATGGAGATTTACTGTTGATGTATGATATAATTCAGGGCCCTGAGCTTATTTGCAAGCTCAATATTGACTTTAAAAATACTAGTCAAGAAATTAGTAGACATCCACTACAGATTTGAGGGGAAAGATTCCGAACTAAGGCTCGGAAATACTTCTACACTACCAGAATAGTTAATGTATGGAATTATCTTCCACTTACAATTATTATTGCCAAAATAGGTTTGAATTCAAGACTAGATTAGATAAATATATATTAGGTGGTGCTTCATTAAGGTACTACTGAAAAGCATGGAACGTTCATGGCTGAATAGCTTTTGTTCCTTCACTTCCATAGCATGAACCATAGCATGAACCAAAAGCAATTACTCTGAAAAGATTACTTCACCCTATTACAGTATAAGAAAAATTAGACAGGTTTACATCCCAGTTCCAGTTAGGGCACTACCCTTTATTTAAACTTAATGGGCTGGATATTCAAACTGCGCTTATTCTGTGGCGCAAGCCCTTGCGCTGCACAAAATAGTTCCAGGGTGTAGTTGGGTGATATTCAAAGGAGTTGCCTTTGAGCATCTCCTTTGAATATCACCCTGGCCACAGTCACTGCGCATGGCGGTGAAACTTGCGCCACCGCAAGTGGTCAGAGTGAGCATTCAGGTTGCGGTGGTGCATGTACCAGGGGGCCATTTGCATCTATTTATGGCCCCATTTGCATGCCATTAGCATGCAGGTGCACCGATCCCGAGGACTTGCACCTGGCACCCTGCCAGGCAGCAGCCATCTGGGACCAACACTTCCCTGCAGCCCGATCACAGGCATAAGTTAAAGAATCCCCAACCCCGACTGGCCCGATCATGGGCATATGTTGAAAACAGCCCTCCCCCAACTGGGCCCGATCAAGGGCATATGTATTTACAACACCTCCTCCCGACTGGCCCGAATCAGGCATATGTTTACAACACCCCATCCCCGACTGGCCTGATCGTGGACAAAAGTGCAAAATAAAACCCACCCCCACCAGCCCGATCGTGGCACCAAAGTGTCCAACCCCCAAGACCATATCCCTGGTGGTCCAGTGGACCACTAAGCCCGATCGCAGCACCAAAGTGTCCAACCCCCAAGACCATATTCCTGGTGATCTAGTGTCCCCACCCCACCCACCCATGAAGCCTCACCACCCCGCCTCCCCAGCAGCCGGCAGGTGGCAGCATCCCACCCTCCTGCCACCCCGCCACCCGCCGACTGACTGCCCAGTAGGTTGCACGCCTGCGTAGAGCAAGAGTTAATGGCGTATCATATCAGAAGTCCAGATATGTGAATGAAATTCATTCACTATCTGACCGCTCTGCACGGTATGGATTGCACACCCATTGGCTCTTGCTCTGCACCAATGGGTGCCGCGATCGGGCTTAGCGTCCACTGGACCACCAAGGATATGGTCTTGGGGGTTGGACACTTGGTGCCATGATCGGGCTGGTGGGGGTGGGTTTGATTTTCACTTTTGCCCACAATTGAGCCAGTCGGGGAGGGGTTTTAAACATATGCCCGCGATCGGGACAGTCGGTGGAGGGGGTGTTTAAACATATGCCCACGATCGGACAGTCGGGTGAGGGGGTGATGAAACATATGCCCGCGATCGGGCCAGTCAGGGCAGGGATGTTTTAAACATATGCCCGCGATCGGCCAGTCGGGAGGGGGGTGTTTAAACATATGTCCACGATCGGGCCAGTCGGGGAGGGGGTGTTTTAACATATGCCCGCGATCGGGCCAGTCAGTGGGAGGGGGTTTTAAACATATGCCCACAATCGGCCAGTCGGGGAGAGGGTGTTTTATCATATGCCGCGATCGGGCCAGTCGGGGAGGGGTGTTTAAACATATGCCCACGATAGGGCCAGTCGGGGAGGGGGTGTTTTAAACATATGCCCGCTGATCGGGCCAGTTGGGGAGGGGGTTACTATATGCCTGTGATTGGGCTGCAGAGGGGCACAGGAGAGTGGGCCACCACAGGTGGCAGCTGCTGTGTTGCACCCTGCAATGCAGCAGCTCACCTGTGGGTGGCCCTCAACTTACTCCTTTTTTTTGTCTCAAAGTTGTGCAGGCGCAGGTTAGGGGTTGCACCTGCACAACTCTGCACAGCCCACTGAATATCGGGCTGTGCAGTTTATGCATGGTTCCTCCCCCTCTGGTTCAGCATGCCTTCATTAGCATTGCGCCATTGCTCAGCTTGACTTTGGGTGGCGCAACTGCCTCCTGCTGAATATGGCAGGATGGCGCAATTTTGGACTTGCGCAGGTGCAACCCTATTGCGCATGGCCTGACCCTTTTGAATATCCAGCCCAATACATTTATTTAAACCCTTCCACCATCTATATACTTTTGATGAGGAGTGCAGCACCACATCCTGTGTCTAAATGTTTCCTATTGCCTGTTCAACCAACTGTCCCATCATATTGTATGGCATCTTCTTTTGGTACAATGCCCACTGACATCGTGCTTGCCATAAATAATATATTAGGCAGCATTTAAATAGATTTACATTCTCTGTATTATACAAAGCGACACCTTGGGGACTTATCCCTAGAACCAAAATGTCATATGTTAACTGAGTTAGCTATTTCATTTCCCATTTCAATGCCAGAAATGTCCATAATGGTTTTGAGTAGCAATCCAGAAGAAAATGCTCCATTGTTTCTGCTTTATTAATGCTTGTTAAATTGGGGCAGTTTCTTTCTTCCACAGCCTTATGTTATGCATTATCTCTAATATTTAATTTCCCATATATTGCTAACCATAACGATTCCTACATTAAAGGAGGGATTCTTTTGTTTTTTTAATTGTTTTAGCACCCGTGCATTGTTATTTGTAGGACAATTCTTGAAACAAGGTTCCTCGGGGTAAATTTTACCCAATATTGTTTTATATAGATCAGCTACCCTTCCCTGTTGTAATTGTTGTTTTGACAAACCCCATTTTATATACTTTTTGTACTGTAGGTTTAAAAATAACCAGGGACCAAAACATGATTACTATGTCTGGGAGGAACTACTGTCCATGCCTAATAGCACTTCTATAAAACTAGAGCAACCCATTTCTGATGTATTTCATCAGAAGGTAATAAACCATATTTCACTGGTTGGATCAAAGAGAGTATGGAAAAGTGATTGGTCTACCATCCCCAAGCCCTCTTTTCTTTAGGTAGATATGTGAAACATCATTTGATTGATTTAACTTATTCCCCACCATAATTGAACAAATAAACTGTATCTCTTAGTTTCCAATAAGATGGGGAGGGGTATAGCCACAAATTGTAATATAGGAATAATAAATTGTTTTAATATTTTAATATTTGAATCCATTTAAGCTTCAACATTTTCCAGTGCTTCCATCTGTGAATCTTATTCTCTATGTTGGAAATTCCTTTTCCCAGTTAACCAGTGGCAAAGTCTGAGGTCCAAATATTATCCCTAATATTTTAAGGGGGTTCGAGGAGATATTAATACCTTCTATTTGAGCAGGATGAGGGTATCAAGATCCAATATACAGACCTTGGCATTTCCCAAAATTAAGTCTTGCATTGGAAACATATGTGTACTCCTCCATTAACCTTAGGAAGGAAGATAATTGCATGTGGTTTGAAAAAAAAGACAAATGTTGTCCACATACGCTTGTATGAGGGGGTTATCCTCGGAACATACCCCTTTTAACTCATCCCATAATGGATTCTGGGTCACTTTCTGAAGTAAGGGGTCTAAAGCAAATACATAAAGAAGAGGACTCAAAGGGCACCCTTGTCTGACACCCATGAAGACGTGGAACCCCTCTGTAACATCCCTTTTAATAATAGGGTACACCATCGCCTTATCATACATTAATGTACTATATTGTCTGATCACAGGAGGTATCCCATAAAATTCCAAGATTGCTAGTAAATAAGGATGAGATACCCTAGCAAATGCTTTTGCCTGGTCCATTGAAATTATGCAACCAGAGGTACCATTCGTTGAAAGGTGTTCTATAAGATCTCTTATAATCATTAAGGCAAACTGGAATTTTTTCCCAGGAGCCTACAATATTGATGTGGGGAAATAACTAAACTAGCATACTCTTTGATTCTATTGTTTAAAATGCAAGCTAATATTTTATAATCAGTATTTAAAATTGATATGGGTCTCTAATTTTAAATATTCATTTTATCCCAAGATTTATATAAAAATACAAAAAGACCTTCTACAAATGAAGGTCTTATTTTATTCTGGGCCAAGTAACAGTGAAAAACAAACATAAAACAATCAGCTAATGTATCAATAAAGAATTTGTAAAATTCTCCAGGAAGTCCGTTAGACCCTGGAGAGGTCCCATTCTTAAGTGGTTTTATGGCCAAAACAATCTCAGATTTCCAAATTACTTTCTCCATTACTGCAGTATCTGTGGATACCTTTGGAATATTTAAAGTTTGTAGATATGGTTTTATCTCTATTTCTGAAGAGGATTTTGTGGGATCTTGAGAAATCATAAAAGATTTTATTACCCCATGGATACCATTCATTGTAGTGGTAGTATATCCAGTAAAGTCCACTAAGGTCTCAATATTCATTGAGTTTTTTAGGTCTTTACATGCTACATAAGGGTCTCCAACTGTGGACCTCTGGGTTCCAGATTATAACATTGCCTTAATCGTGTGTGCCCTATCATACTGTATTGGAAGAGTGTCATCTCCTCCTTTATTTTATTTATTTGAAGGGAGTACGCAAACCTGAAAGTCGTTACCCAAGACTATGATTCCTGCACGAATGTTGAAGAGAAAAATAGCTAAGATATTTTTCATTTTCTCTCTGTTTCCCATACTTTATAAGCCAAGTTTTGAAATGTTGTTTTGAGTCTTTCCACCATTCTCCCAAGTCAGTGTATAAACCGTCACAGATTCCTGAGCTTTGATCAGAGCCAACAGGCCTTTCTGTACTTGGGGTCAGCTAAGGCTGCAGTGTTTACCTCCATTGAGTCGGGCCCTATTGTGCCTTATCTGATCAGTGAACTCTAGTACAAGAGCAGAGTGATCCAAAACTCCACAGGTGTAATAAAAATTGGAATTTAGGCAAACGTTGAGAAATAAAAATATGATCGATTGTAGAGGTATATTTTCCCCTTTTGTAAGTGAATTTAGACCCTTTAGTCAAATTGTCACTACACTTTTGAGGTCCACAATGTACCACCCCTGGCCAAGGCAGAGGAGTCACAATAAGTTTTTTCTTAGTAATTGGGACCAATACCCCTTAAGCACATTGTAATTAAAATCTCCATCCAAAAAATTATTTTATGAGAGGTAACTAAAAAGGGTTGTATAGGGTTCAAAAGTTTAACTCTGTCAGCTTTGGACTGGGGACCATATACATTAACAAGCCCATAATTTACATCTTTCCATAGCCCATCCAGTATCAGAACCATCCCTGAGATTAAATCAATTAATATAATTAGTGTAAAGTTATATAATTAAACAATATCCCTATGCCATCTGAACATTCAGTGCCAAATGACCAGTAGGAGGGCCCCCACCACCATTCAGATTTAAAGGCACAAACCTGATCAACAGTATGCATCCAGGTTTCCTGCATAAAACAAATGTCAGTACCCCATGTATGTATAAAATTAAATACCATCTGACGTCTCACTACATTTAAAATGTTGTGAACATTCAAGGAACAGAATTTTATAGAAGCCAGGACAAGGATGAATTAATCAGAAATTCTTTTTCCTCTTTTTTTTCTTCTTTGTACACCACTAGCTCTTGATCTTGGGATACATGTTTTGAAGTGGGTAGCTGTGAAGTAGACATATCTTGTTCCATATCAGAATCACCCCACTGAGAAAATTAAGCTGTGTACGAATTCTCAGATTCAAACTTCACTTCAGAGGGAGGGAGTTTAAATTCCTAGCAGACCATCTTCTAGATGGGGGAAGTCCTCTTTCTGCATCTCTGTATCTTTATAACAGACAGGAGCTAAGGACAACGGATCCAGGGTAACGCTAGTCTCAGCCTCAGTTTTGGGTTTGAGGACTTGAATTGTAGATTCTGAATCAGGAATGATAATAGGGGAGGAGAGGTTCAAAGGAATAGGAACCAGAAGAGCAGTAGGCTCTGATTGTTAACCATAGCTGAGTCTTGGACCAGCTGGATAAGTAATTCAGGACTCTGACATGTGGCTTTGTTTTAAGCCACCCAGGGGCATTCAGAGAATACATGTCCATAATTCTCACATAAATCACACCTGGTGTGATTTGTATATTGTAACATAATATGTCCTATCTCCCCACAATTGTCACACCGGGGTTTGTCACATGTGTTAGACAGATGTGTTCTAGCCCACATCTGTAACACGCTTGAAGCTGTCCAGAATAAAAATAAACTCCACTGTCTCTACCCAACATAAAGGAATTAAGCACATGAAAAATCCCTGAGTCATTTTGTTTAAGCTTCACTTTGTACTTCCACCCTCCAGTCCAAAACATCTCTGAATCTAGTACTGCTTCAGGGTTACTAAGTACTTCATACCATTGGGCTAACCAGTAGGTTATATCATCCTCATGGACCCCTCATTTCTAAACATGACAGTTACATATTTAATTATTTGGTTTAGTTAGAGGGATTATCATGAAGGGGGTCCATGTGGGGAAGAATTTAACCTGGTTGTATCTTTCCCAGAAAAGGTCTAACATATAGGCAGACTGAAAGTGCACATCATAATTGTCCTCTCCTGATATGTTAATGAATGCATACGCCTCCCTTGGAGAAAAGTGCAATGAGTTCTTGAGCAAACTTTTGCCCACATAGAGCCTGTCTGGTCTCTCCTCTAGTCCTCCCTTGTATCGAATTCTAACTGCGTTTCTATGTGGTGCTGCTACTTTTTTAGTTCTTGTAAAAAATTCTGAAAAGAGAGGTTTATGTAAATTTGCAGAATCTTGGAAGTCAAAAGAAGCATTATCTGGGCCTGGGGGTACCTCTTTTGAGTTTAGTGTCAAGTTTACCCAGTTAGTAGATCTTGTGAGACCGGGAGTTTTTGGTACAGTTCCATCATCCTCTTTTTTTCCACTAAGTCACTTAAATCCTGAGGTCCAGGTACCAGTCTACTAAAATCCTAAGGTCCAGGTACCAGTGTACTATTTAATACACCTTTTCCACCAGCTAGAGAAATCACAGGCTGCCATTCCAGCATAGCTTGTGTAAAGTTTAGCAATGGGTCCCAATCAGGATCAGGGACCCAAATCCCATTAGGAGTTAATTTCCAGCCTGCTTCCTTCAGTACCTTTTGTGTAACCAGGGATCACAGGGAGAACAGGGAGGGTTTACCATCATTGGGTCCTGTATAGCAGGCATAGAGGACACATTCGCTCCTGAATTACAATATTTGGTTATGGTTTACAAGTCTCGAGGGAATATTCCTGTTAGTTAAAATTATTGTGCCCATTTGTCCTTAACCTCCTCCTGGGTTCCACTTTTAGCAGTCTGTCCCTTAGAAGAAAAGGAGAAAACAGTTGTGTTCCCTCATGTCTGTTATCCCCTGAAAACATCAGGTTGGTCTTTCTTTCCCACAGGTGCTATGCTAGAAACAGAACTGGGGGTTGGAAGACAAATCACACTTCTACACAAAGTTTGGCTCCCAGGGTTTAGAAGAGATACTTGTAGGATTTAAGTGAATGTATACCGTGAAGGGGCCTGCAGATCTGATATCTTTGTTATAGGGACCAATAGGAGGCAGTATGGTGCAGTGGTTTAAGGTCTCTGAGCTGCAAATCTGTAGACCTGGGTTTGAATCCCACAGCCCCCACTTGCATACTGTGTGACCCTGAGCAAGTCACTTAACTTCCTCGTGCTCCCAGGTTGCACCTGCAAACAAGCTTTCAGCTTAGTGTGTCTCACCTGGTAAAATAATTGGTAAAAAAAAAATAAACAATACTTCATCATCATTTTTTTCTTTTGGCTCAGTTAATACTGTCTCACTCTTTAATGACAATGGCTTTTGGCACATGCTAGCTGTAGTGCTTAAACTGCCAGCCATCGATTTAATGACATTTAGAACAACATCAGAACTGACAAGGAGATCATCTGACTCACCCATCAGGCCACAGTCCTTTGATGATACTGCAACATCCAACTTGCTGACCGAAGAGCCCTGCACTGTGACATGTGAAGGAGAAGTTTGCAGTAAAGTGAGTTGTTCCTTGAGACAGCATTGTGTATCCAAATGCCTCTCATTCACTTTCTGAATTTTATCTTTTACAATTCATATGTCCTGCAAATTGGGGAAAAACATCAAAGATCTCAGTAATATTTTCTGAACCATCAGTCTGTTGGCTCAGATCCTCTGCTGAGACAAATATCTCTTGCACTTCAAACTCTTCCTCCCTCATAGGCATTAGAATATCTGTTTCCAGTGGAGCCTCTTGGAAACCCAAGGTAGGAGGAGGCCTCTTCCCTACCTCTACCATGTCCACCCTCATCGGCGAGTTACCTGAACTGCCATTCTCACAGCCAGCAGTGCCCCTACCAAAAGAGATGGAGAATTTTGTTTTTATTGAAATATTTGAGATCATACATACATACATACAGTACAATTATTATGTCTCCACAAATCTCAACAAGTACAATATTTCAAATAACAGGTATATCTGAGTTAGTAACCCAAGGAAGGTTTCTCCATAATCTTTTACAAACAATTCATTTGTATTTTTTCTCCTTGCAATAGATACTCTGTACCTCTTTAGTGATATTATTTAGTAATTCCTCATGAGAAGTCTGTTTTTGCTGTAATGTGAACAAACATCTCATATTCCATATATACCATTTTACAACTGTAAAAATTACATTTAAAGTATTTTTCCCATTTATTCCACCTTTTATTGTACACACCATATATTAAAGTTTCATAATTCATCCACTTGACTAACTCCATTCTCTATTGCAATGTTATATAGTCCCAAAATTTCTCTGTATATTTACAAGTAAAAGATAAATGGTGCATTGTTTCTAGCAGAGCTACACATTGTGGACTAGCACAAATCCTTTCTGCTATCACCTTATGTTTTTAATTTGCCTTCTCATTTAACTTCTGGTGACAACATAACCACAACACATCTCTAAATTTCATTGCTTCATTCATTCATTCATTCATTGCATTTCTTTAAGCTTCTGAAAAATAACTTGTTGGTCTGAAAGCTAAAGTTCTTTGTTATTTTTGTAACATCCGTGTTGGTCCAATAAAAGGTATCAAACCATTTGTTCTGGATTTAAATTTCATTGAGATCCTACTGTTTGAATTTAACTCCATTAAATTCTGGACATGTTGTATGGGGCATTGTGGAAAAGTATTCTTCTGTAAAGTAAGAATTCAAAACTTGTTTATAAATTTGTTTCTTAGTCTTACTTATCAGACCCGTGTAGGTAATTTTCCAATGACAAAGTCTTACAAATAATTCTCTATAATATTGAGGAGCAAAGGATACTGTTTTGAAAACTTTTTGTGTACCTGCTTTCCATCTTGGATACCATGCTGATATTTTATACTGTAGCATGTCTATCCACCATTTCTTCCCTTGATGACGTAAAGGTTTTATATTTGTGTATACAAAATGATTAAATAAAAACAATATGGGATTCACCATATTTAAGCCTTCTTTCTCAACTATTAAATAAAGTATATTTCTTTTTATTGAGTTTAGCCTACTGCCCCAAATTGGTTGGAAGAATAGGCTCATAATAGTTGCTTTCCTATCTTTCGAGGGAAGAAATATTGCACTAATAAACAAAAATATTGGAATTTGATATGTTTTCACTAAATAAACCCTTTAAGTTTCCCATTATAAATGTATTCCATTTGTTAACCAAACTTTTCCTTGTTGATTTTTTTTTTGCCTCAATTAAGCAAATCCTGTCTAGTATTCCCATAATCTATTCCTAAAATTTGCATAGGTTTATCTGTCAATGTAATCCCAGCCACAGTTGTTGGTCCATCTAAAGACCCCCCAACAGCTTCCCTTACTTTTATTTGCATTTAATTTAATCCTGAGACTTTACCATATAAATTATAGAATTCAACTGCCCTGTGTACTGTAGATGTATCCTTAATGATGATGCATAATTCATCAGCATGTGCTAAGGCTGTCACTGATAGCCTATGCCCTGCTAACCCTAAAGGAGTAAACCTTCTCATATCGTTCCGTATTCTTAACGGGATCAATGCTGAATACATAGAGCAAGGGACTCAATGGGCAACCTTGCCTGACACCTCTTTTTACTGACATCATTGGTCCGAAATGCCCATTATCTAATGGTTTAATTACTGCTGTCTCATGTGCAGCTTTTAACCAACATATACATTTCTCAGGAATCCCATAATACTTTTATGCATACCATAAGAAGTCATGATTTATAGAATCAAAAGCTTTCTTTTGATCCAGTGTTAAAATGTACACTTTTAGGCCTGACAGGTTCCCTGACTCAAGTATTTACCTAAGTAACAGAAGCTGGTCAGTTATTGATCTTCCTGGGATTGCACAAGATTGTGCACCTGAGATGACATACAGAGCTTTTGTTATCAATCTATTATTTAATATCTTCATTAAAATTTTTAAATCCACATTCAATAAACTTATTGGTCTCCAATTATCTAGATATTTTATATCACCTTTTTTATATACGAATAATACCACCCCTGTTGTCATATCTAATGGCAGACTCTCTGTCTCTAGCATATACAGTATGTATATACTGCAGCTATTTCTCTTTGTATTAAAGGGGGATGTTGGGGTGTATTAGTAGGGGTATCACAATCAGAAGAGGGAGGTAATAATCCCTCATTACAGACACTGGTTAGGTTCATCTGGAGTACTGCATGCAGTACTGGAGGTCACACCTTCACAAGGACATTAACCAAATTGAGGCAGTCCAAAGAAGGGCAACCAAATGGTGCAGGGACTGCATCAGAAAACATATGAGGACAGATTAACAGAGCTCAATATGTATACCCTAGAGCAAAGGAGGAAGAGAGGTGATATGATTGAAGCATTCAAATACCTTAGGGGCATTAACAAGGTGAAAGAGTCTAACATGTTTCACTATAAGAAAAATAGCAGGACAAGAGGACACAGCATGAGATTAGAGGGAGGCTGATTAAGGGGTAATGTGAGGAAGTTCTTTTTCACAGAAAGGGAGGTGGATTCATGGAACGGCCTACCTCAGGAAGTCGTGGATATGAACACAGTGCAGGGCTTCAAACAGGCATGGAATAGGCATAAGGGAGCAATACAGATGAGTATGAATAGATAGCCCATTGACAAAGCAAAGGCTGATGGCACATTTATAATGTAGAAAAAGAAATGGGTAGACTGGATGGATCCATTCACATATCTGGACTGTGTAGTATGGTACGGGCTGCACGCCCATTGGCTCACGCTGTGGACCAATGGGAGTACAGCCCTACTGTACGGTGTCAGTCGGGGGGTTTTGGGGTGGCAGACGGGTGGGGAGCTGCCACCCGCCGCTGACCGGGAGAGCGTGGTGGTGGGGTTCAGTGGGTGGGTGGGGAGGGGGTACCACTAGACCACCAGGGTTGGATTGGTGTTGCATTATTTTTCACTGATACCAGCGATCGGGCTGGAGTGGTCCACTGCACCACCAGGGATATGGGACATTTATAATTCTCAACATATGCCCATGATGGGGCTGCAAGCGGTCCACTGGAACACCAGGGATAGTGTTAACAGTTTAAACAGACCTATGCCCATGATTGGGCTGCAGGCGGTCCACTGGACCATCAAGGATATAGGACAATTCTAATATTCTACATATGCCCATGATCGGGCAGTGGGGCACTGTGTCATGATGTTTAGGAGGCGTTGGTCCCCGACGGCTGCAGCCTGGCAGGGTGCCAGGAGCAAGTCGCTGGGATCGGCGAAACTGCATGCAAATGGGGCCATAATGACATGCAGATGTCCCCATTTGTGCCTTGCATGCATTATGACCCCATTTGCATGTGCATTTCTGAATATCATGGTTGTTGGGCCTAGTGCAATAGTACTTTCACTAGCGCATCCCACTGCTCCACTCTGGCCACTTGCGCTGGCACAGTGCCACTGCACCATGCACACTGCAGGTGGCCAGGTGTGATATTCAATGATGCTGTGCCATGGTGCAGCTCCATTGAATATCACCCTGTCAACGCCCCTCGCGAGCCAGGTACTGTGCCCAGGCTTGGCCACAGCCTGGCGAGTCTGAATATCTGGCCCAGTGTGCCTTTCATCCTAAGGCCATCCACACCATGTAACAATGGAGGTATTATATTATTGATCATACTTTGTTAGGATTTTTGTGAGTTATCTTTGATAGTAGCAATGTCTGCCTATTCCAAATAGACATAGTGCTACCAAAGATGCCAATTAGGGTGCCTGTTGCACCAGTTACATCAGCTGTTTCATGTTTCTTTTTCTTAGAGAAATGAGATTTCTTTTTAGAATGATTTGGCCTGGATCTGTAGAAAACCTAGATGTTCTCCAGTGTTTACACCAGCAACTGGGTCTTGTGTACGTGTCTGGTATGCTGCCAGACTATCCAGTAACATAGTACTGAAAAACATTGATGTGTCAGTAGCAAAACACATACCAAACTCTGCCATATTCCAGTGTGTGAGACTGAAAAGAACATGGATGTGCATATATTGCAGATTGTTGATAAGGGTACCTGGTGCTGAATTTGCAGTTAGACCACTAAGTGGGCCAGGTTGCTATGGGGGACATTCAAGAAGTTTTGCTTCTGTTGGCAAAATAACAGACAAATACACGGCAGCTGAGACCATAGAACTGAGTGCACAGAGCCGCTTTGCGGAGTCTTTGGAAAACTTCTCGCAACAGGCAGGGTCAATTAGAGCAGTTAGATTATATAAATCTGCATGTTGATGATTGGTTTGATGAATAGACAAGGTACCCTTTGGAGAAATTTTGGCATTTGGCCAACCATGGAAGGTTCTTTTGGATAGACAGGTCACTGGGATAGTTTGTCCATTAAAATGTGCTTTTCATTCAATTTCTAGGGTAGTTTTTTCAGGGACTACAACTGAGTCAGTGAGGTAGGCATCTTTACCTTCCTGTACAGCATTCAATTTGTTTGGGACTGTAATTGATACTCCTTCTGGAATTGTAGCAGGAGCATGGTCTAGATGTGGAAGGATGTGATCTACCATGCTTTGGATGCAGAGGAGAGCTCCTAGAGTGAGAAGAATCAAATGCAACATACCCATCTTGTAGAAATATCTGTAAGAAAAAAGAAAAGATCAGTCAGTTCAATTCAGCCAAATGGGGTTAAGAAAAGTAATTATACTCCTTTGTATAGTTATAGTTAGTTTGTACGCAACCATTTGTCAGTTAAATTTTTGTTTTGCAGAAGTTTAACTTGATAGACTGTGGGATTGAGTGTGTTGACAATTCAGTAGGGTCCTTCCCATTTATTGGAGAAGGCATGTGCAGGGTGAACAAGTCTGAATACCATTACTGATCTCTGACTTGTCAATCCACTTCTTGTGCATGTTTGTCGAATTGGATTTTGGACTGTTGATGGGCCTGCCCCATGCAGTGTGCAGCATACAAATGGGTCTTAATATTTTCTGTCAGATTGGTCACATACTTGTCTATAGACAGTCTGTCTGCAGTGGGGGTGTTCAGGTCAAATAACAAATGTTCAGGTAATCTCATGGTTCTACCAGTCATCACCTAGAAGGGGGTCAGCTGGGTGGTAGTTGAAGGAGTACCCATAATTACAATAAGGATTAAAGGCAACAGGGAATCCCAGTCCTTGGGATTGTCCTAAATGAATTTGGAAAGCATTTGCTTAATTTGTCTGTTGGCTCTTTCTACTTGACTTGAAGATTGGGGGTGGTAAGGTTTGTGGAACTTCTGGTGTACCCCTAGAAGTTCAATTACCTCTTTCATCAACTCAACTGTAAAGCTGGTTCCTTTATCAGAGTTCACCTTCAGAGGTAGGCCACACCTGGAGAAAATCTGTTCCACAGGGTTTTTGTGGTTGCTTTTGCTATGCAAGTCCTAGTGGGAAAAGCTTCAACCCACTTAGAAAAGAGGTCAGTAAGTACAAGTGCATACTTGTTATTTCTGTTAATATTGATCAAGGGACCAATTAAATTGATCTGTATAACATGCCAAGGGCCAGAATGTATCTGTTGTAGCAACTTGGCATTATGTTTGATTGGTATTGGGTTGTTCTGTGCACAGATAAGACAATTGTCAATACAGTGTCTAACATCTCTGGTAATTCCAGGCCACCAACCAACAGCTTTGAGTTTTTGGAGTGTGTTTTCAACTCCTTGATGTCCACCAGTAGGGGTGTCATGCACCTGGTGGAGACATTCAGATCTCAGTGATTGAGAGACCACCTACAGTTTGTAGGGCAAGTCCTCTGGTTGGTACCAGATCAGTTTCTCATCATGTGACAAATGTATCCTACTTGTATGTCTGTTGTATGGACTATGGGTAGGTAAGTCTTGTTCACTTCATTTGTCAAGGAACCAGAACTCTTCTTTTAGTTCTGGATCTGCATGTTGTACAGTGGACAGGTTCAATGGATCAAATAGTTCTGGTTTCTGCCTGATAGCTGCCATGTGGACAGCTGCTAGGGCATCTGGGTGATCCATCATCCAGATGTCCACCTCTTGAGCACCTTCTTTTGCAAATCTGCTTTGTCACTGTAGGTACAATAGGGGTCTGTTTTGGAGTGAGCTTTAACTTTGTGGATGAAAAGTTTGTGCTGGAAGAGTTGGGCAAGTTTATGAATATAAATCACAAGTGCTTTATATTTCACTGGGGTGCTGTCAGAAGATGCAAAGGAGTTGTTCTGCTAGAATGGTAGGAACTCAGTAAGGGAGCAGCAGACCCAGTTGGAGTCTGCAAAAATGATGGTGTCTGTGGCATCATGTTGTATGAACTCGAGGTGCAGGCCACCACTGCCAGTTCTGCATATTGTGATGAGTCCACACTGCAATGTTTGGATATTCCAACAGTGTTGCTATTGGGATACACTATGAGCACCCCCAAGTCTAGCTACCTGTTCTTCTTGGTAATATGAGGCTGAGTCATCAGTGAAAACATGAGACAAGGCGGTGTCTTTAAGGAGCTTAGGGGTAGTGGGAAGAAATGGGCCTGGATCAGGCAGGTCAGGTGGTTGCAGTGTGCACTTATGTGGTTCTCCTTGGTAAAGGAGCCCATGGGCCAGAATAGAAGGCATTTTGGCAGGGTGGACCTAGATGACATGGTCCTGGAGAAGAAGGGACCAGTAAGTCAGTCTGATGTTGGATACTGATCCATCCTTCACTTTATCTGATAGGAAAAAGGTTGCTTGGTGTTGATAATGATAGGTGAGTACCCAATGATATACAGGAAATGTCTGACAGCCCAGTAGCTGGACAGAAGGTTCAATTCACAAAGGCTATACTTCTGTTCTACTGCTGACAACATTTGGGATGCATATGCAATAGGTCTAAAAGTACCATTAACTTTCTGAGCAAGGAGGACAGACATGGCAATGTCTGAGGTGGCTGATTCCAGATGGAAAGGCAGTTCTGGATTTGGGTTCACTATGCTGGAGCAGAGGCCAAGACCTCTTTCAGTGATGTCACAGCCTGTGTGTGTATGTGACCCCAAGTCCAGGGGATATGATTTTTCAGAAGCTCTTACAGAAGAGTGGCCTTCTGTGCAAAGTCACAAATAAAATCCCAGGAATAGTTAACCATTCCCAGGGAATGTCTGAGGGTTGCCACACTGGTGGGGAGTGACAAATCTTGTAGGCCTTGGATCTTTTTCCAGGCAGGGCTTCTGCCTTTGTCTGTTATGTGTAGACCAAAGAAAATTACTTCTGTTTGGCAGAGTTGTGCCTTTGCAGGGTTGCATTTTTAGGCCTGCCCTCTGCAGGAGGGTCAGTAGTTCATCCAATAGGTCAAAGTGTTGTTCTTTGGTGGCAGTTGCTAGCAGTAGGTCATCCACATACTGTAGAATACATTGTGGGGCAGAGAAACCCTCTAGGGCATCCATCATGTGTAGATGGAATATGGAGAGGCTATTGTGGAACCCCAGGGGTAAACAGGTCCAAGTGTACTGCCCACCTTCAAAGATGAAGGCACATTTGTATTGGCTCTTTAGGGCCAGTGGCAGTGACCAGAAACTGTTGGAGATCTCAAGGGCAGTAAACCACTTATGGTTAACAGTTAACAATTTAAGCACATCTGGTGCTGATGCTACTGTAGGTGAGCAGCAAGGAGTAACTTGGTTGAGCCTCCTGTAATCAATGGTGAGTCTTCAAGTTCCCATGGGTTTCTTCTCAGGCTAAATGGGTGAATTGGCAGTGGAGACACAAGTCCTGATAACACCTTGTTTAAGGAGTGACTGTATGGTTTCTATGAGAGATGGTAGGGCCTTAGCAGGAAAATGTTATTGCTTTTCTTTATGTGCTGGTACCTGGGATTTCAATGATGGTCACCATTCTACCACAGTCATGTTTGTGTGGCAAAACATCCAAATGCTTCTGCAGGATGGGAGGAGTCTTTGAAAAACTCATGATTTTGGAATAGAGCAATGACATCATATTCCTTGTCATTAGTGGTTATACCTGCAACCACGTGTGAATCAGAAATCATGATGGTATGATATTGTCCTCTGATTTGGATCAACAGCATGTTAACCAAATCCACAACACATCTGTGTGGCTCAAGAAAATAGTCCTTATGATGCTGGGATGATCGCGTAATACCATAAGCTAAAAGGTATTGTGTGTCCTCACGTTGCCTTTAGTCACTTATAGGTCTACCGATCGATATGTAGCCAGCTTTGTGCTGTCCACACCTGAGGTATTGGTCCACCATTCAGTAGACCAAGGAGAGTTTTCAGGGTCATTATCATGTAATACAGATACAGCCAAGACTGTATCCAATAACATTGTCAGTTGGTGGCTCCCGACCACAGCCTTGGTATAAGGCCTTCCGTTTCTGTCCAATTCCAGCTTGTTCACAATACAGACTGGAGCCTGTAGTTGTCAGTCCATGGTGTCAGCAGCAGAGTGCTCCTGGAAGAGTGGTTGGGCTTGATCTCATTAGACCTCATCCCTGTGCTGGGAGGCTGGTATGAAGGGAGTGGAATCAGGGTTCAGGCCTGCTGCAGCCTGGTGCCCTGCAGTTTGGGAATCCCCATGGCCTGCTGAGTTCTGTTCTCCTGGGCCTATAGCAACAAGGGCTCATGTCAGTACTGCATCTGCTGCAGAGCAGAACTGACCAAGAAGGTTCCAGAGATTTCTATTCTCCTCTGTGATTTTGCTGTACGAGGGGCCTGATTGATTGTTTTGATTGCCCCGACTAGGGTCGGAATTCCAATTGCATTTGTTTTTGTTGTGGTTCCAGTTCCTACCTCTGGACTAGTAATGCTGTCAGTTGCCCAAATATGCGGACTTCTTTTCATGGGCCTTGCCCTTCACAGTATAGTGGGTTCTGGGCTCGTCGGTAGATTGTACTGTGGGCATCTTTTTTGAACTGGAACTGAGGTCTCGCATGTATAGCTGGTATACCTGTTCAGTTTTTCAAAGGATGTCGGCAAAATTGTTCATTGTGGGAAAAATTGTTGGTTCCACCTTTTCACGGACAGCTGTGAGCATGTTCTGAAGGAATAAATTTTTGTATTCTATAAGGTCTGCATCCACGGCTTCTTCTTCATGGTGTTTGCCTGCACAGTAAGTCATCCATAATCTGTGATGGAAAGTCACAGGGCTTTCTTTTGCATTTTGTTTTACAGGGTAAACTAGCATTACCCCAACCACACCTGGGTTATGTGTGGCAATAAGTTCAGCTGCAATTTGATCAACAGTCGCTTGTTGTCCTGGTGGGCTATGTCTGGGAGTTTTGCCCATAGGCCAGGATAAATAGTCTGTCGGAGGATCTGTACTTGATAGTCCACCACTAGGCTAAGCATTTCTCATTTCAACATATCTTTTTCCAACTGACAGCTGAGGTTGTCAGTGGGCTCATATGGCCTATGCTATCAATGATCTGCTGAGCAGAGTGGGCCATTGTGGGGATTAGTAGGGTGATCTGAGGAGGCAAGATTTCTTGCACTGTGAAGGCAGCCTCTGCTGTGGCATCTGCCACACTCTAGACCACAGATTCCTGAGTAGCAGTCTCCTTCAGTGCTGTTTTATTTGCATTTAGAGGGTTCGCTTGCTTTGCTCAGGTAAATCTGAATTGCGAATAGTGGTTTCAATCATTCTCTCAGTTTACTCCTTATCAACCCCTGTTAGGGTGGCAATAGGAGCAGTACTGGGCAGGCCTAGAGAGGATGGTGAAGGGCCTAAGCCTTCACCCTATCATGGGGGGTCACCATGTTGGTGTCGCACATGATAATAATCATCATGCTGATGATGTAGGGAAGTGTTGTCATAGTAAGGGAACCCACCATCTTGTGGGTGGCATGGTGGGGTTACAGGGCAATAGTAGGGACATCACTGGGTGTTGTAATGAGAGATGACATCATCAGACTCATCATCTCCAGATGACATGATACCGAGGGGGGCATACCCGCCCATCACTTTAATGTTACCAGTCAAAACCTCTTGCTGATGGTGCAGTCTCACCATCTTGTTTTCGCATTCTGCATGACTAACTTTTGCAGTGTTCTGTTCTGCACCTTTAGTAACCTGTTTCTACATCACTCTATAAGCAGCGCTCAGTTCACATTTGTTCCTATGTTCTCTATCCAATTCATCACATACCTGATTCAAGTCATCTTGGAGTCCTTCCAAGTCTTCTTGAAGTTGATCATTAGTTTTACTTATCAAATCATTTATTTGTAACACCTGTCTCTTATCCTGCTTTATACATTCAATTCATCTCTCAACAAACAAACCTTCCTGCTGGCTATCTTCTACAGAACAGTGCAAATAGTCTCTTTCTTATTTTGCAAGGACTGAAGTTAAGTTTCCAGTTCCTGCTCTTTTCTCAAACTTTCAGTTGCCTGCAATCCCATGTCTTTCTTAAGGGATGAGAATTGCAGTTTGAGGGACAGAAACCTCGATTCAGAGGCTTTTAAAGCAGAGTAGAGAGCCGTGACCAACAGCCCTTTAGCCTCATACTTTTTGGCTGTTTATCTCGTCTCTGAGTACTGGGTTGAAATCCCAACATAGGGTTTTCAGATTACTTGAGTCCAACTTGAAGTCAGTTCCTCCTTCATGGGAGGCAAGGAAGTCAGAGATGTCTAGTCTTAAGTCTGCGCATATGTTTGATGTTGTGACCATCGTAGTACTGGTAACATCTAATGGGGAAGCTTAAAATCTCAACCCATGCGAGGATGCCATGTCATGTATCAATCCAAAACAGGCAAAACCAGCAAATGGGCTGGCTACTGTACTCACATAGTTCTGCAACTCAAAACTGCTGTTGGGCATGGTGAGTCAGCATCGACCATGCCCAGTAAGCAGCTAGACTTTACAAGTTACTAAGGGGGTAAAATAACGTGAGAAGTGATGCAGGAGTGCTCACCTATTGTACCCGCAGGAAGGGAAATTTCTCAAGCAACAAGTGAAAACTTGCACCATTTAAATCGCCTGCACAAGGTCACCAGTTTGTTAGGGTGTCTAACCCTGATCAGGTTCTTGGCAATAATTAGAGATGCAAAAGAGTCAGACAAGTTGCATATCAGTAATAAAAGCTTGTTTATTACAACAAAAGGAAATCACAGTTGTCCTAAGCAGTTCTTACCATAAGAACCTGGGAGCCAAAGCTAGTGTTCCCAATACACCAAGCAGTGAAGAAGGTCTTCAAGGGGAGAATGTAATTCATTACATTGTATACTATGATAATCACTATGGTTACCACAAGAAAGAACATTTCTAGTTACAGGCAGTATGCCTATTGACTAAAAATAAGGTGGCTTCACGGTTGTAGATAATGTTATACAATATTCACAAGTCAGCTATTTCTTAGAACAGTAAAGAATACATGGTACATGGAAACACAGGATGTGATGTGATTATACATAAATCCAAAAGGTTGCAATGTAGACTATGAAATATCAGAAGATGACAAAGACATAAATGTTCTACTATGTGCAGTTTCCATGCATTGAAGAAAGTAAAGTGTATTACAGTTATTACATATCCTGACACTTACTCTTGTACGGTAAATGACTTTGCCCTATATGTTAGTATAGCATATGCATATTTTGTGTAACATAAGGGTTCTCTAAGGTGTACAATGGGATGCCAATTAGTGTCTAGGGACCTAGCATAACATTACTTACAGGCCAGCAAGACTCAGAATCCAAGGCAGCATGGATTCACAGTAAGAAGGTCATGTCAGATGAATCTAACAGATTTCTTTGACTGGTGACCAAAATAATAGACCATGGAGGGCTGTGGACATGGCTACCTTGATTTAGCAAGGCATTTGACACAGTCCCACACAAAAGATTAAGAAACAAATTAGCCATCCTGGGAGTGGGTCCCAGAGTGGTAGTCTGGGTAATAAATTGGCTGGACAATAGGTCACAAAGGGTAATAGTAAACAGAGTACACTCTGAAGAAATGGGAGTTTCTAGTGGGGTACAGCAGGGATCAGGGCTAGGTCCTGTCCTTTTTAATGTCTTTATAAGTAACATTGTGGAGGGACTGGAAGAAAAAGTATGCCTCTTTGCAGACGACACAAAGATCTGCAACAGGGTTGATACACAAGGAGGAGTGGAAAGGATAAGAAGGGACTTGGCAAGGTTGAAAGAATGGCTAAAAGTAGGGCAGCTTAGATACAATGCAAAGAAGTGCAAAGTAATGCACCTTGGAAACCAAAATCCAGGGGAAGCTTGCACAGTGGCAAGAGGTATTAACAACAACAATGGAAAGGGAGCTGGGGGTAGTCATATCAGATGACCTAAAGGTAAGCATGGAATTTGAGAAGGCAGTGAGGAGGGCTGGGGGGATACTGAGATGTACAGGAAGAGGCATGACCAGTAAAAAACAAGAAGTTGTTATCCCTTTGTACAGACAGTTGGTGAGACCCCATCTGGAGTACTGCATGCAATTTTGGAGACCTCATCTCCACAAGGACATAGACAGGATGGAGGCAGTCCAGAAAAGGGCAACTAAAATGGTGTAGGTCTGCAACAGAAGCCATATGAAGAGAGACTAAAGAGTTTAATATGTATACCCTCATGGAAGGAGGGAGAAGGGGACATGCTAGAAACCGTCAAGTACCTCAAGGGAATAAAGAGGTATGAAATTAGAATATTTCATTCCGTAAAATATTTTGCAAAATTTGTGCATTTTGCAAACTAATTCATGGGGGCAAAATGCAAAATTTTGTCACGAAATATGAAATTCTGCTCACAAAACTATGAAATTCAGGTGAAGTTTGTGAAATGTGAGTGAAATGTGGTGAAATCGAGCATTTTGCAGTGAAACTTCACATTTCATGGGCAACATTTTGCAATTTTGTGCCTGGCGATAAATTTAATGGAATGGTAGAATTTCACGAAATGTTTCATGCTCCGAAACTGCCAATTTTCACAGACATTTCATCGGCAAAATTTAATTTCACAACATCTCGACAAGGGAATCAACAAAGTCCAAGAGGGAAGCATCTTTTGGAAAAAGAGATGTGCAAGAACAAGGGGCCACAATTTGAAGATAGAGTGAGGATGGCTCAGGGGCAATGTGAGGAAGTATTTTTCCATGGTGAAGGTGGTGGATGCATGGAACAGCCTTCCTGAGGAGGTTGTAGGGTCAAAAACAGTGAGGGAATTTAAGAATGCATGGGACAGACATAAGACAATTCTGGTGGGGGGTAGGAAGAAGTAGGCTGTTGGTTAACTAGAATCTGCAGCTTATCCAATAGGTGGGGAATTGGGCAGACTAGGTCGGCCAAGCGGTCCTTATCTTCCATTAAAGTCTATGTTTCTATGTTTCTATGTAAGATATTACATAATATACATTATGCAATAACATTTATAGTGCAATTTGTAGGAGGTTTGACATAGTACAATTGAAACACAATTACAAATTGGATGTTAATGCTTTGCACAGTCTAATATACAGTACACTAATTTGATGATAAGAGGAGAGATATAACCATATATAACTGACAACAACAATGGTACTTAATTTCAAGTGCTATATGGGCAATGCAACTCAAAACAGATCATGCATAGTGGGCAATATTCAGCTCAGCAGAAACATTGGCAGGTCTCATGCAAGACACAGACTAATAATAATTTGAAGGTCTGCAGCCCTAAGAGTTCTATCAGTTTCAGGGAACATTGGAGGGTATTCCACAGGGCTGGAAGAGCATGGCTCTCTTCTACATCATTGTCTATGTTTCTATACATCAGTAGTTGGGATCTGAGGATTTTTTTCCAAATGCAAATCTCATGGAGTGTCCATTTTTCTATCTGTGTGATCCTACATATATCTGATTAAAGTGTTATATGAATGTTGGTATAAATGGCTTTTTGATGTGGAATAAAACTGCCTTGTCAGTCGCCATGGTATGTTATCACCATTTGTAGACAAATACAAAAACAGAAAAGTCCTGGTTCCTTTAAAAAAAAACAGTGAGAGGATATTTCTCATGTTTGTGTTTTGTTGTTATATTCTTACAGACTGTTTTTTATGTTCTTTTTGATTTTTGGCAGCCTGTCTTAGAAAAATCTATAAAAACTGTCATTTTTCTGGATACTTTCTGCTTTACACATACCTTACTAAATGTGGAACATGACAATTTCGTAAAGCTCAGGTTAGTACGTGACAGTCCTTTTTCAAAATTTAGCTCTAAATATTTATATTTGAAGCATTCGGAAAATAGTGACTTATTCTATAAGAATGTTGTCTACTTAACTGTAATATGTACTCATAAAATTAACCCTAAATGTTTGTTCTTTGATTAATCAAATTAGTAGACATAGTTTGGTTCAAGAGAAAGCTTATTCTACACTTTTAATGTACAATAAGAGGGGCATCTCTGGCTGTTATTGATAATCAACAATGGAATTTTGACACAAGGTATGTGCTGCTTGGAAGTTTGTGAAAGCTCCTACTCTTTTGCCTCATCCACTATGAAAAAACTGACTATGTTGTGCTTTGTTTGCCACTTAAAACATATTTTAGCACCATCACCAGATGTGATATTGCAGATAAGCTGGAAGGAAAGATCTCGCTTTTGAGGATGGCACCAACATCTGCTATGGGTGGAAACACAGGAGGATGAAAGAATATGCAGAGACCTGCCAAACTGGAGGAATTATCATGAGCGCGGCAGCTAGGTGTCAGTGTAAAAAGTACAAAATCATGTAGTTAGGGCACAGAAACCTGAGGCAGAGCACAGTATGGGGAAGAGGTATTGATGGTAACAAAACAGAATATGTAATAGAGTAATCATATCTTGATTATCTCAAGGTGACAAGGCAGTGTGGTAAGGCAGGGATAGGCTCATTGAGATGTAGATGTGCATAGGTGGGGTATCCCCAGCAGAAGAATGGAGGTGGTGTTGTCATTATAGATTTCTGGTAAGACCATTGCAGTACTGTGTCCAGTTCTGAGACCACATCTCAGAAGGACATAGAGGGTGGTGGAGGTAGTCCAGAGGAAGACAACTAAAATGGTGCAGGGTCTGCATTCAAAGTCCCTGAGAGAGATTGAAGGACCTCAAAATATACATCCTGGAAGAAAAGAGTGAGGGGGTATATTATGATAGCAACCATTAATACCTCATAGGGATAAATAAGGTACAGGAGGGGAGTATTTTTCAGAGGAAAAGAAGCAAGAGAACAATGGGACATGCAATGATGATGGAAGGGGGAAATTCAAGAAAGATGTGAAGAAGTACTTCTGAAAGAGTGGGTGATGCCCAGAAGAGTCTTCAAGAAGAAGCCGTGGGGTGAAATCAGTAATGGCTTTAAGTATGCATGGCACAAGGGAATCTTAGTGGGAAGTAAGGGGGGGCAGAGATCAAGTAGGGTCTGTGGTGACTGTACAGGTAGGGAAAAAATGTTCAGACTGGTGGGTCAGGCAGTCCTTATCTGCCATAAAATTATATGTTTCTACATTTTATCTTTAAGCACCCACAGTATATAATTCATATAGTCAAAACTAAAAAAACTGAGGGGTTAGCTGCACAATCGAGCAGACTTGATAGATTGTGTAGCCTGTTTCGCTGGCATTTATATATTCATATGTTCATATCCTCAACAGAAGACATGTTATCATATTTATTAACTTGCATCACTAATCACAAAATCAATAACAAAAAAAGTTTGTAAATGACATAGGCAATTAAAAATATGCTGATGAGGAATCTGATGAGAATTCCATAACTACTTAGAGCTACATAATAAACTGAGAGAGTTAGCTTGCCAGATCTAACATTACCCCCCCCACACACACACACAGAATATCCTAGACAGGGTCTCCACTACTCCTAATATATCAGATCATTCTGGGATTCTGAATAACCCTATTGAACTCATGGGGCTTGATTTTCAAAGGTTTGGGAGTAATGCAAGGTGCTTGCATCAAAAAGACAGGACACAAGAGGCACACTGCATGCACCTTGCATAATTCTTGATTCCGAAATGGTGCTTGTCACACAAGTGAGATCCCCTGTACTTGATTACCACACATGGGGCCTGTGCTGACATGTAGGCTACACCATGGTGGAAAGGGGAGGTGCCACCACATGGCAGTTTCATCCCCTTTTTGGGGATTCTGAGGCCTGTTCTTAGATCTGCCAGGGCTAGTCTAACAGCCACTGCATAGGTCCACGCACTTATGCAGACATGGCCATGAGCCAGAGATGTTCAGGTACTGTGGCGTGAGGAGCATGGGACTGGAGTGTCTGGGAAAACCTGACAAAGAAGTGCCATACATGCCTGAGGGCAACATGCTGGCCTGGGGGAAGGGTCATATGCAGAGGTTGGGGTTTGGAGCCTGCCACCTCTGACAAGCTGAAGTATGTACATTATGGGGGCATCTACCACCTGTGCCCTGGGCATTCCCACCACCACTGAGTGTGCCACAGTAGTCGACTCTCCTGCCCCCAGTGTTGCGCCACCCATGTATCCCGGGACAGACCTGGGACATGGCCAATATGCTCAATTACTGCCTGGGATATGGGTGCACATGGTGGGCTCTACAGTCCCCTGAGACTGTCCCAAGTTATGGTATGCTGCCCACTCAGGGATGGTGCACACCAGTGTTGCTGAGCCTACCAGGCAACCATGCCATCCACCAAGAGAGGCTGTGCTGTCCAAATAGGTCTGGCAGGACATGCAGGTGATGGCAGGTATTGGTGTGCATGAGCCCTGGCTATTACCATAGACACTTTGGATTGCTGCTAATACTGGCCAAATCTGAGGCACTATTGGGTACTGCCAGACAGGGGAGGGTGGTTCTCCCATACAGTACTGTTCCTGGGACCCTGCATAAATCATGCCATCGGTCTGCAGTAGCTTGGAGCTGTGCTACAGATCCATTCTGTCCAGTGGTCATGGCTGGAGTGGGACTGGTGGGGTTTGTGCCTGTCAAACCAGCTGTTTAGGTGGTCTGGTGGGTGACACCAATGCAGACAGTCTATACGTGGCTGTGGATATAGAGGACAAGGCTGCTTATCCATGCAGACACCTGTCTCTATGGCTATCCTACAAGTTGGCATGGTGCACAGCTGCATTTCTGTCCTTTGTGTTTAAGTTGCCATTGCTAGCAGCCTCCATTAAACCCCTACCATGCCCCATCTCATTGACACAATTGATTTTTTGTGGTTATTTATTTATTCATTTATTTATTGAAATGTTTCACCAGGAAAGACACACTGAGCAACAAGATGCTCATCTCACGGTGTGACCTGGGAGTGGGTTAAAGATGGAGAACAATTACACACAGTGTGACATGGAATTATAGGTTACATCATTGTACAAGGCACTACAATAACATAGAGTAATAGTGTTATACACATTAAGGTTACTTTCCACAAGATGGTACAACAGGAGTTAGGTTCAAGCAATACTGTGTTAACTGCCATAGTACTCTGCGAAGATAACACAATTGGCAGTGAGAACAAGGCTAGAAGTGCAAAACAGGGCAAGTGCGGATGTTGATGGTATATGCCAGCATTCATAGCAACAGCTAATGCCACTGGTCAGTCTGCTAGGGGATAGGTTGGTTAGGTAAGAGGTAACGCTGGGAAGGGAGTCAAGGGATAAAATGAGGAAGGGGTGTTGGACAAGGGGAGTTGTGAGGGGGAGAGGTGTCAGTTACATGAGCAATTTACCCCATAAAAATTTGACAGTGCGGAGGACAGGGAATGCATAGAGAAGGAGTGACGAATTTGGGCCAGTAAGTTGTTCCAGAGTTTTGGGAGGTGGTAGGAGAAGGTGGCTTGGCCCACTGCAGTCTGTCATTGAGGGATTAACAGCAGCTAGGAGTCAGTTGACCTGAGGGCATGAGAGGGGGTAGGTGGAGATGACAGAGAGGAGGCAAAGTAGTGCGGAAAAGAACCGAGCCAGAATTTTGAAGCGAATTTAGCACTATGGAGTAGTCGCTGGTTGTGAAGGGAAGGGAAGTCCAGCAATCAGCAGAGCTCACAGTGATGGGTGTGAAGAGGGGCAATGAGGGCAAAGCAGCAGAAAGCATTGAATAGGGGATCCAGTTTGGAAAGGGTAGACTTGGAAGCGGCACTGTAGACTACATCACAGTAGTCGAAGGTAGGTAAGATAATTTTCTGTACAATTTCATGTCTGCAGGTAGCGGAGGCTACTGCAGTTCCTGTATAAGGCACCAAGCTTGGGGCACAGTTTTTTCAGGGATAGCATCAACATGAGCAGAGAAGGATAGGTGCTGGTTGAGCCACACTCCCAGGTACCTAAAAGTAGTAGGATCCTCAAGTACTGTCCTGTCAAGGATGTGGAAGTTTGGGAGGGTGGTGAGCCTGGATAGTCTCTGCCTGGTGCCAAAGGTCATGGAGACTGTTTTTCTGGCATTAAGGGAGAGTTGGTGGGAGCTAAACCAGAGCTGAACTTTTCTGAAATCAGCCTGGAGGCTGGTAGCAACCTCCTCAGGGATTCAGCCAGAGGTAAACAGGACTGTGTCATTTGCATACATGTGAATGGAGGAAGATGAACAGATTTGTTGCAGGTCATTGAGAAGGATGGAAAAAAGGATAGGGCCAAGTACTGATCCCTGTGGTACACCAGTATCAATAGAGAGTGAAGGGGAGGTGGAATTAGCAATTCTTACAGACTGAGTTCTGCCTATCAGGTAAGTTCTGAACCAGTTTGTGGCCATCCCTGATAGACCAGCTGCAGAGAGGCAGGTTAACAACAGGGGATGGGAGACAGTGTCAAAAGCTTTTGCTAAATTGACAAAAATGGCGGAGGTGATTAGACCTTTGCCCATCCCAGAGAGGATGGTGTCAGAGAGTCTTAGCAGGGAAGTGGTAGTTGAGTGGTTCTTCCTAAATCCAGACTGGTAGGGTGTGAAGAAGTTGGATTCAGAGAGGAAATTAGAAAGCTGAGAGAGCACAAGGTGCTCCTGGAGTTTCGCGAGGGCAGGGAGGAGAGAGATAGGGTGGTAGTTTGCTGTGGAGGGGGGCACCCACCTAGGTAGGGGTAAGACAGGGATGCTCAATCTGTGGTAACAGCTGCAAAGGCAAACAATTGGTTTAGAAGGTTAGCTAGTGGAGATGTTATTATGGGGTTACTTGAGGACTTGTTCCACATGTGATGGGAAAGGAGACCAGAACCATGTATTCTTGATTCATTTAGGCTTTTTCAGTATGCATCTCCTTCAGGTACATGATGGTTACTAGATCACATGATCAAGTGGTATATGTCAGCTTATGTCAGCTTTGGTGGAGGGACTGATGTTCTTGTGGAAAGCTAACATGAAGGCTTGGGAGGAGGCAATAACCCCAGAGGAGAGTCCTTCCTGGAGATGTTCCTATGTTAGACAAATGACCTAGGTGCATGCTATAATGTTAGCAAGGAAGTGCTGAAGGGTGGACATACACACACACACACACACACACACACATACACAATCTATCTCTCTCTCTCACACACACACACACACACACATCAAAGAGGGCTGGAACAGCACAGAACTATCACTTCAAAGGAATTGAGACCCCTCCCACAGGATTAAGGAAATAAACTGAGGGGCTGTGGGAAGTTCTTTCTTGACTTGAATCATCTGAAATACCAGAGCCTCTGCAGCTAGAGGTCTAGTAAGAAAGACAGCTTAAGGAACAGTGTTTTCTTCAGACAAAAGCCAGTAAATGAATAGGTTTTAAAGGAGAATAGCTCAGATTCTTCTGTCTGCAACCTCGTCTTGTATAACTTCCATTTATTTTAATTTCTAGTATACTGTAATCCTTTTGTCTGGTTATACATAAATCCTGTTGTAAATAGTTGTAGACTTTAGTAAAGCTTCTATTTTATAGAATCAGTGACTGCTTGTTTTATTTAAAAGGTTATTTCTACTATTTCATGGGACTCTGTTTGCACTCTATCTCGAATAGGCACTCTATCCACAGTTACTGTGTTTGACCTTCATGACCTTGTGCAAAGAAGGAAGAAAACATAGGTTTGCCTGATCCTGTTGGTAAAACCCAGGGTGGTGGCGGTGAAATTGAAGTCCCTGGTGTGGGGTTTTCATCACATTGGTGGTAGTTTTTGATCAGTGTGGCATCTGTTACCAGCAGTGCAGAGCAATGGATAGTGTGCTTTTCTGTGAGGTAGAACTCAGACAGAGAAAGAGATTGCACACTGGTGATGGAGTGCCAGCATAAATATACCTTAACAGTCATGAAAAAGGATTTCAAAAGGTTGCATTGTTTACTACCATTTTTTTTTAATTTCTAGACAGTTTAGTGCAGCATACAGTAGCAAAAGAATATGAGCTCCACATGCAATGTCAAGTTTCATGTACAGCAGCATCATGAGCTCTGCACAGAGAGGGGGGTTGTATATGAGGTATGACAAAGAGTGCACTTATGAAAGCCTTGTTGGTGCATGACTGGCTGCAGGAGGGGCAGATGGCCTCAAATGGGCATGACTAAATACCTGATCAGCAGGTGGTCGATGAGGACAGTGACCCAGGTGGAGAGACTGAGGTCACAGCAGCTGAGCAAGGGGGCACCTTGTGGCACAAGCTGGGGGAGCTGTGCAGCCCAATCAACCTCAGCTTGAGATTCTGAAGGCAGAGCTTGTGCTCCAGGATGCTAAACTGCAGAGGGCAAGGCTGAAGGCCGAAAGGGAGAAAATAAGACTCGCGGTAGAGAAAAGAGAAAAGATTTGACAGCATGAGATCTGTATGCAAGACAGAGAATGAGCAGAGAGAGAGAGAACAACAGTGCAAGATCGAGATGGAAAAACTGCACCAGCAAACACTGTGGCAAACTGCAAGTAATGGTAATGGTGGTTCAACCCATGAAGCCATGATTATTTCTAAAATGTTCTTGCACTACCAGGAGGGGGAAGATCTGGATTTGTTTTTAAAATCATTTAAGAGAGTTTGTGGGCAATTTAAACTAGAGAAAGCTTCTTGGATGATCCACCTGACCCCATTGCTTACTAGCCGTGCTTTGCATGCATTTGCTCGAATGGGCGATGATGATTGCATGGACTATGACAAAGTTAAAAGAATGTTATTAAAACATTTTGAACTGACTACTGAGGCTTATAGATGGAAGTTTAGAAAATTAAGTAAAGGCCCAGGAGACAGCTATGTAGGACTGCATGCCCTAATGTGTGCTCATTTAGACAATTGGGTAGATGGGGCTAAGGCAAGGACTGTAGAACAAATTAAATAATTAATTGTAAGTGGAACAGTTTTTAAATGTACCTGTTGACCTGCGCATATGGCTGCTGGACAAGGTGCAACTCCACAAAGGAGGCAGCAGAAAGTATTGACTTGTATGTGGCCAGTAGACTGCATTTGCAGAGTAAGCACTATGGGGGTGGGGCAGCACATGGCTGTAAGGGGACCCAGCGAGGGCAACCTAATGGAAACCAGCCTAAACCCAAGCCCAAAACAGAACCCACTGTTTCTAATGGGAACAAGGAGCCAGGAGCAAAGGAATGCTTGATTTGCCAGAAAGTGTGGCATCTATCTTATGACTGCCCTAAAAACAGGAGTAAAGGGCAAAAGCTTGGGGGAAGGGATGACCAAGACAGTACATTACAGCTGGTAAAGCAAGCAAGCAAGCAAACTTTATTTATGGAATGCTATTCCAAACAGATCATAGCATTTTACAAAAAATATAGATCATAACACATCCAGTTCAACAAATAAAATGTTTTAAAAACATATAAAACAGCAGGATTAAACATCACAGAATGCCTCTCCCTCTTCATGACCCCTCTTCCGTACAAAGTCTACTGCAGGCCGATTCTCA
Organism: Neoceratodus forsteri; assembly: GCA_016271365.2. Lineage (NCBI taxonomy): Eukaryota > Metazoa > Chordata > Ceratodontiformes > Ceratodontidae > Neoceratodus > Neoceratodus forsteri. Next base: position 2,470,824 of record CM028130.1, read on the forward strand.
CCCTAGTTGAGAATGCCACCCCTGGCTGCACCTCACAAACTGCTGTACTCAAACAATCACGTCTCCTTGATCCCACCTATGTATTATACCCACTAGGTTAATGTGATCCCATATTTTTTATTTCTTTACAGCTGCATCCTAGGACAACTTTTTGTAACCATGAATGTATAGTTGTATCTCATCTTGTTCTGCAACCTGTATTGTTTTTTGTTATTACTGCAACCAGTAATAATTTTATGTAACTGTTTTCTCTCACCCTTGTAACTGTGGCATTATCATTGTTAATCCATCATGGAACCTATGTGAAAGAGTCCCTGACTCATAGGTATTTGTAATCCAAGACAATAAATAAATATATAGGTTTTTAGGGCAGATTTAAAGGCCTTAACAGATGGGCACTTCCTGACCTGGCGAGGTAGAGAATTCCACAGATATATTATACAGTCCCTAAACTTGGTATGCCGACGCTCGGCATACCAAGTCAATCTGCCCAAAATGCACAGTCCAAATTGATCGTATGCCCAACAGCAATATTTCAAGCATTACAACTGAAACTAAGTGTAAAATGAGGAGGGTTACACCCCCACACCTCCCATGAGGGGGGCTCTGCCTCCACACACCCCGTAACTAAAATAACCAACTCCAATGGGAAGCAGACCCTGGAATAAAAAAATAAGTATTACGGGGGGGGGTTCCTAAAAGGATATGCCCGCTCCAGAACCCAGGTCTGGGGGAGCATACTGGCAGAGCTGCTGGTGGTGTAGCCCTTTACACCACTGGAACAGCTAGCCCAACTCCCCGAATCAACTGTCCCTTGGCATGCATGAACAGGAGTTACCTCTGCTACCTTAACCTTGTAAAAATCAGTCAGAGAATCCACCACTGGGATGCTCACTATCGGGACACTACACCTATCGGGCAATAGTGCCCGGGCAGGTGTGTGTCAGGATAGTGAGCCATGGGAATTAATAAGGATACCAATTCCACAGGGTCAGAGCTGCAAGGCAAATGATATAGCACCTGAGGTTGTCAAACCGACCCCTGGAATCTCCAGCAATCCCTCATCAGCAGAGCAGAGAGGATGAAGGGGTGGTAAGGACAAAGGAGATCTTGCAGATAAAAGGGTCCCAGTCGGTGTAGGGCCTTATAGGTCAGTAATCTGACCTTGTAGATGATCCTCCACTGCACTGGCAGCCAATGCAGTCTGCTGAGCACAGGTGTGACATGGCAAGATCTTAATAAGCCAGGCACAACCTGGCAGCTACATTCTGCAACAGCTGCTGGCGGCGTGGGCCCATCCCCGGTAGCCCTAGTTATAGGGCATTGCAGTAATTAAGGCATGTGGTCACAAAGGTGTGGACCAATGTGGGAAGGTCATCAGGTGGGACCAGGTGCTTTATATGGGCAATGTTCCTCAGATGGCAAAATGAGGTCTTGACAATGGCTGACACCTGAGACTTGTGTCAGCTTGTTTTTTAAGCATAATGCCCAGATTCAGCACCTAGTCAGAGGTCATCAGCTGGTTGCCATCCAGCCAAATCCCAGATGGCTGCCCAGTTAGCAACCTTTCTACCCAACAACCTGGGTCCACAATCAATACCTCAGTCTTATCCAGATTCAGTCTCTACCAACTGGCACTCATCCAGTCCTGTATCTCAGAGAGGCAGTTGTTTAAGACTGAAACAACATTGTTTTATTCAGGTTCAAAGAACATGTACAGTTGAGTGTCATCTGTGTAGCAGGGAAAACTCAGTCTAAACCACCTAATAATGTCCCCCAAAGGCAGCATGTACACTGCAAACAACATGGGGGAAAGCAAAGAGCCCTGCTGCACCCCACATGGCAGAGGGAGGGGAGCAGAGGAGAAAACTCCCAACTCAACTCTCTCTGCATCCTGCCAGTGAGGAAGGAATGAAACTGTCTGAGGTCTGTACCTGACAGTCTACAGAATAGTGGCAGGTGTTCTAGCAGCACCCCATGGTCCATGGTATCAAATGCTGTGGAGAGATCAAGCAGGACCAAGCCAAGATGGAATGACTCCTCCAATCTCTCGCTGTCATGAGATCATTAAGTACCCAAACTAACATGGTCTCAGTACTATGCCTCTTCCTGAAACTGGACTGGAGAGTATCATAGACATCCTGGGTGGTCAGATGCTCCGTGAACTACAATGTGACTACATTCTCAATAACCCTACCCACAAAAGGTAGGTAAGAGACAGGCCTGTAGTTTGCGAGACAGTCAGGGTCGAGAGAAGATTTTTTCAGGAGGAGGTGAACCACTGCCTCCTTTAGGATGTCTGGAAACACCCTGGTCTCCAACGAACACCTAACTATCTCAGCAAGGACCGGTCTGATTACCTCCACACAGCCCATAAGGAGGAATGTTGGACTCGGGTCCAAATTACAGTACGTCAGTTGCAAACCCCAGATCATCTTTAAGATATCTTCGTTTGCCAACTGGCTAAAATCTGACCAGATAAACCTGGTGCTTGCAGATTCACACAGATTTCTGCTCTGCCCATTTGAGCGAGCTGTGCGAATCTCAGATCTAATGGTGTCAGTATTATCTTTGAAGAATCATGTAAACTCATTACACTTCTGTGAAAACGCTCCCCGATTCTGGAGACAGGTTGGATTGCACAACCTGTCCTCAGTACAGAAAAGCTGAGCTGGTCAGTTTCTCTCAGCTACTGTACAATCTCCCTGGACAAGAACTATGTCTTCTTATGGGAGACTGCAGATTGAAAATCCCTATAATGGGACATCACAAGTTTGTCATCATCAAGTCCTGATTTTCACCAGAATTGATCCAACCTTCTCTCCACTGTCCTCAACTCCCTCAGGGACCCATTAAACCAAGGGAACTGAGGGTGAAGTGTGAGAAGGCAAACCCGGACAGGAGCAATGGAATCCAGAGCAGTCTCCACCATCTTATTTTAGGCTAGCAGAAGACCCTCTGGATCCATGCTAACACTCGAACTCCCAGATAGGTCCAGGACTGCCATGAGACCATCATGGGTCAAACATTGCAAGGGGTAGTACTTGACCATCTCTAAGGGGATGGTCTATTGTGGGGACTGTGAACCTGAACCCTATAGTGTAGTGATCGGACCATCTGTCGGGTTCCACCACCTCATCAGAGATCTCCATCCCCAGCAGAAACACTAGATCCAATGAATGACCCTTTATATGGATCACAGAGGAAATCACTTGTGTGAAATCCAAGAAAACCAACAGCTGGAGGAAGTTTTGTCCAAAACATGAGAGTTTATCGCTGACCCAGGCACTGAAGTCCCCCAGCACCAACCAACTGGGGGCCTCCAACACCATCTCAACAATGAAGTCAGTGACTTCCTGTAGTAAATCCTTCCCATCACCAGGTGGACGGTAGATGAGAAGTATCATACAACCCACACCTGTGCCCATGATGCATTCAAAGGATCTAGAGATCCCAACTGGAACATCTAAAAGGCCCAGCTCTGTCTTAAAACAGATGGATACCACCCACCCTACGATCCAATCTCAGGCTGTGTATCTCTGAGTACCTGGCTGGAACAGCTGACTCCAAAATGGGCCAAGCATTCTCGTCTAGCCAGGTCTCAGTGATGCAAACCTGGTTGGATGACCTAACAGGATCAGCAACTACCACTGTTTGGTTTCAAATCAACCTGGCATTGCATAACACAGCCTGAGTTGGATAAGTAGACATGGCTGACTGAGCTACCTGCCCACCAATAGTGGAGCCCTTGTTTATGGGCACCAGGCATGGCAGACCCCTTTCCTGGGCCCTTTTCTCCCCAGGGCATCTCTTTGACCTCACAACCCCAGTTCATTCCCCCACTCCACTCCCCCATCAGGCCCCACTCTACCCCTCCAATGCCCCCTCGCTATGCTCAAGATGGGGCAGTGCTTATAAACCTCAGCCAGTAGTGGGACCAGTCAAAAAGGAGTAGGGCCCGGAGCTCAGCAGGAGAGTAGTTCCCACTCAGTGAAGCCCTCTGCCAACACATCCTGCAAAATGTTTTCATTCAGCAGCTTCCTAAAAGTAACAATCACTCCACTCAATCAATCAGTCAATCACTCTCATTCTCACATATTTAAAAATCTCCTTAAATACCCTAAACAACCCAAACTACCCCACCTAACATACTAACATACTAAAATGCCAGCAGAATAGGCCTAATGGTCTTTCGTGTCTGCTCGTTTGGTCATCCCCCACCCTAGGTGCTGACCTTGCTGCCCCCCTCGCCTTCTCTGGCCTCTCCCTTCCCAGTTCCAGATATTCTTGCTGCATTGGATTTTGCTTCCAGAACCCTTCCCCTGTACCTGTCCCACCCCCTCTTGAATCCCTCCACTGTCTCTGCCTCCACCAGCCCCCTAGGCAGTGCATTCCATGGCTCCACCACCTCCCAGTGAAGTAGCACCCTCCTTTCTCCCTGAATCTTCCCCTCCAGCTTCCACCCATGCCCCTAGTGGCCCCTCCTTCTTCCTTCAAAGCACCCTGACTGTTTTCTCCCTATTTACCCCTTCATGTACCTGAAGACCTCATCATGTCCCCCGTCCCTTCTCTCTTCCAGTGTGTACATGTTTAGCTCTTTCGAGTCTCCTCATAGGTCCTTCCCTGGTCCCCAAATCATTTTGGTTGCCCTCTCTGGACCCTCCAGGAGGTTGATGTCCCTCTTTAAGTGTGGTGCCTAAACTGCACACAGTACTCAAGGTGCGGCTCACCAAGCAGTTATACAGAGGGAGTATCACTCTCCTTCTGGAGATTTATCCCCTAGCGATGCGTATCCCAGCATCCTGTTGGCCTTGGCTGCTGCCCTCCTACAAGTCTCAGAGTTGTTCATCTTGACATCCACCACCACCCCCAGGTCCCTCTCAGCCATCGAGACTTGTAGCATTCCCCCAGGGTGTACACTTGGCCCGGGTTTTTGGCCCCCAGGTGGAGTACCTTGCATTTCCCTGCATTGAACCTCAGCTTCCACTTTCTAGACCATCTTTCCAGAGCCTCCAGGTCCCCCTGTAGGGCCACCCTCCCCTCCTCCCCATCCACCACCGCCCCCAGTTTCGAGTCATCCACAAAGAGACTCATCTCACTCCTGATTCCTGTCTCCATGTCAGAGACGAGGCGTTGACCAGAAGGGGCCGGTGACTGATCCTCGGGACCCCACTACGACCTCCTTGGGATGAGACTATCCGCCAACTACGACCCTGGGTCCGTCCTGAGCCAGTTGCCATCCATCTGATCATCTGCTCCCCATCCTCATTTCTCCCAGCTATCCAACAGGCCCACGTGAGGAACAGACAAATGCCTTGCTGAAGTCTAGAGAGACGCCCACTGGCCTACCCAGGTCCAAGGCAGCACTAGTCACCCAGTCATGAACCCACCAGGTTTGTTGACACGATTTTCCCGGGATGAACCACGTCTATCGTCCAGGCTTTTGACTTATCCAGGTCCCCCTGGGCCTCCCTGACAATGCCCTCCACCTTGCCTACCACCGATGTCAGGCTGACAGGCCTGTAGTCTCGCCACCTCCCTTGATCCCCTTGGGATAGGCACTATGCACCACCTTCCAGTCTTGGGGCACCCACCTTGTCCTCAGAGAGATGGTAGTGTCTCCAGTTTTTGGGACATCCAAAGTTCCTTCAGCACTCTGGGATGTAATTTATCTTGGTCTTTCTCCATCTTAAGGAGCTGAAGGCTTCTCCCTCTCTCTGCTGTGATTTACCGGGTACTTCTACCTGCTTAGCCCTCCATCTGACAGTGATGCCTCCTCTCCAGACCTGCCGATCGGTAAGGGTCCCCTCGTAGTATCTCTGTTCCTCCCATGTATGATGCAGACCCCATTTTCCTTGGTAAAAACTGGGGTGAAGTACTATTAGTACCAGCTCGTTCTCGGTCTTGTGCCCATTCTCCCTTGATTTAATCCTTTTAACTGCCCCTTCATTCTTCGTTTTTCCCCAATGTATCTAAAGAACCCTTGTTCTCTCCTACTTTCCCTGGCCAGGTTCTGTTCCTTCCTTGCCTTAGCCGCCTCACCAGCCTAGTGGCCCTTCTAGCCACTGCCTACTCCCCCATCCCTTCACTCCTTGAGCACTTGAATTGCTTTTGGTTGCCTCTTTCCCCAAGACCACCTCCTGGACCTCCTGGTCCACCAGCAGGTTTTGGGCCTACCGATTTTCACTATTTTTGACAGGTGCTGTAGCATCCTGCACCCTCTCCTGATGATTTCACCTACTATCAGTGTCCATGTCTGACCCATCCCATCCAAATGTCTATATGATCCTCCCATTTCCTTAAACTGCCCCTGAAGTCGTGTTACTCCGCCTTGCAGCCTTTCTACCTCCTAGGTCCAGGCAGAACCAGACCATGGCATGGTCATCTCCGTTACTGGGTCCCACCCAGGCCCCCAATCTGGTCACTGTCTGCCAGGCCCATCCAGTACTCGTGTCCTGGTTTGTTCCTCACCTGTTGAGTTAGAACACATCTTGAAAGACACTAACCCTGTTCCTGGTCACAGAGGATGTCATAGTCTCTGTCTGTTCTGGCATGTTTAAGTCCCCCAACACCACCACCTTTCTCTGCCCAGTCTGGTAATGTCTCCCAACATCTGCCACCAGACTGTCCTCCAGTTCCTCCGTCAGGCAGGGGTCTACACCACCCTTTTTTTTACCTCTTGCCCCGTTGTTATCATGGTGATCCAATCACCCACGGTTCCTCCGCCTCCTACCCCCTATGCCAATGCAGTTTTGACTATCATTCCACCCCTCTCCCTCCTCCCCCTGTCCTTCCTGAACAAGGTAACCTCCAGGTTCAGGTCCCAGTCAAGTCCTGCAGTGGAAGTCTCAGACCACTGCCACATCCACTGCTCCCTCAGTTAGCACGCCTGAGCCTGGTATTTTATTGCCTGCCCGGCATTTAGCAGACCACCTTCCACCTTCCCTATAGTTCCATTTCCTGCTCAGTTCCCATGGGGATTCTGTTTTCCCTGGTCTGCACTGCCAGTCGGCCTTCCCTGCAACCTCCTGTTTCAGGGTGGGAGACATCCTCCTTTATCAGCACCCTTGATAGCCTTTTCTCCCATCCCACCCCCCTTCGTTGAACCCCACTTCGCCAATGAACCCTTATTTTCAACTATGATTCCTCTCCAAATTGAGATGGAGTTCATTCTAGCATATAGCCCTTATCCCAGGTCTCTCAACCACCATCAACCCATACCTCTGGCCTCACATATCTGCGTGAGCTACTGAGTCAGCTACTAAATTTAAATAATCAACTTATCTAAAATACAATAAACACAAGATATAAACTGTAAAACATCAATAGTCGTAAATTTATTACACTAATGCCCAAAATAAATTGCCCAAATTGCAGCTAATACCAAATAATGTCATGAGCCACTCTATGGTTCCGGAAGAGATTTGAATTGGTGGGCTCTCCCACCCTGTAGCAACAAAAATGTTTTGTCTGAAATGGGTCTCACTGCCATTGAAGAAAAATGTCCCTCCCTACAAATATACACAACCAAATATAGACCAAAAATCACAGGTAGCATCAGAGACATAGAGCAGTGAATGCACAGTTCTATTTTGGAAGTGTGCCTGTTTTGCTCACAGTTTATGAGATATGCCAGGTCTCAACAAATGTATGATGTTAGGTTATTGGAGCACACACCTCCTTTAACCAAATTACCAGATTAACCCACAAAATCTGTGAAACTCTCACTATCACCAAATTCAGGGCCTGAACAGACTTAACAGCAGACAGAGAGCAGGGCACTCTCACTGCCCTATGAAATCACTGGCTTAGCAAGCTCAAACCTGCCAAACTTTGAGTCCAAAAATAATCTCAACTTTTGATGAAATAAAAGCAATACTCAGTCTTCCACCAACTTTCTTTGTGGGGTTCCTCACCAGGACGTTAGAAAATTTGTCATCAAGACTTCTCCAAATCGCACCTTCCGTCCTGCGCAGTATTCTCTTGCAGCCGCCACCATGGTGGCAGTCACCACAGACCCTCACAGGTCACAGGCAGAAAACAAATCGAAACCCAAAAACATCAGCCTCAGGTGCAGCCACCCAAATCCTGGCACACCCGGAGTTAAAGCACCGAGATAGTGCCCATTCTCTGGCAGGCACCTCAAGGGAACTCAGGGGTATCAGCACTGCAGCCAATACCTCCAAACACCCCCTCAGAGGACTTGGACAGGGCAACCACCGCCTGAGCAGGCAGATGGGCCTCAATCAATTACAATGAAAAGCCCAATGAGTCTTCAGTCAACAGGCCCTGACTGAACAATCAGCAGATAGAGCAAAGCTTCTGAGTGGCACCACCTCTTCCAGCCGCAGAGCTCCTCACAACAGTCTCAAATGGCCTCTGACAATGACTCCTCTAGATCTTCTCAAATGTCCTTCAGGCTCCATGGACTCAGACACACTCCAGACTCTCCAACAAGGTAATCCAAAATGTGCAGGTAAAACCGATAGATCTTGACTTGACTCGAGTTTCAGAACAATAACACTAGAAGAATTCAATTCTAGTGTGATATGTAATATCCAGTAGAGATAATTTTATCGCCTGTAATAACGGTATAAATTCTATGTCCCTATCATACTAATTGACACATTGCTTGGAATACCAGTATTCTCCACGCTACCGAAAATAGAAACACGCTTAACTACCTCACTTTAAGTTTCCCTCGCTACTATAAAACATGACTTGATGGCAGATATGACTGCTTGGTCTATCAGTCTGCTATTTCCTACCTATTGATAAGCTACAGATTCTAGTTAACAGCCTACTCTCCACCCTCACTATAATTGGTTTTATGTCGGTCCTATGCATTCTGAATTCCACTGTTTTTGACCATGACCTCTCAGGAAGGTGGTTCCATGACCATCACCCTCTCCATAAAAATACTCCTCATATTGCCCTGAGCCATCCCCTGTCTATCTTGAAATTGTGCCCCTTGTTCTGTAATATCTTTTTAAAAGATGTTCTATCTTGGACTTTTTTTATTCCTTGAGGTACTTGAAAGCCCTATCATGTCCTCACTTCCTCCTTCTCAAGGTATATTATTCACTTTTAGTCTTTTCATATGGCTTCTGTTGCAGACCCACCATTTTAGTTGCCCTTCTCTGGACTGCCTCCATCCTGTCTATGTCCCTGCAGAGAGGGAGTCTACAGAACTGCATGCAGTACTCCAGATGGGGTCTCACCAACTGTCTGTATAGAGGGATAACAACTTCCTGTCTTACTGATGATGCTTCTCCCTATTCATCCTAGGATCCCCCCAGACCTCCTTACTGCCTTCTCACCTTGCTTACCTACCTTAAGGACATCTGATATTACTCCCCCCAGGTCCCTTTCCATTTGTGCTGTTGTTAGTACCCCCCCCCGTGTACTCTTCCCCTTGGTTTGTGTATCCCAGATGCATCATTTAGCACTTTTTTGCATTGAATCTAAGCTATTTTTTTGACCATTACCCAACTTGCCAAGTCCTTCATCCTTTCCACCCTACTTTGTGTATCAACCTGTTGCAGATCTTTGTGTTATCTGCAAAGATACCTTCTCCAATCCTTCTGGAACACCTCCTATAAAGTCATTAAAGAGGACCAGTCCCAGATTGAACCCAGTACCCAAAAGTAACCACCTTGTGTGGATTCATTTATACCTTCTCGTCCTGTTGCTAGCAATTTGTTACTAGGCTACCCTGGGATCCACTCCCAGGCTGGTTAACTGGTTTCTAATCATTGTGTAGGATTTGTCAAATGCCTTGTTAGTCTAGGTAGGCCATCCATATTCCTCCGGCCTACTTTGCTTACCCAGTCAAAGAAATCATGGTTCATCTGACATGACCTTCCCACTGTGAATACATGCTGCTTTGGGTCCACTGCCCGGCAGCCTCTAGATACCAACAGTTCTTTTCTCAGAAGTGATTCTGCTTTTTTCAATCACTGTCATGCACAGGTCGTAGTTTCGCCTCTGCCTTTCCCACTTTTGTGAAGAGAAATCACATCCACCCTCCTCCATTCCTCAGGTACATCATCCTTCCATGATTTGGTAGAAAAGGTAATCAGGGTATCACTAGGTCTCCTAGTTTTTAGAATTTGAGGAACCCATCAGGCCCCCATTGCATTGTCCACCTGGAGTTTTTGGTTCTTTTCAGACCCTTTTCTGTAAATGGATTAGTATCAACCTTAGTCCAGAGTGCTTCATTGTTTGTTTAGATCCCTCTTCTTCTTTAGAATATTGAGCAAAAGGATTCGATCAGTACGCTGCCTTGCACAGTCACCCCTGCCCGCCTCCCTCCCCTTTTAAGTTCACAACCATCCTTGGTCTTCCTTCACTCCTGATGTACCATAAAAGATTTTATCCCTTTTAACTGAGTTGGCTATCTTTTCTCAGATTGACCTTCCTGTTCTGACTGCTTTTCCTGCTTCCTTCGTTTTAACTGATACTCTCACCTCAAATTTCTTGATCTACTGTTACCTTACATCAAACAATAAACAGGCACAAACAAACAGACAAAATAAAATCAAATAAACAATTTGCAGAATTGTTACTGTTGTTAGTCATCCAGCATGGCTGCCATATTGAAAATCACATGCTGGATTTTAAACTGTGTAAACACAGTGCTTTAAACCCACCAAGCGTATGCACCCTATTCTAGTTCATGACACAGTAATACAGGAATTTAGGGACATTGGTGTCTCCATCTCAATGATAAGGCAAGATCTGGTCCAGGTGGAGCAGATTCTGCCAGGGCAATTCTCCAAGATTCGGGGAGTCACGGGTCCAGTGGTTCATGTGCCAATGACTCAGGTCTTCCTGAGCTGGGAGGATGGCCATGGGGTACAGGAGGTGGGAGCTATATCTGATCTCCCTGTGGATGTGATCATGGGGAATTATTCAGACCACAGGGAAAACCTAGTATGTGTTACTATCCATAGCAGGCAAAGAGTGCTCTGAGGGGAGGAGGTGGACAGCCTGTGAGATCCATCTCAGCAGTCTGAGGAAGTGGGTAGCATGGATGAGGGGTTAGGACTGCAGCTGCCCTGAGCCCCAGCTGCAAGCAGAGGAGGTCACCATTAGCATCTTTTCCTGAAGGTGAATTGTGAGGGTCAGATGGGAGGGCTGGCAGGGCAAGTTGATATATCTTCCAAAACTGACAGAGATAGCAGATAGTGCTGAGGTCTCTCAAGGAGTAAAAAGTCAGTTTACTGGAAGAATGTTGTTGTATAGAGTGTACAGAGGGAGCTAGAGTTCTAGTAGTTGGTAGTCCCCCAGAACTACCAAAACAGCTTCTGGCCATGACATCTTTTCGTCACCGTATTTAATGGCCAAAAGTGCTTGCCAACAATTTCTTTTGGTCCTGTGGTACATACTGCAAATTACTGTTGGATTCTCACAGTGCTAGTGAGCTTGGAAAGGTTGGACAAGTATAAGGCAGCTTTAGTGCTCTCATTATCAATAAACCTCTAAGGTGTAGCTGTGGACATGTGGGGCCCCAGTACCCCGTCACATGGGCAATGGTAGATACTGCTCGCTGGGTAGCAGCAATATCCTCCATTGAGGCAGAAAAGATGGTTGATGAGCTCCTGGAATTTTAGTCAAGGGATTTCCCAGGAGGTTTTGTCAGACCAGGGGCAAATTTGGAGTTTGTGAGAAGTGCTGTGAAACATTCCATGCTTACCCTATCACCCAGAAACAAATCGTCGTTGGAGCGTTCATGGGACCCTTAAATTATGCTCAGGGTATTGATGACCAGCACAAAGGGAGGGACAAATATTTTCCCCACTGTGTTTGCATACAAGAAACCCATAGGTCCACAGGGTATTGTTACTTACTGCTTGCCAGGAGAAACAGACCACATGGTCATCAAGTTGCTCAAGTGTGCTAGCACCCCACCTTCCGTGGCTGCCCCCACCCCACATCGATTAATGCCGACTGACCTTAAACCACACCAAGTTGTTGTTGGTATTTTAGTGAATGGAAAGGTCACCTTATGGGGAAATTTCACTTTTCAATATGTTCTGGATCTAACATCCACTTGAATTACTGTGCAGAACAAGCAGATGGGACCTCGGTTTATCTCATCTGAAAGACAGCACAACAGGCGCAGCACCTGCTCATGCTGCACTACAGTGTCAGTCTGGGATATTAACTGCGCCAGGTGTGGAATTGAACCTGCCTCTGACCCAACTGTCAGGTGTGGAATTGAACCCACAGTTCTCTGACAACCTCTGATATCCCAGCTTCAGGAGGAGAGTGCTACCTGCTGAGCCACTGACACTGACTCTCACTCAAGCTCCTGTTTGTCACAGGTGAGGGGCCTTTAGATTTCATCAGGATGAATTGAGGGTAACCTTGCTCCCAAGGGAGTCTGTTGTGGGATGCTCTAAATTTTAGGGCCAGGTTTATGATCTCATGGTTCTGGCGCACTTAGCTATCAAACAGAAAAGTCTGGTATGACTGGGCCAGAGTCCAGAGTACAAAGTTGGACAGTGAGTGATGGTATGTCTAGTCTGACACACTAACTGCAGGCATGGAGGCCCTTTTCCATAATCAAGAAAATGAGTGATGTTAACTATATCAGCGTTGCCCGGCTGTAGTCAGAAGGTTGCCGCGTGAACATGATAAAGCCCTACTATGATAGGGTAAATGATCTGTTGTGCACAGCATGTCAGATGATGGTAATGAGGCTGATTCCTGGTGCACCTCCTGGGGTGCCTGTGAGGGATCCTCAGTGAATAACCTCATCCTCTTAGGGCGGCAGACACTGCCCAGGCTGAGGAGACAAGGGTGCTGTGAGAATTTGGGACATGTTCATGGGAACTGGGTGCTACATGATTGTTGGATTACTGAGGTTCAACAGCTGTGGGAGTCTGATGCCACCCCATGCCCAGAACTGATGAGACCTTGGAATAGCTGGGAGAGCCTGGTTCGGACCATGATAGACCCAATAAAGGGTTGGCAGCATTGCTAACTCATGCAGCCAGGAGAGACTGCTTTGTTACCTCATGTAGCTTATTCAAATTCAGAGTAATATTTGGGATGAAGAATACCCAGCCTTCGAGGCGGACCATCCTGGTTGGGGCAGGTATATGCATTATCTTGATGGAGACATCACCATGTACAGCCAGACATGGAGGATACACTGGTATATGAGGAGGGTTTCAAACTGATGTTTACAGGGCTGACAGTTAAGGTGGAAAAATTTGAAGATAGAGGGGGGACGGCTCATAGGTAATGTGAGGAAGTATTTCTTCACAGAGAGGGTGGTAGCTGCATGGAACAGCCTTTCTGAGGAGGTTGTAGAGTCAACAACAGTGAGGGAATTCGAGAATGCATGGGACAGACATAAGGTAATTCTAGTGTGGGTAGGAAGAAGTAGGCTGTTGGTTAACTAGGATCTGCAGCTTATCTGTTAAGTAGGGAAATGGGAAGACTAGGTAGGCCAACTGGTCCTTATCACCATCAGAGTCATGTTTTTGTAAAATTCCGTAGGCATGATGAAGTGCCTATATTGGGTGGTCAGTGATTATTCATCCAGAGCCAGCAAAGTTGATGCTATCCAGGTCTGGCCCACCTCATACAGAAAGGTAAGGGTATTTCATGAACACTGTGTACTACAGGAGGTTTGTCCTCATACAGTGATGTGGCCAAGCCCTGACAGATCTGATGAAAAGAGAATGCCTGAAAGTTCTCTGATAAAACCTGTGCTGTCTGATGGTTAAAGGAAGCATTGTGTGGGTCACCGTGTTTACTAGCCCAAGTTATGACTGAAAGTTCAGCATGGATGTCTTGATCATAGTACATGGGATGCCCTGGACCGTGGCTGTGCACTCTGAGCCAGTTTATTCTTGTGGGAGGAGAACCTATAGTGTATCTGAGCAGGAAGCCGCTCAGGGAAGAGTCATATACGTGGAGAGAATGTCTAGGGCATAGTGTGTTCTCTCAGAAACTGCAGTGATATCTGTATGAGGGAGTTCACTGGTCACAGATCATAACACCTTGACATGTTGTGCTCCATGGACTAGTTGCAAAACACAAAGTTATTGCTCTGAGTTTGATACTTGGTTTGGTATAAAGATTCTGCATTGAAGTGGGCTCAGAAAGCCAATGCAGATGAACTGTCAAGCAGGGTAAAGTGCATAGCATATTCCTTAGGGACACTAAGGCCTTACATGAACAGTAGTGTCTTTTGGGGTTGCCCAGAATATACACCTTTCATTTCGTCAGGGGGGATGGATGAAAGGACCAGTCCATATTCTTTTGATTCATTGTTCGTTTTGAGTATGCATCTGTTTCAGTGCAAGATGTCTATCAGATCACATGATCATAGTATATGACAGCTTGTGTCGGCCTTTGTGAGGGTCTGATGTCTGTGGAAAACAGGAAAGCTGGGGAGGAAGCAATAAAGCAATAACCCCAGAGGGTAGTCCTTCCTGGAGATGATCCCATGTTGGACAAAGAACCAGGTACATGTCATAATGTAAGGAAGGAGGTGATGAAGGGTACACACACACGCACACACTCACTTAAGGGAATGGGACAGTATGGAACTGTCACCAAAGGGAATGAGACCCTCCTAACAGGAGTAAGAAAAACGAAGGGTGGAAAAGCTCTTCCTTTTACTTGGAATATTGGAAATGCAGAGCCTGCAGCTGGAGTTCAGTAAGCAAGACAGATTAGGATTATGTTTTCTTCAGACAGCAGCAGGTAATGAATAGGTTTTGAAGTGAGAACAGCTCAGATTCTTCCGTCTGCAACCCGTCTTGTATATCTCCCATTTATTTTGTTTTCTAATAACCGTAATCCTTTGTCTGACTGTACGAATCCTGTTGTAAATATTAGTATTTTAGTAAAGTTTCTATTTTGTAGAATCAGTGACTGCTTGTTTTATTTATAAGGCACTTTATTTCTTAGGACTGATCCACCACCTAACAGGCAGCCAGTGCAGTTCACGGAGCACAGGCGTAATGTGGCTGGATCTAGAGATCCCAGTCAAACACCTGGCCGCTGCATTCTGCACCAGCTGCAGGTGGCGGATATCAACCCCAGGTAGCCCTAGGTAGGGAATTACAGTAATCAAGATGGGTAGTGATAATGGCATGGACCAATGTTGGTAGATCACCCAGTGGGACCAGGTGTTTCACCCAGGCGATATTCCTCAGATGATAAAAAGAGGATTTTACTATGGCTGATACCTGAGATTTTAAGGTCAAGCCATCATCAAAAATAACACCCAGGTTTTGTACCCGATCAGAGGTAGTGAGCGACATACCACCGAGCAATAAGCCCGATGGTTGTCCAGCCTCCAAACCCACCACCAGATGACCTGGGTCCACTACCAACACCTCAGTCTTATCAGGGTTCAATCTCCGCCAGCTAGAACTCATCCATAATCTGATTTCAGCAAGGCAATTATTTAGCATGGAGAGGGCATCATCTTGCCCGGGTGGAAAAGACAAATACAGCTGAGTATCATCTGCATAGCAGTGAAAACCCAGACCCTGATGATATCTCCCAATGGCAGCATATACACTGCAATCAACATGGGTGCTAGAATGGAATCCTGTGGTACACCACAAGGCAGGGAGTGAGCGCCAGAGGAATAAATTCCAGTGGCAAATCTCTGAAACCTGTCTGCGAGGTAAGACTGAAACCATTTGAGGACTGTTCCAGACAGCCCACAATAAATCCACAGGTGCTCCAACAGCACACCATGGTCTACAGTGTCAAATGCTGCAGAGAGATCGAGAAGGACCAGAATGGTACATGCCTTTCAATCTCTAGCCATTGGGAGATCATTCAACACCCAGACAAGGGCAGTCTCTGTGCTATGCTTCTTCCTAAAACCAGATTGGAGAGTATCATAGACATTGTGAGTTGTAAGATGATCATCCATTTGCTAACACCTTTTCAATAACCTTACCAACAAAAGGCAGGTTAGAGATAGGCCAGTAGTTAGCTAGATAATCTGGATCCAAGGAGGGTTTTTTAAGGAGTGGTCAAACTACCTCTTCCTTGAGGGGGTCAGGAAAGACCCGTTCTCCAAGGATTTCCAGACACTGTCAGCAAGGATCAGGCAGATAACTTCTACACATCCTACTAAAAGGGGTGTAGGACCAAAATCAAACTACAACTGGTTGGTCACAATATTTGGATGATCTTCACAATGTCAGTGAACTTCAGCCAGTGACAATCTGATCAGACAGACCTGGTGCATAATACTTCCCATTAACAACTGCAATCCCTCAAAGGAGAGGTCAGACCGATGCCTGACCTGATGCTGGCAACCTTATCTGCAAAAAATTAAGCAAACTCCTCACATCTTAGCTGAGAAAAAGCTTTTCTGGGCTGGAGACAGATTGGATTACACAATCTGTCAGCAGTCCGGAAAAGCTGAGCAGGTCGATTCTGTGCAGCAGAAATCTCCCTGGACAGAAATTCTGCCTTCTTATGGGTGATTTCTGATTGATAGCCATCATAATGTGCCATCAACCTAAGTCTGTCAGCATCACTACCGGACCTCTGCCAGGCTCTCTCCAACCTTCAGCCAGCTCTCCTTAACTCCTTCAAGGAGTCATCAAACCAAGGGCTCCTTGAACGGAGGGTGAGAGGTAGAACATGAACAGGAGCAATCTTGTCCAGAGCATCTCCCATAGCCTTATTATAGGCTAACATGAGATCATCTGGACTCATGCATTCACCAGACAAGCTTGATAGATCCAGTACCACCATTAGGTCACTGGGATTAATACCCATTAAAGGGCGGTATTGAACCATCTCCATAGGGCAGACCTATTAGGGGAGCCCTGAAACTGAACCTTATGGTGTGATGTCAGACCAGCCGACTGGTTCCAACCCCAAATCAGCAATCTCCATACCCAGAAGAAAGATCAGATCCAATGAATGACCTTTTATATGGGTTGAGGAGGTAACTAGCTGTGTAAGGCCCAGTGACGTCATCAACTGGAGGAGATTTTGACCAAAATATGAGAGTTCATCGTCGACCCAGGCATTGAAGTCCCCCAGAATTATCAATCTGGGGGACTGCAACACCATGTCGACGATGAAGTCTCTCTCCTGCAGGAATTCTCCACCATCTCCTGGTGAACAGTAGATGAGGAGAATTCCGCAACCTACACCCTCACCCAAGATATATTCAAAGGATCTGGTACTTCCCAATGGCACATCCACAAGGCCCAGCTCAGTCTTAAACATAATGGCTACACCCCTGCCCCTACGATCCAACCTTGGATGGTGTATCACCGAGAACCCGGCTGGTGTTGCCGAAGCCAATATATGGCCTGGATTTTCATCCAGCCAGGTCTCGGTGATGCAAGCCAGATCAGATGACCAACAAGATCAGCTATAATAGCTGTCTTGTTTTGATTGATCTGGCATTGCATAACACTGCCAAGGTGGGATGAGCTGTCGGGAAGACCTTGGCTCCTGCCTACTAAAATCGAAACCCTTGGGTATGGGAACAAGACAAGAATGACCTCTATCTTGGCCCCATTTCACCCCAGGGCATCTCCTGGACCCTACCATCCCAATCTGTCCTCACCCCTCCTGTCCCCCACCAGACTCAGCTCTCCACCTTCTTTTATGTTTCCTCAGAATGCCTAAAGCATGACACCTAAAATAGGTGTCGGATGATAATGGTGGACATTCGAAGGGACACAATTCCCTGAGTCTGGTGGGGGAATAATGCCTAACCATCGCTAAATCACCCCAACACATTATAATAAATAAGGCAATAAGAAACAATATATAATAAACAAAAATCAGATACAAGCAAATAATATATAATCAAACACTTATACAAAAATAAAATGGGAGATTAATATATACATAAATCCTAATTGTCCAGCATTTTCCAGATATAGGCAGCTTAAAAACTATTTCTTTAAAATAGTTAATTAAAACAATCCAAAAATAAATAATATAAATCAAACAGAAACAAAAAGAAACCCCATATATAGTCCATTCTAAAGAGAGTTCAAGTCCCAAGAAAAATAAAAATAAATAGACTTACATGAATAATAATAAATACAATTAATTTTCAACCCTGGTACTCTCACTACCCTGGGAATCAATACATATAATAAAATAAATAATTAAAGTTCCCAGGCACTCACACTACCTGGAAATAAAATAATAATAATTTGGGCACTCTCACTGCCCAAACAACAATAAAGTAGTTCAAACCAAAAATATAAATGAAAAAAACATGCAGCAGGAAATGTTCTCTCCAAGAAGGTGTCTTAATGGGTTTAATTCTTCTTTAAACTCAACAATCCACGGTCCCAAATCCTAATAAAATTAAGCTTCAAATCTCCTAAATTGAATCAGCAATCAGTTCGATGATTTAATCAGCCTTTAAATTCCATTCTGTAATCTTCCATCATACAGAAAGGGTTTTCTGGAAAGGCCAAGTGTGCAAACCTCACCAAAAAGTAAAGGATATCTCATTAAACAAACTGGGGAATATGGGAGAGGGCAGGACAGTAGTGTAGTGGGTGGGTAATTGACTGGGCAGCAGGACTCAGAGGTGGTGGTAAATGGCTGTCACTCCACAGAGGGAAGAGTGACCAGTGGGATCAGTGCTGGGACTGGTTATATTCAATGTCTGCATTGGTGACATTGCGCATGACCTAGAAGGCAGAATGTCCTGTTCACTGATGACACGATGCTCTGTAACACAGTGGACATGCTAGAGAGTGTAGTTAGGATGAGGAGGGACCTCAGAAGCTTGATGAATGATCAAGGGTTTGGCAGTTGAAATTCAATGCAAAGAATTGGAAGATAATGCATATGGGTCACCCAAACCCTGGAACAACATATCAGTTGAAAGGTGAGGATATAGCATGCACCAAGCAGGAAAGGTACACTGGTGTTATCATCTCTGATGACCTCAAGGTAGGGAAATAGTGCAACAACGCAGCAGGCAAAGCAAATAGAAGGATGGGATGCATAGGCAAGGGCATCACCAGCAGGATAAGGGAGGTCATAATTCCACTGTACAAGACATTAGTGAGGCCCCACTTGGAGTACAGTGTACAGTTCTAGAGACCTTACCTATGTAAGGACATAGACAGGTGGAGAAGGTTCAGAGGAGGGCAACAAAGATGGTACAGGGATTGCATCACAAGTCCTATGAAGACAGGCTGAATGACTTGAATATACTGTATACTCCGGGAAGAGAGGAGAGAGAGGATATGATAGAGATATGCAAGTACTTTACAAGGAGGAACAGGGTGCAGGAAAACATTATTTTCCAGTAAAAAGATGTTCCAGGACTAGAGGCATGGGATGAAGTTGGAAGGAAGGCTATTCAGAGGAAATGTGAGGAAGAATATCTTCACAGAAAGGGTGTTGGACAAGTGGAACACACTGCCAGAGGAAATAGTGGGGGCTGAAACAATCAAAGGATTTAAGTATGCATGGGATAGACATAAAGAATCCTGGTGGTCATGAGTAAGGGCAACAGACTTCTAGAAAAATGTAAAGGGCTTACATGCTCAAATGGGCAGACTGGATGAGCCATAGGCCTTTATCTGTTGACAGTTTCTATGTATCTATGTATCTAGGGTGCTAGCAATTCAAGGCACGATGATAAGCTTTTTCCAGCCACGGCTGTTTGCAGAAAAGGTTAGCTTCATAGATGGCAAAGTCCCTGATTGGTAACTGGATGTATGACTTTTTCTGTTTCAATTCATTTCCACTTGGGCTTCAGGATGTTGGCTTGAGCAGAAGTTCAAAACATTGCTTCTGTCTGGATGTCCAGTGCAAACCATACTCTTTTCTCCATGCAATATTGAAACGTCCTTCTGTAACAAGCAGTTCTTGAAATTGGACCTCTCTGCAATTTTATTGGTTTACATGCATGACCTCAGCACCACTGATGGATACAGCAAGGCATAACCAAGAAATGGTCCCAAGCATCCCATACAGGCTTTTGACCTAGAAAAAGTCTTAAAAGAACCAAAATTGCTAAGACAAACAACATAGGTCCTCACACATTGAAGAATCAAGCAGTTGTACCATTAGCCTGGCCAATTGCATATATGTTTTCAGGTCCGTGACATCATCATCTGATTTTGACTGTTTTATGTAGACTATTGAGGTGTTACTTTTATATCTCCCTAAGGACTTCCCACTTTCTCAAAGTCCACTTTTAAACACAACATTATTTTTCTTCTGTAACTCATTTATGTAAGATCATGCAATATTCAAACACACATGTTTGAATTTCTCTCGATGAATGGAGTCTTTTAAAACATTTCTCATGTTTCTAGGATCAGTATTCCTGAATTAAGTTAATATGGCTACAACTTCATTTCCTTAGCAAAGTTTCTCATAAAAAATGGTACTGTTGCACATTTTAGGCTTTAGAATAATATATGATTTGTCAATAACATTCTTCAGGAATGTCTTTAAAACATTAGATTTATTTACAAGCACATGGTTTCTTTCTTCCTCTTTGGAGCTGGCTGCATGACACATAAATCTCAAAGCTGTCAAGCATGTGTACCAAAGATTCTTTATAGAGTGTATCTCCTTATGGCAGCACATTGCATACACAGAAATTATATCTTTGGATTAGGATGTCAGCTTTCATTTGAGACTAGACTAGAAAAGTGGCTTTATTATAGAGGTGCAGTCACACCCTATAGTTAGGGTTAGTTAGGCTCTTTAGTGTTAAACCTCAATTTGTGAACGTTAATAACTTTGCAACCATTTGACGGATATGCACAAAATTTGGCTTGTGCAGTCTGATATGGTAGAGATCTTGATTTACCAACTTCTGTTTCAGTCGGACTTACAGTTTCTGGGCAGCAAAATGCTAAATACGTGTTTTTGCCACTTTTGACACCTTTTTTTACCCATGGCGCTGCGACCACACCATGCAGTCTTTTGGTCTGACATTTGGATCGCAGGAGTAGTTTGGGTCAAGGAACAATCCAGCATTGATTTGGTAACAATATATTAACTAATTCAAAAGTTATTTCATTTTTAATTTTTGAGTTCTGAGCACGTTCAGTTCACTCCAAAATTTATATATATTTTGACTAACTAGGTTTGGTCTGACAGTCAATGATTTTATCAGCTTGCAGACTAGGTTTTAAAAATCCTAGTCAGTCAGAAAATTCCTTGACCACAATCCATATCTTGTTTTCAGTTTTCCCACAAACAAAATGTTGTAGCTGTCTCTACGGGTGACATTTGGGTCAAATGAGGCATGGGTTTGCTCAAAGTGATGCTCTTTACAAACCTGTGTTGTTTGCTTTGCCTCATTTTGGTGGAAAAAAAGATTTTAAAAATTTAAAATTATTTGATTGTGACTCACTAACAATCTTAGTCTGTGAGCTGTCAAAATCCTAGTCACGAGGCGATCCTTGTTCACGAGCCTACAAAGTCCTTGTCCGTCAGTTCAGTGACAAGATAGCCCTTCTCATTGACCAGGATCAAGCTGATGGTCAAGGGTTTGTAGCCTCATGAAAGAGGATCAGCTGGTGGACTAGGATTTTGTCAGCTCACAGACCAAGATAATTTTGAATCCTCTTATGCAAGATGATAAAATCACAGTCTATGAGCCATCAAAATCCTAGCCCGCCAGCCAGTCCTCTTTTGTGAGCCTGCAAAATCTTTGTCTGTCACTTCATGACCAGATGGTCCTTCCCACAGACCAGGATTCAGCTGACAAACTAGGATTTAGCTACCTTGCGGATGGGGATTGATCTGACAGCCCAAAATGTTGCTACCTCACTGACAAGGAATTTTTAAAGGTATAAAAACTTTACCATTGCATAGCTCATTAACGGTTTGGTCATTTTTCTTTTAATTTTCAGGGTATTGAGGGTTGCCCTTCTGATGTGAATTATGCTGTTTAGGTGTCAGATACTTAAGCAGCTCCATAGATATGCCATCATGAAGTTCAGATTTTCTCCATAGGGTAACATTGTGGTGACCATTGCACTTTTGGCACCCATATCTTGGAAACAAAGTAAGATACAGACTTTTGCTTCTGATGGGTTAGATCACCTTTAAGTGATCTAATCAACTGGAACAAGATCAAAAATAATAGATTATGCCAGCAGTGACATTTTTTCACAGGTTGCGGTTACTGACATATTGGCAAATTAGTGTGACAAAAGTTCCAAGGGTGCATTTTCAGCACTTTTCGGTGCTCATATATTTGAATGATGCAAGCTGCTGATCCATTCGACTTATGTTACATGCAGTACTCGCTGTCATAATTACAACAACACTTGAATTTTCTTTGTAGCTCCATGGTTCCCAAGATGTTGGTAAATTAGTGTTACAAGGGTTCCTTGACCTAGGGGCTACTGTATGGCTCTGTAGCTATGTGTGAGTGGGAGCACAGGGCCTGGAGGCCACACTCTCCTGAACACATATCATTGTGGACAATTGCGCTCCACCAACACATGCTATTTACTACTTATATTAAACTTTTTCAAAAGTAAGGAAATTCATGGCAAAAACTGCATTGAATGCATCATTGAGGTTAAAGTAACAAAAGTGAGGAAATGAGATGTTAGGGTTGAACCCTAACCTCCATCACATGCCAGGTGTGCCATGGGGCTGTGAGGCCTAACTCTTACCCCATTCTCCTTTACTGTAGCATGTCAACCTGTTTAACGTGGAATGGTGTGAGAGTTTGCCACCAGCCTGCTCATCAGGCATCAGTCAGTCTATGGAGGATGGGTGTGTGTAGTGTTTTAATGTTTTTACATTCTTTGATCATGAGCCTGCAAATTCTTTGATTGCAAGATTTCTTTGATCGTGAGCTTCGTTCATGAGGGTGGGACAAGATGGCCAGATTTTTGCTGGACCAGATGTCTTTGGGAGGGACCAGATAGCCCAAATTTCATGACCAGATGTACCATCACAATGAAAGATGATCTTTGATCATGAAGTCATGGCCGATTCTCATGATCAAAGAATTTTTAAAGGTGCATAAATTTTAAAATTAAATATCTCAGAAACAGTTTGGACTTTTAGCTCGAAATTTGGAGGGTGCTGAGGGGATGTCCTATAGATATAAATTATGGTGTTTAGGTGTCAGAAAATTAATTTGCTGTGGAGATATTGCATGACACAGTTTATGTTTTGTGGATAGCATTCTGCATTGTGGTAGTGGCTTGAAATTTATAGGGTAGCTAGCCTCACTGCCATGGAGGCTCTTTTCAGAGGTTAAGTATGCAAAATGTAAACAGATGTGGAATTATGCCAGTCTGACAAAAAAAATTGGTTTGCTTCAAGTTGGTGGGAGTGTGGGGCTCAAAGGGTCCTGCACTTTGACTAATATGTGCTTCCACCAATACATATGATATTCAGTACTTGTACTGTTTTGTTAAGCAGAAATGTGCAAGTTGGTGGGACCGTGGGGCCTGAAGGGTCCCTGCGCTCCCACCAACTAGCTCCTGATATACTACTATGGTTTCTCAAAAGTAAGGAAATTCTTTGCAAAAACTGTGTTAACACAACAGTTAGGGTTTTACAGCAGTAAAGTGAGGAAATTCACCGTTAGGGTTCCAACCCCTTGCACCCCTAACAGGCATCAGGGTGTGTTGGGGTCATCGGTCCTAACTCTTACCCCATTCTCTTATGCTGCACCACCTTAGCTTATTTACACATGGAATGGGGTGAGAATTAGAGCTGATAACCCCAATGCACACCCTTATGCCTGTTGGTGGGGGCGGGGTGGTTGTGGGGTGCAAGGGGTGGTAACCCTAAAGGCAAATTTTGTTGCTTTTGTCACTGTAAAAAACCCTAACTGTTGCAGTAACACAGTTTTTTTGTGTATATATATATATATATATATATATATATTACAGTGGCATGGTAATGACACTATAGTTGGGGTTGAGTACCCCATTTAAGATTAAAGTGTGACATTTTGCATCTTAATAGCTTTGCCACCATACAATAGATTTGCCTGAAATTTGGTAGGCATGGAGCGGTACCATAGATCTCTGGATCTCCCAAGTTTTGTAATGGTTGGAATTACAGTTGCAGAGATATAAAGCAACATTCCATAGCACATTTACACTTTTTTACGCATTTGGTGCTCACACCTGTAGATCGCACAGTTTGTGCGACTGATCCAAAACCTTCAGAAATCATGCAGCCAGGGTCCCCAATGTGCCTTTCAAAGATTTTGTGAAAAAATACTAAACGAATCAAAAGTTATTCAAAAAACAAATTTCCCATTATAGTCAAAGGGAAAAGTTAACAAAAAGTTCAACAGTGTTGCAAATGCAGTTTTTAGTGTTGCAAATAATCCCTGTAGTGTCATGAGTCAGCCATTTTTTTTTTCAGTTAGTGGTCACAGAAATGCTTGGCATTTAAATTTGTGACCCTCTAAGGACACAATTCTTTTTGTGTTCACCTAATCGGACCCCGAGGATGCTAGTCATGTCTTTTTTGGGGGGTTAAACATTCCAGAAATATGTTTTTGAATTATTTTGTAAAAAGTATTGTTACAAAGTAGTGTTGCACTCATGACACTTTCGTGATTTCATTTGCGAAAGTGTCGTGATTTGCGACAATATGCCCAAAATAACAGAATTCTTTGCCACCCTACTGCAAAACAACTGTTTGGTCTTTTGGGCTGAAATTTGGAGGAAGAAAGCCAACATCCGACAGATGTGCCTTTGCATGATTTGGTGACAAAATATGGTGCAGATGGAAAGTTATGGTGCTCCAAAGTTGACCCTTTTTCCTAGACTAACATTGCGGCGTCCACTGCACTTCGTGCCCGTATCTTGGAAACACTTCAAGATACGGACTTTCTTCAGAATATATATCCCATATATATATATATATATATATATATATTCCATTTGGAATTAATACCTTGAGTCAAAGATTCATTTTCAAAGGTTCCAAGTCACATCAGAAATAAGAACAGGTGGCATACAAATACAGACAACATTACACATTACTAGGGTACAAAGAGGTTACATTAAGTTTGCACATATTTAGGAGTATAAATAATACATAGAGGTCTAACATTGCAACTACTAGCATAGCATGCAGGTAGCTTTACTACTGAAGAGAACAGTGGGAAGTGGGGGAACAGGTGGGGAGGGTATGCAGCTGGGACATCCAGTGGGCTAATGGGAAGGGGGTGAGTAGCCACAAATAGACATTGTCATTAGAGCACATCCAAGGTAGGAGAGGAAATGAAGAGGGGGAGCTAAATCCATTGCATAGTGGTGGTGGTGGGGGGATTGTACTCAGTGGCAGGACGAGGAGATTGAGGGAGGGAGGTTCATAGGAGTGAATAAGGAGAGGGGAGGGCAGGGGGCAGGAAGGGCTTGTAGCATGTGGGTGGAGAGGTAGGGGTTCAGAGTGCCCTCAATGTGGGTTAGGTACATATATCTTTTTATCCCCATTAGATGCACTTACGAAACTTAGACAACAATCATGATCTTTTGCACAAACTTTGAAAGTTTCATTTCTGCAAATGTTTGCAATTTTAAGTTATAGCCAAAAGTCTTTTCATTTCCATCCAACCTTATGAAAATTCAAATGGATTCAAAACTTTTTTTCTTGAAGATAGCTGGTACCAGGCAATACGTTGGCTGTGCCGTCATCAAGGCCTCATATCTCTGGTTGCCAAGGATATAATGACACCTTTGACACTTCAAGAATGTGACAGCCTCTTTCCAGGTAGCAAAGTGCTCCCTAATACTGCTCTTTAAAAATTAAACTTAAGCTTTCCTTGTCTGGGATTTATCCTGTATTCCCTTTTTAGTCAGACAAAGTGCCCTCAAGATTAAAAGCAGAACCTTTCTTTTTCCAAACATTTGGAGCCAGCATATCCCCTTTCTAGAGTTCACTTCAGCAGTTTTTTTTTTTGAAGTTAGAAAAATAATGGAGATATTAATTTTAACTGAAGTTTTATAGTAAGCTTTTATAAAGAATATAAAATAGAAACATAGAAACATATACTTTGATGCCAGATAAGGACCACTTGGCCTACCTAGTCTTCCCATTTCCCTACCTACAGGATAAGCTGCAGATCCTAGTTAACCAACAGCCTATTTCTTCCTACCCCCCACAAGAATTGTCTTATGACTGTCCCATGCATTCTTGAATTCTCCCACAATTTTAGACCCCACAACCTCCTCAGGAAGGCTGTTCCATTTGTCCACTACCCTCTCTGTGAAAAAATATTTCCTCACATTAACCCGAAGCCATCTTCCCTCTGTCTTCAAATTGTGTCCCCTTGTTCTTGCAAATCTCTTTTTCTGGACCTTGTTGATTCCACTGAGGTGCTTAAAAGTTTCTATCATGTCCTCCTCTCCCTCCTTTCCTCAAGGGCATACATATTAAGCTCCTTTAGTCTCTTCTTGTATGGCTTCTCTTGCAGACCCTGCACCATTTTAGTTGCCCTCCTCTGGACTTCCTCCATCCTGTCTATGTCCTTATTGAGATGGGATCTCCAGAACTGGATGTAGTACTCCAGATGGGGTCTCACCAACTGTCTGTACAGAAGGATAACAACTTTCTGTTTTCTGCTGGTGATGCCTCTCCCTATACATTCCAGTATTCCCCAGCCCTCCCTACTCCCCTCTCACATTGCTTGCTAACATTAAGGTCATCTGATATGATTACCCCCAGGTCCCTTTCCAGTTTTGCTGTTGTTACTACCTCCCCTCATTGTGTAATCTTACCCGGGTTTTGTTTCCCAGGTGCATTTCTTTCCACTTCTTTGCATTGAATCCAAGCTGCCATACTTCTGACTATTCCTCCAACTTTGCCAAGTCCTTCTCATCCTTCAAAATCTCCTTGTGTATCAACCCTGTTGCAGATCTTTGTGCCATCTGCAAGAGGCAATCTTTTCTTCCAGTCCCTTGCAATGTCACTTATAAAAACATTAAAAGGACTGGACCCAGTACTGAACCTGCGGTACCTAACTAGTAACACCTCTTTCTTCAGAGTGGACTCCATTTACAATTATCTTCTGTGTCCTGCTGTCCAGTTAATGTTTTACCCAGGCTACCACCCTGGGACCCAATCTCAGGCTGATTAATTTGATTATTAATCTTTTGTGTGGGACTGTGTCAAATGCCTTGCTAAAGTCTAGGTAGGCCATGTCCACAGCCCTTCCCTGGTCTACTACTTTGGTCATCCAGTCAAAGAAATCAATTAGATTCATCTGACATGACCTTCTCACTGTGAACCCATGCTGCCTTGGGTCCTGTGCCCTACGGCTTCTAGGTACTCAACAATTCTTTCCTTCAGAAGTGATTCCATCACTTTCCCTACCACAGAGGTCAAACTGACAGGTCTGTAGTTTCCTGCCTCTGTCTTGCTCCCACTTTTGTGAAGAGGAATCACATCCGCCTTCCTCCAGTCCTCAGGTACCACACCATCCTCCTATGATTTGTTAAAATGGTAGTCAGTGGTGTCACTAGTTCTCCCCTTAATTCTTTTAGAATTCTGGGGTGAATTCAGTCAGACCCATTGCTTTGTCCACCTTCAGATTTAGGAGTTCTGTCAGAACGCTTTCTTCTGTGAAAGGACTGGCATCGACCTCACTATCCAAAGTGCTTCTGTTAATTGGATTAGGTACCTCCCCCTCCTCCTCTTTTGTGAATATTGAGCAGAAGTATTCATTCAGTATCACTGCTTTTTCACTGTCCCTCTCTGCCCACTCACTGTCCTTTCTTTTTGGCCTCACTATCCCTCCCTTTGTCTTTCTATGCTCCCTGATGTACCTATAAAACGTTTTATCCCCCTTCTTAACTGAGTGGGCTATCTTTTCCTCAGTTTGGGCCTTTGCTATTCTGACTTCCCTCCCTGCTCCCTTCTGCCTTAACTGGTATAGTTCTCTGTCCTGCTCCTTCTGTGTTTTCTTATACTTCCTAAATGCTATATTTTTCTCCCTAACCTTCCCTGCCTCCTCTTTTGAGAATCATAATGCCTTTTTCTTTCATTTTGATTTGTTTATTTGCTTCATACAAAGGCTTGTTGCCACTGTGATAGCAGTTTTGATGTTTTCCCATTGTTGCTCCACTCCTCCTTCTAACCTGTTTGCTAGTGATTTTCTAAGTCACTCTCCCATCTTGACAAAGTCAGCCCTTCTGAAATCCAGTACTCTCATTTTTGTATGGCTTGACTCTGTAGCTGAGTTTATCATGAACCACACTGTTTGGTGGTCACTTGTTCTCAGATGGCTTCCCACTTCTAGATCTAAGATCCTCTCACTGTCCCCATTTGAGAGTACGAGATCTAAGATTGCTCCCTCACAAGTGTGTTCCAAAACTAGCTGTCTGAGGCATGCCACCTGTAGGGCATTGAGAATGGCCCTGCTCTTGGATGTGGCTGCAGCAAGGGTGCTCCAGTTAACATCTGGCATATTTATGTCCCCCATCAACAGTATCTCCTTTCTCTGCCATCTTAAGGAGTCCTTCTATCATATCCTTGTCCATACCTTCCCCCTGACATGGGAGTCTGTTTACAACACCTGTGTGGATTGTGGAGCCATTTCCAGTCTCTAGGGTGACCCACAGTGCCTCCTCTCCTCCCTGTTTATTCTTTTGTTCCATTGCTTGTATCCCTTACCTTACATAGAGAGCTTCTCCTTCCTCTCTTCTACCCTTCCTGTCTCTCCTGTAGGTTGTGTACCCTGGTATGTTAACATCCCAGTCATGGTTCTCTGTGTACCATGCTTCTGTGACTGCTACAATATCCAGGAATCCCTCTTCCATCAAGGCCACCAGTTCAGGGAGCTTGTTGCCCAGACTATGGGCATCTGTACTCATTACCCTCCATTTCTTGATGGCCTTACCCCTCTTTTTGCCCCATCCCTGTCCTTTTTGCCTTTGTCATTTTCTCCATTTACCACTGCCCTTCTCCCTATCGACATCGCTATCTTGGTGTTTACCTCACTTACTACCCTGATTTTTTTGGGGTGGGCTAGGATTTCCCTGCTCCTTTACAGTGCCCCCCTTGGGTAGTTTAAATACTTTCCAATGAAGCATTTAAACCTATCACCTAGGATACTGGTTCCCCTTCTGGACAAATGCAGACCATCATGCCAGTAGAGGCCTGAATCACTCCAGGTGGACCCCCAGTCCCAAATGAAGCCAAATCCCTGAACTCTGCACCAGTTTTTCAACCACTGATTGAATCCCGTGGTGTGGAGCACCCCTAGCCTCATCAATGCCATAGATAGGCAGTACCTCCAAGAATGTTACTGTGCATACTACTTGTCTAAGGCCTCTCTCCAACTCCACAAACTCTTCCTGACTGCTTTGATCCCTTTCTCAGCCAGGTCATTTATCCCTAGGTGGACAATGACATCCAGCTCCCTCCCCATGCAGCTGCTCAAGCAATCCTGAGGATTCGCTCCCTGTCCCTCCAAGCCATGGTGCCAGACAAGCACCTTACCTCCCTCTCCTCTTTCTCCCACAGTTCTACCCCCTAACAATGGAGTCCCCCACCAGGAGTTGTTTCTTTCCCCTGTGGCATCCCATGCCACTCTTCAGTGGGTCTCCTTTGTGGAGGTTCCCAGCATCCTCCTTGGTCTCCACTGTGGGTGCCACCATAGAGGAACCACACTTTGCCAGAATGGCATATGAATTGTGGAGAGGTACAACTGGAGGTTGCACCTGTGTTCCACCACTCTCAGCCTCCCTGAGCCCACTGTGGTCCAACCACTCCTCTTTCTTGGCAACCTCTGAGGCAACATCAGTGGCCCTGGTGGTCCCTGGGTGGGAGAGGAGGTCCCCCAAGTTCTGGTCAACTCAGCCTGGAGATGAGCAACCTCCTCGCTCAGCCCAGAGTGGTGCCTGCAGATGGAACAACACCACATCCTCCAGAACATCTCCCAGATGACTGCTACTCCACAGCCACTGCACTGTACCACTCCCATTACATCTTATTTCTGGTCCCTTAACTGTTGTTTGGAATACTTAGTCTTTCCTCTGTTTATTTTTTTTCTTCCTACTTACTTAATGCCTCTGTGCCCTTTAATCTCCTGATCTTCCTGTTCTGAGACAAGAAGTTACTATATTTCTTAGTAGTTTCCTTACTTGCTCAGAGTCAGATCATCAGCAGCTAGTGTGGGATGGGGAGCTACTCTTTTCCTTCTAGGATGGTGAGTCTTTGGTTGCTTTGTGATCACTCACTTTCTGGTCCCAAACAGGAAGTTTCTGTTGTCAATCAAATCTTGTTCCTATAAAAGTAGAACTGGCTTAGGGTGCGGGGGTGGAGGGGAGGGAAGGAGGGCAATATCATCCCAGTAGAAAAGTATAGCTATAACAGCAGCTCCTTCTTCTTCCTGGTGTTCTCTGCCTGTTCTCTGGCAGAAGCTATCTAGGGCAGTTTTTAAATCTGGCTTTAACCTTGCTTCCTTCTAGCTAAGCCACTCCCCCTACTTCACAGCTTTTTCTACACTTGGTTAGTTGCACAGATAACAATTCCCTTCAGCCACCTGAGACAAACACCTACATAACTGCACAAATAACTATTCACTTCAGCCAACTCAGACAAACGTACAAACTTTTTTTTGTTTGTTTCTTTTCTTTTATCCTAAATTGAAGGTCCCAGTAGTAGAGTTCTAGTTCTTTAGTCCCAGTAGAGAAGTATAGTTATAACAGCAGCTCCTTCTTCTTATTGCTCTCTGCCTGTTCTCTGGCAGAAGCTATCTAGGGCAGTTTTTAAAAATAATAGTAATTAATAGTGTAAATAATTTTGATAATAAAATATTTTAATAAATAAGTTTTGTTGCAACAGATCATGCAGCAGTTCAGTGTGGAGTTTCACTTCTATGGAGATGATACCCAGCTGTAGCTGTCATTTGAACCTAGAACATCTGATGCTGCAGAAGTGCTTAACATCTGTCTGGCTAAAATCAATGACTGGATGTCCTCTAGCTGGTTGCAACTGAATCTGGATAAGACGGAGGCATTGGTGATCAAGCTGGGTCATGAGAATGATGGGTTGCCACCTGAAGCTTATGCAGGCCATTTTCTGAGTCTGCTCCACTGATGGCTTCCCCAAGGGTGCGCGATCTGTGTGTGATTTCAGACAGCAGACTGGCACTTGAAGATCAAGTATCATCTGTTGTCAAAAGTGTTTTTAACCACTTAAGGAACATCATCAGGATCAAGCCCCTCATTCTGCCCAAAGACCTGCTGACTAGTGCATGCCTTTGTTACCGCTGGGCTTAACTACTGTAACTGTCTATACTTTGGGGTCAAAGGAGGAACCCTCTGCAGACTGCAGCTGGTGTAGAACGCAGCAGATTAGTTGCTCACTGGCCTGTCCAGGTTCAGTCATGTGACCCCAGTTCTTTGTGCTCTGCATTGGTTGCTGGTGAGGTGGAGGGTCCTTTTCAAGATGGACTTGCTCACCTTTAAAGCCCTATTCAGACTGGGTCTTGGCTTCATGACTGAGCTCCTGACACCTACAACTTCAGCCCGATCCCTCCACTTCTATTCAAGGGCCTCTGGACATTCCCATGGTTGGCTCAAAACATCTGGTGATTAGGCCTTTAGTATCACTGGGCCAACCCTGTGGAACTCACTACCATCTGCAGTCCAGGAGGCTACCTCGATTGGAGTGTACAAGCAGAGGCTAAATGCCCACCTCTTCCCCTGGCCTACCAGACCAACTTCCCACATGGCCATATGAGTTCCCCTGATATTTATATTTTAAAGCTGAGATTATTTATATTTTCTTCTTTTAAAGTTCTGAGAGCAAATTTTAGCCATTATTTAATTTTTGTTACTACTAACTGTACTGTCTTATTGTTAGGCACCCAGAGCCTCTGGGATTGGGCGCCATACAAATAAAAGCTTCCTTGCCTTGCCTATAGTTATATTGTAATGGTTTTTGACCAAACAATAATACACCTAAACTGAACTGAAACTGTGTTTTTAAAGTAGTGGGTTAATATTTGAGGCTGGCTATCACTTTCAGTTTGGGGAAAGATATATTTCCAAGTGTTTAATTGGGTTGGGACACCAGTATAATCTAGTACCTGGTAGCATAGTATCAGTACAGTGAGAATTTAGGGAGAGGACTTCCATCTTGCTCCAATTATTGAGGAGTCCAGAGAAGGTTCAGAAGTGGTTGAGAAGCTGGACCAGGCTCAGATAGAGGTAGTTGCATTTTTTTCTAGTTAGCAAGATGTTATCGGTAAACAGCATAGATTTATATGAGTGATGGCTGACATAAATACCTTGTATGAACGAGGACTTCCATGTCTTCTGAGGCTAAGGCTATGTAGCCAGCACAAATAACCCTTGTGACAGAGGACAACCCTGCTGAGTGCTTCTGCCCAACTTAAAGGGTGGGGAAAGTCTCCCATTAGAAAGGACTGCTGCATGAGGTAAAGTGTAAATGAACTGAATTCACCAAATAAAAGTATCACCAAAAACAAAATTTATGGAGGACAGCCATAAGATAATGCTGTTCAACAGGGCAAATACCATTTTGGTATCCAGGGCTGCAGCTGCCACAGCATCTAGCAAGGATGACAAAGCCTGCATCAGGCAGGTCATCCTCCTGATGTGGTCTGTCCCATCTGGCCCTGCCACTGACCCAACTTGGTCAGGGTGGACCAGACATGGCAGGAGTTTAATAAGCTATTTTGCAAAGACCTTGGCCAATATTTTGTAGTCCACATTCAAGAGCGAGATGGGGAAGTAGTTAGAGCACTGGTAGGGGTTCTTATCTGGTTTGGTGAAGAATGTAATGGTAGCATTATTCAAAATTGCTGGCAATTTTCCCTGCTGCCAGGCATCCTACAAGATTACTGCTGCTGGATTTATTCTTTGCTCAGAAATTTGAGTGATAGGACCTCTGCATCAAGCAAGTGGACTGTGTGGACGTACAGCTGCTGCACGCTATTTTCAATGAGGATAAGTGAAACTAGCATACAAGCCATACAAAAGCAAGAGTATTGGACTTTAGGAGGGCTGACTTTGGGAAAATGAGAGAGTGTCTCAGAAAAGCACTAGCAATTGGGCAAGAAGGAGGGGTGAATGAACAATGGGGAGTAATCAAAATAGCCATCACGGAGGCAACAAGCCTTTGTGTAAAGCAAATCAACAAAACACAATGAAGGGAAAAACCGCTATGGTTCTCAAAAGAGGTGGCAGGGAAGGTTAAGGAGAAAAGGATAGCATTCAGGAAATATAAGGAAACACAGAAGGAGCAGGACAGAGAACTTTATCAGTTAAAGCAGAAAGAGGCAAGGAAAGCAGTCAGAATAGCAAAGGCTCAAACCAAGGAAAGAATAGCCAACTCTGTTATAGGTACCTTTTATAGGTACATTAGGGAGTGAAGAAAGACCAAAGGAGGGATACTGAGGCTTAA
This sequence comes from Neoceratodus forsteri, assembly GCA_016271365.2. Taxonomy (NCBI): domain Eukaryota; kingdom Metazoa; phylum Chordata; order Ceratodontiformes; family Ceratodontidae; genus Neoceratodus; species Neoceratodus forsteri. The sequence continues at coordinate 2,504,208 of CM028130.1, forward strand.
TAAAGGGGAGGGAATGTGGGCAGAGAGTGACAGTGAAAAAGCAGGGATACTGAACAAATATTTCTGCTAAGTATTCACAAAGGAAGAGGAGGGAGAGGTACCTAAACCAAACAAGAGAAACACTCTGAAGATGGGGGTCGATACCAGTCCATTTATAGAAGTAAGGGTTCTGAAAGAACTAATAAAATTGAAGGTGGACAAAGCAATGGGGCCTGATGGGATTCACCCAAGAATTCTAAAATAACTAAGGGTAGAACTAGTGACACCGCTGACTACTCTCTTTAACAAATCATGGGAGGATGGGGTGGTACCTGAAGACTGGAGGAAGGTGGATGTGATTCCTCTTCACAAAAGTGGGAGCAGGACAGAGGCAGGAAACTACAGACCAGTTAGTTTGACCTCAAGTGGTAGGGAAAATGATGGAATCACTTCTGAAGGAAAGAATTGTTGAGTACCTAGAGGCCAGAGGGGCAGAGGACCCAAGGCAGGATGGTTTCACTATGGGAAGGTCACGTCAGATGAATCTAATAGATTTCTTTGACTGGGTGAGAAAAGTAGTAGACCAGGAAGGGGCTGTGGACATGGCTTACCTAGATTTTCACAAGGCATTTGTTACAGTCCCACACAAAAGATTAATACACAAGTTATCCAGCCTTGGAGTGGGTTCCAAGGTGGTAGCCTGGATAAAAAATTGGCTGGACAAAAGGACACAAAGAGTAGTAGTAAACGGAGTCCACAGTGAAGAAAGGAGGGTTACTAGTGGGGTACCGCAGGGCTCAGTACTGGGACCGGTCCTTTTTAATCTCTTTATAAGTGACATTGCAGAGGAACTGGAAGGAAAAGTATGTCTCTTTGCAGACGGCACAAAGATCTGCAACAGGGTTGATACACAAGATGGAGTGGAAAGGATGAGAAGGGACTTGGCAAGGTTGGATGAATGGACAAATGTATGACAGCTCAGATTCAATGCAAAGAAGTGCAAGGTAATGTACCTGGGAAACAAAAACCCAGGGGAAGAGTTCACAATAGGGGGTGAGATACTGACAACAGTAAAAATGGAAAGGGACCAGGGGGTAATTATATCAGATTACCTAAAGGCAGGCAAGCTACATGAGAAGGCAGTAAGGAAGGCTGGGGGAATACTGGGATGCATAAGGAGAGACATCAATAGTAGAAAACAGGAAGTTGTTATCCCTCTGTACAGACAGTTGGTGGGACCCTATCTGGAGTACTGTGTGCAGTTCTGGATACCCCATCTCTGCAAAGACATAGACAGAGTGGAGGCTGTCCAGAGGAGGGCAACCAAAATGGTGCAGGGTCTGCACCAGAAGACATACGAAGAAAGACTAAAGGAGTTTAATATGTATACCCTTGAGGAAAGTAGGGGAGAGAGGGGATATGATAGAAACTTTAAAGTACCTCAAGGGAATCAACAAAGTCCAAGAGGGTAGCATCTTTCAGAAAAAGAGATGTGCAAAAACAAGGGGCACAATTTGAAGATAGAGGGGGGACAGCTCAGAGGTACTGTGAGGAAGTAGTTTTTCATGGAGGAGGTTGTGGATGCATGGAACAGCCTCCTTGAGGAGGTTGTGGAGTCAAGAATAGTGGAGAAATTCAAGAATGCATGGGACAGACATAAGGCAGTCCTAGTGATGGGTAGGAGTAAGTAAGCTGTTGGTTAACTAGGATCTGCAGCTTATCTGTTAGGTAGGAAAATAGGCAGACTAGGTGGGCCAAGGGGTCCTTATCTGCCATCAAATTCTATGTTTCTATGTTTCTAGCAGGGAAACCGGAAGGCAAAATTGCTACTTAGTGAAGGATTGTCATCATTGCCTCAAACTAAGTCTTATCTCTAGTTTTCTTCCCAGACTAACTTGTGTGGCTAGTGCACTGAATTAATTTTCCTGCTGCTGCTTTTTTCCCCACAGAAACCTGGGTCCTAACAGTGGTAGAGGAGCACACCATCTGAGAAGACTGCAGGAACTTTTTTGGGGAGCAGACTGCATATGAAGCAGCACAGCAGGGTCTGATGTCATCTGCCCCCAAGGATACTCAACCCGATTGCACACTTGCACCAGAGGATGAACAGAAGCTTGACTTGTATCAAGGGAAATTATTCCTCTCTTTTGTATTTTGTAGTTTAAGAGCACACTGGTGTATGATGTTTGTTTCTTTTTTAACTTTTTATATTTCTCTTCTGACTTCCCCATACTGTTTAATTATTTAATCGTTCAGCTTTTGTTGAACTAATTTGGTGATTAACAAATACAGGGGCTAACATTTCAGACCCCTTTACTTTTATACAAAATCACAAGTTTGTTCATTTCATTTTATACATCTAAACAAAAATTTTGTTTTTTTATTTTCGATTTTGGTGGTCCTAGTCATATGGCTACTGAAGATGAAGCACATGTGCTGGTGTTTCAGTTAGATCTGCCATTTCTCCACTAACAGTGCAGTGCAGGAGTCAGGAGTCAAGGGTCAGTCCCAGTGAAATCCGAGGATACTATTAAGTGGTTTTATTTGATTTTGCCTGTATGCACGTTGCTGGCTTGAATGTCTTTCTGGAGTCAGTTAGAACTGGAACCACATTTAGGAAACACATTCAGTGCATTTATATTCTTCCTTTCCTGCTGCAACTATGCCTTGGAGTAAGTAAAATGTAATCATTTTCTCATAGGCGTAGCAATTGGGGGGGGTGAAAGGGGTGGCAGACCCCACTATTTTTTTTTTATATGGCAAAAACTAATTTAGAAAAAATTACCTTTTTGCCATTATATGTGCCCTTCTGATCCTCCACTCCCTCAGCTTTTACTATCTTCCAGCATCCTTGAATTTTCTTCAGAAAATTTCTGCTTTCATTTACATGTGCTTTAAGAACTGTTAGGCATTACGTGACTGAAACCACACAGACACAACTCTGGGCTTGTTTTACTTAGACCTACTACTGTTACTTCCAATTGAAACCATACTATTTGTATTTATATTTGTGTTCTTACCATGTCTACTATTAGATTTTTTGTGGGACTAAAATTAGAAAATGAACTTGTTCTAGAAAGTCATCTCAGTATACTTACTGCTCAAAGAGGGGAAGTAAAATAAGGAACTATTTTTTTTCTTTTAAATGCAATTGTCTTTTTTTTTACTTATTTTAAATGACTACTATTCATCTGCAATACCTACAACTGCAACACCTGCAACACTCACTATTTATTGCAAAGAATATATTGTGCAACCTTATCTCCACCAATTAATAACCATTGATCTGATATTTTAAGGAAAGGATATGTGTGAACATTCCTGTCTCAAAAAGCAACTGGGTAACAGACAAAGTACAGGTTGCATACTATAAAAGGTCCTACATCTTCTTGCAGATTGCAATCAGATTTTGGTTACTTGAAGGTCCCTATCTTGGTACAATTTTCTCCACTTCTGATTTTAACTTTAAAATAAGCAGTATACTCAACTTATCAAGGACTGCAAGCTGCCTGACCCTCTGTAAGAACCAATTATTGGGCATTCTATAATTAATTGTATTTACAGAATTGTTTTGCTTTAATATTGTTTTTACTTGTCATTTAAGTATTTCAGTTTATAAGTAGTTTATAACAGAATTTTAATAGATGATAATAGATCTAGTTAATTGCTACTACCATTTATAAGATGGTTAGCATGACTTTGCAGAAGAAAAACCAGGGAGACTGCTCCCTCACTGTTTAGTGAGTCCCTGTTAGATGTTAAAAGATAAGTAAAAATCAGTAAAAAATCAAAGATGACAGATGATTTATGGGCATTCAATGTATTAGAAATAGACAAGACTCTTAAACTAAGAACAACAAATTCATTGTCCACAGTACATTTAAATCCAATAACTGATTTCAGCTTAGAGAAATCTCCTTAGCCCACTTATGAATCAGAAGCAATAAATCCAAATAATGCTAGAAAATATTTATTTATTTATTTTTATTTATTAATTGTATAAATCGATTTACAACCTTTGAACCAGAGGCTTGTTTACAAAGGTACCTCATCACAGAAGGGACATACAGAGTCAACATACATACAGAATACAATCATACAGTAATAGTTTTACATACTGTAGTTGTTTGAACATAAGGAGTAATTAAAAAAATAATTTCAGACATGACAGGTTAGTACTAGCAGGTACTAGCAGAGAGGACAGAGCCCTTGGGGGAGAGGGGGTAGGGGTGAGGGGTAGTTCGGCCAAGAGGGCTATGTCAATAATGATAGAGAGCAGTGGAGCATCTCTTAAAGACAGGTGTAGCAGTGGGTGTTAAACAATTGGTTCCGTAGGGCAGTTTTAAAGGGGGCAGTTTTGGTGGTGTTGGAAATGGCTGCAGGGAATGAGTTGAACCAGAATGTGGCTCTGCAGCAGAATGACCTCTGTGCCTGGGTGGTCATAGTTCTGGATACCAGTAGTGTGACCTTGTCAGTGGTTCAGGTAGTGACTCTGGAAGGTTTGAGTTGGATGGAGGCAGAGACCCTTGGGGGCGAGAGGCTGAGTAGAATCTTCTTGATTAATAGGCAAGTTTGGTAGTGGAGGCGTTCATCGAGGCTAAGGAATTTGGCCATGTCATAGAGCTGACATATGTGGGTGAGCCTAGGGCACTGGTCACTAGTCTGCAAGCCTTGTTTAGGGTGAGTCGAATTTTGTTGAGGGCTGTGGAGTCAGTGGCACCATAGACTGGAAGGCCGTAATCAACAAGGGACATTACTGAGGATGTTACGGCAAGTCTGAGGGCATCAGATGGGAGGCAGTCCTTGTGACAGTAGAGTATGTCAATACGAGCATTAGCGGTGGAAGCGAGGGCTGTAACGTCGGTATGAAAGGTGAGGGCAGAGTCAAAAGTGATCCTAGGGTATTTGTAGGTGTAAACTTGTTCAAGTGGTTGATGAGCGCTGGGGAGGATTTGGAGGGGGTCATTGCTGGCTTTGTTCTGGTGGTGGGCAAAGAGCATTGCCTTCATTTTTTTGAGGTTAATGACTAATCTGCTCTCCTTAAACCAGTTTTCAGCATCATTGAAGGAGCTTTGGAGGGAGTCTAGGAGGGAGGTTGGATTTCTGTTGGCAGGAATAAATAACGGCGTTATCAGCATACAGGAGAATATTGCCTGCGGGCAGGGTGTTTATATGATCAAATCATTCAAACACCTTAAGGGCATTAACAAGGTGAAAGAGTCTAATATGTTTCAATATAAGAAAATAGCAGGACAAGAGGACACAGCATGAGATTAGAGGGAGGCCGATTAAGGTGTAATGTGAGGAAGTTATTTTTCACAGAAAGGGTGGTGGATGCATGGAATGGCCTACCTCAGGAAGTGGTGGATATAAATACAGTGCAGGGCTTCAAACAGGCATAGGATAGGCATAAGGGAGCAATACAGATGAGTATGAATAGATAGGCCATTGACAGAGCAAAGGCTGGTGGAACATTTATAAGGTAGAAAAAGAAAAGGGCAGACTGGTTGGGCCTCACGGTCCTTATCTGCCATCAACGTCTATGTTTCTATTTTAAGGTAACAGTGTGCTAATTGTCCAAGTCAATGCCCCAGTTCCCTAAATTCCTCCTGCTCTTTTCCTACATCTGTCCCCTGACTTGCCAGGTCATTTGTCCCCATGTGAACAATGACATCTAGCTCCCCCCTCCTTGCCACTGCCCTAGTGGTCCCTAGGATCCTCCTGCCCTCCCTCTGATATGTCCTATTAGCAATAATCAGAGCATTAATGTTGACTCAACCAATAAAGTAATTGTTATGGATAGAAGGGAAAAATGATCCCCCGACATATATACAAGATACTAAGCAATCCAAATGGCATGGTGTTGTACCTACTGGAGTGGAGTCAAACTTCCCACAGACCATAAACCATATACCTAATTCAGATTGATCCTTTCTATTCTTAAGGTTTTCCAGGCTACAAGAAGTGGCCAAATTCCACACAGGACAATTTTTTTTTAAATTCTGCTCTTTATTTCCATGCCCCACGTCCGTCCTCAGCTTGGTCACGGAACTCCGGGATCCCCGGCCACCGGACATTGCTGACTCCCCAGTCATCCCTGGCTTGCACCCCAGAGAGTGGGGCCGTGGTTCCGACCCCCGATATCGGACCGCAGAACTAATAACTGGTCGGGGAATGGCTCCTGGTGGCCAATCAGGGCATCCCGGAGTAAAGCGTCATATAGACGCTGGGCATGGCTTTTTACCCCCATTAGCCCACACCCTGAGGGAGGCGAGGACATGCAATGATGCTAAGCGTCTGCCCCGCCTCACTCCCCACCCCCCTGATGTAGGCACGGCCGCGTGGGTGATCCCTAGCCTCCACTAGGGGTCCCTTTTGTGCCGACTGTCACCCCAGCCCTCCCCCCAGAGAAGGAGAGCAGTCCGTAGGATACTCGATCCTTCTCTCCCCGGCCAGCCCTCCGACGACCCGAGTCCGTTCCTGAACCCGGGTCACCGGCATCGCAAGCGGAAATCCAACCGCTGCGCGACGGGCCGGCCCCACACAGGACAATTTGAAAACATACACACTAAATATAATCAAGACAGACATGGATCTGGATGTCCAAGATAATTATATCCTTGACGTGAAGAAAAGACGGGATAGAAGGGTAAACACATTAGAAGTTTTCTTTGTTTCTCCTCAGATTACAAACTAGGTTTGGTACAATGGTGCATGTTTGCAAAAAAGGGGAATTTATGTTTCTTTTTCTAATAGATAAAATTTTAATAAACCATCAAAAATCAACTGTGACATCTTGGAAACTCCAATGACTTTAAGTTTGTTTGGAGTGAATCAATTACAGGAAAAAAGAACAATGATAGACTGCTAGGTTCTTTTTGTAATCTGTTTTGTAACTTCCTGCAGATACACCTAGGGATACAAGGTATCATGGAAGCCTGAAGAAGAGAAAACAGTTCACAGATTAACATACTAGTTGAGAGTAGAGAACTGGCTACGTATTTGTTTCAAAAAAGTGAAATTTGGATTTGTTGGGCTTCGATTTAGTTGATTTTCATATACCAGCAAATGTTTACACAGGTAATTCTCCATTATGGTGTAAATCTTTGACCATTTTATTTATACATATATTGCATAAAATGTTTAACCACCAATGTGGAAAGAGTAGAAATCATACCCATACATAAAAAAGGAAGACTAGCAAATCCTGCCATGTACAGACCAATAAGCTTGCTTGATGTTAGTGTAAAGATTTTCTCCAAAATTATTCTGGAGAGATTAATGGCTAGATTCATGAACCACCTGATATACAGTATCTGCAGATGCATGAAAAATGGGTGAAAGTGGGTTGCCACTTGTGGCTCTTGCAGGTTACCCGCATGCAGGGTATTCACAAAAGTGGAGCAAGATTACAACCAGCTTCTCAATTTATGGATGACTTGTGGGTGGTGTTGCCCAGGGAATATCTCTAGCTACGGAGATCTTTTAAGGCTGGTCAGACTAGCCATAACTTCTGCTGCAAGTGCTGCGGCTGTGAATTTTAATCTCCACAGCTGCAGGGATTTAAGTCCACAAGGGTCATTGAGGTGTAGAACTTAGTCCTAAGGCCTCTTGTAAAACCAGTCCTAACAGCACAGATAGAATTAACTGGAGGCTTGAGCAATTATCAAGCAGGCTTTGGAAAATGATATACCACTGTTAAGAATTGCTTCATACTTAATCATCTGATCAAACAATATGCTTTGCTCAGAAAGCAAAAAGTCTCTGCTATGCTTGTAGATTTCTCAACTTTTGACACAGTCTCAATGAATATACTATGGAATGCAATGACCAAAATAAGTATTGACCCTTAATTTTTATATATTATACAAAAACTCTACAAGGGCACTTGGGCTAGAGTTCATATTTGAATAAATGGCAGCTATCAAACACTGTCTCTATAAATGGGAAAATGGCAGGGATGTGTTCTTTCCCCTATCCTATTCTGCCTCTGTATAGAAGTTCTATTAAAAGATAAGTTCATTGCTGACTCAGATTCTCCAAATATAATGGATCATTATTGCCCAACATTAGCACATGAAGATGATATCATACTTCTGGGCCTTTCCAGAAAAGGACTTCAAAAGAAGCTCAATATTTTAAACCAAACAATTAGAAAATTGAAACTGAAAATAAATATTACTAAAACTCAGGATGTAATCATTGGCACCAAAGAAATGAAGAGGTATTGGGAAATAGGACACCATAAATTGGATGTCATTGACTCATAGGTCTGTTTAGGTATACATTTTTCATGCAATTGTTCTTGGGTAAAACTTATCAATATAATTACAGCCTCAGCTAAAACAATCTGTCCTTGCCCTGGAAAAAATGTAATTATCTCTATGGTGGCCTTTCAATAAAGCTACTTACTGAAGCAATCAGAGTAAAGTATTTGCCCCAGATGGTCTATGGGCCAAAAAACTGAGATACAAATGCCAAGGACAAATTAATGACGCTGATATTTAAAAATCTTAGGAAAGTTATTGTGGTAGGTCATGCCTGCCCAGCGTCCTATATGAACTTGGTCTGGAAAATATTCATTCAGATATGGACACCAAAAAACATAATTACTATTTATAAATAACTAGATGAAAACCAGAAAGATTGACAAAAAAATGTCTAGAAGAAAACAAAAAGCATGGTTAGAGATAGGATGACCAAGTCAGCATTGTACAAAACAATATTAGACCTTCTAAAGACATATGCTTTACAAATGTTGTTGAATTACTGAAATAAAAACATCACGCTTGGCTTACAATATCTAAAAAAAAAAATGCTACATAAAAACCAAAGTAAAAAATGACTGGATAAAAAAATCACCTCCAGTCTATTGACATCTTGAGATATTACCTTTGGTTTGCATATAATAATTGTTTCTTCGAATATAGGCATTCCCTTCATGTTTTAACTTATCCAGCACTAAGGCAAATAAACATTAGATACAAACTGGAAATCTTTGAGAGTAACATTTTACTTATCAAATATAGAAATCCTCTTCTAATGGTCAAAACTGCTATTGCTGACATGGAGGGAAGGAAGATCTGATGCACATCTCATAGTGTTGCACATGTTATGAGAAACGTTGCATGTACTGGCTTGGCCCTTATTTGGAAAACTGGAATCCTGTGGGAAAGTCACTCTTGACCAGAATGCTGTTTTATACAGAAGATGACTACACACAATTAAAAGGTTAGCAAATTCCTTTTTAACAATAATTAAGATCAGGAAGAAGAAAATTCCTCAAATTGGCATGAAACAATCTTAATTTGTCTAAATGCTGTCAAAGAAACATACTGTAGAAGTAGACTCAATTCTGATTTGTCTGGCAATATTTAATTCTACTGTCTCTTATGAGCAGATTAAAAAATTGATTTAACATGTACCCTAGCTCTTTTAATGTAATCTAATACAATTTAAGGGGTTGATGACTAAGCTAACTAGCTTGCAAGAATGCTCTATGACTGTACAATATATTATTAGTGTACAGTAAAGTAAGGATATTGACACCTTTAAATTAAAAGATGCTAATCAAACGTATGCACTTCTGTATGAGTTATGATTTGCAAAGTATGCTTCCAGTATGATATTCTGCAAATGAATTGTTTATGCTGGATCATATTTACTGTATATGTTGAGCATTGTATTGTTTAAATGATTACTGTGAAATATACTGTTTGAAATATTATTTTCTTTAAAAATATAAAGTCTGTGAAAAGTTGAACAATAAAGTTAAAGAATTACTGCTACTACTACAAGGTTACTGCCAGCAAGGGGCTCACACAGGGGCCAGATATTCAAAACTTAGCCCCGGGGCAAAATTAGCATTGCGTGGTGTGCTAAATTAGCCTAGAACCATTTGCATGGAATATTCAAAGGAATAACTCCAGGGCTAAAGCAGCTGAATATAGTGTGAAATGAAGTCATGCAAACAGGACTGGGAGTGCAGTGCAATAATAGCCTGGCAAATAAGACAGCACTGAATATAGCATTCAGGAAGTGCAAACCACAACAGCAGCCCAGTGCACACAGATGCAGAGGAAGGTAAAGGTGAACTACATGGTCAATGTGAGTGCGCTAGCAAAGATGTGGATGCACTAAAGCTGCTAACAACAGTGCGGGCCAAATACTGCAGAACTGTGTTATGGTTCAGGCAGGTTTGTGTGGTGCAAATACATTTGTGCAGCACTTGCACAGGGCTAACACGTTTGCTCAATGCTAGGCAAAAATGTTCTTGTATTCAAAAGTGGCATGCAAATGAGCCTACTTATGCAGTCCATGGGCAGACATCCATATTATCATCTCAATATGGTCTGATTTGAGTGTAGATTGCCCAGTGCTATTGCAGGGTGCCACAGGTCCACCTGTAGGTCAGTCAGGAAGTAAAGGGGCAGGTGGGGTCGCTCACAGCTCCACTTGTAGGTCAGTCTTGAAGAGCATCGTGGTAGCTGCAGGCTATGTTTGTACATAGCTGCATAGACTATTGTGCCACTGGGGACTACACAGGACAGGCACAGGTGATGGTGCTGCATGCAATAGTCAAACTGTAGTTCCTGCTACAGTTAATAGCAGATGTTACAGTAACAAGGTGGCCAGTAGTGTGAGGAACACAGCAATGCCTATAGTGTGTAGGGCAGCAATGACTTCTGCACTCCACACAGTGACAAGCCTATCTGACAAGTGTGTTGTGACAGTGGACATTACTGTCATGCTGTCATGTGGCCCCCAGATGCTGCACCACTGGCATGAGATACTCACAGTGACATATGCATGGTTGGCTGTGTGTGTTGTGCTGTCTGTACAGATGTGTGGTATGTGGCCGGGGGGGCACATATCATCAGACAGTCACACTGGTGTCAGGGTATTCCCTACACTAGACCATTTGCACTGCCTGGATGGTCCCAGCCTTGTGGCAGCACCCTGCATGTGTTGCAGCCTGGCCACCTGTACACTCTCCCCTCAACACTCTCCATGCCACCAGTGCCACATGTGTGTGCTGGATAGGGTTGGTGTACCACAATTGGGGGACTGGAGGTGTGTGCTTTATGGACACACTGCCATACTGTCCACTGGGTGCTGGGGAACCCAATAATACCTGGCTTGGTTAGGACCAGTTCTATATGATGGCAACATTGGAGGTGCTGTCCGTGTTCAGCATGTTTCTTCCATGTCTGGTTTCTTTCTATGTTTAATATTCCCAAGGATGGCCCGGGGAATTATAGACCAGTCGGTCTGACCTCCATTGTGGGCAAGCTCATGGAGACCATACTAAAGGAAAGGTTGGTGGAGTATGTATTGGAGCATGGTCTCCAGGATGAGAGGCAGCATGAGTTCATGGGGGTTGGGGGAGATGGTGTCAAACAAATCTGATTGACCTCTTGGACTGTGTCACTGAGACAGTAGACAGCGGCCATGTAGTAGACATCCTCTATCTTGATTTCAGCAAGGCCTTTGACTCTGTGCCCCACAAAAGGTTGATCAGGAAGTTGGTGGATCTCAAGATTGAGGAAAAATGGCTAGATGGGTGTAAAACTGGCTTAGGGATAGAACTCAAAGGGTGGTTGTGGTGGGAGAGTTATCTGGCACCAGAGAGGTAACCAGTGGGGTCCCGCAGAGCTTAGTGCTGCGGCCGGTGTTGTTCAATGTATCCATCAATGACATTGGGGATGGCATTAAGGGCAAAATGTGCCTATTTGCAAATGACATCAAGTTCTGTGGGGGAGTGGACACAACTGAAGGCATACAGGATCTACAGGAAAATCTGAAAAAGCTGGGGAGGTGGTCCAGGATCTGGCAGCTTAACTTCAATACCAAGAAATGAAAAGTTATGAATATTGGAGCCAAGAATCCCAGGACAGAGTACAACCATGGGTGGAGTCTGAGTATTTGCATCAGACGAGGGGAAGGACCTGGGAGTGATGATCACTAGTGACCTGAAGCACTCCATGCAGTGCAAGAAAGCAGCAGCAAAGGCAAACACGATGCTGGGATGCATATCAAGGGGGGGAGTCAATAGTAGGAGAGAAGGTTATACTGCCCTTGTACAGGTCACTGGTAAGGCCCCATCTAGAGTATGGAGTCCAGTACAGGTGCCCACACCTCAAAAATGAAATTAACCTGCTGGAGAAGGTCTAGAGGAGAGTTACAAAGATGTTAGCTGGTCAGCAGGATAAAGCATATGAGAAAAGATTGAGGGCACTGAATGTATACTCCCTGGAAGTCAGGATAAAGAGAGAGAGGGAACATGATTGGGACCCTCAAGTGCTTGAATGGGATAAATAAGGTTGAAAAGGAGAGTCACTTTAAGCTGTGTGGCAACCATAACATGAAGGGGCACAGTCTTAAGCTGGAGGGTGGGAGGTTTAGGAGGGAGGTCAGGAAGCACTACTTAACAGAGAGGGTGGTGGGCACTTGGAATGTGCTGCCAGAAGAGGTCATCTCATTGAAGACAGTGGGCAGCTTTAAGAAAGACTGGGAAAGGCATGAGGGAAGGTAAGAATCATGGGTAGGGAGGATGGGAGGAGTGAGGTGGGAGGGCAGGGACATTAGCTCAAGATGCGGACCCTACAATACTAGCAGACTTGATAGACCAAATGGCCTTCTTCTGATGACTTCTTCATATGTTTGTATTTACTGGTTAGGGTCCATAAACCACTGTCGGCAGAACCTTGTAAACTTCAAAATTCACACTTGTGAATCATGGCGTTCCATAAACCATGGCTCTATGTCACGTAAAATCATGTTAAGCTGCGCAAATTTCACACAAAACTGTACAAGGTCACACAGACTCACTTTTGCACAGTGCTAACCACAAGTAAATATAAAAAATAAAACATGGGGAAGTCTGGGAACTCAGATTTTATGCACATCCTCGGTGCGTGATTCCCAGAGATAAACATCTTGGGCTTTGCCTTCAGGGTCTATGAGGCATCACACACCTCGGGTGTGCATAAAATCCATGTTAACCATATCTCCCCATGCATTATTCTGTATTGTATCACCTTGTTGTCCAGGTAAGCTCACTGGGCTAAGGCACATTGTCAGTAACCACCCAGAGTCAAAACATGTGGCTGAGGACACAGAGTACACTAAATACATACCATACAAACCATTAACAACAACACACAATTTAAAGTGTGCAACATGGTGTCACATTACTAACCATTCCTGCTGCAGGAGCTGGTTCATCTCAGTTTTATCAATGACAGGGTGGTTGGCTTCCAAGCAATATTATTGCATTGTATTCCACGCTTTGGCTGCCTGTGCATATGGAGTGGCCTAGGGAGGCCGACTGCCCACACTGCCTCCTCATTGGCACACCCTCTGAGGAAGGCTTACACTGAAGTGCTGGGGTTAGTGGGTGGCTGGCTGGTTGTTGTTCTCCTATGCAGGTCTGTATTTATCTGTTTGCACTACTTTGTTAAAAAAAAAATTTTGTTATAGCAGACAAAGCTGTATTTAAATAAATTACTTGAGAAAAACGCAAAAATGTTTCTTCTGTAGATTTTGATTTATCTCAAGTCAGATGTGTTATAGTGCTCACCTTTTATTTGTGGTTTCATCAAAAGGTTGCTGAGCCTTGTTCCCTGTTGCTGCTGTTTCCACACTCCCAATTTTTGGTTTTGCCAGCGTTAAGACTACCTTTTCCTGGCAGTAATTTGCACTGCTGGCTCAAAGTGTCGTACAAAGTTGCACAAACACATTTTGAGCAGCACTAATGCATTGCATATAGCAACGTGCCTGTATGCATGTACATATCCCCTCTCTTTGCACATTGCATACATTATACCTTTTCCTGGTGCTAATGTAGTTTGCCCATGCTATGTGGCCTTTTGAATATAGAGGGCAAGCAGAAACCCTGCACAAACCTGGCACAAACATTTGCTCCCAGTGCAAAGTTTTGAATATCTGGCCCCAGATCCCATATAGTTTTATAGATCTGTACCTGGAACCTATCGGGCCTCAGGGCTTTGTCCCCATTGAGTTGACCTATGGCTGTTTGGATTTCATGGGAGGTAATCGGCCCTTCCAGGCCCTATCTCTGGTAATCCATTAACTGAGGGAGAGTAACGGATGCCAAGAAGTCTTGTATTGCCTCCTGGAAGTCTGCTGATGGCAATTTTGAGGCATAGAGCTCTAGATAGAACTTCATGAAGGCTTGCTGGTGAAAGACTAGGTTTGCTGTCGAAAAGCACCTAGCTTCACCTGAGCTCTTTTCTTCTAGGTTTGCTTGAAAGGACAGAGCAAGGAGCAACATTATCAGATCAAGCAGAAGCATTAAGGCTTCTTTTAGCTAAGCAGATTTACCATTGTGTTACTATTTTGTTTTGTGCTTACAGGTTGTGTTTACATTTTTTTTACTGCTTTTTGCTTACAGATTACTGTTTTATTGTTCTCTGATTCAAATTGTATTTTTTTGCTGGGTATATTTTCTGCCAAATTGTTACAAAGTGTGTCTACAGGATTGTATTGTTTTGTGCTTACAGATTACTGCTTTATTTTCTCTGATTCAAATTGTTTCTTTGCAGGGTATATTTTCTGTTAAATTGTTACAGGTTGTGCCTACATATTTTTATTACTGTGCTGTGCTTACAGGCTTTACAGTTTACTGCTTTATTTTTCTCTGATTGAAATTGTTTCTTGCAGAGAATATTTTCTGCTAAATTGTAACAGGGTGTGCTTACAAGTTGATACTGTTTTGTGCTTACAGATTACTGCTTTATTTTTCTTTTATTCAAAGTGTTTTCTAAGGTATATTTTCTGTTAAATTGTTGCATGTTGTGCTTACAGAGTTTGATACTTGTGCTTATAGATTACTGCGTTATTTTTCTCTGATTCAAAATGTTTTTTGCAAGGTATATTTCTGTTAAATTGTTACAAGTTGTGCTTACAGGTTTTGTTACTTTTTGTGCTTGCAGGTTTTAAAGTTTGATCTATCTTTAGGCTAAGCAAAGTTACTGTTGTGCTACTATTTTGTACTTGCATGTTTTTGGTTTTTGATTTAAAGGTGTTGCAGTCTCTTTCTCACATTGAAGGAGCTATGTAACTGGGGGGTGGAGCTGACAATGTCTTAGAAAATTTTGACAGCAGGAAAATTTAAAAGGTCAGGTTAGTTGGTGTTTTTGAGGTGGAAGGCTAGGTTACCTGGCAAAAAGCAGATAGCTTCACCTGACCTCTTTTCTTCTAGGTTTGCCTGAAAGGACAGAGCAAGGAGGATAGGAATAAATGGAGCAAAAGGCAGTAAGGACAGGGAGGAGGCTAAAAAGGGTAAGGCCATGAAAAAATGAAGGGTGATGAGTACCAATGCCTGTAGTCTGGGTTACAAACTCCCTGAATTAGTGATCTTGATGGAAGAGGGATGCCTGGATAGCATGGCAGCCACAGAAACATGGTATACAGAGAACCATGACTGGGATGTCAACATACCAGGGTACACAATCTACAGGAGGGGCAGGGAGGGTATAAGAGGAGGAGGAGGAGCTCATTATATTAGGGAAGGGATAAAAGCAATGGAACTAAAGAATAAACAGGGAGAAGAGGAGGCACTGTGGGTCATCCTGGAGACAGGAAATGGCACCACAATCCGCACAGGGGTTGTATACTGACCTCTGTCTCAGGGAGGAAATGAACAAGGAAATGATATAAGGCATCCTGAGTATGGCAGAAAAAGGGCAGATACTGTTGATGGGAGACCTAAATATGTCAGATGTTAACTGAAGCACCTTTGCTGCAGCCACATCTAAGACCAGATTCATTCTCGATGCCCTACAGGGGTCAGGGTTCAGACAGCTAGTGTTGGAATCCACTCAGGAGGGAGCAGTCTTAGACCTGGTACTCTCAAATAGGGACAGGGAGAGGATCTCGGATTTGGAAATGTGTAGCCATCTGGGAACAAGCGACCACAAAACAGTATGGTTCATGATAAACACAGCTGTACAGTCAAGCCATACAAAAGTCAGAGTATTGGACTTTAGGAGGGCTAACTTTGTTAAAATAGGAGAATGCCTCAGTAAAGTACTAGCAAATGGGCCAAAAGGAGTGCTGGAGGAACAATGGGGAAAAATCAAAACTGCCATCACAGAGGCAACAAGCTTTTGTGTGAAGCAAATAAACAAAGCAAAACAAAAGGAAAAAAAAACACCATGGTTCTCAAAACAGGTGGTGGAGACAGTTATGGAGAAACAGGTAGCATTCAGGAAGTATAAGGAAACACAGAAGGTGCAGAACAGAGAACTGTACCAGTTACAGCAGAAGGAAGTGGGGAAGACAGTCAGAATAGCAAAGGCCCAAACTGAGGAAGATATAGCTAACTCAGTTACGAAGGGGGATAAAACCTTTTACTGTATACATATATTAGGGAGTGAAGAAAGACCAAGGGAGGGATAGTGAGGCTTAATAAAGAGGAGGGTGTGGGCAGATGGTGACAGTGAAAAAGCAGGGATACTGAATGAATACTTCTGCTCAGTATTTACAAAAGAAGAGACAGGGAGCAGTACCAATACCAATCAAGAAGCACTTTAGATAGAGGTGTTGATCCCAGCCCATTCACAGATGAAAGGGTCCTGAAAGAACTCCTAAAACTGAAAGTGAACAAGGCAATGGGGCTTGACGGGATTCACTCCGGAATTCTAAACAAACT
This sequence comes from Neoceratodus forsteri, assembly GCA_016271365.2. NCBI lineage: Eukaryota > Metazoa > Chordata > Ceratodontiformes > Ceratodontidae > Neoceratodus > Neoceratodus forsteri. Next base: position 2,520,865 of record CM028130.1, read on the forward strand.
AAGGGGAGAACTTGTGACACCACTAACTACCTTTTTTAGCAAATCATGGGAGGATGGTGCTGTACCTGAGGACTGGAGGAGGGTGGATGTGATTCTCCTTCACAAAAGTGGGAGCAAGGCAGAGGCAGAAAACTACAAACTTGCTAGTGTGACCTCAGTGGTAGGGAAAATGATGGAATCACTTCTGAAAGAAAGAATTGTTGAGTACCTAGAGGTCAGTGGGACACAGGACCCAATGTAGTATGAATTCACAGTGGGAAGGTCATGTCAGACAAATCTCATAGATTTGTTTGACTGGGTCACCAAAGTAGTAGACTGAGGGGGGCTGTGGACATGGCCTACCTAGACTTTAGCAAGGCATTTGACACAGTCACACACAAAAGATTAAAGAAGTTAGCCACCCTGGAAGTGGATCCCAGGGTGGTAGCTTGGTTAAACAAACATTGGCCAGAGTTGATGGGGCTGCAGGAAAGGAATGTTGTTCATCCTTAGGATACAAGGAGGCTCATAAAATTACAACTGGCAATAAAGGTAATGAAAAGTATAACATCAGACCTGGTATTAACTACTCTCAAGGCATATTTTTAACAGTTGCTTAGTAGATGAACGTATTAAAAAATAATTTATATATAAACCACAATAATAGTAAATATAAATGTATATCGAAGTCCATTTTGCACATGCGGGGGTGAAGCACTGAGGATATAAAATGTTTAGGTGTTATCATATATATATATATATATATTCCTTCTCTTGAGAGACATTTTCTCTTGCACTGTGGATCCAATGAACTCTGCGATACAAAATACAGGCATTTATTCTAAAAAAAACAACAAAAAGTAGGACATTATTATATCAGATGGCCATTTTGTCATAATCATACTGTAATACAATAACAACAAAAAAACACTTCTGTTGCAAAGTATACCTGCCATCTTTATATACAGGAAATAAAGATTGTCTATAGAAATCATTCACACCCAGGCTGTAGCGAGCCCCAACAGTATAGATCCATCATAGCTAAGCATCTCATATAATAATGCCATACTTTTCATTTAATGCTTTTGAATAGATTCCTGTTATTTAGAATCATTGTACTGTGAAGTTCATTGGTTCCATAGTTCTAAAGAAAATGTCTCTCAAAAAAGTGATATATAAATGAATACCTGTCAATTTTATATCCTCATTGCTTCAAGCCAACATCCACAAAATGGATTCTATACGGTTTAGATTTCCTGATACTGGGGTTTATATGTAAAGCTTTTTATAATTACATGCACTAACCAACTGTGGAATATGCCTTTGGGATAGTGTAAACCAGGTTTGATATACTTTTCATTACCTTAATTGCTGGTTGCAATATGTTAAGTGCCTCCGCCTATCCTGAGGATGCATCATATTCATTATTTAAAATTTTTATTTGTACACATCACTGGTGTGTGGATAATATAATAACTGGATACAATAGTGCTACAAATATAGCATAAGAAAAAAACAGCGATGTCTGAATGGCGTACCACAGACAGAGACAAGGATTAAACAGTGCTGTGCTGTAAGTGCTACCCAGGTCACTGTCCATAATACTAGGAAGAAGACAAGGGCTGGGAAATCAAAAATGGTGGATGAGCTGCTCCTGTGGCAAAGAGGACTGATACATGGAGCTGCTTGGCCACAATGGTGAGTGAAATCAGGGTTATAATCCTGGCATTCAAAATGTAGTTTCCGTAATCCAACTCCAACTCTGAGTTAATAATTTTAGTTAAAGGTGTGGGGGGGAGAGCCCCCACTAAAAATAAGTGTTTGGACTGGTAGCAGTTGTCAGTGTGCTTTGAGACCACTATAAGTGGCATTGCCTTTATTTACTACATTTGTTCCTGCCACTGTTCTGCATAGTTTAAGTACCTCAGTGGAATCTACAAAGTCCAAGAGGATAGCATCTTTCAGAAAAAGAGATGTGCAAGAACAAGGAGACACAATTTGAAGATGGGGGGATGGCTCAGGGGCAATGTGAGGAAGTATTTTTTCACAGAGAGGGTGGTGGACGCATGGAACAGCCTTCCTGAGGAGGTTGTGGGTTCTAAAACTGTGGGAGAATTCAAGAATGCATGGGACAAACATAAGGCAATTTTTGTGAGGGTTAGGAAGAAATAGGCTGTTGGTTAAATAGAATCTGCAGCTTATCCTCTAGGTGGGAAATGGGCAGACTAGGTGGGCCAAGTGGTCCTTATCTGCTGTCAAAGTCTATGTTTATATGTCTATAGTGCTGTATAGAGGTGCTGTTATTGACTCGCTGTTCATATATGTGCTATTCAGACCTAGTGACACATAATATAAGGCAATTTCTGCATTATGTTGCTAACTCTAATAAAACTCTACTTCTGGACTGAAACGTTAGTTGTTTTTGCCCCAATATGGCATAGCATTACTCCTTGATATTCATTGCACTACTGCGCCTTTATTATTATTAGTATTCATCATATGAATTCCCATATGCTTTTCTATTAAGCAAATTAAAGTTTTACTGCTGACTATGGAATAACACTGTTTTCTATTCGATGTACAAGTGGCAAGTACACAAATGTGCAATAGTACAATGAATAGCAGGGAGCAATGCTACAATAGATTAATGCAGAAAACAACTAATGCTTCTTTCTAAAATATCACTGTAGACGTCCTCCCATTGTCTGCTTACTTTTTTCATTGACTGTTGGTCCAGGGGGATGGGAACCTAGTGCTAGAATGGAGGATTGGCAACCCTGGGGTTTGGCTGTCATTGTTTGCTTACTTTTTTCATTTACTGTCTGACTCTAGGTTTAGGCAGTTGATGTCAGAATTGGGGAAGTCTGGTGGCACCAGGGTTGAGCAGCATGTGGCTACTTGCTTTCATTTTAGTTTACCAGCCTACCCTATAACTGGGCACCCAGTGTCAGGGCAAATTGTGGCACTGTGGCTTGGCTCCTGGTGACTGCCTAGCTGCCTGAATTAAGAGTCCCCCAATCAACCATGCTCACCAAACCAGAACAGCATTGCTATTGCTTGCAAGCTACAGCACAGAAGCCCCCCCACCAACCCAGTAGTACAGTTAACCTTAAAAGAGCTGTACTATGCTGTGCTTTTTCCATAAAACACTAGACCAGCCTGGTCAGTAATGAGAGAGTGCAGCACCAGCTAGCCACCATGCCCATCCAGTAGCTGCAGCACAGAGTCAGACACTCAAGTAAAAGTCCTACTAGCAGCAAAAACAGCCAAGAAAGCAACTGCCTGCAGAACCAGAGAGACAGGGTTCTGACAGCTTGTGCCTTTTTGTTAAGGTAAGTAGATGGGTTTATTTGAAAATGTCTAAGTACTGTGGGAAGAAGATGGGAGGGGAGAGACTCAAAAGAGATAACATAGGGCCCTCGATCTCCTGGCCTGCCACTGTGGGTGGTCAGTCCATTGAGGACCATTTTGGTAGGTGGATATCTACTGTAAAGGATTGGGATGGCCATTTCTTCTTGTTCGGGTGATGAGGAAGCTTTACTTCTCCTGCCCTTGGAGGAATAGCTTTGCTTTTCCTGGTGGGAGGGTGGGCTCTGATTCTTGGGGGGTGAGGATGGCTCTGCTTCTTTTGGCTTTGGGGAAGGGAATCTCCCTGTTTCTCCTGGCTTGGGATGGCCCTGCTTTTCCTGGCTTGGGGTGGTCCTATCTTCTGGGTTATGTGGCCCAGCTTCTTCTGCTAAAGAAAGCAGAGGGCAGAGACATTCTGCCCTCTCCCTGAGCCAGGAGAAGCAGAGACATCCATCACAAGCTAAGAGAAGCTGGGCCATCCGTACCCCCAACACCAAGACAGAAGAAGCAGGGCCATCCCCTGTAAAAAAATAAAATGGAATTAGCATTTTTATTTTTAGAAACATAACATTCATCATTAGTTCAAATACTCCAAGAAGCAAGCATGAATATGCATATATGCTTTTCCATTTGAGTTATAATAGGTGCCCTGGGTTCCAACTGTAGTGCCTAGCCAGTACCCTGGTAACCAATGGTAGCTGGAGCTGCCACAGTTGCTGGCATTACATGCTGTGAATCTTGATCAAATAGAAATAAAACATGTAAATGTGGAGGTGGACGACGGCCAGAAAAAATAAATGAAAGAGGTGAGAAATTTGCAAAACAAACTCTAAATCTTATATATGTAAAATGTAGGTTAAAACACACCTAATGATATTTGTCTATGTGTTGTCAGTTTGCAGCAGGAAATGTTAATTCAGCAGTATAGGTTGTCAGATGTCTGCCCCCCAAAGAAAACACACCCAATAACACTACAGTCCCTTCTGACAAATTAGGTTGTCATACTGTAAAACTAAAACTTAGTTCAATTAAAATGCACTTGCAGAAGACATCTACAGGCATTTTCTTCAAGATATATAAAAGCACAAAAGAAGGCTGAAAATTAATGATCAGCATAATCAAAAGTTAAGACTCAAATGTATTGCAAGGTAATCTGAAAACAGGGAGTTGAAACCATTAAAATACCAGAAAAGGTATACAGCTTTATTAACTATCTAATTATTATAAATAGCTAAGCTTTAAATAAACATTTTACAGGAAATCAATACATGTAGTGCAGAATCAGGTAAATATGCTAGCATGCAGGAAAAGAAGTGCCACTGAAAAGAACTAATATTTTCATTTATGGAACTTAGCTAGTTAGTCATTGCTATTTATTTTACTTGCTCTTGAAATGATGAATGTATTTCAATAGAAATTACAGCCATTACTGCCTTAAGCTCTTTTATGAGGCACAATTATTTAAGGGGATCTAGAAACAGTGCTAAATACTGCAGGCAGAGTAGAAGGATACACTGAAAACTCCCAAAATGTGTGCTGTGGTACTCCATTTTCCAGCTACTGACAGCAAGATGGCTTTATGCAGCCTCTTTCATTAGCTCTAAAAATGCTGTTTACCAAATTAGATTTAAATGGAAACAAGGTTGGAGGAGAGGTGATTCTCCAGAACATTTGCTTCTTAATCCTAGGCTGCTGAAAGAACTAGAATTAATCTATTTGATTGTGCTCTGGATAGATGTTCAGTCTCCAGCACTGAAAGGGTTAAATTGAAGGGCTGTAATGAGGTGGAAGGATCATGTAAAACTCCAAAAGAGGTATTCTTTGGTCTGAATCCTGTAGCTCATTTTTGGAGCTGATGTAATAGGGCTGCAGGCTCCGCCTTCCTGCAGCCCTAAAAATTGGCTGGACAACAGGATACAGAGGGTAATAGTAAAGGGAGTCCACTCAGAAGAAAGGGGAGTTACTAGTGCAGTACCACAGGGTTCAGTACTGGGACCGGTCCTCTTTAATGTCAGCATATAATTAATTGTATTTAATGTCAGTGTTTGATGGTACCATCATTCCATTATCCATGGCTGCGTACTGGCAATTAATTCAGTTCAGTGGCTTGTTTTAAATTTCATTCAGTGGCCTAATTAATTCCATGGCTGAACCTGTACTCAAGCACCTCAAGCAGCTTATCCTAAAGCCCTATAATCTTCTTTTAAATAAGTTTCGGGCTTAACTGTATTCAGTGCCCTATGGCTTAGCTGACTCAGAGTGTGCTTTCTAACAAGTGCTTCCCAACACTGCTATGCAATGTCTCCCCACCTTCCCCTACCCATCTACCCTATCTGAGTGATTAGATTTATTCTGTCAGTGAACCAATCACAGCAAAAGATTATCTCCAATTTTCCCATCAGCTCCTTATACTCTTCTACCACTAGAGAGCTTTCTTCACCTGTTTCTGAGTCCTACATTTACAAACTACAAATTCCTTCCATTGGTTGATTCCCAACAAATTTTTTTGTTTAATTGCAGTGACACTCTGCATTACTTCTGCCACTATCCATCTCTCCACCTGCAGGACTTAAATTCATATTTCCCCCTAGCTGCAAATGGCCACTGTTCTCAGCAACTTTGGGTAAATTGCTGTGACACTCTGTATAAGTTCTGGCCACCGTCCATCTCCCCATCTGCAGATTTAATTTTATATCTAAATTTCCTCAAATTGTAATAGATAACTGCCTTACATCTGACAGTTCCTTTGTATCCCCATGGCCATCCTCTGCAGTCTCTACTTCCCTCTCCTAGCCCTCCTTTTCTGTCTTCCTACCTCTCCCCTTCACCCTCCCTTGTCCCATCCCAATACCTCTACCTCTGTTTCCTGCCCCCTCTGTGACAACTCTACCCCGTTACTGTTTCCCCTCACCCTCAGCCTCTCAAGCTCCTTATACTCTACTTTCCTGATACACTCAGGGTTTCTCAAAAGCTCTCTACTAAACTTAGAAGTTATTCACAGGCTATGTTCCCCCATGCCCCCCTTGCGAGTCCCAACCCACTGCTACTGACTTAAGCACAAAAATAGTGGCTGTCACAAGCTCTTTCTGTTCCCTCTCCTACTACTGGCTTTTGGCATTGCAACAAACCCTGACCCTTGCACCATCCCACCCATCACCTTTGGCACATTCTAAAGGACTGAGAATCTTCCATATCAGTTTTAGAAGCCTACTTCTTAAATTGGATGAGTTAAAAGAATGGGTCACCCAACAATCCCCTGACATACTATGCATCTCCAAAACATGGCTTTCCTCCTGCATCCCAGACAATCAGTTGGCCCTTCCTGACTTTTCCTTCCATTGGCAAGGCCATGGTTAAAGGGGTGGAAGAGTTGCTCTTTATTCCCGTAACTCCCTATCTTGCATTATTTCCCACAAGTAAGTTATTTCCCTGTCCCATGAGCTCCTTGTAGTCAAACTCCATTTTCCATCTGCCACACCCCTTTTGGTAGGTGTCCTTTAAGCCTCCCCAAAATTCTTCCTTTCTTCCCTCACCTTCTGCATTGCCACTGCCTCCACACTTGCAGGAACAGGTGAACTCATCCTCTTTGCAGACTTTAATCCAGACTGGCTATGCCCCTCATCCCTCAACTCTTGTCAGCAGACTGAAGCTTTAAACTTGACTGAGTTGATATAAGAACCCACTCACCCTAACCCTCAGTCCCAGTCTCACTCCCTGCTTGACTTGGTGCTATCAACCCATCCCAACCATATCTACTCTGCTTGTATACTACCTGATGTGCTTAGAGACCACTGCCCCACCTTCTGCATCAGGAAGTTTTGTCCTGCCCCCAGTCCTCCTAAATACACCCAGTATCAACCCCTTTGATCCTCTGACACTAGTAAACTTCTTCATGACCTGGCCTTGGCCAACTCGTCTCCTGTCCTCTCCTCCCTCTCCGTTGGTGCTGCCTTCACTCACTTCACATTCATTTTTCTAAAAGTCTGGGATACACATTCCTCTCTAAAATCTGTCGGAGTTAAATGCTTTCACCACCCCTGGATCACCACTGAAATTTTGCCTAAGTGTAAGTGCCATGATCTCTCGTGGCACCAATTTAAAACCTCACAGAGCCCAGTTGACCTTCAGATTTACTGTACCCTCTGCAACAATTGTACTAAACACACACAGCAGGCCAAATCAGAATTCTTCAAAGCTTGTTTGCATGCCTCAAACAACACTTCTTCCTCCTTCTGGAAAGATATCCACTTGCTCATTCACCCTTCCCTTGACCCCCCAACTCTCAGCATGGCAGGATCACTAGATACTGATCCTACCCTTGTTTCTGAAGCTCTTAACAAGTTATTCACAATTTGTGCTGTATTGCATGATCCACCTGCTTCCCAATCCATTCCCCCCTTCCCCTCAGTCTTCTGATTTTTACATACAGCTGATATCCCTCACTGAAGTCTGTAGAGCTCTAATCTCCCTCAACCCCTCTAAATCTAGCCCTGATGGCTTGCGCCCTAAGCTCTTCATAATCTCTGTTCCCTCAATTGTCACCCCCATAACCTTCATTCTCAATCTGTCCATCTCCTCCACTACTGTCCCCTCAGCTGGGAAGTCTGCTACAGTCCCCCCTTCAAAGGGGGGATGCAACTGCCCCTGGCAACTGCTGCCCCATATCACTTTTCCCCTCACTTGCCAAGGTCTAAGGGTCCTTGATCCTCTCTAGGTTAAAGGAGTTCCTCCTCTCCTCCAACACTCTGTTCCCTGTTCAATCTGGATTCAGAAAGTATCATTCCACCACCTCCTCATTTCTCCACTTTACTGATGCCATCCACTCTACTATGGATCAAGGTTTCATCACCTCAGCCATTTTTCTTGACCTAGTGAAGGCCTTTGACTCCATGTCCCACCCACTCCTGCTAAACAAACTGAGTGCCTCTGGCCTGTCACTTCCTGCTGTGTCCTGGTTCAGATCCTATTTAACTGGCCATTCCCAGCTGGTAAAAAAAATAACATCCTATCCTCTTCCCTCCCTATCATGGCAGGAGTACCCCAAGGTTTGATCCTAGGTCCTGTTCTGTTTTCTCTGTTCATTGGTAACTTCCCTTATGTATGCTTCCATGCCAAGATCAACATGTATGAGGATGACACTATCCTTTTCCTTTCTGGTCCATCTGCCTCAGCTGTTCAAACCCCCCTGCAAGAGGACTTCATCGCAGTTACTGCTTGGCTCAATGCTAATTCTCTAAAACTGAACTTAAAGAAAACTGTTGCTATGACTTTTGGAACCAAGCAAAAACTTGCTAGGATTCAAGCTCTACCCACCTTTCTGTCCAGAGAGAACACTCCCCTCTAAAATGTCCCTCCATATAAGTACCTTGGGGTTTGGCTTGATCCCTCACTTGACTTTTCTTCCCACTTTAATGCCCTACACTCCAAACTGTGTCTTAAACTAGAGTTGCTGTACCACCACAAGGCTAGTCTCCCCCTCCCTGTCAAAAGTGACCTAGTGATCAAATGGGTCCTTCCTACCATTGACTATGAAGATGTGGTCTGCAGTGCTGCCCTGTGACCTCCCTCTCCAAACTCAACATCCTTTACCATGCCTTTTGTCAGTTCACCACTAACTCCCCATATAACTCACCACTGCAACTTCTAGTCTCCCCTATCCCTTCAGTCCCTCTCACAGAGATGCTTATGCACTGCTCCACCCTCATTTTAAGTTCAGGTTCTTAACTCTCCCACCTTACCTTGCATCTATCATCTAACCTGCCACGCCATTCCAGTACAACTCATGATAAATTGATACCTGCACTTTTGCACACCCATGAATCCGCACCTCAGTCAGAAACTGACTTTCTCTTACAAGTTCAAGGTCAAGTTTATTGCAGGAAAGACTCCGTTGAGCAAGCTTATTCACAAAGGAGGTCCTGAGGCACATACACATACAGTTCACAATTACATAGACAGGAGATATAAAATGTAAAACAACAAAGAAAAAATATAATACAAGAGGTATACACAATAGAAGTCCTTATCCTATATATAGTACATTCCAGCTTTAACCTTGCCCTAAATTATGCAACACATTTCAGCTTAATAAGTAGAGGCCAGTTGGTGCCTAGGAAGTTGACTTGGCATTGGGAGCCTAGTAGCACCTACATATGTCTTTTAATTTAGAGATAGCTATTGTTTTGTAGGAGTTAATTCATACGATGCTGGTTAGCTTCAGCATGGCTAGTACTTGGTTCCAAATGTTTGGGGGGTGTATGAGATGGCTTTTTGGCCAGCTGTGTTATGTGTCCTGGGAACATCTAGTAGGATAAGGTCAGAGTTCCTTAGGGAGTAGGTGCTATGCGAGATGTGTATAAGAACGTTAAATAGACAGGCAGTTTGTGGAGTAGTAATTTGAGGGTCCAAATGCCAGCATGCAGGAGGCATCTGGTGGCAAAAGAGGTCCACCCAACTGCTGCATAAAGATCACAGTAGTGGGTCCTGTACGCAGAGTTAGTAATGAAGGGCACAGTGATAGAGTACATCCAGTTTAGATAGGCTCAAGGTTGGGGAAGAGATAAAGATAATGTCTCCGTAGTCAAGCAAGGGAAGGAATGTTGCTTGGACAAATCTTTTGCAGGTCGTGAGAGAAAAGAGGGTCCTATTTCTAAAGAAGAAACCCAAGCATGCTTTAAGTCTCTTTGATGGATCCTTGATGTGGTCATTGAAGGAAAGCTTGTTGTCTATCCACATACCTAGATATTTAAATTTAGGTACGACTTCCAAGGGTTCACCTAGGGAGGTAACTATGAAGTTTTTAGGTGGGGTAGGTAGGGCACCAGACAAGACAAGTCTCTAGAAAATCATTGTCTTGTTTTTTGCATTTAAGAGAAGCTTGGCATTGATAAGGTTGCTTTCTAACTGGATAAAGTCAGCTTGGAGTGCTTCCCTGACTTCAGTTAAGGTCAAGCCTGATGCGTACAAAACCATATTGTCCACAAAGCAATGTATGCTAGTGTTCTTTATGTGGGAGTCAAGGATGTTGATGTACAGGGAAAAAAGGATTGGTCCTAGGATGGAGCCTTGAGGGACTCCTCTGGCAGTTGGAAGGGGCAGATAGTAGGCCATCAGTTTTGACTTTTTGTATCCTTCCTGTGAGATAACTGTTAAACCACTGTAAGGTAAGTGGAGTGGCATCTATGTAGGCAAGACAGGTGATTAGGAGGTGATGGTCTACAGTGTCGAAGGCCCTACTGAGGTCTAGAAAGACTGCACAGTAACCTTCTTGGTGTCCATAGCATGGATTCAGTCATTAGAGACTTTAGCCAAGGCTGAGATGGTACTGTTCTTCAACCTGAAGCCAGATTGGGCCGGGTTTAGGAGTGAGTGTGCTTAGAGGTGATTTTTTAGTTGGTTGTATATAGGTTTTTCCAGCACTTTGGAGAGAACGAGCAAGATAGAGATAAGACGGTAGTAGTTTAAGTCACAAGGATCTCCTGATTTGAAGAGAGGAAGAATATGGGTAGATTTCCAGCAGGATGGAACAGTGGCTGTGGTAATAGAAAGGTTGAAGATGTGAAGGATGGGGTCTGTGAGCTGGGCATAGCCTAACTGCAAGAAAATGATTCAAGGCCATCATCCCCTGCACTTTTCTTGGTTTCAATGCTAGGAATTATGTCTTCGACTTCTTTGTAGCTAAACAGGCACAACTGGAAGGGATGAGGTGGAGTAGCATGTGTAGTATCTGGGCTAGTTTTGCTATTCACTCAGCTAGTGTATGGGGAGAAGTTGAATGCCAACCTGGCAGTGGCAAAGTGAAGGTTAAGTTCTTCAAGGATTCACAGTTTATTTTCAACCATCCCGTCCTTGGCCAGAATCTTGGTGGGAAGGGAGGAAGCAGCAGGATGGCCTTCAATGGATCTCAGTGTCTTCCAGAATTTTTTGGAGTTCCCTTTGGCGTGATCCAGAGTGGAGATGTAGAAGTTTGCTTTAGTAGCACGTGCACTTTTAACACAGGCATTTCTGGCAGTTCTAAATGCCTACCAGTCTGCTGGGTCCTTTGTGTGCCTGGCCCTAGCCCATAGCTTGTCTGTATTGGTAAGTGCAGATTTGAGCTCTTGGGTAAACTACGGATGCGAGATTTTCTGCACTCTCATTTTAATAAGAGGAGCGTGCTTGTTAATTAGGGTGGTGAGGTTGCCATTTGGGCCAGAGACAGCGGCATCAGCAGATTTGGCAAGATATAGGTCTTGCCACCTGATCGTAGCTAGATTGGTTAGGAAGTTTACTGAGTCGAATTTACGGAATGAGCATTTGATTCTGAATTTAGGGTTCTGCTGGGTTTTAGATTGGAATCTTGTACATACAATGATACTGTGGTCACTTATGTCATTATGGAAAACTGCAGAATGTGAGATTTTATGGGGATGCGAAGTTAAGATGACATCTAAGAGTGAGCTGTTGCAGAGTTAGAAGCAATGATTCTTGTGGGTTCAGTTACTGTCTGTGTATGACCCAGCTCATCACAGATGGCTTTTAGGAGTGGGATTTAGCAGTGAGCTAATCCACATTGAAATCCCTAAGATTATTGTTTCCATGTTAGCAGCCAAAGTTATGGATTTCAACACATTAAGAATTTCTGTGCCTCTGACTGGGGTCTATAGCCACCAATGATTGCGATGCACTCTGAGGATGGAAAGTGAAGTTTAAGTGAGACAATCTTGTATTCCTTGGGCTTAGTTTTACAGAAAATGCTGCTAACATCAAATTTTGATTTGGCGTATCAACCACTCCCCTCAAATCTCTATCAGCCCTAAAGAGCTTGAAGCTCGGTATAGTAATTCTGGATCAGTGTTGGTCTTTTAGCCATGACTCAATAATTATAATCAGATCTGGTCAGTGTGGGCTGCCCAAACTTGAAGATGATCAAGTTTTTGAGCAGGCTTAGAATATTGACCTTCATCAGTTTCATCCCAGAAGCAACTGCAAACTCTGACGGTGAAGTGATTTGAGTTGGGAGACCTGGATTTAGTTTGACATTACCTGAACAGAAAAGGAGAATTAGAAACATTTTCTTGAGGTCATTTATCAGGTAGAAGTGGTCTCTTTTCATATAGGTTCTTACGTGGTGTTCAGTCATTGAGGTAAGTCTAGCCAGGGCATAGGAGATGTTCACATGCCCATTCAAGGATAGCAGGGGAAGTGCACAGAAAGATATTGGTGAAGGGAGGAGGGCCAGAGGAGAGGGATGAGAATTAAAATGAAAACCCGACAGATTAAGAGTAGGGAAGCAATATGAAGTTGCAGCAGGAACTATGATTGTGGGTTCCCAGACTGGGATGACTTCTGACTTAGCATGAATCAGTGCTTTATGAGTCATAATTTTTGCCAGGATTAGAAGTAGAATGATAATGCAGGCCATATTGCCCATGATTGAGTACAGTGATTTGTGTAGAAAGACCAAGAATCCCTCTAGTGGCAGAAATAAAAATGTGTTTAGTTCTATTGAAAATCTATTTGTAAAAAGTGCCATGTGGCTGAAGCAGGGAAGAAGTCCTGGTCAATCAGATCGGGTTTGCTGGAAGCACCCACGTTACAGGCTTTCTTCCTGTGGAACAATATCCCCTTACTTGCCTCACCCCTCCTTTCCTGCCATTAAGTAATTATTCAGACTAACCCTAACTCATCCTGCACCTATCCTCATCCCTATTACCAATTCTGTCTTCTCCCCTGTCTCACATCTCCATTCTCCATCTTAAGCCATTATGCATATTCTGTGGAATTGTTCCTATAGCTGATATACTCTATTAGTTTTCCAGCATTATTTTATAAATATTTGTGTACACAATGTATCATATTACAATGAGGGTGTGTAAATTGATTTTACGAATATTTATATTTTATTTTTATAATTGCTGGTGTGCTTTTCTTCAGCAATTATACAAAATAAAATAAACTAACATTGTGTTCAGGAAACCATGAATAGTCTGGTTCTATGCGTCAGTGATGTTTCAAGGTACAGTGTTCCACTTGTTGGGGAAAATAAGTGGTCATTTTGATCAAAAGTTGTTTTGTGTGTTTATTTAAAATAAACTTACTGCTGAGTGGCGGTTGCAGCATCCTTCCGGCTTGAAGTCTGTGGCACTAGTTGTTGTGTAGGTATCCTGATGGGGAAACATAGCACGGATTAAATTTCTTGTGTTTGCCAGTGTCAGAAAATGCTTTCTTTCTTTCTTTTTTTAATAAACAAATTACTGCTGAATGCGAGGATAAGTAAAGACAGTATGATTGCTCCACAGAATGTCACAAACCATACTGATGATAGGTAGCGAGACTCACGGGCGCCTGCTATTATAACGGGTTTCTATGGGAAAAGCATGTATCAGTAATTATATACAACAATACAGTGAGTATTGATGTTGCAAAACAAGTGATGCGATAAATACAAGTTGTTAGGCAGCTTATACAAATATACATAATACATAAATGCAGAAAGTAGTTCAAACAGTGCAAATTGTCAGCAAGGATTCAAGAAGAACAGGGAATAGGGTGAGGAAGTAGAGAGTTAACAGAGAGATACAATGCAACCACAGTAACCCCTAGACAACTCAAGGGAGGGTTGCAAGGCTAGTGAGGAAGTTGGTGGGAAGAGAGCAGATGAGGCAATGAGGAAATAACTGAATTTGATGGTAGGGTGGGAACTATTAGTTTCAGGTACTTGAGGGGAAATATAGCCGGTGAGTTGTCATGACTATGCTGATTGGGACAAATTGGTGTCGCTTTGACTACACTACCTGCCCTCCCCTAACCTCATGTTCTGGTATCCTAAAAAGTTTATTAGCTGATTTTTTTGTCAGCACCAGCCAACCTCACGTCATACTGGCACTATGTACTTTTGAGTATACCCACTGGTTATTTGTCTGTATGCAATTTTGTTGTCCTCCATATGCAGTGTTTTTCCACATTGTCTCTCCTGCACATAGCCCTTACTGAAATATAGGTGTGTTGTGTACATGCATGCCACATGCTTAATTTGAATACAGCAGAAGAGATTAAACGGTCATTTCATAGATTACTTTGTTGATGATAATGAGAAGTAAACTTTTATTTCATCCATAACACACAGTACTCTGTACCAACAGCACTTTCCGCATCATCACTAATAATCCATCACTTTCAAGATCTTGGAAAAGCAACGGTTAGGTCATAAACATTGATGAGGTGTTTATTTAATTTTACGGTGCTGTACCTGTCATGACTCAAGTATTAAAAGTTTTTTCTCCATTTATCATGTCCAAACCGGTGGTCTTTGCTGAAACCTGAAGGAAGTTTTCATTTTTTTGTTCTGCTGTGTTTCCACCACTATGGCTCCTTCAATATGCTCTGAGCCACTGTAGCTTGTTTGTGTTTAATTTCAAATGTTTGTATGTAGTTTGCATGTATGTGAACTCAACAAACTAGGTGTAAAAGTAATAAGGTTTGGTATGCCAAGCTTGATATGTGTGCAGTGTAAGCTGGTGAACATCTGTCAAGCATTTGTCAATGATTAACCGCTATAGGTATTTGCAGTGGATTGGTACTTGGATATGGCTTTAAAAATCAGTGACAAAGAAGCAAGCATTTGTCAATGCCGAATGTTGCTTGTTTGGCGGGTTTAGGTTTTGAAGCTGAGCAGTTATTGAAAATTGTGTCACGGTGCCGCATGTAGGAACTGCACACCACGCCTGAAACAGTCACTTTTAGATTTTTCATTAAATTTTCAACATAGCTATTTTAAGACCTCTGCTCATGAAAGTGTCACTGTGATTTCTTTAATGTCCTATAGATTGAGTTTAGACTGACGCGCCATTGTGCCTGCGTGTGAAAGACGTTGGCAGATAAAAATGACAGTTGTACTGTTTACGAGGAGGTGTGTAAATGCAATGTTGGAAAATCTGGAGGAAAATATTGAAAATTGTGAACCCATGAGCGGTGTAGAACTGCGCAACGCACGCTTGTGAAACAGTCATTTTAGGATTTCACTAAATTAACATAGCTATTTTAAGACCCTGCTCATGAACAGTGTCACTGTGATTTTCTTAATGTGTCCATGCATTGATTTCAGACACCGGCTGTGCCATTGTAGCGCTATATGGGCGGAAACACGCTTTGGGTGATGGAAAACACAGCTGCACTGCTCATAAGAGGTGTGTAAAATGGCAATGTTGAAAATCTGGAGTGAAAATATTGAAAATTATAACTTGCGAGCTCGTGAGGAACTGCGCAACACAAGTCAGAACTGTCTTTTTTAGATGCCCACCATCAAAATAGGCTTTTGAGAGCCCACCTAGATCGGCTGGCACTGTCATTTCTTTAATCAGACCTAAAAGGGGATTTCTATGCAGTGACTGCATAACCTTCGGGCCCGATAATGCCATGACAGTGAGGAATTAGAGAAGGGTCCTAAAACCCCATGTGGAAAATTTGCAAATTCAAAAAATGTTTGAGATATCAATAAATTTGAAAACCCCCATCTAGCCCATACAGCTTACCGCATTTCAGTTTGCGATTGGCTTTGAAGAGTGCAGACGGTTCTCGGTCCAGCGCTATCGCCACGCCGGTCGGAGGTGTATGGGGTGAGGGGGTGGGAGGCAGGTACACAGTGGTGTGTGTGGGTTGTGGCAGGGAGACTGCATGTGACCATTTTTTAATTTACAGGTTTTTGTTTTCAAATTGACGACGCGGGGTTTTGCACTGGGCTGGTCTCAGAGCGTGTAGAAGGATGGCTGGCGTGGAGCTGATGGGCTGGCACCCCGTTGGCAGATGACACGGATGTTTGTCACGCTTGGGTGGCTCTCAGTGTGGCAGCAAGGAAAGCTGTTGGGGAGGGCTGATGGGGATTGGGCACTTCGCTGCAGATGACGAGGACGCTTGCCATGCTGGGGTGGGCTCCCACGCGGCACCAACGATTTGGGTGCGTGATGCTGCCATCACAGCGTGGTTTGCTTTGAATAGAAGACCACCACCGTTTCACACTGCACCGCATCGATTGCGCAGCGCCCGCCTGCTCAATGAGCAGGATTGCAGATGGGCACACCCATGGTGTCCTATCTCCTAAGATGTTCCTTGCATGCGTTTGAGCGTAAAATTACATCAGGTTTGTTGTTGCACTTGACATGAGTAAGGTTGGTGTGAACATCATTTAAATATCATATCAGGTTCACATCCGTATGCTTGGTTGGTGCAAATCTCATTGAAAAACATATTTCTATTTCTTATACTACTGTTACAATTAGAGTATTAAAATATTTTTTTATTTGAATTTATCTTAAAAATTTAAAATCCTACTTTGATCCTTTTGCAGTTGTTTATTGGCTTGATTTTTGTCCTAAATTGACATTAATTTGTAAATATTGTTTGTTACTGTATTAAATGCTTAGGACACAGCTAGTTAATATTCTAACGATGTGCAAAGAGGCCTGTTTGTAGTTTATCTTTTGCTTGACCATGCAAATTTCTGGCTATTTATATTACAAATGCTTTTCTGACTGATTATGAATATGAATGTGCTAGAGAAACAGACCACCCAGTCTAAGTTCGTTGAGTGTGCAGCTAGTACTTTTAGTTTGCAGTTTGCAGCTGCCCCACCCTCCTCTTTATCATCCAACTGCCTCCCACCTCCCCCACCTCACTCTCCTGTTGCCTGTCCCATGCCCTTGAAGTTGTTCACTGATTTATATGATTCACCCATTCTGATAGTGTCCCATTTTCTACCACTTCTCTGTAGCTAGTGTCTCTTGTTTCTTCTAAATTCCTCTATTCTTAGCCCATGCCCTGGTGCCCCCTTCTTAGCTACAGACCCCATCTTCCCATCCTTGTTGATTCCTGATACTGAATGTTCTATATTTCCGTCCCTTCCATCCTCCAGGGTATATATTCAGTTATCCGGTTCCTGTCATGCTTTCCTCCATTCCCATATCTCTTTGATGCCTCCCGCTCCCTCCAGCCTGATATCACAGGTATGGGCCCAAAGCTGCACAATACTCTGGCAGCTTACTAGGGACCTGTAGAGGGCAAGATCACTTTCACCTGGAAAGCCCCTGTTATGCATCCCAGGATTTGTTACTTTAGCTCCTTCCGCACTGCAATGTCATGGTCCTCGTTTCATTATCCCTAGGCCTATCCTCCTTATGATCCCCACAATCCCCAGCCATTATTCTCTCCTTGTGGCTTCATCGAGTGCAACTTGGTAGTTCTTGTATTGAACCCCAGCTGCCACCTCTGACTATTTCACCTCTAGCTTGCTTAGGTCCTCTGCAGCTGCTTCCATCCCTCCTCCATCCACCACTGCTCTGAATTTGGTGTCATCAGCGAACAGACTTACCTTGCTTACCATCCATGTAGTGTCTGATATGAAGAGCCCAAATAATTCTGCCCCAACACAGCCCTGTGGCACCCCACTCAACACTAGCCTTGGAGTTGAGTTCCCTCTCACCAGCACCTGTTGCAGCCTCCCACTCCAGCCAGTTTAAATCAGTTTATCATTCTTGCTCCTACCCCTACACACTGTTGGTTTCCCAAGATGCCCATGAGGATAGACTCAAAGGCCTTGCTAGGTCCAAGTAAAACATCCACTGCATGACTTTATCCAGCTCACCTGTCACCCAGTCATAATATTTTTCGGGTTGGTTTGACAAGACTTCCCTGAAATGAACCTTGTTGCCTCACACCCTGGAGGCCATTGTCTCAGGTACGACACTCAGTCTTTTCTTTAGTATCATCTCCATGAGTTTACATACTATGGGTGAGACTTACCAGACAATAATTGACTGGTTCATCCCTTGGTCCCATTCTTGTGTAATGGTACTACATGTGCCATCCCTCCGAGTCCAGTGGCAATCATCCCAACTCCATTGAGGTACTGTCAGATCCACCAGTGGCTCTGCCAACACCTCTGCCATCCCTCAGCACCCTGGGTGTATGCCATCTTTGGCCCTGGTGCCTTGTCTACCTTCAGTGCACTCAGTCCCTCTAGGACTCTGCTTGCCTCAATTCTTCCATCTGTTGCCTCCTCTCCTGTCCCAGCCCTCCCAGCCCAAGGGTAGCGGTCCCTCCATGTCTTCCGTGGACACTGGTGCAAAGTATTCATTCGCATTGCTCTGCCTGCTCTTCCTTTTCGATCCACTCTCCACCCCTTTTATCCTCACTATTGTCTCCTTGCACTTTTTTCTTCCTGATGTATCTTGAAAAGTTCTCCCCATTAATTCCCTATGCAATCTCAGCTCCTCTGGGCCTTGGTTCTCTCACTTTCTGGTCACCTCCTGGACCATGTTATACTGCTCCTGTCCACTTCCTTCCCATCCTCCCATACCTCTGGTGCACCTCTCGTTTGCTCCTCACCACCTCCACTACCTTTCTGTTCAACCAGCATGGTTTTCTTCTCTGCTCCTCTTAATCTGTGTCTTGGTGAGGGCTTCTGTTGCCTCTGTAATCCCCCATTTAATAATATCCCATTTCTGCTCTGCATCCATCTCTTGCCTTATGCCTTCAGTTTTCCTTTCATTACTTCCCACTCATCCTCCCAAAGTCCACCCCTGAAGTTTACCACCAAAGTAACTGATTCTCTGGCTTCCCAATATCCTGATATTAAACCAAACCTTTTAGTGATCGCTGTCGCTAGTGGTCCTCCACCTTTATTTTCTCTCACCGCCTCCCATTCGACAATACCAGATCTAAATTGTTCTTTAGGCTAGTAGGTACACTAACCAACTGTGTCAGGAGATCCTCCTGATTGCATCCAGGAGCACTTTCTGTTTCTAGCACTGCAGGTGACCAAAAGTTTCAGTCAACCAACCTGCAAGCTGAAATCCCCATGATGACTACCTTCCCTTTTCTACATATACCTTCTGATTTGTCCCACTAATTCCTGTCAAGCTCCTCAGACTGGGACGGTGGCCTGTATATCACCCCAGACCTCAGTTTGCCTACCCCTTGAGTCTGAGGAGCTGCAGTCAGATTGCCTCTGTTCTCCTTCTTCCCGCCTGTCGCTTGTGGATTTAGATCCTGCCCCTTCATGGACTGCAACCCCACCACCACCCCCTATGGTCCTTCCTGTGTTGTTTGTATCCTGGGATTACCATATCCCAGTCCCAGTGCTCAGCTGCCCATGTTTCTGCAACAGCTGCAATATCCACCTCTCCACACGCTGCTAAGAGTGCCTCAGTTGAGCTGATTTGTTGCCTGAAGTTTTTGCATTCAGTGGACCACCTCCATCCCGCCTCCTTCCCTTCATTGGCTCCCATTTTTCCCTTCTACTGCCTCCTTTTTTTTCAGCCATTCCAAGTCCTTGCCTCTAGCCTGGGGGTTAGGGCTGACTCCACTCTATTGGATCCTTGCCTACCTGCTTGTCCACTTGCCACCCCTATCTCAGTCAAAATCACTTTTGTCTTAGTATAGCTCCTCGTCCTTACTTTAATTCATCTCCCTTCCTTCCACTCAGGTGCAGCTTATCCCTACAAACAGATTGTTATTATCCCAGGTACTGCCTAAGCCACCTACAATCCCACACCCTTAGTTCAACACCATTCTACCAACCATGTGTTCAACTCCCTAATCTTATCCTTTCTCACTATGCTTGTGCAGGGTACTGGGGTACTGGGATCACCTCAGAGAAGGCCACAGGCTCACTTACTTTCCCTTTATCATTCTGTGTGACTTTTACATTATAGTTCAGCTCAGCACCGTTTGTGCTGAGTAGGGTCTTGAAGCATGCACCATCCTCACATTTTGTCACTGAAGTCAGGGGATAGACATCCAAAATGAGTGGACAATGAGGATACTAAACCACATGATGATCAGGACACATCATGAAACATGGAGATACAGTACTTTGTGAACACAGTGGAAACCATTGCATTAGCACCTGAGAATTAATTTTACCATAAAGTAGAGGTGCCATTTAGATATGGCAGATGGAAACAGTTGCCTCCATATTTGTGCCTAGGTTGTTCTGGTGTGGCAATGATGCATTAAACAGGATTTAATCTTTTTGCACTATATGTGTCACCCTGGCTCGTGTGCGTGCACGCTGCAGGTCGTTCTTGACTTGACTGTGTCTGCATTTTGTTGTCACTCTGTCTCTATATTGCGGCAGCACGATCACATGTGATATGGATGAGCACTGCCAAGAAAAAGCACATTTGTCTTGCAATGTGACACTGTCTTTCCCAACTACACAGAGTAGACAGACTGCACACTACAGCTTGGAGCAGTCAGTGAGCACTGAACTCTCACAGCAGTGTTGTGGCAGCATGGTATTTGTTGTCTACTTTAGTGAGTCTCCTTCTCCCTGGTGGCTGAAGGGCAGAGGTGAGCCATGTCAACTCTACAAACTAGGCTACGCTAACTTATTCTACTAGGACTTTATTCTTACAAACAAAACAGGACAGGACCACCATGACAGAAAACTAGGCTTAGCAGCAATGGCATAGTGGTGGCTGGCCTCTCACAGTGCCTTGATCAGTGCAGTGCGACAGCAGCCACAGCAGCAACCAAGCAAGAAGCAAGCAGCTTGTGCTGGGTTGGGTCTGGTTGCGGTGATGTGACTGGTTGTGGGACCTATGTTGGGGACCGGTGATTGTCAGTTCTAGCATCCAGCTTCTGGTTGGAAGATAGGAGGGATGGACTAAAACTGGGCTAGTGACACACTGTGCTAGGCTGCAGGTTCTGGCCATATGACCAGGTAAGTAAAAGTAAAGAATGTTTTTTTACAGGATTGGGAAGGAGGAAGACTGAAATATTGTTGTTTTTCATTCTTCACCTTTGGGTTGCTTCAAGACCCATGGGGATGAGTATTGAATGGAATGGAGTTGGAGAAAAATAGGATGAAGTTCTTTGGGGCAGAACTTTGCCAGGAAAAATTGATAGTAACTGGTGAGTTTAGGCCCAAATCTGATGCACTGCTCTGGGGTATATACAGATGAATCTTATACATTTGAATGCTTCCTGATGTGCATTCAGCTTTTCAGTCAAACAAATAAGTACTTTTAGAGATGTTACAGACATTCTAGAGCTGTCCTTGCATTCACAGCTAGTTGATTCAGTGTGGTATGCACAGACTGTTGGATTTCTACTATAGTCAGGCTTTACACTCCCAGTAAAGCTGAATTCCACATCCCTGCTGCTCAGGCACATGTTGACAAAGGGCAAGGAGACAGCAGGGTGTACACTATTGAGATGGATGGGGATTTTTTGTTACTATTTTATACATTATTGATGGAGATGGAGATTGAGGATCCTCTGTTACCGCATGACAACTTTTGAGGAAATGTAATGTTTAGCACAAGTGGTTCTTATATTTTAACATTGTTTCAGTATTTCTCATTCTTGTTTATTACTAAAGACATTGTATGTAAACAGGATCAGTGCCTTTATCTGTTCTGGCTGCTTGCCTCACATATGACATCACAGTTCTGTTTATGACATCACAATTTGTTGCTGGGGATATCATAATGCCATAAACAAAGGATTGTTTATTTTATCTATTTACTTATTTAAAAGTTGTTAACTGGGAAAAGCACCATGACCAGAAGCTCATTTCCAGGTGCAACCTGATTGTGATGTCATATGGGATGTCAGAAAGAGTCAGATAAATTTAAGGGACAGTAAGCTTCTTTCATTCCAGCTGTTTTCAGTACAAGAAAAAGGTCAAATAATTATAGAAAATAGAAGAAATATAAACTGAACTATCTAATCTTACATTTTACAAGGTTTCTAATGGTGTCAGGGTTTTTAATGAAGACTACTATTCAACTAATAGGACCTTGTTAGTAGAACAGTAGTCCTCATTATTCTCAACTCACTATCATAACATATAAAATAATAATAAAAAAACAACCCATTCATTTCTAAAGGTTCACCAGCCCTCTGATGCACAGACATCATATCTTAGAAACTTCTGCCCTGGTTCTCAATACTCAAGTAAAGACTTTTTTATATATACTTGGTGGTGTCTGTAGCAGCATGGCCATACCTGCTACAGTGTGTGTGCATTGGGGAGTGACTGGCCATATAGGTGTGTGTCAAGTTATTGCTACTTTTGTGTTTGCACTTTAAAGTCTGTTTGCATGGAAGCATTCAAAGCTATGGCAAAAAATAGTAGGTGTACATGTCAGCCAGAAGTAATTGAAGTGGTTTGTGGTAAGTTTGTGTATTGGGGTGGGGAGAAAGCACATGTTTCTATTAGAATGGGTGCTACAGTCAACTGTGAAACTGAGATGAGGGAGAGAAGAAATCTGAAATTATAACAGTGGCTATAAGCATGCACATGTGTGCAGATGTATTCAGATATGTATTGAAGTACAAGTGTTTATATGCAGACAGTATGGCTTAGTGGTTAAAGGCACCTGAAGTACAAGTCAAAAACTTTGGAGGCATGGAAGACTTGGGTTTGAATCTCATCAGCTCCACTTGTATATGGTGTGATCCTCAGCAAGTCACTTCCCTTTACATGTGCAGTTATCAGTGACCACATGCTTTTTGCATGCATGCCAGGAACATCTGCCAGAACTAGACACATAGTGGATTCCCTGCAGGGGGAGGGCCTCAAACAACTGGTACAACAACCCACAAGAGACAGGGCTATCCTAGATCTAGTACTGACTAACAGGGAAGGGATCACAGATCTCCAGGTAGAAGGTCACCTGGGGACCAGTGACCATCACATGGTATGGTTCAATTTGGCTACTACATCTAAATCATCCAGTTCCACAGGCAAAAATATGGGACTTCAGAGGAGCTGACTTGTTGAGATGGCCAACAGAGTTAAGCTAGCTTCTGCAAAAGAAACACAGGTGAGGGGATAGCAAAGTGGGTAAGCATTAAGGATGTAAAATTTGAAGCAACATCCCATTGTGTTAGGACAGAAATGGAAGTGCAAAGAATAAGGAAAACACTTTGGTTCTCGAATACAGTAGCAGAAAAGGTCAGGTCCAAAGGCTGGGCCTTCAGGAAATATAAGGAACACAGCGGATGAAGACAGGGAGGTATACCAAACTGCTCTGTGGGAAGCAGGGAAGGCAGTAAGGCAGGCAAAGTCCCAAACTGAGGAAACACTAGCATGAACAGTAAAGAAGGTGACAAGACTTTCTATAGATACATTAGTGAAAGGAGAAAGTCCAGACGGGTATTGCTAAGCTTAATGGAGAAAGAGAGCATGTGAGGGGAGGACTATGTAAAAGCATCTATCCTAAATAGATACTTTTGCTCAGTATTTACTGAAGAGGAAGGTATGGCAGGCCCACAGCTCAGCACCATATGGACACAGGGAGGAGGGAGATGAGCACTCTCCCTTCATAAAAGAAAGGGTCCTACAAGAGCTTGCTAAGCTTAGGTGTGGATAAGGCAATGGGACCTGATGGCATTACATCCCAGGGTACTTAGGAGCTAAAGGTGGAACTAGCAGAGCCATTAGCAGAACTGTTTAGTGAGTCTCTGACACAGGAGATGCTCTCAGGAAGACTGGAGAAGGGCTCATGTGATCTCTCCTAGAGTGTGGTAGCAGGGAGGAGGCAGGGAACTACAGACCAGTCAGTCTTACCTTAGTAGTGGGTCAGATTATAGAGGCACCTTCAGGAAAGGATAGTGCAACACCTGGAATCCATAGGGGCACAGAGATCCAAGACAGCATGGGTTTATAAAGGAAGGTCCTGTCAAACTAATCACATGGATTTCTTTGACTGGTAACCAGAGTGGTGGACCAAGAGGAGCAGTTGATGTCGCTTACCTTGACTTCATGCTGCAAAGCTTTTACACTGTTCCACATAGAAGATTGATAAATAAGCTGGGTAGGCTCGGGATGGGACAGAGTTGGTTAACTGGGTGGCAAACTGGCTTGACAGGCAGAAAACAGAGAGGTGGAAATGGTATACAGTCAAAGAGATGCAAGTCACAAGTGGGTGTACCTCAGGATCAGTCCTGGGCTGTCCTCTTCAACATCTTCATTAGTGACCTTGCAGATGGACTAGATGGTAATCTTGTCTGTTTGCAGGATGACACCAAGATCTCGCAACAGAGTAGATGATCCAGATGGGGTGGGCAAAATGAGAAGAGATCTGGATAAACTAGCAAAATGGTCAGAAGAGTGGCAACTGGGTTTAATGCAAAGAAGGGCAAGATCATACATAGGGAAGAGAACACTAGAGCCACCTATAGGCTGGGAGGGAGTTGCTAGCAGTCACAAAGGAAGAAAGAGACTTGGGCACATCACTGATGACCTGAAATCATCCAAGCAGACCTCAAAGCAGGAGGTGAGGCTAGGGGGTGTTAGTGTATTAGTAGGGTATCTGGTGTCATAAGAGGGGGGTACATCCCTCTTTACAAGACACTGGTTAGGCCTCATCTGAGTACTGCGTGCAGTATTGGAGGCCACACCTTCACAAGACATTAACCAAATTGAGGTAGTCCGAGAAGGGCAACCAAATGGTGTAGGGACTGCATCAGAAGACGTATGAGGACAGATTAACAGAGCTCAATATGTATACCCTTGATCAAAGGAGGGAGAGAGGTGATATGATCGAGGCATTCAAACACCTTACGGGCATTAACAAGGTGAAAGAGTATAACATGTTTAAATATCAGAAAAATAGCAGGACAAGAGGACACAGCATGAGATTAGAGGGGGGCCGATTAAGGGGGAATGTGATGAAGTTCTTTTTCACAGAAAGGGTGATGGATGCATGGAATGGCCCACTCAAGAAGTGGTGGTATGGAATACAGTGCAGGGTTTCAAACAGGCATGGACAGGTATTAAGAGAGCAATGCAGATGAGTATGAATAGATAGGCCATTGACAGAGCAAAGGCTGATGGCACATCTCATAACACAGAAAACGTAATGGACAGATTGGATGGGTCTTGAGGTCTTATCTCGTCATCAACTTATATGATTCTATGTTTCAAGGAAGTGTAAAATCATGCACTTTGGGCATAGGTCCCTAGGGCAGAATATGTGCTGGGGGTGAACTAGCAGTGGCCAAGCAGGAAGGGGACCTTGGTGTTATCAACGCAACTGATCTCAAGGTGACATGTCAATGCCAAAGGTGGTAGAAACACTAACAGAATACTGCAATTCATTGAGTGGGGTATTAGTAGCAGAAGGAGGGAGGTCATTATGCCTCGTGCAAGATACATTGGTCAGACCTCAGCTTGAGTACAGCATCCAGCTCTGGAGACTGCATCTGAAAAAGGAGTTGAGAGGGTGGGCTGTCCTAAAGGAGGTCTATGAGGACAGACTGAGGAATCTAAATATGTACCCTGGAAGAAAGGATGAGAAAAGGGATATGATTGAGACCTTCAGATATCTAAAAGGTAAATGGGGTACAAGAGGGAAGCTTATTTCAGAAGAAAATGGGTTCATCAGTGAGGGTCATGGCGAAACTAGAGAGAGGAAATTTTAGGGAATATAAGAAAGTACTTTTCAAGGAGAGGGTAGTGATGCCTGAATAGGCTGCCAGATGAGGTAGTATGGGCTGACACTATCTCTGGATTCAAGCATGCCTAGGACAGACACAAAGTGATCCTGAAGGGAAGGGGTGGTGGACTTAACTGGGGGAGGTCGGGGAAAACAAGGCAACAATCAGAGGGGGCAAGGGGATACTCAATTGATAGGAATATCATAGGGCAGACTTGGTGGGCCGTATCAGTCTTTAACTACCAGCAATTGTATGTACAGTATGTATGCATGTTCGTATGTTTGTAACTTTTTTACCATTGTAAAAGAATCAGTGTATGGGATAGGAAAGCAGTATTGATGGAAATGCCCAATTTTAGAACTAAAACACACTAAGATTCCCTTCAATGAGATTTTGCATGAATGAATTTATATTTCTCTCACTGAACATACAAAAGTGAGGATCATTTTGAGATAAAAAAAGAAAGACAAAGTATACAAGGCCTCAGCTATTTAGTGCAATTCTGAATGTTTTGTATCATGTAATAGTGACGCTTTGGATATGTATTAGCGAGATTGTTAATGAACACTTCTTTTTAACTTGTTGCATAAAATAGGTTAGTTCTCATCATAATGTAATATAAATACAAATACTGTACTAAACATCATCCACTCGATTTTGGTTGGTTGCAATTGTGTTTTAAATAAACTAAACTGAATGGAGATTGAGTCATGTTCCTTGCTGTCTTTCCCTGGAGTCGTAGATCTACAATATCCTTGTTAAACTGCTTCACACAGTTCCATAGAGGTCAGTGGTGTTGTGGTGTAGATGACTGTGCAGTGACTGGCATGTTCCTGTGCATCGTAGTAACTAATTAATACCTGCTCCGCCTGTTCTCTGTCAGTGCCATCACTTTGCACTACAAAACTGTTATCACGTGTGGGGCCAAATGCTTTGTCAATACAAACCCATGAAGTAAGAAATTAACTTTTGAAAAGCAAACTGTGCATATTACCTAGACTCCAGATAGTCTCTTCCATTACAGGAATTTACACCATTATTACATATTACTCTTCTTTTAAAACTTTCCTGGTATACTGCTCCAACAAAAGTTATATTTATTCACTTCATCTTTACTGTCCAGTTAAAATTCTATTAAATAAAGGGCAAACATGACAAGTACAGGAAAACAGACTCATCATAAACTCTAAAGCTTTTGTAACTGAAAATATACTTTTATCCTATAGATCTTCAATTATTTAAAGAATGTCCACTTTCGCAAATGCTGTGGGTGAACAGATCTATTTTGATGAGAATGAAACACACCTGATGTGTATGACATTCTAGTCTGGCAAGTGACACCAGATGGCTCTTGGAGTTTGTCAACATTGGTAGGCTGATGGAACTGCACTTCCTGGTAAAGAATTTGTTATCAATGACGACAACATCATATGGAATGAGGCCAAAAGCAGGTTAGAGCTGTATTCCCAGTTCATTATTTGTATTTATTGAAACTCATTCTTACAAAAATATATTATATAAGATTTAGGGATTGGTACAATACTTGGTATTTGAGACAGAAGAAGGAGAATACCTATTTAATCTGTCCCTTGCATTAGCAGGGCTACTTGATTGGGGTCCTTTATAGTAAAAGATTATTTAACCTATTTTTCAATATTATAAATGAGTTAGTAGCCACCACTTCTATAGGGAGGCTATTCCATAATGTTATCACCCACTGTATAAAAAAGTTTCTCCTAGTGTTCATCTTAGAGAATGTCAAGTTTATGTTGATGGCTTTGGCTTCTTAGGTTGATGTTTCTATTGTTTACTTCTAGACCAAGATTAGCCCTTACCTGACTATCCCTCATTTTAAACATTTCTAAAATGTCACCTCTTATATGCTTCATTTCTAATGAGTAAAGACCCAGTCATTGTAGCCTGGACACATATGTATGTCCCTTAGACTTCAGATCATTTTGGTTTTCCTACACTGCGTATACCACCCCAACAGCAAGATGTTGACAGTGACCGACACTACAGTGACAACAGTGCCTGGTCACTGTAGTGTCTGCACTGGACCCCGGCACTGTTTTCTGTGGGTCTTACATCCCCCAGTCAGCTCTGACTCAGATTTAATTATATTAATTGGGGAGTATGTGGGGGGCATGATAGACTATGACTACCTTTATGCTGACCGCAAATGTAGTCAACATAAAGGTTTTGATGTACTGTCGATAGATCCCTAAGATAAACCCTCTCTACATTGTTAACATATCTTTGAGATATGGATTGCACAAAGGTGCAGTAGTCCAAATGTGGTCTTGGTAAAGGCTTTATAGAGGAGCAATACACAACTTCTTTGTCTGTTACAAAAACCTTCTAATGCAACCTAGAATAGTGTTATTTTATAGCCTCATTAAAATGTGGCTGAAATTTAAGTGATTATTAAATAAAATACCTAAGTCTGAGGCCCAGTGGCACTGAGGGTTGAAGTGCAGGATGTCACACCAGCAACCCCTTTTTGGGAATGAGCACAGGCTGCCGAGAGTCAGCAGGGGCAGGAGAGGATTGAGCATCCAATGACAGTTCTCCACTCCTGGGGAAGGGTGAGCATGCCATCCCACTCCTTGGTTGCCCCCAAGTGAAGACTGGGGGGCTAGGACCACAGTTAGGGAGACTTGTAGTGTGGCATCATGATGTGTGCATGCCTCCATGCATGTGTGTTCATGGCCATAGGGGAGGGACCTAGAAAAAAGTGGAAAGTATCACCTGCTGGCTGCATCATGGCCTCTCCAGTGCTCCTAAAGCAGTAGCCTCATGAAGCTCCCAGGACTTCTCCAGATACATGTTTGGAAGAGGGGGAGGACACTCTTCTACCTCATCATGGTGGGGTGATCCATGGGGGATACAGGGCCTGGGAGTCTCCGGGGGGGCAAAAGCACACCTGGCTGGGGGAGTCAGAAGAGAGCGAGAAATGCAGGCAGGGCAATGAAGGATAAAAAAAAAACACATAATAAAAAAAAATCCTACATCTTTTTCACCATTAACAGCCTTTAATGCTGTTCCATTCAGTGTGTAATTATTAATATTGTCACTAGAACCCATGTGCATAACCACACATGTGTTAGTATTAAAGATTGTATCATTTTTATGTGCCATGTCGTTTAATGTCTTCAAGTCCATCTTAACCTCATCTACCTGATCTATACTACCCACTATGGCTCCCAACGTTGTGTCATCCACAAATTTTATTAATTAATTGCTCATGTTAGTGTTCATGTCAGAAACAAATAGTGAGAACAGGGCCAGCCCCAGAATAGCATTAGAAGATTCAACATATATTGTGAGAGCAACGTTATTGTCCAAAACAAATGAAAGAGCAGTACACAATTGTAAACACTGTAGGTGTGGATGTGTGAATGGTATTGAAAATGTGTTCTTTATCTCTGTAAAGTGTATACAATCCATATCAATGTAATTTATGCATCCTTGAAGAGTCATCCTTTTCTTCTCCCATAGATTATTTATCTGGTTCCTGCAGTTGTATTATGAAGTTAGGTTCAATCACAATGGAGTATATTCAGCTCAGAATGATGTATAACCCAATAACTGACTAAACTGGAGATGTACAGTACGGTCAGTGCAATTTAAGATTTTGTTGGAGCAGCATTAGAAATAGAAAGGGAAGTGCATGTGGTTGTAATAAATTTTGTTTGAGTAATAACCAAAGTGGTTTATCCTCAGAAAGAAGAACCCTGTGACTAATATGCTTGAAAAGGAAGGCTGTGTAAGATTTTTCAGAATAGAAAGACCAAAACCTCACTGTGTCCAATGTGCTCTCATTTTAGCAATGTTAATCCTAGAAAGGTTTTTCCCCTATTGTTTTTTCAGTAGTTTCTTCGGTTTAGAAAAACAGATTCTGTTTATTTTTATATGTAGGTTTTTCAAGGATGTACAACATCTTTTCGACAAGACATCATGTTAAAGATGTTTTTCTTTCCTCAAAGTGTTAAATGTAATACAGTCCATTTATACGACTCTAGCTGTATTTGACCTACTGTTCATTTTAAATATTTTTGAATCTACTGTGAAAAAACCAAAGATAATTTTCAAGGGAATTATTTCTGAGAAATTTTGTTTGTAAGTACTTAGCATAGGATCTCTTACATAATAAAGCAAACCATCAATTAAAACTGTATCAAAATTAAATGAATTATCTGTTTGGACTGTACTGAATCATCATTCAATTAAATTGAATACATTAAATGCGTAAAGTCATAGTTAAACTACAGGATTAATTCAACTGTTACTGCCAAACTCAACAGACAACTACATTATAATAGTCTGATAACCATGTATTTTTTAAATTAATCCAACCTCATCCCTATCCAATATACTACTAGTAATTTACTAAGATATCGGCCATAAAGTTATAATCCACATTCACAAAGGATACAAGTCTGTAGTTTGCTGTGTCTAGTGGATCTCTCCCTGTCTCATGTATAACTTTGGTTCTGGTCTCACTGAGAGATGTTAGTAATTTCCCTATATGATTTGACTCTTCGTACATTTTTTGTAAGCTAAGGGTGGCACTGAGTAAGGAATACAACTTACAACCCTTCTGTTCCAGGAATCCTGAAAGGTGAGAGGCACTAAAGAACTTTTGCAGCTTCATCCATTGTCATTCATTTCCATCTATAATTTCTGATTTTTGGTCTCCAACTGAGTAGGGAGTGAGATTGATTTCAAACAAATTCCACATTGGTCTCCACTTTGTTTGGAGCTATATGAAATTTAATTAAAAAAGAAAAATCCTTGTTTATTCCCTTTCAGAACATATAGGGACTTTTACTCTTGTCTCTAATACTATGTACATTATTTTGGTAATTGTTTGAGACTTTAGGCAAGAAGTTTGTACTGCCAGCCTACTACTACTGCCACTATCTTGACAGTGGAAGAGGATGGGGATGGACCACATGCAGATTGTAGAACCACTGGAGGGAGAGAAGCAGACACAAGCCCAATAGAAGAGAAAAGAGTCCTGAAGGGACTTGTGAATCTGAGAGTGGACAAGACTATGGGGTAGGATAGGGTACATCCAATGGTACTGCAGGAGCTCAGGGAGGTACTGGTCACTCCTCGGACAGTTCTGTTTACATATCTCACAAGATACAGGGATGGTCCCAAATAACTGAGAAGGGTGGACATAGTTCCACCTCATAACAGTGGCTGCTAGGAAGAGGCTTGCAACTGTAAGTCAGTCAATCTGACATCAGTAGTGGATAAACTAATAGAGTGACTTCCAAAGGATACATTGGTAGATTACTTTGCATCCAGCAGGTTATAGGACCCAAGGCAGCATGGATTCATGGGATGGAGATCATGTCAGACAAACCTAATAGATTTCTTTGACTGAGTGACCAGAAAAATAGATCACGCGGGGAGTGGTAAGCATAGCCTACTAAGATTTCAGCAAGGCTTTTGACAAAGTGCCACATAGGAGACTCATAAAAAATGGGAAGCTTAGGCATAGGAACCAAGGTGTTACACTGGGTATAAAATTGTCTGATGGATAAGTGACAGAGGCTGGTGGTTACTGACTCTTACTTGGGAAAGGGAGATTGACCAGCGGGGATTCCTTTGGGCTCAGTACTGGTTCCAGTTCTCTTTAATGTCTTTGTGAGTGTCAATTTAGAGGAACTGGAAGGGAACTTGTGCATCTTTGCAGATGGCACCAATGTAAGCATTTGGATGGGCACTCTGGAGGTGGTG
The DNA here is from genome assembly GCA_016271365.2 of Neoceratodus forsteri. Lineage (NCBI taxonomy): Eukaryota > Metazoa > Chordata > Ceratodontiformes > Ceratodontidae > Neoceratodus > Neoceratodus forsteri. The sequence goes on from CM028130.1 coordinate 2,552,374, forward strand.
GAGAGAATGAATAGAGACCTGAAATAACTTGAAGAATGGTCAAAGGTATGGCAGCTGGGCTTTAATGAAGACAGGTGTTAAAACATGCACCATAGGCACAGAAACCAGGAGTTTGGGGGGAGATGTTTATGGTCACTAAACAAGAAAGGAACCTTGTAGAAATCATTGTTGATGACCTCAAGTGCAAGGCAATGTGGCAAAGCAGTAGGGAAAGCCAGTGGGATGCTGGGGTGCATAGGGAGCAATATCATAAGTAGAAGGAGGGAGATGGTGCTGCCACTGTATCCGTCATGGAGAGACCACATCTAGAGTACTGTTTCCAGCTCTGGAGGTCACACCTCAGAAAAGGACAGAGGTGGGGTCACGTGATGTAGCTGAGCTAGAAGCAGTCTGGTTCCTGAGGCTCTACCCTAACAGCATCAATTTTGGTGTTCTGCTCCTGAAATGTCATTTTTTTCTGTCCCACATGACAGATACCTACTTCAGAAACTAGTCTACAGTAACCTGTTATGTCTGAAGCTGACAAATTGGAGAGTCTAGCTGCCAAGAAGTAGATCAACCTGTAACTAGCAACAGTGTACTCTTTTCTTTTAAATGAAACTTGTGACTGTTCTAAATATTGAATTCATAATATTTAGCTTTTAAGAACATCTCAGAGAAAAGGGTCTTATCCGTATCTCTGAGCTCTCTTTGCCACCACAAAGGAGTTGGGATACTGGTGGATAGAGGCACTTCCTGATCCACCTTGCCTCCAGTGCTCATCTGCGCCTGCATTATAGACCTCTGGGTGATCAATTTTACCTGAACCCTTGTTATACACTGGGGTTAGCATTTTCAAAGGCTTTAGCAACTTTATTTTGTGCATTTAGTGCTAGCACGAAACTGGAAGTAGCGAGAGCACGACTTCTGGTTGTAGCGCATAAAACGACTGGCATAGCGAGCAGGCAGTCAGTAGATCAATCTGTAACTAGCTGCATGGTACTTTTTCTTTTTAAATGAAACTTGTGACTGTTCTAAATATTGAATTTATAATATTTATCTTTTAACAACATCTCAGAGAAAAGGATCTTATCCCTAGCTCTGAGCTCTCTATGCCACCACAAAGGAGTGTGGGATACTGGTGGGTTAGAGGCACTTCCTGATCCACCTTGCATCCAATTCTCATCTGTGCACTGCATTATAGACCTCTTTGGTGATCAATTTTATCTGAACCCTTGTTATACACTGGGATTCGCATTTTTAAAGGCTTTAACAACTTTATTTTGTGCATTTAGCACTAGCACAAAACCAGAAAGGAGAGCATACACTTCCAGTTGTCGCACATAAAATGACCCGCATAGCGAGTGGAGCTAGCATGCGCGGGGCAAGCACAGAGATGCACACAGAGACACACACATCTTGTGTGTGTCTACCATGTCCACCGGGGACATCAGGACCAGGACAATAGATCTTTCACAACCATAACCAAGGTAATTCAATTCTTAAACAACCACTCAGAATTGTGTTAGTTACTATGTATCATGAAGAAAGCAAATAAACTATGTTCATCTTGCCAGATGTACACCACTGGTAAACAGGTACCTAATTTCATCTGTGATAGATGTATACTGATTAAATTTTTACAGGAGGAAATAAAATGCTTACAACCTAAAGAGACTACTAGCTCTGAAATTAAAGCTTTGGAGGATTATATTGACCACATGTAACTTCTTGTGGAGGCAAACACCTCTCCCATAAAACACCTGGGAAATACCTTCTCTAATGAACCACCCCTAAACATTCCACCTATTCCTATCTTTTCTGAGCAACCAGTCATTACTTCAACCCCTTTAACTGCTAATGTTAAGGACCAAACTAGGCATCACAAGGATCCAGACAACTGGACTTTGATTCCTCCAAAAAAGCACATTAAAAAAATAATAATCTTCTATCTCCCAGTACCTACACAACCCCAATAATCAATTCATTTGAACACTTCCTCCAAAGCACTGAGGAGGCTTCAAAAGTTATTCCAGGAACTTTAACCATGACTCTGATATTTGTATTAATCACTCAAACATAGAAGGACTTAAAATACAGCTCGGCCAAAAATACCTATTACCACGTCTTCTAAACCTCCCAAACTCCGACTTCTCTGGCTACTACCTCAGTACCCCAACCTTCTTAATCTTGGTAGTACCTTATCCAAAGTAAACAAGTATATCTCCTGGGAGACTCTATAATAAAATATGTTGACCGGGCAATGTGTAATCCTGATAAGGAACACCAGACCTGGTCCAGCTATAGAGGGGCTAAAATTGCAGATATTACATCAATGATTAAACCTATTTTATCACCAGCTGGTGAAAATCCTTTAGTGATTATCCATGTTGGAACCAACAATGCTGCACGATCCCCATTTCAGCAGATTAAACAGGATTATGTCACCCTATGCAATGTGTTAATAGAACGTGGCTGCAACTTATGTCTTTCTGAAATCTTACCTGTCCCAAGAGCTACCAGGTACATTACTGCCAAAATAAAAGCATTGAATGAGTGGCTCCATAAGTGGTGCTACCAGCAAGGAATATCCTGCATAACTCACTATGAGGAATTTGAAGACAGACCATCACTTTTTTGTTGGGACGGCTTACACCTCAGCAGATGGGGTAGTATTATCTCAGGACATAAAATAGCAAACTTTATAAACAACCATTTAAACTGATAGAAAAGGAGGGATTGGGACAACCTCACATCTCTTATTATCAGTCTCTGCTCACCACATTGGACAAACCTTAATATTTTATCATTGAACGCTCTATCACTAACTATCTCTAAACATGCAGAGCTTGAAATTTTGGCTAAGACTCTAGACCTAGCCATAATTGCTATTACTGAAACTTGGCTCTGATAAAAAATGGAGTGTAGAAATTTTTAGCTTTAAACATTTTTGCAAAAACAGAGTGGATACAAGAAAAGGAGGAGGGGTTGGCCTATATGTAAGGGATGATATCCCATCCTATGAGTCAATGACTACTGTACAATCTGAAAGTATATGGGTCCATATTAGACCCATAGCTGACCCCCAGCTTCTCACTGGAACTTGTTATCGACCACCTTCCTCTGACATAGATCAAACCAGGCAGTTAACTGATGAGATCACTCAGATAGCGTACAAGGACTCATTCTTTATATTGGGGGACTTTAATCTTCCCACTATAAACTGGAAAACCCTAACTGGTACTAATCAACATGATGAGCAAATTCTTTCAGTTATTATAAATGTGGGCCTTATTCAAATAGTCAGAGAACTAACAAGGGGAGTAAATATACTTGACCTAGTCATAACCAACCTAGAGACTCGTATATCCGATGTTCAGATTTCCAATCCCCTGGGAAATAGTAATCATAAGACCTTATTTTTCTCCATACCCCTTCCCCTACAACCCAAAACTAATAAACTCAAAACAAAACATTATCACAGGGCAGACTTTGAAAGCATCAATTACCATCTAAAGTCCCTTAACTGGGAACAGATCTTCTCCCCACTGAATACTGAAGAAGTCTGGGACTTACTAAAGACAAAAATCTTTGAACTTGATAAACAATATGTCCCAGACAAATATAAGTACAACAGCAAAGGGAAAATTCCCCCTTGGTTTAATGGAACTATTAAAAAACTAATCAAACACAAAAGTAAACTATTTTCAACTCTAAAAAAATATTCAATAGACCAGAAAGACATTACTTTAGCCAGATACAGAGAGGTAATTAAAGAATTAAAAAACAAATCACTTTGGCAAAACACAATTTAGAATTCAAAATTGTACCCACTAAAGACTGTCATAAGGCATTATATTCCTATTTAAATGGTAAAAAAGGCAACAATAACATGGTTGGTACACTAGTCTGTAACAACATAACCATAACATCTGACACTGAAACAGCCACAGAACTAAATAAGTATTTCTTATCAGTTTTTGTCCTGGAATCATCTAGCTCTCCACTTAGCACAGCAGTATTAAACCTAGAATCTCAGAAAATTTCTTTTCATGACATACAGGGGGTATTAGACTCATTAAAACAACATACAAGCTTTGGCCCTGATAATATTAGTTCCAGATTTCTTATATGGACAAAAGATGCAATTATTCTGCCCCTAACAATTATTTTTACAAAATCGCTCCATGAATCTTCAGTCCCTGTGGATTGGCATACTGCCATTGTTACACCCATTTTTAAACAGGGTTCTCACTCAAACATTGAAAACTATCGGCCTATTAGTTTCATGTCTGTACCATATAAACTAATAGAAAAAATCATCAAACAACAACTGGAAAGTGAAATGGTAACTTTAAATATTAATGATGTGTACCAACATGGTTTTAAAACATGATTCCCATGCACCACTAACTTGCCCTCTTTTTATAACCATATCATTTCTAGCCTTGACTGTAACATACCTATGGATGTTATTCTCCTAGACTACAGCAAGGCATTTGATAAAGTGCCACACGTCATCTTGAGCAACAAACTTAACCAACTGGGTTTTTCATCACCCATTATATCTTGGATAAATAACTGGCTGAGTAAGAGAACTCAAAGAATAAGGGTAAATGGCACACTGTCTGATGTGGGTGTAGTGACTAGTGGTGTCCCTCAGTGACTGGTTCTGGGTCCTGTTCTGTTTAATCTATTCATCAGGGATATGTACATCTCAGCCAATAACATTATGGTAAAATTTGCAGATGACACCAAACTTGGGGCTAAGGTTAATACCCAGGCTAATAGTCATAATTTCAAATCTGATCTTGCCTTAATTGAGCAATGGGCATATATCAATAAAATGTACTTCACATTTCAAAATGTGTAGTACTTCATTTAGGGAAAAACGACCTTAAACAGAAGTACAATTTAAATAACATTACTATTAGGACCTCCAGAGTAGAAAAAGACCTGGAAATATTGGTAAATGATAAACTATCTTCAACTTCTCATTGTTCCAGAATTGTTAACCAAACAAATGCACTACTTTGTAGGATTAATAAAACATTTATTTCTAAATCTGAACAATGCCTTATGACTCTGTATAGGTCTCATAACAGGCCTCATTTGGATTACGGATCTCCATTCTGGAGTCCTTACTCCAAGTCTGACATTAAGAGAATTAAACAAGTTCAACACAGAGCAACCAAACTAGTGCCACATCTTGCTCATTTAGAATATGATACCAGACTTCAAAAAACTGGACTATATTCCCTTAAGCGAAGAAGAAGAACTAGAGGAGACCTTCTGCAGTTGTTCAAGATCCTCAAATCTCCAGTTCAAATGACACAATGTGGCATTGCTTACTCCACAAGGAGAACTGTGCATAGACTTCATAATAAACAATTAGAAGTAAAAAAGGTTAATAACAACAACAAAATAAATGTCTTTACCATTAGAACACCTAGAATATGGAATACATTACCCCAGGATATTGTTGACTCACCAACTATTACAATTTTCAAAAACAAACTTGATAAATGGATGGAAGAACAGAATTTGGGTTAAAGTTCCTTATATATGGAGGACAATCTCGATGGGCAAACTGACTCCTTTTGTCCTACAAACCAAGTAAGCCAAGTAAAGAAGCATAAATTATCATCTTCTCCTAATGGCTCTTCCAATGATACCATCAAGATGGGTGAGCTGTGATATGAGCGAGAAACAGAGATGGGAAAGTTGGCTTGTGAGTTTTGTGAAATTAAGGCATTCATGAGTGGGATCTGCTCTGATTTAAATAACATGACAGTCACTTTAGAAGCTGTTAAAGTTTCCATGGAAGCCCTGGGAACTCAGTTGAACAAATTGAAAGTAGATTTATCCAGTTCAAAGACTGGGCCCACCCAATGGAGTGACACCTGACCTTGGTGAAGAAAGAAATTTGCCAACTCTGGGACCATATTGATGACCTGAGAGATGAGGAAACAGCGTAATAAAATTAGATGGTTTGGTTTGCCCGAAGGAGCAGAAGGATCCAAGCCTATTGGCTTCCTCCAATGCTTGTTACTCCAGGAACACTCTGGTTGAAATAAATCAGGCCCACTGGGTCCCCGCTGCCCCCCACCACCATCTTTTCCAGTTAATTGGCCACGACCTATGGTGTTCTGCCTGCTTCAGTATCAAGACAGGCAGCAGAATCTTGCCAATGCACAAATGGTGAAGGATCTGGTTTGGCAAAGTGCAAAACTCCTTCTGCAGCTGGATAACTCAAACTTAGTCTTTGGGAAGTGCAAGTCTTTTGACAGAGTTCATGATCTGGTGAAACAGAAAAGACTGAAATGTTTCCTGAGCCTCCCTGCCACCTTAAGAATTTTTATTGGCAGCAGAACTGAAACCTTTTCTTGCCATTAGGCAGCCAGGCAATTCCTTCTGGATAGCACTAATTTCCCACCTTTGGAATTAAATAACTACACCCACTGCCAGTAAGAACAAAGCTGCAGCAGACACTGCCAGCTTTGAGGACCAAGTCTCCTGTGACTACTACAGATGACAGTCAGCCAACAATCCACCTTCATTCTCCGCAACAGAGACTGTGAAATATTCATCAGTGACAGTGAGCCGAGGTGTTTTCTTTTCCCCACTTTGGATCAGCTATTCTCTTTTCGTTCATACTATAGCTGTATTCATTTGTTAGCAACCGGGACTCTTATTGCACCTGTTTATTCCCACTTAGTATTTCCTCTAACTGTTCCTATGACACATTCCTCCAGGTTATTTCTTATTTTTAATATATCCATCTGGGACTTACCTATTATAGGGGTGTACTTAATTGATATTTAGTTGATTGGCAGTTGGTGTGGGGGGCGTCAGATATCTTGCCTTTCAGTTGTTGCTTATATGTTTGCTGCCTGCTCCATTGGGGAGATTAGCCTTATTATGGCTTTCTGGTGAGTGGTTTTGGATATTATTGGTTTTGGTGACTAACCTTTTTCATGCTTGGCTGACTAAATTTGTAGGGATTCGTTATCTTTTCTTTGAGAGCAGATGGCAACCAGATGTGCTTGGATCGCTCATCCTCCCCACTTCACCACTATCTCCCTTCAGTTAAGCATTTAGATGGTGGCAACTGTGACACTTAGTTAATGAGCATTTCTATTAGATTCAGCTTTTTCTTGGCAACAGTCTGAGATACCTCCCTCTTCTCCCACTTAAATCACCCCTCCCCCGGAATTTCTCTGTTTGCTTGTGTCGAGGGTTTTACAGAGCTCGACTATGGACTGCTATCATGTTTGTTTTTTTTCTTTTTGGTTCAGTGGGCCCTTTCAGTCCTTTGTTCTGCATTCACTGGCTTTGGTTGCAGGGTACAGTTATGCAGAGACATTTCTCACAGGTACCGTGGGGTAGAGGATAGTGGAAGAGGAGGGGGGATCAGATTTTCAACTTTCTTTGTTGCGCTTCTTTATTTGTCTTTAAAGTGGGCTTTGTTTTCTTTTTTGGTTTTTTCTTTCTATTCTCTAAGCCAAAGTTGGGTTTTATCTTTCTTTCCTGGCTCAACCACTGATCATACAGATGCAGAAGCTTCACTTGTCTTTCTCTTAGTTTTTAATTTGAGACCATATATAAAGTGGATTCACTCTTATCAGCTGGGCTCTCAGTTACATACTAACATACTAAAATGCCAGCAGAATAGGCCTAACGGTCTTTCGTGTCTGCTCATTTGGTCAGCCCCCACCCTGGGAGCTGATCTTGCTGCCCCCCCTCTTCCTCTCCCTCTCTGGTTTCTCTCTTCCCAGTCCCAGATAATCTCAATGCACTAGATTTTGTTTCCAGAACCCTAGCCCTGTACCTGTCCCACCCCCTCTTGAGCCCCTCCACCATCTCTGCTCCCACCAGCCCCCTGGTAGCTCATTCCATGGTTCCACCACCCTCTCAGTGAAGTAGCACCTCATCCTTTCTCTCTTTAATCCCCCCCAGCTTCCACCAATGCCCTCTAGTTGGCCCCCTCCTTCCTTCAGAGCACCCTGACTGCTCCTCCCCTATTTACCCTCTTCATCTACCAGAAGACCTCTATCATGTCCCCCCGGTCCCTTCTCTCTTCCAATGTGTACATATTTAACTCTTCGAGCTTCTCCCCATAGGTCCTATCTCCCAAGCCCCAAATCATTTTGGTTGCCCTCCTCTGGACCCTCTCCAGGAGTTCAATGTCCCTCTTTAAAAGTGGCCTCCAAAACTGCACACAGTACTCGAGGTGCTGCCTCACCAAGCAGTTATACAGTGGAAGTATCACTTCCCTCCTTCTGGAGGTGATCCCCCTAGAGATGCATCCAAGCATTCTGTTGGACTTTGCTGCTGCCCCCCTACAAGTCTCCAAGTTGTTCATCTTGACATTCGCCACCACTCCCAAGGCCCTCTCAGCCATCAAGACTTGTAGCAATCCCCCCTCCTGGGTGTACACTTGGCCCGGGTTTCTGGCTCCCAGGTGCAGTACCTTGCATTTCCCTGCATTGAACCTCAGCTTCCACTTTCTAGACCACCTTTCCAGAGCCTTCAGGTACCCCTGTAGGGCCACCCTTCCCTCCTCCCCATCCACCACCGCCCCCAGTTTTGAGTCACCTGCAAAGAGACTCATCTCACTCCTGATACCCTTCCTTATGTCAGGGACATAGGCGTTGAACAGGAGGGGCCCAAGGACTGATCCCTGAGGGACCCCACTAATGACTCTCCTTGGGGATGAGTCTATCCCACCAACCACAACCCTCTGGGTCCAGTTCTGGAGCCAATTTCCTATCCATCTGATCATCTGGTTCCCCAACCCCATGTTCTCCAGCTTATCCAACAGGACCCCATGAGGAAAAGAGTCAAACATCCTGCTAAAGTCAAGAAAGAGGACGTCCACTGGTCTACCCAAGTCTACGGCACTCATCACCCTATCATAGAACTCCACAAGGTTTGTCTGACATGACTTCCCCAGGATGAATCCATGCTGTCTATTGTCCAGGCACCCCAACTTTTCCAGGTCCCCCCTAGTCTCTCCTTAACAATGCCCTCCATCACATTGCCCACCACTGATGTCAGGCTGACAGGCCTGTAGTTCCCTGCCACCTCCCTTAATCCCCTCTTTTGGATAGACACTATATGCGCCATCTTCTAGTCCTGGGACTCCCACCTTGTCCTCAGAGAGATGCTTAAAAGCTCCACCAGGGGTTTTGTCAGGACAACCGCCAGTTTCTTCAGCACTCTGGGATGTAATTTATCTGGCCCTGGTGCTTTCTCCACCTTAAGGGACCTGAGGGCTTCCCTCACTCTCTCTGCCATGATTTCCACCTCTGCTGCCTTGTCCCCCTGCTTTGCCTTCCCCCACCTGCCAGTGATGCCCCCCTGTCCACAGACCCGCTGATCGGTAAGGGTCCTCCCCTCAGTTTCACCATCTCCACCCATGTATGATGCAGCCCTCCATTTTCCTTGGTGAAAACTGAGGTGAACTACTCATTTAGTACCTCAGCCTGCTCCCCTGGGTCTTGTGCTCATCCCTCCCCTGTTTTTATCCTGCTAATCTGCCCCTTCACCCTTCGTTTTTCCCCAATGTATCTACAGAACCCATTGTTCCCTCTCTTAATTTCCCTGGCCAGGTTCTGCTCCTTCCTTGCCTTAGCTGCCCTCATCACCCTAGTGGCCATGCTGGCCATCAGCTCATACTCCCCTCAATTCATTTCACTCCTTGAGCACTTGAATTGCATATAGGCCACCTTCTTTCACCTCAACACCTCCTGAACCTCCCTGGTCCACCAGCAGGGTTTTCAGGCCCTACCACATTTTTCGTCTTACACTTGTGCAGGTGCTGGTAGCATCCTGCATCCCCCTTCTGATGATTTCACACCTACTGTCACCATCCATGTCTGGCACAATCCCATCCAAGTGCTCCTTAAGGATTATTGCCATTTCCTTGAAATCCGCCCCCCTGAAGTCAGTTTCCTCCATCTTTGTGCAGCCTTCTACCCCTCCTAGGTTCAGGCAGAACCAGACTGTGGCATGGTCACTTCCCTCCAATGGGTCCCTTACTTCCAGGCCCCCAATCTGGTCACTGTCTGCCAGGACCACATCCATTATCCGCGCCTCCCTGGTCAGTTCCCCCACCTGCTGAGATAGGAACGCATCCTGAAAGACATCCAACAACCTCGGTTCCCTGGCCACCGAGGATGTCATGGTCTCCCAGTCTGTTTGTGGCATGTTTAAGTCAGGAACAGACTGACTTAAACATGCCACAGTTACTACAGTATATTAATTTTGACTATTTGTGTACAGCCAGCTGGCTAAGTGACCCTGGTATTCAAACTTACACCTTTATAATTTTGGCCATTGCCTTTTAATGCCACATGGATGGTCAGCATTTTGCATATCGTAGGTGAGGGGGGAGAGATAGGGAATATTGTTTAACCAGGAGTAGCACACTAAGCTGAAGTTTGTTTCCAGATGAGACCTGGGAGCACAAGGAAGTTAAGTGACTTGCTCAGGATTACACAATATGCACCTAAGTGGCTGTGGGATTCAAACCCAGGTCTGCAGATCTGTAGATCTGTCAAGATTGTGGAGTAATGTGGACCACCTGCAACTGCTGTGTTTTCCCATGTGGGAGTGACATTTGTTTTATACAATGGCAATCACTCACACTGGATGTTTATACAGTTGCCAAGCTAGCCACCTTTTCAGTTGTAAGTTAATTAGATCTTCTGAAGGACTTTGGTAGTGGAGGGAGATGAGTGTTATTTTGCTCTGACAATTGCCCCTTGCTAAGCTGATTTTACTACTCCACATTTACTGAGGGTAGTTATTTTCCTGTGCCTTGCCTGGAGAGTCTGCATTTAGCCACTTTTTACAGGCTGTATGAATTATTAGCTGTTTGGAGGATTTGTCAGTCTGTGTAGTGGAGTGTGTGCTATGTTTTGATAATTGTAAATTGTGCCTTTTTTACTGTTGGAGGGACATCAAAAGATTATTTTCAACAAACTCTGTTCAGTGTTCTTTATGCTAAATAATTTTCAGCGCTGTGCTAAGTAGTTGTGAGCTGGTTCCCCAAGTAGTGGTTTGTTGGTTTTTATATTGTTATACCTATGTTTGTGTTATTTTGTATGTGATGTAGCCTTTTGTGGAAGGGGTGTGGAACTATTCACTATTATATGTATCTACATTGGCCAGCCTAGTGGCCTCATGCATAGCCACTCATATGTCATAGATGGCAAGCTGACTACAGAATGGTGTTATTTCTTTCTGCTCTCAGTTTATGTTGCTTCTGGTGGTTTTCCTGTTTGAATATTATTATTTTACAGCCCTGTTGGCTGTTTTGCCATTCCTTGGTGGTGGTGGGGGGATGGGAGATGGGAGGAGGGGAATGGACCTCTTCCGAACTGACTTATAAGGTCCTATCTTGGAATGTTCAGGGGTGGAATGGTCCTGTCAATTGCACGCAGGTCCTTTCACATATAAAGAATCTGGAGGGCAGATTATATTTTTACAGGAAATGCATTTGACTAAATTGTAGGTGGAAAAGTTAGCCAAGAGGTAGAAGGATCAGCGTTATACAACATCCTTTACCAGTAAGATGAGATGGGTGATGATTCTGTGCATTAAAGAGGTCAACTGGGATATTCAATAGGTACATAGTGATACCCAGGTCAGGTGAACTGTGTTGGTGAGTATATTGGATAGGTCCCTGATGACCTTAGCCTCAGTTTATGGACCCAATGAGTATGGTACCCCTTTTTTCCTTTATATCTCTCAAGTACTTTCGGACATTGGTGGAAGGGAGCTAATTATAGTAAGTAACATAAATGAGGTCCCAGATATTCCATATGTGACCACAGTGGCCAGTCCACTGAACTGGACACCCCTGGGTCTCAGGCTCTAGGTTGAGTAATAGGAGAACATGGATCATTGGATTTACGGTGATTGGGCCACCCCTCTGACAGAGACTGTACTTATTATTCATCTTTACATAAGTCTAACCATAGGATAGATATATATTTGGTTTCTTCTGGTATCACCAAGGGGACGTTAGCTTCTACCATTGAATCTATCCTTATTTAGGACCACTCCCCCCATTACATTCATCTTCCAGCAGGAGGGACCAGGCTCAGAGGCAATGTGCTGGCACTGTGTCAGCTTACTGGCTTGACATCCCCTTTAACTCGTGGCTAAAGCAGGAAGTGCAGGATTATCTGGCTCTTGATCATACCAGAGAGATAGCCATGAAATGAGTTGGAGAGGGTCTCAAAGCCCATCTATGGGGCACAATAATAGCCTGTGCTTTAGCTCATAAAATAGAGAGCTGCCTCAGACATCAGTTTTTAGAAAGGAAGTTGGAAACCTTAGAAAAGCAACATAAAGCAGGACAGCCTAACACATTCCTCCTTCAAACCCTTAGGTAAGTAAAGTATCAGACTTATACATTGAGGATGCAGCAAGAACAGATTGGCCTCTACCAAACTCAGCAAGTGTACTAGGAAAGGGGGAAAGAAGGCAGGATGTTTCTTCACCTATTACATTAAGCAAGTAGCAGTAGACAGTAAAATACCAAGCATTAGGGAAGGGGGCAGGTCATTACAGACCCTGTACATATAACATAGAAACATAGACTTTGACGGCAGATAAGGACTGCTTGGCCCACCCAATCTGTCCATTTCCCTACCTACTGAATAATCTGCAGAGCCCAGTTAACCACAGCCTACTTCCTCCTACCACCCATCAGAATTGCCGTATGTCTGTCCCATGCAATCTTGAATTCCTCCACTGTTCTTAACTCCATGGCCTCCTCAGAAAGGCCATTCCATGCATCCACCACCCTCTCCATGAAAAATATTTCCTCTCTATGTCCCTGAGCCATCCCCCCTCTATCTTCAAATTGTGCCCCCTTGTTCTTGCATATCTCTTGTTCTGAAATATGCTACTATCTTGGACTTTGTTGATTCCACTGAGGTACTTAAAAGTTTCTATCATGTCCCCCATCTCCCTCCTTTTCTGGAGGGTATACATATTAAGTTCCTTTAGTATCTCTTCGTATGGCTTCTGGTGCAGACCTTGCACCATTTTAGTTACCTTCTGCTGGACAGCCTCCATCTGATATGACTATCGCCAAGTCCCTTTCCATTTTTCTTGTTGTTAGTACACCCCATTGTGTACTCTACCCCTGGGTTTTGGTTTCCCAGGTGCATTACTTTGCACTTCTTCCTATTGAATCTAAGCTGCCATACTCATGACCATTCCTCACACCTTGCCAAGTTCCTTCTCATCCTTGTATATCAAACCTGTTTCAGATCTTTGTGGCATCTGCAAAGAGGCATACTTTCCCTTCTAGTCCCTCTGCTATGCCACTCATTTATTTTTTTTATTTAAAAATTTCATAACTGGGAAAGGTACCATAAGCGAAGCTCATTTCTAGGTATAACCCAGGGAATGGGGAAACAGACAAAACAGAGAGTAAAATATAATATAATGACAAAGTAACACAGTTGTACATAGAATTGGTATTAACATACAGTAATTATAATATGATACATTGTGTACACAAATATTTATAAAATAATGCTGGAAAACTAATAGAGTATATCAGCTATATGGAACAATTCCACAGAATATGCATAATGGCTTAAGATGGAGAATGGAGATGTGAGACAGGGGGAGAAGACAGAATTGGTAATAGGGATGAGGATAGGTGCAGGATGAGTTAGGGTTAGTCTGAATAATTGCTTAATGGCAGGAACGGAGGGGGTGAGGCAAGTAAGGGGGATATTGTTCCACAGGGAAGAAAGCCTGTAACGTGGGTGCTTCCAGCAAACCCGATCTGATTGACCAGGACTTTTCCCCTGCTTCAGCCACATGGCACTTTTTACAAATAGATTTTCAATAGAACTAAACACATTTTTATTTCTGCCACTAGAGGGATTCTTGGTCTTTCTACACAAATCACTGTACTCAATCATGGGCAATATGGCCTGCATTATCATTCTACTTCTAATCCTGGCAAAAATTATGACTCATAAAGCACTGATTCATGCTAAGTCAGAAGTCATCCCAGCCTGGGAACCCACAATCATAGTTCCTGCTGCAACTTCATATTGCTTCCCTACTCTTAATCTGTCGGGTTTTCATTTTAATTCTCATCCCTCTCCTCTGGCCCTCCTCACTTCACCAATGTCTTTCTGTGCACTTCCCCTGCTACCCTTGAATGGGCATGTGAACATCTCCTATGACCTGGCTAGACTTACCTCAATGACTGAACACCACGTAAGAACCCATACGAAAAGAGCCCACTTCTACCTGATAAATGACCTCAAGAAAATGTTTCTAATTCTCCTTTTCTGTTCAGGCAATGTCGAACTAAATCCAGGTCTCCCAACTCAAATCACTTCACCGTCAGAGTTTGCAGCTGCTTCTGGGATGAAACTGATGAAGGTCAATATTCTAAGCCTGCTCAAAAAACTTGATCATCTTCAAGTTTGGGCAGCCCACACTGACCCAGATCTGATTATAATTATTGAGTCATGGCTAAAAAAGACCAACACTGATCCACAAATTACTATACCGAGCTTCAAGCTCTTTAGGGCTGATAGAGATTTGAGGGGGGGAGTGGTTGTATACGCCAAATCAAAATTTGATGTTAGCAGCATTTTCTGTAAAACTAAGCCCAAGGAATACAAGATTGTCTCACTTAAACTTCACCTTCCATCCTCAGAGTGCATCGCAATCATTGGTGGCTATAGACCCCAGTCAGGAGGCACAGAAATTCTTAATGTGTTGAAATCCATAACTTTGGCTGCTAACATGGAAACAATAATCTTAGGGGATTTCAATGTGGATTAGCTCACTGCTAAATCCCACTCCCTAAAAGCCATCTGTGATGAGCTGGGTCTTACACAGACAGTAACTGAACCCACAAGAATCATTGCTTCTAACTCTGCCAACAGCTCACTCTTAGATGTCATCTTAACTTCGCATCCCCATAAAATCTCACATTCTGCAGTTTTCCATAATGACATAAGTGACCACAGTATCATTGTATGTACAAGATTCCAATCTAAAACCCAGCAGAACCCTAAATTCAGAATCAAATGCTCATTCCGTAAATTCGACTCAGTAAACTTCCTAACCAATCTAGCTACGATCAGGTGGCAAGACCTATATCTTGCCAAATCTGCTGATGCCGCTGTCTCTGGCCCAAATGGCAACTCCTCACACCCTAATTAACAAGCACGCCTCTTATTAAAATGAGAGTGCAGAAAATCTCAGATCCGTAGTTTACCCAAGAGCTCAAATCTGCACTTACCAATACAGACAAGCTATGGGCTAGGGCCAGGCACACAAAGGACCCAGCAGACTGGCAGGCATTTAGAACTGCCAGAAATGCCTGTGTTAAAAGTGCACGTGCTACTAAAGCAAACTTCTACATCTCCACTCTGGATCACGCCAAAGGGAACTCCAAAAAATTCTGGAAGACACTGAGATCCATTGAAGGCCATCCTGCTGCTTCCTCCCTTCCCACCAAGATTCTGGCCAAGGACTGGATGGTTGAAAATAAACTGTGAATCCTTGAAGAACTTAACCTTCACTTTGCCACTGCCAGGTTGGCATTCAACTCCTCCCCATACACTAGCCGAGTGAATAGCAAAACTAGCCCAGATACTACACATGCTACTCCACCTCATCCCTTCCAGTTGTGCCTGTTTAGCTACAAAGAAGTTGAAGACATAATTCCTAGCATTGAAACCAAGAAAAGTGCAGGGGATGATGGCCTTGAATCATTTCCTTGCAGTTAGGCTATGCCCAGCTCACAGACCCCATCCTTCACATCTTCAACCTTTCTATTACCACAACCACTGTTCCATCCTGCTGAAAATCTACCCATATTCTTCCTCTCTTCAAATCAGGAGATCCTTGTGACTTAAACTACTACCGTCTTATTTCTATCTTGCCTGTTTCTCCAAAGTGCTGGAAAACCTATATACAACCAACTAAAAAATCACTCTAAGCACACTCACTCCTAAACCCGGCCCAATCTGGCTTCAGGTTGAAGCACAGTACCATCTCAGCCTTGGCTAAAGTCTCTAATGACTGAATCCATGCTATGGACACCAAGAAGGTTACTGTGCAGTCTTTCTAGACCTCAGTAGGGCCTTCGACACTGTAGACCATCACCTCCTAATCACCTGTCTTGCATACATAGATGCCACTCCACTTACCTTACAGTGGTTTAACAGTTATCTCACAGGAAGGATACAAAAAGTCAAAACTGATGGCCTACTATCTGCTCCCCTTCCAACTGCCAGAGGAGTCCCTCAAGGCTCCATCCTAGGACCAACTTTTTCCCTGTACATCAACATCCTTGACTCCTACATAAAGAACACTAGCATACATTGCTTTGTGGACAATATGGTTTTGTACGCATCAGGCTTTGACCTTAACTGAAGTCAGGAAGCACTCCAAGCTGACTTTATCCAGTTAGAAAGCAACCTTATCAATGCCAAGCTTCTCTTAAATGCCAAAAAACAAGACAATGATTTTCTAGAGACTTGTCTTGTCTGGTGCCCTACCTACCCCACCTAAAAACTTCATAGTTACCTCCCTAGGTGAACCCTTGGAAGTCGTACCTAAATTTAAATATCTAGGTATGTGGATAGACAACAAGCTTTCCTTCAATGACCACATCAAGGATCCATCAAAGAGACTTAAAGCATGCTTGGGTTTCTTCTTTAGAAATAGGACCCTCTTTTCTCTCACGACCTGCAAAAGATTTGTCCAAGCAACATTCCTTCCCTTGCTTGACTACGGAGACATTATCTTTATCTCTTCCCCAACCTTGAGCCTATCTAAACTGGATGTACTCTATCACTGTGCCCTTCATTACTAACTCTGCGTACAGGACCCACTACTGTGATCTTTATGCAGCAGTTGGGTGGACCTCTTTTGCCACCAGATGCCTCCTGCATGCTGGCATTTGGACCCTCAAATTACTACTCCACAAACTGCCTGTCTATTTAACGTCTCTTATACACATCTCGCATAGCACCTACTCCCTAAGGAACTCTGACCTTATCCTACTAGATGTTCCCAGGTCACGTAACACAGCTGGCCAAAGAGCCATCTCATACACCCTCCCAAAAATTTGGAACCAACTACTAGCCATGCTGAAGCTAACCAGCATCGTATCAATTAACTCCTACAAAACAATAGCTATCTCTAAATTAAAAGACATATGTAGGTGCTACTAGGCCCCCAACGCCAAGTCAACTTCCTAGGCACCAACTGGCCCTCTACTTATTAAGCTGAAATGTGTTGCATAATTTAGGGCAAGGTTAAAGCTGGAATGTACTACATATATAGGATAAGGACTTCTATTGTGTATACCTCTTGTATTATATATTTTTTTCTTTGTTGTTTTACATTTTATATCTCCTGTCTATGTAATTGTGAACTGTATGTGTATGTGCCTCAGGACCTCCTTGTGAATAAGCTTGCTCAACGGAGTCTTTCCTGCAATAAACTTGACCTTGAACTTGTAAGAGAAAGTCAGTTTTCTGACTGAGGTGCGGATTCATGGGTGTGCAAAAGTGCAGGTATCAATTTATCATGAGTTGTACTGGAATGGCGTGGCAGGTTAGATGATAGATGCAAGGTAAGGTGGGAGAGTTAAGAACCTGAACTTAAAAATGAGGGTGGAGCAGTGCGATAAGCATCTCTGTGAGAGGGACTGAAGGGATAGGGGAGAGTAGAAGTTGCAGTGGTGAGTTAGATGGGGGAGTTAGTGGTGAACTGACAAAAGGCATGGTAAAGGATGTTGAGTTTGGAGAGGGAGGTCACAGGGCAGCACTGTAGACCACATCTTCATAGTCAATGGTAGGGAGGACCCATTTGATCACTAGGTCACTTTTGACAGGGAGGGGGAGACTAGCCTTGTGGTGGTACAGCAACTCTAGTTTAAGACACAGTTTGGAGTGTAGGGCATTAAAGTGGGAAGAAAAGTCAAGTGAGGGATCAAGCCAAACCCCAAGGTACTTATATGGAGGGACATTTTAGAGGGGAGTGTTCTCTCCAGACAGGAAGGTGGGTAGAGCTTGAATCCTAGCAAGTTTTTGTTTGGTTCCAAAAGTCATAGCAACAGGTTTCTTTTAAGTTCAGTTTTAGAGAATTAGCATTGAGCCAAGCAGTAACTGCGATGAAGTCCTCTTGCAGGGGGGTTTGAACAGCTGAGGCAGATGAACCAGAAAGGAAAAGGATAGTGTCATCCTCATACATGTTGATCTTGGCATGGAAGCGTACATAAGGGAAGTTACCAATGAACAGAGAAAACAGAACAGGACCTAGGATCAAACCTTGGGTACTCCTGCCATGATAGGGAGGGAAGAGGATAGGATGTTATTTATTTTACCAGCTGGGAATGGCCAGTTAAATAGGATCTGAACCAGGACACAGCAGGAAGTGACAGGCCAGAGGCACTCAGTTTGTTTAGCAGGAGTGGGTGGGACATGGAGTCAAAGGCCTTCACTAAGTCAAGAAAAATGGCTGAGGTGATGAAACCTTGATCCATAGCAGAGTGGATGGCATCAGTAAAGTGGAGAAATGAGGAGGTGGTGGAATGATACTTTCTGAATCCAGACTGAACAGGGAACAGAGTGTTGGAGGAAAGGAGGAACTCCTTTAACCTAGAGAAGGCTCTGTGAGGTTTTAAATTGGTGCCACGAGAGATCATGGCACTTACACATAGGCAAAATTTCAGTGGTGATCCAGGGGTGGTGAAAGCATTTAACTCCGACAGATTTTAGAGGGAATGTGTATCCCAGACTTTTAGAAAAATGAATGTGAAGTGAGTGAAGGCAGCACCAACGGAGAGGGAGGAGAGGATAGGAGACCAGTTGGCCAAGACCAGGTCATGAAGAAGTTTACTAGTGTCAGGGGATCAAAGGGGTTGATACTGGGTGCATTTAGGAGGACTGGGGGCAGGACAAAACTTCCTGATGCAGAAGGTGGGGCAGTGGTCTCTAAGCACATCAGGTAGTATACAAGCAGAGTAGATATGGTGGGGATGGGTTGATAGCACCAAGTCAAGCAGGGAGTGAGACTGGGACTGAGGGTTAGGGTGAGTGGGTTCGTATATCAACTGAGTCAAGTTTAAAGCTTCAGTCTGCTGACAAAAGTTGAGTGATGAGGGGCATAGCCAGTCTGGATTAAAGTCTGCAAAGAGGATGATTTCACCTGTTCCTGCAAGTGTGGAGGCAGTGGCAATGCAGAAGGTGAGGGAAGAAAGGAAGAATTTTGGGGAGGCATAAAGGACACCCACCAAAAGGGGCATGGCAGATGGAAAATGGAGTTTGGCTACAAGGAGCTCATGGGACAGGGAAATAACTTACTTGTGGGAAATAATGCAAGATAGGGAGTTACGGGAATAAAGAGCAACTCTTCCACCCCTTTAACCATGGCCTTGCCGATGGAAGGAAAAGACAGGAAGGGCCAACTGATTGTCTGGGATGCAGGAGGAAAGCCATGTTTTGGGAGATGCATAGTATGTCAGGGGATTGTTGGGTGACCCATTCTTTTAACTCATCCAATTTAAGAAGTAGGCTTCTAAAACTGATATGGAAGATTCTCAGTCCTTTAGAATGTGCCAAAGGTGATGGGTGGGATGGTGCAGGGGTCAGGGTTTGGTGCAATGCCAAAAGCCAGTAGTAGGAGAGGGAACAGAAAGAGCTTGTGACAGCCACTATTTTTGCGCTTAAGTCAGTAGCAGTGGGTTGGGACTCACAAGGGGGGCATGGGGGAACATAGCCTGTGAATAACTTCTAAGTTTTGTACAGAGCTTTTGAGAAACCATGAGTGTATCAGGAAGGTAGAGTATGAGGAGCTTGAGGGGTGGGGGGGTGAAGGGAAACAGTAACGGGGTAGAGTTGTCACAGAGGAGGCAGGAAACAGAGGTAGAGGTATTGGTATGGGACAAGGGAGGGTGAAGGGGAGAGGTAGGAAGACAGAAAAGGAGGGCTAGGAGAGGGAAGTAGAGACTGCAGAGGATGGCCATGGGGATACAAAGGAACTGTCAGATGTTAAGGCAGTTGCCTATTACAATTTGAGGAAATTTAGATATAAAATTAAATCTGCAGATGGGGAGATGGACGGTGGCCAGAACTTATACAGAGTGTCATAGCAATTTACCCAAAGTTGCTGTGAACAGTGGCCATTTGCAGCTAGGGGGAAATATGAATTTAAGTCCTGCAGGTAGAGAGATGGATAGTGGCAGAAGTAATGCAGAGTGTCACTGCAATTAACCAAAAAAATTTGTTGGGAATCAACCAATGGAAGGAATTTGTAGTTTGTAAATGTAGGACTCAGAAACAGGTGAAGAAAGCTCTCTAGTGGTAGAAGAGTATAAGGAGCTGATGGGAAAATTGAGAGATAATCTTTTGCTGTGATTGGTTCACTGATAGAATAAATCTAATCACTCAGATAGGGTGGATGGGTAGGGGAAGGTGGGGAGACATTGCATAGCAGTGTTGGGAAGCACTTGCTAGAAAGCACACTCTGAGTCAGCTAAGCCATAGGGCACCGAATACAGTTAAGCCCGAAACTTATTTAAAAGAAGATTACAGGGCTTTAGGATAAGCTGCTTGAGGTGCTTGAGTACAGGTTCAGCCATGGAATTAATTAGGCCACTGAATGAAATTTAAAACAAGCCACTGAACTGAATTAATTGCCGGTACGCAGCCATGGCTAATGGAATGATGGTACCATCAAACACTGACATTAAATACAATTAATTATATGCTGACATTAAAGAGGACCGGTCCCAGTACTGAACCCTGTGGTACTGCACTAGTAACTCCCCTTTCTTCTGAGTGGACTCCCTTTACTATTACCCTCTGTATCCTGTTGTCCAGCCAATTTTTAGGGCTGCAGGAAGGCGGAGCCTGCAGCCCTATTACATCAGCTCCAAAAATGAGCTACAGGATTCAGACCAAAGAATACCTCTTTTGGAGTTTAACATGATCCTTCCACCTCATTACAGCCCTTCAATTTAACCCTTTCACTGCTGCAGACTGAACATCTATCCAGAGCACAATCAAATAGATTCATTCTAGTTCTTTCAGCAGCCTAGGGATTAAGAAGCAAATGTTCTGGAGAATCACCTCTCCTCCCCAACCTTGTTTCCATTTAAATCCAATTTGGTAAACAGCATTTTTAGAGCTAATGAAAGAGGGCTGCATAAAGCCATCTTGCTGTCAGTAGCTGGAAAAATGGAGTACCACAGCACACATTTTGGGAGTTTTCAGTGTATCCTTCTACTCTGCCTGCAGTATTTAGCACTGTTTCTAGATCCCCTTAAATATTGTGCCTCATAAAAGAGCTTAAGGCAGTAATGGCTGTAATTTCTATTGAAATACATTCATCATTTCAAGAGCATGTAAAATAAATAGCAATGACTAACTAGCTAACTTCCATAAACAACGAAAATATTAGTTCCTTTCAGTGGCACTTCTTTTCCTGCATGCTAGCATATTTACCTGATTCTGCACTACATGTATTGATTTCCTGTAAAATGTTTATTTAAAGCTTAGCTATTTATAATAATTAGATAGTTAATAAAGCTGTATACCTTTTCTGGTATTTTAATGGTTTCAACTCCCCATTTTCAGATTACCTTGCAATACATTTGAGTCTTAACTTTTGATTATGCTGATCATTAATTTTCAGCCTTCTTTTGTGCTTTTATATATCTTGAAGAAAATGCCTATAGATGTCTGCTGCAAGTGCATTTTAATTGAACTAAGTTTTAGTTTTACAGTATGACAACCTAATTTGTCAGAAGGGACTGTAGTGTTATTGGGTGTGTTTTCTTTGGGGGGCAGACATCTGACAACCTATACTGCTAAATTAACATTTCCTGCTGCAAACTGACAACACATAGACAAATATCATTAGGTGTGTTTTAACCCACATTTTACATATATAAGATTTAGAGTTTGTTTTGCAAATTTCTCACCTCTTTCATTTATTTTTTCTGGCTGCTGTCCACCTCCACATTTACATGTTTTATTTCTATTTGATCAAGATTCACAGCATGTAATGCCAGCAACTGTGGCAGCTCCAGCTACCATTGGTTACCAGGGTACTGGCTAGGCACTACAGTTGGAACCCAGGGCACCTATTATAACTCAAATGGAAAAGCATATATGCATATTCATGCTTGCTTCTTGGAGTATTTGAACTAATGATGAATGTTATGTTTCTAAAAATAAAAATGCTAATTCCATTTTATTTTTTTACAGGGGATGGCCCTGCTTTTTCTGTCTTGGTGTTGGGGGTACGGATGGCCCAGCTTATCTTAGCTTGTGATGGATGTCTCTGCTTCTCCTGGCTCAAGGAGAGGCAGAATGTTCTGCCTCTGCTTTCTTTAGCAGAAGAAGCTGGGCCACATAACCCAGAAGATAGGACCACCCCAAGTCAGGAAAAGCAGGGCCATCCCAAGCCAGGAGAAACAGGGAGATTCCCTTCCCCAAAGCCAAAAGAAGCAGAGCCATCCTCACCCCCCAAGAATCAGAGCCCACCCTCCCACCAGGAAAAGCAAAGCTATTCCTCCAAGGGCAAGAGAAGTAAAGCTTCCTCATCACCCGAACAAGAAGAAATGGCCATCTCAATCCTTTACAGTAGGTATCCACCTACCAAAATGGTCCTCAATGGACTGACCACCCACAGTGGCAGGCCAGGAGATCGAGGGCCATGCTCTCTTTTGAGTCTCTCCCCTCCCATCTTCTTCCCACAGTACTTAGACATTTTCAAATAAACCCATCTACTTACCTTAACAAAAAGGCACAAGCTGTCAGAACCCTGTCTCTCTGGTTCTGCAGGCAGTTGCTTTCTTGGCTGTTTTTGCTGCTAGTAGGACTTTTACTTGAGTGTCTGACTCTGTGCTGCAGCTACTGGATGGGCATGGTGGCTAGCTGGTGCTGCACTCTCTCATTACCGACCAGGCTGCTCTAGTGTTTTATGGAAAAAGCACAGCATAGTACAGCTCTTTTAAGGTTAACTGTACTACTGGGTTGGTGGGGGCTTCTGTGCTGTAGCTTGCAAGCAATAGCAATGCTGTTCTGGTTTGGTGGGCATGGTTGACTGGGGGACTCTTGATTCAGGCAGCTAGGCAGTCACCAGGAGCCAAGCCACAGTGCCACTCCCTGCCCTAACACTGGGTGCTCAGTTATAGGGTAGGGTGGTAAACTAAAATGAAAGCAAGTAGCCACATGCTGCTCAACCCTGGTGCCATCAGACTTCCCCAATTCTGACATCAACTGCCTAAACCTAGAGTCAGACAGTAAATGAATAAAGTAAGCAAACAATGACAGCCAAACCCCAGGGTTGCCAATCCTCCATTCTAGCACTAGGTTCCCATCCCCCTGGTCCAACAGTCAATGAAAAAAGTAAGCAGACAATGGGAGGACATCTACAGTGATATTTTAGAAAGAAGCGTTAGTTGTTTTCTGCATTAATCTATTGTAGCATTGCTCCCTGCTATTCATTGTACTATTGCACATTTGTGTACTTGCCACTTGTACATCGAATAGAAAACAGTGTTATTCCATAGTCAGCAGTAAAACTTTAATTTGCTTAATAGAAAAGCATATGGGAATTCATATGATGAATACTAATAATAACAAAGGCGCAGTAGTGCAATGAATATCAAGGAGTACTGTTATGCCATATTGGGGCAAAAACAACTAACGTTTCAGTCCAGAAGTAGAGTTTTATTAGAGTTAGCAACATAATGCAGAAATTGCCTTATATTATGTGTCACTAGGTCTGAATAGCACATATATGAACAGCGCAGTCAATAACAGCACCTCTATACAGCACTATAGACATATAAACATAGACTTTGACAGCAGATAAGGACCACTTGGCCCACCTAGTCTGCCCATTTCCCTACCTAGAGGATAAGCTGCAGATTCTATTTAACCAACAGCCTATTTCTTCCTAACCCCCACAAAAATTGCCTTATGTTTGTCCCATGCATTCTTGAATTCTCCCACAGTTTTAGAACCCACAACCTCCTCAGGAAGGCTGTTCCATGCGTCCACCACCCTCTCTGTGAAAAAATACTTCCTCACATTGCCCCTGAGCCATCCCCCCATCTTCAAATTGTGTCTCCTTGTTCTTACACATCTCTTTTTCTGAAAGATGCTATTCTCTTGGACTTTGTAGATTCCACTGAGGTATTTAAACCATGCAGAACAGTGGCAGGAACAAATGTAGTAAATAAAGGCAATGCCACTTATAGTGGTCTCAAAGCACACTGACAACTGCTACCAGTCCAAACACTTATTTTTAGTGGGGGCTCTCCCCCCCACACCTTTAACTAAAATTATTAACTCAGAGTTGGAGTTGGATTACGGAAACTACATTTTGAATGCCAGGATTATAACCCTGATTTCCACCACCATTGTGGCCAAGCAGCTCCATGTATCAGTCCTCTTTGCCACAGGAGCAGCTCATCCACCATTTTTGATTTCCCAGCCCTTGTCTTCTTCCTAGTATTATGGACAGTGACCTGGGTAGCACTTACAGCACAGCACTGTTTAATCCTTGTCTCTGTCTGTGGTACGCCATTCAGACATCGCTGTTTTTTTCTTATGCTATATTTGTAGCACTATTGTATCCAGTTATTATATTATCCACCACCAGTGATGTGTACAAATAAAAATTTTAAACAATGAATATGATGCATCCTCAGGATAGGCGGAGGCACTTAACATATTGCAACCAGCAATTAAGGTAATGAAAAGTATATCAAACCTGGTTTACACTATCCCAAAGGCATATTCCACAGTTGGTTAGTGCATGTAATTATAAAAAAAGCTTTACATATAAACCCCAGTATCAGGAAATCTAAACCGTATAGAATCCATTTTGTGGATGTTGGCGTGAAGCAATGAGGATATAAAATTGACAGGTATTCATTTATATATCACTTTTTTGAGAGACATTTTCTTTAGAACTATGGAACCAATGAACTTCACAGTACAATGATTCTAAATAACAGGAATCTATTCAAAAGCATTAAATGAAAAGTATGGCATTATTATATGAGATGCTTAGCTATGATGGATCTATACCGTTGGGGCTCGCTACAGCCTGGGTGTGAATGATTTCTATAGACAATCTTTATTTCCTGTATATAAAGATGGCAGGTATACTTTGCAACAGAAGTGTTTTTTTGTTGTTATTGTATTACAGTATGATTATGACAAAATGGCCATCTGATATAATAATGTCCTACTTTTTGTTGTTTTTTTTAGAATAAATGCCTGTATTTTGTATCGCAGAGTTCATTGGATCCACAGTGCAAGAGAAAATGTCTCTCAAGAGAAGGAATATATATATATATATATATATATATATATATATATATGGATAACACTCTAAACATTTTATATCCTCAGTGCTCACCCTCGCATGTGCAAAATGGACTTCATATACATTTATATTTACTATTATTGTGGTTTATATATAAATTATTTTTAATACGCTCATCTACTAAGCAACTGTTAAAAATATGCCTTGAGAGTAGTTAATACCAGGTCTGATGTTATACTTTTCATTACCTTTATTGCCAGTTGTAATTTTATGAGCCTCTTGTATCCTAAGGATGAACAACATTCCTTTCCTGCAGCCCCATCAACTCTGGCCAATGTTTGTTTAATTCAAGCTACCACCCTGGGATCCACTTCCAGGGTGGCTAACTTCTTTAATCTTTTGTGTGTGACTGTGTCAAATGCCTTGCTAAAGTCTAGGTAGGCCATGTCCACAGCCCCCCTCAGTCTACTACTTTGGTGACCCAGTCAAACAAATCTATGAGATTTGTCTGACATGACCTTCCCACTGTGAATTCATACTACATTGGGTCCTGTGTCCCACTGACCTCTAGGTACTCAACAATTCTTTCTTTCAGAAGTGATTCCATCATTTTCCTACCACTGAGGTCACATTAGCAAGTTTGTAGTTTTCTGCCTCTGCCTTGCTCCCACTTTTGTGAAGGAGAATCACATCCACCCTCCTCCAGTCCTCAGGTACAGCACCATCCTCCCATGATTTGCTAAAAAAGGTAGTTAGTGGTGTCACAAGTTCTCCCCTTAGTTTGTTTAGAATTCCAGAGTGAATCCCGTCAAGCCCCATTGCCTTGTTCACTTTCAGTTTTAGGAGTTCTTTCAGGACCCTTTCATCTGTGAATGGGCTGGGATCAACACCTCTATCTAAAGTGCTTCTATTGATTGGTATTGGTACTGCCCCCGTCTCTTCTTTTGTAAATACTGAGCAGAAGTATTCATTCAGTATCCCTGCTTTTTCACTGTCACCATCTGCCCACACCCTCCTCTTTATTAAGCCTCACTATCCCTCCCTTGGTCTTTCTTCACTCCCTAATATATGTATACAGTAAAAGGTTTTATCCCCCTTCGTAACTGAGTTAGCTATATCTTCCTCAATTTGGGCCTTTGCTATTCTGACTGTCTTCCCCACTTCCTTCTGCTGTAACTGGTACAGTTCTCTGTTCTGCACCTTCTGTGTTTCCTTATACTTCCTGAATGCTACCTGTTTCTCCATAACCATCTCCACCACCTGTTTTGAGAACCATGGTGTTTTTTTTTCCTTTTGTTTTGCTTTGTTTATTTGCTTCACACAAAAGCTTGTTGCCTCTGTGATGGCAGTTTTGATTTTTCCCATTGTTCCTCCAGCCCTCCTTTTGGCCCATTTGCTAGTACTTTTACTGAGGCATTCTCCTTATTTTAATAAAGTTAGCCCTCCTAAAGTCCAATACTCTGACTTTTGTATGGCTTGACTGTACAGCTGTGTTTATCATGAACCATACTGTTTTGTGGTCGCTTGTTCCCAGATGGCTACACATTTCCAAACTGAGATCCTCTCCTGTCCCTATTTGAGAGTACCAGGTCTAAGACTGCTCCCTCCTGAGTGGATTCCAACACTAGCTGTCTGAACCCTGACCCTGTAGGGCATCGAGAATGAATCTGGTCTTAGATGTGGCTGCAGCAAAGGTGCTTCAGTTAACATCTGACATATTTAGGTCTCCCCATCAACAGTATCTGCCCTTTTTCTGCCATACTCAGGATGCCTTATATCATTTTGTTCATTTCCTCCTGAGAAAGAGGTCTGCATACAACCCTGTGCGGATTGTGGTGCCATTTCCTGTCTCCAGGATGACCCATAGTGCCTCCTCTTCTCCCTGTTTATTCTTTAGTTCCATTGCTTTTATCCCTTCCCCAATATAATGAGCCTCCTCCTCCTCTTATACCCTCCTGCCCCTCCTGTAGATTGTGTAATTCTGGTATGTTGACATCCCAGTCATGGTTCTCTGTATACCATGTTTCATGGCTGCCATGCTATCCAGGCATCCCTCTTCCATCAAGATCACTAATTCAGGAGTTTGAACTCAGACTACAGGCATTGGTACTCATCACCCTTCATTTTTTCATGGCCTTACCCTTTAGCCTCCCCTGTCCTTACTGCCTTTTGCTCCATTTATTCCTATCCTCCTTGCTCTGTCCTTTCAGGCAAACCTAGAAGAAAAGAGGTCAGGTGAAGCTATCTGCTTTTGCCAGGTAACCTAGCCTTCCACCTCAAAAACACCAACTAACCTGACCTTTAAATTTTCCTGCTGTCAAAATTTTCTAAGACATTGTCAGCTCCACCTCCAGTTACATAGCTCCTTCCAATGTGAGAAAGAGACTGCAACACCTTTAAATCAAAACAAAAAACATGCAAGTACAAATAGTAGCACAACAGTAACTTTGCTTAGCCTAAAGATAGATCAAACTTTAAAACCTGCAAGCACAAAAAGTAACAAAACCTGTAAGCACAACTTGTAACAATTTAACAGAAATATACCTTGCAAAAAACATTTTGAATCAGAGAAAAATAACGCAGTAATCTATAAGCACAAGTATCAAACTCTGTAAGCACAACATGCAACAATTTAACAGAAAATATACCTTAGAAAACACTTTGAATAAAAGAAAAATAAAGCAGTAATCTGTAAGCACAAAACAGTATCAACTTGTAAGCACACCCTGTTACAATTTAGCAGAAAATATTCTCTGCAAGAAACAATTTCAATCAGAGAAAAATAAAGCAGTAAACTGTAAGCCTGTAAGCACAGCACAGTAATAAAATATGTAGGCACAACCTGTAACAATTTAACAGAAAATATACCCTGCAAAGAAACAATTTGAATCAGAGAAAATAAAGCAGTAATCTGTAAGCACAAAACAATACAATCCTGTAGACACACTTTGTAAATAATTTACAGAAAATATACCCAGCAAAAAAAATACAATTTGAATCAGAGAACAATAAACAGTAATCTGTAAGCAAAAAGCAGTAAAAAAAATGTAAACACAACCTGTAAGCACAAAACAAAATAGTAACACAATGGTAAATCTGCTTAGCTAAAAGAAGCCTTAATGCTTCTGCTTGATCTGATAATGTTGCTCCTTGCTCTGTCCTTTCAAGCAAACCTAGAAGAAAAGAGCTCAGGTGAAGCTAGGTGCTTTTCGACAGCAAACCTAGTCTTTCACCAGCAAGCCTTCATGAAGTTCTATCTAGAGCTCTATGCCTCAAAATTGCCATCAGCAGACTTCCAGGAGGCAACAAGACTTGGCATCCGCATTTCCTCAGTTAATGGATTACCAGAAATAGGGCCTGAAGAGCCTGACAATTCCTATGAAACTCAAACAGCCATAGGTCAACTCAATGGGGACAAAGCCTGAGGTCCGATAGGTTCCAGGTACAGATCTATAAAACTATATGATCTAGATAGATATTCAAAACTTTGCACAGGGAGCAAATGTTTGTGCCAGGTTTGTGCAGGGTTTCTGCTTGCCCTCTATATTCAAAAGGCCACATAGCATGGGCAAACTACATTAGCACCAGGAAAAGGTATAATGTATGCAATGTGCAAAGAGAGGGGATATGTACATGCATGCATGCATGCTAGTTATATGTATCGCATTGTGCTACCAAAATGTGTTTGTGCAACTTTGTACTACACTTTGAGCCAAGAGTGCAAAATTACTGCCAGAAAAGTGTAGTCTTAACGCTGGCAAAACCAAAAATTGGGAGTGTGGAAACAGCAGCAACAGGGAACAAGGCTCAGCAACCTTTGATGAAACCACAAATAAAAGGTGAGCACTATAATACATCTGACTTGAGATAAATCAAAATCTACAGAAGAAACATTTTTATGTTTTTTCAAGTAATTTATTTAAATACAGCTTTGTCTGCTATAACAAAATTTTTTTTAACAAAGTAGTGAAACAGATAATACAGACCTGCATAGGGAGAACAACAACCAGCCAACCACCCACTAACCCCAGCACTTCAGTGTAAGCCTTCTCAGAGGGTGTGCCAATGAGGAGGCAGTGTGGGCAGTCGGCCTCCCTAGGCCACTCCATATGCACAGGCAGCCAAAGCGTGGAATACAATGCAATAATATTGCTTGGAAGCCAACCACCCTGTCATTGATAAAACTGAGATGAACCAGCTCCTGCAGCAGGAATGGTTAGTAATGTGACACCATGTTGCACACTGTAAATTGTGTGTTGTTGTTAATGGTTTGTATGGTATGTATTTAGTGTACTCTGTGTCATCTCAGCCACACGTTTTGACTCTGGGTGGTTACTGACAATGTGCCTTAGCCCAGTGAGCTTACCTGGACAACAAGGTGATACAATACAGAATAATGCATGGGGAGATATGGTTAACATGGATTTTATGCACACCCGAGGTGTGTGATGCCTCATAGACCCTGAAGGCAAAGCCCAAGATGTTTATCTCTGGGAATCACGCACCGAGGATGTGCATAAAATCTGAGTTCCCAGACTTCCCCATGTTTTATTTTTTATATTTACTTGTGGTTAGCACTGTGCAAAAGTGAGTCTGTGTGACCTTGTACAGTTTTGTGTGAAATTTGCGCAGCTTAACATGATTTTACGTGACATAGAGCCATGGTTTATGGAACACCATGATTCACAAGTGTGAATTTTGAAGTTTACAAGGTTCTGCCGACAGTGGTTTATGGACCCTAACCAGTAAATACAAACATATGAAGAAGTCATCAGAAGAAGGCCATTTGGTCTATCAAGTCTGCTAGTATTGTAGGGTCCGCATCTTGAGCTAATGTCCCTGCCCTCCCACCTCACTCCTCCCATCCTCCCTACCCATGATTCTTACCTTCCCTCATGCCTTTCCCAGTCTTTCTTAAAGCTGCACACTGTCTTCAATGAGATGACCTCTTCTGGAAGCACATTCCAAGTGCCCATCACCCTCTCTGTTAAGTAGTGCTTCCTGACCTCCCTCCTAAACCTCCCACCCTCCAGCTTAAGACTGTGCCCCTTCGTGTTATGGTTGCCACACAGCTTAAAGTGACTCTCCTTATCAACCTTATTTATCCCATTCAAGCACTTGAGGGTCCCAATCATGTTCCCTCTCTCTCTTTCTCCTGACTTCCAGGGAGTATACATTCAGTGCCCTCAATCTTTTCTCATATGCTTTATCCTGCTGACCAGCTAACATCTTTGTAACTCTCCTCTAGACCTTCTCCAGCAGGTTAATTTCATTTTTGAGGTGTGGGCACCTGTACTGGACTCCATACTCTAGATGGGGCCTTACCAGTGACCTGTACAAGGGCAGTATAACCTTCTCTCCTACTATTGACTCCCTCCCTTGATATGCATCCCAGCATCGTGTTTGCCTTTGCTGCTGCTTTCTTGCACTGCATGGAGTGCTTCAGGTCACTAGTGATCATCACTCCCAGGTCCTTCCCCTCGTCTGATGCAGATACTCAGACTCCACCCATGATTGTACTCTGTTCTGGGATTCTTGGCTCCAATATTCATAACTTTTCATTTCTTGGTATTGAAGTTAAGCTGCCAGATCCTGGACCACCTCCCCAGCTTTTTCAGATTTTCCTGTAGATCCTGTATGCCTTCAGTTGTGTCCACTCCCCCACAGAACTTGATGTCATTTGCAAATAGGCACATTTTGCCCTTAATGCCATCCCCAATGTCATTGATGGATACATTGAACAACACCGGCCGCAGCACTAAGCTCTGCGGGACCCCACTGGTTACCTCTCTGGTGCCAGATAACTCTCCCACCACAACCACCCTTTGAGTTCTATCCCTAAGCCAGTTTTACACCCATCTAGCCATTTTTCCCCAATCTTGAGATCCACCAACTTCCTGATCAACCTTTTGTGGGGCACAGAGTCAAAGGCCTTGCTGAAATCAAGATAGAGGATGTCTACTACATGGCCGCTGTCTACTGTCTCAGTGACACAGTCCAAGAAGTCAATCAGATTTGTTTGACACCATCTCCCCCACCCCCCATGAACTCATGCTGCCTCTCATCCTGGAGACCATGCTCCAATACATACTCCACCAACCTTTCCTTTAGTATGGTCTCCATGAGCTTGCCCACAATGGAGGTCAGACCGACTGGTCTATAATTCCCCGGGCCATCCTTGGGAATATTAAACATAGAAAGAAACCAGACATGGAAGAAACATGCTGAACACGGACAGCACCTCCAATGTTGCCATCATATAGAACTGGTCCTAACAGGCAGGTATTATTGGGTTCCCAGCACCCAGTGGACAGTATGGCAGTGTGTCCATAAAGCACACACTCCAGTCCCCCAATCAGGTACACTCAACCTATCCAGCACACACATGTGGTACTGGTGGCATGGAGAGTGCTGAGGGAGAGTGTACAGGTGGCCAGGCTGCAACACATGCAGGGTGCTGCCACAAGGCTGGGACCATCCAGGCAGTGCAAATGGTCCAGTGTAGGGAATACCCTGACACCAGTGTGACTGTCTGATGATATGTGCCCCCTGGCCACATACCACACATCTGTACAGACAGCAACAACACACAGCCAACCATGCATATGTCACTGTGAGTATCTCATGCCAGTGTGTAGCATCTGGGGCCATATGACAGCATGACAGTAATGTCCACTGTCACAACACACTTGTCAGATAGGCTTGTCACTGTGTGGAGTGCAGAAGTCATTGCTGCCTCACACTATTATAGGCATTGCTGTGTTCTCACACTACTGGCCACCTTGTTGCTGTAACATCTGCTATTAACTGTAGCAGGAACTACAGTTTGACTCATTGCATGCAGCACCATCACCTGTGCCTGTCCTGTGTAGTCCCCAGTGGCACATTAGTCTATAGCTATGTACAAACATAGCCTGCAGCTACCACGATGCTCTTCAAGACTGGACCTACAAGTGGAGCTGTGAGTGACCCCACCTGCCCCTTTACTTCCTGACTGACCCACAGGTGGGACCTGCAGGCACCCTGCAATAGCACTGGGCAATCTACACTCAAATCAGACCATACTGAGATGATAATATGGATGTCTGCCCATGGACTGCATAAGTAGGCTCATTTGCATGCCACTTTTGAATACAAGAACATTTTTGCCTAGCATTGAGCAAACGTGTTAGCCCTGTGCAAGTGCTGCACAAATGTATTTGCACCACACAAACCTGCCTGAACCATAACACAGTTCTGCAGTATTTGGCCCGCACTGTTGTTAGCAGCTTTAGTGCATCCACATCTTTGCTAGCGCACTCACATTGACCATGTAGTTCACCTTTACCTTCCTCTGCATCTGTGTGCACTGGGCTGTTGTTGTGGTTTGCACTTCCTGAATGCTATATTCAGTGCTGTCTTATTTGCCAGGCTATTATTGCACTGCACTCCCAGTCCTGTTTGCATGACTTCATTTCACACTATATTCAGCTGCTTTAGCCCTGGAGTTATTCCTTTGAATATTCCATGCAAATGGTTCTAGGCTAATTTAGCACACCATGCAATGCTAATTTTGCCCCGGGGCTGAGTTTCTTGAATATCTGGCCCCTGTGTGAGCCCCCTTGCTGGCAGTAACCTTGTAGTAGTAGCAGTAATTTTTAACTTTATTGTTCAACTTTTCACAGACTTTATTTTTAAAGAAAATAATATTTCAAACAGTATATTTCACAGTAATCATTTAAACAATACAATGCTCAACATATACAGTAAATATGATCCAGCATAAACAATTCATTTGCAGAATATCATACTGGAAGCATACTTTGCAAATCATAACTATACAGAAGTGCATACGTTTGATTAGCATCTTTTAATTTAAAGGTGTCAATATCCTTACTTTACTGTACACTAATAATATATTGTACAGTCATAGAGCATTCTTGCAAGCTAGTTAGCTTAGTCATCAACCCCTTAAATTGTATTAGATTACATTAAAAGAGCTAGGGTACATGTTAAATCAATTTTTTTAAATCTGCTCATAAGAGACAGTAGAATTAAATATTGCCAGACAAATAAGAATTGAGTCTACTTCTACAGTATGTTTCTTTGACAGCATTTAGACAAATTAAGATTGTTTCATGCCAATTTGAGGAATTTTCTTCTTCCTGATCTTAATTATTGTTAAAAAGGAATTTGCTAACCTTTTAATTGTGTGTAGTCATCTTCTGTATAAAACAGCATTCTGGTCAAGAGTGACTTTCCCACAGGATTCCAGTTTTCCAAATAAGGGCCAAGCCAGTACATGCAACGTTTCTCATAACATGTGCAACACTATGAGATGTGCATCAGATCTTCCTTCCCTCCATGTCAGCAATAGCAGTTTTGACCATTAGAAGAGGATTTCTATATTTGATAAGTAAAATGTTACTCTCAAAGATTTCCAGTTTGTATCTAATGTTTATTTGCCTTAGTGCTGGATAAGTTAAAACATGAAGGGAATGCCTATATTCGAAGAAACAATTATTATATGCAAACCAAAGGTAATATCTCAAGATGTCAATAGACTGGAGGTGATTTTTTTATCCAGTCATTTTTACTTTGGTTTTATGTAGCATTTTTTTTTAGATATTGTAAGTCAAGCGTGATGTTTTTATTTTAATTCAACAACATTTGTAAAGCATATGTCTTTAGAAGGTCTAATATTGTTTTGTACAATGCTGACTTGGTCATCCTATCTCTAACCATGCTTTTTGTTTTCTTCAGACATTTTTTGTCAATCTTTCTGGTTTTCATCTAGTTATTTATAAATAGTAATTATGTTTTTGGTGTCCATATCTGAATGAATATTTTCCAGACCAAGTTCATATAGGACGCTGGGCAGGCATGACCTACCACAATAACTTTCCTAAGATTTTAAATATCACGTCATTAATTTGTCCTTGGCATTTGTATCTCAGTTTTTGGCCCATAGACCATCTGGGGCAAATACTTTACTCTGATTGCTTCAGTAAGTAGCTTTATTGAAAGGCCACCATAGAGATAATTACATTTTTTCCAGGGCAAGGACAGATTGTTTTAGCTGAGGCTGTAATTATATTGATAAGTTTTACCCAAGAACAATTGCATGAAAAATGTATACCTAAACAGACCTATAAGTCAATGACATCCAATTTATGGTGTCCTATTTCCCAATACCTCTTCATTTCTTTGCTGCCAATGATTACATCCTGAGTTTTAGTAATATTTATTTTCAGTTTCAATTTTCTAATTGTTTGGTTTAAAATATTGAGCTTCTTTTGAAGTCCTTTTCTGGAAAGGCCCAGAAGTATGATATCATCTTCATGTGCTAATGTTGGGCAATAATGATCCATTATATTTGGAGAATCTGAGTCAGCAATGAACTTATCTTTTAATAGAACTTCTATACAGAGGCAGAATAGGATAGGGGAAAGAACACATCCCTGCCATTTTCCCATTTATAGAGACAGTGTTTGATAGCTGCCATTTATTCAAATATGAACTCTAGCCCAAGTGCCCTTGTAGAGTTTTTGTATAATATATAAAAATTAAGGGTCAATACTTATTTTGGTCATTGCATTCCATAGTATATTCATTGAGACTGTGTCAAAAGTTGAGAAATCTACAAGCATAGCAGAGACTTTTTGCTTTCTGAGCAAAGCATATTGTTTGATCAGATGATTAAGTATGAAGCAATTCTTAACAGTGGTATATCATTTTCCAAAGCCTGCTTGATAATTGCTCAAGCCTCCAGTTAATTCTATCTGTGCTGTTAGGACTGGTTTTACAAGAGGCCTTAGGACTAAGTTCTACACCTCAATGACCCTTGTGGACTTAAATCCCTGCAGCTGTGGAGATTAAAATTCACAGCCGCAGCACTTGCAGCAGAAGTTATGGCTAGTCTGACCAGCCTTAAAAGATCTCCGTAGCTAGAGATATTCCCTGGGCAACACCACCCACAAGTCATCCATAAATTGAGAAGCTGGTTGTAATCTTGCTCCACTTTTGTGAATACCTGCAGCTGCGGGTAACCTGCAGAGCCACAAGTGGCAACCCACTTTCACCCATTTTTTCATGCATCTGCAGATACTGTATATCAGGTGGTTCATGAATCTAGCCATTAATCTCTCCAGAATAATTTTGGAGAAAATCTTTACACTAACATCAAGCAAGCTTATTGGTCTGTACATGGCAGGATTTGCTAGTCTTCCCTTTTTTTATGTCTGGGTATGATTTCTACTCCTTTCCACATTGGTGGTTAAACATTTTATGCAATATATGTATTAAATAAAATGGTCAAAGATTTATACCATAATGGAGAATTACCTGTGTAAACATTTGCTGGTATATGAAAATCAACTAATATGAAGCCCAACAAATCCAAATTTCACTTTTTTGAAACAAATACGAAGCCAGTTCTCTACTCTCAACTAGTATGTTAATCTGTGAACTGTTTTCTCTTCTTCAGGCTTTCATGATACCTTGTATCCCTAGGTGTATCTGCAGGAAGTTACAAAACAGATTACAAAAAGAACCTAGCAGTCTATCATTGTTCTTTTTTCCTGTAATTGATTCACTCCAAACAAACTTAAAGTCATTGGAGTTTCCAAGATGTCACAGTTGATTTTTGATGGTTTATTAAAATCTTATCTATTAGAAAAAGAAACATAAATTCCCCTTTTTTGCAAACGTGCACCATTGTACCAAACCTAGTTTGCAATCTGAGGAGAAACAAAGAAAAACTTCTAATGTGTTTACCCTTCCATCCCGTCTTTTCTTCACGTCAAGGATATAATTATCTTGGACATCCAGATCCATGTCTGTCTTGATTACATTTAGTGTGTATGTTTTCAAATTGTCCTGTGTGAGGCTGGCCCGTCGGCGCAGCGGTTGGATTTCCGCTTGCGATGCCGGCGACCCGGGTTTGGGAATGGACTCGGATCATCAGAGGGCTGGCCAGGGGGAGAAGGATCGAGCATCCTACGGACTGCTCTCCTTCTCTGGGGGGAGGGCTGGGGTGGCAGTTGGCACAAAAGGGACCCCTAGCGGAGGCTAGGGATCACCCACGCAGCCGTGCCTACGTCAGGGGGGTGGGGAGTGAGGCGGGGCAGATGCTTAGCATCATTGCACATCCCCGCCTCCCTCAGGGTGTGGGCTAATGGGGGTAAAAAGCCACGCCCAGCGTCTATATGACGCTTTACTCCGGGATGCCCTGATTGGCCACCAGGAGCCGTTCCCCGACCAGTTATTAGTTCCGCGGTCCGATATCGGGGGTCGGAACCACGGCCCCACTCTCTGGGGGGCAAGCCAGGGATGACTGGGGAGTCAGCAATGTCCGGTGGCCGGGGATCCTGGAGTTCCGTGACCAAGCTGAGGACGGACGTGGGGCATGGAAATAAAGAGCAGAATTTAAAAAAAAATTGTCCTGTGTGGAATTTGGTGGCCACTCTTGTAGCCTGGAAAACCTTAAGAATAGAAAGGATCAATCTGAATTAGGTATATGGTTTATGGTCTGTGGGAAGTTTGACTCCACTCCAGTAGGTACAACACCATGCCATTTGGATTGCTTAGTATCTTGTATATATGTCGGGGGATCATTTTTCCCTTCTATCCATAACAATTACTTTATTGGTTGAGTCAACATTAATGCTCTGATTATTGCTAATAGGACATATCAGAGGGAGGGCAGGAGGATCCTAGGGACCACTAGGGCAGTGGCAAGGAGGGGGGAGCTAGATGTCATTGTTCACATGGGGACAAATGACCTGGCAAGTCAGGGGACAGATGTAGGAAAAGAGCAGGAGGAATTTAGGGAACTGGGGCATTGACTTGGACAATTAGCACACTGTTACCTTAAAATAGAAACATAGACGTTGATGGCAGATAAGGACCGTGAGGCCCAACCAGTCTGCCCTTTTCTTTTTCTACCTTATAAATGTTCCACCAGCCTTTGCTCTGTCAATGGCCTATCTATTCATACTCATCTGTATTGCTCCCTTATGCCTATCCCTTGCCTGTTTGAAGCCCTGCACTGTATTTATATCCACCACTTCCTGAGGTAGGCCATTCCATGCATCCACCACCTTTCTGTGAAAATAACTTCCTCACATTACACCTTATCGCCTCCTCTAATCTCATGCTGTGTCCTCTTGTCCTGCTGATTTTCTTATATTGAAACATATTAGACTCTTTCACCTTGTTAATGCCCTTAAGGTGTTTGAATGATTTGATCATATAAACACCCTGCCCGCAGGCAATATTCTCCTGTATGCTGATAACGCCATTATTTATTCCTCCAACAGAAATCCAACCTCCCTCCTAGACTCCCTCCAAAGCTCCTTCAATGATGCTGAAAACTGGTTTAAGGAGAGCAGACTAGTCATTAACCTCAAAAAAATGAAGGCAATGCTCTTTGCCCACCACCAGAACAAAGCCAGCAATGACCCCCTCCAAATCCTCCCCAGCGCTCATCAACCACTTGAACAAGTTTACACCTACAAATACCCTAGGATCACTTTTGACTCTGCCCTCACCTTTCATACCAACGTTACAGCCCTCGCTTCCACCGCTAATGCTCGTATTGACATACTCTACTGTCACAAGGACTGCCTCCCATCTGATGCTCTCAGACTTGCCGTAACATCCTCAGTAATGTCCCTTGTTGATTACGGCCTTCCAGTCTATGGTGCCACTGACTCCACAGCCCTCAACAAAATTCGACTCACCCTAAACAAGGCTTGCAGACTAGTGACCAGTGCCCCTAGGCTCACCCACATATGTCAGCTCTATGACATGGCCAAATTCCTTAGCCTCGATGAACGCCTCCACTACCAAACTTGCCTATTAATCAAGAAGATTCTACTCAGCCTCTCGCCCCCAAGGGTCTCTGCCTCCATCCAACTCAAACCTTCCAGAGTCACTACCTGAACCACTGACAAGGTCACACTACTGGTATCCAGAACTATGACCACCCAGGCACAGAGGTCATTCTGCTGCAGAGCCACATTCTGGTTCAACTCATTCCTGCAGCCATTTCCAACACCACCAAACTGCCCCTTTAAAACTGCCCTACGGAACCAATTGTTTAAACACTGCTACACCTGTCTTTAAGAGATGCTCCACTGCTCTCATCATTATTGACATAGCCCTCTTGGCCGAACTACCCCTCACCCCTACCCCCTCTCCCCCAAGGGCTCTGTCCTCTGCTAGTACCTGCTAGTACTAACCTGTCATGTCTGAAATTATTTTTTTAATTACTCCTTATGTTCAAACAACTACAGTATGTAAAACTATTACTGTATGATTGTATTCTGTATGTATGTTGACTCTGTATGTCCTCTCTGTGATGAGGTACCTTTGTAAACAAGCCTCTGGTTCAAAGGTTGTAAATCCGATTTATACAATTAATAAATAAAAATAAATAAATAAATATTTTCCTAGCATTATTTGGATTTATTGCTTCTGATTCATAAGTGGGCTAAGGAGATTTCTCTAAGCTGAAATCAGTTATTGGATTTAAATGTACTGTGGACAATGAATTTGTTGTTCTTAGTTTAAGAGTCTTGTCTATTTCTAATACATTGAATGCCCATAAATCATCTGTCATCTTTGATTTTTTACTGATTTTTACTTATCTTTCTAACATCTAACAGGGACTCACTAAACAGTGAGGGAGCAGTCTCCCTGGTTTTTCTTCTGCAAAGTCATGCTAACCATCTTATAAATGGTAGTAGCAATTAACTAGATCTATTATCATCTATTAAAATTCTGTTATAAACTGCTTATAAACTGAAATACTTAAATGACAAGTAAAAACAATATTAAAGCAAAACAATTCTGTAAATACAATTAATTATAGAATGCCCAATAATTGGTTCTTACAGAGGGTCAGGCAGCTTGCAGTCCTTGATAAGTTGAGTATACTGCTTATTTTAAAGTTAAAATCAGAAGTGGAGAAAATTGTACCAAGATAGGGACCTTCAAGTAACCAAAATCTGATTGCAATCTGCAAGAAGATGTAGGACCTTTTATAGTATGCAACCTGTACTTTGTCTGTTACCCAGTTGCCTTTTGAGACAGGAATGTTCACACATATCCTTTCCTTAAAATATCAGATCAATGGTTATTAATTGGTGGAGATAAGGCTTTGCACAATATATTCTTTGCAATAAATAGTGAGTGTTGCAGGTGTTGCAGTTGTAGGTATTGCAGATGAATAGTAGTCATTTAAAATAAGTAAAAAAAAAGACAATTGCATTTAAAAGAAAAAAAATAGTTCCTTATTTTACTTCCCCTCTTTGCGCAGTAAGTATACTGAGATGACTTTCTAGAACAAGTTCATTTTCTAATTTTAGTCCCACAAAAAATCTAATAGTAGACATGGTAAGAACACAAATATAAAAACAAATAGTATGGTTTCAATTGGAAGTAACAGTAGTAGGTCTAAGTAAAACAAGCCCAGAGTTGTGTCTGTGTGGTTTCAGTCACGTAATGCCTAACAGTTCTTAAAGCACATGTAAATGAAAGCAGAAATTTTCTGAAGAAAATTCAAGGATGCTGGAAGATAGTAAAAGCTGAGGGAGTGGAGGATCAGAAGGGCACATATAATGGCAAAAAGGTAATTTTTTCTAAATTAGTTTTTGCCATATAAAAAAAAAATAGTGGGGTCTGCCACCCCTTTCACCCCCAATTGCTACGCCTATGAGAAAATTGATTACATTTTACTTACTCCAAGGCATAGTTGCAGAAGGAAAGGAAGAATATAAATGCACTGAATGTGTTTCCTAAATGTGGTTCCAGTTCTAACTGACTCCAGAAAGACATTCAAGCCAGCAACGTGCATACAGGCAAAATCAAATAAAACCACTTAATAGTATCCTCGGATTTCACTGGGACTGACCCTTGACTCCTGACTCCTGCACTGCACTGTTAGTGGAGAAATGGCAGATCTAACTGAAACACCAGCACATGTGCTTCATCTTCAGTAGCCATATGACTAGGACCACCAAAATCGAAAATAAAAAAACAAAATTTTTGTTTAGATGTATAAAATGAAATGAACAAACTTGTGATTTTGTATAAAAGTAAAGGGGTCTGAAATGTTAGCCCCTGTATTTGTTAATCACCAAATTAGTTCAACAAAAGCTGAACGATTAAATAATTAAACAGTATGGGGAAGTCAGAAGAGAAATATAAAAAGTTAAAAAAGAAACAAACATCATACACCAGTGTGTCTTAAACTACAAAATACAAAAGAGAGGAATAATTTCTTGATACAAGTCAAGCTTCTGTTCATCCTCTGGTGCAAGTGTGCAATCGGGTTGAGTATCCTTGGGGGCAGATGACATCAGACCCTGCTGTGCTGCTTCATATGCAGTCTGCTCCCCAAAAAAGTTCCTGCAGTCTTCTCAGATGGTGTGCTCCTCTACCACTGTTAGGACCCAGGTTTCTGTGGGGAAAAAAGCAGCAGCAGGAAAATTAATTCAGTGCACTAGCCACACAAGTTAGTCTGGGAAGAAAACTAGAGATAAGACTTAGTTTGAGGCAATGATGACAATCCTTCACTAAGTAGCATTTTGCCTTCCGGTTTCCTGCTAGAAACATAGAAACATAGAATTTGATGGCAGATAAGGACCCCTTGGCCCACCTAGTCTGCCTATTTTCCTACTCTAACAGATAAGCTGCAGATCCTAGTTAACCAACAGCTTACTTACTCCTACCCATCACTAGGACTGCCTTATGTCTGTCCCATGCATTCTTGAATTTCTCCACTATTCTTGACTCCACAACCTCCTCAAGGAGGCTGTTCCATGCATCCACAACCTCCTCCATGAAAAACTACTTCCTCACAGTACCTCTGAGCTGTCCCCCCTCTATCTTCAAATTGTTCCCCCTTGTTTTTGCACATCTCTTTTTCTGAAAGATGCTACCCTCTTGGACTTTGTTGATTCCCTTGAGGTACTTTAAAGTTTCTATCATATCCCCTCTCTCCCCTACTTTCCTCAAGGGTATACATATTAAACTCCTTTAGTCTTTCTTCGTATGTCTTCTGGTGCAGACCCTGCACCATTTTGGTTGCCCTCCTCTGGACAGCTTCCACTCTGTCTATGTCTTTGCAGAGATGGGGTATCCAGAACTGCACACAGTACTCCAGATAGGGTCCCACCAACTGTCTGTACAGAGGGATAACAACTTCCTGTTTTCTACTATTGATGTCTCTCCTTATGCATCCCAGTATTCCCCCAGCCTTCCTTACTGCCTTCTCATGTAGCTTGCCCACCTTTAGGTAATCTGATATAATTACCCCCTGGTCCCTTTCCATTTTTACTGTTGTCAGTATCTCACCCCCTATTGTGAACTCTTCCCCTGGGTTTTTTGTTTCCCAGGTACATTACCTTGCACTTCTTTGCATTGAATCTGAGCTGCCATACATTTGACCATTCATCCAACCTTGCCAAGTCCCTTCTCATCCTTTCCACTCCATCTTGTGTATCAACCCTGTTGCAGATCTTTGTGCCGTCTGCAAAGAGACATACTTTTCCTTCCAGTTCCTCTGCAATGTCACTTATAAAGAGATTAAAAAGGACCGGTCCCAGTACTGAGCCCTGCGGTACCCCACTAGTAACCCTCCTTTCTTCACTGTGGACTCCGTTTACTACTACTCTTTGTGTCCTTTTGTCCAGCCAATTTTTTATCCAGGCTACCACCTTGGAACCCACTCCAAGGCTGGCTAACTTATGTATTAATCTTTTGTGTGGGACTGTAACAAATGCCTTGAGAAAATCTAGGTAAGCCATGTCCACAGCCCCTTCCTGGTCTACTACTTTTCTCACCCAGTCAAAGAAATCTATTAGATTCATCTGATGTGACCTTCCCATAGTGAAACCGTCCTGCCTTGGGTCCTCTGCCCCTCTGGCCTCTAGGTACTCAAAAATTCTTTCTTTCAGAAGTGATTCCATCATTTTCCCTACCACTTGAGGTCAAACTAACTGGTCTGTAGTTTTCTGCCTCTGTCCTGCTCCCACTTTTGTGAAGAGGAATCACATCCACCTTCCTCCAGTCTTCAGGTACCACCCCATCCTCCCATGATTTGTTAAAGAGAGTAGTCAGCGGTGTCACTAGTTCTACCCTTAGTTATTTTAGAATTCTTGGGTGAATCCCATCAGGCCCCATTGCTTTGTCCACCTTCAATTTTATTAGTTCTTTCAGAACCCTTACTTCTATAAATGGACTGGTATCGACCCCCATCTTCAGAGTGTTTCTCTTGTTTGGTTTAGGTACCTCTCCCTCCTCTTCCTTTGTGAATACTTAGCAGAAATATTTGTTCAGTATCCCTGCTTT
Source organism: Neoceratodus forsteri (assembly GCA_016271365.2). Taxonomy (NCBI): domain Eukaryota; kingdom Metazoa; phylum Chordata; order Ceratodontiformes; family Ceratodontidae; genus Neoceratodus; species Neoceratodus forsteri. The sequence goes on from CM028130.1 coordinate 2,595,055, forward strand.
TTCACTGTCACTCTCTGCCCACATCCCTCCCTTTATTAAGCCTCAGTATCCCTCCTTTGGTCTTTCTTCACTCCCTAATGTACCTATAAAAGGTACCTATAACAGAGTTGGCTATTCTTTCCTTGGTTTGAGCCTTTGCTATTCTGACTGCCTTCCTTGCCTCTTTCTGCTTTAACTGATAAAGTTCTCTGTCCTGCTCCTTCTGTGTTTCCTTATATTTCCTGAATGCTATCCTTTTCTCCTTAACCTTCCCTGCCACCTCTTTTGAGAACCATAGCGGTTTTTCCCTTCGTTGTGTTTTGTTGATTTGCTTTACACAAAGGCTTGTTGCCTCCGTGATGGCTGTTTTGATTACTCCCCATTGTTCATTCACCCCTCCTTCTTGCCCAATTGCTAGTGCTTTTCTGAGACACTCTCTCATTTTCCCAAAGTCAGCCCTCCTAAAGTCCAATACTCTTGCTTTTGTATGGCTTGTATGCTAGTTTCACTTATCCTCATTGAAAATAGAGTGCTGCAGCTGTACGTCCACACAGTCCACTTGCTTGATGCAGAGGTCCTATCACTCAAATTTCTGAGCAAAGAATAAATCCAGCAGCAGTAATCTTGTAGGATGCCTGGCAGCAGGGAAAATTGCCAGCAATTTTGAATAATGCTACCATTACATTCTTCACCAAACCAGATAAGAACCCCTACCAGTGCTCTAACTACTTCCCCATCTCGCTCTTGAATGTGGACTACAAAATATTGGCCAAGGTCTTTGCAAAATAGCTTATTAAACTCCTGCCATGTCTGGTCCACCCTGACCAAGTTGGGTCAGTGGCAGGGCCAGATGGGACAGACCACATCAGGAGGATGACCTGCCTGATGCAGGCTTTGTCATCCTTGCTAGATGCTGTGGCAGCTGTAGCCCTGGATACCAAAATGGTATTTGCCCTGTTGAACAGCATTATCTTATGGCTGTCCTCCATAAATTTTGTTTTTGGTGATACTTTTATTTGGTGAATTCAGTTCATTTACACTTTACCTCATGCAGCAGTCCTTTCTAATGGGAGACTTTCCCCACCCTTTAAGTTGGGCAGAAGCACTCAGCAGGGTTGTCCTCTGTCACAAGGGTTATTTGTGCTGGCTACATAGCCTTAGCCTCAGAAGCTATGGAAGTCCTCGTTCATACAAGGTATTTATGTCAGCCATCACACATATAAATCTATGCTGTTTACCGATAACATCTTGCTAACTAGAAAAAAATGCAACTACCTCTATCTGAGCCTGGTCCAGCTTCTCAACCACTTCTGAACCTTCTCTGGACTCCACAATAATTGGAGCAAGATGGAAGTCCTCTCCCTAAATTCTCACTGTACTGATACTATGCTACCAGGTACTAGATTATACTGGTGTCCCAACCCAATTAAACACTTGGAAATATATCTTTCCCCAAACTGAAAGTGATAGCCAGCCTCAAATATTAACCCACTACTTTAAAAACACAGTTTCATTTCAGTTTAGGTGTATTATTGTTTGGTCAAAAACCATTACAATATAACTATAGGCAAGGCAAGGAAGCTTTTATTTGTATGGCGCCCAATCCCAGAGGCTCTGGGTGCCTAACAATAAGACAGTACAGTTAGTAGTAACAAAAATTAAATAATGGCTAAATTTGCTCTCAGAACTTTAAAAGAAGAAAATATAAATAATCTCAGCTTTAAAATATAAATATCAGGGGAACTCATATGGCCATGTGGGGAAGTTGGTCTGGGTAGGCCAGGGGGAAGAGGTGGGCATTTAGCCTCTGCTTGTACACTCCAATCGAGGTAGCCTCCTGGACTGCAGATGGTAGTGAGTTCCACAGGGTCGGCCCAGTGATACTAAAGGCCTAATCACCAGATGTTTTGAGCCTAACCATGGGAATGTCCAGGAGGCCCCTTGAATAGAAGTGGAGGGATTGGGCTAAAGTTGTAGGTGTCAGGAGCTCAGTCATGAAGCCAAGACCCAGTCTGAATAGGGCTTTAAAGGTGAGCAAGTCCATCTTGAAAAGGACCCTCCACCTCACCAGCAACCAATGCAGAGCACAAAGAACTGGGGTCACATGACTGAACCTGGACAGGCCAGTGAGCAACTAATCTGCTGCGTTCTACACCAGCTGCAGTCTGCAGAGGGTTCCTCTTGACCCCAAAGTATAGACAGTTACAGTAGTTGCTCCAGCGGTAACAAAGGCATGCACTAGTCAGCAGGTCTTTGGGCAGAATGAGGGGCTTGATCCTGATGATGTTCCTTAGTGGTTAAAACACTTTGACAACAGATGATACTTGATCTTCAAATGCCAGTCTGCTGTCTGAAATCACACACAGATCGCGCACCCTGGGGAAGCCATCAGTGGAGCAGACAGAAAATGGCCTGCATAAGCTTCAGGTGGCAACCCATCATTCTCATGACCCAGCTTGATCACCAATGCCTCGCCTTATCCAGATTCAGTTGCAACCAGCTAGAGGACATCCAGTCATTGATTTTAGCCAGACAGATGTTAAGCACTTCTGCAGCATCAGATGTTCTAGGTTCAAATGACAGCTACAGCTGGGTATCATCTCCATAGAAGTGAAACTCCACACTGAACTGCTGCATGATCTGTTGCAACAAAACTTATTTATTAAAATATTTTATTATCAAAATTATTTACACTATTAATTACTATTATTTTTAAAAACTGCCCTAGATAGCTTCTGCCAGAGAACAGGCAGAGAGCAATAAGAAGAAGGAGCTGCTGTTATAACTATACTTCTCTACTGGGACTAAAGAACTAGAACTCTACTACTGGGACCTTCAATTTAGGATAAAAGAAAAGAAACAAACAAAAAAAAGTTTGTACGATTGTCTGAGTTGGCTGAAGTGAATAGTTATTTGTGCAGTTATGTAGGTGTTTGTCTCAGGTGGCTGAAGGGAATTGTTATCTGTGCAACTAACCAAATGTAGAAAAAGCTGTGAAGTAGGAGGAGTGGCTTAGCTAGAAGGAAGCAAGGTTAAAGCCAGATTTAAAAACTGCCCTAGATAGCTTCTGCCAGAGAACAGGCAGAGAACACCAGGAAGAAGAGGAGCTGCTGTTATAGCTATACTTCTCTACTGGGACGATATTGCCCTCCTTCCCTCCCCTCCACCCCCGCACCCTAAGCCAGTTCTACTTTTATAGGAACAAGATTTGATTGACAACAGAAACTTCCTGTTTGGGACCAGAAAGTGAGTGATCACAAAGCAACCAAAGACTCACCATCCTAGAAGGAAAAGAGTAGCTCCCCATCCCACACTAGCTGCTGATGATCTGACTCTGAGCAAGTAAGGAAACTACTAAGAAATGTAGTAACTTCTTGTCTCAGAACAGGAAGATCAGGAGATTAAAGGGCACAGAGGCATTAAGTAAGTAGGAAGAAAAAAAATAAACAGAGGAAAGACTAAGTATTCCAAACAACAGTTAAGGGACCAGAAATAAGACGTGATGGGAGTGGTACAGTGCAGTGGCTGTGGAGCAGCAGTCATCTGGGAGATGTTCTGGAGGATATGGTGTTGTTCCATCTGCAGGCACCACTCTGGGCTGAGTGAGGAGGTTGCTCATCTCCAGGCTGAGTTGACCAGAACTTGGGGGACCTCCTCTCCCACCCAGGGACTACCAGGGCCACTGATGTTGCCTCAGAGGTTGCCAAGAAAGAGGAGTGGTTGGACCACAGTGGGCTCAGGGAGGCTGAGAGTGGTGGAACACAGGTGCAACTCTCCAGTTGTACCTCTCCACAATTCATATGCCATTCTGGCAAAGTGTGGTTCCTCTATGGTGGCACCCACAGTGGAGACCAAGGAGGATGCTGGGAACCTCCACAAAGGAGACCCACTGAAGAGTGGCATGGGATTCCACAGGGGAAAGAAACAACTCCTGGTGGGGGACTCCATTGTTAGGGGGTAGAACTGTGGGAGAGAGAGAGGGAGGTAAGGTGCTTGTCTGGCACCATGGCTTGGAGGGACAGGGAGCGAATCCTCAGGATTGCTTGAGCAGCTGCATGGGGAGGGAGCTGGATGTCATTGTCCACCTAGGGATAAATGACCTGGCTGAGAAAGGGATCAAAGCAGTCAGGAAGAGTTTGTGGAGTTGGAGAGAGGCCTTAGACAAGTAGTATGCACAGTAACATTCTTGGAGGTACTGCCTATCTATGGCATTGATGAGGCTAGGGTGCTCCACACCACGGGATTCAATCAGTGGTTGAAAAACTGGTGCAGAGTTCAGGGATTTGGCTTCATTTGGGACTGGGGGTCCACCTGGAGTGATTCAGGCCTCTACTGGCATGATGGTCTGCATTGTCCAGAAGGGGAACCAGGATCCTAGGTGATAGGTTTAAATGCTTCATTGGAAAGTATTTAAACTACCAAGGGGCACTGTAAAGGAGCAGGGAATCCTAGCCCACCCCAAAAAATCAGGGTAGTAAGTGAGGTAAACACCAAGATAGCGATGTCGATAGGGAGAAGGGCAGTGGTAAATGGAGAAAATGACAAAGGCAAAAAGGACAGGGATGGGGCAAAAAGGGGTAAGGCCATCAAGAAATGGAGGGTAATGAGTACAGATGCCCATAGTCTGGGCAACAAGCTCCCTGAACTGGTGGCCTTGATGGAAGAGGGATTCCTGGATATTGTAGCAGTCACAGAAGCATGGTACACAGAGAACCATGACTGGGATGTTAACATACCAGGGTACACAACCTACAGGAGAGACAGGAAGGGTAGAAGAGAGGAAGGAGAAGCTCTCTATGTAAGGTAAGGGATACAAGCAATGGAACAAAAGAATAAACAGGGAGGAGAGGAGGCACTGTGGGTCACCCTAGAGACTGGAAATGGCTCCACAATCCACACAGGTGTTGTAAACAGACTCCCATGTCAGGGGGAGGGTATGGACAAGGATATGATAGAAGGACTCCTTAAGATGGCAGAGAAAGGGGAGATACTGTTGATGGGGGACATAAATATGCCAGATGTTAACTGGAGCACCTTTGCTGCAGCCACATCCAAGAGCAGGGCCATTCTCAATGCCCTACAGGTGGCATGCCTCAGACAGCTAGTTTTGGAACACACTTGTGAGGGAGCAATCTTAGATCTCGTACTCTCAAATGGGGACAGTGAGAGGATCTTAGATCTAGAAGTGGGAAGCCATCTGAGAACAAGTGACCACCAAACAGTGTGGTTCATGATAAACTCAGCTACAGAGTCAAGCCATACCAAAATGAGAGTACTGGATTTCAGAAGGGCTGACTTTGTCAAGATGGGAGAGTGACTTAGAAAATCACTAGCAAACAGGTTAGAAGGAGGAGTGGAGCAACAATGGGAAAACATCAAAACTGCTATCACAGTGGCAACAAGCCTTTGTATGAAGCAAATAAACAAATCAAAATGAAAGAAAAAGGCATTATGATTCTCAAAAGAGGAGGCAGGGAAGGTTAGGGAGAAAAATATAGCATTTAGGAAGTATAAGAAAACACAGAAGGAGCAGGACAGAGAACTATACCAGTTAAGGCAGAAGGGAGCAGGGAGGGAAGTCAGAATAGCAAAGGCCCAAACTGAGGAAAAGATAGCCCACTCAGTTAAGAAGGGGGATAAAACGTTTTATAGGTACATCAGGGAGCATAGAAAGACAAAGGGAGGGATAGTGAGGCCAAAAAGAAAGGACAGTGAGTGGGCAGAGAGGGACAGTGAAAAAGCAGTGATACTGAATGAATACTTCTGCTCAATATTCACAAAAGAGGAGGAGGGGGAGGTACCTAATCCAATTAACAGAAGCACTTTGGATAGTGAGGTCGATGCCAGTCCTTTCACAGAAGAAAGCGTTCTGACAGAACTCCTAAATCTGAAGGTGGACAAAGCAATGGGTCTGACTGAATTCACCCCAGAATTCTAAAAGAATTAAGGGGAGAACTAGTGACACCACTGACTACTCTTTTTAACAAATCATAGGAGGATGGTGTGGTACCTGAGGACTGGAGGAAGGCGGATGTGATTCCTCTTCACAAAAGTGGGAGCAAGACAGAGGCAGGAAACTACAGACCTGTCAGTTTGACCTCTGTGGTAGGGAAAGTGATGGAATCACTTCTGAAGGAAAGAATTGTTGAGTACCTAGAAGCGTGAAGCACAGGACCCAAGGCAGCATGGGTTCACAGTGAGAAGGTCATGTCAGATAAATCTAATTGATTTCTTTGACTGGATGACCAAAGTAGTAGACCAGGGAAGGGCTGTGGACATGGCCTACCTAGACTTTAGCAAGGCATTTGACACAGTCCCGCACAAAAGATTAATAATCAAATTAATCAGCCTGAGAGTGGGTCCCAGGGTGGTAGCCTGGGTAAAACATTAACTGGACAGCAGGACACAGAAGATAATTGTAAATGGAGTCCACTCTGAAGAAAGAGGTGTTACTAGTTAGGTACCGCAAGGTTCAGTACTGGGTCCAGTCCTTTTTAATGTTTTTATAAGTGACATTGCAAGGGGACTGGAAGAAAAAGATTGCCTCTTTGCAGATGGCACAAAGATCTGCAACAGGGTTGATACACAAGGAGATTTTGAAGGATGAGAAGGGACTTGGCAAAGTTGGAGGAATAGTCAGAAGTATGGCAGCTTGGATTCAATGCAAAGAAGTGGAAAGAAATGCACCTGGGAAACAAAACCCCCGGGTAAGATTACACAATGAGGGGAGGTAGTAACAACAGCAAAACTGGAAAGGGACCTGGGGGTAATCATATCAGATGACCTTAATGTTAGCAAGCAATGTGAGAGGGGAGTAGGGAGGGCTGGGGAATACTGGAATGTATAGGGAGAGGCATCACCAGCAGAAAACAGAAAGTTGTTATCCTTCTGTACAGACAGTTGGTGAGACCCCATCTGGAGTACTACATCCAGTTCTGGAGATCCCATCTCAATAAGGACATAGACAGGATGGAGGAAGTCCAGAGGAGGGCAACTAAAATGGTGCAGGGTCTGCAAGAGAAGCCATACAAGAAGAGACTAAAGGAGCTTAATATGTATGCCCTTGAGGAAAGGAGGGAGAGGAGGACATGATAGAAACTTTTAAGCACCTCAGTGGAATCAACAAGGTCCAGAAAAAGAGATTTGCAAGAACAAGGGGACACAATTTGAAGACAGAGGGAAGATGGCTTCGGGGTAATGTGAGGAAATATTTTTTCACAGAGAGGGTAGTGGACAAATGGAACAGCCTTCCTGAGGAGGTTGTGGGGTCTAAATTGGGAGAATTCAAGAATGCATGGGACAGTCATAAGACAATTTTGTGGGGGTAGGAAGAAATAGGCTGTTGGTTAACTAGGATCTGCAGCTTATCCTGTAGGTAGGAAATGGGAAGACTAGGTAGGCCAAGTGGTCCTTATCTGGCATCAAAGTATATGTTTCTATGTTTCTATTTTATATTCTTTATAAAAGCTTACTATAAAACTTCAGTTAAAATTAATATCTCCATTATTTTCTAACTTCAAAAGAAAAAACTGCTGAAGTGAACTCTAGAAAGGGATATGCTGGCTCCAAATGTTTGGAAAAAGAAAGGTTCTGCTTTTAATCTTGAGGGCACTTTGTCTGACTAAAAGGGAATACAGGATAAATCCCAGACAAGGAAAGCTTAAGTTTAATTTTTAAAGAGCAGTATTAGGGAGCACTTTGCTACCTGGAAAGAGGCTGTCACATTCTTGAAGTGTCAAAGGTGTCGTTATATCCTTGGCAACCAGAGATACGAGGCCTTGATGACGGCACAGCCAACGTATTGCCTGGTACCAGCTATCTTCAAGAAAAAAAGTTTTGAATCCATTTGAATTTTCATAAGGTTGGATGGAAATGAAAAGACTTTTGGCTATAACTTAAAATTGCAAACATTTGCAGAAATGAAACTTTCAAAGTTTGTGCAAAAGATCATGATTGTTGTCTAAGTTTCGTAAGTGCATCTAATGGGGATAAAAAGATATATGTACCTAACCCACATTGAGGGCACTCTGAACCCCTACCTCTCCACCCACATGCTAGCTCCTTCCTGCCCCTGCCCCCCTCTCCTTATTCACTCCTATGAACCTCCCTCCCTCAATCTCCTCGTCCTGCCACTGAGTACAATCCCCCCACCACCACCACTATGCAATGGATTTAGCTCCCCCTCTTCATTTCCTCTCCTACCTTGGATGTGCTCTAATGACAATGTCTATTTGTGGCTACTCACCCCCTCCCCATTAGCCCACTGGATGTCCCAGCTGCATACCCTCCCCACCTGTTCCCCCACTTCCCACTGTTCTCTTCAGTAGTAAAGCTACCTGCATGCTATGCTAGTAGTTGCAATGTTAGACCTCTATGTATTATTTATACTCCTAAATATGTGCAAACTTAATGTAACCTCTTTTTGTACCCTAGTAATGTGTAATGTTGTCTGTATTTGTATGCCACCTGTTCTTATTTCTGATGTGACTTGGAACCTTTGAAAATGAATCTTTGACTCCAAGGTATTAATTCCAAATGGAAATATATATATGGGATATATATATATGGGATATATATTCTGAAGAAAAGTCCATATCTTGAAGTGTTTCCAAGATACGGGCCCCGAAAGGTGCAGTGGACGCCGCAATGTTAGTCTATAGGAAAAAGGGTCAACTTTGGAGCACCATAACTTTCCATCTGCACCATATTTTGTCACTAAATCATGCAAAGGCACATCTGTCGGATGTTGGCTTTCTTCCCTCCAAATTTCAGCCCAAAAGACCAAACAGTTGTTTTGCAGTAGGGTGGCAAAGAATTCCTGTTATTTTGGGCATATTGTCGCAAATCACGACACTTTCGCAAATGAAATCACGAAAGTGTCATGAGTGCAACACTACTTTGTAACAATACTTTTTACAAAATAATTCAAAAACATATTTCTGGAATGTTTAACCCCCCAAAAAAGACATGACTAGCATCCTCGGGGTCCGATTAGGTGAACACAAAAAGAATTGTGTCCTTAGAGGGTCACAAATTTAAATGCCAAGCATTTCTGTGACCACTAACTGAAAAAAAAAATGGCTGACTCATGACACTACAGGGATTATTTGCAACACTAAAAACTGCATTTGCAACACTGTTGAACTTTTTGTTAACTTTTCCCTTTGACTATAATGGGAAATTTGTTTTTTGAATAACTTTTGATTCATTTAGTATTTTTTCACAAAATCTTTGAAAGGCACATTGGGGACCCTGGCTGCATGATTTCTGAAGGTTTTGGATCAGTCGCATAAACTGTGCGATCTACAGTGTGAGCACCAAATGCGTAAAAAGTGTAAATGTGCTATGGAATGTTGCTTTATATCTCTGCAACTGTAATTCCAACCATTACAAAACTTGGGAGATCCAGAGATCTATGGTACCGCTCCATGCCTACCAAATTTCAGGCAAATCTATTGTATGGTGGCAAAGCTATTAAGATGCAAAATGTCACACTTTAATCTTAAATGGGGTACTCAACCCCAACTATAGTGTCATTACCATGCCACTGTAATATATATATATATATATATATTCTTCACAAAAAAACTGTGTTACTGCAACAGTTAGGGTTTTTTACAGTGACAAAAGCAACAAAATTTGCCTTTAGGGTTACCACCCCTTGCACCCCACAACCACCCCGCCCCCACCAACAGGCATAAGGGTGTGCATTGGGGTTATCAGCTCTAATTCTCACCCCATTCCATGTGTAAATAAGCTAAGGTGGTGCAGCATAAGAGAATGGGGTAAGAGTTAGGACCGATGACCCCAACACACCCTGATGCCTGTTAGGGGTGCAAGGGGTTGGAACCCTAACGGTGAATTTCCTCACTTTTACTGCTGTAAAAACCCTAACTGTTGTGTTAACACAGTTTTTTGCAAAGAATTTCCTTACTTTTTGAGAAACCATAGTAAAGTACAATGTAGCTCAAGTTGGTGGGAGCGCAGGACCCTTCAGGCCCCACGGTCCCACCAACTTGCACATTTCTGCCTAACAAAACAGTACAAGTACTGAATATCATATGTATTGGTGGAAGCACATATTAGTCAAAGTGCAGGACCCTTTGAGCCCCACACTCCCACCAACTTGAAGCAAACCAATTTTTTTTGTCAGACTGGCATAATTCCACATCTGTTTACATTTTGCATACTTAACCTCTGAAAAGAGCCTCCATGGCAGTGAGGCTAGCTACCCTATAAATTTCAAGCCACTACCACAATGCAGAATGCTATCCACAAAACATAAACTGTGTCATGCAATATCTCCACAGCAAATTAATTTTCTGACACCTAAACACCATAATTCATATCTATAGGACATCCCCTCAGCACCCTCCAAATTTCAAGCTAAAAGTCCAAACTGTTTCTGAGATATTTAATTTTAAAATGTATGCACCTTTAAAAATTCTTTGATCATGAGAATCGGCCATGACTTCATGATCAAAGATCATCTTTCATTGTGATGGTACATCTGGTCATGAAATTTGGGCTATCTGGTCCCTCCCAAAGACATCTGGTCCAGCAAAAATCTGGCCATCTTGTCCCACCCTCATGAACGAAGCTCACGATCAAAGAAATCTTGCAATCAAAGAATTTGCAGGCTCATGATCAAAGAATGTAAAAACATTAAAACACTACACACACCCATCCTCCATAGACTGACTGATGCCTGACTGTGCCAAGGGGTTGTGTGGCAAACTCTCACACCATTCCACGTGTAAACAGGTTGACATGCTACAGTAAAGGAGAATGGGGTAAGAGTTAGGCCTCACAGCCCCATGGCACACCTGGCATGTGATAGAGGTTAGGGGTTCAACCCTAACATCTCATTTCCTCACTTTTGTTACTTTAACCCTCAATGATGCATTCAATGCAGTTTTTTGCCATGAATTTCCTTACTTTTTGAAAAAGTTTAATATAAGTAGTAAATAGCATGTGTTGGTGGGAGCGCAATTGTCCACAATGATATGTGTCTGTGAGAGTGTGGGCCCTCCAGGCCCTGTGCTCCCACTTACACATAGCTACAGAGCCATACAGTAGCCCCCTAGGTCAAGGAACCCTTGTAACACTAATTTACCAACATCTTGGGAACCATAGAGCTACAAAGAAAATTCAAGTGTTGTTGTAATTATGACAGCGAGTACTGCATGTAACATAAGTCGAATGGATCAGCAGCTTGCATCATTCAAAATATATGAGCACCGAAAAGTGCTGAAAATGCACCCTTGGAACTTTTGTCACACTAATTTGCCAATATGTCAGTAACCGTGCAACCTGTGAAAAAAATGTCACTGCTGGCATAATCTATTATTTTTGATCTTGTTCCAGTTGATTAGATCACTTAAAGGTGATCTAACCCATCAGAAGCAAAAAGTCTGTATCTTACTTTGTTTCCAAGATATGGGTGCCAAAAAGTGCAATGGTCACCACAATGTTACCCTATGGAGAAAATCTGAACTTCATGATGGCATATCTATGGAGCTGCTTAAGTATCTGACACCTAAACAGCATAATTCACATCAGAAGGGCAACCCCTCAATACCCTGAAAATTAAAAGAAAAATGACCAAACCGTTAATGAGCTATGCAATGGTAAAGTTTTTATACCTTTAAAAATTCCTTGTCAGTGAGGTAGCAACATTTTGGGCTGTCAGATCAATCCCCATCCGCAAGGTAGCTAAATCCTAGTTTGTCAGCTGAATCCTGGTCTGTGGGAAGGACCATCTGGTCATGAAGTGACAGACAAAGATTTTGCAGGCTCACAAAAGAGGACTGGCTGGCGGACTAGGATTTTGATGGCTCATAGACTGTGATTTTATCATCTTGCATAAGAGGATTCAAAAAACCAATCCTGGTCTGTGAGCTGACAAAATCCTAGTCCACCAGCTGATCCTCTTTCATGAGGCTACAAACTCCTTGACCATCAGCTTGATCCTGGTCAATGAGAAGGGCTATCTTGTCACGAACTGACGGACAAGGACTTTGTAGGCTCGTGAACAAGGATCGTCTCGCGGACTAGGATTTTGACAGCTCACAGACTAAGATTGTTAGTGAGTCACAATCAAATAATTTTTAAATTTTTTAAAATCTTTTTTTTTCCACCAAAATGAGGCAAAGCAAACAACACAGGTTTGTAAAGAGCATCACTTTGAGCAAAACCCATGCCTCATTTGACCCAAATGTCACCCGTAGAGACAGCTACAACATTTTGTTTGTGGGAAAAACTGAAAACAAGATGCATGGATTGTGGTCAAGGAATTTTCTGACTGACTAGGATTTTTAAATCCTAGTCTGCAAGCTGATAAAATCATTGACTGTCAGACCAAACCTAGTTAGTCAAAAATATATATAAATTTTGGAGTGAACTGAACGTGCTCAGAACTCAAAAATTAAAAATGAAATAACTTTTGAATTAGTTAATATATTGTTACCAAATCAATGCTGGATTGTTCCTTGACCCAAACTACTCCTGCGATCCAAATGTCAGACCAAAAGACTGCATGGTGTGGTTGCAGCGCCATGGGTAAAAAAAGGTGTCAAAAGTGGCAAAAACACGTATTTAGCATTTTGCTGCCCAGAAACTGTAAGTCCGACTAAAATAGAAGTTGGTAAATCAAGATCTCTACCATATCAGACTGCACAAGCCAAATTTTGTGCATATCCGTCAAATGGTTGCAAAGTTATTAACGTTCACAAATTGAGGTTTAACACTAAAGAGCCTAACCAACCCTAACTATAGGGGTGTGACTGCACCCCTATAATAAAGCCACTTTTCTAGTCTAGTCTCAAATGAAAGCTGACATCCTAATCCAAAGATATAATTTCTGTGTATGCAATGTGCTGCCATAAGGAGATACACTCTATAAAGAATCTTTGGTACACATGCTTGACAGCTTTGAGATTTATGTGTCATGCAGCCAGCTCCAAAGAGGAAGAAAGAAACCATGTGCTTGTAAATAAATCTAATGTTTTAAAGACATTCCTGAAGAATGTTATTGACAAATCATATATTATTCTAAAGCCTAAAATGTGCAACAGTACCATCATTTTTTTATGAGAAACTTTGCTAAGGAAATGAAGTTGTAGCCCATATTAACTTAATTCAGGAATACTGATCCTAGAAACATGAGAAATGTTTTAAAAGACTCCATTCAATGAGAGAAATTCAAACATGTGTGTTTGAATATTGCATGATCTTACATAAATGAGTTACAGAAGAAAAATAATGTTGTGTTTAAAAGTGGACTTTGAGAAAGTGGGAAGTCCTTAGGGAGATATAAAAAGTAACACCTCAATAGTCTACATAAAACAGTCAAAATCAGATGATGATGTCACGTGACCTGAAAACATATATGCGAATTTGGCCAGGCTAATGGTACAACTGCTTGATTCTTCAATGTGTGAGGACCTATGTTGCTTGTCTTAGCAATTTTGGTTCTTTTTAAGACTTTTTCTAGGTCAAAAGCCTGTATGGGATGCTTGGGACCATTTCTTGGTTATGCCTTGCTGTATCCATCAGTGGTGCTGAGGTCATGCATGTAAACTAATAAAATTGCAGAGAGGTCCAATTTCAAGAACTGCTTGTTACAGAAGGACGTTTTCTAATATTGCATGGAGAAAAGAGTATGGTTTGCACTGGACATCCAGACAGAAGCAATGTTTTGAACTTCTGCTCAAGCCAACATCCTGAAGCCCAAGTGGAAATGAATTGAAACAGAAAAAGTCATACATCCAGTTACCAATCAGGGACTTTGCCATCTATGAAGCTAACCTTTTCTGCAAACAGCCGTGGTTGGGAAAAAGCTTATCATCGTGCCTTGAATTGCTAGCACCCTAGATACATAGATACATAGAAACTGTCAACAGATAAAGGCCTATGGCTCATCCAGTCTGCCCATTTGAGCATGTAAGCTCCCTTTACATTTTTCTAGAAGTCTGTTGCCCTTACTCATGACCACCAGGATTCTTTATGTCTATCCCATGCATACTTAAATCCCTTGATTGTTTCAGCCCCCACTATTTCCTCTGGCAGTGTGTTCCACTTGTCCAACACCCTTTCTGTGAAGATATTCTTCCTCACATTTCCTCTGAATAGCCTTCCTTCCAACTTCATCCCATGCTCTCTAGTCCTGGAACATCTTTTTTTACTGGAAAATAATGTTTTCCTGCACCCTGTTCCTCCTTGTAAAGTACTTGCATATCTCTATCATATCCCCTCTCTCACTCCTCTCCTCCCGGGAGTATACAGTATATTCAAGTCATTCAGCCTGTCTTCATAGGACTTGTGATGCAATCCCTGTACCATCTTTGTTGCCCTCCTCTGAACCTTCTCCACCCTGTCTATGTCCTTACATAGGTAAGGTCTCTAGAACTGTACACTGTACTCCAGTGGGGCCTCACTAATGTCTTGTACAGTGGAATTATGACCTCCTTATCCTGCTGGTGATGCCCTTGCCTATGCATCCCATCCTTCTATTTGCTTTGCCTGCTGCGTTGTTGCACTATTTCCTACCTTGAGGTCATCAGAGATGATAACACCAGTGTACCTTTCCTGCTTGGTGCATGCTATATCCTCACCTTTCAACTGATATGTTGTTCCAGGGTTTGGGTGACCCATATGCATTATCTTCCAATTCTTTGCATTGAATTTCAACTGCCAAACCCTTGATCATTCATCAAGCTTCTGCAGGTCCCTCCTCATCCTAACTACACTCTCTAGCATGTCCACTGTGTTACAGAGCATCGTGTCATCAGTGAACAAGGACATTCTGCCTTCTAGGTCATGCGCAATGTCACCAATGCAGACATTGAATATAACCAGTCCCAGCACTGATCCCACTGGTCACTCTTCCCTCTGTGGAGTGACAGCCATTTACCACCACCCTCTGAGTCCTGCTGCCCAGTCAATTACCCACCCACTACACTACTGTCCTGCCCTCTCCCATATTCCCCAGTTTGTTTAATGAGATATCCCTTTACTTTTTGGTGAGGTTTGCACACTCTTGGCCTTTCCAGAAAACCCTTTCTGTATGATGGAAGATTACAGAATGGAATTTAAAGGCTGATTAAATCATCGAACTGATTGCTGATTCAATTTAGGAGATTTGAAGCTTAATTTTATTAGGATTTGGGACCGTGGATTGTTGAGTTTAAAGAAGAATTAAACCCATTAAGACACCTTCTTGGAGAGAACATTTCCTGCTGCATGTTTTTTTCATTTATATTTTTGGTTTGAACTACTTTATTGTTGTTTGGGCAGTGAGAGTGCCCAAATTATTATTATTTTATTTCCAGGTAGTGTGAGTGCCTGGGAACTTTAATTATTTATTTTATTATATGTATTGATTCCCAGGGTAGTGAGAGTACCAGGGTTGAAAATTAATTGTATTTATTATTATTCATGTAAGTCTATTTATTTTTATTTTTCTTGGGACTTGAACTCTCTTTAGAATGGACTATATATGGGGTTTCTTTTTGTTTCTGTTTGATTTATAATATTTATTTTTGGATTGTTTTAATTAACTATTTTAAAGAAATAGTTTTTAAGCTGCCTATATCTGGAAAATGCTGGACAATTAGGATTTATGTATATATTAATCTCCCATTTTATTTTTGTATAAGTGTTTGATTATATATTATTTGCTTGTATCTGATTTTTGTTTATTATATATTGTTTCTTATTGCCTTATTTATTATAATGTGTTGGGGTGATTTAGCGATGGTTAGGCATTATTCCCCCACCAGACTCAGGGAATTGTGTCCCTTCGAATGTCCACCATTATCATCCGACACCTATTTTAGGTGTCATGCTTTAGGCATTCTGAGGAAACATAAAAGAAGGTGGAGAGCTGAGTCTGGTGGGGGACAGGAGGGGCGAGGGCAGATTGGGATGGTAGGGTCCAGGAGATGCCCTGGGGTGAAATGGGGCCAAGATAGAGGTCATTCTTGTCTTGTTCCCATACCCAAGGGTTTCGATTTTAGTAGGCAGGAGCCAAGGTCTTCCCTGACAGCTCATCCCACCTTGGCAGTGTTATGCAATGCCAGATCAATCAAAAACAAGACAGCTATTATAGCTGATCTTGTTGGGTCATCTGATCTGGCTTGCATCACCGAGACCTGGCTGGATGAAAATCCAGGCCATATATTGGCTTCGGCAACACCAGCCGGGTTCTCGGTGATACACCATCCAAGGTTGGATCGTAGGGGCAGGGGTGTAGCCATTATGTTTAAGACTGAGCTGGGCCTTGTGGATGTGCCATTGGGAAGTACCAGATCCTTTGAATATATCTTGGGTGAGGGTGTAGGTTGCGGAATTCTCCTCATCTACTGTTCACCAGGAGATGGTGGAGAATTCCTGCAGGAGATAGCAGACTTCATCGTCGACATGGTGTTGCAGTCCCCCAGATTGATAATTCTGGGGGACTTCAATGCCTGGGTCGACGATGAACTCTCATATTTTGGTCAAAATCTCCTCCAGTTGATGACGTCACTGGGCCTTACACAGCTAGTTACCTCCTCAACCCATATAAAAGGTCATTCATTGGATCTGATCTTTCTTCTGGGTATGGAGATTGCTGATTTGGGGTTGGAACCAGTCGGCTGGTCTGACATCACACCATAAGGTTCAGTTTCAGGGCTCCCCCTAATAGGTCTGCCCCTATGGAGATGGTTCAATACCGCCCTTTAATGGGTATTAATCCCAGTGACCTAATGGTGGTACTGGATCTATCAAGCTTGTCTGGTGAATGCATGAGTCCAGATGATCTCATGTTAGCCTATAATAAGGCTATGGGAGATGCTCTGGACAAGATTGCTCCTGTTCATGTTCTACCTCTCACCCTCCGTTCAAGGAGCCCTTGGTTTGATGACTCCTTGAAGGAGTTAAGGAGAGCTGGCTGAAGGTTGGAGAGAGCCTGGCAGAGGTCCAGTAGTGATGCTGACAGACTTAGGTTGATGGCACATTATGATGGCTATCAATCAGAAATCACCCATAAGAAGGCAAATTTCTGTCCAGGGAGATTTCTGCTGCACAGAATCGACTTTGCTCAGCTTTTCCGGACTGCTGACAGATTGTGTAATCCAATCTGTCTCCAGCCCAGAAAAGCTTTTTCTCAGCTAAGATGTGAGGAGTTTGCTTAATTTTTTGCAGATAAGGTTGCCAGCATCAGGTCAGGCATCGGTCTGACCTCTCCTTTGAGGGATTGCAGTTGTTAATGGGAAGTATTATGCACCAGGTCTGTCTGATCAGATTGTCACTGGCTGAAGTTCACTGACATTGTGAAGATCATCCAAATATTGTGACCAACCAGTTGTAGTTTGATTCTTGGTCCTACACCCCTTTTAGTAGGATGTGTAGAAGTTATCTGCCTGATCCTTGCTGACAGTGTCTGGAAATCCTTGGAGAACGGGTCTTTCCTGACCCCCTCAAGGAAGAGGTAGTTTGACCACTCCTTAAAAAACCCTCCTTGGATCCAGATTATCTAGCTAACTACTGGCCTATCTCTAACCTGCCTTTTGTTGGTAAGGTTATTGAAAAGGTGGTTGCGTTACAAATGGATGATCATCTTACAACTCACAATGTCTATGATACTCTCCAATCTGGTTTTAGGAAGAAGCATAGCACAGAGACTGCCCTTGTCTGGGTGTTGAATGATCTCCCAATGGCTAGAGATTGAAAGGCATGTACCATTCTGGTCCTTCTCGATCTCTCTGCAGCATTTGACACTGTAGACCATGGTGTGCTGTTGGAGCACCTGTGGATTTATTGTGGGCTGTCTGGAACAGTCCTCAAATGGTTTCAGTCTTACCGCAGACAGGTTTCAGAGATTTGCCACTGGAATTTATTCCTCTGGCGCTCACTCCTGCCTTGTGGTGTACCACAGGATTCCATTCTAGCACCCATGTTGATTGCAGTGTATATGCTGCCATTGGGAGATATCATCAGGGTCTGGGTTTTCACTGCTATGCAGATGATACTCAGCTGTATTTGTCTTTTCCACCCAGGCAAGATGATGCCCTCTCCATGCTAAATAATTGCCTTGCTGAAATCAGATTATGGATGAGTTCTAGCTGGCGGAGATTGAACCCTGATAAGACTGAGGTGTTGGTAGTGGACCCAGGTCATCTGGTGGTGGGTTTGGGGGCTGGACAACCATCGGGCTTATTGCTCGGTGGTATGTCGCTCACTACCTCTGATCGGGTACGAAACCTGGGTGTTATTTTTGATGATGGCTTGACCTTAAAATCTCAGGTATCAGCCATAGTAAAATCCTCTTTTTATCATCTGAGGAATATCGCCTGGGTGAAACACCTGGTCCCACTGGGTGATCTACCAACATTGGTCCATGCCATTATCACTACCCATCTTGATTACTGTAATTCCCTCTACCTAGGGCTACCTGGGGTTGATATCCGCCACCTGCAGCTGGTGCAGAATGCAGCGGCCAGGCGTTTGACTGGGATCTCTAGATCCAGCCACATTACGCCTGTGCTCCGTGAACTGCACTGGCTGCCTGTTAGGTGGTGGATCACCTATAAGGTTGGTTTACTAACCTTTAAAGCCCTACATGATCAGGGACCCAGCTACCTGAAAGATCTCTTGGTACCCTATTGCCCCCACCATCCTCTCCGCTCCACCAACAAAGGATTGCTGGAGATTCCCAGGGTTCGATTAAAAACATCAGGATCTTATGCTTTTGCTTTCTCAGCACCAACCCTGTGGAATTCTCTACCTCGTTGGTTGAGAGAATGTCCAACCATCGAGAGATTCAAAATGGAGTTAAAGACTTATTTGTTTAGTTTAGCATATCCTAGTTATGGTTGATTAATTTATGTCTATTTTAATTTATATGTAAGTATGATCTCTTTGTATAGTGCCTTGGTTCTGAAAGCACTTTAGAAATAAAGATGATTTGATTTGTTTTGATTTAATAGCCTTCTATGTGGCACAGTGTCAAAGGCCTTGCTGAAGTCCAAATAGGCCATGTCTACTGCCCTACCTCGATCCATCTCCCTTGTCACCCAGTCGAAAAATTTAATGAGGCTGGTCTGTCATGACCTCTCCCCGGTGAACCATGCTGCCTTGGGTCCTGTATTCCATTGGCAACCAGATGTTCCACCAGTCTCTCCTTCAGTACTGCTTCTATGATCTTCCCCACTATCTAGGTTAGACTGACTGGTCTGTAGGTGCCTGCTTCCTTTTTGTTCCCACTTTTGTATAAGGGGACTACATCTGCTGTCTTCTAGTCTTTGGGTACCTCCCCTACTGTCTGATATTCCTGCCAAAATCATGATAAGTGACTTCTTGATGATTTGTGATGCCAGGCAAGGAGGAGTCTGTCCACACTGCTGAACTAATGTCAGAAGAGTCCATGGTTCCAGGTTTGAGGGGAGAAAGACAAAGGACTACAGTAAAGCCTGATACCACAGAATGTTTATCTTTTAGAAGAAGCATTTCTTACCAAAATTGGTAAAGTTAAAAAGAAAAGAAGTCCTACCTCTACAACTAACCAGAAATTTAAGTATTATTTTAAGTATTGTAATTAATAATCTAAATATTTTAATTTGGTTTATCTGGAGAGGTAAAATAGGTAATAGTTAAACTTAACTTTTAACTACAAATATTTGGGCATAGAATTAAGCTTAAATGTAAACAAAAGAAATACATTTTTGCATGCTATGAAAAATGAAAACAAGTTTACAGAAATATAATCTGAGACACTAATGTAATGAGTTTGTATGTTCTTATACAAAAGAAGGTTATGCTAAATACAAAGCATGCTAAAGTCATGGGGGAATTCACAAACCAACCTGAAGGTGTAAGACCATCCCTAAGTCCCCAAAAGTTCTGTAGATTCAGAAAAAAGGGGAAGTTGCTCTGAGTGCTATACAAAAAACATACACAGCTGCAGAAAATAAATACACTGAGGACTGTGGAAAAAGAGAACAGGTATGGAAGTTCCTGAGGGAAGAAAGTCATTAAAAATAAGGCATATCCCCTTAGAGGTTATTCACAGAGAGTGTTTTTCTGTGGAAAAAATGTTGCACACATACTGCACCACAAAGAGTGAGGTGTACGCTCCCTGAGCAAAGTGCAGTGTACCAACAACTGACATACAGTTATAGTGGAGGTGCAGGCACAAGTAATAGCAAACCTATAGTAGTGTCAACTGTTGCAACAAAAACACCACACATTTTCATTGAAATACAACAAACTACAACCACTAGACCCAGTGCAGCCTATAAAGGATCCCTACAGGTGGTAGAGGCAGAGCTGGTAACAGCCTGCAGTGAGTGATACTGAAGCCGACAACATATACACTCCAGGGAGAGAAACAACCATTAGTTCCATCAGCAATTAAAGACAACCACTGTGATGCATGTCCCTGCTGGTACCAGTGGTGCTGGAGTGGTCTCAGTTGATAGACTGGCTGCTGGTCTCTCTATGAGTACTCACTGCTGCATCTATGGAAAGACTGTCAAAGTCTGCTGCTCCAGTTAATATGGATCACCTATTGTTGTGCCTGCTGAGCTTTTTCCTCTACTAAGGAAAGAATGTTAGGGAGATTTCAACACTTGTGGACATCTGTAACTTGCTTGTTTTACAGAGTTCCTACAACTGTGGAACTTTTCTTTGTGAATATGGTGCAGTTAGATTTCCACAGTGCTACAAGCCATTTTTTTGCAGGAACCAAAATGGTGGCTCTCTTTGTGAATCCTGGCCATAGTATATAGCCAAAAACAATTATTGTGTTGAACCTTGCTCATTCACTTATTATGTTGTTTATTTTCTGAAAATTGTTTTATTTGTTTTATTTCTTTGAGTTTCATTTGATTTTCTGATTTCCTTGTTGCTTATGTGTACAGTTTTTATTATTTTAATTATGCATGATATTTATGCAAATTATGGAAATGATAATTTTTCATATTTCTAAGTGTGGCAGAAACATTTTTCACCATTATCTAGAACTGGGAAGATAGGGATAATATATTTGAATTTTATAATTATTTATGGTAATTTTTAAAATATTTTGGGGGTAAGGCCTGAATTAAATCCAAGTGCTGTAATAGAGACATGATATTATAACCTATTGTTACAACATCGCCCGGGGCAGCATGTCAACTGCTAACAACATCAGTGACAACATCAAGCACTGGGAAACTCCACATCACAGGGGCATTGGGGAGGAGGAGAAATTCCCCATTTCCCCCTTTGCACCCTAATATAATATTTTCAAAATAATGAATACAAACAAGTGCAATAGTAAGTGCAATCATGAAAAATAAATTCATAGTGTAGTAGTTCTTCATACATTATAGTGACAGATAATAATAAAACAGCATAACAAGAATAAAGAGATATAGAATAGTTTCCAATACCTAAGAACTAGATCTTCCTTAATGGGTATGCATAGTACAGTTGGAATAGCTCCTAATACAGTATTTGAGATATATTTTATTTATAATTAAAAGATAATCAGTCACTATGCTTATTGTCTTTTCACCTTCTGTGATAAACATGATAATGAAAAACGTACCTTTGTCTTGGGTCTGGATTCTTTCCCATCATGGTGCTAACCAGATCTGTTTAGGCCTAGACAAACAAATGCAATTAAATATGTCAGTTTTGGTATTCTGGGCAATTTCAACAACATTATTTTTTAGATTGGTCTATTAACTTTTTATATCTGGCTCTTAAGATTTACTATTGAAAAGTTCAATTGGTTATATTGTATACAGCCTTCTTTTAACAGGCTCTGTTATTACATTTAAGCAGTATCTATAAAAGTGTCTGTAATTCCCTACTAGACTGGGAGAAATTTTGATCCTGGTTATCTTTTCCATATCATAAGAGCAGCTGATATTCACTATCCTTTTCTTTATATAGACTTTATATTTAGGACTGAGTAAAATGCTATGACTTACATACAGTATTTATCAAAAAAATCCAGACCGTAAAGTTTAAGGCCTACATTTTCAAAGGAGATGGGTGTCGTGCCTCAGACAAAACAGAGATACACCACCCATCTCTAAAAATGTTCCCTATTGCTATATCCAGAAGGGGCATATTGGCCACCCAAATCGAGTTGGGCCACAGTCCAAAAATAATGTATGTTGCCCAAGTAGAGGGGACATGTCTTCTCGAACGAGTCATGCACAAGGTAACTGTGGTGCTCGCAGCTCTACACAATCATTTTCAACAAAAGCTGCTGCACACACATACCGAATTAATCCTTGGAGCCAAATCTTCTGTTATAACATTTATTCACCAACACCACACCACACCTGACGCGTTTCGGACAGAAGTCCTTTATCAAAGGTTGAAAAGAAAACCTATCATGGCATCAATTTATAACAAATAGTCTCTGACGTCATAATGATGCAATACAAATCCATTGGTTCTCTCCAACATAAAAGTGCCAGCACCAACCTACTAAAAATATAAAAACGTGTTTTAAAAATTTTTTACTCATTTTAATAAATGTTAAAAGAACTAACAAAGCATCTTATGTGTTACTTAATACTCATAATTAATAGTCTATACTATCTGCATTCCAAATACGGTTTAAGTTCTAAATGTGCATTTAATCTAAGGATCCACTCATTTTCTTTTTTCAATATTTTATTACGATAATTACCCCCTCTTGGGCCATAGAAAACTTTTTCAATGCCCAAGAATTTAAACTCATGTTTTTCAGTTTTGTCTCTACTTTCAAATATATGCATTGCTGTAGCATAAGTAAAATCTTGTTTATTGATAGCTCTCATATGTTCCTGTACTCTAATTTTAAAAGTTCTCTCTGTTTTTCCAACATAAAAGGCCCCACAAATACATTGAGCCAAGTAAATAATGCCTTGAGTGTTACAGGTTATCAATTGTCTTATAGTAAAAGTTTTATTTCTTTGTCCAGCCACATTAAATTATTTTGCTTTTACTATAAAATTACATGCACTGCAGTTTTTACACTGTGTACAACCTAAAGGATTTCCCAACCAATTGTTGGTGTGTTTCACTACAGGTGTAAAATGACTTCTTACTAATGTATCCTTTAAAGTTGGTGCATGTCTGTAAGCTAAAATCGGGGGTTGAGATGAAATTTCCTTTAATCCTAGATCAACAGCCAGTACATGCCAATGTTTTTTAACAATTTGTCCCACCTGCCAACTTTGTGCACTATAAGAAGTAACGAAATGAAATCTATTCTTATTTTCCACCGTCGATGTTTTATCTTTTAACAATTCACTTCTATCGACTACTGCAGCTGTTTGGTATCCCTTTTCTATCACCTTATTTGTGTAACCTCTACTTTTGAAGTGATTTTTTAGACTCCTTGCCTCAATTTCAAAATCAGAGTCCCTACTACAATTCCTCTTAATTCTCAAAAACTGTCCTTTCGGGATGTTTTCAACTATATGTGTAGGATGGCAACTTGTGGCATATAATAAAGTATTACCATCAGTGGCCTTTCTATATAAATTACTACTAAGTTGCCCTTCTTCCCCCCGAATAATCTGCAAATCCAAATAATTAACAGAATCCGGGCTCTTATTATATGAAAATCTCAAATTTGCATTGGTTCCATGCATAAAGCTCACAAATTCTGTCAACATTTTTTCATCTCCTTTCCAAATTAACAAAATATCATCATGTGGTGTGGTGTTGGTGAATAAATGTTATAACAGAAGATTTGGCTCCAAGGATTAATTCGGTATGTGTGTGCAGCAGCTTTTGTTGAAAATGATAGAGGGGACATGTGCATGAATATTCCATCTAAGGGAATATTCAGAAAAGATGGACCACCCTAGTGCATGAAATCAGTGGCACAAAGTTAGGCATGGAAAAAGGATACCTAAACTGCCTGCCACCCACAGGCAGGCTGTGGTAGTACAGACAGGAGCATAACAGCCTGCAACTCCTCATAACCAGCGGCATCCCCCAGCCCCATTCCCCAATTTCCAGAAAAGTATTTAAAACCACACATTTCCTTAGTGTAGGGTCCCCCCTATAAGCCTCATTCTCTGATGCTTGTATCAGTAATTAAATTCCCACTATTCCATAATGTAGAATCCCCCGAGCCTCCTACCCTGATTCCCATACAAGTAATAAAAAAAAACATGGTTCCATAGTGTAGTGGACCCCACACCCTGTCCCTGATCTTTGATCCATGACTACACTACACAGATGGGTGGCCATGGTCCAAGATCCCCAATCGTATTATAATCCCATGTCACACCTGTTTCAATAATGTAGTAGCCCCTTGCCCCAGTAGGCAGAACCCTCTCCCTGTACCCCCTCAACCCAATGCATGCCAGTGACTGGCACAGCCCACCACACACTGCCATGGCCAGCTGCTGACTGATTGGTTCATGAGTTCCTACTGTACATAGTATGAGCGCATCCAAAGAGCTTGTACTATATACAATAGGAGCTCATGACCCAATCAGTTGGTGACTGGCTCTGGCAGGGTGTGGAGGGCTGTGCCACTTGCTGGCAAGGGTTGGATTAAAAGGGTCTGGGAGAGGGTCCTGCCTACCAGGGTGGGGGCCACTACACTATGGAAATCAGTGTGACATGAGATTATAATATGATTGGAGATCTTGGACCAGGCCATCCATCTGTGTGATGCAATCGGGGATCAGGGATGGGGTAGGGGTCCACTACACTACACAATGGAAACATTGGGAGGATTTATTACTTGAGTGCGCATTGGGGTATGGGGCTGGGAGGGGAAACTCTACACTACGGAAAAATGGAATTTTAATTACTTATATGAGCATGCATGAGGCCCATTTGCTCGTTGCATACCAAATTAGCTCATTTGCATATTCCTGATGAATGTCATCCTTGGGGCTTAAGTGACACTGGGATGTGTGGTGCATCCCCCATTGGCAGTCTTCATCCCGGACCCTGGCTGTTCTGGTTGCATTCATGGCCACACCTTTTTGTGCCACCCATCCAGGCTCCAATATTGAAACAGCATGCACCATCTGATGCAATTGTGCATCCTATTTGACTATCCTGTCAGGGTGTGCCAGTGCATTTTTTTGGGTGGTGCATGCAGGTGCACCACACATCTGGCCACCTTTGAAAATGGGGGCCTAAGATCCTTACTTATTGTCCTTAACCAGTTTGTCTACAGCCCAGTTATAGCCAGCTTTTCTTTTTAGCTGAACATTTACAGGGGAGTCTATGAGATGGTAATCTGGTAAATCTAATCCAGAAATGTAATCTGTTTATTGCTGCTTATCCCACAAGACTAGTTGTACCTAGATCAGTCCTCAAAAGGTGAGCCTGGACTGTGTAATCCACACCCAAGGTAAATCTAAATAGTTTGTGTATCAGAATATCTAGAAGACCAGACAATAATTAGGAGGAATCCATATTTCAATTTGATAACATGCCAGAGAGATATATGTCACTCTCGATGCTTCCAATAAGGTTATAATGGTATTACCTTTAAACTGGCTGTTGAATCTAGAGAGAGAGAGAGAGATCCTGTTGTTTGATATAATTTAATGGAGAGGTCTCTCATATGATTAGACAAAAAGCCATTGGTTGCAAAGGTGAATCCTAAGTAAGTGTAATCATTCACTGCCTTTATTTCCTTGGTTCATAATTTCCTACTGTTGCTTAATTTGTTTAATCCAGAAAACATAACTTCACTTTTATTTTCATTAATTTTAAGTTTCTATTTATCAACATAAGAGGTGAATATATCTAGTTTTTGCTGTGAGCTAAGTTTTGTCAATGAAAATAATGCCGAATCATCAGCATAATTGAGTGCCAGACAATTAGTATTACTAATTTTTGAAGAGTTTAATGCTGACTCATCTAACTGTAAAAAGTAATTTATTAATGTATATTCAGAAAAGGGTGGGTGTTAGTAAACACCCCTGATGTACACCCATATTAGTCAGAACAATGGCCGATAGCTGACCTTTTGTACTCTGCCATATCTGTGCCACATAAAGTTTTTGCTTTCTTAAAGCTATGTATTTGCCATACAGGTGATTCATAATGAAACAGTTATTGGTTGTACAACAGTCCACTCTAAACCCAGCCTGTAATTTCAAACGTCCTCCCAGTAAGCTTATTTGGTCTAATAATCTGGTTATCTGGACAAAATAGTTTGAGCAAATATTTTGCCAGCCATATCTAAAAGATATATAAGTCTATATATCCTTGAATCTTTTTTTTCTCCTTTTTTATAAATAGATATGATGCTGGCACCTGTTCATGCATGGAATTGATCTATGCAGAATACATAGGTTAAAGAAGGGAAGTAAGACCTCAGATCAAAGAGATGGAGCCTGCAGAAAGACCTCTGGGGGATTGGATCAGGACCAGGGGCTTTCTTCCTTTTAGGTGATGTAATTGTGAAATAAAGTTCTCTTGGCTGAAGTAAAGCTGTTTGTCAGAGAATCCCACAAGAGGGGTATCAGTCCTAATTGTCAGATTATAAACAAAATGTTAGTGTAGTGTTTTATCCATTGATCCAATGGAATATAAGAACTCAATTCATACCTATCATTATTTGTACCATTTGCAACCAATTGCGGAAAGGACTGTGTATCTTTGCTATTTATAATACAGAGCATATGATTCCATTGTTTATGAACAAATTATTTTTTTTCAGAAATAGTTTGTATTGTTCTCTTGCTTTATTTAATAATTAATAATTATTCATGTCTGTACATTTTTTAGAAGTCATTATTTGAGAAAGTTCAGCTTTTGCCTTTTACAATCTCAGTCAAACCAAAAAGAAATCTTATATGAGGCAGTTCTTGTCCTGACCGGGCTGTACAAAATTTCTTTTCAAATGATTGTAACACTGCAGAAGTTTATCACTGGGAATTCACAAAACAATCTGAAAATGAAAAACCTTCACTAAGTACTCAAAAGTTCCATAGCTGTGGAAAAAAAAGGGGAATCTTCTCTGAGTGCTCTATACAAAGCTTCTGCAGCTGCGAAAAGAAATATACTGAGGACTGTGGAAAAAAGTGCAGGTACAGCAGTTTCTGAGGAAAAAAAGTCATTGAAATGTATGGCATATCCCCTTAGAGGCTATTCACAGCCAATGTTTTCCACATTTGTGGAAAAAATTTACACACATGCTGCACCACAAGGAGTGAGGTATAATGCTCCCTAAGCAAAGTGCAGTGTAACAACAATTGAGATACTAATATAGTGGAGTTTCAGGCACAAGTAATAGCAAACCTATAGTGGGTTTAGTTTTTTACAACAAAAAATGGCACACATTTTCATTGAAATACAACAAACTGCCACCACTAGACCCAGTGCAGCCCATAAAGGAGCCCCACAGGCAGTAGAGGCAGAGCTGGTAACAGCCTGCAGTCAGTGCTACTGAAGCCGACAACATAAACACTCCAGGGAGAGACACAACCATCAGTTCCACCAACAGTTACAGACAGCCACTATGGTGCATGTCTCTGCGGGTACCAGTGGTGGTGGAGTGGTCTCAGTTGAGGGACTGGCTGCTGGTCTCTCTGTGAGTACTCACTGCTGCATCTATGGCAAGACTGTCAAAGTCTGCTGCTCCAGTTTATATGGATCACCTATTGTTGTGCCTGCTGAGCTTTTTCCTCAGTGAGGGAAAGAATGTAAGGGAGATTTCTGCACTTTTGGACTTCATTAATTTGCCTGTTTTATGGATTTCCGCAACTTGGAACTTTTCTTTGTGAATATGGTGCAACTAGATTTCTGCAGTGCTACAAGGCATTTTCCACAGCTATGGAAATGTTGGCTCTTTGTAAATCCAGCCCATCATTTGGAGCTGTGGAACTTTTTGAGATCTGGATGTGGGACACAAGTGGTGATAATATTGTGTCAAATAGGTTGGTTAGTTGGTCCTTATGAATTAAATTCCACCTAATTTTGGAAAAGTTTCTAATTTCTGTAAATTAGTTCTGAGCTACCTGAGCCATTGTAACATGGTCAGCCTTTGGATTTCCCCAGATTAAGGTAACCAGAAGATGATCATTCTCTCCCCTAACAATCACTTTGCAGTAGTCCCATATTTCCATTGGGCTAATCCAAAGTAAATCTACAGTGGAAGGGTCTAAAGAACAGTAAAAGGTGAGATTGCCAGGCACATCACCTTAGATTCCACCATTGACAGGAGCTAAATTATAGATTTTCAATATCTCTAACAATTTTTTCCTGATTTATTAACTTTTGAGTCTGAGGAAATGCATAAATAAGATGCAGCAGTAGCATGTAACCAATTATGAATTTCATTTTTAGAATGCCCATCAAATTTACAATTTTTGCATTAAAATCACTACACAGTAAGATACGCTCTGTACCAGAATGCTCACAGATCTTAGCAAGTAAATCCCCCAAGTCTTCTCAGATCATGGAGTTATAATATCTGGATGAAGTATGTGGTATATAAATATTCACTAAACAAAATGTTAATTGCATCACCTCAACAAGGAACATCAGTGCAAATGAAATATCAAACACAAAAGTCACCTTATGTTCTTTATCAATTTCAAACCAGGACACTAATCTTCCATAAGATCTATGTGTGTGAAATATTATTTTACCTGGTGTTTGATAGCGACAGTTTCCATTAAAAGTTACAACCATTTCCTGATTGTTCCATTTTTCCTGGAAACAAACAATGTTCAATTTTCTCATAGAAATATAGAAATTTTTAGCAGATAAGGACTGCTAGGCCATCCAGTCTGCCTGTGGGCCCTTCACATCATATGTGGCCACTGATCCTATGTGATCAATGGCTTGTCATCATAAAGCTGCACCAGTCCAGGTCCACAGATTTTGTTATCAGATCAGCTACATTATATTCCATGATATTAATGCGATTTTTTTAACTCAGATCTATATTATTATGCTAACTGTTGTCATCATACCCAGTATCAAGACCCTTTGATAGTCAGACTTACTGATTAGGTAATACTGTTAATCTGTTGCTATTTTCAATGGAAATGCAGGAGATTGGGTTAGGGAATTTTGTGGATCTTGGACTTAAAAAACTCAAGGAAGATATGCTTAGATGGAAACACCTCCATCTCTCCCTCTGGAGGAAGGTGCAAACATTACAAGTGATGATGCTCCACAAACTGCTTTATGTTATTCATTATTTACCCTTTAGGATACACGAGTCTACATGGAAACCATTGTCTATCATCATTTCAGACTTTTTGTTGGAGGTGGGAAAACTCACTTTTCTGCAATGTGCCTGATTGCCCCACTTACCCAAAGGTGGTTATCGGATTCCATCGTTTAAAGGATACTACTTGGCTTCTGGTTTGATGCAAATCTGGATGTGGTTCAATGCTGAAAGAGTTCAGGCAGTGGCCTGCTGGTAAGATTTGGAAGCAGATATCAGAGGAGAATCCCCACAAGAAGGAGTCCTTTGAAATATAATACAGAGGACACACTGCACTCCTACCTACATGTCCGTAAACAGGTCAGGATTATCTTAGGACAAGCTTGGGATGTACCCATACCATATTGACCCTTGTTGCATAACACAAGGTTGAAAGCTGGAGGCCTCTCGCTTTTCTGGTCTGCTTGGAAGACAGGTGAATTGTGATGAGTTGGGGACATTTTTTCCCTTATAACTAAATATTTAATGCCCTTCACCATACTGCAGATAGAAGCATCCCTTCCAGTATATCATCACTGGTGATATCTGCAGCTTCGCCATTTACTCTCTTCGATTGTAGGATTGCAACTACAGTTGCCTGTTAGAGGCAAATGGGAGGAAATCCTGGGATGATTTACTAGTGGGAGTCAGTATGCTACTCCTCCACATATAGGCCTTATTTATAAAGCTCCTCTTGCGGAACATACCCCTGACATGTAAGGAAGCAGCCTCAAGGAAGCAGTATAGTGCAGTGGTTTAAGGCTCTGAGCTGCAAAACTGGTGACGTGAGTTTAAATCCCACAGCCCCCACTTGTATACTGTGTGACCCTGAGTAAGTCACTTCACTCCTGTATGCTCCCAGGTCACACCTGCAAACACGCTTTCAGCTTTGTGTGTCTCTCCTGGTAAAAAAAAAATAAAATAAATAATAATTCAGACACCACTTGTCTGAATGCACATTGGGAGATGCTATTGGGCCATGCCCTCACAGATAAAGAGTGGAAAAGGACATGGGCCTATGCCTATGGAGCCTATAAGAATCTGACGTGTAGATTGATGCAGCCTAAAACTCTGCATCTCTGTTTTTGCACCCCAGCTCTTTTGCATAAAATGCAGCTGACCCACAGTTCTGAGTGCTGGTGGTATAAAGACGCTGACAGCACACTTCTCCACCTCCTGGGGAATGTCTCAAAATAAACAACTGGTAGAACAATGTGCTTTCCTTTATGGAGAAAACTATGTTTTTTTTTTCATTCCTTATGATGCATCTTTGATTATATTGAGGAATACCCTGAGACTTCCTACCCATTACAAACTACATTATAACAGGTTTATGGCTACTATTACAGATGCAACAAGTGTTTTACTTTGATGATGATGCACCAATTATCTCACCTTTATTGAGGAATGTATAGATAGTTTGTTCTACCTTGCCATCTATGAAAGGTTAACGTACTTAGTGGTGGGTAAGAACCGTTGATTTGAACAAGTGCAGGCTCCCTTTTTGACTCTGTTTGCACTTTGCACTATATCAGGTATGGCTGGGAACCCCCACCAACTGATGTCTATGTGATCCTAATGTCAGGAGTAGTACTGGGATGGACTGTCCCCAGCCTCCCTGGTTGAGGGTGATATTACTGCTCATTATGAGCCAATCTCTCCCCTTTCTCTCCCACCTCTTCTGGGTGGTGACATTCAGATCTTGTTAGAGTTGTTAGTTCCCTTATTGTATTACTGTTAGCTAAAGAACAGTGGATATTTGTATTGTTCTTTTTTTTGCTGTTTTTGCCTTGTTAGTGTATAAATTGATAGTTGAGGGGTTATCATTTGGAAGATAATTTTGTACATCATGCATGTTCATCTATCTCTGTGCAGCTTTATATTTATGGAGAATATGTAAGAGCATCACATGACTCTTTGTGTACATGTGCAGTAATCTCAGCATGCTTCAGTAGTCTGTAATCCAAGGAGCAGATATCTGCTTTGGCCAGGTTCATAGATGGTATAAACTTTGTATATCGTTGAACTGTTATATTGCAACATTTTTAATAAACCATCAATTTAAAAAAAAAAAGGACCAAGACAGAATAGAAGCCATCCAAAAACTTATGACAGAAATAGTGCAGAAGCCGCATCAAATGTTCCACGAGGAGAGACTGAGGGATCTAAACATATATACATACACTGGAGGAGGGTGGACATGATAGAGACCTATAAATACCTCACAGGGGTGAATGAGGTGCAGGAAGGGAACATTTTTCAGAAAACAAAGTGTACAAGAACTAGGTGGTATGCAATAGAGGGGA
Organism: Neoceratodus forsteri; assembly: GCA_016271365.2. Taxonomy (NCBI): domain Eukaryota; kingdom Metazoa; phylum Chordata; order Ceratodontiformes; family Ceratodontidae; genus Neoceratodus; species Neoceratodus forsteri. The sequence goes on from CM028130.1 coordinate 2,626,513, forward strand.
AGTTTAGGAGAGATATGAGAAAGCATTTCTTCACAGGGATGGTGGTGGCGGATGCCTGGAACAATCTTCCAGTGGGGGTGGTGAGGCAAAAACAAATGGGGTCTTCAAACATGTAAGGGAGAGGTGTAAAGGAAAACTTGTATCAAAGTAGGAAGCTATAAGGTGGTAGGAAACTGGGTTGGGTCTGCAGTGGAAGAATTGGTAGGAAAAAGAATGGAAGGCTAGGTGAACCAAGTCATCCTTATCTGCAGACAGTTGCTATGTTTCTAAAAGAATTAAGACAAGTTCTGCTTTAAGTAGGACTCTTTTGTGCCAAATGACCTCTCACACAATCCATGCCTTTAAGTAAAAATATTCTCATAAGGATGTTGGAACTCACTGTTGAACTTGCTTTGTAGATACAGGTCAAACATGTGAACTGTGTTCCTTATCTGCTAGAGTCTTTACTCTGTCCTGTTTTTTTGTGCTGCAGGAAATCCTATGATCTTCATAAATGTAATGCATTTGGGCTTTAATAACCATAAGCACAAATACTTTCTGTGTGGCAGAAAGGTCACTGATACAGATCTTGAATAGGACTTAGGCGTCTACATCACTGACAATTTCTGCATCACTGGACACTTTAATGAAGCAATAAGTAAATCTTACAAAATGCTATGGACAGTTAATAATAATATTGATTCCAGGGATGCCACGATCATGTTACCACTCTACAGATCATACATTAGACCCAAATTGATGATTGCTCACAGTTTGATCCCCTCACAAAAAAATGCAATATTAATAAGCTTGAAAAAATTCACAGAAGATTTACCGGCTCTACGATGCCAGTTCAACAACACATTTGTCGACCGGCATCTCGTTGACAGGGTTTATGTCACCCTCAAGTTGTGGTTGACATAAACCCCTATGCCTCCCAGTCTGCTTTTCTTAATGGGGGCTTTGCCCCCAAACCCTCCATGCAGGGGGTCTTCCCCCACACCCCCATATTTAGGATCCTCAATTCCAGTCAAAGTTGATTTGGGGAGGGGGTGCAGGACCAGGAGACAGTGTGCCTCTGTGTTGGGTGCACCAACACAGCGACCTGTCAGCAACCTGAAAGGATAGTTTAGCTACCCTGATCCTTATGTCCTTAGATATGAGAAAATACAGGGGTGACCTGTTATTTACTGTATGTGCAATGTCAATAATGATCCCTACTTGTTTAGTGAAATTGGCTTTCTCTTCAAACAAGATAAAAATAAGACCAGAGATCATCTGCTTCAGCTGCATAGTTTAAGATATAATTCCTTTATTCAGAGAGTTGTTAAAGTTTAGAATGCACTTCCACTTCACATAAGTTTAAGTGAAAAATACATTTTTAAGTGTAAGCTTGACATTTGGCTTCTCAACCTAGAGAAATGTTTTTAAACAGTTTCCTGATAGGAGCAACTTATGGACATTCTGTCTTTCGCTCCTCACTTAGTCCTTAGTATGATCCTTAGTATAATCTTACCACTAATGAATGCATTATAGGCATCACATACAGAAGCCTGTGTGGTATCCCCACTGTCATTTATCCTAAAGGAATTGTTTTTATTTCTTTTGATATCCATTTCTTAAACTCATCATTATTCAGCACAGAGCAATTGAAATTCCACTTCAACAGACCTTCAGCATCAGGGAACAGCGCTAAGGATAGTTTCACAGTTGCATAACCTTAAATTATATAGAAGCCAATAAATGAATCCAGAAGTGCATTACTAACCTATTGAGACAGTGATATAACATCAGTCCTACTATAGGATCCATGTAAATTTGAAAGAAGTGAGTAATCTCAATTTGTATGGTGCATTAAATGTCATGCATCAATCAGTGCAAGACTGCACATTCTGCCCCTTATTGTCTCTCTAATCCTAGAATCAGTTTCTCTAATATGGGAATAACTCTCATGCAAGAAGTGATACAGATCCAAATTAAGGTCCCCCTCCATTAAGACATTATCATGATTACTGTACTCACCTCAACAAAGATGTTTGCAAAAACGTAACATAATTTCCATTTGGGGCATATACGGGTAGGGTACGTACAGCATCCTTTATTCCATGCATCTCACCAAGAAGCTGCCATCCACCCTCTGTATCAACCTTATCATTACAGCTGTGCAGAATGAGAAATTTCCTGGCAGAATAGAAATTCAACGTTGGAAGTACTTTCAAGAATTTTTTTTTTAATTGTATGGAATTCACAAAAAAAGTGTAACCTGTGGAATAATATTCTGTGGATTAAGCAATCTGCAGAATATTATTCTATGGTTCACAGAAATGTATCCACTGTTTACATGACATGTGGAAATCAATCCCATGGTTAACAATCCACATCTGAAATTTTCAGGAAAAATGAAGTTCAACACATGTATGAAAATGGTCTGATCACTTTCACACAGCATGGCTTCAAAAAGGTACTCTGGATTCTGGCACACTAAACTAATTATCTTCCTTGACGGTGTTACTAGGAGGTGGATAGAGGTTTGGTAGGTATGCCCCCTGACACTGACACTAACTCAGCGACCTATGTCACTGTTGACAAAATTGACAGTTTGCCGAATGCTGACAGGTCGTTGTGTTGGTGCACCTGAGACAGAGGCACACTGACTCCCAGTCCTGTGCCCCCTTCCCTAATCAACTCTGACTCAGAGTTGAAAATCTTCAGTACAGGGGGTTCAGGGGATGAAGCCCCCTGATAAAAAAAACAGGACTGGAAGACATTTGGGATTTACTGTATGCCTAACACAACCTGCTGTCAACATAAATCACATCACTGTGATGCCAGTTGATAAAAGTGTTGTCAAACTGGCATCATATATCCGGTTTGGTAGTTGGTGCAGTCTATGTGGACTTCAGTAAGATTTTTGACAGTGTACCATATGGAAAATTCAATGAAAAAGTAGTAAAATGTGGAGTCTACATTGTGTTCAGGAGAAGGACAGCAAATTACAGTAGCTGACTGGAAGGAACAGAGGGTGGTTGTGGTTGGTCACCATTTAGAGTGAAGGGATATGTTAAGTGGAGTACCTCAGGGGCTGGTGCTGTAACCATTGTTTTTTAACATATTTATTAATAGTCTGAATGAAGGGGGTTGGCATTAGGCTGCAGTCTTTACTGATGGCACTAAATTGCAAGAAGAGTAGAAACAGTAGGACTACATAAACTACAGGGGGATCTAAAAACTGTGGTGGTATGGGTTGAGAAATCGGGGCTTAATTTTTAAGTCTGGGGAACTGCAGGTTACAGTACTAACCTTGTGGCAAGAAATCTGAATTGTGCCATGCCGAGTATACCCTGTGTGTTTTACCAGTGAACAACACAACTGAGGAAGAGGAACTTGAGGTAATTGTAAACCATAAGTTAAAGCCAGACAGGCATTCTGCTGCTGAAATCAAGAAAGCAAATACAATAGCTGGGCTGCAGTATGAGGGGAGGGTAGGGATCAGGTCAAGGGAGGTGATCCCCCCTGCACAAGGTCTTGGTTCAGCCACAACTGGAGTTCTGTGCATAATTCTGCTCATTGCAATATAAAGGACATTTAAGTCATCAGAAACATTTAGCACGGAGCACCCCAGCTGATTAATGGCTTTGGAGGCAAGAGCTATGAGTGAGGAATGGACATATTAAAATTATTTAGATAAGAACAGAAAAGGCTGAGAGAGGACATGATCACAGTTTTCTGACTGCTAAAGTGGGTATAGAGAGGGTTGAGTATACACAGATGTTTGAGCTGGAGAGTGTAAGCAGAACTATAGGCCATTCCCTCATATGGAAGGCAACAGAAAAAATTGGAATTAAAATGCACTGCTTCACTCAGCAAGTGGATAACATGTGAAATAGCCTACCCAGTGAGGTTGTTGAATGCCCTGCTGAACCTTTCAGATCCAGATGTGACAGATTGCCAAGGAAGAATGGCACTGAAGGTTACACATAGTCACAGCATAAATTGGGGTAACATTCTTGCTATTAAATGTGGATGTGTGTCCATACTCAGATTGGGTGCAGTCGCTGCCATGCTGCTTGAGTTGTGGACAACTTCAACCTCAAGTCCCTTCTGTCATCACCATATTATGTTATTATAACACTTTCTAATAAACTGATCTAATTTCGATGTTGTGTGCAGAAGAGCTTTGATTTGTTACATTTGAGGATAGACTCCCGTTTATGGTTTTCAATTCTTCATTTTAATTTTTTTTTCTGCAGGCCCCAGCATCTGTTTGCAGCAAAAGTTGCCTCCCTGGGTTTAGAAAGGCCCAGCAACAGGGAAAACCAATCTGCTGTTTTGATTGCCTCTCTTGTTCTGAAGGGGAGATCACCAACCAAAGTGGTATGTCAGTGGTTTTAGTTGTTTCTACACCAGCACAACCTTGCTTATGTATACTCTGTTTTCCAGATTATAACAAGGGTCAGCTTTCTATCAGCCTTATGTTAATCTTTTATTAACATACATGAAGAGCCTAATCATATTCTGAACAAGCTTAACACTTTTTAGAAAATTTTTTATTATAACGGCAATAAAACACCCCCAGGGGTCATGTTAATTTAATAAATAAATAAATAACTAAAATAAATAAAATAAAATAAATAAATAGTGGATTTAATCACCCGTTAGGGGCATGTAGCACTCGGCTATGCGTCTTCCAACATTACACTCCTAGAGGGTGATTAACAGACTTGGTACTTGGTACAGTAGGTTGGAAGTAGGCCTAGGCCCATCAAGTCAGTCCCCCACTCTGTGAGGGAAATAAACATTAATAACCCAAGAATTGATCTAATTCATTTTTAAAAGATGTGAAGTTTGTAATGTTTATCAGATATTCTGGCAGTTTATTCCATGATGACACAGACCTAATAGTGAAATAGTTGTCTCTTTTTTCGGTATTTGTCCTGGGGACAGTAGCTCAAGCTGTGGATCCTGCAATAGAAGCAGACTTGATAGACCAAATGACCTTCTGCTGGCTTTTTCTTATGTTCGCATGTTTTTTGTGCGATCAAGCTCCCTTTCTACTGGTATGACGTTACATTCACTCAGTAATGCATTATATCCTATGATGTTATAAAATAGAAGGTAGTCTCCCCATTTCTTCTTTCTTCAAGTGTCATAAGGTTTAATTGCTGAATTCCATTTTCATATGGTAAGTTCTTGAGTCTATGAATCATTTACGTTGTCCTCCTCTGTACCCTCTCCAATGGATTTATGTCCTGTGACTAGAAAGGAGAAGCATAGTCAAGATGCAACATGCATAGTTTCTATAGAGACCGAGTGCACAGTGTTCATCTCTTGTTAAGAAAGATTTTTTATTAAATTGATCATTTTGTTCACCCTTTGTACTATGGTTCTGATATAGGAATGTCAATTGAACGTGTTATAGATAATAATTCCTAAATCCATTTCAGTATTAACAGTGGGTAATTTTGTGTTGTTAATAACATAGGAGTATAATGGATTGTTTTTCCCCAAGTGCAAAACCATACATTTGTTTAAATTTAGTTCCATATTGTTATCACTGGTCCATTTGGTTATTTGTTCAAGATCTCTAACAAGGGATTGATGTTTAGAAAATGTGTCAGCTTCCTCTGCAATCTTGGTGCCATCTGTAAACATTATGAGTTTGAATCTGACACCTAAATGTAAGTGGGATATAAAGTAGTTAAACAAGAATGGTCCCAGGACTGATACCTGCAGGACACCGCTTGTCACCTCTTTGGTAGATGAAGTTTTACTAAGTATCATGACTTGCTGGGTTCTATTATCCAGTCATTCTCTACTCCAGTTTATAAGTTATATGCTGTGTAACATATTAGAGAATTTGTTTAAAACTTTCCAATGGAGAACCTTCTGAAGGAAAGAATAGTTGAGTACCTAGAGGCCAGTGGGGCACAGGACCCAAGGCAGCATGGATTCACAGTGGGAAGGTCATGTCAGATGAATCTAATAGATTTCTTTGACTGGGTGACCAAAGTAGTAGACCAGGGAGGGGCTGTGGACATGGCCTACCTAGACTTTAGCAAGGCATTTGACACAGTCCCACACAAAAGATTAATAGTCAAATTAACCAGCCTGGGAGTGGGTCCCAGGGTGGTAGCCTGGGTAAAACATTGGCTGGACAACAGGACACAGAAGGTAATTGTAAATGGAATCCACTCTGAAGAAAGAGGGTTACTAATGGGTACCACCAGGTTCAGTATTGGTCCATCCTTTTAATGTCTTTATAGTGACATTGCAGAGGGACTGAAGGACAAGTATGCCTCTTTACAGATGATACAAAGATCTGCAACAGGGTTGATATCAAGGAGGCATGTAAAGGATGAAAAGGGACTTGGCAAGGTTGGAGGAATGGTCACGAGTATGGCAGCTAGGATTCAATGCAAAGAAGAGCAAAATAATGCACCTGGGAAACAAGAACCCAGAGGGAGAATACACATTGGGCGGTAGATAGTAACAGCAAAAAAAAAGGAAAGAGACCTGGGGGTAATCATATCAGATGACCTTAAGGTTAGCAAGCAATGTGAGAAGGCAGTAGGGAGGGCCGGGGGTATACTGGGATGCATAGGGAGAGGCATCAGCAGCAGAAAACCTGAAGTTGTTATTCCTCTGTACAGACAGTTGGTGAGACCCCATCTGGAGTACTGCATCCAGTTCTGGAGACTCCATCTCCACAAGGACATAGACAGGATAGAGGCAGTCCAGAGGAGGGCAACTAAAATGGTGCAGGGTCTGCAAAGAAGACGTATGAGGAGAGACTAAAGGAGCTTAATATGTACACCTTTGAGGAAAGAAGGGAGAGGGGGGACATGATAGAAACTTTTAAGTACCTCAGTGGACAAAGTCCAAGAGGGTAGCATCTTTCAGAAAAAGAGACGTGCAAGAACAAGGGGACACAATTTAAAGATGGGGAGGCAGTTCAGGGGCAATGTGAGGAAGTATTATTTCACAGAGAGGGTAGTGGATGCATGGAACAGCCTTCCTGAGGAGGTTGTGAGTCTAAACTGTGGAAATTATGAGAATGGGACAGACATAGGCAATTTTTGTGGGAGTAGGAAGTAATAGGCTGTTGGTTAACTAGGATCTGTGGCCTATCCTGTAGGTAGGAAATGGGCAGACTAGATGGGTTTGAATGGTCTTATCTGCCATCAAAGTCTATGTTTCTATGTTTCTTGTCAAGGTTTTGTGAAGTCGTGCTAAAGAACATTGCTTGGTTTCCATTCATCTAGACTTTTGTAATGGTTCTGTAAAGACTATTGGTTCATAGTACATGATCTCCCTTCTCAGGCTTACGTGGAGTACTGTCATTGAGTCCCAATTTGATATTTTCCTCCTCAAACCTTTTTTTTTTAATAATGCCATTACTTTACCTGGCACTGAGGTAATACTAATGGGTCAGTAGTTTCGGAGATAACTCTACCTTTTGAAAGAAGTGATTATAACTGTGTTCTTCAAATTCAGCTGGTATTTGCCAAGATCTTAAAGAGTAACTGACATCATCTGGCCAAAAGTGCTACATTGCAGAATTAGAATCAGCATACCCAGTAAATCTTATGCACCAACTAGATTTCTACATTACTTCATTTTAACGTTATGAACTATTTTGTAAGCTGTTTTACACTACCTGTTCCAAACAGCCTGTTTCAGTGAAAGAGCTGCTGGTGATGTCATCTAGGGGCTCACAGTCTAGTACTTCCCATGCAGCAATCTTTTAGGCCTGTTTCTCCAAAGTTGTAAAGATCATGTCATGGTTTTCACTAGTAAAACAGACAGCACCAGTCAGTAAACATTGCATGTGTTTCAGGTTTTGTCAACAAAGTTGACAATATTTTTGTTTGGGGCCTTTTGTTGTGGTCCTTTTTCCAGGGTTGCTGGATACTGGGTCACAGTACACTGTTGTGAGGCTTATGACTGAATAAGTTTCTGATGTGGTAAATATTGAGATCATTCACACCTATCATTCAATTGAGGTGATTTTAAATTTGTACTTTAGAACAATTATTCCACCTCTTGTAAATGGAGTGAGAGGTATGTTTTGAACATCACATGGAGTGTTTACTTAGCCAGCACAATTTTTTCTCCGGCTAGACTGTTTTGGGCTTCATTCTGGCTCATCTATGTTCTAATCTCAATTACAACAATCATCTTACCAGAGCTAATACTTACCTTTGTACAATTAATACATTTAAGGCCCTACTAAACTTATTGTAAAGCAGACACTGACAAACAGCAGTGAAGTTATTAATATTGTAATACTTAGCAACATAAATTCCTAACAGGCACAGTACAGTAGCACTCAATGGCTTCAGTAGCCTGGAGCATGCTGAGGCATCCAGCAACTTTGGGAAATGGACTCACAAAAAGGTATGAATAATACAATTTTGTCAACTTTGTTATAAAATCTGAAACACATATAGTTTTTATGGTAATGTTTGTTCAGGCTGCAGTTTATTTTGATGATTATTTCACATGATCTTTAAACTTGAAAAATAGGTCCTGCTTGCTGACAGAATACTAGACTATGTGTCCCTAGGACAGTCAAAACATCAATGTGTAATAAAACCAAAAAAAGGACTATTTGGAGCACGTCATTGTTAGCCACTTTCATTAGCCAGCAAAACACATTATAATTTAGAGCTTAGGAAGATAACTCAGTCTAATTATACACCTCATCTGCTTAATTAATATTCTAAATATAATACAAATATGTCAGGAGAAAGTGAAGATACGGAATTTCAGAATAACACATTAGAACATGGAAAGACTCCCCTTTCTAACACAAAGATTAATAAACAACCCTCCAAAAGGCTGTTATCTGAAGTAAGTGTAAACAACGATGATAACTTAGAAACATCAGATCAATCTGCACAGCCATTAACAGTTCTACACTTCAATTTATTAATATCCAAAATGGAAATTATTAGTAACACCATTCAAGATATGTCTGACAGTATTAAACAACTCAGAAAGGACACTGACACTCTCACAATGAGAATAACGGACGTTGAAGTGAGAATTAGTAGTGTGGAGGACAGGGTGGAAAAATGCATTAGAGAGGGTATTCTCATAAACAAAAGGGCTGCTAAATTGGAAGAGAAAGTTGAAGATCTAAAAAGCAGACATAGATGAAATAATTTATGTATATTCAGTTTAAAAGAAGGAATGGAGGGCAATAACAACCTTGCATTTATAAATAAGATCCTGATTGCTATTGCTGCCCCCCTCCTGATTGTGCTCGCTATGTGCTGGAGAGGGCACACAGATCTTTAAAACCACTCCATGGTCCTGGTGACAGAGCTAGATCCTTCATATTTAAATTTTGATATTTTCAACATAAAGTGCATATTCAATGGATGCTAAGAGATGAAACAACAATCGACTTTGAGGGATGTAAAATCAAAGTCTTCAGCGACCTACCACCAGAAGTTATGAAGAAAGGGGATGCCTTCTTTCCCATTAAAAAACAATTAAGAGAAGCAAACTTAAAATACAGTCTTTTATATCCAACATTGTTAAAGATTTGGGCATCAAATGGTAAAAAGTAATATAACGGATATGAAGCAGCCAAAATAGGGCTGAGGAAGGACTTTCCAGAACTCTTTTCAAATTCCAAAGTTTAGTGGACTGTAAAAAAATAAAGATTACTCCAAGTTTTACCATGAGTGCCTCTGACTGCTGTGGGCCTTTGTGATGTTATACTGAACTGCAGGCTAGCTCATAACTCTCTCTCTCTCACCTCTTTCTTTTGTTTCTGTTTTGTTTCTTTTCTTCCATGCACCCCACCCCCTTTTTTTTACCCTCATTAGGATGTTAATAGACAATACAGCACTCTGATCTACCCATATTCACTGTCTGGAGGCCACTAAGCTTTTAACTGAATCCCTATCTTCTCCCATTTATAAATAACAAATACTCCTCCATTTACTTGTTATGAAAGCAGATCAGAAGGATTAAGACCACATCATTAACTGAATAAATACTAAACAGGAAATAGTTCAAGAAGAAGTGTCACCCTGTTAACATAACCCAGAACCACTTACTATAGCAGCGGAGGCTAACTTCTGTGGGGTTAAAGGTAAATCAGCAGGATAATGACTGCATTATTTTCCTCTGACATTTTCTCAATGGATGTGACTGATTTTCCAGTAATCTGTTGGCCGGATTAGTATGTGAGACAATAAATAAAAATGGGCCACTAGATAGGATGAGGTATTTGTGCAAATGGCAAGGTGATGTATTGGTATGGAGATGGGACAAGTGGATGTTTGTTTTCTGGTTAAATCCTCAATTTTTTTTCTTTCTTTTACCAAACAAATTTGTTTTACTGGGGTCTGCTAGTTGGTGTGGGATTAACAAATGTCCGCAGCACAGGGGGTACTGTAAGCTACTGTGAAATATTGTTTAGACAATTATTCCTTTTGAAGAGACATGCAGAGACTAGATCAGAAAGTTTGCTTGGTAAAGGTACAGGGGCTCTCACGATGTGGTGAATTTTTTGCAATTAATGCCATCTTGGTTTTTGGAAGGATTCTAAACCAGTTGTACCTTTGAAATGCTGCATGAGGCTTTGATCTTCTTTATGCTAAACCAGTCAAACACACTTTCAGACTGCACATGCTTCTTGTTTCTTAGCCTTCTGGGAATACAATAACTGAGCCCAACGTTCTGATGGTATTCAGCACAGTGCATCCTCCACTTCGCCAGTGCCAGGTTCTCATTACCAGCCATTTGTACTATTCAAATAACTACAGACTCACAAGAAAGAATTTCATTTAGCGGACCTCTCCTCATCTTACTGATTTAAGGGATTAAATTTGAAAAAACAAATAATGTGGTTGCTGAATGTTTTCTTTTATTTCTTCTATATCTTTAGTCCATCTTTTACTGAAAATAAACTCTAACTGTATGGGGGACAAAGAAGAATGCATCACATGGAAAGCACATGAATAAATAGTAAGACTGAATATTAAAATACCACTAGTTTACTTTGGCTTTAAATTGTAGTACATAACTGAATTTTTTCTTTGTTTATAACTTTCAGAATCTATTGTTCTGTTGTTAAATAAGTCAAAACTTTTAAACTAAATAGATTGCAGTTTATAGAGTTATACCTACAGTATGCTCTGTGTCCAATTAATATTAAGTCACTAAACTATATTTTGACAAGAATTTGGGTGAAAATTAGATGGTTAGCTTAATGGTAAAGTTGAATCTTGACAAATAGTTTATTATAGCGAGTACTAAGCAACTTGTATAGCTTTTATAGCCGGCGATACCTGCTGTATAGTATGGCCATAAAATTACTCTTTATGTTATTTTATTAATAAAATATGCATTTCATTACACTCGATAAAGTAATAGTGTTGATTGGGGGGGTAAGCAGGGGCAGACTGGCCCAGGATGTGTGGGATGCTAACTGCATCCTGGCCTGTGCTGGCCTGTGTAAGTATCGGCCTGCACTTCTTGCTTTTCTTTTTTTCTTTTTTTTTCTCCACTGCCCTGACAGTTGGGTTTGGTCACAATTTTTTTTTGGGGGGGTCGGGGGGGTCAGGTCTGTTGGTAGCTACAGTCTGAGGAGAGTGCTGCGCCGCTGCCTAGCTCTTTCCATTCAATGAGCCACGAGCAGCACACTAAAGTCATGCGCACATGCCCCCCCTGCCTGAGAGAGACTGCAGTGTGCCTAAACAGAGGAACAGACGGTGAAGACAGGCGGGGCTGCGGGTGCGTGCACACGCTGCTTGGTTGGTGGCAATTTTTCTTGTAAAGGCAGAGGGACTTCTGCGTGAGAGCGCCATTGTTGATTGTGGAGCTCAGCCCTCAGTGCCACCTAATCAGCCACTTGCTTGCCCAGATCGATCGCGATCACTGAGTGTTGCCTTAAGTGGAGGACTGGTTCGGTGCCTGTGTGTGTGGTGGGTGGGAGTCATCGTGGGACAGGTAGGGACAACACGGTACATCACCAGAAAAAGTGACCATGGTGTGAGGAGAGAAAAGTCGCGATGCAGCGGGAGACGTCTCCTCAGAGACTGTGGTGTGGGGCCGATGGCGTGCCGTGGCGTGTTAGGCGACCCCGACCCGAGTCCGGTCCAGGTACCCCCCAAGTGAGCACAGAAGAGATAGTCGTTATCATCAAGGCCAAACAAGATTAAGAAGTGAGTGGCCAATGAAGGTGTGCTGTGCATGTGTGTGTGTGTGTGGAAATAAATTAAGTAGGCAAACACAAACCAACAAAATGGTGTCAAGCATGTCTTAATTTGTGTGTAAAAAAAAAGGTAAACTCCACCTGTGTTCATTTACGACATAGAACAGCAGTGTATGTGAAGAACTAGTACTGTATGCAAGCTAAGGAATATTAGAACTAGAAGTTCAGGTACATCGGATCGCTGTATTTCTAAGGAGTTAGGTAGGGGTATACATGCATGCAAAAAAATCATTGGATCTCCCTACCAAACCTAACACAACACAACAGAGACTCGAGAGTCAGACACAGAGATGTGTGAAGACAAGTGAAATCACAGGCTGTATCCCCCAAAACAGCCAGGGAGGGACTTATAAACCTTCTGCTTACCTCAGTCATATCTGATCTAATAATAGTTCAAATCAGTTTGTTCTTTTCTGATGGAACTTAGAAGCTCTGAATGATGATGATGATGTTGATTGTAAACGCCTGCATTTTTCTTTAGGAGATACAGCTAACTGTATTTTCTATAGAGTTATAGCTCATTTGAGTCACTACATTTTATAATAAAAATACATGTACTAGTTTGTTCGCCTGGCTGAAGACACTTTGATGTGGTGGTTAGGCTGCAGAGCTGTGAATCTGAAGACACAGTGACACAGGTCTGATTTCCACAAACACCTCTTACTCCTTGTGTGAACCTGAGAAAGTAATTTAATTTCTTTATAATCACTGGTTGCATTTTACAACCTGAAAACTGGATTAGTTGTTCTCAGTTATGTGACAGATCCATCACTCAAGTCATGTATGATTCATGCTGGAAACTGGGTGGGGACGACTCAGTTCCAGCAGTAAAATTAAGGGGCTCGTTTTTATGCTCCGTAATATTTACTTAGTTTAGCGACTTAGATCGCAGGAGGAACATTAATTTTCTTTTATGTCCACCAGAGGGAGCTGGATGTTTATATTTTATTTTATGTCCTGCACCAGCTAATTAAGCTTTTACAGATTATGATATTATTTTCAGGATGTCGGGCAAGAAATTTTGAACTAGTTTAGTGAGAGGATGGGCTGATGGTCTTTGTGTAATTTTCCTTGTTACAGCAATAAGGATTGCCAGCATTATGAATATGTGTATATGATTACTCTAAGTGGGTGTAGCACAGAATAGGGCATAACTCCTCTCCCCCTCTTCTGGAGCCCACCTATTATATGTGCCTTTTCCCTTTAGTTTAATACTCTTAAGTCTAGGTACACTCGTTTTCTACTTTTGTTTAGAAATTGGAGTGGTACTGTGGTGACTATATAGGAAACCTCTGTTTTTTTTTTTTTTAACATTCCCTCCCTGTTCTTCTTCTGAGGTTTCCTAACTGGGGTTGATGCTACGAGCCGTGGAGGTCCATAATCTATCACGCGGCAATGAGTTAGCGCCCACACGATTATTCTCAGCTCCATTGGGGATTGTAACCATCTGGTGGCGCATATAATATCATGAACATACAGCCTTAGCACCTGTTAGCTTCAGCACATATATTCTTTTTATACCAGGGTTCAAGACTTAGCAGGTTCACATGCATTTCTTTGGACTGTTTCTTATTTTTATTTTCTATGAGGAGGGAGTCCTACCTCTATGGTGCACTATGAACCAGTGTAGGAGGAGTAGGCTTGGGCCTGGGGGTGGTCCTTAGGATGCTTATTAGAGGGTTTAGTTGTGGGGGGTGGGGCGGTATATGGTTAGTAGAGTTAGGTTTATCAAGGGTTTGTTTATAAGGGGAACAGCTATCCAAAAATCCGTCAAGCGGTAAGGTAGTATAAATGGCTATTAGTTTGAACCTTCTTTCATGGAACATCAAAGGGGGGAAGATAACTGTAAAAAGTTTGTAATTTTGAATCACTTGGCCCTATACAATCCGGCAATCGCATTTCTGCAGGAAACCCACGTTCTTTCCGATCGCCTTTCCCATTTCAAGAAAAAATGGGTGGGCCAAGTGTTTGGTGCTGGTTATTCCTCAAGCAGCCGGGAGTGGCAATTTTGATAGCCCGGGGGGTTCCCTTTATACACTCAGATATAATTGCTGACCCGAATGATAGGTACATTATTGTTTTGGGCAAACTTGGAGGGTTGTGTCTTGTGCTGGGATCAATTTATGGACCCAATATAGAGTCTCCTTCCTTTTTCACCCAGTTGGCAGTGATTTTATCTCCCTTTAAAGAGATGCCACTCATACTGGGAGGTGACTGGAATCTAGTCCAGTCTGACAGATTAGATAGGTCTATCTGTAGGAGGCTGCAATTTTCCCCGGCCCAACAGGCATTGGCTGAACTCATATAATTTCTAGGACTAGTAGACCCTTGGAGATTGTTCAATCCCACAACTCGAGAATTTACTTTTTTTTCCGCGGTTCATAAAACCTACTCTAGGTTAGATTATTTCCTGGTGAGCCAGCAATGTGTTTCAGGGGTGACGGAAGCAGTTTCCCTCCCTAGAGTAATATCTGACCATTCCCCTGTCAAAGTTGTTTGGGCCCTGCCATCCATTCCTAGGAGATCTTACTCATGGTCCCTAAACAATAATATTTTAAAGGACTCCCAAGTTCAAAGTAGATTCCGAACTTTCTTGAGGGAGTCGATCAAATTAAATTGGGGATCAATCATAGCCACAGATCAATCATGGGCAGCACTTAAAGTGGTATGGAGGGAGTTAATTAGAATAGCTTCTGTAAGTAAGGTGAAGTATAACCGAAATATGTCTAATTGTTTAAGAAGAATAAAGGAGCTGGAAATTATACAAGAGAGGTCGAGAACAGAAGACCAGGAACAAGAATTAGTCACGTTGAGAGCGTGGTATGCTGGGGCTCTGAGGGAGAAAGTAGCTAACTCAACTACCAGATCTAAAGCAATGTATCTTGGCCAGGGCAGTAAAGCTGGGAGGCTGCTGGCTTGGCAATTAAAACAAAAATTTGAAACTAAATGGGTGACGGCTTTAAAGCACCCTGATTCAAGTGAGTTGGTTACAGATTCTAAAGGTATTTTGGAGATTTTTGTGGATTTTTATAAAGATCTGTATTCGAGCCAGCCGCTCTCCCCGCAGGTGCTTATTAAAATGCGAGAGTTTTTGGCTGATATATCACTCCCTCATCTGACAGAGGACTCTAGGCAGAGCTTAACATCCCCTATATTGAACGAAGAGATAGTGTTGGCTATTGATTCACTTAGAGTAGATAAGGCACCAGGTCCGGATGGTTTTACATCATTCTTTTATAAGCTATTTAAAATAGAAGTTGCTCCGCTGCTGAACCAACTCTTTACTTATTGGTTTCAGCACAGAATCAAAGACAAATCACTTTTCGAAGCTAGAATAATTTTGTTACCTAAGCCGGGTAAATCTCCAGACTTAGTAGGGAATTTCAGACCTATCTCCTTACTGAACCTGGATGTTAAAATCTCCGCCAAGATACTGGCCTTTAGATTAAAATGTGTCTGGAGGGAATTGATCAGTTTGGAACAGGCTGGTTTCGTGGAGGGTCGCACCTCGGCTGATCATTTTAGGAAATTGTTTTACTTAATTCCTGCGTCTGCGGACCCTGGTATGGAAGCATCCCTGGTTTCATTAGATGCGGAAAAGGCATTTGACCGAGTAGAGTGGACTTTTATGTTCAAGACCTTAGCTAAATTTGGTATCCCCCAACAACTTTTACAATTAATCAAGATTCTCTACTCGTGTCCAACTGCCAGAATTCAGTGCAACAATTTAATTTCTGCTGCCTTTCCGTTGTCAGAGGAACTGCAGGGTTGCCCTCTGTACGCCCTACTTGTTCAATTTATATATAGAACCTCTAATAAGACCTATAAAGGAGGACCAACAAATTCAGGGTATTAGGATTGGCGGACAAGAGCACAAACTGTCGCGTTAGAGCGACTTATTACTACATATTTGGGATACAACATCGTCTCTTCTGAGAGCCCTAAGTCTTATTGCTGCATTTAGTGACTTATCTGGTTATAAATTAAACTTGGCCAAAACAACGGTCTATCCTCTGTCCTCCACCTCCAGAAAGGGTGGTGCTCATCTTAGGTCTCCAGTGGCAATCTAGCACCTTAGCATATTTGGGTATCCAAATCTCAAAAATCTGGAAGAGTTAGCTCATTTAAACTTTAAACCCATTGTTAAATCCATCAGAAGACCTGGAGAGATGGTTGAACCTTTCTTTGACCTTCTCTGGGAGGATTAACACAATTAAAATAGTGATCCTGCAAGATCCTTTATCCTCTCCTAAATTTAAACATATACCTCTCTAAATCTTTTTCAGGAACCTATACAGATATTGCTCTGATTTTATATGGAAAAATAAACCTCCACACAGGCCTATTCTAAACTATACGGCAGTGCAAATCTGGTGGCCAACAATTGCCGACTTTTTATATACTATCTAGCAGTACAGCATGCCAGGGCACTTATGTGGGGGTAAATTGAAACTCCTTCCTTGGGCCTTGTGTTAGATTGGGCTATAGCCAGGGATCTTAAGTTAGACCTAGAATCCCTTCTGTACATTCCATGGGCTAAAGTGCCCAGGAAAATCAGAAATACCCCTCTAGGATGGGATATTAGGGCTATTCACCAACTATACTCGGGACTAAAAATAACTCCGCTTTATGATTTTTCTCAACCCCTACTGAGGAACCTGAACTTTTTAATTGGTAACCAGCCTATTTGTAGATTCTATCCACCCCTCCTCCAAGATTCGGGTTACAGATTTTATCCGGGCAACTCCATGCTTCCGCTTTCAACATTAGCGGTAAAGTTTGGGGTTAAACCCCAGTCCTTGTTATGGTTGGCCAAATCTGTAGTAGCATCAAATCCTTTTGAGTAAGGGTAAAAGATTAGATCAAGCGGGAATCTGTGGAGTAAACTGTGTGAAATTTGCCTATCAGGTAAAGCCGTTTCCAAAATCTATCAATTTATTATAACTAAGATGGACCTTAATTTATCCCGATTCCCTCTATTGGAAAATCAATATGTCTCTAGACTGGTCGAGAAGGTTTGGGAGAAAATCTGGACAGATATTCATGCATTTGTTAAGCAGGATAGGTTAAGAGATATTCAGTTTAAGTTGTTACATAACCTTTATTTTTCCCAGGCAAAACTACATCGTTTTAAAGGCCAATCTTCTCCAGCCTGTGGGAACTGTAGTGGCTCCTTAGCTACTACATATCATAAGATGTGGTCTTGCCCCAAAATTTCTGAGTTGTGGGAGATGGTCAAATATGGGTTAAGACCCTATTGTGACCTTTCAGCGTTTTTTAACCCAGAGACCTGCATTTTTGGGATGTATAGACTCATCCCATATAACATGCAAAGGGTTTAGATGGCACTAGTGGCGCTAGTCACTAAATTAGTGATTTTGCGCCATTGGCGCGATGAGTGGACTCCTTCCTTCAAAGAGCGGTGGAAGAGTTCTTGAATGCCCTAAACGCAGAAAGGGCGGTGTATTTATCTGTTAATACATTGCCTAAGTTTCATAAGTATTGGGGCAGTCTTAGTCAAAGCCTGAAAGATAGGTACGGTTATTAAGGGGGGTATTCAAGCCCAATTCCCCTTTATCTTTTCTTGGTAGTTTTTGCCTTCTCTTTTCCCACTTTTCTTCTGTCAATGCCTTCTGTATCTTTATAGGCGCTAAGAAACCTGATGTAATTAAGGTCTCTTCTCCTTTCTCAATACTCATCAGTTTCTTCCCCTTTCCTAATCCCAGTATATGTTTATGGTTTTAGCTTCTATTTATTTACTACCTTGTAAAATGACAGTATGACTTTTATGGATAGCTGGGGGGGGTAGGAGGAGTCTTTTGTTTGTTTGTTGCTTTGTTTTTTTTTGCAATTGTTCTGGATATTTCATTTTGGTTTATTGTGCACTTGTTACACTGATGTAGGTTTTGTAACTTACCACAACTTGATGTGCACATTGTTTTATAATGTTTTCTTCAATAAAGTACAGTTATTGGCAAAAAAAAAAAAAAGGGGCTCAGTTCCAGGATTAAAATGGAGGACAGTTCAGTGTAATCCTCCACCAAAAGACAAACTGAATATATCATGTGTTAAAATACAACATACAATGAGGAACTGTGTCCTCCCATACCCTTGTCATGTATGTTCAGATTCTACATGAAAGATGGTAGGTTCCCCAGTGAATTATGACCATTTGCAGCACTGTATCTGATTGAGCAACAAACTGATGCAGGCCAAGCCTATCAACAGAATGAAATACTTAACCACTTCCGTTTTTCACAGAAGAGCAGAGAGTACAACAACTTCTGTGTTCTACTACTACAACCAGCAATTACAAAAAAGTGAAGTTTTTATCGCCATTTTGGCTAGAAAAGACACACTATAACAAGACATAGAAACACAGAAGTTGATGGCAGATAAGGACCACTTGGCTTGGTGTGCTGTTGGCCCACCAGTCTGCCCATTTCCTACCTAATGGATAAGCTGCAGATCCTTTCCATTTTGTTGTTGTTAGTATCTCACCCCGATTGTGTACTCTATTGTTTGTTTTAGGTACCTCCCAGGTGCATCTTGGGAGCACAGGGAAGTTAGGTGACTTGCTCATAGTCACAATATATGCAGGAGGTGGCTGTAGGATTAAAGTCCAGTTCTCAAGGTTTGCAGCCCAGTGCTCATAATCACTATTCTTTATTGCCTCTCCTAAAGTATGGTAACTTGCTGATGCTTCGTTAATCTTTTCTGTACACACCCTCATTGTGAGATAAAGCAATAAGACACAAAAATATGGGCTCGGGCTGAGACAACTGCCCACCGAGGAGTAGGAGCCCAATGTAACAGGTGGGGCCTTACAGCCCCTGGAAGGGTGGCTATCTCTGCTTAGAGCCCTCCCTTTAATGTTGCATTGTATATATAAAATGGTTTGTTCATTGAGAAGTTTAAAAATAAATAAATAAAAATGTTAAAAAGTTGACATCTTTTAACAAAAATAGTCCTTCCATTGGTGGTTTGTCACAAGGGTTGCTGTGGCCATTTTTCCAGTCCCTGCTGCATATAATGAGGACCAGGAGTTTTAAGATGCCTCTTATTGGTGTCTGGTGGTTTACTTAACATTTTTCCCCGACTCTGCTACCCGATTGTAGGACTGGGAGTAATTATCCGTGTTTACGCTGTTGTCATGAGTGTCGTAATAGGGCTGGGGGATTCCCAAGTCCTCTTCCAACCATTTCACATTTGCGCCCTTTAAGCCTTTCAGGTATTTACTGTCCTTTCAAAATTCAGCCCATCATCACTGCCATTAAAAACTCTAGGTACCCTTTCAAACTTCAGCCCAGACCCCTCCCCAAAACTTTCTGCAATGTTCACACACCCTTGGTTGTGGCAGTGTTTCCCAGTCCTACCACCTTCTGTGAGGACCAGGAGTGATTTATGTTAAAAATGCTTTGGGCGACCGCTTCTCTGAATGTGGCAGTCAGTTTTGTGCAGTTTGTTATTATCACATGCAGCAGATGGTGCACTGCTCCACTGCTTTATGGTGCAGTTTAGGAGTTGGAAATGAAGTTGTAAACAGGCTGCCTGGTAGGCAGTGGTTCCAGTTATAAGTTAATAGGCCTCTGAGGGATGTATCTTATGGTACATACACTCTGAGCCTGAGGTCTAAGCTACTGAGACCTGGCTGGAAGAGAATGTTGGCCCATTTGAGTCAGCTGTTCCAGCCAGGTACTGGAGATCCACCGACTGAGATTGGATCGTGGGGTGGAGGGTATCCATCTGTTTTAAGACAGAGCTGGGCCTTTAGATGTTCAGTTGGGACTAGATGCTGAATGTACTGGGGCACAGGTGTGGGTTGTGTGATACTTCTCATTACCATCACCTGGTGATGGAAGGTTTACTACAGGAGTCACTGACTTCATCTTGAGATGGTGTTGCAGGCCCCTGTTGGTTGGTGTGGCGGACTTCAGTGCCTGGGTCAACGATAAAATTCTCTCGTTTTGGACAAACTTCCCAGCTGATGGTTTCTTGGATTTCACAAGGTGATTTCTCTGTGTCCATAAAATGGTCATTCATTGGATCTATGTTTCTGCTGGGATGAGATTCTGACAAGGTGTGAAACTTGACAGATGGTCCGATCACTGCACTATAGGGTTCAGGTCTCAGCCCCCAATTGACCAACCTTCAGGATGGTCCAGTACTACCTGCAGTGTTTGACCAATGGTGGTCCATGGCAGTCCTGGACCTATCTGGAGTTTGAGTGTTAGCATGGATCCGAGGGCTTCCTGCCTATGATAAAATGGCGGAGACTGCTCTGTTCATTGCCCTGTCCATGTTTGCCTCCCTTCACCTCAGTCCCTTGTTTAATGGGTCCCTGAGGGAGTTGGGGACAGTGGAGAGGTTTGACAATTCTGCTGAAATCGAGACTTGATGACAAACATGATGTCCTATTATAGGATTTTCAATCTGCACTCTCCCATAAGTAGACAGAGTTCTTGTCGGGGAGTTGTGCAATAGCTGAGAGAAACTGCCAGCTCAGCTTTTCTGTACTGAGGACAGGTTGTGCAGTCCAACCTGTCTCCAGAATCGGGAGCTTTTCACAAATTAATGAGTTTACCTTTTCTTCAAAGATAATATTGACACTATTAGATCTGAGATTCACAGCTCGCTCAAATGGGCAGGCAGAAATTGTGCAAATCTGCAAGCACTCAGTTTATCTGGTCAGATTTTAGTGATTGGCAATTGAAGATATTAGAAGATGATCCGGGTTTGGAACCGACGTGTGGTGGACCCGAGTCCACATTCCTCCTTATGGGGTGTGTGGGTAATCAGACTGTCTGCTGAGATAGTTAGGTGTTTGTTGGAACCAGGTGTTTCCAGATATCCTAAAGGAGGCAGTGGTTCCTCCTTCTGAAAATCTTCGACCCTGACTGTCTCGCAAACTACAGGCCTGTTCTTACCTATCTTTGTGGTGGGCTGTGAATGTGGTCACATTGTGCTCGCTGAGCATCTGACCACCCAGGGTGTCTATGATACTCTCCGGTCAGTTTCAGGAAGAGGCAGGTACTGAGACCACGTTAGTTTGGGTACTTAATGATCTGTGACAGTGAGAGATTGAGAGTCATTCCATCTTGGTCCTGCTTGATCTCACAGCATTTGATACCATGGACCGTGGGGTGCTGCTGAACACCTGCCACTATTCTGTAGACTGTCAGGTACAGACCTCAGACAGTTTCATCTTCCCACTGGCAGGATGCAGAGAGTTGAGTTGGGAGTTTCTCTCTGCTCTCCCTCTGCCATGTGGGGGTGCCTAGGTTTTCTTTTTCCCCATGTTGTTCTTGAGTTTATGCTGCCTTTGGTGACATTATTAGTGGTTTAGACTGAGTTTTCTTCACACAGATGACACTCAACTGTACATGTCCTTTTTGCCTGAACAAAATAATGTTGTTTCGGTCTTAAACAACTGCCTCTGATAGGGGATTGATGAGTGCCAGGGTAGAGACTGAACCGATAAGACTGAGGTATGATGTGGACGGTGGTTGTCGGGTAGAAGGTTGCACTGGGCAACCATCTGGGTTGGCTGGATGGCAACCAGCTGATGCCTCTGTGAGGGTGCTGAATCTTGGTGTATGCTTAAAACAAGCTGATACTTCAGTCTGTGGTATCAGCCATTGTCAAGACCTCTACATCTGAGGACATTGTTTATATAAGCACCTGGTTCCTACTGATGACCTTCCCACATTGGTCCAAGCCCCTTTGTGACTACGCCTTGATTATGCAATGCCCTGTAACTAGCTACTGGGCTGGATTCTACGCCACCAGCAGCTGGTGCAGAGTGTATGCCAGGTTGTTGCCTGGCTTATTGAATGCCGTCACATAGCTTGTAGACTGTACTGGCTCCAGTGCAGTGAGATCTTCAGGTGGGATATTGACTTATAAGGCTATAGTTTGGGACCCTTTATCTGCAGATCTCCTGCGCCTTATCACCTTTCATCTCCTCTCTGTTGATGAGGAATTGTTGAAGATTGTAGGGTCAGTTTGCCAACCTCGGGTGCTATATCATTTGCCTTGCAGCTCTGACCTGTGGATTGGTACATGTTAATTCCCGCAAGCCACTATCCTGACACACACCTTGGGCACAGCCCTATAGGTTTAGTGTCCTGATAATGTATCCCGGTGATTTCTTCTGACTGATTTTTACAGGTAAGGTAGCAGGGTGACTCCTGTTCATGCCATGGACAATTGATTTCGGAGTTGGGCTAGCTGTTCCAGGGGGTCAGGCACTACCAGCAGCTCTGCCAGTATGCCCTGACCTGGGTTCTGGACCAGGTATATCCTTTTAGGGAACACTCTTGTAATACTTTTTTTTATTCCAGGTCTGCTTCCATTGGGTTGGTTATTTTGGTTGTAGGTGTGTGGGCAGAGAGCACCCCTCATGGGGGTGTGGTGTGGCCTCCTCATTACCTTCGTTTCATTGTACAATGCTGTGAAGCTGTTGGGCATACGATCCATTTTGACTGTGCATTTTGGGCAGATGACTGGTGCTGAGCATCGGGTACTGATTTAAGGATTGTATAGCATATCAGTGGGACTCACCGCGGGTCGAAATGCCTATCTGTTGAGGCTTTAAATCTTTAAAACTATATTTATTGTCTTGGTTACACCTATGAGTCAGGGACTTTTTCATAGGTTCCCGATGGATTAACAAGATAATGCCACAGTTACAGGGTGAGAGAAAATTTTTGTAAAATTGTCACTGGATGGTAGTAACAAAAAACAATACAGGTTGTGAGTAAAGATGAGATACAACTACATTCATGGTTTCAAAAGTTGTCTAGGTTCAGCTGTAAAAAATAAAAACATGAGATCACATTAACCTAGTGGTATAATACAGATGGATCAAGGAGACATGATTGTTTGAGTGCAGCAGTTCGAGGTAGCCAGGGGTTGTCTCAACTAGGGTGAGGATCAGCCTCCAGTGAGCTTTGTCGCGGAAGAGGGTTCATAGAGGAGAGCATTGTGGTATTTAATCCTGCTGTTTTTTAAAAAAATTATTTGTTGAACTGGATGTGTTATGATCTATATTTTTTGTAAAATGCTATGATCTGTTTGGAATAGCATTCCATAAATAAACTTTGCTTGCTTGCTTGCTTTTCCAGCTGTAATGTACTGTCTTGGTCATCCCCTCCCCCCAGCTTTTGCCCTTTACTCCTGTTTTTAGGGCAGTCACAAGATACTGTAGATGCCATACTTTCTGGCAAATCCAGCATTCCTTTGCTCCTGGCTCCTTGTTCCCATTAGAAACAGTGGGTTCTGTTTTGGGCTTGGGTTTAGGCTGGTTTCCATTAGGCTGCCCTCACTGGGTCCCCTTACAACCATGTGCTGCCCCACCCCCATAGTGCTTACTCTGCAAATGCAGTCTACTGGCCACATACAAGTCAATACCTTCTGCTGCCTCCTTTGTGGAGTTGCATGGCTTGTCAGCAGCCATATACAGCCGTCAATAGGTACATTTTAGAAACTGTTCCTTACAATTAATTATTTAATTTGTTCTACAGTCCTTGCCTTAGCCCCATCTACCCAATTGTCTAAATGAGCACACATTAGGGCATGCAGTCTACATAGCTGTCTCCTGGGCCTACTTTCTAATTTCCTAAACTTCATCTATAAGCCTCAATGATCTTCAAAATGTTTTAATAACATTATTTTCTTTGTCATAGTCCATACATTATTCATCGCCCATTCAAACAAATGCATGCAAAGCACGGCTAGTAAGCAATGAGGTCCAGGTGGATCATCAAGAGCTACTAGTTTAATTGCCACAAACTCTCTTAAATGATTTTAAAACCAAATCCAGATCTTCCCCCTCCTGGTATTGTGGAACATTTTAGAAATAATCGTGGCTTCATGGGTTGAACCACCATTGACATTACTTGCGGTTTGCCACAGTGTTTGCTGGTGCAGTTTTTCCATCTCGATCTTGCACTGTTGTTCTCTCTCTGTCTGCTCATTCTCTGTCTTGCATACGGATCTCATGCTGTCAAACCTTTTCTCTTTTCTCTTGCATAAGGATCTCATGCTGGCAAATCTTTTCTCTTTCCTCTACCGCAAGTCTTATTTTCTCCCTTTCGGCCTTCAGCCTTGCCCTCTGCAGTTTAGCATCCTGGAGCACAAGCTCTGCCTTCATGATCTCAAGCTGTTGCTGACTGGGCTGCACAGCTCCCCCAGCATGTGCCACAAGGTGCCCCCTTGCTCAGCTGCTGTGATCTCAGTCTCTCTACCTGAGTCACTGTCCTCAGTGACCACCTGCTGATCAGGTATTTAGTCATACCCATTTGAGGCCATCTGCCCCTCCTGCAGCCAGTCATGCACCAAAAAGGCTTTCATAAGTGCACTCTTTGTCATACCTCATATACAACCACCCTCTCTGTGCACAGCTCACGATGCTGCTGTACATGAAACTTGACATAGCCTGTGGAGCTCATATTCTTTTGCTACTGTATGCTGCACTAAACTGTCTAGAAATAAAAAAAATGGTAGTAAACAATGCAACCTTTTGAAATCCTTTTTTATGACTGTTAACGTATATTTATGCTGGCATTCCATCACCAGTGTGCTATCTCTTTCTCTGTCTGAGTTCCTGCCTCACAGAAAAGCACACTATCCATTGCTCTGCACTGCACTAGTAACAGTTGCCACACTGATCAAACCACTACCACCAATGTGATGAAAACCCCCCACACCAGGGACTTCATTTTCACTGCCACCACCCTGGGTTTTTACCAGCAGGATCCAGGCAAATCTATGTTTCACCTCCTTCTTTGCACAAGTTCATGAAGGTCAAACACAATAACTGTGGATAGAGTGCCTCTTCAGAGATAGACTGCAAACAGAGTCCAGCAGAAATAGTAGAAATAACCTTTTAAATAAAACAAGCAGTCACTGATTCTATAAAAATAGAAGCTTTACTAAAGTCTACAGCTATTTACAACAGGATTTATGTACAACCAGACAAAAGGATTACAGTTTACTAGAAATTAAAATAAATGGAATTTATACAAGACAGGTTGCAGACAGAAGAATCTGAGCTATTCTCACTTTAAAAACCTATTCATTTACCTGCTGCTGTCTGAATAAAACACTGTTCCTTAAGCTGTCTTTCTTACTAGACTTCTAGCTGCAGGGCTCTGGTATTTCAGATGATTCCAAGTCCAAGAGAAAGAACTTTCCCACAGCCCCTCAGTTTATTTCTTAATCCTGTGGGAAGGGGTCTCATTCCCTTTGAGTGATAGTTCTGTGCTGTTCCAGCCCTCTTTGAGTGTGTGTGTGAGAGAGAGAGTGAGAGAGTGTGTGTGTGTGTGTGTGTGTGTGTGTGTGTCCACCCTTCAGCACTTCCTTGCTAACATTATAGCATGCACCTAGGTCATTTGTCTAACATAGGAACATCTCCAGGAAGGACTCTCCTCTGGGGTTATTGCTTTATTGCCTCCTCCCGAGCCTTCATGTTAGCTTTCCCACAAGAACATCAGTCCCTCCACCAAGACTGACATAAGCTGACATATACCACTTGATCATGTGATCTAGTAACCATCTTGTACCTGAAGGAGATGCATACTGAGAAAAGCCTAAATGAATCAAAAGAATACATGGTTCTGGTCCCCTTTCCCATCACATGTGGAACAAGTCCTTAAGTAACCCCCGCCATCGCATCTCCACTAGCTAACCTTCTAAACCAATTGTTTGCCTCTGCAACTGTTCCTATGGATTGGAAACATGCCACTGTCTTACCCCTACCTAAAGGTGGCACCCCCACCTCCACAGCAAACGACCACCCTATCTCTCTCCTCCCTGCCCTTGAAAACTCCAGGAGCACCTTGTGCTCTCTCAACTTTCTAATTTCCTCTCTGAATCCTTCTTCTTCACACCCTACCAGTCTGGATTTAGGAAGAACCACTCAACTGCCACTTCCCTGCTAAGACTCTCTGACACCATCCTCTCTGGGATGGACAAAGGTCTAATCACCTCAGCCATTTTTGTCAATTTAGCAAAAGCTTTTGACACTGTCTCCCATCCCCTGTTGTTAACCTGCCTCTCTGCAGCTGGTCTATCAGAGATGGCCACAAACTGGTTCAGAACCTACCTGTTAGGCAGAACTCAGTCTGTAAGAATTGCTAATTCCACCTCCCCTTCACTCACTATTGATGCTGGTGTACCACAGGGATCAGTACTTGGCCTTATCCTTTTTTCCATCCTTCTCAATGACCTGCAACAAATCTGTTCATCTTCCTCCATTCACATGTATGCAGATGACACAGTCCTGTTTACCTCTGGCTGGATCCCTGAGGAGGTTGCTACCAGCCTCCAGGCTGATTTCAGAAAAGTTCAGCTCTGGTTTAGCTCCCACCAACTCTCCCTTAATTCCAGAAAAACAGTCTCCATGACCTTTGGCAGAGACTATCCAGGCTCACCACCCTCCCAAACTTCCACATCCTTGACAGGACAGTACTAGAGGATGCTACTACTTTTAAGTATCTAGGGGTGTGGCTCAACCAGCACCTATCCTTCTCTGCCATGTTGACACTATCCCTGAAAAAACTGTGCCCCAAGCTTGGTGCCTTATACAGGAATTGCAGTAGCCTCCCGCTACCTGCGAGACATGAAATTGTGCAGAAAATGATCTTACCTACCTTCAACTACTGCGATGTAGTCTACAGTGCTGCTTCCAAGTCTACCCTTTCCAAACTGGATCCCCTCTTCAATGCTTTCTCCTGCTTTGCCCTCATTGCCCCTCCTCACACCCATCACTGCAAGTTATACTGATTGCTGGCCTTCCTTTCACTTGACAACCGGCGACTACTCCATAGTGCTAAATTCACTTCAAAATTCTGGCTCGGTTCTTTTCCGCATTACCTTGCCTCCTCTCTATCATCTCCACCTACTCCCTCTCTTGCCCTCAGGTCAACTGACTCCAAGCTGCTGTTAATCCCTCACCGACAGACTGCAGTGGGCCAAGCCGCCTTCTCCTACCACCTCCCAAAACTCTGGAACAACCTACTGGCCCAAATTCGTCACTCCTCCTCTATGCATTCCCTATCCTCCGCACTGTCAAATTTTTATGAGGTAAATTGCTCATGTAACTGACACCTCTCCCCCTCACACCTCCCCTTGTCCAACACCCCTTCCTCATTTTATCCCTTGACTTCCTTCCCAGCATTACCTCTTACCTACCCAACCTATCCCAAAGCAGCCTGACCAGTGGCATTAGCTGTTGCTATGAATGCTGGTATATACCATCAACATCCACATTTGCCCTGTATTGCACTTCTAGCCTTGTTCTCACTGCCAATTGTGTTATCTCCACAGAGTACTATGGCAGTTAACACAGTATTGTTCGAACCTAACTCCTCTTCTACCATCTTGTGGAAAGTAACCTTAATGTGTATAACCCTATTACTCTATGTTATTGTAATGCCTTGGACAATGATGTAACCTATAATTTCATGTCACACTGTGTGTAACTGTTCTCCATCTCTAACCCACCCCCAGGTCACACCGTGAGATGAGCATCATGTTGCTCAGTGTGTCTTTCCTGGTGAAACATTTCAATAAATAAATGAATATATAAATAACCACAAAAAATCAATTGTGTCAATGAGATGGGGCATGATAGGGGTTTAATGGAGGCTGCTAGCAATGGCAACAAAAACACAAAGGACAGAAATGCAGCTGTTCACCATGCCAACTTGTAGGATAGCCATAAAGACAGGTGTCTGCATGGGTAAGCAGCCTTGTCCTCTTGGTCCACAGCCCCGTATAGACTGTCTGCATTGGTGTCACCCACCAGACCACCTAAACAGCTGGTTTGACAGGCACAAACCCCCCCCAGTCCCACTCCAGCCATGACCACTGGACAGAATGAATCAGTAGTGCAGCTCCAACCTACTGCAGACAGATGACATGATTTGTGCAGGGTTCCAGGAACAGTACTGTATGGGAGAACCACCCTTCCCTGTCTGGCAGTACCCGATAGTGCCTCAGATTTGGCCAGTATTAGAAGCAATCCAAAGTGTCTGTGGTAATAGCTGGGGATCACACACACCACTACCTGCCACCACCTGCATGTCCTGTCAGACCCATTTGGACAGCACAGCCTCTTTTGGTGGATGGCATGGTTGCCTGGTAGGCTCAGCAACACTGGTGTGCACCATCCCTGAGTGGGCAGCATACCATAACTTGGGACAGTCTCAGGGAACTGTAGAGCCCACCATGTGCACCCATATCCCAGGCAGTAATTGAGCATATTTGCCATGTCCCAGGTCTGTCCCAGGTTACATGGGTGACACAACACTGGGGGCAGGAGAGTCGACTACTGTGGCAGACTCAGTGGTGGTGGGAATGCCCAGGGCACTGGTGGTAGATGCCCCCATAATGCACATACTATGGCTTGTCAGGGGTGGCAGGCTCCAAACCCCAACCTCTGCATGCTGTACCCTTTCCCCCAGCCCAGCATGTTGCCCTCAGGCATGTATGGCACTTCTTTGTTGGGTTTTCCCAGGACACTCCAGTCCCATGCTCCTCCACGCCACAGTACCTGAACATCTCTGGCTCATGGCCATGTCTGCATGGGGTACATGGACCTATGCAGTGGCTGTTAGACCAGCCCTGGCAGATCTAAGCACAGGTGTCCAGAATCCCCAAAAAGGGGATGAAACTGCCATGTGGTGGCACCTCCCCTTTCCACCATGGTGTAGCCTACATGTCAGCACAGGCCCCATGTGTGGCAATCAAGTACAGGAGATCTCACTTGTGTGACAAGCACCATTTCAGAATCAAGAATTATGCAAGGTGCAGGCAGTGTGCACCTTGTGTCCTGTCTTTTTGATGCAAGCACTTTGCATTACTCCCAAACCTTTGAAAATCAAGCCCCATGAGTTCAATAGGGTTATTCAGAAACCCAGAATGATCTGATATATTAGGAGTAGTGGAGACCCTGTCTAGGATATTCTGTGTGTGTGTGGGGGTTAATGTTAGATCTGGCAAGCTAACTCTCTCAATTTATTATGTAGCTCTAAGTAGTTATGGAATTCTCATCAGATTCCTCATCAGCATAATTTTAATTGCCTATGTTATTTCAAAACAATTTTTTGTTACTGATTTTGTGATTAATGATGCAAGTTAATAAATATGATAACATGTCTTCTGTTGAGGATACGAACATACGAATATATGAAATGCCAGCAGAAACAGGCTACACAATCTATCAAGTCTGCTCGATTGTGCAGCTAACCCCTCAGTTTTTTTAGTTTTGATTATATGAATTATATACTGTGGGTGCTTAAAGATAAAATGTAGAAACTTATAATTTTATGGCAGATAAGGACTGCCTGACCCACCAGTCTGCACATTTTTTTCCCTACCTATACAGTCACGACAGACCCTACTTGATCTCTGCCCCCCTCTTACTTCCCACTAAGATTCCCTTGTGCCATGCATACTTAAAGCCATTACTGATTTCACCCCACGGCTTCTTCTTGAAGACTCTTCTGGGCATCCCCCACTCTTTCAGAAGTACTTCTTCACATCTCTCTTGAATTTCCCCCTTCCATCATCATTGCATGTCCCATTGTTCTCTTGCTTCTTTTCCTCTGAAAAATACTCCCCTCCTGTACCTTATTTATCCCTATAAGCTATTAATGGTTTCTATCATAATATACCCCCTCACTCTTCTTTCTTCCAGGATGTATATTTTGAGGTCCTTCAATCTCTCCTCACAGGCCTTCAAATGCAGACCCTGCACCATTTTAGTTGTCTTCCTCTGGACTACATCCACCCTGTCTATGTCCTTCCTGAGATGTGGTCTCCAGAACTGGACACAGTACTGCAAGTGAGGTCTTACCAGCAATCTATACAATGACAACACCACATCCATCCTTCTGCTGGTGATACCCCACCCTATGCACATCTACATTCCAATGACCCTACCCACTGCCTTGCCACACTGCCTTGTCACCTTGAGATAATCAGATATGATTACTCCTATTACCTATTCCTGTTTTGTTACCATCAATACCTCTTCCCCCATATTGTGCTCTGCCTCTAGGTTTCTGTGCCCTAACTACAAGATTTTGTACTTTTTTACATTGACACCTAGCTGCCATGCCCTTGATAAGTCCTCCAGTTTTGGCAGGTCTCTGCATATTCTTTTCATCCCCTCTAGTGTTTCCACCCCATTGCAGATGTTGGTACCATCCACAAAGAGGCAGATCTTTCCTTCCAGCTTATCTGCAATATCACGTCTGATGATGGCGCTAGAACATGTTTTAGGTGGCAAACAAAGCACAAGATATTCAGTTTTTTCATAGTAGATGAGGCAAAAGAGTAGGAGCTTTTACAAACTTCCAAGCAGCACATACCTTGTGTCAAAATTCCATTGTTGATTATCAATAACAGCCAGAGATGTCCCTCTTATTGTACATTAAAAGTGTGGAATAAGCTCTCTCTTGAACCAAACAAACTACGTCTACTAATTTGATTAATCAAAGGCTCAAAGAACAAACATTTAGGGTTAATTTTATGAGTACATATTACAGTTAAGTAGACAACGTTCTTATAGAATAGGTCACTATTTTCAGAATGCTTCAAATATAAATATTTAGAGCTAAATTTCAAAAAGGACTGTCAAGTACTAACTTGAGCTTTATGAAATTGTCATGTTCCACATTTAGTAAGGTATGTGTAATGCAGAAAGTATCCAGAAAAATGACTGCTTTTATACATTTTTCTAAGACAGGCTGCCAAAAACCAAAAAGAACATAAAAAATAGTCTGTAAGAATATAACAACAAAACACAAACGTGAGAAACATCCTCTCACTGTTTTTTTTTAAAGGAACCAGGACTTTTCTGTTTTCGTATTTATCTACAAATGGTGATAAAATACCATGACGACTGACAAGGCAGTTTTTTTCCACATCAAAAGCCATTTATGCACCAAGCATTCATATAACACTTTAATCAGATATATGTAGGATCACACAGACAGAAAAATGGACACTCCATGAGATTTGCATTTGGAAAAAAATCCTCAGAGCCCAACTACTGATGTATAGAAACATAGACAATGACATAGAAGAGAGCCATGCTCTCCCAGCCCTGTGGAATACCCTCCAATGTTCCCTGAAACTGATAGAAATCTTAGGGCTGCAGACCTTCAAATGCCTATTAGTCTGTGTCCTGCATGAGACCTGTCAATGTTTCTGCTGAGCTGAATATTGCCCACTATGCATGATCTGTTCTGAGTTGCTTTGCCCATATAGCACTTGAAATTAAGTACCATTGTTGTTGTCAGTTATGTATGGTTATATCTCTCTAACCATCAAATTAGTGTAGTGTATATTAAACTGTGCAAAGCATTGACATCCAATTTGTAATTGTGTTTCAGTTGTACTATGTCAAACCTCCTACAAATTGCACTATAAATGTTATTGCATAATGTATATTATGTAATATCTTACATAGAAACATAGACTTTGATGGAAGATAAGGACCGCTTGGCAGACCTAGTCTGCCCAATTCCCTACCTAATGGATAAGCTGCAGATTCTAGTTAACCAACAGCCTACTTCTTCCTACCCCCCACCAGAATTGTCTTATGCCTGTCCCATGCATTCTTAAATTCCCCCAATGTTTTTGACCCTACAACCTCCTCAGGAAAGCTGTTCCATGCATCCATCACCCTCACTGTGAAAAAATACTTCCTCACATTGCCCCTGAGCCATTCTCACTCTATCTTCAAATTGTGCCCCCTTGTTCTTGCACATCTCTTTTTCCAAAAGATGCTTCCCTCTTGGACTTTGTTGATTCCCTTGTAGAGGTCTTGTGAAATTAAATTTTGCTGGCAAAATGTCTGTGAAATCGGCAGTTTTGGCACATGAAACATTTCGTGAAATTCTACCATTCCATTAAATTTTTCGCCGGGCACAAAATTGCAAAATGTTGCCCATGAAATGTGAAGTTTCGCTGCAAAATGCATGATTTCCCCAAATTTCACCCACATTTCACCAACTTCACCTGAATTTCACAGTTTTGTGAGCAGAATTTCATATTTCGTGACAAAACGTTTGCATTTTGCCCCCACAAATTAGTTTGCAAAATGCACAAATTTGCAAAATATTTTGCGGAATGAAATATTCTAATTTCACACCTCTTTATTCGCTTGAGGTACTTGAAAGTTTCTATCATGTCCCCCTCTCCCTCCTTCCATGAGGGTATACATATTAAGCTCCTTTAGTCTCTCTTCATATGGCTTCTGTTGAAGACCCTACACCATTTTAGTTGCCCTTTTCTGGACTGCCTCCATCCTGTCTATGTCCTTGTGGAGATGAGGTCTCCAAAATTGCATGCAGTACTCCAAATGGGGTCTCACCAACTGTCTGTACAAAGGGATAACAACTTCCTGTTTTTTACTGGTGATACCTCTCTCCTACATCTCAGTATCCCCAACCCTCCTCACTGCCTTCTCAAATTCCATGCTTACCTTTAGGTCATCTGATATGACTACCCCAGCTCACATTTCCATTGTTGTTGTTAATACCTCCTCCCACTGTGCAAGCTTCCCCTGGGTTTTGGTTTCCCAGGTGCATTACTTTGCACTTCTTTGCATCATATCTAAGCTGCCCTACTTTTGGCCATTCTTTCAACCTTGCCAAGTCCCTTCTCATCCTTTCCATGCCTCCTTGTGTATCAACCCTGTTGCAGATCTTTGTGTCGTCTGCAAAGAGGCATACTTTTCCTTCCAGTCCCTCTGCAATGTTACTTATAAAGACATTCAAAAGGACAGGACCTAGCCCTGATCCCTGCTGTACCCCACTTGAAACTCCCCTTTCTTCAGAGTGTACTCTGTTTACTATTACCCTTTGTGATCTATTGTCCAGCCAATTTAATACCCAGGCTACCACCCTGGGATCCACTCCCAGGATGGCTAATTTGTTTATTAATCTTTTGTGTGGGACTGTGTCAAATGCCTTGCTAAAATTAAGGTAGCCCATGTCCACAGCCCCTCCATGGTCTACTATTTTGGTCACCCAGTCAAAGAAATCTGTTAGATTCATCTGACATGTCCTTCTCACTGTGAATCCATGCTGCCTTGGGTTCTGAGCCTTGCTGGCCTGTAAGTAATGTTATGCTAGGTCCCTAGACACTAATTGGCATCCCATTGTACACCTTAGACAACTGTTATGTTACACAAAATATGCATATGCTATACTAACATATAGGGCAAAGTCATTTACCGTAAAGAGTAAGTGTCAGGATATGTAGTAATTGTAATACACTTTACTTTCTCTAATGCATGGAAACTGCACATAGTAGAACATTTATGTCTTTGTCATCTTCTGATATTTCATATTCTACATTGCCACCTTTTGGATTTATGTATAATCACATCACATCCTGTGTTTCCATGTACCATGTATTCTCTTACTGTTCTAAGAAATAGCTGACTTGTGAATATTGTATAACGTTATCTACAAGTGTGAAGCCACCTTATTTTTAGTCAATAGGGCATACTGGCAGTAACTAGAAATGTTTCTTTCTTGTGGTAATCATAGTGATTATCATAGTATACAATATAATGTATTACATTCTCCCCTTGAAGACCTTCTTCACTCCTTGGGGTATTGGGAAATGCTAAGCTTTGGCTCCCAGTTTCTTATGGTAAGAACTGCTTAGGGCAACTGTGATTTCCTTTTGTTGTAATAAACAAGCTTTATTGCTGATATGCAACTTGTCTGACTCTTTTGCATCTCTAATTATTGCCAAGAACCTGATCAGGGTTAGACACCCTAACAAACTGGTGACCGTGTGCAGGCGATTTAAATGGTGCAAGTTTTCACTTGTTGCTTGAGAAATTTCCCTTCCTGCGGGTACAATAGGTGTGCACTCCTGCATCACTTCTCACATTATTTTACCCCCATAGTAACTTGTAAAGTCTGGCTGCTTACTGGGCATGGTCGATGCTGACTCACTATGCCCAACAGAAGTTTTGAATTGCAGGACTACGTGAGTACAGTAGCCAGCCCATTTGCTGGTTTTGCCTGTCATGGATTGATACATGACATGGCATTCTCTCATGGGTTGAGATTTTAAGCTTCCCCATTAGATGTTACCAGTACTACGATGGCCACAACATCAAACATATGCACAGACTTAAGACTAGATGTCTCTGACTTCCTTGCCTCCCATGGAGGATGAACTGACTTCATGCTGGACTCAAGTTAATCTGAAAACCCTATGTTGGGATTTCAACCCAGCACTCAGAGATGAGACAAACAGCCAAAAAGTATGAGGCTAAAGAGCTGTTGGTTGCGCCTCACTACTCTGCTTTAGAAGCCTCTGAATTGAGGTTTCTCTCCCTCAAACTGCAATTCTCATCCCTTAAGAAAGACATGGGATTGCAGGCAAATGAAAGTTTGAGAAAAGAGCAGGAACTTGAAAATGAACTTCAGTCCTTGCAAAATGAGAAAGAGACTATTTTGCACTGTTCTGTAGAAGATAGCCAGCAAGAAATTTGTTTGTTGAGAGTTGAATGTGAATGTTTGAAGCAGGATAAGAGACAGGGGTTACAAATAAATGATTTGATAAGTAGAACTAATGATCAACTTCAAGAAGACTTGGAAGGACTCGAAGATGACTTGAATCAGGTATGTGATGAATTGAGATAGAGATAGATAATTGATAATCGTTAATAATAAATGATAGAGAAAATAGGGACAAATGCGAACTAAGCGCTGCCTATAGAGTGATGTAGAAACAGGTTACTAAAGGTGTAGAACAGAACACTGCAAAAGTTAGTCATGCAGAATGCGAAAATAAGATGGTGAGACTGCACCATCAGCAAGAGGTTTTGACTGGTCATGTTAAAGTGATGGGCAGTTATGCCCCCCTCGGCATCATGTCATCTGGAGATGATGAGTCTGATGATGACATCTCTCATTACAACATCCAGTGATGTCCCTACTATTGTCCTGTAACCCCACCCTGCCACCCACAAGATGGTGGGTTCTCTTACTATGACAACACTTCCCTACATCATCAGCACGATGATGATTATCATGTGCGACGCCAGCATGGTGACCCCCCATGATAGAGTGAGGCTTAGGCCCACCACCATCCTCTCTAGGCCTGCCCAATACTGCTCCTATTGCCACCCTGACAGGGGATGATAAGGAGTAAATTGAGAGAATGATTGAAACCACTATTCGCAATTCAGATTTATCTGAGAAAAGCAAGCGAACCCTCGAATGCAAATAAAACAGCAGCTGAAGGAGACTGCTACTCAGGAATCTGTGGTCTAGAGTGTGGCAGATGCCACAGCAGAGGCTGCCCTTCACAGTGCAAGAATTCCCCTTGCCTCCTCAGATCACCCTACTAATCCCCTACAAATGGCCCACTCTGCTCAGCAGATCATTGATAGCATAGGCCATATGAGCCCCACTGACAACCTCAGCTGTCAGTTGGAAAAAGTATGTTCAAAATGAGAAATGCTTAGCCTAGTGGTGGACTATTAAGTACAGATCCTCTGACAGACTATTTATCCTGGCCTATGGGCAAAACTCCCAGACATAGCCCACTGGGACAACAAGCTACTGTTGATCAAATTGCAGCTGAACTTATTGCCGCACATAACCCAGGTGTTGTTGGGGTAATGCTAGTTTTACCCTGTAAAACAAAATGCAAAAGAAAGCCCTGTGACTTTCCATCAGAGATTATGGATGGCTTACTGTGCAGGCAAACACCATGTAGAAGAAGCCATGAATGCAGACCTTATAGAATACAAAAATTTGTTCCTTCAGAACATGCTCACAGCTGTCCGTGAAAAGGTGGAACCAACAATTTTTCCCATGATGAACAATTTTGCCGACATCCTTTGAAAAACTGAACAGGTATACCAGCTATACATGCGAGACCTCAGCTCCAGTTCAAAAAAGGTGCCCATGGTACAATCTACTGATGTGCCCAGAACCCACTATACTGTGAAGGGCAAGGCCCACAAAAAGAAGCCTGCATCTTTGGGCAACTGACAGCATCACTAGTCCAGAGGTAGGAACCAGAACCACAACAAAAACAAATGCCATTGGAATTCCGACCCTAATCGGGGCAATCAAAACAATTAATCAGGCCCCTCGTACAGCAAAATCACAGAGGAGAATAGAAATCTCTCGAACCTTCTTGGTAAGTTCCGCTCTGTAGCAGATGCACTACTGGCATGAGCCCTTGTGGCTATAGGCCCAGGAGAACAGGCATGGGCAGGCCATGGGGATTCCCAAACTGCAGGACACCAGGCTGCAGCAGGCCTGAACCCTGATGCCACTCCATTCATACCAGCCTCCCAGCACAGGGATGAGGTCTGACGAGATCAAGCCCAACCACTCTTCCAGGAGCATTCTGCTGCTGACACCATGGACTGACAACTACAGGCTCCAGTCTGTATTGTGAACAAGCTAGCATTGGACAGAAATGGAAGGCCTTATACCAAGGCTGTGTTCGGGAGCCACCAACTGACAATGTTATTGGATACAGTCGTGGCTGTAGCTGTATTACATGATGACCCTGCAAACTCTCCTTGGTCTACTGGATGGTGGACCAATACCTCAGGCATGGACAGCACAAAGCTGGCTACATATCGATCGGTAGACCTATAAGTGACTATAGGCAACGTGAGGACACACAATACCTTTTAGCTTATGGTATTATGCAATCATCCCAGCATCATAGGGATTGATTTTCTTGAGCCACACAGATGTGTTGTGGATCTGGCTAACATGCTGTTGATCCAAATCAGAGGACAATATCATACCATCATAATTTTTGATTCACATGTGGCTGCAGGTATAACCACTAATGACAAGGAATATGATGTCATTGCTCTATTCCAAAATCATGAGTTTTTCAAAAGACTCCTCCCCATCCTGCAGAAGCATTTGGATGTTTTTGCCATACACAAACATAACTGTGGTAGAATGGTGACCTTCACTGAAATCCCAGTACCAACACATGAAAGGCAATAACATTTTCCTGCTGAGGCCCTACCATCTCTCATAGAAACCATACAGTCACTCCTTAAACAAGGTGATATAAGGACTTGTGTCTCCACTGCTAATTCACCCATTTAGCCTGAGAAGAAACCCATGGGAACTTGAAGACTCACCATTGATTACAGGAGGCTCAACCAAGTTACTCCTAGCTGCTCACCTACAGTAGCAATAGCACCAGATGTGCTTAAATTGTTAACTGTTGACCATAAGTGGTTTACTGGCCTTGAGATCTCCAACAGTTTCTGGTCACTGCCACTGGCCCTAAACAGCCAATACAAATTTGCCTTCATCTTTGAAGGTGGGCAGTACACTTGGACCTGTTTACCCTGGGGTTCCATAATAGCCTCTCCCTATTCCATCTACACATGATGGATGTCCTAGAGGGTTTCTCTGCCCACAATGTATTCTGCAGCATGTGGATGACCTATTGCTAGCAACTGCTACCAAAGAACAACACTCTGACCTATTGGATGAACTACTGATCCTCCTGCAGAGGGCATGCCTAAAATGCAATCCTGCAAAGGCACAACTCTGCCAAACAGAAGTAATTTTCCTTGGCCTACACATAACAGACAAAGGCAGAAGCCCTGCCTGGAAAAAGATCCAAGGCCTACAAGAGTTGTCACTCCCCACCAGTGTGGCAACCCTCAGACGTTCCCTGGGAATGGTTAACTATTCCTGGGACTTTATTTGTGACTTTGCACAGAAGGCCGCTCTTCTGTATGAGCTTCTGAAAAAGGATATCCCCTGGACTTGGGGTCACATACACACTCAGGCTGTGACATCACTGAAAGAGGCCTTGGCCTCTGCTCCAGCATAGTGAACCCAAATCCAGAACTGCCTTTCCATCTGGAATCAGCCACCTCAGACATTGCCATGTCTGTCCTCCTTGCTCAGAAAGTTAATGGTACTTTTAGACCTATTGCATATGCATCCCAAATGTTGTCACCAGTAGAACAGAAGTATAGCCTTTGTGAATTGAACCTTCTGTCCAGCTACTGGGCTGTCAAACATTTCAGATATATCATTGGGTACTCACCTATCATTATCAACACCAACCAACCTTTTTCCTATCAGATAAAGTGAAGGATGGATCAGTATCCAACATCAGACTGACTTACTGGTCCCGTCTTCTCCAGGACCATGTCATCTAGGTCCACCCTGCCAAAATGCCTTCTATTCTGGCCCATGGGCTCCTTTACCAAGGAGAACCACATAAGTGTACATTGCAACCACCTGACCTGCCTGATCCAGGCCCATTTCTTCCACTACCCTAAGCTCCTTAAAGACACCGCCTTGTCTCATGTTTTCACTGATGACTCAGCCTCATATTACCAAGAAGAACAGGTAGCTGGACTTGGGGGTGCTCATAGTGTATCCCGATAGCAACACTGTTGGAATGTTCAAACATTGCAGTGTGGCATCATCACAATATGCAGAACTGGCAGTGGTGGCCTGCACCCTCGTGTTCATATAACATGATGCCGCAGACACCATCATTTTTGCAGACTCCAACTGAGTCTGCTGCTCACTTACTGAGTTCCTACCATTCTAGCAGAACAACTCCTTTGCATCTTCTGACAGCACCCCAGTGAAATATAAAGTGCTTGTGATTTATATTCATAAACTTGCCCAACTCTTCCAGCACAAACCTTTCATCCACAAAGTTAAAGCTCACTCCAAAACAGACCCCTATCATACATACAGTGACAAAGCAGATTTGCAAAAGAAGGTGCTCAAGAGGTGGACATCTGGATGATGAATCACCCAGATGCCCTAGCAGCTGTCCACATGGCAGCTATCAGGCAGAAACCAGAACTATTTGATCCATTGGACCAGTCCACTGTACAACATGCAGATCCAGAACTAAAAGAAGAGTTCTGGTTCCTTGACAAATGAAGTGAACAAGACTTACCTACCTATAGTCCATACAAGAGACATACAAGTAGGTTACATTTGTCACATGATGAGAAACTGATCTGGTACCAACCAGAGGACTTGCCCTACTAACTGTAGGTGGTCTCTCAAGCACTGAGATCTGAATTTCTCCACCAGGTGCATGACATCCCTACTGGTGGACATCAAGGAGTTGAAAACACACTCCAAAAACTCAAAGCTGTTGGTTGGTGGCCAGGCATTACCAGAGATGTTAGACACTGTATTGACAATTGTCTTATCTGTGCACAGAACAACCCAATACCAATCAAACATAATGCCAAGTTGCTACAATAGAGACATTCTGGCCCTTGGCATGTTATACAGATCAATTTAATTGGTCCCTTGACCAATATTAACAGAAATAACAAGTATGCACTTGTAGTTACTGACCTCTTTTCTAAGTGGGTTGAAGCTTTTCCCACTAGG
The DNA here is from genome assembly GCA_016271365.2 of Neoceratodus forsteri. Lineage (NCBI taxonomy): Eukaryota > Metazoa > Chordata > Ceratodontiformes > Ceratodontidae > Neoceratodus > Neoceratodus forsteri. The sequence goes on from CM028130.1 coordinate 2,666,149, forward strand.
ACTTGCACAGCAAAAGCAACTGCAAAAACCCTGTGGAACAGATTTTCTCCAGGTCTGGCCTACCTCTGAAGGTGGACTCTGATAAAGGAACCAGCTTTACAGGTGAGTTGATGAAAGAGGTAATTGAACTTCTAGGGGTACACCAGAAGTTCCACAAACCTTACCACCCCAATCTTCAAGTCAAGTAGAAAGAGCCAACAGACAAATTAAACAAATGCTTTCCAAATTCATTTAGGACAATCCCAAGGACTGGTATTCCCTGTTGCCTTTAATCCTTATTGTAATTATGGGTACTCCTTCAACTACCACCCAGCTGACCCCCTTCTAGTTGATGACTGGTAGAACCATGAGATTACCTGAACATTTGTTATTTGACCTGAACACCCCCACTGCAGACAGACTGTCTATAGACAAGTATGTGACCAATCTGACAGAAAATATTAAGACCCATTTGTATGCTGCACACTGCATGGGGCAGGCCCATCAACAGTCCAAAATCCAATTCGACAAACATGTACAAGAAGTGGATTGACAAGTCAGAGATCAGGTAATGGTATTCAGACTTGTTCACCCTGCACATGCCTTCTCCAATAATGGGAAGGACCCTACTGAATTGTCAACACACTCAATCCCACAGTCTATTAAACTTCTGCAAAACCAAAAATACTCACTGACAAATGGTTGAGTGCAAAACAACTATAACTATACAAAGGAGTATAATTACTTTTCTTAACCCCATTTGGCTGAATTGTACTGACTGACCTTATGTTTTTTCTTACAGATATTTCTGCAAGATGGGTATCTTGCATTTGATTCTCCTCATGCTAGGAGCTCTCCCCTGCATCCAAAGCATGGTAGATGACATCCTTCCACATCTAGACCATGCTCCTGCTACAATTCCAGAAGGAGTATCAATTATAGTCCCAAACAAATTGAATGCTGTACAGGAAGGTAAAGATGCCTACCTCACTGCCTCAGTTGTAGTCCCTGACAAAACTACCCTAGAAATTGAATGGAAAACACATTTTAATGGACAAACTATCCCAATGACCTGTCTATCCAAAAGAACCTTCCATGGTTGGCCAAATGCCAAAATTTCCCCAAAGGGTACCTTGTCTATTCATCAAACCAATCATTGACATGCAGGTTTATATAATCTAACTGCTCTAATTGACCCTGCCTGTTGCAGAAGTTTTCCAAAGACTCCGCAAAGTGGTTCTGTGCACTCAGTTCTATGGTCTCAGCTGCCTTGTATTTGTCTGTTATTTTGCCAACAGAAGCAAAACTTCTTGAATATCCCCCATAGCAACCTGGCCCACTTAGTGGTCTAACTGCAAATTCAGCACCAGGTACCCTTATCAACAATCTGCAATATATGCACATCCCTGTTCTTTTCAGTCTCACACACTGGAATATGGCAGAATTTGGTATGTGTTTTGCTACTGACACATCAATGTTTTTCAGTACTATGTTATTGGATAGTCTGGCAGCATACCAGACATGTACACAAGACCCACTTGCTGGTGTAAACACTGGAGAACATCTAGGTTTTCTGCAGATCCAGGCCAAATCATTCTAAAAAGAAATTTCATTCCTCTAAGAAAAAGAAACATGAAACAGCTGATGTAACTGGTGCAACAGGCACCCTAATTGGCATCTTTGGTAGCACTATGTCTATTTGGAATAGGCAGACATTGCTACTATCAAAGATAACTCACAAAAATCCTAACAAAGTATGATCAATGATATAATACCTCCATTGTTACATGGTGTGGATGGCCTCAGGATGAAAGGCACACTGGGTCGGATATTCAGACTGGGCCAGGCTGTTGCGCAAGTCTGGGCGCAGTGCAACCTGGCTGCGCGGGGCGTTGACAGGGTGATATTCAATGGATACATCACAGCATCATGCACCGCCACCTGCAGTGTGCATGGTGCAGTGGCACTGTGCCAGCGCAAGTGGCCAGAGTGGAGCAGTGGGATGCGCTAGCACAAGTACTATTGTGCTAGGCCCAACAACCATGATATTCAAAAGTGCACATACAAATGGGGTCATAATGCATGCAAGGTACAAATGGGGACATCTGCATGTCATTATGGCCCCATTTGCATGCAGGTGCACCGATCCCAGTGACTTGCTCCTGGCACCCTGCCAGGCTGCAGCCGTCGGAGACCAATGCCCCTAAACATCACGGCACAGTGCCCCACTGCCCGATCATGGGCATATGTAGAATATTAGAATTGTCCTATATCCTTGATGGTCCAGTGGACCGCCTGCAGCCCAATCATGGGCATAGGTCTGTTTAAACTGTTAACACTATCCCTGGTGGTCCAGTGGACTGCTTGCCACCCGATCGCGGGCATAAGTCTGTTTAAAACATGTAACACTATCCCTGGTGTTCCAGAGGACCGCTTGCAGCCCAATCGTGGGCATATGTTGAGAATTATAAATGTCCCATATCCCTGGTGGTGCAGTGGACCACTCGCAGCCCGATTGCTAGTATCAGTGAAAAATAATGCAACACCAATCCAACCCTGGTGGTCTAGCGGTACCCTCCCACCCGCCCACTGCACCCCACCACCCCGCTGTCACCGGTCAGCGCGCGTGGCAACTCCACCCGCCTGCCACCCCACAACCCCCGACTGACACCGTACAGTAGGGCTGTACTCCCATTGGTCCACAGCGTGAGCCAATGGGCGTGCAGCCCGTACTCATACCACACAGTCCAGATATGTGAATGGATCCATCCAGTCTACCCATTTTTTTCTACATTATAAATGTGCCATCAGCCTTTGCTTTGTCAATGGCCTATCTATTCATACTCATCTGTATTGCCCTTATGCCTATTCCATGCCTGTTTGAAGCCCTGCACTGTGTTCATATCCACGACTTCCTGAGGTAGGCCGCTCCATGAATCCACCTCCCTTTCTGTGAAAAAGAACTTCCTCACATTACCCCTTAATCAGTCTCCCCCTAATCTCATGCTGTGTCCTCTTGTCCTGCTATTTTTCTTATAGTGAAACATGTTAGAGTCTTTCACCTTGTTAATGCCCCTAAGGTATTTGAATGCTTCAATCATATCACCTCTCTCCCTCCTTTGCTCTAGGGTATACATATTGAGCTCTGTTAATCTGTCCTCATATGTTTTCTGATGCAGTCCCTGCACCATTTTGGTTGCCTTCTGGACTGCCTCAATTTGGTTAATGTCCTTGTGAAGGTGTGACCTCCAGTACTGCATGCAGTACTCCAGATGGGGCCTAACCAGTGTCATGTAATGAGGGATTATTACCTCCTCTTCTGATTTAGATACCCTACTAATACACCCCAACATCCCCCTTTAATACAAAGAGAAATAGCTGCAGTATATACATACTGTATATGCTAGAGACAGAGAGTCTGCCATTAGATATGACAACAGGGGTGGTATTATTCGTATATAAAAAAGGTGATATAAAATATCTAGATAATTGGAGACCAATAAGTTTATTGAATGTGGATTTAAAAATTTTAATGAAGATATTAAATAATAGATTGATAACAAAAGCTCTGTATGTCATCTCAGGTGCACAATCTTGTGCAATCCAGGAAGATCAATAACTGACCAGCTTCTGTTACTTAGGTAAATACTTGAGTCAGGAACCTGTCAGGCCTAAAAGTGTACATTTAACACTGGATCAAAAGAAAGCTTTTGATTCTATAAATCATGACTTCTTATGGTATGCATAAAAGTATTATGGATTCCTGAGAAATGTATATGTTGGTTAAAAGCTGCATATGAGACAGCAGTAATTAAACCATTAGATAATGGGCATTTCGGACCAATGATGTCAGTAAAAAGAGGTGTCAGGCAAGGTTGCCCATTGAGTCCCTTGCTCTATGTATTCAGCATTGATCCCGTTAAGAATACCGAACGATATGAGAATGTTTACTCCTTTAGGGTTAGCAGGGCATAGGCTATCAGTGACAGCCTTAGCACATGCTGATGAATTATGCATCATCATTAAGGATACATCTACAGTACACAGGGCAGTTGAATTCTATAATTTATATGGTAAAGTCTCAGGGATTAAATTAAATGCAAATAAAAGTAAGGGGAAGCTGTTGGGGGGGTCTTTAGATGGACCAACAACTGTGGCTGGGATTACATTGACAGATAAATCTATGCAAATTTTAGGAATAGATTATGGGAATACTAGACAGGATTTGCTTAATTGGGGCAAAAAAAATCAACAAGGGAAAAGTCTGGTTAACAAATGGAATACATTTATAATGGGGAACTTAAAGGGTTTATTTAGTGAAAACATATCAAATTCCAATATTTTTGTTTATTAGTGCAATATTTCTTCCCGAAAGATAGGAAAGCAACTATTATGAGCCAATTCTTCCAACCAATTTGGGGCAGTAGGCTAAACTCAATAAAAAGAAATATACTTTATTTAATAGTTGAGAAAGAAGGCTTAAATATGGTGAATCCCATATTGTTTTTATTTAATCATTTTGTATACACAAATATAAAACCTTTACGTCATCAAGGGAAGAAATGGTGGATAGACATGCTACAGTATAAAATATCAGCATGGTATCCAGGATGGAAAGCAGGTACGCAAAAAGTTTTCAGAACAGTATCCTTTGCTCCTCAATATTATAGAGAATTATTTGTAAGACTTTGTCATTGGAAAATTACCTACACAGGTCTTATAAGTAAAACTAAGAAACAAATTTATAAACAAGTTTTGAATTCTTACTTTACAGAAGGAAATACTTTTCCACAATGCCCAGTACAACATGTCCAGAATTTAATGGAGTTAAATTCAAACAGTAGGATCTCAATGAAATTTAAATCCAGAACAAATGGTTTGATACCTTTTATTGGACCAACACGGATGTTACAAAAATAACAAAGAGCTTTAGCTTTCAGACCAACAAGTTATTTTTCAGAAGCTTAAAGAAATGCAATGAATGAATGAATGAATGAATGAAGCAATGAAATTTAGAGATGTGTTTTGGTTATGTTGTCACCAGAAGTTAAATGAGAAGGCAAATTAAAAACATAAGGTGATAGCAGAAAGGATTTGTGCTAGACCACAATGTGTAGCTCTGCTAGAAACAATGCACCATTTATCTTTTACTTGTAAATATACAGAGAAATTTTGGGACTATATAACATTGCAATAGAGAATGGAGTTAGTCAAGTGGATGAATTATGAAACTTTAATATATGGTGTGTACAATAAAAGGTGGAATAAATGGGAAAATACTTTAAATGTAATTTTTACAGTTGTAAAATGGTATATATGGAATATGAGATGTTTGTTCACATTACAGCAAAAACAGACTTCTCATAAGGAATTACTAAATAATATCACTAAAGAGGTACAGAGTATCTATTGCAAGGAGAAAAAAATACAAAATGAATTGTTTGTAAAAAGGTTATGGAGAAACCTTCCTTGGGTTACTAACTCAGATATACCTGTTATTTGAAATACTGTACTTGCTGAGATTTGTGGAGACATAATAATTGTACTGTATGTATGTATAGATTATCTCAAATATTTCAATAAAAACAAAATTCCCCATCTCTTTTGGTAGGGGGCACTGCTGGCTGTGAGAATGGCAGTTCAGGTAACTCTCCAATGAGGGTGGACATGGTAGAGGTAGGGAAGAGGGCCTCCTCCCCTACCTTGGGTTTCCAAGAGGCTCCACTGGAAACAGATATTCTAATGCCTATGAGGGAGGAAGAGTTCGAAGTGCAAGAGATTTTTGTCTCAGCAGAGGATCTGAGCCAACAGACTGATGGTTCAGAAAATATTACTGAGATCTTTGATGTTTTTCCCCAATTTGCAGGACAAATGAATTGTAAAAGATAAAATTCAGAAAGTGAATGAGAGGCATTTGGATACACAATGCTGTCTCAAGGAACAACTCACTTTACTGCAAACTTCTCCTTCACATGTCACAGCACAGGGCTCTTCGGTCAAGCAAGTTGGATGTTGCAGTATCATCAAAGAACTGTGGCCTGATGGGTGAGTCAGATGATCTCCTTGTCAGTTCTGATGTTGTTCTAAATGTCATTAAATCGATGGCTGGCAGTTCAAGCACTACAGCTAGCATGTGCCAAAAGCCATTGTCATTAAACAGTGAGACAGTATTAACTGAGCCAAAAGAAAAAATTGATGATGAAGTATTGTTTATTTTTTTTTTACCAATTATTTTACCAGGTGAGACACACTAAGCTGCAAGCTTGTTTGCAGGTGCAACCTGGGAGCACGAGGAAGTTAAGTGACTTGCTCAGGGTCACACAGTATGCAAGTGGGGGCTGTGGGATTCAAACCCAGGTCTCCAGATTTGCAGCTCAGGGACATTAAACCACTGCGCCATACTGTCTCCTATTGGTCCCTATAACAAAGATATCAGATCTGCAGGCCCCTTCACGGCCTCTGGTATACATTCACTTAATTCCTACAAGTATCTCTTCTAAACCCCTGGGGAGCCAAACTTTGTGTAGAGAAGTGTGATTTGTCTTCCAACCCCCCAGTTCTGTTTCTAGCATAGCACCTGTGGGACAGAAAGACCAACCTGATGTTTTTCAGGGGGATAACTGACATGAGGGGAACACAACTGTTTTCTCCTTTTCTTCTAAGGGACAGACTGCTAAAAGTGGAACCCAGGAGGAGGTTAAGGACAAATGGGCACAATAATTTTAACTAACAGGAATATTCCCTCCGAGACTTGTAAACCATAACCAAATATTGTAATTCAGGGAATGAATGTGTCCTCTATGCCTGCTATACAGGACCCAATGATGGTAAACCCCCCTGTTCTCCCTGTGGTCCCTGGTTACACCAAAAGGTATTGAAGGAAGCAGGTTGGAAATTAACTCCTAATGGGATTTGGGTCCCTGATCCTGAGTGGGACCCATTGCTAAACTTTACACAAGCTATGCTGGAATGGCAGCCTGCGATTTTTCTAGCTGGTGGAAAAGGTGTATTAAATAGTACACTGGTACCTGAACCTTAGGGTTTTAGTAGACTGGTACCTGGACCTCAGGATTTAAGTGACTTAGTGGAAAAAAAAGAGGATGATGGAACTGTACCAAAAACTCCCGGTCTCACAAGATCTACTAACTGGGTAAACTTGACACTAAACTCAAAAGAGGTATACAGATAATGCTTCTTTTGACTTCCAAGATTCTGCAAATTTACATAAACCTCTCTTTTCAGAATTTTTTACAAGAACTGAAAAAGTAGCAGCACCACATAGAAACGCAGTTAGAATTTGATACAAGGGAGGACTAGAGGAGAGGCCAGACAGGCTCTATGTGGGCAAAAGTTTGCTCAAGGACTCATTGCACTTTTCTCCAAGGGAGGCGTATGCATTCATTAACATATCAGGAGAGGACAATTATGATGTGCACTTTCAGTCTGCCTATACGTTAGACCTTTTCTGGGAAAGATACAACCTGGTTAAATTCTTCCCCACGTGGACCCCCTTCATGATAATCCCTCTAACTAAACCAAATAATTAAATATGTAACTGTCATGTTTAGAAATGAGGGGTCCATGAGGATGATATAACCTACTGGTTAGCCCAATGGTATGAAGTACTTAGTAACCCTGAAGCAGTACTAGATTCAGAGATGTTTTGGACTGGAGGGTGGAAGTACAAAGTGAAGCTTAAACAAAATGACTCAGGGATTTTTCATGTGCTTAATTCCTTTATGTTGGGTAGAGACAGTGGAGTTTATTTTTATTCTGGACAGCTTCAAGCGTGTTACAGATGTGGGCTAGAACACATCTGTCTAACAAATGTGACAAACCCCGTTGTGACAATTGTGGGGAGATAGGACATATTATGTTACAATATACAAATCACACCAGGTGTGATTTATGTGAGAATTATGGACATGTATTCTCTGAATGCCTCTGGGTGGCTTAAAACAAAGCCACACGTCAGAGCCCTGAATTACTTATCCAGCTGGTCCAAGACTCAGCTATGGTTAACAATCAGGAGCCTACTGCTCTTCTGGTTCCTATTCCTTTGAACCTCTCCTCCCCCTATTATCATTCCTGATTCAGAATCTACAATTCAAGTCCTCAAACCCAAAACTGAGGCTGAGACTAGCATTACCCTGGATCCCTTGTCCTTAGCTCCTGTCTGTTATAAAGATACAGAGATGCAGAAAGAGGACTTCCCCCATCTAGAAGATGGTCTGCTAGGAATTTAACCTCCTTCCCTCTGAAGTGAAGTTTGAATCTGAGAATTCGTACACAGCTTAATTTTCTCAGTGGGGTGATTCTGATATGGAACAAGATATGTCTACTTCACAGCTACCCACTTCAAAACATGTATCCCAAGATCAAGAGCTAGTGGTGTACAAAGAAAAAAAAAAGAGGAAAAATAATTTCTGATTAATTCATCCTTGTCCTGGCTTCTATAAAATTCTGTTCCTTGAATGTTCACAGCATTTTAAATGTAGTGAGACGTCAGATGGTATTTAATTTTATACATGCATGGGGTACTGACATTTGTTTTATGCAGGAAACCTGGATGCATACTGTTGATCAGATTTGTGCCTTTAAATCTGAATGGTGGTGGGGGCCCTCCTACTGGTCATTTGGCACTGAATGTTCAGATGGCATAGGGATATTGTTTAATTCATATAACTTTACACTAATTATGTTAATTGATTTAATCTCAGGGATAGTTCTGATACTGGATGGGCTATGGAAAGATGTAAATTATAGGCTTGTTAATGTATATGGTCCCCAGTCCAAAGCTGAAAGAGTTAAACTTTTGAACCCTATACAACCCTTTTTAGTTACCTCTCATAAATAATTTTTTTGGTGGAGATTTTAATTACAATGTGCTTAAGGGGGTATTGGTCCCAATTACTAAGAAAAAAACTTATTGTGACTCCTCTGCCTTGGCTAGGGTGGTACACATTGTGGACCTCAAAAAGTGTAGTGACAATTTGACTAAAGGGTCTAAATTCACTTACAAAAGGGGAAAATATACCTCTACAATCGATCATATTTTTATTTCTCAACGTTTGCCTAAATTCCAATTTTTTATTACACCTGTGGAGTTTTTGGATCACTCTGCCCTTGTACTAGAGTTCACTGATCAGATAAGGAGCAATAAGGGCCCGACTCAATGGAGGGTAAACACTGCAGCCTTAGCTGACCCCCCAGGTACAGAAAGGCCTGTTGGCTCTGATCAAAGCTCGGGAATCTGTAACGGTTTTATACACTGACTTGGGAGAATGGTGGAAAGACTCAAAACAACATTTCAAAACTTGGCTTATAAAGTATGGGAAACAGAGAGAAAATGAAAAATATCTTAGCTATTTTTCTCTTCAACATTCCGTGCAGGAATCATAGTCTCAGGCAACGACTTTCAGGTTTGCGTACTCCCTGCAAATAAATAAAATAAAGGAGGAGATGACACTCTTCCAATACAGTATGATAGGGCACACACGATTAAGGCAATGTTATAATCTGGAACCCAGATGGTCCACAGTTGGAGACCCTTATGTAGCATGTAAAGACCTAAAAAACTCAATGAATATTGAGACCTTAGTGGACTTTACTGGATATACTACCACTACAACGAATGGTATCCATGGGGTAATAAAATCTTTTATGATTTCCCAAGATCCCACAAAATCCTCTTCAGAAATAGAGATAAAACCATATCTACAAACTTTAAATATTCTAAGGGTATCCACAGATACTGCAGTAATGGAGAAAGTAATTTGGAAATCTGAGATTATTTTGGCCATAAAACCACTTCAGAATGGGACCTTTCCAGGGACTAATGGACTTCCTGGAGAATTTTACAAATTCTTTATTGATACATTAGCTGATTGTCTTATGTTTGTTTTTCACTGTTACTTGGCCCAGAATAAAATAAGACCTTCGTTTGTAGAAGGTCTTTTTGTATTTTTATATAAATCTTGGGATAAAATGAATATTTAAAATTAGAGACCCATATCAATTTTAAATACTGATTATAAAATATTAGCTTGCATTTTAAACAATAGAATCAAAGAGTATGCTAGTTTAGTTATTTCCCCACATCAATATTGTAGGCTCCTGGGAAAAAAATCCGGTCTGCTTTAATGATTATAAGAGATCTTATAGAACACCTTTCAATGAATGGTACCTCTGGTTGCATAATTTCAATGGACCAGGCAAAAGCATTTGATAGGGTATCTCATCCTTATTTACTAGCAATCTTGGAATTTTATGGGATACCTCCTATGATCAGGCCATATAGTAAATTAATGTATGACAAGGTGATGGTGTACCCTATTATTAAAAGGGAGGTTACAGAGGGGTTCCACGTCTTCATGGGTGTCAGCCAAGGGTGCCCTTTGAGTCCTCTTCTTTATGTATTTGCTTTAGACCCCTTACTTCAGAAAGTGACCCAGAATCCATTATGGGATGAGTTAAAAGGGGTATGTTCTGAGGATAACCCCCTCATACAAGTGTATGTGGACAACATTTGTCTTTTTTTTTCAAACCACATGCAATTACCTTCCTTCCTAAGGTTAATGGAGGAGTACGCATATGTTTCCAATGCAAGACTTAATTTTGGGAAATGCCAAGGTCTGTATATTGGATCTTGATACCCTCATCCTGCTCAAATAGAAGGTATTAATATCTCCTTGAACCCCCTTAAAATATTAGGGATAATATTTGGACCTCAGACTTTGCCACTGGTTAACTGGGAAAAAGGAATTTCCAACATAGAGAATAAGATTCACAGATGGAAGCACTGGAAAATGTTGAAGCTTAAATGGATTCAAATATTAAAATATTAAAACAATTTATTATTCATATATTACAATTTGTGGCTATAACCCCCCCCCCCACCTTATTGGAAACTAAGAGATACAATTTATTCTTTCAATTATTGTGGGGGAACAAGTTAAATCCAATCAAATGATGCTTCACATATCTACCTAAAGAAAAGAGGGGCTTGGGATGGTAGACCCAATCACTTTTTTCCATACTCTCTTTTTGATCCAACCAGTGAAATGTGGTTTATTACCTTCTGATGAAGTACATCAGAAATGGGTTGCTCTAGTTTTATAGAAGTGCTATTAGGCATGGACAGTAGTTCCTCCCAGACATAGTAATCATCTTTTGGTCCCTGATTATTTTTAAACCTACAGTACAAAAATTATATAAATGGGATTTGTCAAAACAACAATTACAACAGGGAAGGGTAGCTGATCTATATAAAACAATATTGGTTAAAATTCACCCAGAGGAACCTTGTTTCAAGAATTGTCCTACAAATAACAATGCACGAGTGCTAAAACAATTAAAAAAAACAAAAGAATCCCTCCTTTAATGTAGGAATCCTTATGGTTAGCAATATATGGGAAATTAAATATTAGAGATAATGCATAACATAAGGCTGTGGAAGAAAGAAACTGCCCCTATTTAACAAGCATTGATAAAGCAGAAACAATGGAGCATTTCTTCTGGATTGCTCCTACTCAAAACCATTATGGACATTTCTGGCATTGAAATGGGAAATGAAATGGCTAACTCAGTTAACATATGACATTTTGGTTCTAGGGATAAGTCCCCAAGGTGTCGCTTTGTATGATACAGAGAATGTAAATCTATTTAAATGCTGCATAATATATTATTTATGGCAAGCACGATGTCAGTGGGTATTGTACCAAAAGAAGATGCCATTCAATATGATGGGACAGTTGGTTGAACAGGCAATAGGAAACATTTAGACACAGGATGTGGTGCTGCACTCCTCATCAAAAGTATATAGGTGGTGGAAGGGTTTAAATAAATGTATTGAGCTGGATATTCAAAAGGGTTGCGCCATGCGCAATAGGGTTGTGCCTGCACAAGTCCGAAATTGCGCCATCCTGCCATATTCAGCAGGAGGCAGTTGCGCCTCCCAAAGTCAAGCTGAGCAATGGCGCAATGCTAATGAAGGCATGCTGAACCGGAGGAGGAGGAACCATGCATAAACTGCACAGCCCGATATTCAGTGGTGTAGAGCTGGCGCAACCCCTAACCTGCGCCTGCACAACTTTGAGACAAAAAAAAGGAGTAAGTTGAGGCCACCCACAGGTGAGCTGCCACATTGCAGGGTGCACACAGCAGCTGCCACCTGTGGGTGGCCCTCAACTCTCCCTTGCCCCCTGCAGTCCAATCACGGGCATATAGTAACCCCTCCCCCAACTGGCCTCGGATCATGGCATGTTTAAACACCCCCTCCCCTGACTGACCCTATCGTGGGCATATGTTTAAAACACCCCCGACTGGTCCGATCACGGGCATATATATAAAACACCCCCGACTGGCCCGATTGTGGGCATATGTTTAAAACACCCTCCCACCGACTGGCCCAATCGCGGTATATGTTTAAACACCCCTCCCCCAACTGGCCCGATCATGACATATGTTTAAAACACCCCTCCCCAACTGGCCCAACTGCAGGCAAAAGTGAAAAATCAAACCCACCCCCACCAGCCCGATCGTGGCACCAAAGTGTCCAACCCCCCAAGACCATATCCCTGGTGGTCCAGTGGACCGCTAAGCCTGATCATGGCACCAAAGTGTTCAAGCCTCCCCACAAGACCATATCCCTGGGTGATCTAGTGTCCCCACCCTCCCACCCACGGCCCCACCACCCTTCTCTCTCTCGGCAGCCTGTAGGTGGCAGCATCCCACCCACCTGCCACCCTGCCGCCTGCTGACTGACTGCCCGGTAGGGCTGCATGCCCATTGGTGCAGAGCAAGAGCCAATGGGTGTGCAATCCATACCATAAAAGGCAGTCCAGATATGTGAATGAATTTCAATGAATGACACTGACACTGCTAATGGCATGCAAATGGGGCCATAAATAGATGCAAATGGCCCCCCCTGCACCTTGCATGAATTATGGCCCCATTTGCATGTCATCTTTTGAATATGGGAAATTTGCTCAGGCGCAATGGTACTTGCGCCACCACAACTTGAATGCTCCACTCTGACCACTTGCGGTGGTGCAAGTTCCACTGCTCCATGCACGGTGATTGTGGCCAGGGTGTGATATTCAAAGGAGTTGCGCTATAGCGCAACTCCTTTGAATATCACCCAAGCCACACCCCTGCGCAACTATTTTGTGCAGTACAAGGGCTTGCACCACAGAATAGCACAGTTTGAATATCCAGCCCATTAAGTTTAAATAAAGGGTAGTGCCCTAACTGGAACTGGGATGTAAACCTGTCTAATTTTTCTTATACTGTAATAGGGTGAAGTAATCTTTTCAGAGTAATTGCTTTCGGTTCATGCTATGGTTCATGCTATGGAAGTGATAGGAACAGAAAGCTATTCGCCCATGAATGTTCCATGCTTTTCAGTAGTACCTTAATGAAGCACCACCTAATATATATTTATCTAATCTAGCCTTGAATTCAAACCTACTTTTGGCAATAATATTTGTAAGTCGAAGATTATTCCATACATTAACTACTCTGGTAGTGTAGAAGTATTTCCGAGCCTTAGTTCAGAATTTTTCCCCTCAAATCTGTAGTGGATGTCTACTAATTTCTTGACTAGTATTTTCAAAGTCAATATTGAGCTTGAAAATAAGCTCAGGGCCCTGAATTATATCATACATCAACAGTAAATCTTCATGTATTCTTCGAGTTTCTAAGGAAATTAAGTTAAGTAAAGTAAGTTGATTTCCATATGGCACTTCATGCAGTCCCACCACAGATTTGGTGTATCTGGTTGGACCCTCTCCAATCTATCCTTATCACATACCCTGTAGGGTTTCCAAACCTGGGTTGCGTACTTCAAGTGAGGCCTTACATATGATCTGTACAAGGGCATCATAACCATGCTTGTTCTAGAAGCAATGTTCTTCTTAATGGACCATGCTATTCTATTTGCAGTGCCAATAGCCTTTGTGACCTGCTGATTGGAACTTAGGTTATTTGTTATAGAGACCATTAAATCAATCTCACAGTTGGACACCTCTAATTTTTTACCTTCTATGTAATAGTCATAGTGATTATTCAATCTGCCGATACGCATCGCCTTGCATTTTTCTTTATTTATTTGCATGTCCCATTCTTTAGTCCATGCTACAACTTTATTCAGTTCTTTTTTAAAATGTATAATGTTCTTCTAAATTAGTACAAGGGGTGCATAATTTAGCATCATCATCATATTTCAAATTTAGACACTCCTGTTGTAATGTTAAATCAGAGATAAAGATATTGAAAAGTACATGGCCCAAAATCGAGCCCTGTGGAACCCCATTGTTTATGGGTCCCTCCCCAGAGATATGCCAATTTACTACCACACATTGTCTTCTATCAGAAAACCAGTCTGCCACCCAATTCACTAAAGCTGAATCAATCTTTAGTTTAACCATTTTTCTATTATAGCCCAATGTGGTGTCAGGTCAAAGGCCTTGGCAAAATCTAGAAAATAACATTACAGGCCACATTTTGATCTAGATATTTACTGATATGGTTATAAAAGGTCAACAAGTTTGTTGTACAACTTCTCCCTTAACAAAACCATGTGTAATGAATCAAAAGTACATACAGAGGCTAAAATTTGATCTTTATAGTACTCTTCAGAAGTTTCCCAATTACACGGTGAGACTAATTGGATGAATGTTCTGTAAGAGCTCCTTCTCTCCATTTTAAATACAGGGACCATATGTGCCAGTTTCCAATCATTGCTTTTTGAGCTCAAATTTGTGTTCCCAAATATATGTATTTGTGTTTATTTTTTGTCTCTCTTTTCCCAAATTATGTACCATTCTTTGAATTTTCTATGGGTTTTTTGTTATGTACTTTTGTGTATTTCTTATTATATCAATGTTGGCATGTTTCTCATACTATGTACTGTACACCACGTGATTTTCAATAAAAACTCCCCTACTGTTTTCGAGAAGTGCCATGGGATCCTTAACATCCACCTGAGCAGGCAGATGGGGCCTCAGTTTAACATCTCATCTGAAAGACGGCACATTAGGAGTGCAGCACCTCCCTCATGCTGCACTACAGGATCAATATTGGGATTTCAACCTATGCCTGTGTGGGGATGGAACCCACAGCCTCTGATCTCCCAGTCTCAGAGGTGAGTGTGCTACCTGCTGAGCTACTGACACTGATGTAGATGTAGTTTATAAAATATAGGTTGCCATTTAAACTGAAATGTACTGTAGTTTCAGTGGTAATATTTTTTGTGGTAATATTTTTCCAAGCTTGAGTCACTACTCTTTACAGCTAGCACCTGTGACAGTCTGCCTTAACGATGTTTTCCCGAACAGCAACCTTAGCAATTGACCCTTTCATAGTAACTTAGCATTCTTGCCTCCTACCACTCCCCTGCATCATCCTGCTCCTCTCTCCAACCCTCCTCCCTCCCTTGCCCCACCTCTCCTATGTCCTCCACTCCCACCCCTCTCTTACTCTTCCCAGCCCACCTCCCACATCCATTCCTACACCCTGTGCCTTGTTTGTGTTGACAAAGCCTGCTGGCTGATATCAATGTACTGTATGCATTTTCCTGTGCCTGAAACTGATTAGAATAATGTGTCTCTGTTGTTTTACATTGACTGTTCAGTATGATTTTGTATCCGTTAGGAGTTTTGTATTTCCTATTTACACTTTATTGTACCATACTTTACTGCCCTGTCCTGTTTAATTTGTTGTCCTTTGTGCTGACGTGGAACCTTTGAAAAAGAGCTCTTAGCTCAAAGGAATATGTAATCCAAGACTTAAATAAATAAATAACAACTGTTCCAGCAAGAGCATTTGCAGTGATTGAGAAAAGCGCAACTCCTGAATTGTGTTTAATGCGCTAAACCATCACAGTTGATGTACCAACACATCAAGAAGTGCCCCCCCGGTAGGGAAACCTCCCCCATCCAGTCCATTGTCTAGGCTGCCCCTCCGCTACTCGAGCTTTGTAGTCACTCTCAGGATGGCAACAAAGTTCATGATTATGGACCGACTATTAACCTGTGTGTATCAAGGTTTTTCAGAGACCTTTTCCTCTCTCTTCTGTCTGTAAGTTAGGAAGTTGTCCTGTGTCACCATGCTTCCAGTTGGATTGCATTCGTGTCTGTAAATGGATTCAAAAAGTAAAAAAATTAACCTGTGTACTGTATATCAAAGTTTTCCAGAGACCCTTTCAGCTCTTTTCTGTCTGTACATTTTGATTTGATTTCAATGGGCAACCAGTGAGAACGGTGCATTCCAGGAGCTAAATCTTTAACTGTCCAAGAGTCTGTAATTTGATCTATCTTCTGGAAAGCAGCAGGAAAATCCCAGCCTCTCCCTACAAAACAGGGTACTAAATGAGAAAAAAGACCGAGGTAGAACGGCCAGTGGGGGATGCTGCAACAGAAGGTAAAGCCATCAAAAAATGGAGAGCAATGAGTACCAATGCCCGTAGTCTGGGTAACAAGCTTCCTCAATTAGTGATGGAGGAGGAACATCTGGATATCGTGGCAGTCACAGTAACATGGTACACACAAAACCATGACTGGGACATAAACATACCAGGATACACTATCTACAGGAGGGACATGAAAGGTAAAAGAGGAGGAGGAGTAGCTCTTTACATAAAGGAAGGAATAAAAACAACAGACCAAAAGGGTAAACAGGGAGGAGAAGAAGCACTGTGGGTAAATTTGGAGACAGGCAATGGCACCACAATCCGCACAGGGGTTGTATACAGAGCCCCTTCTCAGGGGGAGGAAATGGACAAGGAAATGATAGAAAGTATACTTAGAATGGCAGAAAATGGGGAGATATTGCTGATGGGTTATCTGAATATGCCAGATGTTAACTGGAGTGCAGTTGCAGCAGCCACTTCGAAGAGTGGAGTTATTCTAGATGCCCTACAGGGGGCATGCCTTAGACAACTAGTATTGGAGCCCACTCAAGAGGGAGCAATATTAGACCTGATTATCTCAAATGGAGATGGAGAGAGGATCACAGATGTAGAAGTGGGTAGCCATCTGGGAACTAGCGACCATCGAACAGTATGGTTCACAATAAACACAGCAATAGAGTCAAGCCATACAAAGGCAAAAGTACTGGACTTTAGGAGGGCTGACTTTGCCAAACTGGGTGAGTGCCTAAGGAATGCACTAGCAAATGGGCAGGAAGGAGGGGTGGAAGAACAATGGGGAATAATAAAAACTGCCATCACAGAGGTAACGAGCCTTTGTGTGAAGCAAATAAACAAAACAAAACAATGTAAGAAACCACTATGGTTCTCAAAGGAAGTGGCAGTGAAGGTTCAAGAGAAAAAGAAAGCATTCAGGAAGTACAAGGAATCACAGAAGGAGCAGGACAGAGAAGTGTATCAGTTAAAGCAAAAGGAGGCTGGAAGGCAGTCAGAACAGCAAAGGCCCAAACCAAGGAAAAGATAGCCAACTCAGTTAAGAAGGGGATAAAACCTTTTATAGGTACATCAGGAGTGAAGAAAGACCAAGGATGGATAGTGAGGCTTAATAAAGGGGAGGAGGGTGGGCAGAGGGAGACTGTGAAAAGGCAGGATACTAAACAAATATTTTTGCTCAGTATTTACAAATGAAGAGGGGGAGGTACATAAAGCAAACAGTAGAAACACTCTGGATACAGAAGGTGATACCAGCCCATTTACAGAAGAAAGGGTTCTGAAAGAACTCTTAAAACTGAAGGTGGACAAAGCAATGGGTCCTGATGGGATTCATCCCAGAATTCTAAAAGAACTAAGGGTAGAACTAGTGACACCACTGACTACCCTTTTTAACAAATCATGGGAGGATGGGGTAGTACCCGAGGACTGGAGGAGGACAGATGTGATTCCCCTTCACAAAAGTGGGAGCAAGGCAGAAGCAGGAAACTACAGACCTGTTAGTTTAATCTCAGTGATAGGGAAAATGATGGAATCACTTCTGAAGGAAAGAATTGTCGAGTATCTAGAGGCCAGAGGGGCACAGAACCCTAGGCAGCATGGATTCACAGAGGGAAGGTCATGCCAGACGAATCTGATAGATTTCTTTGACTGGGTGACCAAAGTAGTAAATCAGGGATGGGCTGTGGACATAGCCAACCTGGACTTTAGCAAGGCATTTGACACAGTCCCACATAAAAGATTAATATACAGGTTAGCCAGCCTGTGAGTGGGTCCCAAGATGACAGCCTGGGTAAAGAATTGGCTGGAGAATGGGACACAGAGAGTAATAGTAAATGGAGTCCACTCAGAAGAAAAGAGGGTTACTAGTGGGGTACCGCAGGGTTCAGTATTAGGACCGGTCCTCTTCAATGTCTTTATAAGCGACATTGCAGAAGGACTGGAAGGAAAAGTATGTCTCTTTGCAGATGACACAAAGATCTGCAACAGAGTTGATGCACAGGGTGTGGTGGAAAGGATGAGAAGGGACTTGGCAAGGTTAGAGGAATGGTCAAATGTATGGCAGCTTAGATTCAATGCTAAGAAGTGCAAGGTAATGCACCTGGGAAACAAAACCCAGGGGAAGAGTACACAATGGGGGGTGAAATACTAACAACAACAAAAATGGAAAGGGACCTGGGGGTAGTCATATCAGATGACCTAAAGGTGGGCAATCAATGTGAGAAGGCAGCAAGGAGGGCTGGGGGGATACTGGGATGCATAGGGAGAGGCATCACCAGTAGAAAACAGGAAGTTATTATCCCTCTGTACAGACAGCTGGTGAGACCCCATCTGGAGTACTGTGTGCAGTTCTGGAGACCCATTCTCTGAAAAGACATAGACAGGATGGAAGCTGTCCAGAGGAGGGCAACTAAAATGGTGCAGGGTCTGTACCGGAAGACATATGAAGAGAGACGAAAGGAGCTTAATATGTATAGCCTCGAGGAAAGGAGGGAGGGGGGGACATGATAGAAACATTCAAGTACCTCAAGGGAATCAACAAAGTCCAAGAGGGTAGCATCTTTCAAAAAAGGATGCAAGAACAAGAGGCACAATTTGAAGATAGAGGGGGCGGCTCAGAGGCAATTTAAGGAAGTATTTTTTCACAGAGAGGGTTATGGATGCATGGAACGGCCTTCCAGAGGAGGTTGTGGAGTCAAAATCAGTGGTGGAATTCAAGCATGCATGGGACAGTCATAAGGCCATTCTAGGCGGTGGGGGTAGGAAGAAGTAGGCTGCTGGTTAACTAGGATCTGCAGCTTATCCAGTAGGTAGGGAAATGGGCAGACTGGGTGGGCCAAGCAGTCCTTATCTGCCATCACATTCTATGTTTCTATGTTTCTATATGCTGCTCAAGGAGACTGGACAGTTCAGAGGTCAGTGGGGATGTGTTTTCCTAGCAAGTTGCCCTGCATCACCCTGCTTCCAACTGGAATGGACTTAAAAAAGTAAGAAATGAACCTGTGTATATGAAGGTTTTCCAGAAACCCTTTCAGCTCTCTTCTGGCAGTAAGTTTTATTTTTTTATTTTATTTGTTTAGTTTTTGTTGACCTGGTAAGTGCACTAGACAGATTCTGCCTATTTTCAGGCACAACCTGAGGGAGGGGGATACAGATGAATGCCAACTGACTTTAAACCAGATTAAGCTGTTGGCAGTATTTTTTGTGAATGGGGGAAGATTTGGCCAGGGCACTGGGGCAATTCCCCTACTTCCTGCTTCCTGTGAGCAGGGGGGACCCATTTTCTGGTGGGACCAAGATGGTGGAGAAGGAGGACAGTGGAGGAGGACATGCTGTGGCTGGTGAGTTAGCAAGGCTTAGCGGGGAACATGGTACAGCTGGAATGCACTCTCAGGGTGGCCAGCATATCGTACCTCAGCCCCCGCTGCTTGCTGTGATAGCAATGGGTGGAGGATCCACTGAAAATGGAGTTTTGCTACAGTCCTCTACGATGGTGACACTAGGTGTTACAGGAAGTCCCGGAGCAGGCCCCATACCTGTGGAGGGCAATGAAGATATAGACGCAGTGGTCCGTGTGAAACAGGACCTCTTATTACAGGCTGAGGCTGATTACATAGCAGCTAAACTGCATGCTGAAGGAAAAAAAAGGAAACGTTCGATTCGAGGTTCACCATCACCTTCTACGGCATCTACAGCAAAAGTTTTTGCAGCGGGCCCTCTAATAGAGGATACTACATCAGGCATAGACACAGGATTGGAAAATCATTCACAGCATGATTTGGCATGGTCTCCAGAACAGGCACTGGAATGAGCTGGCTGGATCCAAGCAGAAACAGGTCAGTGGGTTGCGGATCCCGATATTCCACTTCTGGGTTGGGGGAGTGTCACGGGGGTACTGGGGGGAACTGTGGATGGCCTCCTACACAATATGCACAGGCCTGATACAGTCCTGTTTACTACACCATATGTGCTAGCCTTAGACCCTGTTTCAGGGCACACTTTATCTGCTAATACAGATGCAGAGATGGTTATGATGGACTTGCCCATTTCACAAGCAGATTCCATTTCCTTCTCCGTTATACAGTCTCCAGCACAGCAGGGGCCTATGGAAAACATTACTGTGGTTAGTGATTCCCCCTAGTCAGAAGAAGCGCTGGGATCTATTCCTATAGTACCTCCTGACAATGAGTCAGTAACCACAGCCCTGACAGCTCCCACTTTCACTAGTTTATTTCAAAAACCTGTTTCTTTAGCTAAACGCAGGAATGCAGTTTGGCTGTGGTTTTTAGGACCAGCAGATACGATGCCAGACCGCTTTTATGTGGGTAAAGTTCTATTGAAGCAGATGCTGGGGTTTTCTCCCTCAGAAGTGTATGCTTTGATTCATACTCTGGGAGAATCTACATATGACATAAGTTTTCATTCCCCTGACATCCTGAATCGTTTCTGGATGAAGTATGCTCTGTTTGAAATGAACCCAGCTTGGACCCACTTTCAAGCTATACCTTTAACAAAACAAACTTTTAAAGTGATCACTGTCTTATTCAGAAATGAAGGGGTGAATATTATGGACATTTCATACTGGCTGGAGAAACGTTGTCAAATACAAGGGAATCCGGAACCAATTTTAGATTCTGAAGGTTTTTGGAATGGAGGATGAAGGTATAAGGTAACTTTACCACAAACGGAGGATGGACTTCAACATCTACCAAGTTGTTTTTACCTGGGTCATGACAAGGGTTTTATTTTTTATCCTGGACAGCCACGCCATTGTTATAAATGCGGTTCCAGTAGACATTTGAGTCGAACCTGTGATACAATGAAATGTGCTCAATGTGGGGAAGTGGGGCATATTATGACTGACTGTCATCATCCTCCCAAGTGTAGTCTTTGTGAGGAACAGCATTCTTTTATGGATTGTCCTTGGGCAGCCCATAATACTGCAGACAAGGATTATACCACTCAGGATTTTTATTTGGAATATTGCTTTAAAATCGGCTTTGAAACAATATGGGCCCCCACCTAAGAGGGCACCTCCTGAAAGGTCTATTAATCCCCCTTCAGAGGCCTTATCCACTTCTGTTTTGGTTTCTCACATGCCTCCATCTGATGCAGAACTGTTAGTACTAGAGGTTTCTGGTGATGCAGATTCTATGCCTCCCCCCTTCCACCAGAAGGTGCCTTCACTGTAGTTAATAATCGAAGAAGGAGTTTACAGAAGAAAACTGCAGCATCTGTTTCAGAAGTCTTCCATCTCCCAGTGCAAAACTCCTTTTCCACCTTGCAGGTTGAAGAACCTGATGTAGGTATAGAATCAGATTCAGTTTCGGTTCACTCTTCTCAAGCGGATGGAGGATCAGACACTGAGCGTTCTACAGAAGATTTGAATATCCCTCCAAAAAATAAATCTAGGATGGGTTCCTGTAAATGGGTCAGGAAGAAATCCTAATGTTTTTCAGTTTTTTTTCAGGATTAATTAGTTCTCCTTTAGTTAAACACTTAATGGGTTTTGTTTTTGTTTTTATACGCAATGGATATGTTATTTAGTATTACTGTGGCCTCTTTAAATACTAACAGTATTCAGTCAGATAGAAAACAACTTTTGTTACATGCTTTATTTGATTCCTTTTTTTATGATGTGGTATTCTTTCAAGACACTCGATTACATAGCAGACAAGAGATGGACAGAGCCTCTGTGGGATGGACATGGGGAGTGACTTATTGGTCTATTGGAGAGGATCTTTGTTGTGCGGTTGGAATTTGTTTAAATTCCCCTTTGGCACAATCCATACAGGCCGTGCTTTGTTATTAGATGTCACGTTAAATAAATTGCACTGTCAGTTTATTAATGTATATGCCCCACAAACAAAGACAGCTAGAATTGAGCTTTTTAACACTATACAGCCTTATTTGTTTACATCTCGTTATGTTTTCTTGGGAGGAGATTTCAATTGTGGGTTGTATTTAAAGGATAGGGGTCCTCAAACCCAAAAATTATATTGCGATACCAATTGCCCGGCTGCTTTGATTTCACAAACTGGTTTGGTTGATGCTTGTGGGTTTTTTGGTCAGCAAGATAAGACCTATTTCAGAGGTAACCTAGCTACTAGGATCGATTTCTGGTTTATATCTCCTGCCTTGGAGATTAAAAATACCAGGACCCATCCTGTTGCTCCATCTGACCACGCCATCATAGAACTGACGGTCTCTAATTATGATGGTATGCAAAAAGAGCCTGGGTATTGGAGGTTGAACTTGGAACTGTTGTCTCTTCCAACTGTTAAGGATGGTTTTATTTCCTTATTAGAAGCAGTAAATTGGTTAAAATGTTATATGATACTTCACAGGAATGGTGGGAGGATACAAAGCTAGATATTAAAAGATACTTTCAACACATAGGAAGATTAAATGGGAAATTTAAGAGGGACCAATATTGTATTTACAAAACACAGTTTCAGAATTTAGTGTTTCAAGCTTCCCAGGAGATAAAATAATTCTTGCAGAATTAGCAGAAACCAGGTGAAAAATGAATGATCTACAATATAATAGACTTAGATCTTTAGAACAGGAATGGAAATTTGGAACCCAGGGTTCACAGGATTTTATGAATCCATTTCAATTCTGTGCTCAACTACAATATCAAAAGCGGATGTCTTTAATTCAGGATGCTAAGGGGTGTCTTTGTTCCAAAAGGTATGAAATTATGACAGCCATAGAGGAGCATGTGCAGTCTTTATTTAGTCATCAGGAATCCTCCCAGGATGGTCATAAGGTTTGGTTGGAAAAATGTATTTTATCACAAGTTTTGTCATCCGATCAACGGGTACTGGTGTCACCACTTACTCAATCTGAAATAATGACCACTTTTGCAATGGTTAAAAAGAATTCTGCACCTGGAACAGATGGAATTCCATATGAATTGTACAGTGTGATTCTGCAAGTTTTGTTACCTGAAATCCTAGAGTTATTTCAGGATATGATGGTTTCAGGGAATTTGCCTGATTCAATGGGTAATGGGTTGGTGGTTTTTATGTATAAATCTGGGGACAGGACTGACCTTTCAAACTGGCGCCCCATCACATTATTAAATACTGACTTTTAAATTGTATACCAAATTGTTGAATAACAGGTTGTTGCTTTGTGCATCTACTCTGATACATTCTTCTTAGACTTGTACTATTCCTGACCGGAGTATAATGGATGGGTTAATTTTATTAAGAGAAATTTTGTCCCAGGGGCAGACTGGAGAATTAACTGGTTTCATTCTTAGTTTAGATCAGGAAAAGGCCTTCGACAGTGTAAACCATGAATATCTTTGGGACTGTTTGGCTAGTTATGGGATTCCGGGTACTTTTATTTTTTGGATAAAATGTTATTATTCTAATGCTAAAGCTTTAGCATACTGTAATGGATGGATGGGGAAGGCATGCATGGTTACCAAGGGAGTTAGACAGGGATGTCCCCTGAGTCCCTTTCTCTATCTTTTACACTGGACCCTTTAATTTGTCGCGTTAATGATAATATTGCTATTCAGGGGGTTTCTTTTTCTAGTACCTCAGAAGAAATTAAAAGTATTGCATATGCAGATGACATCTGATTTCTTGTGGGGGATTTACCTTCGACCTGTTTAGTGGGACAAATACTTTGGGAATTTTCCGAATTCACGGGAGCCAGAGTTAACTATAGGAAAAGTAAATGCCTTCCCTTTGAATTAGAACGTTTTTTAGAATCTACGGTAATTGGGATCCCTGTTGTGACAGGGACCTGTACAATTCTTGGACTTCTTTTTGGTACCGGGGATTTGGCCTTCTTAAATTGGTCCTCCAAACTGGACATTGCATATGGGAAAATTTTACAGTGGAATAAGTGGAGATTGTCCAAATTAAAAAGGGTATATATGATTAAGACCTTCTTACTCCCAATTTTTTTGTATTTTGCTGTAGTTTTTACTCTACCCCCTAAGCTGGACACCCGGATGTATGGTTGTTTTTTTCAGGCATTTGGGGTAGTAGACTGAATCCCATTAAACGGTGTTTACTGTTTAGAGAGAAAAATATGGGGGGTATTGAAATGATTAATCCCATTGTTTTCTTTTTTACAATTTTTGCTAATGTAAACTTGAGACCATTATTATTGAAATCTGAGGGTATTTGGATCCCATGGGTTTTGGATTCCTTGGCAGGGATACTCCCCTTCTGGCTTCCTCATTCATGCATCCCAAAACAGCGTTCTTTGTATAATATTCCAGAAACTTTAAGGGTATGTTTTGGGAAAATAAAACTTTGGTGTTTAGTACCAGAACACTTTTCACAACATGACTGGAAAACACTATATGTACGTCTTCTATCTACTTTTTTTCACGATACAGCCTGTTTTGCCTTTAAACCTATTTCAGATAAAATATTGATTGGGAAAATGTTGACATCTACCTGTATACCAGTTTATATGTGGGATGTTATGTGGCTTTCCCTACATGGGAAACTCAATGTCAAAGGAAACATAAAACATAAAAGTGTAGAACATCGTTACTGCCCTAGGGAGACTTGTGTTGAGGTGGTGGAATCCATGGACCATTTGTTCTTTCTGTGTCCTTTGTAAAACGGTTTTGGAATTTTATGGGGTAAATGGCCTACATCACCCTTTTGTGATTTAACCCCTGAGATTTTATACTTGGGTATTCTTCCATTCAAATGGACTAAACATGATAGGGTTACACTTTGGTTATTTTTGGTGTGTTTTAAATTCTTATATATGGCATCGTGAGTGTAGGCTGACACTGCAACAATTAGAATATACAGAGGAGCAATTATTTCATATGATTACTACTACAATTCTTAGTCATAGAAATACTGAAAGGAAGTCAGTGCCATATGAAATCTTCCAGTCTTGGTGGTACAGTATAGATTAGCTATGAGTTGGTAAGGTATATTTTGAGATACATTTCAGTCATTGCATAATTTCACTTTTGCTTATGACTAGTAATATGTGGTATTGAGTGTTTTTCTTTGTAATTTCACTGTTATTTTCTTCTGGTCTTAACTAATGAGAAGTGGCAGTTTCTAGTAGAAATGAATTATTTTTCTGGTGAGAAGTATTCTTGATTTTGAGTACGGTTTAATTAAAAAAATATATATATATATACATATATATATATATATATATATATATATATATATATATATATAGGAACATGAAGAATCCATATATTATGGAAGTGTATGTTGTGGATACTTCAATGCAGGAAAGTTACAGCTATGGTTAACAGGATGCTGTGGTGTGTTGCAAGGGGATTCTCGTCCAGGTATAGGGAGGTCATCTTGCCCCCTACAGGTCCTTGGTCAGGCTGCACTTTTAGTACTGCATGCAGTACTGGCATCCATATCTGAAGAAGATATTCGACCACAGAGGGGGTGCCATGTAAGGTGACAAAAATGATATGGGGGATGGAAGGCAAAACCTATGAGGATATGCTAAGGGATCACTGCAGGAGAGGAGGAATAGGAGGATATGATTGAAATGTTCAAATACTTGAAGGGGATCAACAAATCTAGTGCTGATGGGTTATTTAAGCTGAGGAAGTGAAGGGACATGAGAGGGCATGGGCTAAGATTAGAGGGGGGCAGATTTAGAAGAGAGAAGAGGAGACATTACTTCATGAAGAGGGTGGTTTAGAAATGGAATGCCCTACTAGAGGGTGTGATTTCATGCAAGATGGTGGGTAGTTTTAAAATGGCATGAGACAGGGCACAGGGGGGGTCTTGGTAAGTAGTGCTGAGAACTTCTTGGAGGTGAGTGGGGAAGGGGGTGGGGTAGCTGCCATAAAGAGGTACTAGCTGTGCACTTGAGCAGACTTGATAGACCATGAGGCCTGTTTCTGCTGGCAGATTTGTATGTTCATATGTATGTATGACTGCATAACAGCTGTTTATTCAGTTGGATCGAGATTGCACTCAGTCATTCAGTCAGTAGCCAGTGGTGGAGGTGTCCTAAGGGACCATGCCAGTTGTCAGCAGGTGAAGATGTGGGAAATTCCTATGGTGGGTAGTGAAGGGGGCGGTGGGAAGTGCATTTTGGGGATGGGCAAGATAGGGATTTTTTGCAAAATCTTGTTCTGCTGTTGTAACTTAAGAATAACCATTCCCATCCTTTCCCAAAAATTAAACAATGTCACAGTGACAGAACACAACATGCAGCATCAAGTATCATGCAAATATCCTAATTCAAGTACGTAACCACACTCTGCAGTGTTGTCCTGCTCATTACCACATAATTTAGCTCGGCCCCATGAATCATGCCATTCAAGTCCTAATTCTAGTAACTAACAGATCTGAGCTGCAGATCTGAAGACCTGGGATTGAATTCCCACAGCCGCCTAGGTGCATACTGTGTGATCCTGAGCAAGTCAGTTAACTTCCTTGTGCTCCCAGGTCACATCTGGAAACAAGCTTCAGCTTAGTGTGCTACTCCTGATTAAACAATGTTCCCTCCCCCCAACAGGAAGAAGTAATGCACCCTTCATTCCCCATTATGTGAAATAAACACTCGCTCACAGACCTACACAGAATCCCCCACATGTAATAGCGGTTGAGCCTGCAGCACATGACAGCAATAAAACAGCAGGTTTATATAATGACAAAAGAGTTTACATGGAGATTAGTGCCATCTATGGGTGATTTTGTATTGATTCAGCCTTCCCTTATATTCTCTTCAAGTGTCATCCATTTTCCGGTTTAAATTTAACAGGGTCAATTTTCAGGGAACCGTTGAAGTGACATAAATTGTGCTGCACATCTGCTTGCAGCAACCTCAGGTGTGCCAGAGACTGTACACTGGATTTTGGTAGAAACCTGGGATGTAGTGGTGTAATGAAAATCCCACATCAGGGACTTCAAGTTCACCACCACCACCACTCCCCTGTGTTTTTACCTGCAGAATTCAGGGAAACCTGTTTTTTATCTCCTCCTTTGCACAAGGTCAGGAAGGTCAACACAATAACTTTGATAGAGTGCCTCTTCAGATACAGACTGCAAACAGAGTCCAACAGAAATAGTAGAATTACCATTTTAAATAAAACAAGCAGTCACTTGTTCTATAAAACTAGAACCTTAACTAGTAGACTACAAAGAAACTATGAATCAGCTCTGGCATATTTTATCAACAGAAACAACTCTCACAGATATAGCCAGTGTGCCACCTAGAATTGTATACAAATGTGGCACTAACCTTCGGGACTCCCTTATACATACAGTACTAAATCTAGCACTGTGGGTGGCTCCCAGAACTACCAAAGGGCAGTTTTCAGTGCGGTAGATGTGCCCAGCGTAAAGTATTCACCAAAACAAAAAACGTTTCTACCTGCAACAATAAGGGACCATTTGAAATTAGGCACTTCATTAATTGCAGTACCACCAATGTGATTTAGCTAGCCACCTGTATTTATAACTCCTTTTAGGTAGGCAAAACCAGTCATCCACTGAAAACCAGAATATGTGAACATTTTGGTTCAATTAGGTTTGAGGATAGCAAATATGCCTTGAGTACACATTTACAGCAACAATCTAATGGACAATGCCACAAATTATCTTTTGTGGGATTGTGGGATTGATCATGCATTTGTGGGTCCCAGGGGTGGCAATGTGGGACCATACTAGCTGAAAAAGAAACTTTCAGGATCTGTATGTTTGGTCCCTTAAAACCCCCTGGCTTAAATAACATAGAAGCACAGAAACATACAATTTGATGGCAGATAAGGACCGTTTGGCCCACCTAGTCTGCCCATTTCCCCATCTAATGGATAAGCTGAAGATCCTAGTTAACCAACAGCCTACTTCCTCCTACACCCTGTAGAATTGCTTTATATCTGTCCCATGCATTCTTGAATTCATCCACTGTTTTTGACTCCATAACAGAGAAACATAGAATTTGATGACAGATAAGGACCGCTTGGCCCGTCCAGTCTGCCCATTTCCCTACCTAATGGATAAGTTGCAGATCCTAGTTAACCAACAGCCTACTTCCTCCTACCCCCACTAGAATTGCTTTATGTCTGTCCCATGCATTCTTGAATTCCCCCTCTGTTTTTGACTCTACAACCTCCTCAGGAAGGCTGTTCTATGCATCCACAATCTCTCTATGAAAAAATACTTCCTCATATTACCTCTGAGCCATCCCCCCTCTATTTTCAAATTGTGTCCCCTTGTTCTTGCTCACCTTTTTTACTGAAAGATGCTACTCTCTTGGAATTTGTTGATTCCCATGAGGTACTTGAAAGTTTCTATCATGTCCCCCTCACTCTCCTTTCCTCGAGGCTATACATATTAAGCTCTTTAAGTCTCTCTTCATATGTCTTCTGGTGCAGACCTTGCACCATTTTAGTTGCCCTCCTCTGGACTGCCTCCATCCTGTCTATGTCTTTGCGGAGATTGGGTCTTCAGAACTTCACGCAGTACTCCAGATGGGGTCTCACCAGTTTTCTGCACAGAGGGATAACAACTTCCTGTTTTCTACTGGTGATGCCTCTCCCTATGCATCCCAGTATCCTCCTAGGTCTCTAAGCTGCCCTCTTACATTGTTGCCTACGTTTATGGTAATCTCATATGACTACCCCCAGGTCCCTTTCCATTTTTGCTGTTGTTGGTAACTCACCCCCCCCCCCATTGTGTACTCTTCCCCTGTATTTTTGTTTCCCAGGTGCATTACGTTGCACTTCTTAGCATTGAATCTAAGCTGCCATACATTTGACCATTCCTCCAACCTTGTCAAGTCCTTTCTCATCCTTTCCACTCCACCTTGTGTATCAACTTTGTTGCAGATCTTTGTGTCTTCTGCAAAGATAAATACTTTTCCTTCCAGTCCCTGTGCATTGTCACTTATAAAGACATTGAAGAGGACCAGTCCTAGAACTGAACCCTGCAGTACCCCTCTAGTAAAGCCCCCTTTCCTCAGAGTGGACTCCATTTACTATTACCATCTGTGTCCTGTTCTCTAGCCAATTCTTTAACCAGGCTACCATCTTGGGACCCACTTCAAGGCTGGCTAACTTGTATATTAATCTTTTGTGTGGGACTGTGTCAAATGCCTTGCTAAAGTCTAGGTAGGCCATGTCCACAGCCCCTCCCTGATCTACTACTTTGGTCACCCAGTCAAAGAAATCTATTAGATTCATCTGGCATGACCTTTCCACTGTGAATCCATGCTGCCTTGGGTCCTGTGCCCCTCTGGCCTCTAGGTACTTAACAATTTTTTCCTTCAGAAGGGATTCCATCATTTTCCCTGACTGAGGTTAAACTACCTCCAGTTTACTATTCCCCTCTGTGTCCTGTTGTCCAGCCAATGTTTCCCTCAGGCTGCCACCCTGGGACCCACTCCAAGGCTGGCTAATTTGATTATTAATCTTTTGTGTGGGACTGTGTCAAATGCCTTTCTAAAGTCTAGGTAGGCCATGTCCACAGCCCCTCCCTGGTCTGCTACTTTGGTCACTCAGTCAAAGAAATTGATTAGATTCATCTGATATGACCTTTCTGCCCATTTACATAAATAGGCCTCTACTTGCTGTCTGATACTGTATATATGAAGCACCTTATTTTGGAATATTTTGATGATTCTGGCCCTCCCCATTTGGGGATAAGATTATCATACAGAGAAACTTACTTGGGCCTTGATTATTTTGATCATTAAAGAATCTACTGAGACACCCATATTGGCCCCTATGCACTAAGGGGTGGGTAATACCCACCAGCACAACTATGCAACCACAGGAGATCCACAGGTGGCCACATGCACTAACGGTGGCCACCGTGTGACTCCCATACATGACCCCACCCCCTGGTGCGCATGATTGCCTGAGAGGTCGTGGGTAGAGGTGCAGACCCGGAGAGGCATCCAATTGGATGCCCGTACCAGGATCCTTGAGTGGATCCCATGCACCCCTGTAGAGTGCATGGGGGGAGGAATTGAGAAGCATATAGCACCATTGCTGAGGAACCAATGGGCAGGTGCCCGGACTGCTGCCCCAGCCCTCCCCTGCAGCGTAGTGGGCTGGGGGAGCATGGAGGTCATGTATGTGGTGGCATTGCACACAGCGGCAGGGGAAAACAGGGGCATGTACAGGGTTATGCCTCATCTTGGCAGGCATACCCAGTGCTCCCTGAGCCTGGCATTATGCAGCTTCGTGAATGCCATGTAGTGCAGACACACCCCTGACAAGCCCGCTGGGTGGATGTCCCTGAGGTGCACTGGAGGCCGGCTCATAAGTGCCTTGTACTGCACTTATGCACCTTGGTGAATACTGCCAGGGGTCCTTGGGACCCCTACTGTGTGGCATTTATCCATTTGTTTGCCTACATGCCCCAGATCCACAGCATGTAGGCAAAGCAGTGTTTCATGCATAGGGAACATTATGAATTTTGCACTAATTTAGGAACTCTTCCTCATAGTTTAAAAATGTATTTCAAGTTGGTTCTTTTACTTTTGTTTTTATTTCCCACCAATAGTGACATTGCATTTTTTCAGAATGAATATTTGACATCCAAGCGGTGTTTGATTTTTCCATATAAGCACCACATGTAAGAACCATCTGTTACTTACTACATAGGAAAGATCCTAATGCAATATTACATTTTCCCCTTCATGCCTGTCTCAATCTATGCTCCAATTAATGCTTGCATAATGGTGGTGTATGTTTTCTGTTTCAATTTATTCATTTATATTTTTGTGCATTTATAATTAGTTGCCAGATAAATTGATGCATATATTATAATACATGCTGTTAAATTACCCCAGTGTGATTTAAATGGTGCTGTTTAGTCCCCTTATATAAGGTTTTTATAGTTAGTATTTTTTTGTCACCATTTTTACACTATACTACACATATTCATTATCTATATGTTTGTGATGTAGATGTATTTATGTAACAAGATTTCATGTTGATTCATACACGTGATTGTACTTAATCCAATTTAGGTTTTGTCACTTTAGGAATCAGGTTTAAACAGAGGGCAGTTACACCTGTAGGACAATTCCTGATAAAGCTTTGGTGAAACTTGTAGAAGTCTTGTGGGGTTCCTGCTGGTTTGTTCCTTGGTCTGTGCACTTGCACTTTGGAGGTCTGCACTTTTTTTCTGCATTAAACTGCTTTAATTTGAGCATTTCTACTTGTGGTCTCATTTTGTGGTGGGTAGTGCTGGAATTCTGTGTATTTATTTATTGTTTTTTTTTACTGACAGGACCCAGGGAAACCTGTTTTTTACCTCTTCCTTTGCACAAAGTCAAGACGATCAAACACAATAACTGTAGGTAGAGTGCCTCTTCTGAAATGGACTGCAAACTGAGTGTAGCAGAAATAGTAGAATTACCCTTTCAAATAAAACAAGTAGTCACTGATTCTATAAAAATAGAAGCTTTACTAAAAGACTACAAGTATTTACAACAGGATTTATGTAGAGTCAGACAAAAGGATTGCAGTTTACTAGAAATTAAAAATACAAGATTTCCTTGCGACGCCGGCGACCCGGGTTGGAGAGCAGACGAGTTGTCAGAGGACCGGCCAGGGGGAGAGGGATGGAGCATCCTATGGACTACTTTCCTTCTCTGGGGGAAGGGTGCGGGCAGAATCCAGA
Source organism: Neoceratodus forsteri (assembly GCA_016271365.2). Lineage (NCBI taxonomy): Eukaryota > Metazoa > Chordata > Ceratodontiformes > Ceratodontidae > Neoceratodus > Neoceratodus forsteri. The sequence continues at coordinate 2,698,165 of CM028130.1, forward strand.
GCGCTGAGGACTCCTGGTGGAGGCCGGGAGCTCGCGCGCTGCCATGCTAGTTTCTGGGGGAGGCGGGGCAGACGCTGGTGTCATTGCACGTCCCCGCCTCTGGGAGGAAAACTCAAGGAAAAAGAGGGAGGGGAGATCCTCCATCTAGGTGAAGCCTCCCCAGGCTTCAATTCACCCCTGCCACCGCACTCCCAACTACTTACTGGTTCCGAGGCACTGGTATTAGGGGAACCAGCACCATGGCCCCACCCTCCAGGGGGTATGCCGGGGGGTGACGGGAGGGGCGGCAAATAGGCAGGTGGTGGAAGCTCCGGGGGCTGTGACTAGGCGGATGAGTGATGGAGGATCCCCCAGGAAAAAAGGAAAATAAAAAAAAATGTATATATATATATATATATATATATAGAAAAAAACAACAAATATGTTGCAAGTGATACCTTTTATTGGAGTAACAAAATTAGTTCAGAGACTAGTTTTCGAGAGATAAAACTCCGTTCTTCAGGTCAGAGTGAAAACAGGTGAATTGCTTGACAGATAAAGAGGCTGTATGTGGATTCAAGACACAAACTAACAATGTATACATCAAAGCATTACAGTCAATTCACATTCCTTACAAACAGGAAGACTCTCATTGTCATTGGAGTGTGTCTGTTGAAGAGCTCAGCTTACAAGATCAAAGGTACAAGCCACAGATAACATCTGAATGCACACCTCTGGTTGTAACCTACAATCCAGAACTGGAAAATAATTAAAGATCTACAGTCACTACTGTCTGAAAATGAGACTCTAAAAATATATTTCCCACTCTACCAGTGCTTGCCTTCCACCAACCACCAAACCTGAAGCAGAAACTGGTGCGAAGCAAACTTCCCACAGAGCTCCAGCTAAGCGACAAAGGTACAAAACCATTCAAAGCACCTCACTGCAAACCGAACACATACCTCTTCTGTGACATGTGTCATTCATAATGGAAAAACATCTAAAATCCAAAACTTATATTCCTGTTCTTCTAGCAATGTATTATATATGATACAATGTAGAAAATGTGAGCAAGGCTGCTATATTGGTGAAACTAGAAAGGAACTCAAAACAAGAATGAATCACCACAGATTCAGTTACCCACAAAAATGAAAATAAACCAGTAGGGGAACATTTCTCAAGACCAGACCACTCCATCAGTGATTTTACTCTCAGAGTGTTAAAATGTAACTTCAAAATCAGTCAGAAACTGCAAACATTTGAACTAAAAAGGACAACATTTTTGACACTAAAGAAAGGGACTTAATAAAGATGTTTCTTAGCACATTACTGGTGATTATGTTTAGCACAGTGCCTCAGAGTTCCTCCTTGAACCATGAAATCAGTACCCTCTGGCTCTTTTAACCTTCTAAAGACAATGGTATTTTTTTTCCTGCCTTGATTTTTCACAAATGTTAATTAATGGTCCTTACTAAAATGTAGCTGCCCTTTGACCTTATAAGTTGAGCTCTTATTAGACATATTCCAATGACAGTTAAAGTCTTCCTGTTTGAAAGGAATGTGAATAGACTGTAATGTGTTGATGTGTAATCTGCTAGTCTTTATCTTGAATCCACATCCAACCTCTATATCTGTCATGCAATTCAACTGTTTTCACTCTGACCTGAAGGAGGGAATTTTATCTCTCAAAAGCTAGTCTCAGAAATAATTTTGTTAGTCCAATAAAAGGTATCAGCTGCACAATATATATTTTTTTCTCTATATTGTTGACTGGACTAACACAGCTACCACATTTCTTTTTTTCTAGAAATTAAAATAAATAGAAGTTATACAAGACAGGTTGCAGACAGATGAATCTGAGCTATTCTCACTTTAAAAACCTATTCATTTACCTGCTGCTGTCTGAAGAAAACACTATTCCCTAAACTGTCTTTCTTACTAGACCTCTAGCTGCAGGGCTCTGGTATTTCAGATGTTCTAAGACCAAGAGGAAAAGCTTTCCTACAGCTCTCAATTTATTTCTTACTCCTGTGGGAAGGGGTCTCATTCCCTTTGAGTGACAGTTCAGTGTTGTCCCAGCCCCCTTTGAGTGACTGTGTGTGTATATTTATATGTGTGTGTGCGCGCGCGCATGTGTGTATGTGTATGTGTGTGTATACCCTTTAGCACCTCTTTGCTAACATTGTCACATGCTCCTGGGTCCTTTGTACAACATGGGAACATCTCTAGGAAGGACTCCCTTCTGGGGTTATTGCTTTATTCCCTCATCCCTGGCATTCCTGTTATCCTTTCCATGAGAACATGAGACCCTCATTCCAGGCTGACATAAGCTATCATATACTACTTAATCAAGTGATCTGTTAGCCATCTTGCATCTGAAGCAGATACATATTCATAAAAGAATAAACGAATCAAAAGAATACATGGTTCTGGTCCCCTTTACCATCACATCCCCTTCTCAAGAAATGAAGGTGTGTCTTTTGGGAAACCCCCAAGAGATACTTCCATTCATGTAGGGCCTGGGAGTGCCTAAAGGAATATGCTTTGGACTTAGCTTTGGCTCAACAGTCCATCTGCAATGACATTCTGTGCCCCACTTTGATGCTGAATGATTATATTATATGACTGTAGTACCAAATTCCAGCATGATTGGTTGTGATCTGTGACCACAGTGAACTCTCTCCCCCCTACAAATATTGCTGCTGCTGAAGGGCCCACACTATCCCCAAGCAGTCCTTCTCCACTGTGGCATGTGATTCTTCCCTGGGCAGAAGCTTCTGGCTCAGATACACTATGGGGTGCTCTTCCCACTGCAGAATAAACTGGCTCAGGATGGCACCCAACCCATGGCCCAAGGCATCCACATAGACTATGAACTTTAAGTCATAATTGGGTCTAGCAAGCAGAGATGACCCACATAATGCTTCCTTTAACCATCAGAAGGCAGACTCACAGTCCTCTGTCCAGAGAACTTTTTGAGCCATTCTCTTTTTCATCAAGTCTGTCAGGGGCTTAGCCATATCACTGTAGTGATGGAAAAACATTCTGTAGTATCCTGCTATTCCCAGAAATGTCCTTACCTTTTTCATTCTGGAGAGGGTCGACCAGGCTGGATGGCATCAACCTTCATTGGCTCTGGATGGTTGCATCCACTGCCCACCTGGTGTCCAAGATAGGACACTTCAGCCATGCCTACTTGGCTTTTTCCACCTTAGCTGTCAGCCCTGTGAATTTCAGTCTGTGGAACACCTCCCACACATGCCTGGCATGATCCTCCCATGTCTGGCTGTAAATGGTGATGTCATCCACGTAAGCCAGTGCATATTCACCTGTCTCAGCCAGGATGTGATCCACAAACCTCTGGAAGGTTACAGGTAAATTCTTCTTCCAAAATAACATTACTCAGAATTCGAATAAGCCATATGGGGTAATGAAAGCAGACCTCTCCCTGGCTGTGAGGGTTAATGACACCTGCCAGTAGCCCATCATCGGGTCTATCATGGTCAGGAACCAGGCCCCTCTTCAGCTGTTGCAAGGTCTCATCTGTCCTGGGCATAGAGTAGGCATCAGACTCCATACAGCTGTTGAGACTCCAGTAGTCGATACAGAATAATATGGTACCATCCTTCTTGGGGATCAGGACCATGGGCAATGCCCAGGGGCTACTGGATTCATGGATCACTCCAATGACCAGCATCTCCCTGAGTTCCTTCAACATGGTCTTCTTAACCCCCTAGGTACCCTGTAGGGGGATTACCTCAGCTGAACTTGGGCCCCAGTGTCCACATGGTGTTCAGCCATTGTGGTGTACCCCTCATTCCCCATGAACATGTCCCCAAACTCTCACAGCACCTCTCTCATCTCCTCAGCCTGGGCCAGTGTCAGCCACCCTGAGAATATGAGGTTATTCATTGAGGATCCCTTCCAAGCTTCCCCAGGGAGGTCTACCAGGGAATAAGCACCATTCCCCTCCTCTGGCATGCTACACACAGTGAGGATGATTTCTTCCCTGTCATAGTAGGGCTTCATCATGTTCACATGATATACCCTTTGCCTGTGGCTTCTGTCAGGAAGCTCTACTATGTAGTTAACATAACTCACTTTCCAGATTATGGACAATGGACCCTCCCATCTTGCCTGCATTTTGTTGCATCAGACTGGGACAAATACCATCACTAGCTATCCAACTTTGTACTCCCAGACTCTGGCCCCAAGGTTGTACCAGACTTTCTGTTGCTGTTATGCAGTGGCTAAGTGCTCCTGGGTGAGCCTCATGAGATCCTTAAGCCTGACCCTGAAATCTAAAACATACTTCACAACAGCCTTCCCTTGGGAGGCATGGTTACCTTCCCATTCATCCCTGACTAAATTTATGGACCCACTCAGCCATGTGACCAAACAGGAGCTCAAAGTGTGAGAACCTTGTGGACTCCTGTGGGATTTCCCTTTATGCAAACAGGAGGTGGAGAAAATATTTGTCCCACTCCCTTTTGTACTGGTCAGCAAATGCCCTGAGCATTGTTTTAAGGGTCCCATTGAACCGCTCAACCAAGCCATTTGTCTTGGTGTGACAAGGTGAACTATGGAGCTGTTTCACCCTGCCCTTCTTCCACAGACTGGTCATTAATGATGACATGAAATTTTCCCCTTGATCTGACAAAATCTCATGGGAAAATCCCACTAAGCTAAAGATTTCCATTAGCTCATCAGCCATATTTTCTGCCTCAGTGGAGGACATTGCCACTGCCTCGGGGTACCTGGTTGCATAATCCACCACAACCAGTATGTATCATTTGCCCGTGTGGCTTGTGGTACTTAGTGGGCCCCACTGTGCCTACAGCTACCCTCTTAAATGGTTCATCAATAATAGGCAGGGGTACCAAAGCTGCCATAGCCATGTCCCTGACCTTTCCAACCCACTGGCACTGAGGACAAGTCTGACAGTAATTTGCCACATCTGTGTACATGCTTTGCCAAAAGAAATTGTTGGCAAGTCACTTTTTTGTGCAGTTAATACTTAGGTGGCCTCAATAAGGAATGTCATGGCCCAGAAGCTGCTTTTGATAGTCCTAGGGGACTACCAGCTGCTGGAGCATTTCTCCCTCTGGCTGCCTCTGTGGTGTAAACTCCCAGTACAACTGTCCATTTTCCCAATAAACTGACTTTTTACTCCCTTGAGAGGCCGCAGCACTATTTGCTATCTCTTTCAATTTTTGGAGGATAGAATCAGCTTGTTGTGCCCTGCCCAGCCCCTCCCATCTGACCCTCACCAGTTCCCCTTCAGGATGAAAGCTTCCCCTGGTGGTGACCTCCTCTGCTTCCAGCTGATGCTCAGGGCTGTTACACCCTAGCTAGCCCCTCGCCCACACTAGCCACTTCCTTAGCTGCTGAGGGATGGGTCAGCATAGGCTGTGTCATCCCTCATCACCCTCAGAAGCTTGCCCTTTTGACTGGCTATGGATAGTAACACATACTAGGTTTCCCCTGTGGTCAGAATCATTCCCCATGATCACATCCACAGGGAGATCAGGTAAAACTCCCACTTCCAGTACCCCATGGCTACCATCCCAGTTCAGAAAGACCCGTACCATTGGCACTTGGACCACTGGACCCATGACACCCTGAATCTCGGAGAATTGCCCCAGCAGAATCTGCTCCACCTGGATCAGATCTTGCCTTACCATTGAGACAGAGGCACCAGTGTCCCTAAATCCTTGGGTTACTGTCCCATTGACTAGAGCAAGGTGCATATGTATGGTGGGATTTGGTGGCATGACAGTGTGTGGCAGTTTACAAACTGTGATGTACTGTCTTGGTTTTCCACTCCCCCAAATGTTTGCCTTTAACTCCTGTTTTTAGGGCAGTCATAGGATAGATGCCCCACTTTCTGGCAAATCCAGCAATCCTTTGCCACCGACTCCTTGTTCCCATTAGAAGCGGTATGTTCTGTTTTGTGTTTGGGTACATGATGGTTTACTTTAGGCTGCCCTCCCTGGGTTCCCTTGAAACCATGTGCTGACCCACCTCCATCATTCTTATGCTGCAAATGTGGTCTGCTGGCAACATACAAATCAACACTTTCTGTTGCCTCCTTTGCGGAGTTGCATGCCTGGTCCAGTAGCCATATGTGCAGGTCATTAGGTACATTTTTAAGAAACTGTTCTCTTACAATTAAATCTTAGATTTGTTCTATAGTCCTTGCCTCACCCCCATCTACCCAATAGTCTAAATAAGCACACATTTGGACATGCAGTCCTACATACAGTAGCTGTCTCCTGGGCCTTTCCTTAATTCTTTAAACTTCCATCTATAAGCCTCAAGAGTCAGTTCAAAATATTATAATAACATTCTTTTAACTTTCTCATATTCCATGCAATCATTATCATCCATTTGAGCAAATCATGCAAAGCACCTCTTGTAAGCAATGTTGTCAGGTGGATCATCCAAGAAGCCTTGTCTAGTTTAAATTCCCCACAAACTCTCTCAAATGATTTAAAAAACAAATTCAGACCTTCCACCTCATGGTATTGTGGGAACATTTTACAATTAATCGTGGCTTTATAGGTTTAACCCCCTTTGCCATTACTTACATGTTGCCGTGGTGTTTGCTGGTGCAGTTTTTCCATTTCAGTCTTATGCTGTTGTTCTGTCTCAGTCTGCTCATTTTCTCTCTTGGTCATCTCATTCTCTCTCTCACATAAGGATCTCATGCTGGCAAATCTTCTCCTTTTCCTCTTGCATAAGGATGTCATGCTGGCAAATCTTTTCTCTTTCCTCTATCTTGAGCCTTATTTTCTCCCTTTCAGCTTCCAGCATTGCACTCTGCAGTTTGGCATCCTGAGGTGAAAGCTCTGCCTTTGGGATCTCAAGCTGAAGTTGACTGGGCTGCACAGCTCCCACAGTTTGTGCCACAAGGTACCCCCTTGCTCAGCCACTGTGACCTCAGTCTCTCTACCTGGGTCACTGTCCTCAGTGACAGCCTTCTGATCAGGTATTGGGCCATGCCCATTTAAGACCATCTGCCCCTCCTGCAGACAGTCATGCACCAACAGGGCTTCCATGAGTGCACTCTTTGTCATGCCCACATAGACAATCCCCCTCTCTGCGCACAACTCATGAAGCTGATGTACATGAAATTCAAATAGTCTGAGGAGCTCATATTCTCTAGCTATGTTGCACTAAGCTGTCTAGAAATAAAAAAAATAGTAGTAAACAATGCAACTTTTTGAAATCCTGTTTCATGATTGTTATGGTATACTTATGCTGGTACTCAGTCACCAGTGTGCTATCTCTGTCTCTCTCAGAGTTCCTGCCTCACAGAAAAGCACATTTTCTACTGCTCTGCACTGTACTGCTACCAGTTGCAACACTGATCCCACCACTACCATCAATGTGATGAAAATCCCACACCAGGGACTTCAAGTTCATCACCTCTACCCTGTGTTTTTACCCGCAGAATTCAGGGAAACCTGTTTTTTACCTCCATCTTTGCACAAGGTTATGAAGGTCAAACACAATAACTGTGGGTAGAGTGCCTCTTCAGAGACAGACTACAAACAGAGTCCATCAGAAACAGTAGAATTACCCTTTTAAATAAAACAAGCAGTCACTGACTCTATAAAAATAGATGCTTTACTAAAAGACTACAAGTATTTACAATATGATTTATGCACAGTCAGACAAAAGGATTACATTTTACTGGAAATTAAATGGAAGTTATACAAGACAGGTTGCAGACAGAAGAATCTGAGCTATTCTCACTTTAAAAAGCTATTCATTTACCTAATGCTATCTGAAGAAAACACTGTTCCTTACGCTGTCTTTCTTACTAGACCTCTAGCTACAGGGCTCTGGCATTTCAGATGTTCCAAGTCAATGAGGAAGAGCTTTCCTATTGCCCCTCAATTTAGTTCTTACTCCTGTGGGGAGAGGTCTCATTCCCATTGAGTGACAGTTCCATGCTGTCCCAGCCCCCTTTGAGCATGTGAGTGTGGCACTGTATGTGTGTGTGTGTCCACCCTTCAGCACCTCCTTGCTAGCACAACATGGGAACATCTCCAGGAAGGACTCCCCTCTGGGACTATTGCTTTATTCCATCCTCCCTACCATTCCTGTTAGCTTTCCCACAAGAACATCAATCTCTCCACCCATGCTGACATAAACTGTCAAATACTACTTAATCATATGATCTGGTAGCCATACTGTACCTGAAGGAGATGCATATTCAGCAAAGAATAAATGAGTCAAAAGAATACGTGGTTCTGGTCCCTTTTCCCATCACAAATGGAAAAAGTTCTCAAGTTACCACAAGAAGTCCCTTATGTCAATGAGATGGCACAAGGTAGGGGGTTGGCAGAGGCTGCTAGCCCTGGCAACCAAAACTCAGGGGGAAGAAATGTAGCTGTGCACCATGCCAACTTGAAGGACAGCCATAGGGACAAGTGTCTGTGTGGGCAAGCAGTCTTACCCTCCTGGTCCACAGCCCTGTAGAGGCTGTCTGCATTGGTATCACCTGCCAGACCACCTCAACAACTGGTTCACCACGTGCAGACCCTACCCTGGGTCCCACTCCAGCTATGACCACTGGACAGAATGGCTCAGTGGTACAGCTCCAACCTACTGCAGGCAGATGACATGGTTTGTACAGGGTCCCAGGAACAGTAATGAATGGGAAAACCACCCTCCCCTGTATGGCGGTACTCAATAGTGCCACAGATTCGGCCAGTGTCAGCAGCCATCCAAAGTGTCTGTGGTAATAGCCGGGGCTCACACACACACACACACACACACACCACTGCTTGCCACCACTCACATGTCCTGTCACACCCATTGGAGAGCACAGTCTCTCCTGGTGGATGGCATGGTTGCCTGGTAGCCCTGGTAACAGTGGTGTGCTTCATCCCCTTAGTGGGCAGCATACCATAGCTTGGGACAGTATCAGGGGATCATAGAGCCAGCCATATGCATCCATATCCCAGGCAGTAATTGAGCATATTGGCCATATCCCAGGTCTGTCCTGGGATACATGGGTGGCACAATACTGGGGGAGGGACAGTCAGCTGCTGTGGCACACTCAGTGGTGGTGGGAATGTCCAGGGTACTGGTGGTAGATAACCCTGCAATACCTATCTCATGGCTTGTAAGAAGTGGCAGTCTCCAAACCCCAACTCCTGCATGCTGTACCCCTTCCCCCAGCCCAAGCATGTTGCCCTTAGGTACTTCTTTATTGGGTTTTCCCAAGACACTCCAGTCTCATGTTCCTCTATGTCACATCACCCAAACATCTGCGGCTCATGGCCATGTCTGCCATGGGTGATGTGGAGGTATGCAATGGCTGTTAGACCAGCCCTGGCAGATCTAAGCATAGTTGGGACCTGCAGGCCTCCAGAATCCCAAAAAAGGGGATGAAGCTGCCATGTGGCGGCACCTCCCTTTTCCACCATGGTGCAGCCTACACCTCAGTGAAGGCACTACACACAGCAACCAAGTGCAATGGATCCAAGTGGTGCCACAAGCACAAGTTCAGAATCAGAAACTAGGCAAGGTGCATGCAGTGTGCCCCTTGCATCTTGTCTTTTTGATGCAAGCACCTTGTATTATTCTCAAACCTTTGAAAATCAAGCCCCACTAGTTCAGTAGGGTTATTAACAATTTCCAGAATGATCTGAAATTTTAGGAGCAGTGGAGACCTTGTCTAGGATATTCTGTGTGTGTGTGGAGGGGTAATGTTAGATCTGGCAAGCTAACTCTCTCAGTTTATTACGTAGCACTAAGTAGTTATGGAATTCTCATCAGATTCCTCATCAGCATGTTTTTTTATTGCCTATGTCATTTCCAAACAATTTTATTACTGATTAGTGATGCAAGTTAATAAATATGATAACGTCTTCTGTCGAGGATACATTTTGACTAAACAAATTGTATACTAAGGGTACTTAAAATTTCAAAAAGAGACTGTCAATTACTAATTTGAGAAGTTCAAAAGTGTTATTTTCCACATTTATTAAGGTATGTGTACTGCAGAATGTATCCAGAAAAATTACTGTTTTTACAGATTTTTCTAAGACAGGCTGTCAAAAACCAAAAAGAACATAACAATAATCTGTAAGAATATAACAATGAACCACAAATTTGAAAAATATCCTCTCACTGTTTTTTAATGGAAACAGGACTTTTCTGTTTTTGTATTTATCTGCAAATGGTGATAAAATACCATGACAACTGACAAGACAGTTTTTTTTAACTCAGTAAACTTTTTTTTTTAATATAATGTTTATTGAAGTTTCTACAAAACACCATACAGGATCATGATAACAAAACCAGATACACACATACAGGAACTGAATATTTGATCCCATCCCCCTCCCCCCAAATATACCCCAAAATATCCCCCCGCAGAGACTGGAGGTTTATCAATCCAGAAATCCCAAGTATGTGAAAAAAGGTCTAAATAGAATACAAAGTATGCAACAGGGCCCAAATCCTCTCTTATTTAGAATTATTGTTGTTAAGACTCGAAATTATCCTCTCCACTCAGAGGCTGGCTAGCAGCTCATTAAGCCATTCAGAATAAGAGACAGTATCAGTAAACTTTTATTTTTGTATGTGAACATAACAGATAAGTCATTCAGTGCATTGTTTCTGTTTCTATACATGTGTTCACAAGTTGCCAAGATTTGACTCTTAGTATTCCATATATTGGGATCAGTTCAATGCTTTACTACAAATAATTCCTATGATACACTGCACAAAGTCCATGACTTTCAAAAGATGGTTAAAGTTCTCAGCAGTGTCTTAATAATGTTCGATCCTTTGATCAGAAAAATAAAGTAAAGAACAGAAGATCTAACAAAGCTGAATCTGAAAATCTAAAAGGAAAAAATAAAGTTATACAACCATGACGAATTCAACTCGGACCCACCCTCTTCAGTCTATTCCTAAACTCTCTCCCAAACTCCTGTCCCAGCAAAATACTGCTTTATGCTGATGATGCAGTGATCCTAGCATCTCACCCTGACCCGCTCCTACTCCAAGGCACACTGCAAAGCGCCTTCCTCCAAACCGAAAAATGGTTCAGTAACCATCGACTAGTCATGAACCTGAAGAAAACTAAGTCCATGCTGTTCTCACACCGGCAAAACAGCACCAAGAACACTCCCCTTCTCATCACCACCTGCAAACTCCTCCCTCTAGAACAGGTAACATCCTATAAGTACCTGGGCATCACCTTTGACCCAGGCCTTACGTTCCACGCCCACCTAAAAGCCCTGTCATCTGCCATGAACTCCAGGATCGGGCTCCTCTACCGCCACAAAGACTGCCTCCCGGAATCTGCGTTAAGATTAGCCATTTCCTCCTCGGTACTGTCTCTGGCCGACTACGGACTTCCAATATACGCTGCGGCTGACCCCACCTCCTTATCTAAGGTACAGACTGCTATTAACAAAGCCTGCAGGCTCCTTACAGGTGCCAACAGCAGAACTCATACTGCCTGCTATACTCTACCTCCAACTTACTCACTCTTGATGAAAGACTGAAATACCATACCTGCCTACTGGCTAAAAATCCATGTCAGGGCTTTGCCCGCCAGGGTTCTGCTACACTGCAGCTGGCTGTCCGCCCCTGCCTACCCATAACTCCAGCGCAGCCACCTTCATAGTTCCCAGGGCTAGGACCTCCCGCTGCCAAAGATCCTTCCATCATAAAGCCCCTCTGGTTTAACTCCTTCCTGAGGCTATCTCTAAGATCCCCGTGATTGGCGGTTCAAAACTGCCTCCGTCAATACATTATTGACAGTCGATGCTGCAAATGTCGATAGCTGACCTAACCAAGCCCTTTGCTCTGTGCCCCCTGGTTCCCTTAGATGACTGGATACTGTCTGTAACTATGTTGTTATTAATTTATGTGTATATGATGTATAATATGCAAATTAACTTATGTATATTGCTCAACTTATGCTTGTACTTGTATAGTTGCTGCCTGTAACTCCAGGTGTTTTTTGTATCTCACCTGTATGTAATCCCTGTCCTAATTACATCACTACTTGTTGTCTCCCCCCCTTTTTGACGAGGTACCTTTGTAAACGAGTCGCTGACTCAAAGGTTGTAAAACTGATTCTTCAATAAATAAATAAATAAAAATAAATAAATAAATAACTGTGCATCACCTCTTTCTCCCCTCCTCACATCAATGTTCAAAGTAGATTATAAACTTTTTAACAGGTTTCTATTTCCTACCAGCTTCAAGTCAAGGGTTATTTCATGTCTCTTCATCCTCTTCATTCCCCCTCCTGTGTCTTTTCCTCCTATCTGATTCTCTAGGCTGGCATGCCATGGGCGCCATATATCCAGGAACTTTTCCTGTTCTAAATGGTGTGTGTATGTGATTTTTCAATTCACTCCAGTTCCTTGACCCTGGCTGTCCACTGGGTTATCGAAGAGGGATCTGGCGACAACCATTTGGCTGTGATACATTTCAAGGCCACTACCTGTAAGATCTGACCAAGTGCTACCACCTTCTTTTTCTTTGAAGGCAAGATTGGGAGACCTACAACTAAATTTGTAAAAGTAAAGGGAGAAAGAACCCTATTACTTGTTATATAGCTCCATGAATTTGGCATCAGAAAGCTTCCAGCTTGGGGCAGCCCCAAATATGATAGTATGTTCCTTTGGGTTCATAACAGAGTCTCCAGCATGCTTCTGCAGCATTTTGGTTGAAATATTTTGTGATTGTGGAGGTCCTGAAAAAACAAGTTAGTACTTTCAAATTGTATTCTCTCCATGTTGGAGAGGATGTGATTTTCCATCCCCTTCTAATCCTCTGGGATGAGTCCTTGGTTGAAATTACTATACCACTCTCTCTTTCCCATCTACCTCAAATTTCCTCCAAAGGTGGTGAACTCGTGTGGGTCAGAGTTCAGTATAAGATCGAGCTATATCTAAGCTTATCTCTTATTTTAATAGCATTGTACCAGTAGACTTCTAAGAGCATCAACTCTCTCCCTATTTTTTGTACATTATCTGCCTCATTAATGAAGTTGCAAATTTGTAAATACCTAAATAAAATCTCCTATAGGAAGAGAAAAGTGTTCTAGTAGGGTGGCAAAAGTCAGACAACCTGTTCTATCTATACATCGATGTAAAGTGGTAAGGCCCCAACGTTCCCAGTAGGTGTATCCATTATCTAGTTGAGGTGGGATAAATTAGTCCTCATGTCGTATAATGGATAGCAGGCCTAACATGTTTGGGGGAGATGTGAGTTTCCAGAGATGTAGGAGAATTCTCAAGGAGTGTCTCACCCAAGGGTTTGTTATGTGAGACCATGTATTAGGGTGAATAACATTTGTAGGCAGCTTTCACAGGGCCCATCCCACCAATGTGGCTTCTTCTATTGGATACCAGCACAAATCAAGTCTCTGCTTTACCCAGGTGCATAGTTGGGCTCCCTGTTCCTCCAAGTAATAGTGAGAAAAGTGGGGCAGTCCCAACCTACCTTCTTCCTAAGTTGCCCTCATAATTTTGATTGACAGCCTGCGTCTTTTACCCATCCAGAGGAAGTGCTGAACTTCTTTGTTCAGTTTATACCAGAAAGTATTTAGAATTGGTATTGGGAGAGTTTGAAACAAAAATAAGAGTCTCAGGAGAACATTCATTTTTATCATCTGTACTCTTCCATATAGTGAGAGAGGTAAAATTCTCCTTCTTGCAAAGTCAGCCTGTAGACTGTTGTAAAGCTTAATATAGTTATTATTGTATAATCTAGAAAGGTCCACTGAGATCTGAATTCCCAAATATCTAAATGTATTCTTTCTGGCTCACATAAATGGAAACGTCTCTCTGAAATGTCTCCTGGGGTTACCGCTAAGAATCATAGTTTCCGACTTGGAAAGGTTTCATTTATAACCCACAAGCCAGAGAGAAATCTTCCATACCTCTAGTAGTAGGGGAATGGCAGTCTGGGGTTCACTCACAAAAAGAAGAGAGAATCATCCACATAAAGTACAAGCTTTTGCTACACTCCCGGCCATCACCCCTCTCATCTCTAGGTTAGTGCAGATGCAGATTGCTAAGGGTTCCAAGGACAGGGCAAAAAGTAAAGGGGAAAGATGGCACTCATGTCTGGCTCCCCTCTTTAGGGGAAACTGATCCAATAGGAAACCATTAACCTGCACCCTCACTTCAGGTTTCTGATACAAAGTGGAGACTACCAAAATAAACTTATCCACTAGCCTTAATTTCGACAGAGTGGAAGACATAAAGCTCCAAATCCACCCTGTCAAATGCTTTCTCAGCCTCCATACTTATAGCCAATTGAAATGAGGTAGAACATAGTTATGCAGAGATAATGAAAACCTTCAGATATTGTCCTGCATATACCTGCCAGACACAAAGCCTGTTTGATTGGGGTGCACTGGGGGGGAGACATGGTGTCGGAGCCTATCTGCTAAAATTCCTGTAAAATTCTTCATACCTACTGGCAGTAGGGAAATAGGGTGGTATGATTCACAAAATTCTGGGCTTTTACCAAGTTTAAGTATGACCAACAGTTGTGCTAAGTTCCAGGATGGGGGGACATCCTTTTCTTCCCTTAAAATCTCATTATATGTTTTAAGCATTATTTCAATGATTTGGAGATGGCATTTTTTATAGCATTTGGCTAAAATGCCATTTAATCCTGGCACGTTTCTATTTTTAAGTTGTTTTATTTTGTGGAGCACCTCAGCTTCAGAGAAAGGGGAGCTAAGGGCTGCTCTGGTCATGTCATCAAGAGAGTGCATTGGTAGAGTATCTAAAAATTGCTGCACTTTAGTATGGTAGTCCAGAGTGGGTTTCAAATTGTAAAGTTCTGAACAAAATTGGGCAAACTGTTGCATTATTTTGGAAGGGCAGGTAGTAGAATATCCATCCCCCTCCCTTCTGCTTGCTGTCTTCTGATGTAGCTGCCAGGCCAGAAGCCTCCCAGCTCTATTCCCATTTTCATAATATTTTTGTCTATCAATCAGAACTAGCCTTCTACCTTGATATCAATTAATTTATTTAAGGCTCGATGTTTCTGTTCCAATTCTGCTTTGCAGCCTTCATCTAAATTAGCCTAATGTCATGACTTAAGGTGGGCTATTTGGTGTTCTAGTTGTAAGCTTGTTTTTAGTCTGTTCTTTTCAGTTTGGCTGAGTATTTAATTATTTCCCCCCTCAAACAGCATTTAAGGGTATCCCATCTGATGCTCTCCCTTGTATCCTGCTAAAGATTATTTTGGGAAAATGTATTTATTTTTTTTTATTTATTGAGATCTTGGATAATACCTTTGATCACAAGCTCATTAAATAGGTTCTGTGTCTAGACAAGCAAGAATGTAAAACATAAGTATCTACTACACAATTATGCTTCAGTGTCAGAGAAGAGCAAGCTCGGCATATACAAGGTCATAGGCTGATCACAATAGCCTGAGTCTGTTAAGTTACAGTAGGTAGTCATTTGTACAGAGGTTATGAAGGTAACTGGAGTCAAGAACAGAAGTTAGGAACTGAACAGGGTTATAGGGAGAGAGAGAGAGAGAGAGAGAGGAGTGGGAGGGGGAGCGGAGAGAAGGGGAGTGAGTAGGAGAAGGGAAGAGAGAAGCAGGAACTAGGGAGAAGACATGACAGCTGAGTGTAAAGGGGAAGGAGTGAGGGAGAGAGGAAGCTAACATAGGGGGAGAAAGGGTTAAGAAAACAGGAGGGGAGGGGAGGGTGAGGGTAGGCAGGAAGTGGATGAGGATAGGCAGGAGTGGTAGAGGGGGTAGGAGGGTGGTGGGGGATTGAGTGAGCAGGGAAATTGAGGGCAGAGGTGAGATAATATGGGGAAGGTAAAATGACTGGATAATGTCTTTGACCCTTTTCTGAAAAATCTCTCTGGTAAGCAGACTGACATTCAGTCTCCAACATGAGCCAGGGGAAATTGGGGTAGTGACAATATGTAGGAAAACTGGGACATGGTCAGAGAGGGTAATATTCCCTATGTCACACTTTTTTAAACTCTGAACCCAGTTAGCTGATACTAGAAATTAATCAATTCTAGAATAAGCCTTATGACTTGATCAGTAATATGTGTAGTACTTGTTTTTCAGGTGTAGGAA
Source organism: Neoceratodus forsteri (assembly GCA_016271365.2). Classification (NCBI taxonomy): domain Eukaryota; kingdom Metazoa; phylum Chordata; order Ceratodontiformes; family Ceratodontidae; genus Neoceratodus; species Neoceratodus forsteri. The sequence goes on from CM028130.1 coordinate 2,714,257, forward strand.
GCACCAGCTTTCCACCTGTCCCAGTTCTTGACTTAACCTCAGTAGTAGTTTCCCCATTCTGTTTACCTCTTTAACCCCTCCTCCCGTATGATCCACCCCTGTGTGTAACTTCATTGAAGTCCCCTCCTATCACTATCAAACTATGTGAGTCTGTGACACTTTCTTTCGGCAATACAGTTTTTTCCACATAAAAGTCATTTACACACCAAGGATTTGTATAACACTTTCATTAGATATACAGTATTTAGAATCACACAGATACAAAAAAAATGGACACTCCATGAGATTTGCATTTGGAAAAAAAAATTCTCACATCCCAACTACTGTTGCATAGAAACATAGACAATAATTCAGAAGAGAGCCAAACTCTCCCAACCCTGTGGAATACTGTACCTTCCAATACTCCCTGAAACTGACAGAAATCTGAGGGCAGCAGACCTTCAAATCCCAATTAGTCCATGGCCTGCATGAGACCTGCCAATGTTTCTCTTATGCTAAATACTGCCCACTATGCATGATCTGTTCTGAGTTGCATCGTCCATATACTATAGCACTTGAAATTATGTGTCATTGTTGCTGTCAGTTATGCATGGTTATATCTTGCCTCCTACCATCAAATTGCTATGTATATTGTTTATTACACTGTGCAAAGCATTGACATCCAATTTGTAATTGTGTTTTAGTTGTACTACATCAAACCTCCTACAAATTGTAGTGTAAATGTTACTGTTACTGTATAATGTATATTAGGTAATGTCTTCCTACTGTATGTACCTTGTGTCTTTCCAGGACCACCTTGAAAATGAATGTGTTTAATGGTGCTATTTCTGGTAAAATAAAAATGATTGATTGATTGAAGAACACCAATGGTCCATCTAATCTGCCCATAGCACCTTATCAAACCTTGGGACCTATTGCTTATACAGGGATCTAGCTCACACCATCCATCCCATGCTACCTGTCCTATTGCTGCTGCCCTGAACAACCACTAAGCCCCTCACTCTGTGCAAGCATGCTTGAAACAATTAATGGTTTTGGTGCCCACCACTTCCACTGGTGGATTATTCCATGGCTCAGCCACTCTCACAGTAAAATAAAGCTTTCTCATGTACCATTTGAACCTTCCCTCAACAGTTCCCACTCATGCTGCTCATGTTCATGATCTGCTAATCATGCTTAATAGTTCCTCGCAGTTTACCTTCATTTTTCCTTTCATGAGCTTGAAGGTCTCTTTCATATCACCTATCTCTCATCTAACCGCCATCAAATACAAGTTCAGTGCCTTGAGCCTAATCCTCATAGGATCTGCCCTGCTGGCCCTGAATCCTTTGCTCATCCTATGTTGCACTATCTCCAGTTTTTCCTTATCTTTCCTCAGGTGAGAACTCCTGAACTGGGCACAATACTCCAGGTGCAGCCTCACCAGTGATCTACTGGTTAAAAATTCAGCCAATCAGGTTTCTGTAGGAGCAGTGATGTCAACATTCTTTCATGCACCAATGCCATTACTGACTGGACACTGAACAGAGCAGACAGTCTGCACTGCGGGACCATTTCTTTACAGGGTGCAATTTCATGGGCTCTGTTGGGGGGAGGGTGGGGAGCCAGAATGGGGTTGAATGGTTGGTGTTATTATGAATAACAGACCTGGTGGAGGGACAGGGGAGGCTCATGAAATGTGTTTGGTGTGTGGTGGTGGAAAGGGTGTACTACACTTGCAGTTTATGCTTGCTTTTATACAAGTTGTATTGCTTTGAGTTGAAATTCAACATTGCTGAGAGGAAAAGGAGGATGGTGCCTGTGAGGGATAGGAGGAGGTTATTTATGATTAAAAAGTTATTGGGAGATGGTAGGGAGGTATTCCAGCTCAGTGGGTGGAGGAGGTTTTTTATTACATTCTGTTGGGTTGTTAAAAAAGTTGTAATTCACAAGACGAAGTTGCTGTTGACACTGGAAAATTTTCCAAATTCATTAAGCGCAAATTTCCTCAAATTAGCACTGACTTCGATGGTGAATTAACAATTTGCTTCATCTCAGTTTCACACATAGCTTATGCAGCAAATATTTTAAACAAATACAATTATTACTAGGAGCATACTATGTTATATAATAACCAGAAAAATATGTAAACTCTTATTAATGTTCCTACAGTATATGCAACTGTCTGAATAGGCAAAAATAAATGTTCATCCCCTTCAGATTGCTGATATGAGTCCAGTAATAGATTCAAAGACTTGAGTCAGTTTTCAGGGTTCAGCTTTCACAGTTCTTTAGATTACACCAAATTCTGAGACCAGCTGTAACTGTGAACACGTGAAGATCTCTTAAAAATAAAATATGATTTGCAAGAATACATTTCAGGCTTGTCTGGAACAGAATGTAATGTTCAATAATGCTTTTGGATGTAAGTTGTTTCACATCCAGATCCTCTTCCGGTTTACAGGTAGCCAACTGGAGCATAGAAGAGAGAGAATGCAACCAAGAGGACTGAGGTGGTGCAGAGAAGAGTGATTAGTGTAGCTGAAGGCTTGGAAAACATCATATATGAGGATCAAGTAAGAGAACTGGGACAAATATTCATGGAAAAGAAAAGAGTCAGGTGAGACATGACAAAGACATTCAATTAGCTACAAGGAATAATGCCATCTGAAAATGTGTTGATTGTTAGTAAGTACAAGGATGAAAATACAGACTGGGATTACAAGGTGGTATTTACTACACAACACCATGTCATGCTACAATACAGAGTTTATACATAGACAGATCTTTAATACTTGTATTGATTTGCAGAATTAACATATGCAGATTACATATAATTATGAATAAATTAGTCATCTTATAACTACTATAACATTAACAGGCTATTTCTTATATACAAATAAATTATGTAAATGAAAATCCAATTGTAGAAATGAAAAGTGTGACTTCTGCCAGGACTTGAACCCATGGACCTTGCAGTGCTATGGCATGCTCTTAACCACCTGAGCTATAGGAGCCTCAAGTCAGTAAGCTTCCTGCGTTTTCCCTTGAAATACACACATTTCATTCATGGTGTTGTGGAACAGCAACTTAGCCAGTCTTTCAAAAGACTCAGATTACTTCCTATATTTTTCTGTCCATGCAGTTAGTTAGCCACTGCAAGGCAATTTTGAAAATACAATTGTAGAAATGAAACAAAAAGTGTGACTTCTACAGGGAGTCAAACATAGGGACCTTGCTATTTCATGGAATGTTCTTAACCACTTGAACTATAGGAGCCTCAATTCAAAAAACTTCCTGAGTTTTCCCTTGAAACACACACACACATTCCTTTCATGGTGTTGTGAAACAGCAACTTAGTCAGTTTCTCATAGACTCCAATTACTTAATATTTATTTTTCTCCATGCAGTTAGCTAGCCACTGCAAGGCAATATTGAAAATCTAATTGTAGAAATGATAGGAAAATTGTGACTCCTACCAGGACAATGAAGAAATTGATTCTGACAGTACACTACCCACATCCATTAAGACAGAAATTCAATCAAAAGTGTTCTGAAGAATCAGACTCATTGTACCATGTGTGCAGTACTTTCATACATGTCAGTGAATGCTGGGAAATCAATTTATATATGCTACTTTGCCCAACAATAACAGCTGGGTTATTGCCACACTCAAATTGACAGCTGTATTAATTGGAATAAAATAAAGCAATGCCATTCAGGAAGTAGCATTCATGTAGGATCAAAAGTTCAGAGTGATGATCACATTAACTCTCTTTTAGAACTGTAGTTTAACAATTTCCTTATTTAAATAGAGAATTAACAACTTAGAAGCATCTTAAAAATAATTCAAGTGTTCTTTTCAGGTTTTAGATACATAGATTATAGTCTTAATAGAGGACATTCTTGGTTTCTGTAAATAAAGTTGCTGACCCTTTGGTAATAGAATGTTCCATGATGTGTGGTGTATTGCTTATGTGTCAAATCTGGGATCTCTGAGTTATCAGAAAATAATGTCTCATATCTTTGATTTTCATGAATTAACATTCCACATGGTGTTTAGCAAAAATCTTTGTGTTGCCATGTAACTGAATTGTGCAGTTGGTAGGCTCAATAAAGTAGAATTGTACTGCACTTTTAAATTACCTTGTTTCGTGCAGAAGCTGTGTTTCCTATTCTCATTCACATGAATTTATTGGTCCATCTTTGTTGACCTTTCATTTGTTAAGTGGCTGTTGCTGACTGACACAAAAGTGCTACTGAGCATTTTAGAACTGTATGATGTACTTTAAGTCCCCTTCTTAAGCTCTCATGTTGGGGGTTATGCAATATTGCAGGCCAGGTGTGCACAATCCATGCAAACCCAGCCCAAGTAGCTATGCACCTGTGGGCAGGTGCAGGGTGTGCAGGTGCAGGGTGCACAGTATGCAAAACTGCATGCCCCTGAACAGTACCTGTCCATGGCCCCACCCCTTGACATGCAGCAATGAGGGGGCGGGGACAGTTCAAGGGACATATGCAATCATTCAGTCAGATGCTGTCCTGGTTTTCAAAGTAGATCCCCTGCTCCTTGTGAGAAAGGGATTCTGGGAAGGTGAAGAACCAGACAATTTACAAAGTATAAGTTAATGCCCAATTGGCTGCACCCAGCCCTCCCTGTCAGGCTGCTGGGCTCAGAAAGCACAGTGGGGAGATTCCTTGTCCTGCCACAGTTGGCAGATGTCATTGGGAGGGCACACAGAATATACAGCAGTGTCCCAACTGCATAATAATGTGCACCCTTTGCCCAGCACTCTGCTCCTACATGAATGGTATGGAGTGTGGACACACCCTCAGACATGCCCCCGGACCAGCCACAAACATAGCAGTGTGACTGACCAGGGAATCCAGTGTGAAAGGGATGCACATCACTTCCATGCATGTGTGCAGGGGTCCATGTGATCCCCTATGTGCAGCAGTGTCATTTAAGATTGCCTATGCCCCACGGACCCCATGGACAAGTGTATAGGCAATCAGCACCTACAGTATGTGCATAGACCCCATTGTAGTTGTTACATTTTGTGGGGTTGTTAAAAAAATGTAACACACAGCAAAGTTGCTGTTGACACTGGGAAATTTGCCAGTTTCACTAAGTGCAAATTTACACAAATTAGCACTGACTTCGTTTGGTGAATTAAAAATTAATTTCATCTCAATTTCACACGTAGCTTATGCTGCAAACGTTTTAAACAATTACAATTATTACAAGGAGCATACTATGGCATATGATAACCATCAAAATATTTCAACTCTTAATAACGTACCTATATGCAACTGTCTGAAAAGACAGAAATAAATGTTCCATCCCTTCAGATTGCTGATATGAGTCCAGTAATAATTCAAAGACTTGAGTTAGTTTTCAGGGTTCAGCTTTAATAGTGCTTAAGAAATGCATCAAATTCTGAGGCCAACTATAACTGTAAACACATGGAGGTTTCTAAAAAAAAATATTATTTGCAAGAATGCATTTCAGACTTGTCTGGTACAGAAGATAATGTTTAATAATGTTTTGGAAGGAAGTTGTTTTACATTCAAATTCTCTTCAGGTTTACAGGTAGCCAGCTGGAGAATAGATCAGAGATAGCACAACATAGGGAGGATTGAGGTGGTGCAGAGGAGAGTGACCAGCTTAGACAAAGGCTTGGAAAACATCATCTGCAAGGACCAACTGAGAGAACCGGAATGGTTATTCATGGAAACGAACAGAGTCAGGGGAGACATGATAAAGACAAATAGCTACAGGGGATAACACCACGTGACAGAGTGCTGCTCTTTAGCATGCACAAGGATGAAAGGACACAATGACGGGGATTACAGTTAGGTATACACAACACTATGCCGTGCTACAATACCGAGTTTATATGTAATACTCTACTGACTTTCAAAATTAACATACTGTATGTGGATGACATATAATGATGAATACATTAGTAATTATATAACTACTATAACATTAACAAGCTATTTTTATATAAAAATAAAGTATGTACATAAAGACATTGGTACAGACAGTACAATACCCAAATCCATTAAGACGAAATTCAATCAAAAGTGTTCAGATGAATCAGACTCTTTGTACAGTGTGTGCATTACTTTCATACGTGTCCATGAATGCTGAGAAATCAATTTGTATATGCTATTTTTTTCAACAATAACAGCCGGACTGGTATCATAATAGAACTGACAGTTGTATGAATTGGGATAAAATAAATCAATGCCTTTCAGGAAGTAGCCATCATGTAAGATTAACAAATTCAGAGTTCTAATCAAATTGACTCTCTTTTAAAAGTGTATTATAAGAAATACCTTACTTAAACAGAGAGAATTAACAACTTAGAAGCATCTTCGAAATTTACTCAAGTATTTCTTTTTTATTAGGTTTTTAGATACACAGAGTATTGTCTTTACAGAGAACAGTCCAGGTTTCTGTAAATAAAGTTGCTGACCCTTTAATAATATAATGTTCCATGATCTGAGTGTTTACTGCTATAAAGCATCTCAAATCTGGGATCGCTGAGTTTTCAGAAATTATATCTCATATCTTTGATTTTCATGAATAAACATTCCACATGGTGTGTAGCAAAAATATTTGTGTTGCCATGTAACTGAATTCTGCAATTGGCAGCCTTAATAATGGAGACCTGCACTACACTTATAAGTTAGAAACACAAGAAATGTATGTACTCAGGAAATCCACAGAGCCAAAATTACCCACTTTCAATATGAGCTCACTAGCTCTTGGGGCAACAACTGGAATTTCTGGCAAAAAATCAAGGGCCTTACTGATAAGTCAAGTAAGGCAGCACCCACCATGTTAGTTGTTAATGACACCCATGTACAAGACCCTAATTCTATCGCTAATGCTTTTGATGTAGCTTTTACAGATATCAGTGAGGTACTTCCACCTAACTTCTTTGACAAATCCAACATTAGTGGCTCCCTTGACACTGCTGTACTTCCCCCCCACACCTTCCCCTCTTCTACTTCAGGAGAATCTCGCTTGTTGAGGCCCAAACATATCTACTTAGGGTTCTAAATAAAACCAGGTACAGCAGTGACACACTTGATGTGAAAATACTGTATTACTCATTGGATGTCATGCTAAAGCCCCTTACCACCATTTGGCTCCATGTGAATATGGCGACTAAACAACGGTGAAAGCAAGAACGGTGACGGCAAGTTAGCAACTGTTAGAATGGTGTTGAGAAATTATGGCAACTGCAGAAATGGCAACAATTGTATTTTTGCAGGGAGCTTTGCCCCCACCCTTCCCCACTGGGGGGGCAATCCCCTTACTAATATAATCAACTCTAAGGTTGTAGCACCTGGGGAAGGGGGAATCCATTACTGCAGTAGCTGTAATTTCTCATAGCCATTTTAACAGTCACAGAAACTGACGTTGCCATTCTTGCATTCGCTGTTTCTTAGTCACTGTATTGGCATGCTATGCCACAACTCTGATCCTGTCACTGTCCCTAAGACAGTTCCTCAAACAGTGGAAGGCTGCTGTTGTCACACTTATGCACAAAAATAGGGACAGATCACTAGTTTCAAACTACTGCCCATCTTGAATCTCCCGCCTTTATCCAAAGTCCTAGAGAGAGTAGTTGCTGACCAGCTGACCAAATTCCTTACCAAATACAACATTCAATGCTCTCAGCAGCATGGTTTCCATCAGGCCCATAGCACCATCACAGCCTTATTGGAATTCACAGATTGTTTTCACAAAGCCTTGGACCACGGTCACATAGTTGGGTCAATTTACATTGATCTGACCAACGCTTGTGATACAGTTAATCACTCCTTCCTCCTAAACTCCCTCACTACCCTTGTCATCTCCTCCACCATAACTAGTTTGTTCAAAAGCTACCTTGAAACCAGAGCACAAAAGGTTAAAATAAATGATTCCCTACTGAGTAGTCTCCAAGTCCTCTCTGGTGTCCCACAAGTATCCATCCTTGGGTGCTTACTTTTCAGCCTTTTCCTGAATGCTCTACAAAAAGCCTGTGATAGCAACACAGTCCTTTACTCTGACGATGCTGTTCTCTTCCCCAGCCACACTGACCTCCTCCCCCTCACCAATGGCCTATCTATTCATACTCATCTTTATTTGCTCCCTTATGCCTATCCCATGCCTGTTTGAAGCCCTGCACTGTATTCATATCCACCACTTCTTGAGGAAGGCTGTTCCATACATCCTCCACCCTTTCTGTGAAAAACAGCTTCCTCACATTCCCCCTTAATTGGCCTCCCTCTAAGCTCATGCTGTGTCATCTTGTCCTGCTATTTTTCTTATATTGAAACATGTTAGACTCTTTCACCTTGTTAATGCTCTTAAGATGTTTGAATGTTTTGATCATATCACCTCTCTCCCTTCTTTGCTCTAAGGTATACATTTTGAGCTCCTTTAATCTGTCCTCATATGTTTCCTGATGCAGTCCCTGTACCATTTTGACTGCCCTTCTCTGGACTGCCTCCATTTTGTCAGTGTCCTTGTGCAGGTGCAGCCTCCAGTACTGCATGCAGTATTCCAGATGGGGCCTGACCAGTGTCTTGTAAAGAGGGATTATTACCTCCCTCTTACAACTTGTGATACCCCAACTAATACACCCCAACATCCCCCTAGCTTTACCTACTGCTTTATTGATCTGCTATATCCTTCTGGAGGTGTGGTCTCCAGAACTGAACCTTGTACTCTAGCTGTGACCTCACCATAGCTTTGTAGAGGAGCATTATTACTTCTCTCCTTCTGCTAATAATGCCCCTGCCTATGCATGCCAATATTCCATTTGCCCTTCCTGCCACCCTGCTCCTTTGGAACTCTATCTTAAGGTTTGAGGAGACTATGGTCCCCAGATCACTTTCCTGTTCTGATTTTTTGACACACACCCCCGTGTGTACCCTGCTTGCATCTTTTTACTCCCTAGGTGCACCACAGCACACTTCTTGGCATTAACTTTTAGCTGCCACTTCCCAGCCCACTCCTCGAGCATCTTTATTTATTTAGTTTTTGTTGACCGGTAAGTGCACTAGACAAATCCTGCCTATTTTCAGGCATGACCTGGGGGAGGGAGATACAGATGAGTGCCAACTGACCTTGAACCAGATTAAGCTGTTTGTGGTATTTTTAGTGAATGAGGTTAATTTGGCCAGGGTTCCGGGAAAATTCCCCTACTCTTGGGTAGGGGTCGCTGTCCGTATGGTGTATGAGATCAGTCCTGTCACAGCTCGAAGAGAAGGATGTTTGCGGTGAGGGCTCCTCGTCCAGTGTGTTGAACACAAATAGTAGGGAGCGACCACGAGTTTCATGGAGAAATGAAATTATGGAGCTGGTCTCAAAGCCGGTATCAGAGGAGGTCTTAAGGCCAATAAATGTTCCACAGACCTGTGTTGATGTTCCCCAAGCTTCTGCTTTACCTTCGGATCTCTTACAAGAGGAAAAGGAAACGTATTCAGGAGTCGGTGTCTTCGCCGGAATACTCCACATCAAAGCCTTTTATAGCAACTGGACGAGAACATGGAACGTCCAAACAGGGAGTCGCTGTTTCGTTGGGCATTCTTTCAGGGAACTCAATAGAGATAAGGCCTGGTGAGAATGGCTGGATGGCTGAAAAATTGCTCATTAGTGCGGGCTGGATCCAGAGTGCAGACAGCAAGTGGGTCATGGCTTCAGATACTCCTCCGGTGGATGATAGGTCGGGTGTTTTACATCCAGAACCTCCACAGATGAACTGGGCAGCAGATTTATCTACCAAATTTCCAGAAGTTGATCAACATGCTGCCAAGATTTTGACTGCAGGTACCCCTTCTTATTCCCCTCTTCCTTCTCATTCTAAGTCTACACCTGCCTGCCTAGCAGTTACAGAGTCTACCACGGCACACCATTCTGCTTCTAATATACCTCCTTCTACTGAAGAGGCCCCCCAAAAAACCTATGCTGATTTATTTGCTAAACCGGTTGAAATGGCTAAAAGGAAAATTTGTGATTCACTGCTATTTAGGGATATGGACGATTTACCAGATCGACTTTTTTATGGGGAAGGTTCTATTAAAGCAATCTTTGGGATTTACACCTAGTGAGGTTTATGCCCTCATTCACGCCCAAGGGGAACATCATTTTAATGTTAGCTTTCGGACTGCCACAGTTCTTGAAAGGTTTTGGATGAAGTATTCTACTTTAAAGACCAACGCTTTATGGGTACACTTTCAAGTTATCCCCCTCACAAAGCAATCTTTTCGTGTTATTACTGTATTGTTTCTTAATGGGGTAAACATTACTGATATTTTGCAATGGCTGGAAAAAAAGCGTGACATTCAAGGGACTCCTGATCCTATTTTGGACTCTGAGGGGTTTTGGAATGGGGGGTGGAGGATCCAAGGTGAAATTGTTCTCTGTTGATAACGACTTTAATCACCTCCCAGGTTGTTTCTTTCTGGGTCGTGATAAGAGAATTGGGGCATTCAGGGTTGGAGTGTATTAATACTCCTAACTGTAACTTTTGTGATGAACCAGGGCATCATTTTGCAGACTGTCCTTTAGCGTCCCATAATATGGATGATGCTGATTTTGCAGTACAGGATTTTTAACTTTCTACAGCTCGCTCTGGCCGTGGGCCCCTGGACCCCAAACCTCCTTGATCAACAGGGCTTGGGGTTTCTGTTGCACCTCCACCTGTTCCGCTCTGCAGTAATCCCTGATCCTGTTCGTCAGTAGGTCTTATAGGATTGAGCCTGTTGTCTGTATGTTTAAAATAATACAACTGACAGTGCCATGGCACTTCTATCTGACTGTTCCACATCTACTGTCACTGAGCAGAGGCCTCCGCTTGGAGAAGTTGGAACGCCTGACGATTCAGTTTTGGTTCTACCCTTTCCAATAAATTTGATGGTCTGCCTGTTGAAGGTATTTTGAGATTTGGACTCTGATGAGGCTCTCCAGACATCTTCACAGGTTGATCCTTGTTCTGATGTTGATCATAAATCATGGCCTCTGAGTATTGCTAAAGTTAAAAAGAAATCATTATTTAGTAGGACTGGTACTAGAAAAAGTACTCAAAAGAAATGAGCAATGTCTCCCCTTGTCCTTTTTTCTTTAATTTATGGGTTGTGAACTCCGCATTGCCTCATTGAATGTTAACAGCATCAGATCAGAAAAAAAAACGTTTGGACGCTTTTATTTTTTTCACGAATTCTGATTTGGATTAATTGTTTTTCAGGCTACGAGGCTTTATTCCCAAATTGATTTTGACTCTGCTTCCCAGGCTTGGTTAAGGGGAGCTTGTTATTGGTCAGGCGATGGGGGTAGTTGCTTGTTCTGGCCTAGGTATTTGTTTTTTTCATGCGCTATATCGGTTACTCAAGTAGTGGACCTTGAGCCCGGTAAGGTGCTCATTTTGGATGTTACTATTCAGGCTGCTGATTTTCGTTTAATAAATATTTATGGTCCACAGTTGAAATCTGATCATATTGCCTTAACATAGAAACATAAAAACATAGAATTTGATGGCAGATAAGAACCGCTTGGCACACCCAGTCTGCCCATTTCCCTACCTACTGGATAAGCTGCAGATCCTAGTTAACCAGCAGCCTACTTCTTCCTACCCCCACCCCCTAGAATGGCCTTATGACTGTCCCATGCATGCTTGAATTCCACCACTGTTTTTGACTCCACAACCTCCTCCGGAAGGCCATTCCATGCATCCACAACCTCTCTGTGAAAAATATCCTTAAATTACCTCTGAGCCAACCTCCATCTTCAAATTTTGCCCCTTGTTCTTGCACACCTCTGTTTTTGAAAGATGCTGCCTCCTGACTTTGTTGATTCCTTTGAGGTACTGTAACGTTTCTATCATGTCCCCTCTCCTCCTTTTCTCGAGGCTATACATATTAAGCTCCTAAGTCTCTCTCTTCATATGTCTTCCGGTGCAGACCCTGCATCATTTAGTTGCCCTCCTCTGACAGCCTCCATCCTGTCTATGTCTTTGTGGCGATTGTTCCCAGAACTGCACGTAGTACTCTAGATGGGGTCTGACCAGCTGTCTGTACAGAGGTATAATAACTTCTGTTTTCTACTGGTGATGCCTCTCCCTATGCATCCCAGTATCCCCCCAGCCCTCCTTGCTGCCCTCTCACATTGCTTGCCCACCTTAGGTCATCTGATATGACTACTCCCAGGTCCCTTTCCATTTTTGTTGTTAGTATCTCACCCCTATTGTGTACTTCTTCCTGGGTTTTTGTTTCCAGGTGCATTACCTTGCACCTCTTAGCATTGTATCTAAGCTGCCATACATTTGACCATTCCTCTAACCTTGCCAAGTCCCTTCTCATCCTTTCCACCCCACCTTGTGCATCAACTCTGTTGCAGATCTTTGTGTCATCTGCAAAGAGACATACTTTTCCTTCCAGTCCCTCTGCAGTGTCGCTTATAAAGACATTGAAGAGGACCGGTCCTCATACTGAACCCTGCGGTACCCCACTAGTAACCCCCCTTTCTTCAGTGTGGACTCCATTTACTATTGTGTCCTATTCCACAGCCAATTGTTTACCCAGGCTGTCATCTTGGGACCCACTCCCAGGCTGGCTAACTTGTATATTAATCTTTTGTGTGGGACTGTGTCAAATGCCTTGCTAAAGTCTAGGTAGGCCATGTCCACAGTCTTACCCCCTCCCTGATCTACTACTTTGGTCACCCAGTCAAAGAAATCTATCAGATTTGTCTGGCATGACCTTCCCGCTGTGAATCCATGTTGCCTTGGGTCCTGTGCCCTTCTAGCCTCTAGATACTCGACAATTCTTTCCTTCAGAAGTGGAACCTTTATTATGGAACCTAAATAATAACAAAGCTGTTAGAGGTCTTTTGCTGCATAGTGATATGGTAGAATTAATATCCATAGCATATGCCGATGATTTATGTGTCTTTTTAGCAGATAATCAATCCAGTGTGGCAACAGATGCTTTAATGCTTACATTCATGGACTGTATATGGGCATGGATTAATAAGTCAAAAAGTAAGTGCATTTTCCTTGGGCTAGGGATTGCCTTTATTCTTTTGTTATGGCAGTTCCAGTAGCCAAATAAGCTTTACATATATTAGGTATTTATTTTGGAATTCCTGATGATGTATTGTTTAATTGACAAGACTGCTTCAAGAGGCAAAGTATAGAGTTGCTAGATAGTACGTTTGGAAAATGTCCAAGTTAAAATGTGTATTTATGATTAAAACCTTTCTGCTTGGGCATTTTTTATATGTGTCCTCTATTTATTCTATTCCAAAATGCATAGAAACTTCTCTTTTGGAACTTTTTTTAGTACAGTATGGGGCAGTCTTTTGAACCCTATTAAAAGAGGTGTTTTGTACCTTCCAAAAACAAGGGGGACTGCTAATGGTTAATCCGATCTCTTTCTTTTTTTCTGTATTTGTTTATGTTAATTTAAAGCCTTTACTTAGTCATCATCCCAATCTTTGGGACCCTTGGGTGTTGGACAGTATTTCTCCATGGTTATTGAATTGGAAACTGGATGCTCCTATTGCCAAACAGACACATATTCAGTCTCTTCCCCCTTACTTTTTGGAGTGTTTTAGTAAACTAAAGTTGTGGAAAATTACTAGGCTTTTAATTACTACTTATACATGAAAATAATTCTGTTACAAGATTCAAGCACAGTTTTTTTATCAATACCTTCACTATACTGAGAGACCTTCCTCGGATTTGCAGTTTATTCGACTAATGCTGACTACTTCCTGTATTCCTCCTGCTATGTGGGAGGTTACTTGGTTGGGAGTTCACGGTAAACTTAATGTAAAGGGTAACTTGACGCATAAGAGGATTGAAGAGACGGTTTGTCCTCGATCCCAAACCTGTTCAAATATAGTTAAATCAATGGACCATTTATTTTTTATATGTCCCTATATTCGGCAATTTTGGACTATATGGGATTCCTATTGGTCATTTTCAGACCTTATTAATATTACTTCTGAGATTCTGCTGCTTGGTATATTACCACTTTCTTGGCATTGTTATGGCACTTATACTGTTCACTGTATTTTAAGTCATATTAAATATTATATCTGGCAAACAAGATGTCAGTAGTCCTTACACCAAAATTTTGTTTCTCCTGAACAGCTTTTTCAGAATGTTCTTTTTGCTATCGGACATTATAAACAACGTGAGACAGTTCAATTAACTGTTCCACTGTATAATGCTAAATGGAAACTTTTACATTGGTTAGACACTGGTTGATTTTTCCACATTATATTATGAGGTATTAGGATTTTAATTCTGTTGTGATGGGGAGTTTTATATAACTATAGAGTATTTAGTATTATACTGTAAGTTTCTTCCTTTTTGATTTTATGTTCCTTTCATTGTGATTAGTATTTTATATGATGTATTACAATTTTGTTTGATTGTTCTTTTGAGTTTTGAATAAAAAAAATTCCCCTACTCTTTTCAATAAGTGCCATGTGATCTTTAACATCCACCTGAACTACCACCAATCCAGGCAGATGGGACCTCCGTTTAATTTCTCATCCAAAAGACGGCACCTCAGAAGTGCAGCGCCCCTCTCATGATGCACTACAGTGTCAGTACTGGGATATTAATCCAAGTGCCAGATGTGGGAACTGAACCCTCAGCCATCTGATCTCCCAACCTCAGAGGCGAGTGTGCTACCTACTGAGCCACTGACACTGACACTGACATCTTTGGGTCCTTCCTCATATGTTCCACCCCCTTTGCAGTGTCCACCCTGTTGCAGATTTTTGTATCATTGGCAAATAGGTACACCCTCCCTCTTAAACCCTCCACAATATCACTGATGTAGATGTTGAAGAGGAATGGATCCAAAACTGACCCCTGTGGCACCCCACCCCTTACTCTTGCCATCTCAGAGTGCACCCAGTTTAGTACCACCCTCTGAGTTCTCCCTGCTAGCCATGCCTCCACCCAGTTTGCAATTTTCCCTCCTAACCCCATGCTTTCCATCTTGATTACCAACCTCCTGTGAGGAACAGTGTCGAAGGCCTTGCTGAAGTCCAGATAGGCCACATCCACTACCCCACCTTGGTCGATTACTTGAGTCATCCAATCAAAGAACTCAATTAGGTTGGTCTGGCATGATTTGCCCTTGGTGAAGCTATGCTGTCTGCTGTCCTGCAAGCCACATTCTTCCAGGTAATCCACCACCCTCTTCTTAATTAATGCCTCCATTACCTTCCCCAGCACAGATGTGAGGCTGACTGGATGGTAGTTCTCCTTCAGCTCCCTGCTACCTCCCTTGTGCAAGGGCAACACATTCACCCTCCTCCTCCAATCCTCTGGCACCCTCCTTGTATCCAGGGACAGGTTAAAGAGCCTTCTCAAGGGTGTGGCCAGCTACTCCCTCAATTCCCTGATCACTCTGGGGGTGTAATCCTTCAGGCCTCATTGCCTTTTCCACCCTTAGTCTATCTAGCTATGCCCAGACCCTATCCACAGTGAACAGGCTCTGATCCACCCATTTGCCTTCCCTCCCCTTAGACTTTAGCACCAGTCTCCTACCTTCTTCCTTCTCCTCCTCCATGAGTACCAAGCTAAAGTACTTATTTAATGCCTCTGCCTTTACATAGTCCTGCTCCAAGCTTTTCCCTCCTTCCTTCCTCAGTCTAGCAGTCCCCTGCCCTGCCCTTCTCTTCTCCCTCACATATCGGAAAAATGTTTTATTCCCCCTCTTGGCCTTTTTGGCTATTTTCTCCTCAATGGCTGCTTTTGCCCTTCTGATCTCCCTCCCTGCCAAACTCCTCCTCTCCTTGTAGTCCTCTCTATCTTCTCTCTGAGTGTCCTCTTAAATTTTCTGAAAGCCTTCCTCCTTCCCCTGACTGCACAAACCACCTCCCTAGTGAACCAGTGTGTTCTCCTTCCCCTCTTGCTCTTCCTGACCTTTTTGTGGGGACAGTACAGCTCAGAGGTTTGGGCACTGAGCTGCAAACCTGGAGACCTGGGTTTGAATCCCACAGCTCCCACTTGCTTACTGTGTGACCCTGAGCAAATCACTTAACTTACTTGTGCTCCCAGGTTACACCTGGAAAAAGCTTCGGCTTAGTGTGCCTTCCTGTTAAACAATTTCCTTTCCTTTCCTTTTATGTATATGTTCTGTTATGCCTTGAACCCTTCCCCTGATCCCCCCATGTGATCAGGGGATTCTGGAAAGCTGCAGGTTAGGACAATTTACAAAGTATGTGTGAGTACACGAATGGCCTCCCCCGGCCCTCCCCATCAGGCCGGTGGGCTCAGACGGCACAGTGGGGGGATTCCATGCTCCACTACAGCTAGTGGGTGTCATTGGAAGAGCATGCAAAATATACATCAGAGTCCTGGCTGCCCAATCCTGTGCACCCTTTCCCCGGAACTCTGCGCCTACATGAATGGCATGGAGTCTGGACACACCCTCACACATGCCCCATGACCAGCCACACTCCTACAGTAGCTGCCCAATCAGCCATGGAATCCAGTTTAAAATGGATGCAGGTCTCTTTCATGCATGTGTGCAGGGATTTGCAGGACCCCAGTGCGCTGTACTGTCACCTAGGATTGCCTATGCACCATGGATCTGTAGCGTGCAGGCAATTCACACTTATGTGCATAGACCCCATTGTTGTCCCATTGTCTCCATGTTCTAGTCTAAACCTCTGCAGCAGGAAAGGATATAGATCATACAGTTTTCAAAAGAGTTATCAACACCTCAAGAAGTACTTTATTTGAACACAAAGCAGCTTTATAATTGTTATTACCACTGTATACCTTATCCACATTATTTGTTATTGAGTTCATGTACATGAAAACAGGATATTTGTTCTCATTTTAATTTAGTAAACTTTATTAAAGTTTTATAATAATAACCATCCAACCATTCAAACAATGTACAGACATGAGTGAGCTAAAGTGAGGAAAATACCAGGCAAAGAAGATGTGCATATACAATAATATCTGTCATTAACTGTGAAAATTTGACATGTATAACAACATTCCCCCTCCCCACCAACCCCTCCCCGGTCCTCCCCCATGATCCACTCCCAATAAACCATGTTAATCGGATAGGTGTGCTGTAAGTCCTCATCACTGAAAGACAGAAGTAGCAAGTCATCGAGGAAAGTGGGATTTTGTGAAAGGCTAGGTGCCCCATAAGGATAATAATGTATGGAGTGGCTCATATATGGCATAGTAGGTCTGAAATCATTTACACATGGAGGCTATGTGTTTTTCCAGCTGGAGAGCAAGTAGGATCTCTTGAAGCCACTCCAGGAAGGAGGGAGGGATAGTATCTTTCCAGTGTCGGAGGACAATTCGTTTGGCAACTGCCACAACTATAGTGAGGTGGACCTTCCAGGTTCATGGAGTACTTGGAGGGAAAGTACCTAAGAGACAACTCTCAGGGGTAAAAAGATCATCCAAACCCAGCATGGGATCTAGAGCCTGCTTAATGCGCTCTCATAGAGGCCGAATTTTAGGACAATCCCAGATGAGGTGAACTTGGGATCCAGGGGTTTCCTGACACCTATTACATTCAGGAGAGGAAAGTCTGCCAACTCTATAAAGTTTTGAAGGGGTATAATGCATAATATTAAACTGCACTAGGTGCAAATGATCCTGATTAATAGACTTATAAAGATTAATCCATACCGGTCGGTGCAATGTTTGAACCCAGTAATAACATATGCCGGTGGGCAGGTGAGGATTTATAGCTTGGAAGTGTTTGTATAATGCAGAGACCATATGGGGCTGCCATGCTAGACCTCCAGATGCTCCAGCCTGTGGTAGGTGCCAGGGCCGCGAGCCTAGGAAATCAGTTATTACACTTTTAAGTTGAAGAAATTTAAAAAAAATCAGGGCTTTTTACTTGGTATTGGGATTGGAGAATGGAGAAAGGGACAAACTCTTCCTCTTGAAACAAGTCAGACAAGGTGCACTTTCCCAATTGGGGATAAAAAGATGACAGGGATGGGAGAATGGTCAATTTGAATGTGAGGATTGTGAAACAAGGGTTGATAAGATGCCGTGGACCATGAGAATTTTAAATATGATTGCAACTGACTCCAGGCTTTGAGACACCATTCAATGTGGGTAGTGAGCAGGGCTCTAGGGAGCTTTGAAGGTCACAAGTAAAGCAGGTTGGCCAGTGAACATTCTGTCCTACTCGCCACATCCCTCTCAAATTGTAGCCATATTGGGGTATAGTCATGGAGAGTAGTCAAGCCCAGTGTGTGTTCCCAGTGAAGTACTTTACTGGCCTGTTGAGCTCCATAGTAGAGGATAATGGATGGCAGGGCTGGACCACCCCCTATGCTTGGGGGCAGTCAATTTTACATCGGCTCTGTGAATAGTTGATGCCCTCCAAAGAAAGCATTACAGTATTCACTGTAATTGGGAAACCAAACTTTGGAGGTACAACCCAACATACTCAGAGGGTATAATATGCAAGGCAAGACATTCATTTTAAGAATGTTCAACCACCCCCATAAGGATAACGGCAGTGCAGACCATCTGTCTAGGTCTAGTTTGAGTACATTTATGAGTTTACTCAAGTTCTCCTTAACCATAGAAGAAAAAGATCTGGTCATTTTTATTCCTAGATAAGTTAAGGTTTTAGACTCCCAAGAGAGTCCAAGACTATGGATATCCTCTCTACAAACCAAATTATTAAGAGGAAAAATGTTAGTCTTAGAAAGATTTTGTTTGTAAAGGGATACCTGAGAGAACTCCACTATTTCCAGAAGTAAAATTGGAATGGAGATGTGAGGATTCTCTAGATGCAGTAATAAATCATCAGCATAGGCTGATAGGGTATAGCATTTGCCATCTATGGGGATTCCTTGTAGAGTGTTCAGATGGCATAATTCATTTAATCAGTGGTCTTAGTAGAAATTAAATAAAAGGGGACACAGAGGGCAGCCCTGCCAGGTACCCAGCTGTAAGGGAAAGGGGGCTGAGAGACAACCATTGAAGAGGACTCAAGTTGATGGAATGGAGTATGAGATCTGAACCCATTTATGAAGTCCGGAGGGATACCAAATTTTCAGACAGCCGCAAACAAAAAATTCCAACCCACCAGGTGGACTAAGCAGTCCTTATCTGCCGTCAAACTCTATGTTTCTATGTTAAAGTATGTTCTGCATCCAGGGAGACCAGAAACATAGGGGACCCAATCTCCCTGTAAGTGGAACATTTGTGTATTATTTTCCAGAGTTGGTCCCCAGTGAAACAACTAGACATAAAACCTACTTGCTCACATCCACTAAGTGGTCCCATGACAGGAGTTAAATGGAGGGCTAATATTTTGGAGAGAATCTTTACATCTGAATTTAAAAAGGAGATAGGATGGTAATTCTCAGCAAGCAGGGGGTCTCTTCTTGGCTTTGGTTTTAGGGTGATTAAAGCTCAAGGAAGGTGGGCTGCTGGCTCGCTTTTTGTGCCTCAAACACATAGTTAAATACTACTGTCAGCAGTGGGGCTATTAATGGGGCACAGGCTGAATAGAAATTATTAGTGAGTCCATCTGGGCCTGGTGCCTTGTCATGTGGGAGCAATTTAATAGCCTTTTCAACTTTGGCTATTGTGATGGGGGCACCCAGAGTCTCAGTTATCGGTGGGGCCAAAATGGGTATGTCCACCAAATTTAGATAACTTGCAATATCTTCTGAGGAGGGGTTAGAGCCTGTGTCAACAGTGCATAGCATATAAAAGTAAGAGCTGAAGGCTGCAACCATCTGCTTGGCATCAGTAATCACTGGGGAGGCTGGATGAGGGTGAAGGCCTGGGATAAATTTGGCCATTTCTATCTGGCGGAGCTGGAGGGCAAGGAGCTTCCTCACCTTTTCCCCAGCCTCCAAATATTTCCTTTTGGTGGGGTGCAGACCCAATTCAACCTTCTGAGTCAGGAGATCTGTATATTGTGCACACAGAGAATGCAGCTTAGCCCAACTTTTCTGGTGAGGTGGGTGTAAGGAGCATTCTACCTCTAACAGCACTTAGAATTCCTCATGCTGGAAGTTTACCCTCTGAGACTCACTGCAGAAAGGTAGATGAGTTCCCTCAGGGGGTACATTTCAGGATACTCTAGAGGTGTCAACCATTTCCACTGAACAACTATTGAATTCCAGAAAATTGATGATAAACTGGTGAATATGGGATGTTAACTCAGGGGACTGTAATAACTATGCATGAAGGTGCCACAGTATGTCTTGTTGTGGTCCCTGACCCACCAGGTATGAAACTCCAACTGGGGCATGGCCAGAAAGGACCCTCAGGTGGATATCCAAGGAAAGAGTTCCTGATAGACAACAGGAACTCACCAGAAAATAATCAATTCAGGAGAAAGTTTTATGGGGCAGAGAATAAAATGTGTATTGCCTGTGTGAAGGATTAAGCACCCGCCATACATCTACTAGTCCAAGTCCATCCACTAGATCCTAGAGTGCCCTTTGGGCTGGTGATAAACCAGACACTTTGGCATCTGACCTATCAAGGTTAGTCTGAGGGACAAGATTCCATTCTCCTCCCAGTAGGATAGGGAGAAGTGGAGTAAAATTTAAAAGGGGGAGAAACTGAGTGAAGCACTGCAGGGGATCTAGACTTGGACCATAAACTGAGCCAATCACAATGGGTTGAGTACCCAAGGTACCTTTCACTATGATGTATTGCAATACCGTATCCTATAATTCTTGGCTAAGCTGGAAAGCGATCCCCTTGGCTATTAATATACTGATCCCCCCCCCACACATTTAGAAAAGATTCTTGACCCATAGGCTTGGCACACCCACTCTCAACAAAATAGGGAGACATCATCCCAGCAGAGATGCATCGCCTGCAAACAGGCCACCCCAGCTCAAAGAAGCTTCAGGTGCCGCAATATAACTGAATGCCTGCACCTATCCTGAGCACTTTTGACATCCCAACTTATAAAATTATATGGACTGTTCATGATTTGTTAGTATCTTGGGACATTCTGACTGAGACAGGGCTGTTGCTGTTGTTAGAAGTTCAGTGAAAAGGTCCTGGTAGGTGAGCCCCCAATAACCACAACAAAAGACCAGAGTGGATCACAGGCAGTAAAACTGTAATCACACCCCACCCCTATCCAGTGCCAGACCCCAACGTATTAAGACTAAAGAATAACATACACAGATAACCACCAGAACTGTGGCCCCCGGTCCTAATGACCGATCTCCATAAAGAAGAACGTCTATGATGCTAAACATATTAACTGCCTACCCAGACAACCTCCCTCGCCCCCACCACCAATCTTACCCCCAAATGTTGTTTGTAAAGAAAGTAATGAATATTCAAGCATGCAAAATTTTACACTAATCACATGTGCTATTCTTAAACCAAGCCCCAGATAAAGGGGGTAAGCTGTAATATTAAACATTAGAACTTCCTCCCCTAAATAGTATTAAATCAATAAACAGCAGTGTATCCAAAATGAAAATATTGCTGCATGGAAATAATAATCAATAGCTGTACAGGAAATGTATTTTTTTTTTAAACTCTATGCTTCCCAGCCTTGGAACTCTCTCCAGCTATCCCCACATGTCAATCTCTACCTCCCAATCTGAAACTCACCTACAGGCACTAAAGTCCAATGAAACACCCGACACTGAGTCCGCCGAGAGCCTGAGAGAGGGTTATCCTGCAGAAGAGTCTGATGGCGGAAGTGTGGACTGATGTGGGTGGAGGTTTCGCCTATCCACGGTCGGGGAGTTTTTCCTTGAAATGTCGCAGCCCCAGGACTTGAATGTGCAATTACATCCTGCTCGGCATGCACATACTCCCGTACGCACCTGAAAGACATCTGCTGCAGCCCAATCCATCTGCATCTGCCAGACGGGCAGTGCTATCTCTCAGCCACTGCCAGGGGCTGCTACTGCACTGGCGAGAGCGAGATTCCCCTCCCTGAAGAAGGAGAACAGTCCTTGGGATGCTCAATCCTTCCTCATCCCCACCAACCCCCCATGACCTGTGCTCATTCCCAAACACGGGTCGCTGGCGTGGCGCAAGGTGTGGCATACAGTGCCTCAACTCTCAGCACCACTGGGCCAGGCCAGCTGTACAGGAATTATACCTAGTTTTTTGGACTATTATACCCTAAAGGGAGGTACAATATAATAAGGGAAGGCAAACCATGTAAACCATCAAGAAGCTAAAAATATATCACCCAAAGAACGATACATAAATGAAGTAAGTCTATGACTATAGGTACTTGCAGGAGGAACAAAACAAAGGCTATGAAGTGTCTTTGCACTGCAGGGATCTTTCAATAAATTGGGGAAAGAGAACCTTGCATGGTTCTCCTGGATCTTGTTATGCACCATTCTGCCATCTAGCTGGCATCTGCAACTGGAGGAAAGAGTCTATAGTCCAAGCTGCAGGGTTAAAGTCAGGATCGAGGAAACAGAGTTCTGTTTTGCAGGAGAAGAAAAGAAGTAAACATTGCTCCTACCATGAGCAAGGCTATTCAATTAGAATCCTGTCTGCAAGAGTGGCCTCGCCTCTTATTGGCACCCATATTCAGGAAACATATCACAGTACTAGATAGAGTTCATAATAGTCTCAAAGTCCATGTTAAGTCCATTGCTCACTGGCTGTACAAATATCTGGAAATGTCCTTTTTTAACAGTAGACAAGAGGCCAAAATTACTTACATCTGTATAGTTGAGTATGCAGTTGAAATCCAAGCCCAGGATTGTTATTTAAACAAGTCTGGGTATAACTTCGTGAGCTCACATCCCATGTCTGGGGAAGTGCTGAACAAGTCCACCAGTAACCTGGCCAACACCTCTTCCATCTCCCTCAGTACCCTGGGGTGAATGCCTTCAGGACCTGGTGCCTTGTCCACTCTTAATGTCTTCAGATCCTTTAGTACTCTTCTCAATCATTCAATCACTCATCCCTTCCCCCCTGACCTCATGTTCCCAGTCCAAGGAGGTAGTGGACCGCCCTTTTCCTGCGTGAACACAGAGCAGAAGTATTCATTCAGAGTTTTTGCTTGTTCTGCTCCCTTTTACACCCACCCCCCGACACTCTTGATCCACATTTTGTGGTTCCTGTACTGCCCTTATTCACTCACGTATCTAAAAAAGCACTTCTCCCTTCCCTTAATGCCCTGAGCCAGCCTTATCTCCCTGGTGGCCTTGGCTTCCCTAACCAGGTTGGTTACCTCCTTGTACCAACTTGCATACAGTTCCCTGTCCTCCCCTTCCCTATCCTCTTGAATTTCTGATATGCCACTCTCTTTGCCCTTACTCCCTTCAGCACTTTACTGTTTAGCCAACATGGCATCTTGCTCTGCTCTTTCTTGCTCAGTGTCCTGAGGCAAACCTCCATAGCCTCTGTTAGACCAAGTTTAATGACATCCTACTTTTGTTATGCATCATTCTCCAGCCTAATCCCCTTTAGTCGTCGTTGAAGTATTTCCTCCATCCTCCCGAAGTCCATCTGCCTGACGTCCACCACCCTTCTTTCTGAGCCTACAGCCTCCCTACTCAACCTGAGCATGAACCATACCAACTGATGGTCACTCAAATCTAGTGGGTCCTCCACCATTAGTTATCTCACTTCCTCCCAGTTCAATAGTACCAGGTCCAATGTATTACCTAGCTGACTTGGCACTTTGACCAGTTTTAGAAGACTATCCTGGAATGTGTCCAGGAGTACTTGCTCCCTGGAACTGGAGGTGGCTGGGGTACTCCAATCTACCACAGGCAGAATGAAGCACCCCTTGATCACCACACTCCCCTTCCTACATACCAACCTAATCTGTTCTGCTAACTACTTATCCAGCTCTTCGAACTGGGTTGGTGGTCTATACACCACCCTCAGCCTCTGCATTCTACCCTTTGAATTCAGGAGCTGCATACATAGTGCCTCTGTCCTCCATTCCTCTCCCTCATCTCTTGTGCATCTAATCCCATCTCTTAAATAGACTGCCATCTTTCCCCCTCTCCCCAACCCTCTGTCCTTTCTGTAAATGTTGTACCCTGAGATTGCCAGATCCCAATCCTGGTATTCGGCGGCCCAAGTCTCAGTGATGTCTGCAACATCCACCATCCCTTCAGCTAATAGAGCCTGGAGCTCAACTGTTTTTTTACCCGGACTCCTCGAATTCAGGGAGACCACATTTCACCCATTCCCATCCATCCCTCCATTCTGTGGCCCGTTAACCTGCCCCCCTTCTGCAGCCCACCCCCATTGCAGTCACTGTTGTCATGTAGGGGACAGTTTGTTCGGCTCCCCTTTCTGGTCACTCTGCATACTCCCCTCCATCAAGTTAAAAACCCCTCTTGAAACTATGTCTTTTTCCAACTTACATTTCAACACCCCCTGCCCTGCCCAACTCAAGTGAAATCTGTCTTTTGCGTACAGTTCATTGTTGTTCCTTGTATCTCCTCCATCCTCCTACCTGGCCATACTCATGAGAATTACACCACCCTCCCAGCCAGGAGTTGAACTCCATTATACTAACATACTGTTTGCCAGCAGATTAGGCCTTATGGTCTATCGAGTCTGCTCGAACCTCAGATCCCTAGTTGGGTGCCGAGGACCTCCCCCCCTTGTGTTCCAGAAACCCCTATCATCCATCCCCACCCCCTGGGACAGGCCATCATCTGATACATCCACTTTCTGTGTCTGTCCCACCCTCTCTTGAAGCCCTCCACTGTGGATCTCTGAACCAGCTCACCAGGCAGTGCATTCCAAGGGTCTCCACCTCTCAGTGAAAACCTCCTCCTCTTTCCCCTCACTTCTTCCACCTTCCAACTTCAAACCATGCCCTCTGGTGATACCTCCCTGCTTTAGTCTAAAGATCCCCTCCATGTTTGCCATATTTATTCTCTTGAGGTACTTGAAGACCTCAATCATGTTCCCCCTGTCTCTCCTCTCCTCCAATGAAAACAGGCAGAGCTCATCAAGTCTGTCCTCATACGTTAAATCCCCCAGCCCTCGTATCATCTTAGTTGCCCTCCTCTGTACCCTCTCCAGGCTGCAACCTCCATCCTTTCCTTTCTTACTTTGCTTGTCCTTGGAATCAGTAGCACCTCCAAGAAGGCCACTGAGCTCCCAATTTCGAACACAACTTCCCCAGCTCCACAAATCTATCCCTGACTGACTCCACCATGCAGCCGCAGGACATTAATGCCTACATGTACCACATCGTGAGGCTTCTTCCTTCCCAAAACACCTAAGAAGAGCCTGCCCTGTCCACTGTCAAGCCAGGTACAGGGTCCACCCATGTTCAACTGTGCCATTCACCTTTCCCCCACACCTGATCCATTTCAGGATAGAATCCCCTATCACTACAACTCCTCCCTTTTCCACCCCCCCTTTTGGCTGCACCTTCCTCCCATTCCCATCCTTCCCATTATCTTCAGCCCTTCCCTGCCCCCTAACTCTTGTACCTGTCCCCCTTTCTCTTTCCCCCTCCATTTTCAATCTGGTTAGATTGCTTTCAAAGCTAGCCACCACTGCCTTATTAGTCAACCCACCACCTGTGAAACCCTTCAGCCCGTTATGTACCATGTCACCCTCCCAGGCTGCAACCTCCATCAGTTGCCCCTTCTCTGTCCCCCTCACCCCCTCCTCTCCTACCTGTTATTCCTTCCCCCAATGTCTTGTAGCCTTCTCTCTCTGGAGCATTGACCACTGCACACCCCTATCCTCATGCCCACCTGTCCTCTTCCAGATAGTCCCCCATCCTCATTCACTTCTGATGCAAGTACCACTTACCTGTTGTTCAAACCTCCCCCCACCACCAGTTCTTGCCCCGTTGTTGTTTTGATACCACCCCATATTGCTACTGGACTTCCTCATCTTCTCTATAGGTCCTGCTACCCTCATCTGCCCTGTACACTGAAGGGGGTGCCCAGCCTTCCTCTACTCTCCCCCCACCCCTCATCCTCTTAACTCCCCCTCCAGCCTCTGGATCTCTTCCTGCAGGTCCCCTAGCCCATGACATATGGGACAGTCCCATAGCCTCCATCATGTGCCTATCCATACTGCCATCCCACAGCCACTGCAGTTTACTAGTCTGTCCCCCATGGTTCCCTTCTGTCCCATTCCATGGAACCAACCCCACCCCTCCCTCACATAGCACCCACCCCTGTCCTGCTGCCCTGAACTCCCCGATTTCCCACCACCCTCTGGTGACCCCATCTCCCCCTCCTGCTCGGCCCTTGAGCCCTTGCCATACAAAATGTAACTGCACCCCCCTCATTCAATGTCTAGGGGTCTTACCTTAATGCCTCAATTTATCAGTCATGAACATAGATACATAGATACATAGACAGTGTCGGCAGATAAGGGCCTATGGCCCACCTAGTCTGCCCATTTGAGCTTGTAAGTTCAGTTTGTTTTCCTAGAAGTCTATTTCCCCTTACCCCTGACCTCTAGAATTCCTTTATGTCTATCCCATGCATTCTTAAATCCCGTGATTGTTTCCAGCCCCACCACTTCCTCTGGCAGGGTGTTCCACTTGTCCACCACCCATTCTGTGAAGAAATTCTTTCTCATGTTTCTCTGAATGCCCCTCCTCCAACTTCATCCCATGCCCCTAGTCCTGAAACATCTTTTTCGCTTAAAATAATGTTCTCCTGCACCCTGTTCCTCCCTGTAAGATACTTGTATGTCTCTATCATATCCCCTCTCTCCCTCCTCTCCTCCAGGGAGTACATGTTCAGTTCCTTCAACCTGTCTTCATAGGACTTGTGATGCAACCCATGCACCATTGCCTGTGTGTGTGTGGTGGGTGGGAGTCATCGTGGGACAGGTAGGGACAACACGGTACATCACCAGAAAAAGTGACCATGGTGTGAGGAGAGAAAAGTCGCGACGCAGCGGGAGACGTCTCCTCAGAGACTGTGGTGTGGGGCCGATGGCGTGCCGTGGCGTGTTAGGCGACCCGACCCAGTCCGGTCCAGGTACCCCCCAAGTGAGCACAGAAGAGATGGTCGTTATCATCAAGGCCAAACAAGATTAAGAAGTGAGTGGCCAATGAAGGTGTGCTGTGCATGTGTGTGTGTGTGGAAATAAATTAAGTAGGCAAACACAAACCAACAAAATGGTGTCAAGCATGTCTTAATTTGTGTGTAAAAAAGGTAAACTCCACCTGTGTTCATTTACGACATAGAACAGCAGTGTATGTGAAGAACTAGTACTGTATGCAAGCTAAGGAATATTAGAACTAGAAGTTCAGGTACATCGGATCGCTGTATTTCTAAGGAGTTAGGTAGGGGTATACATGCATGCAAAAAAATCATTGGATCTCCCTACCAAACCTAACACAACACAACAGAGACTCGAGAGTCAGACACAGAGATGTGTGAAGACAAGTGAAATCACAGGCTGTATCCCCCAAAACAGCCAGGGAGGGACTTATAAACCTTCTGCTTACCTCAGTCATATCTGATCTAATAATAGTTCAAATCAGTTTGTTCTTTTCTGATGGAACTTAGAAGCTCTGAATGATGATGATGATGTTGATTGTAAACGCCTGCATTTTTTTTTCTACAGGAGATACAGCTAACTGTATTTTCTATAGGGGTTATAGCTCATTTGAGTCACTACATTTTATAATAAAAATACATGTACTAGTTTGTTCGCCTGGCTGAAGACACTTTGATGTGGTGGTTAGGCTGCAGAGCTGTGAATCTGAAGACACAGTGACACAGGTCTGATTTCCACAAACACCTCTTACTCCTTGTGTGAACCTGAGAAAGTAATTTAATTTCTTTATAATCACTGGTTGCATTTTACAACCTGAAAACTGGATTGTTGTTCTCAGTTATGTGACAGATCCATCACTCAAGTCATGTATGATTCATGCTGGAAACTGGGTGGGGGACGACTCAGTTCCAGCAGTAAAATTAAGGGGCTTGTTTTTATGCTCCGTAATATTTACTTAGTTTAGCGACTTAGATCGCAGGAGGAACATTAATTTTCTTTTATGTCCACCAGAGGGAGCTGGATGTTTATATTTTATTTTATGTCCTGCACCAGCTAATTAAGCTTTTACAGATTATGATATTATTTTCAGGATGTCGGGCAAGAAATTTTGAACTAGTTTAGTGAGAGGATGGGCTGATGGTCTTTGTGTAATTTTTCCTTGTTACAGCAATAAGGAATTGCCAGCATTATGAATATGTGTATATGATTACTCTAAGTGGGTGTAGCACAGAATAGGGCATAACTCCTCTCCCCCCTCTTCTGGAGCCCACCTATTATATGTGCCTTTTTCCCTTTAGTTTAATACTCTTAAGTCTAGGTACTACCTCGTTTTTCTACTTTTGTTTAAGAGAATTGGAGTGGTACTGTGGTGACTATATAGGAAACCTCTGTTTTTTTTTTTTTTTTTAACCGATTCCCTCCCTGTTCTTCTTCTGAGGTTTCCTAACTGGGGTTGATGCTACGAGCCGTGGAGGTCCATAATCTATCACGCGGCAATGAGTTAGCGCCCACACGATTATTCTCAGCTCCATTGGGGATTGTAACCATCTGGTGGCGCATATAATATCATGAACATACAGCCTTAGCACCTGTTAGCTTCAGCACATATATTCTTTTTATACCAGGGTTCAAGACTTAGCAGGTTCACATGCATTTCTTTGGACTGTTTCTTATTTTTATTTTCTATGAGGAGGGGAGTCCTACCTCTATGGTGCACTATGAACCAGTGTAGGAGGAGTAGGCTTCGGGCCTGGGGGGTGGTCCTTAGGATGCTTATTAGAGGGGTTTAGTTGTGGGGGGGTATATGGTTAGTAGAGTTAGGTTTATCAAGGGTTTGTTTATAAGGGGAACAGCTATCCAAAAATCCGTCCAGCGGTAAGGTAGTATAAATGGCTATTAGTTTGAACCTTCTTTCATGGAACATCAAAGGGGGGAAGATAACTGTAAAAAGTTTGTAATTTTGAATCACTTGGCCCTATACAATCCGGCAATCGCATTTCTGCAGGAAACCCACGTTCTTTCCGATCGCCTTTCCCATTTCAAGAAAAAATGGGTGGGCCAAGTGTTTGGTGCTGGTTATTCCTCAAGCAGCCGGGAGTGGCAATTTTGATAGCCCGGGGGGTTCCCTTTATACACTCAGATATAATTGCTGACCCGAATGATAGGTACATTATTGTTTTGGGCAAACTTGGAGGGTTGTGTCTTGTGCTGGGATCAATTTATGGACCCAATATAGAGTCTCCTTCCTTTTTCACCCAGTTGGCAGTGATTTTATCTCCCTTTAAAGAGATGCCACTCATACTGGGAGGTGACTGGAATCTAGTCCAGTCTGACAGATTAGATAGGTCTATCTGTAGGAGGCTGCAATTTTCCCCGGCCCAACAGGCATTGGCTGAACTCATATCGTTTCTAGGACTAGTAGACCCTTGGAGATTGTTCAATCCCACAACTCGAGAATTTACTTTTTTTTCCGCGGTTCATAAAACCTACTCTAGGTTAGATTATTTCCTGGTGAGCCAGCAATGTGTTTCAGGGGTGACGGAAGCAGTTTCCCTCCCTAGAGTAATATCTGACCATTCCCCTGTCAAAGTTGTTTGGGCCCTGCCATCCATTCCTAGGAGATCTTACTCATGGTCCCTAAACAATAATATTTTAAAGGACTCCCAAGTTCAAAGTAGATTCTGAACTTTCTTGAGGGAGTCGATCAAATTAAATTGGGGATCAATCATAGCCACAGATCAATCATGGGCAGCACTTAAAGTGGTATGGAGAGGGGAGTTAATTAGAATAGCTTCTGTAAGTAAGGTGAAGTATAACCGAAATATGTCTAATTGTTTAAGAAGAATAAAGGAGCTGGAAATTATACAAGAGAGGTCGAGAACAGAAGACCAGGAACAAGAATTAGTCACGTTGAGAGCGTGGTATGCTGGGGCTCTGAGGGAGAAAGTAGCTAACTCAACTACCAGATCTAAAGCAATGTATCTTGCCAGGGCAGTAAAGCTGGGAGGCTGCTGGCTTGGCAATTAAAACAAAAATTTGAAACTAAATGTGTGACGGTTTAAAGCACCCTGATTCAAGTGAGTTGGTTACAGATTCTAAAGGTATTTTGGAGATTTTTGTGGATTTTATAAAGATCTGTATTCGAGCCAGCCTGTCTCGCAGGTGCTTATTAAATGCGAGAGTTTTTGGCTGATATATCACTCCCTCATCTGACAGAGGACTCTAGGCAGAGCTTAACAGAAGCCTGCTATTGATTCACTTAGAGTAGATAAGGCACCAGGTCCGGATGGTTTTACATCATTCTTTATAAGCTATTTAAAATAGAAGTTGCTCGCTGCTGAACCAACTCTTTACTTATTGGTTTCAGCACAGAATCAAAGACAAATCACTTTTCTGCTAGAATAATTTTGTTACCTAAGCCGGGTAAATCTCCAGACTTAGTAGGAATTTCAGACCTATCTCCTTACTGAACCTGGATGTTAAAATCTCCGCCAAGATACTGGCCTTTAGATTAAAATGTGTCTGGAGGGAATTGATCAGTTTGGAACAGGCTGGTTTCGTGGAGGGTCGCACCTCGGCTGATCATTTTAGGAAATTGTTTTACTTAATTCCTGCGTCTACGGACCCTGGTATGGAAGCATCCCTGGTTTCATTAGACGCGGAAAAGGCATTTGACCGAGTAGAGTGGACTTTTATGTTCAAGACCTTAGCTAAATTTGGTATCCCCCAACAATTTTTACAATTAATCAAGATTCTCTACTCGTGTCCAACTGCCAGAATTCAGTGCAACAATTTAATTTCTGCTGCCTTTCCGTTGTCGAGAGGAACTCGCCAGGGTTGCCCTCTGTCGCCCTACTTGTTCAATTTATATATAGAACCTCTAATAAGACCTATAAAGGAGGACCAACAAATTCAGGGTATTAGGATTGGCGGACAAGAGCACAAACTGTCGGCGTTCGCAGACGACTTATTACTACATATTTGGGATACAACATCGTCTCTTCTGAGAGCCCTAAGTCTTATTGCTGCATTTAGTGACTTATCTGGTTATAAATTAAACTTGGCCAAAACAACGGTCTATCCTCTGTCCTCCCACCTCCAGAAAGGGTGGTGCTCATCCTTAGGTCTCCAGTGGCAATCTAGCACCTTAGCATATTTGGGTATCCAAATCTCAAAATATCTGGAAGAGTTAGCTCATTTAAACTTTAAACCCATTGTTAAATCCATCAGAGAAGACCTGGAGAGATGGTTGAACCTTTCTTTGACCTTCTCTGGGAGGATTAACACAATTAAAATGGTGATCCTGCAGAAGATCCTTTATCCTCTCCTAAATTTAAACATATACCTCTCTAAATCTTTTTTCAGGAACCTATACAGATATTGCTCTGATTTTATATGGAAAAATAAACCTCCACACAGGGCCTATTCTAAACTATGTCGGCAGTGCAAATCTGGTGGCCAACAATTGCCCGACTTTTTTATATACTATCTAGCAGTACACGCGGCCAGGGCCGCCTTGTGGGCGGGTAAAATTGAAACTCCTTCCTTGGGCCTTGTGTTAGATTGGGCTATAGCCAGGGATCTTAAGTTAGACCTAGAATCCCTTCTGTACATTCCATGGGCTAAAGTGCCCAGGAAAATCAGAAATACCCCTCTAGGATGGGATATTAGGGCTATTCACCAACTATACTCGGGACTAAAAATAACTCCGCTTTATGATTTTTCTCAACCCCTACTGAGGAACCTGAACTTTTTAATTGGTAACCAGCCTATTTGTAGATTCTATCCAACAC
Source organism: Neoceratodus forsteri (assembly GCA_016271365.2). NCBI lineage: Eukaryota > Metazoa > Chordata > Ceratodontiformes > Ceratodontidae > Neoceratodus > Neoceratodus forsteri. The sequence goes on from CM028130.1 coordinate 2,746,037, forward strand.
CTCCTCCAAGATTCGGGTTACAGATTTTATGCGGGCAACTCCATGCTTCCGCTTCAACATTAGCGGTAAAGTTTGGGGTTAAACCCCAGTCCTTGTTATGGTTGGCCCAAATCTGTAGTAGCATCAAATCCTTTTGAGTAAGGGTAAAAGATTAGATCAAGCCGGAATCTGTGGAGTAAACTGTGTGAAATTTGCCTATCAGGTAAAGCCGTTTCCAAAATCTATCAATTTATTATAACTAAGATGGACCTTAATTTATCCCCGATTCCCCTCTATTGGAAAATCAATATGTCTCTAGACTGGTCCGAGAAGGTTTGGGAGAAAATCTGGACAGATATTCATGCATTTGTTAAGCAGGATAGGTTAAGAGATATTCAGTTTAAGTTGTTACATAACCTTTATTTTTCCCAGGCAAAACTACATCGTTTGAAAGGCCAATCTTCTCCAGCCTGTGGGAACTGTAGTGGCTCCTTAGCTACTACATATCATAAGATGTGGTCTTGCCCCAAAATTTCTGAGTTGTGGGAGATGGTCAAATATGGGTTAAGACCTTTGTAGACCTTTCAGCTTTTTAACCCAGAGACCTGCATTTTGGGATGTATAGACTCATCCCATATAACATGCAAAGGGTTTAGATGGCACTAGTGGCGCTAGTCACTAAATTAGTGATTTTGCGCCATTGGCGCGATGAGTGGACTCCTTCCTTCAAAGAGCGGTGGAAGAGTTCTTGAATGCCCTAAACGCAGAAAGGGCGGTGTATTTATCTGTTAATACATTGCCTAAGTTTCATAAGTATTGGGGCGGTCTTAGTCAAAGCCTGAAAGATAGGTACGGTTATTAAGGGGGTATTCAAGCCCAATTCCCCTTTATCTTTTCTTGGTAGTTTTTGCCTTCTCTTTTCCCACTTTTCTTCTGTCAATGCCTTCTGTATCTTTATAGGCGCTAAGAAACCTGATGTAATTAAGGTCTCTTCTCCTTTCTCAATACTCATCAGTTTCTTCCCCTTTCCTAATCCCAGTATATGTTTATGGTTTTAGCTTCTATTTATTTACTACCTTGTAAAATGACAGTATGACTTTTATGGATAGCTGGGGGTAGGAGGAGTCTTTGTTTGTTTGTTGCTTTGTTTTTTTGCAATTGTTCTGGATATTTCATTTTGGTTTATTGTGCACTTGTTACACTGATGTAGGTTTTTAACTTACCACAACTTGATGTGCACATTGTTTTATAATGTTTTCTTCAATAAAGTACAGTTATTGGCAAAAAATTAAGGGCTCAGTTCCAGGATTAAAATGGAGGACAGTTCCAGTGTAATCCTCCACCAAAAGACGAAACTGAATATATCATGTGTTAAAATACAACATACAATGAGGAACTGTGTCCCTCCCCATACCCTTGTCATGTATGTTCAGATTCTACATGAAAGATGGTAGGTTCCCCCAGTGAATTATGACCATTTGCAGCACTGTATCTGATTGAGCAACAAACTGATGCAGGCCAAGCCTATCAACAGAATGAAATACTTAACCACTTCCGTTTTTTCACAGAAGAGCAGAGAGGTACAACTTAACTTCTGTGTTCTACTACTACAACCAGCAATTACAAAAAAAAGTGAAGTTTTTTATCGCCATTTTTGGCTAGAAAAGACACACTATAACAAGACATAGAAACACAGAAGTTGATGGCAGATAAGGACCACTTGGCTTGGTGTGCTGTTGGCCCACCCAGTCTGCCCATTTCCCTACCTAATGGATAAGCTGCAGATCCTTTCCATTTTTGTTGTTGTTAGTATCTCACCCCCGATTGTGTACTCTATTGTTTGTTTTAGGTACCTCCCAGGTGCATCTTGGGAGCACAGGGAAGTTAGGTGACTTGCTCATAGTCACACAATATGCAGGAGGTGGCTGTAGGATTAAAGTCCAGTTCTCAAGGTTTGCAGCCCAGTGCTCATAATCACTATTCTTTATTGCCTCTCCTAAAGTATGGTAACTTGCTGATGCTTCGTTAATCTTTTTCTGTACACACCCTCATTGTGAGATAAAAGCAATAAGACACAAAAATATGGGCTCGGGCTGAGACAACTGCCCACCGAGGAGCGTAGCAAGGCCCAATGTAACAGGTGGGGCCTTACAGCCCCTGGAAGGGTGGCTATCTCTGCTTAGAGCCCTCCCTTTAATGTTGCATTGTATATATAAAATGGGTTTGTTCATTGAGAAGTTTAAAAAAATAAATAAATAAAAATGTTAAAAAAAGTTGACATCTTTTAACAAAAAATAGTCCTTCCATTGGTGGTTTGTCACAAGGGGTTGCTGTGGCCATTTTTTTCCAGTCCCTGCTGCATATAATGAGGACCAGGAGTTTTAAGATGCCTCTTATTGGTGTCTGGTGGTTTACTTAACATTTTTCCCCGACTCTGCTACCCGATTGTAGGACTGGGAGTAATTATCCGTGTTTACGCTGTTGTCATGAGTGTCGTAATAGGGCTGGGGGATTCCCAAGTCCTCTTCCAACCATTTCACATTTGCGCCCTTTAAGCCTTTCAGGTATTTACTGTCCTTTCAAAATTCAGCCCATCATCACTGCCATTAAAAACTCTAGGTACCCTTTCAAACTTCAGCCCAGACCCCTCCCCAAAACTTTCTGCAATGTTCACACACCCTTGGTTGTGGCAGTGTTTCCCAGTCCTACCACCTTCTGTGAGGACCAGGAGTGATTTATGTTAAAAATGCTTTGGGCGACCGCTTCTCTGAATGTGGCAGTCAGTTTTGTGCAGTTTGTTATTATCACATGCAGCAGATGGTGCACTGCTCCACGGCTTTATGGTGCAGTTTAGGAGTTGGAAATGAAGTTGTAACAGGCTGCCTGGTAGGCAGTGGTTCCAGGTTATAAGTTAATAGGCCTCTGAGGGATGTATCTTATGGTACATACACTCTGAGCCTGAGGTCTAGGCTAGAGGACCACAAGGTGAAACTGAGCAGTTATGTCTGCCCAGACCTCAGGAGATGAGTCTCTTATACCATACCAGACATCCCCGAGACTCTCTTAAATTTTCTTACTTACAGGTTAGTGTACACTCTGTAAAAGATGCACCCAGAGTAATTGTAATTCAAGTTATACTTTAGAAATGTGGCAATTCTGGATATTTCTTATTCAGTGCACGTCAATACAAATTACACTTAGAGTAAGAAACAATCTGATTTGCTTGCAGACATATTGTGGTTTGTGATTTATGTAACCCCTGTGCCAAATTCGGGAGTTATGATCAGAGATGCCGTGTCAGCATCAAGGAGATGCACGCTCAGCTGGGCACTGCCCAGGCATCATGTGCATGTTTTTTTTACTTTCAAAGCTATTGAAAATCTGGCATCAAAATACTGCAGATTTGCAAAGTTACAAACGTGCTTGGAATCTGCACAACGCACGCTGTAAAACAGTAATTTTTTGGTGTGGGGAGGCATGGTACACAGTGGGTGGGTGTGGGTTGTGGGAGGGGGCAGGGAGACAACGTGGGACGTTTTTTGTTTTACAGGGTTTAAAAAAGATGTCATGGGACGGTTTTCATTTACTGTAGGATTTGGCACGCTGTGGTGGGCCCCAGCGTCATCTCTGTGTGTGTGGGTAGGTGTGTGTGCTTTTGCTGAAGGGGATTGGGCACCTACGTTGGCACATAACAAATGGGGGAGGTGCATGATGCCGATGGATTGGGCTCCCGTCGGCAAAAATACAGGGGTTAAAGCCAACAGGGATTGGGCCCCCATTGGAAAAGAGAAACTGGGGGGACACATGATGCCGAGGGGGATTGGGAACCCCCCTCGGCAATCATGAAGGGGGGGCACATTATGCTGAAGGGGAGTGGGCTCTCCTGTCAGCATTGTGACTGGCAGCAGTGGTGGCAGTCAGTGCCGCCACGTTGCCTGCACTATGGGAGGCATGTAATGGTCACGCTGCATGAGAGCGAAGTTGCAGCAGACCTTTTCTTTGTTGTGATGTCCACATTATGCATGCATGTGGTCAGTGCCTCCCGCTGCCTCATTGGGGAATGAGGGACGCACCTTCTGATGTGTGCACTGCATTGCGTACCTAGAGGCCGCTCCAAATCTGCCACTAGCACAAGATGTTGGCTCTACAAGCATGAGCCAACATAAAAAATGTTACACTGTGTGTTTGTGGGGGGCATGTTGATGTGTGCTACTATATTTACATTGAATGTTGTATGCCACAACCTAGTAGCACCCCTTAGAAGAAATGTGAATGCTAGTGTGTGAAGTAATGTAACAGGTGTGAGCATGCTGTTATGGGAGTCTGTGGTGCTATTTCTTAGCATCCATCGATTTTAAGATCAGCATACTGGTATGGACACTGGGTTCTGTTTATTGTACTGTAAATGAGCTGCAACTAATTCAGTAATTTATTGCATTTTGCATTAGTTGCCCTGCTCTGGATTTCATCATGTCTATGTCCTTGCAGAGATGGGGTCTCCAGAACTGGACACAGTACTCCAGATGGTGTCTCACCAACTGTCTGTACAGAGGATAACAACTTCCTGTTTTCTGCCAGTGATGCCTCTCTCATACATCCCAGGATCACCCAGCCTCACTACCACCATCTCACATTGCTTCCTAACCTTCAGGTTACCGATAAGATTATCCCATGTCTCTTTTCATTTTTGTTGTTGTTACTACTCCCCCCATGTAATCTTCCTCTGGGTTTGTGTTTCCCATGCAGTTCACAAAGCTGGCCTGCATCGACCTGCCCCAAACGGGGCTTACGTCTGCAATGCACTGCTGTATGGCGGCACAGGCACACCATGGGTGACTATTTGCCCACCATACACCCCCGAGTGTGCCCCTGTATGTGTGACCTCAATTTAAGTGGTCCAGTGACACCCATCACAGCTCCCAGATGCCATCTATGTACCATGTTGGTACCCCCATCCTGTCATCTGGTGTGACAGGTGTGAAAACACATTTCAAACAGGATGTGAAAATGACAGTTATTCTAATCATGATGAGGTGTGGAAAAATGCCAATGTTGAAAATCTGGTCTAAAAAGAAAATGTTATGGTGTGTGTGTGTGTGTGTGTGTGTGTGTGTGTGTGTGTGTGTTGATTGTCTCTGATAGTGTATTGGGGCCACGGATAGTTTTGATAAGCTTAACAATCTTGACCACCCCATCCTCCCACCACTGCATGCAGCAGCACAGTGGTGAGCTAATACACCCTACCTTGTAGAAGAATGTGCACCACGCATTGTGATTTTGTCAGGAGAAACATTTATTGCAAGACCAAACAAGTTTACTGACATTTGTACTACTGCTATTTAAAAATGCTTTGCCATAGTCCGTAACAAGGAAAAACAGGTGTTTGCAGGAAAAAAAACATCCAGTTCCCTCATTGAGGTCACGTAGCATACATCCTCAGATTCGGCACTCACATCTGGACTGGAGGATTGCACCTTGATATTTGTATACATCAGGTACTGTAAATTGGGGCAGGAAAAAAGGCATTTAGTATTTAATGTTAAAGGAAGGAGCAATTACTTTACAGAGCTTGTCACTCACCAGTAATTTCCAGACGAGGGAGTCACTTATTACAAAATCGGTCAGTGGGTCTCTTAAACTTATTAACAAATTTTCTGCTTTGTCAAAATTGACTGGTGTTGTGGCACTGCTGATGGAGGGGATGCTTTGTACAGAGTCACTTTGCCTGCCAAAATTGAGGGAGTTTTGCCACACTTGGGTAACTAACTATTTAAGCAGCATACCACGACAGGGTGTGGGTTATGCAGGGAATTACCCACACCTGGCATGGTTTGGCAATGAGGCCATCGGCCAGTTTGCTAATCCAGGTCAGGTGTTGGTAAATCCAGCATAACCTACATGTTATAGTGTCATATTGCGATTATGCCATGGTCACACATGTTTACAGATAGTAATACACACTATGAAGTATGAAATACTTTATTGTTTAAAACAATTGAAATCCTTTACATATTCTTGCACTGAATAATAGTCCCACACATTTTCTTATTTTTAGTAAGATAACATTTTAATTACCTTTAATGGCACGTTACTCAATATATTGTTGGTTGTTGGTTTTAAATTTATGGAACTTCCATAGTTGTTTAACAAATACCTGTCTATGATACCAAGAATACCATATAACAGTACCGATTCGTATTCTGATCTGTTGTTACATTTTATTTTGTAGATAAAGTCGGCCACATGACATACAGTTCAGCGATTGGACTGGAGTACCAGTGATGGTATTGAGGTTCCTGTACATCTGACAGGTAAGACTTTAGCAACCGAATGTCAAAATATTTTTTTTTTGTTGTTGTATTTTTTCTGCTATGCAATGCTAGGCTGAAGTTTTCACATTCAGAGACAACAGGGAGTTTGAAGCTAGGCCCATAATGGTGAACGCTATCATCAGTTAACTGCTATGAATGGAAAGTGTTAAAACTGTATGCTACCAGTGATCATGCTCTGTTTAGAACATTTGAAGGTGGTAGCATTCCTTTCTATACAGCCACTGTCATGACATAGATGAAATAGGTTTATAAGCTTCTGACATGTTCCTTAAGCAATATACCATGACAGGGAGTGGGTATATTGGTGGATTTACCATGCCTGTTGTAGTTCGGTCACGAGGCGCAGCTGAGTGACTTAACCACGCCAGAAGTGGTAAATCCACCCATATACCGACTCCCTGTCATGGTATATTGCTATTATACAATGCTCAACTTGTTTTTTTGTCTTTATAATGATATAAAACTTTTACAGTGGGTATACTGGAGGATTTATCACTGTCATGTGATGTGTTTCAACCAATGAGGTTACTGGATTTTCATACCCCATTGTATAATTAAGTATGGGGTACAATGGCATGCCAGTGTCTCAAAGGGCCTGGTGCAACCCCTTTCTGTGCACCATGTGTTTTTCGCAAGGGAGGGGTCACCCCTGGTGTTGGGAGTGTCACTTGGGCACTGGGGCCCTCTTGTTCCTGAATCAGGTAAATGGTAAAATGCTGGTTAAGAATGTAAAACTAGTTTCTCCCTCTGGTGTGCAACATAGTCCCTACATGGTCCTCCTCATTGTCCTTCTCCAGAATAATAATACTTAAAATACGATATACTCCTTGTCTGAAGCAGTGTAGATGGTGTGTGAGATGATGTTAAGAACTTTTAATATATGGATCATGCATTTAATGTGCTTGTAAAGCATAGAAAAATATCACTCACGAAGTGAGGATACCATACTTTGAGAGTGAGTGATACTATCATTCAGGACATGAACGATAGTTTTACCAGAGAAGGTCAACAGTGCATGCAACACTCTCTGCCCATGTCCATTATTGTCTTTATATACAGGAAGGGATTGTGTGTGTGTACATATAGCTATTGTATGTTGAGGTATGCTGTAAGAACAAGCCAGTAACAGTAAACTTTTATTCTTTAGGACAGATTGTGCTCACGAGCAAGTGAACAGGAAGAACAGAGGTAGACAGTGCTGAAGCCAGGACACCTAGGTGAGGTCACAGCCAGACAAGTCATCAAAGACAGTAAGATGTTTAAGGACAAGGAAGGCTGCTCACAACTTCTTGGGAAAAAGAGAGCATCAGGATGGGAAAGGCAGAAAGATGCAGAAAGGAAGAAACTTTTACAAGCTGGAGAGGACTGTAAACAGCGAAAGTTTTCATTCTCACAGACCAGTGTCTCTCAAATCTGGATTAACCATATCAGTATGTAGGGATGAGTCTAATGTTGGGAGTAGACAGTCATGTTCTCAGTTTAGTAACATAGAGCTGTCTGAAGTTGATACTGAATGTAATGTAATTCCACTTAACGATACAGCTTTTGAAAGTGATTTTGATACTGTTCCATCATACAGTTCTGCTAAGGGTGTAAGTACTCAGCAGAGTCCATTACCAACAAATAGCATTAGCACTGCTGAACAAGCGTCAGTATTGTTGGCAGCATCTACTTCATCACTTAATAGTATTGTGGTGACAGTGCAAGGTCCAGCAGAAGCTGAACTTCATATTGAACATAGTCAGGTTCAGAGAATCCAAGATGAGGAAGATGCAACTACTAGTGATAATGGCACTGATAGTGAGGAAGATGGTGATAGAAACATAGACAGTAGTAACCCAGTAAATAGAGGCATAAGTGTTTCATCTCAAATCCATTTCATCCACCTCGATTACATGCCACAATAATGGAGAAACTGCAGTTTTTAAGTAAACATCCAGTACTGCCCTTTGGTCCAGACATTCCATTTGATCCTGTAAGGACATACCATAGACAAGTTAGCGGTAGTCATCAGAACATTGACAGAAAGTGGATCTCCTTCTGTAAGGATAGTCGCAAACTGTTTTGCAGCATTTGCATGTGTTTCGCTGAGAATCGTGAATTACCATTTGCAAGCACTGGGGTTTCTGTTTCAATCAAGAGTGTTTATGTAAAGATAGCAAAACATGAAATGTCCTGTAGTCATTCAAGTGCTATAGCTGGATATCTGGCAGCCAGAAATCAGAAAAATATAGAAAGTAAAATTAACTGGGAGCTTGCTGATGCCCGATACCAGCAGGTAAAAGAAAGGTGCTTTTTAAGTCAAATCGTTGAAGTCGCACTTTATATTGGAAGGTAAGGAATAGGATACCGAGCTCATCGAGGTGAAGAAGCTTACAGCCTTGAAGATCCATTAACAAATCATGGAAATTTTCTGGAATTGCTGCTTTCCTGGGCCAAGTTTGATGCAGTTTTAGACAAGCATTTGAAATTGGTAATCACTGCCAGTATGAAGTGGAAAAATGCATCTGTGAATAAAGCATGTAGTTCTGGAAGAGGAGCTGGGCGTGGTTTGCTTGTGACATTTTTTGTCCAAAACAACATTCAACAAACTTCTTCAAATAGTTTGTCAGATCATTCAAGAAACAATTGCAATAGAATTAAAAGAAGTTGGGTACTACAGCATAATGGTTGATTCCTCTTAAGATGTCAGAGTAACAGACCAGCTCGCAGTGTGCGTTCGTTATGTGAAGAACACTGAAGTGAAAGAAAGATTGTTGAAATTCCTGCCAATAACCACATCGTCCAAATCTCAGGATCTGTTTGACTTACTGAAAAGAGAGTTGGAGGAAAAACTTGGCCTTTCTATGAAGAAAATAGTAAGTCATGCTTTTGATGGAGCACCTAACATGAGTGGTGTCAAAAATGGACTTCAGAAACTAATAACAGATGTAGCGCCTAAATCCATTTTCACTCATTGCTACAGTCATGTTCTCAACTTGGCCTTATCTCAAGCTGCAAGTGCATCCACTTCTGCTGCCTCACTTTTTGGTTTGTTAGAAAGACTGGCCACGTTTACTTCAGATTCATATAAACGCACCAATGTCTGGAAGAGAACATTGAAAGAATCTGCATCTGTATCAGGTAGTGAAATGCTCCTGCATCTTCAAAAGATTGTCAAAACAAGATGGTGGGCAAGAGAAGTGGCCCTTGTGCACATTTTTGATGGTGCAGCCACTCCCACAAGTGAAAGGAAGCGATTCAAGATTCTAAAAAGAACATTAATGGTAATCAAGAATGGAACAGAGGAATTTGATACGACAGCTAGATCTGAAGCACAGTGCTTACTTAACAACTTATTGAAATTTGACACCATCCTCACAGGATTTGTATTCTTGAAAATATTCTCCCTTAGCTCAGGTGCAGCTGAATGCCTTCAGTCTTCATGGTTAGACTACTTGCAAGCATGGAACCTACTGTACAACTTAAAATCAAAGCTTGTTGACCTTTTGGATCAGTCTGATGCAATTTATGATCAGGCTAAACAATTTGCAGACATGATCGATCAAGAGATGGAACACTATTCAAGAAATGAACTATATGGAATCCAGTGGTCGACATCTCTTCCAGAGACCAGGACAAGGACTCGTAAACACATGCCAGGGAGTTTGCATCTGATGAAAGGGGCCATATTGGAGATGCCAGGAAAATGTATGAGATTGAGAGCTACAAAGTCATTTTAAACCATGCCATTACAACACTGGATGATAAATTTATTACCCATGAAGCCTTGATGAAGGATGCGTCACAGCTGGATCCCAGAAAATATTGCATCTTTTTCGAACCTGGATTTACATTTCAAGCCGGAGCGATGCAGGTGATTGCCAGTATGGCTAGTGTAGATCCTCAAGGACTACAAGATGAACTTGTTTCCTTTGCATCTAGCTACAGTGCATTATCAGCTAGTGCTATACAGCAACCAAGAAGCCATACTGGGAACAAGTATCATAATGTACAATTAATATCCGAACCATAGAATGCTATATACACTAATCTTGAAGACATGATAGAGGAACCACCTGACACTGACGAGCACCTTGCTGAGAATACTGAAAATTCATTGACTGAAGAGGTATTGCACTGCACATTAAAATCACAAAGGTTATGTAAACAGTGCATCTAATGTGCGTTTTCTGCTGCATACTCATTTCAAGTTCAAGTTTATTGCAGGAAAACTCCATTGAGAAAGCTCATTCACAAGGAGGTCCTGTGACATAAACACTTAAAATACAAACATAGATAGGTAATAACAGAATATACATGAAATGCACATTACATGATACAGGCTGGATATACATACAAGGGTACCACATAGGGTGACCACAGGTGGTAAACACTAATATGACACAGGGAAGTGACTTACAGGTTGCATACTGATAAATGAAACATGATGACTGGTGTGTGCAATACATATATTTTGGCAGCTAGAACAAACAACAGACTACAACTGATATGGGGGGAGGAGTGATTTGATGGAGTAGCAGTGGAGCGTAAGCATAGATAAAGCCAGGAGTAGAAGGGGAAGGGAAAGCAGTTAATATGACAAAGCAATTATACCTTACCAGTGGATAAATATGGCACACATGGGGAAGGAAGAGACTTAATGACAGTTACAGGTGTCTTTTATTTTGGCTGTACTTAGCGATTTGTAGAAGTTTATTGAAACTGTGCTAGTTAGTTTCAGTACGGTTTGTAATTGGTTCCAAATGGAGGGAAGAGCATACGCAATAGCACGTTTACCAAAGGAGGTCTACGTCCTTGGTATGCCAAGCATAATAAAGTCTGATTTTCTTAACAAGTATGCACTATGTGAGATACTAATAAGTGAAGAGAGATAGCTTGGCAATTTCTGCAGGAGCAGTTTAAGAGTGCATAGCCCAGCATGGAGCAGGCATGTAGTAGTAAGGATGTCCAACCAACAGCTGCATATAAGTCACAGTGATGCGAACGGTAAGGGGAGTTGGTAATGAACCGTAATGCATGGTGATAAAGGATATCCAGTTTACTTAGATTTGCAAGAGTGGTGAAGGATTAGATTACATCGCCATAGTCGAGTAGGGGGAGAAAAGTGGCCTGTACAAGCTTGTTTCGAGTTTCAAGGGGGAAAAGGGGCCTATTTCTGTAGAAGAAACCTAGCCTTGCTTTTAACCTTCTAGAGACATCTTTGACGTAGTCATTGAAAGATAATTTATTGTCGATCCAGATACCCAAATATTTAAATTTGGTTACAACTTCCAGAGGCTCATTTAGCGTGGTGACAATGAAGTCTTGGGCAAGGGCATTGGGGGGGCCTGTGACAGCACTGTTGGAGAATATCACTTTAGTCTTCTTAGCATTGAGCAGAAGCTTTGCCTTTATTAGATTATGCTCAAGTTGTGTGAAGTCCACTTGAAGCACTCCCTTGACTTCAGATAACAATGAGCCAGAAGTATACAACACAGTATCATCCGCAAAAAAGTGCAGATTGGACGTAGATATGTTAGCATCTAAGTCATTAATGTACAAAGAAAATAAGATAGGGCCTAAGATGGATCCTTGGGGGACTCCTTTTGCAACTGGCAAGGCAGAAGAAAAAAAGCCTTCCACCTTTACCTTTTGGGATCTTCCAGTTAGGTAGCTAGAGAACCACTGGGTGGTATGGTATGTTGCACCCAACTTTGCAAGGCAATTGACTAATAGTTTGTGATCAACAGTATCAAAAGCTTTGCTGAGATCCAAAAAGACTTGCAATTCATTCTGCTAAATATGGATCTTTGGTGTGTGCATTGAAAGTACTGTTGACCTTGTCATACACACAGGTTTCATGCCAGCGCAGCTTTTCAATTCTGAAGCTAATCAAAACACGACTGAGGTCTATTTTGAGAGAGGATCATCTGATGCTGATGAACATTGAAAAAGACATTCAGATCACACATGATGATGTGATTAATAGATTAGCAGACTCCTCAGAAGAAATGAGACATTTACTGTACTTGTATGACTTTCACCGAGAGACCTAATAAAAAAACATGTATAGCACTCTTACAGGGTCAAATGAGAGAGGCTGGACCATACTTCACACATGCATATGCAATATAATGTAGTGTTACGTAGAGTGCACATCATTCTGTTCCTACTTGATGATTGGCGGGTGGGTCCCTTCCAGCCACCACTAAAAGTTCATGACATGTGTCAGATTATTAACATGTTTACTATGCCACATAATTGAAAATAAAATGCTGTGTTGTTATTTACAACACAAGTCATGCCAAGTGTAAGGAGGAGGTCATGGTTACTTATCACTTTAGCTATGACCTCTTTCTTATGTGTTACACGGTAATAGTCACAGGCTGACATTTACATTACATACACAGTGTAATGATGAAGGTTAAATGCATTCAGCACTATACACTGTTGACAGTGCCATACCTCTCACACCTGTGATGTTTGTTGGGATCAGCTGGGAACTGCATGTTACTTATGAAGCACCTATGCTGTTGTTAACGGGTATCACTTGAGCCACAGCTATTGACAAACACCAGGCTACATCACCTGAATGACTACAGGGCATTTCTCTACTCTGGCTGTACTTGTTGCTCCCTCACAGGGAGAGACAAGTGACAGTGCATTACTTCTGAGCTGTGAAGGGAAAACTTCATGCTGCTCTTGGAGGTAAGGAGCACTAGGAGGTACCACTGGGTACAAACGGCTATCACTTGGGCCGCAGCTACTGCCAAACTCCCAGCTACAGAACTTGTATGACTACAGGGAATTTCTCTACTCTGGCTGTACTTGTTGCTCCCTCACAGGGAGGGACAAGTGACAGTGCATTACTTCTGAGCTGTGAAGGGAAAACTTCATGCTGCTCTTGGAGGTAATAAGCACTAGAAGGTACCACTGGGTACAAAAGGCTATCACTTGGGCCACAGCTACTGCCAAACTCCCAGCTACAGAACTTGAATGACTACAGGGCATTTCTCTACTCTGGCTGTTCTTGTTGCTCCCTCATAGGGAGAGACAAGTGACAGTGCATTACTTCTGAGCTGTGAAGGGAAAACTTCATGCTGCTCTTTGAGTTAATGAGCACTAGGCAGTACCATTGGGTACAAACAGGTATCACTTGGGCATTCTTGCAATACCCCACAGGTTCAAGGTTCAAAAAACTGGTAATATTTTCTGGGATCAGATCCATGGAGTAGGCCAGTGACAGTTTTTGTTCTGGTGCATGGAAACTTCACAGTGGCTACTTCCATGGTCAAAACTAAATAAGTTAAAATGAATACACAGCTTTTCCTTACACCAGTCCCACTAGTATTACCCTGCAAAGTCAGCAAGGTCTGCTGCTGACCCTGCAGTGTGTTGGAGACAAAGCTATTTATTGGAATCAGCAGTAGGTACAAAACTTTCATGTGGGGATGGGGAATGGAATGCTGACTGATTTATTAATTAAAGCAGTTACTTGACAGTTTCCCATGGTGCAGTTCAGTTTCTATGCCTCACACACACACACCTGGGAGGGTTACGTCAGCCCTTGAGGGTTAGTAGTGTGCAGGGCAGGCAAGCTTCACTGTTGGAAGTACACAGGTTTCATGGTGAATTTGGCCACTGCAAAATTTAAAATTAACATCTGAATACCATTTCTCATGTTCCCTTCCTACTGCATCTTTTATATGCTAGATTTTGTGATGCATAGCAGGTACAAATCTGCTGCAGTTGTATCTGTAATTAAATGTGTTGACCTACCAGCAAGATAAACAGTGTGTGAGAGGTATGGCTGCAAGCAGCAGCATCTAAGAATTCCACTGTCAAAAGAACATTTGGACATGTAAAATGTGAACTAATCCATAAAGTCCATGTTATGTGTGCAGGCAGTGACTAGTCTGTGAAAGCTACATTCAAAAACATGTTCAAATATAGTTATTGCTTCATCTTTCATTTAGTTTTGTGGATGGTGTATCAGTGTATATTTCTGATTTACACACCATGTTTTTATTAAGTCAAAGAACAAACTTTATAACTGTCATGTAGTTTAAACGTTATATCCTCAGGCTGACTCTTTCATGACTGTTGCCAAAAATGGCATCCAGGTGTTACAGAACTGGAAGATACACACCTAATACATCAGACACTCTTTTGAAATGATGCAGGTCTGGCTTTACATGACATTGTGATACTGCTAGCGGCTGTGACAGTGGGCAACATTTGAAAGCTGCTCAAAGTTTAACAGCATGCAGTGCCTCCTACATGTAAAGGAGAGGTATTACATATAATATTTCACTTCACAGCACAGAGCTACTGCACTCTCCCTTTGCATGATGTACCCTACCAGACCATTTGACAAGTCCTAGTTGTAGGCAAATGATGCCACTGACACAATTAGTTACATCACAATGCATTGCAAGCCATATAACCCCTTGCTTGTCCACTTCACATTATCTGAATGTTTTATTATGGGTGTTGGGACTGCAACGAGGGCTCAGTTGCTTCAGTTTAAGACATGTGGTGGCTCTATTGCTTACTTACTGACATTCACAGAACATAAAATATGTACTATATATTTTGCTTATCTATGGCAGAAGGCTACAGGACTCAAGTTGTCTGCCTGCTCATGCCATAATGTGTCAGAAACTTGACAGTTTTGTGTGAAAGACTATTTCATCACGTATGTAACAATACCAGCAAATGAATCCAGTACTTAATATAAAGCTACCAACCTAGGTCCTAGGACCAAATCACTTGCAGTCAATATTCTTAAATTCATTTATTTTTGTAAATATCTTTTTATCTGTACATGTCCTTCACATGTGTCTGAACTTTACAAAAGTTTTCTTTATGTGCATCACTCTGCAGATTTCAGTAAACTATATTAATCAAGTCATTGTGTGTGTTTTCATTTCTATAGCTGTTAAATTAACGGGCTGATGTTTAAAATATTGATATGTTAATCGGGCTTAAAAATGTAGTATTAGAAGTTCAATTACTACTACTGTTAGAACAACAGTCACGTTTCATGTAGAAATGTTCTGCCGACTGGCAGCTCATGCAAATGTGGCCTGTCCTCCTTTTGTAGCATCCTGGCCTGTGACCTGGCCAGTCTGCCCCTGGGGGTAAGTGTTTAACTGGTGGCTCCTGTTACTGCATTTGTGAATAGACAAAGGAGAGAGAGAGAGATGTAACAAATGTTTCAGAAGCAGTTATGCCAGATCTTTTTTATTGTAGTTTTCTTTACTTGCTCTTTCTCTTTTTATTCTCTTTCTAACAATGTCTTAGAACACCAGCCTTAACAAATTTCAAAATATTTGTACACGCATTTTATTAGCATTGATGAAACCACCATTTTGTATACTGGGCCAGCCTAAATACCGCTCACATTTTGTAAATGGATAACATCAAAAATTCTACCCGTATAACTTAGAATGTTACAGGCCTCAACCACAAGCTTAAAAGACACACAGTAATTAGGCATCTTAAAAAATTTTACCCAGATATTGTATTTATTTTAGAATCTCATTTGTTCCAGGAATCTATTAAGCTTAATGAGAATAGAATTGTTTGGGCAAGTATATGGGGCAGGTTTAAATTCTAAAAGGGCACGGGTTTTAATACTTATAAAAAGGGGGCTCAATTTTCAGATTAAAACTGTTTTTTCTTATCCATGCTGATACTTTGTAATCATTGAAGGGAAATTAGAGGAAGAAGAGGTGGTACTAGTAAATGTATATGGGCCTACAAATTCTACACATGAGGTATTTGCTACTTTAAATTTCACATTAAACTCTTACACAGATAGTGCAATATTTTTAGCGGGAGACATTAATAGCATTCTGAATCCATTACTTGATAGAACAAATACTAGGCATAGAGATACCAAAACAGATAGAGACTTACAAAACGTAATGGGTACTCTAAACTGGGTTTACTTGATAATGGTGAATGCCTTAAGGCGATCACCGTAATCACTCAGTCAGAGTGCCGAAAACATTTTCGGTACTCTGACAACCCTGGCACCGCAGGACAATGGTGCCAGGACAGTATTTTACTGCTTTCTGTGGGGGGACTGTGCCCTCCCACATTCCCCTATTTAAGGATTCTCCACTCCAGGGGGAGTGCATGTTGGGGTGAAATCAGGAAAAAAATGAAGGTTTGGTCTGGGCACAATAAAATCGCACCAGTGCCTGGACCTGAACCCAGAACCTCTCCCACCGCAACCACTTGCCAACCCCTGATGTCATGACGGAGCTTGGCCAGCCACTGTAATGCCACCCTCTACCGCCTCTCCACCACCTTCCCGCCCACGCTCACAATACTCGCTCCCACCCCGTGCATGTACATATAGTGACATCCTGTCACCCAGTTCGCCCACAGCCTCATCTGTTCATCCTACCTTCCCCATTACCATGAGGGATTGTGCTGGGAAAGAGTCGCCATTACAGACAGTGCCCTTCCTCATGCACCTACCTCATGGGTTACCCTCTGCACTTGGTAAATGTATGGAGAGTCTTCCATCCTAGAGATGAATAGAATACTTTCTGCTCAGAATTAATGTAATTCTTGATCTAGAATTGATCAGATATATGTTCCAGAGGTCATGGTAGATAGAGTAGTTAAAACTGACATATTGGAACAAGTCATTTCAGATCATTCCCCAGTTTTAATATCCCTTTCAGAGCACACTCCAGTAATTTTATTGGAAAGATGGAGACTAAACAACTTTCTCACTGAGGACAAAGAATTCATTGATAAAATTAAAAAGGAAATTAAAACTTTTGGGAAAGTAATGATCCAAAAGATACTGCTTGGATTAATACTTGGGAGTGTTTTAAATGCTACTTAAGCGGCTTCCTTATTAGCAGCTCATCAGCTATGAACAGAGAAAAAAAGAAAAACTCTTGAAAGAGATTAAAGATATAGAGATAAAACTAATCCCAGATCAATCAGAGGATAATTGGGCTCTCTGGTCTAAATTTAAAGCAGAATATTTTGAGTTAATAAGGGGGGAGACGCAGAATTTGCTATAAGAAGGTAAAAACTAAACTACATTGACTCGGGCTACTAAACTACTAGCAATTAGATTAAAGCAAAACAAAGGGGTAACCAGAATAAGTAGAATTAAAGAAATTGGGAAGCATAACCTTATAACAGATAAGGGTAAAATAAAGAATTTGAAAAATTCTATCTGGAATTATATCATAATACAAATGACACTCCCCTCGAAGCACTTACAAATTTCTGTAAGGGAGTAACTATACTTAAAATATCAGATTGTTTCTAAATAAGGCTGAATAATCCCATTAGTGTACCTAAAATTATTAAAGCAATATAGGCCCTTAAGAAAAATAAGACTCCAGGTCTGGATGGTAATTCCATTAATTTTTATCATAAACTATATGAGGACATTTTCCCATTTTTGGCTAAAATGTTTGAAGATGCCTGGGAGTAAAAATGCCTTCCTAAAGAAATGATGAGAAGTCTGATCACTTTTATTCCCAAACCTAGAAAGGACCTAGAAGAATGCAAAAAATTACAGGCCAATATCTTTGATTAACAGTGCTGTTATGATATTAGCTAAAATCCTAGCAGATAGAGTAAAACACTTTATGCCTACACTAGTATTGTGTACAATAAGCAAATGGGTTTTATGAAAGATAGATTAGCAGCTGACAACACTAGAAAAATGTTCCACCTGCAACAAGCTGCAAATAAATTAAAGATAGACTGTGGCCTTTTATCATTAGATGCAGAGAAGGCTTTTTACAAAGTATTGTGGTCTCGAGGGGGCGTAGCTTGGACCCAGAGGAGATGGCAGTCTAAACTTTTATCTCTGCCCCAGCCTGACAGGATAAGTGGTTTAAAATGTCCTAAATGCTGGACTAAACCTAATCTAGCACTCCCATGCACCTTCTTCCGCCTCTGTCACCACCACTGAGATGTAATCTGGTGAGCCACGCTCTTGTTCGGTACCTAATGGGCCACAGATACTCTGGAGCCGACGCATAGTAGTAGGCCGTGTAGGCCCGAGTTTGATAAACCAGTGCTGTCGTACTTTGTCCCCCCCAACGTGATCGAAGCTGCAGCATTTCTGGTCTCCCCCTCCCTCCCCTAAGTGACTATCAGGGCAAGTTCAGGGAGTATTCCAGAGTCAGTGGGGATTACTGCTGTTCCCCCTGAAGGAGGGGACACTGAACCTGTTGTTTGCTGGTCGTAGGAGGTTGTGCCAGACATGGAGCCCACGAGCTGCAATATGGCTGGAGCTTCTCACAAAGCTACTCCGGTCTCTCTTAGTCAAGTGCAAGTTGGTGAAGCCCTGGCTAATATTACTAAAATGATGGAGGCTTTACTGAGCAGAATGGGCACAAATGGCACCTCGCTAACTACCAATGTTGCAGATGTATGTCTGTTAGAGGACCAGCATAACGTTTTGGAACAATGGACAGAAGAGTTAAAGAAACAGCATCTACATGTCTTACAAAGGCTTTGGGACCATGAGACCAAGCTATCCCGCTTACAGTACAGAGCAGAGGATCAGGAGAACTAAAGCAGAAGAAACAATACATGAATTCTAGGGGTACCTGAAGGAGTTGAAGGACCTAATGTGGAAAGATTTTTTGAATGACTAGATACCACAGCTCCTGAGTGACCAATGGAAGGAACCAATTGGGGTAGAGAGAGCCAACCTTGCTTTTGGTAACCATAATAATACCAAAGGTCCATGTGCCATTATAGCCTCTCTGCTATGCTTCTCGGTTAAGGAACATCTACTATGGGCAGCTAGAGACTTATGAGAGATTGAATGGAAGGGAAATACCATATCTTTTTACAGAGACTTTACTCAAGAAGTGGCGGCAAAACATAGAGCATACAATCCTCCAAAAAAAACTCCTTGCAGCCAACTCAGTGCAATATTGCTTCAATGGCCTTACTACTTTGTACCTGAACAGAAATGGTCAGTATTTCCTCATCGAATCCCCAGGAGATGCAGAAGCCTGAATCCAGGCCCACTGGCCGGGCATGTTACCATGAACTACATCCCCCAGATGCCTCTGGGCAACTAGGAATCAAATGCCTCAGGGAACTATAAGAAAAGGAAGTGGTGTACCAGGGGACAGGAATTTGCATCAGAATGGCACACCAAATAAGGATTCCCCCATTAGCAAACAGCTATGGACCCCACAACCTCCAGGAGACAAGATGAATAAAGTCTGGGCTGATACTCCTAATGATCAGGAGGCACCAACTAGTAAAGTGCATAACAATAATCTGGATGATGCTGTTAATCCACTGCCTGCCAGGTAAAGGCAGCAGCCTAGAAGTCCCTGCTCCTTGATGTCAAATGGTGTAGCAGTGTCAACCCCTGCTATTCAGTCTAGGGCCACTACCGCAGCCTGGAGCAAAACCACCCAGAAGAATCAACCGGAGGAAGAGGCTGCTGTACCCTTGGAGTATCTGACTCTGTTGGACTGGGCATCTGAAATGGAAGTTTATGAGGAAGAAGCTGCGGTAGCTGACAGCTTGCTGTAACCGGGCTTGAAGGCATTTGCAAAGGCCATTGCCTCGGGTGTTAGCCCCACTGACTCTGGACTAATTTGTAAACCAAGGGATTCCATAATGCCCTCTGACACTTAGGGCATTTCAGCCTTGCTGTGGGTTTTTCTAGTGGGAAATAGCCCCTGTGCCCATTAATATATCAGGTGCTGGAAATGCTATGCCATGTGTAGAGTTCTGCCTGGGCAATATCTTCCATTTCGGCCACTTGCCTCCTACCAGGGATGCAGATCTTCCACCCCATCCCCTAACAGATAAAAAGTAGCAGCTGTAATGGACCCCCCTTCCCCTGGCGTGATGCTTATAGACTGGGAGGGTGTGAATCTTTTACTTAGAGGAATTCCAGTAACTAAGGTGGTCTACAGGGGTGGACCATCATATTATAGTAAGAGTATGCTCAAACAGAAACAATTGGCAGACCATCATCCCCTAGAGATTAGCTTCTAGAATGGAGGAACATTACTATTTGTCAGGAAGAATACCCATTTGCGTGTGGCTGACAGAGGCCCCTCTCTCCTCCTCCCCCATCCCCTACCTGGGTGACCTAAGATCACCAGATATGCTTAGACTCTCCAGATTTGGTGTTATGGAGTCAGACTGGGTCAGGTCATCTTTACTGGGTGTGACCTTTCCTGTTGCTCTTTTGTGGTGCCTGAAACAGTGTGGCTCATAGGGGTCTTTTACCTCTATTCACATGTACACCACGACACCACCAACTTAGTTAGTTTTAATAACCCAAGATAAACAATACTATTTACATTTTACTGTTTGATAAACTCCTATTATTCCATAATTATTGTTAAGATAGATAACTCTTTTTGTTTCTATCCTTACTCTGCCTAGGTATCTAACCAACATAGACAAGATCATCTGTTGCTGTTTACTTTTTCTCTCATCACTCTCTTTTTCGAGGTTTCCCTCATACCCTGCAGTTACAGTTTACCTTTTTTCTGTTGCACTGAGTGTACCTAGGCCTACTTCCAAGGTGAGTACTTTTATACTTCTATAAGTATTCGAGGGTGAACCACCATGGCACGACTACTGCAGGCCCACAAGGGTGAAGGTGCGTCTCCTGGAATGTCAGGGGACTCAATCACCTGGCAAAACACACTAAGGTTTTGCAGTTCTTAAATTCCATGGGGACTAATGTGGCCCTGCTCCAGGAGATGCACCTCACCTGCCAAAAAGTTCAGTGGCTAAAGAAATTTTGAGTAGGTACAGTTCTGGCTAGCTGTGCAGCTACAAAGTCAAGGGGGGTTGCCATCCTCCTTCGGAGGTCAGGACGATGGTCAGTCAAAATCCAGCATCAAGACTCTCAGGGGAGGTGGTTAGTGGTCAGGTTGTCCTACCCGGGTGGCAAAGTTATAGTAGCCAATGTCTATGGCCCTAATACAGATTCCGGGGATCTCTACTCTGAACTGAACCAAGCTTTAGCACAACTTTCAGAAGAGGAGGCAGAGATCCCCACACTATTGGGTGGTGATCACAACATGGTTCTAGATGTTTTCATAAACAAATCCATCCCCACACCGCAATCTCATCACAACGTTTTTGCTACCTTGAATACTCTGATGTCAGACTGGGCTCTAGGAGATCCATGGAGAAACCGTCACCCACAGGGACACGACTATACCTTCTACTCTACAATGTGCACGGTACCCACAGTAGATTAGATTTTTGGTTAGTCAATCATGTAGCAATGCCAGGTGTGAGCAATGTGACTATAGGTAACATTCTGATATCTGATCATGCCCTTGTTGCAATCACTTTCTTACTGCATTCCTTGATTTGAAACGCTGCCTGAGTGAGAACCCCCCTTCATTTTTGCTGTTTCATGAGAGAGACTGCTGTTTAAAAGAGTGACTGCCTATACTATCAAGCTCCAAATATTTTAAAACATCTGCTGAAGTGTGCATAGGGTGAGAGACTGTCGCAATCAAGTGTTGGAAGCCTTACAAATGGCTGTCTTCATGGAGGAAGGACTGGGGAGTGAGCTGTGAGGTCATTGTTGGAGGAGGGGTTACTGCACTTATAAAAGCCGCTGCTTGCAAGTCGTGAGTGCGTAAGCGTTGTGAGTGGCGCGAGCACCACTCGGTGCATAAAATTTGTGTAGAATTTAACGGCAAACTTCCTAGGTAATTGTATTTTTATAAGGCCTCACTGTTTAGTGGATAATTGTATAAAAGGTGATTAAATTAGAGGTATAATTTTTAGCAGATATGGGGGTACTGTTTATAATGTGTTTTGCCTGTATTTTCCAACCATTGTTAGTGTTAGAATTGGGCTGTACAGCTAATTGTGAGGGCACTTTAGAGCTCTGGACTTTAGTTGCTCATGGTGGTATTACCAATGGGCAATTATGTTCAGAGCATAATATTCTTTTTTTATATGATGGTAAAAAGTATTATGAAATAGGAAGTTATTATATGGATTTTAAGTTAAAGAAAATGTGTTGGTTACAGACCTGTTATAATGTGGGGAAGAAATATATTTTTAATAATGGGGATAAACAGAAATTCCCTCTTGGAAAATATGGGGATAAAAGTTTAGGGGTTAAATGGTTATTATTGATGTTATTAATGTTATCTGGAACAGTGCACCGTAATCCAGGGCCAATTAATTATATAGATAAGGGTGTAAATTCTTTTTTGAAAATAGGTCATTTAAATATACAGAGTTTATTACCCAAAAAAGATTTATTAGAAGGATGGTTGGTTGAAACTTCTTTTGATATTTTGGCTTTGACAGAGACCTGGCTAACTGATAGAGTAACTGATGATGAAGTTAGGATAGAGGGGTATTCTGTATATAGAAAGGACAGAAAAGGGAAAAGGGGGTGGTTGTTTATTTTATGTTAAGAATAATTTATCAGCTAATATGAATATTGTTGGTCAGGATAGCTGTTACTATGAGTCTTTGGTAATTGATTTAGTCTTAGGTGGAAATAAGGTGCTCACTGTAATTGATGTGTATGTACCTCCTTTGAATGTTAGTAAAGGAATTGAAGCTTTTTCAAGATTTATCTTTCCTTCCTCTAGAAATTAGTAATCTTAGGTGATTTTAATTTGGATTGGTCTTCAAATCAAGCAATTGATGTTAGAAATTTGGTTCTAGATTTAGGCATGTTTCAGTTGGTGACTGATTCCACTAGATATAATTATCGAACTGGGTATGAGTCACTAATTGATTGGATTATTACTAATTGTCTAGATCATGTAGTAAGTCAGGAGTTTATTCAGATTGTCTTAGTGACCACTGTGCAATTTATTGTGAATGGTCTGTTAAACATTTTAAAGAACCGAATAGAACTTTGCAGTATAGGAAGGTTTCGGACCTTAATTTGCAGTCTTTTCTAGATGAAGTTCAGCTAATCGACTGGTCTTTTTTAGATGTTATTGATGATATTGATGATGCTTTTTGTAGGTTTTGTAGTTATTTTGTTGGCATTTGTGATAAGTTGTTGCCGCTTAAGACTGTTAAATTGAAAGCAGAGGAGAAAATATGGTTCAATTGTGAACTAAGGAAAACTGTAAGGGATAGAAATAAGGTTTGGAATAAGTTTAAGAAGTATAAGACAACTGGTATGCAACAGGAATATAAGAGATTACATAATTCATGTAAGGCAAATGTTAGGAAAGCAAAAAAGGACTATTTATTAAATAAATTGGGTAAGGGGTCATATGATACTAAGGCTCTTCGGAAAGTTTTGAATGATCTAATGGGAAGAAGTAAGGGTTTGGATAATATTACGTTGCAATTAGATGGACGATTGGTTAGTGATCCAATTAAAGTAGTAAATGGGTTTAATGCATATTTTACTGATTTGGAAAGGTTTAATATTCAAGGACGTGTTTCAAGTTTAGAATTAGAGGAGTTACTTGAGGAAAATTATGTGGAGGGGGGGTGCCTAAATTTCATTTTCGGAGCTTACTGAAAATGAGGTTTTGATGTATATTTGAAGACTGATCCTAGGCCATACTTAGGGGTGGATGGAATAGATTACAGAATTTAAAAAAGTTGGGTCAATGATTGTTCCTATGTTGACTAAAGTTTTAATTTTTCCTTGCTAATAATATATATCCTTCAAAATGGAAATGTGGTGTTGTAAGGCCAATTTACAAAACAGGTAGTAAATTAATGTTAATAATTATAGACCTATAACGCTATTGGCTCCTTTATCTAAATTATTGAGAGAATAGTTTCTGATCAGGTTAAAGCCTATTTGGATCAAAAATTTTTATGGCCTCCTGCACAACATGGATTTAGGCAGGATTTAGTACTGAAACCCCTTGGTGAGGTTCACGGGCAGGTGTACAATGCCTTAGATGAGGTGAAATAGTAGTTGCTGGCTTTGTGGACCTCACCAAGGTGTTTGATTTGGTTGATCATAGGAAGTTGTTAATGAGTTTGTTGGAGGTAAATTTCTCAAAGGAAGTGATATTATGGTTTAATAATTATTTAACTGGTAGGGTGCAGAAAACTATGATGAATGGTGTGTTATCTGATGAGGGTATTCTGATGTGTGGTGTTCCCCAAGGGTCTGTATTGGGTCCTTTGTTGTTTATTTTTAAATTCTTTGCATAAAGTATGTAAAGAAACAGAGCTTATATTGTCTGCAGATGATGCAGTTTTATTATGTATTGGTAATACTTTACAGGCTGTACAGCAAAGGTTACAGGATGATTTTAGTTTGATGCATGGTTGGTTAATGGAGCAAAATTTAGTGTTAAATCATGTAAAGACAAAATGTATGGTATTTAATAATACAAGATCTAGTGTAAATTCTGAGCTAATTCTAAAGGTTAATTTTGGGAATAATATAGAAAGGGTTACTGAAATTTGTTATTTAGGATTGGTTATTGATTGCAATTTATCATTTGAAATATATATTCAGAAATTAATAGGTAAGCTGCATAGAAGATTGGGAATGCTTTATAGATTGAAAAGGTTTTTAACAGATGAGGTTAGAATAATTTTGGTTAATAGTCTTTTGTTCTCAGTTATGATTATGGATTAATTATACATTTTTTTACTTCAGTTAGAATGCGTAATAAGTTGGAATCCACTTATCATAGTATTATTAGATTTGCTACAGGACAGAAGAAAAGAACTCATCATTGTTTATTATATAGTTCTTTGGGGTGTTTGTCATTAGTTGATAGGTTTAGATTACGTATTTTAGTATTTCTTCAAAAAATTAAATTAGAAATTTTTTCTGGTATTATTTGTGATATGTTTACTAAATTGATTAATGGTGTAGGAACCAGGTCGGAGGATAATCTAAATTTTAAATTTCGGATTCCCTACTATAAAGTGTTTTTGCTCAGAATTCTCTTCAATTTTATGCGGTGAAATTGTATAATGAATTACCCTCTAACATTATGCAATGTGTTACGATTTTGTCATTTAAGAGGATTTTAAAGAAAT
This sequence comes from Neoceratodus forsteri, assembly GCA_016271365.2. Taxonomy (NCBI): domain Eukaryota; kingdom Metazoa; phylum Chordata; order Ceratodontiformes; family Ceratodontidae; genus Neoceratodus; species Neoceratodus forsteri. The sequence continues at coordinate 2,771,335 of CM028130.1, forward strand.
TTTTGGTTGTTAATTCAAAGTGTTGTTGTTTTAAATAATGTATTTTATATGTATGTTTGTTTCTTATATTTATATGTTGTATATTATTTATGTATGTATTATGTTGTGACTGGGCATCAGTGAAAATGGGCATTATTGCTCACTGATCATACAGAATAAAAATTAATAAACAAACAAACTTTCTCCCACTAGGCCAAAGCCCTCCATCTACTAGATGGAAATGCAATCCCCTTCTTTTACAAGTTGCAACTTTCTGGGAGTACATAAAGGAGGAAACACACCAGTACTTCTCTCTGAACACCCCTGGAGAGATGAGAGTGACCACAGTATAGGAAGCCTTTAAGGCTGTCTTAAGAGGAGAATTATATCTTATGCAGCCGCTAAAAATAAGGACCGTGCAAAACATCTTTGGGATTTGCAGGACCAATTAGGAAAATTGGAAGCAATTTAAGTCTCACCTCAGAACCCACTTAATTCCCCAGTTTTGGCCCCTATTACAGGTTTAAAATACCAGATTAATGTGTTGTTAAATAGAAAAGTGGAATGGTAGCTGATCCAGGCAAAGCGTAGGGTATGGGAAGGTGGGGATAAGGGAGGGAAGCTACTTGCCTACTACTTATGGAAGCAGCAGACTTTCTATAGAATATTGGCCTTAAAATAAGAAGGGTGAATTTCCATGGCACCAAAGGCCATTAATGCGGAGATGCAAAATTTCTATCTGGAATGCTACCAATCCCAGAGTGCCCTCTCAGATGATGAGCTCTCCCACTGATTAAGCACCCTGTGTCAGATTGGATGCTCCCATCACCTCTGAAGAGCTTCACAGTATTTTATCCCAGATGGCGAAGAGAAAGGTGCCTGGGCAGGATGGGGTATCAGTAGAACTCTACCAATTACTCCAAAACCATATCACTGACCCACTCCTTCAGGCACTGCAGGAAGCCCAAAAAGATACCTTGCTCCCCCTGACTGTGCATGAGGCATTAATAACCAAAAAACTTCCAATGCTCTCCTCTGTGCAAATTTCTGGCGTATTTTGCTCCTTCCTGTGGACACCAAGCTATTGGCTAAAATCTAGTGAATAGATTAGCCTCAATCTTGCCCACCCTAATTCATCCCTCACAAACCATTTTTAAAGGAAATTGAGTGCAGACAATTTGTCTAATTTTGAACCTTAAGTGTTTGGTGCTGCAATCTAAAATCCCAGTGGCTGCCTTGGCAATAGACTTGTCCAAGCATTTGATGCCCTAGAATGGGTGTTCCTCCATAAAGTCCTTGCACTATATGGATTTGGGCCAGATTTTTGTTCATGGTTCTCTACATTATACTACTCCCCTACAGCTAGAGTTGTCACTAATAAAGATACCTCCCTCCTTTCCATTACAAAGAGGTACCAGGCAGGGCTTCCCTCTTTCCCCTCTTCTTTTTCTCATTGCCTTGGACCCCCTAATTAGGAAACTTATAAATTCCACCAACATAACAGGTATTCCCATAAAAGGGATGACTTATCTGGTCAACGCTTATGCAGACGATATGCTTCTTAACTCTCAAATCCCCAATCCTCCATCACTCCACTTTTAACAGTTTTACAGGAGTTTCCTTGTCTCTCAGGACTAACAATGAATCAGAAGAAAACTATCCTGTCCTCCCTAAATGGAGCATGTACCAGACACTGTCTTTCCAGCACTGACATTAATTGGGCCCCTCAAGGCTTCCCATAGCTAGGGGTAATTATTACCATGGCTTGGAAGGATCTAGAATCCACAGATTTCCCCCTTATTGGCCTCTGTAATGGCTGAAGTTCAGCGATGGAAGCGGCTCCAACTTACCCTTAAAGGTAAGGTAGAAGTGATTAGAATGTTCCTATTCTCCAGAGTGTCGTACCTACTAAATAATCTTCCCATCCCACTTTCCCCAAAACTTTTTAAGACCCTAGACAATTTAGTTTCTTCTTTTCTGTAGGAGGGCAAAACTCCGAGATGGGGACATTAGAAACTCTGTGCGCATTGGACTAGAGGTGGACTGGGGCTCCCTTGGTTTGAGGGATATCATTTGGCTTATAGAATCGCCCAAGCTACCACTTGGTTTATCCCTCATATCACTTCCCCTCCTCAGTGGATGTCTTTAGAGGCCACTTTGTCAGTGGGTACCCTCCTTTTTCTCTGCTCTCTGGTGCAAAGCTGGCTGCTACTAGACTCACTCCCATTATGTCAGAAACATTTGGAGTGTGGTGGAGAGTGATGGCAATTACTTGGGTCCCAAAATCAGGATATCTTCCCTTGATTAGGTATACCCTGATATGGAACAACCATCTTATCACGGTTGATCATAAACGGCTTTCCTGGCCCCATTCCGCTTCAAAGGGTATTCGGGTTATAGGGGATATACTACTCCCAAACTCTCATGCATTAATATCCTTTGAGCAGATTCAGGACAGATATGGGCTGGGATCCTCAGACTTTTGGAGATTTCTGCAGCTGAGAAGTGCTCTTTCTTCTCTTCTTAAAGCCCCCTCATCACAAAACTCCTGGAACTGTTTGAATGTCCTTCATTTGACTAGAAAGGGCTAGGGACTGGTGAGCACTTTCAATAAGACACTTAGAGATGCTCAGCCAGATGTTACTTTCACTAGTAGAGCCACCTGGGAAAAGGACCTCCTCCACCCCTTATCCCAACAACAATGGTCACTATGTATTGGAGCGGCTCATGAAGCCTATGAAGACTTTAAGAGTCAATTAATACAATTAAAAATTCTCCTAAGGTAGTATAAAACCCTGGCAGTATTACATAACCTGAAGATTATACCACAGGATCAGTGCTGGTGATGCCATTCCTCCCCTGCCCACCTACTCCATGTCCTCTGGACCTGCTCAGCCTTGCAAAATTTCTGGATGGTAGTCCTAGAGAACTGCTCCAGGATAATCAGTAAACTGATTCAGATGCGGAACTATTCCCTTTTGTTAGGGGACACATTGGCACTAAACCCAATCCCCACCTTTAGTGCAGTGTGGATCCTAGTGGCTGTTATGGAAGCTAAGAGGGCCATCCTGATACACTGGAGACAACCTACACCCCCAACAATTTCACAATTGCACTCCACTATGTCTAGACTGGCTACCTTCAGAGGCTTTCAGCAGTGGCCATTGACAGATACTACAAGAAATGGGGCTTATTCACATTCCCATATCTGTTTGGTTGCACCTCTGCCACTCCAAAACCCCCCTTCTTCCACAAAATGCAGCATAGTTTGCTAACACCATAATAACTGACCACGGCTGTATGGTCTTGTCACCTTCTCTACTTATACTGTCCTATATGTCTGGATCTTTTCACTCTTTCTTTACTGTCTGTTAATCTGTCAGATAGAATTTCTTTAGTCTCTACAGACTGTTATTAATTAATTGCTATGTTATAGATGCCTATATTGATTGATGGCAGGAGATACTGTTTGGACTCTTGAGACCAGATCAGAGCAACTTTTTGGCTGAGATAGAAGGACCATGATAGATAGTTCCCCTATTGTGTTAAATTTATATTTTGTAGTCTGAAGTGGCTTATATTTCATACCTGCACTAGGAGATACTTGGTTAAAGTATAACAATTTGTAGGTAACCTTCTGTAACCTGATAATAATTACTTATGTATTAAGCATATTGTATTTTTGGTGTATAAGGGCCATTTTCACGGTTTATGTTACCTGGAAAACCCAATAAAACCTTACATGATAAAAGAAAAAGACAAAGTATTGTGGTCTCATGTTTTTAATACACTGGAAGTATGTGGGTTCCCAGAACAATTTAATTAACTGGGTTAAGATATTATACTGTATTATAATATATCAGCTTCAGTAATAACTAATAGGATGGTCTCTAACAATTTTTCACTTCTAAAAGGAACCAGGCAAAGCTGTCCACTATCAACTCTACTCTTTAATCTCCCTTTGGACCCATTAGTGATGAAATTGACACAAGATGAAGTCATCAAGGGCATTGTCACACAGAAAAAAAGATACCTAATCTCCCTATACGCTGATGATATACTTCAATTGATACAAAATTTAAAGAAATTGGTCCCCAGGATACTAGACATCATCAATACATTTGGGAAAATATCAGGTTATACACTTAATAAGGAAAAGTCAAACCTCCTTCCATTAACTTGTTATTATAACAAAGTTGACATAACAAATATGGGTATAGACTGGGAAAAATCAGATCTAGATTGTCTAGGGATTAAACTATGTAAAACCACTGGGAAAACAATAACTACTAATCTTAAAGAGCTTAAAATATTAATTAATCTTTGGCAAAATGGAATTGTTTACCATTAGGCTTCTGGGTAGGATGGAAGCAACTAAGATGACTGTATAACCACAACATTATTCATATTTAAAATGTTACCTTTCTTTATACCCAAGAAGTGTTTTCCAGAATTACAAGAGGATAATATTAAATTCCTTTCAAGCTATAAAAGAAACAGAATGGCACACAACAAAATATCTAGACTTACAAGTCAGGGTGGTCCAAAATTCCCAGATTTTTTGTTTATACTATTTATCTTGTAGGCTCTCTCAATCCGTTCGATGGCTTACATTACCAAACAATAAAAATGAGATTCCAGAGTGGCTGGTCATTAAAAAAATGTAGCAGAAGAACAGAAAGTAGATATAGCAGTTCTACTCTTGCTAAATCAATTAAAGGTATACAAAATAAGATTATAAAGGACAACATCAAATTGTTAATGATCAGGCAGAAGCTTTTACAGTTAGACATTAAATTCTCTACTTCTCAGCAGTTATGGAAAAATCCCTACATTACACAAAATGGTGAGACAATGAGCTTGAGCCTGTCTGTGTTTAATTTCTACACACTCCTTATCGAATTGGTGAATGGAGCAAATAAAGAATGCATAAGGTGGTGGTTACTGGAACTTGGTAAAGAGGTAGGACACTGGAATTGGGCACACATTTGGAAATGTTCACTTAAGACATTTAAGAATGTTAATATAAAACCTATCCAGTTTAAATCTCTCCATAATTTATATTATTAACCCATGCAGATGTTCAAAATGGGGATTTGGAATAATTCCTCATGTAAAAAGTGTAGAAAGGATAATGCTAATATGTTTTATATGTTTTGGAAGTCCAAGGGTACCTAATTGCTTACCCCCCACAGCTAGCAGTGGAACCAGTGAACCAGAGGAGTGGCTATCTCTACAAAGCAGTGTGCAAAAGATGAAGATTAGCACCCAAGATGTGGATAGGCAGAAAAGGGGCAAAATTCAGCAGAAGGGCAGACAGCAAGAAGAACCAAGGATAAAGGACAACCTAGGAAGGGGCTGGAGTAGAACAGTGAAACAGTTTAGGGAGGTCAAATCATGGAAAGCCATGTGTGCAAATGCCAGAAGCCTTAGCAACTAGATGGAAGATCTGGAGGCTGTCATGGTGCAGTCAGACCTGGACATTGTGGCCATCACTGAAACTTGGTGTAATGATAACCATGACCGGGACAGGGCCATACCTGGCTACAACATATTCAGACGAGACAGGGCAGGCAGGAAGGGAGGAGGAGGAGTGGCACTGTATGTGATAAATGACATAAGGGCCACAGAGATCCAGGAGGAACAAAATGGGGGAGAGATACTGTGGGTTAAGCTGGAAAGGAAAATGGGGCCAGCCATCTGCACAGGTGTGGTCTATAGACCACCAGCCCAGGAGGAAGAAACAGATAGAAAGCTGATGCTAGCCATCCAAAGGATGGCAGACAAGGAAGAGGTGGTACTGGTTGGAGACTTCAATATTCCAGATGTGGACTGAAGCATCCCAGCAGCAGCATCAACTAGGAGCAGATTTATCCTGGACTTTTCAGGGTGCCTTCCTCAAGCAACTGGTCATGGAACCAACTTGGTAGAAGGCAATACTGGACCTTGTGCTCACAAACAGGGAGAGTGTGATGGGTAACAGTAGAGGAGCACCTGGAGAACAGTGACCACCAGTCATTGCAGTTTGAAATCACAGAAAGAGCAGAACTGAACCACATAAAACACGTATCCTGGATTTTAGAGGGGAGACTTTGGTAAAATGGGAGATACTTGAAAGAGGCATTAAGGGAATGGGGCAGGATTCAGGGTTGAGGCACAGTGGGCAGCATTTAAAATGGGGATTACAAGAGCAACATAATTATGCATTAAGCAGGTTAGCAAGAGGAAAAGGAAGAGGAGACCATTATGGTTTTCCAAAGAGGTAGCAAAGAAAGTGAAAGCCAAAAGATTGCATTCAGGCAATACAAAAAGACACAGGCAGAAGGGATAGGGAGAAGTACCAGGAGAAGCCAAGGGAGGCAGGAGGTCAGTAAGGGAGCCAAAGCTCAGACAGAAGAACACATTGCAAAATCAGTGGGTAGAGGGACAAACCTTTACAGGTACATAAGTGAAAAAGAAAGACAAAGGAGGGATAGTGAGACTGAAGGGGGAGGATGGGGGCCGTGTAGAGGATGACAACAGTAAAGCTGACATATTGAACAGGATATTTCTGCTCAGTCTTTACTGAGGAAGAGGAGGGTAATGGGTCTGAGGGGAGTACAAGGGGCAAGAATGGTGCAGAAATGGACACAAGTCCCTTTACACGAGAAAGGGTAATGAAGCAACTGGAAGTAATAACAGTGGATAAAGCAATGGGGCCAGATGGGGTGCACCCCAGGGTCCTTAAAGAACTAAGACAGCTGGTGGCTGAACCTCTGGCTATCCTGTTTAGCCGATCACTGGAAACAGGGGAGGTACCCAAAGACTGGAGGACAGCAGATGTAGTCCCCTTATACAAAAGTGGGAACAAAGAGGAAGCGGGAACTACTGACCAGTCAGCCTCACCTCGGTAGTGGGAAGATCATGGAAGCACTACTGAAGGAGAGATTGCTGGAACATCTGGTTGTCAATGGACTACAGGACCCAAGACAGCATGGTTCACCAGTGGGAGGTCATAGAAACATAGAAACATAGAAACATAGAATTTGACAGCAGATAAGGACCGCTTGGCCCACCCAGTCTGCTCATTTCCCTACCTACTGGATAAGCTGCAGATCCTAGTTAACCAGCAGCCTACTTCTTCCTACCCCCACCCCCAGAATTGCCTTTATGACTATCCCATGCATGCTTGAATTCCACCACTGATTTTGACTCCACAACCTCCTCCGAAGGCCATTCCATGCATCCACAACCCTCTCTGTGAAAAATACTTCCTTAAATTACCTCTGAGCTGCCCTCTATCTTCAAATTGTGCCTCTTGTTCTTGCACACCTCTTTTTTGAAAGATGCTACCTCTTGACTTTGTTGATTCCTTGAGGTACTTGAAAGTTTCTATCATGTCCCCCTCTCCTCCTTTCCTCGAGGCTATACATATTAAGCTCCTAAGTCTCTTCATATGTCCTCCGTGCAGACCCTGCACCATTTTAGTTGCCCTCCTCTGGACAGCTTCCATCCTGTCTATGTCTTTATGGAGATTGGGTCTCCAGAACTGCACACAGTACTCCAGATGGGGTCTCACCAGCTGTCTGTACAGAGGATAATAACTTCCTGTTTTCTACTGGTGATGCCTCTCCTATGCATCCCAGTATCCCCCAGCCCTCCTTGCTGCCTTCTCACATTGCTTGCCCACCTTTAGGTCATCTGATATGACTACCCCCAGGTCCCTTTCCATTTTTGTTGTTGTTAGTATCTCACCCTCATTGTGTACTCTTCCCTGGGTTTTTGTTTCCAGGTGCATTACCTGCACTTCTAGCATTGAATCTAAGCTGCCATACATTTGACCATTCCTCTAACCTGCCAAGTCCCTTCTCATCCTTTCCACCCCACCCTGTGCATCAACTCTGTTGCAGATCTTTGTGTCATCTGCAAAGAGACATATTTTTCTTCCAGTCCTTCTGCAATGTCGCTTATAAAGACATTGAAGAGGACTGGTCCTAATATTGAACCCCGTGTACCCCGCTAGTAACCCTCCTTTCTTCTGAGTGGACCCATTTACTATTACCTCTGTGTCCTATTCTCCAGCCAACTCTTTTACCCAGGCTGTCATCTTGGGACCCACTCCAGGCTGGCTAACTTATATATTAATCTTTTGTGTGGGACTGTGTCAAATGCCTTGCTAAAGTCTAGGTAGGCCATGTCCACAGCCCCTCCCTGATCTACTACTTTGGTCACCCAGTCAAAGAAATCTATCAGATTCGTCTGGCATGACCTTCCTGCTGTGAATCCATGCTGCCTAGGGTCCTGTGCCCTTCTGGCCTCTAGATACGCGACAATTCTTTCCTTTAGAAGTGATTCCATCATTTTCCCTATCACTGAGGTTAAACTAACAGGTCTATAGTTTCCTGCTTCTGCCTTGCTCCCACTTTTGTGAAGGGGAATCACATCTGCCCTCCTCCAGTCCTCGGGTACCACCCCATCCTCCCATGATTTGTTAAAGAGGGTAGTCAGTGGTGTCACTAGTTCTACCCTTAGTTCTTTTAGAATTCTGGGATGAATCCCATCAGGCCCCATTGCTTTGTCCACCTTCAGTTTTAAGAGTTCTTTCAGAACCCTTTCTTCTGTAAATGGCTGGTATCAACTTCTGTATCCAGAGTGTTACTACTGTTTGTTTTATGTACCTCCTCTTCCTTTGTAAATACTGAGCAAAAATATTTGTTTAGTATCTCTGCCTTTTCACATTCTCCTCTGCCCACCCTCCTCCCCTTTATTAAGCCTCACTATCCCTCCCTTGGTCTTCCTTTCTCCTGATGTACCTATAAAAGGTTTTATTCTCTTCTTAACTGAGTTGGCTATCTTTTCCTCAGTTTGGGCCTTTGCTGTTCTGACTGCCTTCCCAGCCTCCTTTTGCTTTAACTGATACAGTTCTCTGTCCTGCTCCTGTTGCGATTCCTTGTACTTCCTGAATGTCTTTTCTCTTGAACCTTCACTGCCACTTCCTTTGAGAACCATAGTGGTTTCTTACATCGTCTTGTTTTGTTTATTTGCTTCACACAAAGGCTCGTTACCTCTGTGATGGCAGTTTTTATTATTCCCATTGTTCTTCCAATTCTCCTTCCCGCCCATTTGCTAGTGCATTCCTTAGGCACTCACCTATTTTTGGCAAAGTCAGCCTCCTAAAGTCCAGTACTTTTGTCTTTGTATGGCTTGACTCTATTGCTGTGTTTATTGGAACCATACTGTTCGATGGTCGCTAGTTCCCAGATGGCTACCCACTTCACATCTGTGATCTTCTCTCCATCTCCATTTGAGAGTATCAAGTCTAATATTGCTCCCTCTCGAGTGGGCTCCAGTACTAGTTGTCTAAGGCATGCCCCCTGTAGGGCATATAGAATAACTGCACTCTTCGAAGTGGCAGCTGCAACTGCGCTCCAGTTTACATCTGGCATATTCAGATCAACCATCAGCAATATCTCCCCTTTTTCTGCCATTCTAAGTATACTTTCTATCATTTCCTTAGAATGGCAGAAAAAGGGGAGATGTCAAACCAAGATGTCAAACCAACCTCATTGAATTTTTTGACTGGGTGACTAGGGAGGTGGATCAGGGGAGGGCAGTGAACATGGCCTATCTGGACTTCAGCAAGGCCTTTGACACTGTGCCACATAGAAGACTATTACACAAACTGGGGAATATGGGCATGGGCAGGACAGTAGTGTGGTAGGTAGGTAACTGGCTGGGTGGCAGGACACAGAGGGTGGTGGTAAATGGCTGTCACTCCACAGAGGGAAGAGTGACCAGTGGGGTACCACAGGGATCAGTGCTGGGACCGGTCCTATTCAACATCTTCATCAGTGACATTGCACTGGACCTAGAAGGCAGAATTTCACTGTTCACTGATGATACAAAGCTCTGTAACAGAGTAGACACACCAGAGGGTGTAGATAGAATGAGAAGGGACCTGCAGAAACTTGAAGAATGGTCAGGGGTTTGGCAGTTGACATTCAGTGCAAGGAAGTGCAAGATAATGCATATGAGGCACAAAAACCTTGGCACAATATATCAGTTAGGGGGTGAGGATATAGCATGCACCAAGCAGGAAAGGGATCTTGGGGTTAATATCTCTGATGACCTCAAGGGAAACAGTGTGACAAGGCAGCAGGTAAAGCACATAGGATGCTGGGATGCATAGGCTGGGGCATCACCAACAGGAAAAAAGGAGGTCAGAATTCCTACCATACAATACACTAGTGAGGCCCCACCTGGAGTACAGTGTACAATTCTGGAGACCTTACTTATATAAAGACATAGACAGGGTAGAGAATGTTCAGAGGAGGGCAACAATGATAGTGCATGGATTGCATCACAAGTCCTATGAGGACAGAGTGAAGGAACTGAACATGTACTCCCTGGAGGAGGGATGGGAAAGAGGGGATATGATAGAGACATTCAAGTATCTTACAGGGAGGAACAGGGTGCAGGAATACACTATTTATAAGTGAAAAAGCTGTTCCAGGACTAGAGGGCATGGGATGAAGTTGGAGGAAGGACGATTCAGAGGAAACGTTGAGGAAGAATTTCTTCACAGAACGGGTGGTGGACAAGTGAACACCCTGCCAGAGGAAGTGGTGGGGGCTGAAACAATCACAGGATTTAAGAATGCATGGTATAGACATGAAGAAATTCTGGAGGTCAGGGTAAGGGCAACAGACTTCTAGGAAAACATAAACTGAACTTGAAGCTCAAATGGGCAGACTGGGTGGGCTATGGGCCCTTATCTGCCGACACTATCTATGTATCTATATATATATATATACAGGCACTCTGGAGGCAGGTAGCTCATTTTCTTAAAAATATAGACTGGCTTAAATATAAACTTACTATAGAAACATGTCTTATTGGTCACTTTGGTGAGCAGTTAGTTTGGTCTAAGAAGCAAAGATTTTACAATACATCTTATTTCGGCATCTGTCAAAAATGCCATTCTCCATGAGTGGATAGAGGAAGAGACACCCTCCACAACCAAATGGAAAAATGAATGCCTGGAAATTCTTCATTTAGAAAGATTAGCTCATTTAATGATCAGTCAAAACAAATCCTTCATTTCTAAATGGAACACTATTTATAGAACCTTTGCACAAACATAAGTATTTAGACAGTGGCCCAGATATTCAAAAGGGTTGTGCTATGCGTAACAGGGATGTGCCAGTGCAAGTCTGAAAATACACCATTCTGCGATATTCAGCGGGAGGCAGATGCGCCCCAAATCACAAAGCGCAAGAGCGCAATGATAATGAATGCATGCGCAACTGAAGGGGGAGGAACCATGCATAAATGGCACAGTGTGATATTCAACAACATGCGCCATGCACTATAGGGAGCAAACAGAAGTTGCGCGATAGCGGAAATGATCCAAAATAAAAAGGAACAAGAGAGAGGTACAAGAATGCTACACGGAAGCCACAAGTTGGTGAACTGCAGGCAGTCACACAGGCACACAGAAACTGGGAGCAGGACAGGGCAGGAGCAGGACAGAGCACCTGGAACCACCAGGAACAGGGAAGGAGTCAGGAGCCTGTGCCACAGTGCATGACAAAAGGGGAAGTGCCAAACAGCACTGAGGGCACTGATAGTGGGCAGTATGGCCACTACAGGGAGGTGTTTCCTGTGCAGGAAGAGTAGCAGCAAGGACAGTGGGGGGAACAGAGAAACAGCTGCCGGGGGGTTACACAAGCCCGGGACATGGCCAGTGCCACCATCCAGATGGAGGCAGGTATGAGGGGGATGAGAAGGCAAGCAGCAGGGGGGGCACAGCCGTGGAAGGGCCCGTCAGTGGTATGCCCCCAACAGGCAGTACTGAGCCCGCACCAGCTTCGAGCTGTACACTGATACTGAGATCGTGGGATGGTACCACCTGAACCAGGTGATCCTGAGGTGGCTCTGTGAGCTGTGCAGTGATGTGATGCAGGCACCCACACGACGGAGCCATGCTCTGTCAGTGGAGACCAAAGTGACAGCTGTCATGTGCCTGCTCGCCATGGGTAACTTCCAGAGACCAGCAGGGGACACAACAGGCATACCCCAGTCAGCCATGTCATGCCTCCTCACCCAATTCCTCAGCGCACTGCTGCCACATGCTGCAGAGTAAATCCATTTCCCCAGCACACTGGCAGAGTGCACAGCAAACATACAGTACAGGAGTTCCACAGGATAGCATGTATGCCTGGTGTGCTCGGGGCAATAGACTACACCCATGTGGCCATCCGCATGCCACCTGGCCCTGAAGGGGCCACATACATGAATTGGAAGGGGCATGCAAGCATCAACTGCCAGGTGGTGTATGATGTTGGGGCGCAAAATCAATGTCTGTGCCACACACCCTGGGGGAGCTCATGATGCCTTCATCTGGCAACAGTCCGCACTGTGCCACAAGTTCGAGAGTGGGGACATCCCCACTGGCCACCTAGTGGGTGAGTATGCAAATTACTCAGAAAGACTTGGAGCTTGGGAGGGGCATAGTCAGAGGTGACATGGGTACTGGCCTAGATGACACATGGCAGGGTGACACTGATCACCAAACTAATGTCCACCCTCTACACACAGGTGACAGTGGATACCCACTCCGTCCCTGGCTACTCACACCATACCAGCAGCCTGCAACCCCATCGCAGCAACACTACAATGAGGCACATGCCACCACTCGCAATGTCATCGAGTGGGTGTTCAGGATGCTGAAGGCATGTTTGCATTGCCTGGACACATCTGGCGGTGCCCTACAGTACAGCCCCTCAAAGGCCAGTGGGCTATTCCTGGCCTGTTGCATCCTGCACAACATAGCCAACGACTGTGGGATAGCCGTACAGGTCAAAGAGGGGGACAACGATGGGGACGATAAGGATGCTGGTGAAGATGGTGATGGGCAGCCGCCCCTTGGTTGAAGGGACCTCCGACTGATCCGGATGGCACAGCTGCACTGGGACACCATCACAGAGAAGCACTTCAACCAACTCAGGTAAGTCATGGGGCCTTGTGCAACCACCAGTGGCAAGGGCACAACCTACAAACACGCATGGAAAAACGCCAGGGGTGCATGTCGTTAAGGAAATTGGCCGAGCATGGAACCACACACGCCATCAGGGATGGGCAAGGTCTAACACGGCATGCTGTTATACACACACACACACACACACACACACCACATGACATGCACAAAGGGTAGAAGGCACGCTGACTCCAACCACCACCCCTAGCCACACACACGTCCACAGACCACCATGCCCAGTGCCTGTCATTGTGCATGTGTCAGACGCTGAGCACCATTGCACATTGGCAGACAGTGCAATGCAGGCATCATCATGCACATGCCATATTGGACAGCAGCTGGGAGGGTGTGCAGATGGAACTTGTGTGTGTGCAGGGCCAGGTACCCCACTCGTGCATTGCACGTTGAACAACACAATGCACACAGGGCAGCATCAGACAGTAGCCATGGTGGGAGACAAGTCAGTCACGCACCACAGTGCCACGGCTACCACAGATGTGTGGGCAGCCCCGCTGAGACCAGCTGGCAGTGACAGACTGACCAATGGCCTCATGGGGTGGCACCGACAGTCTCCCAGGGGTTCCGCTGCGTGAACGCGACCGTGCTCATGCAGTGGTCTGCAGCACACCAAACATGTCTGCGCCAGGCGTGCTCGAGATGCCCACAGCTGAACCCGGTGTCGACAAGGAGGGTGTTGCACAACACCAGGAATCAGGGGTGGACATTGCACTGCACGGTGTCTGCGACGCATGGGCAAATAACTGTGTGCCCACTCTGGCCATGGCAGCTGTGATTGTCTGTGTCAGTCTGTCAATGGCAGCGGTCACATCCTCCTGCATCCGGTCCATCCCTGCCAGGAGCAGAGCGGTGTCTCTGCTGCACTGCTCCACTGCCTGGTGCAGAGCCGCACTGAGTGAATCCACCGCCGTCACAAGCCGCAACTGCTGATCGACTGATTCTTGGAGTATGAGGGTGTGCTCTTCTAAGAGGTCATCTGCCTGACTGGCATGCTGTCCCTCATGGTGTTCGCTGCCCTAATGGGCAGCACCCCTTGAGGGTGGGCCCTGCACACCAGGGCCAGGCCTGGGCATGTCCACAGGTGGTGCACTGATGCCGCCCTATGACACTGTACCCCCATCAGCTGCTGACACTGCCCCTCCAGCTGCCACTCTCCATGGCTCAATGGTGCTGCCGCAGTGGCAACAACAGCCCCACTGTCCTGGACACACACCAGTGCTGCCCCACTGGTGCAGATAGGCACAGGCTGGGATTGTGATGTCATGGTGGCCTCCACGGCATCACCACCCATGGCCATGCCTGTGATGTCACCTGCTGTGTGTCCATCCTGCGGCCCACACATATTACTGTTCTTGAAGTAAGCTCCATCAGCATCAGTGACGGATCCACCACCAGCTCGAGTCTCAGCATGCCGGCATCCATGGATGCTGGCACGCTGGGCCTCCTCCGCACCTGCTCCACCAACATCAGTCCAGACAGCCAGGCAGGCCCACTGTCACCCTGACCCTCGGATGCCTGTGGAGGTGGATGGGCCCTCCTCTATGTCCATGGTATCACCCTCAGTGGACAAGCCCACCACCGCTGACCCATGCTGACACTCAGGAGCTGTAAGGGAACACAGTAGCATTAATGTATCTGCCCTACCCTGTCTCCCCCATTGACAGACCAGGACCTACCATGCAGTGAAGGTCTACCACCCATCTGGAATCCACCACCTGGAACACCATCATTGGTACAATGCCGCATGCTGCCAGAAACCCACTCTTCTCGTGGGGTCAGGTGTTGCATGACCGGCTGTCCCCCACCGGTCACAGCCTATGCTGCCCTGATGGCAGCTACCTTGTCCTTAATCCTCCACCTGTTCGTGCCCTTCTTCTTCTTGCACTCCTGCATGGACTGCTGGTGCCTGCCATGCAGGTTGATGGCACGCGCCACCTCTTCCCATGCAGCAGCATGGGCCTGTAGTGTTCCCCGTCGTCTGCTGAGCAACGACTCCTGGTCGAGGTAGGCCTCAAACAGGGCATCTGTTTCTGCCTTTGTGAAGTTAGGCATCCTCTTCCTCCACATCTCTGTTCCTCTTCCTCTGCCTCCACCCCACGCTCGCTCATTCTTCATCCCGCGAGAATGACAGGTGTTACCTGTGACTGTGCAGTCCCATGCATGTCCCACACACCTCAGTCCACACTCCCAAACACCAAGCAACTCACCAAAATAGACTGCAATAATAGACTATGGCCACTGCAGCTCAATGGGTCGTGCCTGAAAATAGTCACCTGTTGGCTAGCGCATCTACCCGGTTAACAAAAACTAAATAAAATTAAAAAAATTGTGCATTTTTATAGTGCAACACATGCAAATGAGGCGAGGTGCAATTATAAGTGGATGCAAATGCAGTATCTGCATCATTGAATGGCTGATTAGCTGATCTGCATATGCTCGCTGAATATTGCGCTGTTGCGCTTTGCACAATTGTGTTGAACGTGCTCAGGTAAGAGTGCATTTCTCTGACATTCGCAGTAGACACCGAACGGCACATGCCCGGGGTGATGACGCCGCGCCTGCCACTTTGCTGACATACTGTGCATGGAAGGCAATGCAGGTCACAGCCACCATTGTGCCAGTGGTGCTACTGCGCTGTTCACATGTATGGCGCTCTGGCACTGAGGCACCGTAGGTGCACTAGGGTGCTGTAGGTGCACTGGGGCCACAGCATGGTAGGCCACAATAGGAACTGGCACACAGGCACCCTACTGCGCTACATGTGGTGAGTACCAATTGTGCTGTGGCGGTCCATGCGTAAGAAACCCCTAACCCTGTGCTGACCTTTGCCCTCTAGGCACCATGCATCCACATGGGTGCACCTCTATCGTGCTGTTCGGTGAGAGCACGATGGGAAATGACAGCACAGTACTGTGCAATATCAACACGTGGTGAACGTGCACTACAGAGCACCATTTTGATACCAGAACTGTACAGGATGGCAAGGAGAAGGGGCCCATCTGGAGCCAACTTAAACTGGCCAGTCTGGTCCAGTTGGTGGAGCCCCATGCCGCTGCCCTATTTGGGAAGGCATGCCTGGACAGGGTCAGCAGTGCGGTGTGGAGGAGGTGGCAGTGGCCCTGAGGAGACCACAGGAATGAGAGGATGACACAGCAGTGCAGGCACCACTATGGTGACCTACAGCAGTGGGACCCAGACAGGAGGGGCACAGTGCCACGGCCATGTAGGTGCCCCATCCATACTCTGTTAATCTCCATATGGGTATCACAGTGGCATGTGTCCAGCACATGGGGAGGCGTCCAGTGTTGGCTGTGGTGGTGGCATCGGGGTTGGGGAGGATGGGTATGGCTGTGTGGGATTGCACACACATGTGGGTGGTGGGACTTTACTACCAAGTTGTACTGATGTTCCTCTCTCCATGTTTGCACCCTAGGCCCAGAGGAGTGCCGGTGAGTGAAGGAGAGGAGGCTGCACCAAGATGACCAGCAGGCTGGGAGGGCTGCCAGACAAGACAGGCGCAGGGACCTGCCTGATGATGATGAGTGCCTTACTCCATGATTTCTATTGCATGCTGTGTAACAGGGTGGGCAGGGGCATGGCCATCATCCATTGACACCACTGCCATGCACGCAACTTGTTACAGTCAGCACTGTCCAGTGGCACTGCATGTCCGGGAGTGCATCATTGGTGGTCCATGCATGCACTGGGTACATGACTGTGCCACTGCCTTCGCATGGAATAGCCATGTCACTGTAAAGCCATGTTGGTGCTGTGCGGGACTTGGGCAGTGGGTGTGTGCAGCAGTCTGCACGTCTGTGTGTGCCTGGGCAGGCAGGTCATGTGGACATGATCACTGTGGGTGGTCGCTCACCATCACAGGGGCATGTCCCATGGCTGTATGCCATGCACAATGGGTGGGCTGCAGAGAGATGGACATTCACACTTATTGACTCTGCTCCCTTGTCCTAGGTGGACTGTGGCTGATGCAGCTGGAGAGGGCTGTGCAGGAGCTCCTCCAAATTGTGAGGGCATCATTGGAGGTACTCCAGAGGTTGGACCAGCACGGTGTCCAGAGGCAGCGAACCAGGAGGCACCACAGGACCGAGGAACGGAGTGGCCGCTAAGCCTTCCATGTCCCAAGATAAACCCTACCCCCGGATCCACCCTCACCCCTTCTTCCCTCTCCCATTTGTTCACCCTTCCCCTTACCCACCCCCACCTGGTATGTGGCCCTCACCTCCCCTTATGTATATTGCTGTATATAGATTTTTGTACTTTGAACAAATACATTTGTTCTGTTATGCCTTCTGTTGTGGTCTCTGATTTGCAGTGGGCTACAGGTGCTCAGCTGCAGTGGTGTGCATGGCGTCATGGGTGGGGCAGGCATGGGCATGTGTGTGTGTCCACAGGGGAAGCGACTATGGTGTGGGTGTAGCTATCAGTCAATGTCTGTGGATTGTGTGTTGTTCCCTGTACATTGGATGACTGTGTGCAGTGGTCCACAATGCATGCACTGTGTCCATGGTGCCCCTGTCAGACCATCCATGGCCTGTGCAGCTGACACCCTTGCATGTCTGTGATCTGCACGGTCTGCTGGCATGTCAGTGGTGGCTGTCCATGCTGGACAGCCACTGTACCCAGCACAATGCCGGGTTGCCTCCTGCCACCCGTATGGTGCATGTCTGCCTCCGGTGGCACTGTGGCCTCCGCTGTTGTTGTCCCATCTCCATGCTGTCACTTGTGTCTGTTGCAGGGGATGTGCTCCACTGTCTGTCACTTGTGCTCTGGCTGCATGCTGGTGGCATACAGCTTCATGGTGCCTGTGCAGGGTGGCTGGCACACCTGTGCCATGTAGGGGTGCTGGCCGTGTGTACACAGCTGCCGTGGCCACACGCCAGTGGCTTGGTTGACCCGCTACTGTGTCCCTGTGTTGGTGTGCCCTTGGGTATGGGTGGGTGTTTGTCCATGCACTGTGTTGCATCCTGTGTGGTGCATGCTTCCATGCAACACTGTGTGTGTCTGTGCTGGCTGTTGTGGCCAGTGCTGGGATGGGATGTGTCCTTGGGAGGGTGTGCAGGGTGCTGTACCTCTGGTGGTGGGGTCCGGGCATGCCCTGTTGCATGTGGTGCCTCGTGTGCCGACATGGTCAGTCTCTCAGCTGTTCTCGGGAGGACATGCAGGGCGGCACTGTGTATGCAGTTGTTGCATCACTGTCTGCTGCCACCCACTGCAGGGTGCTCATGGTGGGGCTGCCTGCATGGCATCCATGGTGCACAGGGTTGCATTGTCACAGTGGGGGTGGTGGCATGCATGGGGTGTCCTGCACTGTTGGGTGCTACTCCTGCACAGGGTGAATGAGGATCATGGTGCAGGGTGTGCTCTACATTGTTGGGATGGTGTGGCATGGGGAGGTTGGCCCTCCTTGTGGGCTGGTCATAGCTTGCCATGGAGTGTCCTGGGGCACCATGCATCGGCTGTGGGTTGGTTGCTGATATCCATGGGCTGATGGTTATTCCGGCTCTCCACAGGTTGTGCAGTGCATGGGGTGTGGGGGGCAATGTCTGTTCTGCTGTGTGTTCCTCTGCCCATCTGTGGCATGGGTGGTGGGCCTCTGCATCCTGTCCCTGTGCATCCCTGATTGTGCTGTTGCACTGCTGCCCTGCTCTACAGGGCATCCCTGGTTGCACTATGGTGCATCTGGACTGCTCCACTGAGCATCCCTGGTTGCGCTATGGCACATCTGAACTGCACAACTGCACATCCCTGGTTGCACTATGGTGCAGGTGGCATGATAGTCACTCGTGTGCTGCTGGCGCATCTTGACCTGCGCAGTTTTTGAATATCGTGCTTCTTGCACATGGGCACAGTAGACTTGTACTTGCTCCTGCTGTTGTGCACTTTTTGGGTGCAGTTTGAATATCCTGGCCCAAATGTATATTTTATCCCTTATACTAACCTCATAGAATAGATACTGTATTCTAGTAAAACAATTAAACTCTATTGTCACACTCATATAATAGGCTGTTTTTTTTAACTCTTTTTCCTATCTTCTTCTCTCTTCATTTTCTATGTCCTTTTCTTTCCACTTTTCATACTATCATTTGTTGCTCTGTTTAAACTAACAGGGGAAACAATATTGATAAGTACAATATAGAGAAAATGAACTTCTGCAGAAGCAAATAAGATTTTAAGAAAGTATCATGCATAAGGTAAGAAATTTAAGGGTCTATGTGATAATGGTGAACTCCTAAACCGATCACCGTTATCGCTCAGTCAGAGTTCCGATCACATTTTTGGCACCCTGACAACCCTGGTGCACCAGAACAACGGTGCCAGGACAGATTTGTACTGCTTTCTTTGGGGCTGCACCTCCACACACATCTCGTAGGGGCTTCGCCCCCCTCACTGCCCTACTTAAGGATTCTCAACTCCAGGGGGGTGCATGTTGGGAGAGAAGCAGCAAAAATAAAAAGGTTTGAGCCGGTGCAATAAAACATCACACCAGCACCCTGACCCAAGCCCAGTAACTCAGCCATCCCAACCACTAGCCAGTCCCTGATGCCATGACACAGCTTGATCAGCAACTGCAGTGCCACCCCCTACAGCCTCTCTGCCCCCTCTGAGCCCACGCTCACTGTGCTCACTCCCACCACCCCCTGCATGCATACGTATAGTGACATCCTGTTGCCTAGTTCACTTATTCCCTCATCCAGTCACCCTACCTTTCCATCACCATGAGTGGATTGCGCCAGGAAGAAGTCACCGTAACAGACAGCGCCCTTCCTCATGCGCCCACTTCATAGGTTACCGAAATTTAAGACTTTAATATGGATTCTTTACCTTATTTTAATTCAGTGCCAGACTGTACACATTATTGAGCAACATGGTACCTCATATTTAAAAATTACAGTTTTACAATAAGTAATGTGATATCTTTAATATGTTTAGATAAGACCTATCAGATTTATACAAATGTGCCATTTACAATTATATGTAAGTTGTTTCTTTATTACGATTTAAATCAATAAAAACTATATTGAGAAAAAAAAACCTGAACTACCAGGGATCTCTGGGGACAATTTTATTTCTTATAGGGAGAGGGTGCACACTGGACTGCTGGGCTGGACAGAGCTGCTATGCACCTGCCTGCATTGCCATAGCCCACCTGTGGGTAGTTGGCAATTTGGCCTGCTTTCCATGGTGGATCTTTGTGCCATACATCTTTGATGCAGTGAGGGGTGCATTCTCCTGAATATGCCATTGTGTGTGCATATTGGGAACACTTCTCCACTTGAGTGGCACTACATTCCAGCTGTGTCCTGGCCCATTCCTTGTGGCCAAAGAATCCCATACAGCTGAATAGCCTGCTGCCGCAGCATTGTCAGGGTTCACAGAACATCACCCTGCACCACAGGGTTGCCATGCACATCTCCTTTGAATATGGGGGGTCCTAATGTTTATCAAGGCAGATAACATTTTTACATTTTCCTACAGGTGTTCTTATGCATGTTGTTTCAATTCAGATGTGTCATCTCTTGTCAACTGGCTAAAAATATTTGCAGGCTAAAACAGTTAATACTGATGAGCAATGTTTTGAAAAATAACAAATAATAGGTTTCTGACAGAGTTTGTTTTAATTAAATGTAATTGGAACAGAGCTCTTGGGGCTGTATTATATTTAATTATGGAGCAATTATTTGTATACTTTACACCATGGAGTAATCTGGTAGGGGACCTTTTAGAGCACGTAATAAATATGCGAGTATGAACCGATTTAGACAAATACATCTTACATTTAAAGTTGATCTACAGATATCAGGTACTGAGTTCCATAACAGTTTAGAAACGTTTTGAATACTATATTCTTTTACTCTGTAGTGGGTCATTCTGCATCTTTATTTTCAAGTATTCTCTGTTTCCTATTGTCTGTAGTGTTTATCATCATTTATAAACATGTTTTAATTTCAGGAACAAGAAATTGAGAAAGCTGAAACTAAATAAGGTGACCATCCACCTGCATCAGTCTTGTTATATATCGCAACTCCCATTCTGGGTGCTAGGACTCTGTGCTGACCAGACTTGTGGTTTGTAGATAACCATTGTGTCAGAGCCATGCTGTTCTACATGTTTGTCTGTTTCTTCATTTCTTCTAACCTTGTCTACAGAACCAAACAGCTATACTGCAATCTGGGCAATCTAAATATCAAAGGCTATCAAAGGAAGGGGGACATCATTCTTGGTGTAATAATTCCCATTCACTATGCAATGGATCCCACCCAAAATGAATTCACAGAGCAGCCAACATTCATGCCAAGTGAATAGTAAGATATTATTTCCTTTGTAAACCCTAATTTGAGATGGATTTCCAGTTATTACCAATTATCTCAAGTTTCAATGTGATGCATTTCACCTGCACAGTCTGATAATATAGTAGTAATATGTATTAATTGCAGTCTGTTAATTTTATTTTGGTTTAAGCACCTAAGTTGAAGGATTTTACAATTTCTCTTACAGTACTGTACCATGCTATAATTTCAGTCTTAATGTAGTCAGCTTGAAATTATATTGCATTCTGAGTACATGCAATCTATGTTAAGTAAGCAAACTAATGGAACCATTGCCTCAGTGTTTCAGACAGAGGTTCTTTGTCTTTTTAATGGAATATGATGCATGCCCTTCACAAATACTAAATCAAAACTCTATTAATTTAAATCAAAACTCTTGCAATCTTTAAGGTTTTGAATTTTTTTAAGAATAACTAGTCATTGCAGTACAAAAGAGTCTAGAATATTATCTTAAACCATCTTGTTTCATATTATTGGGAAGCTTTGCATTTCACTTTGATGTTTACTATTTGATTTATAATGCACCAGTTCTGACACCGGAAATCCACAAGACTTCTGTTGCTGTGGAACCCTGTTCTCTGTAGTGTTTTAAACCAAGGAACATCTACTGAGGGAACACAGGAGCAAATGGCTCATGTAGCAAATAGTGCATTGTTCCTTCTAGTGATTTTCCAGGTTCTGGCACAACAGGCATAGTTAGCATTGACAGGACCCAAACCCAATGATAATGCACAAAAGATTAATTTGATGGCATCTCACTTTTTATTACTAAAGACATTTACTTGCAACAAATCTGTTTGCCCATTAGGCTTCATCTGTCTCTGCTGCTGTTCCTGCTCTGAAACATTAAACTTCAGTTTGTAATATCTGAATAATTTCCATGTCTACAGGTTAGAAGTTTATAAAGAATGCATTATACATTCACTGCAGTAATGTAGAATGTGGACAGATAGATTGCAAGAGACAACGCTCTTGTTTTAATGAAAATGCCTTCACTAATAAAACAAATTCTGTCCAGAGCCAATAGGGCTGCAGGAGGGGATCTGGGTTTAAAATATTGAAAATACTTTTTTTAAGCCACACCAGAGTCAGATGTAACTGATACTGTTGCAATTACAGAACTGCACATGATTGATACTTGCACATGCATAGTTTGCTCCAGAGTCAGCCGTGTCATGGCATCACTGACATGACTACATATGTGTGATACTCACATATGGATAGTTTAAGTCAGCACCACCATGTTGCACATGGTGGCCATTAGTATCTCTGCAAATCTATCCTGTGTCAGTACACTGCAATCAGATGTAAACATGGGTAAAAGTAAGACCCCACTGAAAATGAGATACTGCATTTAAGCCAGGCTAACCTATATCAGCACATTGTAAAAATGGGTAAAAATAGTACCCCCTGAAAATGAGATGCTGCATCTCAGCAAACCTGTCCTGTGTCAGTACTATGCCAAAATGGATAAAAGTATGAGCCCACTGAATATGACATACTGCATCTCAACCAGGCTATCCTATGTCAGTATATTGTAACAAGGCTAAAGAGCACATAAAATAGCCTTAACATTTGTTATAGTGATTTTACTGACAGGTATAATGATATCAGTTGAGTGCATATATTGATTTAAATATACAGGAATATGTACAGGAGTTTATCCCCAGGTTTGCATGAAAAACACAGGGAAAATTGGCTTGTCCTACTGGGAAATGCTTTGTTCAATTTTGGAACACTGCAGTTGATGCCCCTATGATTTCTTTGTAATCCCCTATGTTGCACATTGCAACCTCTGAAAACCCTTAAAACATTAGCTGCCTAGCATTTACCTTTCCTACAAGTATAAATTCATAAGAGTTCCAATGCCACTAACTAGATAGATCCCTGAAATGGATAACATAAATCAACCCTTCAGAGGAAATACTGTAAATCATTACTACACACATTGTGAGAGATGGCCAAGGATGTAACTTGGAACTGCTCTGCAGTTAGATGCTTTATCCTCTGTTGGAACTAAAATATGGATAAGTAAGTAAAATTTTATTCATATCAAGCACCCTTCCCAAGCTCAGGGGGCTTTTACAATAATTCATATCACTTAAAAACACATTTCAGAACAATTAATCCCACTTACTTATTATGTTCCAGCATTTGTTAGGGCAAAAAGGAAAGTCTTAATTTGTTTTTTAAAACTTTCAACAGTCAGGCAATCTCATATCTGACAAGGTAGAGAGCTCCACAGGATTGGTGCCATAAAGGCAAAAGATTCACCTCAGACATCTTTAGACATACCCTGGGAATCTCTAGTAATCCCTTGTCAGAGGAGCGAAGACAACGGGCAGGATAGTAAGACACCAAGAGCTCTTTCAAATAGTGAGGTCCCAAATCCTGCAGGGCCTTAAAGATCAATAATTTGACCTTGATGGTGATCCACCACTGTATTGACAGCCAGTGCAGATCACGCAAAAGTAAAAGTAAGACCCCACTAAAAATGGGATATTGCTTCTTGGCCAGGCTAACCAATATCACTACACGGTCAGGGACTGGGCTACTTGCAAGATCTCCTTTGACCCTACCACCCTCTCTGCCCACTGCACTCTGCCAATGAGGGATTGCTAGAGATTCCCAGGGTCCACCTTCAGTCATCTGGGGCCAGACCTTTTTTCCTTTGTGGCTCCAACCCTGTGGAATTCTCTACCTCATCGGATTAGAGAGTGCCTGTCCACAGAGTCATTCAAGGCATCTTTGAAGAGTTATTTATTTGAACAAGCCTTTGAGTACATCCCTTTGTTACCTTTTTACTTTTTATATTTTCATTTATTGTGATGATTATTATTTTGTTATGTACTTGCGCTTCGATACTCGAAAAGCGCATTATAAACAAAACTTGATTTTATTTGATTTGTAGAAATGGGTAAAATAATGACCCCTCTGAAAATGAGATCCTGTATCTCATCAAAGCTATCATGTGTCAGTATAATGCCAAAATGGATAAAAGTATGACCCCACTGAATATGACATATTGCACCTCAGCCAGGCTATCTGTTTGCATCAGTATATTGCAATAATGCTATAAAACTATCAAGAGGTTCTGGAGATATATGAACATTGGAAGCAAAGCTTGAGAGATTCCAACATTTTTCCAGAGCCTCTGTGGTATGTTGCAGGTGAGTTTTGCCATTTAAAATAAATAAAAACATCATTAAACATTTGTTATAGTCATTTTTTCTGACAAGCATAATGATGTCAGTTGTGTACATGTATTAATCTGAGCATACAGAATAATGTACATGAGTTTTGTCCTAGTTTTACATGGAAAATACAGGGAAAAGGAGACTGCCTTACAGGGAAATGCTTTGTTTAACCTGGGAGCACTGCAGTTGACACTGCTATGATTCTTTGTAATTTCCTAGGATGCCCCTTGCAACCTCAGAAAACTCCTAAAACTTTAGCTGCCTTGTAGTTATTTACCCTTCCTACAGGTATAACACAATGACAGTTCCAATGCCATTAATTACATAGGTCCTGAAAAGGTTAAAATAAATCAACTCTTCAAAGGAAGTACCATAAATCATTGCTACACACACCCACACGAAAACACACACATTGGGAGAGATGACCAAGCAAGTAATTTGAGACTGCTCTGCAGTTAGGTGCTGTTATTTGTCTTGCAGTAGCTCTACACAATGCTGTTTACCGAGTTGATTCAAAAAGATGTGTTCCTTGTACTCACTGAAATACTACAAGGCTGCCAAAAGAACTAGAATTAATTTATTTGACTGAGCTCTGGGCAGAAGTTCAGTCTGCAGTCTCAGTAGCTCTACAAATGCTGCTACCAAGTTGGATTCAAAAGAAAACATGTGTTTCTTGTGCTCTATTTCAAGGTTGGAAACCTAATCTTGAATTTCCTTGCTTTTGTCACTCTAGAATAACCCTATCTGATTCATTAATGAAGTTTTATGCATAGAATTTATTTGATTTTTAAAAAGAATTGAAATGTAGAAAGTTGCACTAGTTGGTAAGTGCCCTACACTCCCACCAACTTGTAAGTGTTGGGCACATTACACACCTAATGACTAAAAAGTTTATTGACAACACCAAGGCCAGCCACCAAACAAATGTTAATGTAGAAGAACAACAGAAAACGCTGCCTGCAAAATGTAAACTGTGCCACACAATATCTCTGAAAAAAGTTATTATCTGACATGTAAATGCTGCAGTTCACATCTACAGGACATGCCATCAACACCCTCCAAATTTCAAGTGAAAAGACCAAACCGTGTCCGAGATATAGCACGTCAAAATTTGAAATTTCCATTAGTCCGAGTGGCACAGTTCCACACCTGTTGACATTTAACACACACAATGACTGAAAACTACATCCATGACACTAAGGATATATCCTATCAATTTCAAGATACCACCACAAGCAAAATGCTGTCTGCAGAACATAAACTGCTCCACGCCATATCTCTGCCAAAAAATTTTTTCAAACACATAAGCACTGCAGTTTACATCCACAGGACATGCTGTAAACACCCTCCAAATTTCAAGTAAAAGACCAAACCATGTCCAAGATATAACATGTCAAAGTTTGAAATTTTCTTCTCAGAGTTGTACAATTCCACATCTGTTGACATTTAACACACACACACAACAACTGAAAACTATATCCATGGCACTAAGGCTAGGTATCCTATCAATTTCAAGCCACTACCACAAGCAAAATGCTGTCTGCAGAACATAAACTGCGTCACACCATATCTCCACCCAAAAAATTTTTCTGACACCTAAGCACTGCAATTTACATCCACAGGACATGCCGTAAACACCCTCCAAATTTCAAGTAAGAAGATCAAACTGTTTCCGAGATATTCAATGTCAAAGATTAGCAAAATGTCCCTATCCATTCCATTATAAAACATCTGGCCATCTTGTCCCTATTTTGTGATCAAAGATCACGGTCAAAGAATCTCGTGATCAAAGAATTTGCAGGCTCACAAACAAAAAAATTGCTATAAATCAAAAAATTGAAGGGATTGCTGTAAACCACTGCCATGGTTCGACAGAACAAAGCCCCCCTGAGCAATACCCACCTTCATTTGACTTCTAGGGCACCCCAGGGCTGAGAAAATAGATTTTTAAATCTGGCCATCTCATCTTTGCTTGTGATGCACAATCGCGATTAAAGAACCTCGCCATCAAAGAATTTGCAGGCTTGCGATCAAAAGAAATTGCACGCTCGTGATCAAAGAATAGATAATGTTGAAATGTGAGTTTTTCACTGATTTGAACCAAACCAATGTCATGCCTCGATAGAACAAAGCCCCCTGAGCAAATCCCAACCTCATTTGTGTCCCTAGCCCACCCTTGAGCCGAGAGAGTTGTGTTTTTAAGTCACGACACAAGATCGCGATCAAAGATTGTTAGCAAGCAGCGATCAAGGACTTTAAAAGCTTGTAATTCTATTTTTTCACCAATTTGGATGGAACCAAAGGCATGGCTTGATAGATCAGAGCCCCTGAGTAAAACCCATCCAAGTTTTACTTCAGGAGTGACCCTTGAGCCGAGATATTTGTGTTTTTCCAACTGGAAAACTAAAAACAAGATGGCGGACCTCACGATCAAAGAATTATTGGGAACAAAGATTCTTGAACCGTGAGGCTGCAGATTCTTTAATTGCCAGTCAGGACAAGATGGCCTTATTCTTTGTTCACAAAACATACATATACATTTTCCTATTGACTTATAATGGGAACTTAAAAGTGGCATAACTTTTGAATGCCTTAATATTCTTTCACCAAATTAAAACCGGCATTTTCGGCCACCAAAGCTATTTCAAATGAGCCATCTCACAGAGCTGCACACCACACAATGGTCATGCAGGGCCACGTCCAAAATCCCAAAAGTTGCCTCCAAAAATGGATAATTTTGCATTTTTCAATGTTTTTGAATGCAAAGACCATAAATCTGACCAAAACAAAAATTGGAAAATCAAGAGATCTACCATGCTTACCATGCATTCCAAATTTCAGGCAATTCCATAGAACAGGTCCAAAGTTATTAACATGCAAATTTTGCCTTTAACATAGAAGTGACATCTGAACCCTAACTATAGTACCATGTCACTAAAATATACACATATAGCTTCATTAGAGACGAAGCAAAATTTAATTTTGCTGATGAAACTCCAGTGAAATCTCAAATTTCAACCTGTGAAATATTTTGCAAAATTCACACATTTCACCGGAATTTCACCTGTGGTATAAGAAAAATTTTGACTACATAGCCCAAAAAGAAGAAATACAAAAAGTGTTTCCCCTTCCTGTCCAGGACAATATTAAAATGTTTATCCAAAAAGGATTCCCCAATTTCCTGCTGTCATCCCTGGTGCCTAAGGATCCTAGCCCCCTGACCGATAGCAGCCCAGTATGAAGAATCCCCCTCCCCACCGAGATTCAGCCTCGTCCCCATCCAGACAAGAATATGTAAGCAAAATTAATTTCTCTGGTGTCTAGTGGTCCCACTCTCTGGTTGATCACTGGACAAATAAAGAATGATGACCCCACCCCAAGATTCACACTTGTTCCTCCATTGTCCGTAATTGCCACCCTGCACTGGAGCCAACATCACTCATCTTATTTTTCATCTTCCTGAAGATCTTATTCTTGATCATGTTATAATAAAAAAAACTTTCCCTGGTGTCTATTAGAGCCCCCCAACCCCACCCTCTCTGGTAGTAGGTAACGCCACCATGCACCAGCGCCCATCTAGAACCCCCGGCACTGGACACCGAACAGCCCTCCACTCACCTCTGTGGCTGGGAGCCCATTGCCCGAGTCCTGACTGAGCTCTTTTACAAATGAGCTCGAGTGAGCACTTTCAATGAATGAATGCATTCTACCCCTGCATTTCCTGTAATGCTTTTAAAAGTGGTTTGAAAAATCTGTAACTGTTGTTTTACATCGTTCTGTTGCATGCACTGCAGTGTTGGGTTGATTATTATTTCCTCTAACCCACCTAGTTTTTCTAACCTTTTATAGGTGGTAGAATTCTTTTAACAGTGTAGCATTACAATTGTTTCCCTGATCAGTCAGGATCACTTTTGGGATGCCTAGTCTGCTGAATAATTTTAGCAACTCAACTGCAATTTTTGAGGAAGTGATTGTATGAAAGGGTATGACTTCTGGGTATTTGGTGGCATATTCACACATAACCAGCATGAGATGGTTCCCTCAAGAGCTCTTCTTTAATCGGCCTACTATGTCCATAGCTATTCCTTCAAAGGGCATAGTCACCAAAAGTAAAAGCGTCAGGGGCATGATATCCTTTCTCACTATCAGTGCAAGTTTTTGACATTCTGCACAGGCTTGACAGTACTCATTTACTGTACCTGCTCATGGATATTGGGCAAAAAGCACCTGTGCAATAAGGGAGTCAAGGTATGGTCCCTCCCAGCATGACCTGCTAATGGTAACTCATGGGCCAAGTATAACAATAGGGGAGGAAACCTTCCAAGGATGACCAAGTGCTCTACTACTTCTCCCGTGTTTGGATTAATACAGACCCAGTACATATATATATATATATGTATGAGGCAGTATAGTGCAGTGGTTTAAAACTCTGAGCTGCAAACCTGGAGACCTGGATTTGATTCCCATTGCATACTGTGTAGCCCTGAGCAAGTCACTTAACTTCCTTGTGCTCCCAGATCATGCCTGTAAACAGCTTAGTGTGTATCTCCTGGTAAAAATATAAAAAATATATTGTTTTCCTACTTATACTCGGGTGTCCCTTTATACATGCTTTTCTTCACCTGTTGGAAAACAGGTTTATTTTTTTATCATTCTTTTGTTCAACCCCAATATCACACCCTTCTGACATTTTGTCTAAGTGAACCTCAGACAGCCCATTCTGTACTTTGTTCCATTTCTAATTTAGTAATTTCTTTTCTTTTATGGAACCATTATTATTTCCTGGAACCCCTATTACAGGTACATCTCCTGCAAAATGAAAGGTGTCTTTAAGGGTTTTTCTTGCTTAGTCCGGGCCCTGGTAGTCATTGCAGACAACATTTCATCCCTTTTTATCAAAGTGCTGAAGTCTGGGAAATCCTGCTCAATAACCACAGGTATAGGGAGTCTCACCGCAAGTCCTGCAGTTACTCTAACTGGTTTACCTTGCACAGTCATATTTACAACAGTGGTAGAGTAATGATGTGTATCCCCATTAGAGATGCAGTGAATTTAACGCTGGCAAAGTGAAACGTGAAATGGGCACTTCGTGTTGCTGCTCCGCTACATGGAGTGGGCAATGCAAAGTGCTCACTCCGTCTTGTCATTACCGCTTTGCGTTAAGGTTTAGTTTAGTTTAGTTTATTAGTCTAGGAATTAATACTTTGAGCCAGGGCTCTTTACAAAGGTTCCACGTCACAAAGAACATTTAACAAAGCACGATACACATTACAGGTAAAACCAGACAGGAAAGTTACATCATAAATTTGCTATTAACAGTTTAAGGCAGTAACGCTTTTAAGTTTCATAGAAAAACAAGCTTACACAGAATTGGGCTTAGTAGACACTTTCGAGTTAAGGAAACTTCCAGGGAGAGGTGATCATTAGAAGCCAAAAGGAGGCTAGAGAGGAGGGGAAAGGGTGAGCAGGAGAGTAAGAGAGAGGGGACAGGAAAAAAGGGGGGGAGTGAGTTTGGGTGGGAGACAGGAAGTAGTAGAGGTACCAGAGGGTTCATTAGTCAAGGTGGAATGGAAATGCAAAGTAAGGTGAAGTCATTGTTTTTAATGGACTTAGCGTTCCTCATTATGATTCTAAGTGATCCACTTGGTGTTACAGATTTGGTAGACCCCCACACATCACATGGCTTACAGTACTGCAAGTCACATGCTCTTAAGCTAGGCAGGAAGGAAGTGAGTCATACAAGCAGACACTTCACTTTTACTTTCTCCTGTGCAGACGGAGAGAGAGGAGTGTGTTTTGTGACTTCTGATACTTTGAGATCAGAGTCAGGAGGAGATTTAAAGTTTGATTTAGACCCAACAGCTTTTTTAAAAGCTACATTTTTTGACTTTTCTGTATTCTTTTTTACTCAATTTGTTCTTTCTATAAATTTGATTTTTCTTACCTTTATAAGTAGTTAGTTGTTTGTCTGTGACTGTGTGTGTGTTGTGTGACAGTGTGAGTAGTGATTGCTCAGACTGATGGAGCTCAGTAGGAGAGATGGACCAGGGTGAGGGAATGTCTGGGGTGGGGGCAGCTCTGGGAGAGTGTGGTAGTGGTAAGCATCGTACCATGCATCAGCGCGATGCGTAAGGCATAGGCACTCATTCCTGTTGGACCTCTCAAAACTTGTGAGTCCCCCCTCTGGAAGTAGGACCAGCACTGCCTCCTGACTCTGAGGCAGTTGAACCACCACCAAGTCCAGCACCAGGTCCTCTGGAGCAGGATGTGCCTGTTCCCCCCAGGCCCAGGGGTGAATCCCATCCCTGTTCAGCACTGTGACCAGACCGGCTGCCAGTTTATCTGGCCCTCCCCTGCCTGTGCCTGGTCCTCCCTACACCTCCATTGTTTGGCAGTTTTTTGACTGTGTCAGGGGGCACAGCAGTATGGTCAAGTGCCACCTATGTGAGGTGGAGGTGCGCTGTGGCTCCCCGGGGACTCAACTGGGGACTGGGAGCCAGCACACCCATATGCTCAATCACCACCAGTTGGAGAGGCAGGCTGCCACAGAATAGACTATGCCTGCACCTGCTGGCCTTTCTGTGGCAGAGGGTACAGCTGTGCATGGTGGTGGACCTAAGAAGAGGAAGGCAAGAGCAGCACCTGCAGCTCCACCAGCACCCAAACCACCACCACCACCAGCAGGTCAGCCTGTAGAATGTGTGGACCCCAGAGAACTGCGTGTAATGCAGTTTGACTTGGCAATTCTCTGGAGTGCTGTCGAGGAGAACAATGAGAGGGTGAGTGCTGTCGAGCAGTGGCTGGATCACATAGAGGGACATCAGTTGCAAATTATGTCCATGCTGGAACTGCTGCTGGATCACCATGGGATCCCACATTAGTTTTTTTTCCTCACACCATGTGCCCCCCACACCTTCCTTGCTGTGTTATAAAATGTATTCCTCCACCATCCCGACCTTGTATGTAATTATGCCCTTTTTTTGTTGTCTTCCATATGCGTGACACTTTGTATTCTGAGCAGTGCAAGTATACTGTGCTAAACTGCATGTGTGCAGTCAGTCTTCTTTCCAGTCTGTGTATGTACTGCAGACACTGTCCAACTCCCTGACTTAAAAACACTTATTAATGAGTATAATGGTGGGATGGTGAAGCCTGGAGAGAAGCTACAAAACAGGCTTACATTACATCCAAGTAACTAGTAAAAAGATTAATGTTATGATTCATGACGTAATCATAAATCATGAGTTGTGACTGCATTTATGACCGTGATGATAAAGAAATGCGAATACCTATGGCTGTGCTTCCCCGGGCCCCAATGAGGTATGGCACAAAACTCCCTGACTTAAAAACACTCATTAATGAGTACAATGGTGGGGTGGTGAAGCATGGAGAGACACTTCAAAACAGGCTTACAAAACATCCAAGTAACTATTAAAAAATTAATCTTGTGATTTGTGATGTGATCGTAAATCATGATTTGTGACTGCATTTGTGACCGTGATGATAAAGAAATGCGAATACCTATGGCTGTGCTTCCCCGGGCCTCAATGAGGTGTGGCACAAAACTCCCTACCTTAAAAACACTCATTAATGAGTACAATGGTGGGATGGTGAAGCATGGAGAGATACTATAAAACAGGCTTAAAATACATCCAAGTAACTAGTAAAAAAAAATAATGTGATTTGTGATGTGATCGTAAATCGTGATTTGTGACTGCATTTCTGACCATGATGATGAAGAACATGATTTGCATCGTGAGTGACTCGTGATGATGGTCCTGACTTAACAACGCATATTAATGAGTACAATGTTCATACAGAATTATGCACCACACCTGTCCAGTACTCTGAAGGGAAGCCAAAGAAACAACTGTTACTTAAGTTAGAGATGGAGATTGGGCCCTGAAGGGATGCAAATGCACAGACAGATTAAGATTGTGCTGCACACTGAAGAGATGCAGATACAAAGGCACAACACCTAACCAGTGCTCACCATCAGAAATTCAAATCTGGAAAAGAATACCTTTGCCGGTTGGGGCAGGCCGCAAGGGGGGGGGCAGTGTACTGCACTGCTGCAGTAACAGTCACTAGTACTAGTACCAGTAAAGATACACAGCTGCAGTGGATAGCAGGTTTACATTGCTGAAATTATGTGGCACAATAAAAGGTGTCTGATTTGATAACGCATCACACACATATTCACACACACACACTAAGTAATACGTAGCAAATTGAAAACTTCAGTAGTATAACCACATATTTTAAATAAACTAAAATTATGCACTGCTGCACCACAACAATCAGCAAAAAATGGCAAGAATTATTGAAAATATTACTGTGTGTACATTAACACAGTTATACAAGAAAAATATCACCAAAGCAGAAAGCACTGTCTTTTTCTCCAAGTTAATTTATCTACACCTCAGATACACCCCTCCCCAAAGCACACTTCCACTGTCTCTCAGTACACAGACTGAATATTGTACATTAACATTCAAAATCCACACACAAACAATAAATGCTTAATGATATGAGCACAGGAGGGTTTCCTATAATTGATGAACTAAAGTTTCAGCAAAAAGAATAACTCAAAAAGGCTTTTTTAACAGCTTTTAGAAGATTTGAATCGCAGAGAGCTCTCAGAGCAGATTGTCTCCTACAGCTTCCTACATACACTACCCCAAACTGAGGCTGTGGAGAACAATCTAGAGCCCATGTGACCTGAAATCCCATGAATCACTGCAAAATTCACCTTTGGAGCTTAAAAACAAGGCGAAGTTCATTGCTTTCAATGTACTTCACCTTAAAAATTGGTGGAGTAGTGGTTTGGGATGCTGGAGTAATGCAAAGTCATTGTTTTCAATGGTCTTTGCATTACATATTATAATGCAAAGTACTCTGCTTTGCGTTGCGGAGCACTCCGTGAATTCACCTTCACTCCACAAATCACTTTGCAGAGCAAATTGGGGCCACTTCGCCCATCTCTAGTCCCCATGAATACAAATGACACCTGTTCAAGGACCACTTTTTAGCACATTGTCCAGGAGATCCAATTGGAACAACGTCTGCTTACTGCCAGAGTCTATAGTTCCCATCACTTGCTTGCTGTCAGTGTTAACGTTAGTTAAATAAATGCCCCCAGTTTGCTAAGGATAGATGTGTAGGCTCCAATTTATTTTTCTGACAACAGCAAGCTACAGTATATAGCCTGCCTCTTGACAACTGTGGCAAATAATGTCAGATGGAAAACATCTCCCTCCTTTTCCTGGTTTCCCCTTTGTTTTTTCCTGAGGTTTTCACTGGGGCCCAATTAGGTATAAAAGAGGTTTGTCTTATCATACTAGATGTGGAAGAGTTAACAAAAAAACAATATCTCTGTACCCTCTTGTGCTAGACTGTCGAGCAGCCAGGAAATCCTCTGCCAATGTGATGTCATCTCTGCAGTGTCCGGTCAATGTTCCGTCACCTGTCTCATCTACACTAGCATCAAAAAAGGGATTAGGCTTTGCCTTCCTTCTAGCTCCAACTTCTAGACTAGGCAGTGCTTTTTCCAGAATTTCTTCAGCCATGGCTCTTGTAACCCCCCCGATACTTAATCCTCCTTTGCGTTAGTAAACGTTTACCTTTTATTCCAAAATGATTCCAAAGTGATAAAAACAAGGTAGATATCCCAAAAGACAACAGAGAGGTGAGTGAACACCCTCCCATGTACAGTCAAATATTTTCACACACGAGCACTTTCTCAAAACTGATAGGCTGCTGGGGAAGTGTACTTTTAAATACATTTAAAGTGACAGTGCACAGTTAAGTAAATAGTTGTTAGTGCTGATGCAAAAAAAACATTTTACAATTGCTAACATGGTAAAAAGATACTGAAAGTTGCTCCAGCAGGTAATATAATAAAAGACCCAGGCAGAGTACAAAGTTATAGTTAAAAGTTAAAAGTGGAATGTATAAAGTCTTGAGTTTTTTGAAATTTAAGCAACTTTATTGAATTTTCAGTTACAACCACAATAAAAATACAATAAACAGGAAAATATCAGGGCCAAACCAAACCCTCCTACTCCTCAACCACCCTAACCCCCCTCACGCCCCCATGGAGTGTGACCCAATATTCAGTGAGGAGGGTCAAAGAGGCCACATGTGCCAAAGCATGAATATAGGAACAAAAGGGAAACCAGAGGAGCACCCAGAGAGGTTACGTCAAGTATAGGGTATACAGTTTACCCCATTTTTAGTTGAAGAGGTGAAGCCTGTTAAGAGTACTGGCTATCAGGCGTTCAGTCTGGATACAAAAGGAGAGTTCATGTAGCCACTCCCTATAGGATATGAAAGATTGGTCTAGCCAATGTTTGAGGACCAGTTTTTTGACTGCCATAGCAATAAGTGAAATGTGGTATAAGGTGTTGAGTTAAGAGTGTAGACAATTACATGAGTTAAAAAGGGGGTTGAAAATGGGGGTCTGCAAAGGGGTAAAGGAAAAATACAGAAAAATGAGAGAGAGAAGAGAAGAGAAGATTAAAACTTAAAGCTATTATCAGCTGTGGTGCTGTGAGAGAGATGGTACAGGTAGCAAGTGGGAAAAGGGGGAGTTAGTGAGAGAGAACTGGAATGAAAACACAAGAAAAAAACTTGAATTACAACAAGAAAACAAGATAATGCAGTTAAAGATACTATATCACATAATATATTTAAGTTAGTTTAAATTACTTTAAATTGAGATGCTGCAAAACATATATGTGCATACAAAAGGAGCATCCCTAGCCAGTGCAAAGAAAAATAGAGATGGCATAAAGGAGCTAATTTTGATAGTGAATGAAAGTACATATTAAAGTTGAAAGTTAAAACAACCTGGGGTAATAAGATATATGATATCTGCAAAAGGATAACTAGGTACAAGATACTGGCATAAATACATACAGTTTGCATTACATAGAGAAGCCCATTTCATAGTAGAAAACAAATAGAATAATAAGATACATATAAGAGATATAATCGATATAATATACCTGCAGGAGGATAACAAGGTACAAGGTACCAGAATGAATACATGAAATGTCAAAATTCAGATTTCTAACTGCAGAGGAAACCATAATAGAAAAACTGAGTGCATCTTGTTTTTAGAGCACATTGCACCATATAATGCTGAAAAGAACCGCTTGTTATAAAAAAGGTGAGAGCTGGAAATATTCATTCAGTCCTGGTGGATCATATGATTTTAGTTGGAACTGCCAAAAGGTCTCTCTTTGTAGGAGCTTGTTTAGATTGCCACCTCTGATTGACAGGGACAGTTTTTCTGTGATCAAAAAGGAGAAGTTGTGTTTTTTCTTTTTCGTTCACAGTGCATTGCCAGAGCACTAATGCCATCCAGTTTTGAATACTTCTGATATGCTGGCCTATTCATTCCTTTAGCTTTCTTTTTGTTTTGCCAACTTAGAAGGCTGGGCAGATTGTGCACTGGGTGAGGCAGATCACATTTTGAGCATTGCATGTGCTGAGGTCCCATATGTTGTGTCTTGCCCCAGAGGTGGGATTTATGAAGGAATCTCCTGTTTTAATATTCTGGAAATAGATACAGTTCCTAAATTTGTGTGTTCCAGGTGGCAGATGATGAGACTGGGATGTTGTGGGATTCGTTCACTAGTAGATCCTTCATGTTTTTGCCCTGTTTGAAAATCATTCTTGGGGCAGATAATGTAGTGGGTGTCAGTGTTTTTTCTGTACTTAAGATATGCCAGTTCTTTGTAATGATGTCCTTAACCAAAGATACTTGAGGATTAAATGTGGTAATGAATAAAGGAGTTTTGTTATCGGTCTGCATGGGAGCATTCCTGGGTTTACGTGCCAATAGAGTGTCCCTTAGTAGGAGCTCCACCAAGTCTTTGGCATTCTGGATTACTTGTGTATTGTATCCACTTGCTTTAAACCATTTTGTCAGGGTTTCTGCTTGCCTCTGTTGTCATTTTAGATATCTATCTTTTTTTTTTTTTATAATTTTGGAATAATTTTGGAATAAAAGGAAAATGTTTTCTAATGCAACTACTGGTGTGTGAAAATTCTTTTGAACCATCGTACCACTGTGGGCAGAGACTGTGTAAGCCATTTTTTTTCAGGTTACTGCAATACTTATCCCAAGAAGTTTGAATTCCTTAACTGTCTTTGCCTCCACCACTTCTCATGCTAGCCTGTCTTAAGGCTCCACCACCCTCTCAGTGAAGAAGGACTTCCTCATGTTAGTCCTAAATTTCTCTCCCTTTAGGCACATGCTGTGACCTCTAGTTCTTTGTTTCTTGTTTTCTTTTAATATGCACTGATCCTGCACTGAGATGATTCCTTTAAGATATTTAAATGTTTCTATCATATCTCCCCTATTTCTTCTCTGTTCCAGGGAGTACATATTCAGTTTTCTTAGTCTTGCCTCATAGTGTTCCTGGTGGAGGCCCCAAACCATTTTTGTGGCTCTTCTTTGCAATGTCTTCAACAGGTCTATGTCCTTTTTTTAGGTGAAGGTCTCCAGAACTGGATGCAATACTCCAGGTGAGGCCTCACCAAGGATCTGTATATTGGGATTATCACTTTGCGCTTTCTGCTTGTGATGCCCCTGCCATTGCTTTTTGCACTGCCTTTTCACACTGTCTTCCCACATGCAGAATATTGGAAATCATGATCCCAACGTCCCTTTCTATGTTTGTAACAGATAATTGTTCACCCCTAACATATACACCTTACCTGGGATTTTTTTTCCCTAGGTGCAGAGCTTTACATTTCTTGGCATTGAACGTCAGCTGCCAAGTTGTTGACCATTCCTTCAACTTTCTTTTTTATAATTAATTTTATTGAAATCTTGGATACACCTGTGAGCAAATGCTCATTGAGGGGTTCCATGTCAAATACACTAAACAACAAGGGAAAGAAAAGACTGATGGCAATTTACAGATAGTACAATGATAGTTCAGCAAACAGATAATGACAGTATTAAACATAACAGATACATAAAATCCAGACAGGAATGGGTAAACTGCAGCATTATACAAAGTATGCCTGTGTCAGTAGGAGGAGCAGGAGAAGGAAGGGGGAAAAGAGGGGCAGTGTGGAGAGAGACAGGGTTTGATTGGGACAGGATAGGGATACAAGAGGTTGGGGTGATTGCTAGGTGCTGGGGTTTGTCAATCCCAAGGGATAGGGACTAGAAAGTGCTAGTGGTAGACAGTCGGTGTGTGGGGTGTCTCAGTGATGGCACCTGCAGGAACACCTGTCAATAAGGTATTGATGCAGTCTGAGTTTAAAGGATCCAAGAACAGTAGCACCAGAGACAGCAGAGATTTTCTTAGATCTGATTCCATCCCTGAGGACCCTTCTTGTGTGTCTACCCTGTTGCTGAGCTTGGTGTCATCTACAAATAGGCACACCTTCCCCTCCAAACTATCTGCAATGTCGCTGATGAATATGTTGAAGAGGACTGGTCCCAGCACCGATGCTTGTGGGTCTTCACTGGTCACTCTTCCCTTTTGAGACAAGGTGCCATTCACCATTACATTCTGAGTTCTCTTCTGAAGCCAGTTCCTTATCCAGTTAACAATTTTTTCTCCTACCCCTATATCCTTTAACTGGTTGATGAGCCTCTGGTGGGGAATGGAAACAAAGACTTTGCTGAAATCTAGATATACAATATCGACTGCTTTGCCTTGGTCCACTGTTTTTGTTACCCAGTCAAAGAAATCTATCATGTATGCCTGACACGACCATCCAGTTGCAAAGCCATGCTGCTTAGTGTCTAACTTCTAACTGGTTTCTAGATATGCCACTAATCTTTCCTTCAGTATTGATTCCATAATTTTCCCCACAATTGAGGTTATGAGGATTGGGTGGTAGTTCCCTACCTAAACCTTGCTTCCACTATTGTGTAAGCGTACCATGGTGGCCTTCTTTCAGCCTTCAGGCACTTTACTGCTCTCCAGTGATTTATTGAAGATCTTGGCTAGTGGTCCAGTGAGTTCCTTCCTAAGCTCCTTCAAAATTTTGTGGATGGATTCTGTTGGTCCCCATGGCTTTATCAGTTTTTAACTTACTGAGCTCTTTGAGGATTCTCTCCTTGGTGAAGGGGCTTGTGTTTGCCTCCTTAGTGCGGTGTCCCTTTCTATCCAATGGTGGTTCACGTTTTTATCTTCTAGTGGAAGTACTGAGCAAGAAATAGTTGTTTAAAACATCTGCTTTCTTAGTGTCCTCCTCCACATATTGACCCTCTTTTGTTTTTAGTCGAATTATTCCCCATTGGTCTTTCTCTTTTCACATATGTATCTACAGAATGCCTTGTCACCTCTTTTTATTCCCTTGGCAATCCTCTCTTCAATTTGTGCTTTCGCTTCTCCGATTGCCTTGCTTGATTCATTTAACCTAGCTCTGTATACCTCTCTATCGTCTTTCTTTTTTTATGTTTCTAGAACAATTTTTTTTCTTTTCCCTAGTTATTGATGCCACATCTTTTATCAACCAGAGTGGTTAATTTTTTTCTTGTGAATTTGCTGATTACTTTTGTACATTGTGATGTAACAAGGTTTGGTGCTGTCTTTAGAGATTTCCAGCTCACCTCAACATCCCCATGCGCAGTGTCAGTGACTCAACAGGTAGCACACCCACCTCTGAGGCTAGGAGATCTAAAGGCTGTGGGTTATAGCCCCACACCAGGCACTTGGGTTAATATCCTAATACTGACACTGCAGCACAGCATGAGGAGAGTGCTGCACTCCTGAGGTGCTGTCTTTCAGATGAGACATTAAACCGAGGTCCCATCTGCCTGTTCTGGTGGTAGTTCAGATGGATGTTAAAGATCCCATGGCACTTCTCAAAAAGAGTAGGTGAATTTTTTATTCATAACTGAAAAGAACATTTAAATAAAGTACTATTTTATCAAACAAATCATAAAGAGGAAACAAAAACAGAAAAAGTATTACATCATACTTGCAACTCCAAACAATGAAAATCCTTTAAACATACCCTTTCCCACTACACACTAAATAAATAGGGAAACATTGTGATGCATTAAACAATAAATAATAAACAAACAGTGTGAACTTCACACAAAATAATATACAAATCATAAGGGAAGAAAACTCAAAAAGTATTATATTCATGCAGTACAAAAATCACTGCCAACATAGTCAGAGATCAGAGGATACATCAACTAAAAGACCCCAACACACACACACACACACACACTAAAAGAGGATGGGAATCTTCTTCTTTCATACCAGAAAGAAACAGAAATATTCAAAATCATAACACATACTTAAGAATCTGTGAATGCGTACCTTCTTCCCACTAAAGGAATAGGGAGATATATAATTCACAACATAAAAAAATATGGAAAACCATGCCATTTGTATTGGGAAAAAACAGCAAAATGAGGAAAGCATAACTCATGAAGCAGCATTGCACCATACTTAAAACCGCTATCAGAAATGCTTGAGCCACCATGTTTCCTCAATAAAACAAGGATAAGGACCCAGGAAACTAGCTAAGCAGCCAAAGGACCTTCATAGACAATCAGTGGACTCCCACTTTGCTTTGAACACCTGGGAAGACATAAAACATCGATCTTGAGCCCTTAACATTTGCAGATTCATGACAATGAGCTCCAAGAGCTGAACGTCTGAGGTATAGAGCTGTTGCTCAGACAGATTGCAACGGGCATTCCAAATATAGTATTTAAAATACATGAGAAACAACCATAACATGGTTTTATCATGTTTTATTCACTGAAATGGAAGGATTCCTAACAATAAAATGCCTGGGGTCATAAGGGAAAAAGGTGAACCAGGTAATTTTGCCTGCAGCAATTTCAGGAACTTCTGAATGTAAGGACACTCAAAAAATAAGTAGGGAATAGTCTCAACTTGTGCTGCACATATCTGTCTAGGGCATAGCTTCTCAGCAGTAGGCTTGTGTTTCAGGTTTCCCTTTACATTAAGTTTGTAGTAAAGGGAAAACCAATTCACATCCCACTTGTGTACCAGGGTACTAGAGGAGGTAATCATAGTAGAAATCAATCTGAACTCATCTAGTGATCGGGATTGAAAAGGGGTTGTATTATAAAAAATGAATCCAAAATAAAAAAATAAAGAGGTTTCTGTGAAAGAGATGAGACCTAATGTTTTGTCATAGCCCAAAGTTTAATTTTGCTAAAGCAACACTGAAAGGAGAAGGATATATTTGCTATTGATTTTTGTTTTGGAATGCATCCATCTGCCTTTCAAGCTTGTAAAAAACCTTCCAATCCATCTAAAATCTAAGATGACCATACTTTTGGGTGCTTCAAAAGAAATGGTCAGAAGTTATCAGTGACAAACATGGAGAAGAAAAAGAGAATGAGGTTAACCATGTGCAAGCCACCTTGGGCTACAGGATTATAGAGGATACCTCTTTTAGTAGGGTTTAATCTACTGCTCTAAATAGAAGAAAAAAGAACAGCTGTACACCCTAGTTTCCAAAGTTAGTGGAAGCCTGAATACTGAACTGAAATTTAAAAAATAAAGATAATGAAATGTTTTAACATAAAATACATTTGCATTTGGCCATTCTCCACTTATTCCAAGTCATAACTTTTAATTGTGCTTTAGGTAAAACAAATTCCCAATTAATAGTGGCAAAATCCTCTGGCCAAAAGAAAAAGGCCAAGAATTTTACAAGGGCCAAAACAATCATGATGTCCATAAGATCAACTCCAGAGAAGGAGTAGTCCCAACCACAAGGCATTTGCTTTTCTGAAAGTTGACACAGGACTGAGACATAGAAGCATAAACAGCTAGTTCTTGGTTAGCTTCTGTACAAGAAGCAACATCCACTAATAATAACATCAGATCATCGTCATATGCCAAAGGACATACCTCTGGAATGGAACTGGAAAGAGAAAGGCCAAGAAGACACTGGGAATTATGAAGTCTATGTAGCAGGGGAACTATTGATATAATATAGAGAGCTGGACTGAGAGGGCATCCTTAGCACACCCCTCTGGACACCAAGAGCTCCACCCCAGCCACCCATTAACCAGGGGGAAAGTCTTTGCCAAATGGTAGCATGACTGTACAACATGAATGAATTGAGATGGGAACCAAAGGAAGCCGAACAAACCCACAAATAATCATGTGGGTCCTTCTTGAAGACTTTAATTTGGTCTAACAAGAGTAAAAACCCTGTAAGTTCTTCTCTGTTGCCTCTGTCCAGTACCTCGTGTATCACAATTAAATTATCCTTCATGGATCTCCTGGGCACCATACATGATTGTGACAGATGTATAATCTGGCCCAGGACCTGAGCCAATCTCATACTTAAATGTTTGGTGAAAATTTTCTAATCAGCATTCAAGTGGATAATTGGTCTCCAGTTAGAAAGGAGTTCCTTAACTCCAGTCTTGTACATTAAGATCAGCAGGCCTGATTTGAGGGCAGGAGGAATGTCGAAGGGTGATAACAAATAGTTAAAGGCAGCCAGCATTTCCTGCAAGAGTACCACTGTCATCTGGCTATAAATTCCATATGGTAACCCGTCTGTCCCAGGAGAAGATCCAGATTTCAACTGGGCTATAACAGTCTGAAATTCCAGCTGTGGAATAGGGGAGATGAGTGATAACTTGTCAGACTTCAACACTTGAGGGAGTTGACTCTGACTCAACCATACTTGTACCTCAGTGAGTGGTGTAGGGAAAGTAGGGGGGAAGTGGGGTTTTGCAGAGAGGCAGCCACATAGTCATTGACTGCTGACAAAACATCTTCCTTATTGGAAACATAGGCCCCATCAGGCAACTGAATATGATCAAAATGTTTGATGGAATGTTGTCATTGGCAGAACTCAAAGGGGTTCACAAAGGCAAACTTTAGTTACGTACCAAACCTCTGTTTCATCTCTAAAGATTTTAATCGGTTGTATTGTAAATGTGTCAGTCGGGCTTTTAATACTTATATGTCTCCCGAGTAATCACCTAAAGAAGCATTATACAAAGAAAAATGTCAAATGTATTTGGGATCTATAAAAGGAATACTGGACTGTTTTCAGTTTCCCATTAAGCCTCCCCATTTAAAAAAAACAAACCAATGTCTTTAGTCATACACCACCACTCCACAGGGGAATCATACATAAAAAATAGACTTCCTAGCCACTAAAACATTATGGAAGCCTTGCTGTATTAGTGAATTTTGTAATAGGGAGAGGTTCACACTCAATAAAACATGGTCTGATGACATGACCTGGGTAGTCAAGGCGTTGTACCCCAAAGTAGATGAGAAAAACACAGTCTATTCTAGTGGTCAACTTCCTTTAAAATACGTTTTCTAGGGCACTTTCCCTGCCATGATAAAGGCTTCAATCAAGGATGCTTGTGTGAGAGTGAATTTAAACATGAAGTATCACAGAAGAGTTTAGTAGTTTTCTACCTTATTGAATTATATCTGCTGCAGTTAAAATCTCCAGCCAAGATAATTTTCCGATTAGTATAGTAACTAGGTTGACTTTTGGCATAAAGAGCTGTCCTTAAGGCCTTAGTCTGGGGGGCATAGACATTGATCAGTCTAAATGACATGTCTGCTACATCAATATCAAACAATAACACCCTCCCTGGGTCCACATCAACCAAGTGGACCAGTTTAGGTGAGAGGCAGAAATCCGAACCCCAGAACAAGCATCCATCCCTGGGGATCAATAAATCTGCCCCCATAACCAAGCCATACTGGCCTTATCAATTTCTAAAGTAGTGTGCAATTGGGTATCCTAAAAAAAAATCAAACAGATGATCTGAAAAAAAAAAGCAACGGTCAGAGTCCGTTACCACTCTGACTCAATACTATTCACATTCAAGGATGCAAGTGAAAAATCATACAAAGAAGGAAATAGGAGAATTATCCATCGGGGGATACACATCTGGGTTCTTTTTGCGCCATGTTCTAGTTCCCATAAGGTCTTTTTTTTAACTTTGGCCACTGGTACATCATGCATTGAATCCCCACCCGAAACACCCTCTGGATAAGAACATGGCAGGGAAACTGAATCTGATTCAGATTCCATGTCTGCCTCTTCAGTAGGAAGGGCAGGAAATTTATTGTTTAAAGGAACAGAATCAGGTAATACGGAGGGAGGCAGAGAAGAATGTGTCTCAGACTTGCCCTACGCTGTTTTGGTAGGGGCCAGAGGAGGGGGCATTACAACAGTTACTCCTGGCACAGTACTCTGCTCATGGTCTAGGGTAACTAGAGGGACAGCCACTGCTACAGAGTCAGTGGAAGGGTCCAGGGAACTAGGGGTTTGGGTAATAATGGGTGGTACAGTGGCCAAAACCACTACTGATGAAAAAGTAGTAGGGTCAGAAGGCACAGGGGCATCAGGATCCTTTGAGCGGGTAGATTTACTAGCCACATTGATATAGCAATCCTGTATGGCAAAGTCAGAATTAGAGGTATTATAAGCCACCTATGGGCAGACAGATAAGGAATGATCCTCTTCACACAAAGAACACCTAGGTGGACTGTAACAATGAAAGGCAGAATGCCCAGTTTCCCCACACTGTGCACATTTAGATACATTACAGGTTTGGCTCAAATGTCTGTCCGAGCCACATTTATAGCAATGTCTTGGCTGACCCAGACAGAA
Source organism: Neoceratodus forsteri (assembly GCA_016271365.2). Taxonomy (NCBI): domain Eukaryota; kingdom Metazoa; phylum Chordata; order Ceratodontiformes; family Ceratodontidae; genus Neoceratodus; species Neoceratodus forsteri. The sequence continues at coordinate 2,815,527 of CM028130.1, forward strand.
GATGAATCCATTATTCCTTCTTAAAAAAAACAGGGAGGTGAGAAAGACCAGAATCAGTGTGATGTAAGTAAAATTTGAACTGCCACCCTCTGTTCCGGAACCCTTCTTTGTCCATGATGGGCTCGGGATTACCCTGTATTTTGCAACATTTTTCTAGTCTGTATATAATGTCAGTAACCTTAACCCTCTCATTTCGAAATAGCACTGTAATAACTTTGAAGGTTTATTTTGCAAGGGGAATGCTTAGAAATCCTGCCATAGAAGGTTAATTTTATTTCAGGCATACTTAACTCAAAACTGGGCCAGAAAATCCTGAGAACAAAAACTAATGTCCTATGAGCTCTCACCTGGGGTATGAATCAAGGCATATACCTGTGTAGGAAAAAAAACATAGTTTGCTTCAAAAGAACCCTCCCCACATGGAGGCGATCTGGAAATTCCTCTGGTCACCCCAAGAAACAGATGTGGAGTGCATTCCTCCATCTAACCAATTTGATAGACTTTTGAAATAAACTGGCAAATATTGGGCCATAGGCTGAGTCGGTACCTGTGGTGAAGTAACTTCTTAGGCCTCTGCAGTAGCTACTATGGATGAAGCCACAAGCCCTGTAACATTGCAGGAAGAAACAGTAGGAGCCAGTGGGAAGGGGGGGTCTTCGAGAGAAAGACCCTCCACAGATACTGGGGATAGCAGGGTATCAGCTGCCTATCTTGGGGTCTGAGCAGTCTGGGGAACAGAACATTGATGGACCTCCATGGCCTCCTTGGCAACCCTAGGGCCAGGGCTATGGGCAGTGACTGAAATAGGTATATCTGGTTCTAAAATCCAGGACCCATATGGTTGCTGATGCCAGCCAGCATTTACCAGAGCAAACTCTGGAAACCAGTTAGGACCATGCAGTAGGTCATCCTGGAAATTTGGGCCCTGAGTAGGGGTCTGAGGAGCCTGAGGGAGAGTTCCCTCAGCTGTGCCTGTCAACATAAACAAATTTAGTGGGGAAGGATCCTTTAACATCAGGTGAGGTACTCACATCCCTTTTGTGTTTCCTGTCCTCCTCCATGACAAAACCCAATGAAAGGATTTTGGGCACCTCTGGCTTAATCTGGGAAGGAGAGCAGCTTTTCTCAAGCTGCAAAGGAAGTGCTGTAACATATGCAGGCCCTTGAGAGTTCATGAGTGGAAGAACAGTCATCATTACCAGTTCTGGGCTTGATACTAGGTCCAGTTGCTGGGAGGCAACCAAACTGATCACTTCTTGTTCTTCCCCCATGGAGAAACCCTGGGGAGAATGGACTCCACAATGTGCAGTCCCATGCAGAGCCAAAGCCACCTCCTGCTCTGCAATTATGTCCTGTAGCTGCCATTTCCTCGACTCCAGTTCCAAAAATAAATCATCCACAACATTCTGCATATCCTTGGGAAGTCTTGAGGATGTCTCCTATTGTATGTCATAGTGCCTGTGCCATAAGGCTGTTGTACTGATGCTCCCAAACAACCAGAGATGGGGGGAGGCCATCCCCACTGCTCCTTCCTCGGTCACCTCTATCTCAGGACTGCCAACTTCCATCACACACACACACATAGCAGCACCCCCTACCAGTGAGTAGGGGAAGTTTTTATTAAAACAAAAAACACTTTTTTTCCAAAACAAAAACAAATCACACAGTCATTATGATATCCATATTATTTACCCAATTCCAATAACATTTTTCCACAGTTCTCTTGCTTTCTCTTCTCCCCATAATTTACATTCATCTTGAAAAAATGTTACCAGTGAGTAGGGGAATTTCTCAGTGTCCTGGCCAACTTTGCCCCCATTCACTGAATAGCACCAACAGCTTAATCTGGTTCAAAGTCAGTTGGCATTCTCTGTGTCCCCCTTCCCCAGACTGTGCCTGAAAATAGGCAGTATTTGTCTAGTGCACTTACCCGGTCAACAAAAACTAAATAAATAAATAAAGGGTGTCACATTTTCATGTATACTCATAACGGTGGATCACATCTTGTTGAAGTCAGTATTCCTAAAGTTGAGGATCTTCAGTCTAGTGTGACTGATATCCTCATGTCTGTTGACTGTGAACCAGACTGACCTGTGGTTGCTGGAACCCTGATTGACTGCCACTGTCATGTCTGAAACCCTGGTGCTGTTTGTAAGCACAAGGCTCAGGACAACTTCTTCTCCTGTGGCAGTATCCAACATTTGTGTCAGACCTGCCCCCTGCAGGGCAATAAGGAATTCCTTACTTCTTTCTGATGTGGCTGTGTAGGAGGACCAATTTATATCTAGCAAATTGAATCCTCCTACTAACAGCAGCTCTCCTTTGTCAGTGATCATTAGGATGGATTCAAGAAGTTCTTTGTCTTTTTCCACTTCTTGAGATGGTGGTCTGTACACAACTCCCACCCTGACTGGGGCCTTGTCCCCTGTTCCAAGGGTAACTCATAGGGTCTCGGCCTCATTGTAATTTATTTGCATCTTAGTGGCTTTGATTTCTTCTTTGATATAGTATATACTGCACCTCTCTCACCTTTCATACCTCTTTGTTCTTGTCTGAGCAGAGTGTCCCCAGGGACAACAGTGTCTCAGTTGTGGTTCTCACTAAACCACATCTGTGTTACTGCAACTCAATCTAGATGAGCTTCTGTCAACATGGAGCTAAGGTGTGGGATATTGTTCACCAGACTGTAACATTAATGCACACTGGTGCAATGCCTGGCTTCCTACTTTGACTCTTCTTTGCTTTGTGCCTTTCAATCAGTATCCCACTTCTAAAACCACCTGTCCCAGGGTGTGGGTGTCAGAGATAGACACTGATTCAGTTTGTATAAGGTACAACACACTTGCTGTATGATTTTATTTAAACCACATTCGAAAAACAAAAAAAAAACAGCAAAATGAGAAATTAAAAATAAAAGAAAAGAAATAATTACATAGCATTTATCAGGATGCAACAGTCAGGATCACATAACATCGCTGGGATCCTCTTCTCAACTGTGCTTCAGATTGCTTTTAGGACATGAAGACTGCATGTCCTTCCTTCTCTCATGCTTCAGGCAGACTGAAAAAAAAACAAGGCTACTTGCAACTGTTTTCAAGGCTGTTTGCAACTGGCTCTGGGCAGTCTGAAAAACCGTGGCTGTTTATATTAGACACCATTACACATTTAGAATAAAACAAATGCATTCTCCAGCCTTTTCACTTATACTAAATCTGGCTTTCCCAGACACCAAACCACTATGCAGTATATAACATTTCATGTGTACTTTAGACAAATATATTTTAGACTATATAGTGCAGCACAAAATGGCTCGTATTTTAAATGTGCAAGTATTTCAAAATGGGTATCTGTTTTTATATTTGCAAATGAAACTGTGCTAGCTACAGTAACGATTACATTGTTGGGTCACTTTTGAGTCATGCAGGATGCATTTTAGAGGAACTTGAAAAAGAAACATCAAGTAAAGAAGAAAACAAGGGGGATTCTGTAAGGGGCCATCCTGACAGAACAGGGAGAGGATAGTACAGTATAGAACAGTTCGAATACTGTTGCAACAGGCTTTAAAAAATAAATTAGAATAGAGTCCCTTTAATTCCAATGTAGGATGACCAGTCCTACCACACTGGATTTTCAGATTGTATGGAAACTAAATCCCACTTCGTAACTCCACTTGTGGACCATAATCTCCACAGCTGCGGAGATTTGTATTTGCAGTCCCCTGCAACTGCGGGAGATGTTACATCTGGTCCCACCCGCCATAACATTTTTCCCCAGCTCTAGGGAAACAACAGCCACAAACTGCAATAAATCATAGAGCTGGTCATAAACCAGCTCCCCTTTTAAGAATACTATTACTGTGGATAAAACTGCAGCTCTGCAAGTGGAAACCCACTTTTGCTAAGTTTTTCTTGCAGCTACAGGATTTTCACTGGCTCTGAAAATCTGGGGCCGGATTTTCAGAGCCCATATAAATCCTACAACTGTGGGAAAAACTGAGCACAAGTGGGTTGCCACTTGCACAGCCACAGTTTTTCTCACAGCTAAAGTATTCTCATAAGTGGAGCTGGTTTATGACTGTCTCCATACTTTATGGCTGCCTGCAAATGATTTTTCGATGTAGCTGCAGGTAGAAGCAGCCTTCCTCTTGATTTAAGGGTTCAAACCACTGTCAACTTTTAATGGAAAATTGTTTTCTTATATTACTGGCATATTTAAATGTGAATGTGTCTTGTCCTGATTTGCTCTATTATATATTGAATGTAGTGTATGTTTTGTAAATTTTGTGAGTTGCACCTGCAAACGGTATCTTTCTTCCACTGTGTTTACTCATTAAGCCAGTAAACAAACAAACAAGCAAACAAATAACAGAAGCTATGTCTGGTGGGGCCAGGCGTAACATCTCCTGCAGCTGTGCCAGCTGAAAATACTAAACTCCGCAGGTGTGGAGGGTTCATCCTGCAGCTGGGAATGAAGGTTGGGACTTAGTCCCTGACCCATTTAAAAATTCAGCCCCTGGTCTTTAGTAAGGCACCACTAGTACACATGTCTGCAGTTTGGCAGACAGGAGCACTTAGAGGTTAAGTGACTTACTCATGGTCACACAGTGGGTATTTGGCAGTAGAAGGGCTTAAACCTACAACATTCTGGTTCCCATCCCAGTGTTCCATCCACTAGACCACATTGCCTTATCCAGTGAATGTATAGGGGTACTATACATGGACAGTGGTCAACAATGAACAGTGGGATTAAAATATAAATGTAGTGGTAATTGAATGAAAATAAACAAGAAACAGTCAATAAAAAGTACTTTACCCATGCCCCTCAGCCTTCTCTGCCATCCCCTTGTCTGCCTACTCTTACCTCTTTTATTGTTTTAATTGCCATCCAATCTTTTGTTTCTTATCATTTTCCCACATCTCTCAAATCGGCCATTGTGACCAATCTCAAAAATCCTACTGATCCCACTTGTCTCTATTTTCCCAAGTCTCCCCTTCTATTTCTCAGCTATGTACCTGAGATGATGACTCCACCTCTGCTCACTGTACAAATCTCCCACTACAGCATTCACATTCACTTTCATATTCATTTTGGTTCTCACTCAGACCACATCAAGGAACCTGATTAATTTATTTTGTTAATGACCTGCGTCTTTTATCTGACTTTCAAAACACAGAAAACTGTAGAATAATAAGGCAGGCCATCTATTGTCCACTGTTCCTACCAATACATGTCACACCAGATGAGTGCTTTGCATAGACAGCTGGGCCCCTAATGGTAGTTTAGCACCCTCCCCCTTGCTTTGTGTCTTTTGCCCCAGTTGTTATTAACTCTTTATGCTTATCCCATCCCTCTTTGCTATTCGGGTAAGGCAGTCAGAATACCAAAGGCCCAAACCAAGGAAAAGATCGCCAACATGGTTAAGAATGGGGATAAAAACTTTTATAGGTACATTAGGAAGCAAAGAAAGACTAAGGCAGGGATACTGAGGCTAAATAAAGAGGAAGATGGGAGATCACGTGATGTGTCTGGCTTGCTAGCTGCTGCTCCCTTGAGCTCCCACTCTCCCCTGCCAAAATCTATTACAATCTACAGTTTTCAGACTAGTTTCATGGAGTCTGCCTTGCTGGTGTTATAGCTGTGTGCTAGCAGGAGTTGCTTGGTGTGTTTTCAGTGTTTTCTGAGGATATTAACAAGCCAGTATGGAGGCCGAAATGAAGACGGCCCTAACTAAGCATACACCACCGGTCTCACCGGACAAACAGGCCAAGAAAGCAAAGTCCCAACCACAATCATCTGCTAAGCAACTAAGTGTCCTCTCAGCTTTGGTACCACTATTGGAGGAGCGCTTTCTGCAGGAGCTGCAGCCCTTTAAGGAGACATTGCAGGACATCGAGGCTGATCTCAAAAACATCCGTAGGGAGATGGCTGACCTCAAAACCCGGGCAACCAACAATGAAGTGCCTACCCACTCTCTGGAAGTCTGGTGTGACAAAGCTGACCCCGAATTGACAAAGCTCAGACAACAAATCACCAAATTGCAGTCTAAAACAGTGGACCTAGAGGGTTGTAATAGAAGGAACAACATTTTAATTTTAGGCTTACCAGAAGGGGCAGAAGGTTTCTCTGCTATTACATTCATGCCGAAGCTCTTCAATAAGACTGTAGAGTCCTCACCACATAACCCTACCTACCTAATCAAAAGGGCACATAGGTCCTTATGTCCAAAACCAGAGGCATCAGCCTCCCCTTGACCAATGATTATTCGGCTGTTCAATTTTCTTGAGAAGCAATATGTTCTCTTGAAAGTCAGGGAATTACATTCTATCCAATGGGAAGATAAGAGATTGTGCATTACTCAGGACCTACCCCTAGAAACCCGCCAGCGGAGAGCCACATTTCCATCCTGTGGTTAGCAAATTGATTGCGGCCAGCATCAAATTTCAGATGGCTTACCCAGCGTGCCTTCAGGTTTTAATGGGTGGCATGTGGCACTCATATGATTCTGCCACTGAAGCCCAGGATGATTTGGGAAAGAAGATGCCCTCACTGTTCAAAGCCCCATGAAGTAGCCTGCATAATTAAAAGACAAAGAACCTCTGTGCGCAAACACTGAGGCAAGAGTTACCCCAAAGGGCATTTGGCTGGGAAGCCAAGTTTCAAGAAAATACAAAATCACACATGCCCACACAATGCAAAGCATCATGGGCTGCATATGCAAATCACCACAGAATGTTATGCTGGTTCAACTTTAAGCAGAATTGCATGGTGCTGAAAGGCCTCTCACACAGTTTGCAAAGAGGTGCAACAGATGACATAGACACATGTTTCGTTCTACCAGGACTCATTGGTATGCCTCGTCCTTTTGACACCCCAGTGGAATGAACCTGCTCCCCTATGACAGTCTGTTTTGGTTATGTAGTTTTGAACCCATTAAAATAAAAAACTATTGGCACCCTTTGCAAACTGTGTGAGAGGCCTTTCGGCACCATGCAATTCTGCTTAAAGTTGAACCAGCATAACATTCTGTGGTGATTTGCATATGCAGCCGTGATGCTTTGCATAGTATGGACATGTGTGATTTTGTATTTACATAATTAAATGTGTGGGACTCTGGCTGCCTTTAGTCTCCCCCACTTCTCTTTTTTTCTCTCCTTTTTTTTTGGATCCATGCTGCTTACCTCAGTTCTGCTTGGTTTGGTGTGGTGCCTGCAAGATGTGAGGCAATCCCTGGTGGAGCATTGACAGGGTTGGATCCCAGCTAGTTTAGACTGTGGCATGTATACCTGGAAAGATCTGCACATCATCGCAATGTTATCCTGAAGGACGTTATCCTGAAGGACTCTTTTTGTGCAGCACTAGTTTCCAGGGGGTCTGTTTTCTTCCAGCATGGTGTCAGCCCGTCGCTATTTTGGTTCCCCTGGGAAACAGTCTGCCCCTTGTGGGACTGTCTACCACACTAATCCTGCTGATGCTATGTTGACTTCCCTCACTCTTTATATTTTTCTGCTTCTCTGCTATTGCTCCTGCCATTCCTTTTACTTTGCTTTTTTTTTATCTTCCTAATCCCTGTTGCGTTGTCCCCAGTCGATTCCTGATGGCAAGGCTATGGGCCTATGCCTTCTATTTTGTCTTTTACTGTTTCTCATTTTACTACTCCTGCCTTTTTTTTCCCCTTCTCTCCTCAGGTAGATGGTTGAGGGTGGGCTCCGGGGAGGGGATAGCATTGGCTTAGGTATGGTCAACCACATGTACTGGTGTGTGTGTGGGGGGGTGCACCCTAGTTACCCTCCTGATTATCTTTATAATTTTTGCCACTTTAGAGATCATACTGTGGCCTTTAGGGAGGATCATATTGGTGGATATTTCACTTGTAGAGAATCACAATATGTTTGGATTGGTTAATGCCTGTAGTTTATACCTAGATGAAACTATGGATGGTGAATTCCCTAGGGTGCAAGGGGGTCCTCTACCTATCAAGGGCAATATGGCATGTTAGTGTTACTGGAAATTGGGTAGAGTGTCAGTTGTAAGTAGTTGAAAGCAGTTAGGGTATATGGGGAGGGTTAGTTGATAACCAGGGTGTTCTACAGTTTGTCAAATTTAACATTATGTGGAATATTCAACACATGGCAAGAGTTTATTGGCTTAAGCTGTCATTATGTGCTCGTTGGATCAAGTGGAACACCAGAATTAGTTTTTTGAGATTTTATGCTCATAGAGAGGGGTTCATGGTGTATCTTTTTCATACAATAATTGGCCTGCCCTAGAGGTACTGGAGAATTAATGGCCAGTGGTATTAAAAAATTTATAACATGGAATGTAAGAGGGGATTGTGAACCTAGCAAAAAAGTACACATTCTTAAACATTTATCATTTTTACAGGCTAACATCTCTTTCATTGAAGAAACCCACCTCCTTCCTGGGGAAGCTACTAGCTTGCGCAGACAGGAGGTTGGGCAAGTCTATGCCTCTGGTATGTTGACAGTGAGTGGTGGAACAGCCATTCTAATTCACTGATCAGTAGTCTTTCGGTCCAAAACGACAATCATAGATCCATTTGGGAGATATGTATTAGTTCATGGCCTTTTAGATTGCACTGAGGTAGTCCTGGGGAGCGTATACGGACCAGTAGGAGGGAACCCTGATTTCTTCCTGGATTTGTTAAGTAAACTACAAACATTCGCATCTCTGCCATTAATTCTTGGCGGGGACTGGAACTTACCTCCCACCCAGGACTTAGATCATTCTAATTATCCACGTAAGCCTCCCTCCATTGCCCAGAAAGCACTCTCCAATTTTTTTAGACTCCACTGGGCTATGTGACCCTTGGAGACTACAGAATCCCATGACCCACCTTTTCACCTTCCAATCCATGGTACATTCCTCTTGGTCCCAGTTGGACTATATTTTACATGGCCACTCACTTATACAGGGTTTAGGTGACTCTGCTATTGAACCAATTGTTATATCGGACCATGCAGCAGCATGGGTGACCGTCTTGTTAGATCACAATTTTCAAAGAGACCCAGTATGGCGGCTAAATACGCAGCTTCTAAAGGAAGACTATGCTATTACCAGAATCTCTGACTTGATTCAAATATTTGTTGGAAATAACCATGGATCTGTTGTAAGAGTGGATCATGAGTGGTGCACCTTCAAATACTATTTGAGAAGGGAGTTTATTAGGCTCACCTCCACTGGCAAATGGAAAAGAGAGGCTACTGCCACGTCACTTCTGGCTCAAATTTGGTCACTGGAAAACTCCCTCCCTTCTCCCCCCCTCTCCAGACACTCTGAAAACACTGTTACACTTAAGGAACCACTACTCCCTGTTATTACAACAAAAAGTGGAATTTGCCACATTAAGAACCCATGCAAAATATATCGAGCAAGGGGAGAGGGCGAGTCACATTTTAGCCTTGTGGCTGAGGAAATTGGAAGCTTCTAGGTTAATTGCTTCTATTGATGCCCCTGATGGGACCATTAAAACCCATTCTAAAGACGTTGCCTCAATCTTTATACACTTTTACTCTTCTCTATACAATAAACGTTTTCTCCTCCCAAAGTGACTTGTTAGAGTACTTATCTGCTTCTTCGTTACCAACTCTCTCTCCTGCGTAGCAGTCCCTCCTAATTGCTCCCATTTCTCTCCAAGAAATATTATCTGCTATTAGTAATTTGGCATTGGATAAGGCCCCAGGTTCTGATGGCCTACTGTCAAATTTTTATAAAATTTTTGCTAAAGATCTTGCACCTAGTTTGTTGCGATTATACCAATATATGCTCTCAGGACAAATCCAAGACCCATCCCTATTAGAAGCCTCAATCATTCTCCTTCTTCAACCTGATAAATCATCTCATTCTCCAGTGAGTTATTACCCAATTTCCTTGTTAAACTGTGATATTAAAATTCTTGCCAAGATACTCGCTAACAGGATTGAACAAGTCTGGACTTCTCTTCTTAGTTCAGAACAAATAGGTTTTGTGTCCGGTAGAACCCCAGCAGACCATCTTCGTAAACTGTCATATATTATCCAGTTGGCAAAAATCTCCCCCGCTCCAATGGCACTAATTTCCTTAGATGCAGAAAAGGCATTTGATAGGATTGATTGGAATTTCTTGTGGACCACTCTACAGGTAATGGGCTTTCCCAATGACTTCATTAAATGGATTCAAGCTCTATACCTCTCTCCCTGGGCTAGAATACATTGTAATGGAGTACTATCTGAGGCGTCCCACCTTTTCTCAGGCATACGACAGGGGTGTCCACTTCCCCTTTCCTCTTTAATTTGTATCTTGAACCCCTTATTAGGCATTTGAAATCCTCTCCTCTAATCATCTGTATACCAGTAGGGAATAGTGTCCCTCTGCTCTCAGTTTATGCCGATGATATACTGCTTCACCTCTCAAACCCGATCTCTTCCCTAAAAGAGGCTTTGGTTATCATTTGATAACTTCGGAAAATTCTCGAATTACAAACTCAGTATTGGTAAAACTAAAATCTTTCCCCTTAATTATTTAACATATAGCTTGGCCTTCAGCCAATTTGGTATGAAGTGGACTCCATGATCCATTAAATATTTATGGATTTACATTACCTCTGATCTATCTGTATTGCGGAAGCTTAATTTAGATGATTTATGGCACAACATTCAGCAAGATCTAACAAGGTGGAAAAACCTTCCACTTTCGTTATGGGGAAGAATCAAAACCATCAAGATGAATGTCCTACTCAGACTGTTTTACCCTTTAAACATGTTAGATACATGGTTACCACTATCCTTCTTTCAACGTATTCACTCAGATGTTAGCTCATTTATATGGTGAGACAAAACAATTAGAAGATCATATTTTAAATTGTCCCAGCCTAAGGAGCTAGAAGGGCTCCGCCTTCCTAATTTTCTATTTTATTACTGGGCTTCTCATCTGTATAAGTGTGGAAAATGGTTGTCTCTACCCAAACTTCTTACTCACCACGACTATGTTACACTATGGTTGCAAATCAAAACAGACATTTTTGTGTCTCACAGATTAGCTCCAGTATCTCTTTTTTACACATTAAGGAAGAATATACCCAAAGCCTTACAGTCTCTTCCGATTGGTATCTCATTAAGAGTCCTTTCTCAACTGTTCAGTTACTTTAAGGTGTCTCTGAATTTAGACTTTTCCCAACCTATTTGCGCCAATCTGAACCTCAAAATAGGAGGCGTTCCCAATACTGGAAGTTGGTTACCAATTTTCCCTGTGCATACTGTTTCCAATTTTTACTCACAGGAAATTATTCTAACCACAGAAGAGATTTTATCCAATTTTGGTTTGCCACCAGCAGCAGCCTTTAAAATTCTTCAGCATAAGTCTCTTTTAATTAAAACATTTGGGTGTAAATTCGAACCCTCACAAATTGCTGATTTTCTTCAGCAAATGACCGTCTCTGCTAATAAACAACATGGCATATCCACATTGTATAGTTTGCTTCTTACTTTCCCGCAACTTCCATCGGCAGCCAGTTCTAAGATCTGGCAAACTCTCTTTCCCAGCAAAGATATAGACTGGCACCATGTATGGAAGGACTTACATATATATCACACTCAAGACCGGTACAGAGTAACACAATATTGCATTATACACAACCTGTACTGTACCCCCATTAAATTAGCTCAGAAGAAGCACCTTTCTTCCAATACATGTTCCAGATGTAATAAAGAAGAAGGCGCACTTCTACACATATTATGATCATGTGACAAAGTATCTCCCTTGTGGAGGCAAATAGAATCAACTTTGGGCCCACTGTTGGGATTAGAGTGCCTTTTCTCCCCTGTGATTTTTGTTTTAGGTGATTACTCCAAAATCCAGGTGAGGGAGAGAAGATTCTATATGGCCCTAATCTCAATGGTGGTTAAAAAACTCGTGCTCAGATACTGGATGCCTCAAGCCCTTATTTCTTACAGAGAATGACTGCATGAAATGTCATTTGCACTTCGAACTGAGCATTTAATAGCTAACGTGGGCCACTGCCAATCCTCTTTTAATAGAATATGGGGGAAATTATATGCCCTCTATTTTAATTGATAAGGCGCCTTGGTTGGTTCACGAGCCTTTCAACCAGCTTATCTTTTTTCCCTTTGCTTTTTCATGTTTCTCCTTTTTCTTGAAAGCCCCTCATGATTCTTTTTCAGCCATCTCCTTTTCTATTTTTTTCCCTTTTCTTATTCCCTGCTTTGTGCAGTGGTTTGTTTATTCTGTTTTTTTTATTTAATATGGCCTCAACAGGATAGTAATTGAGTACACCACAAGGTGGAGGGGAGGGTGGGGGAGGTGGAGGTTGGATTTGTTAGTCTAATTATTTGGGCTCTTATATCCCTCTGAATGTTTAATTTCCTGGTCTGTTTATCTGCCTGTTAGTTCATGTTACATACTGTCTCGTGTTTATGCTTTGTAGGGTTATATTGTATTATGTGTTCTTATTAATAAAGTTTGGTAAATTAAAAAATAAAGAGAAAGGTGGTAGGGCAGAGAGAGAGACAGTGAAAAAGCAGAGAAACTGAATAAATACTTCTGCTCAGTATTCACAATGGAAGAGCAGGGGGAGATACCTAATCCAGGCAAGAGAAGCACTCTGCAAAGTGGGGTTGATATTACTCCTTTCACAGAAGAAAGGATTCTGAAAGAACTCTTAAAACTGAAGGTGGATAAAGCAATGGGGACTGATGGGACTCACCCAAGAATTCTAAAAGAACTAAAGGAAAAATGAGTAATACCACTGACTACCCTTTTTAATAATTCATGGGAGGATGGCATGGTACCTGAGGACTGGAGGGGGGTGGATGTGATTCCCATTCACAAAAGTGTGAGCGAGACAGAGGCAGGAAACTACAGATCTGTCAGTTTGACCTTAGTGATAGGGAAAATGATTGAATCACTTCTGAAGGAAAGAACTGTTGAGTACCTAGAGGCCAGTGGGGCACAGGACCCAAGTCAGCATGGATTCACAGTGGGAAGGTCATGTCAGACAAATCTAATAGATTTCTTTGACTGGGTGATCAAAGCAGTAGACCAGGGAGGGGCTGTGGACACGGTCTACCTAGACTTTAGCAAGGCATTTGACACAGTCCCACACAAAAAATTAATAAACAAATTAGCCAGCCTGGGAGTGAGTCCCAGGGTGGTAGCCTGAGTAAAACACTGACTAGACAACAGGACACAGCGGGTAATCGTAAATGGAGTCCACAGTGAAGAAAGGGGGGCTTACTAGTGGGGTGTCGCAAGGTCCAGTACAGAGAATGGTCCTCTTTAATGTCTTTATTAGTGACATTCAGAGGGACTGGAAGGGAAAGTATGTCTCTTTGCAGATAACACAAAGATCTGCAACAGGGTCGGTACGCAAGGTAGGGTGGAAAGGATGAAGAGGGACTTGGCAAGATTGGAGGACTGGTCAAATGTATGGCAGCTTCGATTCAATGCAAAGAAGTGCAAAGTGATGCACTTGGGAAATAAAAACCCAGGGGAAGATTACACAATGGGGAGTGAGATACTAGCAACAACAAAAATGGAAAGGGACCTGGAGTTAGCCATATCAGATGACCTAAAGGTGGGCCAGAAATGTGAGAAGGCAGTAAGGAGGGCTGGGGATACTGGGATGCACAGTGAGAGGCATCACCTGTAGAAAACAGGAAGTTGTTGGCCTTCTGTACAGACAGTAGGCAAGACCACATCTGGAGTACTGTCTACAGTTGTGGAGACCCCATCTACGCAAAGACATAGACAGGGTGGATGCTGTACAGAGGAGGGCAACCAAAATGGTGCAGGGTCTGCACCAGAAAACATATGAAGAAAGACTAAATGAACTTAAGATGTATAGCCTTGAGGAAAGGAGGGAGGGGGGACATGATAGAAATTTTCAAATACCTCAAGGGAATCAACAAAGTCCAAGAGGGTAGCATCTTTCAGAAAAAGAGATGTGCAAGAGCAAGGGTGCACAATTTGAAGATAGATGGGGGATGGTTCAGTGGTAATGTGAAGAAGTATTGCTTCACAGAGAGGGTTGTAGATGCATGGAACAGCCTTCCTGAAGAGGTTGTAGAGTCAAAAACAGTGGGCAAATGCAAGAATGTATGGGACAGATATAAGGCAATTCTGGTGGGGGGTAGGAAGAAGTAGGCTGTTGTTCAACTAGGATCTGCAGCTAATCCGTTAGGTTTGGAAATGGGCAGACTAGGTGGGCCAAGTGGTCCTTATCTGCCACCAAATTCTGTGTTTCTATGTTTCTCTTGAAACCCTCCATGGTTTCCATTTCCACCATCTTCTTTGGTAACCCATTCCACTCGCCCACCGCTGTTTCTGTGACAAAATGCTGCCTCTTTCCCTTTTCTGAAATTTCCAAACAACAGCATTTTTCAATGCCCTCTTGTGGTGTTCCTCTGACAATACCTAAAGAACTGTTTGCTGTTAACCCTTTTTTTCCTTTGAGAAACTGGAAGGTTCTGTCATGTAAGCATGTTCATTCTTCATCTCCACAGAGTACTTTTAAGGCTACACAGTGCTCCTCATAATATTTCTCCTGCAGACCTTGAATCATCCTGGTCACCCATCTAGCATGCTCTCCCATCTGTCCCTGTCCTCCTTTAATTGGGGGCTCCAGAGCTGAGCATTGTATTCCAGGTGTAACAACACTACAGTTGTACAGGGACAAGCATCACATTCTCATTTCTACAGGAAACCATCTCCCTATGCAACCCAGCATTCTGTCTGCCCTCCCATCTGCTTTGTTGGTCTGAGCAGTGACATTTAGACTGTCTGCTTTAATCATACCAAGGTACTTTCTTTTATATCTGGGCTGCTCTGCTGAACCCAAGTCAATACTTTGTTTTAGGATCATTTCTACCAATATGCATGACTTTACATTTTGGACACAGAACTGAAACTTATGTATAGCTTAGGGGCTAGCAGTATAGCCTAAAGGTGAGAGTAATGAGCTGTGAGTGAATGTGGCACCTCCAGCAGACCTGGGTTTGATTCCTACAACCTCCACATGTTTACTGCGTGGCTCTCAGCAAGTCACTTAACAACTCCAAAGCTCCTAATTCGCCCCTGAAAACAGGCACTTGTACCTAATGAGCATTACCCGGTTACCAAAAGTATAAAATAAAATAAACGTTGTCGCATCCCAGACCTCTGATTTTAACATCTCTATGACACCCTTTTCACAGTCTACTATCCCACACAGCTATGTATTATATGCAATAGGCTGATCTTACCCTGTATACCTTCTCTTATGTTGCAGAAGAATAATTTACAGAGAACAATTCCCAATAGTGGTACCCGAGGTACATAACTAATTACACCCATCTTACCAGAGTGCTGACCATTTACTAATACTCTTCGAGTCTTACCTCCCTATTAGTTCTTGATTCACCTAGTCAATTCTGCTCTCAGCACCAGGTGCCTTAACTTCTTAATTTCCTGTACCTCTGTGGCCAGTCACTTTAAAGTAGTCAATACAGTGACCTATACCTCTGGTGCCTCTACTTCAGACCTGGTTGCTTGGCTCCAACTGGATTTTTGCAACATACAGCACTGGTTCCAGAATGTTAAAATGTGCCTCAATGCCTAAAAAGGTCTCAATTACCTTTGCTACCAGGCCGAGACTGGACAGACTCATCCCCTCCCCTCCTTCCATACCCTGCATGGTGTGTTGACTAAGGCACATTTCCATCTTCAAGTACCTTGTGGTTTGGTTTGACCATCACCTTAAGTTCTCCATGCAGGTTACCAGAAGCATTACTCCAAATGTGAAGCTCTCTATAGGAGTAAAACATGCATTCCACTTCCAGCACAAAAAGAAATCCTTTTAAAAATTATCCTTCCAAATTTAGACTATGGTGACATTATCTATAGTGCTGTTCCTAAGTCCATTCTGGGTAGACTGGAGCAACTCTTTTACTCTTTCTGTCAGTTTGCACTGGATTGTCTCCCTTGTACCCATCAGTGATACAGTATCTCTATTCCTCTTCCTCCCTTCCTCCTCCCCCTCCCTTGAAGCAAGGTGTCTCTCTCTCTCTCTCTGCCTCCTTTATTTCCAAATTCTGGCTTGGCTCCCACTTGCCCCACCATACACCCCTGCTTTCACCCCCATTCTGTCCCTACTTTCTCTCTCCATAGTTTTGAAACTAGCCCCTCACCATTTATTACTTGAAATCTTCTGCAGGTCAAGCTGCTTTCTCTTTTCAGTCTCTAAGGTCTGGATTTCCTTTTCTTTTTGTGTCTGCTTTGCCTCTTCTCGTTTTACACTTTTATTCTAGGACGAGAAGCAGCACAGGTTAATGGGGGGGGGGATCATGTCAAATGAATCAGATTGACTTCTTTGAATGGGTCACTAAGACAGTGGACAGGTGTCAAGCGGTAAACATCCTCTATCTGGATTTCAGTGAAGCGTTTGACTCTGTGACCTACAAAAGATTGATCAGGAAGTTGGCATATCTTGAGATAGGAGATAAGATATCCAGATGGGTGGAAAACTGGCTGAGGGAGAGAATACAGATGGTGGTTGTGGGGATAGAGTTATCTGGCACCAGACAAGTCACCAGTGAGGTCTCACAGGGCTTGGTGTTGGGACTGGTGTTGTTCAATGTCTTTATCAATGACATTGGGGATGGCATTAAGAGCAAAATGTGCCTATTCGTAGATGACACCAAGCATTGCCAGAGAGTGGACACAGCTAAAGGGATACAGGACCTACAGGATGGTCTTGCATAGCTGGGGAGGTGCTCTGGAATCTGGCAGCAGGGATTTGTGACTCCAATGTGCATAACTTTGCATTTATTGACATTGAAGCCAAGAATGCCAGGACAGAGTATTACCTGGTAGCTTTCAGATATCTGCATCAGAGGAGGTGTCGGACCTGGGAGTGATGATCACTAGTGGACTGAAGCACTCCATGCAGTGCAAGAAAGCAGTAGCAAGGGCAAACAAGGTGCTGGAATATATAGCTAGGGGGATCAGTAGTAGGAGAGTGACATTTATAATACCCTTGTACAGGTCACTGGTGAGGCCATATCAATAGTATGGAGTTCAGTACTGGTGCCCACACCTCAAAAAGGACATTAATCTGCTGGAGAAGGTCCAGAGGAGGGCTACAAAGATGACAGAGGGTTAGCAGGGTAAGGCATATAAGTATAGGTTAAGAGCACTGAACATGTACTCCTTGGGGGAAAGGAGAGAGAGAGGGGACATGACTGGGACCTTCAAGTACTTGAAATGGATTAGTAAGGTGGATAAGGAGCATCTCTTTAAGTTGAGTGGCAACCATAACATAAGGGGGCACAGTCTTAAGCTGGAGGGGGGAGGTTTAGGAGGCAGGGAAGGAATCACTTTTTCACAGAGAGGGTGGTGGCTACTTGGAATGCACTGCCAAAAGAGGTGATCTTGTTGAAGACAGTAGGCAACTTCAAGAGAGGCTGGGATAGGCATAAGAAGAATGTATGGATCATGGGTTGGGAGGATGTGAGGAGTCTGGGAGCAGGTACAATATCTCAAGCTGTGGACTATGTAATATGAGCAGATTAGATAGATCAAATGGCCTTCCTCTGCTGCCTTATTCGTATGTTTGCATATACCTCCTTTTTGACTTCTTTATGCACTCCTTAAATTCCCACTGGCTGCACTA
Organism: Neoceratodus forsteri; assembly: GCA_016271365.2. Taxonomy (NCBI): domain Eukaryota; kingdom Metazoa; phylum Chordata; order Ceratodontiformes; family Ceratodontidae; genus Neoceratodus; species Neoceratodus forsteri. The sequence continues at coordinate 2,833,189 of CM028130.1, forward strand.
TGACCTGTAGTTCTCAACCCCATCACTCCCCCCTCCAACCAGGTCCAGTCTCATCTGAGTCTTTACATATGGCCTATATGAAATCTATTGTGTGAAACCTGTATGGGCATGGGAATTTTCTTATCTTCTAAGAACTAAGATCATTGAGTACCCTGCCCATGAAAATACACCCCACTTCTAGCCTGATACCCTGACCGTGTAGCCAAGTTGTTCAGCAATCTGGAAACAGGTCATCCATTTCCTTTGTAATGGTTACTACTCATTCAGTATAGTCACCTTTCACAGGTCATCCTCTACTCTTTTCTATCCTTTGGCCAACCTTTCTATGCCCACTCTTTTCTCCCTTATACAACTGAAGGTCCTGTCATTGATCTTTGCTCCCTCTACTATCTAGAGTTTGATCTCTGCATTAGTCTTCTTCACAGCTGTGCTAGCTGCCCTTAGTTTATCCTGGTAGTAAGTCCTTCATCTTTCCATCAGGTCCCCTTTGGACCTTCTGAAGGCAACCTTCTTTTCCTTTAATGCTGTTCTCATCTCGCTTTTCTCATCTTACTTGAGAACCACAGTGATCTTTTCTATCAATTATCCCTCCTGCCTTTTGTCAGACAGCATTTTATGATCCCCAGAACATCCTTTTTTGTAGCCTCTTATTTTTCATCTATGTCAACTCTCTAGCCTGCACCTGAGAGCCTGATTTCAAGGCACTCCTCCATCTTCCCTAAATGCACTCTTTTGAGGTCCAAAATAATCATCTTGTATTTCTGACTACTCTAAATGGCAATTTCTGAACCACAACAGAATTGTAATCACTTGCCCTGAGGGGAGCCTATACAGTTACATTCTCTGTGAATTCCTGGTTTGAGAGTATCAGATTCAAGATGGCCCTCTACCCATTCTGTTCTCTCTTCTGCTGATAGCAGAAACTGTTCTGGAGGGCATTCACTATAGTATTTCAAATGACACTTCTCACCCCTGGTATACTCAAATCTAAGTTCTGCATGTTCAGATCACATCAGGATGATGATTCTTTGTGCAGCCGCCCACATTCGACTCCCTCTTCCTTGTCATCCATGGGGTTCTCAGTGTGGTTTACAACACTGTTGTTCAATTTATACTCGTCATGCATAAGCAGCTGAGACACTATGGCCCAGATATTCAAACTGCTCCCAAAATGTGCTCAACAGCAGGAGCAAGCACAATTCAATGCCGCATATGCGCAACAGACGCGATATTCAAACATGGAGCAGAACAAATTGCGCAAGCAGCCAACGTCTGAATATTGCACAAACTGCGCTATAGCGCAACCAGGAAGGGGAAGCTGAGCAGAAAGGTTGCGCCATAGCGCAACAAGGGCAGCACAGCTGAGCAGTCCAGAGGTGCCATAGCGCAAGCAGAGCCCCCAGCAGAGCAATGGAACTGCACAACCAGGGAGGCAGGCTGGGGCCCACCGCCAGCCATGCCACACATGGGCACAGGAACACACTGCAGAACCAACAAGACACCTGCACACCCCAAGCACAGCATCACTGGGGGTGGGATGGATGAACTACTGGCCCATGGGGACAAGCCAACAAAGCACAGCAGGGCCATGACGCCCCAGCACAACCACTGGCAGGCTGAGACTGCCACACACAGGGGGTTGACAACCACAGTGCACATCAGCCCCCCGTACGCACAGCACACCCTGCACCGTGACCCCAAGACACCACCCATGTGCAGTGACTGGCACTGCAGGAAACACCATGCATCCCCCCGCACACGCCAACCTTGTGTAGCAGAGAAGCATAAGCCAGACCCACCTGTGCACCCAGCAGTGGTTGCAGCAGATGGCAAGACCAACAGAAAGTCACTGCCACACTGGAGACACCTCCCCATGCACACACACGTGCACACACACACACATACCCAGGACCATACCACCCCAGATGGCATGCACACCACTGCAACTGAGCAACCATAGCCAGCTGCAAATCAGAGACCAACACAGTATTCATATCAAAATATATATGTATTACAAATATGTAAATTACAAAATCAACAACAACAAAACTATTTACAAGGCGGGGTAGTGGTACAAGGTAGAGGTGGGCAAGGGGTAGGGATGAACAACTTGGAGAGGGAAGGCAGGGTGGGAGGGATGGGTGAAGTGGGAAGGGGAATCCGGCCTAAGGCCTAGCAGGCTGGTCCACTTCCGCCTGGTGCCGTCGTGCCTGGCTGTGCCTCCTCCGTAGTCCATGGCGCTGGATGTTGAGAAGGATGGTCTTGTTGTCCATGGACACCTGGGTTAGCTGCTGCAGTGCCCGCTCTATCCTCTGGAGCACAATGAGGCCTAGGAAAATGGGAACACAGTCAATGGCTGTGACTGACCACAACCCTGAACACCACCCAACCTGCAAGCCATATAGCCCAATGTCCCGCACCCGTGATGGTATGCACCCACCCACAGTGAACATGCATATGGCCAGCCCAACCAGGCAGCACCAGCTATGTGCACCACTGCACACACACACTGCCCATGTCCATCACAGCACAAACAAGGCTGTCAAGTGACGTGGCAATGTGGTGCAATGCCAGTTCCACAGCCATGTGCCCAGTGCATGCATGAACCACCAGTGATGCACACACAGACGTGCAGTGACACTGGACAGTGATGAATGTCACCTGTGTCGTGCATGGTTGTGTTGTGCATGGCTGGTGGTCATGCCCACCCCCTCCAGCATGCAATAGCATCCATGATGTAATGATACTCACACTCCGCAAGCAGCTGTGGCTGCTGCTGCTGCTGCTGTGGCCCACCCCTCGCAGCACCACTGACTGGCACCGGGGCCCTGCCACGGCCCTCCTCACCCTGTGCCTGCATCCTCTCTGCCCGGCCTGTGGGAGACAAATGTTGAGAAAAACATCAGTGTAACTCCAAAGCAGACTGCCCCCTGCCCCAGTGAGAGTGTCTGCCCACACAGCCAGACCCATGCATCTCACACCTGCACACACTGACACAGCCAACCATGTCAGAGCCATCACCCATGCACAGCCACCAAAACACACTCACACCCCTACAGAGAATACAGGTGCATAGATGGTACACCCACCTGGCCTAGGCACCACGCCTCTTGGCATGTGACCGTAGCTGCTCATGCAGGTCAGGTGACCTTCTGCAGAGGTCACTGTACCTGTGCCAGCACTGCTTAGCAGACCGGCGCCGCCCAGTGACCTCCACCAGGTCATTGGCCACTTGCAGCCAGACCTGGGTTCTAGCCATGGTGAGGGGCTCCTCACCATACAGTGCCCCATAGTGGGGCTCTACCAGGGCCACCAGGTTGGCCACCTCCACCGGGCTCCATTGGACTGCCCTCCTGCATGCCATGCTTCCAACTTTACAGCAGGCAATATGGAGCCCCGCAGCGCGGCAACCCCATGTGGAAATGTTGCGCAATAGACCACCATAGGTTCCAATCACGCTGTTCGTACAGCACCGTCGGTCCACATAGTGCTGTCACCAGAAAGCGCAATAGGGCCATACACATGGCAGCCAAACAGCGCCAGGGGGCAAAGGTTGGACACCAGGTCAGGGGTCTATGACGCAAGGCCATGCACAGCGCTATCTGACGTCTATGCATCCTGCGCGACCGACCACCTGCGTGACAGTGCCACAGTGGACTATTGCGCAGTAGTGCCATAGCGCCATATAGTGCCCAGTGCTGTAGCACCACTGTCATGATGGTGGCCATGGCCTGAATTGCCGATCGCGCACACCACGTCATCAGTGCGGCAGACTCCTGCGTAAGCTACCTGGGCATGTGCAATGCAGTGTACCGCACAGTCACAGATCTGCGCTATTGGCTCAGCCGGCTCAACCATATTGCGAAAAGCGCAATGGCGTGATATTCAGCCGACACATGCAAATCATCTGATCAGCCATTCAATGGTGCAGTGGCGCGATTTGCATCTCATTACAGTTGCTCCACTCCTAATTTGCTTGCATTGCGCTATAAAACTGTGACAGTGGGCTGCGCTGGCCAGATTTGGTTACTGCAGGTGAGAGGTGAGTTGCATGCTGTGGGATGTTCTGGAAAATGGGCATGGGATAACGCTGTAGACTGCACAGTGACAGGTGTCCACTTCCACCCATACAGAACGCCATGACTGAGCAGAGCCAGGGTGAGGGTGAGAATGGTGGGCGAAGGAGGAGGAGGCCCAACTTCACCACAGCAGAGACTGAGGCCCTCTTCCAGGCCTACCTGGAGGAGGAGGCACTACTGAGTGGATGGCGGGGCACCCGTCAGGCCCATGCGGCTGCATGGGAGGGGGTAGCCCGGGCAGTGAACCTACATGGAAGCCACCAGCGCTCCGTGCAGGAATGCAAAAAGAAGATTGGGACAGACCGCAGGAGGGTGAAGGAGAAGGTGGCAGCCCTCAGGCGGCACATGCTGGCACTGGCGGGGGCCAGCCAGCGGTGGTAGAGCTGACCCCGGCTGAGGACCGACTGGCTGCATCAGTGCAGCGCAGTGCTATTGAGGGCGTACCAGGAGGTGGATTCCAGACATGTGGAAGCCCATCACTGCACGGTATGACATGGTAGTGGTGTTGGGGGGGAAGGTTGTTCACATGCACTCACATGTCCTCTCTTTCTGTTACAGATCCTGTTCATCTTCAGGGGACAGTGGTGGTGGGTCCAGGCAGTGAGGATGACCTGTTGGACATGGAGGAGGGTCCATCCACCTCTGTCACCAGTCAGCATGCACTGCACCAGCATGCACGCTGGGCTGCCAACTCTGGTGTCGGTGAGTCGGGTGTGGGGGGTGCACAGCCTGTGTCTCAGCAGTCTGGCATGCAAGCATGCCAGCATGCTGTGACTGTGGCTATAGCTCATACCTGCACCATTGATGATGCAAGGACTGCAATGGGCAGTGACATGTGTGTGTCCCATGACAGACACACAGCAGGCCAGCACATGCCCCTTGGCCTTGCTGGTTCCGACTTGTGTGCCAGCATGTCAGCACAGTCCCAGGCTGTGCCTGTCAGCACCGGTGGGGCAGCACTGGTGGCTGTGCAGGTGTCTGGCACTGTTGCGGCCACAGTGGTGGAACGAGTGGTCCCTGGGGCACAGCGTTTGGAGGGGGCAGCAGCAGCAGTCACCCACCAGGTCTGGGGGTGCAGTGTCCAGTGGTGGCACATGCCTGCTGCACTTTGATACACCCATTCCTGGTCCTGGCAAACAGCGCCCACCCTCAAGGGGTGTTGTGCATCAGGATCTTCCACACCCTGGGGGACAGGATGCCGTTGTGGAAGAGTACCCATTGGATGAGCACACCCGCCTGCTGGCAGAATCAGTACAGCAGCAAAGGCGGGTTGCAACATCTGTGGAGGCACTGTGTGCGGCTGTGGAGCGGCACAGCAGGGAGTGTGCTCTGGACCGTGCAGAGATGGTCCATATGCGGATGGATGTGACCACCGCCATTGACAGGCAGACCCAGGCATTGGTCACTGTCGTGGCTGCATTGGGCACACATGCAGCTGCTCCTGTACCACGCACCCCACACAGTGCGCTCTCCACTCCCCGTTCCCGGCATCGTGCGACGCCAGGCCTGTCGATGCTGGGTTCTGCTGTGGGCATCCCAAGCACCCCTGGTGCAGGTATGTTTGGCATCCTAAAGACCCCAGTGCGGACAAGGTCGCGATCGCGCAGTGGGACCCCTGGTGGTCCATCGGTGCCACCCCATGTGGCCCCTGCTCAGCCTGCCAGTGCTGTTGGGTCACAGCAGGGCCACCTACGCATCTGCGGTGGCCGTGGAATGGTGCAACAAGACTGACCTGTCTCCCAGTGCGGGCCCTGTGTGCTGCTGCCCTGTGTGCACTGTGCGTCATGGTGAGCAGTGCACTGGTGGGTGCCCTACCCACCATGCCGACATACGGACCACCTGCACACCATCCTGACTGCTGTTCACAGGTGCATGTGCATAATGATGCCTGCGTTGTACAGTACACCAAGGTGCAAGGGTGCCCAGCATCTGACACACGTGCTTGGACAGTACAGGTGGTGGGTGTGGTCTGTGGATCTGTGTGTTTGCCATGTCTGTTCCTGCTCTGCTGTGCATCTGCCCATGTACGCTTTTTGCCTAGTGTGTTTGTGTGTGTGTGTGTGTGTGTGTGTGTTCATATGACTGTTGGCCCCTCTCTGATGGTGTGTTTGTGTGCCTGGTCCCTTCCACCCTCCTTGCCGTCATGCAGCTCTGGTGTGTTACTCTGTGTGCCTGTGGGTTGCGCCAGGACAGTGTTGTTTGCACATGGCCCCTTGACTTACCTGTGTTGTGCATAATGCTCCTCCGTGATGGTGTCCTGGTGCAGCTGGGCCTGCTGGATCAGTCGGGGGTCCCGCCGTCCAAGGGGGGACTGCACATCACCATCAACACCGGCGCCGCTTGCGTCCCTATCGCTGTACCCCTCTTCAACCTGTACGGCTATCCCATAGTCATTGGCCATATTGTGCAGGATACAACAGGCCAGGAATATCCCACAAGCCTTAGAGGGGCTGTACTGTAGGGCACCGCCGGAGGTGTCTAGGCATCGGAAGCATGCCTTGAGCATCCCAAACACCCGCTCAATGATGTTGCGTGTGGCGGCATGTGCCTCATTATAGTGTTGCTGTGATGGGGTCATGGGGTGCCGGTATGGTGTGAGCAGCCAGGGACGGAGTGGGTATCCGCTGTCACCTGTGTGGAGATAGTGGAGATCAGTCTCATGTTCAGGTCCATATTGCCCATATTCCTGTGTGCCACTACCATGGCACCTGTGGCATTCCCACCCTTGCCTCGAGTTTGCATTCCCTACATGCGTACTCACCCACTAGATGGCCTGTGGGGATGTCCCCACTCTCGAATCAATGGCACAGTGCAGACTGACGCCATATAAAGGCATCATGTGCTCCGCCAGGGTGTGAGGCACAGACATTGATTATACGCCCAGTGGCATCACACACCACCTGGCAGTTGACACTGGGAAGCCCTTCCGATTCATATAGGCAGCCCCATCAGGGCCAGGTGGCGTGCGAATGGCCACATGGGTGCAGTCTATGGCCCCTAGCACACCAGGCATATGTGCTACCCTGTGGAACACCTGCATGTTTGCTGTACACTCTGCCGCGGTGCTGGGGAAATGGATGTGCTCCGCAGCATGTGGCAGCAGTGCGCTGAGGAATTGGGTGAGGTTGCGTGATGTGGCCGACTGTGTGATGCCTGTGGTGTCCCCTGTTGACCTCTGGAAGGTGCCTGTGGTGAGCAGGCACATGCAGGCTGTCTCCTTGGTCTCCACTGACAGAGCATGGCTCCGACGTGAGGGTGCCTGCATCACATCACTGCACAGCTCACAGAGCTGCCTCAGTATTGCCCTGTTCAGGTGGTACCAGCCCACGATCTCTACATCTGTGTACAGCTCAAAGCTGATGCGGGCACGGTACTGCCTGTTGGGGGCGTACCGCTGACGGGCCCCTCCATGGCCACGTCCCCCTGCACCTTGCATTCTCACCCCCCTCATTACAGCTTCCATGTGGAAGCTGGCACTGTCCATCTCCCTGGCTTGTGCCCCCCGGCTGATGTTGCTCTGTTACCCCCGCTGTCCTGACTGCTACTTCCACTGCACCGGCACCCCCACTGGCCTCTGCAGCCTATGGCCCACACTGCTTCCCTTGCCTGCCCTGGCCTGTCACTGTTTGTCTTTCTCTCTCTTTCCCACTTGGCATCCCTGTGGTGTTCTTGCGCTGCTTCCTTGAGCCTTTTTATTTTGGCTCATTTCCGCTGGGGCACAACTTCCGGCTGGTCCGCTGTTGCACATTGCGCAAGTCTTTGGATATCGCATTGCGCTCTTTATGCATGGATCCACCCCCTTCGGTTGCGCATGCCATCATTTGCATTGCGCTGTTGCTCAGCATGTTTTTGGTGGTGCAACTGCCTCCTGCTGAATATCGCAGAATGGCGCACTTTGGGACTTGCGAAGGCGCAACCCTATTGCGCATGGCGCAACCCTTTTGAATATCCCACCCTATGTTTCTGCATCTGATCCCTGAATTAGCTAATTATGCACTCTCTTTTCTTTCTATCTGTCACTTCCCCACTCCTGCTTTGCCTTTCATACTAATGACTGCACCATACCCTTACATCTTTCTTATGATGCTTCTCAGAATCTATTGGTCCTCTCATCCTTTCTGTATTCTCCCCTTTGTGCAGGCTATGCTCTCCTTTAACTTCAGATATCACTAATATTATGGGAATGCCTAGAACCACATTCTCTTTGCCTCTTTTCAAGACCCCATCCTGATCTACTAATCTTCCTGTGTAGTCAGCATTAATGTCCAGCTCCATCTATATATCTTATCAATTAATGTTTCTATGACCAAGTCTTACTTTGCAGCAAGATCAACCACAATTCAAATTACATCTCCTCCATATCTCTCCTCAACTATAATCTCACATCTGTCTCATATTCCCCTCCTGTGTGACCACAGCATTGTTCTTCACCCTGAACTCTCATTTTCCTAAAACATCATAACTTTTATGTATTTCTACTATTATCTTCAGAACATTTCCCATACATGTCACTCCATGCTTTGCTAGCCTTTCCTATCAATCACGTACATTTCCTTTTCTTTATTCTATCTAACTTTTACTGTTAAGAGTTACATCTCCCCTTAATACAACATCTTACCCTCTCATATACAGTGTCAATGGCTCAGTAGGTAGCACACTCACCTTTGAGGCTGGGAGATCAGAGGGCTGTGGGTTCAGTTCCCACACCTGGCACATGGGTTGATATCCCAGTACTGACACTGTAGTGCAGCATGAGAGGGGTGCTGTACTTCTGAGGTGCTGTCTTTTGGATGAGACATTAAACCGAGGTCCCATCTGCCTGAATTTGTGGTAGTTCAGGTGGATGTTAAAGATCCCATGGCACTTATCGAAAAGAGTAGGGGAATTCCCCCAGTTTCCTGGCCAAATTTCCCTCATTCACTAAAAATACCACCAACAGCTTAACCTGGTTCAATTTCAATTGCTTACCATCTGTACCTCCCCCCACCGGTCACCCCTGAAAAAGGGACTTCTAGGCCCAGTGGGCTTACCGGGTCAACAAAATTCAACAAATAAACATACATACACTAAAATTGCACCTAGATCATTCCTATTTTTTGCAGCCTCAAGTGATTCCCTTTTCATTTCAGTATCCCCTTAAAAATTCCCCAGTTTGTCTTTGTAAGCTGCCTGATTTCCACAGCAGCCAACCTCAGATGTCATGGCCTGCTCAATCCCTTTGCTGCTCCTTTCCAGCTTTCCTTTCAGTGTCTCCCACATCCTATTGTTATTGGCAGAACTTCTCCCATTGCTGCACCTATCCTTAAATTGTTCCCTCTCTCTCTGTAGCATCATGACTCCCTTCAACTTTTCAAATCTCATCTGAAAACTCATCTATTTGTGCTTTTTGTTAACCACTTCCTAAGTTTTCATATCATGCCACTGTACTATCAATGACTATGCCAATTGTGTTTCATTTTTAATGACTTCATGGAGCACTTTAAGACACTGTACAGTAGATCCATTTTTTTTATGTTTGCTTGCATGCCACACATGCACAAGCAACATCTTGGGACAGTACACATTTTAGAGGTGTGTGAGTGTTCTGCCCAATGCAGTTGATGCTTTATGGGACTTGTCCCTCAGGAACCAATGAATTGGTGAGCTGTCTATGACAGCAGTTTGAAATAAGCAGCCTGCACTTAAAATAAAAGCACTGCTCCAATCAAGGATGGTTATGAGCTGGCCCACTAGCTCTCCTTCTCTGACATTGTTTGGTTTCTCGGGCGTTCTTGCAGCTCTCTGGGGAGGCAGTATCCACCAATCAGGTATGTATTGTATGCCAGTGGACCTGACTGAGATACTTACTTACAAGCTGTACGTGCATTTTTAAATCATGTCCGTGGGTGTACAGTACATATACGACTGGCTGCAATTTTAGGTAGGGGCATGTTTAAATGTCCCCTACGCAAGGCATGGATGCATGCCTAATACAAATTGCTATTTTTGGAGGAGCAGCAGCAGCTTTGGAACAATTTACTTCAGCGAGAGGATGCAGGATGGGCAAGAGGAATCACCTGGGGTCAGGAATCAACAGCAGTGTGAGTGGGGAGGTGAGCCACTGCGAATTGAGGAGCTGAAGCACCGTGAGCAGCTTATGTTTTTAGCCGCTGAAGCAGATGGGACAGATGGCTGAGGAAGTATAGTCTGCAGTGCAACTCAGAGCCATCCTAACTCACATACAGATGAGCAGAGGGAATGACTTGAGTTTCCATACAGACAGTGCTTTTGTCAGTGAGTGTGGTGGTTAAGGTCCTTATGGTGACTTGAGGGAGCATCAACAGCACCTGTCGGGCAGACAGGAGCGACTGGGGTTGGGGATCATTACTCAGGAGTGGGGTCAGGGAGACAGGGACTCGGGAGCTGGAATTTGTGGCTTTTGCAGAGGCTGGAGTGGCAGAACTTGAGATTGGAGCTGCCGGCCCTGCAAGCAAACCTTTGGCATTGACAAATGCTTGTTTATAGTATTTTACTGCATTGTATTTTCTATCACATTTATGATCATCATTAGCAATATGGGTGTGACTATGACTTAGTGAAAAGGTAATGAAACCATATAAGTCAAAAGCCCTTACCCGACCATTGTTTAAACATTACTGAGGCATGATTAGATATTGGCTCTTTTCTTAGTTCAGTACAAAGTCATCTTGGTCTCTGTAACCAGATAACAGACCAGACCACCTCTCCATCCCTTTGACTAGAACTGTAACTTACATGGCTGAGATGAGCTTCTTAATCAGCATCAAAATCAAAGCCTCACACTTTCTCTGTCTCAATGCATTTGCATACAGCTGAACCTTACGCAACCGGGCTTTAACTAGGTAATCAGTAGCACTCAATAAATGGAATCTGTCACACTTCTGTTAAAGAGAACCATTTGAACAGTTATGTTCCCTATAAATAACTTTACTTCCAAGCTGGCCTACCACTGCTGTGGTTGGAATTCTGCTTGCAACGCTGGTGATCTGGGTTTGGGAATGGACTCAGGGAACCGGAGAGCTGGCCAAGGGACAAGGATTGAGCATCCCATGGACTGCTCTCTTTCTCCAGAGGGAGGGTGGGGTTGAGTGCCCAGTGCTCAAGGGACTCCTGGCAGAGACTGGGGGAACCTCAGGTGACTGGTGCCTTGAGAGAGGAGGGGTGGGGCAGATGCAGGACATCATTGCATGTCATTGCCCCTGGGGTAACCTGGAGAATCAAGCTGCTGGTTGCCATGGATGAAGGCTCCCTCTGGTGCTTCGTTTAGCTCCTAGGCTGGCTCCCCGATCCAATCCGATGGTTGTGGCACTAGGCCCAGTGCTGTGACCCTACCATGGGGGGGCCAGGGGTGTTGGAGAGCTGGGGCTGATATGGAAGTGGGAGCTGAGGGCCCGTGACCAGAGTGGAAGGAACAGGTGGCTGACAGTGGAAAAAAGTGAAAAAAAAATAAATAACTTTACTTCCTTTATTAAATTAAAAAAACATGCTTCTTGAGGATTGGGATCATCATGTCATGGACAAAACCACACAAAAAAATGCTGCAAGAAAAATGATGTGCACTGAAATAAGGTCAGGAAAAAACACTGACCACAACACAAACAGCAGACAATACTTCAAGAAATAGCAGAATCTAGTTTTTTTTGCAAGGTTCTCCACCATCCGCACCACCTGAAGTGGGGGGCTTTGACCCTCACACCCCCCCAGAATTAATATAACTAACTCTAAGGAGGTGTGGACTTTGGGGGCAGGGCAAAAAACTGGAGGGGGTAAAATTCATTCTATAAGTAAAAAAAAAAGCCTTAACACAATGAGATCTGAGGGAACCGAACCACAACCCTAGGTCTTCTATGCCACCAAGTGCTGGTGCCCTAGCCACTTCACCATGGGAGCGGCTCGACCAGGCATTGCACTGGAAGCCTTCTTGACACTCCCCAATGAAAGCGTACAGTGACAGGGGTAGCTGTTATTACCATATGCTTAAAAACACTTGTCTTTGTAGAACCTTCAATGCTTTCTGCAATGCCGTTATTCATGTGCTGTTTTGGAAGTGCTGTATTGACTAGATACCTTTCTGGATAGTTCATTACACTACCACCTAAAACATTACTTTTTATAAGCAGAATAAACCTCTCCAGGATGTAGTATCGAGGATTTTCATGCACTTCCTAGGACCAAAGGAACCCTCAGCGTTTGGCCTTGAGCCTTTTTGCTCCTTGGGTGTGCATTATAAATCCTTTAAATCACAGCCAGGAGTAGCTTATTTTTCAGTGTACTTAATAAACAGAATAAACAGCAAAAGACCCCCAAAAGAATCACAACAAGCACCAGAAAGCATAAGGCCTTTACCTGAAGAAACATCATTAACAATAAGTGTTTGAGATGTTAGATGAAGCCTATAATAGAACATCTAAAATTTACTTTAAGAGACATGGTACCTTAGATTCAAATTGAATCAAATTATCATACTGAGTGATCTAGGTTAGGAAGGCCATTTTGCTCATTGATGGGTAATGTTTTTTTTTTATACCTTACTTTTCATAATGCTTAATTAGCCATATAGTCAAAGATGGAAATGCCTACAGTATGATATCTTAAACTATAGAGCAATATCCTGCCATCTCAGACTCTGTGTTGGCGTTCAAAATTATAGACAACTTTCAGTCAGATGTGTGGCTGGCACACAGAATAACATTGGAAATATAACCAAAGCTACAACTGAAACCCTTCTGTAAGATCTTTTTCCAAAGTCAGCTTTTATAGCACTAAGCTGCAGGAGAATATTTCATAGTCATAGCTGTAAACAGGGCTTTTGACCACTTTCAAATTCTAGAAATTTGAGAAATTATTATGCTTGAATATGATACTCTCAGCTGATGCTTAATAATGTCCTTCTTTTCACTTTCCACACTTTTGCACTGTTGTACAAGCTGAAGTTATAAAAAAATATATGCACCTGTGGATATTTGTAGAGACCCAAAATTCGAGCCATAGCAATTGAAAGCCGAGAACTTGATTCCCCAAGTATAGCCACCACTTTGTGCCTTGTTGGACAAAGGTAATTAGGGACTGGCTCTCGTTGCCCAGAAAGTAACCAGAGTGTGCCCTCCAGAGCTCTGGAAACTGTATTGTATGTATCATACATTCCAAGCCCCAGTGTGATGTTTGCAAGTAAAGTTTGGCTCTTGTTAATTTCCTCAATTGCAAATATAATGCCTTGCCACGCCTGAAATAAGATTAGGTCAAAACTGGAAAAAAAAAGAAATTATCATTAGTTGAGCCCACACTGATGATAACAAACATTTTCAGTTGAAGCTGGTTATATAAAAAGCAATCATACTTTAAAAAATTCAAGGAACAAACACACCACAGCTAATGATGCAAAAATCAATTCATTTTAATCTTTGCATCTACATTACCTCAGTATGCACTCTTTTGCATTCCCCATGTTAATTTTTACTGGTCCTGTTTGTATTCAGATCTGAATAGAGTATATGATTATAATAACTGGTGACCCCCGTTATCAACCCATTTTTGAATACTGTAAAAAGTCGTATCAACCCGCAGGTTGATATGACTTTTATAGTCTCGCACCGAGAAGCCTGCAGCAGTCCAGACCAATCAAACAGACTGAGGCAGCACAAGACGGTTCTCCAACCGTAAACTCACACTCACAGCATTAACCCCATTTTAAAAGAAATTAACAAACAGAGCGTCAACGCGTAATCCTAAATAAAAAGTGAACATTAAAAAGTTACACAATGGAGAACCATTTCATTGATGCCTGCAGCAGTGACAGGGAAACATTAAGTATTTACTAGTTCCAGTTATTATAAAAAATTAAACATATGTAGGGGATTGATACATAGTTTTTTTAAACACACCCTTGGTGTTTGATACTAGTGAAACCTCTCAAGCTTCGCTCTCGAGGTTTCTCTAATATCACACATCTTGGGCATGTAAAAAACCTACATATCAACCCCCTACATATGCATTATTCTATATGTACATTTCATTTTATAGAAAACACAAGTTGTACATACCTCAATAATGCAAAGCATCATGGTAAGCATATGCAAATGCCCATGAATTAATTTGGACTGACTCAACTTTAAGCAGAATTGCATTGTGCCAAAAGACCTCACAATACAATCAGCAAAGGCTTAGAACAGCAGACACAAAACTGTGCCATATCTGTATCTCAGCCCAGAGCAAGGAAGCCAGCCACCCAATAGGGGATCTTACTTGTTTGGGTCATGGGCAACCCAAAGTAGAGAGAAACGAGAACTACTAAAGAACCCCAGTGCAAATGCACTGGGGCATGGATTATTCCAGAGGATATTGGCCATACAGCCAAATTTTAAAGAAAACACAAATTGCAAATACCAGTAATGCAAAGCATCATGGGAAGCATATGGAAATGCACACACATTAATTTGGACTGGCTTAACTTTAAGCAGAATTGCATGGTGACAAAAGGCTTCATAATACAACCAGCAAAGGCTGAGATCAGCAGACACATTGTGTGTTCTCCATGCTGAAATTTAAGTACTGTGATCTAGAAATGGTTCTGATACTCTTTACAGCCAAGGCCCCATGTCTGCCCTGGCTAAATTAGACCCACTCTACCATCGGGCCTTGAAGTTCATAACTGGTCTCCCATACTCCACACCTCACTGCTCACTTTAAGTCACAGTAGGTTGGTCATCCCTTAACTACTGAAGACAGGGGAATGCAGCTCACTGGACATTTAGGGCCACCACGAAGATATTGCCTCAGTACATCTTGGATTGTCTTCCTCTAGGTGTGATAGGTAAATATGCCTTAAGGAGTTCCTCCGTTATCTCCCTTGCAGTACCAAAATTCAAAGTCATGCTTTGGCTGGTCTGCCATATCTCATGCTTTACCCTCTCTCTGGAACAACTTGCAAAAAACCCTGAAGTTGCTTTAGCCAATCAGACTATCAACTTTCAAAGAACTTTATTCTCGCTCTATCAAGGAATCCTGAAACTGCTTCCACTGATGTCACCTTCCTCTAGCCTCTGCTCCATCTGCTCCACTGCATCCCTTTACTGGTACTTCGTTCCCAACCTTCTTGGGCAATGTCACAGCCTACAAGAACCTACCTGTCTGCTTCTTCTTTCCCGACCCTGTGTTTTTTTTTCCTTATTGTTAGCTCCTTTTCCATGTCACTCTGGCTCCCACCATCACTCTTTGCCTACCCCCCTTGACACCATCATTGTGTTTTTCTTTCCACTCCCTGACTGTTGCCACCCTCACCCCTGCTACCACTACATGCCTTTGAGGGCATGTGCTGTGTACTTCTCCTTGCTCACCCACTTGTGTCCCCCTCCCAATCCCTCCCTTGCCCCTTTAAGCTCCTTCAATCAATAATTATGTGACTGTAACTATAGCACTGGGCATCATAGAAAAATCTTTTATAAAATATCCATTCATAAGGGCACTATTAAGGCAGGGGCAGTGCCAAGTCATTATATCGCAATCTTACCAGCATGATCGCAGGGGAAGCATACTTAAAAATGGCAGCTGCAGGGAGGGTTTGGCAATTTTTACTAGCATTCAAGTAATAAAACTCTTTAATGAATATGGTGCCTGCAGTGGGGATCTGTGAGCTGAAGCCCTGATCTGTGCAGCAGTCGAGGCTTCATCTCTGCCCATAAACCTCCTTTAACTTTGGATCCAGGTTTCAAGAAAAGGGATCATCATATGCACTTCCGCTTTTGTATGAAGGCAGACAAAACTGAAGATTGCAGTTTGTACAGCTCCATTACAGTATCTTTTTTTTGGGGGGGGACGTATTTGTGCTCCTCTCCGGTCAGCCCCCATCCAACTGACCCCCCACCCAGCCCCATCCTCCGGAATTACCAGTGCTTACCTTACCCGGCCCAGGGGAGTGGCACCTGTGTGGAGTCAGTCTTCATCCTGCTGACCGGCATTTTCCCCTCCGATTTTCTCCTGGGGCCCCAGGAGCATGTATGCATGTGGGTGGAGGTGAACATGCAGCCACCTTCCCCCACCCCATGGTCTAATGCCTGGGCACCCTCTGAGCCCATGTGACCCCTAACTTCCACTGGGGCTTGCCATCAGCTGAGGGATGTTGCACTTCCTTCTCAGAGAGGAGATCTTGCCTGCTGGCAGCTCTATCAAGCTCCACCCACCTCCATGCTGACCTCGAACAGCCCAGGCTCGTTCCTGAACCTGGGCTGCCAGGCTGGTTCAAGGTATGGTGCCAACACCTCACCTCTCTATGCCACTGGGCCAGCATTGCATTACAGTATCTTTAAAAGGAAAATCCTGCTCTTGTGTAATACAGGACTAACTCAAACTTGGGACTGCCTTTTCTTTTGTTGACCTTTGCTGCAAAGTTGACACGTTAACATCTGAAACAACTGAGAGTAGATTCCAAACAGAATGTAGAAGGAGGATAAGTATATTACTACATCTTTCAAGAAAGTGGGATAGACTGAAAAATGATTGACATGCATTTATCCTTTTTTTCCATCTATACTGTAACTGAACTAGTGGAGTACTGAATTACACCAAAATCAGAGCAGTGGTGGACAGAGAGGAGGGATGGAAGCAGTTGCGGGGGGCCTATGCAAGCCTCAGGAGTGGTCAGAGAGGTGGCAGTTGGGGTTCAATGCAAAGAAGTGTAAGGTTATGTACTTTGGGGTGAAGAACCCAAGGGGCGAATACTGGCTGGGAGGGGTTAAGCTGGGGATCACATACATGGGGAAGGACCTAGGGGTAATGATAACAAGGACCATGAACAACACTGCCCAGTGCAGGAGAGTGGCTGTAAAAGTAAACAAAATGCTGGGATGCTTAGCGAGAGGGGTTTCATCCAGGCAAAGAGAGGTGATTGTGCCCCTCTACAGGTCATTGGTAAGGCCACACTTAGAGTAATGTGAGCAGTTTTGAAAGCCATACCTAAAGCGTGATATCAGGTTACTGGAGGGAGTGCAGAGGAGGGCAACAAAGATGAAATGTGGAATGGAGAGAAGAGACTTTGACAGTAGGCTGGGAGACCTGAATATGAACACCCTGGAGGATACAAGGGACAGGGGGAACATGATAGAGACATTGAAGTATCTGAGAGGAATCAATAAGGATGGGGCAGATGGGGTCTTTAAGTTAAGGAGGGGGAGGGTCACCAGGGGGCATGGGCTAAGAATAGAGCGGGGGAAGATTTAGGAAGGAACTGAGGATACACTATTTCACAGAGAGGGTAATAGTAAAATGGAACGCCTTACCAGAATGGTGGTATCATGTAAATCTGTGAACAGCTTCAAAAGAGCATGGGGCAAGGAAAAGTGGAGAGTGAGGGTGGAGGAGGTGGGGGTGGCAGTGGGATGACAAAGGGGAGCAGGGTGGGGCAGCTGCATACTAGAGGTGTTGGCTGCACACTTGAGCAGACTTAGATAGACCGGGTGGTCTGTTTCTGCTGGCACATTTTTATGTTCGTATGTTCTTAATTAATCTCTGCATTTTTCTAACCAAAAAAATATTACTTGGGTGGAGGGCCTGATATTGTGGAAAGAGGACAGGAGCACATTAAATGTTAAATATATTGCTAATAGATATTGTTTGAGATCCAAGTTATTAAGGCTTTAAGCTGATACATTTTATATTCAATCAGCTTGAGATGTTCACAAAACATGGTAAAATGATACAAATGGCAATGCTAGGAGAAAATTCAAACAAACCAAAAATCTTAAATTGAAAAAAGATTCTCCAAAGTTACTGACATAGCACATCAGTTAACTTCTACTCCAAGGAATGATATTGAGCTGTCTGTGAGGGATACTATTGAATAAATTAAGTAAATAAGTGAGTTAGCCGCCCCTCCTTTAAATCTTGTTGAGCAACCTACTTGGGAGGGTGTAGATAGGAAAGAAAATTAACAGAAAAAGTAAACAACTAAAAAAAAAAGATTTTTGGGCTGCATATTCAGAGTCACCCAGTAGTCCAGCACAGCTGGTAATGTTGCACAGCACGTTACGCATGGCCAGCTCCAAACCATATTCAAACATTAGTGTATTCTGATGGAGCATGCTATCTGAACATGGGGCAGTGCCAGTGAAGCACAAAGGGACCAAGCACTGCACTGTTATGGCCCAGTGCTAATTATGGCCAACAGCGGGGCCCACTAGAGATAACGCTGTCCAAAATCAGAAGTGCTAGGCCTCTTGTGAGCCATATTCAGCCCTAGTTAAAACTGCAATACAACTCCAAACTGCACAATGGAAGGTGCGAGAACCAACCAAAGGTCCAAACATGAAAAGTGAGCATCTGCACTCCTCAGCTGGGTGGAAAAAGGCTTTAATGACAAAAATATTTAAAACATACCATCATCAGTATTATAAGCTGGTCATTTGCTACTACAGCCTCGACTGGTCTCATACACAGTATGCCATCAGGGAGTCCAGCTTTTCATACTGATGGTGGTACATTTTAAATATTTGTATCATTAAAGCCTTTTTCCATGCAGCTGAGGAGTGCAGATACTCACTTTTCATGTTTGGTTCATATTCAGCCCTAGCATGCAAATGAGCTGCTGTAGCATGCAAGGCAATAAGGGGCCATTTGCAGTTCTATTTTGGGCACATTTTTGCATGCTGCACAGCACTGAACTAGAGTTTACTGGTAGTCTAGTGGACTCACTCCTACTCGATCACCCATGTTTTACACACCGATTGAGTTAATTGGTGGTCTCATGGACCCACCTGCCCCCCCATCAGGCATGTTTTACACACTTATTCCCATTTTAGTCTAGCGGATACCCTCCCCCCAGTCACCCACATGTTATAATCATATTAATTGCCATGGTATTTCAGTGGACCATCTTCCCCGTCTGATCATGTTTTGCACTTACACTGATTTCCCTGTGAGTCTAGAAACCCCCCCTTCCTCCTGGTTACCCATGTTTTATACTCGGATTGATTTCTCTGTTAGGTCAATCAACACTCTTCTCCCCAATTGTCCATGATTTACAGTCAAATTGATTTCCCTTGTAGTCTAGAACTGTAGATTCCCCTCATTCCAACTGCCCATGTTTTACATTCAGATAGATTTTCCCGGTAGTCTAGTGAACCCCACTACCCCCAACTGCCCATGTTTTTTACACCTATTGATTTCCCTCATAGTCTAGTGGACCCTGCTTCCCCCAACTGAGTGCACTTCCCCCCTTCACTGTGGTACCTTGCCCTGCACCCCATTCACCATGGTCACTGGTAAGCTTCCAGCAACAAGTGTTCAGCAAAGCCCTCTTCTCACCTTCAGCAGACATCTGACTATCCCTGAGTGTGATTGTTAGTACTGTAGAAATGGCTGTTTCTACAGTACTAGCATTTGCACTCTGAGACTACCACACAGCAGATGACATAGGAGATGAGTGGCAGGTCATGCTTTCACTGTACTTTGAAATGACTGGGGTAATGATGGTGCAGGATAGAGGGTCCTTAAGGGGTAGGTGGAAGGGGGATGGCTCTCTTTAGGGATGTTCGCTAGTCCACCAGGATAAAAGATATTAGTGGAAATCTTGGGCTATAGGGAGGACAGCATCTGCTAGACTACCAGGGAAATCCATATGAGTGTAACACACTGCTGTTAAGGGGACATGGCATCCATGGACTACTAGGGACTCAATATGAGTATAATACATGGTGATCAGGGAGAGGTGGTCCACTAGACTACCAGGAATATCAACATGAGTGTAAACAATGAGCAGCTAGGGGAGCGGTGGAGTCAGTTAAGACCATGGTTTCAGCAGCTGTAAAGACAGCCACTCTGGTGGCTGTTTAGCAGTGCAGTGCCCTATACAAAACATAGAAACATAGAATTTGATGGCAGATAAGGACTGCTTGGCCCACCTAGTCTGCCCATTTCTCTACCTAATGGATAAGCTGCTGATCCTAGTTAACCAACAGCCTACTTCCTCCTACCCCTCCACTAGAACTCCCTTATGCCCGTCCCATGCATTCTTAAATTCCTCCACTGTTTATGACTCCACTATCTCCTTAGAAAGGTTGTACCATGTATCCACAACCTTCTCCAAGAAAAAATACTTCCTCACATTACCTCTGTGTCATCCCCCCTCTATCTTCAGATTGTGCCCCCTTGTTCTTGCACATCTATTTTTCTGAAAGGTGCTACCCGCTTGGACTTTGTTGACTCCCTTGAGGTACTTGAATGTTTCTGTCATGTCCCCCTCTCCCCCCTTTCCTCGAGGCTATGCATATTAAACTCCTTTAGTCTTTTTTCATGTTTTCTGGTGCAGACCCTGCACTATTTTGGTTGCCCTCCTCTGGGCAGCCTCCACCCTGTCTATGTCTTTGTGGAGATGGAATCCAAAGAGCTGCATGCAGTACTCCAGATGTGGTCTTACCAACTGTCTGTACAGAGGGACAACAACTTCTTGTTTTCTACTGGTGATGCCTCTCCCTATACATCCAAGTATCCCCCCAGCCCTCCTTTCTGCCTGCCCACCTTTAGGTCTTCTGATATAACTACCCCCCAGGGACCTTTCCATTTTTGTTGTTGTTAGTATCTCACTCCCCATTGTGTACTCTTCCTCTGGGTTTTTGTTTCCCAGGTGCATTATTTTGCACTTCTTTGCACTGAATCCAAGCTGCCATACTTCTGACCATTCCACCAACCTTGCCAAGTCCCTTATCATCCTTTCCACCCCATTTTGTGTATCAGCCCTGTTGCAGATCTTTGAGTCATCTGCAACGAGGCATATTTTTCCTTCCAGTCCCTCTGCAATGTCACTTATAAAGACATTAAAAAGGACTGGACCCAGTACTGAACCATGCGGTACCCCACTAGTGCCCCCTCTTTCTTCAGAGTGGACTCTGTTTACTGTTACATAGAAACATAGAATTTGACAGCAGATAAGGACCGCTTGGCCCACCCAGTCTGCCCATTTCCCTACCTACTGGATAAGCTGCAGACCCTAGTTAACCGGCAGCCTACTTCTTCCTACCCCCATCCCCTAGAATGGCCTTATGACTGTCCCATGCACGCTTGAATTCCACCACTGATTTTGACTCCACAACCTCCTCCAGAAGGCCGTTCCAAGCATCCACAACCCTCTCTGTGAAAAAATACTTCCTTGAATTACCTCTGAGCTGCCCCCTCATCTCAAATTGTGCCCTTGTTTTGCACACCTCTTTTTTGAAAGATGCTACCTCTTGGACTTTGTTGATTCCTTGAGGTACTTGAACATTTCTATCATGTCCCCTCCCTCCTTTCCTCGAGGCTATACATATTAAGCTCCTTTCATCTCTCTTCATATGTCTTCCGGTGTGGACCCTGCACCATTTTAGTTGCCCTTCTCTGGACAGCTTCCATCCTGTCTATGTCTTTGCAGAGATTGGGTCTCCAGAACTGCACACAGTACCCCAGGTGGGGTCTCACCAGCTGTCTGTACAGAGGAATAATAACTTCCTGTTTTCTACTGGTGATGCCTCTCCCTATGCATCCCAGTATCTCCTATGTCCTGTTGTCCAGCCAATGTTTCACCCAGGCTGCCACCCTGTGACCCACTCCCAGGCTGGCTAATTTGTTTATTAATCTTTTGTGTGGAACTGTGTCAAATGCCTTGCTAAAGTCTAGGTAGGCCATGTCCACAGCCCCTCCCTGGTCTACTATTTTGTTCACCTAGTCAAACAAATCAATTAGATTCATCTGACATGACCTTCCCACTGTGAATCCATGCTGCCTTGTGTCCTGTGCCCCACTGACCTCTAGGTACTCAATAGTTCTTTCCTTCAGAAGTGATTCTATCATTTTCCCTACCACAGAGGTCAATCTGACAGGTCTGTAGTTTCCTGCCTCTGTCTTGCTCCCACTTTTGTGATGGGGAATCACATCCTTCCTTCTCCAGTCTTCGGGTGCCACACCATCCTCTCATGATTTCTTAAAAAGGGTAGTCAGTGGTGTCTCTTTTCCCCCCTTAATTCCTTTAGAATTCTGGGATGAATCCTGTCAGGCCCCATTGCTTTGTCCACCTTCAGTTTTAGGAGTTCTTTCGGAACCCTTTCTTCTGTGACAGGACTGGGATCCTCACCCCTATCCAGAGTGATTCTGTTAATTGAATTAGGTACCTCCCCTCCTCCTCTTCTGTGAATACTGAGCAGAAGTATTTGTTCCATATCCCTGCTTTCTCACTGTCCCTCTCTGCCCACCCACCATCCATTCTATTCAGCCTGAATATCCCTCCCTTTGTCTTTCTACACTCCCTAATGTACCTATAAAAGGTTTTATTCCCCTTCTTAACTGAGATGGTTATCTTTTCCTCAGTTTGAGGCTTTGCTATTCTGACTGTCTTCCCTGCTTTTTTCTGCCTTAACTGGTACAGTTCTCTGTCCTGCTCCTTCTGTGTTTCCTTATACTTTTTTCTCCCTAACTTTCCCCACCACCTATTTTGAAAAGCATAGTGGCCATTTCTTTTGTTTTGATTTGTTCATTTGCTTCACACAAAGGCTTATTGCCTCTGTGATGGCAGTTGTGGTGGTTCCCCATTGCTGCTCCACCCCTCCTTCTTACCTGTTTGCAAGTGCTTTTTTAGGCACTTTCCCATTTTGACAAAGTCAGCCCTCCTGAAGTCCAGTACCTTCACTTTTGTATGGTTTGACTGCAGCAGAGTTTATCATGAACCACTGTTTAGTAGTCACTTGTTCCCAGATGGCTACCCACTTCCAGATCTGAGATCCTCCCACTCTCCCCTTTTGAGAGTATGAGGTCTAAGATTGCTTCTTCCTGAGTGGGTTCCAACGCTAGCTGTCTGAGGCATGCCCCTGTAGGGCATTGAGAATGGCCCTGCTCTTGGTTGTGGCTGCAGAAAAGGTGCTTCAGTGAACATCTGGCATATTCAGGTCCCCCATCAACATTCTCTCCCCTTTTTCTGCCATCTTAAAGATGCCTTCCATCATAACCTTGTCCATTCCCCCCCCCTTGAGATAGGGGTCTGTAAAAAACCCCTGTGTGAATTGTGGTGCCATTTCCTGTCTCTAAGGTGACCCACAGTGCATCCTCTCTTCCCTGTTTACTCTTTTGTTCCATTGCTTCTATCCCTTCCCTTACATAGACAGCTACTCCTCCCATTCTTCTACCCTCCCCGTCTCTTCTGTAGGTTGTGTACCCTGGTATGTTAACATCCCAGTCATGGTTCTTTCTGTACCATGTTTCTGTGACTGCCATGATATCCAGGCATCCCTCTTCCATCAAGACCACCAGTTCAGGGAGCTTGTTGCCCAGACTATGGGCATTGGTACTCATTACCCTCCATTTCTTGATGGCCTTACCCCTTTTTGCCCCATCACTGTCCTTACTGCCTTAGTCATTTTCTCAATTTACCCCTTCCCTTTTCCCTGTCAATGTCTCTATCTTGGTGTTTACCTCACTAACTACCCTGATTTGTTTTGGGGTGATAGGATTTCCCTGCTCCTTTATAGTGCCTTCCTTAAATGTTTGTCAATGAAGCATTTAAACCTAATACCTAGGACCCTGGTTCCCCTCCTGGAGAGATGCAGACCATCGTGCCAGTATAGGCTTGCATCACTCCAGGTGGACCCCAGTCTCCAATGAAGCCAAACCTCTGAGCTCTGCACCAGTTTTTCAACCACTGATTGAATCCCATGGTGCAGAGCACCCTAGCCTCACCCATGCCATAGACAGGCAGCACCTCCAAGAAGATTATTGTGCATGCTACTTGTCTAAGGCCTCTCCCCAACTCCACAAACTCCTCCTGCACTGTTCTGATCCCTTTCCCAGCCAGGTTATTTGTCCCTAGGTTGACAATGACATCTATCTTCCTCCCCTGTGCAGCTGTTCCCGTGATCCTGAGGATTAACTCCCTGTCCCTCCAAGCCATAGTACCTGGCAGGCACCTTACCTCCCTCTCCTCTTCCTCCCCCACTTCTACCCTCCTAACAATGGAGTCCCCCAGGAGTTTTTTCCTTCCCCAGTAGGGTCCCATGCCACCCTTCTGTGTGTCTCCTTTGTGGAGGTTCCCAACATCCTCCTTGGTCTTCACTGTGGGTGTCTCTATAGAGGAACTATACTCTGCCAGAGTGGTATACAAATTGTGGAGAGGTACAACTGGAGAGATATGCCTCTATTTCACCACCTTCACCCTTCCTGAGCCCACTGGGGTCCAACTACTCCTCTTTCTTGGCAACCTCTGAGACAGTGGCAGTGGCCCTGATGGTCTCTGGGTGGGACAGGAGGTCCCCCAAATCCTGGCCAACTCAGCAGGGAGATGAGCAACTTCCTCTCTCAGCCCAGAGAGGTGCCTGCAGATGGGACAACATCGCATCCTGAGAATGTCTCCCTGAAGACTGCTGCTCCACAGCCACTACATTGCACCACTCCCATCATGTCTTATTTCTGGCCCCCTTAACTGTTGTTATGAATACTTACTCTTTCCACTGTTTATACATACATACATATATATATATATTTTTCCCCCTACCAGGTCATAATGTCGCACACTTAATAGCGTATGACATTATAGCTAAACTGGTGCAGCATAGTACGCAAGCGCTAATGGTGCAATACCGAGTATCCTGCTGTATGTGGTATTGATAAGACCTCTGCTGGGAGTGGGTTCCATTGAGCAGCTGGTGTGGCTGACAGGACTGAGCCACAACAGCAGGAATCCAGGCACTGCAACAGGGACTGTATTTGATTCCCTGTCCCAGAAACTTTTTTTTTGTTTACTTGTTCACTCCCTGAGTTGCCCCCGAGTTGAGAATATTTAGTGGGTGGGGTTCAAGGGCACAGCCCCCCATGGGGATGGTGTGGGGAGGCCAGAGCCCCCTGCAGAAAAAAGACGTATGCCTCATGGCAGAAATTGCGCTGCATTGGCAGAGCGATTTTGCCATGCAGCATAATGTCATGCGACATTATGACCCTATGCCTTTTTTCCCTACTTACCTACTGCCTCCGTGCCTTTAAAGCTCCTGATCTTCCTGTTGTGATACAGGAGACATTGCTATGCTTACCAACTCTTGAGTCTGTATCTGCAATAACAGTGGAGCAATAAACATAAAAATATTTTGAACATTTTCTCACAGTGTATTAAATAAATTGTAAAATGTTGAACTCCTGTAACTTACAATTCAGACAAACAGTTACATCTCTATTTAGCCATTCCTATGATTCTTCTAAGAAAGTATGGTATTCATACACATTTTCAGTTATCTAGCTCCAAAGGTGGCTATGTTTTAAACATAGAAATATTTAAAGAAATGTTCACACAGATAGTTCATTGCCAGAAGTTCAGCTCCTATAACTTCTCTGATCCTTATCCAAATGTGATGAAACTTGACATCCTTTTAGGGCTTCTTCTATAAAATATGCTTTCCATAGTTATGATATCTAGCTATAATATTGATTAAGTTATGACCAATTAAATACTTTCAGAATATTCTGCAAAGTTTAGAAAATGCCATGGAATATTGTGAAAATTCCACATAATGGACTTTGCAGATTTTGTCCAGCTCTACAGATCACTATTTGATTCATAATTATTGGTGCATATAGATGAAGGTGCACAAACATTGCAGATTTATGATGTAAGCACAGTGCACAGCTACGTGGCATGCAAAGCTGCTCAATACACGGCATGCTCGAATGTGAGTGTGCACCACATGCACACTGGGCGCGTGACAACACAGGCCATGTAGCACTGTGTGCACCCTGCAAGGAAGTGGCCAGGATACACGGGAACACCCCTTGACCCCGCCATATATGGGCATGTACCACACCCCACGCCTGCACCACAGAAGTAAGTGCCATGCAGCACGAGATGTACTACACAATGGCAGATGTGGAAGGTGGTGCGGATGGCAGTCTAGCAACACAGGAACTAGAAGAAGGGTCAACTGGACTAGGTGCATGGCGGCACGGACATGGGCATGCAAATTAGATGTTTGGTTGAGGGATAATAGATAAATAATGTCCCACACAGTGTGGGGAACAGTCATCACTATCTCAGGAGGTTGTGGGGCTGGAGGGGGTTCAGGTTGCACCTGTCTGTGTCCACTCTCAGAGGTCCAGGTGGGGTGGTGTATTGCTGCCCCTGCTGCACTGGTGTGGCTTGTGTATTGTTGCATGCCTGGTCACACATGCACTGTTGTCACACCAGGGCCATTGCCACCACATTGGCTGTGTCACCTCCTCACACCACCCTACCTCTCAGCTGGCCCTGATTATCAGGCCTGTCCCATATTCTGCCTTTACAGTTTACTCTGACCCTCCTACTTGTTGTGTGTCCTTGACCAAACAGTGGTGGTTGTCAGCACAACCTAATGTCATTCATTACCATTACTGTCATGTTCTCTCTTAGTAACTGCAGTTTACACTGAGCCCCTTATACTACCAGCTTCCTGAGTGGATGTCACCAATTGTGCAGTTGTGTCCCTGATTTAGGTCCTTTGTCCATGCTGACTTTAAGATTTGTCCCTGGTGCCTGGAGCAGGCGGTTGGGAGGTACAGTATGCACACCACACCTGTCTGGAACAGGCATGCAGCTGGTTGTGCTGGATGTAGGCCTTCTACTTGAGCACTGCCACTGCCTTCACCGTCATGAACACACTGACCAACATAAGCCTGCATGTGTGCCACAGTCCTGTGCTGCCATGTGTGTGCCCGGGCTGTGATGGTGCTGCCATGGGACCACTTGTTTTCTGCTCCACGTGGCATTACTGGGCTGCCAACATGGGTGCACATTGCATTATGCCACCCTAACCCATGATGCAGTTCTGCATGTGGCCGGCCATGCAACTCACCATCACATGTTGCTTTGTGCATGTGTGCAGCAGCTCACCGTGCATCTCGTTATGCGGCCATGCCCCTGCAGATGTTTAGTGCATAGCAGCCTCAGATGTCTGTGTATCTACACTACACAGACTGCTACATGTTTGTCATGCATAACCCCAGCAGGAGGTGTCCACGTTAGGTCGATGTAATGTCCTATGTGCATGTGCTTCACAAGTCTGTGCATGACATGGGTCATTCATGCATATCAGTAGGGCCCATTGTGATTAGTTTTTACGTTCGTTTGCACGCATGCGCAAGGAACGTTTTGGGAGAGTAGCACACTTGGAGGTGTGCCTCTCCAATCCAATGCACTGCTCCCTTGAGCAGGTGTGGTGGTCCTGCACCAATGGGTGCAGGAGCTCAGTATGACAGTGGTGTTCCTCTGCTTCAAAGGAAAGCACCGCTGCCATACTGAGCACTGCCACCATCCCCCCCTTGCGTCATGTGCTCCCTCCCAGCGCGCGTCACACCACCACCCCCAAAGCTTTGGTGCCACGCTGGGAGTCCACCCCAGCGTGGCAAACGTTGTTTGCTGATGGGGGTGCCCAATCCCCCGCCGGCTCCACGGCCCTCCCAAGCCATCCTGCTGCCACGCTGGGAGACCACCCCAGCATGACAAACGTTCGCATTTGTTTTGCCGAAGGGGGTGCCCAATCCCCTTTCGGCTCCTCGGCCCCACCTGCGTAGTTTGCCAATGGGGTGCCCAACTCCGTCAGCTCCTCGGCCCCCCCCACACATCTTCTGCCATGCTGGGAGCCCACCCCAGCATGGCAAATGCCCCACGTCGTCCTTTTTTTTTTTAAACCTGTAAAATTAAAACGATCCCATGGCGAGTCTCCCAGCCCTCCCTCCCACAACCTGCACCCACCCACTGCTCACCCAGCTCTCCCACACCCTCCCTCACCCCATACTTACCTCTGGACACCGGCGCAATGATCTTCAGTGGACCAGGAACATGTCTGCATTCTTCAAAGCCGACCGTGAACTGAGGAAATGCCGGTAAGCTGTATAATGGGCTAGATAGGGGGGTTTCAACTTTATTGCATATCTCAGTCATTTTTTTGAATTTTTGCACCAAATTTTCAACATAGGGTTTTTGGGGCCCGTTCTCATGAATGATGTCACTGTCATGGTGTTATTCGGCCCGAAGGGTGATTTCGCAGGCACTGCGCAGTCACTGTGCGAAATCACCCTTTGGCCTTGAATAACACCATGACAGTGAATCATTCATGAGAAGGGGTCCCAAAAACCCATGTTGAAAATTTGGTGCAAAAATTCAAAAAAATGACTATTTTACAAGCGTGCGTTGCACAGTTCCTACACAGGCTCGTAAGTTCACAGATTTTCAATATTTTCACTCCAGATTTTCAACATTGCCATTTTATCACACCTTCTTATGAGTTGTACAGCTGTCATTTTTCACATCTCACCCAAAATGTGTTTCTGCCCATGTAGCGCACAATGGCGCAGTCGGTGTGCAAAATCAATGTATGGAACACATTAAGAAAATCACAGTGACACTGTTCATGAGCACAGGTCTTAAAATGGCTATGTTGAAAATTTGGTGAAAAAATTCCTAAAATTGACTGTTTTACGAGTGTGCGTTGCGCAGTTCCTACGCACGCTGGTACATTTGCAAATGTTTAATATTTTCAGTCCAGATTTTCAAAATTGCCATTTTACCACACCTCCTCATGAGCAGTACAGCTGTCATTTTTCACATCCTGCCCAAAATGTGTTTCTGCCCATGTAGCGAACAATGGCGCAGTCGGTGTGCGAACTCAATGTATGGGACACATTAACAAAATCACAGTAACACTGATCATGAGCAGAGGTCTTAAAAAGGCTGTGCTGAAAATTTGGTGAAAAAATTCCTAAAAATTACTGTTTTATGAGTCTGTGTTGCACAGTTCCTACACACGCTCGTAAGTTTGCGAATTTTCAATATTTTCACTCCAGATTTTCAACATTGCCATTTTACCACACCTCCTTATGAGCAGTACAGCTGTCATTTTCCACATCTTGCCCAAAACGTGTTTCCGCCCATGTAGCGTACAATGGCACAGTCAGTGTGCGAACTCAATGTATGGGACACATTAAGAAAATCACAGTGTCACTGTTCATGAGCAGAGATCTTAAAATGGCTATGTTGAAAATTTGGCGAAAAAATTCCTACAAATAACTGTTTTACAACCGTGCGTTTTGCAGTTCCTAGGCACGCTCGTAAGTTTGCGAATTTCCAAAATTTTCACTCCAGATTTTCAACATTGCCATTTTACCACACCTCCTTATGAGCAGTACAGCTGTCATTTTTCACATCCTGCCCAAAACATCTTTCCCCCCATGTAGTGCACAATGGCGCAGTCGGTGTGCTAAATCAATGTATGGGACACAGTAAGAAAATCACAGTGACACTGTTCATTAGCAGAGGTTTTAAAATGGCAATGTTGAAAATTTGGTGAAAAAATTCCTAAAAATGACTGTTTTATGAGCGTGCATTGCACAGTTCCCACGTACGCTCGTAGGTTTGCGAATTTTCAATATTTCCACTCCAGATTTTCAACATTGGCATTTTACCACGCTTCCTTATGAGCAGTACAGCTGTCATTTTTCACATCCTGCTCAAAACGTGTTTCCGCCTATGTAGCGCACAATGGGGGTAACAGAAAGGTCATGCAGACAATTTATTGTGCAAATACCAGCAATCGCACAGGGCATTAGGGTAAAGCACCATACATGCCAAACACCACTGCAAATACCTGCAAGCGAACGTTCGGCATTGACAAATGCTTGTTATGATTTAGGTAACGTCTTCCTTTTACTAATTCTACAGTCATTTCTTTGCATGTGCTTTCTCCTTTCTCCACATTTCCTCCTCATTCTTTATAGTAAATTTTATTATGCAATGCCCTCCTCTGTTCTTTGGTTTACTCTTGCCTTGACCACACTCACACACACACACACGTCTGTCAGCTGGACCATGTAAGAATCCACTTGTAACTAGAAGCCAGGGAATCTTGCACTATGGGGAAACGGTGCTACCAAAAACAAACACATATGTCCAACTAGCATTTGGAGTACCTGTAATCAGAAAAGATGGAGAAGCACTGGCTAGTGCATAAATCCTTTATTCATCACAGTGCCTCAGTTCAAACATAAAAAAGCAAGCTGCACAGGGCATGAGCCACTGAATGTGTTTCACACTATTCAAAGTGCTTTTTCAAAGGCTTGTGAATATTTTTAAATGTGGTCATTCATCTGAGTTGTACCTCTGTCTGAATTCTAGACATATTTGTGTTCAAATAAGTGCATGGTTCACAAATTTTAAAACACTTTTCCTTATTGCATGAAATCCCTTGTAATCATTTGCTCCTAATAATGGCTATCATAGACTATGGCAGTAGAGCAACAGTTGTGCATTTCACATTTCCTTGGGGTAAGGGGAGTGGATCAGTAGGGTTTCCTAAAGTCTGCACAGTGCATTACTAGACAGACCAAAATCCCCTCTTTTTACGTCAAACATGAATCCATAAATGAACAAATGGAACTACAACTAATTTGTTAAAACTGGTCAAACACTGTGTTGTTCAGCCGTACCTGCTGCCTGCTGCAGATGCTGGAGTGCTGAGAGGATTCCCCTGCAAGTGCTGTAAAGGAGAGTGGCAGTGTAAGAGGCTGTGCTCCTTTATTTGTGGATTGGGAGTTCACTCTGGCAATCCTGCCACTGTGCAGGGGGCTTGGGGAAGCTGATTGCCTGCAGCTACTTGGAGAAGTGGGACTGAGGGTTTAAATCGCTGTGCTGCTCGCAAGCGTGAGCACTGTGAGTGGTGCGAGCGCCACTTGGTGTAGGAAATTTGTTTGCTATTTGACTACAGTTTACCAAGTTTATGTCTAGATGGTAAGGGGAGTCTCGGAAGTTTAATTTGTTTGGGCGTTTCTATCTGAGCCAAGTTTGGGGGAAGACCTAAGCTCTATATTTATGTCTATTGATGTAAGATTAGCCCTAACATACTAGCCACTGTGTGTTATCTGTAGCAGAAGTAACATAGAAACATAGAAACATAGACTTTGACGGCAGATAAGGACCGCTTGGCCCATCTAGTCTGCCCATTTCCCTACCTACAGGATAGGCTGCAGATCCTAGTTAACCAACAGCCTATTTCTTCCTGTTGTTATTGTTATATTTTAAATATTGAGTGATTTTACTAGTTATATTTAGATTATTTTACTTTTTAGTTCTTTAAGGTTAGAAATGTTTAGATAAATTAAATTTTTAGAAACTTAAATTTTTTTTTTCTTACTTTTGTAATAGGGCTGGAATGTTTAGATTGCCCAATTGCTTTGGATTGTTTTAGTTATTATCTAAGTTAAGTTTAGTAATCAGAATTTTTAAATTTGTGATGTGCTGGGGTTATTTGGGGGGCCTGGGAGGGCCAGGATTGTGTATGGGGCATCCTTTCTGTGTGACTTACAGCTCTTCACCTGCCTCTCAGTTTTAGATACCATGGTTAGATGTTTCCAGAAGGTGAGGATTTGAAGGGGCTGGGGTGATTTTGGGTAGTGGGCAGCCCTGTGCACAAAGATAGAGATTGTCAGGTCTACAAGGCACCCTGGATTTTGACCGCAAAAGGAGAGGCCAGACATGTTTGGTGCCTGTCACCAGGGTTTCCACCAGACCAAGTGGTCAGGTAAATCGAGGGGCTGCCTCACCCACCAATTCTTTGAGGGTAGTGCTATGCAATACCAGATTGATCAGGAACAAGACCGCAATTATTGCTGACTTGGTTTCCTCGGTTGATCTGGCCTGCATTACGGAGACCTGGGTTGGGGATGATGTGGGCCCAGTTTTTGAGGCTTCTGTCCCACCTGGGTATTCCATAATGCACTGCTCAAGAGAGGAGCATAGGGGTGGCAGGGAGGCCATCTGTTTTAGATCCGACTTGGCCTTAACTGTGCACTCAGTGGGTGCACCAGGTTCTTTTGAATGTGTGGCCATTCATGGGGTTCCAGGTGTGGGCTGCAGGGTGTTCTTTATTTACCGCCCGCATGAGGCGGTGGGGAATTTTCTGCAGGAGTTTGCCAAATTCGATGCCAGTGAAATGTTGGAAACACCCAGATGCATTGTTCTGAGGGATTTCAATGTTTGGACTGATGACAAATCTTCTCAGTGTGGTCATAACTTCCTACAGATTATGTCTTCTCTGGGCCTGTCACAAGCTGTTTCTGCTGAGACACACCAGGGTGGCCACATGTTGGACCTGGTGTTCTTGCTGGGGCTTGAGATAGTTAATCTCAAGATTGATTGGGTGGTATGGTCTGATCACTGCATGGTGCAGTTCATGTTTGGGGCTCCCACCAGTTGCCCTTCCCCTACAGAAATGATGAGCTGTCACCTTTGAGGGGATTGACCCCAGAGGGCTTTTTGGTGGCAGCTGATCTATGTAGTGTGGGTGATGCATGCGTCAGAGGTGTTGATGCTAGAGTTGGCACTTATAACAAGGTGCTATCTGACACCATTTCAGAAAATGTTGGGTATTAAAATTGGGACCATCTAGCAACAATTCATTTTTGTATTCACCTAGTAGGACCCTGAGGATGCTAGGTATGTCTTTATTTTAGGGTAAACACCCAGAAATATGTTTTTCAAGTTTCTGAAAAAGTACTTTGGCAAAGTAATGTCGAACGACGACTCTGTCGAATGAATCCATGTAAAGCTTTCACAAAGTTCAACAGTACTTTTCCAGGGTGTGAAAATAGCAGCAATATTTGGCACTGTGCTGCAAAAGAACGGTTTGGTGTTTTGGGCTGAAATTTGAAGGAAATGTAGCCGACATCTCACAGATGTGCCTTTCACTGGTTCAGTAAAAAAATATTACACTGCAACAAAGTTACGGCACTCCAAATGTGACACTTTTTCCCTTAGGATAACATTATGGCGTCCGACGCATTGCAGCAATCGGTTTGTGCCCTGCTGCAAAATAACGGTTTGGTCTTTGGGGCTGAAATTTGCAGAGAAGACAGCCAGCATCCCACAAATGTGCCTTTCAGTAGTTTGGTGAAAAACTATTACAGGGAGCCAAAGTTATGGCACTCTGAACTTCTCTTTTTTCCCATAGGATAACATTACTGCGACTCACTGTGCCTTCTCTGCGGCCTGTATCTCGAATGCAGCAGATACAGACTTTTCATCAGAAAAGCTGTTAGCCCTAAACACAAAACTAGCCAGGAAAGTTATACATCATATGACTTTTAAATTTTTTTTCTATGTCACATGGTTCCTGAGATATAAGCAATTTAGTATTCCAAGTCCTCATTTTCTGTACAAGAGTCATTATTTTACGCCACATTCTTTTGTACTCACTGTCTTTTCTATGCAACTTTTGGGGAAAACAGACTGTGCACTTACATTACTGTTACCAATATTACAGTTTCATGCGGTTCTGTACCCTTTCTTACCATTCATGTCATACGCCTACCATGTACCGCAACTCTAAATTTACTGATCTGGCGTTACGCTTATGCTATATTTCAACATTTGTCTACAGTACTGTTTCTCTTTTCTGTTTTGCTTTGGCATCAACATGCTATTATGATTTGTGTTTCATGGTGAATTTCACTATGTCACAAGACATCACGCGGGGCGGAGCGCGGGCCCCTCCCCGCCCGCAGATACATATCTACTATTTCTCATTATCATTCTCAAAAGAAGGGAAATGAGAGGCAAAAAATCTTTACTGCATCAGTTAGGGTTGTTCTACAGTACAAAAGCGAGGAAATTGATGTTCTGAAGAATCTCTTGGCACTTCTCCAGCCCACCCTCAACTGGAATCGGGAGAGCGCAATACGGTCATCGGTCCAACTCTCACCCCATTCTCCTACCTCAGCTTCTTTCCACATGTGATGGGGTGAGAGTTAGGGCTGATGATCCCAACATGCACCCCCGATTCCGATTGAGGGGTGGGATGGAGGGGCAAAGGAGGTTTCAACCCTAACATCGAATTTTCTCAGTTTTGTCGCTGTGGAACAACCCTAACTGATGCATTAAACTGATTTTTTTCATATATATATATATATATATTATGGTAGCACGGTAGTACTACCATAGTTAGGGTTGAGGAGTCATTTACATGTTAAACCCCAAATTTTGCACCTTAATAACTTTGCAATTGTTCAATGGATTAGCCTGAAATTTAGCATACACGACCAAGACCCATACATCTTGGGATCTGCCAAGTTTTGTACTGGTCGGATATACGACTGCAGAGTTATTAAGCATGATCTGCACGTGCATTTACGCTTGTTCTGGAATTCTACGGTTGCGCCTTATAGGTCACACAGTTTGGCGACCGTCCAAATATTCAGGGAACATGCAATCATGGTCTCGATGTGCCTTTCATGATTTCATGAAAAATATTAAATGGTTCAAAAGTTATTCAAAAACAAGTTCCCATTATAAGTCAATGGGAAAAGTTAACAAAAGTTTGACAGTGTCACAATGCATCGCTTTAGTGTCACAAATGGCCCTTTACTGTCTAAATCTGCCATTTTGTTTTCAGTTGGTGATCAGGAAAATGCTTGACATGTAAAATTGGGACCCTCTAGCAACCTAATTATTTTTGTATTCACCTAGTCGGGCCCTGATGATGTTAGCCATGTCTTAATTTTGGGGTAAAACACCCCAGAAATATGTTTTTCAAATTTCTGGAAAAAGTACTTTGGCAAAGTACTGTCGCTCTTGTGACACTGTCCAATGAATTTGCGAAAGCTGTCGCAAATTGCGACAGTACTTTTGTAGGCTGTGGGAAAATGACAGCAATTCTTTGGCACCCTGCTGCAAAAGAACGGTTTGGTCTTTTGGGCTGAAATTTGAAGGGAACGCAGCTGACATCTCGCAGATGTGCTTTCAGTGTTTCGTTGAAAAAATATTACACAACGCCAAAGTTACGGCACTCCAAAATTGATGCTTTTTCCCTTAGGATAACATTACGGTGAGCGACGCATTACAGGAATCTTTGGCACTCTGCTGCAAAATAACGGTTTGGTCTTTTTTCCTGAAATTTGTTGGGAAGACAGCCAACATCCCACAGATGTGCCTTTTAGTGGTTTGGTGAAAAAATATTTCAGGGAGCCAAAGTTATGGCACTCCAAACTTCTCTTTTTTCCCCACTGGATAACATTATGGCGTTCGCCGCACCTTTCAGGTCCCGTATCTCGGAAACGGTGTGAGATACAGACTTTTTGTCAGAAAAATGCTTAGCCCCCTGACAGGGGCTAAGTACAAAACTAGCCAGGAAAGTCATAAATCATATGACTTTTACATTTTTTTTCTACGTCATACGGTTCCCGAGATACAAGCAATTTAGTATTCTAAATCCTCATTTTCTGTTCCAAGAAACATTACTATGCACACATTCTTTGTACTCACTGTCTTTCTCTATGCATCTTTTGGGGAAAAACAGCCTGTGTGCTTACATTACTGTTACCGCTATCAGCTTTCGGGCTATGATTCTGTACCGCTTTCACTTACTGTTCACGTCTACGTCACCATGTGCATTACCCTTTGCATTTTCATTTGCGCTTGCTTTTCTGTTGTTTTTAACATTTCTGTCTACAGTACTGTTTCTCTTTCTGTTTCGCTTTGCGACATGATGCACATTACCATTTGCGTTTGCGGGCACCATGTCACTATGTGACAACACATCACGTGGTGGACCGTTCCTGTCTACGCCACCTTGTGTGTTACCCTTTCTGTTCTCATTCGCGCTTGTGTTACCATGTGCGCCACTGTTAGTACTTCTGTTTGCATTGCTGTTCATGTTACTATGTCACAAGACATCACGTGGTGGGAGCGGAGGGCCTGCCGCTGCCGCATTACATTCACTATTTCTCATTATCATTCTCAAAAAGAAGGGAAATTAGAGGCAAAAAAGTCCATTTAATGCATTAGTTAGGGTTGTTCCACAGCGACAAAAGCCAGGAAATTTGGTGTCAGGGTTGAAACCCCCTCCTTGGACCCCCCTAGCCCAGCCCCCCAACCGCATCAGAACACGAGCAAGGTGTGGTCCCAACTCACCCCATTCTCCTACAGCTCTGCTTCTTCACACATCTGATGGGGTGAGAGTTAGGGCTGACGGCCCAATGCACACGCTGGATGCTGGTTGGGGTCCAAGGGGGGGTTTCAACCCTAACACCAAATTTTCTCACTTTTGTCACTGTGGAACAACCCTAACTAATGCATTAAATGGAGTTTTTTGCCTCTAAAATATATATATATATATATATATATAAAATATTAGAGGCAAAAAACTGCTGAAAGCCCCCCTTGTGCCCCCCTTGCACCCCTCCCAGCCTGCCACTCCAACTGCCAATGGGTGCATTGGGCAGTAATCGTCCCAACACTCACCCCATTCTCCTATACCTCAGCTTGTTTACCCATGTGATGGGGTGAGAGTTATATGCCGACGACCCCACTGCACACCCTGTTGGTGGTTGGAGGTGGGCTGAGGGTGCAAGGGGGTTTCAACTCTAACACCAAATTTCTCACTTTTGTCACTGTGGAACAACCTTAACTGATGCATTAAATGGAGTTTTTTGCCTCTAATATATGTATATATATCTATATCTATATATATCTATATCCTCACTTTTGTCACTGTGGAACAACCCTAACTGATGCATTAAACTGAGTTTTTTGCCATGAATATATATATATATATATATATATATATGTATTATGGTAGCATGGTAGTGCTACCATAGTTAGGGTTGAGGAGCCATTTACATGTTAAACCAAAAATGTTGCACCTTAATAACTTTGCAACTGTTTGCCAGATTTGCCTGAAATTTAGAATGCACAATCAAAACCAATACGCCTTGGGATCTGCCAAGTTTCGTACCAGTCGGATATATGGCTGCGGAGTTAATAAGCGTGATCTGCACGTGCGTTTATGCTTTTTTGAAATTATAAAGTCGCGTCTACAGGTTGCACGGTTTGTACAACTGGTCAGAAATCTTTAGGGAATGTGCGGCCAAGGTCCCTGATGTGCCTTTCGAAGATTTTGTGGAAAAATATTAAACGGTTCAAAAGTTATTCAAAAAACAAGTTCCCATTATAAGTCAATGGGAAAAGTTAACAAAAAGTTCGACAGTGTCACAAATGCAGTTTTTACTTTCGCAAATGACCCTTTTACTTTTGCAAATCCACCATTTTGTTTTCAGTTAGCAATCAGAAAAATGCTTGGCATTTAAAATTGGGACCCTCTAGCAACCTAATTCTTTTTGTATTCACCTAGTCGGACCCTGAGGATGCTAGGCATGTCTTTATTTTGGGGTAAAACACCCTAGAAATATGTTTTTCACGTTTCTGGAAAAAGTACTTTCGCAAGTAGTGTCGAACGTACAAAGTTTGACAGTACTTTTCCAGGGTGTGTGAAAATAACAGCAATTCTTTGGCACTGTGCTGCAAAAGAACGGTTGGTATTTCTGGTTGAAATTTGGAGGGAATGCAGCCAAGATGTCACAGATGTACCTTTCACTGGTTCAGTAAAAAAATGTTACTCGAAGGCCAAGTAACAGCACTCCAAAATTGATGTTTTTTCCCATTGGATAACATTATGGCATCTGTTGCATTACAGGAATCCTTCGTCACCCTGATGCAAAATAACGGCTTGGTCTTTTGGGATGAAATTTAGAGGGAGGAATGTCAGCATCCCAGAGATGTGCCTTTCAGTGGTTTGGTGAAATAATATTACAGGGAGCCAAAGTTATGCCACTCCTAACTTCTCTTTTTTTCCCATGGGATAACATTATGGCATTTGCTGTGCCTTTCAGGGCCCGTATCTTGGAAACGGTGCGAGATATGGACTTTTCGTCGGAAAAATTCTTATACCCCTGTTAGGGCCTAAGTATAAAACTAGCCAGGAAAGTTATAAATCATATGACTTTTAAATTTTTTTTCTATGTCGTATGGCTCCAGAGATATAAGCAATTTAGTATTCCAACTCTTCTGCCGTTTGTTTTCATTTTCGCTTGTGTTTATGTAACTTCACTATTTGTCTCTACAGTAGTGTTTATCTTTATGTTTTGATTTTTGGTACCATGTGCATTAACATTTGTGTTTCTTGGTTATGTGTTGCTATGTGTGAAGACATCATGTTGCGGCCACTGCTATATCACATTTAATATATTTCAGTACTGTTTCTGTTTCTCTTTTGTGTGGTGGGACCGTGGGGGCTGAAGGGCCCCGCAGTCCCACTGTTGTATGATATTCAGTGTTTTTTACTGCTGTTTATGTTTCTGTTTTGTGTGGTGGGAGCGCAGGACCCGAAGGACTCCACGCTCCTGCTGCTGTATCATGTTTAGTATATTTCAGTACTGTTTATGTTTGTGTTTTGAGTGGTGGGACTGTGGGGGCTGAAGGGTCCTGCAGTCCCATCTTGTGTGACATTCATGGTTTTTTAGTGCTGTTTATGTTTGTGTTTTGTGTGGTGGGTGCACGAGACCTGAATGGCCCTGCGCTCCTGCTGTTGTATCACATTTAGTATATTTCAGTACTGGTTATGTTTGCGTTTTGTGTGGCAGGAGCACGGGGCCCAAAGGGCCCCATGCTCCCGTCACTAGCACATTTTGTATTTTACAGTACTGTATATGTTTGTGTTTTGTGTGGTGGGAGTGTGGGTTCGGAAGTGCTGTGCACTCCCGCTGCTGTATCACATTTAGTATATTTCAGTACTGTTTATGTTAGTGTTTTGTGTGGCAGGAGCACAGGGCCCGAATGGTCCCATGCTCTTGTCACTAGTACATTTTGTTTTTTACAGTACTGTATATGTTTGTATTTTGTGTGGTGGGAGCACGGGGTTGGAAGGGCCCCACGCTACCATCACTGTATTACATTCAGTATTTTTCAGAATTGTTTATCTTTGTGTTTTGATTTGTGCTACCGTGTGCATTACCATTTCTGTTTGGTGCCACTGTGTTAGTATGTGTGAAGACATCACGTGGCCCCTACCCCCCCCGAGCAACACTGGCATACAGAGAGACAGACACATATGGAAGCAGGAGGGGAAGCCATGGTAACAGAAATAATCACAGAGTTGCTGCATGTTAAGTGAAGAGTCACAGACAAAGAAGGGTGATGCAGATAAGTTGTACACCTCCCTGATTACAGGTAAAGTGTAGTTAGCACTGTTGTCACTTGAATGGCCTCAGCCAGGTAATGTATATTCAAACTGCAACACCAGGTACTGGATCCTCAGTAGAGACCCACAACAGAGCTGAGGGTATGGACACCAATGGTAGACATCAGTGATTTCAGGGACACTCAAGTTAGCACAGTTAGTGTTTGTGTTGGCTGAGACAGGTAATACCCCCCAAAGTTTGTACTGCATCATGAGTACCGATGCGCAGCAAGACTGAGGCAAGCAACATCAATGGTACACTGCTGTAATTGTTGATACACACAACTTAGCACAGTTAGGATTTCTATGGCTTCACACAGGCAATTTCCCCATGCATACCAGTTACTGATCCTGACTGTACAGTCACAACTGCATGTTCTTAGGTAGAATGTCACACAGCTCTCTAGACCAGGTACTGCACTCTGACTGTAGACTGACAGTAGATGTAAGTGCGGTACATGGTAGTTAACTAGGAATTACAGGGATCTGTAACTCAATATATGAACACCTAGCCCACATATTGTACACTGAGTTGACAGTACAGAACAGAAAAAAACATGGAAGTGAACAGTGTGATGGGGGAACTGCACTTCCACAGCACTTGCTGCTTGCTAAGTAAACAGCCACAGGAAAAGATAGGCAATGTACATCAGTTGAACAGCTCTCTGATTACAGGAATAATCCAGTTAGCACAGTTGCCACTTGAATGGATTCAGGCAGGCAATGTGTCTACAAATGTGACAGTAGGTACTACATTGTAGGTGGAGATACAGAACACAAGTCAGAGAATGCACATGTTAGTGCACATACACAACACAGGTGAGGGTTTGTATGTCAGTGGTACACATCACTGATTGCAGGGATACTGAAGTTACCTCAGTTAGGATTTGCATGGATTTAGGCAGCTAGGGCTGCTGTGCCTCCCAAAATTTGTAGTGCATTATGACTGGTTATCTATAGGAACCATAGGGGACTGGAGATCTATGGCACACCTCTGTAATTATAGGTACAGTGAAGTTACCACAGTTAGGAGTTGCAGAAGCTTAGCCAGGGAATTGCAGTAGTCATAGCAGTCACTGCATCCTAAGTGTATAGTCACAGCTGCATAGTGTTAGGTAGTGATGTGCGGTACCTGCTACAGTAATTACTACATGCTGAGTGTGAGAGGCACAGGAAAAGTAAGTGCATTGCAGACTTTTTAACACTCTTAGGAATTATGGGAAGTGTGACATGCAATGTGCCACATTGTAGCCTATGTTGTGGATACTGAGTGGACAGAATAGCAACCAAAAATTTCATGGACACATAGTTGTGGTACTATTTGTTGCAGTTGATTTGCATGCTTGATAGAAACAACAGTTATGTTCTAATGTCGTTATGTTATTTTCAGTAAAGACTCAACACAGGTGGTTATGTTTTAAAAAGATTTATTGCCAATTGGTGAAACTGAAAAAGGCCCAATTAAGACTGTATATTTTTACAAAATCAGTCTCACAATACAATCCTTGTATGTGTGTAATCATTGCTTGGAATATATGTAAATGTGTCAAATTTATAGCACTAGATTATATGAATTGGAGCAAGTATGTGATATTGTAATACAGCATAGAAAGAAGGTAGCATAAGAAGGTAATTTGTTCTATTAATTGTGATTATGTTACAGGGTTCACATCTTGAGGTAAAGTGTTTGTTATCCCTGCAGTGTTCTCAAATCTTTTGTTTGCAGGGTTGTTATCTTCCTTCTATGCATATACTTGGTTCTTTAATAGCTGATCACTGTCTTTAATTAGGTGTTCTGGCCCAGATATTCAAACTGTGCCCAAAAAGTGCCGAAAAGCAGGAACAAGCGCAAGTCCACTGCGCCCATGCACAAGAAGTGCGATATTCAAAAACTGCGCAGGTCAAGATGCGCCTGTGGCACACGACTGAATATCACGCCACCTGCGCTATAGCGCAACCAGGGATGTGCAGTTGTGCCATTCAGATGCACCATAGCACAACCAGGGATGCTCAGTGCATCAGTCCAGATGTGCCATAGCTCAACCAGGGATGCCCTGTGGAGCAGGGCAGCAGTGCAACAGCACAACCAGGGATGCACAGGGACAGGATGCAGGGGCCCACTATCCATGCCACAGATGGCAGAGGAGCACACAGCAGAACAGATCTCGCCCCCCACACCCCATGCACTGCACAACCGGTGGATAGCCAGAATAACCACTGGCCCATGGATACCAGCAACCAACCCATAGCCGGGGCATGGTGCCCCAGCACACCCCCTGGCAAGCTGTGACTGGCACACAAGGAGGGCTGACCACCCCGTGCCACACTATCCTACCAATACAGAGCACATCCTGCACTGTGACCCCCAGACACCCTGCCCAAGAGCAGCGACCACCAGTGCAGGATACCCCATGCATGCCACCACCCCCACTGTAACAATGCAACCCTGTGCACCACAGGACCATGCAAGGTAGCCCCACCATGAGCACCTGTCAGTGGGTGGCAGCACACAGTGGTGCAATGACTGCATACACAGTGCCACCGTGCACTTCCCCCCCGAGGTACAGCTGAGAGACTGACCATGCGTCGGCACACGAGGTACCAACACATGACAGGGCATGTCCCGGACCCCACCACCAGTGGTATGGCACCCTGCACACCCTCCCAAGGACACAGACTGACCCAGCACTGACCACAACAGCCAGTGCAGACACCCACAGTGGTGCATGGAAGCATGCACCACACAGGATGCAACACAGTGCATGGACAAACACCCACCCATACACAAGGGCACACCAACACAGGGACACAGTAGTGGGGCAACCAAGCCCCCAGCATGTGGCCACGGAAACCGTTTTCACATGGCCAGCACCCCTCCATGGCACAGGAGTGCCAGCCACCCTGCGCAGGCACTGTGGAGCTGTACACCACCAGCATTTGCCCGGAGCACAAGTGACAGACAGTGGTGCACATCCCCTGTGACACACACAAGTGACAGCATGGAGTTGGGACAACAACAGCAGAGGACACAGTGTCACCTGAGGCAGACATGCACCACACCAGTGACAGGAGGCAACCCGGCATTGTGCCCGGTACAGTGGCTCTCCTGCATGGAAAG
The DNA here is from genome assembly GCA_016271365.2 of Neoceratodus forsteri. Classification (NCBI taxonomy): domain Eukaryota; kingdom Metazoa; phylum Chordata; order Ceratodontiformes; family Ceratodontidae; genus Neoceratodus; species Neoceratodus forsteri. The sequence goes on from CM028130.1 coordinate 2,875,428, forward strand.
CCACCACTGACATGCCAGCGGACCGTGCATGTCACAGACATGCAAGGGTGTCAGCTACATAGGCAATGGATGGTCTCATAGGTGCACCATGGACACACAGCATGCACCGTGGACCACTGCACACAGTCATCCAGTGCACAGGAAACAACACACACACACCACAGACAGTGACTGATAGCCACTCCCACACCATACTCACTTCCCCATGGATACACACACATGCACATGACTGCACCACCCCTGACACCATACACACCACTGCAGCTGAGCACCTATAGCCCGCTGCAAATCAGAGACCACCACAGTAGGCATATCAAAAGAAATGTATTTAAAAACAGCAAACAAAACTATATACAAGTATTTACAAAGGTTTGGGGGAGGGACACAAACAAGGTGGGGGTGGGTAAGAGGCAGGGGTGAACAAATGGTAGAGGGAAGGAGGGGTGTGAGGGTGTGTCCAGGGAGGTAGAGAAAATCAGTGACATTTCCAAGCTCAGCGGGAGCCCGCTCCCCGCTCTGGCTTCTCCTCCTGCCGTGATGTCTTCGGACACCGAGCCTGTCCAAGCGTTCATGTATCTCCAGTGATGCCTTGGCTACCTGGAGAATCTCCCGCAGTGCCACCTGATCTCCTGCAGCTGCCATCCACCTAGGACAAGGGAGCAGAGTCAATAGGTGTGAATGCACAGCCCCATGCAGCCCACCCACTGTGCATGGCATACAGCCGTGGGACATGCCTCTGTGATGGTGTGTGACCACCCACAGTGATTGCGTCCACAGGATCTGACCACCCAGGTGCACACAGCATGTGGACCACTGCACACACCCACCGGCCAAGTCCTGCACAGCACCACCGTGGATGTTCAGTGACATGGCTATGCGGTGAGAAGGCAGTGGCACAGCCATGTACCTGGTGCACGCATGGACCACCATTGACACACTCCCAGACATGCAGTGCCACTGGACAGTGCTGACTGCAACAAGTGCGTGCATGGCAGTGGTGTCAATGGATGGTGGCCATGCCCCACTGCCCACCCTGTTACACAGCATGCAATAGTAATCATGGATGTAAGGCACTCACCATCATCAGGCTGGTCCCTGCGCCTGTCTTGTCCAGCAGCCCTCCCGGCCTGCTGTTCATCTTGGCACAGCCTCCTCTCCCTCGCCTGCCGGCACTCCTCTGGGCCTAGGGTGCAAACATGGAGAGAGGAACATCAGTACAAGCTGGTAGCAATGTCCCCCTGCCCCCAGGTGTTTGCAGTCCCACACAGTCATACCCATCCTCTCCCAACCCCGATACCACCACCACGGCCAACACTGGATGGCCCCCCCATGTGCTGGACACATGCCACTGTGATACCCGTATGGACATTAACATTGTATGGATGGGGCACCTACCTGGCCATGGCACCGTGCCCCTCCTGGCACGTGCCTGCAGGTGGGCAAGTCTGTCTGATTCCCACCATTGCAGGTCACCATAGCGGTGCCTGCACTGCTCTGCCATCCTCTCTATGCCTGTGGTCTCCTCCAGGGCCACCGCCACCCCCCACACTGCAATCCTGGCCCTGTCCAGGATGCCTCCCCAAATAGGACAGCAGCATGGGGCTCCACCAACTGCACCAGATTGGCCAGTTCAAGTTTGCTTCAGATGTGTGCCCTTCTGCTTGCCATCCTGTACAGTTTTGGTATCAAAAAGACACTCTGTAGCGAACGTTTGCCACGTGCGGATACTGCGCAGTACTGCGCTGTCATTCCCCATGGCACTGTCACCGAACAGCATAAAAGAGGTGCACCCATGTGGACTCATGGCGCCTGGGGGCAAAGGTCAGCACAGGTTCAGGTAACGCGGTAGGGCACCTGTGTGCCACTTCCTGTGGCGACGTACCGTGCTGTGGCCCCAATGTGCCTATGGTGCCCCAGTGCCAGAGCGCCATACATGTGAACAGCACAGTAGCACCACTGGCACAATGGTGGCCGTGCCCTGCATTGCCTCCTGTGCACAGCACTTCAGCTGCATGGCAGGCGCCAGCGTCATCACCCCAGGCATGCGCCGTTTGGTGTCCACTGTGCATGTCACAGAAATGCACCCTTGCCTGAGCACGTTCAACACAATCATGCAAAGGGCAACAGCGTGATATTCAGCCGGCATATGCAAATCAGCTAATCAATGGCGCAGATACTGTATTTGCATCCACTTATAATTGTGCCTCACCTCATTTGCATGCATTGCACTATTAAAGTGCAACATTGGGCTGCAGTGGCCATAGTCTGTTATTGCAGTCTATTGTGGTGAGTTGCATGCTGTTTGGGAGTGTGGACTGTGGTGTGTGAGACATGCATGGGACTGCACAGTCACAGATAACACCTGTCATTCCCACAGGATGAAAAATGAGTGATCATGAGGTGGAGGAAGAGGAAGAGAGATGTGGGAGGAAGAGAAGGCCTAACTTCACAAAGGCAGAAACAGATGCCCTGTTTGAGGCCTACCTCGACCAGGAGCCGCTGCTCAGAAGACGGCGGGGAACACCACAGGCCCGTTCTGCTGCATGGGAAGAGGTGGCACATTCCGTCAACCTGCATGGCAGCCACCAGTGGTCCGTGCAGGAGTGCAAAAAGAAGCTGGGCATGGACAGGTGTAGGACTAAGAACAAGGTGGCTGCCATCAGAGCAGCATGGGCTGAAACCGGTGGGGAACAGCCGGCCGTGCAATGCCTGACCCCACGAGAAGAGTGGGTTACTGGCAGCATGCAGCGTTGTGCCATCGAGGGTGTTTCAGGTGGTGGATTCCAGACGGGTGGTAGCCTGTCACTGCATGATAGGTCCTGGTCTGTCAATGGGGAGACAGGGTAGGGCAGATACATTAATGCTACTGTGTTCCCTTACAGCTCCTGAGCACCTACATGGGTCAACGGTGGTGGGCTTGTCTGCTGAGGGTGATACCATGGACATAGAGGAGGGCCCATCCACCTCCACAGGTGTCCAAGGGTCAGGGTGACAGTGGGCCAGCCTGGCTGTCTGGACTGATGTTGGTGAAGCAGGTGCAGAGGAGGCTCTGCCCATGTCCCAGCGTGCCAGCATCCATGGATGCCACCATGCAGAGACTCGGGCTGGTGCTAGATCTGTCACTGATGATGATGGAGCTCACTTCATGGACAGTGATACGTGTGGGCCGCAGGATGGCCACACAGCAGGTGACATCACAGGCATGGCCGTGGGTGGTGCCGCCGTGGAGGCCTGCGTGACATCACAGTCCCAGCCTGTGCCTGTCTGCACCAGTGGGGCAGCACTGGTGTGTGTCCAGGACAGTGGGGCTGTTGCAGCTGCTGTGGTGGCACCGTTGAGCCCTGGAGAGCGGCAGCCGGAGGGGCAGTGTCAGCAGTCGGCAATGGCCATGAGGGTACAGTGTCAGGGGGTGGCATCAGTGCACCACCTGTGGACATGCCCAGACCTGGCCCTAGTGTGCAGCGCCCACCCTCAATGGGTGCTGCCCATTAGGGCAGTGAACACCGTGAGGGACAGCATGCCAATCAGGCAGATGACCTCTTAGAAGAGCACACCCGCATACTCCAAGAATCAGTCGATCAGCAGTTGCGGCTTGTGATGGCGGTGGATGCACTCAGTGTGGCTCTGCACCAGGCAGAGGAGCGGCACAGCAGGGACACTGCTCTGCTCCTGGCAGGGATGGACCAGATGTGGGAGGATGTGACCGCTGCCATTGACAGGCTGAGACAGACAATCACAGCTGCCATGGCCACAGTGGGCACACAGTTATTTGCCCATGCATCACAGACACCGCGCAGTGCAATGTCCACCCCCCATTCCTGGCGTCATGCGACACCCTCCTTATTGACACCGGGTTCAGCTGTGGGCAAAATGAGCACGCCTGGCACAGGCATGTTCGGTGTGCTGCAGACCCCTGCGCGAGCATGGTTGCGTTCACACAGCGGAACCCCTGGGGGACTGTCGGTGCCATCCCATGAGGTCATTGGTCAGCCTGTCACTGCTGGCAGGTCTCGGCGAGGCCACCCATGCATCCATGGCAGCTGTGGCACTGTGGTGTGTGACTGACCTGTCTCCCACCATGGCTACTGTCTGATGCTACCCTGTGTTCATTGTGTTGTTCAACGTGCAATGCATGGATTGGGTACCCAGCCCTGCACCACACACACACACACACACACACACACACACACACGTTCCATCTGCACATCTTCCTTGCTGCTGTCCACTGTGGCGTGTGCATGATGATGCCTGCATTGCGCTGTCTGCCACTGTGCAATGGTGCCCAGCGTCTGACACATGCACAAAGACAGGCACTGGGCGTGGTGGTCTGTGGACGTGTGTGTGGCTGGGGTGGCGGTTGGGGTCGGCATGCCTCCTACTCTTTGTGCATGTCTTGTGGGGTGTGTGTGTGTGTGTGTGTGTGTGTATGACAGCGTGCCATGTTAGACCTTGCCCATCCCTGACGGCGTGTGCAGTTCCATGCTCGGCCAATTCCCTTAATGACATGCACCCCTGGGGTTTGTCCATGCATGTTTGTGGGTTGTGCCCTTGCCACTGGTGGTTGCACATGGCCCCATGACTTACTTGGGTTGGTTGAAATGCTCCTCTGTGATGGTGTCCTGGTGCACCTGTGCCCTCAGATCAGTCGGGGGTCCCTTCGACCAAGGGGTGGCTGCCCATCACCATCTTCACCAGCATCCTCATCATCCCCATCGCTGTCCCCCTCTTCAACCTGTATGGCTATCCAACAGTCATTGGCCATGTTGTGCAGGATGCAACAGGCCAGGAATAGCCCACAGGCTTTGAGGGGCTGTACTGTAGAGCACTGCCAGATGTGTCCAGGCAACGGAAACATGCCTTCAACATCCCAAACACCCGCTGGATGACATTGCATGTGGTGGCATATGCCTCATTGTAGCACTGCTGCGATGGGGTTGCGGGCTGCTGGTATGGTGTGAGCAGCCAGGGACGGAGTGGGTATCCACTGTCACCTGTGTGAAGAGGGTGGACATTAGTTTGGTGATCAGCGTCACCCTGCCATGGGCCATCTAGGCCAGTACCCATGTCACCTCTGACTATGCCCCTCCCAAGCTCCATGTCTTTCTGTGTGATTTGCATACTCAAGCACTAGATGGCCAGTGGGGATGTCCCCACTCTCGAACCTGTGGCACAGTGCAGACTGGTGCCAGATGAAGGCATCATGTGTTCCCCCAGGGTGCGTGGCACAGACATTCATTATGTGCCCCCAGGCACCGCACACCACCTGGAAGTTAATGCTTGCATACCCCTTCCAATTCATGTATGCGGCCCCTTCAGGGCCAGGTGGCATGCGGATGGCCACATGGGTGCAGTCTATTGCACCGAGCACACCAGGCATACGTGCTACCCTGTGGAACTCCTGTATGTTTGCTGTGCACTCCACCAGTGTGCTGGGGAAACAGATGTACTCTGCAGCATGTGGCAGCAGTGCACTGAGGAATTGGGTGAGGAGGCGTGATGCGGCCAACTGGGTTATGCCTGTCATGTCCCCTGTTGGTCTTTGGAAGGTACCCGTCTCGAGCAGGCACATGACAGCTGTCACTTTGGCCTCCACTGACAGAGAATGACTCTGTCGTGTGGGTGCCTGCATCACTTCACTGCACAGCTCACAGAGCCACCTCAGGATCACCTGTTTCAGGTGGTACCGACCCATGATCTCAGTATCAGTGTACAGCTCAAAGCTGGTGGGGGCTCAGTACTGCCTATTGGGGGCATACCACCTAAGAGCCCTTCCACAGCCATGCCCTCCTGCTACCTGCCTTCTCACAACCCTCATAACTGCCTCCATCTGGATGGTGGCACTGGCCATGTCCCTGGCTTGTGTACCCCCCCTGGCATCTGTTTCACTGTTCCCCCACTGTCCTTGCTGCTACTCCCCCTGCACTGGGAACACCTCCCTGTAGTGGCCGTACTGCCCACTATCTGTGCCCTCAGTGCTGTGTGGCACTTCCCCCTTTTGTCCTGCACTGTGGCACAGGCTCCCCACACCTTCCCTGTTCCTGGTGGTTCCAGGTGCCCTGTCCTGCTCCTGCCCTGTCCTGCTCCCAGTTTCTGTGTGCCTTTGTGGCTGCCTGCAGTTCACCAACATGTGGCTTCCCTGTAGCGTTCTTGCACCTCTCTCTTGTTCCTTTTCATTTAGGATCATTTCCACTATCGTGCAACTTCCGTTTGCTACCCTATTGTGCATGGCACATGTTGTTGAATATCGCACTGCACCATTTATGCATGGTTCCTCCCCCTTCAGTTGAGCATGCATTCATTACCACTGCGCTCTTGCACACTGTGATTTGGGGGGCGCATCTGCCTCCCGCTGAATATAGCAAAATGGCGCATTTTTGGACTTGCGCTGGTGCATTTCTGTTGCACATGGCACAACCCTTTTGAATATCTGAGCCTCTGTATTTACAGTGAAGTTTAAGTGTTCACTACTGTTTGTGGGAAGAAGTGCTTTCTGAGATTCCTCCTGAACTTGTGACACTCAAGCTGAACCTGTGGCTCTTTATTAAATATTTGCTACTGAACTTGAAGAGACTTTGGTTAACAATATTATTTATATGTTTTAAGTAGTTGAATGTTATAATTATGTGTCATCAATTAGTTGTGTCCTATATTAATAAAGGTATGTCAGGAGCATCTAAACAGTGATTACACACATGAAACAGAAATATTTAGTTGTTATTGTGTGACTGATAATGTGGATGTTCCTGGGGTGGGCGAAAAACCATATGCTAAGTGTTCAAGTAATAAAATATAAAAAAAATCTGATTTTAGTGACATTAGATTACTGGTATGTTCAGTTAAATATTTTATGATATGTCACTGACTAGGCACATATGGAAAATTCCCACGTGACTCCTCAACTCAATAGAGACGATCATAAATATTGTCAGGAACAGGTATGAAGTGCATTGTGATCAGTAACAGTGTCTGATTTACAATTCTCAGTATTTTTAACATAGGTTAGAATTACTTGTGTAACCCCCTTGTTACCCGGGGTTACTAGAATCCCAGTTAGACCTAGTGGTAGGCAAGGAAGGCAGCTTGTGAAACTCCAGTTAAATGGATTTCACACTATCTCACTCTGTTTTTAGTCTCAGCTGAGACTGAGGGATGACATCACCATAGAACTATCGCAACTGCATAAGCCACAATGGAATCTGCAGAAGTGAGTTAGAGTAGAATGTTGGGAGGTTTGAACAGTCAGTGTTGAGTTGGAAGTTGGAGATTGTTGTGAGAGGAGCACACAGCTCTGTGCTCAGGCTTTTGGAGCCTCAGCCCTGAAATAGGGCTACATTTAGGGAAAGGTGTGTGTTTCCGCCAAAAGAGAGACACAGTAAGCTGTTTTTTAGTGGTGGAGACCACTGATACGGGTCTCTGTGCCCCATCCCTGAGGGGATGGGGCAGAAAAGTCTGCCTGCTATTCAAGGGGCAACCCCCTGGTTACTGCTGGAGAAAGAGGCTGCCTTATTTTTTCCCAAGAGTGTGGGGTACAAGAAGATTTCAAGATTTGCCTGTGGGGCACCTGCAACCAAAGGGTGAGTTCTGCTCTTTCTAAAGGGCCCATGTTTCATCCTGAACTGTGTTAAAGTGGAGATTGGACTGCTGAAGTAGTGGGAGGCCTAGAGTAATAGCCTTAGCCAAAAGTGAAAGTATGTTCAAGTCCAGCACAAAGGAAAAGTCAAGACATGTAGAGGAGATGTGATATACATTTACCCAGTAATCTACATTGCCAAGCTTTCAAAAGAATTGTTTAGTTTCCAGAGAAATGGCTGGGTATGGATTGTGGAAGCTGGAGGTGGGAGACCCCCCATCTTTAGTAACCAGGTCCACCTCTACGGATTTGCTCTGTGGATTTCTACTTTGCCTCATGCACTTGGCCAGTGATGAGGGAAGTACCCAGACATGGGATTGGAATGAAATTTACCTCTAGGAGTCAAAGGCTCTAAGATGGTTTGGGGAGCCACCAACAGGAAAACTGGTTCATTCCCATATGGACCACGGATCAAGTGGCCGGCGGGGGAGCCAGGCCATGGGGAAAACCTAAGTAGTGTACCAGTCAGGCTGTCTACCCAAAGCTGCGTGCAAGTCTGGGCTGTGTGCCTGGTGGGTTCAGAGCCTGAGGGCTGAAATGTGAAGAAGTGTTTTGGTATCTCTAAGCTGCATTACCAGGAATGTAGCCCCATGGGGGTCCATCTATGCTTTGTTCAGTTTTAGATGTGAATAAAAGCCACACTGTAGAATCCCATTCCTGGTTTTGGACATTACAGTTATTGCTTCCTGTGTTCGGATTTACTTGGGTGCCCCTGTGCAGAGTAGCCAAACCTAGGCCCCCTGTGCTGAGTAACCTAGTCCTCCCCAAACCCAGTCCCCACCAGGTACTGCTGTCAGCTTCAACAGCATGCCACCTGTCATTTTGCAAAAAGGCAGGGGTCCGGGGGTTACACTTGTATGACAAATACAAAAAAATGTTATATTATTACAGGTACAAAAAAAATTTGTTTTCAATTGTTACATTGGTTTCTATGTTACCTCTGAACTAGTAAGTAAAAAAATGTGCATGGTATGCTGTTTTTATCAAATATATGGTTTATTGAACTTAATCAGTATAGTACTGTATTATATGTTAAACATTCATTAGTACTTTACTCTTATACTAATATTTTTACTAGAACAATAAAAGTAGTTAGCAACAATGGCAAGGTGGAATAAGAATGTAAATATTATTTACAAGTAATTACAAAGGCATGGCAAAGTCAGTTAATGATAAGATGCAATCGTTCAGTATTTACACTTGCTTCATTCAACTTGTTGCATTATGAATAAAGATTGTTATTTTTACATATGTACAGTATCAGTATAACAAACAAAGCAGGCATAGTTCAACACTGTTGCATGGTGAACGAATGATATTGTTGTCTACATGTCAACAGCGAATAGACAAAAACAAGTGGTGATAGACAACTTGTGACAGACTGTACAGTTTGGTGAATGAGACATGTGTTGCACAGTTATTTACGATGGTAACTGAGAACTTTTGTTTCTCTGCAGAGAGTAACAGAAACTGGCAGCAACTTCTTGCTATGTATGGGTATGATACAGCAACAAGAAAAGATATGTACAGCAGAGGAGAGGCAGGAAGGCCTCTGTTTTGAGATGTACAATCTTTGATAGACAAGTAAGCATGGTTTCTCTAGTGACTGTGAATACTGTTGGTGCAGATTGAAGCCACTACAACAATTTCCATGTTGTCACTGAGCCACACAAGGTCTTAGATATCATAGAGCATGAAATGTGTCTGCCAGTATAGCATTTTGTTGAAATGCTATGGTTTATTGAGAGTCATAGATTGGAAACAATTGTACTGACCTACGTCTGTTTCTGTCACAAAGTAGTCATTTAAAAAATGCAACATGTTCTGTCCTATTCTTCTGAAATAGGAAAGTCATCATAATTCTTCAATATTAGATTATATGTATTTTTTAAGAGTCGTGGCAGTCTCTGTTTAAAACTGCTTGTAGAGTCATCACACTCTACCCATGCAATTCTGTACCTCAGTAAACAGGTGTAATGGCCAGAATGCATGGATTGACCATGGTGATAGATTATACTGTGAGTGTCAAACACTGATTGGTTAAAGACTGTTCTACCAGCTGTGTAATCTCTGATAGGAGTGTCAACTCTGAGCCCATTGGAGTCAAATCTGTGCAACATAAGCAACAGATATTGAGATGAACTCCTGAGACGTATGGACTGACTGCATCTGCCTCCACACCTTTTACAGGAGTGACCACATTGAGCATTGGTGAATAGCTGTTGAAATTTAACACTCTTGGCTTGAGGGACAAAAATAATAATCCACAGCATGTCTTCTGTGGTTTCACGCTGTGAATGGCCACATGAAACACATACATATTTGGTTAGAAATGACACTGTGAAGTAGTGGCGCATTGGGGTGCCGTCTTCATCCAAGTTGTTTATGACAGCCATCATAAACTCACTAGTGTCTTGCTGTATGTCAGCTGCAAATGTACTACATCCGTCATATGTACCTAACACCTGTCGTAGTGGTGTTAGTGACTGTATTTTGTTAGACTGGTCAGAAGTCATGTTAACAATCTGCTTCAAAGCGTTTGATAGGGTATTGTCTTGTGAAGCAGATATTGCCTGCGCAAAGTGTGGCATGTGTAGAAAAACTCGCATAGCTGAGTTAGCATAGCAGTTCACTCTAGTGCTGTTGTCAAAGACTGGTACAGCAGCTACAGCAACTGGTTTCTGATGAACTGCTGGCTGTGAATGTTTACTTGAAGTTGTGACCTTTGTTGAACTCTTTTGAGTTGAATCACTTCTGGAAGCTTGTGGTTGTTTGTTGACACCTGTAGATTTGACTGTATGATGTGAGACAGCCAGATATATAGGCAGTGGTATTAAAGACATTTGTGGCTGATGTAGAGTACGTAACCTGTTGTACTCAAGAATACATCGCTTGTCAGCTCGTATCTTCTGAGGTGCTAGAGTTATAATGTGCAACCCAGAAAGACCGCGGACACATGAAAATGCCACGTAGCTCATGCCGTCCTTGAAAATGTCTGTACCTATGTCCACCATTGCTGAATCCAAACTCAAGCCCTGAGATTTGTGAAGGGATACAGCATATGCAACACATAGTGGAAACTGTTTCCTGTTTACATAGATATCCTTAAATACATGGAATTTTACGCAGGTCCTTTCTATGTGTACAGGCTGTTCCATGTTGTCAAAGTGAACTACAAGTGTCTCGATATATGTCTTCTGGACATTGTAGACAAAGTCAGCGATGTTTCCCATGGCACCATTTACCATGCCTTGTTCAACATCTAGATTACATCGCAGCATGATACATGCATTCTTACAAAGTGTGAGAACAGCTTCTAGGCCAGCTGTGCGTGAAACATCTGACTTGAGTTCACTGAGTCGTTCAGTCATCTTTGCTACTAGGTTGCGACTAAGAATGACACCATCAACTGTATCAACAGCATGCAGAGTTAGAATTTCTTGGTTTTCTCTCTGCAGCATTACATTGATGAACTCAGTGCATTTCTTTAGTCGTGGCATAAGACACACTATGTGTGTCCCTGTAGAGCATACATCGCTGAAAACATTACATGCTGTTTCTATGGATGTAGTATCTACTCTGATTCTCTGATCGTTTAACATAGCAACATGTTCTGGTGATAGAGAACCTGTACAAGCTTCATCTAAAAGTGATTTGTAAGCCAGATCACCACTTTGGCACATGTTCTCATACAACTCAACATAGGTAAATAACTCCCAAATGTTAAACCTGCAATGCAGCCGAGAATATTCTTAGCTTGCTTGGCAGTTAGAGTTGTAAATACATCTTCTGCATTAACTGGTGGAAGCTGTAAAAAGTCTCCCAAAACAATACTTTTGCCACCAAATGGTACTCCATTGTCAGTACCTAAGATCTCCTGTAGACGTAGATGAATACAGGCAAGCATTACATTGGAGACCATGCTGATTTCATCAATGATGAGTAACTTCATCTTTGTGAACATGGAATGGAGCTGAGATGCAACCTCAAATGACAGTTTATGATACTCTCCAGTTCTGCCATGTTCCACTGGCAACATAAAGAGACGGTGTAATGTAACTCCACCAATGTTGTATGTGGCTAGTCCTGTGGAAGCAGTAACAGCAACAGACATTGATGACCCTGTCAGGCTCTGTATTTCAGCAGTGATGGCTTCAATAAGAAAACTCTTTCCTGTGCCAGCTGAACCACTAACAAAGATCAGTAGTGGCTTATAGTCATGACAGTCACATTTTTTTGTTTCATGTTGTAGGCCACATCGGACAGTGTCAACTACTTGAGAGTGAACTGTATGCTGCTGCTGATTTAGTCTTTCTCTCAAGTCAGTTGGGTTGACAGTGGAGTGTGTTTCATGTTCCATGGCTGTCTCAATTTCTGACATTAACACTTGTGGGGCATTTAAGGGCAGAGGTTCACCTAGAACAGCTTGTCCTTCTGGATCAAGGTTGTCTGGTGAACTAACAGGAGTGTCTTCCTGAAGCTGCTTCTCTGCCTTCTCAAGCTGTTCTTTCTCAGCCTCTAGTCTCTGTATGTATGTATGTCTCTGAGTATTCAGTTTTGAAAGTCTCATTACTGCGATTGAATTCTTCCTCGAATGTATCACAGTCACCTTTTAATTCAGACTCACCCCTCCAGGGTCTAAATAGGAATAGGAGAGCAAAGTAGTAGTGTTATCTGCTCTCTGATGTACCTAGATGCAGTTTACAGTGGTCTATGAGCCATGGCTTGTGTCTCTTTATGAGACAGCCATCCACTCCATTCACCCTGGAAATCTAGCGTGTTGAGTCAGGTGATATATCTGCCTTGTAGTCATACCACTTAGCCACCTGAAAGAGATACATATCATCCATGTTGTCGTGTCTACGAGGGTAGTATGTGTCTATCAGGTTATTCTTCAAGATATGTTTTGAAGAAGCTCTATTGGCAGCGAGTTCCTCAATCCCAGCATGGGGAATCAGTACACGTTTGTGTTTCTGTTTGTAGTTCACACTGAGAAACCGGACAGCATTAGACTTCCCGTACAGATGTGCACCCATTAAACGGTCACTGGCTTCATAGGCACCACATTCTCTGTGTGAAAGGGTCTTCAAGCTCAATGACCACAGCTGAGATGTCAGACTCCAGCTTGAACTGGGAATATCTTCCCAAAGATCTTGCAAACTAGTCTGCTCATGTTTGGTTATGTACGAAGTGACGTACCGCACCAGGGCCAATGAGTTATCAGCCACAAACTGAACATCTATGTTTGCTTGCCACATTAGGAGAAGAGTTGGGTTGTAGTCATTGATGTACACCTCTTTCTCATCTCTGGGTAACTCGTATACTCTCTTGGTTGATTTTGCCTTCAAGTGGTGTTGCATTGCTGAGAAAAGGTCATTCATGGAACCATCCTGACAAACTCTTCTAGGAAATCCGAAGCAACATTGTGTGTACCAATTAGATTTGTTCTTTACTACTCACCGGCAGTATTTTGCGCAAATATGTCACTGGAACTTTTGAACCAACTTCCATGGAATGTGACAAGTAATATATTTCTTGATGAATGATAGCACTTGTGTTGCTTCATGTTCACCTATGCGTGGTGCATCCTTGATCCACAACAGCATACTCCATCCTCCAAAAGTAATGCTCCACAATACCAAAAGGTGGATTGTCCTTTGACAATATGAAAGTCAGAATGTCATGGAACCACTTGTGAAAATGTCTTGTGACAGACACAGGATCAAGTGAACACATTTCTCTGACAGTCATTGATGAGATGCCGTCGACAACAGAATTTGCCCAATTCAACAGTTCAATGAGCTCGTCCCAGGCATATTCATCACAACTAAGTGTGACAAACCATGTGGCTGCACCATACTCTCACAGCATTGTCATCACTTCGGAGTGTCTGCGATACCAATATTCTTTTGGTACCTCGAAGACTTGAAAGAATGGAAGACAGATTCACTTGCACATTTTCATCTTTATGCTTTAATTTCTCTAGAAATTGAGCAGCTGTTATTCCATCTAGTGGACTTGTGAGATGAATAGTATGTGCAATAGACGCAGGCAGAATGCTAAGTTCATTCTCCCAGAGGAGATGAAACAGGTACTGTATGTTATGTCTGAATTTGCTGTCTTTACTGAGTACACGGCTAGTGCGGTACTCAGCACCCTGTACATGCACTTCCCTTTCATCTAGCTGTCCACCTGACCCTTTTGGAATAGGTCTGGGAAACAGTGTGCTTCTAGTGTTGCCTCCCAAATGCTGACAGGCTCACCTTCCACCTGTTTCATTTGATAGAGATCAATGTTGTCTCCTGCTGGATCTCTGCCATGTAGTGGGTGAATTGTGTACTATTCATACACATTGTCACTTGTCTGTCCATTGACCTTCTCAATCATTGGTTTAGTTTTTTCTAAGAGATCATGTTGTACAGAGAGACTAGTCATGTGATCTATGTCAAGGTCTGTATAAAAGGGATTGTTACTCTTTAGATAAGTAAGAGCAAGCTTTACCTTCTGTACATTGACAACATCATGCTTGCTGACCTTGGACTTTGTTGGAACACCATTTACAAGAATCACCAAACTATTTTCCGTAGAGATTGCTTCCACATATTCCTGTATAGAAAGTGGTAGATACATTACGGAGCCCTTTAGAGATATAACAAGTTCTTTCTGTGGAATGTTCTGTGTCTTTGTGTTCAGACGTAGAATGTTTTGGAATGGTTTCATTGTCTGAATTAGAATGTGTTCAAACATATTCAATGTTGAAATCTCACTTGGTGTAACATGTGCCTCCGTATTATTCAGCAGTGACCTTGGTGGCAAAATGTTAGATTTCAGTTTGGAGAAACAGTGCTTGCACAGCAGAATGGTGTTTTCTAACTGAAAGTCAGATTTCAGCAGGAAAAATGCTGAGAGACGGAACCACACATCATTGTATGGTCACAAGGTTTCCAGGTTCACTGTGACTGTTTGTTTACTGTAGCACAAACGGTCACATGACACACATACAAAGTCAAACTTCTGAGACTTTGTCAATTGAAATTTTGCTATTTCATTGCCGTACTGTCTCAGTATGTCAGTTTCTAAGACTGAAACAGATGTTTCAGCAGAAGTGGTTGACTGAGAAATTGTTGTGTCTGGTACAGAAGTTACATGTTGCAGTTGTTTGAGAAATGTGATGGCACCCTGCATGTCACTTGACTGCAATAAGTCATTTAAACAAGTGTACTGATTTACAACTTGTCATACTTCATATACTCTGTATACAAAGTTTTGCATGCCTGTTTGATGCACTCCAAGCATCCGCATGTTGTGAAAGATACTGTCACAAACATCACTATCGAGGCATGCTGGTGAGTGACCCATAAGTCCAGTATGTGGACGGATTTCACAATGGTCAATCTTGTTAAACAGTTTATATCTTTCTTTGCGATCTGTAATCACAAATAGGTTGACAAACTGTTCTACTTTTTCAAATGATGATTGCCTACAGTTGCAGGTGTCATCACATGCCCATGACAGACAGTGCCATTTATGGGACACAGTGGTTGCATCACAGTCATCATCTGTTTCCATTGCGGTGTCATCACAGATACTGAGGACATTGACCAGTTTACCGGACTCATCAATGGTGAACTTGCTCTCATTTTTCTGTGAATAATAAGATTCTTCCCAGAAATATGCCTCTGAGTGCAGTGTGCATCCAGTGACCTGTGAATACATCACAGAAATTGTGGACAGTCAAAGAAGGATACTGTTGTAGCCTTTTTTTGATGCCATACACAACTTTTCTGAATAGTTCAAGTACATGAAACATCTCACGTCACAAACGTTGCAGTACAAACACTGCTCTGTTAACAAAAGCGCGTACTTTGAGACACAATTTCATAAAAGACAGATGGCTCTTTGTCTTTTTGTGCTCATGTCTCATCACAGCAGCAATAAGTCTGTCGATCTTAGCTTTACTTGCTAGTGATCGAAAATACTTTTGCTTTCTCAGATGAAATCACCAGGTGTGAGTTTATGGAGTTGTTTAGGAGGTTTGTTGATGGTTGCTGTTGCAATAGTTGTGTTTCGTCTGAGAGAGCTACACCACTGTTGCAGAGGTAAGTATTTTTTACTTGCTCTTGAGGAAGTATGTGCTTTTGATGTGCAGTGAGTTGTTGTAGAGCTCACTGTTGCACTAGAAGTCTGTTTTCTTTTGTATTCTGATCTCACTTAAGTGTTTTCTCTATCACCCTTAAGCAGCAGTGAAGTACTATGATACCTGTCTCATTTCCCTATACATCTACGTCTGTATTTAGTAGGCATCTTTTAATATTATAGTTCACAGTGGCAGTCAGCAATCTTATAGAAGTATCAGGCACCTGTATAAAAGACATAGAAAAAGACAAAATTACTATATGCCTGTGTTCATGCCTTCTAACACTGTACATTGACACATATGATTTAAGTATTACATCTATTTAAAAAAATATTTTCAATATTTGAATCGCATTAGTTATTGACATTGTAACAGTTTTATTTTATTTGTGTTACATTGTCTTGTATATCATTATCACTATGGCATATAGATTTTGTTTCGTATGATTTCACTGTTCAGTAGTGAACAATTAGTATTATTAAGAATAGTTTATTTAGCTAATGCTGTCACACTGCTGGTTACACAATAACTTTATTAATGATCTTTCTGTTAATTAGTAACACATTAATAAGTCAGCTTTACACACCTAGCTTAAGTTAGTGCATTATCAATATTTTCATGTGACTTTGTTAACATTGGCATTTTACTACAACTTTTTTAAATTATACAGCTGTCATTTTTCACATCCTTGTTGAAATGTTTTTATGCAGTTACAGTGTCCACTGCTGCAGGCGGTGTGTGAAACCACTGTTCAGAGCACATTGTGATAAAGACAGTGACACTGTTCATGAGTAGAGGTATGGAAATGAGTACACATAAAATTTGGTAATAATAGTTTGTTATATGACTGTTTATATGAGTGTGCATATGAACTTCACAACACACACTTGTAAGTTTGTGTATTTACACTATTTTCATGGCAGGTTGGCAACATTGCATTTCACCAAATCTTCTTGTGAATTATACAGCTGTCATTTTTCATGAACAGAGACCCTAAAAGTACTATGTTAAAATTTTGGTGTGAATAGTCCATAAAATCACTGTTTAATGAGTGTGCATAGGAACTGTGCAACACACACTCATAAGTTATCGTATTCACAGTATTTTAATGCCAGGTTCTCAACGTTGACATTTTGCCACAGTTTGTTGTGAAATGTACAGGTGTGATTTTTCTTATCCTGCCCTAAATGTCTTTTAGCAATTCCAGCACAGGATGGTGCGGTCTGGCTGTGAAAACAGTGTTCAGAGCAGATACCTAAAATGACAGTTACACTGTTGTTGAGCAGAGGTCCTAAAATGACTGTGTTGAAAATTTGGTGACAATGCTGCATAAAATGACTGTTTTGTGAGGGTGTTTAACAACTTCCAAACAATACATTCCTGCAAGTCAGTTGCACTGTACCTTACTCACTGAAGAAAATCACCTTTTTGTGGGTGTATTTACAAAGTCACAACACTATGCGTCTCCAGTTGTGACACTGTCAATGCAGTGTGACAATGCTTGGCATTGAAAAATTGGTTGTTTTTGCCATAAATCATCAAATTCTGTTGAAAATAGAACATTTTGGAAAAGTAGTGTCGTGTGCCCGAACATGTCGCAAAAAGTAGTGTGCATTTGACAGTGTTGCAAATGGTACTGTCGTGCGTTCGAGAGTATTTCAAAAAGTACTGTCGAACATTTGAAAATGTTGCAAAAGTACTGTCGTGCATTTGACAGTGTCGCAAAAGTACTTTCATGCGTTCGACAGTGTCGCAAAAGTACTTTCGTGCATTCGACAGTGTCACAAATTTTTAACTAGGATGTGGAAAGTGGATTCATTATCCAATCAGATTTGATTGTATTGGAGTGACACCTCATTCTACCAATGTTATGCCAGATTTGTCAGGCCATGTGAGACAACCAATCAGAGATGGACAACACTGAAGAAGAAGTCACAGCAGCCATCTTAGTTGATACTGAGAGACAGCATTTTGAAAACTGTAAGTACATAATATTTTAGAAAGCATTTTCCTAGTATGATAAAAGTGTTAGCAACATGTAAATACTATTAATCAAAATGTTTTTTAGTGCTGAATTTGATTATGTTGCTTGTTATAACCTAAGATGCTGTATTCTTTAGGTAAAACTGTTTAAAGTCAGATAGTAGTTTAGTACTTACTTGTACAGATACAGCTGCAAATAGAGGGAGATAGGAAGCTGCACGTGGACCCATAACAGAAGAGGGAACCAATCAGACATGTTTCTGCAGTTGTAATTGTTTAAAACTGCCTATGAAAAGGATGCATTTTTCCCACCTCTCAATGTTTGCACATTTTAGCTGTAGCAGAAGTGTGATAATAGTCAGTGCATAGCCAACATTGGTTAATGAAGGCATGTGTGTGTTATGAATCAACCCAGTGAAGCTGACTTGAAGTTAAGAGGGAAAATATCAGTTTTACTTTCACTACTGCCTAGCCACTGCAGGGTGAACATTGACTTTTTTGGTAGCTCTCTGTCCACTTCTGAGTTTAAAACTGAGAATGGCAGAAAATAGCAAAAGAACTTTGTGGATAGTTGGAAACAGTATCTTGAGACAAGCGTCTGAGTATGCTCACAATAGAGATTTTGGGAGAAACCTGCAGCTCCCAAATTGCTCTTTAAAATGGTTTGGTAGGGGTGGAATGAGGTGGGAGCACCTCATGCCAACCATGCAGAGATGTTTGAGTACTCAGCCTCATCTTGACATATTACTGATACATCTCGGAGGCAATGATTTGGGTGCCAAACGCTGGGTAGATTTAGTAACAGAAGCAAAATTGGACCTTGATTCTATTATGAGTATGTTGCCTGCCTGTAAAATTGTTTTTCTGGATATTACAGACCATAGGATCTGGCAAGTAGAACACCATATGTACCTGATTGACAGAGCTTGAAGAAAAGTCAACATACAAATATCTGCATTTCTACGCATGTATGGAATGCACACTATATGTCACCCAGAAATTAAGTATTGTTATGATTGGCTATACCTACCAGATGGTGTACATTTCTCACATTCTGGCAACTGCCATTTCCTGGGAGACCTTCGAGATGCAATCCTCAAAGTCCTCTAAGAATGTCAGACTGTTTGATCAAATATCAAAGTGTTAACAAAAGTTCTTTTCAGAACCAAAAACAATTGGTCAAAAAATAGAACAGCTGCATACATCACTCACACACATGTAACACATGGGTTGGGAATATTCAGATTGTGCCATGCTATGTAACAACACTGGGAAAAGTGCAATAGCAATGCAGCAGGTTGTTGTTAGTACAAAATTTAATGATGTTGTGGTGTGGTTATCATTAAATATTTCAGTCTGTAGGGCACATTGTACATATTACTGTGTCACTGCACAAGTTTAAGTGGGCAGAGAGAAGTAGGGGTGTTACAACAGTGAAGTGCAGTGGTGGTAGGCTTATGTATTACACTATTTAGTACTATACGTGCAAATGGAGCCATAATACATGCAAGGCATAAACACAGCTATTTTCATATTATCATGGCATTATTAGTATGCAAGTATCCTCTTTATTAATAAGTTGTTGCTTGTATTGCCTGAGTCAGGATCTGTTATCTACTGATGCCACCCCCAGTAGCTTGCTGGTTATCTATTTCAAAAGTATACTTTGTTTTTTTGAAAAACAAATGGTGGTAGTACAGTGTAGTGCTGCCTATTATGTTATAATGGGTAATGTTTTTAAAAGTAATCCTTTGTGGCATTGTTAGCTCTAGTTTGTTGTTAAATAAACATGGAGTGGTAGCTGCAGTACAGCACAATGGTTACTTTTAAACAGAAAGAACACAATTGGGTTAGGGGGTAGGGTGCAGTGTATCACCATGGATATATTTTCATAGCAAAATCATACTTGCTGAGTCACGGGTGATGACAACACATGGTACAGTTGACTTTGTCTCTCAACACAAAGCTGTTGATTGCATATTGTGGTGTGCAATACTTCAGCTATACTGTTGTTCTCATTTGTAAATAATTTTTTGTTGCGGGGAGCTTCAACACTGTGCAGCAGAAGTACGGGTCATGGTTGGAGATACTCATGTCATTACAGGGTCAATATCAATTTGTCTTAAGTGTGCATAATAGTTATAATGTTCCACAAAACAAAGCACGTAAAAAGTTATTTCTGTCTGAAGGAGTTTGGTAAGGTTATGAAATGTGTTCTTGTCATGTTCTAAGCATAAAACTTCATACAATATATACAAATACATAGACTATGAGACATAACAGTAATGGAAATTGTTCTTTATGTTTCTACTGCAGAAGAAAAAACACAACATGAAGCAGTGGACCTTGCGAAAGGTGTGCTTGCTGCTTGAGGCAGTCCAAGCCAGGGGGAGTGCCCGTATATTAATGCAGAGCACAAACCGTAAGCTGGATTCAATGTGGAGGTGCATAAATAGCTTCTTGCATGTTATCTTAAAAGTAAAAACAAGACTGTCATCCAGCTCAAGAGGAAGTGGAAGCTGTTGCACCAGTGTTTCTATGTGCTGAAGCAGCGGGAGGAGATACCGGACAATGATAGGTGCTGGTACTACCTCGAGTATGAGTTGTGGGAGGCTGCAGGGAAGCCAGCTGCAGGGGAGCGCCTCACTCATCATAAGTTACTCAACAGAACTTTGTAGAATGCATGTGTCTTGATATTGATTTAGATAAAAATTATGAAATATGCTATGACAGTTAATAGTATATTGCTTATTTGACATGTGTGGTGTGGTTCAGCTATGAGGTTCAGCTGAGTGACTGAACAACAGCACAAGTAGTAAATACACCTGTATACGCATTCCCTGTCATAGCATTTTGCTAAGATACAATGCTGAAATTGTGTTGTTGTGTTAATACTGATATGAAACTTTAATAGTGTGTATACTGGAGGATTTAGCATTGTTATGCAGGGTTTCAAATAATTGATTAGCAGTTTTTTTCTTGGGACAATGCTAACTGTACAGAAAGTATTTATATAGGTTTTCTAGAAGTGTTATGTTTGTTAAACACAGTGAGACAAGTGCTATGCATTTTCACAATGTTTTAGCACTTTTATCACCAAAACGCTAATCAATTTTTGGAGTTAAATAAAACCCTGTTATGTGATGTGTTTTTAACAATTAGGTTACTTAATATTCATAACCCATTGTATTACATGTATTTTATGATGTTTTTTAATAATCAGCTAATGATAGTGTTGCAGTTACTATGCAGTATCCATTTTATCTAAAAAGAATTTTACTTCATGTAAGGTTCTATTTAACTATTAAGTGTTGTGTATTGAGTGAGTTTATGATCTTTACTTTAATTAAATTTTGCTCTGTATGGCTAGTGTGTATTAGCCACCATAATATGCAGTCATGCAACTTGGTGATGAAAATTTTATTGTTTCACAAGTTGTTAAACGGAGTTTTAAACTTTAAAATACTGGTATAACAAAAGAGAATGTACATGAGTTGCTGTATCCTGACACATGCAGTGCAAATAGTGTTTTTTTATAATGTAGTATGAAAGATGATGTCTGGGTATCTCATGTAAAATATGGTAATGTCACCATTTGTAGTTACTAAGGAATAGTTAATCTCTAGAATTGTAGTCCCAAGGTTGTCCATGTTACCCAAACAACCACTTAAGGTGATTTAACCATTGTTGTATCCTGCTCTTCAAGCATTATTATTGATATTAACAGCACTTGTTATTTTATAAGTACCTGCAATGCTTGTGGTGTACCTGATGAGAGGCAATGTTAGCTACGTGAAGCATGTTTAATGGTTACATAAACTGTTGTTATTATTTGATGCAATTTACATGCAAGACTTAGTGGGTCTATTTTTTATCTTTTTCCACAGGCCAACGTAGGGCTCCCCCGCCTGCAAGCGAGGTAGTACCAGCACAGTCTGAAGCTGTGGAGGGTGGTCACTCTGACACTGCCAGTGTCATTGTTGTCGAGTCAGATGGTAAGATACTGATAGAAATAATTGTACTATGTATTTGGGGTGGTATGAGGGTATCACGTAAGGTGTGACCTGCACTGCTTAACTCAATTCTTTTTAGGAAATACTATTTAGTAAGTTAGTATTACTTGAAGCATCTATGTAGTATTTGTATGAATATAATGTACAGCAATGTGATCTGTAGAATTCTGAGTTTTGATTATGTACATGTAACGCTTTTAGTGTTGTAGATGATACTATGTAGTTGTTGTGAAAAATGGCAGTCACCAGTCAGTCACATCAGGAACTCTGTGGCAAATGCATATGTTAATTGCTAAAAGACTGCTGGAAACCTAATGGATGTATGTCACAGAAACGAGAAGTAAGTTTGAAACCAAATGGATGTATAAAGTTAATTTATTGTTAAAAAAATGATTTGACACTTTGGCTCAGATATTCAAAAGGCTTGTGCATGCTGCAACAGTCTTGCAAGATGTGCAAGCCACTGATGTGCCCTGGTGTGATATTTAAACAGGAATCGCAAGTGTCACAAATCCAATATGCTGGAGTGCATCAGCAGTGTATGCTGGCACAGATGGGGGAGTGTTCTCATGCATATTCTGCACAGTCCCGACATTCAGTCTAGGATGTGCTCAACCATGCATCTGCAATGTCTGCTTGCGCAACACAAACTTGATTCCAAAAAAAAAGGATAAACATCTAGTCATGTACAGGTAAGCTGCCATATTGCAGGGTGCAATACAGCAGCTGCCATCTCTCGGTGGCTACCCAAGCTCCATCTGAACCTCTGTGGTGGCTGCTACAAACCCATGTCCAATCGTGGGCTAAGTAAAAAATGTATTTCTTCTACATTCTTGATAGTAGAGTGGAACACTACCTGCTAAACCACGGGTAAGTATAGTTAAATATTTGTCCTACATACCTGGTGGTCCAGTGCAATGTTTCCTGCCTCATTGTGGGCCACCTATAATAAAATAGTTGTTCTATATCCCTGGTGGTCCAGTGGATGGCTGCCCACCTGATCATAGGCTAAGTTAATATAAAATTAACCACTATCCCTGGTGCTCTAGTGGATGTGTCTGAGTGATCGCAGGCAGAATTAACATAAAATTAACCTATTATCCCTGGTAGTCCAGTTGACATGTGTGTTCAATTGTGGACTGAAGTACAAATAACAGAAAGCTGCTATCTGTGTTGTTCCAGTGGAACCCCCTCCTTAACTGCCCACTGATCCCCACTGCCATGCTTCAGTCCCCCAGTCAGCAACAGTTGGCAGTACCCCACCCACCTGCTGCCCTGCCGCCTGCTGACTGATACTGTCAGTAGGGCTGTATGTCCATTATTACACAGTGTGAGGCAGTGGTCAGTCAGCACATATTGTTCTACACATTGCACATATGTGAACTGATCTATGCACATATCTGGAATGTGTAGTATCGTATGGGCTGCACGCCCATTGGATCACGCTGTAGGACAATGGATGCACAGTCCTACCAACGGTGTTAGTTGGCGGGTGGTGGGGTGAGTGGGTTGCTCCAACCCACCGCTAATGGGGGGGAGTGGGATGGTAGGGATTACTGGGTAGGTGGGGAGGGGTGTCCACTGCACATTAGGTATAATAGGTTTCTTTTATTTTTTTTTCACCTGTGATTGGGAAGACTTGTCCACAGAGCCACCAGGGATAGCGGTTCATTTTACATAAATTCTGTGCAGAATTGGATGGACAGGTCCACTGGAACACCAGGGATATAGGTTTATGTTATTTTACTTCAGCCTGTGCTTGGGCTGTGGGGCACATTGATGTGCTGCAGGTGGTTTGTTACCCAAGGGCTGCTGCCTGGCAAGGTGCCAGGCACAAGTTTTGGGGTATTAGTGCATATGCATGCAAATGGGTCCATAATGACATGAAAATTGCCCATTTGTGCTGTGCATGCATTATGGCCCCATTTGCATGTTGACTTTCAAATATTGTGGTTACTGCACCTAGCATAATGGAACTAGCACTACTGCATCCCCATGGTGCACTCTGGCCACTGGTTCTGGCACAGTGCCACTGTGCTATGTGCACTGATGGTGGCCAGGTGCAACTTTCAACAATGCTGGGACATGGTGCAGCTCTGCTGAATATCGCCCAGTCCATGCCACTGCACAGGCACATTCAGCTGCACCCAGGCTTGGGTCACAGAGTGGCACAGCTTGAATATCTGGGCTTTTGTATAATTAAATATACTACTAAAGGGAGTGGGTATACTGTAGGATGTGCCACATGTGACATGGTTAAGTCTCTAACCTGTAGTTTGTGACTGAACTACAGCAGTCATGAGACATCTACAGTAAACAAACACCATGTTGGAGTATGTTGCTTGAGAATTGTAAAAAAAAAGCTTAGTATTTCATTATATAAATTGTAATTCAAAAGAAACAGATATTATAGACAGATGTACATCAGTTATACACTTCTCAATTTGGTTTAACTGAACATGATCCACAACAAGCCATGACAGTTGTGGACAAGAATAACATATTAAATATTGTAGTACTATAATTTTTTTTCAGTTGTTAAATAAGTGAATGTTGTGTTCATTCCAGTGTAAGAAAATATTTGTACACATTTGAATTGTATTTTTTGTGTTATGTAATCTTGCAAATGAGTAACAGAGGTACTCACTACAATATATGTGTTATCTAGATCTTGTATAGTATATGAAAATAGTTATTGCATATTGCTACACTACTCACTTATGTGATACATACTGATGTCACCAGATACAATATACACAAGAAAATTTTCTGTTATGCAGATAGTGATATGAGAAGGTAATAATAGTTGTATTTGTTTATGAGGTTGGGTGATATGACCCATGTATATGTTACAGATTATGATTTTGCGCCTGTTGTGTCCTTGTTACATATTATCAGAATCTGTGAATGAGTGAATGGACAGTATTCTATGTCTGTGGTAACACTGGCGTACTAGCTGGAAATGGGGTGGGCATCACTGAAGAGCTCTATGGGCAACTGCAGTAATGTACAGACATAGTTTAAAAATTACAGTGGGTTGTACAGCGATGATGTGGTCACAAGTTGTAGTAATTATCTGTGACATTGTTGTTACTGTTCATGTAAGTCACTTTCTTACTGTACAGATGAGAAGAGTTGAGTGTGCATGTCACTGCTGCTTAATGACAGAACATCATAGAAACACAGAAGTGTCATTGCAAAGAGAAATGTGTTTACATGGTTTAATAACAGAATGACACAGTATACAACAATGGATTTCACTATAAAAGTATAGTACTACCTTAATATTTTGTGGTATATGTAATCATTTTTTGTACTTGTATGTTTTATAGAGCCCAGGGAAGCTGTGGTTGTGAGACCTGTGGAGGTGAAGCAGGAGCCAGGCACCAGCTCTCCACATAAGTACCATCACAACAGATATAGAACAAGATATAGTGTCACAGTATCCTGAACCCAGAATGTATGTTATGTTCATTGTCTGCTTGGTAGGTGGTTGCGTAATGACTGATCTCATATAGTAGGACTGTACAGCATTGTTTCATAACCTAAACAATGCCTGTGAAGGCTGTATGGTACTACATTGTATAGAAATGCAAATTAATCCATTTATAAATCTCTGTTGTGAAGTATGGTACAAGGTTCATGCTCATTGCTTCTGTTGGGGTCAATGTGTGTACAGCCCTATTCCACAGAGTCAGTGATTGTGTATCAGGCTTACAAGTTAGCAAGCAGCTACTTACTGCCACTGAGAGGAGTGAAGGGGGGAGTGGACATGTTGTTGCTTAGTGGTTGGGAGAGGAGTGGTGTAGGACTACTTAACAAAGGATGTATTGCTTTGATATAATATTGCAGGGATTCCTGCAATAGACCTGTGAGTGTTGCACTGGGACACCAGGGACATAGGAAGCATTATTACTATATTAATACACACAGTCAGCATGGGGGGGCCAGGATGAAGGTGCTGCTGTAGCTTGGGAGGTCACTCAGAGCTGTCAGCTGTCATGCTGCAAGGTGTGATGTGGCAACAAAGCTGTGGGTGGCAGCTGTTGATCATTTAAATGAATGAATCTACTCAGTAAAGTACAAGTAGTACTTGTGAGTGTATACTAACATACTAAAATGCCAGCAGAATAGGCCTAATGGTCTTTGGCATTTGGTCAGCCCCTGCCTTGGGAGCTGACCTTGCTGCCCCACTGGCCTTTTCTGGCTTCTCCCTTCCCAGTTCCAGATATTCTCACTGCATTGGATTTTGCTTCCAGAACCCTTCCCCTGTACCTGTCCAACACCCTCTTGAACCCTTGCACCATCTCTGCCTCCACCAGCCCCCTGGGCAGCGCATTCCATGGCTCCACCACCCTCTCAGTGAAGTAGCACCTCCTCCTTTCTCCCCTGAATCTTCCCCCTCCAGCTTGCACCCATGCCTTCTAGTTGCCCCTCCTCCTTCCTTCGAAGCACCCTGACTGCTACTCTCCTATTTACCCCCTTCATGTACCTGAAGACCTCCATCATGTTCCCCCGATCCCTTCTCTCTTTCAATGTGTACATATTTAGCTCTTCGAGCCTCTCCCCATAGGTCCTGTCCCCCAAGCCCCAAATCATTTTGGTTGCCCTATTCTGGACCCTCTCCAGGAGTTTAATGCCTCTCTTTAAGTGTGGCCTCCAAAACTGCACGCAGTACTCGAGATGCGGCCTCACCAAGCAGTTATACAGAAGGAGTATCACTTCCCTCCTTCTGAAGGTGATCCCCTAGCGATGCATCCCAGCATCCTGTTGGCTTTGGCTGCTGCCCTCCTACAAGTCTCCAAGTTGTTCATCTTGACATCCACCAACACCCCCAGGTCCCTCTTAGCCATCGAGACTTGTAGCATTTCACCCCCCAGGGTGTACACTTGGCCCGGATTTCTGTCCCCCAGGTGCAGTACCTTGTATTTCCCTGCATTGAACCTCAGCTTCCACTTTCTAGACCATCTTTCTAGAGCCTCCAGGTTCCCCTGTAGGGCCACCCTCCCCTCCTCACCATCCACCACTGCCCCCAGTTTTGAGTCATCCACAAAGAGACTCATCTCACTCCTGATACCTGTCCTTATGTCAGAGACGTAGGCTTTGAACAGGAGGGACCTTAGGACTGATCCCTGTGGGATCCCACTAATGACCCTCCTTGGGTTTGAGACTATCCTGCCAATTACGACCCTCTGGGTCCGTTCCTGGAGCCAATTTCCTATCCATCTGATGTGTTACTACATCCTGGGCTGAATATTGGGTTGTATGTAACATGGAATGGGAATGAACCTGCTAATTGTGTTGCATGTATTACTGTTAGATTTAGATTGATCGGTATTTAATGCCAGACCCATAGCACTTTTGGATATCACACTGGCATGCATCAGTGTGTTGTGCATGGTGTCACAGTTGTGCCTCTTGCATAACACTTCTGGACATATCTCCTACTCTTTATTTACATGATGTGTAAAGAATGTATTAGATTAAGTACTTAGTAAAGTAAGTCAGCTCTTGCTTAGTAAATCTGTAAGATGATTTCAAGTATTAAAAAAACATTGTGACAAATAGAGTTTTTAATTATCTGTAAACATTCTAACTGGTTATGTACATCTTTCACAAACATTAAGTAAGCAATAATACCCGACAGGGTGGGCATTATTGGGAAATACCGGACCGCCCATGGGCATAATGAGGCCCGACGCCACAGGCGGGGGGCCTTATAGCCCCTGGAAGGTCCAGTATTTCCCAATAATGCCCACCCTGGAGGGTATTATTGCATTTAGAAAATGGTCACTGTAAAAAACACAAGTTTAATTAGAAAAAGTTAAGGAAAAATTATTTTAAAGTAGCTTTTGTTATGAAATAGTTCCTCCGCCTGCATTAGAATTTTTTTTTATGTTGTCTGTATATTGATATTACTGACACTAGAGGGCACTGTATCTATTGTTTTGAAAGCAGTAGTCTGGGTCACAGTCTCCTTTATGTTGCCATGGTGAGTAGAGGTCAGAGGTAACAAGAAGAGCCTTTTAGTTATTTGGAGAGGAAACTGTGTGTTTTTTTTTTTATACATCACTGAGATCAGCGAGCTGTCCCCCAACCACCACATAAGGAAATGCACTGACGATTGCGCATGGTTTTAAAGCGTAGAGAGAAGACTGCATTAAAAGAAGATTTTAAGGTACTGGGTTGTGATTAATAAAGAAAATTAGTATTTTTTTGTTGGTTTCTGCGTCAAACTGAGTTGGGAAAGCCATAGTAGTGCAACGGCTTTTGTTTTGTTTTTGTCCACCATGGTAGCGTGAGAAGCAGTAGTAGAGCAACAGCTTTCATTTAGTTTTTGTCCAGTGCGGTAGTGCGAGATGGAGGTCGGGAGAGTTATGCCATAGTAAAGAAAATTTATTTATTTACTCTTCCGACCATAAAATGATTGTGTTTTCTTTTCTTTTATTGAGGCAGACTGCCAGCACTGAAGTGTTTTTTTTGGGGGTGGGGTGGACCGGGACCTGTAGCTCTCACTAAATGAAAGAAAAAATATGGTAGGCATTTTAAATTTTGTGGGTTGCTTTCAGCCAATTACAAAACAAGCTGGGCACCCCAGGAGAATGCTACTCGGTGAAGTGGCACTTGGACTGGCTCTGATTTTTAGCTGGGCATCTATTGAAAAATAAATGCCCAGCTTGGAGCCTGTCTGAGCCAATCAGCTTTTAGAATTGATTCTTGCCATTTTTCTAATGTAGAAATTGATCATATGGTGAAGAAGGTTTAAGAGTGTTATTAAGTTATTTTATTAAAATACAAATAAGGTACTTCCACTGATTGTGTCAGTGGTCAGTTAATCACCATTTAGGACATTTTGGTATTTGTTAACACTTTCTGCCACACTACAGGCATGCAAGTCATCAGAATAACATAAAAATGACATTTTGTTCATGGCTTGCTGCTTAATCAATGTTATGGCAGTAAAAAATGATTTTTATAAATGGAAATATGTACAGAGGGTAAATAACAGCTTGACATGTGTGTGTCTTTTGTAGCAGTTATTAAACAGATGATAATTTAAACATTTGATTATGTAATCATACTGTTGGTGTGCAGGTAGTCGAATATTCTCTTGCAGGTGTGAAGAAATAATATAGGCACAGATGCTAAAGTATACTTGTTCACACACAATGAAGAGGTAGTATCAGTGTATGGGACTGTGTTGTTTATCATGGTAAAACATTTAGATACTGAGTATTGCCATATAGTAAGTTAAATACAAGAATAGTGTAGAAAGTGTACTGTTGTTATAAATCTTTTTAAGCTGTCAACAAAGGACATAATATGGTACAAAAGAATATGATAACTGAACCAGAAAGACAGGAATCAATATTTGTATCACAATTCTAAATAGTGTTAATAGTGGCAACAAAATGTATAACAATTAGTGAATTAGATATCAATATGGTAAGGTGAAAGACAGAAAGGTAATCACTGTTTTGAGGCTGATGTATTGATTTATGTTTTTTGACTCTTTGTAGGACGCTGTCGTGTGAAACGCTGTACTGGCCACTGCCGCTGTTATCGCAGGCTGGAGCACAAGGTTGACGGTCTCATTAAAGATAATGTTGCGCTCCACGAAGGACAGCAGAGATTGCTGTCCTTCATGGAAGCACAACAGCGGACCATCAGACTTGTGCTTGAGCCTGTGGTGTCAGTGGCTGGGGACACCGTGGCCAGTACCAGCACTTCACCTCCACCTCCAGCTGTGACATCCAGCTTCCCTCGGATGAAGTGACCACTCTCCACCAGAGTCCGGTATCTCCTCTGGAGGGCACAACAGCTTCCACTTCCGTTGTGCCTCCACATTGACTCCAGCTTACGGCTTGGACTGCCTCAAGCAGCACACACCTCTCACAAATGGTGGCTGCAAATTATGTTAATTCTTGTCTTCCAATTGTTGTATTTATTGTTGTTAATAATATTTTTGTACGTTTTATACATAAAAGAAGTTTTATAAATAAAAACATATTTTTTATATATTTTTGTCTAAATGATAAATTAATATAGTTTCTCTTTTTTGTTACTTTAACAGTTTACAAGTTGAATGTTTACCTTTTTTTGTCAAGACTGACTTTTTTCATTTAAGATTTAAAAAAAATATTTTTTTACTTTTATAAAAACAGAGAATAAATATTTTTTAAATATAACTTTTTGTTTGTGTTATTATTCAATTGTGGGGATGTTTATCATCAATATTTATAACAAAGGGTTAGACAAATGTGGTTTTATCATTTCATCAAACATTCTAGCAGATTCATGTGGAATTTAAATCGACATACATATGTAGGCTGATATATGTTGAACAAGGTTTCACTCTATTTAAAATGAGTTTAATAATTGTGGCCATAAGGGAGTTTCAGAGATTATGTTAATGGACGGTTAATCAGCCTGTAAGTGCATCTGTTAGGCTATACACATTGAATCGTGCTACACCAGTAGCAGGTGATTAACAGACCATTAACACAACTGTTGGTCATACCTTATTGGTTACATATTCTTTAAGAAACCATTCGGTTTAACTAGTTTGGTGAAGAAGATTGTTATAGATAGCATTTAAGATTTAAACAGATGACACATTTAAATTCTTGTTATGTTACGTATGTTGCAGTGTTATTAGAACATTTTTGTACCTACATTAGTAAGTATGACTTATTTCTGAATGTTTTGTCTAGTAAAGATACAGAAGAGGAAGATGTAAGATATGAACATTTAAAAGTGGTGCTTAGAAATAGAGTACTACATTCTTTATGTGTCAGAAGAGTAGGTACATTGACTGCAAAAAGATAATGAGTAAAACACTGCAACATAATAAATTAGTATTGACATAACAGTGGTAAGTGAAAGTAAATACATAAATATAAAAAGGAATATGGTTGAGATGCATGTTGTCTTAGTCTTCATAACAGAAAATACTGTTAGATGATTTACTGTGTTCTTCATTTTGGTGCATTTCTCTATGTATGTGCAGTCCTGGTACAACAAAAAATCATATGCTATTGGTACTTATCATTCTCAAAAAGACAGGATATTCATGGCAAAAAAACTCCATTTAATGCATCGGTTAGGGTTGTTCCACAGCAACAAAAGTGAGGAAATTCGGTGTTAGGGTTGAGCACCCTAACTCTGAATTCCCCCCCACACACACACACACACACACACACACATTCAAGTAGGGGGGAGGACCAAGGCAACATGACTAATGACAGACAACCAGCAGCAGGTGACAGAAATAAAAAACAATTGTCTAAATGTACTACAAGACATCCCCACCCACCTGACCAGGTACTGCATGCTCAGTGGAGATCAACAGCAAAACTGAGGCCATGTACACCAAATGTACACACCCCTGATTGCAGGTGCACACAACATACCACACTTAGTAGTTGCATGGCCTTACCTAGCAATGCCCCACACCCCACCACACCTGGTACTGCACTGTGACTGGACATCAATGATGCAGGTGTCTGACTGCAGCTTTACAAAGGTTTTTACACTTATGAGTAAACAGAAATTAAGACAACAACATAAATTTACTACAAGACACAACCATCCTCAAGATAACTGTTGCATTTATTATGTGATTTACGTAGTACCAAATTTACTGCAACTGTATACTCAAGATAGAGAGGCTGATGATGAGGTATGGAAAACTATTGCCTGTACAAGGATGTGCAACTCCTAATGTCAGTATCAGGTATACAGTTTCAGTGATGTAGGTGTACTGTTGCTGTACATATATATACCTTCAGTGTGTCTGTATACTACAAATGCAGTAACTGTTCTTTCTAATAAACAGTGTAATTACCTGGCTGAGGCCAAGCAACTTCTAAATATCCTAACATTACTGAACCAGCAATGATGCAGGTGTATCACATATGTCTATAGGCTCAATTTTCCTGTAGGTCCTAAATGAGGATGTACTACCTGGTAAAGACAATGGCATTGCCTCTCTGACTCCTCACTTATTGAAATAGTGGTAAGTTTAGTATTGTTGCAATGAGTGATCTATATCACTTATGCACACAGCCTGACTTTTTTAGTAGTTGTTTTATACTCAGGTTGTAGTACCTAGTGTTTGGGTTTGGCACAATTCTGTCACTGATGCTATCAAAGTGATAACTGTGTTAATTGTACTACAACAGGAATCAAGTAGGTATAGCGGACATATAAACAGAATTTCTTTTAGTATATATTTTAGTCACAATGGGATAAGTGTTGTAGGATGGGAGGGGCATTCTCTATCACAGACTCTGTGAGTTATAATTATACTAACCTTTGGATGGCTGCAATCATCGAGTTACAGTGTTGATCTTCATGGGTTAATTTTAACTGCCGTTCTCCAGTAACTACACAGTACATGGTCAGAGTGGGTGGGGCACTGCCTTGCAAAGGTCCTACAGTGCCTGGAAGTAGGAGACTGTGTATACATGAAGTCAGAAACACATATTATACCTGTACAACTACTTAGTTTTGCTGTGCTCTATAGCTGAGGTGACCAACCATGTGTGGTGGATTGTGGGGCATTGCTAGGTAAGGCTATGCAACTACTAAGTGTGGTATGTTGTGTGCACCTGCAATCAGGGATGTGTACGTTTGGTGTATGTGGCCTCAGTTTTGCTGTTGATCTCCACTGAGCATGCAGTACCTGGTCAGGTGGGTGGGGATGTCTTCTAGTACATTTAGACAATTGTTTTTTATTTCTGTCACTTGCTGCTGGTTGTCTGTCATGGTCGTGTTGCCTTGGTCCTCCCCCCTACTTGCATATGTGTGTGTGTGTGTGTGTGTGTGTGTGTGTGGTGCTGGGGGGTGAATTCGGAGTTAGGGTTTTTAACTCTAACACCGAATTTTCTCACTTTTGTTGCTGTGGAACAACCCTAACTGATGCATTAAATGGAGTTTTTTTGCCATGAATATATATATATATATATATATATATATATATTATATTATATTATGGTAGCACGGGTAGTGCTACCATAGTTAGGTTGAGGAGCCATTTACATGTTAAACCTAAAATTTTGCACCTTAATAACTTTGCAACTGTTCAACAGATTTGCCTAAAATTTGGAATACACGATCAAGAACCATACATCTTGGGATCTGCCAACTTTTGTACTGTTTGGATATTTGTCTGTGGAGTTATTACATGATCTGGTGTGTGTGTTTACACTTTTTGAATTTCTTTAATTGTTCCTACAGGTCGCGATCGGTTTGCGCGACCGGACTGAAATCTTCAGGGAATGTGTGGCCGAGGTCCCCGGTGTGCCTTTTGAAGATTTTGTGAAAAAATATTAAAAGTTTCAAAAGTTATTCATAAAACAAGTTCCCATTATGAGTCAATGGGAAAAGTTAACAAAAATTGAGAAACTGTCTTACATGCAGTTTTTAGTGTCGCAAATCACCCCAGTAGTGTCGTGAGTCAGCCATTTTTTTTTCAGTTAATGATCAGAAAAATGCTTGCCATTTAAATTTGGGACCATCTAGCAACACAACTCTTTTTGTGTTTACCTGGTCGGACCCTGAGGATGCTAGGCATGTCATTATTTTGGGGTTAAACACCCTAGAAATATGTTTTTCAAGTTTCTGAAAAATATTAACGTTAGTGTCGCATGCACGACCTTTTGCAATGCTTTTTATGAAGCTGTCGCAAATCACGACACTACTTTTTCAGATTATGACCAAAATGACAGCAGTTCTTTGCCACCCTGCTGCAAATGAACGGTTTGGTCTTTTGGGCTGAAATTTGGAGGAAGGCAGCCAACATCTCAGAGATGTGCTTTTCAGTGGTTTGGTGATAAAATATTGCATGGATGCAAAGTTACAGTACTCCAAAAATGACACTTTTTCCCATAGACTAACATTGTGGAGTCCGTTGCATGACAGGAATTCTTTGCCACCCTGTTGCAAAATAACGGTTTGGTCTTTTAGACTAAAATTTGAGGGGAAGAAAGCTGACATCCCACAGATGTGCCTTTTGGTGGTTTGGTGAAAAAATATTACAGGGAGGCAAAGTTATGGCACTTCAAACTTCTCTTTTTTCCCATAGGATAACATTATGGCTGTTTGCCGCACCTTTCAGGGCCCGTATCTCATAAACGGTGTGAGATACTGACTTTTGTCAGAAAAATACTTAGATCCCTAATTGGGGCTAAGCAATAAAATTAGCCAGAAAAGTCATAAATCATATGACTTTTTAAATTTTTTCATGTTTACGTTCCTGAGAGATATAAGCAATTTAGTATTCCAAATCCTCATTTTCTGTTCCGAGAGCCACTATTATGCATACATTCTTTGTAGTCACTGTCTTTCTCTATGCAGCTTTTGGGGAAAACCAGCATGTGCACTTACATAACTGTTACACTTACCGCTTCTGCTTGCGGTTCCTTACCCGATTCACTTACTGTTCCCGTGCTTGACGGCACCATGTGCGTTACCCTTTGCATTTTCATTTGTGCTTGTGTTTGTGTTATTTTAACCATTTGTGTCTACTGTACTGTTTATCTTTGTGTTTCGCTATGTGTCACCATGCACATTACCATTTGCGTTTGTGGGTACTGTGTTACTATGTGATAAGACATCATGTGGCAGGAGCGCAGGGCCAGCTGCTGTATTACATTCACTATTTCTCAGAGTATTTTTCAAAAAAAGGGAAATCTGTTTACTGCATCATTTTGTGTTGTTCCACAGTGATAGAAGTGAGGAAATTCTGTGTTAGGGTTCAAAATCATAATTGTGCATTCACTCCCCACTCCCGCCAGCACCACAGACACACAGAGATACACACACAGATGGAAGTAGGAGGGAGAACCAAGGCAATAAGACCAATCACAGACAACCAGTAGGAGGTGTCAGAAATACAACAGAACTGTCTAAATGTACTACAAGAGATCCCCAGTGCTTGAGAGTATGTACTGCATGTTCAGCGTACATCCTCAGCAAAATTGAGGCCATATACAGCAACGGTACATGTTCCTGATTCAAGGTGCACACAAGTTACCACAGTTAGGAGTTGTATGGCCTTAGATAGTGATGTCCCACACCTCGCTACACCAGCTAATACACCTGGACTGGAGAGCCACAGGAAAACTAACGGTGGTACACATGGTTAACACAGTTAGGAATTAGAGAACCTCTGTCAGGTAATGCCTCACCCGTAGCCCACATACTGTATACTGAGTGGAAAGCCACAGCAAAAATATACCTATGGACATGAAGAGTGTAGCTCCATCTCTGCAGCTGTAGAGAAGTTAGCACACTTAGGAGTTGCATGGTCTAATGGGTGATGGACTGCACCTCCAGAGACCCACAGCATAGCTAAGGATGTGGACATCAATGGTACAGCTTAGTGATTGTAGTCAAAGTCAAGTTAGCACAGTTAGGATTTGCATGCTATGCTACAGGCAATGCCCCCCACCAAATACATACTGCAACCTGAGTGCTGAGCCACAGCAAAAGTGAGGTGATGGAGATCAATGGTACACCTGCGTAACTGTAGATTCACTCCAGTTAGCATAGTTAGGAGTTGCATGGACTTAGCCAGGCAATTCCATCATATGTAGCAGTTACTGCATCCAGATTGTACAACCACAGCTGTATTGCTTTAGGTAGCGATGTTGCACAGTTCAGCATGGCAGCTACTGCACTCTGACTGCAGAGTCACAGGGAAAGTAAGGGCGGTACATAGTAGTTAACACAGTTAGAAATTAGATGACCTCTGTCAGTTAATGAACCAGCCCCTAGCTCACATATCTATACTGAGTTGAGAGCCACAGCAAAAATAAGCCCATGGACATGAACAGTGTAGCTCTTTCATTGCAGGTGTACAGAAGTTAGCACACTTAGGGAGTTGCAAGGTCTCATGGGGGTGGGGGACTACAGCTCCAGACCACTTGCTGCATCATGAGTAGTGATGCACAGCAAGACTGAGGCAGTGGACATCAATTGTATACCTCTGTAATTGTTGGTAGACACAAGTTAGCACAGTTAGGATTTGTAGGGGCTTACCTAGGCAATTTCCCCACGCATAACAGTTACTGATCCTGACTGTACAGCCACAGCTGCATGGACTTAGGTAGGAATGTCGCACATCTGGCTACACCAGCTACTGCACCCTGACTGGAGACCAACAGGAAAAGTAAGGCCGATACATACTAGTTAACTTAGTTAGGAATCACAGGACTTCTGTCAGGTAATGTCTGAAACCCTAGCCCACATACTGCATAGTGAGTGGAGAACTACACAGAACAAAAAAAGCCCATGGAGATGAACAGTGTCATGGGGGACTGCACTTGCAGACCACTTGCTGCATCCTGAGTGAACAGGCACAGGAAAAGATAGACAATGCAGATCAGTTGTACAGCTCCCTGATTACAGGAACAGTCCAGTTAGCACAGTTATCACTTGAATGGATTCAGGCAGGCAATGTGTCTTCAAATGTGATACTAGATACTGCATCCTCAGTGGAGATACACAACACAGGTGAGGGGTATGGATATCATTGGTAGACATCACTGATTGCAGCGATACTGAAGTTAGCTCAGTTAGGATTTGCATGGCCTCAGACAGTTAATGCTGCCTCCCCAAAAAATTCGTACTGCATCATGAGTGCTGATCCACAGCAACATTGAGACAATGGAGATCAACGGCACACCCCTGTAATTGTAGGTACAGTGAAGTTAGCACAGTTAGGAGTTGCATGGGCTCAGCCAGGCAATTGCAGCACACATAGCAGTTACTGCATCCTGTGTGTATAGCCACAGCTGCATAGCATTAGATAGCGATGTACCACACCTCACTACAGCAGCTACTGTCCACTGACTGGAGAGGCATAGGAAAACTGAGGGTGGTACAGACCACTTAACACACTTAGGAATTACGGGACCTGTGTCAGGCAATGCACCATGCCCTAACCCACGTGGTGCATACTGAGTGGAGAGCCATAGCAAAAATAAGCCCATGGACATGTATGTGTGGCACTACTTCTTCCAGTTGATGTGCAT
Source organism: Neoceratodus forsteri (assembly GCA_016271365.2). Taxonomy (NCBI): domain Eukaryota; kingdom Metazoa; phylum Chordata; order Ceratodontiformes; family Ceratodontidae; genus Neoceratodus; species Neoceratodus forsteri. Next base: position 2,912,232 of record CM028130.1, read on the forward strand.
GCTTAAAAGGAACAACAGTTACATTCTAATGTTATAATGTTATTGTTCTGTAAAGACTCAACACAGGTGGTTAAGTTTAAAAAAAATGTATTGCCAATTTGAAACTGAGAAAGGGCCAATTAAGATTTTAATTTTTTTACAAAATCAGTCTCACAATACAATCCTTGCATGTGTGTAATCATTGCTTGGAATATATCTAAATGTGTGTCATGCATAGTAAGTAGATGATATGGATTGGAATAAGTACGTACATACAGAAATATGAGCATAGAAAGAAGGCAGCAGAAGAAGACCATTTGGTCTATTAAGTCTGCTCGTATTGCAGGGTCCGCATCTTGAGCTAATGTCTCTGCTATCCCTCCGCAGTCCTCCCATCCTCCCTAGCCATGATTCTTATCTTCCTCCATGCATATACCAGGCTCTTTTATAGCTGCTCACTGTCTTTAACGAGGTGACCTCTTCTAGCAGTGCATTCCAAGTGTTCACCACCCTTTGTGGGAAGAAGTGCTTTCTGACATCCCTCCTAAACTTCCCACCCTCCAGCTTAAGGCTGTGCCCACTCATGATATGGTTGCCACTCAGCTTGAAGAGACTTTAGTTATCAACATTATTTATCCTTTCTAAGTAATTGAATGTTCCAATCATGTCCTGTCCCTCTCTCCTTTCCTACATTAATGAAGGTATGTCAGGAGCTTCTAAGCAGTGATTACACACATGAAACAGTGAAGCTTTGTTGTTATTGTGTGACTGATAATGTGTATGTTCCTGGAGTGAGCGAAAAAACAGATGCTAAGTGTTCAAGTAATAGAATATAAAAATTTTATGATTTCAGTGACATTAGATAACTGGTATGTTCAGTTAAATATTTTAAGATATATCACTGACTTGTTGCATATGGAAAATTCCCACCCGACCTCTCAATAGAGGTGATCATAAACATTGTCAGGAACAGGTATGAAGTACATTGTTATCAGTAAAAGTGTCTGATTTACAATTTCATGTATTATTAACATAGATTGCATTTACTTGTATGACAAGTACAACACATTTCATATTTTTACAGGTACAATATACATTTCTTTCAATGGTTACATTAGTTACTATATCAGTTCTGAACTAGTAAATAACAAATGTGTGTAGCATGTTGTTTTTATCAAAGATATAGGTCACCGAACGTAATCACTATAGTATTCTATTATATGTTAAGGAGAAATTCTTACTTGGCTCTTATAGTAACACTTTTACTAGAACAATTAAACTAGTTAACAACAATGTAAATATTATTTATATGTCATTACATAGGTATGCAAGAGTCATTTGATAATAAGCTGCAATATTTCAGTATTCACACTTGCTTCATTTCACTTGCTTCATTATGACTAAAGAGTTTTATATTTACATATGTACAGTTTCAGTGTAACAAACACATCAGGCATAGTTCAACACTGTTGCATGGTGAAAGAATGATGATGTTATCAAGATGTCAACAGATAACAGATGAAAAAAAAGCTGGTGATAGAAAACTTGTGACAGAGTGTTCTCTTTGGTGAATGAGACATGAGTTACACACTTATTTAAAATGATAAGGGACAACTTTGCTGTCTCTGCAGAGGCAAACAATTAGCAACTGGCAACAACATTTTGTTATGTATGGGTATGATACACCTTCAACAAACCCTGGCACAATATATCAGTTGAGGAGGAGATAACCAGGCACCAAACAGGATGGTTGGGGTTACCATCACTGGTGACCTCAGGTAGAAACAGTGTGACAAGGCGGAGTAAAGCAAATAGGATGCTGGGATGTATAAGCAGGGGCATCACAAGCAGGAAAAGGAGGTCATAATTCAGCATGAGACACTGTGAGGCCCACCTGGGTACAGTGTACAGTTCTGGAGACTACCACGGGACATAAACAGGTAGATAATGTTCAGAGGAGACAAAAAGGTGGTGCATGGTTACATCACAAGTCCTATGAGCCAGGTTGAAAGACTGAACATGTACTCCTGGAGGAGAGGAGGGAGAGAGGATGGATAAGAGACAAGTATCTCACAGGGAGGAACGGGTACAGAATACATATTTTTAAGCAAAAGATGTACCAGGACTAGGGCATGGGATGAGTTGGAGGGCAGAGTTCAGAGGCGAGGAAAATTTCAATATAAGCGTACTCACTTCCATTGTGGGTTCTCAGCAATTCATATTACTCAGTAAATCCTATGGAACAAATTGAGACACACTTGCCACCACCTAGTACTGTAACTCACTGCAGGAAGGAACGAGAATGCCTATGGCTGGCTTCCTTGATGATAGCACAAACTCCTGACTTAAAATGCTTTTAAAAATGCACAATGGTGGAGTACTAAGCCTGAGACACTACAAACATACTTACAACATCAAGTAACTAGTAAAAAATTAATGTGATTAGTGACGATCGTGAATCATGATTTGACATGATGAAGAATGTGATTTGTATCAAAGTGACTGTGATGATGGTCCTGACTTAAAAAGCATCAATGAGTACAATATTCATACAAATTATACCACACCTAGAAAGTACTCGAAAACCAAAAGAAACAACTGACAGTTACAGTAGAGAGTGGAGCCTAAAGAGATACAAATGCACAGACAATTAAGATTGCACTCGCACTGAAAGAGATGTAGCGTAGTACAACAACCAGTGCTCACCATCAGATTCAAATCAGAAAGAACCTTTGCCGTTGGGAACCAGCACAAGTGGAGAGCAGTGTCACTGCACTGCTGCTGTAACAATCACTAGTACTAGTACAGTAAAGATACCACAAAGTACTAAATCCGCACGTGCAATGTGAGTTCACATTGGAAATTATTATGGCACAATAAAGGCATCTGATTTGATGACATCGTCAAACACATACTCACACATAAGTAAACATAACAAATTAGAAACTAGTAATATAAACATCACCGAAAAATAAAATTATACTGCTGCCCAAAATCAGCAAAAAACATAATTATTGAAAATATTACTGTGTAACATGAACATAGTCATTCAGAAAAATACCAAAAGAAGCACTATCTTTCTCCAAAGTTGATCTCTACACCACAGATAGCCCTCCCAAAGCACACTTCACTGTATCTCAGTACACAGACTGAATGTGCATTAACATTCAAAATCCACACAAACAATAATCGCTCGATGATATGAGCAAAGGAGGGTCTCCTATAATCGATGAACTAAAGTTACAGAAAAAAAAACACTCAAAAAGGCTATCTTAACAGCTTTTAGAAAGTTTGAATCATAGAGCATTCTCAGAGCATATTGTCTCCTACAGCTTCCTATACGCACTACCCCAAACTGAGGCTGTGCAGAACAATCTATAGCCCATGTGACCTGAAATCCCATGAATCACTGCAAAATTATCCTTTGGAGCTTAAAAACAAGGTGAAGTACATTGTTTTCAATGTACTTCACCTTAAGAATTGGTGGAGTAGTGGTTTGGGAAGGCGGATTAATGCAAAGTCATTGTTTCAATGGACTTAGCGTTACCCATTATAACACGAAGTACTCACTTCTCGTTACAGAAAGCACTCCGTAGATTCTCCTTCACTCAGGAGGAGCAAAAGGCCATAGCCCATCTTTAAATATGATGTTCATAGTTTTTAATGAAGATTCCCCAAACAGAACACACGATAACAGAACTACAGTAATGGAGGATAGAAGCTGCAGGTGGTTTATGTTTTGTATGGATTAGGACAAATAATAAAAATAATCATGAACTAAAACACTGTTTACATCTTTTGGAACAACTTTAAATCTATCAATAGATCACAACAATGTGCTACAGGTGACTAGACAGGGTTGGATCCAGACTGTGATTTAGTTTATATTAAAATTGAATTCTTCAGACTTATAACACAATTCTGGATAATGTGGATAAGTAAGAGAAGACTAGGTATGCTGACAAAAGGCACCAAGCTTCACCTGAGCTCTTTTCTTCTATGTCTGCTATAAGGGCAGAGCAAGGAACATTATCAGAGCAAGTAAACAGATTAAGGCTTCTTTGGCTACGATGAATCTACTCTGTGTTATTTCCCCACTACTCACAAGGTTTGTTACTGCTTGTTCTAACATTTTACTGCTTTACAGTCTCTGATTCAAATTGCTGTTGCAATGTATGTATTCTGCTGCATTGTTACAGGAAGCCTACAAGGTTAGTTACTGTTTTGTGTTTACAGATTACTGCTGTAATCTTCTCTGATTCAAATTGTTTTTTGCAAGGTATACTATATCAAGGAGGTGCAAAAAGGGGGGTGGAGTGGCCCTTTATGTCAATGAAAATATCAAAGCTACAGAAATTCAGAACACACATAAGGAGCCAGAAGAACTCTAGGTCACCATGGAAACAAAAAATGGGACAGCCATACGAACTGGGGTTGTGTACAGGCCTCCAGACCAGGGGGAGGACATAGACACGTTACTGTTAGAAGATATACAAAACATGACATCTAAAGGGGGGGTTCTGATAATGGGAGACTTCGACATTATCTATCATTAGTCTAAGCTTTCAGAGCTGCTGCATTTTTTGTTGGTTGATTGTTTCTGCTCTTACCAGAGAAGGCAATAGGCAGGCAAAGGCCCAAACCAAGGAAACACTAGTATGAACAGTAAAAGAAGGTGACAAGACTTTCTATAGATACATTAGTGAAAGGAAAAAGTCCAGAAAGGGTATTGCTAAGATCAAAGAGGATAAGGGAGCGTGTGAGGAGGAGGAGGACCATGTAAAAGCATCTATCCTTAATAGATACTTATGCTCAGTATTTACTGAAGAGAAGGTAGAGCATTGCACACAGCTCAGCACCATGCACACAGGATGGAGGAAGTGTACTAGTCCTTCACAAAATAAAGACTACAAGAGCTCATAATCTCAGGATGGACAGGCAATAAGACGACGATGGCATACATCCAGTACTAAAGAACTAAGAATGGAACTAGCAGAGCCATTATCAGAACTGTTTGATTGGTCTCTGAGCACATGAGAGGTTCAGAAGACTGGACAATGGCTCATGTGATCCTGCTCACCATAAGAGTGGCAGCAGGGAGGCATGGAATTACAGACAGTTAGTCTTACCTCAGTAGGGGCAAGATGATGGAGGCACTCCCAAGGAAATTATAGTGCAACAACTGGAATCCATAGGCACAGGATCCAAGACAGCATGGAGTTTACACAACAGGAAGGGCCTGTTAATCTAATCTCAGATTTCTTTGACTAAGGTAACCAGAGTGGTGGTCCAAGGGGGAGCAGTTTGTGTCATCTACCTTGTCTTCAGCAAAGCTTTCAATACTGTTCCAAATAGAAGATTGATTAATAAGCTGGGTAGGCTCAGTGTGGGTCAGAAGTTGGTCAACTGTATGGCAAACTGGTTGGTGGGCAGAAAACAAGAGAGTGGTGGTAAACAGTATACAGTCAGAAGAGATGCAGGTCACAAGTGGGGTACCTCAGGGATCAGTCCTGGGACAAGTCCTCTTCAATATCTTCATCAATGACATTACAGATGGAGTGGAGAGTAAGGTTTGTATGTTTGCAGATGACACAAAGATTTACAACAGTGTAGATGATCCAGATGGGGTGGGCAGAATTAGAAGAGATCTGGATAAACTATCAAAATGGTTGGAAGAGTGGAAAATGGGTTTTAGCATTTCAAGTGCAAGCTCATGCACATAGGGAAGAGAAACCTTGAAGCCACCTATAGGTTGGGAGAGGAGTTGCTGGCAATCCCAAGGGAAGAAAGAGACTTGGGCATCATCATCACAGATGACCTGAAATTATCCAAGCAGACCACTAAAACAGTAGGTAAGGCTAGAGGGATGTTAAGGTGTACTAGTAGGGATATCACTAGTCTTAAGAAGGAGGTGATAATCCCTCTTTACAAGACACTGGTTAGACCCCATCTGGAGTATTGTGTGCAATACTGGAGGCCACACTTGTACAAGGACATTAAATAAATGGAGGCAGTCCATAGAGGGGCAACAAAAATGGTGCAGGAACTGCATCAGAAAACATATGAGGACAGATTAATGGAGCGCAATATGTACTGTATACCCTTGAGCAAAGGAGGAAAAGAGGTGATATGATTGAAACATTCAAACATATTAAGGGTATTAACAAGGTGAAAGAGTCTTGCATGTTTCAATATAAGAAAAATAGCAGGACAATAGAACACAGCATGGCATTAGAGGGAGGTTGATTAAGCGGTAGTGTGAGGCAGTTCTTTTTCACAGAAAGGTTCATGGATGCATGGAATGGCTTACCTCAGGACGTTGTGCATATGAATACAGTGCAGTGCATAGAACAGGCATGGGATAGGTATTAGGGGGCAATACAGATAAGTATGAATCAATAGGCTACTGACAGAGTACAGGCATATGGCACATTCATAAGGTAGACAAAGTGAGCAGACTAGATGGGCTTTGCATTCCTTAACTGTTGTCAACTTCTATATTTCTATGTTTCTGTGCTTCTCTCTTAGATGCATTAGGCATGCATGTCGTTCCTTCAGACCCTAACATTAACATGTCTGCTTCTAACACTGTGAATAATGAAGGAAAAGAGGCTCACACCTCCGATATGAGAATTAATAGTGCTCCATCTTATAATCTCACCACTTTAAACAGGTTTGAGATTTTCACCAGTCAGGATAAATAATTAAATAGACTGCAATTAGTCACCCAGATACTGTAGCAATTCTACAACAATTGATCTAATTTCATGGAATATACTTCAAGTCTTGTTAACAAATTTGCTGATTGTGAATGGCTTCATTTTATCTCTAAGTTTAACATAATATGTTTTCAAGAAACCTGACACTGTAAGGATCAAGATGTTTCATTAAATGGCAATAGCATGTTTCATGTGCCAGGAGAAAGGACTGCTAAAATGGGAAGATCTGTTGGTGGTCTTCTCACCTGGATTAAGTTGGACAAAGCTATAAAGGTAGATGTGATTTCATTAAATACTAATATGCAAGCCATTAGGGTACAGTTTTATGATAAAACATTTTGCTTATTTAATATTTACATACCCCCAAACAGCTCTAAGTTTTATTCTCCTGGAATTTGGGATTTATTAGACAAAGTTATCCATCAGAGCTGGGTGGTCACTGAATGCAAGGAAATTTTACTTTGTGGTGACTTTAATTCCAGGTTGGGTAACTTCATTTGTGATGTAGACAACAATTTCTGTAACTGGTGTCATTTTGAAGCATATAATTTCCCTAGACAAACAATGGATCTTAAAATTAACAAAGCAGGTCACAGACTAGTAGAACTACTCACAATCCATTATCTAGCCCAATTAATGGTTGTACTGAGGGTGATAAGTTGGGTAACTACACCCACTTCTGTTCCAGACACCCTTCCATTATAGACTACTTATTCTGGAATGGTGACATGACTTTCTGGGAGTCCAGCAAAGTTCTTACAAAGGCGAAAGTGACCATTTCTGGATTTTAAAATCTAGTGTTTTAAACAACACTTCATTGGCTTCTCTCTTCCACAATTGGAAATTAAAAATCAAACTAAGATCAAATAGCAAGACTCCAAGGAACTACAAATAAGACCTATATTACAGAATATTACTTTGTCTATAACTGACCATAGAGCCAATTATACTAGTATCTCTAGACTTCTAGAATCATGTTTTTCAGATTAGATCACAAATGATCCAGTCCTGTTCCCAAGTTAATACTGATATATCAAAACAAACTTGGTTTTATGTAGATTGCCATAGGGGGAAAAAAGACATTTAAGTCATATGATCAGGAAATGTAAAAATAAAGCCCAACATACTGATTACAAATTGATAAATAAAGCAAGGGTGAACTATACACAGTTTCTAAAACTAAAATAAATGCAGTTTCAGGAGAAACAGTGGACAATAAGCTTAATATTATAAATAGGAATGATTATCAGTGTTACTGGCTTCTGGTAGACAAGGGGACTAAAAACCTGAAATTTGAAATTGATTTGCATACTGTATCCCTATGAATACCTGGATTAAGTACTATACTGGCACTTTTTTGTCTCAGAATCTGTCATAGTCCAATTACCATTGGATATAAACATGTCTCACTTCCCTCCCTTCACCAGATCTGAGGTCTGTTTTTATTATTGTGACTCTAAAACATAACAAGTCTTCTGGTCCAGACCTAATTCCGACTGATATTTTTCTTACTGACCCCTCACAATGGGCTACTATACTAGGATTACTTTTTAAATTATGTTGCAGTAAGCTTGAATTCCCTAATTCAGGGAAAGGTGCACTTATTATCTCCATTTTTTTTAAAAAGGGGACAAATCTGACCCCTCAATGTATAGGTCAATCTCACTTTTCGATAACCTTGGCAAATATTTGCAAAACTAATTTTTCAAAGACTTACTTAACAGTTAGTTTCTCTTGATAACCTATCAGAGCTTCAAGCTGGGTTTTGTCCAGGATATAATGCAACTGACAATTGCATTGTAATATCACATCTTTACGAAAAGTATGTTAAGCTGAGGAAACAAAAACTTAATGCAGCCTTTACTGATTTTCGATCAGCATTATAAACAATTGAGAGAAGCCTTCTCTGGACCTTAATGCAAGAGAAAGGATTCACCAATGAGTTAATTGCTATTATCAAAGAATTATACAACAACACTTGGGCCCAGGTGAGATTAGGAAAAAAATGGTAATTTGTCTTCTACTTTTCCAACATATACTGGCATTAGGCAGGGTTGTGTACTATCTCTCAACCTGTTTTGTATTACTATAGACATATTATTAGCACAATTACAATGTTTACAATCTGACTCTCCAAAAATTATGGGTAAACATGTCGCTGCCTTAGCATATGCTGATGACTTAGTTTTTCACATAATCTAGGTTACAGCTAAAAGGAAAATTATGCTTACAATTATAATTTTTGAAGATGAACAATGACAAAAGTCAGATGATAACTTCTGGTACAAATACTCTTAGAAAGACTCGGAGGGTTGGACCCAATAAATTAAAAACTGTAAAATACATACTTGGGCTTAATGCTTTCCTGGGATGGTAAATGGTCAAAACATAGAAATACTCTAAGAATAAGGCTCAAGCAAACTGCAACTTCTCTCAATGCTTTTAATAGAAGTATGGCCGAAATTCAATTAGACCTTTATTAACTTCCATTAAAGCTCAGTATAATGATCAAGCCTTGTATAATGCAGCAATCTGGGATCTTCAGAACAGTATTTCTTTAGAGATCCCTCCAAACGGCTTTTAAGGTCTAGTTTTGGGTATGAGTAATTCAACTCCTGCTGCCCTGATTAGGGTACAGCCAGGACCTTGTAGTCTTCAGGCTCTGCTTGCTGTTAAAAAAATAAATTTCTGGATAAGATTACTACAACAAGACCCTGGGAGACTGATCTATTTGGGTTTAATGGAAAATATACCTGACTTACTCAAGGTAATTTGCAGTCTAAATGGCATTCTAGAATCTTGTTCATTCTCTGGGAATCTGGTTTGAACTTTCTGCAAAGTTATTAGGCTAGGGGAAATAGATTAGTCTAAAATACCAAGTATATGTTACCAAAAGGGTTGTTTGTCACTTCAAAGTTCTAGACACAGAATTCATTTCTTCTCTCCATATTTCTTCTTGGTTAAAACAAAATGATATTTCTCACCATCACCGTTACTACTTAGGTATTCTTACAGATCACAGACAAAGGGTCTTATACACTAAATATGGAATGAAAATGTTTCCCAGTAACATTCTTCTGCCAGATATAAAAGAAGTTCTATGATCTGGGGTAGGCTTTACAGTCTTACTCTAGCCAGTCATTGTAAGATTTGCAACATTTGATTTTTGTCTGTCCTAAACCTTGGAATTGGTGGTTGGCACCAACATGTAATTCTATACAAACTGAAGGTCAGACTGTTTTGCTGAGTTATTTTTACAACTAAATGATCCTGTTATAATATGGGCTGTTGCCTGATATCTTGAGTCTGTTTCTAGATGTTGTATCAACTATAACAATACCAATTATAAAAGAGCTTTTATATATCTTTTAAACTACTGTATCTGGAAATTGCACTTTTGTAGAGGCATAGTACTGTTATAATAATAATGATCCATATTTATTTAAATTAAGTGTTATGAACTTGTTTGTCAAAAACCAAGCTCATGCCCTCTTGGATTCTGACTCTCATGCTGACAGCTGCTTTTATATTGCTGTTTAGAACTATGTTGTTATATGAATATTCTCATGTATTTTAATTTCCTTTTTATATGAATTTTATTAATACTTTATTTGTAAATAGATGGACGTTGATGTATAAATATATGTCTAATGCATAATGTAACCAATAGTGGCACTGTAACATCCTTTCAAAATAGATAAAATCATGGTTGGCATCTGAAAATGATTGTTCCTGTGAACCAGTTTCATAAATGTTTTGTCTTTTTACTGTTTTTATTAAGTATTTAAGTACATTGTGTGTTTGTTATGTAACATGTATTTTTTTTAGCTATACTTTTCTCCTTCTACCTTATCTGCTTCCCTTCTGCCTGGCAACTCCACCTGGCTATCCTGCTGCTGTCCATCCTTCTGCACTCCAAAAGGGTCCACCTTTGTCTCCTGTAGCTTGTCCCCTACAGCAGGGTGGTGGGGAGCCCCCAACTCACCCACTCAAATGGATTCAGATCAGGTGCACCCCCAGGACCAGAGATCATGCACGGCCATCAAGTCACATGACAAGGTGCTGCATTTCCTCTTCTCTTTTTCTGCCTGACCCAGCAGGCATGCAGTGATGCTGATGGAGGAGAGCCTGCATGCATCTACATGCACTCCCCACTGGCTCTGCCCCAACTCTCCATAGAGCATAGTATGCATTCTGTCCCCCAGTCACCACCAGGGTGCAATCATAATAATAATAATAATTCTTTATTTATAATTCACCTTTCATAACCAAGGTGCATAACAATAAAACCAATTTAAAACATATAAAACAAAACAAAAACAAATATCAGCACAGTTAAAAATACATACTTGTCAGCCAACACCATCATTAAATGCTTTATCCCACAAAAACATTTTTAAAATGGGGTAGAGAATTCCAAAGGGTTGGGGCCACAAACATAAATGCCCGGGCTCCCACAGCTTTTAAAATCACCCTCAGAATCTCTAGCAACCCCTCGTTGGCTAAGCAGAGTGGTAGCTCAGAGAGGTAAGGAATCAGAAGCTCTTTCAGGTAGTCAGGACCCAGTCCATGTAGGGCTTTACATGTCATGTGCTGAGTGTCATGTACCCCTCACCTGCACAGGAAAAGCAGTCCATTTGACAATCATTCCCTCTCGTCCCAACCCGAGGGACCTGTGCTTATTCCCGAACACCATTTGGCAGTGTGCCATGAAGTGCAGGCGACCGGTGCCTAGCCCTCGGTGCCACAGGGCTGGCCCACCATGTATAAATTTTAATGTATTTTGTAATACTTATTATGTGCAAATGGGCAGTAATGACCATCTTCCTTACAAGTGTAAAAAGTATAAATGAAATGAAATGTTATAAATGTATTGTAATGGTCATATGACCAATCAATTAACTGAATTGAGCTATCACCTTAAATAAGACACTCCTCTTTCCCTCTGTCATTCTCTTTATCCCTGCACAACTTCTTTTCTCCCAACTGCTCCTGCTTCTAATGTTCTCCCACCTTCCACTCACTACCATTCCTTTACTTTCTTTAAGCTGAAAGAAATAATAACCCTACTTAAAGCACTTCTATTAGATGCAAATTGATGCTGAGTATGTAATGTATATGTACATAAAGTATACAAGTGTCATGTTTGTTTGGTTCTCCTACTCTCTTATCCCAAGGCTGTTGATAATCCCTTGCTTGTATTAACTAATTGTTAGCACTTCATCTGTGTTCTCCAGTTTGTAGCTATATAGTATTATAATATATTGTCCTTGGCATTATATTGCACGCTATGTTGTTACTCCCATCCCTTCTCCATCAGGATGCTCCAGAAGATGAGCAACTTGTTTGTTCAGTGTACCTTGCTGATGTAACTTTGAAATAAATAAATAAAATAACATTTGCAGTATTTCTGGATAATTGGAGTAGATAGCATGCTATGATTTGCTCTAAATTAGGAGGACTGACCAGTAGAGCTTTAAGGTAGGAAGGAACACAAGAAATTAGTATAATAAGTTCTTGTACATAGGGTATTGTGGGGAACAAATTAGGTATATTAGGAGGAGGTGTGAGGGAGAAGTTTCAGGTTAAGGGCACACACATTGGTAGTTCTGAAGGAGAAATGAACTGAGCTAACATCTGAATATGCTGGCAGACAACTTCTGTCATACTGTTAGAGGTATATTACTTCAGAGTTTGGAGGCTACCTGGGAGAAAGCCTGCTCCCGTATTTAGTCCTAGATCTGGGGATGGTCAGCTGCTTGACTCCTGAGGATCTTAATGTGTTGTGGTTGGTATTTGGTATTTGGTGTAAGGTAGGAAACAAGATGGTGAGGTGCCCAGTTCTGAATTATGCTGTGAACAACATTACCTAGGGTGAGATCCATGAGAACTTGGGAAGAGAACCAGTCAAGCTGTCAATGAAGTTGGAAGTGGTGGGTACATCAGTTGCACATGAGAGCAAAGAGGCAATAATTAATATAGCCCATGGTCAATTTATGTAGTATGGAGATAGAAGTGTTGAGAAAGACTGGTAGTCCATAAGAAAGTTTTGGCAGAAGCAGTGCTGGTAGTAGTAAAAATGTTTATTTTTATACAGGAAGAAAGATCTCTGGTTTCACATCACTGGGTTAATTACACATGTTCAAGATGGTCCTGTTTTGTCATATTTATCTAAAATAATAACAGACTCAACTCACTTACATACAAAACATCATTATACAATAATAATCATATTACTTAATAACAGTTGTCCCAAACTGGTAGTCATTTCTATCACATTTTCAAAGTGCATTTCAACTAGAACATCACAAGATATATACATTTAAGTGTATATTTGACTGGATTTATATGTACAAATCAGGGAGATTACTTGAACATATAGTTTAGACAGAGATACAGCAATAAACCAACTCAGATAGCACTGGCACTGTTATTTAATTAAACTTCAATTTAACATCTGAATTATATCTGAATATGCTGGCAGACACGTTATCATTGGGTTGCTCTCACTATACTGATCCTGGTGGATGATGAGAGGCTTGCACTAGCTCGGTAGACCCAGCCAAGGCTAGAGTTTGTGGCCTTACAGACAGTGGATATGTGTGCTGCAAAATCCAGGGAAGAGTCTATGGTGATACTGAGGTAACTGAAAGAAATGATTGATTCAAGGTCAGACCCATTATCACAGATCACTGAGAGGGGAGTGCTTTGGTTTCTTAGCTGTGGAGGTGAGCCAAATGGCATGGCCTGAGACACAGCTTGATTCATAATTACAGTAGTTTATTGGTGGTGAGCCAAGACTGAACTGTTTTGAGATTGGTGGCTAGACCATAGTTGATGTGTGTTACATCCAGTGCATGGCCAATTAACACAAGATCATCTGCAGAGAGAAGAAGATTGCTATGCATGAAGCAGTGATGAATGGAGTTGATATAAATATATAGGAGAGGCCCAAGGATCAAGCCCTGAGGGATGCAGTGATGGTAGGGAGGTAGTCAGAGAGGGAAAATGTGATCTTAACCCACTGTGAACTATTTGATAGGTAACTGGTAAACCAGGGTAGAGTGTGTTCAGTGATCCCCAGTGAGTGTAGTATACTGACTAGAATGGGATAATCCAACATATCAAAGGCTTAGTTAGGTCTGTAAACACTGCATCTACAGTATGCATTCCCCTTTGTCTAGGAAGGTGTAGATGGTGTTGATTAAGGTTAGTAAAGGGGTTGAAGTGTTGTGGTGTTTCCATAATCTGTGCAGAGCTGGAGAAAGCAGATTATGGTTTTCAAGATAGACACTGAGTTGCATGGCAACACTTTTTCTGGGAACTTTGCTTAGCACTGGTAGTAAAACAATTGGCCTGTAATTGTATAGCAGGTTTTTGTTTCCCTTCTTGAAGATAGGGACAATATTTGTTTTTTTTTCTAAGTGTTAGGGATGGTATTGGTGCAGAGGGAGAGGTAGATAATTTTGCCTAAGGGAGTGGCCAATTCATGTGTTGCAAGTTTGATGGGTTTAGGCTCTAGTCCATCTGGACCATCTGATTTGGATTCTGAGATCTTCTTGAGAAGTTTAAGTACTTCTGTAGGGGTGACCTGTTTAAATAGGAAGGGTGGGTGTTGGTCTTCAGTCAGGGGGGAGGGGTTGGACCACTTTGAACCAGATTTAGAGTTTTAATGGTTTGGGATAGATCTTTGAATTGTTTGTTGAAGGCATTAGTGATATTTTGAGGATTGTTGCAATTCACATTATCTATTTTGAAATATGGAGTGATGAAGGGGTCAGAATGACCAAGGGACTGTTTAAGATAGCTCTAGAACTTTGTAAAGTAGTAGCTATGCTTCCTTTGCCAGATTTCCTGCTTGCACTTATTCCTACAGAATCTGTAGGAAGACCAATCTCAATGAGACTTAGATGCTTTGATTGATGCCCAGTATTGATCCCTTTCTTTCAGGAGTGCCTGGAGGGGGCATGTGAGCCATTTTTTGTTTTGTCCTCAGAATTGTCTGGAGGTGGGGGGGTATACCCTCATGATGTCAAAACTTCAACATCGACCAACATTACAGTGACTACAGTGCCAGGTTGCTGTAATGTCAGTGCTGGACCCTGGCACTGTATTTGGGGGGTCTTGTATCCCTTCCCATAATGAGCTCTGATATGGAGTTGATCATATTTAGTTGGGGGGTTCAGGGGCAAAGCCCCCCAAACAAAACTTGTAAGTGTGTTAGAAACCATATGCTGACTGCAAAGGCAGTCAACATGACCGTTTTGCTGTCTGGACATTTGACAAAATGTTTGTCAGTGACTGGTCATAGATCCTGAGGGGGACATGTTTCTCGTGAAGCTTAAGGAAGGTTGAGTTAAGATATGAGACTGCTGTGTTGACACTGGAAGAGGTCCAGAGGTCAGTGCAGTTCTGGCTGGCTAGCTCCACTATGAGTTATGAGTGTTGAAACCTAGAGTAATTGCGGAAGTGTTAAACTTAGTAAGGACCATTGAATGTGTAAGCAATAAGACACTCCAGGGTGTGTGTTAGACACTTTAACACACGGCTAGGAGGTGTAGTGAGGCACGAGGCCACCAGCTGAGTGCGTCCAGCCTCCTAGCTGTGTGTTAAAGTGTCTAACACACAGACCCTGGAGTGGCTTATTGCACTTATGAAATGGCTATCAAAAATACAGATGTATGTGATAGCTAAAGTGTATAGTATTTAAAAGTGAAAAAGTTTAATGTTTGTCTTGATTTTTAATAAAATGGTTCCTCTGCCTACTGTTTTTGTTTGACTTAAGGAATTTTGTCCTACAAAGGCTTCTGTAGTTGCATCTGTTTGTCATGGCAGTATTCACCCCCTACCCACACACACACAAAAGCAAAGAAGCAGATTCTGTAGCTAGCCCCCCTCGTGCAAGCCATCTCAGTATGTCCGGTTCTCTGGTGAAGTGAGCAAAGATGGACAGCGTACTGGAACAGCTGAAGCAGCACACCATGGTAGTAGCTGACACGGGTGATTTCAATTGTGAGAGGAATGCTATGCTTACTGCTATTGTGCTTCTGTGCGCCGTGGTAAACCTGCATTTTTTCCCCTGATGTAGAGTGTGAGTCTGGTATTCAGATGGAGAGAGAGCGAGCGAGCAGGCTGGGAGACAGATCGCAGCACTTTGTTTTTTTTCTGCTGCTTGGCATCTGTCAGCCAGGAACATTGGAAGGGTTCAAGTGCCATCTGTGTCGCACGGTAATTACACCTCAGAGTTGTGTTGAGTGGGTGGGTTACGAGATGATTGTGATCATGGCAGTTGCTTTTAAAAAAAAAATCACACAGGTTGTGCATTTACTTCAACTTGTGTGACTTAGTTTCACAGGAAGGGTGGCATCGCTTGTGCCACAAAACAAGATGGCAGCTATTTGATTCTTTAACATTCTTTGTGGGCAGCTTCACCAAATCAATGACCAGCTGGCATGACCTGATCTAGCTTTTGTGTGTTAGAAACTTTAACACACACCTGGCATCCAATGAGATGCCTTGAAATTGACAAGCCATTTCATAAATTATATTACAAATTAGACACTTCTATTTCTCATCCAACCATGCACAACAAACTTCAGTCTTTCTAGCCATAGTAAATGCATTGAAGAGCATACTTCTCAAATGGAATGAGCCACAACCTCCTGAGTATAATACATGGCTAAATTTAATGATTGCTATTTACAAAACTGAAAAAGACCACTATATTACCCATAGAAATCATTATAAATTCAATCAAATATGGATTCATTTTGGTAATGTAGCACATTCTGTCCATATAAATGAAATATTAAATCATCCCGTAACACAGAATTATTAAATCTACTAATTTACCACTCCAGCCATATAACCTACACCATTTGGGAGGTATGCTCACCATCAATAATATTGTGACAATATCGTATTAATATAACCACAATATTCGGTCAGTCTAATATCTTTAACAAGCATTGAAAATCAGTTGTAACAGTTATAATATATGATGGTTACTTTACCCACTTTTAAATGATGTACTGTATATGTATCTAAAATCAATTAAAAAAATACTTTTAGAAGTCTGGAACCATGCTAAATCAGTGGTATGGTGTTCCTTGGGGGGTTTTATGTACACTGTGTATGTATGCATGTATTTGTGTATGGATTTATTTCAAAAGTTTCACCAAAGAAAGACATATTGAGCTGCTAAAAGCTTGTTTCCAGATGCATCCTGTGGGAAGGGAATATGGAAATTAAAATTCAGCAAATATTATATAACAGAAGCAGAATAAAAAAATATAAAGTCACACAGTATGAAAGATACGTGCATTAGTTATATTTGCTATAATATAGACAAGGGAACTAGTGAATCGGAATGAGGGAAACAAACAACAAGGGCAATATGAGGTAGTTAGGAAGTGGGATATGGACAGTTACAGGATGGAGAAACAAAACATGAAGAAGAAACTTTAAGTTGAAAACAGAAGAAGCAGAGTGAATTGACAGGGGAAGAGAGGAACAGAATTTAGGAAAGTGATAAAAGCAGACTGACCAGAAGTAGATTTTCTAGAAGGAGTAGAGAGGGAACAAGAAGTAGCATAGTGGCGAGGGTAGTTGGAAAAAGCTTTGCGGTTCCAGTGGTGTCAGGTGAGCTCTCGCTGGCCCTTGAAATTCCAGGGGAGATGGTGTCAGTCTCATGCCGAGCCTTATCCATATCCGCAGCAGGTCTTCAAGGTCAACGGCCTCTGGCATGTTAGAACACTGTAGGTAAGGGAAATCGGCAAACCAGATCCATAACTTCAGGATATGGATTGGCTTTAAAAGCTGGGTCAGTTGAGCATTGGTGTGAAGTGTGGCTGGGCATGTGCCGCAGCTGGAAAAGCTGTCGCCTCATGGTGGTTGTGACAGTGGACACGAGCCGGGCCCATCCTGTGGATCTCCCTAGCTGTGGGGGGTGCTAGACTTGACTGGTATCCCTCATCGTCTGGCAGCTAGCAGCTGACTTAGAACTGGTGCAGACCAGGGGAATCTGACTGTTTAATTAAAACAAAGCATCGAAAAGGTCCGTGATGGGTGTTGACATGATGTGATTTATACTCAGGGCTCTGGGGCACAATTTGAAGACAGAGGGGGGATGGTTCAGAGGTAATGTTATAAAGTAATTTTTCCACAGAAAGGGTTGTGGATGCATGGAACAACCTTCCTGAGGAGGCTGTGGAGTCATGAACAGTAGGAGAATTCAAGAATGCATGGGACAGACATAAGGCAATTCTCATGGGGGGGCTAGGAAGAAGTAAGCTGTTGGTTAAATAGAATCTGCAGCTTATCCATCGGGTAGGGAAATGGGAAGACTAGGTGGGCAAAGTGGTCCTTATCTGCCATCAAATTCTATGTTTTTCTATGTTTGTATGTAAGGGGGAGATGATATGAGAGATTAAAGTTAGGAGGGAAGGGAACCAAACCAGAATTTAGAAATAAAGGAGGCACAATGAGGAAGGCACCTGACATCAAGGAATGGGAGAGAAAGAGCAGGCTAGAGTGAGCAGTGGTGGGTATGTGAGGAACAATCTAAAGCAAAATGACAGAAAGAGTTAAAGAGGTGGTAATGTCTGGCAAGGGAGAATTTGGGAGCTCTGCTATAGACTATGTCACCATAATCAACAAAGTCTGGTCAGAGCCGATATGGCTGCTCAGAGCAGTGAGACCAAGTGAAAGAATACTCAGAGCTCTCACTGCACCAGGGCTTGCCATATCCAAGATGGCCACTATAACAGAACTGCGCAATACTCATGCATGACCAGTTTGAGACCGTGGACATCTTGGGCATGGCAGCTATCATTGTTTCAGTTGTGGAAGAAAAATGTAGTGCCCCATGAAGATGGTGTGTTGATGCAGCACATGGAGGGGAAGGGCAGTTACAACACAACCCACTGGAACTGTGCCAGAGCAGTGTGGAAGCATGCAGGAGCAATGTCCAGTCCCATGCTTCCACAGTGCTCTTTCCCAGAATGGCAGTGTTATGTCTGTGGAGCTCCACCAATGCAGCCATAAAAATAGGGAAAATCATCATTATTACAATTTCTCTTTGGACAGGCAGTAGGATACATGTTTTGTGCCTGAATAATGCACCTAGATTGGGGAGGAGCTTTTTGTGTATGGATTCAATGTGAACCAAGAAATCATGGTGATGTTCAAGTCAAACATTGAGGTACTTAAAAAGAGGATACATCCTCAATCATAGCACCATCACGGGTATGAAATAAAGGGATAGAGGTGAGTCTGACAAGCCTTTGATGGTGACAAAAGTCATGGAAACTATTTTTTGGCATTGAGGGTTACTTGATTAAACTAGAATCAGTGATGAATATTGTCAAAATCCTGCTGCAGCAGTAAGGTAAGAGCATGGGAAGAGGATACAGATGAAAAAGTACTGTATCTTCAGCATACATATTTTTTTTTATTTTAGTCTTTAGTAACCAGGTAAGGCTCACTAGGCACAAGTGTCTTTTTCAGTGGTGACCTGGGAGCACTGGGTGGTTAAGTGACTTGCTCAGAGTCATACAGTATGCAAGTGGAGGTTGTGAGAATCAAACTCAGATCTGGTCTACTGGATGTACCAAGATCATTCACACCTCATTCCTCTAACCTCTAGGTTATACTGCCAGCTCATGGATATGAATGGATGCAGAAGAACAGACAGAGGGAAGATCAATCAAGGATTTAAAAAAAGAGAATAGAAACCAGGAAAGACCCTTGAGGGACACCTGAGCAGACATGGAGTGGTTTAACAGTCTTGTTACAAAAGATTTGTGTTATCTTAATATTAGCATTGACTTGTCACACAAAGAAAATGACACAGCACTACTTGAATAGAGAGTGTCCATATTAGGGCAAAGCCAGCCCTCTATTGTGTGACCCTTGAAACACAGATAAACGCTATATTACTGATTTCCCAAAGTCCTGATTACCAATCCTACAGTATTCCTTCATTTCCTTTGTTTCTTCACTTTGGGATAAAACTCTAAAAGACATATGCCCCAATACACTGATAGGTGTAATGCCTATGTACTAGGCATCTGCAGCATGTAGGCACTAGTACATTAGTAAGATTCGCATCATGTGCCCCTCTGACCCCTAGCAACATTCTCAGATGCACATTCCACACTTGATCCCCAGGTTGTACATTCAGTTATAGGCATGGTCTGGGGAGAGGCTAGGGGTGTGTCCACACTCTATGTTATTCACAAAAGTTCTGAGTGCTGGGTGGGAGGGGGTGCAGGATGCAGTAGCAGGCACTCTACTGTATCCATTTTGTACCCTTATGGAATACAAATGTCGACTATGGTTGAATGGCATAACCACCCCCATGCTGTCCTGGCCCTCTGGTCAGGAAAGGAGGGCTGAGTGAAGTCATCTGGACACTTGCCCAAAATTTTAAAATATAAGGGATATGAGGACTCCAACAATCCCCTCTTCTGTGCAGAGGAGGGCATCCACTGGCAGGCCAAGATGTGCATCTAATTGGATAACTGTGTCTCCGATATGCCCTCCATGCACCAGCATGCCAGGGAGTGAGACCACAGACAGGCACTCTTTGGTGGCTGGTAATCATGCATTCCAAGTCCTGTGTGCCTGTTCATGGGTGCAGAGCTGCATGGGCCAGGTATGCACCTCTTGCCTGTACCTGGCCCCTGCTAGTGTATAGCCACCATAGCTATATGCTGTTAGTTTGATACAGAAGTGAGCAATGAATCCCTAACTAAAGAGGCACAACTGCACATCCATGATAAATCAGAATGTTCTTCTTGCAGTCATTAGCAATCAAAGGGTTGAAACTAACATCCACTGGCAATCTCCATTTGGGAGAAGAACAATTCTGTATTAGGAGACAAGTTTCAATCTGGTATTGACATCTGTGCTTCTTTCTGAACTTTGTGCCTGGACATGTTACTTCTGTTGTAAAGTTCTGGGTAAAAATAGCACATAGACATCAGAGACTGGTGCATGTTCCACAGAGTATTGTGCGCAGTGTTTTGAAGTGAAGTCTCACAGGAGAAATGTCTCTGTTGACTTTTATTTCTGTCCTAGTACTACCTGTACTTATGTATCATTTTGTTCACCTGGTATAATATGCACTGACACTGAACCTTTTATATTTATAAAGAGATATATTGAAAATATGGGTATCAGCTGAGGATAAGTAGTTACAGTACAGTTTGCTTAAATGAGTTTGGCTCACTAGTTTTTTAAACAAGTGTGAAGAACACATTTTTAAAATACCTATCATGTGATAGGCATCTAATAATGCTTTAGGAGGACAGTAGTGAGATGTCAACAATGGGTGGTTATAAAGGTACCAGGGGTAACTCAGTGAAATTGGTGTGGTGTGTGGGGGCCAAGAAGGATGTCAGGAGGTAATTTGTTACACAAAGAGTGGTAATGGACTGAATAAAACTTCCAGAGAAGGACATTGGGGCAGAAAGAGTGGGCGGGTTCAAAAGCTCATGCAACAGGCATATAGGGATACTGTGTTTGAGGGCAATAGGAAGGACTAACAAGGGTACGGTCCTAAAATTAGACAGGCTTAGGAAGCAGGATGGACTGATAATCCTCTACAAATTTATGGAAGGTTACAGTGTGCAGCCCTGATCCCCATAGATGAGTAAGTATAGTGACATAATAGAGAAGATAAAGAACCTCTGTGCCTAAAAACTGAGGCAAGGGTTACCCCAAAGGGCATTTGGCTGGGAAGCCAAGTTTCAAGAAAATACAAAATCACACATGCCCCCACAATGCACTAGCATCATGGGCTGCATATGCAAATCACCACAGAATGTTATGCTGGTCCAACTTTAAGCAGAATTGATACAGTATAGATGATACAGTACAGACACAGTACAGACCGGGTTGTGTCATGATTTGGAGAATACGTGCTTTGAGGACCAACTGTCAGAGCTGAGGCTGTTTTCCATGGAAAGGAGAAGTATAGGAGAGACATGATTACAGCATTCGAGTATCTAAAGGGGAAAATATCATCAGACCAAGTGCAGCTCTTCATGATGCACAAGGGTGAAAGGACAAGGGGACACTCAGTGTTAGTGAAAGGTGAACGATTTAAGGGAAATATCTGAATCAAGTTCAGACAATAAATAGTGAACACTCAGAATAGACTATCACAGCAAGTGGTATCAGTTGATACTGTAAATACTGTCTAGCTCAGATTAGTTTCAGAAAGCACCAGTGTTGAATGGCATCTGAAAAAATACAAATGAAAAACAACTTTCACCCTTGGAGGCAAAATGACCAGTTTATCTTTCCAGACTTGGTCTGGATCAGTTTTTCTGCTACACAGGGGTTTTGCTAGATAAGCCTGCTGCAAAAGCATTCAAGGTTTCCTCAAGAATTGCTCAGCACAGTGCTTGCATTCAGTATCCTAAAGCACAGAAATGTCATTGATTGTCTCAGGACTGTTTCAGCTGTTGCTGTGAAAACCATTATTCAAAATACATTTTTGTCAGTCAATCAATCAAATGAAACTTTAACCAGTCATAGACACCATTGAACAAGCTCATTTTCAAGGTGGTCCTGGACAAAGACAGATTACAGACAGGAGTAAATAAAGCACACAAAATACATGTGGGGTATCAAATTAGATACCAGTATTACAGAAGTTTGGAAGAGACAGTAAATCAGTAACATGTGTACCAAAAAATACATGTGGAATATCAGACAGATCATAATGTACCAGTTGACAGTATTACAGGTAGATTGGGAGATCTTGGCCTGTGTGTTATGGGACAGACCGGTGTTAAAGAGGTGGGGGAGAGAGAAAGGGAGGTAGAAAGGAAGAGAACAAGAAAGAAGGTAAAAGTGTGGGACCTCATTACTTGGGAGCAAAGTGTAGCTAGGAGCCCACTAGCTTGTGCAAGTGCTGCTGGTTGAAGGAGCTCAATCACATAAAGCAGTTGCAGGTTTCAGTCAGGTAGTCAGATATTACTGCTTTGAAGGTGATTGGTCCCAGAAGGGTATAACGTTTTAGGAAGCTTTGCTTGGTATTCCAGAGGGAGGGAAGGGAGTAATTGATTGTAGCCGAGCCATGGGATGTTTTTGTTCTAGGTATCTAAAAGCAAAGAATGGAGAAATGCCTCAAACCATTGGCACGCTTTACACTCTTGAAGAGGCTCAAAATGTCCTATGGGAGTTTATCAAACAGTGCTCATTAAAACCAGAGTAGAGCATTTATTTTCCTCCTTATAGGAAGGGAGGACCATCCCAACTCGCGGTATAGCAGGCAGTGAGTGGAGTCGTGATGCGATGAGTTGAGGATGAAATTCAGAGCCCTGTGATAGAGGGTGTCAAGCTTACTAAGCGCTGAGGAGGGGCAGTTATTGTAAAGGAAGTCAGCATAGTCCAGAAGTGGCAAGAATGTAGGTTGCACAAGTCTTTTTTTTTTTGGCTTCTTTGGTGAGGAGATGTTTGATGTGGTAGAATACGCCTAAGCGCTGTCTCAGTTTTTTTTGACACCTCATTGAGGTGGTGTAGAAAGTTCAGTTTTGTTGTCCAGCCAGAACCCTAGGTATTTAAAGTTATCTACCGTTTCAAGGGGATTCACCCAGTAGTGTTAGGATCTTTAGATTGCTCATGGGACCGGGGACTGTCTTTGAGGAGATAATCATAGCTTTGGTCTTTTTAGCATTGAGTGGGAGCTTGTGTTTTATTAGATTGTGCTGGAGAGAGAAAAAGTCATGCTGAAGGTCCTCATAGGTATAGGTATAGCCACAC
Organism: Neoceratodus forsteri; assembly: GCA_016271365.2. Taxonomy (NCBI): domain Eukaryota; kingdom Metazoa; phylum Chordata; order Ceratodontiformes; family Ceratodontidae; genus Neoceratodus; species Neoceratodus forsteri. The sequence goes on from CM028130.1 coordinate 2,935,706, forward strand.
TTACCTCCTGCTCTACCATCCACTACATTCAGCATATTAGCAGCCCCATCCTGTCCACTGCTCTCCAAGAACCAGAACGCAGTTTTCTGAGGTGCTCCTGAACCTGATTTTATAAAAAGCAGAATCCTGATGCCAAACTCCTTCAGTGTGCCACAAGCTGACAGCTGCACTGATGAAACACTGCTGCAGAGGGGAATGTCACAAGCTGATGGATGGGCTTGCTGCAGCAGTGGCCAGCAATGACAACCCACTGGCTGATCACCCTGGTGGCTGGTGGGTAATCTGGGCCATGCCTTGGCTCATGGGGAGTGAGATGGGTTGGGCAGGGGGGATGGAGAAGACAGGTTATAGGCTCATGCAAGCCAAGGTCCACTGGTCATGCTAGCAGTGGTCACTCAGGTGTTGGGGGCTATCTGGGCACTTTTCCCAGGTGAGGCACAGTTTAACGTCCCATACCACCACCCAGCGAGGGCTATAGCAATAGCACATGGCAGTTTGGACCGGCTCTGGGCTGATCTAACTAGAGGATAAATGCTCCCCTTGGAAGTTCTTGAAAAATCCCAATAAAAGGGATATTGCAGCCCTTCTGAGGTGCAATCCCGCATCTGCCACGGCGCACCTGTGCAGTTGTGGAAAGGATGGCCAAACCCGGTTGGTGGATGCAGTCTACAAAGATGCATTTGGTCCCTAACAAAATTGGAACTGGCTCAATATGTAGTGCAAGTAGCTCTTTGTCCCACCGTTACTTATCACAAGCCCCTTGTGTCAGTCCTGACCTTTTGAAAATTGAGCTCCTGTCTTTAAAGTAACACTAACCTTCAGTATCGCTACCGTTAGGCCTTTAGAATCCTTTGTGTGCTAACACACCATTACTGTGTGTCCCTCAAGGCTCTTTGTGCCAGATTGCTCTCTGCTACTAAATCTGATCATAACCACAAAGCTCACTGCTATCCACCAAATAATATCCATGTCTCACAATAAAATAAATGAATAGTTTGACACCAGACCTCTTCAATGACATGCTGCTTCAGTGTTCTGCTTTTATGCAGAACTGTTCGCTGTCCTGCACTGCTCTATCAGTTATGTTCTGTCTCTCTCACATCTCTAACACTTAAGGTGCTCTGGTATCAATTCTCAGCTGTTCCTGCAGTAAGCTAGTGACTGCGCTCTGTCATTCAGTAAGCATCCTGCTGTGATGGTGAGTGAAGTGTCGTTGCTGGTCACCGCCAGGGGTGGGCACACCTTCAGGGGTGTACGGGGACCACTTGACAATGGAGCATATCTCTTATCATTTTAGAGTACATGAAAGAATTAAGGAAGAGATTGCTTTGATACATCCAACAGGCTCATAAAAATGCTGTGGAAGCCCAGGCAAAACAGAAATTGTTTTATGGCACCAATTCTCAGGAAAAGGTGTTCACTCTGGGTGACAAAATTTTGCTCTTTTACCATCATCAGACAACAAGCTATTGATGAAGTGACAAGGCCCCTATAATATTACAGAACAGACTGGACCTGTCACATACAGGATAGAGACCCCAGAAAAACACTCATTGATTAAAGTCTACCATGTCAACCTGTTAAAAAAATGGCATGAGCGGATGGAGACAAAACCTTGTTGCTATATGTACTCTGATAGTCAGGATACAGGGTTAGATACTGCATACCATAGATTGGAAAAAACAGAAAACCTTCAGGATGTGCTTATTAATTCCCAATTAGATGAACAACAAAAAATTGAGATTAACCAACTCCTAGAACAATTTTCTGCTGTATTTGCTACTAAACCAGGACAAGCTACTAATGTGTCACATCAGATTAGGGAAAGGGGGAAATTGTTTAACCAGGAAAGGCACACTAAGACAAAGTTTGTCTCCAGGTGCAACCTGGGAGCACAAGGAAGTTAAGTGACTTGCTTAGGGTTACACAGTATGCAAGTGGAAGCTGTGGGATTCTAACCCAGTTCTGGTCTGCTGGATGTCACCAGATTTGCAGCCTTAGACCACTGCGGGGGGGTTTGGCAGTTGAAATTCAATGCAAAGAAGTGCAAGATAATGCATATGGGGCACAAAAACCCTGGCACAATATATCAGTTGGGGGGTGAGGATATAGCATGCACCAAACAGGAAAGGGATCTTGGGGTTATCATCTCTGATGACCTCAAGGTAGGGAAACAGTGTGACAAGGCAGCAGGTAAAGCAAATAGGATGCTGGGATGTATAGGCAGGGGCATCACTAGCAGGAAAAGGGAGGTCATAATTCCACTATACAAGACACTAGCAAGGCCCCACCTGGAGTACAGTGTACAGTTTTGGAGACCATACCTACGTAAGGACATAGACAGGGTAGATAAGGTTCAGAGGAGGGCAACAAAGGTGGTGCATGGATTGCATCATAAGTCCTATGAAGACAGGTTGAAGGAACTGAACATGTACTCCCTGGAGGAGAGGAGGGAGAGAAGGGATAGGATAGAGACATACAAGTATCTCACAGGGAGGAACAGGGTACAGGAATACACTATTTTTAAGCAAAAAAGATGTATCAGGACTAGAGGGCATGGGATGAGGTTGGAGGGATGACGATTCAGAGGAAACGTGAGGAAGAATTTCAATATGAAGTGAAGTACTCCACTTCTCATTGTGGAGTTCTCAGCAGATTCCATGTTACTCAGTAAATCGCTTCATGGAGCAAATTGGGGCCACTTCGCCCACCACTACTTACAGTACTGTAACTCACATGCTGTACAGGAAGGAACGTGAATGCCTATGGCTGTACTTACTTGATGAGCTGTAGCACAAAACTCCCTGACTGAAAAACGCTTATTAATGTGTACAATGGTGGAGTGGCGAAGCCTGGAGAGATACTACAATACATGCTTACAATACATCCAAGTAACTAGTAAAAAAATTAATGTGATTCGTGACATGATCGTGAATCATGATTTGTGACTGTGATGATGAAGAATGTGATTTGTATCACAAGTGACTAGTGATGATGGTCCTGACCTAAAAATGCATATCAATGAGTACAATGTTCATGCAGAATTATGCACCACACCTGTCAAGTACTCCGAAAGGAAGCCAAAGAAACAACTGTGACTTAAGTTACAGATTGAGATTGGGCCCTAAAGAGATGCAAATGCACAGACAAATTAAGATTGCACTGCACACTGAAGAGATGCAGACGTAAAGGCACAACACTTAACCAGTGCTCACCATCAGAAATTCAAATCTGTAAAAGAATACCTTTGCCGGATGGGAAGGGCTGCGTGGGGGGCTGTGTCCTGCACTGCTGCTGAAACAGTCACTAGTACTAGTACCAGTAAAGATACCACAAAGAAGTACTAAAATCACACAGCTGCAGTGGATAGCAGGTTCACATTGCTGAAATTATTATGTGGCACAATAAAAGGCATCTGATTTGATGACATACGTCAAACACATACTCACACACACACTAAGTAATACATAGCAAATTGAAAACTTCAGTAATATAACCACATATTTTAAACAAACTAAAATTATGCACTGCTGCACCACAACAATCAGCAAAAAAAGGCAATAATTATTGAAAATATTACTGTGTGTACATTAACACAGTCATTCAAGAAAAATATCACCAAAACAGAAAGCACTGTCTTTTCTCCAAGTTGATCTACCTACACCACAGATACACCCCTCCCCCAAAGCACACTTCCACTGTATCTCAGTACACAGACTGAATGTTGTACATTAACATTCAAAATCCACACACAAACAATAAACGCTCGATGATATGAGAACAGGAGGGTCTCCTATAATCGATGAACTAAAGTTACAGCAAAAAAAAAACTCAAAAAGGCTATTTTAACAGCTTTTAGAAAGTTTGAATCACAGAGCACTCTCAGAGCATATTGTCTCCTACAGCTTCCTACACGCACTACCCCAAACTGAGGCTGTGCAGAACAATCTACAGCCCATGTGACCTTAAATCCCATGAATCACTGCAAAATTCTCCTATGGAGCTTAAAAACAAGGTGAAGTACATTGTTTTCAATGTACTTCACCTTAAGAATTGGTGGAGTAGTGGTTTGGGAAGGCGGATTAATGCAAAGTCATTGTTTTCAGTGGACTTAGCGTTACCCATTATAACACGAAGTACTCCACTTCTCGTTGCAGAGCACTCCGTGAATTCTCCTTCACTCCGCGGAGCAAAAGGGGGCCACTTCGCCCATCTTTAGATATGATGTTCATATTTTTGATAGCAAGATTCCCCAAAACAGGGAACACACGCTAGCAGAACTACAGTAATGGAGGATAGGCTACCAGGTGGTTTATGTTTGTATGGATTGGGACAAATTAATAATGAAAATAATCATGAACTAAAAAACACTGTTTTACATCATTTGGAACAACTTTTAAATCTATCAATAGATCACAACAATGTGCTACAGGTGACTAAACAGGGGTTGGATCCAGACTGTGATTTAGTTTATATTAAAATTGAATTCTTCAAATTTTATGACACAATTCTGGATAATGTGGATAAGTAGAAGACTAGGTTTGCTGACAAAGGCACCAAGCTTCACCTGAGCTCTTTTCTTCTATGTCTGCTTGTAAGGGCAGAGCAAGGAACATTATCAGAGCAAGTAAACAGATTAAGGCTTCTTTTGGCTACGCAGCTCTACTGTGTGTTATTTCCCTTTCTACTCACAAGGTTTGTTACTGCTTGTTCTAACATTTTACTGCTTTACTGTTCTCTGATTCAAATTGCTGTTGCAATGTATATGTTCTGCTGCATTGTTACAGGGTGTGCCTGCAAGGTTGTTACTGTTTTGTGTTTACAGATTACTGCTGTAATCTTCTCTGATTCAAATTGTTTTTTGCAAGGTATACTATATCAAGGAGGTGCAAAAAGGGGGGTGGAGTGGCCTTTTATGTCAATGAAAATATCAAAGCTACAGAAATTCAGAACATACATAAGGAGCCAGAAGAACTCTAGGTCACCCTGGAAACAAAAAATGGGACAGCCATACGAACTGGGGTTGTGTACAGGCCTCCAGACCAGGGGGAGGGCATAGACACGTTACTGTTAGAAGATATACAAAACATGACAGCTAAAGGGGGGGTTCTGATAATGGGAGACTTCGACATTATCTATCAATAGTCTAAGCTTTCAGAGCTACTGCATTTTTTGTTGGTTGATTGTTTCTGCTCTTACCAGAGAAGGCAATAGGCAGGCAAAGGCCCAAACCAAGGAAACACTAGTATGAACAGTAAAAGAAGGTGACAAAACTTTCTATAGATACATTAGTGAAAGGAAAAAGTCCAGAGAGGGTATTACTAAGATCAAAGAGGATAAGGGAGCGTGTGAGGAGGAGGAGGACCATGTAAAAGCATCTATCCTTAATAGATACTTATGCTCAGTATTTACTGAAGAGAAGGTAGAGCAGGGCACACAGCTCAGCACCATGGACACAGGGTGGAGGGAAGTGTGCACTAGTCCCTTCACAAAATAAACTGAACTACAAGAGCTCACTAATTGCAGGGTGGACAAGGCAATGGGACCGATGGCATACATCCGACGGTACTAAAGGAGCTAAGGGTGGAACTAGCAGAGCCATTATCAGAACTGTTTGATTAGTCTCTGAGCACATGAGAGGTTCCAGAAGACTGGACAACGGCTCATGTGATCCTGCTCCATAAGAGTGGCAGCAGGGAGGAGGCATGGAATTAAAGACCAGTCAGTCTTACCTCAGTAGTGGGCAAGATGATGAAGGCACTCCTTAAGGAAATTATAGTGCAACAACTGGAATCCATAGGAGCACAGGATCCAAGACAGCATGGGTTTACAACTGGAAGGGCCTGTTAATCTAATCTCATAGATTTCTTTGACTGGGTAACCAGAGTGGTGGTCCAAGTGGGAGCAGTTTGTGTCATCTACCTTGTCTTCAGCAAAGCTTTCAATACTGTTCCACATAGAAGATTGATTAATAAGCTGGGTAGGCTCGGTGTGGGTCAGAAGTTGGTCAACTGTATGGCAAACTGGTTGGTGGGCAGAAAACAAGAGAGTGGTGGTAAACAGTATACAGTCAGAAGAGATGCAGGTCACAGGTGGGGTACCTCAGGGATCAGTCCTGGGACCAGTCCTCTTCAATATCTTCATCAGTGACATTACAGATGGAGTGGAGAGTAAAGTTGTTTTGCAGATGACACAAAGATCTACAACAGTGTAGATGATCCAGATGGGATGGGCAGAATTAGAAGAGATCTGGATAAACTATCAAAATGGTTGGAAGAGTGGAAAATGGGGTTTAGCATTTCAAGTGCAAGCTCATGCACATAAGGAAGAGAATCCTGAAGCCACCTATAGGTTGGGAGAGGAGTTGCTGGCAATCCCAAGGGAAGAAAGAGACTTGGGCATCATCATCACAGATGACCTGAAATTATCCAAGCAGACCACTAAAACAGTAGGTAAGGCTAGAGGGATGTTAAGGTGTATTAGTAGGGATATCACTAGTCGTAAGAGGGAGGTGATAATCCCTCTTTACAAGACACTGGTTAGACCCCATCTGGAGTATTGTGTGCAATACTGGAGGCCACACTTGTACAAGGACATTAAATAAATGGAGGTAGTCCATAGAGGGGCAACAAAAATGGTGCAGGAACTGCATCAGAAAACATATGAGGACAGATTAATGGAACGCAATTTGTACTGTATACTCTTGAGCAAAGGAGGGAGAATGATGTTCATTCACAAATCTGGACTGTCATGTACGTTATGGGCTGCATTCCCATTGGCTGTACCTCTGCACCAATGGGCGTGCTGCCCTACCGGACAGTCAGTAGGTGGGCGGCAGGGTGGCAGGCGGTGGGATGCTGTATGCCTGTCGGCTGCGGGGGGCCGGGTGGAGGGGCTTCGTGGGTGGGTGGGGGACACTGGACACCAGGGAGATGTTTGGGGGCTGTGATGTGACATTCTGCCCATGATCGGGCTTATGGTCCACTGGACCACCAGGAGATATTCGGGTTGGGGAGGGAGGGTTACATTCTGCCACGATCGGGCACTGGGGGTTCATACGTTCTGCCACGATCGTACTGTGGGAGATGTGTGTGTGGGGGTTTCATGAAACTGTACTGCCTGCGATCGGGCTGTGGGATATGTGGGGGGTTCATGTACCTGTACTGCCCTGATCGGGCTTCGAGGTATGGAGGTTTCTGTAACTGTGATGCCCGTGATCGAGGCTGTGGGAGGTGTGTGTGGGGGTTCATGTTACTCTATGCCCTTGATCGGGCTGGTGGGGGCACAGGTCCGAGTTGGGGGCCCACCAGGGTGGCAGCTGCTGTGTTGCGCCCTGCAATGCAGCAGCTCACCAGTGGGTGAGCCCTCAACTTGATCCTTTTTTAGCTCAAGGTTATGCAGGCGCTTGGGTTGGGGTTGGCATGCACAAGCTCTGCACTACCGACTGAATATCGGGTTCGCGAGGTTATGCATGGTTCCTCCCCTCCTGTTGAGCATGCATTCATTTCATGTGCTCTTTGCACAACCTGTTGCCAGTGGAGCAACTGCCTCCTGCTGAATATCCTGCGAGAATGGGCGCAATGTGGGACTTAGCATGTCATGCCAACCTATTGCTTCATGGAGCAACCCTTCTGAATATCTGGGCCTAAATATAGAATGAAAATGTTTCCTAGTAACATTCTTACTGCCAGATATAAAAAGAGTTCTATGATCTGGGGTAGGCTTTGTTCTTGCTCTTGTCAGTCATTGTAAGATTTGCAACATGTGATTTTTGTCTGTCCTAAACCTTGGAATTGATGGTTGGCACCAACATGTAATTCTATACAAACTGAAGGTCAGACTGTTTTGCTGAAGTTATTTTTTACAACAAATGATCCTGTTATAATATGGGCTGTTGCCTGATATCTTGAGTCTGTTTCTAGATGTTGTATCAAATATAACAATACCAATTATAAAAAGAGCTTTTATATATCTTATTGAAACTACTGTATCTGGAAATTGCACTTTTTGTAGGGCATAGTACTTTGTTATAATAATAATGATCATATTTATTTAAATTAAGTGTTATGAACTTGTTTGTCAAAAACCAAGCTCATGCCCTCTTGGATTCTGACTCTCATGCTGACAGCTGCTTTTTATTACTGTTTTAGAACTATATTTGTTATATGAATATTCTCATGTGTTTAATTTCATTTTATATAATTTTATTAATACTTTATTTGTAATTAGATGGATGTTGATGTATAAATATAATCTAATGCATAATATGACCAATAGTAACTGCTCTATAACATCCTTTCAAAATAGATAAAATCATGGTTGCATCTGAAAATGATTGTTCCTGCAGACCAGTTTCATAAATGTTCTGTCCTTTTTATTGTTTTATTAAGTATTTATGTACATTGTGTGTTTGTTATGTAACAAGTATTTTTTTTAGCTATACTTTTCTCCTTCTACCTATCTTAACTTCCTCTGCTCAACTCCACCTGGCTATCCTGCTGCTGCCCATCCTTCTGCACTCCAAAAGGGTCCACCTTTGTCTCCTGTAGCTTGTCCCCCACAGCGGGGTGGTGGGGAGCCCCCAACTCACCCACTCAAATGGATTCAGATCAGGTGCACCCCCAGGACCAGAGATCATGCACGGCCATCAAGCCACATGACAAGGTGCTGCATTTCCTCTTCTCTTTTTCTGCCTGAGCCAGCAGGCATGCAGTGATGCTGATGGAGGAGAGCCCGCATGCATCTGCATGCACTCCCCCCTGGCTCTTCCCCAACTCTCCACAGAGCATAGTATGCATTCTATCCCCCAGTCACCACCAGGGTGCAATCATAATAATAATAATAATTCTTTATTTATAATGCATCTTTCATAACCAAGGTGCATAACAATAAAACCAATTTAAAACATATAAAACAAAACAAAAACAAATATCAGCACAGTTAAAAATACATACTTGTCAGTCAACACCATCATTAAATGCTTTATCCCACAAAAACATTTTTAAAATGGGGTAGAGAATTCCAAAGGGTTGGGGCCACAAACATAAATGCCCGGGCTCCCATAGATTTTAAAATTACCCTCAGAATCTCTAGCAACCCCTCGTTGGCCGAGCAGAGTGGTAGCTCAGAGAGGTAAAGAATCAGAAGATCTTTCAGGTAGTCAGGACCCAGTCCATGTAGGGCTTTACATGTCATGTGCTGAGTGTCATGTACCCCTCACCTGGACAGGAAAAGCAGTCCACTTGACAATCATTCCCTCTCGTCCCAACCCGAGGGACCTGTGATTATTCCCGAACACCATTTGGCAGTGTGCCATGAAGTGCAGGTGACCAGTGCCTAGCCCTTGGTGCCACAGGGCTGGCCCACTATGTATAAATTTTAATGTAATTTGTAATACTTATTATGTGCAAATGGGCAGTAATGATCATCTTCCTTACAAGTGTAAAAAGTATAAATGAAATTAAATGTTATAAATGTATTGTAATGGTCATATGACCAATCAATTAACTGAATTGAGATATCACCTTAAATAAGACACTCCTCTTTCCCTCTGTCATTCTCTTCATCCCTGCACAACTTCTTTTCTCCCAACTGCTCCTGCTTCTAATGTTCTCCCACCTTCCACTCACTACCATTCCTTTACTTTGTTTAAGCTGAAAATAACCCTACTTAAAAGCACTTCTAACTAGATGCAAATTGATGCTGAGTATGTAATGTATATGTACATCAAGTATACAAGTGTCATGTTTGTTTTGTTCTCCTACTCTTTTATCCCAAGGCTGTTGATAATCCCTTGCTTGTATTAACTAATTGTTAGCACTTCATCTGTGTTCTCCAGTTTGTAGCTATATAGTATTATAATATATTGTCCTTGCCATTATATTGCACGCTATGTTGTTACTCCCATCCCTTCTCCATCAGGATGCTCCAGAAGATGAGCAACTTGTTTGTTCAGTGTACCTTCCTGATGTAACTTTGAAATAAATAAATAAATAAAATAACATTTGCAGTATTTCTGGATAATTGGAGTAGATAGCATGCTATGATTTGCTCTGAATTAGGAGGACTGACCAATCAGAGCTTTAAGGTAGGAAAGACACAAGAAATTAGTATAATAAGTTCTTGTACATAGAGTATAGTAGAGACAAATTAGGTATATTAGGAGGAGGTGTGAGAAGAAGTTTCAGGTTAAGGAGTACACATTGGTAGTTCTGAAGGAGAAATGAACTGAGCTAACATCTGAATATGCTGGCAGACAACTTCTGTCATACACTGTTAGAGGTATATTACTTCAGAGTTTGGAGCTACCTAGGAGAAAGCCTGCTCCGTATTTAGTCCTAGATCTGGGGATAGTCAGCTGTTTGACTCTGGGGATCTTAATGTGTAAGTGGTTGGCATTTGGTATTTGGTGTAGGTAGGAAACAAGATGGTGAGTGCCCAGTTCTGAATTATATTGAACAACATTACCTAGGGTGAGATCCATGAGAACTTAGGAGAGAACCAGTCAAGCTGACAATGAAGTTGGAGGAAGTGGGTACATCAGTTGTACACAGAGGCAAAGAGGCAATAGTGTATAGCCCATGATCAATTTATGTAGTATGGAGATAGAAGTGTTGAGAAAGACAGGTAGTCCATAAGAAAGTTTTGGCAGAAGCAGTGCTGGTAGTAGTAAAAATGTTTATTTTTATACTGGAAGAAAGATCTCTGGTTTCACATCACTGGGTTAATTACCCATTTTCAAGATGGTCCTGTTTTGTCATATTTATCTAAAATAATAACCAACTCCACTCACTTACATACAAAACATCATTATACAATAATAATCATATTACTTAATAACAGTTGTCCCAAACTGGTAGTCATTTCTATCACATTTTTAAAGTGCACATTTCAACTAGAACATCACAAGATATATACATTAAATCTAATATATTTGACTGATTATATAGCACCAATCAGGAGATTACTTGAACATATAGTTTAACAGGAAACGCAACAAAAAACCAACTCAGATAACATGCCACTGTTATTTAATTAAACTTCAATTTAACATCTGATTATATCTGAATATGTTGGCAGACAAGTTATCATTAGGTTGCTCTCACTATATTGATCTGGTGAATGAGAGAGCTTACTAGCTCAGTGACCCAGCCAAGGCTAGAGTTTGGCCCTTACAGACAGTGGATATGTGCTGCAAAATCAGGAAGTCTATGGTGATACTGAGGTAACTGAAAATGACTGATTCAAGATCGGACCATTATCACAGATCACTGAGAGGGTGCTTTGGTTTCTTAGCTGTGAGTGAGCAAATGGCACAGCTGTGACACAGCAGTTCGATATTACAGTAGTTTATTGGTGGTGAACCAGACTGAACTGTTTGAGATTGGTGGCTAGACCATAGTTGATGTGTTACATCAGTGCATGGCCAATAACACAAGATCATCTGCAGAGAAAGGTGCTATGCATGAAACGATGAATGAGTTGATATACCTAAATAAGGCCCAAGGATCAAAGCCCTGAGGATGCAGTGATGGTAGGAGGTAGTCAGAGAAAATGTGATCTTAACCCATTGAACTATTTGATAGGTAACTGGTAAACCAGGGAAGTGGTGGTGATCCCAGTAGTGTAGTATACTGACTAGATAGGATCCAACATATCAAAGGCTTAGTTAGGTCTGTAAACACTGCATCTACAGTATGCATTCCCTTTGTCTAGGAAGGTGTAGATGGTGTTGATTAAGGTTGATAAGGGGTTGCAGTGTTGTGGTGTTTCCATAATCTGTGCAGAGCTGGAGAAAGCAGATTATGGTTTTCAAGACAGAACTGATTGCATACATTTTCCCTGAACTTTGTACACTGGTAATAAAACAATTGGCCTGTAATTGTATAGCAGTTTTTATTTCCCTTCTTGAATAGGGACAAACATTTTCTAGTAGGGATGGAATTGGTGCAGAGGAGGGTAGATAATTTGGCTAAGGGAGTGGCCAATTCATGTGTCAAAATTTGATGGGTTTGAGCTTTAGTATCTGGACATCTGATTTGGATTCTGAGATCTTCTTGAAGTTTAAGTACTTCTGTAGGGGTGACCTGTTTAAATAGGAAGAGGTGTTGGTCTTCAGTCAGGGGAGGTTGGACCACTTTGAACCAGATTTAGAGTTTAATGGTTTAGGATAGATCTTTATATAATCACCTGACTGGTAAAATGGGAAATATTGTCACTAGCTGCTGGCCAGTCTTATTAAGTGTCTTTACCCTAGCGCCACACAAGGAGTAAACCTGGAATTTCCTTTAGCAGAGGTCCTAATCTAAAAGGCAATCTGGTATCTAGCTAGTCCTCTCGGACTGTTACAAGTCCCAGTACATGGCTTCCTATGAAGCCACCAGGCATGTATAAATGAGGGAACCGCAATGTGTGTAACCACTGCCAACAAGGAAGAGTGTTCCAAATTCAGATATGCAAAAGAAAGGTCCATATTTGCCAGTTCATTTCTTGCACAACAGCCTTTATAATTCATCCCATATTGTGTAGTTATGGAAAACTTTGTTTTTTAGACAGTTGAGACAACAAATCTGAGAACACATTAATGAGGTCAAGAGTGTTAATGTGGAAAACCTACAAGCAAATATTTTTATTTGATTACAGTAGTTATCCAAGTAGGCTTAAATGCATGGACTTAGAACAGGTCTGGGTTGATAAGAGAGGGACCATTGCAATGGAAAGTTACTGGATTTTCTTCACAAGACTTACAAACAGAGGGCTTGAATTCTGGTTTTGATTTGTATCCTTATCTGCATTTTGTATCTGCAATGCCCATCCTAAATCCATCCCCCCCTTGCCCAGGTGGTATTAAGGAGCAGTGTATGTCTCAGTAGCTTATTTTACTGTGATAGTAACTCGATTATATTGAACTCCAATTGTAATTTAAAATCTCAGCTGGAATTTGGTATGAAAGATTCCCATCTTTTAATCTACATTCCCTTTCACCCTCTTTTACTACCTAATATTTTTGGGATCAGTTTAGAATTAGGATTATATCTTTTTGTTTCTGGCTGTTATGTAAGTTGCTTATAACTACAGCCATTCTATTCTTTTCACAGCTGGAGTTATTTGGAAAGCACCGGTACTTCCTGCTTTACCACAGAAATCTGGAATTTCAGTTGTGATGTGCACAACTGTGGCTAGATCCTGACTCTGATTTGCTTTTCCGCTTTCTTTAAACTGCTTTGCTGCATTTTCATTTTGTGCACAGGCATAGCTAATATTAATGGATAAAAAACATATGAAATGATGAACTCATGCCTTTGTTTATTATGATATTTGAAATGATAAAGTATTGCATATGCTTCAGATGTTTTTTTACATTTGTCTACTTGTTCTTAAATATGTGATTTTCACTTTAAGATTATTTTTATGTATTAGGTGGTGACAGATGTTATTGATGGAAGTCCTTAATGTGTTTGTATACATGCAAATCCTCACTATGGTGATGCCAAACCATGATGTCACAGGACTGTATTTAAGGACATCATCTTCTCCAGGTTACCACATCCTGAGGAAGCTCAAAGGAGTGAAGTGCCAGTGCACCTGGTATTTGGTAAGTGGCCAGCTAGATTGTTTGGGTTCTTAAGTGTGAGTGGATTGCGAACTGGCTAAGTGGCAGACAACAGTGGCTGGTGGTGAAGGCGCTATCAGCACCCAGAATGATCATGATGGTGGATCCTCAGGGATGACTTCCTGTATCCATTGATTTAATATTTTAGACATTGTGATAGGAGTTAGGAGTAATTTGAGCTCTCGCTGGATGACCCAAACTAGGTGCAAGAGGGACAGTGAAGAGGGAAGAAGGACACTCCAGGAAGACCTAGAAAACTAGAACAGTGGTCAGTCACATGGCAGCTGGTGTTTAATGTTAGGAAGTGCAGTGTACTTCACTTGAGAGTTAGGAATCCAAGGTACAGCTAAAAATTGGTTTGGGGTAAAGTTAAAAGTTGCAGAGGAAAAAAGTTCTAGGAGCAGTGATCACTGGTAAAATGAATTATTCAGGACAATGCAGGAAAGCAGCAGCTAAGGCAAACAATGTTGCGATGCATTGCTAGGGGGATTACTTTGAGAAGGAAGGAGATAATGTAATTCTGCTACTGTACAAATACTTGGTGAGGCCACACTTGGAGTACTGTATGCAGTTCTGGTGCCCTTACTTAAAGAAAGACATTATGCTCCTGGAGAATGTCCATAGGAGGGCATCTAAGATGATTCTTGGAATGGGGGATAAGCTCAATGCGGAGAGAATTAGGGAGCTAAACATGTACTGTACTCCTTGGAAGACAAAAGGGACAGAGGGGACATGACTGAGACCTTTAAATACTTGGTAAGGTATTCATAGAGTAAACACAGAGGAGGTGTTCAGACTGAAGGGGAAGGGACCACAAGGGGTCATAGCCTGAAACTGGTTGATGGTAAGCATAAAAGAGACCTGAGGAAGCATTACTTCATGGAAAGGGCAGAGATGCCTTGGAATGGGCTACCTGAGGACTTGGTATCAAGGGAATCAGTGGGATGTTTTAAGAAGGGATGAGACAAATATATGGACAGGGTACAGATACGGCAGGTAGAGACCAGAAGGACTCTGAATGGAAATCAGGAAAGGGATGGAAGGGAGAGGGAATGGGGGTCAGTAGCAGTTAAACTGTGAGCTGCATCTTGAGCAAACATGATGGACCTCAAGGCCTAATCTCATGGCATTTTCATATATCAGTATGTTCACAAGTATCAGATAAGGTCTGTGCAAAATTTAAATTCTACCAGTGGATTTTGTGTGAACCATGGAATTTTGCTGATTAATTCTCACAATGTTTATGAAATTTTACCTGTTGAGTTGCGATTTTGTGCTGTGAATCTCTCTGTTCGGTGTACTCAAATCGTGGAATATATTTCCACTGACCTGCATATTGATTCTTCCCTATTTTTCGCTGTTCCATGGAAATATATTCCGCAATTAAAGTATGCCAAACAGAGAATTCCACAGCTCAAACATTGCAAGAATTAATTTCTTGGAATTCTTATGTATAGTTACAGTACAGCAGTATGCTATGTAGTGGTGTCTAACATTCCACAATTAACGTGTTTCTGCATTCACATACTACTCACTGCATGACATCTGATTCAGTTGCATTCCCTTCTTTTTTTGCGTGTCATGTCAGGTGTTTAAAATCCCACCATTTGGCAATAACACTGGAAATACAAACTGCAGAATTTCTGAGAATGGTGGAATACATAAATCACCATTCAAATCAATTGGTAAGTTGGGAACTCATCAGAATTTGCCATTCAGAAATTTGCAGTTTTTGAAGGGTTGGGGATACCTTTGAGAGCCAGACAGTTAGTGTACTGTGTACTGTGGAGTAGTGTGGACTTACTTTTTCTGTTCCACAGGTGCTGTTCTTTTGTTTTGTGGAGGAAAAATGGATCAATGGCATCATCATCATCAGTGAACATTTTGGAGCATGGTGAAGGGGATCATGCAGGTCACAGTCAGCAGCAGCCACAGAAAGATCAGCCTGAGGTAGCTGAGCAGCACCAGCAAGAGGAGCACCAGTAGGCTGTTGAGACAGAGGTGGAAGGTTGCACCCCCATTTAGCAGTAAGGAGGTCACCCTCCTTATTAAGGAGTTGACCAAAAATGCAACAGACTTGTTTGGTCCTGAAAGGATGCCCTTTATGGAAAGGGAGCAACTGTGAAGCCAGATTAAGAGTTTAATGGATGGTGAGGTGGAAAACATCCCACATGCAATAAAATAGTGGAAACATAAGTGGGATGATCTCCAGTGCTGACAGCCAGAAGTGGTGGAGATTCTTGGTGGAGCACGAACAATGTGTGAGGGAAGTCTGAAGAAGAGGAAGAGAGAGGAGGGTCACGACACCAGTGAGTAACAGTATTACAATTTCAGTAATTCTGATTCATAATAGTTACTCAGTTATAGGTTACAAATAGAGTTTGATTCTCTTAATGTTACAACAATTAACAGGTGTTAAAGGAACACAAGCAGATTCTGCCACCAGTGAGGATGGACAACATCCACAGACTAGCAGCAGCACAACTGCAGAGGACAGTGTGGCAACTGTGTCTGGTAAGTTCATCTTTTTAATAAGCAATCATATAAATATGTAAGCATTAAACCATGGCAGAGCATGGTTCTACTGTGGAATTAAGCCATGGTTGGGATGGGTGGTTGTGTCACAAGGCTGCAGGCTGAGTGCCTCCAACCACTCAACCATGGATTAATTCCACAGTAGAACCATGCTCTGTCATGGTTGAATGTGTTTGTAACATAGCAAGCATTTAGAAAAAGAATAACATTTATGCCGTATATTACAAAATCAGAATATTGCTCTATAAGGGGAAACTGGTTAGACTAGATGGTCCTAGCCATCCTTTTCTGCTGTCATTTGCTATGTTTCTATGTTATTATGAGTTACAGGTAACTGCTAGGCCATGTTCCTCTCTGCAGTGCTAACTGTACCAACAATACACCCATTCAGTACTCAGTCTTGGTGTTAAGCTTCAACATATCTCAGACAGTAGGTCTTATTCAGTTTACTGCCAAATCGTACAGTGACATCATGTTGGTGCATACTCTCTAAAGAGACCTTACTGCCAAATAAAAATGTATAGTTATTTTAGAAGAAATTCATACTCCATCTTCTGGTGTGTACTTGAATTTACTGGTGCAGGATTAAATAAGGTCTCTGAGCCTGTTGTACAACAATATTTGTCTTAAGCTGGCTCCACAGTTTAAGAACTGCATCAAAAGCCTTATGAGGGTAGACTAAAGGAACTTAATATATACACCCTGGAAGAGAGAAGAGAGGGGTGATATGATAGAGACCTTTAAATACTTAATGGGGGTAAATAGTACAGGATGGAAATATTTTTCAGAAGAAAAGGTGCTCAAGAACAAGGGAGGGGACATACTATGAAGCTGGAGGGTGGTAGATTCCAGAGCGGTATGAAGTTCTTTCACAGCAAGAGAGGTGTACTCCTGGAATATCCATCCAATGGAGGTGGTGGTAGCAAAAACAGTGGTGGGTTTCAAGAAAGCATAGGAGAAGCATAAGGGAACCATAGTGGAAAGAAAGAGAAGGGAGAAAGTGCTGTAGATCCAGCACAGTCAACAGTAATAGTGTAGGTAGGGAGAAATAGGCAGAATGTATGGGCCAAGCATTCCTTATCTGCCATAAAATTGTATTTTTCTATAATAAATGAACTTATCGTTATTTTAATAAACTTTCTCACCTCAAGTATGAGAACAGCATAATCCCCTATGCATTTCTCCTTAATGGTTTTTAGTATACAATTTTCTAGTTTCAAATATAGAAAAATATGAGTGACCAACTTAGTCTTTTCAACTGCATCAATAAAAAGAACAGCATTACTGGTCACAGCTGACCATTACACCATGTGCAACCTCTAGTTATCGAACTATATATATTTTTTTAAATTTATACACCACTGAGTGAAAATCAACACCATAAACATTTAAAAACAAACTTACTATATGAAGCCACTGACATCTCTCTGGCCCATACTATGTTAAAGAGAAAACACCATAACCTTCAATAGACTTTTCCCTGGTACAGTAGCTTGTTTTCCCTTATTTTATGTACACAGTACTTTGCAGTGCAGCTTCCATGTCAGTGGTTCCAAATTTTCAAATGCAGTTTTCTTAAAAATTAGTAGATAAATTGTTCAGCAGCATGACACAGGCTTTTACCTGCCTGCCTGGCATTTCTGTAGTTTTTGTGATCATTGGCTATTGAAGCTGTATCCCATAATAGGGGTGCAATCACCTTGACAACCCCAAAAACATACCAGACTGAATTTGGAGCTGCATTAGAACATAGTACTACAATGTAAAAAAGGCACATAAATCCAGAACACCAGTCAACATTAATGTTGAATTAGCTTTTTATTGAAACAAGTTAGAATCCATAGACAGTGACCTTGGGGCTTATATTCCCCAGGGCTTCTGCCAAATGATTGGACATTTGTCAGGGGTGAACATACGGTGTACCTCTAATATTTATAAAAATATTATCAATAGCTGTATAATTAAAATTAAGCCGCTAAAGCAGAAGTAAGCACAATGTTGATAAAATGGACACAGTACCAGAAGGGGGGAGTGTGGAGGGATTGTGGGATAACAGATGGACCAGACACCAAACTTCAGGGTTAACACACAACCCCTGTTTGATGTTTATTCAAAATACTGGAAATAAGCTTCAACAATAGCCTATTCTTCTTCAGTACATCAGTTTGCAGCAATAGACTATGAAGGTCTTTTCTCTGCACTTAGCCAGCACCTACTGACACTGATCTCGGATCTGACCACTTTTCAGTGAAAACCCTTCATCCCTATGTGGGCCCAATTTGCTTGGGTAGTGGGGTCTCAAAAAGAAAAAAAAAAGTTATAGACAAATCACCTCAATGCAGAATCACTGAAAGAAGGGTTACCCTAAAGGGCATTAGCAACAAATCAAGTTTCAAAGAAATACAACATCATACATACTTCTATTATGCAAAGCATCATGTACATATGCAAATCACCATGACATTTCAGACTTGTTCAGTTTACAGCAATTTACATGCATTTTAAATAGCACAAGTAGCTTAATTTCTATAATAGTCATCTAGTACTTTTTACCATTATCAAAAACATCTATTGCCATGGTATTTTCAACATTTACAGGTTTCATAAAGATAAGGGCCGGGATATTCAGAAGGATTGCACATGGTGCAACACTGTTGCACCATGCACAACCCACTGATGCCCCCCGGCATGATATTCAAATGGGGATTGAGACTGGCACAAATCCTGATGTGCCAGAGCGCATCAGTAATGTATGCGGTGCAGGTGGCGGGGCATGCCCAGGCATACTCCGCACATCCCGATATTCAGCCTGGGATGTGCTGAGCCCATGCATGCACAACCCCTACCTGTGCTGCACACAGGTGAGCCAAAAGAAAAGGAGCAACAGCTGGCCACCCACAGGTGAGCTGCCATATTGCAGGGCACAACACAGCAGCTTCCACCTGTGGGTGGCCACCTGAGCTCAGGCTGCACCTTCATGGCAGTGCCCCCCATGCCCAATTGTGGGCATACATAGAAGAAGGATTGTCCTATATCCCTGTTGGTCCAGTGGACTGCTTGCAGCTCAATCACGGGCATAAGTCTGTTTAAAACATGTAACACTATCCCTGGTGGTCCAGTGGGACTGCTTGCAGCCCGATCATGGGCATAAGTCTGTTTAAAACATGTAACACTATCCCTGGTGATCCAGTGGACCACTCGCAGCCCGATCATGGGCATCTGTGAAAAATAATGCAACACCAATGCAACCCTGGTGGTCTAGCGGTATCCCTCCCACCCACCCACTGAGCCCACTGCCCTGCTCCCCCAGTCAGCGGGGGCAGCAGCTCCCCACTCACTTGCTGCCCCGCCGCCTACCACGACTGGCACCATACAGTAGGGCTGTCGCCCATTGGTCCACAGTATGAGCCAATGGGAGTGCAGTCCGTCTGATATTACAGTCCAGATATGTGAATGGATCCATCCACATATCTGAACTGTGTAGCGGTGGCGATGGCACGCCCATTGGCTCACGCCAGGACCAATGGGCAAACAGCCCCTACCATATGGTATCAGTCGGTGGCAGCTGCCACCCACCGCTGGACTGAGGGAGCGGGGTGATGAGGCCTAAAGAGCGGGTGGGGAGGGGAGTACCACTAGTCTACCAGGGTTTCATTGGTGTTGCATTATTTTTCACAGATGCCCACGATCGGGCTGCAATCCACTGGACCACCAGGGATAGTGTCTAATGTATAGGACAATTCTAATATTCTACATATGCCCACGATCGGGCAGTGAGGCACTTTGCCACGATGTGCAGTGGCCGTCAGTCCATGACGGCTGCAACCTGGCAGGGTTCCAGGCACAAGTCACTGGGGATCAGCGCACTTGCATGCAAATGGGTCCATAATGACATGCAGATGGCCCCATTTGTGCCTTGCATGCATTATGGCCCCATTTTCATGTGCACTTTTGAATATCACAGTTGTTGGGCCTAGCGCAACAGAACTTGCGCTAGCGCATCCCCCTGCTCCACTCTGGCCATTTGCACTAGCGCAGTGCCACTGCACCATGCACACTGCAGGTGGCCAGGGTGCGATATTCAATGCTGCTGTGCCATGGCACAGCTCTGTTGAATATCACCCTGTCAACGCCCCTGCACAGCCAAGTTGCACTGTGCCCAGACTTGCACCACAGCCTGGTGCAGTCTGAATATCCAGGCCAAGGTATATATACATCAAGGTATTTTATGACATAGTGCTATTACATACTAAATCCAACAACGATAAACACAACCTGTTTTACATACGCTTGGAGGTCACAACAATCACCTCCTTGTATGAGGAACTGAGAGGGAAAAGGAAAATTAAAGAGGACATTATAGCATAGTCAAGAAAGGGGAGGGAGGGGGTGCCCAAAGGTGGCCAACTTTCTGGACTAGGAATTGTAAAGGATAGAATAGACGAAGAAATAGAACTGTTGCAACAGATTTAAGAAAAGGTCAGTCCTCAAGAGTGGTAGGAATTCCCTGTCACAGGGAGTGCAACTGAAAATGAGGTAAAAAAGTGCCCAATTCCAATTTGAACATGGTACAGTAAAAATAATACATGAATGTTATGAGGGGGTACCATAGACCACCAGGGTAATAGGACATTTTCTGTTAAACAGATGCCCGCGATCGGGCAGCATTCGGTCCACTGGACCACCAGGGATATTCGATGGGGGGGTTTATTATAACGGACGCCCGCGATCGGGCAGAGAGCAGTCCACTGAACCACCAAGGATATTGGACAAGTACGTATATTGTGACAGATGCCTGCGATCGGGCAGAGAGCAGCCCACTGGACCACCAGGGATATAGGACGGGGACTTTCTTTGTAAACAAATGCCCGCAATCAGGCTGCAGGGGGTGTCGGTCCCCGATGACTGCTGCCTGGCAGGGTGCCAGGTGCAAGTCATTGGGAATCGGCACACCTGCATGCAAATGGAATGCAAATGGGTCCATAATGACATGCAAATGGCCCCATGTGCGCCTTGCATAAATTATGGCTCCATTTGCATGTCACCTTTTGAATATCGTAGGTGCTGTGAATGGCGCAATGGCACTTGTGCTAGCGCATCTCCATGCTCCACTCTGGCCACTTGTGCTGGCGCAGTGCCACTGCACCATGCACAATGGGGGTGGCCAGATTGCAATATTCAAAGCTGCTCAGCCATGGCGCAGCTCCTTTGAATATCGCCCAGGTCACACCCCTGCACAGCCAAGTTGAGCGGTGCCCAAGCTTGCACCATATCCGGGCCCATGTGTATGGCCTGGGTCATGCCTGAAAACGGTCCCTGGGATCAGTGCAGTCACCCAGTTATCAAAGTCATAAATAAATAAATAAATCAATAAATAAAAAGTATGCCATTATGAATGCTTTCAGTATTGAGATTCCTTTCTTTAAGAGCACCATTCATGCCTAAATGCAATATGCCCCCTCAGATCC
The DNA here is from genome assembly GCA_016271365.2 of Neoceratodus forsteri. NCBI lineage: Eukaryota > Metazoa > Chordata > Ceratodontiformes > Ceratodontidae > Neoceratodus > Neoceratodus forsteri. The sequence goes on from CM028130.1 coordinate 2,957,321, forward strand.
CAAAAGGTAACTTAACTGCCTCGGAGTTCTCCATTTAAAAAAATGTTCTTAAGCTGTCATTTTCTGAAGTGGAGGAATCATATATTTTTTATATGAGGTACAGACCCGCTGTTCATATCCACTGCCTGGTTTGCAGATATGACACATTGCTTTGCCCTATTCTGACATCACAATGTGTGGCTTGTGTGCACACTGTGGCATGCATCTGTGCTAACATATTGTTATTTAAGAGTAGGGAACAGCGTTATCGTGTGCATATAAAACAAGAACAGTAGTGAATCAGATTTGTGGGTCATCTCCTCGGAGACAAAAGTATGTTCCCTTTCTCTTGAAAATAGGGCACAAGAACATTTTATTTTTTAATTGGTGAAGTCAGAGATATGGGTAAGCATCCTTTGTTGATGTGAGCACCAGTGACATGAATGAGCTGCTGCTGTTTGGTTTCAGTTCATGATTCTCTTTACAGAGAATGGACTGCTACTCTGACTTTGGTATTACATCGCAGAGCTGTTGCTGTTTGCTCTGAATTATGATTACATTCACAGAACTGCTGCTGTTTGTTTCAGTTCATGATTCTTTTACAGAAAGTGGACTGCTGCTCTGACTTTGGGATTACATCACAGAACTGCTGCTGTTTGGTTTCAGTTCATGATTCTTTTTACAGAGAGTGGACTGCTGCTCTGACTTTGGGATTACATAACAGAACTGCTGCTGTTTGGTTTCAGTTCATGATTCTCTTTACAGAGAGTGGACTCCTGTTCTGACTTTGGGATTACATAACAGAGTTGCTGCTGTTTGGTTTCAATTCATGATTCTTTTTGCAGAGAGTGGACTGCTGCTCTGACTTTGGGATTACATCGCAGAGCTGCTGCTGACTGCTGCTCTGACTTTGGGATTACATGACAGAGCTGCTGCTGTTTGGTTTCAATTCATGATTCTCTTTACAGAGAGTGGACTGCTGCTCTGACTTTGGTATTAAATAACAGAGCTGCTGCTGTTTGGTTTCAATTCATGATTCTCTTTACAGAGAGTGGACTGCTGCTCTGACTTTGGGATTACATCGCAGAGCTGCTGCTGTTTGGTTTCAATTCATGATTCTCTTTGCAGAGAGTGGACTGCTGCTCTGACTTTAGGATTACATCGCAGAGCTGCTGCTGACTGCTGCTCTGACTTTGGTATTACATAACAGAGCTGCTGCTATTTGGTTTCAATTCATGATTCTCTTTACAGAGAGTGGACTGCTGCTCTGACTTTGGTATTACATCGCAGAGCTGCTGCTGTTTGGTTTCAATTCATGATTCTCTTTACAGAGAGTGGACTGCTGCTCTGACTTTGGTATTACATAACAGAGCTGCTGCTGTTTGGTTTCAATTCATGATTCTCTTTACAGAGAGTGGACTGCTGCTCTGACTTTGGTATTACATCACAGAGCTGCTGCTGTTTGGTTTCAATTCATGATTCTCTTTACAGAGAGTGGACTGCTACTCTGACTTTAGGATTACATCGCAGAGCTGCTGCTGACTGCTGCTCTGACTTTGGGATTACATCGCAGAGCTGCTGCTGTTTGGTTTCAATTCATGATTCTCTTTACAGAGAGTGGACTGCTTCTCTGACTTTGGTATTACATAACAGAGCTGCTGCTGTTCGGTTTCAGTTCAGGAGCCAAACTGGACTGATTGACTCTGTCTCAAGAGACAGAGTCTGGTAGACCCCAACCTACCCTCCTCCATCCCTACCTCCCCAAGCTTATCAGCCTTTATAGGGGAGGTGCTGGATCAGGATTCGTAGTCATTAGGTGTTGGATCAGTATTGGTAGTTGGTACACTTTGGATCAACCTCGGGGCTGATTAAACATTCCAGACCAGTTTAAAGGGAGGACAAGGGGCAAAAAATATCATGGTTAGCCCTAGTAATGGGGAACATCCCAGGGGATAGGACAGGCAGTAAGAAGCAGGGGCAGGATGGAAGGTTGATAGGGGGTCAGGTAGGGGCATGGGAAGAGTAGTAGGCTGCAACAACTGTGGGGCAGCTATATTTTTAGGGGTCGCATGGAGAGCAGGGAGATGCCTGGTGTACAGGCAACTTAAGCAGCTTGAGGAAGAGATTAGGTGGTTAAGGGGGGGAGATAAAATGAGGGAAAGGTACAGATTAGTGGATCAATCCAGGACTGAGGGCACATGGGAGTTCCCCAGAAGATTGCAGGCAACCCAGGCCAATGGGGGTGAGGGAGGAAGGGCTAAATGGACCAATATTGCCACCTCAGGAATGACTGGGTACAGATAAGGGGAGTGGAGGTTAACAGGGAATAGGGACAGGAAAGGCCCCAGTGCAGGCAGCAAATGTGGGCCTCTCAATAGTATGCCAGGGATGACTCAGTGCAGGGAGGAGGTGTCACACAGCAGGTTCTCAGTGCTGGCTACACTGGAGAAGATGAAGCAGGAGGCCATCATAGATACAGATGATGAGAAAAAGATCACCCACAACCCAGAGGGCCTTGGTGGGGTGACTAAAGGGGGCAGGACTTCAAAGGGTAAGGATAAGGGGTGGGAGCAAGGAGACTGGACAGGGGACAGTACCTAAGGAGGGGAAGAGGGCAGGTATGAGGAGATGAGGGGAGGGATGCATTGAGGAAGTGGCAGGAGGAACCCAGTGGAAAGGGCTGGTAAAATCAGGGGGAAAAGGGATTACTGGGTTGAGATGGGGTGGAAGGGGGAACAGCGGCAATGCATTTGGGAACAGAAGACCTGGTAGGAGGGGCTAAGGGATGGAGAAGGTGAGCAGAACAAGGAAACAAGGGTGGGATCCTAGTGCTGGGGGATTCTGTTCTGAAGAGGATCTGATGAGGGAGCAAGGAGGAGAGGCATTGTCAAATATGGGCGGAGGCCATGCCAGGCATGAGAGTGGAATGGGTGGGGCAATCCATCCTGAAGTATGATAGGAGGGGTAGGGAGAAACCTCACATCATTCTGCATTTGGAAACTAATGAGCTAGCTGGTAATACAGTAGATGTCGTCTGAGGGAGGTTCGAGGAGCTGTGGCTGATTTGTTAGGAGGCAAGAAGATCAGTAACCTTCTCAGAGGTGCTTCCTGTACCGAGAGCAAAGACCACAAGGAAGCTGAGGATAGAGGAATTTAACATGTAGCTTAGGGAATGGGGTCTATCCAAAGGGTATGGGCTGATGGGATGCAGGGAAAGGACTTGGGAGGTCAGGGATCTCTACGCCACGGACATGGTTCAGTTAAGTTGGGTAGGGAAGGAGGGTCCTGAAACAGAAACTGGAGGAATACTTAGCAAACAATGAGAATTTAAACTAGTAGTGGGGGTGGCAAGTGGACAGGAGTCCAGCAGGATCTTCAGGCAGGGAAGTTGAATGAGCTCACCCCCATGCTGGCAGCAGGGAACTTAGGGAGAGGATAGGAGAAGATGCTAAAAAGGGAGAGTAGTTAGGGAAAGGGGGAAGAAAGTGGATTGGAGGGTAGTAACCCTGAATGCTTGGAGTCAAGTGAACAAAACTGCAGAGTTACATGCTCTCATGGTGGTTGGGGGCAGGATACAGGAGGGATTGAGGGCACTGAGGGGGGGCAGACACTGGGGCCAGATGGCATACACCCCATGGTGCTAAAGGAGCTAGCAGATGTCCTGGCAGAACTCCTGGCAGACCTGTTCAATGCCTCCCTGGATTCAGGAAGTGTACTGCAGGACTGGAGGATAGTACACGTGGTGTTCCTCTACAAGAGCAGCCCCAAGGATAAGCTGATTAGACCACATCAGGACTACTGCATGCAGTTCTGGTGGCTGTACCTGAAGAAAGACATTAGGTTACTGGAGGCGGTGCAGTGCAGGGCAACAAAAATTATCCAGGGGCTAAGGGACTTGACCTATGAGAACAGACTAAGGGATTTGAACATGTACTCCCTGCAGGAGAGGAGGAATGGGGGGGCATGATTGAAACCTTCAAGTACATGAAGGGAATAAATAAGATGGACACAGGGGTGCTTTTCCAGTTAAGGAGAGGGAGGGACACCTGAAAGAACAAGCTGAGATTGGAGAGGGAGATGTTCAGGATGGAAACAAGGGAAATCTTTTTTACAGAGAGGGTGGCGTCAGGGTGGAACACATTACCAGAGGAAGTGGTAGTGTGTAATACAGTGGGCTGCTTTAAAAGGGGATGGGACAGAGTAAGGGTGAGGGTCCTCAGAAGGAGGGAAAGGGGGGAAGGAGGGGCAGCTGCAGAATAAGGGCTGCTAGCTGCAAAATTGAGCAGACTTGATAGACCAAAAGACCGTTACCTGCTGGCAAGTTCATATGTCTGTATGAAAGGTGCTCTTTATATAGTTCAACTTCAAACTGTTGGTTCTGAAAACTTTTTTAATAATTTCATCAATGGATTCCCTGTTTCCCAGAACTTATATTATCATTGAGTTAATCACCATCTGTGCTGTGCATCTCTCCACTGTGAATGAACTAGTATTTACTCCCCCCTCCCTTCGGGTTTACTACTCAGCTGTGGTGCATGACCCCACCTCTTCAGTGAATACTGAACAGAAAAATGTGTTCAATATTTCCATCTTTTACAGGTAACCCTCATGGCACTCCCCTGCATCCCCTCTAATTCTTACAATCATCCCATTACCCTTATTTAGCTGATGTACCTAAAGAATGTCTTGTCTCCTTTCTTCACCATCTGTTGAGGCATAACAGTGGTTAAACTGAGGATCTGTCTATTCTTGAACAGAACCATCATGCAATCACCAGCAACAACATGTCTTTGGGAATGTATCAACATCTATAGATAGATAGATAAATAGATAGACAGAGATAGATAGATAGATAGATAGATAGATAGATAGATAGATAGATAGGTGTGTGTGTGTGTGTGTGTGTGTGTGTGTGCGTGTGTGTGTATATATATACACACACAGTATATATCTATTTATATGTGGCAGAACGGCATTCTGCCAGTCCAATAACCCCGGTGGAGGGATGGCTTTCCTATCTTCTTTTTCCTACTGAAATCTGTTGTGCAACAGTATCTTCTATATACTATACTTTACCTTTTGTTTTGTTTTTTACCAGGAGAGACAGACTAAGCTGAAAGCTTGTTTACAGGTGTGACCTGGGAGCACAAGAAAGTCAAGTGACTTGATTAGGGTTACACAGCATGCAAGTAGGGGCTGTGGGATTCAAACCCAGGTCTCTAGGTTTGCAGCTCAGCACCTTAAGCCACTGCACTATAATGCCTCCTTTTTCTGCCCCTGGCATAGCTTGGCCACCTACATCAGTCTTTTCTATCTCTCACTAAACTTTTTCCATACTACTTTTATTTCTTATTTCCATGTTTCTATCTCTCACCAAGAACTCCAGGCTAAGGCCAGCTGGCAAGAATGAAATAACATTTTATTTATTTATTTTTTATTTATTTAAACAGCAGTTTGGAAAACCTTTGATCCATAGGCTCATTTACAAAGGTACCTTGTCACAGTAAGACAAACCAAAATACACAGTATAGCAGTACAACACATAAGTATAACAGTAAATTAAGACATAGATACAAACAAGCTGGTACAGGTAGGATGGATGCAAACAATACCAGAGTTATGTCGTCCTTTGCAGCATAGTAATAAGCTTTGTCATAAGTATTGAGTACGGCTTTGACTAGCGGCAGTTACAGCATCGGGTGTTAATAAGGTGGTTACGTAAGGAAGTTTTGAAGCACGATATAGTTGGAGCTTCGGAGATGGAGGGGGGCAGTGTGTTGAACCAGGAGGGGGCCCTAAAGCTGAAGGCTCTTTGGCCGTGAGAGGTCCTAGCTCTAGGGATAACAAGAGAGGTTTTCCCAGAGGTCCGAGTATGAACTAGTGGGACAGAGCGGCGTATGGTGGTGGTCATTCCTGGTGGGGAAAGCCCAAGGAGGGTCTTTTTTGTAAGGGTACAGGTAAGATATTTGAGGCGCTTCGTCAGATCAAGTACCAGCGCTTTAGCATACAGTAGACAGGTGTGTGTCATCCCAGGTGCTCCAGTAATTAACCTGCAGGCCTTATTCAGAGAAGAGAATTTTATGGAGGCGGTCTGATCAGCAGCATCATACACCGGCAGTCATAGTCCACTAGGGACAGGATAGAGGAGGTGACTGCGTGAGTCGAAGAGCCTCCGGGGAGGCAGTGTTTATACCGATGTAAGATGCCCAATCGGATATTACTGGCAGTGGCTAGGCAGCGATGTGTCCATGGAAGGAGAGAGAGGGTCAAAATGGATCCCTAGGTATTTATAAGGAGCAAACTTGTTTGAGTGGGAATGAGGACCCAGAGTGAATGAGGAGTTTGAAGTTGCAGGACTTGTTTTGGGGATGAGTGAAGAACATGGTTTTTGTTTTTCTAAGATTTATCACCAATCTATGTTCCTTGAACCAGCCCTCGGCTTCAGTGAAGGACTTCTGCAGCGAGTCCTGGAGGGCAGTAGGATTACGATTTGAGGCAAAGATGACTGCATCATCAGCGTACAATAGAATGTTCCCTGAGCAAGAGCGTGGAAGGGTGTTAAGGTAAAGGGAGAATAGTAAGGGACCCAGAATGGAGCCCTGGGGAACCCCAGAAAAGATGGGACAGATGTCTGAGTAGGTCCCATTAATTTTTACACGCTGTGAGCAGTCAGACATGCATTTATGGCATTTAATGCCAAAATATATAAAGTGCCTTTAAATAAGTAAGGTGCTGGTTGAATAAAGTGCATTTGTGTTGAAATAAAGTGCATAGAATAAAGTGCATTTTGTACATATAAAGTGCTACAGTGCTTAATTTTATTTATTTATTTATTTAAATCTTTAGTAACCAGGAAAGTGCACTGATCCACATACCTCTCAACTGTCCCTGATTTTCAGGGATGTCCCTGATTTTGCCTCAAAATTTTACTCTGTCCCTCCTAAAAATTGTGTTTCCATGACCAAACAGTGAGGGTTGTAAACACAAAATAATGTCAGACATTAAAGTTACACACTTGTTCTTCCTTAGAAAATGTATTTTACACTAAGCCCCTTATTCTAGCAGCTTTCTGAATGGATATCATCAATTTTAAAGATGTGTCCCTGATTTTGGTCCTTTGTCCCTGATTTTTTTAAGCTTTGTCCCTGATTTATGAGGTAGGAGGTTGAGAGGTATGCTGATCCAGGGGACCATTTTCAGGCTTGCCCTGAGCCACACTAGCGGCAGTTAGAGGTAGTGGTATGTAATACAATAATGCAAAACAAAATGGTTATATTAAATGCATGCTGAAAATAGAAAATAGAGTTAAAAATCTACGTTTTGACCTTAGGTCTTCTTCAGGAAATATCTAAAAGAGAAAAAAAAACAAGTTAGTGTAATACAATAAGTACAAGCCATGTGGATAGGCACACATCGTTGGTGCACAAAGTGGAAATACAGACAACACTGGTGAACAAAGAAACTAACATAGGAAATAAAACGAATGAGAGCCTGAACAAAACAAACAGTTTGTACATCATGGTAAGCAACAATCATTATACAGTTATTTACAAAGGATAAGTGCAAATTAATGCATGATCTAAAAAAAAAAACATACAAGACAATAGCCAGGTGAAAGAGCCTGAGAAGCAAGTAGTGAGGGATGTAAGAAAGGAGTCCAAAGAAATGAGAGAGGGCAGGGGAGGCCAAAGCAGCCCAAAAGTAAAAAGTCAGAAAGGTAGGGGTGAGGGTATCCAAGCTAGCAATGGCATGTGACCTCATCAAGCAGTCAGGATTTGAGATGAGCAGATGGGCATGGGGATTTTGTTCCACAGAGTAGGAGCTACAGATAATGCTCCACTACCCATAATAGTTGTATTTATAAGCTAAGGAGCCTATGCCAGTCTATGTATATATGGTGCATGAACACCCAATTTAAGGTGCTAGAGAAATAAATGAATAAAAAATGTTTGAAATGCCAGTTAAAAAGAGATGTCCACTTGGATAGGTGGAATATAAGTGTTATGGAGTGGCATTATGTCTCCCTTGTTAAAATTATTTTGCTGCCACTCCATTGTTAAATAGCTGCCAAAGAAATCCTGCATCGAGGCAGGAACTGTTTGAACCGAGTGGCAAACTTTAACTTTTACTTTTGCTGCCACTCGATATATGTGTAAATAATTACTGATGCCACTGTATTATTAGGACTCTCAGCTGCAGGCTTTATATAAAATATGCTGTAGAATTGTGCCAGCTAGCCATGATGGAGTCCATGGCATGTGTGCAGCCAGTCCAGGCTGCTAGAGCGGTAGACCTCCCCCAGTAGTCTATGTGCTCTGAAAAACAAGCACTTGAAAGCTATACAGAGCCTTAAAGCAGAGTGGTTAGATAACGATTGTCTAGCAGTCTGCCGTTCTGCTACAACATAGAAAACAAATTATTTAAAGGGACAAGAATGTCCCTATGTATGTGGAAATGCTATACAGTTGAAGTAGCCCTCAAAATAAGGAGAGGTCTGCAAGATAAACTAAACACAATAAAGAAATTAAACAAATCAAAGAGTAAAAAGACACTGCAGGTCTCTAAGCAAGCAATAATACCCGACAGGGTGGGCGGTATTGGGCAATACCGGACCGCCCAGGGGCATAATGAGGCCCGACGCCACAGGCAGAGGGCCTTATAGCCCCTGGAAGGTCCAGTAGTGCCCATACTGCCCACCCTGGAGGGTATTATTGCGCTTAGAAAATGGGCATGTTAGAACAAAAACAAGTTTAGTAAAAAATTAGTCTAATATATGTTTTGAAATAAAATAGTTCCCTCGGCTAATGCTATCCATTTACAGCCTCTGTAATTTAAGCTCTTGGTCCTGGTTGTCATGGTTACTCTGCCCCCCCCAAGCAGAGCACAGAATCACCAGTAAACCTGCTAAGGCTAAGTGAACAAGCCTATTTTAAATTGGATGGATGGGAGAAATGTGTTCTGTGGTTTCCTTCTATCTTTTTTTTTGCCTGCCCCTGCTAGAGTTATGGTAGTAGCAAGAGACCGCGAGTGCGCTGAGAGGGACAAGGGAGCAGAGCATCGGGAGGCCGCCAGCAATCAGGTGCCAGTTGCTAGTTTCTAAAAAAAAAAATTAAACAAAATGACAAGGCAGGGAGTAGTGTGGAAGAAGGCTGAGAGGGCAGGCGGCCATATGATTTTTTTTTATTACCTTATCTTGCTGAGTTTTGAGAATTTACGTTATCGCTATTAGCTGTTGCTGAGTAACTCTTGCGTGGCAGGTGGACGGGGAAGCGGGTCGTGCAGACTGACAATCACCTCCTAAAGGAGCGTTATCTTAGTGCCAGCACTTTATCCCATAGCAAAAACAATGTTTCAGCAGCTAGACCCGCTCAAATTCCTCCTTCTGCAATAATTTACATTTTTTAAAGAGCCGTTTACAACTTCGCCTCTCACTGTCGACCCAGCCCCCACCCTGTGTTGGTGAAAGACCCAGATCTCCGTGTGAATGCTGGCAGGAGTACAAGATGTGGAGCTGAGGGAACAGTAAAATGTAAAATAAATGTAAGAAAACATTGAGTGGTATACAACCTACCTGCTCGTCCAGTCGCTCTAATTAGAGCTGACACAGTGAATGAATGAAAGACGGATTTGGGAGAATGGGGCAGCACATGGCCATGTATATACTATAGACTGCTGTTTTAATGCGTAGCTTCAGTTTGAAAGGGGGGGGTCAAGGTTAAAGAAAGACAGAAAAAAGTCATAAATGAGCCCAGTGAATTAGAGGATTGTGTATGATTTCAGAGTTGGCACTGAGTGTTGGGGACCAGTATTTCTCACTAAGCGAGGGGAAAAAAATGGCGGTTATTTGAAATTCAGCTGTGTGGTTTTGGCCAATCATCAAGCAGGATGGGCACAAAGATACTTGTATGGGTGAAGGGGCATTTGTGCTGGCACCTTTTATTTCCTGGGCATCTATTGAAAGTTAATGTACCCCCCTGGCAAGGGTACTAGCCAATCAGATGCCAGGAAATAAAAAGCCCATTTTCTAAAAGAGCATTGTTATGTATATATAGAACCCTGAGATAGAAAATAAAGGGCTAGTGTCTATACTATAACAATACGGCACATGTATAAATACAATAAATATTTGCACTGTTTGTATATACAGAAAATAAGGTGCTGACCTGTTAGCAGGACCGCAGGAAAGGAATTTCCTATAGAGGGACTTCCCATAAGTAAAACCTCATTATGTAATAGAGGAGGAGTTTCCCTATTTAGGGACAGTTCTAGAACTCAATGGATGTTATGTGAGGGACTATCCCATAAGTGGGAGAGCTATATAAGCCCTCCTCAAACACCAAGAGTCAGATTAGCTTCATAGCCAGTCTCACTTACCTGAAGGAAGGTAAGCAGAAGGACCTGTGCCTGAACAGGAATTTACCTTTAACAGCAGGAAAGCTGATGAATTGTTTTTTAGACACTGTACCTGATGTAAGGTGAAATAGCCTTGAGTTATTGTTTATTTTCTTGTTCCATTTGAACTGTTTTATTTATATTTTTTTTTTATTTTTGTATAAAATGAAACACGCTGTGTTGTACCCTGTTACTGTGTTAAGTGTTTTCTTTATACCCACATACCTGTGATAGTATACCACACCAGTAGTTGATAAATTGGGCAAAATAAATAATTCTGTTTTGGGATAAATGTTTATTTTCAATTAGAACACCATTTATATAACTTAGAACATATTATTTATACTTACAATCTTAAAATGGAACACGAGAACAAAGGGCCAGATAGGGGAATGGATTCACATGTTTGCCGCAAATCCGGCAATTATGGCAGCTTGCGTAATGGTCCTCTGCATCCTGGATCCTGCACCTTGATTCTGAGTATCGGACCTGGTCCAGGGTTCGTGTCCCGGACTAGTGGCACAAGTCCAGCAAATGGTGCAGCTCCCCAAGAATGCAGCAACCCACGGATGGTGGCAGCAGATGCCAATGCGGGTTGAGCCCATCAGCTGGATATGCTCCAAGCCACATGCCCAGAACCATGACCGATGGGGTCAGGGCTTCCCGAACACCGGTTGGACTACTGGGAGAGACTTCATGGACTATCAGAACCCCGCTTAACTCCGATCCCCAATCCCTTTCCTTGCCTCAAAATGCCAGTACTGTACAGAACCATTAAGGGCACCGCACATGCCCAGGCTAGCCCTGGTGAGTCTCAGTGGCCCCCAACCTGTGAGTGCAAGTCCTCAGCTTCTCCCCACAAAGAGTGCTGGCGGCACCGCCCACCTCTCACTACCACGCCAGCCATCACTGAACTCTCTATGGAACGCATAAAGTTCATATACTCATTCCTCAAATGACAGTGCTGTCATTCACTGAGCAAGTATATGAACGTGCATACTCCAGAGACAGCTCAGTTAGTGGCTGGCTGTGGAGGTGTGAGAGGTGGGCAGTGCCAGTCACCAACAGAGTAGTTGGTTGAGAGGGGAAGCAGGAGGCTTGCACAGACAGGTGGGGGGTCACTAGACCACCAATACTATATGGGGCATTTGGATGGGGTTGTAGCAGGTCCTGGATGGGATTTGGAGGTGGGGTGCAGGACATGGGCATTGGGGCTGGGAGGGTGTTCTGGATAGCCCATAAGGGCTTTTACCCTGGCACTATCAGGATCAGGGTTGGGGTCATGGTCCCACACTGGACTTTTTGGACAATACTGTGGGGACTGTGGGCATGTTGGGTGGGGTGGGGGCAGTGCTGTACACTAGGGAACAGGCCTGTTAGTGACCATAGTGGCCTCTTGGTTGTGTGGTAGCACTGGCTGCCCATTGGCAACCTCCCATGAATAGCAATGAACACTTACACCACCTTACAGATGGAGTAGGTGTTCTTTGACAGATTTTCAACAGAGATTGTTCTGAATCCTATTTGGGACCTTTCCTGCCACCCTTCCTGCATAGGGTAATGTTACATAAACCCCTTACACCATGTTGCAAGGGGTTTCTGGCACATTGGTCCATTTCGGGAACAGGCAGCCTGCAGCATGTTACAGGATGCCTTGTTGAATCCCAACATGATGCAATTCAGGACCCAAGTGCTACTTGCACCATTTTTTCCGGCGCAAGTTGTCTTGTGTCCTGAGTTGCCTTTTGTCAATCCAGCCCAGGGTACGCATAATGGAAAAAAGGCAGTTTTAAGCTACAGCTAGTAAAAACATTGGTGAAACACTGCAAATGGTGTGGTACATATTATACATACATACTGGATATAGTAGAAAACACATTTATTCATATATTATGAGTGGTAAGACTTTATAATTAACTTGTGGCTTTGCCGCCATGAGTTATGGTCTTACTCACTTATTGGTGGAGATAAACTTGTTGTTCCACCGCATCCCATTATGTAGTCTATCTCTCTCTCTCTATGTTTATATATATATATATATATATATACAATATGTAAATATATATATATATTTATATATATATTATATATATAATGTGCTAATGTGGCCAAAATTCTGCAAAGCAATTCACTGGAGCAATGCGGAATCCATACAGTAATCCATAATGCTAAGTGAGTATTTGCATCATAATGAGGAATGAGAATTCCATTGTTAATAATGACTTCACATTAGTCTGCCTTCCTCAACCACTTCTGCACCAATTTTAATGGAAAGTACATAGAAATCAATGCACTTTGCATCATTGCATCATGTTATTGAGCTCAAGGTGAATTTTGCAGTGATTCATGGGATTGCAGGTCACATGGCTCTAAATTGTTATGCACTGCCCGCTGTAGTCTGTGGTGAGTGTGTAGTGGTAGATGGAGACAGTTTCCTCTCAGAGCTTTGTATTTCAAGTCCTCCAAATGCTATTAAAAAGCTTTTGAGACATTTTTTTTGCTCAAAAATTTAGTACATTGATTGTAGGAAACCCTCCTGTGCTCATATCATTGAGTGTTTATTGTTTTGTGTGATTTTGAATGTTAATTTAGAACATTCAGTCTGTGTACTGACAGACACTTGAACTGTACTTTGGGAGGGGCGATCTCTGCTAGAGGTAGGTTAAAACTGGTAGAAAAAGGCAGTCTTTCTGTTTTGTTATGTCTTTCTTTTACTGTGTTAATGTACCACACAGTAATATTTTCTGTAATTTTGACTTTTGTTGATTGTTGTGGTGCAGTAGTGCATAATTTCAGTTTGTTTAAAAATATTTGGTTATATTACTGAAGTTTTCAATTTGCTACACGTTACATTTGTATGCGTGTGTGAGTGTGGTGTGCGATGCATGCCATCAAATCAGATACATTTATTGTTGTTGCTAGAGTACTTGCAGTAGTGGAACCTGCTATCCACCACACCTGCATGATACTTTGACATTGTGTACTGCTCTATGGTATCTTGGTTTTGGCTATTATAGAAAGTGCACTGTAACCGCCTCTCACAACTGGTAAAAGGTATTTTTTCCAGATTGATTGTGTCTTGTGAGCACTGATTATGGTGTTGTGACTTTGCTTCTGCATCTCTTCTTGATTATGCAGTACAATCTTATATGTCTGTTATTTTGCATCTGTTTAGTGCCCAGTCTCCATCTGCAAGTCATAGTTGTTTTTTTTTGGCTTCACATTCCCCGCCCAAACTGAAAGTTCAAAAACTAAATTTGTCCACATTTCTTAGTGATCCCCAAAATGTCTGTGAAGAGACTGTGCTAGAAGTTGTTTCTGGCTATGGCACTGCTGCCAGTGGCAAGATTGCCCATGGGTAGTACTATGCAGAAGTGCATAGCTGATGTTAGTAAAGGATTTCTCCATCAATGCTTTTTTATAGTGCAATCTGTAGCTTCTCTCATAGTTGGAGAAGATGATGTTGTCCTAGCTGGTGGTGTTAGTAGTTTCGCTGGCATTAGTATTACAGCCTCCATGTTCCACTTTGACCAGTTATCGATTTCAAAAAATATAGTGAGTCTAAAGTTGTGACTGAAAGTGGATGTCATACTCTATTAACATCCTTATGCTAGTTGAACATGATTCTGATCCTGGCAACTGATAACTCACAATGTCACACTTCTTCCAGTGCTATTGAGGTCATGCTCTTGCCATCCATTTATTTGGTGTGCGAAAATATCGGGTGATGATGATGATGATGATGCTGTGGTTGGAACGTGTTCTCCACATGACAGCATCCAAGCTGCAAATGTGGATGCAGATGATGTTGATATGAATATAATGATGTCAGGTGACCCTGTTGGAAACCAGAAAAAGAAAATCAAGGTGGCTGTGTCTTGGTCTGTTGGCATTAAACCTCCTCAAAAAGTTGTGATTTAGTTGTTCCGTTGATGATAATGATGATGACCCAGTAATAATCATGTGTAGCTGGTGGCTGGTTGAGTCCAAGTGTCCAGTCTGAAAACTCAGCACATCCATTTCAGGGTTAAAAACAGACACCATATGGCATCAGGGACATGGTAAAGTAGATCAACCTTGTTTGGGATATTTTTGTCCAAGATGCAAATAGAGTCAATTGGAACTAGCTTGCATGTGTGTGGAGTCGAGGGGAGTCATTTGCTATGGGGGGCTGGTATACATTTAAGAATAGGCACATGGCACTGTGAACTGCACTAGATGGCAGCTAATGCCATAGCGGGCATTCACCCTCATCACCACCTACTCAATATTATCCTCCATGAGGGTAAGACCAAGAGGTCGTCTGCAGTAGTGATGAATCAACACTTGAGGATTTCATGATGAGGGGAGGGTTGTGATTTAGAAATCTTGTCATGGTGGTCAGAGTAGCAGTGGTGGTGGTGGTGAATGTGTATGTCTAGTGCAAGTGGTACATCAACTCTGTACAAAACAGGGAAAATAACTTATTTGGACTTGTACCTGTGCACCTCTCTTATCACATGCCGGGTTCCACCTCGCCATTCACAGAGCCTCAGCCATTCATCACACCCAGAGCAAAATGTGTGTTGCCTCATTGAGAGTGTTTTTGCTCATAACCTCCTGCCTGCCTACTTGAACCATGCCATTTACACTTGTAAGTCGTGATGTGTGGGCTGCCTGGAACTTACTCTCTTAAAGTGAATGTGAGTGCAAATGCAAAGTCATACTACAATGCAACGGTGAAATGAAAGTTTAAATGGGCACTATGCATAGTGAATACTAATGTGAAGTGGTTACCGCACCACTTCGGGGCAGAATTTTACTTGCTGTATATATATTATACTGGCGAGGTAGTGGCAGTAGTTAGTTGAGGAAGCACTTTAATGTTAAACTCAAATTTTAATAACTTTGCCACATATGACAGATTTGCCTGAATTGTTTCATGCATAGTGTCCATAATCTCTGAATTGGTGAGTTGCATTACAGATGAATGGTTGTGGAGCTACACAACGCAAAAATGACAAAAACAGACTTTATGTTTCTTGTTTACTTATTGTTCGTATGATTTGTCCATTTGGTCCAAAATCTTAGGAGATGCAGTCTCAGTACCCAATGTGCCTTTTAAGATTTGGTAAAATATTAAATCGTTTAAAAGTTATTCATAAAACAAATTTGATTGTAGTCATGGGAAAATATGTGCATCACGAAAGTTTTGCAATGCAATTTTACTTAAATGGCTCTTTACTTTCATGCTGCTCCATCTTGTTTCAGTTAGTGATAGAGAAAATACCTGTCATTTAATTTAGACCTCTAGTAAACACTGACTGCTGTTTACTTAGGTTCTTGAGGATGCTAGTTTGTCTTTTGGGGTAACTCCAGAAATGCCTTGAATATCAGAGAAAAATTCTTTGTAATCATGAAAGAACTGCCAAAAATATACTTCAAATGAAAGTTTCATGCTACTTGTCAGATTTGCAAAATTATTTAAAAACAAAACAAATCTTTATACCCTGCAACTGAACGGGGGTCTTCGGGCTGAATTTGTGGGTGGCGTTCAGTTCTTACAGATGTGCCTGTGCCAAAGATTAAAGGAATCGTTATAGTCTTTCAAAGTTGAGAAATTTACAGGATAACTGTGCACCTAACATCTTTCACACTCGATTTGAAAAAAATGCGAGCATGGATTTTTTTACCGCAGCTTAGTTCACCTTATGAACTAACTGCGAAATAATTTTGAAATCATGATTACACCAGCAGTGTTTTTTTCCTACTTGCGGTTATGGAGATATTGGCAAAATGTTCCAAGGTGTTTTAAGGGTGTCTTTCAGTGCATTTCCATGTTCATATCTCGAACTATGCAAGATAAGGATTCAGTCTATGCTGTAGATGTCTCACTGTCATGATTGTATGATACTTACATTTTTTTTTGTTGCTATGGTTGCTGAGGTTGGCACATTGTTGCAAGGTTCCTTGCCAGGGGCTGCTGTGTGGTCTATACATGCATGTGAGTGAAGCGACGGCTCAGAGGCAATGTACTCCTCCACACACATAATATATGCAAAATGACAATAGAAAACAAAAACATGTAATTTTTGTGATAAGGACTGTTTGGCCCACCTGGTTTCCCATTTTACCTAATGGATGTTGCAGATCCTAGTTAACCAACAGCCTACTTCCTCCGACTTCACTAGAATTGGCTTTATGTCTGACCGATACTTTGAATTTCCCACTGTTTTTGACTTATGATCTTAGGAGGGCTGTTCCATCTACAACCTTTCTGTGAATAATATTTCTCATATTACCTCTGAGCTGTCTCTATTCCAAATTGTGCCCTTTGTTCTTGTAATATCTCTTTTCTGAAAATGCTACCCCTTGACTTTGTTGATTCCTGAGATATTTAAGTTTCTATCATGTCCTGCCTGCCTCCTTTCCTCATGGCTATACATCTAAGTCTTTTAGTCTTTTTTATAGTCTTCTGCAGACCGCACCATTTGTTGCCCTCCTCTGACAGCCTCCACGCTGTTCATGTCATTGTGATGGTGGTCTCCAGAACTGTAATATTCATTAGATGGTCTACCAACTGTCTGGAATAAAGGGGCAACAATTCTTGTTTCTAGTGGTGATGCCTCCCTATACATCCCAGTATCCCCAGCCTCCTTATTGCCTTCTCACTTTGTTGGCCCATTTTTAGTCATCTATGGACTACCCAGGTCCCTTCATTTTGTTTTTGTCAGTATTCACCTCAGTGTGCTCTTCCCTGTTTTGTTTTTCCAGGTGCATTACTTTGCCCTTTGTATTGAATCTGTCATTTATTATTACCCTCTGGCTCTGTTGTCCAGCCAGTGTTTTTTCCAGGCTGCCACCCTGGGACCCACCCCAGGCTGGCTAATTATTTATTAAACTTTGTGGGACTGTGTCACGTTCTTTGTCTAGTAGGCCATGTCCACAGCCCTCCTGGTCTACTACTTTGTCACCAGTCAAAGAAATTAATTAGATTTTCTGAAATGTGTGTGGTCCTCATTCTACTAATACATACCAGTTACCAGTAACATTACACTTTCAAAAAAAAGGGAAATTACAAACAAACTTTAATGCACTAAGAATTCATATCAAGCAACAAAAGTATGGAATTGTAACATTAGGGTTCAAACTCAACCCACATCCCATCTATAAACAAACGTAAGACTTGCAAGATTGTAGACACTATACCACTCTGTCGCTCTTGAAGCACATACTCTCAGCATGTATTGATTCTCATAATGCTATGTACCGAAACACACACAGTATACTTGACTCTATCCTGCCAGCCTAGTATGATGGCACATATTGCTGACAACATCTTACACAATGAGACTTGGTCTGTATTACTTTCAAAATATTAATTTATATGTTATAATTCAACAAATGGCTTGCTGTATTGCTACACATAGGTATATAGTAGCCAGAAAGATAGAGCTATATGCACAGTATTTTAGATACTGGTCAGGTAGGAAATCACCACCATGGCCCATATGTTGTTATACTGCATTACCTGGAAATACTCATTAATGGTATGTTATTTATTGGATGTTACAGCTTTGCTTACATCTTATTTGTAAATTATACTACAAAAAATTACTTTTATTATTTCTACCATTTGTTATTAGGACTGACAAACATCCAATGACTTTTGGTAGGCTTATACAAACACTCATTTCCAATCAACTAGGTGTGGATAACATACTGTGTGTTTATCACTTGTTAACTATTGAAATATGGTATCTGCTTAAATCTTGATATTGATGTTTGTACGTGCAAAAGTTTTGGGCCATCATCCAGATTGCCCAGCATGTGTGTTCACCCCAAGGCACTATAATGGCAGAACTCATGCGGTTGGTACTGTGATGATGGATGTCTTGTGGTACCAGAGTGCATGTTCTGTCTGTTACTGATGCTGCATGTCTGTGGTTGGTTGTGCTGTTTTGGCCCTTCCTTGAATTTGTGTGTGTGTGTGGTGGTGTAGATGGGAATTGAGTTAGGGTTTTGAACTCAACATCACATTTATTTTTTGCGCTACTTGTATATATATGTATATATTATATATACATATATATATATATATTATAGTGGCGCCGCACCACTATATTTAGGTTGTGAAGGCACTTCTATGTTAAAGTCAAAATTTGCACGTTAATAACTTGGACCCGCTCAATGATGTGCCTTGAATTTGTGCGGTGGGCATGGTAGATCCCTTGATCTGCAAAATTAAGTTTTGTTAGACGGATGGTTTTTGCATCAAACGTTGAATAATGAATTTTTCGCCAGTTTTGGCAGTCTATGGATTTGCTCATGTTTCTGTAGCCATCATGGTGTGCTGGTCTGTGATGTCCATCTGAAAGAGCTTCAGGATGAACGTGTCACTTTTCGCGGTGAAAATATTAAGGTATTCAAAGTTGTGCTACTTTTAATCCCAATAAGTAGTGGAAGATTTGTATGGTTGTTCATGAACAAATGGGTCTGGGTTCAAAGAATTTGGTAGTTTCGTCAAAGGAATCTTTGTCCTGAGAATTCTTTGATGCAAGGTCCGCCATCTGTTTTTTTAATTCCGCCAGAAAATCAAATATCCGCCTGGTTACCTAGAAGTAAAACCTGTATGGGTTTTACTAGGAGCTTAATCTATCGGCATGGCTTTGGTTTCAACTAAATGGTCAAAATGAGTGTAACATTTTAAATTTTGATCGCGTGACTTCAACAATCTTTGTTCGTGAGTCTGGTATTCTTTGATGCAGACTTGATCACAATCTGCATCACAGGTATAATTCTTTTCAGCTCAGTGGCCTAAACAAATGAGGTGGGTTTACCAGGGTTTGGATTTCGAGTCATAGCAATGGTTTCGTGTCATTCTGCCTTAAACTCGAGTTTCACCATTTTTTATTCTTTATAAGCTGTAAATTTTTTTGAGAAGCCTGCAAATTCTTTGATCACGAGATTCTTTGATCGTGATCTGTACTGAGGGCACATGATGACCCTGAAAATTCAAATTTCAGCCCAGGTGTGGCCTAGGAACAAAAATGGTGGGTTTTGTCAGGTGGCTTGTCTAGCGGTCTGATGGTGGTTTCATGTAATTATGTCTAAAACCTGGTTTCCCATTTTATTCTTTGATCGTGAGCCCAAATTTTGATCATGAGCCTGCAAATTTTGATCTAGATTATTTGATCGCATCTTGATAGTGAGAGGGACAAGATGGCTAGATTTTATAATGGAATAGATAGGCCAATTTCACAATCTTTAAGTTTAAATATCTCAAAATGGTTTGGTCTTTTACTTGTAATTTGAGGGTGTTATGGCATGTCCTGTATATGTGAATTACAGGTTTATATGTCGAGAAAATATTTTGCGGTGATATTGTGTGATGCACTTACATTTTATGGACAGTGTTTTGCATTGTGGTGGTGTCTTGAAATTGTAGGTACCTAACCTAGTGTCATGGATGTCTTTTCGTCATTGTCTGTAAATGTCACAGGTGTGAATTCGCAATTTACTAATGAAACTCAAAATTTTACATGTATCTCAGACACAGTCTGGTCTTTACATTGAAATTTGGAGTGGGTTGATGGTGAGACATTATAAGCTGAGGGAGCCAAGGCCCAAAGGGCCCCACCTCCTGCTTCAATACTCTGTCTATAAAGGTGGTGATAGGACTCTTCCGGTTTCTAGGCCCATCTCAATCCTTCCCTCTCTAAGGCGTTAGAGAAATTGTGGCATCCAAGTCTCTGACTACTCCTGTAGGTACAATGCTCTGCCTTGAACAACATGGGTTCAGAGAGGTATAGTACCAATACAGCACTGAACTCTTCCAACTTCTCCATGCTCCTTGACTTGTGGCCTCACGTGCTATATTCATTGACCTGTTTAAAGCATGATACCGTTTGCATCTCTTTGCTCTCCACCCTCGACCTAATAGGCTTTGCTAAGGACCTGTTCCTATGGTGCAGCTATCTCCGCCCCTCCCTGTGTGTGTGAAACACTGGACTTTCTGGAATGTGCCCCATCTGGTTTGGTGCCGCGGGCTCACCTGACCTCTACTTTTCTCACTCTTTCTTAACCCCTACCCAGCAGTTGTGCGGTAAGATGCTTCTATGCTGATGATGTTGTTCTCATTGTCCCACACGACCCCATGTTCTACAGAAGTCCTCCAACTAGTCTTTGACTTGTGCTACCTGTTTACTGAGCATCATTGTATCAACCTTAGTACTGTAACTATGCTCTTCCACCCCAAAATAGTATAGCACGTTTAGCTGTCCACTCACGTTCAATCCATTGACCAGTGTGTAGTCCTCTAAATATCTTGGTATAACTTTGACCTGCACTTTCATTCCATGGACATATCTGCCCTAAATTTGTCGCAACCATGGCTAGGTATCTTACCGGCATAAGAAATGCTCCTCCTGATGCCTCCGCCTCAGTCACCTCTGTGCTGTCTCATTGACTATGGCTCGTTCATGGCTCAGCAGATCACTGCTCACCAAGGTTCGCTTCACGGTTAATAAGGCCTGTAATTTATCACTGGTGTTCCAGACTCACCGCATATGTGAGCTGTATTCCTGGCTACCCTACTCAACCTGAAGAGCACTCATGGTCAGACACCAGCTCACCTTAGCCCCGTGTGGTCATCCCATAGGCCTATCCAACCCATTTGCCGTACTGCACTGGCTCTTGATCATGCTGTATTCATCAAGAGCTACCCTAGTTATTCCGAGCCTGACCTTCAAGGTCAGAGGTATCTCTACCGCACCCCACTGGTATAACTCCTCTGCCAGTGTCTCAAACTCACTAACCTAGCTTGCTTTAAGCCAGGCTTAGAAACTTTCTGCTTAGCTCTTGCAAATGCAACTGCCGCTAGCCTAGTAAAAAAATATATTCTGTTTGACAATGTCACTGAGTTGCTCTTCCTTCTACTAATTCCTCCTCATCCTTTCCTCCTCTACTCCTACCAGCTCTCCCTACTAAGTTTTGCACCTTTTGTTATCTTTGCTTCATTGAGATTGTATTCTATTGTAACAAAATTGTAATTGAACTGTAATTTTTGTTTCAGGTATGTGTCCCTTGTACTACTGTTCTGATGTTCTCGTGACTAGGTACTTTTGTAAATGAGCTCTGGCTCAAAGGTTTCTAAACTGATGTTTAAATAAATAAATACATAAACTTCCATGTTTTATTTTATTCTCTTAAAAAGTAACGAAATTCTATGCAAAAAACTGCATTAATGCATCATTTAGGGTTAAAACACAAAAGTCAGGAAATGAAAAGTCTTTTAGGTTGCCTCCGCCTCGCTTATCCCAAGATTGACAGATGAGGTGTGTCATTGTGAGGCGTGGCCAATGTTGTCTATTTGTCACTGTTGCTTCTCAATATGATTAAACAAGGAATGGGGCATTTAGGTCCATAACCCAATGACACACCCCACTGGTATGTCAATCTTGGATGATTGGCAGGTCCAGAGGCAACCTAAAGATTTTTCATTTCTGACTTTTGTGTTTTAACCCTAAATTTTATTTTATTTTTTTTTAGAAATCTAGGATTAAAATACCTTGACAAGGCCTTTACAAAGCTTCCATGTAGACAATAGCAGTACAGTTGCAAAGGCAAATAAACAATAGGCAGGCAATCAGACCATATAAAACAGATTTAATATAAAGTTGCATAATAATAATACACTGGCGTGGTAGTAGAGCTGCCAGTGGCAGTTTTCTGGCAGGATAGAGGTACAGGAGGTGAGAGGGGTGTGGAAGTGGGGTTAGGTAGAGGGAGGAAGTGGAAAGAAGGGAGAGGGTGTAAGGAGGGGCTTGGCAGCTAGGACTAAGGTCTGAGCTGAAAGTACCTGCTAGGTATGACAGCCTCATAGGTGCAGAGGGTGGAGACAGACTTGATTTGAATTGACCCGTCTTTGACAGTGGAGACTTGCAGATAAGGCTATTCCACCAGTAAAGGGCCCGGTGGGCAAATGAGCATTGTCCCAAGGATGTTGCAAGTGACCTTAGGTGAGATTCTGAACTTGTGAGACGGGTTACATGGCAGGAGATAGTTCTAGGGGTGCTTTGCCTTGGATTTCTAGCTATAGTGCAGGTTTGATATTTTATGATTTGATCATTGCAGCCAGCGATTGTGTTAGAGGCGTGGGTTAGGTAATGAGACCTTATGATTAAATGGCAAGTTTGTTGAGGAAGGATATGCACTGAGGGTTGTAGAGTGGTAATCTGTAAATGATGAGGCCAATTGGTGATGGACAATTGAGCTTTGCACTGAAATGCAGGAGTGTTAGATCTGTGCTAGAGAAGGCCAAGACGCTGGCAGCCTTAGCGCATTGTCAATATGGGATGTGAGGATGTGTTACTGTCAAGAGTGATCCCAAGTATTTGAAGGTTAGGACCTTCTGGGTAGACCCATGCTTATTAATGATCTAGGGGCCTTGTGCTTGCTGTAGGGTTGGTATATAGGACTTTTCAGTTGAGAATAAGTCTCTGAACTGAACCATTTTTCCACTGATGTGAATTTAGCTGGTATTGTTTTGCAGAGTGCAGGTCCTGTGAGGAGAGAATTACTGCATTATCTGCATAATTTGTTCAGTGTTGATTTGGAGGTTATTCAAGAAGATGGAAAATAGAAGAGGTCCAGTATGGAGCCCTGATGAACTCCTGAGCGATTGCGAGTGTTAGAGAGAGTTCCTGCAACTAACTCTTTGAATTGTTTAATAAGTAGCTTTTGAACTGCTGAGACCTGGGGAGTCCTATATATGAGAGCGGTCTACAGGTTGTGTGCGTATCAAAGCCTTTGTTAATCGATAACTGCCATGGCAAGACGGCTATTGTCATGGGAACTGTATGGCTGTGGCTGGCTGTGTAATTCCATAGGGGCAGATGTGGTGTGTGCCCTCCGAAGCCATGTTGCTGAGAACATAAGATGTTGCTGTCCAGGTAGTCTGAGAGCTGATTGGCAACAATACGTTCGGAGTGCTTTTGAGAGGGGGGGTATGGAGAGTGGTTGGGTTTTTATTGTGGGTCTATCGCCACTTTGTAATTGTGTGACAATAGTGATTTATAAGTTAGGGAACTGGCTGAGGCAGAGGGAGAGGTTAAGGATCTTGTGAGTGGTCTAGTATGAGGGGTGCAGTTTTTTGTCCAGGAGTCCCCACTATTTTTGTGTTGGCAATGGCCTTGTCAATGTATTTGTCAATGTTGCAAACTCGTTGACTGTTGGAATAAAGGGGTGGGTAGTAGAGTGAGGAGCATTGTTAGGTTCTGCTAAAGGAGCCCGTTGAGAATCCGGGGAGAATGGAGTGAGGCTGTAACAGTATTAGTGATAATTTATAGTTGGGGGTGAAGTGTAATGGTTCCACTGTTGAGCATATTTGGGGTGTTAGTTTGTTTATCAGCTTCCTTTATATTGTCTATGCTCTACCATTACCCAATGTGTAGTGAGGGCTTCTGTATAGGTGCTTTTGTAATTTAATGGCCTTGATGTGGTTGTTCCTCATGCTTATAGTTCTGATGTGCATTAATGGAGTTTTCATATAATATATATATATATATAATATTAGTAGCGCGGTATGCTACATAGTTTTGGTGAGACTTTTTGAGGTTGGCACACCATGTTGATAACTTTGCCACTGTTCAATGATTTGCCTGAAATTTGGCACACAGGGCGTAACTATGTGTCTTGGGATCTGCTAATTTTAATGTTCAGATATACAGCTGCGAGTTATTAATGACATTCAAGTGCATATTTACATTTTTTTAATTGCTCATGCCTACAGGTTGGATGATTTGCACGACTAGTCCAAAACTTTTGTAATGTGCCGGGTCCCTGATGTGCCTTTTGAAGATTCGTGAAAAGGTTGAACGTTCAAAGTTATTCAAAACAATTTCATTATGTCAATGGAAAAGTACAAAAAGTCCAGACTTAGCAAATGTACTTTTAGTGTCTCAATGTCTTAGTAGTTGTGAATCCACCATTTTTTCAGTTGGGATCATAAAATGTTCTTATAATAATATGATTATAAATATGTTAATATCTGAGCAATCAAGCAGAATGATATCAGGTATCGGCAGTCTGTTTCACCTAAAAAACTGTTTTCTAAAATTTTAGGAAACAGTGTCGATGTGGACATTTCGAAAATTAGTGTCATACATCCGGTACTTTCGCAATTAGTAGAATATGAAGTGTCATGTATTTCACAAATGTAGTGTCAACTCATAAAAGTGTCAGTAGTGTCACACATATGAAAGTTTCTTTCATTTGAGGACATATGGTTCAACCAATATATTGGTAAATTTATCAGGCCACATCAAGCAACTAATCACAACAACAGAACATCAAGAAGAAAGACAGTAACCATCTTAAGGATAACTGGCAAGACCTGTTTCTGACTATGTAAGCATCATACCTTCAAACAATTTTACAGTATCATAAAGTATAACCAGTGTAAAATAGTATTAAATAAAATGTTTTTAATGCTGCATTTCACCATAATAATATTTAGCTAGTACTGTTAAACAAAGTTATAACAGTTTAAAGTCAGAGTGTCAATCAGTACTTACTAGCACAGATAGAGCTGCAAATGGAGGCAGAAGGCAGCACATGTATCATAAGAAGATACAACCAATCATATGCTTCTGTCACCCTGTAATTGTTTGAAGTAGCTAATGGGCCGTTACCTTCCACTAAGAAATCTTCCTGCATTTGTTGACATCAAGAACAGCTATCATGTAGGTAGTGTATCCACTGTGTTGGTTAACCATGACAAATCACTAACCAATAACATGTCAAATGACTGTGTTTTTGAACAGCCTGCAACACCAATGTTAAAGCTGAGAGGAACTAGTTTTATATTACTTGTCTCTAGCTACTGCAGGAGAAATACTGTTTTTTTGGTATTCTGTCCACTTCTTTAATACCTAAGAATGGCAGAAACAGTAATGGACTGTGTTGGTAGGGGAGCAGATGTAAGGCGGCTTTGAATATGCTCAGAGGAGTAATTTTTGGAGACCCAGCTGCCCAATTGCTCTGTTAAGGTTTGTGAGGTGGCATGAGGTGGCATCTCATGCCAACTATTCACAGTCTTTGAGGACTCATGCCAGCTGACATGTTGTGATTTATCTCGAGGCAATGATCTTGTACAAAAGATGGGTTGATTTAGTGTCAGGTTGAAAATTGACCTGTTTCTATCATTGCTATGTTACTGCTCAGATAATATTTCGGATATAATAGAACATGGGATCTGGCAAGCAGAAGAGTACATACCGTTTACAGAGTATGTAGATAG
Source organism: Neoceratodus forsteri (assembly GCA_016271365.2). Lineage (NCBI taxonomy): Eukaryota > Metazoa > Chordata > Ceratodontiformes > Ceratodontidae > Neoceratodus > Neoceratodus forsteri. The sequence continues at coordinate 2,982,972 of CM028130.1, forward strand.
GTTAACATGATATCTGATATCTGCATGTCTGAATGCACACAATACGTCACCCTGAAATTAAGTATTCTAACGATTGGTTATACTCATCAGAGGGTGTGCACTTTCTATGCTGTCAATTGCCTGTTTGAGAGACCTTGATGGAATACCACAGCCTTCTAAAGAAATCAGACTGTTAAACTGTGTGTTTTTTAAAAATGGTTATTTTAAGAACCAAAATCTTGGTCAAAATAGATGAGTTGCATACAACAAACATCATAGAAAGATATGTTATCATTTGTTTTAGTACCACACCACACTCGAGACAGTGCCTGTAGTGGGGGGCTCTAGACTGAGTCTGTGCAACTTAAGTATCTAGTCTGTCAAAACATGTAATTAGACAGGTATATTTAGGTGTCCATTGCTTCACTTAATATCACCTTTCACCAGTATGCTTTGTTTTTCTGTACATCCTCACTGTGGCTGCAGTTTTGTTTGGGTGGTGGAGAAATGTGCGCATTACATGGATAACAATATCCAAATACAAACAATTATACTTTAGCTTTCCTGCAACCAGGGAGGTTGGTGTTAAACTCATTGTTTCCTTTTCCTGTGACTGCACACTTGGATAAACTACCTGGTCTTTGGGAAGATGGTACCAAGGAACTGAGGTAGAATTGTTCATAGCACATCACTATTAAAAAAGAATGTCTATGCACATGCTGTAACTATACAACAGACACCATATGTTATGACATACCACACATACTTGTGTGCCCTATGTCGTGTAATATAATCAACTGTTGTCAAACATCCTTATACTAATCAGTACTGTTCAATAGGTGGCGCATACTAGCTGCATTGTTAGTCTAAACATTGCACAGAAATAGAACTATGCAGAAAGCATTGGGTCTGAGATTAACATATTGATCTCCAGTATTCATTGCAGACATGAGAATTACTAAGAATGAGACTATGGAGCTCAAGAGAGGTTCATTGTTTGGTGAGTCGCCTATAGAAAAGGAATCAAGAACTTGATGTGTGAATGTAGTTGAATGATATGGAGGCATATGACCATATGTGCTGCTATAAAGTACACCACAAAATTCCACTATGTGCAAGTATGTTGAACTGTTCACAGTATTTTTGCTTTTTAAAAAATGCAGATCTGTACCAGAGAATGTGACTCTGGCTTGTACACATAGTATATCAAATGTGGGAGGTGGCTGGCAAGTTCTCAGGAGCGCCTCTACCGTGAGTACACATACATTTGTTACCCAAAATGTCAAAATTAAAGAAACAACCCCTATAGTTCGAAAATAAGATGGGTTTAGGCAGCAAAGATAGTATTCAGGAAGTACAAGGAAACACAGACAACAGACACAGAGCTGTACCTAGTTAAGGAGAAAGAAAGCAGGGAGGGAATATAATAGCAAATGGGCAAATTGAGGAAAGATATTAATTTGTTGGCAGTGGGATAAACTTTATTAGGTATACGTGAGCATAGAAAGACAAAGGAGGTATAGTGAGGTTGAATAAATGACCGGGGTTGGGTAGAGGGGACAGTGAAAAGGATATTGAATGAAATTTTGCCTTGTAATGAGAAAAGAGGAGGACAGACAAGGCAGCTCTGCAGGGGGTAGAATAGTAGCCTGTTTGAGTTCATGGATCTGGATTATCCTGTAAGTAATGAAATTAGAGTGGGTGTACCAAGCGCCTCATCTGTCCCAAAGTCAATGTGTTTCATGTTTCATGTTACTATTAATATAATAGCTATAACATTATGTGAAGTCAGACTTGTAACTTTGATTTATTCCATTGTATAAACATAATATAACAGATAGATACACAGAACATAGCATTTCGTACTAATAAATCCTTAATAATGGAAGAATGTTTAATATGCTATTCTGACTTCCATAAAACAAACGGCAAACAGAAACTTACAATAGAAATCTGTGAAATTAAAGTATATGCAAACATTCAAAAATCACTATCGCTTCACTTTTGCAGGAAACTGAGGCACCCAACCTGTTCCAAATGTTGTACCACCAGACAGAGTCTTGGAGGAAACTTGACACCAACAGCATTATCTTGTTGGGTCAGAAGGTAAGACAATGCAACTGAAGTCTGGTAATGCCTGTTCTGGGTGGAGGGGAGCAGGCAGGTGGTGTGGGTGGCTTGAGGGGGTAAGGTATTACAGGACCACCTAGGAGTTATTTAATTATTGCAGCTCATGATTGAGCAGGTCTTCGTCCACTGGACCACCCGGGAGTAAAATATTTAATACAGACTGTGATCAGGTAAGGAGTTTGGTCCACTGACCACCAGGGAGTTGCATTATGTATTAAAGCTCATGATTGGCCAGGAGTTCAGTCCATGGACCACGGAGTAGAGATTGATTGCGCCCACGATCGGGCAAAGGCATGTGTACTGGATCACCAGGAGTTAAATAAGTTTTACAGCCCACGCTGACATTTTGGGGAGCGCTTATGCCAATTTATGGTGCCACTAGGCTCGGGTGCCCACCAACAGCTGGCAGCTGCCGGTTTGCGCAGCAACAGACTGTGGGGTACAGTCCGCTCCAGTAATATTTGGGAACATCTTTTTTCTGTGCGGCAAGACGGGTGTGGTTGTATATGTGTCGCATCCCGGCTGAATATCAGATGCCATATGTATGGGCATGCCACCCCGCACTTGCATCGTAAACATTACTGCTGCATCCTGGCGCATCGGAATTTGTATGAGCAAATTCTTTGAATATCATGCTGGGGCACATCAGTGGTGCGATGGTAACCCTGTCGCCAAGCGCAACCTTTGAATATCCCACCAGTCTGTATAAACTTAATGGTATATTTTTCACGTGTGTTTCTGTCTTTATGAATAAGTATCTGTGTACTAAGCTATATACACCTGACACTTATTTAAAAAATATGATGTTATTCAGTACTTTCTTGTGTTCTTCTCCGGTTACTAAACACAGCGACCATATATTATAGCTTATCACAACTACTCATTCCTTAAATATTGTTTATTATTCTAGTACTGCATAATATTAATATTTAGTTTTGTATTTAGATTCTGACTATCACTGATGGTCTACTATCAGACTGCAGGGTAGTACATCGAGTGTTTCACACTTCTCTAACTTATGCGTCCTGTCTTGTACACAGCTGATATTCAAGATATATCATGAATAGCCATCATAATACTGAAGTTGTAGTTTCAGTCAGTACAGTCGATTATTGTTGCTACATATTTATCTGAAACTATCAGTAATAGTAGGCCAACTCAAAGTGTGCAGATAGTAGCACTTAGAATATAATATAAATCAAACATAGAAGAGAATAACAGTCTGCTATTAATGAACACATTGCTTACTGCACATTAAGAATCTTTTTTTCTCCACAGTACAGTGAGACTGCAAACAGTTCTGTAAGTCAGATCAAATATGAGACTGGCACCACTGCTGAGCGAAGTATTTGACCATGACTCGATAGGTCATTGAAACACTGTCTAACGACATAGAATAAATCATGGATATGTACTATATAGAGTAGAATATACACGTCATTGTTTCAGATATTTTGTAAAATTTCAAACAGTTTACCGCTGCACCTATGTGGAAATGCAGAAAGTTATGAGAGTTCTAGAAATATCACAATATTATTAAAAATATTGGCAATATCTGTGGTGTAGTGTACATCTCCATATCACTATTGTCACTTGGAACCTAGATTCACAATGAACTACTGAGGGGTGAGGTTGAGGAGATATGGTGCATCATATTACTGAGTCCACACAGGTGGATATATGCTGTTGATGTACATGCCCTTACTTACCATACCCTTCACCAGTGCTCATTAACTGATCTGAGATAGATAGTGTTTCTACCTGTGCTGCCTGTTATGCCTCCAGTGAGGGCATGTGATTGACGACATGGCATCAGTCCTCCCTGTGCGCCTCTACTGTCAATTAGCTCATTTGGTTGTGCTTTAAGGCATTATTGACTTACGATCCCTACAAAAGTATGCTAACTTGTATAGCTACAACCATGCAGATTTATTGTTGATTTCTATACACTCCTCATGGTGCTCACCACTCAGCAGACTTATATATGTTTTTCTTGAAGGTATCATTGGTTTGTTTGATGGTACAACTCAACTGTCCTAACTTGTGTACTTAATGTAACAAGGACATGCACTGTATATCCATGAAGTTTCTTTTATTCACACTAGCGACCAATATTATAAAAGTGTCTGACAAAACACTTTCTGATTGGTACTAAACATTCTATCAAGGAAACTTGATTAACACATGTACACCCTGATTATGTACTGAACAAGTTGTGATAGTATTTTACTAGTATTTTATTATAATAACAATAGTTCCCAGGAGTTGTCTTAATTATAAGTTGATCGCCCTCTAGGGTTATGGGCACTTTGGTCAGGCCTCATGCCATTCCATTCTAAAGATGATTACTGCATTCACATAACCCAATACCATGCAACTCCTAACTGTGTTAACTTATCTGTTACTGCAATTGTAAAGCTACTTGATATGTCCATAACATTTTTTTTCTCTCACACCCCACCATGATGCAGCACCTGGCCTGATAAGGGCAGGGTGGTGGAAACATTGCCAGGTAACAGCGTATAACTACTATCATCACAAGAAGTGTATAACTAAAATAATGAAACTGTGTCTCAGATACATAACTTGACTGTGCACCTACCATGTAGTACCTCCTGTGTATACATGCAAGTATTCCTGACTAAGAATATGCACCTAAAATGTATCAATTTCGTTTATGCATATGGTGCTGTCCCAGATATCTATGGGCTTTTGTCTGTAACTGTCCAGCTAGAATGCACTACTACATTTCTAAAGTAGTATGTATTGCATCTACACAACTTTACTTTTATACATAGTTTTGTTTTCCTGTCCATGTGTCCCAACTGTATCACTGCAACTGTGCAATGTTAACTTGTGTTACAGCAATCACACTGTTTACCATTAATCCTGTGTTCTCCTAATTCTATTAGTCCACACTAGATGTAGTACTGCTGTGAGAGGAGGGCTCATTCCTAGTTTACAACACAACCCCAGAGTGTATCAACTTCGTTCCGCAATCACAGTGTTGTACCATTGACATCCATGGGCTTCTTTACTGTGAGTCTCACCAGGATGGTACCTGTAGAGGGTACTGCCTGGTGACACTATGAACTCCTAATTTCCTAAGTAGTATGCTGCATGTAAAGAAGCAGAGGTATAGAGAATTTAGTGAGAGTTTGACCGGCTTGTGGGCTGAGTCCAAAGGGTTTTCAAACTTAATACTGAATTTCATCATTTTTCACATTACCTGCCTGGGCATTCCTGTTGACAAAACACAATAGTAAGTGTTCCAACTTGTGTGTTCCCAAACACACTCTGTTCTGTGTCCCCATTGACTTTGCCCGTGAGTCTACACTTTGATATAGTGCCTGTTCTGAGAGGCGGCATTCCCCTGTTGGATCAATGAACCTGACTGAACCAAGTAGTACGTGATAGAAATCGAAACTGTACCAGTTATATCCTTGTTTTGTTTCGTCAGTCTGCACTCAAAACACAGTACCTGTCTAGGCGTAGGTACTGCTCGTGTGATATCATGCAACCCAACTATCCTAACTATATGTTACTGCAATATAACTGTACTATTATCCTTATTCTTGTTTGGATCTGTTCTGAGAAGGCATTTCCTGCTTGATGCTGCCAACCCAAACTATCCCAACTACTGTGTGTTCTATAATCATGGACCTATCCATTTATATCCATATACTGTGTGTCCACTGGAAGGGGGACAAGGAAGTGGTAACAACACACTGTAGCCTGTCCAATACCATAACCCTAAGTGTCCTAATTGTGTGTCTCATAATCACAGAGGTGTCCTCTGATATCTGTTTTTCATTGCTACTATCCACTCAGGCTACTCTACTACGACTGAGGTTGCACATTGCCTAGCTGACACCACATAACTCATGTAGTGTGCCGATGTCCATGGTTTTGTTTTCCTATCAGATTCACCTAGGATACAGCATCGTTCTGTAGCTGCTGCATGACCTGCTGATGCTACACAACCATAATCATCCCAACTGTCTGTTATGAGCAATGGCTGTTCATTATATTTATTGCTTCCCTGTGGTCTCTCATCAGCATGCATTACCTGCTCCAGGAAATTCTGGGGACAAATAACTCCAAAGTGTCCAAGTGACGTTGCAACAATCACACAGTTTGCTGATCCCATGGGTTTTTCCGTGAGTTCCACCAGGATGTGCTTGCTTTGGGGATGGCATCCTGGCTGATGCGGAACTCACCTGTCTGGCGGGCATTTGTTACTGGATCTACAACTGTACCATTAATATACACGTCGTTACATGGGAACAGTATGCAAATGGCTATAAACGCAATGCAAATAGTATGTAAGGTAACGGTAGCGTATACCTGTTTTTGCCTAACAGTACATAGAGAAATAGTGTACAAAGAATGTATGTATTGTACGGCTTATCTAACTGAAAACGAGCATCTGAAGTACTTAATTGCAAATTCAGCAACCGATGATGTGAGGAACTATTATTTTCCTGGCTACTATTTTAGATATGTTTCGCTTCTTCACCCATCAGATGTGAAGTGCTAGGTATAGGAGGATGAGGTGAGAGTTATCACCGACAACCCCAATGCGCACTCGACGCCGGGTTGGGGGTGTATGGGAGGTCCAAGGGGGCTTTCAACCCTAACACTGATTTCTTCACTTTGTCGCTGTGAACAACCTTAACTAATGCATTAAACAGAGTTTTTGCCTCTACTTCTCTTGAGAATGATGACAAGAAATAGTGGATGTAATGTGGCGTGGGTGCGGGTCCACTAATGATGTCTTGTGACATTGTAACAGGAACAGTAATGCAAACAGAAGCACTAACAGTGGCATATGTAATGCAAGCGTGAATAGAACGCAAAGGTAATGTACACGTGGGTAGACGGTAACTGTAATGTGGGGGGATATAAACGCAGGTAGTAGTATTAACTGTAACAGCACGGAAGCACATACCCTATGTTTTCCAAACAGGTGCATACAGAAAAACAGTGTGTACAAAGAAGGTATGCATTGTAATGGGGATCAAAGCTTAAAATGAGCATTGAAAGTACTTAATTGGTAACATCACAGCAACCGCACGATGTACAAAAAAAATTAAAATTTCACAGAAATCATTATTTTCCTGGCTACCATTTTGTATCCCTATGTAATTCATGAAAAAAATCTGTATCTCGCACCATTTTCGAGATACAAGCCCCAAAAGGTGCGGCGTATGCCACCATGTTAGGCTAAGGGAAAAAATGCCAACTTTGGAGTACCATAACTTTGGAGCCATATGATATTTGTTCTCCAAACCAACAAACGGCAAATCTGTGACATGTTGGCTGTCTTTCCTCCAAATTTCAGCCCAAAAGACCAAACAGTTCTTTAGCAGCAGGGTGACAAAGAAGTCCTGTCATTTTGGCTATAGTCTGGAGAAGTAGTGTGCGTGTTTTGTGACACCTTTACTTAAATTTTGCAACACTTTCATGAGTGCGATGCTACTTTGCCTTTACTCTTTTTCCAGAAATTTAGAAAAGAAACATATTTCCTAGGGTGTTTTCACCCCAAAATAAAGACATGGCTAGCATCCCTCAGGGTCAGACTAAGTAAACACAAAAAGAATTGTGTTGCTGGAGGTCCCCAAATTTAAATTGCAAGCATTTTTCTGATCACTAACTGAAAAAAAAATGGCTGGCTCACGACACTACTGGGGTGATTTGCGACACTAAAAACTGCATGTAAGACACTTTCTCACTTTTTGTTAACTTTTCCCATTGACTTATAGTGGGAAATTGTTTTTTGAATAACTTTTGAACCATTTAATATTTTTTCACAAAATCTCCGAAAGGCACATGGGGGACCCCAGCTGCATATTCTCTGAAGTTTTTGGACTGGTCACGCAAACCGTGCGACCTGTAGGTGACAGTAAAGAATTTGCAAAAAAGCATAAATGCACATTTCGTTGGTGCTTAATAACTCCACAGCCAATATATCTGACTGGTACAAAACTTGGCAGATCCCAGGCCTACCATGCCCAATTGTACATACCAAATTCAGGCAAATCCTGTTGAATGGTGGCAAGTTATTAAGGTGCAAAGTTTGACCACTTAATCTAATGGTTTCTCAATCCTAACTATGGTATCACTACTGTGCTACCATAATATATATTATGGTAGCACGGTAGTGCTACCACAGTTAGGTTTGAGGAGCCATTTAAATGTTAAACCCAAAATTTTGCACCTTAATAACTTTGCAACTGTTTGATGAATTCACCTGAAATTTGGAATACATGATTAAGACCCATACACCTTGGAATCTGTTAAGTTTTGTACTGGTCGGATATATAGCTGTGGAGTTATTAAGCATGATCTGCGAGTGCGTTTACGCTTTTTTTGGAATTCTAAGGTTGCACCTACAGGTCGCACGGTTTGCGTGACTGGTCCAAAATCTTCAGGGAATGTGCGGCCAGGGTTCCTGATTTGCCTTTCAAAGATTTCATGTAAAAATATTAAATGGTTCAAAAGTTATTCAAAAAACAAGTTCCCATTTTAAGTCAATGGGAAAAGTTAACAAAAAGTTTGACAGTGTCGCAAATGCAGTTTTTACTTTCGCAAATGTCCCTTTTACTGTCGCAAATCCACCATTTTGTTTTCAGTTGGTGATCAGAAAAATGCTTGGCATTTAAATTTGGGACCCTCTAGCAACCTAACTCTTTTTGTATTCACCTAGTCGGACCCTGAGGATGCTAGCCATGTCTTTATTTTTGGGTAAAACACCCCAGAAATATATTTTTCACATTTCTGGAAAAAGTACTTTCACACTTGAAACACTGTTGAATGAATTTGCGAAAGCTTTTGCAAATTGCGACAGTACTTTTCTAGACTGTGGGAAAATGACAGCAATTCTTTGGCACCCCGCTGCAAAAGAACGGTTTGGTGTTTTGGGCTTAAATTTGGAGGGAACGCAGCTGACATCACACAGATGTGCCTTTCAGTATTTTGTTGAAAAAATATTATATGGTGCCAAAGTTACGACACTCCAAATTGATGCTTTTTCCCATAGGATAACATTACGGCATCCGACGCATTGCAGCAATCGTTTGGCGCCCTGCTGCAAAATAACGGTTTGGTCTTTTGGGCTGAAATTTGCAGGGAAGACAGCCAACTTCCCACAGATGTGCTTTCAGTGGTTTGGTGAAAAAATATTACAGGGAGGCAAAGTTTTGGCACTCCGAACTTCTCTTTTTTTCCCAAAGGATAACATTAAGGCGTTCGCCGCGCCTTTCAGGGCCCGTATCTCGGACACGGTGTGAGATACGGACTTTTCACCAGAAAAATGCTTAGCCCCTGTAGAAAACTAGCCAGGAAAGTGATAATTCATATGACTTTTAAATTTTTTTTCTACGTCGTACCGTTCCTGAGATACAAGCAATTTACTATTCCAAGTCCTCATTTTCTGTTCCAATACTCATTATTTTGCATACATTCTTTGTACTCATTGTCTTTCTCTATTTAAAAGACAAAGAACCTCTGTGCGTAAACACTGAGGCTAGGGTTACCCCAAAGGGCATTTGGCTGGGAAGCCAAGTTTCAAGAAAATACAAAATCACACATGCCCCCACAATGCAAAGCATCATGGGCTGCATATGCAAATCACCACAGTGCATTGTGGGGGCATGTGTGATTTTGTATTTTCGAAACTTGGGCTCTAGCCAAATGCCCTTTGGGTAACTCCTTGCCTCAGTGTTTATTTACAGAGGTTCTTTGTCTTAAATAGTTTTTATTTAATGGGTTCACCAAAATATCCCAGGCACACTGCCTTAGGGGTAGCTGGTCCATTCCACTGGGGTGTCAAACAGGCGAGGCATACTGATGAGTCCTGGTAGGATGAAACACGTGTTCTATGTCTTCTGTTAGCACCCTTTGCAAACTGTGTGAGAGGCCTTTCGGCACCACGCAATTCTGCTTAGAGTTGGACCAGCATAACATTCTGTGGTGATTTGCATATGCAGCCCATGATGCTTTGCATTGTGGGGGCATGTGTGATTTTGTATTGTCTTTCTCTATGCAGCTTTTGGGAAAAAGCAGCCTGTGTGCTTATATTACTGTTACCATTACCATTTCCGCTTGCGGTTCTGTACCCCTTTCACTTACCGTTCACGTCTACGCCACCATGTGCGTTACCCTTTGCGTTTTCATTTGCGGTTGCATTTGCATTGTCTTTAATATTTCTGTCTACAGTACTGTTTCTCTTTCTGTTTCGCTTTGCATCACTATACCCATTACCATTTGCGTTTGTGGGCACCATGTCACTATGTGACAAGACATCATGTGGCGGACCGTTCCCGTCTATACCACCATGTGCGTTACCCTTTCTGTTCTCATTCATGCTTGCGTTACCATGTGCACCACTGTTAGCACTTCTGTTTGCATTACTGTTCCTGTTACTATGCCACAAGACATCATGTGGCGGGCCCTGCTGGCTCCTGTGCCACATTCACATGGTGCCCGTGCTCCCTGCTGCATTATATTCATTTATTTCTCGTTATCATTCTCAAAAGAGCGGAATGAGGCAAAAACTCCATTTAATGCATTAGTTTGGTTTTGTTCCAGCGACAAAAGTGGGGAAATTCAGTGTTAGGTTGAACCCCCCCTGAGACACCCCCGCCCACCCCAACCGGCATCAGGGTGCACATTGGGGTCGTCGGTCCAACTCTCACCCATTCTCCTACACCTCTGCTTCTTCACACATCTGATGGGGTGAAACTTATCACCAATGACCCCACGAGCACCCTGATGCCAGTTGGGGGTGGGCTATGGGGGTCAAGGCGGGTTTCAACCCTAACACCGAATTCTCGCTTTTGTTGCTGTGGAACAACCCTAACTAATGCATTAAACAGAGTTTTTTGCCTCATATATATATATATATATATAGATTATGATAGCACAGTAGTGCAACCATGGTCAGGGTTGAGGAGCCATTTACATGTTAAACCCAAAATTTTGCACCTTAATAACTTTGCAACCGTTTGACAGATTTGCCTGAAATTTGGAATACACAATCAAGACCCATACACCTTGGGATCTGCTAAGTTTTGAATTGGTTGGACATACAGCTGCAGAGTTGTTAAGCATGATCTGTGCGAATGCTTACGCTTTTTCTGGAATTCTATGGTCACACCTACAGATTGCACGGTTTGTGCGACCAGTCCAAAATCTTCAGGGAATGTGCCGTCAGGGTCCCTGATGTGTCTTTCGAAGATTCCATGAAAAAATATTAAACGGTTCAAAAGTTATTCAGAAAACAAGTTCCCATTATAAGTCAATGGGAAAAGTTAAAAAGTTCGACAGTGTCGAAAATTCAGTTTTTACTTTCACAAATGGCCCTTTCACTGTCGCAAATTCACCATTTTTTTTAAGTTAGCGATCAGAAAAATGTTGGGAATTAAAAATTGGGACCATCTAGCAACTTAATTCTTTTTGTATTCACCTAGTCGGACCCTGAGGATGCTAGGTATGTCTTTATTTTGGGGTAAAACACCCTAGAAATAAGTTTTCAAGTTTCTGGAAAAGTACTTTCTAAGTAAGTAGTCGAGGCGTACGACTCTGTCGAATGATTTCTGAAGCTTTCTGAAAGTTCAACAGTACTTTTCCAGGGTGTGTGAAAATAGCAGCAATTCTTTGGCACTGTGCTGCAAAAGAACGGTTTGGTGTTTTGGGCTGAAATTTGGAGGAAATGTAGCCGACATCTCACAGATGTGCCTTTCACTGGTTCAGTAAAAAAATATTACACTGCAACAAAGTTCACGGCACTCCAAATGTGACACTTTCTCCCTTAGGATAACATTTGGCGCCCCCAACGCATTGCAGCAATCGGTTTGCGCCCTGCTGCAAAATAACGGTTTGGTCTTTTGGGCTGAAATTTGCAGGGAAGACAGCCAGCATCCCACAAATGTGCCTTTCAGTAGTTTGGTGAAAAACTATTACAGGGAGCCAAAGTTATGGCACTCTGAACTTCTCTTTTTTCCCATAGGATAACATTACTGCGTTCGCTGTGCCTTTCAGGGCCTGTATCTCGGAAACGGTGCGAGATACAGACTTTTCATCAGAAAAGCTGTTAGCCCTAAACACAAAACTAGCCAGGAAAGTTATACATCATATGACTTTTAAATTTTTTTTCTATGTCACATGGTTCCTGAGATATAAGCAATTTAGTATTCCAAGTCCTCATTTTCTGTACAAGAGTCATTATTTTGCATACATTCTTTGTACTCACTGTCTTTCTCTATGCAACTTTTGGGGAAAACCAGCCTGTGCACTTACATTACTGTTACCATTACCGTTTCTGCTTGCGGTTCTGTACCCCTTTCACTTACCATTCATGTCTCGCCACCGATGCGTTACCCTTTGCATTTTCATTTGCGGTTTTGCATTTCGCGTTGTATTTAACATTTCTGTCTACAGTACTGTTTCTCTTTCTGTTTGCTTTGCATCGCCATGCGTATATGATTTGTGTTCATAGACAATTTACTATGTCATAAGACATCAGCTGGCGGGAGCGCTGAGGCCCTTCCTCGGCCGCGCGTGACATTCACTATTTCTCATTATCATTCTCAAAAAGAAGGAAATGAGAGGCAAAAATCTTTTTACTGCATCAGTTAGGGTTGTTCCACAGTGACAAAAGCGAGGAAATTCGATGTTCGGGTTGAATCCCCTTTGCACCCCTCCAGCCCACCCCCCCAACTGGAATCGGGGTGAGCGTTGGGGTCATCGGTCCTAACTCTCACCCCATTCTCCTACTCCTCAGCTTCTTTCCACATGTGATGGGGTGAGAGTTAGGGCTGATGACCCCAACATGCACCCCGATTCCGATTGGAGGGGTGGGATGGAGGGGGTGCAAAGGAGGTTTCAACCCTAACATCGAATTTTCTCAGTTTTGTCGCTGTGGAACAACCCTAACTGATGCATTAAACTGATTTTTTTGCCATATATATATATATATATATATATTATTATGGTAGCACGGTAGTACTACCATAGTTAGGGTTGAGGAGTCATTTACATGTTAAACCCCAAATTTTGCACCTTAATAACTTTGCAATTGTTCAATGGATTAGCCTGAAATTTAGCATACACGATCAAGACCCATACATCTTGGGATCTGCCAAGTTTTGTACTGGTCGGATATACGACCGTGGAGTTATTAAGCATGATCTGCATGTGCATTTACGCTTGTTCTGGAATTCTACGGTTGCACCTATAGGTCACACAGTTTGGCGACCGGTCCAAAATCTTCAGGGAACATGCGGCCATGGTCCCCGATGTGCCTTTCATGATTTCATGAAAAAATATTAAATGGTTCAAAAGTTATTCAAAAAACAAGTTCCCATTATAAGTCAATGGGAAAAGTTAACAAAAAGTTTGACATTATCACAAATGACGCGTTTTAGTGTCAAAATGGCCCTTTTACTGTCGCAAATCTGCCATTTTGTTTTCAGTTGGTGATCAGAAAATGGTTTAGTATGTAAAATTGGGACCCTCTAGCAACCTAATTATTTTGTATTCACCAGTTGGGCCCTTATGATGCTAGCTGTCTTTATTTTGGTAAACACCTGTGAAATAGTTTTTCACGGCAAGTGCTTTGGCAAAGTGCTGTGCCTTGAACTGTCCAATGAATTTATGAAGCTGTCGCAAATTGCATAGTACTTTGTAGGCTGAAATGACGCAATTTTACCCCTGCAAAGAACGTTTGGTCTTTGGGCTATTTGAGGGCACTTGTGACATCTCGCAGATGCTTTCAGTTTCGTTGCAAAAATATTACACAGCCTAAAGTTACGGTGCTCAAAATTGATGCTCTAGGATAACATTATGTGGCTGACGATTACAGTGATCTTTGGCACTCTGCTGCAAAACAGGTTGGTCTTTTTCCTGAAATTTGTGGGAAGACAGCCAACATCCCACAGATGTGCCTTAGTGGTTTGGTGAAAAATATTTCAGGAGCCAAGTTTGGTGCACTCAAACTTCTCTTTCACTGGATAACATTATGTGATTGCATCTTTTGTCCTGTATTCCGGAAGCGTTAGAGTACAGACTTTTGTCAGAAAATGCTTAGCCTCTGACGGGGGCTAAGTACAAAACTACCAGAAAGTCATAAATCATGTGCTTTTACATTTTCGTCATACGGTTCCTGAGATACAAGCAATTTAGTATTTAACTCTCATTTTCTGTTCGAAACATTATTATGCACACATTCTTTGTACTCACTTCTTTTCTATGCATCTTTTGGGAAAACAGCCTGTGTGCTTACATTACTGTTACCTTTCGTTTCCTTGCGATTCTGTGCCGTTTACTTACCGTTCACGTCGCCACCATGTGCATTACCCTTGCATTTATTTTCGCTTGCTTTTCTGTTGTTTTAACATTTCGTTATAGTACTGTTTCTCTTTCTGTTTCGCTATGGCATGATGCACATTACCATTTTGGGCACCATGTCACTATGTGACACATCACGTGTGACCGCTCTCGTCACTTTCACCTGTGTTACCCTTCTGTCTCATTGCGCTTGGTTACCTGTGCGCCATGTTACTTCTGTTTGCATTGTTGTTCATGTTACTATGTCCCAAGACATCACGTGGCGGAGCGGAGGGCCTCTGCTGCGCGTTCATTCACTATTTCTATTATCATTCTCAAAAGAGAAATTAGAGCAAAAAAAATCCATTTAATGCATTAGTTGGGGTTGTTCACAGCGACAAAAGCCAGGAAATTTGTTGTCAGGTTGAAACCCCTCCTTGGACCCCTAGCCCAGTCCCCCACCGGCATCAGGATTGCGCATTGGGGTTGTCAGTCTAACTCTTCCCATTCTCCTACAGCTCTGCTTCTTCACATCTGGTGGGTGAGAGTTGGGGCTGGCCCCAATGCACGCCGTGCTGGTTGGGGTCAGGGGTTCAACTAACAGAATTTTCTCTTTTATACTGTGGAACAACTAATGATACGTGTGGAGTTTTCTCTCTCTATATATATATATATAAAATATTAGAGGCAAAAACTGCTGAAAGCCCCCTTGTGCCCCCCTTGCACCCCCCCGCCACCTGCCACTCCAGCTGCCAATGGGGTGCATTGGGGTATCGGTCTAACACTCACCCCATTCTCCTGCCTCAGCTTGTTTACCCATGTGATGGGGTGAGTTCATCCGACGACTTCTCTGCACCCTGTTGGTGTTGAGTGTGGGCTGAGGGTCAAGGGTTTCTAACCTAATTTCCTCTCTTTTTGTCACTGTGGAACAACCTTAACTGATGCATTAAATGGGTTTTTCTCTATATATGTATCTATATCTATATCTATATCTATTCATATCTATCCTCACTTTGTCACTGGAACAACCCTAACTGATGCATTAAACTGAGTTTTTTCGCTATATATATATATATATATATTATTGTATTATGTAGATGGTAGCTTAAAGTTGAGTGAGCTATTTATGTTAAAATTGTTGCACCTTAATAGCTTTGCAACTGTTTGCCAGATTTGCCTGAAATTAGAATGCAATCAAACCAATACTTTGGGATCTGCTGTTCGTATCAGTTTGATATGGCTGCGGAGTTAATAAGTGTGATCTGCATGCGTTTTGCTTTTGAAATTATAAAGTGCACTACAGTTTACGGTTTTTTTAACTGGTCGAAATCTTTGAATGTGGCCAAGGTCCCTGATGTTTCAAGATTCGTGGAAAATATTAAGCGTTAAAGTTTTTCAGGTACAAGTTCATTATAAGTCAATGGGAAAAGCAAAAAGTTCGACAGTGTTAAATGCAGTTTATTGCAAATGACCATTTGCTTTTTGCAATCCACCGTTTTGTTTTAGTTACGATCAAAATGCTTGGCATTTAAAATTGGGACCTCTAGCAACCTAATTCTTTTTTTTTTGACCTATTCTATCCTGAGGGATGCTAGTGTCTTTATTTCTGGTAAAAGACCTAGAAATATGTTTTTCATGTTCTGAAAGTACTGCAAAGTCAATTACCGATAAAGTTTGACAGTGCTTTTCAGGGTGTGAAAATAGCAGCAATTCTTGGCACTGTGCTGCGAAAGCCGGTTGATTTCTCTTTTTGAAATTTGAGGAATGCAGCCAAGATGTCACAGATGTACCTTCTGGTTCAGTAAAAATGTTACCGGCCAAGTAACAGCCTCCAAAATTGATGTTTTCCCATAGGATAACATTATGGTATCTGTTGCATTACAGGAATCCTTCGTCACCCTGTGCAATAACGTTGGTCTTTGGGATGAAATTTGGGGAGGAATGTCAACATCCCAGAGATGTGCCTTTCAGTGGTTTGGTGAAATAATATTACAGGGAGCAAAGTTATGCCGCTCTAACTTTTTTTTTCCATGGGATAACATTATGGCATTGCTGTGCCTTTCAGGGCCCTTATCTCGGAAGCAGTTGGAATGGACTTTTCGTCGGAAAATTTTTTAGACCCTGTTAGGGGCCTAAGTATAAACTAGCTGGAAAGTTATAAATCATATGACTTTTTAATTTTTTTCTATGTTAGACGGTTCCAGAGATATAAGCAATTTAGTATTCCAACCTTCGCCGTTTGTTTTCATTTTCGCTGTTTATGTAGCTTCACTATTTGTCTCTACAGGTGTTTATCTTTATGTTTTGATTTTTGGTACCATGTATTAACATTTGTGTTTCTTGGTTGTGTGTTGCTGTGTGTGAAGACATCATGTTCTGCCACTGCTATATCACATTTAATATATTTCAGTACTGTTTCTGCTTTTGTGTGGTGGGACCGTGGGGTTGAGGGCCCGCAGTCCCGCTGTTGTATATATTCAGTGTTTTACTGCTGTTTATGTTTCGTTTTGTGGTGGGAGCGCAGGTCCGGCGCTCACGCTCCTGCTGCTGTATCATGTTTAGTATATTTCAGTACTGTTTATGTTTGTGTTTTGGTGGTGGGACTGTGGGGGCTGAAGGTCCTGCAGTCCCATCTTGTGTGACATTCATGGTTTTAGTGCTGTTTATGTTTGTGTTTTGTGTGGTGGGTGCATTAGACCCGAATGGCCCCGCGCTCCTGCTGTTGTATCATTTAGTATATTTCAGTACTGGTTATGCTTTGTGGTGGGAGCACGGGGCCAAAGGGCGTCACTCCCGTCACTCTTACATTGTATTTTGCAGTACTGTATATGTTTGGTTGTGGTGGAGTGTGGGTTCGAAGTGCTGTGCACTCCCGCTGCTGTATCATTTTTATATTTCAGTACTGTTTATATTAGTGTTTTGTGTGGCAGGGCAGGGCCCAAATGGTCCCATGCTCTTGTCACTAGTACATTGTTTTTACAGTACTGTATATGTTGTTTTTTTTTGTGGTGGTCATGGGGTTGAAGGGCCCCAGCTACCATCACTGTATTACATTCAGTATTTTCAGAATTGTTTATCTTGTGTTTTGATTGTGCTACGTGTGCATTACCATTTCTGTTTGGTGCCACTGTGTTAGTATGTGTGAGACATCAAGTGGCCCCTACCCCCGAGCAACACTGGCATACGAGAGAGGAGAGACATATGGAAGCAGGAGGGTTGGTACAGGAATAATCACAGAGTTGTTGTGTTAGTAAGAGTCGTAAGGTATAGGGTGTGTAGATAAGTTGTACACCTCCTGATTATATAAAGTGTAGTTAGACTGTTGTCACTTGAATGGCCTCAGCCAGGTAGTATATTCAAACTGTGCCAGGTGCTGGTCCTCATTGAGACCCTATGAGCTGAGGGTATGAATCAATGGTAGATATCAGTGATTTCAGGACACTAAGTTAGCATAGTTAGTGTTTTGTTGGCTGAGACAGGTATACTCAAGTTTGTACTGTATCAGAGTACCTGTCTTGCCAGCAAGACTGGGGCAAGCAACATCAATGGTACATTGCTGTGATTGTTGATACACACAACTTAGCACAGTAGGATTTCTGTGGCTTCACACAGGCGTTTTCTATGCATATTAGTTGCTGATCTGGCTGTACAGTCACAACTGGCTGTTCTTAGGTAGAATGTCACAGCCTCTAGACCCGGTACTGCACTCGACTGTAGACTGATAGTAGCTGTAAGTGTGTAAGGTAGTTAACTAGGAATTGCAGGCTCCTGTAGCTCAATATATGAACACTAGCCCATATATTGTACGCTGAGTTGACAGTACAGAACAGAAAAAACATGAAGTAACAGTGGTTGGGGAACTGCACTCATTGTACTTGCTGCTTGCTAAGTAAACAGCCACGGGAAAGATAGGCAATGTACATCAGTTGTGGGGCTCTGATTACAGGAATAATCCAGTTAGTACAGTGCACTTGAATGATTCAAGGCAATGTGTCTAAATGATAGTTGTGTTGGAAGCTCACAAGCTGTCAACAATACCTGCTCTCTTTTATTGCTGGTGGCTAAGTTTCCAATCTACCCCAGGCAGGATGAGTCCCCACAACCACAACACTGCCTTTCCATGCCTTCTAATCTGCCTCTCAGTTCCTGTCAACCCCTCTGTCTGGGAGGGTGGACTGTACCACCACTCCCATCTGAGAATCCTATTACAGAATCCTGGATTAGCCATAATGACTGTTTCTCCTCCTCCACTCTGTCATGCACTTTCAACTCCCTCATGTATAATACCACTCCCCTCAGTTTTTCCCTATCCCTGCAGAATATTCATATCCTGGGACCGCCAGAGCATTTCATGGTATTGGGTGGATGTTTTTGATGGCTCATGTCACCTCCCTGTCCACCCATGTGGTCATGTAAGTAATTCATTTTATCCTTCAGGCTTCTAGTATTCATGGTGACCACCTTCTGTCCCTTATCATCCCTCCCCGTCCCTCTGCCCTCCACATCCAGCATCCCTATTGCTTCTACTAGTTCATCACCATGTTCTGGGGATAAGCTTATCTACTTCCATCTTGTGACCACTGTACCTCCATCCTCCCTGCCACTTCCCCAGTTCAAATATCCAGCTACCTCAATATACTTTCCAAGCCATTTCAGTACCTTCTGCCCTCTTCATTAAATGATCTATTCTTAGAGTAGATTACTGTCCTCAGGTCTTTTCCCACCCTCCCACTAACAATATCATTTGGGTAACACATTGCCTAATTCATTAAATCCCTTGATCCTTTCTTTTCTAGCCTTAGGCACTGAAAATACCACAGAAAAAGTTACTGATCCTCCCTTTGCATAAAGTTGCCAGCTCAGAAACCTCTTTTGGATGACCTCTAATGTACTGCAGATTGTATGAGATGTCTCCCTTCCCTTCTAGCATATTCCAGGACCGATTGTCCCTCTTTTATTATCCTTGCATGGCCTCACCATATACAAATATACCTTTCCCAAATGCTACCCACCACACCCCACTGTGAATCCCCCAATACGATATTCTCCCCATAGTTCCATCACCTACTTCCTCCTCCATTCCTCTGTCTGACTCCTCCTCCACCACAGAAATCCGCCATCTGTCCCTGTCACCGTTTGTCTTCTGCCTGACTCCTCCTCCAGCACATAATGCCCCCCACCTGCCCCTGCTGCTTTTCCTCTCCTGTCTGACTCCTCCTGCTCCTGCATGTAATTCCCCACCTGTCCCTGTCTCTGTTCCTCTCCTGCCCGACTCCTCCAGTGCACAATCCCCTGTCTGCCCCTGTTACCTTTCCCATCAGTATTCTCCACTGCCACAGCTGCTATGCCCCTGACATCTTCTTTATCCACCCTGCTCCACCCCGATCCTGCCCACAGACCATCCCCCAGCTGTGCCTCACCCTTCACCTCTGCCACCCCCTTAGATAGCTACCATCCCTTGTGCATTCACTCCTTTCCTCTCCGCCCCTCCTGGTATCTGCCCCTCCTCCTCCACCACGATGTCACCAACACAGCAAATCTATTCCAGCCCCCTCATTGCTGCCGCACTTCCTCCCTCCTGACGAACCTTCCCTCCAGTGCTAGGCCCCTTGTTTGTTTTGCTCCAACACCATCCTCTCCACCCCCTCCCATGATCTGATGTACCTCCCATGTTGTATCCGTATGATACTCCCTGGGGGATGCCCTTCTGCCCTAGTTTCTCTCCCCTCTCCCCATATCCTCTCCAACTCCCTCCCAAGCCACAACACTCTTCCTTGAGACTCCTCAGCCTGTGACAGATTGGACACCTCCTAACTACAACATGTTCATCAAACTGCTCCCACATCCATTGCAGCCCTATTCCACATTTAAACAGTACTATCTGAAAAACAGTTCTAACTAAAAACAGCCCTATCTTAGATTACCTATCTCAGACCTAACTAAATATGCAATACAACTGCTCACCAACAAAACATAAAGACAGTACCACTGAGAACTAACAACAAACTACAGTACTAGCCATCATTTTTTCTCTCTTTTCTGTTTTTCAACAGTTTAGTCCCAAAAAAATACTACAACTGTTACATGAAAAGAGCATACAACAATACTATCTATAAATGTTTTACCCACAGATTGGATGCCAAACCTTTGTTCTCACCCCACAGACAGTAATGCCCAAAACAGTCTTATCCCTCAACATAGTCAAACAGTGATCAGCTCCTTCCTAGCACTGCTGCAGCACAAACACAGTTGTCCACCAACTACACAAAAACAAACAAAAAAAAAGAAGCTTCCCTCACTCCAAGCTGTGTCCTTCGGTCTTCTCTTCTACAAGGGTTTGTCCCACCCTATTGACTAACATTATGTAGGAGCAGGCTGTTTCCCCTTAAGAATATGGTGAAGTTGTACTCAGGTACCTGAAATGGAAAGCTGTATGACTCAGGTACCTATAAAGGTAGGTGATTCAAGAGTGGTAAGAGGGGTGAGGGGTGGCAACATGTTGCTGCCCTGCTCCACAAAACAATCAGGCAACCATATTAAAATCCCTGTTTCTACATATACCCTAGAACACCAGTGTAACAAGTAAAATGAAACTCTGTATTGCAGTTATGTCCTTCAACATCATAAGCTGGTAAGAATGAAAGCATGTTGTGTTATAGTTACATCCTTCACCAGTGTAAACAGGTACGAATGAAAGCATGTTGTGTTGCAGTTACTTCCCTTCCCTTCCCTGAAGATAGCAGCCCTCTTAGTCCTGCTATTCCTTCCTGAACCCCCTCTGCACAAGACCAGTATTTGTTTCATGACTGGCTCTGTGGGCCACTCAAAAAGCATCTGCATCATTACACATGGTAAAATACCTGTAACAAATTTAGCAAGTGGGCATGTAAGCTACTAGAGAAACAATTGCATTGTCACATACATTGTCCCAAACCTGTCCTTGTGTTGCATAGTAGTGCAATGCTGTCACTTTTTGTTATTTTGAGGATCAGTGCCATGAAACAAGTTACATCAAAAAACTAAGGTCTCAAGTCATGAAAGCTGGCCCTGTTTTCATGACCCTGAACAACCTGATTTTAATATTAATTTAAGAGGTATTATTTTTCCAATAAAACAAAACCTGAAGAATTAACCCAACAGCTACACTGTTGACCACATACGTCTAGTTTCTAACAGTCTTTCTTTGTTTTTTTATGTGCAAAGTTTTCCGTTTTTCCCCACTTTCGTTACTGTGGAGATACCTGATAGTGGTGTGCAAATCATAAAAGCAGGATCACAGTTTAGGAAAATAGTGTCTGCTTTCATGATTATCAACAGTCTAATTTAATAAGTGTTTTAAAAAGTTATTTTATTTAATAAAAAAAACTTAAGGAAGTAACTATACATCCTATACTGATGCCCAGAGAAGTTTTGCAGTTAATTTCCAACAACATTTCTCTTCACTGACATCAGATATACTTAGGGCTCTGGACCATGGACTAGTGACTGGAGCCATAGTCATAGACTTAACCAATGCCTTTGACCTTGTACTGTACATCATGTGCCCTTGTTGTGCAGACTCAGATATATTGGTCTGGACAATCACACATGCAGCTTGTTCTAGCACTACTTAATGGATGGAAAGCAACTAGCAAAATGGAGGGGGAATGTGCCCAACCTAAAACCAATAATTAAAGGGGAACCCCAGGCCTCCATTCTGGGCCCATAGTTGTTTTCAATGTTTACAGATTATATGCCTGGTGAATGGGGGAGGGGTGAAAAGCTGCAGTTGTATGTGGACAATGCTGTGTTGCATAGAAATTCAGCAGATGTTATCTAGTTAAATCTGCACCTCAGTTCTGAGTTCAGAGAATTAGAGAGATGGTTATTAGACAATAAGCTTGTTCTAAATGTCAGGAAAACAAAAGCCATGCTCTTCAGTTCACAGCCCCTGGCAAAAGACAGACATAATCTTCTCCATCTGTCCTCGTAGGATGGTCCTCAGCTGGAAGTAATTGACTCTGTCTGATACCTTTGGGTGCATCTACACCAGGAGCTCATGCTGAATCCTCATGCTGAGGCTGTGATGAAGTCCCTGCATCAGAATACTGGACTTCTGTACAGACTTAGTGGGTACCTCAGTAGTGAAGCTCAGGTGGCTGTTTCCTCTTGCACACTACTAACTGTCTTACTTTATGGTACCCCTCTCCTTCAGCCCCTCCGTGGTGCAGAACTATGCAGCCAAAATGCTCTATATAACAAACTAGCACCTTTTTTTGGCAGGTGCACAGCCTAGAGACTTATCAACTCCAAACTGGTCCTTCCTGGAGGCAAGATTAGCCTATCCAGTCCACTGTCTAGCCTTTAAGTTAGGTTTACTAGGTTTAGTATGGAAAGAAATGAAGGCCAAGGCCCATTGAGATTCTTTCCCACACACAATGTGTGGGTCAATAAGAACAGGTGTGGTTCATAGTTAGCCAAATATCTAGATGTTTTTTAAAGGTGTTGAAGTTTGTAATGTCTACTAGATCTTGTGGCAGCAAGCTCCATAGTCTTGCTGCACATATTGTTATGTAATAATTTCTCTTATTTGTATTTGTTCTTTTTAGTATAACCTGCTTATTGTGTGACCTGAGTGTTCTTTTTTTTATTGGAGATGAGGAGCCCACACTGTGTAGATAACTCAGGAGCTTGGTGACTTTGTAAAGGAACTAGGCATCTCTTCTGCATCTTCTAGTTTGGAGAGTTTGGAGTCTGGTGGCCTGCAGTCTCTCAGTATAAGTTGTGGTCGATAGACCAGAGACCATTTTAGTAGCCCTTCTCTGGAGTCACTCCAGTTTTACTATGTCACCTGCTAGATATGCGTTCCAAAATGGGGAGCTGTAATCCAGATGCGGTCTTATATGAGATCTATACAAGGGGATAATGCACTGTTTAGTTCTGGTGATAAAGGAATGTTTTATTTGACTCAGAAGGGAATGTGCTAGTCCAGTGGCTTTTGAACTGTGATCATAGGATGAAAGTTTGCTGTTTACAAGTATTCCCAGGTCTCTTTCTGTGGTCGATGATTTCAAAGTGATACTGTTTAGTTTATATATGTTTCTTGGATTGTTGAAACCGAAGCGGAGGACTACGCATTTATCAGTATTAAATTCCATATGATTTGTCAGTGCCCATCTTTCAATATGACTTAAGTCAGTGATCAGGCTTTGTAGATTGACTGCTGAATCTATCTCGCCACTGAGTTAAGTGACATCAGCAAATCTGGACAACCAGTACTGGGATGTAATATTCATATCACTAATGTATAAAATGAATAATAGGGGTCCCAAGACGGACCCCTGGGGGACTCCACTGCTGACTGCACATTGATTTGACAGTGAAGTGTTAATGTTCATCCACTGTGATCTGTTTGTGAGATAGCTTTTTATCCAGTTTGTAATAGAACAGGAAAATCCCATAGATTCCAGTTTTAAGACTAGTTTAGTGTGTGGAACTTTGTCAAATGCTTTACTGAAATCCAGAAGAATAACATCAGATGGAATTTTGTTCTCTGACCTCAAGTTTATATTGTTATAGAAAGACACAAGGTAAGAAGTACCTGAATACCCTTATTTAAACCCATGCTGAGACTTGTCAGCCAGATTGAGTATAGTCATTTCTTTCTCCCTAAGTGATCTGATGATATTTTCCATAGTTTTGCATACAAAAGATGTCAGACTTATTGGATGGTAATTCTGGATGCTTGCTTTGCTACCCTTCTTATGAATCAGCATGCCTGTGTCAGTTAGCCAGTCCAGTGGAATATGTCCAGATTTGAGAGGCTTATTAAAGATTATTTTTAAAGGAATTGATATTACCTTGGCTGTTTCATGTAAAAATATTGGTGCGATATGATCAGAGCCTGGGCTAGATGATTTTTTTAGGCAGTATAAGGCAAACAAAATCATATCATATGTTATGTTGTAGGCAGTAGAGTTATTGTGAGGATTTGGGGAATTTGGGGCTAACATGTCTTTAAGTGAAAACACCAAAGTGAAGTAATGATTAAAAATATTTGCGGTGTCTTGGTCTGAGCTATCAATAGTGTTATTGTGTACTATTGGTCCCACCTTTCTGGTATTACCCTTCTTGCTATTTAGGTAGGAATGCAGAGATTTGTGAGTATCTTTGGTGTGGGCTATTTTAAATTCAAGTTTAGTTTTATAGTGTGTTTTAAAAGGCATAATACTGATTTGCATTATATGTGAATAATCTCATTGTTGCATGTTTTTTACTTTTGAGTTTTTAAAATAGTATGCATTTCTTCTTGCATTTTATGTGAATAATCTCATTGTTGTATTTTTTTACTTTTGAGTTTTTTAAATAGTATAAATTTCTTCTTTATTAATGACTTAATGTTTTTATTAAACCATCTTGGTATTCTACCTTTTGATTGTATTTTTTTTTCTAGAGGAACCCACAACTGTTCTAAATGGTGAACAAATGTTTTAAGCAAAATCCAAGCATCATTGGTTGAGAGATGGTGCATAATAGTTTCCCAGGGTTTGGATAGAAAGGAATTATTCATACTCTAGAAATTTGCATTATCATAGTTTTTATATGTTGTATGATTGTGTAAACATGGTTAATTAGTCTGAACAGAAAAAAAGAATCACAGACTGATCACTCGTGCCAAGAGGTGCCCTAATATATATATTTGAAATGGAGTTTGGAATGTTTGATATGAGAAGATCAAGGGTGTTACAACCTCTGGTTGGAGGTGAAAATTGTGAGAAATCATGTTCAAGAAAGGCAGAATGAGAAACAGCTTATCCTGACTATTGGTACTTGATAAGGTGGGCCAGTCTATACTGGGTAGATTAAAGTCCTCCAGTAATATTATGTCCCCCTTGTTTGAGAAATAGGAAATGTCCTTTAACAAATTGGAGAAATAATCAGGGTTGAATGATGGGGGTTTATAGCAGGTACCCAAGGATATGTAAAGTAACCCCTTAAACTGTACAGAGACCCAAATACTTTCAGTGTTAGTTGAACAATGGATTTCATGAGATTTAATATCATCTCGAATGTAGATGCAAACACCACCTCCCTCTATTTAGCCTGTCTTTGTGATAAAGTTTGTATCCTTGAATATGTCTCAGTAAGGTGGGTGTAGTGTCCTACCAGGTTTCTGTAATAGTTCTGATTCCAATGTTATGGGTGTGTATAGTGGCCTCTAGTTCAGCCATTTTCAATTGATTTAAAGAATGGGCATTTAATAACAGGACTTTATAATGTGTTGGAGACTTATATGTTTTTAGAGATTTGGGAATTTCCCCAGTCTCCCCCAGTTATCTAGTTTAAAAGAGTGTTGATTGTTTTTACTATAGATTTCCCCAAGAGTGTACTACCACATCTGTTGAGGTAGAGTCCGTCCCAACAATATAGGAGGATCCATCAATGAAATTCTCCCAATGGGTTATACAAGGAATGTATTGATCAAAACACCATTTACGTAGCCACTCACTGATGTTTTTAATTTTATTTGTGATGGCTTCCATTGCTCTTGGAACTGGCAGTATTTCAGATAAACTAATTGTACAACATCTGTCAATCACTAAGTTACTTGATGCAATAATGTGTTGTTTAATGTGGCTTATAATATCATGTAATACATTATTTGTACCAACATGAATAAGTACCAAGGGGTTAGTACCAGCTTTTTGTAGTAAATCTGGTAACATGTTTATGATGCCAGAAATCTTTACCCCTCTAAAACTAGAACACGTGCAATTTTATTCATCAGGGTTACAAATTATGTGATCAATATGTTTAATTATTGAGTTCCCAAGTACTAAGGTCTGTCTATGTAGTCTAAGCTAAGGAAAATTACAGTTCCTCCCAGTCTCCACAGCATTCTCCAGACCAAAACCCACAAGACAGCACTTAAGTCCTCAATCTACCAAATACTGGAGGACCCAGGGCCCAGGACATACAAGAGTGACAGGTCTTTTGCTATATCTGCACCATCCCTCTTTAATAGCCTATCATTTGAGGTGTTAAACAGTCTTCCAGCTGCTTTCAAAAAATACCCTACAGTCTCATTTGTTTTTAGGGGTGTGCAAAAAACAATTTTTGACAGTGGCACTGAAGTGAAAGTCATACTTTTGCTTCTGTGAAAGTTCGCAAATCCATTTCTGAACGTTCGTGGAAATTCTGCCTCCTCTATATTTAAAAAATAGCTTTCCATATTAATCCCTTGTAATCTCTAGTAGCTAGTGATCCCTCTCCCCACCTATACCACAAGAAAGCAAGGAACAATATCCCTATTCCATAGTGACTAGCGGTCCCTCCCCCTACGGGATTACCTGCGAGAGTTTAAAAAAAAAAATCTCCTTTTAAATAGTGATCCCTTCCCAATGCCTTGCCTGACAGTGCCCACAGTCTAACAAAATGCCCTGATTCCCTTGTGGCTAGTGGTTCCTCCCCTTCAGTCATTCACCCTCAAAGTGTATAGTAACCTCCCTTTCTCCATCTGTACTTTTAAAAAAATTGCCTGGTGGCCTAATGGTTTCATAACTGCCCTCCCCATTCCTGTTCCCCACTCCCATATTATTTCCCTGGTGGTCTAGTCCTACCATCCCAGCAGGTGCCCTACCACCTCACTCCCACCCCCATTGTAAACTGCAGTGGGCAGACAATCATAGCCCTCCTCTCTCCTCCATGGCCAGCCTGCTGACTGAGCTGTCAATGAATGAGTGTGTTCCTGAACAGGAATTCTCTCATTCATTAACAGTTCTGTGGGTGACTCAGCAGTGGTGGAGAGAGGAGGGCCAATGAAATGGAACCATTAAATGTGGGGACAGTTGGGGTTCAATGGACTAGCAAAACTTATCTGCTTGAATCATTGTATTGTGAGAGGAGCATTCCCCATCAGGTAACTAGTATATCAATTTATATGACTTCAACAAAACAGATTTTAGCTGAATGAGAAAAATGTTGTTTATTCTTAAATCCAACTTTTGTCCCAACGCCACTAATCCAGTGATCAATACTTACAAGAAGACAGTTTTTAATGTGGTGAGAAAACCTTGAATTGAGGCTAACAGAAAACCACATTACAATATGTCCACCAAGGAACTCCACGACTTAAGGAATTACAGAGGTTGGATGATATTATTTTTAAACCAGCTGACAAAGGTGGGAATACTGTAATGATGAAGAGGGAATTTTAACCAAGTATTGTAGTAGAGCTGTTAGCTGAGACTGATAGATATCTAAAATTAAGACCAATCCTCTACCTTGTTTTAAACTGGATCTGGTTCAGATTTTGGATAAAGCTAGAGAGAACGGGGCAATTATGGATGGAGAATTTGAATTTTTAATATCACAATTTATGATTACCTTACAATGTATATCCTGCCCAAAATACATAAAGACTTAACAAATCCACGAGGCAGACCAATCAGTTCAAGGGTTGGGTCATGTACCAATAATCTATGTGTATTTTTTGATTTTTTTCTGAAGAGAAGTGCATCCTGTCTTAAATCCTATCTGAGCCACACAATGCATGTGTTAGAAGTGTTTGAGGATTTTGGATGGTCTCCCGAGTACAGATGCTCACAATTGATGTGGAGACACTGTACATGTCCATTAGACACAGTGATGGTCTCACAGCATGCAGATATTTTTTCTATAAAGATCCATTGAAAGGAACTCATGCTGGTAACTTGGACAATGTAAGGCCTGGAATTTATTTTAACACATAATTAATGTGAGTTGGACTCTGATTACTATTTGCAGAACTGTGGCACAGCTATGGGAGTTGGTATGGCTCCTTCATACGCCAGTTGATTTTTGTGATTCTGGGAGGAGAATTTTGTTTTTAACAGCAACTCCAATCCATTTTAATGGAGCATAACAAAATGGTGCAGGTTTATTGATGAATACTTTGCATATTGTCAGGGACAGAGCAAGAGATTTAAGAATTCATGCTCTGGCTTAATAACAATGAACAGAACCTCAAATACACCCATAGGACAGATCCCAGATGGATTGATTTCTTAGATATAACTTGTGACTAACATAGAAACATAGAAACATAGAAGTTGATGGCAGATAAGGACCACAAGGCCCATCCAGTATGCCCATTTCCTTTTCTACCTTATAAATGTGCCATCAGCCTTTGCTTTGTCAATGGCCTATCTATTCATACTCATCTGAATTGCTCCCTTATGCCTATCCCATGCCTGTTTGAAGCCCTGCACTGTATTCATATCCACCACTTCCTGAGGTAGGCCATTCCATGCATCCACCACTCTTTCTGTGAAAAAGAACTTCCTCACATTACCCCTTAATTGGCATCACTCTACTCTCATGCTGTGTCCTCTTGTCCTGCTATTTTTCTTATATTGAAACATGTTAGACTCTTTCACCTTGTTAATGCCCTTAAGGTGTTTGAATGTTTCAATAATATCACCTCTCTCCCTCCTTTGCTCTAGGGTATACATATTGAGCTCCGTTAATCTGTCTGCATATGTGTTCTGAAACAGTCCCTGCACCATTTTGGTTGCCCTTCTCTGGACTGCCTCAATTTGGTTAATGTCCTTGTGAAGGTGTGGCCTCCAGTACTGCATGCAGTACTCCAGATGGGGCCTAAACAGTGTGTTGTAAAGAGGGATTATTACCTCCCTCTTCTGATTTGTGATACCCCCACTAATACATCCTAACATCCTCCTAGCCTTATCTACTGCTTTAGTGGTCTGCTTGGATGATTCAGGTCATCGGTGATGATGATGCCTAAGCCTCTTTCTTCCATTGTGACTGCCAGCATCTCCCCTCCCAGCCTATAGGTGGCTTCAGAGTTTCTCTTCCCTATGTGCATGATCTTGCACTTCTTTGCACTAAACCCCAGTTGCCACTCTTCTGACCATTTTGCTAGTTTATCCAGATCTCTTCTCATTCTGCCCACCCCATCTGGATCATCTACTCTGTTGCAGAACTTGGTGTCATATGCAAACAGACAACCCTTACCCTCCAGTCCATCTGCAATATCACTGATGAAGATATTGAAGGGGACTGGCTCAAGACTGATCCCTGAGGGACCCCACTTGTGACTTGCATCTCTTCTGACTGTATACCATTTACCACCACTATCTGTATTCTGCCCATCAACCAATTTGCCACCCAGTTGACCAACTTCTGACCCACTCCAAGTCTACCCAGCTTATTAATCAATCTTCTATGTAGAACACTATCAAAAGCTTTGCTGAAGTCAAGGCAGATGACATCAGCTGCTCCCCCTTGGTCCACCACTCTGGTTAGCCAGTCAAAGAAATCTATGAGACTAGTTTAACAGGACCTTCCTTTTGTAAACCCATGCTGTCTTGGATCCTGTGCTCCTATGGATTCCAGGTGTTGCACTATTCTTTCCTTAAGGAGTGCCTCCATAATCTTGCCCACTACTCAGGTAAGACTGACTGGTCTCTAGTTCCCTGCCTCCTCCCTGCTACCACTCTTATAGAGCGGGATCACATGAGCCCTTCTCCAGTCTTCTGTTACCTCTCCTGTGCTCAAAGACTCACTAAACAGTTCTGATGATGGCTCTGCTAGTTCCACCCTTAGTTCCCTTAGTACCCTGGGATGTATGTCATCAGGTCCCATTGCCTTGTCCACCCTGAGCTTATCGAGCTCTTATAGGACCCTTTCTTTTGTGAAGGGAGTAGTGCTCACCTCCCTCCCCCCTGTGTCCATGGTGCTGAGCTATGGGCCCTGCCCTACCTTCTGTTCAATAAATACTGAGCAGAAGTATCTATCTAGGATTCATGCTTTTACATGGTCCTCCTCCTCACACACCCCCTTATCTCCTTTGATCTTAGCAATACCACCTCTGGACTTTCTCCTTTCACTAATGTATCTATAGAAAGTCTTGTCACCTTCTTTTACTGTTTGTGCTAGTGTTTTCTTGGTTTGAGCCTTTGCCTGCCTTACTGCCTTCCCTGCTTCCCTTAGGGAAGTTTGGTATACCTCTATCTTCATCCTGCTGTTTCCCTTATATTTCCTGAAGGCCAGCCTTTTGGCTCTGACCTTTCTGCTACTATTTTTGAGAACCAAAGTGGTTTCCTTCTTCTTTGCACTTCCTTTTCTCTAACACAATGGGATGTTGCTTCAAGTATTGCATCCTTAATGCTTGCCCACTTTGCCTGTACCCCCTCACCTATATTTCTTTTTGCCAGAGCTAGCTTAACTCTGTTGGCCATCTTATCAAAGTCAGCTCCTCTGAAGTCCCATATTTTTGACTTGGAATGGGATTATTTAGTTGTAGTGGCCAAACTGAACCATACCATTTGATGGTCACTGGCCCCCAGGTGACCTTCTACCTGGATATCTGTGACCTTTTCCCTGTTAGTCAGTACTAGATCTAGGATAGCCCTTGTAGGTTGTTGTACCAGTTGTTTGAGGCCCTCCCCATGCAGGGAATCCACAATGTGTCTAGTTCTGGCAGATGTTCCTGCTGGTATTGCCCAATCTGTATCTGGCATGTTGAAGGCTCCCATTATCAGAACCTCCCCTTTAGCTGGCATGTTTTGTATATCTTCTAACAGTAATGTGTCCATGCCATCCCCCTGGTCTGGGGGCCTGTAGACAACCCCAGTTCTTATGGATGTCCCATTTCCTATTTCAAGGGTGACCCACAGTTCTTCTGGAGTAACACAGACAATAGTGTTTTTTCCAAAATCTACAGGAAACCTTCAGCAACTAATAGTCTGTTACTTGCTAGCAGCTCCCATTCAAAATCTTTAAAGGACTCAATCCCACATAACCAATTTTTAAGGCTAGAACGGAACTGCTCAGAGGATGAAACCTTTCAGCCACAAGCTAAGGAACTCAGAGACAGATTTCTGAAATGGGGCTATAGCTCTTGAGTCCTGGATCTGGCCTTTAATAAAGCTGAAATAGGGACTTTAGGGACTTACACCAAAGCCAAAAACTGACACAGCACAGAACACTATCAACTTTGTCAAAGAATATAATCACCTGACTGGTAAAATGGGAAATATTGTCACTAGCTGCTGGCCAGTCTTATTAAGTGTCTTTACCCTAGCACCACACATGAGGAGTAAACCTGGAATTTCCTTTAGCAGAGGTCCTAATCTAAAAGGCAATCTGGTATCTAGCTAGTCCTCTCGGACTGTTACAAGTCCCAGTACATGGCTTCCTACGAAGCCGCCAGGCATGTATAAATGAGGGAACCGCAATGTGTGTAACCACTACCAACAAGGGAGAGTGTTCCAAATTCAGATATGC
Source organism: Neoceratodus forsteri (assembly GCA_016271365.2). NCBI lineage: Eukaryota > Metazoa > Chordata > Ceratodontiformes > Ceratodontidae > Neoceratodus > Neoceratodus forsteri. The sequence continues at coordinate 3,014,679 of CM028130.1, forward strand.
AAATGAAAGGTCCATATTTGCCAGTTCATTTCTTGCACAACAGCCTTTATAATTCATCCCATATTGTGTAGTTATGGAAAACTTTGTTTTTTAGACAGTTGAGACAACAAATCTGAGAACACACATTAATGAGGTCAAGAGTGTTAATGTGGAAAACCTACAAGCAGAATATTTTTATTTGATTACAGTAGTTATCCAAGTGGTCATAAATGCATGGACTTAGAACAGGTCTGGGTTGATAAGGGAGAGGGGACCATTTGCAATGGGAAAGTTACTGGATTTTCTCCTTACAAGACTTACAAACAGAGGGCTTGAATTCTGGTTTTGATTTGTATCCTTATCTGCATTTTGTATCTGCAATGCCCATCCTAAATCCATCCCCCCCTTGTCCAGGTGGTATTAAGGAGCAGTGTATGTCTCAGTAGCTTATTTTACTGTGATAGTAACTCGATTATATTGAACTCCAATTGTAATTTAAAATCTCAGCTGGAATTTGGTATGAAAGATTCCCAACTTTTAATCTACATTCCCTTTCACCCTCTTTTACTACCTAATATTTTTGGGATCAGTTTAGAATTAGGATTATATCTTTTTGTTTCTGGCTGTTATGTAAGTTGCTTATAACTACAGTCATTCTATTCTTTTCACAGCTGGAGTTATTTGGAGAGCACCGGTACTTCCTGCTTTACCACAGAAATCTGGAATTTCAGTTGTGATGTGCACAACTGTGGCTAGATCCTGACTCTGAGTTGCTTTCCGCTTTCTTTAAACTGCTTTGCTGCATTTTCATTTTGTGCACAGGCATAGCTAATATTAATGGATAAAAAACATATGAAATGATGAACTCATGCCTTTGTTTATTATGATATTTGAAATGATAAAGTATTGCATATGCTTCAGATATTTTTTTACATTTGTCTACTTGTTCTTAAATATGTGATTTTCACTTTAAGATTATTTTTATGTATTAGGTGGTGACAGATGTTATTGATGGAAGTCCTTAATGTGTTTGTATACATGCAAATCCTCACTATGGTGACGCCAAACCATGATGTCACAGGACTGTATTTAAGGACATCATCTTCTCCAGGTTACCACATCCTGAGGAAGCTCAAAGGAGTGAAGTGCCAGTGCACCTGGTATTTGGTAAGTGGCCAGCTAGATTGTTTGGGTTCTTAAGTGTGAGGTGGATTGCGAACTGCCTAAGTGGCAGACAACAGTGGCTGGTGGTGGTGGGGGGATCAACACCCAGAATGATCATTGGTGGGATCCCTCAGGGTTTGTTTCTGTATCCATTGTTATTTAATGCTTTCATTTTAGACATTGTGATAGGAGTTAGGAGTAATTTGAGCCTCTTTGCTGATGACTCCAAACTAGGTGCAGAGGTGGACAGTGAAGAGGGAAGGAGGACACTCCAGGAAGACCTAGAAAACTAGAACAGTGGTCAGTCACATGGCAGCTGGTGTTTAATGTTAGGAAGTGCAGTGTACTTCACTTGAGAGTTAGGAATCCAAGGTACAGCTAAAAATTGGTTTGGGGTAAAGTTAAAAGTTGCAGAGGAAAAAAGTTCTAGGAGCAGTGATCACTGGTAAAATGAATTATTCAGGACAATGCAGGAAAGCAGCAGCTAAGGCAAACAATGTTGAGATGCATTGCTAGGGGGATTACTTTGAGAAGGAAGGAAATAATGTAATTCTGCTACTGTACAAATACTTAGTGAGGCCACACTTGGAGTACTGTATGCAGTTCTGGTGCCTGCCAAAAGAAAGACATTATGCTCTGGAGAATGTCCAGGAGGGCATCTAAGATGATTCTTGGAATGGGGGATAAGCTCAATGCGGAGAGAATTAGGGAGCTAAACATGTTCTGTACTCCTTGGAAGACAAAAGGTACAGAGGGGACATGACTGAGACCTTTAAATACTTGGTAAGGTATTCATAGAGTAAACACACAGGAGGTGTTCAGACTGAAGGGGAAGGGACCACAAGGGGTCATAGCCTGAAACTGGTTGATGGTAAGCATAAAAGAGACCGGAGGAAGCATTACTTCATGGAAAGGGCAGAGATGCCTTGGAATGGGCTACCTGAGGACTTGGTATCAAGGGAATCAGTGGGATGTTTTAAGAAGGGATGAGACAAATATATGGACAGGGTACAGATACGGCAGGTAGAGACCAGAAGGACTCTGAATGGAAATCAGGAAAGGGATGGAAGGGAGAGGGAATGGGGGTCAGTAGCAGTTAAACTGTGAGCTGCATCTTGAGCAAACATGATGGACCTCAAGGCCTAATCTCATGGCATTTTCATATATCAGTATGTTCACAAGTATCAGATAAGGTCTGTGCAAAATTTAAATTCTACCAGCGGATTTTGTGTGAACCATGGAATTTTGCTGATTAATTCTCACAATGTTTATGAAATTTTACCTGTTGAGTTAGCGATTTTACTGTGAATCTCTGTTAAGGTTGTACTCAAATCGTGGAATATATTCCACAGACCTGCATGTTGATTCTTCCCTATTTTTACGCTGTTCCATGGAAATATGTTCCATAATTAAAGTATGCCAAACAGAGAATTCCACAGCTCAAACATTACAGAAATTATTTCTTGGAATTCTTATGTGTAGTTACAGTACAGCAGTATGCTATGTAGTAGTGTCAACATTCCACAATTAACGTGTTCTGCATTCACATTTTACTCACTGCATGACATCTGATTCAGTTGCATTCCCTTCTTTTTGCGTGTCATGCCAGGTGTTTAAATCCCACCATTGGCAAGAACACTGGAAATACAAACGCAGAATTTCTGTGAATGGTGGAATACATAAATCGCCATTCAAATCACTTGGTAAGTTGGGAACTCATCAGAATTTGCCATTCAGAAATTTGCAGTTTTTGAAGGGTTGGGGATACCTTTGAGAGCCAGACAGTTAGTGTACTGTATACTGTGGAGTAGTGTGGACTTACTTTTTCTGTTCCACAGGTGCTGTTCTTTTGTTTTGTGGAGGAAAAATGGATCAATGGCATCATCATCATCATCAGTGAACGTTTTGGAGCATGGTGAAGGGGATCATGCAGGTCACAGTCAGCAGCAGCCACAGAAAGATCAGCCTGAGGTAGCTGAGCAGCACCAGCAGGGGGAGCACCAGCAGGCTGTTGAGACAGAGGTGGAAGGTTGCACCCCCATTTAGCAGTAAGGAGGTAACCCTCCTTATTAAGGAGTTGACCAAAAATGCAACAGACTTGTTTGGTCCTGAAAGGATGCCCTTTATGGAAAGGGAGCAACTGTGAAGCCAGATTAAGAGTTTAATGGATGGTGAGGTGGAAAACATCCCACATGCAGTAAAATAGTGGAAACATAAGTGGGATGATCTCCAGTGCGGACAGCCAGAAGTGGTGGAGATTCTTGGTGGAGCACGAACAATGTGTGAGGGAAGTCTGAAGAAGAGGAACAGAGAGGAGGGTCACGACACCAGTGAGTAACAGTATTACAATTTCAGTAATTCTGATTCATAATAGTTACTCAGTTATAGGTTACAAATAGAGTTTGATTCTCTTAATGTTACAACAATTAACAGGTGTTAAAGGAACACAAGCAGATTCTGCCACCAGTGAGGATGGACAACATCCACAGACTAGCAGCAGCACAACTGCAGAGGACAGTGTGGCAACTGTGTCTGGTAAGTTCATCTTTTTAATAAGCAATCATATAAATATGTAAGCATTAAACCATGGCAGAGCATGGTTCTACTGTGAAATTAAGCCATGGTTGGGATGGGTGGTTGTGTCACAAGGCTGCAGGCTGAGTGCCTCCAACCACTCAACCATGGATTAATTCCACAGTAGAACCATGCTCTGTCATGGTTGAATGTGTTTGTAACATAGCAAGCATTTAGAAAAAGAATAACATTTATGCCGTATATTACAAAATCAGAATATTGCTCTATAAGGGAAACTGGTTAGACTAGATGGTCCTAGCCATCCTTTTCTGCTGTCATTTGCTATGTTTCTATGTTATTATGAGTTACAGGTAACTGCTAGGCCATGTTCCTCTCTGCAGTGCTAACTGTACCAACAATACACCCATTCAGTACTCAGTCTTGGTGTTAAGCTTCAACATATCTCAGACAGTAGGTCGTGTTCAGTTTACTGCCAAATCGGCACAGTGACATCACGTTGGTGCATACTGTCTAAAGAGACCTTACTGCCAAATAAAAATGTATAGTTATTTTAGAAGAAATTCATACTCCATCTTCTGGTGTGTACTTGAATTTACTGGTGCAGGATTAAATAAGGTCTCTGAGCCTGTTGTACAACAATGTCTGTAATAGCTGGCTCCACAGTTTAAGAACTGCATCAAAAACCTTATGAGGGTAGACTAAAGGAACTTAATATATACACCCTGGAAGAGAGAAGAGAGGGGTGATATGATAGAGACCTTTAAATACTTAATGGGGGTAAATAGTACAGGATGGAAATATTTTTCAGAAGAAAAGGTGCTCAAGAACAAGGGAGGGGACATACTATGAAGCTGGAGGGTGGTAGATTCCAGAGCGGTATGAAGTTCTTTCACAGCAAGAGAGGTGTACTCCTGGAATATCCATCCAATGGAGGTGGTGGTAGCAAAAACAGTGGTGGGTTTCAAGAAAGCATAGGAGAAGCATAAGGGAACCATAGTGGAAAGAAGAGAAGGGAGAAAGTGCTGTAGATCCAGCACAGTCAACAGTAATAGTGTAGGTAGGGAGACATAGGCAGAATGTATGGGCCAAGCATTCCTTATCTGCCATAAAATTGTATTTTTCTATAATAAATGAACTTATCGTTATTTTAATAAACTTTCTCACCTCAAGTATGAGAACAGCATAATCCTCTATGCATTTCTCCTTAATGGTTTTTAGTATACAATTTTCTAGTTTCAAATATAGAAAAATATGAGAGACCAACTTAGTCTTTTCAACTGCATCAATAAAAAGAACAGCATTACTGGTCACAGCTGACCATTACACCATGTGCAACCTCTAGTTATCAAACTATATATATTTTTTTAAATTTATACACCACTGAGTGAAAATCAACACCATAAACATTTAAAAACAAACTTACTATATGAAGCCACTGACATCTCTCTGGCCCATACTATGTTAAAGAGAAAACACCATAACCTTCAATAGACTTTTCCTGGTACAGTAGCTTGTTTTCCCTTATTTATATGTACACAGTACTTTGCAGTGCAACTTCCATGTCAGTGGTTCCAAATTTTCAAATGCAGTTTTCTTAAAAATTAGTAGATAAATTGTTCAGCAGCATGACACAGGCTTCTACCTGCCTGCCTGGCATTTCTGTAGTTTTTGTGATCATTGGCTATTGAAGCTGTATCCCATAATAGGGGTGCAATCACCTTGACAACCCCATAAACATACCAGACTGAATTTGGAGCTGCATTAGAACATAGTACTACAATGTAAAAAAGGCACATAAATCCAGAACACCAGTCAACATTAATGTTGAATTAGCTTTTTATTGAAACAAGTTAGAATCCATAGACAGTGACTTTGGGGCTTATATTCCCCAGGGCTTCTGCCAAATGATTGGACATTTGTCAGGGGTGAACATACAGTGTACCTCTAATATTTATAAAAATATTAACAATAGCTGTATAATTAAAATTAAGCCACTAAAGCAGAAGTAAGCACAATGTTGATAAAATGGACACAGTACCAGAAGGGGGGAGTGTGGAGGGATTGTGGGATAACAGATGGACCAGACACCAAACTTCAGGGTTAACACACAATCCCTGTTTGATGTTTATTCAAAATACTGGAAATAAGCTTCAGCAATAGCATATTCTTCTTCAGTACATCAGTTTGCAGCAATAGACTATGAAGGTCTTTTCTCTGCACTTAGCCAGCACCTACTGACACTGACCTCGGATCTGACCACTTTTCAGTGAAAACCCTTCATCCCTATGTGGGCCCAATTTGCTTGGGTAGTGGGGTATCAAAAAGAAAAAAAAAATTTATAGACAAATCACCTCAATGCAGAATCACTGAAAGAAGGGTTACTCTAAAGGGCATTAGCAACAAATCAAGTTTCAAAGAAATACAACATCATACATACTTCTATTATGCAAAGCATCATGTACATATGCAAATCACCATGACATTTCAGACTTGTTCAGTTTACAGCAATTTACATGCATTTTAAATAGCACAAGTAGCTTAATTTCTATAATAGTCATCTAGTACTTTTACCATTATCAAAAACATCTATTGCCATGGTATTTTCAACATTTACAGGTTTCATAAAGATAAGGGCCGGATATTCAGAAGGATTGCACATGGCGCAACACTGTTGCACCATGCACAACCCACTGATGCCCCCCGGCATGATATTCAAATGGGGATTGAGACTGGCACAAATCCTGATGTGCCGGAGCGCATCAGTAATGTATGCGGTGCAGGTGGGGGGGCATGCCCAGGCATACTCCGCACATCCTGATATTCAGCCTGGGATGTGCTGAGCCCATGCATGCACAACCCCTACCTGTGCTGCACACAGGTGAGCCAAAAGGAAAGGAGCAACAGCTGGCCACCCACAGGTGAGCTGCCATATTGCAGGGACAACACAGCAGCCACCTGTGGGAGGCCACCTGAGCTTGAGCTGCACCTTCAATACAGGTGCCCCCCATGCCCAATTGTGGGCATACATAGAAGAGATTGTCCCTATATCCTGTTGGTCCAGTGGACTGCTTGCAGCTCAATCACGGGCATAAGTCTGTTTAAAACATGTAACACTATCCCTGGTGGTTCAGTGGACTGCTTGCAGCCCAATCATGGGCATAAGTCTGTTTAAAACATGTAACACTATCCCTGGTGATCCAGTGGACCACTCGCAGCCCAATCATGGGCATCTGTGAAAAATAATGCAACACCAATGCAACCCTGGTGGTCTAGCGGTATCCCCCTCCCCACCCGCCCACTGAGCCTCACTGCCCTGCTCCCCCCCAGTCAGCGGGGGGCAGCAGCTCCCCACTCACTTGCTTCCCTGCCGCCTACTGACTGACACCATACAGTAGGGCTGTAGCCCATTGGTCCACAGTATGAGCCAATGGGCATGCAGTCCGTACCATACTACACAGTCCAGATATGTGAATGGATCCATTCACATATCTGAACTGTGTAGTACGGTATGGGCTGCACTCCCATTGGTTCAAGCTGTGGACCAATGGGCATACAGCCCTACCATATGGTATCAGTCGGTGGGCAGCTGCCACCCACCGCAGACCGGAGGGAGCAGGGTGATGAGGCTCAGTGAGCGGGTTGGGAGGGGATTACCACTACTCTACCAGGGTTGCATTGGTGTTGCATTATTTTTCACAGATGCCCACGATCGGGCTGCAAGTGGTCCACTGGACCACCAGGGATAGTGTTAAATGTTTTAAACAGATCTATGCCCGCGATCGGGCTGCAAGAGGTCCACTGACCACCAGGGATATAGGACAATTCTAATATTCTACATATGCCCGCGATCGGGCAGTGAGGCACTTTGCCGCGATGTGCAGTGGCCGTCAGTCCCCAACGGCTGCAACCTGGCAGGGTTCCAGGCGCAAGTCACTGGGGATCAGCGCACTTGCATGCAAATGGGTCCATAATGACATGCAGATGGCCCCATTTGTGCCTTGCATGCATTATGGCCCCATTTTCATGTGCACTTTTGAATATCACGGTTGTTGGGCCTAGCGCAACAGAACTTGCGCTAGCGCATCTCCCTGCTCCACTCTGGCCACTTGCACTGGCGCAGTGCCACTGCACCATGCACACTGCAGGTGGCCAGGGTGCGATATTCAATGCTGCTGTGCCATGGCACAGCTCTGTTGAATATCACCCTGTCAAAGCCCCTGCACAGCCAAGTTGCACTGTGCCCAGACTTGTGCCACAGCCTGGTGCAGTCTGAATATCCAGGCCAAGGTATATATACATCAAGGTATTTTATGACATAGTGCTATTACATACTAAATCCAACAACGATAAACACAACCAGTTTTACATGCTTGGAGGTCACAACAATCACCTCCTTGTATGAGGAACTGAGAAGGAAAAGGAAAATTAAAGAGGACATTATAGCATAGTCAAGAAAGGAGGGGTGCCCAAAGGTGGCCAACTTTCTGGACTAGGGTGTAAAGGATAGAATAGACTAAGAAATAGAACTGTTGCAACAGATTTAAGAAAAGGTCGGTCCTAAAGAGTGGTAGGAATTCCCTGTTACAGTGAGTGCAACTGAAAATGAGGTAAAAAAGTGCCCAATTCCAATTTGAACATGGTACAGTAAAAATAATACATGAATGTTATGAGGGGGTACCATAGACCACCAGGGTAATAGGACATTTTCTGTTAAACAGATGCCTGCAATTGGGCAGCATTCGGTCCACTGGACCACCAGGGATATTGGATGGGGGGGTTTATTATAACGGACGCCCACGATCGGGCAGAGAGCAGTCCACTGAACCACCAAGGATATTGGACAAGGACCTATATTGAGACAGATGCCCGCGATCGGGCAGAGAGCGGCCCACTGGACCACCAGGGATATAGGACGGGGACTTTCTTTGTAAACAAATGCCAGCAATCAGGCCGCAGGGGGTGTCGGTCCCCGATGACTGCTGCCTGGCAGGGTGCCAGGCGCAAGTCATTGGGAATCGGCGCACCTGCATGCAAATGGAATGCAAATGGGTCCATAATGACATGCAAATGGCCCCATGTGCGCCTTGCATAAATTATGGCTCCATTTGCATGTCACCTTTTGAATATCGCGGGTGCTGTGAATGGCGCAATGGCACTTGTGCTAGCGCATCTCCATGCTCCACTCTGGCCACTTGTGCTGGCACAGTGCCACTGCACCATGCACAATGGGGGTGGCCAGATTGCAATATTCAAAGCTGCTCAGCCATGGTGCAGCTCCTTTGAATATCGCCCAGGTCACACCCCTGCACAGCCAAGTTGAGCGGTGCCCAATCTTGCACCATATCCGGGCCCATGTGTTATGGCCTGGGTCGTGCCTGAAAACGGTCCCTGGGATCAGTGCAGTCACCCAGTTATCAAAGTCATAAATAAATAAATCAATCAATAAATAAAAAGTATGCCATTATGAATGCTTTCAGTATTGAGATTCCTTTCTTTAAGAGCACCATTCATGCCTAAATGCAGTATGCCCCCTCAGATCCCAAAAGGTAACTTAACTGCCTCAGAGTTTTCCATTTAAAAAAAATATTCTTAAGCTGTCATTTTCTGAAGTGGAGGAATCATATATTTTTTATATGAGGTACAGACCCGCTGTTCATATCCACTGCCTGGTTTGCAGATATGACACATTGCTTTGCCCTATTCTGACATCACAATGTGTGGCTTGTGTGCGCACTGTGGCATGCATCTGTGCTAACATATTGTTATTTAAGAGTAGGGAACAGCGTTATCGTGTGCATATAAAATAAGAACAGTAGTGGATCAGATTTGTGGGTCATCTCCTCGGAGACAAAAGTATGTTCCCTTTCTCTTGAAAATGGGGGCATAAGAACATTTTATTTTTTAATTGGTGAAGTCAGAGAGATGGGTAAGCATCCTTTGTTGATGTGAGCACCAGTGACATGAATGAGCTGTTGCTGTTTGGTTTCAGTTCATGAATCTCTTTACAGAGAATGGACTGCTGCTTTGACTTTGGTATTACATCGCAGAGCTGTGCTAACTGCTGCTCTGACTTTGGGATTACATCGCAGAGCTGCTGCTGACTGCTGCTCTGACTTTGGTATTACATAACAGAGCTGCTGCTATTTGGTTTCAATTCATGATTCTCTTTACAGAGAGTGGACTGCTGCTCTGACTTTGGGATTACATCGCAGAGCTGCTGCTCTTTGGTTTCAATTCATGATTCTCTTTACAGAGAGTGGACTGCTGCTCTGACTTTGGTATTACATCGCAGAGCTGCTGCTGTTTGGTTTCAGTTCATGATTCTCTTTACAGAGAGTGGACTGCTGCTCTGACTTTGGGATTACATCGGAGAGCTGCTGCTGTTTGGTTTCAATTCATGATTCTCTTTACAGAGAGTGGACTGCTGCTCTGACTTTGGGATTACATCGCAGAGCTGCTGCTGACTGCTGCTCTGACTTTGGGATTACATCGCAGAGCTGCTGCTGTTTGGTTTCAATTCATGATTCTCTTTACAGAGAGTGGACTGCTTCTCTGACTTTGGTATTACATAACAGAGCTGCTGCTGTTCGGTTTCAGCTCAGGGCCAAACTGGACTGATTGACTCTGTCTCAGAGACAGAGTCTGGTAGACCCAACCTACCCTCCTCCATCCCTGCCTCCCCAAGCTTATCAGCCTTTATAGGGGAGGTGCTGGATCAGGATTCATAGTCATTAGGTGTTGGATCAGCATTGGTAGTTGGTACACTTTGGATCAACCTCGGGGCTGATTAAACATTCCAGACCAGTTTAAAGGGAGGACAAGGGGCAAAAAATAACATGGTTAGCCCTAGTAATGGGGAACATCCCAGAGGATAGGACAGGCAGTAAGAAGCAGGGGCAGGATGGAAGGTTGATAGGGGGTCAGGTAGGGGCATGGGAAGAGTAGTAGGCTGCAACAACTGTGGGGCAGCTATATTTTTAGGGGTCGCATGGAGAGCAGGAGATGCCTGGTGTACAGGCAACTTAAGCAGCTTGAGGAAGAGATTAGGTGGTTAAGGGGGGAGATAAAATGAGGAAAGGTACAGATTAGTGGATAAATCCAGGACTGAGGGCACATGGGAGTTCCCCAGAAGATTGCAGGCAACCCAGGCCAATAGGGGTGAGGGAAGAAGGGCTAAATGGACCAATATTGCCACCTCAGGAATGACTGGGTACAGATAAAGGGGAGTGGAGGTTAACAGGGAATAGGGGCAGGAAAGGCCCCAGTGCAGGCAGCAAATGTGGGCCTCTCAATAGTATGCCAGGGATGACTCAGTGCAGGGAGGAGGTGTCACACAGCAGGTTCTCAGTGCTGGCTACACTGGAGAAGATGAAGCAGGAGGCCATCATAGATACAGATGATGAGAAAAAGATCACCCACAACCCAGAGGGCATTGGTGGGGTGACTAAAGGAGGCAGGACTTCAATGGGTAAGGATAAGGGGTGGGAGCAAGGAGACTGGACAGGGGACAGTACCTAAAGAGGGGAAGAGGGCAGGTATGAGGAGATGAGGGGAGGGATGCATTGAGGAAGTGGCAGGAGGAACCCAGTGGAAAGGGCTGGTAAAATCAGGGGGAAAGGGGATTACTGGGTTGAGATGGGGTGGAAGGGGGAACAGCGGCAATGCATTTGGGAACAGAAGACCTGGTAGGAGGGCTAAGGATGGAGAAGGTGAGCAGAACAAGGAAACAAGGGTGGGATCCTAGTGCTGGGGGATTCTGTTCTGAAGGGGATCTGATGGGGGAGCAAGGAGGAGAGGCATTGTCAAATATGGGCGGAGGCCATGCCAGGCATGAGAGTGGAATGGGTGGGGCAATCCATTTTGAAGTATGATAAGAGGGGTAGGGAGAAACCTCACATCATTCTGCATTTGGAAACTAATTAGCTAGCTGGTAATACAGTAGATGTCGTCTGAGGGAGGTTTGAGGAGCTGTGGCTGATTTGTTAGGAGGCAAGAAGATCAGTAACCTTCTCAGAGGTGCTTCCTGTACCGAGAGCAAAGACCACAAGGAAGCTGAGGATAGAGGAATTTAACATGTAGCTTAGGGAATGGGGTCTATCCAAAGGGTATGGGCTGATGGGATGCAGGGAAAGGACTTGGGAGGTCAGGGATCTCTACGCCATGGACAGGATTCAGTTAAGTGGGTAGGGAGGAGGGTCCTGAAACAGAAACTGGAGGAATACTTAGCAAACAATGAGAATTTAAACTAGTTGTGGGGGGTGGCAAGTGGACAGGAGTCCAGCAGGATCTTCAGGCAGGGAAGTTGAATGAGCTCCCCCATGCTGGCAGCAGGGAACTTAGGGAGAGGATAGGAGAAGATGCTAAAAAGGGAGAGTAGTTAGGGAAAGGGGGAAGAAAGTGGATTGGAGGGTAGTAACCCTGAATGCTTGGAGTCAAGTGAACAAAACTGTAGAGTTACATGCTCTCATGGTGGTTGGGGAGGTAGATATAGTGGCCATAACTGAAATGTGTGTCACCCATTACCATGACTGGGACCTGGCAGTACCAGGATATAATATACTTCAGAGGATAGGGTAAAAGGGAAAGGGGGGTGGTGCTGTATGTGAGGGAAGGTCTGAAGTGTGTCAGTGAGGAAGGGGAGGAAAGCAACACAGAGTCACTATGGATGTAGCTCCAGGACTCAAAAACAGGACCCTCAGGATGGGAGTGGTGTACAGGCCATCCTCTCAGACTAAGGAGTTAGATAGGGTTCTTGTGGGACAGATCAGAAGGACTTACAGGAAGGGCAGTACAGTGATTGTAGGGACTTCAATCTGCCAGGAGTAGATTGGGGTACCCCAGCCACCACTAACAGGAGAGAGCAGGAACTCCTGGATGTCATCCAGGACAGCTTCCTACTGCAGATGGTCAACAAGCCTACCAGGTTAGGGAACACCCTTGACCCCACATGCTGGTGAATGGTTAATTTGTGAGGAAGCTAAGGATGGAGAAACCACTGGCAGAGAGTGGCCACCACTCAGTGTGGTTCAAGATAGACATGGGGAAAGAGGGAGTAGAAGCAGGCACAAGGGTGATAGACTTCAGAAGGGCTAACTTTGGGAGGATGAGGGAAATAGTACAGGGGCATCTGGCCAAGATCATTCCAGGTATGGACACTAATCAGAAGTACTTAAATAGGGGTATAGAGGAGGCAACCGCGAAATGTGCAAGGGTCCAGAGTAAGAGGGCTAGAGCCAAGAAGCCTAGCTAGGTGGGCAGAGAGGTTGTGAAGAAAGAAAGAAAGAAAGAAAGAAAGAAAGAAAGAAAGAAAGAAAGAAAGAAAGAAAGAAAGAAAGGAAGGAGCTGCCTTTAGAAGTTACAAAAGAACAGGGAGTGGGTGGACAGAGAGGAATACCTGAAGGAGTCAAGGGAGGTGACAAGTGCAGTCAGGGCAGCCAAGCCATCCTGGGAACTCAGTCTGACACAGTGCATTAAAGTGGGGGATAAAGACTTCTTTGGGTACATCGGGGAGAAAAGGAGCTGCAAAGACCAAATAGTGAGGATTAAGGGGGGGTGGATACTAGGGCAGAACAGGTGGAAGCATTAAATGAGTACTGCTCAGTATTTACTGAAGAGAAACGAGGAGCAATACTCAGGGGTCTGGGGGTGTGGGCATGGGCAGGGAGGAGGTGACAGACAGGGAAATCCCAGTGGGCAGGATACAGGAGGGATTGAGGGCGCTGAGGGGGGGCAGACACTGGGGCCAGATGGCATACACCCCATGGTGCTAAAGGAGCTAGCAGATGTCCTGGCAGAACTCCTGGCAGACCTGTTCAATTCCTCCCTGGATTCAGGAAGTGTACTGCAGGACTGGAGGATAGTACACGTGGTGTTCCTCTACAAGAGCAGCCCCAAGGATAAGCTGGGGATCTACAGACCAGTAAGCCTCACATCCAACATGGAAAGCTGATGAAGACAATCCTGAAGCAGAGGCTGGTTTCCCTCTTAGAGGCTAATGGGCTGCAGGACAGCAGGCAACACGGGTTTGTCTCAGGCAGATCCTGTCAGAACAACCTAGTGGAGTACTATTATTGGGTAACCAGGCAAGTAGACAGGAACCATGCAGTGGCTGTCCTGTACCTGGACTTCAGCAAGGCATTTGATTCAGTGCCACATAGGAAGCTAGGTAGAAAGTTGGAAAGTTGCCGGGGCAAAAATGGTGGGATGTGGGATGGGTCATGAACTGGCTGCAAGGAAGACAGCAAAGGGTGGTGGTGGGAGAAGAGCTCTTGTTGCCCAGGGCAGTAACAAGTGGGGTGCCACAGGACTGTACTGGGGCCGGTGTTATTTTGGATCTTCATAGCAGACATCTCAGTAGGCATCAAGAACAAGATCAGTCTGGATTCACAAATAATTTTTACAAAATTTTCGATATCTCGCCAACTCTGCTAGACACTTTCGCATACTGGTTCAATCACGGTATATCTGACCCAGCTTTCCTAGAAGCCACAATATCCCTAATTGTAAAGCCTGGCAAAGATCCCACTTTGTTAGATAGTTACCGACCAATATCTCTGCTTAACACTGATATTAAAATTCTAGCAAAAATTCTAGCTAATAGATTATCAAAAGTGATGGGTCGACTGATAAGTAGGGAACAGGTAGGATTTATGAGAGGGAGGCTTTCTCATGACCATATAATAAAACTAATGTATCTTATTGATGGAGCCAAAGAACTGAAAATTCCGGCAATCCTCCTATCACTCGATGCTGAAAAAGCGTTTGATCGGGTGTCTTGGCCTTTTCTATTTGCTACTCTCTCAAATTTTGGCTTACCCCACAGTTTCATTGCTTGGATAAAAATTTTGTATTCCTCCCCCTTGGTGAGGGTGAAATGCAACGGTATGTTATTACGGGCTTTTAGTCTGGAGAGAGGCACCAGGCAGGGTTGCCCGTTGTCCCCTTTATTATTTAATTTGTATCTAGAGCCTCTGCTCCGTAGGTTAACTAATAACTCGTTTATTAAAGGTATACAAATTGGCGACTCCAGCTACGTACGTTCGGCGTATGCCGATGATGTTTTACTGCATGTTGTAAACCCAGCCACTGTGCTTCCACATATTTTAGAAGAAATCTATAGTTTCTCTAAAGTATCCTGTTATAAAGTGAACTACGCAAAAACAAAAGTTTTTCCCTTAAATCATTTTACTAGGAAATCAGAAATACAGGGCTTAGATTTGGGCTGGGAAGCTAAATATATTACTTATTTAGGTTTAAATATTAATACAAACTTTACTTCTATGATTAAAGAGAATTTAACAGTTCTAATTCGAGAGATTACAAATGATCTTAAGAGGTGGGGTTCAATTTCCTTTCCTTATGGGGCAGATTAAATCTCCTAAAATGGTTGTTCTTCCAAAATACTCTATCCATTAGATATGTTAGATTTCACCTTCAAGGAGTGGTTTATGAAAGTACAGAAGATCTTTAATTCATTCCTGTGGCAGGGTAAACCAGCCCGTAGATCATATCTGAATTTGTCAGCTCCTAAACATAGGGGTTTAGCTGATCTGTCCTTTTAAATACTACCTTGCTCAACATATGTGTAAGCTGGCCCTATGGTCCAAGGAATGGGGACAGGATGAATACGTGCCTTTGGTTAGATATTGAACGGAGCCTGTGAAAACAGTTAAATGTTCTTTATATGCTCTATTGTTTTACCCTTGGCTGCTTTACCCAAATGCCTCAAAAGTAAACCTCTAGGTTGGTCAATCAGAGCTTATCATCAACTCCAACGCCTTCTAGAGTGTATGTTGGTGGCCTCGGGCTCAACCTATCATGGATAATCCCAAATTAAAATTGCTGGCTTCTCCCCATACCTGCTGTGTCTGGCCCCAATTAAGTAGGATGACAGTTTCGGATTTATGTAATCAGGTAGGCCCACTTTCTTTTGAGGCTTTCAAAATAAGCTTGGGTCTCACGGATGCGGACTATTTCAAGTGGTTACAGCTTAATAAAGCTCTAAAACAGATATTTGAAAGGACCTCTGTGTTGGATAGGGGGAAAGTTAGTATGGATTCCTTTTGGGATCTAGCGAAGCAACCGCATGCTGTTTCTAAGATTCATGGTCTCCTCCAGGAGTGGGATCTCAGACTCCCATCAGGTGTAGCTTTCTATTGGGTGAGAGTTTTGAGTATAAATGATTCCCCGAAGTTTTGGAAAACTCTTTGGTTGAATGCATACAGATATATTAAACAAGATAGGCTTAGACTTATACACTTTAACATTTTGCATCATTTATATTTAACCCCTTCATCACCTATCTAGGCGGGGCGCACTCAGCTCACCTTGTTGCTGGAGGTGCAGAAAAGAAGAGGGAACTTTATATCATTTATTATGGACATGTCCGATGATTTGTGCTCTTTGGAAGATGATATGTATTAAGCTAGACCCTATCCTTGGCTCAAGAAAAATGGACACTCCTGAAGTGTGTCTGCTACTTGCTTTCCCTTCGTCAGCTTCTAAAACATGGCGAGTGCGTGTGGCTCTGGTCTCTCGCGGTGACAAAGTTGCTAATTCTTTGACATTGGGCATCGGACACCGTGCCGCCATTAATGGAGTGGCATAGGAGTGCACTTTAGCATTGCAGCTTGAAAAGCACATTGCATCTATGCGAGAGGTAGGTGTGAACAGTATGTTATGCTCTGGGGCTCCTTTGAGCATTTTGTATGACCTGGAAGCCATAACATTAACTGGTACTAATGGTGTTAGCATATACCTCTTTAACTTGGTGTGATTTCTCTGGAGGATTTATAAGTGGGGATAGGGAAGGGGGGAGGGTAGTGGTAGTGGGATTTTACATTTTAGATGTTTTCAGAGTACGTTATTGTTCCTTTATTTGATAGTATTAGACTAATAGAGTCATTTGTATTGATAAGTGAATGTACATGTTCAGTGATGCATGTTTTTGTAACGTATGTATGATACTTCAGTATAATGGTTAAAAGCAATAAAAATTTTAATTACAAAAAAGAACAAGATCAGTCTGTTTGCAGATGACACCAAGATGGGAGTGGTAGTGGGTGACTCAGATTGGTGACAGGGGTTACAGGATGATATGACAAAATTTGAGGCCTGGTCTGACACTTGGCAGCTGGAGTTCAATACCAAGAAATACAAGGTGTTACATTTCGGAGCAAAAAACCCATGAAGGTGTTACCAGCTGGGGGAGCAGCTAGCCAAGATGGAGGATGAGAAGGATCTGCGGTTGATCATAATGGGAGCAATGAACAACTCTACACAGTTTAGAAAGGCAGCTGCAAAGGCTAACAGAGAAAGGCAGCTGCAAAGGCTAACAAGATGCTAGGTTGTATTGCCAGAGGCATATCCTCCAGGATGGGGGGAGGTGATCCTGTCACTATATAGGTCACTGATTAGACCACATCAGGAGTACTGCATGCAGTTCTGGTGGCTGTACCTGAAGAAAGACATTAGGTTACTGGAGGCGGTGCAGTGCAGGGCAACAAAAATTATCCAGGGGCTAAGGGACTTAACCTATGAGAACAGACTAAGGGATTTGAACATGTACTCCCTGCAGGAGAGGAGGAATGGGGGGGCATGATTGAAACCTTCAAGTACATGAAGGGAATAAATAAGATGGACACAGGGGTGCTTTTCCAGTTAAGGAGAGGGAGGGACACCTGAAAGAACAAGCTGAGATTGGAGGGGGAGATGTTCAGGATGGAAATGAGGTAAATCTTTTTTACAGAGAGGGTGGCGTCAGGGTGGAACACATTACCAGAGGAAGTGGTAGTGTGTTAATACAGTGGGCTGCTTTAAAAGGGGATGGGACAGAGTAAGGGTGAGGGTCCTCAGAAGGAGGGAAAGGGGGGAGGGAGGGGTAGCTGCAGAATAAGGGCTGCTAGCTGCAAAATTGAGCAGACTTGATAGACCAAAAGGCCGTTACCTGCTGGCAAGTTCATATGTTTGTATGAAAGGTGCTCTTTATATAGTTCAACTTCAAACTGTTGGTTCTGAAAACTTTTTTTTAATAATTTCATCAATGGATTCCCTGTGTCCCAGAACTTATATTATCATTGAGTTAATCACCATCTGTGCTGTGCATCTCTCCACTGTGAATGAACTAGTATTTACTCCACCCTCCGTTCAGGTTTACTACTCAGCTGTGGTGCATGACCCCACCTCTTCAGTGAATACTGAACAGAAAAATGTGTTCAATATTTCCATCTTTTACAGCTAACCCTCATGGCACTCCCCTGCATCCCCTCTGATTCTTACAATCATCCCATTACCATTATTTAGTTGATGTACCTAAAGAATGTCTTATCTCCTTTCTTCACCATCTGTTGAGGCATAACAGTGGTTAAACTGAGGTTCTGTCTATTCTTGAACAGAACCATCATGCAATCACCAGCAACAACATGTCTTTGGGAATGTATCAACATCTATAGATAGATAGATAAATAGATAGATAGTTAGATAGACAGAGATAGATAGATAGATAGATAGATAGATAGATAGATAGATAGATAGATAGATAGAAAGATAGTGTGTGCGTGCGTGTGTGTGTGTGTATATACATATACACACACAGTATATATCTATTTATATGTGGCAGAACGGCATTCTGCCAGTCCAATAACCCCAGTGGAGGGATGACTTTCCTATCTTCTTTTTCCTACTGAAATCTGTTGTGCAACAGTATCTTCTATATACTATACTTTACCTTTTGTTTTGTTTTTTACCAGGAGAGACAGACTAAGCTGAAAGCTTGTTTACAGGTGTGACCTGGGAGCACAAGAAAGTCAAGTGACTTGATCAGAGTTACACAGCATGCAAGTGGGGGCTGTGGGATTCAAACCCAGGTCTCCAGGTTTGCAGCTCAGCACCTTAAGCCACTGCACTATAATGCCTCCTTTTTCTGCCCCTGGCATAGCTTGGCCACCTACATCAGTCTTTTCTATCTCTCACTAAACTTTTTCCATACTACTTTTATTTCTCATTTCCATGTTTCTATCTCTCACCAAGAACTCCAGGCTAAGGCCAGCTGGCAAGAATGAATGGTGGGTGCTGAAACAATCACGGGATTTAAGAATGCATGGGATAGACATAAAGGAATTCTAGAGGTCAGGGGTTAGGGGAACTAGACTTCTAGGAAAACAAACTGAACTTACAAGCTCAAATGGGCAGACTAGGTGGGCCATAGGCCCTTATCTGCCGACACTGTCTATGTATCTATGTATGAAATAACATGCATTTATGGCATTTAATGCCAAAAGATATAAAGTGCCTTTAAATATGTAAGGTGCTGGTTGAATAAAGTGCATTTGTGTTGAAATAAAGTGCATAGAATAAAGTGCATTTTGTACATATAAAGTGCTACAGTGCTTAATTTTATTTATTTAAATCTTTAGTAACCGGGAAAGTGCACTGATCCAGGGGACCATTTTCAGGCTTGCCCTGAGCCACACTAGTGGCAGTTAGAGGTAGTGGTATGTAATACAATAAAGCAAAACAAAATGGTTATATTAAATGCACGCTGAAAATAGAAAATAGAGTTAAAAATCTACGTTTCAACCTTAGGTCTTCTTCAGGAAATATCTAAAAGAGAAAAAAAAACAAGTTAGTGTAATACAATAAGTACAAGCCATGTGGATAGGCACACATCGTTGGTTCACAAAGTGGAAATACAGACAACGCTCGTGAACAAAGAAACTAACATAGGAAATAAAACGAATGAGAGCCTGAACAAAACAAGCAGTTAGTACATCATGGTAAGCAACAATCATTATACAGTTATTTACAAAGGATAAGTGCAAATTAATGCATGGTCTAAAAAGAAAAAAACATACAAGACAATAGCCGGTGAAAGAGCCTGAGAAGCAAGTAGTGAGGGATGTAAGGAAGGAGTCCAAAGAAATGAGAGAGGGTAGGGGAGGCCAAAGCAGCCCAAAAGTAAAAAGTCAGAAAGGTAGGGGTGAGGGTATCCAAGCTAGCAATGGCATGTGGCCTCATCAAGCAGTCAGGATTTGAGTGAGCAGATGGGCATGGGGATTTTGTTCCACAGAGTAGGAGCTACAGATAATGCTCCGCCACCCAGAATACTTGTATTTATAAGCTAAGGAGCCTATGCCAGTCTATGAATATATGGTGCATGAACCCCAATTTAAGGTGCCAGAGAAATAAATGAATAAAAAATGTTTGAAATGCCAGTTAAAAAGAGATGTCCACTTGGATAGGTGGAATATAAGTGTTATGGAGTGGCATTATGTCTCCCTTGTTAAAATTATTTTGCTGCCACTCCGTTGTTAAATAGCTGCCAAAGAAATCCTGCATCGAGGCAGGAACTGTTTGAACCGAGTGGCAAACTTTAACTTTTACTTTTGCTGCCACTCGATATATGTGTAAATAGTTACTGATGCCACTGTATTATTAGGACTCTCAGCTGCTGGCTTTATATAAAATATGCTGTAGAATTGTGCCAGTTAGCCATGATGGAGTCCATGGAATGTGTGCAGCCAGTCCAGGCTGCTAGAGTGGTAGACCTCCCCCAGTAGTCTATGTGCTCTGAAAAACAAGCACTTGAAAGCTATACAGAGCCTTAAAGCAGAGTGGTTAGATAACGATTGTCTAGCAGTCTGCCGTTCTGCTACAACATAGAAAACAAATTATTTAAAGGGACAAGAATGTCCCTATGTATGTGGAAATGCTATACAGTTGAAGTAGCCCTCAAAATAAGGAGAGGTCTGCAAGATAAACTAAACACAATGAAGAAATTAAACAAATCAAAGAGTAAAGAGACACTGCAGGTCTCTAAGCAAGCAATAATACCCGAGAGGGTGGGCGGTATTGGGCAATACCGGACCGCCCAGGGGCATAATGAGGCCCGACGCCACAGGTGGAGGGCCTTATAGCCCCTGGAAGGTCCAGTAGTGCCCATACTGCCCACCCTGGAGGGTATTATTGCGCTTAGAAAATGGGCATGTTAGAACAAAAACAAGTTTAGTAAAAAATGTTTGTAAAAAATTAGTCTAATATATGTTTTGAAATAAAATAGTTCCCTCCGATAATGCTATCCATTTACAGCCTCTGTAATTTAAGCTCTTGGTCCTGTTTGTCATGGTTACTCTGCCCCCCCCAAGCAGAGCACAGAATCACCAGTAAACCTGCTAAGGCTAAGTGAACAAGCCTATTTTAAATTGGATGGATGGGAGAAATGTGTTCTGTGGTTTCCTTCTATCTTTTTTTTTCCCTGCCCTGCTAGAGTTATGGTAGTAGCAAGAGACCGCAAGTGTGCTGAGAGGGACAAGGAAGCAGAGCATCGGGAGGCCGCCAGCAATCAGGTGCCAGTTGCTAGTTTCTAAAAAAAAATTAAACAAAATGACAAGGCAGGGAGTAGTGTGGAAGAAGGCTGAGAGGGCAGGCGGCCATATGATTTTTTTTATTACCTTATCTTGCTGAGTTTTGAGAATTTACGTTATCGCTATTAGCTGTTGCTGAGTAACTCTTCTGTGGCAGGTGGACGGGGAAGCGGGTCATGCAGACTGACAATCACTTCCTAAAGGAGCGTTATCTTAGTGCCAGCACTTTATCCCATAGCAAAAACAATGTTTCAGCAGCTAGAACTGCTCAAATTCCTCCTTCTGCAATAATTTACATTTTTTAAAGAGCCGTTTACAACTTCACCTCTCACTGTTGACCCAGCCCCCAACCCGTGCTGGTGAAAGACCCAGATCTCCGTGTGAATGCTGGCAGGAGTACAAGATGTGGAGCTGAGGGAACAGTAAAATGTAAAATAAATGTAAGAAAACATTGAGTGGTATACAACCTACCTGCTCGTCCAGTCGCTTTAATTAGAGCTGACACAGTGAATGAATGAAAGACGGATTTGGGAGAATGGGGCAGCGCATGGCCGTGTATATACTATAGATTGCTGCTTTAATGCGTAGCTTCAGTTTGAAAGGGGGGATCAAGGTTAAAGAAAGACAGAAAAAAGTCATAAATGAGCCCAGTGAATTAGAGGATTGTGTATGATTTCAGAGTTGGCACTGAGTGTTGGGGACCAGTATTTCTCATTAAGCGAGGGGAAAAAAATGGCGGTTATTTGAAATTCAGCTGTGTGGTTTTGGCCAATCATCAAGCATGATGGGCACAAAGATACTTGTATGGGTGAAGGGGAATTTGTGCTGGCACCTTTTATTTCCTGGGCATCTATTGAAAGTTAATGTACCCCCCTGGCAAGTGTACTAGCCAATCAGATGCCAGGAAATAAAAAGCCCATTTTCTAAAAGAGCATTGTTATGTATATAGAACCCTGAGATAGAAAATAAAGGGCTAGTGTCTATACTATAACAATACGGCACATGTATAAATACAATAAATATTTGCACTGTTTGTATATACAGAAAATAAGGTGCTGACCTGTTAGCAGGACCGCAGGAAAGGAATTTCCTATAGAGGGACTTCCCATAAGTAAAACCTCATTATGTAATAGAGGAGGAGTTTCCCTATTTAGGGACTGTTCTAGAACTCAATGGATGTTATGTGAGGGACTATCCCATAAGTGGGAGAGCCATATAAGCCCTCCTCAAACACCAAGAGTCAGATTAGCTTCATAGCCAGTCTCACTTACCTGAAGGAAGGTAAGCAGAAGGACCTGTGCCTGAACAGGAATTTACCTCTAACAGCAGGAAAGCTGATGAATAGTTTTTAGACACTGTACCTGATGTAAGGTGAAATAGCCTTGAGTTATTGTTTATTTTCTTGTTCCATTTGAACTGTTTTATTTATATTTATTTTTTTTTTTTGTATAAAATGAAACACGCTGTGTTGTACCCTGTTACTGTGTTAAGTGTTTTCTTTATACCCACATACCTGTGATAGTATACCACACCAGTAGTTGATAAATCGGGTAAAATAAATAATTCTGTTTTGGGATAAGTGTTTATTTTCAGTTAGAACACCATTTATATAACTTAGAACATATTATTTATACTTACAATCTTAAAATGGAACACGAGAACAAAGGGCCAGATAGGGGAATGGATTCACAAATGTTTGCCGCAAACTGCGCCAATGGCAGCTTGCGGCAATGGCCTCTGCATCCTGGACCCTGCACCTGATTCAGTATCGGACCTGGTCCAGGGGTCTGTGTCCCCGGACTAGTGGCACAAGTCCAGCAAATGGTGCAGCCCCCAAGAATGCAGCAACCCACGGGATGGGTGGGCAGCAGATGAGCCAATGCAACTGAGCCCATCAGCGGGATATGCCCCCACATGCCCAGAAGCATGACCGATGGGGTCAGGGCTCTCCCCCCGAACACCGAAAGGACTAATGGGAGAGACTTCATGGGCTATCAGAACCTCCCTAGCCCCGATCCCCAATCCCCTTTCCTTGCCTCAAAATGCCAGTACTGTACAGAACCGTAAGGGCACCGCACATGCCCAGGCTAGCCCTGGTGGTCTAGTGGCCCCCAACCTGTAAGTGCAAGTCCCCCTGCTTCTCCCCCAACAAATACGCTGCTGGCGACTGGCACTGCCCACCTCTCACTACCACGGCCAGCCATCGACTGAACTCTCTATGGAACGCATAAAGTTCATATACTCATTCCCTGAATGACAGCTGCTGTCATTCACTGAGCATGTATATGAACCGTACATACTCCAGAGACAGCTCAGTTAGTGGCTGGCTGTGGAGGTGAGAGGTGGGCAGTGCCAGTCGCCAACAGAGTATTGGTTGGAGGGGGAAGCAGGAGGCTTGCACAGACAGGTGGGGGGTCACTAGACCACCAATACTATATGGGGCATTTGAATGGGGGTTGTAGCAGTGGTCCTGGGATGGGATTTGGAGGTGGGGTGCAGGACATGGGCATTGGGGCTGGGGAGGGTGTTCAGATAGCCCATAAGGGCTTTTACCCTGGCACTATCAGGAGCAGGTTGGGGGGTCATAGCCCACACTGGACTTTTTGGACAATACTGTGGGGACTGTGGGCATGTTGGGGTGGGGGTGGGGGCAGTGCTGTACACTAGGGGAACAGGGCTGTTAGTGACCATAGTGGCCTCTTGGTTGTGTAGCACTGGCTGCCCATTGGCAACCTCCCCATGAACAGCAATGAACACTTACACCACCTCATAGATGGAGTAGGTGTTCTTTGATAGATTTTCAACAGAGATTGTTTCTGAATCCTGATTTGGGGACTTTCCTGCCACCCTTCCTGCATAGGGTGTAAATGCTGCCATAAACCCCCTTACACCATGTTGCAAGGGGGTTTCTGGCACATTGGTCCACTTGGGAACAGACAGCCTGCAGCATGTTACAGGATGCCTTCTTGAATCCCAACATGATGCAATTCAGGACCCAAGTGCTACTTGCACCATTTTTTCCGGCGCAAGTTGCCTTGCGTCCTGAGTTGCCTTTTGTCAATCCAGCCCAGGGTACGTACAATGGAAAAAAGGCAGTTTTAAGCTAAAGCTAGGTAAAACATTGGTAGAAACACTGCAAATGGTGTGGTACATATTACACACATACTGGATTACAGTAGAAAAACACATTTATCTGCACACATGAGTGGTAAGACCTTTATAACTAACTTGTGGCTTTGCCGCTCATGAGTTATCGGTCTTACCACTTATTGGTGGAGATAAATCTGTTGTTCCACGCATCCCATTATGTAGTCTATCTCTCTCTCTCTCTCTATGTTTATATATATATATATATATATATATGTAAATATATATATATATATATATAATGTGGGCCAAGTGGCCAAAATTCCCTCCGCAAAGCAACTCACAGAGCAATGCGGAATCCACAAAGTAATCCATAATGCTAAGTGGAGTACTTTGCATCATAATGAGGAATGAGAATTCCATTGTTAACAATGACTTCACATTAGTCTGCCTTCTCCCAACCACTTCTGCACCAATTTTAATGGGAAGTACATAGAAATCAATGCACTTTGCATCATTGCATCATGTTATTGAGCTCCAAGGTGAATTTTGCAGTGATTCATGGGATTGCAGGTCACATGGGCTCTAAATTGTTATGCACTGCCCCAAGTCTGTGTAGTGAGTGTGTAGTGGTAGATGGAGACAGTTTCCTCTCAGAGCTTTGCATTTCAAGTCCTCCAAATGCTGTTAAAAAAGCCTTTTGAGACATTTTTTTGCTCAAAATTTAGTACATTGATTGTAGGAAGCCCTCCTGTGCTCATATCATTGAGTGTTTATTGTTTGTGTGTGGATTTTGAATGTTAATTTAGAACATTCAGTCTGTGTACTGACAGACACTTGAACTGTACTTTGGGGAGGGGCGTATCTGTGCTAGAGGTAGGTTAAAACTGGTAGAAAAAGGCAGTCTTTCTGTTTTGGTTATGTCTTTCTTGTATAACTGTGTTAATGTACACACAGTAATATTTTCAGTAATTCTTGACTTTTTTTGCTGATTGTTGTGGTGCAGTAGTGCATAATTTCAGTTTGTTTAAAAGATTTGGTTATATTACTCAAGTTTTCAATTTGCTACACGTTACTTGTAGTGTGTGTGTGAGTGTGTGTGCGATGCATGTCATCAAATCAGATACATTTTATTGTGCCACAGAGTACTTGCAGCAGTGTGAACCTGCTATCCACCACACCTGCATGATATTTTGACATTGTGTACTGCTCTATGGTATCTTGGTTTTGGGCTGTTACTGCAGTGCACTGTAACCCCCCAACTGGTAAAAGGTATTCTTTTCCAGATTGGATTGTGGCTTGTGAGCACTGATTATGGTGTTGTGACTTTGCTTCTGCATCTCTTCTTGATTATGCAGTACAATCTTAATATGTCTGTTATTTTGCATCTGTTTAGTGCCCAGTCTCCATCTGCAAGTCACAGTTGTTTTTTTTTGGCTCACATCCCTCGGCCCAAACTGAAAGTTCAAAAAACTAAATTTGTCCACAATTTTCTTAGTGATCCCCCAAAATGTCTGCAAAGAGACTTGCAAGCAAAGCTGTTTCTGGCCATGGCACTGCTGCCAGTGGCAAGATTGCCCATGGGTGTAGTACTATGCAGAAGTGCATAGCTGATGTCAGTAAAGGGATTTCTCCATCAATGTTTTTTACAGCGCAATCTGTAGCTTCTCTCATAGTTGGAGAAGATGATGTTGTCCCAGCTGGTGGTGTTAGTGCAGTTTCTGCTGGCATTAGTATTACCGCCTCAAGTTCCACTGCTGACCAGTTATCGATTTCAAAAAATATAGTTGAGTCTAAAGCTGTGACTGAAAGCGTAGATGTCATACTCCTTATTAACATCCTTATGCTAGTTGAACATGATTCTGATCCTGGCAATGATAACTCACAATGTCACACTTCTTCCAGTGCTATTGAGGTCATGCCTTTGCCATCCATTTATTTAAGGTGTGGCGCAAAAATATCGGGTGATGATGATGATGATGCTGCTGTGGTTGGAACGTGTTCTCCACATGACAGCATCCAAGCTGCAAATGTGGATGCAGATGATGTTGATGAATATAATAATGATGTCAGTGACCCCTGTTGGAAACCAGAGAAAAAGAAAATCAAGGTGGCTGTGTCTTGGTCTGTTGGCATTAAATCCCCCCCTCCTCAAAAAAGTTGTGATTTAGTTGTTCCTGTTGATGATAATGATGATGACCCAGTAATAATCACAGGTAGTCATGGTGGTCACTTGGAGTCCAAGTGTGTCCAGTCTGAAAAATCATGTAGCACATCCACCATTTCAGGGGTTAAAAAACAGACACCAATAAGCAGCATCAGGGACATGGTAAAAGTAGGGGATCACAATCCCTTGTTTGGGATATTTTTGTCCAAGATGCAAATAGTGAGTCAATTGCAATCTGCCAGCTTTGCCATGCATGTGTGAGTCGAGGTAAAAAGGGGAGTCATTTGGTTATGGGGGGGACAGCATATACATCTTAAGAATAGGCACATGGCACTGTGAACCCAGCACCAGATAGCAGCTAATGCCATAGTGGGGCATTCACCCTCATCATCAACCTTACTCAACATGTTATCCCCTTCCATGAAGGTAAGACCAAGTAGGAATGTCTGCAGTAGTGATGAACTAACACCAGAGGATTTCTACAGGCATGATGAGGGGGAGGGTTATGATTTAGAAATCTTGTCAAGTGGTGGTCAGAGTAGCAGTGGTGGTGGTGGTGGTGGTGAATGCAGTATGTCTAGTGCAAGTGGTACATCAACCTCTGTACATAAAACAGGGAAAATAACTTCATTTGTGGACTTGTCACCTGTGCACCCCTCTTCATCACACGTCAACATTCCACCCTCGGCCATTCACAGAGCCCAGCCATTCATCACACCCAGAGCAAAACGTGTAAGTCAGCCCTCATTGGAGAGTGTTTTTGCCCATAACCTCCTGCCTGCCTACCTGAACCATGTTACCTACACTGTGTAAGTCATGTGATGTGTGTGGGCTGCCTCTGAACTCTCACTCTCTCTTAAAGTGGAATAAGGTGGAGTGCACAATGCAAAGTCATAATTACTATGCAACGTGGTGAAATGAACATTTAAAATGGGCACTATGCATAGTGGAACACTAATGTGAAGTGGCTACTTCGCCACCACTTCGCGGGCAGAATTTTACTTTGCTGCATATATATATTATACTGGCGAGGTAGTGCCAGCATAGTTAGGATTGAGGAAGCACTTTAATGTTAAACCTCAAATTTTGCTCCTTAATAACTTTGCCAACATATGACAGATTTGCCTGAATTGTTACATGCGTAGTGTAGTACCATAGATCTCTGAATCTGGTGAGTTGCATTATGGTAGGATGAATGGTTGTGGAGCTACACAACACCAAAAAATGACAAAAAAACAGACTTTTTATGCGTTTCTTTGTTTGCACCCACAGCCCGCATGATTTGTCCATTTGGTACAAAATCTTTAGGGAAGATGCAGTCTCAGTCCCCAATGTGCCTTTTGAAGATTTGGTGTAAAAATATTAAACCGTTTAAAAGTTATTCATAAAACAAATTTCCCATTATAGTCAATGGGGGAAAAATATATGTGCATCACGAAAGTTTTGCAAATGCAATTTTACTTTCGCAAGTGGCTCTTTTACTTTCATGCTGCTGCCATCTTGTTTTCAGTTAGTGATAGAGAAAAATGCCTGTCATTTAAATTTGGGACCCTCTAGGTAAACACTGACTGCTGTGTTTACCTAGTCAGTTCCTGAGGATGCCAGCCCTATCTTTTTTGGGGGGTAACCCCCCCAGAAATGCCATTTTAAACATCAGAGAAAAATACTTTTGCCAATCATGAAAGAAACTGCCAAAATACATTCACAAATGTGAAAGTTTCATGCTACTTTTTGCGAAACGTTCGTGATTTGCAAAATTATTAAAAAAAAAAACAAATCTTTGCTATCACCCTGCAACTGAACGGTTGGGTCTTCGGGGCTGAAATTTGCAGGGTGGCAAGCCCAGTTCCCACACATGTGCCTTTTGGTGCCAAAACATTAAAGGGAATCAAAGTTATAGTCTTTCAAAGTTGAGAAATTTCCCATAGGATAACACTGCTGCACCTGTAACACCTTTCAGCACCTGTGATCTTGAAACAAAGTCGAAGCTATGGATTTTTACATTTGCAGCTTAGTTCACCCTTAAGTGAACTAACCTGCAGAAACAATTTTTGAAATCATAGATTACACCAGCAGTGGATTTTTTTCCCTACTTGCTACAGTTATGGAGATATTGGCAAAAACATGTTCCAAGGTGTTTTAAGGGTGTCTTTTCAGTGAATTTCCGTGTCCATATCTCGTAAACTATGCAAGATAAGGATTCAGTGTATGTCATGTAGATGTCTCACTGTCATGATTACAAGGACACTTACATTTTTTTTTTGTAGCTGCTATGGTTGCTGAGATATTGGCACATTACTGTTACAAGGGTTCCTTGCCATATAGGGCTGCTGTGTGGCTCCATACATGCATGTGAGTGGAAGCGCACTGCTCAGAGGCCCAATGTACTCCCACATACACATAACATTATGCAAAAAATGGACAATAGAAACACAAAAACATGGAATCTGATGGTAGATAAGGACCGTTTGGCCCACCTAGTCTTCCCATTTCCCTACCTAATGGATAAGCTGCAGATCCTAGTTAACCAACAGCCTACTTCCTCCGACCCCCCACTAGAATTGCCTTATGTCTGTCCCATGCACTCTTGAATTCCCCCACTGTTTTTGACTCTACGACCTCCTTAGGAGGGCTGTTCCATGCATCTACAGCCCTTTCTGTGAATAAATACTTCCTCACATTACCTCTGAGCCGTTCCCCCCTCTATCTCCAAATTGAGCGCCCTTGTTCTTGCACATCTCTTTTTCTGAAAAATGCTACCCCCTTGGACTTTGTTGATTCCCTTGAGATATTTGAAAGTTTCTATCATGTCCCCCATCTGCCTCCTTTCCTCATGGCTATACATCTTAAGCTCCTTTAGTCTTTTTTCATATGTCTTCTGGTGCAGACCCTGCACCATTTTGTTTGCCCTCCTCTGGACAGCCTCCACGCTGTCTATGTCATTGTGGAGATGGTGTCTCCAGAACTGTACACAGTACTCCAGATGTGGTCTTACCAACTGTCTGAACAGAGGGCCAACAACTTCCTGTTTTCTAGTGGTGATGCCTCTCCCTATACATCCCAGTATCCTCCAGCCCTCCTTACTGCCTTCTCACTTTGCTGGCCCACCTTTAGGTCATCTAATATGACTACTCCAGGTCCCTTTCCATTTTTGTTTTTGTCAGTATCTCACCTCCCATTGTGTACTCTTCCCCTGTTTTGTTTTTCCCAGGTGCATTACTTTGCACTTATTTGCATTGAATCTAAGCTGTCATTTATTATTACCCTCTGTGCCCTGTTGTCCAGCCAGTGTTTTACCCAGGCTACCACCCTGGGACCCACTCCCAGGCTGGCTAATTTGTTTATTAAACTTTTGTGTGGGACTGTGTCAAATGCCTTGCTTAAGTCTAGGTAGGCCATGTCCACAGCCCCTCCCGGTCTACTACTTTGGTCACCCAGTCAAAGAAATTAATTAGATTTTTCTGAAAATGTGTAGGGTCCCCACTCCCACTAACACATACCAGTTACCAGTAACATTACACTTTCTCAAAAAAAAGGGAAATTCATGGCAAACAAATCCTTTAATGCATCAGTTAGGGTTCATATCACAGCAACAAAAGTATGGAATTGTAACATTAGGGTTCAAAATCCTAACTCCACATTCCCTCCACTCCTCCAAACAAACATGCAAGACACTTGCAAGATTGTAAGACACTATACCACTCTGTCACATCTGTAAGCACAATAATCACAACACTGTACTGATCTCACATAATGCTATGTACCGAGAAAACACACACAGTATAATTGACTCTATCCTGCCAGCTCAGTATGATGACACATTATTGCTGACATATCATCTTCACACAATGAGACTTAGTCTGTACACATTTTCAAAATATTAATTTATGTGTCATAATTCAACAAATGGCTTGCTGCAAGTATTGCTGCTACTACATAGGCATATAGTAGCCAGAAAGATAGAGCTGGCATATGCACAGTACTTTTCAGATACTGGAAACTACCACCACACCACCATATGTTGTTATACTGCTGCATTACCCGGAAATACTCATTAACGGTATGTTATGGTTAGCTCTGGATGTTACAGCTGTTGCTTTTACATCTTATTTGTAAACTATACTACAAAAAAAATTACTTTTATTATTTCTACCATTTGTTATTAGGACTGACTCACTGTATCAGAAAAAATGCAAACATCCAATGACTTTTGGTAGGCTTATACAAACACTCATTACCAATAAACTAGGTGTGGATAACATACTGTGTGTTTCATCACTTGCTAACTATTGAAATATGGGTATCTGCTTAAATCTTGATATTGATGTTTGTAATGCAAAAATGTTTACTGTGGGCCATCATCCATGATTGCCTAGCATGTGTGTCTACCCCCAAGGCACTATAATGGCAGCAGAACTCATACAGTTGGTGGACTGTGATGATGGATGTGTCTTGTGGTACGTTTAGAGAGTTGCATGTTATGTCTGTTACCTGATGCTGCATGACTGTGGTTGGTTGTGTTGCCTTGGCCCTTCCCTTGAATTCGTGTGTGTGTGGAGGGGGGTGTATGTGTGGGGGATGGGAAATGCGAGTTAGGGTTTTGAACCTAACATCACATTCCATTTTTTTCGTAATATATATATCTATATATATTATACATACATATATATATATATATATATAGTGTGGCGCAGTTGCACCACTATATTTAGGGTTATGAAGGCACTTCTATGTTAAAGTCAAAATTTTGCACGTTAATAACTTTGGACATGTTCAATGGATGTGCCTGGAATTTGGTATGTGCGGTGGGGCATGGTAGATCCCTTGATCTGCAAAATTAAGTTTTGGTCAGACTGATGGGCTTTGCGCACCAAAACGTTGAATAATGAACTTTTCACCAGTTTTGGAGGCAGTCTTGTGGATTTTGCTCATGGCTCTGTGCAGCCATCATGTGGTGTGCTGGTCTGTAAGATGTCTCATCTGAAAGAGCTTCAGTGGATGAACGTGTCACTTTTCATTTGGTGAAAAAATATTAAGGCATTCAAAAGTTATGCCACTTTTAAACTCCCATTATAAGTAAATGGGAACATTTATATGGTTGTTTTGCGAACATAGAATGGGGTTTGTACCATGTCGTCCCTCCTGGTGGTCAAAGAATTTGCAGCCTCGTGGTCAAAGAATCTTTTTCCCCGAGAATTCTTTGATCGCAAGGTCCGCCATCTTGTTTTTTAAATTCCGTCAGAAAAAATCAAATATCTCGGCTCAGGGGTCACTCCTGAAGTAAAACCTGCATGGGTTTTACTCAGGGAGCTTTAATCTATCGACCCATGGCTTTGGTTTCAACTAAAATGGTCAAAAAAATAGAGTTATAACATTTTAAATTCTTTGATCGCGACTCACTAACAATCTTTGTTCGTGAGTCTGCAAATTCTTTGATCGCAAGATTCTTTGATCACAATCTTGCATCACGAGGTAAAAATACAATTTTCTCAGCTCAGGGTGGCCTAGAAACACAAATGAGGGTGGGTTTTGCTCAGGGGGCTTTGGTCTATCGAGGCATAGCAGTGGTTTCATGTCATTCTGCCTAAAACTCGAGTTTCACCATTTTTTATTCTTTGATCATAAGCCTGTAAATTCTTTGATCGCAAGCCTGCAAATTCTTTGATCACGAGATTCTTTGATCGTGATCTTGCATTGTGAGGGCACGATGAGATGAACCTTTGAAAAATTCAAATTTATCAGCCCAGGTGTGGCCTAGGAACAAAAATGAGGGTGGGTTTTGCTCAGGTGGCTTCGTTCTAGCGAGGCATGATGGTGGTTTCATGTAATTCTGCCTAAAACTCAAGTTTCACCAATTTTATTCTTTGATCATGAGCCTGCAAATTCTTTGATCATGAGCCTGCAAATTCTTTGATCACGAGATTATTTGATCGCCATCTTTGATCGTGAGGGAAGGACAAGATGGCCAGATTTTATAATGGAATAGATAGGCCAATTTTCACAATCTTTAAGTTTAAATATCTCAAAAATGGTTTGGTCTTTTTACTTGTAAATTGGAGGGTGTTGATGGCATGTCCTGGACATGTGAATTACAGTGTTTACATGTCAGAGAAAATATTTTTTGCGGTGATATTGCATGATGCAATTTACATTTTGCGGACAGTGTTTTGCATTGTGGTGGTGTCTTGAAATTGATAGGGTACCTAACCTTAGTGTCATGGATGTACTTTTCAGTCATTGTGCCTGTAAAATGTCAACAGGTGTGGAATTCTGCAACTCCGACGAATGAAAATCTCAAAATTTTACATGTTATATCTCAGACACTGTCTGGTCTTTTACATTGAAATTTGGAGGGTGTTGATGGTAGAGACACATTTACAAGCTGGTGGGAGCAGAAGGCCCAAAGGGCCCGCACTCCCACCAACTTCCACAGTTACCCCTGTCCATAAAGGTGGTGACAGGACTCTTCCAGGTAACTACCGACCCATCTCAATCCTCTCCCCCCTCTCTAAGGCGTTAGAGAAAATTGTGGCATCCCAAGTCTCTGACTACCTCCGTAAGTACAATGTTCTCTGCCCTGAACAACACGGGTTCAGAGCAGGTCATAGTACCAATACAGCACTCCTGGAATTTTCCAACTTCCTCCATGCCTCCTTGGACTCTGGTGCCCTGGCTGGTGCTATATTCATTGACCTGTCTAAAGCATTGATACTGTTCGCATCCTCTTTTGCTCTCCACCTCGACCTAATAGGCTTGCCTAAGGACCTGTTTCCTGGTGCACCAGCTATTCTCCACCCGCTCCCAATGTGTGAAAGTCAAGGTACTCTCTCTGAAACATGCCCCATTCACTCTGGGTGCCGCAGGGCTCAATTCTTGGACCCCTACTATTCTCACTCTTTCTTAACTCCCTACCCAGCAGTTGTACGGGTAAGATGCTTCTCTATGCTGATGATGCTGTTCTCGTTGCCTCCCACAATGACCCCATGCTGCTACAGAACCCTCCAACTAGTCTTTGACTCTGCAGCTACCTGGTTCACTGAGCATCGACTTGTTATCAACCTTAAGAAAACAAAACGATGCTCTTCTCCCACCCAAAATAAGTACAGCAAATTTCCTTAGCTGTCCACTCCACACCAATCTCGTCATTGACCGGTGCAGTCCTATAAATATCTTGGTATAACCTTTGACCTGCACTTTCATTCCATGGACATATATCTGCCCTAAATTCTGTCGCCAACTCATGGCTAGGCATTCTTTACCGGCACAAGAAATACCTCCCTCCTGATGCCCTCCACCTGGCTGTCACCTCCTCTGTCATGTCTCTCATTGACTATGGCCTTCCAGTCTATGGCTCAGCAGATCAGACTGCCCTCAACAAGGTTCACCTCACAGTTAATAAGGCCTGCAGACTTATCACTGGTGCTCCCAGACTCACTCACATATGTGAGCTGTACACCCTGGCTACCCTACTCAACCTGGAAGAGCGACTCATGTATCAGACATGCCAGCTCACCTTTAAAGCCTGCATGGCCTATCCCCATAGGCCTATCCAACTCCATTCGCACTGCACTGCAGACCTGATCACGCGCAGCTCATCAAGAGCTACCCTAGTTATTCCGAGCCAGGACCTCTCAAGCTCAGAGGGCATTCCCTCACTGCACCCACTGGTATAACTCCTCCTGCCAGTGTCTCAAACTCACTAACCTTAGCTTGCTTTAAGCCCAGGCTCAGAAACTTCCTGCTTAGCTCTGAAATGCAACTGCCGCTAGCCTAGTGTAAAAAAAAAATATATATACTCTGTTTGACAATGCTCACTGGCTGCCCCTTCCTTTCCTACTAATTCTCCTCCCTATCTCCCTCTCTTCTCCCACCAGCTTCCCCGACCATAAGTTTTGCACCTTTTGTTATCTTTTGCTTCGTTGGAGATTGCATTCTATTGTAACAAAATTGTAATTGAACTGTAACTTTTTTGTTTGTAAGTACTGTGTCCCTTGTACTACTGTTCTGATGTCCTCTTTGTGACGAGGTACCTTTGTAAATGAACCTCTGGCTCAAAGGTTTCTAAACTGATGTTTAACTAAATAAATAAACTTCCACAAGTTCTTAGTTTTCTATTCTTTCTTAAAAAGTAAGGAAATTCTATGCAAAAAAACTGCATTAATGCATCATTTAGGGTTAAAACACAAAAAGTCAGGAAATGAAAAGTGTTTAGGGTTGCCTCCCTCATGGATCCGTAATCATCTCGAAGATTGACAGATGACTAGGTGTCATTGGGTTGTGAGGCCCAAATGTTGCACCATTCTTGTTCACTGTTGCTTCTCAATATGATTAAACAAGGAATGGGCAGCATTTAGGTCTCATAACCCAATGACACACCATCATCTGTCAATCTTGGGATGATTAGCAGTCAGGGGAGGCAACTCAAAGATTTTCATTTCTGACTTTGTGTTCTTTACCCCAAATTTTTTTTTTATTTAAATCTAGGATTAAAATACCTTTGAGCCAAGGCTCTTTTTACAAAAGCTTCCACGTCAAGGTAGGACAATACAGTAGTACACAGTTGCGCAAAGGCAAATAAACAATAGGCAAGTGCAATCAGACCATATAAAACAGATTTAACATAAAGTTGCATAATAATAATAATACACTCCAAAAAGTAAACAGAGCCTGGCAGTGGCAGTTTTCAAGTAGGATAGAGGTACAGGAGGTGGAGAGGGGTGGAGTGGAAGTGGGGGGGTTAGGGGTAGAGGGGAGGAAGTGGAAAGAAGGGAGAGGGTGCAAGGAGGGGCTTGGCAGCTAGGACTAAGGGTCTGAGCTGAAAGTACCTGCTAGGTATGACAGTCGCAGGTGCTAGAGGCAGAGAGGTGGAGACAGAGACTTGATTTGAATTGACCTAGTCTTTGGACAGTGGAGATCTCAGTGATAAGGCTATTCCACCAGTAAAGGGCCCGGTAGGCAAATGAGCATTGTCCCAAGGAGGTTCTGCAAAGTGGAACCTTTAGGCAATGAGATTCCGAACCTCTTGTGAGACGGGGGTTACTACATGGGCTGAGGAGAGATAGTGCCCCAAGGGGTGCCAGGCCCTTAGTGATCTTCTTAGCCATAGTGCAGGTTTGATATTTTATTAGATTTGATCGTTGCAGCCAGCCAGATTGTGTCTAGAGGTCGCATGTGTGGGTTAGGCGATGAGACCCAGTGATTAAATGGCAAGCTTTATTGAGTGAAGTGGACATGCATCTGAGGGCTGTAGAGGTGGCCAATCTGTAAATGATGAGGCCATAATTGGTGATGGAGACAATTGAGCTTTGCACTGAAATGCTCAAGGCAACAGGAGTTAAGTTAGATCTGTGCTTGTAGAGAAGGCCAAGACGCATGTTGGCAGCCTTAGCAACATTGTCAATATGGGATACGTAGGACAGGTTACTGTCAAGAGTGATCCCTAAGTATTTGAAGGTTAGGACCTGTTCAAGGGTAGACCCATGCTGATTAGATATGATCAAGTGGTGCCTTGTGCTTGCTGTGGGGGTTACAAAAGAGCATAGTCTTTTTTTTATAGTTGAAAATAAGTCTCTGTGAACTGAACCATTTTTCCACTGATGTGAATTCTAGCTGGAGATTGTTTTGCAGGAGTGCAGGTCCTGTGTGAGGAGAGAATTACTGCATCATCTGCATAAAGAATAATTTGTTCAGTGCTGGATTTTGGGAGGTTATTCAAGAAGATGGAAAATAGAAGAGGTCCCAGTATGGAGCCCTGAGGAACTCCTGAGCGGACTGGCAGAGTGTTAGAGAGAGTTCCTGCAATCTTAACTCTTTGAGATCTGTTTAACAAGTAGCTTTGGAACCATGCCGTAGACTCTGGGGAGAGTCCCATATATGAGAGCTGGTTCAGAAGCAGGTTGTAGTGGCCGGTATCAAAAGCCTTTGTTAAATCGATGTAAACTGCCCCGGCAAGACGGCCATTGTCAAGGGAACTGTGGATGGCTGTGGATGGCTGCAGTAAATTCCATAGGGGCAGATGTGGTGCTGTGCCCTTTCCTGAAGCCATGTTGCTGAGAACATAAGATGTTGTGGTTGTCCAGGTAGTCTGAGAGTTGATCGGCAACAATACGTTCGAGTGCTTTTGAGAGGGGAGGTAGTATGGAGAGTGGTTGGTAGTTTTCATTGTGGGTCTTATCGCCACTTTTGTAAATGGGGGTGACAATAGCAGATTTCCATAGGTTAGGGAACTGGCTGAGGCAGAGGGAGAGGTTAAGGATCTTGGTGAGTGGTCTAGCATGAGGGGACAGCAGTTTTAAGTCCAGTGAGTCCCCACTATACCTTGTGTTGGCAATGGCCTTGTCAATGTATTTGTAAATGTGTTTGCAAACTTTGTGCTGCTTGACTGCTTTGAAATAGAAGGGGGTAGGTAGTAGAGTGAGGAGCATTGATAGGTTCTGCTGGGGGTTAAGAGCCCATGGAGAAGTCCGGGGGGAGAATGGAGCTGAGGTCAGTGAAGGCAGTATTAAAGGTATTACCGATAGTTGTGGGGTCAAGTGTAATGGTTCCATCAATGTTGAGCATATTTGGGGGTGTTAGCAGCTGTTTACCAGTCACTTCCTTTATATTGTTCCGGAAAGCTCTACCATTACCCCATGTGTTAGTGAGGGCTTCCTTGTAATAGGTGCTTTTGTGTAATTTAATGGCCTTGGTGCAGTTGTTCCTCACATGCTTATAGTTCTGGATGATGCATTAATGCAGTTTTTTGCATAGAATATATATATAATATTATGGTAGCACGGTAGTGCTACTATTGTTTGGGTGGAGTAGCTCTTTTGAGGTTAAAGGGTCAAATTTTGCAGCTTAATAACTTTGCCACTGTTCAACAGATTTGCCTGAAATTTGGCAGGCACAGGGCGTAACCATAGATCTTGGGATCTGCTAACTTTTGTAATGTTCAGATAGACAGCTGTGGAGTTATTAAATGACATTCATGTGCATATTTACATTTTTTTGCAAATTCTTTGCTCATGCCTACAGGTTGCATGGTTTGCACGACCAGTCCAAAACTTCAGGTAACGTCTTGGTCGGGTCCCGATGTGCCTTTTGAAGATTTATGAAAAATATTGATCGGTTCAAAAGTTATTCAAAAACAATTTCCCATTAAACGTCAATGGAAAAGTTAAAAAAAGTCCGACACTTATAGCAAATGCACTTTTTAGTGTTGCAAATGGCCTTAGTAGTGTCGCAACCGCCATTTTTTCAGTTGGTGATCATAAAATAAGCTCTATAATAATATGATTATAAATATGTTAATATCTGAGCAATCAAGCAGAACTGTTATATCAGGCATCCGCAGTGCTGTTTCACCTAAAAAAAACTGTTTTTCTAAAATTTTTAGAAACAGTGTCGAATGTGTGACACTTTCACAAAATTAGTGTCATACGTTCGACACTTTCGCAAATTTTAGTGTAGAACATGCGAAAGTGTTGTATGTACTTTCACAGACGTAGTGTCAAACTCATAAAAGTGTCACAAAGTAGTGTCACACATATGAAAGTTTTGCAAATATCAATTGTGTTACACCCCTTTTCACACTCAGCCAATCACAGACTGGTGCCTATTTGAGTGACACATGGTTCAACCAATATATTGGTAAATTTATCAGCCACATCAAGCAACTAATCACAACAACAGAACACTGAAGAAGAAAGACATAGCAACCATCTTAAGGATAACCAGCAAGACCCTGTTTCTGACTATGTAAGTACATCATACCTTCTAAACAATTTTTACAGTATCATATAAAGTATAACCAGTGTAAAAATAGTATTAAACAAAATGTTTTTTAATGCTGCATTTCACCATAACAATATTATTTAGCTAGCATACTGTTAAACAAAGCTATAACAGTTTAAAGTCAGAGTGTCAATCAGTACTTACTAGCACAGATAGAGCTGCAAATGGAGGCAGAAAGAAGCAGCACATGTATCATAAGAAGACACACACAACCAATCACATGCTTCTGTCACCCTGTAATTGTTTGAAGTAGCCAATGGCAATGTTACCTTTTCCCACTAAGAAATCTTCCTGCATTTGTGGTTGACATCAAGAACAGCCATTCAGTGTAGTAATAGTCAGTGCATCCACTGTATTGGTTAACCATGACAAATCACTAACCAATAACATGTCAAAATGACTGTGTTTTGGAACAGCCCACAACACCAATGTTAAAGCTGAGAGGGAAATCTTAGTTTTACATTCACTTGTCTCTAGCTACTGCAGGAGAAACACTGTTTTTTGTTGCTCTCTGTCCACTCTCAGTTTAACACCTAAGAATGGCAGAAAACAGTAAATGGACTGTGGGTAGTGGGTAGCAGCATAGTAGGCATGCTTCTGAATATGCTCAGAGGAGTAATTTGGCAGAGACCTGCAGCTGCCAATTGCTCTGTTAAGTGGTTTGGTAGAGGTGGCATGAGGTGGGAGCATCTCATGCCAACTATTCAGAGTCTTTGAGGACTCATGCTCAGCGGACATGCTGCTGATTCATCTTGGAGGCAATGATCTTGGCACAAAAAGATGGGTTGATTTAGTGTCAGAAGCAAAATTGGACCTTGTTTCTATCATGCATATGTTACCTGCCTGTAAGATAATATTTTCTGATATAACAGAACACAGGATCTGGCAAGCAGAACAGCACATGTACCTGCTTGACAGAGCATGTAGAAAGGTTAACATACAGATATCTGGATATCTGTGCATGTCTGGAATGCACACAATACGTCACCCTGAAATTAAGTATTCTAACGATTGGCTATACCTACCAGACGGTGTGCACTTCTCTCATGCTGGCAATTGCCTGTTTCTGGGAGACCTTCGAGATGGAATACTCACAGCCTTCTAAAGAAATCAGACTGTTAAACTGTGTGTTTTTTAAAAAATGGTTATTTTAAGAACCACAAAATCTTGGTCAAAAAATAGAACAGTTACATACATAACAAACATCACAGAAAGACATGTTATCATTTTTTACATAGTACCACACCACACTCGAGACAGTGCCTGTTATGTGGGGGATCATCAGACTGAGTCTGTGCAAATCCTAAGTATTCTAGTCTGTCAAAACATGTAATTAGACAGGTATACTTTAGGTGTCCATTGCCTCACTCTAACTATCACTCTTCACTCAGTATGTGCTTTCTTTGTTTTTCTGTACATCCTCACTCAGGATGCAGTTCCTTGCTTGGGGTGGGTGGGAGAAATGTGTGCACATTACATGGATAACAACATCCAAATACAAACAATTATAATTTGTGCTTTCCTGCAACCAGCGAGGTCTGCGGTTTAAACCCATTGGCTTCCTTTTCCTGTGACTGCACACTCAGGATAAACTACCTGGTCTTTGGGGAAGACGGGTACCAAGGAACTTTGGAGTGTAGGTAGAATTGTACTGCTGGTAGCACATCACTAACATTAAAAAGAAATGTCTATACACATGCTGTAACTATACACACAGACACCACACATGTTGCATGACATACCACACATACTTATGTGCCCTCTATGTCATGTAATATAATCATAACTGTTGTCAAACATCATGAGTACTAATCAGTACTGTTCAATAGGTGGCAGCATACTAGCTGCACATTGTTAGTCTAAACGTTGCACAGAAATAGAACCATGCAGAAAGCATTAAATATGAGATTAACATACTGATCTCTCTATATTCATTGCAGACCTGAGAATTACTAAGAAGAATGAGACTATGGAGCTCAAGAGAGGTTCACTGTTTGGTGGAGTCAGCCCATAGAAAAGGAATCACAAGAATCCTGATGAGTAGTACCAACAGGAAGTTGAATAATATGTGGAGGTGCATAAGCGACCACATGCGGTGCTGCTATAAAGTACACCACAAAAATTCCGCTATGTGCAAGAGCAAGTTGAAGCTGCTCCGACAGCATTTTTACTTGTTAAAAAAATGCAGATCTGTACCAGAGAATGACTCTGGCTGGTACAACATAGCATATCAAATGTGGGAGGATGGCAAGCCCGTTGCAGGAGCACCTACAACACCGTGAGTACACAATACATTTGTTACCCAAAATGGCAAAATTAAAGAAAACAACCCTATAGTTCTGAAAATAAGTGACGGTGAAAGCCAGGCAGGAAAAGATAGTATTCAGGAAGTACAAGGAAACACAGAAGTAACAGGACACAGAGCTGTACCAGTTAAGGAGAAAGAAAGCAGGGAAGGAAGTCATAATAGCAAATGGGTAAACTGAGGAAAAGATACCAATTTGGTTAAGAAGTGGGATAAAACTTTTAATAGGTATATCAGTGAGCATAGAAAGACAAAGGGAGGTATAGTGAGGCTGAATACAATGAACGGTGGTTGGGCAGAGGGGGACAATGAAAAAGCAAGGATACTGAACGAATATTTCTGCTCGGTAATGAGAAAAGAGGAGGAGGACAGACATAAGGCAGCTCTTGCAGGGGGTAGGAATAAATAGCCTGTTGGTTAACTAGGATATGTGACTTATCCTGTAAGTAATGAAATTAGCAGACTGGGTGTACCAAGCGTTCCTTATCTGCCATCAAAGTCAATGTTTCTATGTTTCTATGTTACTATTAATATAATAGCTATAACAATTATGTGAAGTCAGACTTTGTAACTTTGACTTATTCCATTGTATAAACATAATATAACAGATAGACACACAGAATATAGCATTTCTGTACTAAATAAATCTCTTAATAATCAAAGAATGTACAATATGCTATTCTGACTACCTATAAAAACAAAATGGCAACAGAAACTTACAAATAGAAATCTGTGGTGAATTAAAGTATAAATATGCAAAACATTCAAAAAAAATCACTATTATTTCACTTTTACAGGAAATCAGAGGTGCATCCAACCTGTTCCAAATGTTGTACCACCAGATCCAGAGTCTGTGGAGGAACAAAACTCTGACACCGACAGCATTATCTTTGTTG
Organism: Neoceratodus forsteri; assembly: GCA_016271365.2. Lineage (NCBI taxonomy): Eukaryota > Metazoa > Chordata > Ceratodontiformes > Ceratodontidae > Neoceratodus > Neoceratodus forsteri. The sequence continues at coordinate 3,055,947 of CM028130.1, forward strand.
GGTCAGAAGGTAAGACAATGCAACTGAAGTACAAGTAATGCCTGTTCTGGGTGGAGGGGAGCGGGGTGGCAGGTGTGAGTGGGTGGCTTGGGAGAGGGTACAGGTACCACAGGACCACCAGGGAGTTATTTAATTATTGCAGCCCATGATTGAGCATGGTCTTCAGTCCACTGGACCACCAGGGAGTAAAATATTTAATACAGACTGTGATCAGGCAAGGAGTTTGGTCCACTGGACCACCAGGGAGTTGCATATGTATTAAAGCCCATGATTGGCCAGGGAGTTCAGTCCACTGGACTGCCACGGAGTAGATTACTGATTACAGCCCACGATCGGGCAAAGGTACAGTGTACTGGACCACCAGGGAGTTAAATAAGTTTTACAGCCCACGTTTGGACATTTTGGGGGAGCGCTATGCCAACTTATGGTGCCACCAGGGCTCGGGTGCCCACCAACAGCTGGCAGCTGCCGTGTTTTGCACAGCAATATGGTAGCCAGACTGTGGGTGGCCAGTCCTTGCTCCAGTAATATTTGGGAACATCTTTGCACACTCCTGTGCGGCACAAGACGGGTGTGTGGCTGCATATGCGCCGCACATCCCGGGCTGAATATCAGGATGTGCCACATATGCATGGGCATGCCACCCCCGCACTTGCACCGCAAACATTACTGCTGCATCCCGGAGCATCGGAATTTGCATGGAGCAAATTCCGCTTTTGAACATCACGCCAAGATCAGTGGGCCACATGGCACAACACTGTCGCAAGAAAGCGCAACCCCTTTGAATATCCACCTCTGAAGTCTGTATAAACTTAATGGTATATTTCTCTATGTGTGTTTCTGTCTTTAAGTGAATAAGTACTCACAGTACTAAACTATATACACCTGACACCATTTAAAAATAGTGATACTATTCAGTACTTTCCTTGTGGTGTCCTTCTCCAGTCACCAAACACTAAAGGACCATACCATAGCTACTCTATACAACTACTCATTCTAATAAATACCATTAAGCTATTCTTAGTACTGCATAATATTAATGTTTAGTTTTGTATTTAGATTCTGACTATCACTGATGGTCTACTATCAGATCAGAAAGGGTAGTAGTACATCGAGTGTTTCACACTTCCCTCTAACTTAGTGTCCTATCTTGTACACAGCTGATATTCAAGACATATATCATGAATAGCCATCGTAATACTTCAGTTGTAGTTTTGTAGTCAGTATACAGTCGATTATTAGTGTTACCATATATTTATCTGAAACGTATCAGTAATCAGCAGGGCCAACCTAAAGTGTAGCAGATAGTAGCATCCTAGAATAATAATATATAATCAAACATAGAAGAGAATAACAGTCTTGCTATTAATGAACACATTGTCATACTGCACATTACAGAATATATTTCTCTCTTCCACAGTGGCCAGTGAGACTGCAAAATGAAGTTCTGTAACACAGATCAAACAGGAGACTGGCACCACTGCTGAGCGTAAGTATTTAACCATGACTAGATAGACCATTGAAACACTGTCTAACGTACTGCATAATAAACAAATCATGGATATGTACCATACAGTAGTAGCTACACACATTGCCAGCTATTTCCAGATATTTTGTGAAATTTCTAAACAGTTTACCTCTGCTGCACCTACTGTGGAAATGCAGAAAGCAGGAGAGTTCTCTAGAAATATCACAAAAATATTCAAAAATAGCTGGCAATATCTGTGGGTAGTAGTGTACATCTCCATACCACTACTGTCACTGAACCTACAGATTCACAATGAACTACTGAGGGGTGAGGTCGGAGGAGGTATGGGTGCATCACATTACTGAGTCCACACAACACAGATATATGCTGTTGATGTACATGCCCTTACTTTACCTATACCTCTTCACTCAGTGCTCATTAACTGATCTGAGATAGACGGTGTTTTTCCTACCTGTGCTGCCTTGTCTATGCCTCCAGTGAGGGGCATGTGACATTGACGTACATGGCATCAGTCCTCCTGTGCGCCCCCATCACTATAAATTAGCTCATTTGGTTGTGCTTTTATAAGCAAGCATTGGCTGACTTATTGCATCCCACTACAAAGTATGCTAACTTGTGTATAGCTACAACCATGCAGATTTACTGTTGATTTCTATACACTCACTGTAGCTATGCCTCACCACTCAGCAGACTGTATATATGTTTTTCTTGAAGGGTGCATCATTGGCTTGCTTGACATGGTACAACTTCTAACTGTCCTAACTTGTGTACCAATGCAACAAGGGACATGCACCTTGCATATCCATGAAGTTTCTTTTACTCACACTAGCCACCCAATATTATTAAAAGTGTCTGACAAAAACACCTTTCTGATTGGTACTAAACATTCTATCAACGCTATGGAAATCCTTGATTAACACACATGTACACCCTGATTATGTACTGAACAAGTTGCGACAGTATTTTACTAGCATTTTTTATTATAATAACAAATAGGTGCTCCCAGGAGTTATCTTAATCATAAGTTGATCACCCTCTAGGGTTATGTAGCACTTGGCCAGGCCTCATGCCACATTCACCCCTAAAAGATGATTAACAGACTATTAACATAACTCCTGTAATACCATGCAACTCCTAACTGTGTTAACTTATCTGTTACTGCAATTGTAAAGCTATACTTGATATGTCCATAACATTTGTTTTTCTCTCACACCCCACTCATGATGCAGCACCTGGCCTGACAAGGGCAGGGGAGGGTGGAACACATTGCCTAGGTAACAGCGTACAACTACTATCTATCACAAGAAGCGTATAACTAAAATAATGAAACTGTGTCTTTCAGATACATAACCTTGACTGTACACTCACCATGTAGTACCTCCTGTGCCGTACCTGCAAGTCATTCCCTGACTAACAATATGCAACTACAAAAGGTATCAACTTCTCAGTTTATGCACTCTTGGTGCTGTCCCATAGATATCTATGGGCTTTTTGTCTGTAACTGTCCAGTTAGAATGCACTACTACATTTCTAAAGTAGTATGTTACTGTAATCACACAACTGTACCATTTATATACATAGTTTTGTTTTCCTGTCCAAGGTGTCCCAACTTGTGTATCACTGCAATCAAAAGTGTTCCAACTTGTGTGTTACAGCAATCACACTGTTTTACCATTAATCCCATGTTCTTCCTAATTCTATTAGTCCACACTCAGGATGCAGTACCTGCTATGAGAGGAGGGCTCATTCCCTAGTTTACAACACACAACCCCAGAGTGTATCAACTTCTGTGTTCCTGCAATCACAGTGTTGTACCATTGACATCCATGGGCTTCCTTTTACTGTGAGTCTCCACTCAGGATGTAGTACCTGTTAGGAGGGTAGCATTGCCTGGGTGACACCAAGGAACTCCTAATTCTCCTAAGTAGTATGCTACATGTGTAAAGAAGCAGAGGTATAGGAGAATTTGGTGAGAGTTTGGACCGGGCTGGGTGGGCTGGAAAGATCCAAAGGGGGTTTTCAACCCTAATACTGAATTTCATCATTTTTCTCACATTACCTGCCCGGGGCAGGCATTCCCTGGCTGACAAAACACAACAGTAAAGTGTTCCAACTTGTGTGTTCCTGCAAACACACTCCTGTTCTGCTGTCCCCATTGACTTTCTTTGCCTGTGAGTCTACACTCAGGATATAGTGCCTGTTCTGAGAGGCGGGCATTCCCTGGCTGATGCAATGGAACTCCTGACTGAACTAAGTAGTACGTGACAGAAATCATGAAACTGTACCAGTTATATCCCTTGGTTTTGTTTCCCTGTCAGTCTGCACTCAAAATACAGTACCTGCTCCAGGGCGGTAGGCACTGCCTGTGTGATATCATGCAACTCCTAACTATCCTAACTAGTATGTTACTGCAATCATGCAACTGTACCATTAATATCCATATTCTTTGTTTGGTACCTGTTCTGGAGAAGGCTGGGCATTTCCTGCCTGATGCTGTACAACTCCAAACTATCCCAACTACTGTGTGTTCTACAATCATGGACCTGAACCATTTATATCCATATATACTGAATGTCCAATGGGAAGGGGGACAAGGAAGTAGTAACAACACACTGTAATAGCCTGTCCAATACCATGCAACTCCTAAGTGTCCTAACTTGTGTGTCCCTACAATCACAGAGGTGTCCTCTTGACATCTATGTTTTTTCTTTCATTACCACTATCCACTCAGGCTACACTACCACGACTGAGGTTGCACATTGCCTAGCTGACACCACACAACTCCACAGTAGTGTGCCATTGATGTCCATGGTTTTGTTTTCCTATCAGACTCCACCTAGGATACAGCATCTGTTCTGTAGCTGGGGCAGCATGACCTGGCTGATGCTACACAACTCCTAACTATCCCAGCTAGTCTGTTACTGAAATAATGGAGCTGAACCATTTATATTTATTGCTTTTTTCCCCCTGTGAGTCTCTACTCAGCATGCATTACCTGCCCAGGAAGGGGGAATTCCTGAGGGGTGACAAATACAACTCCAAAGTGTTCCAAGTGACGTGTTGCAACAATCACACAGTTTTGCCATTGATCCCATGGGTTTCCTTTTCCTGTGAGTCTCCACTCAGGATGCAGTGCCTGCTTTGGGGGGATGGCATCCCTGGCTGATGCTATGGAACTCCTACCTGTCTTAAGTAGTATGTTACTGGAATCATACAACTACCATTAATATACGATGTCATACATAGGAAGAGTAATGCAAATGGCTACATAAACATAAATGCAAACAGTATGTGTAACAGTAACGAAAGCGCATACCCTGTTTTCCCAACAGGTACATAGAGAAACACAGTGTGTACAAAGAATGTATGCATTGTACTGGCCATCGAACCTGAAAACGAGCATCTGAAGTACTTAATTGCAAATATCTCAGCAACCGTATGATGTAGGGGAAATCATTATTTTCCTGGCTACCATTTTGTATTACATATACCTCTGCTTCTTCAACCCATCAGATGTGTGAAGAAGCAGAGGTATAGGAGAATGAGGTGAGAGTTACGACCGAGAACCCCAATGCGCACCCCGATGCTGGTTGGGGGTGTGGGCGGGGAGGTCCAAGGGGGGCTTTCAACCCTAACACCGGATTTCCTCACTTTTGTCACTGTGGAACAACCCTAACTAATGCATTAAACAGAGTTTTTTGCCTCTAATTTCCCTTCTTTTTGAGAATGATGACGAGAAATAGTGAATGTAATGCGGCGGTGGGAGTGCGGGGCCCGAACACCACATGATGTCTTGTGACATAGTAACAGGAACAGCAATGCAAACAGAAGCACTAACAGTGGTGCACATGGTAATGCAAGCATGAATAAGAACGCAAAGGGTAACGCACACGGTGGCATAGACGGTAACTGTAATGCAAAGGGGGGATATAAACACAAGTGGAAACATTAACTGTAACAGTAACGGAAGCACATACCATGTGTTTTCCAAACAGGTGCACACAGAAAAACAGTGTGTACAAAGAAGGTATGCATTGTAATGGGGATCAAAGCTTAAAATGAGCATTGAAAGTACTTAATTGGTAACATCTCAGCAACCGCATGACGTGACAAAAAAATTAAAATTTAACAGAAATCATTATTTTCCTGGCTACCATTTTGTATCCCTATGTAATCTCATGAAAAAAATCTGTATCTCGTAACCATTTTCGTAGATAATGAGTCTCTAAAAGGTGCTACGATGCCACCATGTTAGGCTAAGGGAAAAAATGTCAACTTCGGAGTACCATAACTTTGGAGCCATATGATATTTGTTCTCCAAACCAACAAACGGCACATCTGTGACATGTTGGCTGTCTTTCCTCCAAATTTCAGCCCAAAAGACCAAACAGTTCTTTAGCAGCAGGGTGACAAAGAAGTCCTGTCATTTTGGCCATAGTCTGGAGAAGTAGTGTCGTGTTTTGTGACACCTTTCGCAAATTTTGCAACACTTTCATGAGTGCGATACTACTTTGCAACACTACTTTTTCCAGAAATTTGAAAAACATATTTGTAGGGTGTTTCACCCCAAAATAAAGACATGGCTAGCATCCTCAGGGTCCGACTAAGTAAACACAAAAAGAATTGTGTTGCTGGAGGGTCCCAAATTTAAATTGCAAGCATTTTTCTGATCACTAACTGAAAAAAAAATGGCTGACTCACAACACTACTGGGGTGATTTGCGAGACTAAAAACTGCATGTAAGACACTTTCTCACTTTTTGTTAACTTTTCCCATTGACTTATAATGGGAAATTGTTTTTTTGAATAACTTTTGAACCGTTTAATATTTTTTCACAAAATCTTCTAAAGGCACATCAGGGACCCCAGCTGCATATTCCTGAAGTTTTTGGACTGGTCACGCAAACCGTGTGACCTGTAGGTGACAGTAAAGAATTTGCAAAAAAGCATAAATGCACATTTTGTTGGTGCTTAATAACTCTGCAGCCATATACCTGACTGGTACGAAACTTGGCAGATCCCAGGCTCTACCATGCCCAATTGTACATACCAAATTTCAGGCAAATCTGTTGAATGGTGGCAAAGTTATTAAGGTGCAAAGTTTGACCACTTAACCTTAAAATGGCTCCTCAATCCTAACTATGGTATCACTACTGTGCTACCATAATAGTATATTATGGTAGCACGGTAGTGCTACCACAGTTAGGTTTGTGGAGCCATTTACATGTTAAACCCACAATTTACCTTAATAACTTTGCAACTGTTTGATGAATTCACCTGAAATTTGGAATACATGATTAAGACCCATACACCTTGGAATCTGCCAAGTTTTGTACTGGTCGGATATACAGCTGTGGAGTTATTAAGCATGATCTGTGAGTGCATTTACGCTTTTTATGGAATTCTAAGGTTGCACCTTCAGGTCACACGGTTTGCGCGACTGGTCCAAAATCTTCAGGGAATGTGCGGCCGGGGTTCCTGATGTGCCTTTCGAAGATTTCATGAAAAAATATGAAACGGTTCCCATTATGTCAATGGGAAAAGTTAACAAAAAGTTCATTGGGGTTGTTGGTCCTAACTCTCACCCCATTCTCCTACACCTCTGCTTCTTCACACATCTGATGGGGTGAGAGTTAGGGCCGATGACCCCAATGCACACCCTGATGCCAGTTTGGGGTGGGCTGGGGGTCCAAGGAGGGTTTCAACCTAACACCGAATTTCCTCACTTTTGTCTCTGTGGAACCAACCTAACTAATGCATTAAATGGAGTTTTGCCTCTTTTATTTATATATATATATATATATATATATATATATATATATATATATATATTATGGTAGCATGGTAGTGCTACCATAGTTAGGGTTGAGAAGCCATTTACATGTTAAACCCAAAATTTTGCACCTTAATAACTTTGCAACTGTTTCACAGATTTGCCTGAAATTTGGAATACATGATCAAGACCCATACATCTTGGGATCTGCCAAGTTCTGTACCAGTCGGATATAAAGCTGTGGAGTTATTAAGCGTGATCTGCATGTGCATTTACGCTTTTTCTGGAATTGTACGGTCATGCCTACAGGTCGCACGGTTTGCATAACTGGTCTGAAATCTTCAGGGAACGTGTGGCTGTGGTACCTGATGTGCCTTTTGAAGATTTCATAAAAAAAAATTAAACGGTTCAAAAGTTATTCAAAAAACAAGTTCCCACTGTAAGTCAAAGGGAAAAGTTAAGAAAAAGTTTGAAAGTGTCGCAAATGCAGTTTTTTACTTTTGCAAATGGCCCTTTTACTTTTGCAAATCCGCCATCTTGTTCTCAGCCACAGAGTCAAGCCATACCAAAGTGAGGTACTGGACTTCAGGAGGGCTGACTCTGGCAAGATGGGAGAGTGCCTCAGAAAAGCACTAGCAAACAGGCTAGAAGGAGATGTGGAGCAACAATGGGGAATCATCAAAACTGCCATCACAGAGGCAACAAGCCTTTGTGTGAAGCAAATAAATCAAAATGAAAGAAAAAGCCACTATGGTTCTCAAAAGAGGTGGCTGTGAATGTCAGGAAGAAAAAGATAGCATTCTGGAAGTATAAGGAAACACAGAAGGAGCAGGACAGAGAGCTGTACCAGTTAAGGCAGAAGGAAGCAGGGAGGGAAGTCAGAATAGCAAAGGCCCAAACTGAGGAAAAGATAGCCAACTTGGTTAAGAAGGGGGATAAAATCTTTTATAGGTACATCAGCGAGCGTAGAAAGACAAAGGGAGGGATAGTGAGGCTGAATAGAATGAACTGTGGGTGGGCAGAGGGGGACAGTGAAAAAGCAGGAATACTGAACGAATATTTCTGCTCAGTATTCACAAAAGAGGAGGGGAAGTGCCTAATCCAATTAATGGAAGCACTCTTGATAGGGGGGTCGATCCCAGTCCTTTCACAGAAGAAAGGGTTCTGCAAGAACTCCTAAAACTGAGGGTGGGCAAAACAATGGGGCCTGATGGAATTCACTTCAGAATTCTAAAAGAATTAAGGGAGGAACTAGTGAAACCAATGGCTACTCTTTTAATAAATCATGGGAGGATGGTGTGGTACCGAGGACTGGAGGAAGGTGGATGTGATTCCCCTTCACAAAAGTGGGACCAAGACAGAGGCAGGAAACTACAGACCTGTCAGTTTGACCTCTGTGGTAGGGAAAGTGATGGAGTCACTTCTGAAGGAAAGAATAGTTGATTACCTAGAGGCCAGTGGGGCAGAGGACCCAAGGCAGCATGGGTTCACAGTGGGAAGGTCATGTCAGATGAATCTAATAGATTTCTTTGACTGGGTGACCAAAGTAGTAGACCAGGGAGGGGCTGTGGACATGGCCTACCTAGACTTTAGCAAGGCATTTGACACAGTCCCACACAAAAGATTAATAGTCAAATTAACCAGCCTGGGAGTGGGTCCCAGGGTGGTAGCCTAGGTAAACCATTGGCTGGACAACAGGACACAGAAGGTAATTGTAAATGGAGTCCACTCTGAAGAAAGAGGGGTTACTAGTGGGGTACTGCAGGGTTCAGTATTGGGTCAAGTCCTTTTTAATGTCTTCATAAGTGACATTGCAGAGGGACTGGAAGGAAAAGTATACCTCTTTGCAGATGACACAAAGATCTGCAACAGGGTTGATACACAAGGAGGTGTGGAAAGGATGAGAAGGGACTTGGCAAGGTTGAAGGAATGGTCAGAAGTATGGCAGCTAGGATTCAATGCAAAGAAGTGCAAAATAATGCACCTGGGAAACAAGAACCCAGGGGAAGAATACACAATGGGGGGAGGTAGTAACAACAACAACAAAGGAAAGAGACCTGGGGGTAATCATATCAGATGACCTTAAGGTTAGCAAGCAATGTGAGAAGGCAGTAGGGAGGGCTGGGGGTATACTGGGATGCACAGGGAGAGGCATCAGCAGCAGAAAACAGGAAGTTGTTATTCCTCTGTACAGACAGTTGGTGAGACCCCATCTGGAGTACTGCATCCAGTTCTGGAGACCCCATCTCCACAAGGACATAGACAGGATAGAGGCAGTCAGAGGAGGGCAACTAAAATGGTGCAGGGTCTGCAAGAGAAGCCGTATGAGGAAAGACTAAAGGAGCTTAATATGTATACCCTTGAGGAAAGTAGGGAGAGGGGGGACATGATAGAAACTTTTAAGTACCTCAGTGGAATCAAAGTCCAAGAGGGTAGCATCTTTCAGAAAAAGAGATGTGCAAGAACAAGGGGACACAATTTAAAGATAAAGGGGGGGCGGTTCAGAGGCAATGTGAGGAAGTATTATTTCACAGAGAGGGTAGTGGATGCAGAAACAGCCTTCCTGATGAGGTTGTGGGTCTAAAACTGTGGGAGAATTCAAGAATGCATGGGACAGACATAAGGCAATTCTTGTTGGGGGTAGGAAGAAATAGGCTGTTGGTTAACTAGGATCTGTGCCTATCCTGTAGGTAGGAAATGGGCAGACTAGATGGGCCAAGCGGTCCTTATCTGCCATCAAAGTCTATGTTTCTATGTTTCAGTTAGCAATCAGAAAAATGCTTGCCATTTAAATTTGGGACCCTCTAGCAACCTAATTATTTTTGTATTCACCTAGTCGGACCCTGAGGATGCCAGCCATGTCTTTACTTTGGGGTAAAACACCCCAGAAATATGTTTTTCAAGTTTCTGGAACAAGTACTTTCACAAAGTAGTGTTGAACGTGCGACACTGTCAAATGAATTTGCGAAAGCTTTCGCAAACTTCGACAGTACTTTTCCAAGGTGTGTGAAAATAACAGCAATTCTTTGGCACTGTGCTGCAAATGAACGGTTTGGTATTTTGTGCTGAAATTTGGAGGGGACACACCCGATATCTCACAGATGTGCCTTTCACTGTTTTGTTGACAAAATATTACATGGCGGCAAAGTTACAGCACTCCAGATTTGATTCTTTTTCCCATAGGATAACATTACGGTGACCGACGCATTATAGGAATCATTTGGCACCCTGCTGCAAAATAACGGTTTAGTTTTTTTTCCTGAAATTTGGAGAGAAGACAGCCAACATTCCACAGATGTGCCTATTGGTGGTTTGCTGAAAAAATATTACAGGGAGCCAAAGTTACGGCACTCCGAACTTCTCTTTTTTTCCCATAGGATAACATTACGGCGTTCGCAGGGCCTTTCAGGGCCCGTATCTCGGAAATGGTGCGAGATGAAGACTTTTCGTCAGAAGAATACTTAGCCCCCTAACAGGAGCTAAGCATAAAACTAGCCAGAAAAGTGATAATTCATATGACCTTTAAATTTTTTTTCTACGTTGTACCATTCCTGAGATACAAGCAATTTACTATTCCAAGTTCTCATTTTCTGTTCTGAGAGTCATTATTTTGCATACATTCTTTGTTCTCACTGTCTTTCTCTGTGCAGCTTTTGGGGAAAAGCAGCCTGTGGCCTTACATTACTGTGACCATTACCGTTTCCGCTTGCGGTCCCATACCCCTTTCACTTACCGTTCACGTCTACACCACCATGTGCGTTCCCTTTGCGTTTCCATTTGCGGCTGCATTCGCATTGTCTTTAACATTTCTGTCTACAGTACTGTTTCGCTTTCTGTTTCGCATTGCGTCACTATACCCATTACCATTTGCTTTTGTGGGCACCATATCACTGTGTGACAAGACATCATGTGGCGGACCGTTCCTGTCTACACCACCATGTGCGTTACCCTTTCTGTTCTCATTCGCGCTTGCGTTACCATGTGCACCACTGTTAGCACTTCTGTTTGCATTACTGTTCCTGTTACTATGTCACAAGACATCACGTGGCGGGCTCCGCACTCCTGTGCCGCATTACACGGTGCCCCGCGCTCCCCTGCTGCATTTTATTCACTATTTCTCGTTATCATTCTCAAAAATAAGGGAAATTAGAGGCAAAAAACTCCATTTAATGCATTAGTTTGGTTTGTTCCACAGTGACAAAAGTGGGGAAATTCGGTGTTAGGGTTGAACCCCCCTTGAACACCCGGCCCACCCCAACACGGCATCAGGAGTGCGCATTGGTCTTCAGTCCTAACTCTCACCCCATTCTCCTACACCTCTGCTTCTTCACACATCTGATGGGGTGAAACTTATCACCAAGACCCCAATGCACACCCTGATGCCGGTTGGGGGGTGGGCTGGGGGTCAAGGTAAGTTCAACCCTAACACCGAATTTCTCACCTTTGTTGCTGTGGAACAACCCTAACTAATGCATTAAACAGAGTTTTTGCCTCATATATATATATCTATATATATATATATATATAGATTATGGTGCTACCATAGTTAGGGGTGAGGAGCCATTTACATGTTAAACCCAAAACTTTGCACCTTAATAACTTTGCAACCGTTTGACAGATTTGCCTGAAATTTGGAATACACAATCAAGACCCATACATCTTGGGATCTGCTAAGTTTTGAATTGGTTGGATATACAGCTGCAGAGTTATTAAGCGTGATCTGTCCGTGCGTTTACGCTTTTTCTGGAATTCTACGGTCACACCTACAGGTCGCACAGTTTGTGCGACCGGTCCAAAATCTTCAGGGAATGTGCCGTAAGGGTCCCCGATGTGTCTTTCAAAGATTCCATGAAAAAATATTAAATGGTTCAAAAGTTATTCAGAAAACAAGTTCCCATTATAAGTCAATGGGAAAGTTAAAAAGTTCGACAGTGTCGAAAATTCAGTTTTTACTTTCACAAATGGCCCTTTTACTGTCGCAAATCTGCCATTTTGTTTTCAGTTGGTGATCAGAAAAATGCTTGACATGTAAAACTGGGACCCTCTAGCAACCTAATTATTTTTGTATTCACCTAGTCGGGCCCTGATGATGCTAGACATGTCTTTATTTTGGGGTTAAACACCCAGAAATATGTTTTTCAAATTTCTGGAAAAAGTACTTTGTAAAACACTGTAGCACTTGTGACACTGTCCAATGAATTTGCTGGCTAAATATGAAATTGCGACAGTACTTTTGTAGGCTGTGGGAAAATGACAGCAATTCTTTGGCACCCTGCTGCAAAAGAACGGTTTGGTCTTTTGGGCTGAAATTTGGAGGGAAAGCAGCTGACATCTCGCAGATGTGCTTTCAGTGTTTCGTTGAAAAAATATTACACAGTGCCAAAGTTACGGCACTCCAAAATTGATGCTTTTTCCCTTAGGATAACATTACGGTGAGCGACGCATTACAGGAATCTTTGGCACTCTGCTGCAAAATAATGGTTTGGTCTTTTTTCCTGAAATTTGGTGGGAAGACAGCCAACATCCCACAGATGTGCCTTTTAGTGGTTTTGTGAAAAAATATTTCAGGGAGCCAAAGTTATGGCACTCCAAACTTCTCTTTTTTTCCCACTGGATAACATTATGGCGTTCGCTGCACCTTTCAGGTCCCGTATCTCGGAAACGGTGTGAGATATAGATTTTTTGTCAGAAAAATGCTTAGCCCCCTGACAGGGGCTAAGTACAAAACTAGCCAGGAAAGTCATAAATCATATGACTTTTACATTTTTTTTCTATGTCATACGGTTCCTGAGATACAAGCAATTTAGTATTCCAACTCCTCATTTTCTGTTCCGAGAAACATTACTATGCACACATTCTTTGTACTCACTGTCTTTCTCTATGCATCTTTTGGGAAAAACAGCCTGTGCGCTTACATTACTGATACCGTTACCGTTTCCGCTTGCGGTTCTGTACCCGTTTCACTTACCGTTCACGTCTACGCCACCATGTGCATTACCCTTTGCATTTTCATTTGCGCTTGCTTTTCTGTTGTTTTTAACATTTCTGTCTACAGTACTGTTTCTCTTTCTGTTTCGCTTTGCGTCATGATGCACATTACCATTTGCGTTTGCGGGCACCATGTCACTATGTGACAACACATCACGTAAGGCAGACCGTTCCGTCTACACATACCATGTCGTTACCCTTTCTGTTCTCATTCACGCTTGTGTTACCATGTGCACCACTGTTAGTACTTCTGTTTGCATTGCTGTTCCTGTTCTATGTCACAAGACTATCATATGGCGGGAAGCGGAGGCCTGCCGCTGCCGCCTTACTTCACTATTTCTCACTATCATTCTCAAAAAGAAGGGAAATTAGAGGCAAAAAAATCCATTTAATGCATTAGTTAGGGTTGTTCCACAGCGACAAAAGCCAGGAAATTCGGTGTCAGGGTTGAAACCCCCTACTAGGACACCCCCAGCCCAGTCCCCCAACCGGCATCAGGGTGCGCATAGGGGTTGTCAGTCCTAACTCTCACCCCGTTCTCCTACAGCTCTGCTTCTTCACACATCTGATGGGGTGAGAGTTGGGGCCGGCGGCTTGTGCCTGATGCTGGTTGAGGGTCAAGGGGGTTCTTCTAACCTCAGATCATCACATTTGTCGCATAACGAACAATAACTAATGCAGACTGCATCTAACTCTCTATATATATATATATAAAATATTAGAGAAAAAAACTGCTGAAAGCCCCCCTTGCGCCCCTTGCCCTCGGCCAGCCTGCTCCAACTGCCAATGAGGTGTGCATTGGGGTAGTCAGTCTAACACTCACCCATGCTCCTATACCTCAGCTTGTTTACCCATGTGATGGGGTGAGAGTTAATGCCGATAATCACTGCACACCTGTTGGTGGTTGAGGTGGTGGGCTGAGGGCTGCAGAGATTTCAACTCGAACACAAATTTCCTCACTTTTGTCACTGTGGAACAACAACGATGCATTAAATGGGTTTTGCCTCTAATATATACATATGTATATATATCTATATCTATATCTATATCCTCACTTTTGTCACTGTTGGAACAACCTAAATGATGCATTAAACTGGTTTTTGGCATGAATATATATATATATATATATATATATATATATATATATATATATATATATATGAACAATACAATATAGGAGTTGAGGAGCCATTTTACATGTTAAACCAAAATGTTGCACCTTAATAACTTTGCAACTGTTTGCCAGATTAGCCTGAAATTTGGAACACAATCAAAACAATAGCATGGGATCTGCAAGTTTAAGTACCAGTTGGTTATATGGCTGCGGAGTTAATATACGTGATCTGCACATGCGTTTATGCTTTTTGAAATTATAAAGTCGTGTCTACAAGTACATACACGTTTACAACTGGTCAAAATCTTTAGGGAAAGTGTGGCAGAGGTCCCTGATGTGCCTTCCGAGAAGATTTTCGTGGAAAATATTAAGCAGTTCAAAGTTATTTAAAAACAAGTTCCCTTTATAAGTCAATGGGAAAAGATTAACAAAAAATTAAAACAGTTTCACAAATGCAGTTTTACTACCATAGATGACCCTTTTACTTTTACCAAATCCACCATTTTGTTTTCAGTTGCAATCAGAAAAATGCTTGGCATTTAAAATTGGGACCCTCTAGCAACCTAATTCTTTGTATTCACCTAGTCGGACCTAAGGATACTAGGCATGTCTTTATTTGAGGGGTAAAACACCCTAGAAATATGTTTTCACGTATCTGGAAAAAGTACTTTACATAAGTAAGTGTCGAGCATACAAAGTTGACAGTACTTTTCAGGGTAATGTGAAAATAACAACAATTCTTTAGCTGTGCTGCAAAAGAGCAGTTGAAATTCTGGTTCAAATTTGGAGGAATGCAACCAAGATGTCACAGATGTGCCTTTCACTGGTTCAGTAAAAATGTTACTCGCTGACCGTAGCAACAGCACTCAAAATTGATTTTTTCCATAGGATAACATTATGGCATCTGTTGCATGGGAATCCTTCGTCACCTGATGCAAAATATGACTTGGTCTTTTGGGATGCAATTTAGGGGAGGAATGTCAACATCCAGAGATGTGCCTTTCAGTGGTTTGGTGAAATAATAATACAGGAGCCAAAGTTATGCATTCTAACTTCTCTTTTTCCCATGGGATAACATTATGGCATTGCTGTGCCTTTAAGGGCCGTATCTGGAAACAGTCTGAGATATGGACTTTTAAATCGGAAAAATTCTTAGACCCTATTGAGAAGCCTAAGTATAAAACTAACCAGGAAAGTGATAATTCATATGACTTTTTAAATTTTTTCTACGTCGTACCGTTCCTGAGATACAAGCAATTTACTATTCCAAGTCCTCATTTTCTGTTCCAAGACTCATTATTTTGCATACATTCTTTGTACTCATTGTCTTTCTCTATGTAGCTTTTGGGAAAAAGCAGCCTGTGTGCTTATATTACTGTTACCATTACCATTTCCGCTTGCAGTTCTGTACCCCTTTCACTTACCGTTCACGTCTACGACACCATGTGCGTTACCCTTTGCGTTTTCATTTGCGGTTGCATTTGCATTGTCTTTAACATTTCTGTCTACAGTACTGTTTCTCTTTCTGTTTTGCATTGCGTCACTATAGCCATTACCATTTGCGTTTGTGGGTACCATGTCACTATGTGACAAGACATCATGTGGCAGACCGTTCCCGTCTACACCACCATGTGCGTTACACTTTCTGTTCTCATTCGCGCTTGCGTTACCATGTGCACCACTGTTAGCACTTCTGTTTGCATTACTGTTCCTGTTACTATGTCACAAGACATCATGTGGCGGGCCCCGCGTTCCTGTGCCGCATCACACGGTGCCCCGCGCTCCCCTGCTGCATTATATTCACTATTTCTCGTTATCATTCTCAAAAAGAACGGAAATTAGAGGCAAAAAACTCCATTTAATGCATTAGTTTGGTTTGTTCCACAGCGACAAAAGTGGGGAAATTCGGTGTTAGGGTTGAACCCTCCCCTTAGACACCCCCGCCCACCCCAACCGGCATCAGGTGCACATTGGGGACGCCAGTCCTAACTCTCACCCCATTCTCCTACACCTCTGCTTCTTCACACATCTGATGGGGTGAAACTTATCACCAATGACTAATGCACACCCACTGATGCGGTTGAGGTGGAGCTGAGGGGGTCAAGGGTGCAGGGGTTCAACCCTAACACCGAATTTCCTCACCTTTGTTGCTGTGGAACAACCCAACTAGTGCATTAAACAGAGTTTTTCATATATATATATATATATATATATATATATATTATAGTATCGGTAGTGCTACCATAGTTAGGAGTTGAGGAGCCATTCACATATTAAACCCGAATTTTGCACTAATAACTTTGCAACCGTTTCGACAGATTTGCCTGAAATTTGGAATACACAATCAAGACCCATACATCTTGGGATCTGCTAAGTTTTGAATTGGTTGGATATACAGCTGCAGAGTTATTAAGCGTGATCTGTCCGTGCGCTTACGATTTTTCTGGAATTCTACGGTCACACCTACAGGTCGCACGGTTTGTGCAACCAGTCCAAAATCTTCAGGGAATGTGCCGTCAGGGTCCCCGATGTGTCTTTCAAAGATTCCATGAAAAAATATTAAACGGTTCAAAAGTTATTCAGAAAACAAATTCCCATTATAAGTCAATGGGAAAAGTTAAAAAGTTCGACAGTGTCGAAAATTCAGTTTTTGCTTTCACAAATGGCCCTTTCACTGTCGCAAATTCACCATTTTTTTTAAGTTAGCGATCAGAAAAATGTTTGGTATTAAAAATTGGGACCATCTAGCAACTTAATTCTTTTTGTATTCACCTAGTCTGACCCTGAGGATGCTAGGCATGTCTTTATTTTGGGGTAAAACACCCTAGAAATATGTTTTTCAAGTTTCTGGAAAAAGTACTTTTGCAAAGTAGTGTCGAACGTACGAAATTGTCGAATGAATTTGGGAAAGCTTTCTCAAAGTTCAACTGTACTTTTCCTGGGTGTGTGAAAATAGCAGCAATTCTTTGGCACTGTGCTGCAAAAGAACGGTTTGGTGTTTTGGGCTGAAATTCGGAGGAAATGTAGCCGACATCTCACAGATGTGCCTTTCACTGGTTCAGTAAAAAAATATTACACTGCAACAAAGTTACGCACTCCAAATGTGACACTTTTTCCCTTAGGATAACATTACGGCGTCCAACGCATTGCAGCAATCGGTTTGCACCCTGCTGCAAAATAACGGTTTGGTCTTTTGGGCTGAAATTTGCAGGGAAGACAGCCAGCATCCACAAATGTGCCTTTCAGTAGTTTGGTGAAAAACTATTACAGGGAGCCAAAGTTATGGCACTCTGAATTTCTCTCTTTTCCCATGGATAACATTACAGCATTCGCTGTGCCTTTCAGGGCCTGTATCTCGGAAACGGTGTGAGATCCAGGACTTTTCATCAGAAGCTGTTAGCCCCCCTACTGGGGCTAAAACACAAAACTAGCCAGGAAAGTTATACATCATATGACTTTTAAATTTTTTTCTATGTCCATGGTTTCGAGATACAAGCAATTTAGTATTCCAACTCCTCATTTTCTGTTCCGAGAAACATTACTACGCACACATTCTTTATAACTCACTGTCTTTCTCTATGCATCTTTTGGGAAAAAACAGCCTGTATAAATACATTACTGTTACGTGCTACTGTTTCCGCTTATGATTTCTGTACCCGTTCACTTACAGTTCATGTCCTATGCCACCATGTGCATTACCCTTTGCATTTTCATTTCGCTTTGCTTTTCTGTTGTTTTTAACATTTCTGTCTACAGTACTGTTTCTCTTTCTGTTTCGCTTTGCGTCATGATGCACATTACCATTTGCGTTTGAGGGCACCATGTCACTATGTGACAACACATCACGTGGCAGACCGTTCCCGTCTACTCCACCTTGTGCATTACCCTTTCTGTTCTCATTAGCGCTTGTGTTACCATGTGCGCCACTGTTAGTACTTCTGTTTGCATTGCTGTTCCTGTTACTATGTCACAAGACATCTCATGGCAGGAGCGGAGGGCCTGCCGATGCCGCATTTACATTAACTATTTCTCATTATCATTCTCAAAAAGAAGGGAAATTAGAGGCAAAAAAATCCATTTAATGCATTAGTTAGGGTTGTTCCACAGCGACAAAAGCCAGGAAATTCGGTGTCAGGGTTGAAACCCCCTCCTTGGACCCCCCAGCCCAGTCCCCCAACCGGCATCAGGGTGCGCATAGGGGTTGTCAGTCCTAACTCTCACCCCATTCTCCTACAGCTCTGCTTCTTCACACATCTGAATAGGGTGAGAGTTGGGGCTGGCCCAACACATACCCTGATGCTGAGTTAGGGAGGGGGTTTCAACCCAACCAAATTTCTCACTTTTGTCACTGTGAACAACCTCAACTAATGCATTAAATGGAGTTTTTGCCTCTAATATATATATATATATATATATATATATATAAAAATAATAGAGGCAAAACTGCTGAAAGCCCCCTTAAGCCCCCTTGCACCTTCCAGCTGCCACACCAACCGCCAGTAGGTGTGCATTGGGGTAGTCAGTCCTAACACTCACCCCATTCTCCTATACCTCAGCTTGTTTACCCATGTGATGGGGTGAGAGTTAATGCTGACGACCCCACTGCACACCCTGTTGGTGGTTGAGGTGGTGAGCTGAAAGTGAGGGGATTTTCAACTCTAACACCAAATTTCCTCACTTTTGTCACTGTGGAACAACCTTAACTGATGCATTAAATGGAGTTTTTTGCCTCTAATATATATATGTATATATATCTATATCTATATCTATATCCTCACTTTTGTCACTGTGGAACAACCCTAAATGATGCATTAAACTGAGTTTTTTGGCATGAATATGAATATATATATATATATATATATCATGGTAGCACAGTAGTGCTACCATAGTTAGGGTTGAGGAGCCATTTACATGTTAAACCAAAAATGTTGCACCTTAATAACTTTGCAACTGTTTGCCAGATTGGCCTGAAATTTGGAATGCACAATCAAAACCAATATGCCTTGGGATCTGCCAAGTTTCGTACCAGCGGATATATGGCTGCGGAGTTAATAAAGCATGATCTGCACATGCGTTATGCTTTTTGAAATTATAAAGTCGCCGTCTACATAGTCGCACGGTTTGTACAATGGTTAGAAATCTTACGGAATGTGTGGCCGAGGTCCTGATGTGCCTTCGAAGATTTCAGTGAAAACTAATTAAGCGGTTCAAAGTTATTCAAAAACAACTTCCATTATAAGTCAATGGGAAAAGTTAACAAAAAGTTCGACAGTTTCACAAATGCAGTTTTACTTTCAACAAATGACCCTTTACTTTTTGCAAATCCACCGTTTTGTTTCCAGTTAGCAATCAGAAAAATGCTTGGCATTTTAAAAATAGGACCCTCTAGCAACCTAATTCTTTTGTATTCACCTAGTCGGACCCTGAGGATGCTAGGCATGTCTTTATTTTGGGGTAAAACACCCTAGAAATATGTTTTCACGTTTCTGAAAAAAGTACTTACAAAGTAGTGATCTAACACAAAGTTTGACAGTACTTTTCAGGAATGTGAAAATAACAACAATTCTTTGGCACAATGCTGCAAAAAAAGAACAGTTGAGTATTTCTGGTTGAAATTGGAGGAATGCAGCCAAGATGTCACAGATGTGCCTTTCACGGTTCAGTGAAAAATGTTACTAACAGCGGTCAAGTAACAGCCAAAATTGGACGTTTTCCCATAGGATAACATTATGGCATCTGTTGCATTACAGAATCGCCGTCACCCTGATGCAAAATAGCGACTTAGTCTTTTGGGATGAAATTTAGAGGAGAATATCAACATCCAGAGATGTGCACCTTTCAGTGGTTTGGTGAAATAATATTACAGGGAGCCAAAGTTATGCCACTCCTAACTCTCTTTTTCCATCGGATAACATTATGGCATTGCTCAGCCTTTCAGGCCCGTGATCTCGGAAGCGGTCACGAGATATGGACTTTAGATGGAAAATTAGTAGACCCTGTTAGACCTAAGTATAAAACTAGCCAGAAAGTTATAAATCATATGACTTTTGCATTTTTTCTATGTCAAATGCAGGTTCCAGAGATATAGGCAATTTAGTATTCCAACTCTTCTGCTGTTTGTTTTCATTTTCGCTTGTGTTTATGTAACTTCACTATTTGTCTCTACAGTAGTGTTTATCTTTATGTTTTGATTTTTGGTACCATGTGCATTAACATTTGTGTTTCTTGGTTATGTGTTGCTATATGTGAAGACATCATGTTGCGGCCACTGCTATATCACATTTAATATATTTCAGTACTGTTTCTGTTTCTCTTTTGTGTGGTGGGACCGTGGGGCTGAAGGGCCCCACAGTCCCTCTGTTATATGATATTCAGTGTTTTTACTGCTGTTTATATTTCTGTTTTGTCAATAGGGGCGCGGGGCCGAAGACATTTACGCTCCTGCTGCTGTATCATGTTTAGTATATTTCAAGTACTATTTATGTTTGTGACATTTTGAGTGGTGGGACTGCCTGGGGCTGGAAGGGACCTTCAGTCCCATCTGTCTGAAAAATCATGGTTTTTAGTGCTGTTGATGTTTGTGTTTTGTGTGGTGGGTGCACGGAGACCCGAATGGCCCTGCGCTCCTGCTGTTGTATCACATTTAGTATATTTCAGTACTGGTTATGTTTGCGTTTTGTGTGGCAGGAGCACGGGGCCCAAAGGGCCCCATGCTCCCGTCACTAGCACATTTTGTATTTTACAGTACTGTATATGTTTGTGTTTTGTGTGGTGGGAGTCTGGGTTCGGAAGTGCTGTGCACTCCCACTGCTGTATCACATTTAGTATATTTCAGTACTGTTTATTTTAGTGTTTTGTGTGGCAGGACCGCAGGGCCCAAATGGTCCCATGCTCTTGTCACTAGTACATTTTGTTTTTTACAATACTGTATATGTTTGTATTTTGTGGTGGGAGCACGGGGTTGGAAGACCATGCCATCACTGTATTACATTCAGTAATTTTCAGATTGTTTATCTTTGTGTTTTGATTTAATGCTACCATGTGCATTACCATTTCTGTTTGGTGCCACTGTGTTAGTATGTGAAGACATCACGTAGGCCACCCCAGACAACACTGGCATACAGAGAGACAGACACATATAGAGAAGCAGGAGGAAGCCATGCAAACAGGAATAATCACAGAGTTGCTGCATGATAACTCAAGAGTCACAGGCAAAGAAGGGTGATGCAGATCAGCTTTACACCTCCCAGTTACAGGTAAAGTGTAGTTAGCACTGTTGTCACTTGAATGGCCTCAGCCAGGTAATGTATCTTCAAACTACAACACCAGGTACTGGATCCTCAGTAGAGACCCACAACAGATCTGAGGGTATGGACACCAATGGTAGACATCAGTGATTTCAAGGACACCAAGTTAGCACAGTTAGTGTTTGTGTTGGCTGAGACAGGTAATACCCCCCAAGTTTGTACTGCATCATGAGTACCGGCTCGCAGCAAGACTGAGGGCAAGCAACATCAATGGTACACCACTGTAATTGAAACGACACAACAACTTAGCACAGTTAGAATTTCTATGGCTTCACACAGGCAATTTCCATGCATACCAGTTACTGATCCTGACTGTACAGTCACAACTGCATGTTCTTAGGTAGATGTCACACACCTCAAGACGTGCTGCCTCGACTGTAGACTGACAGCAGATGTAAGTGTGTGGAATTAACTTAGGAATTACAGGATCTGAACAATATATGAACTAGCCCACATATGTACACTGAGTTGACAGTACCAGAAAAACATGGAAGTGAACAGTGTGATGGAGACTGCTTCACAGCACTTGTAAATGCTACTAAACAAACACCCAGGAAAAGATAGCAAATGTACATCAGCTGAACAGCTCTAGATTAGGAATAATCAGTTAGCACAAGTTGCCATACTGAAGGCAGGCAATGTTACAAAATGGACAGTAGGTACTACATTGTAGGTGGAATACAGGACACAAGTCACAGGAATGCACATATTAGTGCACATACACAACACAGGTGAGGTTTGTACATCAGTGGTACATCACTGGTGCGAGATACTGAGACACCTCAGTTAGGATTTGCATGGTTAGACAATGAGCCACTGACTCCAAAATTGTAGTGCATTATGACTGGTTATCTATAGGAACCATAGGACTGAGATCTATGGCACACCTCTGTAATTATAGGTACAGTGAAGTTACCACAGTTAGGGTTAGAAGCTTAGCCAGGGTGCAGTAAACATAGTCACTACATCTAGTGTATAGTCAGCTGCATAGTTTTAGGCAGTGATGTGCACCTTGCTAGTAATTACTACATACTGAGTGTAGAGCACAGGAAAATAAATACATTAAACTTTTAGCTCTTAGGATTATGGGAAGTGTGACATGCAATATGCCATCATAGCCTATTGTACTGAGTGGACAACATAGCACCAAAATTTCATGGACACATAGTTGTGGTACTATTTGTTGCAGTTGGTTGCATGTGATAGAAACAACAATTATGTTCTAATGTCGTTATATTATTTTCAGTAAAGACGCAACACAGGTGGTTATGTTTAAAAATTTATGCCAGTGGTGAAACTGAGCCCAATTAAGACTATTTTTAAAATCAGTCTCACAATCCTCATATGTGTGTAAACATTACTTGGAATATGTAAATGTCAAATTTATAGCTAGATTATATGGATAGACAGTATGTGATATTATAATACAACATAGAAGAAGTAGCATAAGAAGGTATTGTTCAACAATTGTGATTATGTTACAGGGTTCATATCTTGAGGTAAAGTGTTTGCTATCCTTAGTGTTCTCAAATCTTTGTTTGCAGGGTTCTTATCTATGTATATACTTGGTTCATTTTAGCTGGTCTGTCTTTAATTAGGTGTTCTGGCCCAGATATTCAAACTCAACTAAAAAAGTGCCGAAAAGCAGGAACCAAAATACACCTCGCCCATGCACAAGAAGCGATGTTAAAACTACCAGGTCAAGATGGCTGCAACTGCGACTGAATATACGCCACCTGCGTATAGCAACCAGGGATATGCAGTTATGCCATTAGATCCACCATAACACAGGGATGCTCAGTGCATCATCCAGATCGCCAAGCGCACCAGGGATGCCCATGGGCAATTCAGATGCACATAGTGCAACAGGGATGCCCAGACCGCGACAGCAGTGCAACAGCACAACCAGGATGCACAGGGACAGGATGCAGGGCCCACACCCATGCACAGATGGCAGAGGGCACACAGCAGGGGTCCCCCCCCCCATACTGCACAACAGTGTAGCCAGAATAACCACTGGCCCATGGATCCCAGCAACCACATAGCGGGGCGGTGCCAACACACCCCCAAGCTATCACTGGCACACAGGAGGCTGACCACCCATGCCACACTATCCTACCAATGAGCACATCCTGCACTGTGACCCAGACACCCTGCCCAAGGCAGCGACCACCAGTACAGGATACCCAGCGCACCACCCCCCACTGTAATGCAACCCTGTGCACCACAGGACATGCAGGTAGCCCACCATGAGCACCTGTCAGTGACGACAGCACAGTGGTGCAATGACTGCATACACAGTGCACCATGCACTTTTCCCCAGTACAGCTGAAGCGACCTGCGTCGGCACCAGGACCACACACGACCAATGTCCCAGACCCCACCACCAGTGGTACAGCACCCTGCACACCCTCCTGACACACCTTGACCCAGCACGGCCACAACAGCCAGCAGACACCCACAGTGGTACATGGACATGCACCACACAGGATACAACACAGTGCATGGACAAACCACACCCATACAGGCACACCAACACAGGGACAGTAGCGGGGACAAGCCCCAGCATGTGACCATGAAACCGACCAGCCAGCACCCTCATGGCACAGGTGCCAGCCACCCTCCAGGCACTGTGGGCTATACACCACAGTATTTGAGCACAAGTGACAGACAGTGGTGCACATCCTGTGACACACAAGTGACAGCATGGAGTTGGGACAGCAACAGCAGAGGACACAATGTCACCAGGCAGCATGCACCACAGTGACGGGAGGCAACTGGCATTGTACCGACAGTGGCTCTCCTGCGCAAAGCCACCACTGACATGACAGCAGGCATGTCACAGACATACAAGGGTGTCAACTGCCAGGCCATGGATGGTCTCATGGGTGCCAGGGACACACAGCATGCACCGTGGACCACTGCACAGTCATCCGTGCACGAGAACAACACACCCACCACAGACAGAGACATTCCACCATACTCCTTCCCCATGGATACACACACACGCACATGACGCACCACCCGACACCATGCACACCACTGCAGCTGAGCACAGCCGCAAATCAGGACCACCACAGTAGGCATATCAAAGAAATGTTTAAAACAGCAAACAAACTATACAAGTACTTACAAAGGTTTGGGGAGGACACAAACAAGGTGGGGGTGGAGTAAGGGGCAGGGTGAACAAATGTAGGAAGGAGGGGTGTGAGGGTGTGTCCAGAGGGAAATCAATCAGCATCGTTCCAAGCTCCAGTGGAGTCCTGCTCCCCACTCTGTCTCCTCCTGCCGTGGCGTCTTCGGACACCAGAGCCTGTCAAGCGTTCATGTATCTCAGTGATGCCTTGGCTACCTGGGAATCTCACGATGCCACCTGATCTCCTGCAGCTGCCATCCACCTAGGACAAGGCAGAGTCAGACAAGTGAATACAGCCCCACAGCCACCACTGGCATGGCATACAGTCATGGACATGCTCTGTGATGGTGTGTGACCACCCACAGTGATTGCGTTCACAAGATACCACCCAGGTGCACACAGCCATGTGGACCTGCACACACCCACTAGCCAGTCTGCACAGCACCACAGTGGATGTTCAGTGACATGGCTATGTGGTGAAGACAGTGGCAGCCATGTACCTGGTGCACATGGACCCTTGATGCACTCCCAGACATGGTGCCACTAGACAGTGCTGACTACAACAAAGTGCGTGCATGGCAGTGGTGTCAATGGATGGTAGCCATGCCCACCCACCCTGTTATAGCATGCAATAGTAATCATGGATGTAAGGCCTCCCACCATCATCAGGCTGGTCCTAAGCCTGTCTTGTCGGCAGCCTCGGCCTGCTGTTCATCTTGGCTCAGCCTCTCCCTGTTCGGCCTCCTCTGGGCACAGGTGCAAACATGGAGAGGAACATCGAGACAATCCCAATGGCCCCGCCCCCAGGTGTGTGAGTACCACATCATACCCATCCTCCCACACCCGATCCCTACCACAGCCACTGGATGGCCCCATAACTGGACACATGCCAAATGACCCCATATGGGCTAACATTGTGGATGGGGCACCTGCCTGGCCATGACAATGCCCTCCCTGACATGTGCCTGCAAGGAACCAAAACCCTGTCTGGGTCCCCACACTAAGTCCTCCATAGTGGTACTGCACTGCTCTCATCCTCTCCATGCCTGTGGTCTCCTCCAGGGCCGCCACACCAAACTGCACTCCTGGCCTGTCCGTGCCTCCCAAATGAGGCAGCAGCATGGGGCTCCACCAACTGGAGACTAGATTGGCCCAGTTCAAGTTGGCTTCAGATGTGTGCCCTTCCTTGCCATCCTGTACAGTTTTGGTATCAAAAAAGGCCTCTGTAGCACCGTTCCAGCGTATGCGGATGCACCACTAGCTGTCATTCCCCATGGCACTGTCACTGAACAGCATAAAGAATTGCACCATGCAGACTCATAAGACTACGGGAGCAAAGGTCCCAGCCAGAGTTCAGGTAGCACAGTGAAGAGGGCACCTGTGTGCCACTTCCTGTAGTGGCGCACAGCTGCTGTGGCCCCAATGCACCTATGGTGCCCCAGTGCCAGGCGCCATACATGTGAACAGCACGATAGCACCTGGCACAATGGTGGCCTGCCTTGCATTGCCTCCTGTGCACACATTCAACTGCATGGCAGGCGTCAGTGTCATCACCCCAGGCATCGCAGTTTGGTGTCCACTGTGCATGTCACAGAAATGCACCACTGCCTGAGCCGTTCGCTAACACAATCGTGGCAACAACAGTGTGATATTCAGCGGCATATGCAAATCAGCTAATCAGCTATTCAATGGCAGATACTATATTTGCATCACTTATAATTGTGCCTCACCTCATTTGCATGCATTGCGCTATTAAAGTGCAACATTGGGCTGCAGTGGCCATAGTCTGTTATTGCAGTCTATTGTGGTGAGTTGCATGCTGTTTGGGAGTGGGGACTGTGGTGTGTGGGACATGCATGGGACTGCAGAGTCACAGGTAACACCTGTCATTCTCGCGGGATGAAGAATGAGCGAGCGTGGGGTGGAGGCAGAGGAAGAGGAACAGAGATGTGGATGAAGAGGATGCCTAACTTCACAAAGGCAAGCAGATGTCCTGTTTGAGAACTACACCTCAACCAGGGCAGCTGCTCAGCAGGCGGCGAAGAACACCGCAGCCCGTTCTGGGAAGAGGTGGCACATGCCATCAACCTGCATGGCGGCCACCAGTGGTCCCGTGCAGGGTGCAAAAGAAGATGGGCATGGACAGGTGTGGGACTAAGAACAGGTGGCTGCCATCAGGGCAGCATAACCTGCCTAGCCCGGTGGGGACAGCCTGGCCGTGCAATGCCTGACCCCACAGAAGAGTGGGTTACTGGCATCATGCAGCGTTGTGCCATCGAGGGTGTTTCAGGTGGTGGATTCAGATGGGTTGTAGCCTGTCACTGCGTAGGTCCTGAATCTGTCAATGGGGAACAGGAGTGAGGGCAGATACATGAAATGCTACTGTGTTCCTTACGGCTCTGAGCACCTACACAGGTCATGGTGGTGGGCTTGTCCTGCTGAGGTGATACCATGGACAGAAGGCCCCATCCACCTCCACAGGTGTCCAAGGGTCAGGCGACAGTGGGCCAGCCTGACTGTCTGGACTGATGTTGGTGGAGCAGGGCGGGGAGGCTCTCATGTCCCAGCGTGCCAGCATCCATGGATGCCACCATGCTGAGACTCGAGCTGGTGCCAGATCTGTCACTGATGATGATGGAGCTCACTTCATGGACAGTGATACGTGTGGGCCGCAGGATGGCCACACAGCAGGTGACATCACAGGCATGGCCATGGGTGGTGCCGCCATGGAGGCCTGCGTGACATCACAGTCCCAGCCTGTGCCTGTCTGCACCAGTGGGGCAGCACTGGTGTGTGTCCAGGACAGTGGGGCTGTTGCAGCTGCTGCGGTGGCACCGTTGAGCCCTGGAGAGCGGCAGCCGGAGGGGCAGTGTCAGCAGTCGGCCAATGGCCATGAGGGTACAGTGTCAGGGGGTGGCATCAGTGCACCACCTGTGGACATGCCCAGGCCTGGCCCTAGTGTGCAGCACCCACCCTCAAGGGGTGCTGCCCATTAGGGCAGCAAACACCGTGAGGGACAGCATGCCGATCAGGCAGATGACCTCTTAGAAGAGCAAACCCGCATACTCCAAGAATCAGTCGATCAGCAGTTGCGGCTTGTGATGGTGGTGAATGCACTCAGTGTGGCTCTGCACCAGGCAGAGGAGCGGCACAGCAGGACACCGCTCTGCTCCTGGCAGGATGGACCAGATGTGGGAGGATGTGACCGCTGCCATTGACAGGCTGAGACAGACAATCACAGCTGCCATGGCCACAGTGGGCACACAGTTATTTGCCCATGCATCACAGACACCCGCAGTGCAATGTCCACCCCCATTCCTGGCGCCGCGACACCCTCCTTGTCGACACTGGGTTCAGCTGTGGGCATCCTGAGCACGCCTGGCACAGGCATGTTCGGTGTGCTGCAGACCCCTGCGCGAGCATGGTCGTGTTCACACAGCAGAACCCCTGGGGGACTGTCGGTGCCATCCCATGAGGCCATTGGTCAGCCTGTCACGGCTGGCAGGTCTCGGCAGGGCCACCCATGCATCCGTGGCAGCTATGGCACTGTGGTGTGTGACTGACCTGTCTCCCACCATGGCTACTGTCTGATGCTGCCCTGTGTTCATTGTGTTGTTCAACGTGCAATGCACGGGTTGGGTACCCAGCCCTGCACACACACACACACACACACACACACACACGTTCCATCTGCACACCTTCCTTGCTGCTGTCCACTGTGGCATGTGCATGATGATGCCTGCATTGCCATGTCTGCCACTGTGCAATGGTGCCCAGCGTCTGACACATGCACAATGACAGGCACTGGGCGTGGTGGTCTGTGGACGTGTGTGTGGCTAGGGGTGGCGGTTGGGGTCGGCATGCCTCCTACTCTTTGTGCATGTCTTGTGGGGTGTGGGTGTGTGTGTGTGTGTGTGACTGCATGCCGTGTTAGACCTTGCCCATCCCTGACAGTGTGCGCAGTTCCATGCTTGGCCAATTCCCTTAATGACATGCACCCCTGGGGTTTGTCCATGTGTGTTTGTGGGTTGTGCCCTTGCCACTGGTGGTTGCATATGGCCCCATGACTTACTTGGGTTGGTTGAAGTGCTCCTCTGTGATGGTGTCCTGGTGCACCTGCGCCCTCCGGATCAGTCTGGGGTCCCTTCGACCAAGGGGGGGCTGCCCATCACCATCTTCACCAGCATCCTCATCATCCCCATCGCTGTCCCCCTCTTCAACCTGTATGGCTATCCAACAGTCATTGGCCATGTTGTGCAGGATGCAACAGGCCAGGAATAGCCCACAGGCTTTGAGGGGCTGTACTGTAGAGCACTGCCAGACATGTCCAGGCAACGGAAACATGCCTTCAACATCCCGAACACCCGCTGGATGACATTGCATGTGGTGGCATGTGCCTCATTGTAGCACTGCTGCGATGGGGTCGCGGGCTGCTGGTATGGTGTGAGCAGCCAGGGACGGAGTGGGTATCCACTGTCACCTGTGTGAAGAGGGTGGACATTAGTTTGGTGATCAGTGTCGCCCTGCCATGGGCCATCTAGGCCAGTACCCATGTCACCTCTGACTATGCCCATCCCAAGCTCCATGTCTTTCTGTGTGATTTGCATACTCAACCACTAGGTGGCTAGTGGGGATGTCCCCACTCTCGAACCTGTGGCACAGTGCGGACTGGTGCCAGATGAAGGCATCATGTGCTCCCCCAGGGTGCGTGGCACAGACATTGATTATGCGCCCCCAGGCACCGCACACCACCTGGCAGTTGATGCTTGCATACCCCTTCCGATTCATGTATGCGGCCCCTTCAGGGTCAGGTGGCATGCGGATGGCCACATGGGTGTAGTCTATTGCACCGAGCACACTAGGCATACGTGCTACCCTGTGGAACTCCTGTATGTTTGCTGTGCACTCCACCAGTGTGCTGGGGAAACAGATGTACTCTGCAGCATGTGGCAGCAGTGCGCTGAGGAATTGGGTGAGGAGGCATGATGCAGCCAACTGGGATATGCCTGTCATGTCCCCTGTTGGTCTCTGGAAGGTACCCGTCTTGAGCAGGCACATGACAGCTGTCACTTTGGCCTCCACTGACAGAGAATGACTCTGTCGTGTGGGTGCCTGCATCACTTCACTGCACAGCTCACAGAGCCACCTCAGGATCACCCATTTCAGGTGGTACCGACCCACAATCTCAGTATCAATGTAGAGCTCAAAGCTGGTGGGGGCTCAGTACTTCCTATTGGGGGCATACCACCTACGGGCCCTTCCACAGCCATGCCCTCCTGCTACCTGCCTTCTCACACCCCTCATAACTGCCTCCATCTGGATGGTAGCACTGGCCATGTCCCTGGCTTGTGTAACCCCCCCGGCATCTGTTTCACTGTTCCCCGTCTGTCCTTGCTGCTATTCCCCCTGCACTGGGAACACCTCCCTGTAGTGGCCATACTGCCCACTATCTGTGCCCTCAGTGCTGTGTGGCACTTCCCCCTTTTGTCCTGCACTGTGGCACAGGCTCCCCACACCTTCCCTGTTCCTGGTGGTTCCAGGTGCCCTGTCCTGCTCCTGCCCTGTCCTGCTCCCAGTTTCTGTGTGCCTTTGTGGCTGCCTGCAGTTCACCAACATGTGGCTTCCTGTAGCGTTCTTGCACCTCTCTCTGTTCCTTTCATTTAGGATCATTTCCACTATCGTGCAACTTCCGTTTGCTCCCCTGTTGTGCATGGCACATGTTGTTGAATATCGCACTGCACCATTTATGCATGGTTCCTCCCCCTTCAGTTGAGTATGCATTCATTACCACTGTACTCTTGCAAACTGTGATTTGGAGGGCGCATCTGCCTCCCGCTGAATATCACAAAATGGCGCATTTTTGGACTTGCGTTGGTGCATCTCTGTTGTGCATGGCACAACCCTTTTGAATATCTGGGCCTCTGTATTTACAGTGAAGTTTAAGTGTTCACTACTGTTTGTGGGAAGAAGTGCTTTCAGATTCCTCCTGAACTTGTGACACTCAAGCTGAACCTGTGGCTCTTTATTAAATATTTGCTACTGAACTTGAAGAGACTTTGTTAACAATATTATTTATATGTTTTAAGTAGTTGAATGTTATAATTATGTGTCATCCATTAGTTGTGTCCTATATTAATAAAGGTATGTCAGGAGCATTTAAACAGTGATTACACACATGAAACAGAAATGTTTAGTTGTTATTGTGTGACTGATAATGTGGATGTTCCTGGGGTGGGCGAAAAACCATATGCTAAGTGTTCAAGTAATAAAATATAAAAAAAATCTGATTTTAGTGACATTAGATTACTGGTATGTTCAGTTAAATATTTTATGATATGTCACTGACTAGGCACATATGGAAAATTCCCACGTGACTCCTCAATAGAGGCGATCATAAATATTGTCAGGAACAGGTATGAAGTGCATTGTGATCAGTAACAGTGTCTGATTTACAATTGTCAGTATTTTTAACATAGGTTAGAATTACTTGTGTAACCCTCTTGTTACCCGGGGTTACTAGAATCCCAGTTAGACCTAGTGGTAGGCAGGGAAGGCAGCTTGTGAAACTCCAGTTAAATGGATTTCACACTGTCTCACTCTGTTCTCAGTCTCAGCTGAGACTGAGGGATGACATCACCATAGAACTATCGCAACTGCATGAGCCACAATGGAATCTGCAGAAGGGAGTTAGAGTAGAATGCTGGGAGGTTCGAACAGTCAGTGTTCAGTTAGAAGTTGGAGATTGTTGTGAGAGGAGCACAGCAGCTCTGTGCTCAGGCTCTTGGAGCCTCAGCCCTGAAATAGGGCTACATTTAGGGAAAGGTGTGTGTTTCCACCAAAAGAGAGACACAGTAAGCTGTTTTTTAGTGGTGGAGACCACTGATACAGGTCTCTGTGCCCCATCCTTGAGGGGATGGGGCAGGAAAGTTTGCCCGCTATTCCAGGGGCAACCCCCTGGTTACTGCTGGAGAAAGTGGTTGCCTTATTTTTCCCAAGAGTGTGGGGTACAAGAAGATTACAAGATTCGCCTGTGGGGCACCTGCAACCAAAGGGTGAATTCTGCTCTTTCTAAAGGGCCCATGTTTCATCCTGAACTGTGTTAAAGTGGAGATTGGACTGCTGAAGTAGTGGGAGGCCTAGAGTAATAGGCTTAGCCAAAAGTGAAAGTATGTTCAAGTCCAGCACAAAAGAAAAGTCAAGACATGTAGAGGAGATGTGATATACATCTACCCAGTAATCTACATTGTCAAGCTTTCAAAAGAGTTGTTTAGTTTCCAGAGAAATGGCTGAGTATGGATTGTGGGAGCTGGAGGTGGGAGACCCCCCATCTTTAGTAACCAGGTCCACCTCTACGGATTTGCTCTGTGGATTTCTACTTTGCCTCATCCACTTGGCCAGTGATGAGGGAAGTACCCAGATGTGGGACTGGAAGGAAATTATCCTCTAGGAGTCAAAGGCTCTAAGGTGGTTTGAGGAGCCACCAACAGGAAAACTGGTTCATTCCCATATGGACCACGGATCAAGTGGCCGGCGGGGGAGCTGGGCCATGGGGGAAAACACAAGTAGTGTACAAGTTGGGCTGTGTACCCAAAGCTGCATGCAAGTCCGGGCTGTGTGCCTGGTGGGTTCAGAGCCGGAGGGCTGAAATGTGAAGAAGTGTTTTGTTATCTCTAATCTGCATTACCAGGAATGTAGCCCTGTGGGGGTCCATCTATGCTTTGTTTGTTCAGTTTTGGATGTGAATAAAAGCCACACTGTAGAATCCCATTCCTGGTTTTGGACATTACAGTTATTGCTTCTGTGTTCGGATTTACTTGGGTGCCCCGTACAGAGTAGCCAAACCTTGGCCCCCTGTGCCAACTAACCTAGTCCTCCCCAAACCCAGTCCCC
The DNA here is from genome assembly GCA_016271365.2 of Neoceratodus forsteri. NCBI lineage: Eukaryota > Metazoa > Chordata > Ceratodontiformes > Ceratodontidae > Neoceratodus > Neoceratodus forsteri. Next base: position 3,088,643 of record CM028130.1, read on the forward strand.
ACCAGGTACTGCTGTCAGCTTCAACAGCATGCCACCTGTCATTTTGCAAAAAGGCAGGGATCTGGGGTTACAAAAATGGAGGCACCATTTTGGATTTAATTTAGGGAGGAAAGGTGCTTGGGCAAGGGGGCTAGTGTTTTGGCTATCTGGCAGTGGGTAGCCCAAAAAAGCTGAAGCAAGTTAACTAGTGTGTCGCTGTGTGCCGTGGATCTTATGGTGCTGTTAAAATGACAACTGTTTACCAAGGAGCAGTAAAGCTAAAAGAGTGTGCCCTTGTCCTGCATCAAATATTTACAGCATTTTTGCCTGCTTTTTAAAGAACTGTAGTGATAAAGAAAAGTGTGGAAGACTAGGGGTAGCAACAGGCAAATTGTGCCCTGAACGTTGGAGATGCTTTTGAGTGAACTGAGAGACTTGCAGTGTGAATGGCCATGCTAAATGGCTGAAATGGGCTCCCGTCGTGGAGTCAGTTTAAAAAATAAAGTGGTTTCTGCAGTTTAAATTTGCCTGCTTGACGATCGCCGTGAGGAGAAGAGCACTCACGAGGAAGAAGAGGCTCATTTGCATGGCGTCGTGTGATTGGTGAGGCTGCAATCAGTCCCGCCCCTCAGCCAGCTCTACAGTGACTGCCCAGCATTCGAGAGGGAGTGTGAGTGGAGTGCGTGTACTGGCTAGTGAAGGAGCATCACGGTGATTAAAAAGCTCTGTAAAACTTTCAAAAATAGACTTTGCTGTTTAAAATTGGGCTTAACCCACATCTCGATCATCTGAATTGCGAGTGTGGTGATTGGGGAGTCGATCGGCAGGACTGCCCACCCGTATTCTTTCTGAGGCCTCCAAGACTGGCTGCAGGCCATTTTCCCATTGCAACTAACAGCTACTGATAACAAGAAGTACCTACAGTAAAAGTTGCTCAAACAGTGATTTTCTGCCAAAAGCCAGCTGAATATGTGTGCAGCAGTGTAGTCGCTTTGCAAATAATGACTGTGTCAAGTTTTACCAGCAAGTGCAAGTCTGTTAAGCCATTGACTGTGTGCATAGTTATGAGTTCAGCATCAGTTTAAAGTTTTAACGCCAGAGAAAGACTGTGAGTTGTAGCCAAATGTGCAGCACTAGTTTACAGGCAATCCTGTGCTTGAAATCCTGAGGCTTTATGGGACTGTGAGTTAAAGAAATGTTTCCAGAAAGTAAAAAGTCTGTGGCAAATTATGTAAATGTGTTAGAAAAAGAACAGTGCAAGTTTATGCAGTTTGAGCAAAAGTTATCAGTAGTGTGTGTAAATTGGATGCGCAGTGGCTTGACCCAGTTTCTGAATGTTGATGCGCAGGAGTGCTGCTGCCGCCATTACAGGGTGGGGTATTAAAGTAAACACAGCAGCAGAGGAGCCATTTTAAAAGTAAAGAAAGTGTTCAGTGAAGTGGGACTTTCAGTAACAGTGAGCTTTTGTTTGTTTTCTCTGCAGTTATGGCCTCAGGACCAGCTCGCTACCCGGATCATGCCTGGGTTGCAGTAACAGCAGCAGTAAATAAATTAAGGGACATTGAAAGGTGTTACTATGGAGGACAACTGCCTTCTCATGTGGCTATTCCTGGATATCCAGTGCAAGTGTGTCAAATTTGCTTAAATGCTGAAAGGGACGTCTTCATGATACCTCACTGTTCTGGGTGCCTAGAGAAATATGGCTTGTATAAAGTGCCCCAGATTTGTTTGGCTCCCACATGGACAAAAGTTCAGGAATCTGTAGTTGGCAGCACACAGCACCAGGCAGAGCCTGTTGAAGAAGGCCCCTCTGGGGAGTGTGGCACAAAGTTAGATGGTGCAGATTTAGAGACGGAACCAGATGTTGAAGTTTCGGATGCTGAATCTCAAAAGGAAAGTTCAGATAAAGCATCAGTAGACCCCTGGAGGGGGGGCCTAGCCCAAGTCTCATAGGAGAAGATGAGATGAGGGAGGCCTTTGAATGGGAGGTGTCGACCTCCGCACCCAGTGATGAGTGGATAGTCTCAGAAGTGAGGACGACTGCTCATTCTTGGGCTCAGATCCTCAGTGAGGAAGAAGAAGATGAGAGGGAACCTATGTGGCCTTGTGAAAAAGGAACAGGTACACAGCCAGAAGCTCTTGCCTCAGAGGAATGTATGGAAGAGAGTGGTGATGCTACTGCCCTGGCTATGCAAGAAGAAGTCAGGGATCCATTTTTAATCTTGTTGAGGATGCGTAGCTGGCAGAACCAGGACTGGCCGCCTCCAAGCCAGACCAGCGGTCTCAGGTTGACCAAAGCTAGTAAAGAGGAGAGACTGGTTTGTAGAAAGGTGAATGAGATCTTTGAGATGACCTTTCCTTCCTTTCCTCGGAGATACTGGGAGGAGATTGAGAACAGCAGGAAATCCTGGATCTGTGCTGAAGCAATGAAATGTGTGCATCCTGGTGCAAACAAGCATGTCAGAAACAGACTGTTTCATGAGAAATATACCCAGTGGAAGAGAGGCAGGACACTGTTTTTGGACAGAGTGCGAATAGTGGATGGAGAGGGACGTGAAACCTTCACTGTGTGAATTATGTGCGCCCAGATGGGGTAATAATTCAAGCTCCTGACCCCCTGTACTATTGGCCTCAAAGTAAGGACCTCCCAACAAATGTGCCCGTGCCTACCAGATGGAAAGCAGAGCAGTGGTAGTCAATACTGCCACACCAGCCTGTGCAGTGCCTTTATTGATCCACCAGTATGGACATCCAGGACTCAGGTGATCCACATTCATCAGTTCTACAGTGTGCCTGCCTTTCCATAATCCATCAACTGGCCCACCAGATGACTTCAGATCCAGAGAGGACACCAGCCCAGCTGTATCCTGATCCATCACCTGGTAATCGGATGACGTCAGACCTGCTGTTTTCCTTTCTGTTCCTGTTCTAAGTTTCCATCTTCAGAGATGACATCAATCCAGCAGTTCCCAGATGTGCCCTCCTGTAGTTCCTGGAAGATGTCCGCCCAGTTGTATTGGAAGAAATGCTGCCAGGGAGAGTCTTCTGCTGAGGAGCAGGTCTGTGCAGATTTTTCATTCTACAAGGGGCTGGTAAGTCTGACCTTTTCTATCCTTATGACATTGCAGTACACACCCTACACTAGCAGACTCCAGAATGTGTGAACTGTCCTCAAAGACTCTCCCCTTCGGGGCTTTGGCCTGCTAGAACTGTGCTTCACCGGGCTCCGGCCCAGGAGAGACTCTTTATTGGACTAGCCTTCAGGCACTGTGATCACTAGTTGGGACTTTTAGGCCTCCATCCCCCCAAATGTATTGTAAATAATGTCATTGTTTTCTACTGCTTTCTAGTGTATATACTGTTTTTCTACCTTTTCTAAAAAAAAAATATTTTTGGGATTCTCCATTGTTTTGATGGTAGGGGTTTAGGTAGACTGTGTATGCAGATTAGGAGTGTGTGTTGTCTTTCTTTTTCTTGCAGGTGTTCCTGAAGAAGATAGAAGAGAAGACAAGAAGAGGAGGAGGGGCTCATCAGAGTTTCTCACTAGTACTTTAGTGTGTAGAATTTAAAGTACTGTGGTGTTGTTATTGTTGTTGTTACTGTATTAACCCTTTCCTTCCACAGGTGTGGTTGTGGGGGTAGGGAGGCAGTAAAGTAATATAATGGTATGGTATTAGTTTCTTAGAGTGTGGTTGCAGGGTGCCCAAGGTCGGGGAGGTCCCCGGGTTGTTTTTGTTTTGGGGTATTAAGTTAGAGGCAGACAGATTTTCCCTAGAGGGCTAGAGGGGATAGACAGGCTGTGGTCCTGAACGGCCATAGGGACTGCAGTGCTGAGCTATTAGGGCTATGCTCTGGACAGTTCTACCAGAGCCACTAGGCGTCCATAGTAAGTGGGTAGAGTAGAGGCTGATATGTCAGCTAAAGGTCTCTAGGCCCTTAGTGTTGCCTGCCGTCTTGCACATGGTAGGAGGGGCCTGATCACCCTGCTCTGCCGGTAGCACATAGGTTGGGATGGCCTAAGCTGGGTAAATAATGACTGCAGACAGTCATTTTCCTGGTCAAGGGTGAGTGTAACCCCTTTGTTACCAGGGGTTACTAGAATCCCAGTAAGACCTAGTGATAGGCAGGGATGGCAGCTTGTGAAACTCCAGTTAAATGGATTTCACACTGTCTCACTCTGGTCCCAGTCTCAGCTGAGACTGAGGGATGACATCACCATAGAACTATTGCAGCTGCATGAGCCACAATGGAATCTGCAGAAGTGAGTTAGAGTAGAATGTTGGGAGGTTTGAACAGTCAGTGTTCAGTTGGAAGTTGGAGATTGTTGTGAGAGGAGCACAGCAGCTCTGTGCTCAGGCTCTTGGAGCCTCAGCCCTGAAATAGGGCTACATTTAGGGAAAGGTGTGTGTTTCCACCAAAAGAGAGACACAGAAAGCTGTTTTTTAGTGGTGGAGACCACTGATATGGGTCTCTGTGCCCCATCCCTGAGGGGATGGGGCAGGAAAGTTTGCCTGCTATTCCAGGGGCAACCCCCTGGTTACTGCTGGAGGAAGAGGCTGCCTTATTTTTCCCAAGAGTGTGGGGTACAAGAAGATTTCAAGATTCGCCTGTGGGGCACCTGCAACCAAAGGGTGAGTTCTGCTCTTTCTAAAGGGCCCATGTTTCATCCTGAACTGTGTTAAAGTGGAGATTGGACTGCTGAAGTAGTGGGAGGCCTAGAGTAATAGGCTTAGCCAAAAGTGAAAGTATGTTCAAGTCCAGCATAAAGGAAAAGTCAAGACATGTAGAGGAGATGTGATATACATTTACAGTAATCTACTTTGCCAAGCTTTCAAAAGAGTTGTTTAGTTTCCAGAGAAATGGCCGGGTATGGATTGTGGAAGCTGGAGGTGGGAGACTCCCCATCTTTAGTAACCAGGTCCACCTCTATGGATTTGCTCTGTGGATTTCTACTTTGCCTCATGCACTTGACCAGTGATGAGGGAAGTACCCAGACATGGGATTGGAAGGAAATTTCCCTCTAGGAGTCAAAGGCTCTAAAATGGTTTGGGGAGCCACCAACAAGAAAACTGGTTCATTCCCATATGGACCACGGATCAAGTGGCCGGCAGGGAAGCCGGGCCATGGGGAAAACCTAAGTAGTGATCCAGTCAGGCTGTCTACCCAAAGCTGCATGCAAGTCTGGGCTGTGTGCCTGGTGGGTTCAGAGCCTGAGGGCTGAAATGTGAAGAAGTGTTTTGTTATCTCTAATCTGCATTATCAGGAATGTAGCCCCATGGGGGTCCATCTATGCTTTGTTTGTTCAGTTTTGGATGTGAATAAAAGCCACACTGTAGAATCCCATTCCTGGTTTTGGACATTACAGTTATTGCTTTCGTGTTCGGATTACTTGGATGCCCTGTGCAGAGTAACCAAACCTAGGCCCCTGTGCTGAGTAACCTAGTCCTCCCAAATCCAGTCCCCACCAGTACTGCTGTCAGCTTCAACAGCATGCCACCTGTCATTTTGCAAAAAAGGCAGGGGTCCTGGGGTTAACTTGTATGACAAGTACAAAAAAAATCATATTATTACAGGTACAAAAACATTTTTTTCAATTGTTACATTGGTTTCTATATGTTACCTCTGAACTAGTAAGTAAAAAAATGTGCATGGTATGCTGTTTTTATCAAATATATGGTTCATTGAACTTAATCAGTATAGTACTGTATTATATGTTAAACATTCATTAGTACTTTACTCTTATACTAATATTTTTCTAGAACAATAAAAGTAGTTAGCAACAATGGCAAGGTGTGGAATAAGAATGTAAATATTATTTAAAGGCAATTACAAAGGCATGGCAAAGTCAGTTAATGATAAGATGCAATCGTTCAGTATTTACACTTGCTTCATTCAACTTGTTGCATTATGAATAAAGATTGTTATTTTTACATATGTACAATATCAGTATAACAAACAAAGCAGGCATAGCTCAACACTGTTGCATGGTGAACGAATGATATTGTTGTCTACATGTCAACAGCAAATAGACAAAAACAAGTGGTGATAGACAACTCGTGACAGACTGTACCTTTTGGTGAATGAGACATGTGTTGCACAGTTATTTACGATGGTAACTGAGAACTTTTGTTTCTCTGCAGAGAGTAACAGAAACTGGCAGCAACTTCTTGTTATGTATGGGTATGATACAGCAACAAGAAAATATATGTACAGCAGAGGAGAGGCAGGAAGGCCTCTGTTTTGAGATGTACAATCTTTGATAGACAAGTAAGCATGGTTTCTCTAGTGACTGTGAATACTGGCGCAGATTGAAGCCACTACAACAATTTCCATGTTGTCACTCTAGAGCCACACAAGGTCTTAGATGTCATAGAGCATGAAATGTGTCTGCCAGTATAGCATTTTGTTGAAATGCTATGGTTTATTGAGAGTCAGATTGGAAACAATTGTACTGACCTACGACTGTTTCTGTCACAAAGTAGTCATTTAAAAAATGCAACATGTTCTGTCCTATTCTTCTGAAATATAAAGGTCATCATAATTCTTCAATATTAGAAGATATGCATTTTTTAAGTGTCGTGGCAGTCTCTGTTTAAAACTGCTTGTAGAGTCATCACACTCTACCCATCCAATTCTGTACCTTAGTAAACAGGTGTAATGGCCAGAATGCATGGATTGACCATGGTGATAGATTATACTGTGAGCGTCAAACACTGATTGGTTAAAGACTGTTCTACCAGCTGTGTAATCTGTGATAGGAGTGTCAACTCTGAGCCCATTGGAGTCAAATCTGTGCAACATAAGCAACAGATATTGAGATGAACTCCTGAGACGTATGGACTGAGTGCATCCGCCTCCACACCTTTTACAGGAGTGACCACATTGAGCATTGGTGACTAGCTGTTGAAATTTAACACTCTTGGCTTGCGGGACAAAAATAATAATCCACAGCATGTCTTCTGTGGTTTCACGCTGTGAATGGCCACATGAAACACATACATATTTGGTTACAAATTACACTGTGAAGTAGTGGCTCATTGGGGTGCCATCTTCATCCAAGTTGTTTATGACAGCCATCATAAACTCACTAGTGTCTTGCTGTATGTCAGCTGCAAATGTACTACATCCGTCATATGTACCTAACACCTGTCGTAGTGGTGTTAGTGACTGTACATTGTTAGACTGGTCAGAAGTCATGTTAACAATCTGCTTCAAAGCGTTTGATAGGGTATTGTCTTGTGAAGCAGATATTGCCTGCGCAAAGTGTGGCATGTGTAGAAAAACTCGCATAGCTGAGTTAGCATAGCAGTTCACTCTAGTGCTGTTGTCAAAGACTGGTACAGCAGCTACACCAACTGGTTTCTGATGAACTGCTGGCTGTGAATGTTTACTTGAAGTTGTGATCTTTGTTGAACTCTTTTGAGTTGAATCACTTCTGGAAGCTTGTGGTTGTTTGTTGACACCTGTAGATTTGACTGTATGATGTGAGACAGCCAGATATATAGGCAGTGGTATTAAAGACATTTGTGGCTGATGTAGATTACGTAACCTGTTGTACTCGAGAATACATCGCTTGTCAGCTCGTATCTTCTGAGGTGCTAGAGTTATAATGTGCAACCCAGAAAGACTGCGGACACGTGAAAGTGCCACGCATAGCTCATGCCATCCTTGAAAATGTCTGTACTTCTGTCACCATTGCTGAATCCAAACTCAAGCCCTGAGATTTGTGAATGGATACAGCATATGCAACACATAATGGAAACTGTTTCCTGTTTACATAGATATCCTTAAATACATGGAATTTTACGCAGGTCCGTTCTATGTATACAGGCTGTTCCATGTTGTCAAAGTGAACTACAAGTTTCTCGATATATGTCTTCTGGACATTGTAGACAAAGTCAGCGATGTTTCCCATGGCACCATTTACCATGCCTCATTCAACATCTAGATTACATTGCAGCATGATACGTGCATTCTTACAAAGTGTGAGAACAGCTTCTAGGCCAGCTATGCGTGAAACATCTGACTTGAGTTCACTGAGTCGTTCAGTCATCTTTGCTACTAGGTTGCGACTAAGAATGACACCATCAACTGTATCAACAGCATGCAGAGTTAGAATTTCTTGGTTTTCTCTCTGCAGCATTACATTCATGAACTCAGTGCATTTCTTTAGTCGTGGCATAAGACACACTATGTGTGTCCATGTAGAAAAAACATCGCTGAAAACATTACATGCTGTTTCTATGGATGTAGTATCTACTCTGATTCTCCGATCGTTTAACATAGCAACATGTTCTGGTGATAGAGAACCTGTACAAGCTTCATCTAAAAGTGATTTGTAAGCCAGATCACCACTTTGGCACATGTTCTCATACAACTCAACATAGGTAAATAACTCCCAAATGTTAAACCTGCAATGCAGCCGAGAATATTCTTAGCTTGCTTGGCAGTTAGAGTTGTAAATACATGTTCTGCATTAACTGGTGGAAGCTGTAAAAAGTCTCCCAAAAGAATACTTTTGCCACCAAATGGTACTCCATTGTCAGTAGCTAAGATCTCCTGTAGACGTAGATGAATACAGGCAAGCATTACATTGGAGACCATGCTGATTTCATCAATGATGAGTAACTTCATCTTTGTGAACATGGAACGGAGCTAAGATGCAACCTCAAATGGCAGTTTATGATACTCTCCAGTTCTGCCATGTTCCACTGACAACATAAAGAGCGGTGTAATGTAACTCCACCAGTGTTGTATGTGGCTAGTCCTGTGGAAGCAGTAACAGCAACAGACATTGATGACCCTGTCAGGCTCCGTAGTTCAGCAGTGATGGCTTCAATAAGGAAACTCTTTCCTGTGCCAGCTAAACCACTAACAAAGATCAGTAGTGGCTTATAGTCATGACAGTCACATTTTTTTGTTTCATGTTGTAGGCCATGTCAGACAGCGTCAACTACTTGAGAGTGAACTGTATGCTGCTGCTGATTTAGTCTTTCTCTCAAGTCAGCTGGGTTGATGGTGGAGTGTGTTCCATGTTCCATGGCTGTCTCAATTTCTGACATTAACACTTGTGGGGCATTTAAGGCAGAGGTTCACCTAGAACAGCTTGTCCTTCTGGATCAAGGTTGTCTGGTGAACTAACAGGAGTGTCTTCCTGAAGCTGCTTCTCTGCCTTCTCAAGCTGTTCTTTCTCAGCCTCTAGTCTTTGTATGTATGTCTCTGAGTATTCAGTTTTGAAAGTCTCGTTACTGCGATTGAATTCTTCCTCGAATGTATCGCAGTCACCTTTTAATTCAAACTCACCCCTCCAGGGTCTAAATAGGAATAGGAGAGCAACGTAGTAGTGTTCTCTGCTCTCTGATGTACCTAGATGCAGTTTACAGTGGTCTTTGAGCCATGGCTTGTGTCTCTTTATGAGACAGCCATCCACTCCATTCACCTTGTAAATCTGCCGTGTTGAGTCAGGTGATATATCTGCCTTGTAGTCATACCACTTAGCCACCTGAAAGAGATACATATCATCCATGTCGTCGTGTCTACGAGGGTAGTATGTGTCTATCAGGTTATTCTTCAAGATATGTTTTGAAGAAGGTCTATTGGCAGCGAGTTCCTCAATCTCAGCATGGGGAATCAGTACACGTTTGTGTTTCTGTTTGTAGTTCACACTGAGAAACCGGACAGCATTAGACTTCCCGTACAGATGTGCACCCATTAAACAGTCACTGGCTTCATAGGCACCACATTCTCTGTGTGAAAGGGTCTTCAAGCTCAATGACCACAGCTGAGATGTCAGACTCCTGCTTGAACTGGGAATATCTTCCCAAAGATCTTGCAAACTAGTCTGCTCATGTTTGGTTATGTACGAAGTGACGTACCACACCAGGGCCAATGAGTTATCAGCCACAAACTGAACATCTATGTTTGCTTGCCACATTAGGAGAAGAGTTCGGTTGTAGTCATTGATGTACACCTCTTTCTCATCTCTGGGTAACTCGTATACTCTCTTGGTTGATTTTGCCTTCAAGAGGTGTTGCATTGCTGAAAAAAGATCATTCATGGAACCATCCTGATAAACTGTTCTAGGAAATCCAAAGCAACATTGTGTGTACCAATTAGATTTGTTCTTTACTACTCGCCGGCAGTATTTTGCACAAATATGTCACTGGAACTTTTGAACCAACTTCCATGGAATGTGACAAGTGATATATTTCTTGATGAATGATAGCACTTGTGTTGCTTCATGTTCACCTATGCGTGGTGCATCCTTGATCCACAACAGCATACTCCATCCTCCAAAAGTAATGCTCCACAGTACCAAGAGGTGGATTGTCCTTTGACAATATGAAAGTCAGAATGTCATGGAACCACTTGTGAAAATGTCTTGTGACAGACACAGGATCAAGTGAACACATTTCTCCGACAGTCATTGATGAGATGCCGTCGACAACAGAATTTGCCCACTTCAACAGTTCAATGAGCTTGTCCCAGGCATATTCAGCACAACTAAGTGTGACAAACCATGTGGCTGCACCATACTCTCACAGCATTGTCATCACTTCAGAGTGTCTGAGATACCAATATTCTTTTGGTACCTCGAAGACTTGAAAGAATGGAAGACAGATTCACTTGCACATTTTCATCTTTCTGCTTTAATTTCTCTAGAAATTGGGCAGCTGTTATTCCATCTAGTGGACTTGTGAGATGAATAGTATGTGCAATAGACGCAGGCAGAATGCTAAGTTCACTCTCCCAGAGGAGATGAAACAGGTACTGTATGTTACGTCTGAACTTGCCGTCTTTACTGAGTACACGGCTAGTGCTGTACTCAGCACCCTGTACATGCACTTCCCTTTCATCTAGCTGTCCACCTGACCCTTTTGGAATAGGTCTGGGAAACAGCGTGCTTCTAGTGTTGCCTCCCAAATGCTGACAGGCTCACCTTCCACCTGTTTCATTTGATAGAGATCAATGTTGTCTCCTACTGGATCTCTGCCATATAGTGGGTGAATTATGTACTGTTCATACACATTGTCACTTGTCTGTCCATTGACCTTCTCAATCATTGGTTTAGTTTTTTATAAGAGATCATGTTGTACAGGGGACCCTGCAGGGGAAGGAAACAACTCCTGGTGGGGGACTCCATTGTTAGGAAGGTAGAACTGGGCAAGGAAGGGGAGAGGGAGGTAAGGTGCCTGCCTGGTGCCATGGCTTGGAGGGACAGGGAGGAATCCTCAGGATTGCCAGAGCAGCTGCACAGGGAGGGAGCTGGATGTCATTGTCCACCCTCGGGACAAATGACCTGGCTAAGAAAGGGATTAGAGAAGTGCAGGAAGAGTTTGTGGAATTGGGAGGGGCCTAGTCAAGTAGCACTACGGTAACCTTCTCGGAGGTGCTACCCATCTATGGCACAGGAGAGGCTAAGTTGTCCTGTACCATGGGATTCAATCAGTGGTTGAAAAACTGGTGTGGAGCTCAGGGATTTGGCTTCATTGGGGACTGGGGTCCACCTGGAGTGATGCAAGCCTATACTGGCATGATGGGCTGCATCTGTCCGGGAGGAACCAGGATCCTAGGTGATAGGTTTAAATGCTTCATTGGCAAGCTTTTAAACTAGCCAAGGGAGGCACTGGAAAGGAGCAGGAAAATCCTAGCCCCCAAACAATCATGGTAGTAAGTGTGGCAAACACCAACATGGAGGTGTCGATAGGGAGAAGGGCAGTGGTAAATGGAGAAAGTGACAAAGGCAAGAAGGACAGGGATGGGGCAAAAGGGGGTAAGGCCATCAGAAAATGGAGGGTAATGACTACCAATGCCCGTAGTCTGGGCAACAAGCTCCCTGAGCTGGTGGCCTTAATGGAAGAGGGATGCCTGGATATCATAGCAGTCACAGAAACATGGTACACAGAGAACCATGACTGGGATGTTAACATACCAGGGTACATAACCTACAGGAGAGACAGGCAGGGAGAAGGGAAGAGTAGCTCTATGTAAAGGAAGGGATAAAAGCAACTGAACAAAAGAGTAAACAGGGAGGAGAGGAGGCACTGTGGGTCACCTTGGAGACTGGAAAGGGCACCACAATCTGCATAGGGGTTGTGTACCGACCCCCATGTCAGGGGGAAGGAATGGGCAAGGATATGATGGAAGGCATTCTTAGAATGGCAGAGAAAGGGGAGATACTGTTGATGGGAGACCTGAATATGTCAGATGTTAACTGGAGCACATTTGGTGCAGCCACATCCAAGAGCAGGGCCATTCTTGATGCCCTAGAGGTGGCAGGCATTAGACAGCTAGTTTCAGAACCCACTCATGAGGGAGCAATCTTAGACCTCATACTCTCAAACGGGGGCAGTGAGAGGATTTCAGATCTAGAAGTGGGTTGCCATCTGGGGACAAGTGACCATCAAACAGTGTGGTTCATGTTAAACTCAGCTACAGAGTCAAGCCATACAAAAGTGAGGGTACTGGACTTTAGGAGGCTGACTTTGGCAAGATGGAGAGTGCCTCAGAAAAGCACTAGCAAACAGGCTAGAAGGAGGTGTGGAGCAACAATGGGGAATTATCAAAACTGCCATCATAGAGGCAACAAGCCTTTGTGTGAAGCAAATAAACAAATCAAAATGAAAGAAAAAGCCACTATGGTTCTCTAAAGAGGTGGCTGTGAAAGTCAGGAAGAAAAAGATAGCATTCCGGAAGTATAAGGAAACACAGAAGGAGCAGGACAGAGAGCTGTACCAGTTAAGGCAGAAAGAAGCAGGGATGGAAGTCAGAATAGCAAAGGCCCAAACTGAGGAAAAGATAGCCAACTCAGTTAAGAAGAGGGATAAAACCTTTTATAGGTACATCAACGAGAGTAGAAAGACAAAGGGAGGGATAGTGAGGCTGAATAGAATGAGCGGTGGGTGGGCAGAGGGACAGTGAAAAGCAGGAATACTGAACGAATATTTCTGCTCAGTATTCACAAAAGAGGAGGGGGAAGTGCCTAATCCAATTAACAGAAGCACTCTTGATAGGGGGTGATCCCAGTCCTTTCACAGAAGAAAGGGTTCTGCAAGAACTCCTAAAACTGAACGTGGACAAAGCAATGGGTCCTGATGGAATTCACCCCAGAATTCCAAAAGAATTAAGGAAGGAACTAGTGAAACCACTGGCTACTCTTTTTAATAAATAATGGGAGGATGGTGTGGTACCCGAGGACTGGAGGAAGGCGGATGTGATTCCCCTTCACAAAAGTGGGACCAAGACAGAGGCAGGAAACTACAGACCTGTCAGTCTGACCTCTGTGGTAGGGAAAGTGATGGAGTCACTTCTGAAGGAAAGAATAGTTGAGTACCTAGAGGTCAGTGGAGCACAGGATCCAAGGCAGCATGGGTTCACAGTGGGAAGGTCATGTCAGACAAATCTAATAGATTTCTTTGACTGGGTGACCAAAGTAGTAGACCAGGGAGGGCTGTGGACATGGCCTACCTAGACTTTAGCAAGGCATTTGACACAGTCCCACACAAAAGATTATTAGTCAAATTAACCAGCCTGGGAGTGGGTCCCAGGGTGGTAGCCTGGTAAAACATTGGCTGGACAACAGGACACAGAAGGTAATTGTAAATGGAGTCCACTCTGAAGAAAGGGCGGTTACTAGTGGGGTACCGCAGGGTTCAGTATTGGGTCCAGTCCTTTTTAATGTCTTCATCAGTGACATTGCAGAGGGACTGGAAGGAAAAGTATGCCTTTTTGCAGATGACACAAAGATCTGCAACAGGGTTGATACACAAGGAGGTGTGAAAAGGATGATAAGGGACTTGGCAAGGTTGGAGGAATGGTCAGACGTGGCAGCTAGGATTCAATGCAAAAAGTGCAAAATAATGCACCTGGGAAACAAGAACCCAGGGGAAGAATACACAATGGGTGGGGAGGTAGTAACAACAACAAAACAGGAGAGGGACCTGGGGGTAATCATATCAGATGACCTTAAGGTTAACAAGCAATGTGAGAAGGCAGTAGGGAGGGCCGGGGGTATACTGGGATGTATAGGGAGAGGCATCAGCAGCAGAAAACAGGAAGTTGTTATCCCTCTGTACAGACAGTTGGTGAGACCCCATCTGGAATACTGTGTCCAGTTCTGGAAACCCCATCTCCGCAAGGACATAAACAGGATAGAGGCAGTCCAGAGGAGGGCAACTAAAATGGTGCAGGGTCTGCAAGAGAAGCCGTATGAGGAGAGACTAAAGGAGCTTAATATGTATACCCTTGAGGAAAGAAGGGAGAGGAGGGACATGATAGAAACTTTCAAGTACCTCAAGGGAATCAACAAAGTCCAAGAGGGTAGCATCTTTCAGAAAAAGAGACTTGCAAGAACAAGGGACACAATTTAAAGATAGAAGGAGGGCGGTTCAGGGGCAATGTGAGGAAGTATTATTTCACAGAGAGGGTAATGGATGCATGGAACAGCCTTCCTGAGGAAGTTGTGGGGTCTAAAACTGTGGGAGAATTCTAGAATGCATGGGACAGACATAAGGCAATTCTTGTGGGGAGCAGGATGATATAGGCTGTTGGTTAACTAGGATCTGCGGCCTATCCTGTAGGTAGGGAAATGGGCATACTAGATGGGCCTAGTGGTCCTTATCTGCTGTCAAAGTCTATGTTTCTATGTTTCTACAGAGAGACTAGTCATGTGATCTATGTCAAGGTCTGTATAAAAGGGATTGTTACTCTTTAGATAAGTAAGAGCAAGCTTTACCTTCTGTACATTGACAACATCATGCTTGCTGACCTTGGACTTTGTTGGAACACCATTTACAAGAATCACCAAACTATTTTCCGTAGAGATTGCTTCCACATATTCCTGTAGAGAAAGTGGTAGATACATTACGGAACCCTTTAGAGATCTAACAAGTTCTTTCTGTGGAATGTTCCGTGTCTTTGTGTTTAGACGTAGAATGTTTTGGAATGGTTTCATTGTCTGAATTAGAATGCGTTCAAACATATTCAATGTTGAAATCTCACTTGGTGTAACATGTGCCTCCATATTATTCAGCAGTGACCTTGGTGGCAAAATGTTAGATTTCAGTTTGGAGAAACAGTGCTTGCACAGCAGAATGGTGTTTTCTAACTGAAAGTCAGATTTCAGCAGGAAAAATCAGTTTCAAGAAGGTGATAACTGCTTAGTAGAGAATGAGGTCTTCATACCTGCTAGACTGAGCGATAAATTGATTACCCTTTTAAGGAACCCAATGAATTCCTTTATTATCCTGATGGAGCAATTAGTTCTTAATAAGGATTTACTGGAAGAACTTAAAACACAGTTGGTGGTTAATGATGGGAAATTAAGACAGATTATGGATAAAGTTGATGATCTGTCTGGAAAAGTTGAGAAGATAACATTAAATATAGAGAAGTTGGAAGCTGTGTCTGTTTTGGAAAGGTGCTCGGATGACAATAAAACTCTAGGATCATTGGGTTTGAGACCTGATTTTAGTATAATTGATTTTCCTGAATTAACAGCCAAAGAGACCCCTAGAAATAAAATTCAAAGGAGAAGGAAAAAAAATAGGGGGAAGAAAAAAGGAGACATAGTAACACAAGGTGTGGATAAAATCGTGGGACGTTACACTCTTCAGTCTCAACCTGTGCCATCTAAACTGGAAGTGGAGCTAGCAAAGTTAGAACAGGAAGTGGAAGGGTTAAAGTGTGATATAAAATCAAATGGTCAAGTGGGTAATGAAAATGATAAGGATAAGGAGAATATTGGTGATGTGAAAAAGCAGATTATCGAGGATAGAAATGGAGAGTATTTCCAAGACACACAGACAGTGGGGAAGAAGCCCCTAATTAGATTATATGAACCACTTAATTGGTGTACTTTTGGTGAGGCTATGGTAGATTTACATATACTTACATTCTTGAACCAAGAATTGGATATTGAACTTGTAGAAGCTGATATAATTGAGATCAAGAGGTTAATACTAGAGGAGGCTACCATTACTGATGTTTATTTTGTTGCACCAAGAACAGCAAACTATGTTTGGATAAACAGAGGTTTGTTAAGTAATAAGGAAGTATCTTTGTTTTTCCCAATAGAGAAATATTTAATATCGGTAAATGTAATAAATCAAGTGTGAAGGATGTGAGAGGGAGAATTTTAACTCTTTTTGGGATGAACCATATGTTACAAGAAACAGACCTAGGATTGTCTATAGCAATTGAGAACTTGTTGAAAAATTTTATGATTCTTCCACTGGAATATCCGGATAGTATACAAGCTGAACGTAGACATGAAGGGAGTCAGATTGATATCTATGTCCAAAATGGAACACTAGCAGATTTAATTTTGGGCCAAGCTAGGAAGCTGAATTATTTAGGTCTGCATTTGGTAGACTTTACAGTGCTTAGTACGGGTTTTAATGGAGGGAAGGTGTATGAGGAAGTTTCTGTCCTCCCGTTGGAAAACAGATTTAAAATATTAGCAGGGTACAATTAGTGACTAACTCCGAAGGTAAATAAGAATATTTCTGGGATAACTGAGTTATATTACAAAAATAGTTTTATAACTTGGAATATAGCTGGCTGGAAATCTATATGGGCAGATGCTGACTGTATTAAATTTTTATCAGAATATGACTTAATCTATTTACAGGAAACTTGGCACTTTAAAGATGTAGAAATTGCTATTAATGGATATGAGGCCTTGCATTCCCCTGGTAGGAAATGTAAAAAAGTAGGGAGATCTTCAGGTGGAATTATCACTTTAATTAAAATAGGTGTATTTGATAAGGCAGTATGCTGGAAACTTGCACAAAATTATGTGATAGTTTCAATTAAATGTAGAGCAAGGGAAATTATTGTATTGAATTGTTATGTACCTCCAGAGAATTCTGATTATTTTCCAGTAGGCATATGGCAAGAAATTCCTATTTTGCTAAAAGAAGCCCAGCAAATATTTCCACAGGCAGAAATACTTTTACTAGGTGATCTAAATGCACGTATTGGCCTGTTTGATGGCCTAGTAGACCATACATTCTCTGCATGTGATTACCTTGACAAAGTAGCATGTAGACAATCTAAAGATAAAGTGGTAAACCATAATGGGAAAGTTGTTATAGAGTTAATGAAAGAAAATAATATGTACACTTTAAATGGAAGGATAGAAGGAGATAAAGAGGGGAATTTTACATATGTTTCTCAGAGGGGAGCCTCAGTAATTGATCTTGCTTTTTGGTCCGGAGATATGTATCATTGGACTAAATGTGAAGTACTGATTAGAGCAGAAAGTGACCATTATCCATTGGGTTTGGAATCTCAATTAGAACAGGTGAATAGAAAGGAGCATCAGCCATTTCAATGTACTGAAATTAGAGCTTCAAATAAGATTATATGGAAACAAGGTTCACATTATGACCTGTTACCAATTATTCATGGCTCAATACTAAGCTACTCCTATGAAGATGTTAATAAATGTGTCCTTATTTATCTTACAGAAGAGCTAGATGCTCCACTAAATAAGATTAAATCTGTACTAGAAGTGCCAAGCAGATTAGGAAAGGTTGTAGCCATGGATACTTGGTTTGATAGGGATTGTAAAAAGGCAAAGGCTGATATTAGGAAATTATGTAGACTGTATAACAAAAAAAAGACTCAGGTGAATCTTAAATTATTGAATTTTAAGAAGAGAGCGTATAAGGATCTTATTGCTAATAAAAAAAGACACTTTTCTGCACTTAAGTGGGAGGAAATGTTCTCGGCCATTGAGGGTAGAGATAATAGAGCATTTTGGTCACTTGTGGCTAATGGCTTTAAGTGCCAGAAAGTTAATATTGATACTTTTATTACTGAGGAAAGATGGGTAACTTATTTTAAAGGGATCTATTTTGATACTGAAGCTGACAACTCCCCAATAAATGGTCTTGGGTGTTTTTATGCGTCCAATTACATTAGATGAAACTTACCTGGCATTGTATACTTTAAAAAAGCAAAAGGCAGCTGGGCGAGACGGGATCCCAGCTGAGGTTTTTACAATAGAGTCCCATTTATGGTGTAAATACTTAACAGTATTTTACAATAAATGTATTTCCTTAAAAGCTTCCCTACCTCTTGGCAGGGGGATAACATTATTCCACTACACAAAAAAGGCCCAATAGATGATCCTAAAATGTATAGACCTATAAGCCTTTTGGATGTGAATCTTAACATTTTTTCTAAGATAATATTGGGTCGGTTACAGCAGGAGGTTGAAAAAATAGGGAGTATTTCCCCTTACCAAACTGGATTTAGGCATGGTATGTCCACACTGGACAAAATTTTTGTTTTGAGTCATCTAATGGAAAAATATGTGAAAATCAGGGCCCAGATATTCAAACTGCGCTCAAAAGTAGCACAACAGCAGGAGCAAGCACAAACCAGTTGCGCAAATGCGCAACAGGTGCGATATTCAAACATGGAGCAGAGCAAATAGCGCAAGCAACCAACGTCTGAATATCGCACATACTGCGCCATCGCGCAACCAGGAAGGAGAAGCTGAGCCAAAATGTTGCGCTATGGCGCAACCATGGAAGCTCAGCTGAGCATTCCAGAGCTGCCATAGCGCAAGCACAGCCCCCAGAGCAATGGAACTGCACATCCAGGAGGCAGGCTGGGGCCCACCGCCAGCCATGCCACACATGGGCACAGGAACACACTGCAGAACCCACACCACACCGGCACACCCCAAGCACAGCATCACTGGGGTGGGACGGATGATCAAATGCCCATGGGGACAAGCCAACAAAGCATAGCGAGCCCTGACACCCCAGCACAACCACTGGCAGGCAGAGAGTGCCACACACAGGGGGTTGACAACCACAGTGCACATCAGCCCCCCGATGCACAGCGCACCCTGCACTGTGACCCCAAGACACCACCCATGTGCAGTGACTGGCACTACAGGAAACCATGCAGTCCCCCCAGCACTCATCAGCCCCGTGCAACACAGAAGCCTACAAGCCAGACACACCCTGTGCACCCAGCAGTGGGTGGCAGCAGACGGCAAGACCAACCAAAAGGCACTGCCATGCTGGAGATACCTCCCCATGCACACATGCACACACACACACATACCCAGGACCATACCAGCCCAGATGGCATGTACACCCCTGCAACTGAGCACCCATAGCCAGCTGCAAATCAGAGACCAACACAGTATTCATATCAAAATAGAAATGTATATTTAAAGGACTAATCACAAAACCAAGTGAAACTATGTACAAGTGGGGGGGACAGGTAAAAGGCAGGGGTGTTCAAGGGGGAGGGAATAACAACTTGGAGAGGGAAGGCAGGGTGATAGGGATGGGAGAAGTGGGAAGGGAATGTGGCTATGGCCCAGCTGGCTGCTGGTCCTCCCCCTGCTGGCGCCCCCTCCTGTGGCTCCTTCGCCGATCACCATGGCGCTGTATGGCCTGCAGGATCTCCTGGTTCTGATCTTCAACCTGGCTGAGGTGCCGAAGATACTGGGACATCCTCCTGGTACCTCGAGGCCTAGGAAAATGGGAACACAGTCAATGGCTGAGACTGACCACAACCCTGAACACCACCCAACCTGCAAGCCATATAGCCCAATGTCCCACACCTGTGATGGCATGCACCCACCCACAGTGAACATGCACATGGCCATCACAAACAGGCGGCACCAGCTATGCGCACCACCACCACACACACTGCCCACATCAATCACAGTACAAACTAGGCTGGCAAGTGATGTGGCAGCGTCAGTGCGATGCCAGTTACACAGCTATGTGCCCAGTGCATGCCTGGACCACCAGTGATGCATACACAGGCGTGCCGTGATACTGCACTGTGATGCAGGTCACCTGTGTCATGCCTACATACATGGATACATAGACAGTGTCAGGCAGATAAGGGCCTATGGGACACCCAGTCTGTCCATTTGACCTTGTCGTTCACTCTGTTGTCCCTATAAGTCCGTTCCCCATACCTCTGACCTCCAGAATTCCGTTATGGCTAACCCATGCATTCACAAATCCGGGACCAAGTCAGCCTCACCACTTCCTCTGGCAGGGTGTTCCACTTGTCCACCACCCATTCTGTGAAGAAATACTTTCTCATGTTTCCTCTGAATCGTCCCTCCATTTTCATCCCATGCCCTCTAGTCCTGGAACATCCTTTACGCTTAAAATATTGTTTTCCTGTACTCTGTTCCCCCCTGTAAGATACTTGTATGTCCCCATCATATCCCCACAACCTCCTCCCCTCCAGGGAGTACATGTTCAGTTCCGTCAACCTGTCTGCATAGGACTTGTGATGCAATCCATGCACCATCCATGTCACCCTCCTCTGAACCCTCTCCACCCAGTCCATGTCCATACGTAGGTATGGTCTCCGGAACTGTGCACTGTACTCCAGTGTGGGTACTCACTAGTGTTTTGTATAGTGGAATTATGACCTCCCTTTGGTTGTGTCCCGCATGGCTGGTGGTCTTGCCCCCCCAGCATGCAATAGCATCCATGAAGTAATGATACTCACACTCCTCCAGCAGCTGGGTCTGACGCTGCTGCTGCTGCTGCTGCTGCTGCTGTTGGGGCACAACACCCCCCGGTACCAGGGCCCTGGCATGGCCCACGTTACCCTGGTCCTGTGTCCTCACAATCTGGCCTGTGGGAGACATATGTTGAGACAAACATCAGTGTGACTCAAAAGCAGAGTGCCCCCTGCCCCAGTGAGGTGCCTGCCACACAGCCATAACCATCCATCGCACAGCTGCACACACTGACACACCTATGCACAGCCACCCAAACACACACACACCCCTACAGAGATATAGGTGCATAGATGGTACACTCACCTGGCCTGGGCACCACGCCCGCCTGGCCGTGAAACACCCGGCGTCAAGAGTTCCGGCTCCCTCCGGCGGAGGTCACTGTACGGTGCGGCACTGCTCAGCAGACCGGCTCTGGCCAGTGACCTCCACCAGGTCAGTGGCCACTTGCTGCCACACGTGGGTCCTAGGCATGGTGAGGGGGGCCTCACCATACAGTGCCTCACAGTGGGGCTCCACCAGGGCCACCAGGTTGGCCACTTCAAGCTGGCTCCAGGACACCGCCCTCCTCCTAGCCATGGCACCAACTTTACAGCAGGCAATATGGCACCCGCTGCGCCGTAACCCCATGTGGAGTTGTTGCGCAATAGACCACCACAGGCTCCAATCGCGCTGTTCGAACAGCGCCGTCACTTTACATGGCGCTGTCACGGACAGCGCAATAAACGATACACATGGCATGCCAACAGCGCCAGGGGTCAGAGGGCATACACAAGGTCACGGCAATGACGCAAGGCGTGCACAGTGCCATGGGACGATAGGGCATCCTGCACGACGCTAGCTGAGCACCAGTGCCACAGTGGACTATCGTGCAGTAGTGCCACAGCGCCATATAGTGCCCAGGTGTAGCGCCACTGGCACAATGGTGGCCATGGCCTGAATCGCCTATCCGCTCAGCAGGTCTGCAGCATGATAGGCGCATGTACGTAAGCTGTCTGGGCATGCGCAATGCGATGTGGCACGCAGCCACAAACCTGTGCCATTGGCTCAGCCGGACCTTCCGTATTGCACAAAGCGCAAATACGCGATATTCTGCCGACATATGCAAATCATCCAATCAGCCATTCAAAGGCACAGTGGCACGATTAGCATGTCATTAAAGTTGAGCCACACCTCATTTGCATGTGTTGCGCTATAAAAATGCGACTGTGGGTTGTGCTGGCCAGATTTGGTTACTGCAGGTGAGAGGTAAGTTACATGCTGTGTGATGCTCAGGACAATGCTCATGGGCGGAGGATGATAAAGGCTGAGGGGGCTGAGCATGAAAAGGGCACTTAGAAAGAGACAAAGGGAACCCTTTCTATCAGTATCTGCCATGCGGAGGAAGCGGGGGCTTCTGCACCCCAGGCCGGGCAGCTATGCTCATGGGGAAATGCTGTCGACTGCACAGTAACAGGTGTCCACTTCCACCCATACAGATCACCATGACTGACCAGAGCCAAGCTGAGGGTGTGGACAGTCGGCGTGAGGGAGGCCGAACTTCACCATGGCAGAGACAGAGACCCTCTTCCAGGCCTACCTGGAGGATGAGCCAACATTGAGTGGATGCAGGGGCACCCCTCAGGAGCATGCAGCTGCATGGGAGGGGGTAGCTTGGGCCGTCAACCTGCATGGAAGCCACCAGTGCTCCATGCAGGAATGCAGGAAGAAGATGGGGACTGACCGCAGGAGGCTGAAGGAGAAGGTGGCAGCCTTCAGGGTGGCACGTGCTGGCACTGGTGGGGGCCCACCAGTGGTGTTGCAACTGACCCCTACAGAGGAGACACTGGTCACGGCCATGTGGCCGAGTGCCATGCGGGCGTACCAGGTGGAGGATTCCAGACAGGTGGAAGCCCATCACTGCAGGTATGACATGGTGATGTTGTTGGGGGGCTGTTGTTCACCTCCATGTACTCTCTTTCTGTTACAGATCCTGTTCATCTGCAGGAGGCGGTGGTGGTGGTGGGTCCAGACAGTGAGGCAGACCTGCTGGGCGTGGAGGAGGGGCATCCACCTCCGCCACCAGCCTACAGGCACTGCAACAACAGGCACGCTGGGCCAACAACTCCGGTGTCAGTGATACGGGTGCAGGGGGTGCACAGCCTGTGTCACAGCAGTCTGGCATGCAGGTATGCCAGCATGCTGTGACTATGGCAGTGGCACGCACCTGCACCATTGACGATAGCAGGCCTGCAATGGGCAGTGATAGGTGTGTGTCCCATGACGGACACATGGCAGGCCAGCATGTGCCCCTGGGCCTTCCTGGTTCACACCTGTGACTCAGCATGCTGGCACAGTCCCAGGCTGTGCCTGTCAGCACCGGTGGGGCAGCACCGGTGGCTGTGCAGGTGTCTGGCACTGTTGTCAGCATGGAGGTGGAACAGGTGGACCTGGGGGCTCAGCAGTTGGAGGGGCGCAGCAGCAGTTGCACACCAGGTCTGGGGGTACAGTGTCAAGCAGTGGCACATGTCCACCGCCCTCTGATCCACCCATACCTGGTCCTGGCAAGCAGCGCCCACCCCTCAAAGTGCTGTGCACCAGGACACGTCCACACCCTGGGGAATCCGCAGTGCCATTGGGCACGGTACCATTGAACGCCGCCTGCTGCAGGGTTCCGGTACAGCTGCAGGGGCGGGTTGAAAGGTCCGTGGAGGCACTGTCTGTGTCCGTGGGCGGCATAGCAGGGGAGTGTGCTCGGACTGAGCCGAGCTGGTCCTTATCGCGGATGGATGTGACCGCTGCCATTGACAGGCTGACCCAGGCAGTGGTCTCTGTCGCGGACGCATTGGCCACACTGTCAGGTGCCCTGTGCCACACACCCCACACAGTCGCTCTCCACTCCCGTTCCGGCATCGTGTGACACACAGGCCTGTCAGCCGGGTTCTGCTGTGGGCATCCCGAGCACCCCTGGTGAAAGTTTGTTTGGCAGGATGCAGACCCCTGTGTGGCAAGGTCGCGTTCACGCAGTGGAACCCCTGGTGGTGCACCAGCGCCACCCGATGTAGCCCCTGCTCAGCCTGCCAGTGCTGCTGGGCCATGGCGGGGCCGACAACACATCCATGGTGGCCGTGGGACAGTGCTACCTGACTGAACTGTCTCCCAGTGCAGGCCCTGTCTGGTGCTGCCCTGTGTGCAATGTGTGTCATGGTGGGCAGTGCACTGCTGGGTGCTCTGCTCACCAAGCTGACAACGGACCACCTGCACACTCTCCCAACTGCTGTCCACAGGTGCATGTGCATGATGATGCCTGCATTGCACTGTACACCAAGGTGCAAGGTGCCAAGATCCTGACACACGTGCATGGACAGTCCAGGTGGTGGGGGTGGTTGGTGGTGCTGTGTTGACAATGTCATTTCCACAGTGCTGTGCTGCTGCCCATGTATGCTGCCTGGTGTGTGTGTGTGTGTCCATATGAGTGCTCCCCCTCTCTGATGGTGTGTTGGTATGCCTGGAACCTTCAACTCCCCTGACCTTCATGCACGGTGTATTCTCCTGTGTGCCTGCGGTTTGCGCATGGACAGTGTTGCCTGCACATGTCCCCTTGACTTACCTGTGTTGGGCGTAGTGCTCTTCTGCAATGGTGTCCCGGTGCAGCTGGGCCTGCCGGGTCAGTCGGGGTTCCCTCCATCCTAGGGGGGCTGCTCATCACCCACATCACCAGTGCCACTGGCGTCCCCATCGCTGTCCCCCTCTTGGACCTGTACTGGCTATCCCATGATCTTTGGCCATGTTGTGCAGGATGCAACAGGCCAGGAATATCCCACAGGCCTTTTGGGGGCTGTACTGTAGGGCTCCGCCGGAGGTGTCCAGGCATCAGAAGCGTGCCTTGAGCATCCCAAACACCAGCTCTATGATGTTCGTGTTGCGGCATGTGCCCCATTGAAACCTAGCTGCGCTGGGGTCATGGGGCACCGGTATAGTGTGAGCAGCCAGGGACAGTGGGTATCTGCAGTCACCTGTGTGGAGATAGTGGAGATCAGTGTCATGTCAGGTCCATATTGCCCATATCCTTGTGTGCCACTACCATGGCACCTGTGTCATTCCACCCTTGCACAGAGTTTGCATTCCATACATGTGTACTCACCCACTAGATGACCCGTGGGGATGTTCCCACTCTTGAATCGATGGCACAGTGCAGACTGGTGCCATATGAAGGCATCATGTGCTCCGCCAGGGTGTGTGGCACAGACATTGATAATGCGCCCAGTGGCATCACACACCACCTGGCAGTTGACACTGGAAAAGCCCTTTTGGTTCCGATATGCCTGGCCATCGGGGCCAGGTGGTGTGCGAATGGCCACATGGGTGCAGTCTATGGCCCCTAGCACGCCAGGCATATTTGCTACCCTGTGGAACTCCTGCATGTTTGTTGTACGCTCTGCCGCGGTGCTGGGGAAATGGATATACTCCGCAGAATGAGGCAGCAGTGCGCTGAGGAATTGGGTGAGGATGCGTGACATGGCCGAATGTGTAATGCCTGTGGTGTCCCCTGTCGGCCTCTGGAAGGTGCCCGTGGTGAGCAGGCACATGCAGGCTGTCACCTTGGTCTCCACGGACAGAGCATGACTCCGTCGTGAGGGTACCTGCATCACATCACTGCACAGCTCACAGAGTCGTCTCAGTATTGCCCTGTTCAGGTGGTACCGGGCCACAATCTCGACATCTGTGTACAGCTCGAAGCTGATGCGGGCACAATACTGCCTGTCGGGGGCATACCACCGACGGGCCCCTCCGCGGTCACGTCCCCCTGCAGCATGGTGTCTCACCCCCCTCATTACAGCTTCCATGTGGAAGCTGACACTGTCCATCTCCCTGGCTTCTGCTCCCCCGGCTGCTGTTCCTGTGTTACCCCCGCTGCCCCCACTGCTGCTTCCACTGCACCGGGCACCCCCCACTGGCCTCTCTGTCCTCCTGGACCCACTGTCCCTCTCTGCCCTTCCAGCTCCTGTCTCTCTCTCTCTCTCTCTCTCTCTCTCTGTCTCTCTCCCCCCCAGTTTGCAGCCTGCTAGAGTTCTTGCGCCGCTTCCTTGAGCCTTTTTATTTTGGCTCAAATCCGGTACTGCGCAACTTCCGGCTAAGCCACTCTTGCACATTGCGCAAGTGTTCGGATATCGCATTGCGCACTTTATGCATGGACCCGCCCCCTTCAGTTGCGCATGCCTTCATTTCCATTGCGCTGTTGCTCAGCATGTTTTCGGTGGCGCAACTGGCCCCTTCTGAATATTGCAGAATGGCGCATTTTTGGAGTTGCGCACGCGCAACCCTGTTGCGCATGGCGCAACCCTTTTGAATATCTGGGCCCAGGGGTCAAAGAATATATATATAAGTTTTATTGATTATAGTAATGCCTTTGATAGTGTTTCCAGAAGCTTATTATGACAGATTTTATTAGATAGAGGTATTGACTCCAGCCTAGTAAATATAATAGCACATTTATATACTAAAACCTGGGCTAAAATTAGACTAGGACTTAGGGGCCAGTTATCAAATATTTTTGAATGTAATTCTTGGGTTGTATTCTTGCCCCTCTGTTGTTTATATTATATCTGGATAACATATTAAAATACAGTGTGGATATAGATATAGATTCCCCCAAAATTAGGAATTTTCCTATCCCTTTATTGGCATATGCCGATAATATTGTGGTCCTGTCCTTAACAAAATTTGGTTTACAAAAAAAATTAAACTTCCTTGTAAAGGAATCTGAGAAATTAAAATTGAAGATAAATATGGAAAAAACAAAGATTATGGTATTGGGTGGAAAGAAGAAGAATAGAAGTATTAATGGCAGTTGGTATATTGGCCAAGACAAGGTGGAAATAGTTTCTAATTATGTATATCTTGGAATAGTAATTCATCAAAATTGTATGTGGACTTCTCATCTGGAATGGGTTAAAGAAATTGAAAAAACTGCTGGAGGATTATATAGGTTTAATTGTAAATTTGGGGATTAACGATAAGACCATTGTTAAGAGTGTTAAAATCTAAGATAGAATCCCAATTGCTATATGGATGTGAAATCTGGAAAGTAAATACAGTTAATAAATTTATGAGTCCTGTCTATAAATCCTTAAGATCCTATTGAGTTAGGTTATTCCTGCCCTTCTTCCTATATTCATGCAGAGTTGGGTATCATAGATATTAATGCAGCAATCGAATCCAAAAAAGTAAATTATTGGATTAGACTGGCTGGACTTAATGAAAATGTAGTCATAAAGAAATGTTTGGATAAAAAAAGGACTGGCATGAATGGGGACTTTGCTCAGATTATTGGTTGGATAGAGTCTTTTCTATATTGGGGAAATATAACTTAGTACACCTAAAGGATTCTGTGGCAAAATGTATTCATATTAGTGTTAAATATAAAAAATATATCACGAAGAAAATTAGCAATCAATGGAAGCTGAAAGATTTGGACTGAAATAAAGCAGTCTCGTTACTCTAAATGGTTTGCAGCAAATAATTATACTCATGGGTACAAAAATACTTGGACATACACGACTATTCCCTCAGTAAGTCTAACTTTATGATTTATAAATTTGAACAATTCCCTAGCAAAGTGCTGGATTATAGATATAAAAAAGCGGGAATTTATTCTGAGGAATGTGATTGTGGTAGTGGGGATAGGGAGGATTTATACCATGTTTTATGGGTTTGTAGATGGTATGATAGTCAACGTATGTTTTGGCTAGGTCCATATTTAAATAATAGATATAATGTTGATAAAAAAGAGCTTACTTGCATTCTGTTCCATACAGAGGATAGTTGGACAGTGGAAAGGCTAGCTAATTATCTACTGAGTATTAAGAAAATCAAGAGCAGAATCAAAATCATCTGAAGGCATGGATGTGTCATGTATACTTGATTTTTAGGTATATGGGTGAATCTATATATAAAATGAAGTATAAAACCCCTCTGCATGATATTATGTATTTCTTATGTGATTGTCAAAAGTGTTGTTACTCAGTTTGTAATGTATAAATAAGATTATTCTGATGTGAATATATTGTACGAGCTACTGTGAATGTGGATTTTATCCCTTTTTAGATATATGTGTAATGATATTTTTAACTGTGGTTGTGATTGTGAAGGTTTATAACCATACAATAAAATCCTTTGATTGATTGTGTTCATTCCAGTGTAAGAAAATATTTGTACACATTTGAATTGTATTTTTTGTGTTATGTAATCTTACAAATGAGTAACAGAGGTACTCACTACAATATATGTGTTATCTAGATCTTGTATAGTATATGAAAATAGTTATTACATATTGCTATACTACTCACTTATGTGATACATACTGATGTCACCAGATACAATATACACAAGAAAATGTTCTGTTATGCAGCTAGTGATATGAGAAGGTAATAATAGTTGTATTTGTTTATGAGGTTGGGTGATATGACCCATGTATATGTTACAGATTATGATTTTGTGCCTGTTGTGTCCTTGTTACATATTATCAGAATCTGTGAATGAGTGAATGGACAGTATTCTATGTCTATGGTAACACTGGTGTACTAGCTGGAAAAGGGGTGGGCATCACTGAAGAGCTCTATGGGTAACTGCAGTATTGTACAGACATAGTTTAAAAATTACAGTGGGGTGTACAGCGATGATGTGGTCACAAGTTGTAGTAATTTTCTGTGACATTGTTGTTACTGTTCATGTAAGTCACTTTCTTACCATACAGATGAGAAGAGTTGAGTGTGCATGTCACTGCTGCTTAATGACAGAACATCATAGAAACACAGAAGTGTCATTGCAAAGAGAAATGTGTTTACATGGTTTAATAACAGAATGACACAGTATAAAACAATGGATTTCACTATAAAAGTATAGTACTACCTTAATATTTTGTGGTATATGTAATCATTTTTTGTACTTGTATGTTTTATAGAGCCCAGGGAAGCTGTGGTTGTGAGACCTGTGGAGGTGGTAGAGGCCAGGCACCAGCTCTCACATAAGTACCATCACAACAGATATAGAACAAGATATAGTGTCACAGTATCCTGAACCCAGAATGTATGTTATGTTCATTTTCTTGGTAGGTGGTTGTGTAATGACTGATCTCATATAGTAGGACTGTACAACATTGTTTCATACCTAAACAATGCCTGTGAAGGCTGTATGGTACTACATTGTACAGAAATGCAAATGAATCCATTTATAAATCTGTTGTGTAGTATGGTACAAGTTGCTCATTGCTTCTGTTGGGGCCAATGTGTGTACAGCCCTATTCCACAAGAGTCAGTGATTGTGCATCAGGCTTACAAGTTGGCAGCAGCTGCTACTGCCACTGAGGAGGAGTGAAGGGGGAGTGGACATGTGTTGCTTAGTGGTTGGGGAGAGGGTGGTGTGGACTACTTAACAAAGGATGTATTGCTTTGATATAATATTGCAGGTGTTCCTGCAATAGACCTGTGAAGTGTTGCACTGGGACACAGGGACATAGGAAGCTTTATTACTATAATAATACACACAGTCAGCATGGGGGGACCAGGATGAAGGTGCTGCTGTAGCTTGGGAGGTCACTCAGAGCTGTCAGCTGTCATGCTGCAAGGTGTGATGTAGCAACAAAGCTGTGGGTGACAGCTGTTGATCATTTAAATGAATGAATCTATTCAGTAAAGTACAAGTAGTACTTGTGAGTGTATACTAACATACTAAAATGCCAGCAGAATAGGCCTAATGGTCTTTCGCATTTGGTCAGCCCCTGCCATGGGAGCTGACCTTGCCCCACTGGCCTTCTCTGAGCTTCTCCTTCCCAGTTCCAGATATTCTCACTGCATTGGTTTTGCTTCCAGAACCCTTCCCTGTACCTGTCCCACACCCTCTGAATCCCTGCACCATCTCTGCCTCCACCAGCCCCTGGAGCGATTCCATGGCTCCACCACCCTTTCAGTGAAGTAGCACCTCCTCCTTTCTCCCCTGAATCTTCCCCCTCCAGCTTGCACCCATGCCTTCTAGTTGCCCCTCCTCCTTCCTTCGAAGCACCCTGACTGCTACTCTCCTATTTACCCCCTTCATGTACCTGAAGACCTCCATCATGTTCCCCCAATCCCTTCTCTCTTTCAATGTGTACATATTTAGCTCTTCGAGCCTCTCCCCATAGGTCCTGTCCCCCAAGCCCCAAATCATTTTGGTTGCCCTACTCTGGACCCTCTCCAGGAGTTTAATGCCTCTCTTTAAAATTGGCCTCCAAAACTGCACGCAGTACTCGAGGTGCGGCCTCACCAAGCAGTTATACAGAAGGGGTATCACTTCCCTCCTTCTGAAGGTAATCCCCCTAGCGATGCATCCCAGCATCCTGTTGGCTTTGGCTGCTGCCCTCCTACAAATCTCCAAGTTGTTCATCTTGACATCCACCAGCACCCCCCAGGTCCCTCTCAGCCATCGAGACTTGTAGTATTTCACCCCCCAGGGTGTACACTTGGCCCGGGTTTCTGTCCCCCAGGTGCAGTACCTTGTATTTCCCTGCATTGAACCTCAGCTTCCACTTTCCAGACCATCTTTCCAGAGCCTCCAGGTTCCCCTGTAGGGCCACCCTCCCCTCCTCACCATCCACCACTGCCCCCAGTTTTGAGTCATCCACAAAGACTCATCTCACTCCTGATACCTGTTCTTATGTCAGAGATGTAGGCTTTGAACAGGAGGGGCCTAAGGACTGATCCCGTGGGATCCTACTAATGACCCTCCTTGGGGATGAGACTATCCTGCCAATTACGACCCTCTGGGTCCGTTCCTGGAGCCAATTGCCTATCCATCTGATGTGTTACTACATCCTGGGCTGAATATTGGGTTGTATGTAACATGGAATGGGAATGAACCTGCTAATTGTGTTGCATGTATTACTGTTATGTTTAGATTGATCGGTATTTAATGCCAGGCCCATAGCACTTTTGGATATCACACTGGCATGCTTCAGTGTGTTGTGCATGGTGTCACAGTTGTGCCTCTTGCACAACACTTCTGGACATATCTCCTACTCTTTATTTACATGATGTGTAAAGAATGTATTAGATTAAGTACTTAGTAAAGTAAGTCAGCTCTTGCTTAGTAAATCTGTAAGATGATTTCAAGTATTAAAAAAACATTGTGACAAATAGAGTTTTTAATTATCTGTAAACATTCTAACTGGTTATGTACATCTTTCACAAACATTAAGTAAGCAATAATACCCGACAGGGTGGGCATTATTGAGAAATACCGGACCGTCCAGGGGCATAATGAGGCCCGGCGCTTGCGC
Source organism: Neoceratodus forsteri (assembly GCA_016271365.2). Taxonomy (NCBI): domain Eukaryota; kingdom Metazoa; phylum Chordata; order Ceratodontiformes; family Ceratodontidae; genus Neoceratodus; species Neoceratodus forsteri. The sequence continues at coordinate 3,119,434 of CM028130.1, forward strand.
AGAGGCGGGGGCATATAACCTGGAGGTCAGTAATAACATGCCCACCTAGAGACTAATATTATGAAAATAGTCACTGTAAAAACACAAGTTTAATAGAAAAAGTTAAGGAAAAATTATTTTAAAGTAGCTTTTGTTATGAAATAGTTCCTCATACATTAGAATTTTTTATGTTGTCTGTATATTGATATTACTGACACTAGAGGCACTGTATCTATTGTTTTGAAAGCAGTAGTCTGGGTCACAGTCTCCTTTATGTTGCCATGGTGAGTAGAGGTCAGAGGTAACAAGAAGAGCCTTTTAGATATTTGGAGAGGAAACTGTGTGTTTTTTTTTTGTTTTATACATCACTGAGATCAGCAAGCTGTCCCCCAACCACCACATAAGGAAATGCACTGACGAGTGCACATGGTTTTAAAGCGTAGAGAGAAGACTGCATTAAAAGAAGATTTTAAGGTACTGGGTTGTGATTAATAAAGAAAATTAGTATTTTTTTGTTGGTTCTAAAGTCAAACTGTAGGTTGGGAGAAAGCCATAGTAGCCTTGTGGTTTTCGTTTTGTTTTTTGTCCACCATGGTAGTGTGAGAAGCAGTGAGTGGTGCAACAACTTTCATTAGTTTTTGTCCAGTGCGGTAGTCACGAGATGGAGGTCAGGAGGATATGCCATAGTAAAGAAAATGTATTTATTTACTCTCCCAACCGTAAAATGATTGTGTTTTCTTTCTATTTTATTGAGGCAGACTGCCAGCACTGAGATGTTTTTGGGGTGGGGTGGACCAGGACCTGTAGCTCTCGCTAAATGAAAGAAAAAATATGGTAGGCATTTTGCAAATTTTGTGGGTTGCTTTCAGCCAATTACAAAACAAGCTGGGCACCCAGGAGATGCTACCGGTGAAGTGGCACTTGGACTGGCTCTTATTTTAGCTGGGCATCTGTTGAAAATAAAATGCCCAGCTTGGAATAGAGCAGTCAGCTTTAAGAATTGATTCTTGCCATTTTTCTAATGTGAAATTGATCATGTATGGTGAAGAAGGTTTAAGAGTGTTATTAAGTTATTTTATTAAAATACAAATAAGGTACTTCCAGTGATTGTGTCAGTGGTCAGTTAATCACCATTTAGGACAGTTTGGTATTTGGTAACACTTTCTGCCACACTACAGGCATGCAAGTCATCAGAATAACATAAAAATGACATTTTGTTCATGGCTTGCTGCTTAATCAATGTTATGGCAGTAAAAAATGATTTTTATAAATGGAAATATGTACAGAGGGTAAATAACAACTTGACATGTGTGTGTCTTTTGTAGCAGTTATTAAACAGATGATAATTTAAACATTTGATTATGTAATCATACTGTTGGTGTGCAGGTAGTCGAATATTCTCTTGCAGGTGTGAAGAAATAATATAGGCACAGATGCTAAAGTATACTTGTTCACACACAATGAAGAGGTAGTATCAGTGTATGGGACTGTGTTGTTTATCATGGTAAAACATTTAGATACTGAGTATTGCCGTATAGTAAGTTAAATACAAGAATAGTGTAGAAAGTGTACTGTTGTTATAAATCTTTTTAAGTTGTCAACAAAGGACATAATATGGTACAAAAAAATATGATAACTGAACCAGAAAGACAGGAATCAATATTTGTATCACAATTCTAAATAGTGTTAATAGTGGCAACAAAATGTATAACAATTAGTGAATTAGATATCAATATGGTAAGGTGAAAGACAGAAAGGTAATCACTGTTTTGAGGCTGATGTATAGATTTATGTTTTTGACTCTTTGTAGGATGATGTCGTGTGGCGCTGTACTGGCCACTGCAGCTGTTATCACTGAGCTGGCGCAAGGTTGGCGATCTCATTAAAGATAATGTTGCACTCCACGACGGACAGCAGAGATTGCTGTCCTTCATGGAAGCACAACAGCGGACCATCAGACTTGTGCTTGAGCCTGTGGTGTCAGTGGCTGGGGACACCGTGGCCAATACCAGCACTTCACCTCCACCTCCAGCTGTGACATCCAGCTTCCCTCGGACAAAGTGACCACTCTCCACCAGAGTCCGGTATCTCCTCTGGAGGGCACAACAGCTTCCACTTCCGTTGGGCCTCCACATTGACTCCAGCTTACGGCTTGGACTGCCTCAAGCAGCACACACCTCTCACAAATGGTGGCTGCAAATTATGTTAATTCTTGTCTTCCAATTGTTGTATTTATTGTTGTTAATAATATTTTTGTACGTTTTATACATTAAAGAAGTTTTATAAATAAAAACATATTTTTTATATATTTTTGTCTAAATGATAACAAATTAATATAGTTTCTCTTTTTTGTTACTTTAACAGTTTACAAGTTGAATTTTTACCATTTTTTGTCAAGACTGACTTTTTTCATTTAAGATTTAAAAAATATTTTTTTACTTTTATAAAAACGGAGAATAAATATTTTTTAAATATAACTTTTTGTTTGTGTTATTATTCAATTGTGGGGATGTTTATCATCAATATTTATAACAAAGGGTTAGACAAATGTGGTTTTATCATTTCATCAAACATTCTAGCAGATTCATGTGGAATTTAAATCGACATACATATGTAGGCTGATATATGTTGAACAAGGTTTCACACTATTTAAAATGAGTTTAATAATTGTGGCAATATAAGGAGTTCCAGGGATTATATTAATGGACAGTTAATCAGCCTGTAAGTGCATCTGTTAGGCTATACACATTGAATCGTGCTACCCCAGTAGCAGGTGATTAACAGACCATTAACACAACTGTTGGTCATACCTTGTTGGTTACATATTCTATAAGAAACCATTTGGTTTGACTAGTTTGGTGAAGAAGATTGTTATAGATAGCATTTAAGGTTTAAACAGATGACACATTTAAATTATTGTTATGTTACGTATGTTGCAGTGTTATTAGAACATTTTTGTACCTACATTAGTAAGTATGACTTATTTCTGAATGTTTTGTCTAGTAAAGATACAGAAGAGGAAGATGTAAGATATGAACATTTAAAAGTGGTGCTTAGAAATAGAGTACTACATTATTTATGTGTCAGAAGAGTAGGTACATTGACTGCAAAAAGGTAATGAGTAAAACACTGAAACATAATAAATTAGTATTGCCATAACAGTGGTAAGTGAAAGTAAATACATAAATATAAAAAGGAATATGGTTGAGATGCATATTGTCTTAGTCTTCATAACAGAAAATACTATTAGATGATGTACTGTGTTCTTCATTTTGGTGCATTTCTCTATGTATGTGCAGTCCTGGTACAACAAAAAATCATATGCTATTGATACTTATCATTCTCAAAAAGACAGGATATTCATGGCAAAAAAAATTCCGTTTAATGCATCAGTTAGGGTTGTTCCACAGCAACAAAAGTGAGGAAATTCGGTGTTAGAGTGGAACACCCTAATTCTGAATTCACCCCCACCACCACACACACACACACACACACACACACACACACACACACACACACACACACAAACATTCAAGTAGGGAGGAGGACCAAGGCAACAAGACTAATGACAGACAACCAGCAGCAGGTGACAGAAATAAAAAACAATTGTCTAAATGTACTACAAGACATCCCCACCCACCTGACCAGGTACTGCATGCTCAGTGGAGATCAACAGCAAAACTGAGGCCATGTACACCAAATGTACACATCCCTGATTGCAGGTGCACACAACGTCACACACTTAGTAGTTGCATGGCCTTACCTAGAATGCCCCACACCCACCACACCTGGTACTGCACTGTGACTGGACATCAATGATGCAGGTGTCTGACTGCCCCAGCTTACAAAGGTTTTACATTTATGAGTAAACAGAAATTAGACAACAACATAAATTTACTACAAGACACAACCATCCTCAAGATAACATGTTGCATTTATTATGTGACTTCATGTAGTACTAAATTTACTGCAACTGTATACTCAAGATAGAGAGGATGATGACGAGGTATGGAAAACTATTGCCTGTACAAGGATGTGCAACTCCTAATGTCAGTATCAGGTATACAGTTTCAAGTGATGTAGGTGTACTGTTTGCTGTACATATATATACCTTCAATGTATCTGTATACTACAAATGCAGTAACTATTTCTTTCTAATAAACAGTGTTATTACCTGGCTGAGGCCAAGCAACTTCTAAATATCCTAACATTACTGAACCAGCAATGATGCAGGTGTATCACAGATGTCTATAGGCTCAATTTTCCTGTAGGTCCTTACTGAGGATGTACTACCTGGTAAAGACAATGGCATTGCCTCTCTGACTCCTCACTTATTGAAATAGTGGTAAGTTTAGTATTGTTGCAATGAGTGATCTATACCACTTATGCACACAGCCTGACTTTTTTAGTAGTTGTTCTATACTCAGGTTGTAGTACCTAGTGTTTGGGTTTGGCACAATTCTGTCACTGATGCTATCAAAGTGATAACTGTGTTAATTGAACTACAACAGGAATCAAGTAGGTAAAGCGGACATATAAACAGAATTTCTTTTAGTATATATTTTAGTCACAATGGGATAAGTGTTGTAGGATGGGAAGGGGCATTCTTTATCACAGACTCTGTGAGTTATAATTATACTAACCTTTGGATGGCTGCAATCATCGAGTTACAGTGTTGATCTTCATGGGTTAATTTTAACTGCCGTTCTCCAGTAACTACACAGTACATGGTCAGAGTGGGTGGGGCACTGCCTTGCAAAGGTCCTACAGAGCCTAGCAGTAGGAGACTGTGTATACATGAAGTCAGAAACACATATTATACCTGTACAACTACTTAGTTTTGCTGTGCTCTATAGCTGAGAGGTGACCAACCAGGTGTGGTGGGGTGTGGGGCATTGCTAGGTAAGGCTATGCAACTGCTAAGTGTGGTACGTTGTGTGCACCTGCAATCAGGGATGTGTACGTTTGGTGTACGTGGCCTCAGTTTTGCTGTTGATCTCCACTGAGCATGCAGTACCTGGTCAGGTTGGTGGGGATGTCTTGTAGTACATTTAGACAATTGTTTTTTATTTCTGTCACTTGCTGCTGGTTGTCTGTCATTGGTCGTGTTGCCTTGGTCCTCCCCCCTACTTGCATATGTGTGTGTGTGTGTGTGTGTGTGTGTGTGTGTGTGTGTGTGTGTGTGTGTGGTGCTGGGGGGGTGAATTCGGAGTTAGGGTTTTTCAACCCTAACACTGAATTTTCTCGCTTTTGTTGCTGTGGAACAACCCTAACTGATGCATTAAATGGAGCTTTTTGCCATGAATATATGTGTGTATATATATATATATATATATATATATATATATATATATATATTAGTGCGTAGTGCTACCATAGTTAGGGATTGAGGAGCCATTTACATGTTAAACCTAAAACTTTGCAACCTTAATAACTTTGCAAACGCTCAACAGATTTACCTAAAATTTGGAATACACGATCAAGAACCATACATCTTGGGATCTACTTAACTTTTGTACTGTTTGGATATATGTCTGTGGGTTATTAAGCATGATCTAGTAGTATGTGTTTACGCTTTTTGAATTTTTTGCTCATCCCTACAGGTCACACACAGTTCTTGCACGATCGACTGAAATCTTCAGGGAATGTGTGGCCGAGGTCCCTGGTGTGCCTTTTGAAGATTTTGTGAAAAAATATTCAAAGTTTCAAAAGTTATTCATAAAACAAGTTCCCATTATGAGTCAATGGGAAAAGTTAACAAAAATTGAGAAACTGTCTTACATTCAGTTTTTAGTGTTGCAAATCACCTCAGTAGTGTCGTGAGTCAGCCATTTTTTTTTCAGTTAATGATCAGAAAAATGCTTGCCATTTAAATTTGGGACTCTCTAGCAACACAATTCTTTTTGTGTTTACTTGGTCGGACCCTGAGGATGCTAGGCATGTCATTATTTTGGGGTTAAACACCCTAGAAATATGATTTTCAAGTTTCTGGAAAAAATACTTTCACAAAGTAGTGTCGCATGCACAACACCTTTTGCAAATGCTTGCGAAAGCTGTCGCAAATCACGACACTACTTTTTCAGATTATGACCAAAATGACAGCAGTTCTTTGCCACCCTGCTGCAAATGAACGGTTTGGTCTTTTGGGCTGAAATTTGGAGGGAAGGCAGCCAACATCTCAGAGATGTGCTTATCAGTAGTTTGGTGATAAAAAATTGCATAGATGCAAAGTTACAGTACTCCAAAATTGACACTTTTTCCCATAGACTAACATTGTGGCGTCCGTTGCATGACAGGAATTCTTTGCCACCCTGTTGCAAAATAACGGTTTGGTCTTTTAGACTGAAATTTGGAGGGAAGAAAGCTGACACAGATGTGCCTTTTGGTGGTTTGGTGAAAAAATGTTACAGGAAGGCAAAGTTATGGCACTTCAAACTTCTCTTTTTTCCCATAGGATAACATTATGGCATTTGCACTGATTCTTCCAGGGCCAGACATCTCTATAAGCGGTGTGAGATACAGACTTTTGTCAGAAAAGACTTAGCCTCCTAATTGAGACTAAGCACAAAACTAGCCAGGAAAGTCATAAATCATATGACTTTTAAAATTTCTATCTGTAAATACGGTTCCTGAGATATAAACAATTTAGTACTCCAAGTCCTCATTTTCTGTTCCAAGAGCCACTATTATGCATACATTCTTTGTAGTTACTGTCTTTCTCTATGCAGCTTTTGAGGAAAACCAGCATGTGCACTTACATAACTGTTACACTTACTGCTTCTGCTTTCGGTTCAGTACCCGATTCACTTACTGTTCCCGTCTACGGCACCATGTGTGTTACCCTTTGCATTTTCATTTGTGCTTGTGTTTGTGTTATTTTAACCATTTGTGTCTACTGTACTGTTTATCTTTGTGTTTCGCTTTGCATCACCATGCACATTACTATTCGCGTTTGCGGGTACTGTGTTACTATGTGATAAGACATCATGTGGCAAGAGCGCGGGGCCTGCTGCTGTATTACATTCACTATTTCTCAGAGTAATTTTCAAAAAAAGGGAAATTAGAGGGAAAAACTCTGTTTACTGCATCATTTTGTGTTGTTCCACAGTGATAGAAGTGAGGAAATTCTGTGTTAGGGTTCAAAAGCATAATTGTGCATTCACTCCCCACCCCCGCCAGCACCACAGACACACAGAGATACACACACAGATGGAAGTAGGAGGGAGAACCAAGGCAATAAGACCAATCACAGACAACCAGTAGGAGGTGTCAGAAATACAATATAACTGTCTAAATGTACTACAAGAGATCCCCAGTCCTTGAGTATGTACTGCATGTTAACAATGCATCCTCAGCAAAATTGAGCCATATACAGCAATGGTACATGTTCCTGATTCAAAGGAACTACAAGTTACCACAGTTAGGAGTTGTATGGCCTTAGATAGTGATGTCACACCCACGCTACACCATATACAGACAGAGCCACAGGAAAACTAGCAGTGCACTAGTTAAACAGTGGGAATTAGGACCTCTGTCAGGTATTACTTCCTACTGGTGAAAGACAGCAAAAATATACCTGAACATAATAGTGTAGCTCCATCTCTACAGCACAACAGAAGTTCCACACATAGGGTTGCATGGTCAATGGGTGATGGGCTGCCTCCGAGACCCACAGCATAACTAGGATGTTGACATCATGACACATTGATTGTAGTCACAGTCAAGTTAGCACAGTTAGGATTGCATGCCATACTGCAAGCAATGCCCCACCAAACCATACTGCATCCTGAGTGCTGAGCCACAGAAAGTGAGGTGATGGAGATCAACAGTACACCTGCGTAACTGTGATTCCTCCAGTTAGCAAGTTGGGAATTACATGGACTTAGCCAGCAATTCCATCATATGTAGCAACTGCATCGATTGTACAACCACAGCTGTATTGCTTTAGTGCGATGTTACACAGTTCAACATAGCAGCCTGCACCATGTGCAGAGTCACAGGGAAAGTAAGGGTACATAGTAGTTAACACAGTTAGGATGAGAGCTCAGCAAGTTAATAGACCAGCCCTAACTCACATATCTATGCTGATTGAAACCACAGCAAAAATAAGCCCATGGACATGAACAGTGTAGCTCTTTCATTGCAGGTGTACAGAAGTTCCACTTAGGGTTGCAAGGTCTCATGGGGGTGAGACTAGCTCAACCACTTGCTGCATCAGTAGTGATGCACGCAAGCTGAGCCAGTGGACATCAATTGCTACCTCTGTAATTGTTGGTGACACAAGTTAGCACAGTTAGGTTGTAGGGGCTTGCGAGCAACTCCCCATAACAGTTACAGTCTGACTGTGCACAGCTGCATGGACTTAGGTAGGAATGCAGCATCAGCTACAGCTACTGCACCTGACTGAGACCAACAGGAAAAGTAAGGCGGTACATACTAGTTAACTTAGGAATCAGGACTCTGTCAGGTAATGTCTGAAACCCTAGCCCACATACTGCATAGTGGTGAGCTACAGAACAAGCCCGCCAGATGAACAGTATCATGAGGACTGCACTTACAGACCACTTGCTGCATACAGGCACAGAGCCAGGAAAAGATAGACAATACAGGGTCAGTTGTACAGCTCCTGATTACAGGAACAGTCCAGTTAGCACAGTTATCACTTGAATAGATTCAGGCAGCAATATGTTCAAATGTGATACTAGATACACCATCCTCAGTGGAATACACAACACAGGTGAGGTATGGATATCATTGGTGACATCACCGTTACAGCGATAAGAGTTAGCTCAGTTGGATTTGCATAGCCTCAGACAGTTATGCCTCCCCAAAAATTGTATGCATCATGAGTGCTGATCCACAGCAACATTGAGACAATGAGATCAACGGCACACCCTATAATTGGTACAGTGAGTTAGCACAATTAGGAGTTGCATGGGCTCAGCCAGGCAATTGCAAGAACACATAGCAGTTACTGCATCCTGTGTGTATAGCCACAGCTACATAGCATTAGATAGCCAGTAAACCTCACTACAGCAGCTACTGTCCACTGACTGGAGGCATAGGAAAACTGAGGTGGTACAGACCACATAACACACTTAGGAATTCAGGGACCTGTGTCACGAGCACACCATGCCTAACCCACGTGGTGCATACTGAGTGGAAACCATAGCAAAAATAAGCCCATGGACATGTGTGTGGCATTACTTCTTCAGTTGATGTGCATGCTTAAAAAGGAACAACAGTTACATTCTAATGTTATAATGTTATTGTTCTGAGACTCAACACAGGTGGTTAGTTAAAATGTATTGCCAATTTGAAGAGAAAGGGCCAATTAAGATTTTAATTTTTACAAAATCAGTCTACAACACAACCCTTGCATGTGTGTAATCATTGCGAATATATCTAAATGTGTCATGCATAGTAAGTAGATAAGTATGGATTGGAATAAGTATGTACATACAGAAATATGAGCATAGAAGAAGGCAGCAGAAGACCATTTGGTCTATTAAGTCTGCTCATATTGCGAGTCCGCATCTTGAGCTAATGTCTCTGCTATCCCTCGCAGTCCTCCCATCCTTCTAGCCATGATTCTTATCTTCCCATGCATATACAGGCTCTTTATAGCTGCTCACTGTCTTAACGAGGTGACCTCTTCTTGCAGTGCATTCCAAGTGTTCACCACCTTTGTGGGAAGAGTGCTCGGTCCCACCTAACGTCCACTCTCAGCCAAGTATGCCCTCATGATATAGTTGCCACTCAGCTTGAAGGACTTTGATTATCAACATTATTTATCCTTTCTAATATTGGAATTTCCAATCATGTCCTGTCCTCTCTCCTTTCCTACATTAATGAAGGTATCAAGAGCTTCTAAGCAGTGATTACACATGAAACAGTGAAGCTTTGTTGTGTGACTGATAATGTGTATGTTTCTGGGTGAACGAAAACCAGATGCTAAGTGTTCCAGTAATAGAATATAAAATTTTATGATTTCAGTGACATTAGATAACTGGTATATTCAGTTAAATATTTTAATATATCATGACTTGGTGCATATGGAAAATTCACCGACCCTCAATGAGGTGATCATAAACATTGTCAGGAACAAGTATGAAGTACATTGTTATCAGTAAAGTGTCTGATTTACAATTTCATGTATTATTAACATAGATTGCATTTACTTGTATGACAAGTACAACACATTTCATATTTTGGGTACAATATACATTTCTTTCAATGGTTACATTAGTTACTATATCAGTTCTGAACAGTAAATAACAAATGTGTAGCATGTTGTTTTTATGTTGATGTGCATGCCCAAAGGAACAACAGTTACATTCTAATGTTATAATATTATTGTTCTGTAAAGACTCACAGGTGGTTAAGTTTAAAAAATGTATAGCCAATTTGAAATGAAAAGGGCCAATTAAGATTTTAATTTTTACAAAAATCAGTCTCACAACCAATGTGCATATAATCATTGCTTGAATATATCTAAACGTGTCATGCAGTAAGTAGATGATATGGTTGGAATAAGTACGTACATACAGAAATATGAGCATGAAAGAAGAGCAGAAGAAGCCATTTGGTCTATTAAGTCTACTATTGCAGGATCCGCATCTTGAGCTAATGTCTCTATATCCCTCCAGTCCTCCCATCCTCCTAGCCATGATTCTTATCTTCCCCATGCATATACAGGCTCTTTTATAGCTGCTCACTGTCTTAACGAGGTGACATCTTCTAGCAGTGCATTCCAAGTGTTCACCACCTTTGTGGAAGAGTACTCCTGACATCCTCTAACTTCCCACCCTCCAGCAAGGCTGTGCCACTCATGATATAGTTGCCACTCAACGAGACTTTAGTTATCAACATTATCCTTTCTAAGTAATTGAATGTTCAATCATCCTGTCCCTCTCTTTCCTACATTAATGAAGGTATGTCAGAACTTCTAAGCAGTGATGCACACATGAAACAGTGAAGCTTTATTGTTATTGTGACTGATAATGTATGTTCCTGGGTGACGAAAAACAGATGCTAAGAGGCCAGTAATAGAATAAAAATTTATGATTTCAGTGACATTAATAACTGGCATGTTCAGTTAAATATTTAAAAGATATATCACTGACTTGGTGCATATGGAAAATTCACCGACCTCTCAATAGAAATGATCATAAACATTGTCAGGAACAGGTATAGTACGTTGTTATCAGTAAAGTAACTCAGTTACAATTTCATATTAACATGATTGCATTTACTTGTAACAATTCAACACATTCATATTTTTAGGTACATATACATTTCTTTCAATGGTTACATTAGTTACTATATCAGTTCTGAACTAGTAAATAACAAATGGTGCAGCATGTTGTTTTTATCAAGATATAGGTCCGGCGTAATCACTATAGTATTCTATTATATATTAAGGAAATTCTTACTTGGCTCTTATAGTAACTTTACTAGAACAATTAAACTAGTTAACAACAATGTAAATATTATTTATGTCATTACATAGGTATACAAAGTCATTTGATAAAATACAATATTTCAGTATTCACATAGCTACATTTCACTTCGTGTATACAAAGAGTTTTATATTTACATATACACAGTTTCAATTAACAAATACATCAGGCATAGTTCAACACTGTTGCATGGTGAAAAGAATGATGATGTTGTCAAGATGGCAACAGATAACAGATGAAAAAAAAGCGGTGATAGAAACTTGTGACAGAGTGTTCTCTTTGGTGAATGAGACATAGTTACACACTTATTTAAAATAATAAGGACAACTTTCTGTCTCTGCAGAGGCAAACAATTAACACTACAACATCTTGTTATGTATGGGTATGATACACCTTCAGAAAAGATATGTACAGAACAGGGGAGCAAACGGCTCTGTTTGAAATGTATAATCTTGATAACATATAAGCATGGTTTTACTATGACTGTGAACTGTTGGCACTGATTGAATCCACTACAACAATTTCACGTTGTCACTGATCCAGTCTTATATGCTTAGTGCATGAAATGTCTCAGCAGTATATCATTTGTGATATGCTACAGTTTTATTAACAGTTGTAGATTGGAACAATTGTACTGCCTTAGACTGAGTCTGTCCAATGCAGTCAGTAAAAAATGCCACATATTGTACTATTCTTCTAAGATATGAAGATCATCATAATTCTTCAATATTGAAGATATGTATTTTAAGTGTGTGGCAGTCTCTGTTAAAACTGCTTGTAAGTCGTCACCTCTGTCCATCCACTTCTGTACCTTAGCAAACAGGTGTAATGGCCAGAATGCATAGATTGACCAGGGTGATAGACTACACTGTGAGTGTCAAAAACTGATTGGTTAAAAACTATTTTACCAGCTATGTAATCTGTGATGGGAGTGTCAACTCTGACCCCATTAGAGTCAAATCTGTGCAATATAAGCTACACAATACATATTTGGTTACATTTGACACAGTGAAGTATGGGCGTATTGGAATGCCATCTTCATCCAAGCTGTTTATGATTGCCATCATAAACTCACTAGTGTCTTGCTGTATGTCTGCAGCAAATGTACTGCATCCGTCATATGTACCTAACACCTGCCAAAGTGGTGTTAGTGTCTACTATAATTGACTGGTCAGAAACATATTGACAATCTTCCAATGCCTTTGATGGAAGTGTCTGTGAAGCAGATATGCCTGCACAAGTGTGGCATGTGGAGAAAAAACACATAGCTGATTAGCATGCAGTTCACTCTAGTGCTGTTGTCAAATACTGACAGCAGCTACACAACTGATTTCTGATAATAGCTGGCTCTGAATATGTAGTTGATATTGTGACCTTTGTTGAACTCTTTGGTTGAATAACTGTGGGCTCGTGCCTGTTTGTGATAAGTAGATATGACTGTGATGTGAGACAGCCAGATATGGGCAGTGGTATTAAAAAACATTTGTGGCTGATGAAGTGCGGAACCTGTTGTACTCAACAATACATCCTTACAGCTCGTATCTTCTGAGTGCAAGGTTATAATGTGCACTCAGAAGACTACGGACACGTGAAGTACCACGTAGTTCATGCCATCCTTAAATGTCTGTACCTGTCACCATTGAACCAAACTCAACCCTGAGATCTGTGAATAGAAACAGCATATGCAACATAGTGAAACTGTTCCCTGTTTACATAGATATCATAAATATAATTTCCACAAAGGCACATTCTATCTGTACAGACATTCCATGTTGTCAGCAACTACAAGTATCCGATATATGTCCTCTGGACCTTAGACAAAGTCAGTGATGTTCCCATGGCACCTTTTACAATGCCTTGTTCAACATCGAAATTACATCGTAGCATGACATGTGAGTTCCTACAAAGCGTAAGAACAGCTTCTAGGCCAGCTGTGCGTGAGACATCTGACTTCAGTTCAGTGAGTTGTTCAGTCATCTTTGCTACCAGTTTGCAACTGAGAATGACACCTTCAATTGTATCAACAGCATGCAGAGTTAGATTTTCTTGGTTTTCTCTCAGCAGCATAACATTGTTGAATTCAGTGCATTTCTTTAGTTGTGGCATAATACACACTATGTGTGTGCCTGTAGAGTACACATCGCTGAAAACATTACATGCTGTTTCTATGGATGTAGTATCTTCTCTGATTTTCTGATCGTTTAACATAGCAACATGTTCTGGTGATAGAGAACCTGTCGAGGCTTCATCTAAAGTGGTTGTAAAGATCACCACTTTGGCACATGTTCTCATACAACTCAACACAGTAAATAACTCCCAAATGTTATATGCAATGCAGTCAAATGTTCTTAACGCTTGGCAGTTAAGTTGAAACACATGCTCTGCATTAACTGGTGCAAGCTAAAAAGGTCTAATACAACAATACTTTTGCCGGGTACTTTCAGTAGAAGAGCTCCTGTGGCATGGGTATATACAAGCAAGCATTACATGGAGACCATGCTGATTTCATCAATGATGAGTAACTTCATCCTTGTGAACATGGAATGGACTGAGAGACAACTAATTAACAGTTTATGATACTCTCCTGTTTTATGTTCCACTGGCAACATAAAGAACAGTGTATGCAACTCCACCAATGTTGTATGCAGCTAGCCCACTAGGGCAATAACAGCAACGACATTGATGACCCTGTCCAGTCTCCGTATTTCAAGTGATGGTTTAATAAGGAAACTCTTTCCTGTACAGCTGAACCATAACAAAGATCAGTAGTGGTTTATAGTCAAGACAGTCACATTTTTTGTTTCATGTAGTAGGCGATGTCGAACAGCATCAGCTTGGTGACTACATGCTGCTGTTGATTTGGTCTTTCTCAAATCAGCTAGGTTGACAGTGGGTGTGTTCCATGTTCCTGCAGTCTCAATTCTGAGATTAACACTTGGGGGCATTTAAAGGCAGAAGTTTGCTGAATGTCCTTCTGGATCAAGATAGTCTTGTGCTAACAAGTGTCTTCCTAAGCACTTTTCTGACTTCTCAGCTGTTCTTTCTCAGCCTCAGTCTCTGTGTTTATGTCTCAAGTATTCAGCTTTGATCTAAGTAACTGAGTGAATTCTTTTGAATTATCTGATCACCTTTTAATTCAGCTCATTCCTCCAGGTCTAAATAGGAATAGAAACAAGTAGTAATGCTCTCTGCTCTCTGATGTGCCTGGATGTAATTTACAGTGGTCCTGAGCCATAACTGTGTCTCTTCCCGAGACCATCCTCCATTCACCCAATAAATGTACGTGTTGAGTCAGGTGATATTTCTTCTTTGTAGTCCCTACCATAGCCACCTGAAAGAGACACATATCATCCATGTCATCATATCTCGGGTAGTATGTGTCAGTTATTCTTCAGAATGTTTTGAAGAGGTCTATTGACGAGCTCCTCAATCAACATGGGAAAATCAGTACACGTTGTGTTTCTCTTTGGTTACACTGAGAAACGGACATCGAACTTCAGCACAGATGTACCCATTAAACAGTCACTGGCCATAAGTTTCACATTCTCTGTATGAAAGGTCTTCAAACCAATACCACGCTGAGATGTCAGGCTCTTGCTTGAACTGAAATATCTTCCCAAGATCTTGCAAGCTAGTCTATATATTTGGTTATGTAGAAGTCACATACCACACAAAGCCAATGGTTGTCAGCCACAAACTGAACATCTATGTTTGCTTGCCACATTAGGAGAAGAGTTGGGTTGTAGTCATTGATGTACATATCTTTCTCATCTCTTAGTAACTCGTATACCCTCTTGGTTGATTTTGCCTTCAAGTGAAGTAGCATTGCTGAAAAAAGTTCATTCATGGAACCATCTGACAAACCGTCTAGGAATCCAAGCAATTGTGTGCAATCGATTTATTCTTTACTAATAACCAGCAGTATTTTGCACAAATATATCGCTGGAACTTTTGTCCAACTTCATGATGTAGGACATCATACTGTCCGAATGTGACCGTGATATATTGCTTGATGAACACTAGCACTTGTGCTGCATATTCACCTATGCATGGTGCATCATGATCCACAATAACATATGAATATGAGGACACCCCATGTGATATTCCGTCTCCAAAGTAGCTCCACAGTATCAAGAGGTGGATTGTCCTTTGACAAAATGAAAGTCAGAATGTCATGAAACCCTTGTGAAAATGTTTGTGACAGACACAGGATCAAGTGAACATTCTCTGACAGTCATTAATGAAATGCATCATCAGAATTTGCCCACTTCAACAGTTCAATGAGCTTGTCCCAGGCATATTCAACACAACTAAGTGTGACAAACCATGTGGCAGCATCATACTCTTGCAGCATTGTCATCACCTCAGAATGTCTATGATACCAATATTCTTTGGTGCCACATAGACTTGACAGTATGGAAGACAGATTCACTTGCACATTTCATCTCTGCTTCATTTCTCTGAAATTGAGCAGCTGTTATTCATCTAGTGGACTTGTGAGATGAATAGTATGTAATAAATGCAACAGATCTAGTTCATTCTCCCAGAGGAGATGAAACAGGTACTGCATGTTACGATGGTTGCATCTACTGAGCACCACGGCTAGTACAGTACTCAACCCGGCACGCACCCCTTTCATCTAGCTGTCCACCTGACCCTTTTGGGAATAAGTCTTGGAAACAGCGTGCTTCTAGTGTTGCCTCCCAAATGCTGACAGGCTCACCTTCCACCTCTTTCTTTGATGAGATCAATCTTGTCCCTTCTGGATCTCTGCCATGTAGTGTGTGGTGTGTACTGTTCATACACATTATCTTATCATCCACTGACCGCCACAATCTTAGCTTAATTGTTTTAAGATATATGTGGACAGAGAGCTACTCATCTGGTCAATGTCAAGGTCTGTAAAGGGATTGTTGCTCTTTAAATAATTAAAACAAGCTTTGAACTTCTATTACATTGACAACATCTTGCCAGATGACCTTGGACTTAGTTGGAACACCATTTACAAGAATCACCAAACTATTTTCAGAAGTTGCCTCATTTTCCTGTGAGGAAGTAGAACACATCATGAACCCTTTGAGATCAAGAGTTCTTTCTGTGGAATCTTACATGTCTTTGTGTTCAGGCGTAAAATGGTTTGAAATGGTTCATGTCTGAATTAGAATAAACAACATATTCAATATTAAGCTATGGTGTACTCCTACTATTCAACAGTGACCTTGGGCAGAATATTGGACTTTAATTTGGAAAACTTTGCAACACAATGGTGATCAACTGAAGTCAGATTTCATCAACAAAAATGTGAAGATGGAACCATGTCAGTATGGCACAGGTTTCAAGGTTCATGAGACCATTTACTACAACAGCACAGATGGTCATAGCACATAAGAGTCAAACACAGGCCTTTGGCTCAAATTTTGCAATTTCTTTACCATACTGTTTCAACATGTCTTTCTAACACAGAAAGAATCTACAGAACTTGGTGACTGATAAATACTTGTGTCTGGTACAGAAGTCTGCGTTGCAGCTGTTTGAAATGTATGCACCCTGCATGTCACCAGACTGCAATGCAGTCGACAAGTGTACTGATTCACAACTCATAGGCTTCATACCCTTACAAGTTCCATGCCTGTTGATGCACTCCCAGCATCCACATGTTGTGAAAGACACTGTCACAAACACCACTATCAAGGCATGCTAGTGAGTGACCCATAAGTCGAGTATGTGGAAGGATTTCACAAAGGTCTATCTTGTTAAACAGTTTATATCTTTCTTTGCTATCTGTTATCACAAATATGTTGACAAACTGTTCAACTTTTTGAAGCTGAACAGACGATTGCCTACAGTTGCAGGTTGCATCACATGGCCATGAGAGACAATGCCATTCACGGGACACAGTGGTTGCATCACAGTCATCATTTATCTCGCTATGTATACAGACACAGGCACATTGACCAGCTTACCAGACTCATCAATGGTGAACTTGCTCTCATTTCTGTGAATAATAGATTCTTCCCAGAAATATACCTCTGAGTGCTATGTGTGCATCAGTGACCTGTGAATACATCACAGAAATTGTGCACATCAAAGTAGGATAGTGTTGTAGCCTTTTCTTGATGTAGTACACAACTTTTCTGAATAGTTCAAGCATGAGACATCTTGCATAGCGTTCAGAACAAATACTGCTCTAATAACAAATGGGACTCTGAGATGCAATTTCATTAAAGTCAGATGACTCTTTGTCTTTTTGCTCTTGTCACAGCAGCAATAAGCCTGTTGATCTTAACATACTGAGTGATTGGAAAACACTTTGCTTTCTCAGATGAAATCACCAGCTGTGAGTTTATGACTGTTTAGATGGTCTGGTTATGGTTGCTGTAATAGTTGTGTTTGTCTGAAGACTGTCACTCAGGTAACATTTTTCCTTGCTGTGAGCAAGTTATGTAGTTTTGTTGTGGTGTGAGTTACATGAGCTCACTATTCATAGAACTCTGTATTGTTTAAATCTTGAACTCACATCACTGTTTTTTTATCATTCTTAAACAACAGTGGTACTGATACCTGTTTCCTGCTATATATGCGTCTCGTTTGCCAGGCATCTTTCAATATGTTACTTCCGATAGTATTCAGCAATGTTACAAGTATCGAACCACATAAAAGACACGAAAAGAAATATTAGTATAAACTTGTGTTGATCTTCTAACATTGTATATTAACACAGATGATTTATGTACACAATATTACAAAAAAAGGTCTCCAAAATACTATGTAATATATTGGTTGCTCTAATATTGACAGTCTTAATTCATATTAACTGTCCTGTATAGCGTTATCACCATAGCACACAGATTCTTTCATACTATTTCATCATTGAGCAATGAGAATGCTCAATTCTATATAGTGATTTAGACCTAGTATTGTTAAACTGCTGGTGAAAGAATTACTTTATTTAAAATCTTTCTCTAAATGAGGAAAAAATTAATAAAGTTGACTTTAAACACTTAACTTTTGAATATTAATTCTCATGATAGCCATAAAGCATTCACAAGAGTCACATTGACAGTTACTTTATGATGTCTTTGGGGCAATATGACACTTGTCTCTACCTCGTGCGACATTACACACCTAGAGAATGCTTAAGATATTGTTAGGCCAAGGTCTGTTCATGTGTTATTGGTAAGACAAATAATCTCAATTATTGAATAGGAATGAATATCGAGGTCACTCGTGCAGTTACAGAAAACAACGAAATGAAAATGTAGCTGCAACAATTACATAGTTGTGCAGGTAGAGTCACAATTTCAGAATAGATATAATTGTATGAACTTACGTGTTGTACATTAGGTAGAAGCAGGCATTTTCCTTGGTAATCATCATTTTTGGGAAAAAATCATCAAATAATGTACATTCAAAGTTTCGAAAAAACAGTGTCGTGTGCACGAAAGTGTTGCAAAATATAGTGTCGTGCATGCAAAAGTGTTGCAAATTTAAGCTTGGGAGTGACAACTGTATTCATTATCCAATTATATCTGATTGTTATTAGAGTGACAGGTACTTCTACCAATTGTGAGCTAGATTTATCAGGCCGTGTAAGACAACCAATCACAGATGGAGAAGAATGAAGAAGAAGGACATATCAGCCATCTTAGACTCAACTGTGACAGTGCATATTTCTCCTTAAGTACATCATATTTTATAAATGTTTTCTATTATCACAAAAAGTTTAGAAACAGTTAAATGATTAATCAAAACATTTTAGTATACTATTTGACTATGTAGATTGAAAGAAGCTATGATGTTTCAATTTTGGCTAAAGTGTTTAAAGTCAGACAGTAATTTGGTACTTACTTGCAGACACAGCTGCAAATGGAGAATACCAGATGCCTGTACCCACAACAGAAGAGGAACCAATAAGACATGTCTACCACAAATTATTTAAAACTTCTATCAAAAGGATGCATTTTCCACCTTTGATTTTATTTAGCTGGAGCAAGTACAGTGATAGTCAGTACACACTACATTAGTTAATGAAGGCACAGTAGTAGCAATGTTTGTTTATTTGTGTGTCATGGATCAGTTCACTGACTGAGTTGAACAAGGAGAAAATAGCAGTTTACTTTCACCACTGCTTAGGTACTGCAGGGTGAACACTGACTTTGGTAGCTCTCTGTCACTTCTAGTTGAAAAGCTGAGTGACGAAAACAACAAGGACTTTAGGGATTGGCAGCAGTATATGGGCGAGCGTCTGGTATGCTCAGGCCATTTGGGGGCTGCAGCTCCCAAAACTGTGTTAAGTGGTTTAGCAGGGGTGGAGATGAGTGGGGCACCTCCGTACCAACATACTGAACACTCGTCTCAGTCTCATCCGGACATATTCCTGATACATCTTCAAACAATGATTTGGGAACCAACTGGGTAGATTTAGTTACAGAATCAAAGTGGACCTGCAGCTTATGTACATGTTGCCTGCCTGTAAATCATTTTTCAGATATTACAGGCGTAGGATCAAAAGCAGAACATCGTATGTACCTGATTGACAGAAAAGGAAAATCAACATACAAATTTCTGCATTTCTCGCATGTCTGGAATGTACACCATATGTCACCTGAAATTAAGTAATCTTATCATTTCTAATACAGATGGTGTACACTTCTCGCATGCTAACATTACCATTCATGGGAGTCCTTTGAATGCAATCCTCAAGGTCCTCTAAGAATATCAACTGTTTGAGCAACAGCAAGGTGCAAACAAAGGTTCTCGAACCAAAAATGTTAATCAAACAGACAACTGCATACATCACTCACACAGGTTTAACATTTGGGTGGGAATATTTAGACTGTGCCAGGCGGGGAACAAGCCTGAGCAAAGTGCCCGCTACAATGTAGCAGGGTGTTGTCAGGTGATATTTTACAGTGCTGTGGCATGTCAGCAGTTTAAATATTTCAGTCTACCTACATTGGCCATGTTACTGGGACTGCACCAGTGTAAATAGCCAGAGGGGGGGGGATAGAACTGAGTACAGTGATGGTAGTGCAACTATCCATATTTAGTACTGTATGCAAATAGACCATAATGCATGCAGGTGTTAATGCTATTTGGATATCATTATAGCCTCATTTGCATGTAGATACCCATCATCAACTTGTTCCTGATACTCTGTGAGGCAGTACCTATAGGTACGATCCCCAGTGCTTTGGTAATGTATCAACACTAGGTCTTGATTTTTGTAAAAATGAAAATACTGTTGGTAGATAGTGGACTCTACCCCACCTTATCACCGGTTAACTGTATAAATGTATCCTCATGACTCTGTTCACTCTTCCTCACCCAATTGGGCTGGGTGGGCTGCACTGCAACACCAGGTTCTGCAAACAGATAACCCACAATTGGGTGAGGAGGTGGGTACAGTGAACCACCATGGATATATTTTTCATATCAAATCACAGTTGGTGAGGAGGCTGATACCAACCACATGATCAGGAGATTGGTAGCCACCAAAAGCTGTGGCTGCCATATTGTACTGTCCAATACTGCAGCTTCATGTGGCTGTCAGTTTTTTTTATTTATTTTTTAGAGGGCCTCAATAGTGTGCAAGCGCCAAGTATAGGTTGTGGTTGCAGATGCTCACAGTATCACGGATCCAATATCAGGATGTATCAAGCATGCATAGTGGTACTGTACCACAATACAACCTGTGAAAAATAATTGCTGTGTGAAGTGGTATGGCAGGGGTGGAGGAATGGGAGAACTCATGCCAACAATGCCAGACTTCTGGTAGTCAACCTCACCAAACATACTAGTGATACATCTTGGAGGAATGGTTAGGTACCAAACATTGGGTGATTTAGTAGCGGAAGCAAATTGGACTTGCTTCTATTATCAGTATGTTAAGCATGCAAAATAAGTTTCAGATATTGGGCATAGGGTCTGGCAAGCAGAAACCATGTGCGCTGACGGCATGGAAAAGGTGAACATACAAATGTCTGCATATCTCGCATGTGTGGTGCACCATCGTCACCGTGAGTTTTCATGACTGGTTATACCTACCTGTGATGTGCACTTCTCACATGCTGTAATCTCATTTTCGAGAACTAGATGGGATTCTCAAGTCCTTTAAGAATGTTAGACTGTTTGTATACCTATTGACCAACAAAAAAGTACTTTAAGAACCAAACATGTTGGTCAAAATAGAATAGGTATATACACACTCACACGTATTACGCATGGATATTCGGTGAAATGCAGGGCTGGTAACAGTTGACCTTGGATGTAAGGGTGCCAGGGTGATGTTTAATGGTTATGCTATGGGTCCTGTATTGATATGTGACTGTGGCAGTTGCATATTATATGGTTCTGTCCATAGTGCAGGCAAGTGCCACAGAGGGCACCATTGTGCACCAGTGAGCAGTGGTTCTACCTGAGCTACTGTGATGTCCACTTGAATATGAAAATTGGTGCAAGAGACAGCAGGGCACTGTTTTCATTCAGGTTCTTGCCGCTACGGTGAGCTACTCAGCATGCCAACTCTGTCTGTGGGTGGTTGGTCTAGCCAACGAATTGGGCACCCATCAGAAACCAGAAAGGAGCACAGGTGATGATGGGATGTGATTCCCCTCATCAAACAAGGAAGGAGGCACAGAAACTGAGAGATTTATCACCCTCGGCAAAAAAAAAAACATGGGGGTTACATTATGCCAATGGGCACTGGGTACCCTCATAAACACAAAGAAATGGGTGTGTTCACAAACCACCGGCTCCTGCTGCTATTGGGTACACGTGGGAAGGTGTGTTATGATCACACTGTGAGACCTTTGCTCTCATTGCACTTTGTCTGATGTCATCGCCTAATTAGCTGGCAGGGTGGTGACAACTGCTGCTAGTGATTGAGATGTGGAACACACCTATTAGTATATTACTGTGCA
This sequence comes from Neoceratodus forsteri, assembly GCA_016271365.2. Classification (NCBI taxonomy): domain Eukaryota; kingdom Metazoa; phylum Chordata; order Ceratodontiformes; family Ceratodontidae; genus Neoceratodus; species Neoceratodus forsteri. Next base: position 3,141,797 of record CM028130.1, read on the forward strand.
TCCACCCCAGTAACATTCCTCTAACTCTGTAGTACCACAAGATGCAGCTCGAAGCAACCAACATGAGACAAACATGCTTCATCTTCAATAACAGGAAGATGAACTTTTGATGTAACTGTATTCAAACTGTGGTATAACTTATTACGCAAACACCGTGACATGACATAGGTTGTGTATGTTATTGGTGTTGAAATACACAAATTCACATACTGAATTATATTGTAGTTAACAAGTGAGTTTAAATGCTGTTCTTGCCATATTCTAATAAAATACTTCATAGAATATAAAAAATATATAGCTTCTGAGACATGATAATGGAATGTTTGTGTATGTTTTATTGCAGAACACAAAATTGAACAGTGACGTGGTATGAGAGAGGTGTGGCACTCCAGGTGATCCCAAGGAGTAGTGCTCGTATTACAATCGGGCACAAACCATAAGATTGCACTCAATGTGAGCACATCAACAGCTTCCTGCACATGGTCTGCAGGTGAATATAAGACTTGTGCAACTGAAGAAGGGAAACTGTAGCACAGCAACCTTCTGAAGCAGAGAGAGGAGATACCGAGAATAATAAAGTGCAGTACTACCTCATAAGAACTCTGGGAAGCTGCAGGCAAGCCAGCTGTGGGGGACTCCTCATCATAAGTTATTCAAATTCCTCAGAATTATGATATAATAGTACAGGTACAAACCAGCAAAGAAAGTCTTTTTCTGATTGAAGTCTTTATTGTTATGTTATCCAATATGATGTTACAAATCAAGTGGCTGCAGTGTAAAACACTGAATATTACCTCCACGTCAAAGAGACATCAATTTATGTGTAATGTGTTGTTTTTGTCTTAAGGAAAAAATATTGAAACTGTTACTAAATAATGATGAATTTTTGTTATAATATATGTATGTGTATATATTTATATATATATATACACACACACACAACACACATATATATATATATATATATATATATATATATGTTCATACAATACATGTGATATTGTGATAAAAAACATGTATTTTCCACCGCTGTTGAATAAACAACCCAATGACATATACAGTATGTGCATTAATCTTGCATTTATACATATAGGGCGGATATTCAAAGGGTTCGCCAAGCGCAATAGGGTTGCGGTAACCAAGAACAGTAGCATTCGATATTCAGCAGGAGGCAGTTGCTGCAACATGTGAGCAACAATGCAATGCAAATGAAGGCATGCAACCGAAGGGTGAATCCATACAAAGGCGCAATACGATATTCAAAGACTTGCATAATGCGCAGTGGAACAGACAGGAAGTTGAGCCCCAGCGGAAAGGCCAAAATAAAGGCTCAAGGAAGAAAAGAAACTACAGGGATACCAAGTGGGGAAGAGAAAGACAGACAGTGACAGGCCAGGGCAGGCAAGGAAGCAGTGTGAGCATAGGCTGGAGGCCAGTGGGGGGGCCCAGGTGCAGTAGAAGTAGCAGTCAGGACAGCAGGGTAACAGAGCAACATCAACCAGGGGTCACAAGCCAGGAGATGGACGTGGCAGCTTCCACATGGAAGCTATATGAGGGTGAGATACAAGGTGCAGGGGACATGGCGTGGATGGGCCCGTCAGTACGCCCCCCAACAGCATGCAGTGCCTGCATCAACTGGGCTGCACACAGATGTAGAGATGGGGAGCTGGTAAACCTGAACAGGGCAATACTGAGGCGGCTCTCAGCTGTGCAGTGATGATGCAGGCACCCTCACGACGGAGTCACGCTTTGTCAGTGGAGACCAAGGCAACCTGCATCATGCCACCGTCAGGCACTTCCAGGGCCAACAGGAGCACCACAGGCATACACATGACCGTCATGCATCCTCACAATTCTCAACACTGCTGCCACATGCTGCGGAGCATCATGTCCCCAACACCACGGCCAGGCGCACAGCAAACATGGGGTTCCACAGAGTATTGCATATGCCTGGCATGGGGGCTATAGCTGCACCATGGACATTAGCATGCCACCTGGCCATGAGACCACAAAAAACGAAAGGGCTTCTCCAGTGTCAACTGCGGTGGTGTGTGATGCCACTGGGTGTATAATCCAAATGTCTGTGCACACACACAGTGGAACATGACCCCTGGAATCAGTCCACTGTGCATCGATTTGATGGGGACATCCCACAGGCCATCTAGTGGGTGGTACACATATGAAAATGCAAACTCGAACAGGGTGGGAATGCCACAGGAGCTGTGGCACACAGGATAGGGCAATATGGACCTGTACATGATACTGATCTATATCTCCACACAGGTGACAGCAGATACCCCGTCCCTGGCTGATACACTGTGCTGGCACCCAGGACCATCGCCCAGCGCTATAATGGGCACACGCACCACACCCAACATCAAAGAAGCGGTGTTTGGGATGCTCAAGCACACTTCTGATACCGACACCACCGGTGGACCCTACAGTACAATCCTCAAAGGCCTGTGGGATATTCCTGGCCTATTATCCTGCATAGCCAAAGACTGTGGGATAACCCACAGGTTGAGGGGACAATAGGACGCCAGTGGGCCGGTGTTGATGGTGATGAGCAACCCTCCCTTGGACGCAGGACCCCATCGATCCCAGGCCCAACTGCAGGACACCATCAAGGAGCATTATGCGACACAGGTAGTCAGGTGTAAAACAACATAACCTGGAACCCACAGGCACACACAGAGACACACCAGGGGTGCATGACAGCAAGGGTGGACACCATCAGGAGGGCGAACAGTCATACACACACACACACACACCAGGCACAAGCACATGGGCAGGTGCACAGCGAGGGCAGACATGTACAGATCCACAGACCGCACCACCACCTGTACTGTCCAAATCGTGTGTCGATGCTGGCACCCTTGCTGACAATAGTACAAGCATCATCGCGCACCTGGACAGCAGTGGATGGTGTGCAGGTGATCATGTCAGCAGTGGGGCACTCACAGTGCACCGCCACCACAGCCTGGAGTGCCAGGGCAGCACAGACAGGCCCGCACTGGAGACAGGTCAGTCGTACATTCTACGACCACCACGGATGCATGGGCAGCCCCGCGTGACAACAACACTGGCAGGCTGAGCAGGGCCACAAAGGGGCACTGATGGACCACCAGGAGTCCCACTGCACGATCACGACCTTGACCGCAGTGGGGTCTATAGTATACCAAACAGACCTGCCAGGGTGCTGGGATGCCAGCAGAACCAAGCGTCGACAGGCTTGGTGCCGCGATGCGGGAATGGGGGAGGCATACTGTGAAGGAAGCAGGTACAGGGCACCTGTTGTGTGCCAATCAGCCACGACAGGCAATGCTAGATCTGCCTGTCAATGGCGGTCACATCCATCCGCATATGGACCATCTCTGGTCAGGCATCCCTGCACATACAGCCACACAGTGCCTCCACGGACATTGCAACCCTTTGCTGCTTACTGATTCCGCAGCAAGTGAATGTAAACATAAATGGTACTCTACCACAATGGCATCCTGTCCCCAGGGTATGGAAGGTCCTGATGTAACACCTCTTGAGGTGGGCTGTTCACAGGACCAGGAATGGGCATATCAAGGAAGGCATGTACCACCACTGGACACTATACCCCCAGACCTGGTGGTGACTGCTGCTGCTGTCCTCAACCCTTGCAGGGACCACTTGTTCCTGCTGTGGCTCCAGCAGTGCCAGACACCTGCAGCCAGATGCTGCCCACTGGTGCTGACAGGCACAGCCTGGGACTGGCCAACATGCTGGCACACATGTTGGAACCAACTGGCCCAGGGGCATCAGCTGGCCTGCTGTGTGTCCGTCACGGACACACACGTCACCACCATTGCAGTCCTTGCAACATCAAGGGTGCAGGTACAGCCTGCAGCCACAGTCCAGCGTGCTGGCATGCTTGCATGCCAGACTGCTGATTCAGGCTGTGCACCCCCACCGACTCACCCGACACAGGTTGGCAGCCAGGCGTGCACCTGGTGCAGTGCATGCTGGCTGGTGACAGGGTGAATAGACCCTCCTCCATGTCAGCAGGTCTTCCTCACTGCCTGGACCCTACCACCCCTGAACAGACAGGATCTGTAACGAAGAGGACATGTGGTGCATGTGACAACCTTCCCCAACACCACCATATCATACTGTGCAGTGATGGGCTTCCACCTGTCTAGATCCACCTCCTGGTACGCCCTCATAACACTCCTGCATTCATGCAGCCAGTCAAGTCCTCAGCGGGTCAGCTCCACACGCGGCCCGCCAGTGCCAACAAGCCGCCCCCAGGGCTGCCACCTTCTCCTCACCCTCCTGTGGTCTGTCCCACATCTTCTTGCATTCCTACAAGGCAGGTGGCTTCCATGCAGGTTCTGCCGAGCTACCCCCGCCCATGCAACACGCGGAGCTGAGGTGCCACCATCCACTCAGTAGTGACTCCTCCTCAGGTAGGCCTGGAGAGACCTCTGTCTCCACCGTGGTGAGTTGGGCCTCCTCTCCGCCCATCCTCACCTCATAAAACCTGCTCTGTCAGGGCGATCTGTGGGTGGAAGTGGACACCTGTCACTGTACAGTCTAGCGTTATCCCACGACCATTGGCAAACAACCCACAGCATGCAACCACCTCTCCTGCGTAGCAAATCTGGCCAAGCGCAGCTGTTCACACACATTTATGGCGCAATGCTACGTGGGGTGGAGCAACTGTAATGAGATACAAATCGCACTGCGCACCTTTGAATGGCTGATCAGATGATTTCATGTGTCGGCTGAATATCGGCATACATTGCGATTTGCGCAATACTGTTGAGCCAGCTGAGTCAATGGCGCAGATCTGTGACTGTGTGGTACACTGCATTGCGCATGCCCAGGTAGCTTACGCAGGTGACTGCTGCGCTGATGACGTGCTGTGCGCGATTGGCAGTTCAGGCCATGGCCACCATTGTGCCAGTGGCGCTGCAGCACTGGGCACCATATGGCGCTGTGGCACTACTGCGAAATAGTCCACTGTGGCACTGGCACGCTGGTGATCGGTCGCGCAGGATACGTAGATGTCAGATGGTGCTGTGCATGGGCTGGTGTCATAGACCCCTGACCTGGTGTCCGACCTTTGCCCCCTGGTGCTGTTCGCTGCCATGTGCCGCATGTATTCACGCTGTAGTGGCAGTGCTATGTGAACTGACAGCGCTGTACAAACAGCGTGATTGGAACCCATGGTGGTCTATTGCGCAACATTTCCATGTGGGGTTGCCGCACTGCGGGGCGCCATATTGCCTGCTGTACCACCCAAAATATGACACACAGAAGAGCTCCCCAATGGATCCAGGTGGAGGTGGCCAACCTGGTGGCCCTGGTTGAGCCCCACTATGAGGCACTGTACGGGGATGAGCCCCTCACCATGGCCCGCACCCAGGTGTGGCTGCAGGTGGCCACTGACCTGGTGAGGGTCACAGGGTGGTGCCGGTCTATGGAGCAGTGCAGGAACAGGTTTAGTGACCTCCGCAGGAGGGATCCGGATGTGCTTCAACGCCTGAGGTCACGTGCCATGAGGGGCATTGTGCCTAGGCCAGGTGGGTGTACCATCTCTGCACCTGTATGCTCCGTAGGGATGTGACTGTGTTTTGGTGGCAGTGCATGGGGGATGGCTCTGCCATGGTTGGCTGTGTCAGTGTGTGCAGGTGTGAGATGCATGGGTCTGGCTGTGTGGGCAGGCACACTCACTGGGGCAGGGGGCAGTCTGCTTTGGGGTCACACTGATGTTTTTCTCAACATTTGTCACCCACAGACCTGGCGGAGAGGATGCAGGCACAGGATGAGGAGGGCCATGGCAGGGACCAGGTGGCGGATGGAGGAGACGTGGGGGGTGGGCCACAGCGGCAGCAGCAGCAGCCACAGCTGCTTGTTGAGTGTGAGTATCATTACATCATGGATGCTATTGCATGCTGGAGGGGGTGGGCATGACCACCAGCCATGGACAACACAACCATGCATGACACAGGTGACAGTCATCGCTGTCCAGTATCACTGCACGTCTGTGTGTGTGTCACTGGTGGTCCATGCATGCACTGGGCACATAGCTGTGGAACTGGCATCCCACCACATTGCCACATCACTTGACAGCCTTGTTTGTGCTGTGATGGACATGGGCAGTGTGTGTGCAGTGGTGCACATAGCTGGTGCTGCCTGGTTGGGCGTGTCATGTGCATTGTCACTGTGGGTGGGTGCATACCATCACAGGTGCGGGGCGCTGGGCTATATGCCTTGCAGGATAGGTGGTGTTCAGGGTTGTGGACAGTCACAGCCATTGACTGTGTTCCCTTTTCCTAGGCCTCAGCATCCTACGCAGGATGGACCGTGCCCTCCAGCGGCTGACCAGGGTCTCCATGGCGACACATGACATTCTCCAGGACATTCAGCGCCATGGGGTGAGGCGATGGCGGAGGTGACAGGGACAGCACCAGGCAGCAGCAGACCAGCCTGAAGGTGATAGCTGTGCTTCCCCTTCCCACTTCATCCATCCCTTCCACCTTGCCTTCCCTCTCCCAGTTGTTCACCCCTACCCCTTGCCCACCCCTACCTTGTACCCCACCCTCCTTGTCTTGTACATATCTGTATATAGTTTTGTTATTGATCTTGTTGTTGTAATTTCTGTTTTCCAAATATATATATATTTTGTTATGAATACTGTGGTGGTCTCTGATTTGCAGCTGGCTATGGTTGCTCAGTTGCAGTGGTGTGCATGCCATCTGGGGTGGTATGGTCCTGGGTATGTGTGTGTGTGTGTGTGTGTGCATGTGTGTGTGTGCATGGGGAGGTGTCTCCGGTGTGGCAGTGACTTTCAGTCGGTCTTGCCATCTGCTGCCGCCCACTGCTGGGTGCCCAGGGTGGGTCTGGCTTGTATGGTTCTATGCTACATGAGGTTGACATGTGCTGGGGGATGCATGGTGTTTACTGCAGTGACAGTCACTGCACATGGGTGATATCTTGGGGTCACGGTGCAGGGTGTGCTGTGCGGATGGGGGGCTGCTGTGCACTGTGGTTGTCAACCCCCTGTGTGTGGCAGTCTCAGCCTGACAGTGGTTGTGCTGGGGCGGCATGGCCTGCTGTGCTTTGTGGAGCTTGTCCCCATGGGCCAGTGGATCATCATCCTCCCCAGTGATGCTGTGCTTGGGGTGTCACCGGATGTCTTGTTGGTTCTGCAGTGTGTTCCCTGTGCCCATGTGTGGCATGGCTGGCAGTGGGCCCCAGCCTGCCTCCCTGGTTGTGCAGTTCCATTGCTCTGCTGGGGTGGGGGCTCTGCTTGCGCTGGCACCTCTGGACTGCTCAGCTGGGCTAGCTTGTTGCGCTATGGTGCAACCTTTCTGCTCAGCTTCCCCTTCCTGGTTGCGCTATGGCGCAGTTTGTGCGATATTCAGACATTGGCTGCTTGCGCAATTTGTTTTGCTCCATGTTTGAATATTGCGTCTGTTACGCCTATGCGCAATTCACTAGTGCTTGCTCCTGCTGTTGCGCACTTTTTCGACGCAGTTTGAATATCCGGCCCTTACTTCCTATTGCAGTAGTTGATGTTAACACTGTACATATGACTGAGCCACATACCAAGACAAACGTTGAATGACTGGACCACTTTTATGTTACATTAAAGATAATAGCAGTCAGGTGTTCGAAGTACGAGAAAGATGTATTTTCTCTAACCATCAGGTGCACTACATTAAAACAGTTTATTTGTTGGGCATACATCACAACAAAACTGCAAAAGTTAATAATAGTCTATACTGTGTTATCGCAGGTCTCCAGCATGACCCATCCCTCCACCGACACAGAGAGAAAAAAGAGTCTGTGTAACACCACAAAACAATGAAATGGACATTAGCAAAGCAGAATATATTAACTTTATTGTATTAATCACACAGATGATGCCCAGATCGTGTACTATGGCAAATATTCAAAACTCATGTGTAACTAGAACGCACTGTGCGCGGGAGTGAGAATATTTTCCATTTCACACTCCTGGGTATGATGTATCCCCTATATATGTATAAATTCTATCATGACAATTATGCAACATATGAGGTGTTAACTGATGGCATGTGTGGTGTTGGCTTTAGTTGTTTTTGTATATCTTTGGTGAAGGGGGAAGGTGTAACCTGCAAATTGCGTTCTTAAATGTCTTGTCAAGACTTGAAGTCTTATTATGTACTTCTACTATTACATATGTATTGCTGTTGTGCCACGATAGTGAGGGAGTTTCTATGCAGTATCGATTTTATTGAAGCAGAGCTGTATTTCATGTGGCATACTATATAAGTACTAAGTATTGTGTACTGAGTCAGCTTATGATCTTTTTATTTATGAAATATTTATTTGTACTAATTCTGATTTTATATGTGTCTGCAATGGCTCTGCAATACCTGATTACAGGCAATGTTAGGTGTCTGAAACATGTTGAATGCTTAAAGAAAGTGTAGTTAAAATGTGTTGACATTTACATGAAATACTTAGCGGATCTACTTATTATCTTCTTTCACAGATCAGCGCAGGCACCCCTCACTCCCAGCCGAAGTAGTACCAGCACAGTCAGAAGCTGTGGAGGCTGAAAAGTCTGACACTGACAGTGTCATCCTTGTCAAGTCGGATGGTAAGATGCTGATAGAAATAATAGCATTAGATAATTGGGGTGGTATGAGGCTGTCACGTAAGGTGTGAGCTGAACTACTTAACTCACTTTTTTTTAGGAAATACTCTTCAGAAATTTACCATGAGTTCCAGCACCCATGCAATATTTGTAATGACACAACAGACACAAAAAATCAAACAGAATCTTGAATTTTGATTGGCTGGCTGGCACTTTTCAGCATGGTAAATACTCCAGTGTACCCGCTGGAAAAGGTGCCAGCCACCACTCAGACACATCAGGAACCCCCTGGCAAATCCCTATGTTCATCAGAAACACACCATTGCCAAGCACATGGATGGACGGCAAACAAAACGAGCAGCAAGTTTGAAAACGAATGGACGTTTTAAATATTTTTTTTGTAAAAAAACAAACACAGCTTTTGTATAATTGCAATATACCCCTCCAGGGAGTGGGTATACTGGAGGATTTACCACTCCTGGTGTGGTTAAGTCCCTCGACTGCACCTCTTGACCGAATTACACCAGCCGTGGTAAATCCTCCAGTAAACCCACACCCTGTCAGGGTATATTGCTTAAATATTTTAAACAACAAAGGTATACTACTTCATAACATAACTGGTGATTCAAAAGGAACAGATTTTATAGCCAGATGTAGAGTACTTGTATGCATCTCACTTTTGTTTAACTGACTATGTTCTAAAACTGGTGATTAAATTTCTAGACACCAATGCTATGTGAAGCATTGTTGTCATACGAATTTCTTATCTATTTTTTATAAATGAATGTTGTCTTCATTGCACTCTAGAAGATATTTGTATACATTTGAATTGCGTTTTTGTGTCATCTCACGTTCAAAATGAGTAATACAGGTACTCATCCCAATATATGTTATCTAGATCCTGGCTGGTATATTTAAAGTGTTTTTGCATATTGATATACTACCCACTTAGGTGAGACATACTGATGTGACCAGACACAATATACACAGGATAATGTTCTGTTGTTCAAATAGTGACATGAGAAAGGAAGAATAGTAATATATGCTAATCAAGTTGGGGGGGTAACCTATGCATACCTAACAGATTGTGATATTGTGTGTGTTTTGTCCTGGTCATATATTGCCAGAATCTGTACATTTCTGCATGGATGGTATTGTACATCTATGCTACCATTGGGGGAATAAGTGAAAATGGGGTGGACGTCACTGAGCAGCTGGATGGCCATGCACAGTACTGCAGAGACAGTGTTGTTGAATTACAGTGGGGTGTGCAGTGCTGATCTGGCTGGCAAGGTGTGGGAACTTCTGTGGAAGATTGGCTGTGGCAGTGCCGGTATCCTTCATGCAAGTGAGTTTGCTGCTGTACCCACGGGCAGGGCTGGTGCCTGGATGTCACTGCTGGTAAATGACACAACATGCATGGAAACACAGAGGTGTCATTACAAAGACAAACGTGGTACATGGTTGAATAACACCATGAGACACTATAAAAAATGTTTTTCACAATAAAATTTTAGTGGTAGATTAATATATTGTGGGATATGTTATAATATTTTTAACTTATATGTTTTATAGTGGCCAGGGAAGCAGTGCCAGTGAGAACTGTGCAAGTGAAGGAGGAGCCTGGCACCAGCTCTGAACGTAAGTACCATCATAAAAGATATTCACACAAGATGTACTGTCACAGCCCCCTGCACCCCCAACCTCTGTTCAGTACTATGGAGGACCTTGTCACCCCTAAGGCAGCCATAGAACTGCTCATTGCTAGGTAGTGTGAGAGCAGTGTGGCTATTTGTGAAAGGGATGAGTAAGTGGGGATGCAAACAGTACTGCAGTAGACAGTCTCAATATGTGAATGGATCATTTGTATATTGATATTCTGTGACACAGTCTGTTATCCATGTTCAGAGACCCACTTTTTGCTTTAGTATGCATACAGGTGTACTATATGGTGTCACTTCATGCATGGTTGGGAGGTATTTTGTTGTGCATTGTGACCTACTCCTAATGACGCTACACTTATGATTACATTTTTGGTTCTCAGTTGGTGGGTGGTCAATACATCAAGGGGGAATGTATGATTTGGTAAGACTAGTATGGCCCATGAGAGCAGCTGTACTAAGCCAATTCTGACTACATTAACATAATTATCGCAATGTGTGTGCAGCAGTGACAGAGAGTACTGGACTGGTGTGCCATGCATGTATGTCATCATAAGTGTTACTGTATGAAGGGGAGGGAGTGTACTGGGATAAGAAGTGTATTTATAGATAGAAAGTTTGCGATAATCAAGATGGTAAGGCCTACTGGACTACAATGCATACTCAACCAATTTAAAACAGGTTTTCAGTTGAATGGGGAGGGCCCAGTGTAGTAATAGAGCTGGTTACCATATTGTAAGAGTGTGATTAATGGTAGTGGGTGGGTACAATGGATATGTCACATGGTGTACTTGCCATTTACGGGTGATGGGTGTACTGTAATGCTCTGCAATGTGTCAAGTCACCTGTAAGTGGGTACATATTGTTGTTCTTTGCTTATGGTGTTTGCTCACACCCCTCCCCCCCAACACAGACAGTGGAAGGTTAGTGTGCAGCTATATATGTGACACAGATTACAGAGTGAGTAATGAAAACCTATGACTATGCGTGTTCACCTGCCACTTATTTTTTTGCATCAATTACTGTTGCAGCTTGTTTCATTATAGAAAACTGCTGAACAGGTTATCATTTTGATCCTTACAGAAGGATATATCACTCAAGCTTTTCATGATGTGAAACTCTTGCAATATGTTCAACTCATCAACATAGTCTAATGTAGGTGTTCCAAAGATAACCTTAGTGCTGCTGCATAGCTTATGGTTAGGTGGGATTCAACAGTTTAACAATCCTGAGTCTATGCATCAATGTTCTTATGGTGTAAGTAGTATAAAGTTTCAAGGCATGAGCAAGGGTAATTCTATAGTGTGTCAATCTTTGAGTAGGGGTGCAATATGTCATGATGTGGGCATGACTGCAACATGACACTACAGGGTGATTAGATCACTATTTACATGATTCTTGTCTGTAGCTTATTGTTATTATAATAATAATCTTTATTTGAAAATAGTGTGAGACCTTGTCCAGCATATGATGAAGCTCTACATGTGTGTTAATACAATTTTACATAGGCAAGTTAGGATGTTTGTGGCAATCGAAAAGTGTTACTTCTGAGAACAATTGTATTGTGTACAACATTGAGATAAAAACAACTTTTTAGTAAATTAGAAGATATTGATATCATATTAACTATTTATTATTTGTACATTCTGGGTGGGATATTCAGACTGTGCCAGGCTGTGGCGCAAGCCTGGGCACAGCCCAACTGGGATGTGCATGGGCGTTGACAGGGTGATATTCAACGGAGCTGCACCATGGCACAGCATCATTGAATATCGCTCCTTGGCCACCCGCAGTGCACATGGCGCAGTGGCAGTGCACCAGTGCAAGTGGTCAGAGTGGGGCAGGGGGATGCACTAGCACAAGTGCTGTTGCGCTAGGTGCAGCAACCATGATATTCAAAAGTGCACATGTAAATGGGGCCATAAAGCAGGCAAGGTGCAAATGGGGCCATTTGCATGTCATCATGGCCCCATTTGCATGTAGGTGCACTGATCCCCAGTGACTTGAGCCTGGCACCATACCAGGCTGCAACCATTGGGGACCGACGCCCCTGCCCCTACCGGCAACACGCTCCAACGCCCGATCGCAGGCATATGTATAAATAATGAACATCCCATATCCCTGGTGGTCCAGTGGACAGCTTACAGCCCGATCGTGGGCATATGTGATAAACTACAATGTCCTATAACCCTGGTGGTCTAGTGGACTGCTCGCAGCCTGATTGTTGGTGTCAATAAGATATTATGACAAACCAATACATTCCTGGTGGTCCAGCGGTACCCTCCTCCCACCCGGCCACAGAGCCCCACTGTCCCACACCCCCCCAGTCAGCGGCAGGCGGCAGTTCCCCACCTGCGTGCTGCCCCACTGCCCGTCAACTGACTCCATATGGTAGGACTGTACGTCCATTGGTCCAGAGCGTAAGCCAATGGGCGTGCAGCTCATACTGTACTACACAGTACAGAAATGTGAATGGATCCATTCACATATCTGGCCTGTGTATGGTGTGAGCTGCGCCCAGTAGCCACTGTGAGACCAATGAGTGTACAACCTACCGTATGGAGTCAGTCGGCGAGCAGCGGTGGCAAGCCAGTGGGGAGCTGCCGCCCACCTCTGACTGGGGGAGCAGTGGTGGGGCTCAGTGGGTGGGGAGGGTACCACTGGACCACCAGGGATGAATGGTTTGGCATAATATTACTGATGCCCACATCAGGCCATGAGTCCTGGACCACCAGAGACTATAGAGACCATTATTACTATATTAATGCCTGTGATCAGGCATAAGGAGCACCACCATGAAGGTGCCGCTGTAGCTCAGGTGGCCACCACAGATGGCAGTTGCCATGTTGCACCCTGCAATATGGCAGCTCACCTGTGGTGGCCAGCTGATGCTCTTTTTGGATCAGCTGTATGCAGCACAAGTAGGGTTGTGGCTGCATGGGCTGCACATCCTGGGCTGAATATCGGGATGTGCGGATCATGCGTAGATGCGCCCCTACTTGCACCACATATATTACTGATGTGGTCTGGCGCATCGGGATTTGTGCAAGGCACATTCCCCTTTTGAATATTGCACCGGGGCACATCAGTGGGTTGTGCATGGTGCAACTGTGTTGCTCCATGCACAACCCTTCTGAATATCCCACCCACTGTTTCTTTACATGATGTGTAGAGATAATATTTCATTAATCAGTTGCCAATGTCACTGAGCTGTTGGTTTCTAAATGTTTAACGTTATTTCAAGTGTTAATGTAACAGCAGTAAAAGATGATTTGCTTCTATGAAAATATGTACACAATATAAAAAAGTATATGACATGTATGTCTCTTTTGTAGCAGTTATTAAAAAGAAGATTATGTGAACATCAGATAACGGAAATAGTAATGTTGGCCTACAGGTCATGCTATTATTCTCATGCAGCTGGGAACAAATAATATAGATGTAGATGTTCAAGTTCACTTGTTCATACACAATTGAAGAGCTAGTATCACTGTATATCACACTGTGTCGTTCATTATGCCAAAGCATTTAAGTAGTGAGTTTTGGCAAATACTAACTGATATAGAACAACAGTGTAGGAAGTATACTGTTCTTACAGATCCATTCAACTTGTCTACAAAAAACATAGTACGGTAGAAAAAAATATAATAATGCAACAGACAAGACAGCAGTTCTGATTAACATCACACTCCTTGATGGTCTTGAGAGTGTCCAGCAAAATGTATTACAATTATTGAATTAGATATCAATATTCGAAGATGAAAGACAGGTAGACAATCACCATTTTGAGGGTCATATATTGATTCATGTTTTTTGTCACTTTGTAGGGCACCCTCGCTTAAAGCGGTGCACTGGTCACTGTCGCTGTTACCGTAGGCTTGAGCGCAAGGTTGACAGTCTTATAAAAGACAATGTTGTGCTCCGTGAGGGGCAGGAGAAGTTACTGTCCTTCATGGCAGCGCAACAAGCAACTGTCAACCTTGTGCTTGAGCCTGTGGTGACAGCGGCAAGTGAGACTGTGGCCAGCTCAAGTACTTCATCTCCACCAGTGGCATCTAGCTTCCCTGGCAAAGACTGAACAGCCTCCACAGCTCCTCTGGTATCTCTTCTGGAAGGTGCAACAGCTTCCACTTTTATTGGCGCCTCCACATTGTGTCCAACTTACAGGTTTGGCTGCCTCAAGCAGCAACACACCTCTCTCTCTCTCTCAGAGTTGTCTGTAAATATTGTAAATAGTTTTTTTAAATGTTTTTTTCACGGATTTTGTAAAATGATCATTTTTGTAACTTTTTTTAATGAAGACATCTACTTTTTTATATACCATTTAATTTTGTAGATGAATAAGAACAAAAAAATAATATATTTTTATATGTTTATATTTTTCTATGAACCATCATTTAATTTATTTTACACTTTTTTGTCAGGACTGACTTTGTTTGATTTTAAGATTTAATAAGTATATTTTTTTACTATAATATATGTATAAATAAATATTTTTTGATAATAACACTTTGTCTTGTGGTATTATTAAGTTGTGGGGGATCTTTGTCATCAATATATATTGTATAAGAAAGTGGTCCTTTTCTTTAGTTTTGTAAAGAAGGGCATTATACACAAAATTTCAGGTTTAAACAGATAACACATCACAATTATTGTTGTGTTACATATCTCACAGTGTTATGACAACATTTTTGCAGGTACATTAATATGTATGAGTTATGTTCAGAATTTGTGTCTAGAAAAGGCACGGAAGAAGACCATGTAAAATATGTAGATATTTAACAGTGGTGCTGAGAAATACAGTGCTACATTTTTTGTGCCCCACAAGAGTAGTCTCATTGTCTGCAAAATGATAGTGTGTGAAACAGTGCAACAAAATAAATTAGTATGTGGCATACCAATGTTAAGCAAAAGGAAACAGATAAATATTAAGAGACATATGCTTGAGATGGATGTTGTCTTACTCTTTATAACAAACAATTCTGCTAGATGACTTACTGTGTTCTTCATATGTGTGCATTTGGCTATGTGTGTCTGGTGCTACCACAACAACATTACGGGTACTATTGCTACTTCTCATTCTCAAAATGACAGGATATTCATGGCAAAAAAACTCCATTTAATGCATCAGTTAGGGTTGTTCCACAGTGACAAAAGCGAGGAAATTTGGTGTTAGGGTTGAAAACCCTAACTCCGCATTCAAACCCCCAGCACCACACATACACACATGCAAGCATGGGGGAGGACCAAGGCAACATGCCCAATCACAGACAACCAGCAGCAGATGACAGAAATAAAAAACAGCTGTCTACATGTGCTACAAGACATCCCCACCCACCTGACCAGGTACTGCATGCTCAGTGGAGATCCACAGCAAAACTGAGGCCATGTACACCAAACGTACGCATCCCTGATTGCAGGTGCACACAACGTACCACACTTAGGAGTTGCATGGCCTTACCTAGCGATGCCCCACACTCCACCACACCTGGTACTGCATCTCAGCTATAGAGCACAGCAAAACTAAGTAGTTGTACAGGTATGATATGTGTGGTTGATTTCAGGTATACACAACCTCCCACTGTTAGGCAATGGAGGACCTTCATGAGGCAATGCCCCACCCACTAAGACCAGGTACTGCATACTTACAGGAGAACCCCAGTTAAAATGAACCCATGAACATCAACACTGCTACTCCATGATTGCAGCCTTGCAAAGTTTAGTACAATAACGAATCACATAGTCTGTGGGAGAGAATGCCCCCTCCCTTCCTACAATACTTGGTTCATTGTGACTGAAAGCTATAGCAAAAGAAAGTCTATTTATATCCACAGTACACCTACCTTATTGCTGGTGTAGTACAATTAGCTTAGTTATCACTTGTATGGCGTCAGCCACGTAATAGCCTGCCAAATCGAAAGATCAGGTAGTACAACCTGAGTGGAGACTGACTGCAAAAAAGTGAGGGTGTGGAGATAAATGGTGCACCACACTCATTGCAAGGATACTCAACTTACCACAATTTGGATTTGTGTGGCATCAGACAGGCAATGCCATTGTCTTTACCAGGTACTACAACCTCAGTAGAGAGCTACAGCAAAACTGAGCCTATGGACATCCGTGATACACCTCTGTCATTGTATATACACTCATGTTAGCACATTTAGAAGTTGCTTGGCCTCAGCCAAACAATTCCAGTCCCTGATAGACAGACCAGTTACTGCATTCTTAGTATACAAACACAGTGAAAGTAAGTCCATGGACATCAACAGTACACCTACATCACTGAAACTGTATATCTGTTAGTGCCATTAGGAGTTGCACAGCCTTGTACAGGCAATAGCTCCCCCCGTACCTCCAGATCAGGTTGTGTACCTTGAGTGGACAGATGCAGTAAACTTACTACTATGCAAATCACATACTTAAATGCAACAGTTCTTGTATCTTGATGATGGATGTGTCTTTTACTACATTTACGCAATTGTTTTTATTTCTATTTACTCATAAGTGTACAGACCTTTGTACAGCTGCAATCACAGAGTTGCATTGTTGATGCCCAGTCAGGGTGCAATGCCAGGTGTGGTGGGGTGTGGGGCATTGCTAGGTGAGGCCATGCAACTCCTAAGTGTGGTACGTTGTGTGCACCTGCAATCAGGGGTGTGTACGTTTGGTGTACATGACTTCAGTTTTGCTGTGGATCTCCACTGAGCATGCAGTACCTGGTCAGGTGGGTGGGGATGTCTTGTAGTACATTTAGACAGTTGTTTTTTTTTATTTCTGTGTCCTGCTGCTGGTTGTCTGTGATTGGTCGCATTGCCTTGGTCCTCCTTCCTACTTGCATATGTGTGTGTGTGTGTGTGTGTGTGTGTGGTGCTGGGGGAGTGAATGCGGAGTTAGGGTTTTCAACCCCAACACCAATTTCCTCACTTTTGTCGCTGTGGAACAACCCTAACTGATGCATTAAATGGAGTTTTTTTGCCATATATATATATATATATATATATATGTATAGTGCTCGACCATACACCGTAGAGTGGGTTATCTATCTTGTAAAATGGCAAAATTGTTTTATAGGGGGATAAAAGTGCAGGTGTGCAGTCATGCTCTAATATATGCATGGTCATGTGATGGAATCCAACAAATCAGCAGACATAATTTTTCCTACTCATTATATAAATATATTATATATTATGGTAGCACGGTAGTGCTACCATAGTTAGGGCTGAGGAGTCATTTACATGTTAAACCTAATATTTTGCACCTTAATAACTTTGCAACTGTTCAATGGATTTGTCTGAAATTTGGAATACACGATCAAGAGCCATACATCTTGGGATCTGCCAACTTTCGTACAGTTTGGATATACGGCTGCAGAGTTATTAAGCTGTGATCTGTGTGTGCATTTACACTTTTTTGGAATTTCTTGCTCGACTCTACAGATCGCACAGTT
This sequence comes from Neoceratodus forsteri, assembly GCA_016271365.2. NCBI lineage: Eukaryota > Metazoa > Chordata > Ceratodontiformes > Ceratodontidae > Neoceratodus > Neoceratodus forsteri. Next base: position 3,159,528 of record CM028130.1, read on the forward strand.
TGTGCGACTGGTCTGAAATTTTCAGTGAATGTGCGTCCATGGACCTCGATGTGCCTTTTGAAGATTTCGTGAAAAAATATTAAATGGTTCAAAAGTTATTCAAAAAACAAGTTCCCATTATAAGTCAATGGGAAAAGTTAACAAAAAGTTCGACAGTGTCACAAATGCAGTTTTTACTTTCGCAAATGGCCCTTTTACTATCGCAAATCCGCCATTTTGTTTTCAGTTGGTGATCAGAAAAATGCTTGGCATTTAAATTTGGGACCCTTTAGCAACCTAATTCTTTTTGTATTCACCTAGTCGGACCCTGAGGATGCTAGGCATGTCTTTACTTTGGGGAAAAACACCCCAGAAATATGTTCTTCAAATTTCTGGAAAAAGTACCTTCGCAAAGTCGTGTCACACGCATGACACTGTCGAATGAATTTGCGAAAACTTTATCAAAGTTCGACAGTACTTTTCCAGGCTGTAGGAAAATGATAGCAATTCTTTGTCACCCTGCTGCAAAAAGGTTTGGTGTTTTGGGCTGAAATTTGGAGGAACACAGCCAACTTGTCACAGATGTGCCTTTCAGTGTTTCGGTGAAAAAATATTACAGGGCGGCAAAGTTACGGCACTGCAAAGTTGACGCTTTTACCCATAGGATAACATTACGGCATCCACCACATTACAGGAATCCTTTGCCACCCTGCTGCAAAATAATGGTTTGATCTTTTGGGATGAAATTTGGAGGGAAGAAATCCAACATCCCACAGATGTGCCTTCTCATGGTTTGGTGAAAAGATATTACAGGGAGGCAAAGTTATGGCACTCCGAACTCCTCGTTTTTCCCATAGGATAACATTATGGCATTTGCTGAGCCTTTCAGGGCCCGTATCTCGGAAACGGTGCAAGATACGGACTTTTCGTTGCACTTTTTGGGGTGCACATTGGGGTTGTCGATCTAACTCTCACCCCATTCCCTATACCTCTGCTTCTTCACACATCTGATGGGGTGAGAGTTAGGGCCGGCAACCCCAATGCGCACCCCAATGCCGGTTGGGGGTGTGGGCGGGGGGTACAAGGGGGGCTTTCAACCCTAACACCATGGAACTACCCTAACTAATGCATTAAATGGAGTTTTTTTGCCTCTAATATATATATATATATATTATGGTAGCACAGTAGTGCTACCATAGTTAGGGTTGAGGAGCCATTTACATGTTAAACCCAACATTTTGCACCTTAATAACTTTGCAACTGTTTGTCGGATTTGCCTGAAATTTGGAATACACAATCAAGACCCATATGCCTTGGGATCTGCCAAGTTTCGTACTGGTTGGAAACACAGCTGTGGAGTTAATAAGCATGATCTGCCCGTGCGTTTACACTTTTTTCTGGAATTCTACGGTCGCGCCTACAGGGCACATGTCTTGCGCGACTGTCCCAAAATATTCAGGGAACGTGTGGCTGGAGTCCCCGATGTGCCTTTTGAAGATTTCATGAAAAAATATTAAACGGTTCAAAAGTTATTCAAAAATCAATTTCCCATTATAAGTCAATGGGAAAAGTTAACAAAAAGTTCGACAGTGTCGCAAATGCATTTTTACTGTCGCAAATGGCCCTCTTACTTTCACAAATCCACCATCTTGTTTTCAGTTAGTGATCAGAAAAATGTTTGCCATTTAAATGTGGGACCCTTTAGCAACCTAATTCTTTTTGTAGTCACCTAGTCGGGCCCTGAGGATGCTAGCCATGTCTTTATTTTGGGTTAAAACACCCCAGAAATATGTTTTTTCAGATTTCTGGAAAAAGTAATTTCACAAAGTAGTGTAGAACTCATGAAAGTGTCACAAATTTTTGTGAAAGCTTTTGCAAATTGTGACAGTACTTTTATAGGCTGTGGGAAAATGACTGCAATGCTTTGGCACCCTGCTACAAAAGAAAAGTTTGGAGTTTTGGGCTGAAATTTGGAGGGAACGCAGCCAACATCTCAAAGATGTGCCTTTCAGTCTTCTGTTGAAAAAATATTACATGGCGGCAAAGTTACGGTACTCCAAAGTTGATGCTTTTTCCCATAGGATAACATTACGGCGTACGACGCATTGAAGCAATCGATTGGTACCCTGCTTTAAAATAACCGTTTGGTCTTTTGGGCTGAAATTTGCAGAGAACACAGCCAACACCCCACAGATGTGCCGTTCAGTGGTTTGGTGAAAAAATATTACAGGGAGGCAAAGTTATGGCAGTCAAACTTCTGTTTGTTTCCCATAGGATGACATTACGGCGTTCGCAGTGCCTTTCAGGGCCCGTATCTCGAAAACAGTGCGAAATACAGACTTTTTGTCAAAAAAAATCAAAACTAGCCAGGAAAGTGATAATACATATGACTTTTAAATTTTTTTTCTATGTCATACGGTTACTGAGATATAAGCAATTTACTATTCCAAGTCCTCATTTTTGTGTTCCGAGAGTCATTATTTTGCATACATTCTTTCTACTCACTGTCTTTCTCTATACAGCTTTTGGGGAAAACCAGCCTGAAGCTTACATTACTGTTACCATTACCATTTCTGCTGGGTTCCGTACCGTTTCACTTACCATTCACGTTTACGCCACCATGTGCATTACCCTTTGCTTTTTCATTTGCAGTTGCTTTTGCATTGTTTTTAACATTTCTGTCTACAGTACTGTTTCTCTTTCTGTTTCGCTTTGCGTCACCACACGCATTACGATTTGCATTTGCGGGCACAATGTTACTATGTGACAAGACATGGGCCCCGTGCTCCCGCAGCTGCATTACATTCATTATTTCTCATTATCATTCTCAAAAAGAAGGAAAATTAGAGGCAAAAAACTCCATTTAATGCATCAGTTAGGGTTGTTCCACAGTTAAAAAAGTGAGGAAATTTGATGTTAGGGTTGAAACTCCCTTTGCACCCCTCCAGCCCACCCCCCCAACTGGAATCGAGGTGTGCATTGGGGTCATCAGTTCTAACTGTCACCCATTCTCCTATTCCTCAGCTTCTTTCCACATGTGATGGGGTGACATTTAGGGCCGATGACCCCAATGCACCCCGATTCCAGTTGGAGGGTGGGCTGGAGGGGTGCAAGGGGTTTCAACCCTAACATCAAATTTCCTTACTTTTGTTACTGTGGAACAACCCTAACTGATGCATTAAACAGAGTTTTTTGCCTCTAATATATATATATAATTTATATATATATATATATATATATATATACCTATTGTTATGAATACATTCTTTGTTTTCACTGTGTTTTCCAATGAATTTTAAGGGGAAAAGAAGGGTGTGCCCTTTCATTACTGTCTCAGTTAGCATTTCTAGTTGGGTTTCCATTACCGTTGTGGCACCATTACCATCTACGTCGCTGTGTGCGTTATGGTTTGCTTTTTCACCTGCGTTTGTGTTTCCGTGTCATTAGGTGTTATTGTTGCTGTTACCATTACCAGTTTCATTTGCATTTGTGGTACCATCCACACATTCACAGTTTGCATTTTCATATGCGCTGGCATTTCTGTTTTGTTTCTGTTTCCTTAGGCATTATTTTTCCTGTTTCTGTTACCATTTGCATTTACAATTGTGGTACCATGGCCGTGCACATAACGGTTTGCATTTCTGTACTCGCTTGCATTTGCATTTCTCGTTCCTTTGGCATTATTGTTGCTGTTACCGCTACCATTTGCGTTAACAATTGCGGTTCCGTTACCATCCACGTTACGGTTTGCATTTCTGTATGCACCTCCATTCCCATTTCTGTTTCTGTTTCTTTTGCCATTATTCTTCATGGTAACTTTACCACCTGTGTTTACTACTGCGGTACTGTGGCTGTGCGCGTTTCGGTTTGCGTTTACGTCTGTGCTGGTGTTCGCATTTCCGTTTCTGTTCCCTTTTGCGTTCTTTTTGTTGTGACACTTAACATTTCTATTTAAAATACCACTGCCATCACTGTTCGTGTTACCAGTTGTGTTTTCGTACGCTCTTCAATGTCCGTTTGCATCACTGTTCACTTTGGCACCATGTTGCTACGTTTTTATTAACGTTTCCTTTACCATTACGTTTCTGTTACCATGTGTGCCACTGTTGGCACTTCTGTTTGTGTTGCTGTTCCTGTTACTATGTCACAAGACATCACATGGCGGGAGTGTGGGGCCCAAAGGGTCCCGTGCTCCTTCTGCCGCATTACATTCACATGGGTAAACAAGCTGAGGTATAGAAGAATGGGGTGACAGTTAGGACCGATGACTCCAATGCACACCCCATTGGCAGCTAGGGTAGCGGGCTGGGGTTGCAAGGGGTGCTTTCAACCCTAACACCAAATTTCCTCACTTTTGTCACTGTGGAATAACCCTAACTGATGCATTAACTGAGTTTTAGCTTTATGTATATATATATATATATATATATATATATATATATATATATATATATATAAAATAATGGATAGCCAAGTATGTATTACTGGTGAGTAACAGCATCGAGAGGTTCTGTACACTCAGTTACCTCGAGTGAAGCTCGAAGGTCTCTGAGTGTCCAGAACCTCGAGATCTAACTCTCAGTAATACATCTAGCTATCCATTTTTTACAATATATGGATCCAAGTTGGATCATTTGTTTGGGTTTTTGGTCATTTTGTGGATGTTGTGGGTGGTTGGCCACTGTACTGAAGGAGTCTCTCGTGCTGGCTGACTGCCACAGTGTGTCAGAAACAGAGTGCTCCCCGTCCCCTCACTATGGCTCCCCTGTCCATTCTGTTAGCTGTCAAAAACATTTGTTTGTGTTTTCTGCTTGAATCCTACCTTTCTTCTGTTCTCCCGATGTAGGATCAACCAGGCACTTTTATTTTGAACCGAAGTGCTGTGGAGTAGAAACTCTCTCAGTTGAGCGAGACTGGCCGCCATGTTTTTAAAACTGTTTTTGACCACATTAAGAGGAAAACCAGCCAATTGAAAGGCATGCTTGGGAGACATAGGCAGATAGACTTGCGCTTGCGCTATTGAGCTTCTGTGATAATACCATCGTTCAGACCCCGAACGATACTATTACTGGGTCTGAACGATGGTATTATCACTCTCGAAGTGTGGTATTAACACTTCGGGACTGATACTATTGCTGAAAATTTTTTGTATACTTTAATATAGTATTAAATTGAGAATCCATATATTAAAAAAAAATATATATATATATATATATATATATATATAGTGGCAGGATAGTGCTACCATAGTTAGGGTTCAGTAGCACTTTTAAGGTTAAAGGGTCAAATTTGCACCTAATAACTTTGCCACTGTTCAACGGGCTTGGCAGAAATTTGGTGTGCATGATTGGGCATCATAGATCTTGGTATCTGCCAAGTTTCGTACCAGTCGGATATACAACTGTGGAGTTATTAAGTGGCAACGAAATGTGCAATTATGCTTTTTTGTGAATTCTTTGCTCTTGCCTACAGGTTGCACTGTTTGCGCAACCAGTCCAAAGACTTCAGGAAATGTGCAGCCAGGGTCTCCGATGTGCCTTTTGAAGATTTTGTGAAAGAATATTGAACAGTTCAAAAGTTATTCAAAAACAAGTTCCCATTATAAGTCAACGGGAAAAGTTAACAAAAAGTTTGACACTTTCGCAAATGCACTTTTTAGTGTCACAAATGACCCTAGTAGTGTCGCAAATCTGCCATTTATTTTTCAGTTGGTGATCATAAAAATGCTTGCCATTTAGATTTGGGACCCTCTAGGGACACAATTCTTTCTGTGTTCACCTAGTCAGACCCTGAGGATGCTATCCATGTCTTTATTTTGGGGTTAAACACCACAGAAATATGTTTTTCAAGTTTCTGGAAAAAGTAGAGTTGCAAAGTAGTGTCGCACTTGCGATACTTTTGCAAAATTTTGTGACTCTGGCCAAAATAATATGAATTCTTTGCCACACTGCTGCAAGAGAACGGTTTTGTCTTTTAGGCTAAAATTTGGAGGGATTGCAGCCAACATATCACAGATGTGCCTTTTTGTGGTTTGGTGGAAAAATATTGCACGGATACCCAGTTATGGTACTCTGAATTTGATGTTTTTTCCCTATAGACTAACATGGTGGCATCCGCTGTGCCTTTCGGGGCTCATATCTCGAAAACGGTGTGAGATATGCAGTTTTCGTTGTGACGATGCGTAGATCTATAGGCTACACATTCAGCAAAAATGTAGCCATGGAAATCATGAATCATGTGAATTTTATTTTTCTACGTCATACGGTTACTGAGATGTAAGCACTTTAGTATTCCAACAGCTCATTTTCTGCTCTGACGACCATTATTATGCATACATTCTTTGTACACACTGTGTTTCTCTAGGCAGCTCTTGGGCAAAACCAGGGTGTACACTTCTGTTACTGTTACAGTTACTGCTAGCACTTGTGTTTCCAAACATGTTTGCCTTACGGTTCTCATGTACGCCACCGTGTGCATTACACTTTGCGTTCTTGTTTGTATACTCACTTGCATTCGCGTTTTTATTTCTGTTTAGTTAGCTGTTATTTCTGCTGTCAACCTTACCATTTGCGCTTCCAATTGGTGTACTGTGACTACATATGTCACAGTTTGCATTTTCATACGCGCTTGCGTTTCTTTTTGTGTTTCTGTTTCCTTTGGCATTATTGTTGCTGTTACCATTACCATTTACATTTAGAATTGTAGTCACATGACCATGCGTGTTACGGTTTGCATTTCTGTACGTGCTTGCATTCTCATTTCAGTTTTCTTTGCCATTATTGTTCATGTTAATGTTACCAGTTGCGTATACAATTGCGGTTTGGTGCCTGTGAGCGTTACCCTTTGCATTTCTGTCTACGCTTGCGTTCGCATTTCAGTTTCTGTTTCCTTTGGTATTATTGTTGCTGTTACTGTTAACATGTGCATTTACAATTGTGGTACTGTGCCCGTGCACATAATGGTTTGTGTTCACGAGTGCGCTTGCATTTGCCTTCTGTTTCGCTTCCCTTTGCCGTTCTTTTTGCTGTAACACTTAACATTTGCATTTAAAATACTGGTGCCATCACTGTGCATGTAACCAGTTGCATTTTCATATGCGCTTGCGTGTCTCTTTGTGTTGCTGCTACCGGTATCACTTTGCGCTTGCGTTTTTAGTAACGTTTCCTTTACCATTTACATTTGCGTTACCATGTGCGTAACTGTTTCCACTTGCATTTTCATTGATGTTCCTGTTACTGTTACAACACATCATGTGGCGGGAACGTGGGGCCCAATGGGCCCCATGCTCCCACCACTGCATTACATTCATTATTTATTGTCCTCATTATCAAAAAGAAGGGAAATTAGAGGCAAAAAAAACTCCATTTAATGCATCAGTTAGGGTTGTTACACAGTGATAAAAGTGAGGAAATTCTGAGTTAGGGTTGAAAGCCTCCCTTGGCCTCCCCCAGCCCAACCCCCAAAATTCCTTCGGGGTGCTCATTGGGGTGGTCATTCCTAACTCTTGTCCTCATTATCAAAAAGAAGGGAAATTAGAGGCAAAAAAACTCCATTTAATGCATCAGTTAGGGTTGTTACACAGTGATAAAAGTGAGGAAATTCTGAGTTAGGGTTGAAAGCCTCCCTTGGCCTCCCCCAGCCCAACCCCCAAAATTCCTTCGGGGTGCTCATTGGGGTGGTCATTCCTAACTCTCACTCCATTCTCCTATACCACTGCTTCTTTACACATGTGATGGGGTGAGAGTTAGGGCCAATGACCCCAATGCACCCCTGAGGGCTGGGCTAGAGAAGGGGCTTAACCCTAACACAGAATTTCTTCACTTTGCTGCTGTAACAACCCCAACTTCGATGCATTAAATGGAGTTTTTGCCTCTAATATAAATATATATATATATATATATATATATATATATATATATATATACATACATATATTACAGTGGCATGGTAGTGCCACTATAGTTAAGGTTGAGTACCCCATTTAAGGTTAAAGTGTGAAATTTATCAGGTTAATAACTTTGTCACCATATGCTGGATGTGTCTAGAATTTGGCAGGCATGGAGCAGTGCCACAGATCTCTGTATCTGCCAAGTTCTGTATTGGTCAGATATACAGTTGCAGAGTTATAAAGCACAATGCCATGTCACATTTACACCTTTTTGCGCATTCTTTGCTTGTGCCTACAGGTCACATGGTTTGCACAACTGGTCCAAAACCTTCTGGGAACATGCAGCCAGGGTCTCTGATGTGCCTTTCAAATATTTTGTGAAAAAATATTAAACGGTTCAAAAGTTATTCAAAAACAAGTTTCCCATTATAGTCAATGGGAAAAGTTAACAAAAAGTTTGACAGTGTCGTAAATGCAGTTTTTAGTGTTGCAAATGACCCCTGTAGTGTCATGAGTCAGCCATTTATTTTCAGTTACTAGTCACAGAAATGCTTGGCATTTAACTTTGGGACCATCTAGTAGAGATGCGGTGAATTTAAAATCCACCTGTGAAGTGAACTCAAAGTGGCCACTTCACATTGGCACTTCACTATGCAGAGTGCCCCATAGGAAAGGCTCACTTTGCTTTGTTATTATTATTTTGCATTGTCATTCTGCTTTAAATGTGAAGTATGGTGGAGAGACAACAATATTGGCAGCACCCCACCCACACAGTCACCAGAATGAATGTGCATCCCCAAAGTGCTACTGTCTTGTGTTCAGAAAATTCCCGAGTGCTGATGAAGTGAAATGAGAGCGTAACAAGAAATGCAGTCTGCCAGAATTAATGGTGCACTGCAAATGCACAGATAGATTAAGACTGCACTGAACACTCAAGGAATGCATATGAAAAGGCACAACAACATCTAACTAGTGCACACAAGTCACAAATCCAAATCTGGAAAGGAGTACATTTTTGCCAGTTAGGGGATTAGTGCACGCAGTAACAATCCACTACCAGTAAAGATACCACAAAGCAGTATAAAAAATTATGGTGGATAGCAGGTTCACACTGCTGCAATTATGCTATGGCACAATAAAAGGTGTCTGATTTAATGGCACTCATTGCACATACACTCACACACACACTACAAGTAATGCATACCAAATTGAAAACCTTTAGTAATATAACAAAATGTTTTAAAAATACAAATTATACACTGCTGCACCACAACAATCAGCAAAAAAATATCAAGAATTACTGAAAATATTACTGTGTGTACATTTTTTTTTTAAGTCTTTGGTAGCCGGGTAAGGCCCACTAGGCACAAGTGCCTGTTTTCAGGGGCAACCTTGGAGCACTGGGCGGTTAAGTAACTTGCTCAGAGCCTCACAGTATGCAGGTGGAGGTTGTGAGAATCAAACTCAGGTCTGGTCTGCTGGATGTATCAAGCTCATTCACACCTCATTCTTCTAACCTCTAGGCTATACTGCCAGCTCCTCTAACCTCTAGGCTATACTGCCATTAACACAGTTATACAAGAAAAAATATAACCAAAACAGAAAGACTGCTTTTTTCTCCCAGTTAATGTACCTACACCACAAATATGCCTCTCCCCAAAGCACATTTCACAGTACGCAGACTGACTATTCTAAATTAACATTCAAAATCCACACACAACAATAATCACTCGATGATATGAGCACAGAAGGGTTTCCTTCAATCGATGTAGTAAATTTTGAGCAAACAAAATGACTCAAAATGGCATTCTAAACAGCTTTTAAAGGTTTTGAATTGTAGAGCTCTGAGAGCAAACTGTCTCCAGCTACTACTGCACACACACTACCCAAGCCAGAACTGAGGATGTGCACAACAATCTAGAGCCCATGTGACCTGCAATCCCATGAATCACTGCAGAATTTCATTTGGAGCTCAATTACAAGGCGAAGTGAGGAAAATTACATTGATTTCAATGTACTTCACCTTAAAATTGGTGGGAGAAGTGGTTTGGGGAAGGCGGAATAACTCAAAGTCATTAGTTTCAATGGACTTCATGTTCATCATTATGAAGTGAAGTACTCCACTTCACATTGTGGAGTACTCTGCGGATTTTGCGTTACTCCGTGAATCACTTGTGGAGTGAATTGTAGCCAATTCACCCATCACTAGGGATGTAAGTTTGTCATGGCAGTCATACACGTCATTGATTCCATGATGTTTGATCTTTATTCAGGACTTCCATGACTTTCACTAGTGTTATCAGAATGTAGCAATGATGATAGTGCCACAACATTTACTACTGTTTACTGATGATTTCATGAATAAACAATGAGTCATTGAAACCTCATCCATGACAAACTTACATCCCTACCCATCACTACTTATAGTACTGTAACTCACATGCTGTACAGGAAGGAACACGAATGCCTATGGCTGTACTTCACTGATGAGCTGCAGCACAAAACTCCCAGTCTTAAAAACACGTATTAATGAGTACAGTGGTGAAACCTGGAGAGATATTACAAAACAGACTTACAATACATCCAAGTAACTAGAAAAAAATCAATGCTGTGATTCGTGACGTGATCGTGAATCGTGATTTGTGACCGTGATAATGAAGAACGTGATTTGTAACACGAGTGAGTTGTGATGATGGTCCTGACTTAAAAACACATATTAATGAGTACAATGTTCATGCAGAATTATGCACCACACCTGTCCAGTACTCTGAAGGGAAGTCAAAGAAACAACTGTGACTTAAGTTACAGATGGAGATTTTGCCCTAAAGAGATGCAAATGCACAGACAGAGTAAGAGTGTGTTGTGCACTGAAGAGCTGCAGCCACAAAGGCACAACACCTAACCAGTGCACACCATCAGAAATTTAAATCTGGAAGAGAATACCTTTGCCGGTTGGGGTGGGCTGCGGGGGGCAGTGTCCTGCACTGCTGCAGTAACAGTCACTAGCACTAGTACCAGTAAAGATACCACAAAGAAGTACAAAAATCACACAGCTGCAGTGGATAGCAGGTTCACAATGCTGAAATTATCATGTGGCACAATAAAAGGTGTCTGATTTGATGACATGCATCACAAACATACTCACACACACACCAAGTAATGTGTACCAAATTGAAAACTTCAGTAATATAACCACATATTTTAAACAAACTAAAATTATGCACTGACGTAACAGAACAATCAGAAAAAAATGGCAAGAATTATTGAAAATATTACTGTGTGTACATTAACACAGTTATAAGAAAAATATCACCAAAACAGACAGAACTGTCTTTTTCTCCAAATTAGTCTACCTACACCACAGATATGCCCTTCCCCCAAAGCACACTTCTACTGTCTCTCAGTACACAGACTGAATGTTGCACATTAACATTCAAAATCCACAAACAAACAATAAACGCTCGATGATATGAGCACAGGAGGGTTTCCTACAATCGATGAACTAAAGTTTCAGCAAAAAAAAAGACTCAAAAAGGATTTTTTAACAGCTTTTAGAAGGTTTGAATCACAGAGAACTCTCAGAGCAGACTGTCTCCTATAGCTTCCTACACACACTACCGCGAATTGAGGCCATGCAGAAAAATCTAGAGCCCATGTGACCTGAAATCCAATGAATCACTGCAAAATTCTCCTTTGGAGCTTAAAAACAAGGTGAAGTGAGACAAAGTTCATCGTTTTCAATGTACTTCACATTACCCATTATGATGCAAAGTACTCCACTTCGCATTGCGGAGCACTCCGCGAATTCACCTTCACTCCGTGAATCACTTCGAGGAGCGAATTGGGGCCACTTTGCCCATCTCTACCCTCTAGGGACATAATTATTTTTGTGTTCACCTAGTTGAGCCCTGAGGATGCTAGCCATGTCTTTTTTGGGGGGTTAAATGCCCCAGAAATATGTTTTTGAAATTTTTGTGAACTGTAGTGTCGCAAAGTAGTGTCGCACCTGTGACACTTTCGTGATTTTTTTTGCGAAAGTGTTGTGATTTGAGTCACTATGCCCAAGATAACAGGAATTCTTTGCCACTCTGCTGTAAAAGAACATTTTGGTCTTTGTGGCTGAAATTTGGAGGAAAGACAGCCAACATCACACAGATGTGCCTGTTTGTGGTTTGGTGACAAAATATTACAGGGCTGCAAAGTTACAGTACTCTGAAGTTGACGACTTTTCCCATAGACTAACATTACTGCATCCGCCACTCCTTTTGGGGCCCGTATCTCGGAAACACTTCAAGATACAGACTTTTGGTCAGAAAACTGCTTAGCCCACCACTATGGGGCTAAGTGAAAACTAGCCAGGAAAGTCATAAATAATATGACATTTTAATTTTTTTCCTACATCATACGGGTCCTGAGATATAAGCAATTTAGTATTCCAAGTGCTCATTTTCTGCTTTGAGGGCCATTATTATGCATACATTCTTTGTATTCACTGGCCCAGATATTCAAACTGCGCCATTCTGAGGTGCAAGCCCCTGCGCTGCTCAAAATAGTTGCTCAGGGGTGTGGCCGGGGCGATATTCAAAGGAGTTGCGCTATTGAGCAACTCCTTTGAATATCACCCCCCAGCCACAGCCACTGTGCATGGCGCAGTGGAACTTGTGCCACCGCAAGTTGCCAGAGTTGAGCATTAAACTTGCGGTGGCACAAGTACCATTGCGCCATGCGCAAATTTCCGATATTCAAAAGGTGACATGCAAATGGGGCCATAATTCATGCAAGATGCAGGGGGGGCAATTTGCATCTATTTATGGCCCCATTTGCATGCCATTAGCATGTAGGTGCGCCGATCCCCGAGGACTTGCACCTGGCCGCCCTGCCAGGCAGCAGCCATCGGGGACCGACGCACCCTGCAGCCCGATCACGGGCAGTGTGTCTGAATACACTCTTCCCCCCCACACACAGCTCCTGATGCAAGATCACGGGCAGAAAGTAACATGAAACACCCCCCCACACATCTCCCGATGCCTGATCGTGGGCAGAAAGTAACATGAAACACCCCCACATCTCCCGATGCCCGATCACGGGCAGAAAGTAACATGAAACACCCCCACTTCCGATGCCCGATCATGGGCAGAATGTGAAACAAACCCCCAGTGCCTGATTGCGGGCAGAATGTAAAGGCCCCCAACCTGAATATCTCCTGGTGGTCCAGTGGACCGTAATGCCCGATCGCGGGCAGAATGTCATATTACCTGCCCCAAACATCTTCCTGGTGTCTAGTGTCCCCACCCCACCCACCACAAAGCCCCTCCACCCCACTCCCCTGGCAGCCGGCGGGCAGCAGCATCCCACCGCCTGCCGCCTTCATCCGCCGAATCGACTGTTCAGTAGGGATGCCTTATTGGTGCAGAGCCCAATACGGGCGTAGTCGCAACCATACATGACAGTCCAGATTTGTGAATACATCATTCACAAATCTGGACCGTCATGGGCGAGAGGGCTGCACGCCCATTGGCTGTAGCTCTGCACCACTGGGCGCGGCAGCCCTCACCGGACAGTCAGTCGGTGCGGGCGGGTGGCGGGGTGGCAGGCGGGTGGGATGCTGCCACCCCGCCGCCGGGGAGCGGGTGGAGGGGCTTCGTGGTGGGTGGGTGGGGGACACTAGACACCAGGAGATGTTTGGGGGTTGTAACTTTGACATTCTGCCCGTGATCTGGCATTACGGTCCACTGGATCACCAGGGAGATATTTGGGTTGGGGGTTTATACATTCTGCCCACGATCGGCACGGGGGTCTGTTTCATGTTCTGCCCACGATCAGGCATCGGAGATGTGGGGTGTTTATGTTACTTTCTGCCCGCGATCGGGTATCGAGATGTGGGGGTGTTTATGTTACTTTCGCCCGCGACTGGGCATCGTAGATGTGGGGGTGTTTCATGTTACTTTCTGCCCGCGATCGGGCATCGGGAGATGTGGGGTGTTTCATGTTACTTTCGCCCATGATCGGGCATTGGGAGATGTGTTGGGGGTTGTTTTACGCTCTGCCCGTGATCGGGCTGGTGGGGGGCATAGACTGAGTTGAGGGCCAGCCATGGGTGGTAGCTGCTGTGTTGTGCCCTGCAATACAGCAGCTCACCTGTGGGTGGCCCTCAATCTGATCCTTTTTTGGCTCAAAGTTGTGCAGGCGAGGTTGGGGGTTGCGATGCATTAACTCTGCACAACCCGACTGAATATCGGGTTGCGTAGTTTTGCATGGTTCCTCCTCCTGTTGAGCATGCATTCATTTGCATTGTGCTGTTGCTCAACCTGTTGTCAGTGGCGTAACTGCCTCCTGCTGAATATCGCAGAATGGTGCAATAGAACTTAGCATGCGCAACCTTTGCATGGTGCAACCCTTTGAATATCTGGGCCACTGTGTTTCTATGCTGCTGTTGTGAAAAAGGGTGTGCGCTCTGTTACTGTTACAGCTAGCATTTCCATTTGCATTTCGTAACCATTTATGCTACTGCTCCTGGCTATGCCACCATGTGAGTTACCCTTTGCATTTTCGTTTGCACTTACTGTTACCATTTATGCTTCCATTAATGTTTCTGTTTAGCTTCGCTTTGCATCACCGCGTGCATTACCATTTGCATTTATGCACGTGCTTCCGTAGCATTTCTGTTTCCTTGATGTCATCATTGCTGTTACCGATAGCATTTGTATTTCAAATTGCGTACCATGACCATGTGTTACCATTTGCATTTCTGTATGCGCTTGCATTTGCATTTCGCTATGCATTGCTCGCTTTGGCACCATCGTTGCTGTTACTGAAACTGTTTGTATTCCCAGTTGCGTTACCATTACTGTTTGCATCTTTGTCACCATTTGCATTTCTGTTGCCCTTAGCGCTTGCTTTAACGGTCGTGCTTCTGTTGTCAATTGCATTACTGTTTCCTTCTGCAGCACCGCTGTTTTAACCATTTGCATTTCTGTTTGCGCTTGTGTTGCTGTTTGCATTTTTCTTACCGCTTATGCTTTCAGTTGGTGTTACCATTTACATTACTGTTTTCATTAACATTTGTGTTTCTGGTGCTGTTAGCATTTGCTTTACCATTACGCTACCATTTCTGTTCTCAATAATGTTTCCGCTATGCTTCTTCACCATTTGCATTACCATTTATGTTTACGCCACCATGTGTGTTACCATTTGCTTGAGTTTGCATTATCGTTAGCTTATTATGTGACACAAAATCATATGGTGCCCCATGCTCCCATGGCCACATTCCATTCACTATTTATAGTGCTAATTCTCAAAAAGAAGGGAAATTCATGGCAAAAAAACTCTGTTTAATGCATCATTTAGGGTTGTTCCACAGTGACAAAATCAAGGAAATTTGAATTAGGGTTGCCACCCCTTGCACCCCAAGCCCATCCTGTCCACACCAACAGGCATCAGGGTGTGCATTGGGGTTGTCAGTCCTAACTCTCACCCAATTCTCCTATACTGCACCACCTCGCTGTTTACACATAGGATTAGGTGAGAGTTAGGACCGATGACCCCAATGCATGCCCCAATGCTTGTTGGTGGGGATGGGGTGGGCTTGGGGTGCAAAGGGTGGCAACCCTAAAACTGAATTTCCTCACTTTTGTTGCTGTGGAACAACCCTAACTGATACATTAAACTGAGTTTTTTTGCTATGAATAGAGAGAGAGAGAAAGAGAGAGAAAGAGAGAGACAGAGAGACAGAGAGATAGCTAGCTAGCTAGATAGATAGATATATGAAGAGAGAGTAAAGGACCTTAATATGTATACCCTCGAATAAAGGAGGGAGAGGGGGGACATGACAGATCCAGCAAGCCTTGACTAGGCCAGGGACCTCTCAATATCTTGAACCTAAACAGTGGTTCAGAAAGGCTGTTGTCTTCTCTAATAGGAGAAACCAGCTAGAACTCACACGTAACTTGCAACAAAGCTGAGCGGAGACTGAGGACAGAATAGCAAAACATGCCAAAAGAAGAAAAAAATGTTTTTAAGATATGTGGTGGGGGGAACAGGAGAAAGGCTAAGCAGGGGATTGCAAGGTTAAAGGGAGAGGGAGGAACTCAAATTGAAGAGGACAGTAAGAAAGCAGAAGATCTAAGCAAGTACTTTGCTCAATTTTCACAGTGGAAGGTGAGGTCAGGAGGCTTGAGCTCTGGGAGAGGGGGAGGTGGGGCAGTGGGATTAACCCAAGCCTGTTTGATGTCAAGAGGGTTAGGGAGGAATTAGGCAGGCTGCGGGTGGATAAGGCCATAGGCCCCAATGGTCTGCACCCTAAGGTGATCCAGGAGTTGGAGGAAGAGCTGGCTGCCCCATTGACAAGGCTATTCAACCTGTGCCAGAGGACTGGAAGAAAGCAAATGTGGTACCATTTCATGGGGGGGCAGCAGCGATTTGAAAGAAAATTACCAACCGGTCAGCCTCACCTCAGTGGTGGGGAAGGTAATGGAGGCACTCATTAAGGAGAGAGTGATTGAATACCTTGAGGACAATGGACTCCTAGGTGACAGACAGCATGTATTTATGAAAGGGAAGTCATGCCAGACAAACCTAATTGAATTCTCTGACTAGACAACACAGGTAATCGACCAGGGGTGAGGGGCAGTAGATATGGTCTACCTGGCTTCCAGAAGGCATTCAACACTGTCCCCAGCATGAGGATAGTGAACAAGTTAGAAAGCACAGGTGTGGGTGAGAAAATAACCAGGCGGGTAGAAAACTGGTAGGCAGGTAGAAGCCAGAAAGTTGTGGTAAATGGGGCTTACTCATGGACAAGGTGGGTAACAAGCAGGGTACCCCAGGGATCATTACTGGGTCCCCTCCTTTTCAACATCAACATAGAGGACATAGCAGAAGGACTGAGAGGATGGGCAGGCTTTTTTGCAGATGATACAAAGATCTGCAATTAGGTGGACTCAGCAGGCGGGTTGGAGAACATGAGACAGGACTTTAGAAGGATGTGTGGAGACATTGCATTTGAAGTTCAATGTCAAAAAGTGTGCATTGATGCAGCTAGGCACAACAACCCAGGAGTAAGATACATGTTGGGGGAGACATTAGGTGACAGAGCAAGACAGGCAAATTTTATTTTAATGGCGCCCAATCCCAGAGGCTGTGGGCACCTAACAAGATATTACAAAATAAAGCAACTATTTAAATCCATGAATAACAAATGAATAAAAGTCAGAACTCAATTAATAAAATTCAGTGTGATAGTGCTGGTTACTCTGTGAAGGCCAGACTGAAGAGGTGGGCCTTTAGCCTCTGCTTGAAAACACTAATTGAAGGGGCCTCCCTGACTGCAGATGGAAGTGCATTCCACAGGTTCGGCCAAGCTTGATCACCAGATTTCTTGAACTGAACCCTGGGAACGGACAGGAGGCCCCTTGAAGAATAGTGGAGGGCAATCAGAGGTCACAGGTGTCAGGAGCTCTGACAGTTAGTCAGGACCCAGCCCATATAGGGCCTTATAGTTGAGCATGGCCACCTTGTAAAGGACCCTCCACCTCACCAGCAACCAGTGCAGAGCACACAGGACCTGGGTCACATGACAGAACATGGGCAGGCCCATGAGCAACCAGGCTGCCATGCTCTGCACCAGTTGCAGCCTGTGGAGGGTCAGTCCTGTGACCCTGAAGTAAAGAGTGTTACAGTAGTCAAGCCTAGAGGTAACAGAGGCATGTACCAGAGTGGTCAGATCCTCAGGCAGAATGAGGGGAGTTGATCCTGGTGATGTTCCACAAGTGGTAAAAAAAACACTCTTAACCACAGATGACACCTGATCTTCAAAGGTCAGCCTGCTATCCAGGATCACACCTAGATTATGCATCCTTGGGGAAGCAACCAGCGGAGCAGACTCCAGGAAAAGAGCTGTGTTTGTTCCACATTGCAAGCCATCATGCCTGTGACCTGGCTCAATCACTTGCACCTCTGTCATATCCAGGTTTAGTCTCAGCCAACTGAAAGCCATCCAGTCATTGATTTTAGCCAGACAGATGTTAAGCACATCGACAACATCAAATGTTCTGGGTGCAAATGACAAATATAGCTGGGTGTCATCTGCATAGCAGTGAAACACCACACAGTATTGCCAAATGATCTCACCCAGGGGCACCATGTACAGTGCAAACAGCTTCGGTAACAAGATCGAGCCCTGTGGAACTCCACATGACAGGGGCCTTGGGGAGGAGGAGAAATTCCCCATCACTACCCGATAAACCATGTCAGAAAGATAGGACTCAAACCATCTGATGACAACACCAATGAGTCCACAAAACTCACAGAGCCAATCAAAAAACAGGACGTGATCCACTGTGTCAAATGCTGATGAGAGATTGAGGACACAAGAACTGACCTGTTTCCATCTCTAGCCCAGAGCAGATCATTATGCTCTCTAACTAGATCCGTTTCTGTACTGTGTCTAGCCCAAAAACCTGACAGAAATGGCTCATAGATGTTGAAGGACACAAGGCAATCCTTGAGCTGATGTGCTACTAATTTCTCCATAGCCTTGCTCAAAAAAGGCAGGTTGGAGATTGGACAGTAATTCACCAGGACATCTGGGTCAAGGTAAAACGTTTTAAGAAGGGGTCTTACCAGTGCTTCTTTCAAATCTGCTGAGAATACCTCCTCCACCATCGAACACCTGGCAATCCTGGTGAACACCAGGTCAAAAGCCTTGTTGCATCCCATTAAAAATCTCATCGAGGCTGGGTCCAGTTCACAAAATGTGTGCTTCAACTCAGTCACCTCAGAAACCTCCACTGGCCTAAACTCCTCCCAAACAGGCAGAGTTCCTTTGCTACTATTAGTCTGGCCACTGCAAGGCAAAGGCCTCCCTAAAGGAATCCCCTATCAGCTAGACAACACTCTGTCAGAGAAGAACAGAGCAAAATCTTCACATAAGGTGGGTGAAAATGTCTTCTTCAGCTGTTGACAGGCAGGATGGAGAAAGCTCATCCACAGTCTGAAAAAGTTGATACGGTCTGTTCTTCCCTGTTGCAATCTCCCTAGACAGGAATTCTGCCTTCTCATGGGAGATTGCCTCTTGGTAGTCATTGTAGTGAGCACACAGGATCAGTCTGTGAGCCTCCAGTTTGGCTTTGTCAATCAGTTTAAAATGATAAGCACATGCGGCAGGGCTTATATAATTTCTCTGGTTGTCCTGGAGCAACTTCATAGAACCTTCTCAATTGCAATACATTTATAATATAAAAGGACAACTGAGCAAAAGTCATAGGCTTGAGATTCCAGGTCAAGAAGGGAAAGGAAGATGAAGTTACCAAGTATGAGCTATAATCAGACAAATGAGCACTTCCTCTTCTTCAACACTTAAAGGCGAAGTTGACTCAGATGCCAAAAAGCACTTCAATGTCCACAGTCCTAGTTCTCTCAAGACAGAAAGGGCTACAGCCCATTTCCAAAGTCTAGTTCAAACACTGACGGTAGAAATAATCCCCTCAGGCAATACCAAATCCTCAGTAAAAGAAACAATGCATTAGAACAATCAGTCAAGGGGTTGTCTGCAAAAAGATTGAAGAAGCTCTTGTACCTCCTGCAGTGGCTGATCCATAAGGTGTTTCTTCCCTTATGGAGAAATCTTCATTGAGGCATCTCTCTGAAGTGAGCACTTATCCCGATGCTCTTGAGTATCCATCAGCTCCTCCAGAACCATAATTTTCCAGCTCTTTAACTCCAAAATAGCTGTCTCTGGGTCCTTGAAGGTCTTTGCACCATCAAGAATAAAGATTTTCAGTTTAGCACAGTAGGGCATAGTAAATCTAAGATTGTTCCTCTTCACCAATGGAAACAAAGGGACAAAGGCTTTTCTTTGTTTTTGTAGGGTTGACTGAGTAATCTTGAATAAAATATAATTAATGCCTTTATACATAATGATACCCTTTCTCCATGCCCTGTGTAGTACTACCTCCTTATTAGCATAATTATAGAAGTGAATGATGATTGAACGAGGGCAAGCTGTCAGATCACCTGGTTGTGTATCTAATGCCAGGTGTGCCCACTCTGACAGAAGGGGACAAAGCTCCTTAATATTTAGCACAGTAGGCAAAATGACCTGAAGGAAGTTAATCATTGAGCCATTACCTTCTGCACCTTCTGGCAGTCCATAAAGCTGAATGTTGTTCTGTTTGGAATGTTTTTCAGATAGTCATTTTTGTCTTAACGAAGCTGAACATCCTGTGGCAATTTAGCGAAGAGACATTTCAGCCAATCCACCCTCTGCTCAGTCTCTGTTGCATACTGCTTTAAGCCTGAGACCTTGCCTTCGAGACACTGTACCATTACTTTTAAATCTTGAAATTGCATGCGGGTCTCAGTATGAAAGTCTTTAATTTCCTGAAGGATAGTAGCAGATGATGAAAGTAAAGAGGGATCGGGAGAGGACACCATCATTCACTCTCCAAGGAGCCTGAGTTGATGGTGCAGTTGAAGAGTTCGCTGATTCTGAAGGTAGGAAAACCTTTGCATTATGCTTGTTACGTTTCCCCATAAACTCCGATGACATCCCCGAATAAGCAAAGCTAAAATTGAGAACTTTTATAATAGCAAGGAGAGGTTTTAGAGTGGGTGATTAGCAGAGATGATATTTCAGCCCTTCATCTTGATTGCTTCCAGCACTGGAAGTCCAGTTTTTTTTTTTATACAACTTGGGCTGGCATGTGATTGGGTTCGGGGAGGGACCACTAGCCACCAGGGTTGTTTTGGGGCATTACACTGCATGCAATTTACTTGTCCAAATGTTGAGAGGGAGCTTATGTGCATCTGTATACTGCACCAAAAGGGCTACAAAGTAATATTTTCATGAAGAGGAGAAGGTTGAATGTCTTTCCCCTTAATTTATCTGCTTTTTCCACAAAAACAGGCAACACAGAATAAAGTCATTTTATCACAAAGGACAATTATCTGTCTTGCAAGCTTCGATCAAAGATTTCAGGCTAAATCCCATGTGTACTTAAGATATTGAGGTCCACCAAAGAATAAAAAGCTTGCAGCACCAATATACATTTTTTTATTTTATTTTAGTTGACCGGGCAAGTGCACTAGACAAATCCTGCCTATTTTCAGGCACGACCTGGGAAGGGGAATACAGATGAATTTCCAACTGACCTTGAAGCAGATTAAGCTGTTGGTGGTATTTTTAGTGAATGAGGGAAATTTGGCCAGGACACTGGGGAGATTCCCCTCCTCTTTTCAATAAGTGCCATGGGATCTTTAACATCCACCTGAACTACCACCAATCCAGGCAGATGGGAACTCGGTTTAATGTCTCATCCGAAAGACAGCACCTCAGAAGTGCAGCACCCCTCTCATGCTGCACTACAGTGTCAGTACTGGGATATTAACCCAAGTGCTAGATGTGGGAACTGAACCCACAGCCCTCTGATCTCCCGGCCTCAGAAGTGAGTGTGCTACCTACTGAGCCACTGACACTGTCACATGTCCAACATGCATGGTTCACTTCTACCACTTCCACCCATTATGGCTGAACATGGTGTAGAGTTACAAACTGCAGTGATGTTTAAAAGTAGCGTGGCCAACACATGTGATAGGAGATTCTGCAAATCTTGCTAAAATGTTGTCCCCATCCTCTGAATCCAAAGGTAAGCCCAAAGAGTTTAAGTATCTTTGGATTTGATAAAGCCTTGTTATTGAGATCAATTCTAATTAGAACTTGTTAAATACATACATGCATACATTGGTGAATAAAACATAAAAGAATATTGTCAGAAAAAGATCATAGGTGGTATTTTCAAACACTCAGAATTGCTGCCAGCATCAAATATCTGGTGCTACGGCTTGAGGCAATCTAGCAAGATTTTCTATCCCATGCATCAAATTGACACTTACTTGAAAAGCTTTCTTTGGTCTCACCTGCATCATTCCAGGGGACCCATAACACACAGCTTGTGTCTGAACCTTGCTGAAAACTGCTGCAAAGCAGATTGACTGTTGCAGCTTCACCTGAGATTATAAAATTGGTAGCAGTTGCAGCACACGATCGACAACAGCTGTTGCAATCTAAGGCTTTTATACAGGGTGTGATGCAACCCCTGCACCAGCCTTCAAAAATCTGGCCCCATAAGTCCATTAATTCTTCTGTAATACCCCGGAGATATTTGGGGTGAAGTGTGGATGCAGTGCATTTGTCCATTGGTTAGGCAGCACAAGGAAGCTGCACCTCTCTGCAAGCTCACTGTATGGCAAATGCTAGTTTTCATTAAAAAATAACCTGGAAATGGTAGTGCTATGAGGTTGTCTTTTGTATTTATCTGGCTAAAATATTCCTCTGGTTTCTTCCTGAAATGCCTGACTGAGTCTAAACTCCCAAAGAGGAGTAGTGGTGTTAGCAGTCCAGAGTGCAAGGTTCCTGGAATTGGTCTGAATGGTTGATGTTTAAAATAATCACTAACCACAAATTTCTCCCAGAAATGGTAGCTCAAGTCTAAAATCTTCAGAGCGGTGAAGTTTATGGTCCAGTGAGCAATGTTCACGGATTGTTCCGAAGCACGGTGTTTGACATAAGTGCTAACCACAGCATTAGTCTGAAGTCGGGGAATCAATGGAAAATGATTTGTGCTGAAGGGGCAATTCTGAAAGAAGTTTCATGGAGCAGTAATGTGGGTGGGAGCTTAAAAGCCAATAAAAATATATAAGGAAGGGCATCACAGACAAGAAGGAAGGATACACATTGAAACACTGGGAGGAATACTAAAGAAGCAGTAGAATTGATGAAAACTGGGAGCTTGGTGAAACTAGAGATAAAACACTGACTCTGAGCAAAAAGGACTGTCAGAATCGGACTTGGCAATGGACAGAAGAAAATTAACTTCTGTTTGAGATAAATACATGATTCTTTTGTTTTCTCTTACTGACAGACTTGGTTTTGGTTACGCTCATATTGATGGACAAAAGAAAGAGTGAGAGGCCCAAATATGCACTCACTGACCTGAAACTCCCCAGTCCTGATTTAGAAGAGAAAGGTGAGCTAAAAATAAATAACAAAAGTGTGCAAACTTAAGGAAGTTTATCCAACATATGTTGAAGGGAGACCTGCATGACTAGGATATTAGTGCTACCATTCTGCCCCTCTCGTTTCACTCGGGGCAAACGGTCTTTTGTTTCACAGCACCATGCAGCACTCCGCCAACCCCTCATTTACCCACCCCCTTCACTAGACCCAAATCTTACTGGCATCAATCCAAAACATTTATTGTGCCGCTACTCCTCCTGGCAGGGGATATCGAAGCCAACTCTGGACCCACCACTCCCAATGCCTTCGCTCTGCTTCCTCTCCCCAGAGGCCTCAGACTCCTGCACCTCAACATCTGCAGCATCCTAATCAAAATTACCGCTACAACCCATTGTCCTATCACTATGTCCAGATATCCTAATCACAACAGAGACCTGCAAGCCCCATCACGCAGACTCTGAGATATCCATTCCTGGCTACTTGATTATTAGGCAGGACCACCAGGGCAAAAAAGAGGCAGTGGCATTGCCATGTTTATTTCCACCAGGCTACAGTTCACCTTGGTACAAATCCCCACACTTCTCGCAGACATAGACTCTTTACTAATCAAAGTAGCACCCTTACTCCAACCCAGTATATGTTGCCAGCTCCTATTGTGCCCCTAGCACCCCCTGTCTAATGTCCTAGATCATCTGGACACCTTAAAGTCATCAGCCTCACCGTGAGCTCCACATCCACGGCAATTTCAATTTCAACTGGCTCACTAAAGACAATGCCAAGCTGAGAACCAAAATAAATGCTCTAAACCTCACCCAGCTACTTGCTTACCCCACCTGTCTAAACCATAAAATGCAGAACCACTCCTCCTGGACTGGGCATTCACCACCCATCCACACAGGATTATAAGTGCCGGTCTACTCCCTGACTCCCTAAGTGACCACCACATGACCTACATGGTCAGGAAAGTATACATGCCCTCAGCACCCCCCCAAGGACACTGCTCACAAGGTCATATAAGTCACTAGATCTAGCATCTCTACTGCATAACCTAGTTCATGTAGACTGGTCCTTCATCTCAAAGGCACTCTCCATTGACTCTGCACTCAAATCTTTCAAGGCCAAATTCCTTACAGTGTGGGACTCCCATGCTCCCTGAGATATAAAGGGTCAGAAGTGCCCACCTAGCTTGGAGTCTCTGGTGCCATCATTAGTCACTGCCAGTCCAAGGACCAGGCATGGAAAACTCACAAGAAAACTGGCACCAAATCATCCCTCCAATGCTACCGCCCTCCGCAACTCCTGCACTAAACTTATACGCCAGGCCAAAAGAACTACTTTTGATGGCCTTCAACTCAAATCTGAACCACCCAACAAACTTCTGTAAAACAATCAAATCTCTCCCCCAGTCCAGCCACTGACTCTGACCCAACCATCCAGGGTGCTACTGTCACTGACCCTGGTGAGGTTGCTTCTGCATTTAATACCTTCTTCACCAGCTGTGCAGACTTCTTCTAGCTGCTTCCAGCACCAACCAACATCGAGTACCCCCAGATCTGGAACCCTCCTGCCAAACTTTTAGCTTCTCTTTCATCCAGTCTCCCAGCCAAAGTACTACAGTCACTGAGGGCCCTCAACCACAACAAAGGTAGTTGCCCCACAGGCCTGGATGCAAAATGCTATACTTGTGTCCCCGCCATAGCTGCCCTCTGCCAGACCTCTTCAACCTCTCCTTCTCACTAGCCAAAATACCAGCTGACTTGAAGCAGGCAACTGTCATCCCTCCCAAAGGAGGTGACCCTCATTTCTGTAACTATCTCCCCTATCTCTCCTCCCTATCCTGGCCAAATTGTAGGAACATCTTGTCCTTGCCCAACTCACTTCCTATCTAGATGCATCCTCCTTCTTCACCCCTTCCAATCAGGCTTTCACAAATCACACCAAATATCACCTCCCTACTAAGGCTCACCGATGACATACTCACCAGCATGGGTAAAGGGCTCATCACCTCAGCCATTTTTATCGACCTGGCTAAGGTTTCGACACCATCTCCCACTCATTGCTTCTATCCAAGCTAAAAGCTGCTGGACTCTCTGGCTTGACCTCCAGCTAGTTTCATGCATACCTAGTAAGTAGACGCCAGTCAGTAAAAATTGGCACCCACAGCTCTAGTCTCCTGCCAGTCACTGCCAGAGTCCCCCAAGGTTCCGTCCTGGGACCGCTACTCTTCTCCATATTCCTAAATGATCTCCCATCGGTCTGCCAACATTCATCCATCCACATGTATGCAGATGACAGTTCTAGATGCTGCAGGCCCTCCCTGGGAGGTGACCAATGTACTCAACAGGATTTCAATGCAGTCTAGCACTGGTTCCGATCCAACCAGCAGCGCCTAAACTCCAAGAAAACTGTCTCGCTAACCTTCAGCTCACAGGCCAGACTCTCCCGCCTAGCCACTCTCCCATCATTCCAATCCTTGGATGGGACCCCTCTGGAAGTGTGTACCTCTTTCAGATGCCTACGTGTCTGGCTTGACCAGCATCTTGACTTCTCCTTACACATTGACTCCATCCACAAGAAACTGCTCCCTAAACTTGGCATCTTATACCACAACAAGGGTAGTATCTCCACACCGTCCCGTAAGGAAATTGTTCACAAGATGATTCTCCCACTAGTTGATTATGGCAACGTAGTCTATGGTACTGCCCCCTCGTCTCCCTAGCCAACTTGGATACACTCTTGCACTCCTTCTGCCGCTTCATTCTGGACTGTCCAAAACTGACTCACCACTGTGACCTTTACAGCTCCCTAGCCTTGCCTCTCTTCAGGCACTCAGACAGATTCACTGTGCAAGGACCCTGCCAAATTCTGGTCTCAGTCCCTTCCCCTACCTCGCATCTGCCCTCTCAACACAGCCTACACCTACCTACTCCATCAGAAGCATGGACTCCAGGCTCCTCTTTGTCTGTTTCATGAGCACGACTAAAGGCCAAGCTGCCTTCCAATGCCACATGCCCAAACTCTGGAATGCGCTGCCTGCTAGCATTAGACACTCCGCTAACCTCCAGCACCTCAATCTCCTCCTCAGCACCCATTTCACCACCAGCTGTATGTGTTTCTAGTTTGCACTCACCATTGGCCTTATCCCTCTAATCCATGGGAATGAGCGCACTCCGCCAGCCTAGCCACTGAGCCAATCCACCTGTTGCTCTTTGAGCCATTCCACCTGTTGCTCATTATACTAACATACTATTTGCCAGCAGATTAGGCCTTATGGTCTATTGAGTCTGCTCGAATCTTAGATCCTTAGTTGGGTGCCGAGGCCCTCCCATCCCTTGTGCTCCAGAAACCCCTATTATCCATCCCAACCCCCCTGGGACAGGCCATCATCTGATACATCCACTTTCTGTGTCTATCCCACCCTCTCTTGAAGCCCTCCACTGTGGATCTCTGAACCAGCTTGCCAGGCAGTGCATTCCAAGGGTCCACCACCCTGTCAGTGAAAAACCTCCTCCCCCCCACCCTTCCACCTTCCAACTTCAAACCATGCCTCTGGTGATACCTCCTGCTTTAGTCTAAAGATCCCTCCATGTTTACCCTATTTATTCCCTGAGGCACTTGAAGACCTCAATCATGTCCCCCCTGTGTCTCCTCTCCTCCAATGAAAACAGGCAGAGCTCCTCAAGTCTGTCCTCATACGTCAAATCCTCTAGCCCTCATATCATCTTAGTTGCCCTCCTCTGTACCCTCTCCAGGAGCTGTGTGTCCCTCTTCAAGTGTGGTCTCCAGTACTGTACACAGTACTCAAGGTGTGGTCTAACCAGTCCATTGTACATAGAAACATAGAATTTGACGGAAGATAAGGACAGCTTGGCCCACCTAGTCTGCCCATTTTCCTACCTAACAGATAAGCTGCAGATCCTAGTTAACCAACAGCTTACTTCCTCCTACCCCCCACTAGGACTGCCTTATGCCTGTCCCATGCATTCTTGAAGTCCCCCACTGTTCTTGATTCCACGACCTCCTCAGGGAGGCTGTTCCATGCATCCACAACCCTCTCAGTGAAAAAATACTTCCTCACATTACCTCTGAGCCGTCCTCTCTATCTTCAAATTGTGCCCTTGTTCTTGCACATCTCTTTTCTGGAAGATGCTACCTCTGGACTTTGTTAATTCCCTTGAGGTACTTGAAAGTTTCTATCATGTCCCCTCTCTCCCTTCTTTCCTCAAGGGTATACATATTAAGCTCCTTTAGTCTTTCTTCATATGTCTTCTGGTGCAGACCCTGAACCATTTTGGTTGCCCTCCTCTGGACAGTCTCCACTCTGTCTATGTCTTTACAGAGATGGGGTCTCCAGAACTGCACACAATACTCCAGATGGGGTCTCACCAACTGTCTGTACAGAGGGATAACAACTTCCTGTTTTCTACTATTGATGCCTCTTCCTATGCATCCCAGTATCCCCCCAGCCTTCCTTACTGTCTTCTCACATTGCTTGCCCACCTTTAGGTCATCTGATATAATTACCCCAGGTCCTTCTATTTTTACTGGTGTCAGTATCTCTCCCCCCATTGTGTACGCTTCCCCTGGGTTTTTGTTTCCCATGTGCATTACCTTGCACTTCTTTGCATTGAATCTGAGCTGCCATACATTTGACCATTCCTCCAACCTTGCCAAGTCCCTTCTCATCCTTTCCACTCCATCTTGTGTATCAACCTTGTTGCAGATCTTTGTGTCATCTGCAAAGAGACATACTTTTCCTTCCAGTTCCTCTGCAATGTCACTTATAAAGGCATTAAAAAGGACAGGTCCCAGTACTGAACCCTGCGGTACCCCGCTAGTAACCCTCCTTTCTTCACTGTGTACTCCATTTACTACTACCCTCGTCCTGTTGTCTAGCCAATTTTTATCCAGGCTACCACCTTGGGACCCACTCCAAGGCTGGCTATCTTGTGTATTAATCTTTGTGTGGGACTGTATCAAATGCCTTGCTAAAATCTAGGTAGACCATGTCCACAGCCCCTCCCTGGTCTACTACTTTGGTCACCCAGTCAAAGAAATCTATTAGATTTGTCTGACATGACCTTCCCATCGTGAATCCATGCTGCCTTGGGTCCTGTGCCCCACTGGCCTCTAGGTACTCAACAATTCTTTCCTTCAGAAGTGATTCCATCATTTTCCCTACCACTGAGGTCAAACTAACTGGTCTGTTTCCTGCCTCTGTCCTGCTCCCACTTTTGTGAAGAGGAATCACATCTGCCCTCTTCCTGTCCTCGGGTACCACCCCATCATCCCATGATTTGTTAAAGAGAGTAGTCAGTGGTGTCACTAGTTCTACCCTTAGTTCTTTTAGAATTCTTGGGTGAATCCCACCAGGTCCCATTGCTTTGTCCACCTTCAATTTTATTAGTTCTTTCAGAACCCTTTCTTCTGTAAATGGACTGGTATCGACCCCCGTCTTCATAGTGTTTCTCTTGTTTGGTTTAGGTAACTCCCCCCCTCTTCCTTTGTGAATACTGAGCAGAAATGTTCGTTCAGTATCCCTGCTTTTTCACTGTCACCTCTACCCATTCCCTCCCTTTATTAAGCTTCAGTATCCCTTCTTTGGTCTTTCTTCACTCCCTAATGTACCTATAAAGGTCTTATCCCCTTCTTAACAGAATTGCTATCCTTTCCTCGGTTTGGGCCTTTGTATTCTGACTGCCTTCCCAGCCTCTTTCTGCTTTAACTGATAAAGTTCTCTGTCCTGCTCCTTCTGTGTTTCCTTATATTTCCTGAATGCTGTCCTTTTCTCTTTAACCTTCCCTGCCACCTCTTTTGAGGACCATAGCATTTTTTTCCTTCGTTGTGTTTTATTGATTTGCTTTACACAAAGGCTTGTTGCCTCTGTGATGGCTGTTTTGATCACTCCCCATTGTTCCTCCACCCCTCCTTCTTGCCTGTTTGCTAGTGCTTTTCTGAGGCACTCTCATTTTCCCAAAGTCAGCCTCCTAAAGTCCAGTACTCTTGCTTTGTATGCTTGATTGTATGGCTGTGTTTATCGTGAACCTACTGTTTGGTGGTCGCCGTCTCAGATGGCTACCCACTTCTAAATCTGAGATTCTTTCTCCATCCCCATTTGAGAGTACCAGGTCTAAGTTGCTCCCTCCTGAGTGGGTTCCAATACTAGCTGTCTGAGGCATGCCCCCTGTAGGGCATCAAGAAAGACCCTGCTCTTGGATGTGCCTGCAGCAAAGGTGCTCCAGTTAACATCTGGCATATTCAGGTCCCCCATCAACAATATCTCCCCATCAACAATATGTACAGTGGCAGAATCACTTCCTTGCTCCTAGAGGTTATCCCCCTTACGATGCATCTCAACATCCTGTTTGCCTTGCTAGCTGCTCCCCTGCACAGCTCAGAGTTATTCATACATGCATCCACCATGACCCCTAGGTCTTTTTCCCCTAGTGAGGCCTCCAGTGCACCCCCTCCCAGGGTGTACCTGTGTTTAGGGTTTGTCTGACCAAGATGCAACACCTTGCACTTGGTGATATTGAAATTTAGTTTCCATGTGTGAGCCCAGCTTTCCAGGGTGTCCAGGTCCCCTTGCAGGGCCAACCTCCCCTCTTCTCCCTCAACTACTGCTCCCATCTTGGAGTCATCCATGAAGAGACTCATTTCACACCCTATACCCTCTCTGATGTCCAATATGTATGCATTAAACAGGATCGGACCCAGGACCGAGCCCTGCGGTACCCCACTACCAACCTCTCTAAGGTTCGAGAGCTCCCCACAGACCACTACTCTCTGGGTGCATCCAGCTAGCCAGTTTTCAATCCATCTGACCATCAAAGGACCTACTCCTAACCCATCAGTTTCTCCACCAGACCATTGTGGGGGACAGAGTCAAACACCTTGCTGAAGTCCAAAAATAATACATCCACAGGCTTTCCCCTGTCCAGTTCTGATGTTACCCATTCATAGAACTCCACAAGATTGGTTTGACATGATCTACCTGGCACAAACCCATGTTGCCGACTATCCAGACCTCCCACCTCCTCCAAGTACACCCCCAATCGTTCCTTTAGTATACTCTCCATTAATTTTCCCACCACTGAGGTCAAACTGATGGGTCTATAGTTACCTGGTACTTCCCTCAATCCCCCTTTATGGATTGGCACCACATGTGCCTCTCGCCAATCCCTAGGTACCCTCCCTGTCTCAAGTGACCTGTTGAAGAGCTCCGCCAGGGGTGCAGTATGTCCGCCAATTCTCATAGTACTCTCAGATGAATGCCATCCAGCAGAGGAGATTTGTCTTTCTTTAGGGACTTGAGGGCTATCCACACCCTTTTGGTGGAGATAGCAAAATCTGTCCCCTCCACCTTACTGGCCTTTTTATCCTTATCTAGATGTGACACCCCTGGGGTACCTCTCCCTTCCTCTTGCTCCATGTCTGTTGCTCCCCTGATCCCACTCACTGCTGCTTCTATCCCTTTCATGTCTTGCTTTGTAGATATCCCATCCTCCTCCCTAATGAACACAGAGGCAAAGTACTCGTTAAATACCTCTGCCTGGTCCCTCGCCTCTTCCACCCACCCTCCTTCTGATCTCAATCTGCTGAGATGGCCCTTAGTTTTTCTCCACTCCCCAATTTACTGGAAGAACCCCTTTTCCCCTCCATGTACCCCTGTGCCAGCCACTGCTCTTTACTGACTTTGCCCTCACCATACGGGTGACTTTTCTAGATGCAAGATGGTACATTTCCTTATCGCTATCCCTCTTGTTGTTTATATTTTTGTAGGCCACCTTCTTTTCTCTGACTGCTACCTGTACCTGCTGGACCACCAGCATGGTTTATGTGACCTGTCCCTTCATTTCAACTTAGCGCAGATCCTGACTGCCTCATGAAGTTCTTGTTTTATGACCTTTCATCTCCTTTCCACATTTGTCATTGATGTAATCCCCTTCAAGTGATCCTTGAGAATATTTCCCATGCCCACAAAGTCTGCCCCCTGAAGTCCACTTCCAGTGTGCTAGATCTCACCCCCCTCCCCCCATGCTCATTTGAAACCAGACAGTATTGTGGTCGCTCCCAGTCAGGGGGTCCTGTACAACCAGGTCCCTTACCAGATCCCCATCTGCCAGAACCACATCCAGGACATGCCCCTCCCTTGTGGGCTCCATCACATGCTGTGTTAAGAACACATCCTGGAAGCCATCCAGCAGCCTCTGCTCCTTGGCCACCTTAGAGGACATGGTTCCCCAGTTTGTACCTGGCATATTAAGGTCCCCCATCAACACCACTCCTTCCCCTTTTGGTCCACACTGGGCAATGATGTTGTCCAGCAAACCATCCTCTAGAACATCACTCATCCCAGGGTGCCTATATACTACACCCAGCTTGACCTTATCTCCTGCTGGGGATTGAAAGGTGACCCATAAGGCCTCCACATTTCCCTCTGCCTCTTCCACCCTAGCAATTTCTATGTCATCTCTAATGAACATAGCCACTCCACCCCCTCTGCCCTCCTTTCTATCCTTCCTAAGCATAGTGTACCCCTGCACGTTTAGGTCCCAGTCATGGTTTTTGTTGGCTCACGTCTCCGTGACCACCGCCACATCCACCCCGCCGAACAGCATGGCCTGGAACTC
The DNA here is from genome assembly GCA_016271365.2 of Neoceratodus forsteri. Lineage (NCBI taxonomy): Eukaryota > Metazoa > Chordata > Ceratodontiformes > Ceratodontidae > Neoceratodus > Neoceratodus forsteri. The sequence continues at coordinate 3,191,041 of CM028130.1, forward strand.
TGGCAACTTGTTTCCCAAGCTCCTGGCATTTACTAACACCAACACCAACCCCCACCCCTTATCCCTGATCCTCTTTGTTGAACCCCACCCAGATTCCTTATACTTCCATCCTCCCTCTGCTCCTCCTGAAACTTCCACCCCAGTCTGTTTCCCCCCTTGGGCTTGAAGGCTACTCCCCTCATCTGGAGGAGAGGCTTCTGGTCAGCCCTCCTTATCCCTTCCCCTCACAAGTTTAAACCCCACCTTTCTTGAATGTAGTCAGCCATCCCCTGTTTAAGGACTTCCTTCCCTAATGGGGCAAGATGAAGCCTGTCCTTGGCATATAGTCCCTTATCCTCCCAAACCCATTCCAGTTCCTCAACACCTCAACCTACTCTCTTCACCCCACTTCTTGAGCCAGTCATTAACCTCTGTGAGCTTCATTTTTTTCTCCACTGAGGCCTTTGGTACTGGCAATATCTCTGAAAAGGAAATGTTGCATCCATTATCCCGACAGACTCTGGCAAGTTCTTGGAACCTTGCTTGGATTTCCAAAACACTATTTCCCTCTAGATCGTTAGTTCCCAAATGCACCAGGAAATCAGGTTTCCCTCCACAATCCCTAACCATTTCATACACCATGAACTTTGCTCTGAGTCTAATTATTGAAGCTTTCTGTATTACCCCTCACGACTGTATTACTATGCCTCTCTGTATAAATGTACTTTGCCTGTCTTTCACTGTTATTATACTAGCAAAACATAATTACTGTTGGGACTTGTCCCCCAGCACGCATCTGGAATCGAGCGGCTACCTGCTCAGCATGCTTTCCTGGTTAAACTCTTAAATGAATAAATAAATAAATAAATAAATACTGAACTGGCCAAAAGACTTTCTAAACTTTTTCAAATCTCTGATGGCATACAGAAATCAACAATAAAATGTATTCAAGACATTTGTGGCCAGATTAAAAAAGATACATAAGAATTTGGAAGAAGGAAGCTAAGACAATTGGAACTGCCATTTAAGAACTGCTGCAACATATCAGGTTTAAATACAGCCAAAATGGGGCCAAAATCACAAGTGGAGCCCGACAAGAAAAAGAAAAGAAAGGAAGAGCAGCACCAAATTCGAGTAAACTAACACAAAGTGGCAAAGGGCGAAATGTATAATACAAAGGAGGACAACATCTCGACAGAAACCCCATCAGTCTCACCAGATTTACTTCAAAACTCAGATGAAGAAATACCATAGAAGCTAATATGAAACATTGGGCCTTATGCACTAATGTGACGGAGTGGCTACATGCACATATCTGGGGTGCACAACCATTCCACACCCTACATGCCCCCCACACAGGATGCTCTAAGGGGGCATGCAGCACACATGGATCTGATTCCCTGGCCATGTGATGAACAACGTGCCAAGGCAGGGAAGGGGTGGGCTGGCACTACGTGCCATGCACTAAGCCACTTAGTGCTGGCCACAGGGGTGCATGGTATGCCATGAAGAACCCTGTTGTAAACCCCCCGACATGCCCCGTGCACACCCCAGGACCCCCAGGCTACAGGTCAAATAGCTCACCCATCCTCTGGGGCCTTTATATAGGGCCACCTGGTATCTCCCACCCGCCCAGCACACAGCAATGTGCAGCTGCACACTGCCACCTGCTGACACTCCCAAAACCACACAGGGGCACCAGCACATAGATGCAGCCCCCGCCTCCCCCGACAGCTCACCAGCATTCAGATCCCCACCCATCCCACTGCATGGATCACTGACATCAGAGGTCTGACAGCATTGCCCACTCTCACCTGCCACAGCCGCCAACCATCAGACATCCACAGGGCACACTGCCAAGGCATGTCCTGCTGTGCAAGGAATCCAGTGCATGACTTAGTCTGGGCATACAATTGGATGTCAGGCTGGACTCATGACCCCACCCCTGGCTGCACTGTTGAGTCCTGCACACTGGGGGGACTGGGCCACAGACAGGTGGCCTGCAGTCATGAATGTCACCAGTGTGCACCTGTCTGCAGGTGTGCTGCTATGTGGGTGGGGTATGCACGGATTCCACATACCCCCAGCCCATTAGTGCATGGCACCCAATATGAAGAGGTAGAAAATAAAGTAGAAGAAACAGCAGGAGCCACTCAGAGAGAGGCCAACAAGGATACACCACCAGAATGGGCACTACAATTAATAAAAAATGTACCTAGTTACAAGGATCTATAGATAAACTGCAACATCTTCCTGATTATTTACAAAATCTATCAGAAACTATTTCAATCATGGATTTAAAAATGGTGTATACCATCCGTGCATTGTCCCCCAGCAACTCCATCACAGTGACAACAATCCATTCAACATCCACTGTGTCGAACAGGTTGTTGCAGTGATGGATGTGTACAGCAATGCCACTATAAGCTGATCTTCCCCATAATTCACACCCCCGGAGTTGACAATCATTAAGTCTGGGGGAGGTGTGGGAGGCAGAGACCCCTGTCGCTTTGTTCCCAGTCAGTGTTGGGACATAGCATGGTTGGGGATGTGGGTGGCATTTCATCACTGTGGGGGATGTTGGTGACTTTACAGTCACTGTAGCTGGTTGGAATCTAAATATGGAGCAGGGTAGTAAAAGAATAAGTAAATTAGAAGTGAGACACTCAAAATTAAAAGATACTGTGGTTCCAATGGTGCAAGAGGTTAAAAGGCTACAGAAGCAACATGATTCTCTCAAATTGAAAATGAATGCTCAAGAAAACCATGCAAGAAGAAAAAATATTAATATTTTTGGATTGTTACCTGAATGGGAAAAATAACTTCCATTGAAGAATCTGGTTAAGGACATTAGGCACAATTCTACAACAGGCAATCTGCCCAATGCAACTTTTAACAAAAGGGAGTTATGGCAAACTACAGTTTTCCAGGGACCCTGCACCCAATTCTGGTAGAATCAGGGTCCCTGCACCAAAAAGTAAAAGTCTGCCATACTTCCTCAAGTGTGCTAAACTAACGCAAACCCATAGATAGACCTATCTGGGATACCACCCCACCCAGTGCAACACTATCTGGGCCAGGAGGGGTGGATGGCTCACATACAGGGGCAGCATGGGGCAGGGGCAACAAGTAAGGGGTAGGTATGGCAGTGATAGGGAGATGACTGTGCCCCCAATGGTGGTCCTGACACCCATTGGGTGCATTTCTGTACCATGCCACCACAACAACACACATACTGAACTATACAGTACCATACAATATGTAGTGTGTGTTGTGTGCACGCCATAATGCTCCCCAATGGTGCCATAACTACCATCAGGGCATGGCCTACCCTTTATCACTGCCTAACACCCCCTATCACTGGCATGCCCCACCATGTTCTATGGGGGTTTGAAGCACAGTGGGAATGGCGGAAGCAAAGTTACACCACCTATTAGCAGGTGTAACATACGACCATTCCTGTGGCAGTGGCGGGGCTTTCTGAATACCAAAAAGGGGATGTAGCAGCCACTACATGCATACCCCCTTTGTGACATGGTGCAGACACACGTGATTTCTGCATGGTGTGGTGAAGTTCAGACAATGGGGTTGCATATGTCACAAACCACATTGTAGAATCCTATTTGTCATAACTTTTGGTGCCAGGTGCTACTTGTGTCAATTTTCTTGGTAAAGCACCTAACCCCAAATGTAACTCTGTGTAGAATTGGGCCTAATTATGTCTAAAATTTTGGGGTTAGAAACAGATTTACTAATAACAGACAGGTGCACTGCCTCATTTATGGAGAGAGGAAAGCACAGGAGGGCTAGACTAGAGATTGTAAAAATATTAACACCAGAAGGAAAATACTGAATAATGTAAGCTTACTTTACAACAAACAAATTTATGTACAAGGAACAAGCTATATATTTAAAACATGATTTTTCAAAAGCATTACGAGAGTAAAGGAAGCAATTTGGGAGGGTTCAACAAAGATTGTGAAAGAGGAGGTTAAACCATTTGTAATTTTTCCTTCTAGACTGAAAGTGATATAATTAAAATATGTTTTACAACACTGTAACAGAAGTGGTATACAAGACTTAAAGATCAGGAATTTGTTCTACTTTTGAACAGGGATAAGATAAAAAAAGAGGAACAATAATGAGAAGAAAACAGAAGAGTTGAAAATTATAATCATTGACTAAACATTATGTTCAAAGGGAAATGGTTTAAAGGAATGCGGTGGTTTGGGGGCTAGCCATGGTTAAATAATTGTCTCCAAGTGGGAAAGAGGATATTCAGACCAGGATCATAGGCGTGGGAGAGTAAGGAGAGGGGCAATTGGGAGGGTGGGAAGGTAAAGAAAAATAGTATAATAAGGAAAAAGGATGAGATGAGTCAAATTATTTTTATTTTATTTATTTATTAAAGCATGGTGTGCAAAGACAGCATTGTACAGAGCATATTTACAGGGAAAAAATATACAGCATATATACAAGGATTACAAATTAAGGTTAAAAAATATTTGAAGGTGATGGCAGGTGGCAATTTGATTCAAAAGATGGGAATTTTATAGTGCCAACTTACATTGTGAATGGTATTAATTCACCAATTAAAAGAGTAAGAAATCTATCCAGAGTTAAAAGCCATGATCTTGATATGATTATGCTTCAGGAGACCTTTTAAAAGCAAAGAGATAGACAAACAAAAGAAAGATGGTCTGGACAAATGTACCAGTCACAAGTATAAACAAAAATGCAGGGTGGCAGTTTTATTTAGTAAGAATTTAAAGGAAAATAGATTCAGTAATGGACTAGAGGAAAGAATTGTGCTAGTAAGAACAGTAATAGAGGAATGGATATTATTTTGGATCAATACATGCCTCCTTAAAGGCTATTGAAAATGTTTAGCTGAAATAAGCAAACTATTATTCAGTTGGAACTGTGTGAATATTGTATTGGGGATCTGAATTGTATACTAAATAGTTCTTCAGATAAAACATCAACAGGTTCTAAGTCGGATAAATATAAAAAGGCTTTGCGAAGGGTTTTAGAAATACATAATCTGGTGGATTTATGGAGACATATACAAGATAACAAAACAGACTACACATACTGTTCAGCCAGACACAAGATGCATTCAAGGCTAGATGGGTTTTTATGTCTCGAGAGCTTCTAATAAATAGTATGGGTACTACAGCTAACATAGAAGCTCTTCTTATCTCTGACCATAATCCGATTGGTTATAGTACAATATTAGACAGGCAGAATAAAAAGAAGGATACACAGAGGTTCAATAACAATTTATTAATAGACAAACGTTTTATGCATTACATTATAAGGTGCTAGATAATGTCATAACAGATAACTCAGTTACAAAAGACAACGTTTTGGATTATCGGGATGCTCTTAAAGTTACAGTAAGGGGTTATATAATTTCAGAGGCTTCATGGAGAAATAAACAAAGAATTCCTGACAATAAAGAAAGCAGAACAACTAAAAGTATTAGAAGTAGCAATTAAAATTGGTGAAACAGCTAAGGAACAGGATTTAAATGAACTTCAAAAATTAATAAATGTAATGCAAATTGCAGAGGTGAAACACAAGTTGGGCAAAATATAGCCAGAACTGGAAAACAAATAGTGAAGTAGTGGGAAAAATGTCAACAAAATGAATACAGACCCTAGAAAAGGAAAAATCACAAATTACTATAATCAAAAATACAGAAGGGCAAGATGTGACCAAGCAGGAGGTGATTCTAAAAGAATTTTCTGAATGTCACCCTTTAAAGGAAGAAATCAGATATTGTGAATAATATGGATTAAATAAGATAACAGATCAAGAGGCATAACAATCTATAGACGTTAAAGAAATAATACATAGTATGGCAAAAGCTAAATGTCCAGGTGTTGGCTATACGTTGGAATTCTACTTAGTCTTTGAATCTTCCTTGGCACCTTTGTTAGAAAAACTATACAATCAGATGCAAACAATACTTAACACCCCGAATCCTTTTTTTAGGTTTTATGTTTCATTAATACCTAAACAAGGGAAACATAACAATAGAGTATAGAACTATAGACCAGTATCAATTCTTAATGCAGATTACAAAATATACACTAAAATATTAAATACTAGGATACTACCATTATTAAACAAATTATACATAATAATCAGGTGGATTCATCCCCAAAAGAACTATTCAGTCAGGCTTGTACAAGATCCAGTTTATTACAGAATATCTCAAGAACACCAACATACATGCAGTCTTTCTGGCTTTAGAAACATAGAAACATAGAAGTTGATGGCAGATAAGGACTGCAAGGCCCATCCAGTCTGCCCATTTATTTTTCTGCCTTATAAATGTGCCATCGGCCTTTTGCTCTGTCAATGGTCTATCTATTCATACTCATCTGTATTGCTCCCTTATGACTATCCCATGCCTGTTTGAAGCCCTGCACTGTATTCATTTCCTCTACTTCCTGAGGTAGGCCATTCCATGCATCCACCACCCTTTCTGTGGAAAAGAACTTCCTCACATTACCCTTTAATTGGCCTCCCTGTAATCTCATGCTGTGTGCTCTTGTCCTGCTATTTTTCTTATATTGAAACATGTTAGACTCTTTCACCTTGTTAATGCCCTTAAGGTGTTTGAATGTTTCGATCATATCACCTCTCTCCCCCCCCTTTGCTCTAGGGTATACATATTGAGCTCCGTTAATCTGTCCTCATATGTTTTCTGATGCAGTCCCTGCACCATTTTGGTTGCCCTTCTCTGGACTGCCTCAATTTGGTTAATGTCCTTGTGAAGGTGTGGCCTCCAGTAGTGCATGTAGTACTCTAGATGGGTCCTAACCAGTGTCTTGTAAAGAGGGATTATTACCCCCCTCTTCTGACTTGTGATACCCCTATTAATACAGCCCAACATCCCCCTAGCCTTACCTACTGCTTTAGTGGTTTGCTTGGATGATTTCAGGTCATCGGTGATGATGACGCCCAAGTCTCTTTCTTCCCATGTGACTACCAGCAACTCCCCTCCCAGCCTATAGGTGGCTTCAGGGTTTCTCTTCCCTATGTGCATGATCTTGCACTTCTTTGCATTAAACCCTAGTTGCCAATCTTCCAACCATTTTGCTAGTTTATCCAGATCTCTTCTTTAGATGTAACTAAACCATTGGATATGCTGGAATGTAAATATCTATGGGCCACTTAAAATTTTTGATTTTCCAGATAAGTTCATTGAAAATATAAAACAAATTCTAGTAACCATGTGGCACAAATAAAGGCTAATAATATAAACAAATGAACATACAAAATTTGCCAGCAGATAAAGGCCTACAGGTCTATTAAGTCTGCTCGAATGTGCAGCTAGCAGCCCTTATCTCTGCAGCTGCCCCTTCCTTCCCTTCCCTGCATTGACCCCACCTTGTCCTGTCCCATCCTCTTTTAAGCAGTCCACTGTTCTACTGGATACTACTCTGCAGGTAATGCATTCCACCCAGCTACCACCTCTCTGTAAAAAGTGTCTCCTCATCTCCCTCCTGAACCTTCTCCTCCAGTCTCATATCATGTCTCCTGGTGTCCCTCCTTCCTTACTTTGAACAGCCCCTCTGTAAATGTCTTGTTTATTCCTTTCATGTACTTAAAGGTTTAAATTATGTCCCCCCATCCTCCTCTCCTCCAGCGAGTACATGTTCAACTCCCTCAGCCTCCTCTTGTATAAGTCCCCAGCACCTTGATCATCTTTGTTGCCCTGTGCTGCACCCTCCAGTAACTTAATGTCCCTCCTCAGATACGAACACCAGTACTGCATGCAGTACTCCAGGTGTGGTCTAACTAATGACCTATACAGTGGCAGAATCACCTCCTCCCTCCTCGAGGATATACCCCTTGTGATGCAACCCAGCATTTTGTTGACCTTTGCAGCTGCCTTCCTACATTGTGCCGAGTTGTTCATTGACTCTGTAATGAGTACCCCCAGATCCTTCTCCTCCTCTGTCTGGGCTAGCTGCACCCCCCCCAGCAGGTAACTCCTCCTTGTGTTCTTCACCCCAAAATGTAGCACCTTGCACTTTTTGGCATTAAATCCCAGTTGCCAGGTGTCTGACCAGGTTTCAAGCTTTGCTAGATCATCCTGCAACCCCTGCCATCCTCCTAGGTCATCCACCACCACTCCCATCTTAGTATCATCAGCAAACAGACTGATCTTGCTCTTGATGTCCAATGATATGTCTGCAATGAATATCCCAAACAACACTGGTCCCAACACCAAGCCCTGTGGGACACCGCTTGTCACTACCCTTGGGTGTGAGAGCTCTCCACCCACCACCACCCTCTCTTGCCTTCCCTGAAGCCAGTTTCCTACCCATCTCACCAGCTTTGTACCCGCCCCTGTGCCTTCTAACATACTTCCCAGCCTCCCATGCGGCACTGAGTCAAATGCCTTATTGCAGTCCAGATACAAGACATCCACTGCATGGCCTCTGTCCAGTTGCCTACTTATCCAGTCATAGAACTCCATCAGGTTGATTTGGCAGGATCTGCCATGTATGAAGCCATGCTGTCTGCTGTCCTGTAGTCCTTTGGCCTCTAACAGGGCCACCAGCCTTTCCTTCAGGATAGTCTCCATCAGCTTACCCATGATGGATGTGAGGCACACCGGTCTGTAGTTCCCCGGTTCATCCTTGGGGCCACTCTTGTGGAGGGACACCACATGAGCCATCTTCCAGTCCTGAGGTACACACCCTGAGTGTAGGGAGGCTTTAAATAGGTCTGCCAAAGGTCCTGCAAGGACTTCTGCCGGCTCCTTCAGTACCCTGGTGTGGATGCCATCTGGGCCTGGACCCTTGTCCACACTCAGTGCCTTCAAACCCTCCTGAACTCTGCCCCTCCATGATTTCCCCATCTGACACCACATCCCCCTGGTTTCTGCCGTCCTCCCCCCTTGGGTATCACCCTCCTCTTCTCCTTAGTAAATACCAAGCAGAAGTAATCATTTAGCTTCTGCCTTATCGCACCCTGCTTTCACCCAACCCCTCCTTCCTAATCCTTACTATGTGTGCCTTATAGCTCCTTTTCTCCTGATGTACCTAAAAGTCCTTCTCCCCCTTCTTAATGCCTTGTGCCAGCCTGAGCTCTGTAGATGCCTTGGCTCCCCTTACTGCCTGTGTCACCTCCTTTGATTCTGTCAGGTACTCCTCCCTGTCCTCTCCCCTCCCTGTTTTCTTGTACCTCCTAAAGGCAGCTCTTTTCCTCCTTACCTTTTCCATGACCTCTTTGCTCAACCAGCTCAGTTTCTTAGCCCTAGCCTTCTAGCTCTGGGCCTTGCAGCAGGTTTTGATTGCCTCCTCTATCCCAAGCTTTATGAGCTCCCACCTCTGGTTAGTGCACATACTAGGTTGAATTCTGGCTAGGTACCCTTTTTTCCACTTCCCCCATCCTCCCAAAGTCAGCTCTTCTGAAGTCCAGCACTCTTGTGCCAGATTCCACTCCTTCTTTGCCCATATCCAATGTGAGCCATACTGAGTGGTGGTCAATCCCTGACAGCGGTTCCTCCACTGTAAGTTCTCTCACAAACTCCCCATTTGCCAGCACAAGGTAAAGGGTATTCCCAAACCTGGTTGGTTCACTGACCATTTGCTGCAAGAAGCTGTCCTGGAAGGCATCCAGCAGTACCTGCTCCCTTCTATTCCTGGTTGTTGGGGTACTTCAGTCCACTCCTGGCATGTTGAAGTCCCCCACAATCACCACACTACCCTTCTCACAGGTCCTCCTGATCTGTCCCGCTAGTTCCCTGTCTAACTCCTCCATCTGAGAGGCAGCCTGTACACCACTCCTATTCTGAGAACCTATTCTTGGAATCCTGGATTTGCATCCAAAGTGACTCAGAACCCTCCTCCCTTCCTCCCTTACACACTTCAGTCCTTCCTTCACATATAGTGCCACCCAACTCCTTTCCCAGTCACCCAGTCCCTACGAAATAACTGTATCCTGGCACAGACAGGTCCCAGTCATTGTATTGGTGACTATATTTCTGTGATGACTGCAATGTCCACCTCTCCCTCTGCCATGAGCACCTGTAACTCTGCAGTTTTCTCCCAGGTTCCTAGCATTAAGGGTAACCACCTTCCACCATTTCCTCCCCTTCCCATCCTGCCCTCCCTTACTAGCATCACCGATTGTACTTGCCATTTGTCCTTTGTTACTGTTCTGGGAGTAAGCTCATATGGTTTCCCAACCTGTGGTCTCTGCATGTCTTTTGTCCACTTGCCACCCCCACTCCTAGTTTAAATTCCCACTTTCTATGCACTCCTCCATCATCTGTTTCATCACTTTTCCTCCTCACCAAGTGTAGTCTGTCCTGGCATAGAGACCACTGTCCTCCCAGGTCCATCCTCACCCTCCCAACAGCCCATAACTTTAGTATGATACCAGGTTCTTAGCCATCCATAAATTCCTCTATTTTCAGCTTTCTTGTTGTGCTTGCCTTGGGCACTGGAAGTATTCTGAAAAGTTACTGATCTTCCTGCCCCCTCACATAATTGTCCTAGTTCCTCAAACCTCCTGTGGACTATATCCACTGTCTTGTCAGCCATGTCATTTGTCCCAAGATGTATAATTAAATGAGACATGTCCCTACCCCTTCTAGCATATTTCAGAACAGACTGTCCCACCTTTTCTGCTGTCATTCCTGGCATGGCCTCCACCCAAATGTGACTATGCCTCTCCCCCTTGCTACCCCACCTGACTCCTCTTAGTATTGAGTCCTTCAGCACTAAGATTCCACCCCTCTTACTCCCTGCGTGCTTCCATTCATCTCCATCTCTCTTTCACAGCTCCTCTTCTTCCTTCTGCACATTATTTCCCCCTTTTGCCCCTGTTGCCATTTTCCCAGCAGAACTTCCCCCTGCTTCAGTTTGGTCTAGGCATTTATCAATTACTCCTCCAATTGCATCACCTCCCCCCCTTTCTCCCCTCTAGTAGTGCAAAACTATTTTTTGAAGACCCTTCACAAATGCCCGCTTCCTCTCTCTTCTTAGTAACCTGTTCCCTCCTTTCCACTCTCTGACTGTTGCCACTTCTTCTCCTCCCTGTGTCTGCCTTCCATTTGTCATTTGTCTCCTGACCTGGTTTCCCCAGCAATCATTCTTCCTGGCCTGGGCCCCTTTGTCTCCGCTTCCCTTCTTCTGACCCTCTCCTCACCACATTTGGCTCAAATTGCCCTCCCTCATCTCCCCTCCTCCTTCCCTACAGTACTGTGCTAAACCCACCTCTAGTCTGCCTTGCCTGTCTCAGTTCCTCCTGCAGACCCTTGATCTCTTTTCTAAGTTTCTTTATGTTGTTGCACACTAAACATCCCCCATCCTCCAGGCAATTTTTAGAAAGATTGGTGACCCTCAGTTGTTGCAGCCTACCACCCTACCCATTGCTCTCGTTGCCCACCAGCAACCCCCCACCCTTCTAGATGAAGGATACCAAACACTCCCAAGTTTCCCTACCCCATCAGTGCAAAACATTCTTCTCCTTCTTATTTCCTTACCCTTTGTCATACACATCTAGGATAGATTAAGCAACTGCTTTTTATAATCCTATCCTTCCTGTCCACACACAAAAGAGACTTTAAGTAACTACTGCACAACCTTCTTCAAACCCCTACTCCTCCTTTCCACAATGCAAATAGCAATGCAAGAAGTAACAATGAAAGCTCTTGTTTTACAGTTACTCTTCCACTGAAAAATCAGTCACCTCTTCACCACTGTTGTTCCTTTCCTGGATGTCTGCTTCTGCTAAGACAGGTGCATGTCCTTTGCCCTTTTGAGGAAGTGATGTCAGAACCCCTGGCATAAAGGAAATCATGGACCTGGGGTGGGGTGAGGGGCAGGGATGGTGGGACCAGCCCGTGCCTTCCAGAAACAATCAGGTAGCTGAGGCCCCTGGCCAGACCATTTGCACCCTTCCCCCACTATGCACTAAACTTTTCAGCCAGTGAAGCCAACAAAAATCAATCCCAATTCCACTCAAAGCACAAAAAATAGGTTTGCTACCAAAAGAAACAGGTCTCCAATTCAAACAGCCTCATCAACAACACATGAAAATAGGCTTGAAATTAGAATATATAAGTCTCCAATTCAAAGAAACAGCTCCAATAAAATCACACCAAATAGGTTTTAAATCAGAAGAAATAGGCCTCCCCAACACAGCCTCTACACAGTGAAACATTAAACAAACGAGCCCACTTATAGCCACCAAAATAGGTTTCAAAATTTCAACAGCCCCAAAACAATACCCTGCTAGCCCCTTACAATTAAAAAAAGTAATACTTTGTCAGAGCTTATAATGTCCCACAGAGGAGTACAGCAAGGGTGTCCCTTGTCGTCATCCTTGTTTATTATTGGACTGGAATTATTACTGAATGAAATAAGGGCAAACAATATAATAAAGGGGTTAAGCTAGGCAAACCAGAGACCAATCTTAATGCATGTGCAGACTATGGCCTAGATGTTCAGAAATGCACCAAAGGCGGGCGCAAGTCCTGCACAGTACAAATCCGATGCACCATGGCACAACAGGAGCCATATTCAGAGGTTGCGTGGGCCGTACTGCAGCAGTGCAACCCAGCTGAAAATGGCACTGTTGCACTATGGCACAATCACAGTTACACCATGGCACAAACACAGTTGCACCATGGTGCAAAAAGAGATGCCGTAGCGCAACTGTGGGAGCAGAGCAGCACAGCAACAGAGGGGGTCATGGCACAGAGAAGAGACCCAGGGACAGAGCCAAGGAAGCAAAGTGACAGGCCACAGGAGGCCACCACCAGTAGGGCACAGCAGGGTGCACACAGGCACCCAGACACCCCCAGAACAGAACAGTGGCACAGATAGTAGGCAACAGGTGGTGCCAAAGGCCAATGGAGGCCACCAAGGGAGCCTCCCCAGGCTGCAGGCTGTGCCCCCCCACACCCAGACCAGAGCAGGCCACATACAGGACCATGCAGCCAAGCACACACACATGCCACACAATCACACAGGCAGCCCACACAGAAGGCACAAAACATATCAGGAGGCATGCAGCATGGCAGACCACATGGGACAGGCTGCACAATGCCAAGCAAGGGCCCCAACACAGTGTGCGGCCATTACCTGACCAAATACCATGGCCTTGTGCCAGCACCATGCACCTCCTGTCACACATCCTGACAGCAGCCCCATGGGCACCTCAGGTACAGCCACCGACTGAGGGAGGGACACCACCACAGTGGGCACACCACAGCACACAGCAGTGAACTGCAGAAGCACAACATGTGCCTGACAGATGCACACCATGGACAGGCACTGGGCCACTGCAGCATGGCTCCACATGCCACCTGCAAAGCAAACACTGACACAGGCAGGTAAGTCAAAAACATATATTGCAAAAACAAACTATTTACTCAACAAGGGGGTGGAAAGTGTAGGAAAGTGAGGTAAGGAGACAGGGAACAGTGACTGTACAGTGGATGGTGGACTGCAGGGGAGGTACAGCAGAGGAAACAGGGAATGCCCATCTACCAGCGGCCATGGCCTGCCATCCCTTGGGGCCTTTGTCACCTCCTATCCTCCATCAGAAGGTGGTGAACCTGCAGGACAGCCTCCATTGTGGCGACATAATGAGGATCAGCTGCCTGAGCAGCCTGCAGTAGATGGGCCTCTGTCATCTGCACTGACACCTATGGCAAGGGATAGGACAGGTGATCAGTGCAATGTCCCAAGGAACCATGCCCACCTAGAGTGTGCAATGGGCAGCAGGAACACCCCCAGAGGGCCATACTGCTCACCTGCAGGGGGTAGGCCAAGACCTTCCAGCAATGAGGCACACCATCGCAGTGCACAGAGGTGGTACCCACTGCACAACGGCCACCCAACTGCACAATGACAGTCACATGGCATAGTGCACCTGCAGCACCACAGCAATGTCAGTGGCAGCCGGGAACACACCTACCCCACCAACAGCTGGCACACATGTCCAATGGATGTGTCACAGTGGCAAGTACCATGCACAGTATGACACACACAGCTGCCATGGCACATGGCACAGGTGGCCATGCCCACACCCACACCCAGCCACCCCCCATGTAATGTGTGAAGGACCCTGACAGTGCCTACCTGCCCTCCGTGGCCTCACTGGTGCCGGAGCTGCTCCTGCGCTGCCTTCATGGCCTGCTGCAGCCTGCTGTCCTGCCACTGCTTTTGCCACTGCCACCGCTGTCCTCTGGTAATTCTCATTCCCTGGAAATGGAACGTAGACAGGTACACATCAGGAAACATCCACAGCAGCTGCCCACCACCCCCATCGCTGTGCACAGGGTGAGCCCCTGCCTGACACGTCCTGCACAGCTGCATCACAACACAAGCGGTGGCTGGCAATGCCACCCAGCAATGCGCATGATGGAAGTGCAATGCACTGTAGGGCATGCCAGGCAGTCTAGCCAACACCACATTACAGCACCGGGGCACGCATGCAATATAATAATAATAATAGTTTTATTTCACAAAAGCACCTATGGGCCCACTCACCTGGCTGTGGCACAGCCCCATGCCTGACACACGCCTCAAGCCTCCTCAGAAGTTCTGGGTCCCTCTGCACTAGGTCACCATACTTGTGGCAGCACTACTCCCCGTCCTGGCCACCCTGGTCTTTGCTGCAGTGTGGCAGCACTTCCGCCACACCGTGACCCCGGCTGCTGCAGGGGAACCTTGCCAAAGAGTTGGGTGTGAGCTGGACACATGTGACCAGATTGACCAGATTTACCTGTGTCCAGTTCTGCACTCACGGTAACCATCACTGCGCCATGATGCGAAATGAAGGCAAGCACCAGCAGTAGCTGATTGGCGCATGACATGTGCCAGATGCATGATGCAAGTGAACATGCACAGGTCCCCATCATGCAGTCTCAGAGATCTGCAGCATGGGCATGGTTAGGTGGGGTCACCGGGTGAGGGGAGTGACCAAGGGTTCAGTGGTCACAGCAGGGGTCATGGGTCACCCACCTCTGCACAGTGCACACGTGCACGATAGCAGGCCTGGTGCATCATACACTATGCCCCCCATTGTGCAGTCGGTGCACTGTGCATGACTGACACCATGATACTGTTTGGCACATGAGCACTGCAGGCATACGCACCATGCATGCGCGTGCATTGCACCACGACTTGCTCCAGAGCAATCTCATTGCACATGGAACAAAATCGCGATATTCAGATGCCACATGCAAATCAGCTCATAAGCCAATGTGTGGTGCACTGGGGGCATTAGCATGTCATTACCATTGCGCCAAACCTCATTTGCATGCGTTGCGCTATATAAGTGCCACAGAACAGCACAGGCCATGGACTGGTACTGCTTCCTTTCAGGGTAAGTTGTGCATGCCACCACAGCTTACTGTGAGCAGCCAGCACAGCAGGGTGGGATGGAACAAGGTGATGCTGCCACTGACACACTGTGCAGTCCATGTCCACAGGAAGCGACATGTCATAACATGAGGAGGGTGAGGAGCATGGGCCTGCTTGCAAACACAGACCCAATTTCACAAAGGTGGAGACAGTGGCCCTGTTCTATGCCTACCTTGACAGGGAGCCCCTGTTGAGTGCTGCCATGGGCACACCACAGGCTAGGGCTAGGGCCTGGGAGGAGGTGGTGGCATATGTCAACCAGCATGGCAGCCAGCAGCGGTCAGCACAGGAGTGCCAGAAGAAGGTGGGCATGGACAAGAGGCACATCAAGGAGAAGGTGGTGACCATCTGTGTATCCCAGAATGCCACCAGAGGGGGGCCTGCAGATGCACCACTGCCCACGGCACAGGAGGAGTTGGTGGCAGCCAACATGTGCTGCAGCACAGTGGAGGGTGTCCCTGGCTGTGGATTCCAGATGGGTGGCAGCCCATCACTGCATGATAAGTATGTCAGCCACGCATGGCTGGGAGTGAGGAGGGTATGTACATGGCCATGCTGGCATGCATGTCATGTGCATGTGGGTGCACCCATACCCATGCCATGCTGCAGGACACATGCAGTGACAGTGGGGGGACACATGTGGGCAATACATCACTAACATGCCTCTCTTTTTCTTGCAGCACCAGCACGCCTCCATACAGATGATGGGGCACCAGTGGTGGCAGCAACCGTGGATGCTGGACTGACCCAGGAAGACCAGCCTTCCTCCTCCACTGGCATCCGGGGACAAAACAGGCTGCAGCTCACTACCACTGTGCAGGTGGATGTCCTGGACCTGTGGTTAGATGAGGCCCTGTATGTGTTCCTGCAGGAGGCCAGCCTTGGTGTCCTCTGCGAGGAGACACAGATCAGGGCAGGGTCCAACTCTGATGATGACATCACGCTTATCCAGTACTGCAGGCCACCATTGTGGGCAAGATGCCCCTGCTGGCCACTGACACAGGCAGCACGCCCAGTGCACTGCCAGCAGTGGAAATGCTGCCCACCACCACTGCAGGTGCAGTGGTGGCACTGCCCTGGCTGTGCCCTGTGGTGGTGGTGTGGCCGCGCAGGTGCTGGGTGGCATGCAGTGGCCAGATGGGTGACAGCAGGACTGCAGGTGCCACCAGGCAGCCGGACACAGGGTCCACTGCCAGTGCACCTGCCATGCCCAATCTCCCTGCAGACACCACTGGCAGGCCCACTAGAGTGGGTGGCAGCATGGCTGGTCACCACATGGGGGATCGCATGCCTGCCCGGCCTCTGGGACACTGACCCATTGGCTGAGCGCACCTGCTTGCTGAGAGTGTCCATTCAGCAACAGATGCTGCTTGCCACTGGGGTACGTGATTGTGGAAGTGCACCACTTTAGCTGAGCAGGCGGAGGGGCACTGCTAGATCCTGAGCAGGGATGCAGCATGCAGGAGGCCATGACTGCATCCCTGGATTGAATGGCACTGCATCTTGGATGGCTTGCACTGCTGGCTGTCACAGGATGAGTTAAGCGCACAGATGACCCTTCTGCAGTGCAAGCTGTCCACCCCAAGATACTCCATGTTAGGTGACCCCAGTTGTAGTCAACAAGGGCCCTGATGTTAGGTCCCAGGCACACCCGAGGCTGGCCTGTTTGGGTGCCTTGACACCCTCGCATGGACATGGACATGGTCATGGTCCCTCAGTTCCACCCCTGGGGGGCTGTTACACACACCCCCATGGCTGATGCGCAACCTGTGGCTGCTGAACATCCCAGGCATAGCCACTCCCATGGCTGTGGTGGCCATGGTTCTATGCAGTAGATCTGATGTGTGGGCCACCCCACCTCTGGTCTGCAGCTGCTGCCCTCTGCACACATTGGCAGTGTGTGTGTGTGCCTACCACTGGTGAGCACCTGTGTGTTGTACCACATGCTGCCTGTGTGCATGCTTGCCCAGCTGCTGGCCCATGTGGCGTGGGCATGATGATGGCAGTCTTGCACTGGTTGTGATTGTGCACCAGTGCAATGCATCTGATCCACTCCACATACCCATGCCAGTGTGTGTGGGTGCGTGTGTGTATGGGGGGGCTGTGAGAGGTGCTGTGTGTGGTTGTGTGTGGGTGTGTGCCCCTGTCACCCTTACCCCTGCTTCCTGCTTCAGTGCATGCATTCCCATTGCCATGCATGCCCCTGCATGTGTGCTGTACCTGTTTGTGTGGCCTATGCATGTGTATCACACCACCTACCTGTGTGCACCATAGTGCTCCCATGCAATGGTGTCCCAGTGTTATTTTGCCTGCTGCAGCAGCCAGGGATCCCTCCACTCAGGGGGTGGCTGTCCACCTCCCTCCGGCCCATTGCCTCCATCATCCCCACTACTGTCACCCTCATCAGCCTCGACAGCTGTCCCACGGTCAATGGCCATGTTGTGCAGTATGCAGCAGGCCAGGAATAGGCCACAGGCTTTCGAGGGGCTGTACTGTAGGGCACCGTATTACCTGTCTCAGGCAATGGAACCATGCTTTCAGCATGCAAAGACTCACTCAATGATGTTGTGTGTGCTGGCATGTGCCTCGTTTTAGCGTTCCTCTGCTGGGGACAATGGGCACCTGTAGGAGGTGATCAGCCAGGGCCACAGTGGATAGGTGCTGTCCCCTGCATGGATAATAACAGGGTTATCCCTCTTCTATTCTATGCTGTGCCCCTTGTCTGTCCCTGACACCCACATAAGTCTGCACTTTCGCCGGCACAACTCAGTTGCGCCATGCACAACTGCTTTGAATATCGGGGCCAATGTGTTACTCCTATTAGAGGATCTCAAGACAAGTTTACAAGAGTGAAAAACAATAATAAATAGATTTTCTAAGATTGCAGGATATAAAATAAATGAAAAAAAACAGAAGTGATTTTATTTAGTATAGTCCAACCAGGGAACTTACAAAAAAATTATAAAAGCAAATATACAAGAGAAAGGAATGAAATATCTAGACATTAGTGTAAATAACACATTGGAGAGGTTTTATGTCCTGAATCATAAAGAATTATATGAGTGTCTATGGGACATATTTTCAGGCAAAAGTAAAATTTCATTATCCTTATGCAGCAAGATCCAAACAATTAACATGGTGGCATTTCCTTTTCTGTCATATTGGTTGCAAACTGTTCTTACTCGAATACCTCCAATAAGGTTCAAACACATAAACAATTTATTCAAGAAACAGATATGAAATAATAAACCTGCCAGCCTTTAGTGACTAGAGATGCAATGAAGTTTTACTATGCCCTCAAAGTTAAAGTGAAGTGCCCAACTTCGCATCCATGTATCATCCATGTATCATTATGCGTAGTTTCCATTAAAAGGTCGAAATTCACCTTTTAATAGACTTTGTGTTATTAACTTCATATTAACTTTGGGTTACATTTTGAGAAGACAAAGTTTGTAAGAAACAGTACACAGATCACATGTATGACTATCTGCAGGTCACATGATGCAGGCAGGAAGGGCACTGTCACGGCTAGTGAGCATAAAAAGGTACTGAGAGACTGCTTTGTACTGGTCGTACAAGTGCTCTGCCATATAAAGGGTGCAGTTCCATCTCACGACAACTTCAAGCTTGAGGTGGTGCTGAGGGAGGCTGTTTTGGATCTGCAGCTGCTTAAACTGGTCACAGGTCTTTCCAGAACATGCAAAGTGGGCACAGATGTGATGTGCAGCAGTCAGCATTTGCTTGAATTCTGGGAACTGCAGAAACTCCTGTACCACAACATTTAAACAGTGGGCCATGCAGGGAACCCTCACAAAGCCACCTGATACATTTAACAACATATGACCCAATATCACTTGCTATGAAGCCATCTTTTAGGGACAGGGGGTGCAGACACTCATCAGTTTCTGCCAGTATTAAGTCTAGCATGTTTGTGCCTGTATGTGACCCTGCTACACTATGCATTGTAAGCATGGCATGCTGTCTAATGCCATGAAGGTTGCTACCACCACAGTCTGAATTATTACAGTGCTTTCCCATTCCACCATCAAAGACAACCCCAGGTAGTTGCACTCAATATGCAGTAATAAAGATAAGAACTACCAACCATTTTGCCACTTTTCCACATATCCATACTTAAGTGAATGTAAGGTGATGCGGAATGCTGAAGGACAAGTCTTACAGACTCTGTCACAGTACGATATAACTCAGAAACAGTACAGGTGGCAAAGTATGTCCTGGATGGGATCTTCCATTTAGGACAAGCACATGCCACAAAGTATAGGAATCCTGCATTCGTCATAAAGGAGAACAACAACAGGACAATTGCAAGCATTTCTGCTATGGCAGCATGGAGTTCATGCACAACCACGATGATTTTTGGTATTTGCTGAGCCTCTCAAAAAGGCTGTGCAGCGTAGGCTGCATTGTTCAGTGTTTTGCACTTGGCATACCAAATGTCTATGCTCTATGAACTGCCGTGGATGGATGCCTTTGATGTGGGATGATGGGTGCACAGGTGACAAGTCAATAAATGCTGCTATTTTACCTGTTTTAATCACAGGGGTTGATGTAGTAGAATTACTACATGGACAACCACTGCTACTCTGACCACTAGTGGAACATTAAAAGTCATTCTCCTCTAATGCTTGTAATAATCCTCCACTGTTATTTCACAACTTTTATTGACATGGCTACTTACACTCATTTGGTAAGGGATACCATGCTCACTAAGGTGGATGAGGGTGAACATCCCACTATGGCATTGGCCCTCTGGTGCCAAGTCTACAGTGCCACATTCCTGCTCTTGAGATGAGTATGCTGGCCCCAGTGCCAACATTGTCTACCCTTTTTACCACATCTCACACACACTTGGCAAAGCTGGCATATTGCCACTATTTCATCTTTTCATCTTGTATGAAAAATCCCAAATTAAGGATTTTGCTGCCCTACATTTCACATGACTCTGCTGCTGCTGCATATGGGACTGCAATTTTATGGATGTGAAATGGGGGTTGCACGATCTCTGGTGTGATGCAGACTTGGACTTGGAACATCACAATCTATGAGTATGACTTTGGGGTCATCCACAGACATAGCTACAGTACATCAGAACTTTGAATGAAGATGGGATTACTAACAGACTGTTTACCTACAGCCACCTTAACTTTCTTTTTGTCCAGTTCCCATATGTGGTCAATAGCATCACCATCATTCATAATCATCCACAAATTCACTTTGTATGCTATCCAGTAGGGATATTACAACTGCAGCCTCACTGTGACCATCCACTCTTTTTTCATCACCATCTGATTCTTCAGATGGCATAACCTGGGATCTGCTGGAAACATGAGACTGTGAATCATGATAATCAGAATCATGTTTAACTACTGTGGGGGAGTGGAACATCAATTACATTCAAGTCGTCTAACTCCACAACATTTTTGCCATCTGATAACTTTGCCACACATCCCTGACAGGAGTGTGATGAATCTAACATTGATTACTGGTATACTGTACAGGGAGCTAGGCCAGTGAAAAAAAGGGTAGGAAGGCAGAGGGTTTTAAAATACCACTAGGGAATAGTTTTGATCCTTTGATTCAATTCTTAGATGAAAAATCTAGTATGGACTCAATTTCTGTCCCTCACAGAATACCCCCAAATCAGATTATAACTGATTATCCAAATTTCCCCTTTTCACCACTGGCAGTAACTAAAATAATTTCCATCCAGGGTCCCCGTTTGGAAAAAGGAAGTGATCTCATTACTGTCATTGAACCACAACTGAATGCTTGTGGCAATATGACTGGTAATTTAATTGAAGAGACACAATTACAACTTAATGCCTGTAGTAACATGATTGGTAACTCAGTTCAAGATACAGAACTACAACTTAATAACTCCAGTAATGAGACTGGTTATTTGACTCAAGAAATACTGCCTAACCAATTTACATACTGGGGGATGCAATTACCAGATATGCCGATAAATATACTACTGGGGGCAAAGAAAATGTTGCAAGCTGTAGTTACAGTGGTGCAACAATAAAAAATGTCACCAGTATGTTACCAGGCATATTCCAAAGTATCTGAAATCCTAAAACAACCATCTTCCATGTAGGAACAAACTATTTTGGGAAGCAGAATGTTGAACTAATTACAAAAGACATGGAGGAAGCTGTAAAAACACTAAATGAGCTAGATGTGACACCTATTATCTCCGAAGTATCACCAGTACCTAGAGCCAGTAATTATAGAACAAAAATATTAAGGCCTATAATAATTGGCTACAAAAATGGTGTCTTACAAATAATATCAGGTGCATATGATTTGTATTGTTATGACAGATTACATTTAAATAAAAAAGGCTCAAGAACACTAGGATATATTCTGTCTAATACAATAAAAAGCATGTCAACATTAAAAAACTAAATTGATGGGGCAAAGGGAGGATTTTAAACAAAATGCAAACAAAAAATCCAGTCACACACAAAAAAAATACTAGAAAAAATCATAATGTAAAAAAATATGAGTTGACTTTTCTGCACACAAACACAAGAAGCCTTCACAGAACTAAGCTTGATGAGCTAGAAATATTGCTTCATAGGGAAAGTATAGACATAGCTGCAGTCACAGAAACTTGGTGGGGTGATAAATCTGTCTGCAATACCTACATTAATGGATATACTATACACAAAAATAGAAAATCAAGAAAGTGAGGTGGCATAGCATTTTTCATAAAAAACAATATTAAATACAAGTCTATTAATGTAACTGATGATGAAATGTCTTGTGAAATCCAGTGGATCGAAATAATAAGAGAAAGACAAAAAAAACTGTTGGCAGGACTTTGTTATTGACCTCCAAATATTGATCCATCAGAACATCAAGATATTTTGAATAATATAGATAAATTAAATCAGTCAGACACTATACTGTTAGGGGACTACAATTTTCCAGGAATCAACTGGAAAAATGGCACTACAAATAATAAAATAGAACCCCCTTTTTTTTGAATTATTGGAATCTCATGGTATGTCCCAACTAATAAATGTACCAACAAGGAAAAATAGTATCCTTGACTTACTTATAACAGATATCTCACAGCAAATTTCAAATATTAAAGTTCAAGAGCTCCTATTAAACAGTGACCACTGTGTAATCACATTTGGTATCAAACTGAAAATAGAATGTAATTATGTAAAACTACTTTTAAAACTATGGTAAGTTAATTTTGCTCAGATTAATAAATAATTAACTTCATGGGAGTGGGATACTGAGCTCACATCCCCAGAGGCTTTATGGCAGTTATTGAAAAACAAAATAATCTCCCTAGAACAAAAGTATGTCCCAAATAAAGTTGGTTACAATTACTTGGGAAAATTACCATTATGTGCGACTCCTAACATTCTTTCTCTGATCAAAAAAAAAAAAAAAAGAAGAGCTTATAGATCCAAAATAATGTATAAAAATGAATACAACATTAATAAGTTTAAGGCAGTACTACAAAAATGTAAGAATGCAATAAGAAAGGAAAATAAAAAATTAGTATTTAAGTTGGCTCACATTAATGATGGGGGAAAAGTTTGTATTCCTACATAAATAACAAAAAACAAACTACTAAAACAATTGGTCCATTCATAATAGGAGACAATATAATACAAACACCACTGGAAATGGCCCAGGAATTTAATAAATATTTTTGCTCAACATTTAATCCAACAATAAATATCGAACATAACATAAGTACAGAATGTATTAATAATACAAATGGACATGATATATCTGAAATAACCAGACTGGAAATAAAAAACAAATTGGAAGCAATTAATGTAAATAAATCACCAGGGCCGGACAACCTCCATCCATGTTTATTGAAAGAAATATCCTTCTGGTTGATTGAACCTTTGTACAAATTGTTTAATATGTCCTTAATAACTGGAATAGTACCAGGAGATTGGAAGACAGCATTAATAACACCGTATTTAAAAAGGGAACAAAGGCAAAGTTTCTAACTACAGGCCCATTAGCCTGACTAGTATTCTGGGCAAAATGTTTGAGGCTATCCTTAAAACTAGAATAAAAGAGAACTTAGTTAGCAAACATCTTGTGGATATGAACCAGCATGGATTTACTAATAAAAAATCATGCCTTACCAGTAATTTGGTATTTTACGAAAGAGTAAATAGCTTACTTCATGAAAAAGTACTGGTGGATATTGTATACTTGGACCTATGTAAAGCATTTGACAAAGTGCGGCATCAAACCTTGATTAATAAAATGACGATTGGGATACATCTAGTATTGATTAACTGGGTTCATGAATGGCTAAGCAAACGAATGCAGGTAGTAGGGATAAGAGGTTATACCTCTACTATAGGCACCATTACTAGTGGAGTACCACAAGGATCCATTCTGGGACCCACACTATTCAACATATTTGTATCAGACATGACAGCAAACCTTAAGAATTTGGCTATAAAATTTTCTGATGATACTAAACTTGTAGCCAAGGTGGGAATACCAGACGAAATAGTGGATTTTTCCAAAGATCTTCTTGAACTTGAATATTGGGCTAAACAAAATGATATGGTTTTTAACACCAATAAATGTGTTATAATGCATCTAGGAGATAACAACCCTAATGCTGAATTTTTGCTGAAGAATGTAAAACTGGTATCAGTAAAGAAGAAAAAGATCTAGGAATAACTTTTAATGATAAATTCACTTTTACTTCATATTTCAACCACATTAGGAAAGAAGCCAATAAAATAACTGGGTGCATAAAAAGATAATTTGTGTCTAGAAGTAAAGAATGTATTCTTCCACTTTATAGATCGTATGCATGTCCCCACCTGGACTACTGTTCCCCTTTATGGAGTCCCTATTTGAGGCGAGACATTAATGCATTGGGGGTACAGCGCAGAGTCACCAAGATAATAGATGGACTGTAGAGTAAAAGCTATGAGGAATGACTAGCAGATTTGGATTTGTATTCATTGGAAATGAGAAGGACTAGGGGTGATATACTCCTGATGTTTAAAACTGTGAAAGATACAGAGCTTATGACACAACTGGGAATGACCTTTAATATGAGAGAATGTAATCACAGAAGTCATAAATATCAACTATCATTAACAGACTGAAAATTAGACAATAGACGCTATTTTTATACTCAAAGAATAATACCCATTTGGAATGGATTACCTAATTCAATAAAGAATACTGAGAACATAAAAACCTTCAAAACTAAACTTGATAAATTTTTATTAAATAAGGTATAAACGAAATCCAGGTTCTGGAGATGTACTTATATGGGCTACGGCATTCTGTGCATCTATTTTTCTTAGTATGTAATCTTAGTATGTAATAAATGCTCGATGATATACTGTTAAAACACAAGGGTTTACTAAACTTTATGTACTAAATTTGGACTCACAATTTTGATGCAAAAATGCTTTTTTGAATGTTTTCAATGGTTTGATTCTCAGAGTTCTGAGAGCAAACTGTCTCCAGCTTTCCATTACACACTACGCTGAACTAAGGCTGTGCAAGCCAATATAGAATCCATGTGACCTACCACCCCATGAATCACTGCAAAATTTGCCTTAAAGAGCAAAACAAAAGGCTAAGTAACGTGAAGTCCATATAAAGCAATGGAAACTTTTTGTTTGTAAGAAACACTACATTTTTCAATTTGTTTTGTGGAGTATTTCACAAAATTTAAGTTTATGCAAAATACTTGGTGTAGAGAAGTTAAGGACTTCGCCTGCCTCTACTTCCCAGGTATGGTGACCTAACAAAAAAAAATACTGTAAAAACTTGAGAAGGTACAAAGAAAATATACTAAAAATGTCTATAACCTAAAAGACAAAACGTATGACCATAGGTTACAAACATTGAACCTAATGCCCCTAGAAACAAGAAGGCCTAGAAGGGACCTACTTCTAATGTATGATATAATAAGTGATCCATATCTCATGTGTGAACCTGGGATACAATTTAAGAATGACATAAGCAAGCAATAATACTCAATAGGTGGTGGTGATTGGAAATACCAGACTGCCTAGGGGGGCAATGAGGCCTTACACCACAGGCAGAGGGCCTTATAACCCCTGGAAGGTCTGGTATTGCCAATACTGCCCACCCTGGAGGATATTATTGCTCTAAGAAAATGGACTGAAGGTGACATTTTTGGAAAAATATATAAAAATAACAATATTTACCTAAAAAATAAATAAAAACATTTAAATTGCATTTTCAACTAAAGTAGTTCCTCCACTGGTAGAATAACCGGTTGAGGGCACTGCTGTTGCTTTTTTTTTCATATTTTCTTTTCCATTAGGATCTGCCCCAGCTTATGTTTGCTTGATACTTTGTCTCCCCCCCACCCCGGACATATAAAACAGTGGAGAAGCAGATGCTTTTATCAGCATTAAGTGTGAGAAGGGGATAGTATTGCTGAGGTGCATGTTAACTGAGGTAAAGTTTCTTTTTCATTTTGAGCAGCTTTTCAAATGTGGCATAATTCTTAAGCGCTAATTTTAAAGCGTGCCATGACTGGAGACGGAATATGATCAGGAATGTCATGGCAGTTCAGAAAAGTGCCATTATTTAAAATAAAATAATTATTTAGGTTGTTTCTGCAGGTTTTGTTTTTTGGGGGGGTCTTTGCAGTCAAAACTGTGACCAAATGGGAAACAGCACAAGCCACGCTAGGCTAGTGATGTGAGAAAGCACTCTTGACTGTGTTTTTTAAATCATGACATTCGTTTTGTTAAACAAGGGTGGATTTTGGGGACAGGGTTACTTTTTTAAAAGAAAAGTATGGCTGTAGAGTCATGGGTAGGTCTGTATGTGTGTGGGGGGGCTAAGTCAGCTGTTCTTGTGGCTTAGAAAAGTAGAAAAAAATGGTGGCTAATAAGTTTTGCAGTTCTAACTGGCACATTGGGTAGGTAGCTGGTACTTGTTTTTCACCGAGCTCTATCTGCAAGTTAATGTACCCCATTGGCATGACTGGCAGTCAATCAGACACAATAGAGGACACTCACTACAAATAGTGAGTAGGACATTTAATTCCATAAAAAGAAAGTACTTCTTTACACATAGAACTATTAACTCTGGAATAGTTTGCCAGTTGACGTAGTTGTATGTGAAACCAAGGAGGAATTGAAAAAGAGACTTGATAACCTTATTCTCTCTCTAGGAATAACCTTAGTTATTACATGTATTAGATAAAGGAGCAACTATGGGCATTTGTGCCTCCTAGCTTCTCACTGCACCTAATAAGAAACATATTATGATTTTATGCATTTTTTCGAGTAATTGAAACTGAAATGAACAGTCATGCCAGGGAATGTAGGGTACAATAAAGGACAAACAAACAGTTTGTACTTGTAGAAATGGGGCTTGCATTCTTCCAAATCTCCTGATGAAGCCTGTGAATTTTTTCAGGATGTATTAGTTTCTAGGCAGAGAGGGGACATCTGACTGCTGGGACAGTAGGAATCATTCATCCAGTTTACGGGTGGGCAGTGGGGGGGGACCACTTTCATATAAGGGGCAACAGGAATACTTAGTAAAGTAAACAGATGGACATCCGAGGCAGGGGTCCACTAGACTGCCAAGGGCAGTAGGAATGCTTAATAAATTATGCAGATGGGCATCCAGGAGCAGGAGGACCACTACACTGCCAATGACTGATAAATCTCTTAAAACCTATATAGGCTGTGCATAAAGAGCACACTCAATCATTAAACCACCAGAGACTGCCAGCATATGTTGTTTTTAATCTTCTTGCAGATAGGGTGGGGGGGGTGGCAGTGTATCTGTACAATGCCTTCATGTATCTGTGCATGTGGCATTGGGCAGATCCACTAATGGTGAAATAATGTAATGTAAAGGGCCCCTTAGTGCTGTGATTTATATGTGGTGATTAGCATGATTGCTATTGAACATGGCTTCCAGGAATGAAGGTGTTATTCCAATTGTGATGCACACCCTCCATAAGCTCATGTGCTCAGTTTCCTGTGGGGGGGGTGTTTCCACTGTGCATAGTTACATTGTGCAGTGCTAAAATTGCCTCATGACCAAATAGGCAGCGCATACCAAACAGGGCATGGTGCCTTTCTGAAAAAGGCACCCCGTATCTCATGCACACAGCAATGGACTGAATATGGGAGCTTCTACATGTTTGATAAATTATGTGTAATCTGCAGCAAGCACAATGTTCTATATTCATCAATGGAAAAATGAGAAGAGACACTTTTTGGTAGCATGCTGTAAATACACTACTTGGGCAGGTATTTAGGCAACTGAGTTATGTTCTCAATTTTTCTTTTAGTTCTGAACAGAAATACTTAGTGTTAGAGAAGAATTGCTGCTTTTTATGTTAAATGCAACAAATTTTCATTTAGTCAACACTTCTTGTAGCTTTGTTTTTGAAATTATTAAAGATCTAATCAGCATGCATAACAATAAGAAGAAAGTCCCATATTGATGGTAGGGGGCTTTGATTCAGAAAACAGGAAAGAATACAGTCTTAGTCGCATTACAGCTAGGTGATCTCAATGTGGCCTACTATTCCCTTTAATTACCTAGTTGCATTGGTGTACGAAAAGTAGCACTGATATTGTGACATTGCAGGTGAGTTAGCTTCTGTTGACTAAAAACAAAGAAACATTTAATTGGATAGACTAGTTGAATATATTTGTGGTATTAAAGATTTATAATTTAATAAGAATTAGCATAATATGATATCTTATAAAAAGCATGTGCTTGGGGCATGGCTCGGCAGGGCAAGATGGTGGTTGCTGTTTGGGTTGGCTTCTCTACTGCACCACCTAATATCAGCTATTAAATATAGAAAAAAGTGATACTTGACCACCTTGGTATGGAAGAAGCAGAAATACTTCATGGCATCACAAAAAGCAGCTTCTAATTACTATTGAGCCAGATACAGCTGCCACATGATCTTAGCTGGTTCCTCTGGAAGGCCACATTAGGACAATGGCAATGGATCCTTGCAGGAACCCAGTGGGAGATGATCCTGACCATCTGCTTGTTGTGATGATTCAAAACCTTCAAAATGAAATCAAACAAGTGTTTCAACATGTGACAGGGCAAATTCTTCTATACAAAATATAGCGCTGAGTCTGTCCAAAACAATCGCTGCACACAGGGCCGGATTGGACAAGATGAAGAAAAGTGTCAGTTACCTCAAAGATGCCTTAGCAGATGTGATGAGGGACCAGGACCAACTCAAAAAGAGTCTGGGTGAGGTGCTGGAGTGGGTGGACGATGATGAAGCGAACTGGGCCTGCTGTTCCAACCTGCACATCATGGGTTTACCAGAGGCACTGGAGGGCAAGACTGGTCCCACCATTCAAAAAGGGCTAACTGCATGATAAAAATCAGGACTAGAAGCCATGCAATTTGAAATTAAGTGGGTTCACTGTACTGGGCCCCAACCAAATCAAGGTGAGCAGCCCAGATATTTTCTGATATGTTATCTGCACTTTCCAGATAAGGAAGTGATGCTACAAGCTGCACAGAACCATGGAACAATCACTTTCCCTGGAGGGAAAGTCACCATTTTCAGGACTTTATTAGTAGAGAGCTGTAGATATGCCAGCAGCAGTTCTCAAGCATCAAGTCCAAGCTACATCTATGAGGCCGGAAATTCACTCACTTGTACCCCAATCACATCAGGATTATAAGACCTTGTCACCCTCCATGGTTCTTTAACTCATCCCAAGAAGCAGACCACTTTATCAATGCCAAAATACATACAAACTTCACAATAATCACTGGCAAATATGTAACTTTTAAGGATGTAAAATAAAAACTTTGCCAATAAATAGTCTGTTAATGGACACTGTCAACCCACTTAGGTCTGAAAGTGTCCCTAGTTTAAAAAACATATTTTATGATTGCCAATATTCTGCAAAGATTGTTGATGTAGCCGGTAGTTTGATTCTGACTCTTATTTTCTTTAAAAAAGTAAAAACAGACTGCCCAACATACTGATGTTATCACACCAGAACAGATTTGTTTACATTCCTTGATCAACTCCAGCTGCATTTTTCCTGGACTTGGGAGCACCCACAAAACAGTCTAGCCCCTCATGATGCATTGGGAGATTAGGAGGCTACTGCCTCATGAGTGACTGGACTGTTTAGGTGTGTTTCTAATGCTCAGGACATATGCAGTAAGAACAGATCCATGACTGTAAACAAAAACAAGGTTGTCTATAAATATACATTGGTTATATTAAATGCACTCTGAAAATAGAAAATAGAGTTAAAAATCTACGTTTCGACCTTAGGTCTTCTTCAGGAAATATCTAAAAGAGAAAAAAAAACAAGTTAGTGTAGAGGAGAGGTAAAATGAGAGAGAGATATATGTGGAGAAAGAAGAAGGGGGAGGCTAAGGGAGAAGAAGTGAAAAATGGTAAGATTAAGAGAGAATCTGTGAAACAAAAAGGTGATGATGGGAAAGATAAAACATAATGGGAGAGAAAGAGCTGGGGAAGTTCCCAGGTAGAGACTGATTAACAGGGCCTTGTAAGAAGGCTGAAAGGTGACAAATGTGTGAGAAGGAGACAGAAATGGAGACATATG
Organism: Neoceratodus forsteri; assembly: GCA_016271365.2. NCBI lineage: Eukaryota > Metazoa > Chordata > Ceratodontiformes > Ceratodontidae > Neoceratodus > Neoceratodus forsteri. Next base: position 3,221,048 of record CM028130.1, read on the forward strand.
GTGAAAATGAAAAATAAATCAGTACAAAAACAAATTGACTTTAGGAAAAAAAGGGAGGCTGAAAGATGTTAGTGGAAAATAAGTCTATCATTTAAACCAGAGGGCTGCTGGGAGCAAGGCGGATGATCAGCTAGCTTCCATGTTTTTCTATGGTTAGGATCCCGGAAGCCCTTGAAGGACACAAACAGAAAGGTCACTGACATTGTGGTCCTGGAGATAAAGTGGGATACAATGGGTTTAGCAGTTTCACCATTCCTGACAACTCTGTAATGTTCCCTGAAATGGTCAGCAAGAGCGCCTACCAGTTTCTCCGATGTAAATAGCTGAACACCTCCTGCAAAGTACAGTACACTACATTAGTGGAGGTGCATGAGTACTCCTTGGTGATGTGAAAAACACCTGTAGACCCCCGAATCTCAGTTACACTGGAAATAAATTTGCAGGTGTAGCAGCGAGCCCTGTTGCAAGGTTTGGTACCTGGGGGGGAGGAACTGTTAGGAGTGGGTAGGCTGCTTTTTACCAGGAGATTGCGCAGGTTAGGTGGCCAGTGGTAGGAGGCCATAGGTGGTTCTGCAAAGGAAGCACCAATGTTAAGTCAGTTGCAAAATGGGAAAGTTACTAGTGATGTCCTGTGAAGAGAAGGTGTGCTCTGATGGAAAGGAAGAACTAGTGGAATTCGCCGTTGTTCTTGTGTGACAGTATCCCTCCTGCAGGGGTCAAGGTTACGGGGCATGTTACTGACCCGGGAGAGTGCTCTGTCCACTGTGCTTTTAGGGTATCCCCTGTTGATAAAAAAACTATGCATTATTTGGGTCTGCTCAGCAAAATCATCCTCTTCACTGCATAACCTGCGAAGTCTAAGAAACTGTGAATAAGGCAGGCCATTCTTGACATGTTTAGGATGGAAGGAGCTATGAGGAGGAAACTGTGAGAGTCAGTGAGTTTGTAATAGACTGATGTCTTCAGACCAGTGTTCCGGACTGAGAGCTGGATATCCAGGAAAGGCAGTGTAGAGGAGGATACTTCAACAGTGTACTGAAGGGAAGGATGAGCCGTGGTGAACTTGTCAAGGAAGACTTGGAGGGTCTCCCTGGAGCAGGAGGTGGCCCTCACACAGTCATCAATGTAGCATTTGTAGAGTTCAGGCACAGTCCCTGTGAATGAGAGAAAAAAACGTTCCTCCACCCAACCCACAAACAGATTAGCAAAGCTAGGACCCATCTTGGTACCCATGGCAACTCCACTGACCTGCTGAAAAAAACTGTTATTAAAAGAAAAAGCATTGAGTGTTAGAACCAGTTCTGCCAGACGAGTTAGTGTGTGTGTGGGTGGTTGCTGGACTTCCCGCTTGTTCAAGAAATGCTGCAAAGCTGTCAGACCATCATCATGGGGGATTCACTGTGTAAAGAGATTTGATGTCCATGGTGAAGATGAGCTGATGAGATCACTGAATCTGAACCTGTCAAATAACTGGAGAGCATGGTTGAGTGTCTTTAACATGGGAGGGCAGGGACTCAACAAGGGGTCTCATGAGGCCATCCAAAAATTCGGAGATGTGGGATGTGGGGCAGGAGCAGGCAGACACTATGGGATGACCCGGTTACCTGTTTTGTGGATTTTGGGAAGAAGATAAAACCTAGATGTCTGGGGATGCTGGACTATGAGTCTCTTAGCAGAAGCAGGAGCTCATTGTTTTCAATAGCAGAGGTGATGTGTGGTGGTGACCTCCGTCTGATAGTCGGCAGTGGGGTCCTGTGGAGAAGAATAAAACCTGGTGTCAGAGAGTTGCTGTGTGGCTTCCGTGATGTATAGCTCCTTTTGCCAGACCACAACAGCACCTCCCTTATCAGCTGGTTTAATAACAATATCATTCCTACATTGTAGAGATCTGAGGAGCTGCAAGCTCACCAGGTGTCAGGTTGGAATGGTTGTGCCTGCAATGAAGATTAAAGTTAGTGGTGTTTTCCATGCATTGGTTAACAAAATAATCAACAACAGCAAAACGTCCTGGAGAGGTGTCCATGCACTTCGCTGGGATTGATGTCATTGATAGTTCTGGTGATACCATCATCATCTGTGGAAGAGGAGTCTATTAGAAAAATGAGCTGCAAGGCGTACTCTACGATAGAGCACTGCAGATCAAACTTGAACCTGGGTGCATCAAGATATCTGGGTGTGGGCACAAAGAGACCTTTGCTAAGGAGTGAGTGCTCATCTTGTGTCAGGGGAAGGTCTGGAGGAATACAAAATACCAAATTGTTAGGTTGTGTCTGACTCGAGGGCTCATGCTGGTTGTTGATCTGCTGGGTGAGAGACTGGAGTTGCAGCTTTGGTATCCTTTGAAACTGAAAGAGAGTGGAGTTAAGGTTTTGGATGCAGTGCTTAATAAAAGGAAGGTTATGTGGAGCCGTTTGCTGCAGAAATCCATTTGCCTTTGAATGGTTTTGTCCACAGAGATCAGCTGTGTTTTGATGGAGAGAATGGTGTGCATGATAAGTTTCCTAGAGAAAGTTTTCAAAAGCTTGTTAGTAGAGAAACAGTGTCTCAGATCCAAATGAACAAGGATGAAATTTCAAACAGAAACCTTTAGGAATAATACCCAGGTGGCGACATTTGGAATGAAACTGTAAGTGACTGCAGAGTTTAGTCTTAGAGCAAATGGCAGAAAATAATTCAAGAGAAGGCTTAGAAACATGAGAAGGGAAGCAGACATAGAAGAAATGAAGGAGCATCGCAGAGAATTCAGAAGAGATTTCAGATTAGGCACAGTGGGTCGCAGCAAATGTAGCATACAAATTGTAAAAAAACAAAGACAAGGCGCTGCGTCAGCACGTGGTCTAAAAGCAAAACAAAATGGTTATATTAAATGCACGCTGAAAATAGAAAATAGAGTTAAAAATCTACATTTCGACCTTAGGTCTTCTTCAGGAAATATCTAAAAGAGAAAAAAAAACAAGTTAGTGTAGAGGAGAGGTAAAATGAGAGAGATATATATGTGGAGAAAGAAGAAGGGGGAGGCTAAGGGAGAAGAAGTGATAAATGGTAAGATTAAGAGAGAATCTGTGAAACAAAAAGGTGATGATGGGAAAGATAAAACATAATGGGAGAGAAAGAGCTGGGGAAGTTCCCAGGTAGAGACTGACTCTCACAGTTTCCTCCTCCATAGCTCCTTCCATCCTAAACATGTCAAGAATGGCCTGCCTTATTCACAGTTTCTTAGACTTCGTAGGTTATGCAGTGAAGAGGATGATTTTGCTGAGCAGACCCAAATAATGCATAGTTTTTTTATCAACAGGGGATACCCTAAAAGCACAGTGGACAGAGCACTCTCCCGGGTCAGTAACATGCCCCGTAACCTTGACCCCGCGGAGGATACTGTCACACAAGAACAACGGCAAATTCCACTAGTTCTTCCTTTCCATCAGAGCACACCTTCTCTTCACAGGATCATCACTAGTAACTTTCCCATTTTGCAAACTGACCCTAACATTGGTGCTTCCTTTACAGAACCACCTATGGCCTCCTACCGCCGGCCACCTAACCTGCTCAATCTCCTGGTAAAAAGCAGCCTATCCACTCCTAACAGTTCCTCCCCCCCAGGTACCAAACCTTGCAACAGGGCTCGCTGCTACACCTGCAAATTTATTTCCAGTGTAACTGAGATTCGGGGGTCTACAGGTGTTTTTCACATCACCAAGGAGTTCTCATGCACCTCCACTAATGTAGTGTACTGTATTCTTTGCAGGAGGTATTCAGCTATTTACATCGGAGAAACTGGTAGGCGCCTTGCTGACCATTTCAGGGAACATTACAGAGTGGTCAGGAATGGTGAAACTGCTAAACCCATTGTATCCCACTTTATCTCCAGGGACCACAATGTCAATGACCTTTCTGTTTGTGTCCTTCAGCAGGGCTTCCGGGATCCTAACCATAGAAAAACATGGAAGCCAAGCTGATCATCCGCCTTGGCTTCCAGCAGCCCTCTGGTTTAAATGATAGACTTATTTTCCACTAACATCTTTCAGCCTCCCTTTTTTCCCTAAAGTCAATTTGTTTTTGTACTGATTTATTTTTCATTTTCACCATATGTCTCCATTTCTGTCTCCTTCTCACACATTTGTCACCTTTCAGCCTTCTTACAAGGCCCTGTTAATCAGTCTCTACCTGGGAACCCCCCAGCTCTTTCTCTCCCATTATGTTTTATCTTTCCCATCATCACCTTTTGTTTCACAGATTCTCTCTTTAATCTTACCATTTATCACTTTTCCATTAGCCTCCCCTTCTTCTTTCTCCACATATATATCTCTCTATTTTACCTCTTCTCTACACTAACTTGTTTTTTTTTCTCTTTTAGATATTTCCTGAAGAAGACCTAAGGTCGAAACGTAGATTTTTAATTCTACTTTCTATTTTCAGCGTGCATTTAATATAACCATTTTGTTTTGCTTTTAGACCACATGCTGACGCAGTGCCTTGTTTTATAAATATACATTGCCATGCAAATCAATTCTACTAAGCAAGACTACAGACAAAACTAACAGCAACATCAGTGAATTTTAGAGAGGGTAAGCAATCATAAAATGTGGAGTTTCAACTAGAAATAATATGATGAAAAACAGGCTGCCAGTGTCCCTTTAAAACAGCATTTTCTATCTCCCATGAGCTAATCACACTGAAGGTTGGACTGTGACCCATCCCTTCCCTCTCTTGTCTCCTTTTATTTTCCATTTCCTTTACCTTTAAGTCCCTTTTACCTTCTTTGATTCCCTCATACCACATATCAGCATACATCATGAGCAATGGTAAAAGAGAGAAATACATAGATACTAAGATTCATTTTAGTGCACCTTTTTCATAAGCCCAATAAGGTGCTGAGAATGGATTGTTCATGTAAAGCAAACGTTTAGCAAAGCTTTTTAGATGAGTAATACTGCATGACTTGTTTGTGGCTATGGCGTTGGAGTTGTTAGTGAATGTAACCTTTCCTTTATATCACCCCCCCCCCAGACTGCTCCTTGCCGGGTGGCTGATAGCTTCATGTAAGTGAAATGAAGTGCAAAATAAATATGGTTGGGCAGCATAAAGCTGAGCCCCTGAAAAAGTGTCAGACTGAGCCCTGCTGCAGAAAACAAGAACAAATTCTGGTCAGAGCCAATATGGCTGTGGAGAGCTTTTGGGATGCTTTTACCCATTATTTCTAATGAATTAGCACAATGCAGATCTGTTGAGAGGCAGTTTCAATGTGGTCTTCCTTTTATACATTTGTGCAATGTATTTTCCTAGAATATGCCTGCTGATTGCTATATATTTAGCCTGGATAGTTCACAGAAGAAATGCCGTCTTATTTTCAGGTGGTGGAGCACTAGCAGTAGGATGCTGGAATGTGCAAACATAGTCATGAGCTGTGTGTGGGCTATAATGCCCAGTGGCCATACAGCTCAGGCACTCGCATGCAGATCCATCATCCCAGTGCCATTGCACTGCTCAGTGCAGGTGACAGCCGATGCTGTACCCACTCACAGAGGTCCCAGAACAAGCATGTTACAGCCAACCTCCCATTCATTTGTACAATCAAGGAACTGCAGACACACTATCCATTTCCTGGAGTATACACTGCAAATGGCATTGCAAGACACTGCACCCCATGACACCCAGGATACCTTAGCAGTTTGGAGGGTGGCATTTTACACAGGGGAATGGGGAAGAGTGTGGGCCTGCAGTGGTGTATGACAACAAGAAGACACAGCATCAACAAGGCATGCATAGGAGGTAGTATGTCAATTCCCTATTAAGGTTTGACAGGGACATACACATGGCTGCATATACTGCTGAGTCTGCAGCATCTGTAGTGCCCTGATGCATGGTACATCCACTTGGGTGATTCCAGAGTGCAGGTCCCCAGCCTGGGTCTACTGTAGTTGGCTGCTGGACCTGGCAGGGTGTGGAGGGCAGTGCCAGTCTCTGCAACAGGTCGGGTATGGGGGAGCTAAGGTGGCTATGTACCAAAGCAGTAGATGGGGGGTCCTCTGTGATATGGATATGGACCATGGTCTTCTCTGGTGTGACTGGGTTCAAGGGGGGACCTTCACTATAGAGCTCTTCAGCAATGGAGATGGATCAATTGGGGTTGGGAGGGGGGGGATCTGTAGTCCACCAGGGCTGCCAGGCTGCTATGAACCTTGATGCAGTTCCACAGCCAGTCTGTGGGTGGCTGGCTGGGTTAGGCCAGCTATTCATGGTCAAACTGTGGACCACACTGCTCTGGACTGTGAGGAGTGCATTCCCACTTTGTATTCTGCAGCACAGCATATGCATGGGAATGCACCCTTAACTTGCACAGCATACTATTTGTGTGCATCCTGGCCCATTCCTTTGCATGCGGCACATTCCACATGTTTGAAAATCATGCTGTGGCACATTGTTGGAGTTGCATGACGCATCTCCCTTTTCCACCAGGATGCGCAGCACATCTCCTCTGAATATGGGGGACCTACATTAGGCTACCCTGAAGAAAAACATTATCAAAATGGTAAATTCATGACCCCACTGAAAACAAGATGCTGCATCAAATCTGGGACAGTCTGAGTAAATACAGTGCAAAAATGTGCAAATGAAGATCCCTATGACAATGAGATGTAGCATCCCCCCTGTGCTATCCAGGATACAAAATATAGGATAAGAAATATTTAAAGGAAATCTACTCTAAACTGAACTTCACTGTGTTCACTGACATAAACAAACAGTTTCTTTATTGTTTTATAACATATTTGAATGCAGTATTTATTTTAAATGTCATGGCCATGAGGATGGTGTGTATAGAGGTGTTGTGTGTGTGTGTGTGTGTGTGTGTGTGTGTGTGCTTGTTGTAGTTTAATATAGTTTTTTCACAAAAAGCATAGTAGAAAATGCCTGCTGATTTCTACATATTTACTCTAAGCAGTTCACTGAAGACCTGGCATATGTCTGAGACAGTGCTTATCAGATAGTGTCTTTAGAGGTTAAAAAAGACAGTGTAAATTATAGATGCTGGGAAAGGGTGACATTTCTGAGGTACGAATCTTTCTTGAAGGACAATACATTCCCAAATGAAACTAGTATCAAGAAACTGTTTAAATGCTAAGTATTTAAATGTACAAGTTGTTGCATTCTGAAGGGGGCAAACTAATCTACAGTTTAATAGGAAACCAATATTTACCAAATATTTAACAAGCTGTTTCAGTTTCCTAATGGCATCTGACAAGCAGCTTGGAGTTATGTCTCCAACATTCTTAACAGAAAGAAGGGAGTATTTGTTTTCAGTTGGCATGGAAGGATACATTGAACACTCCAAATCACATCTTCCACGATACTCCATTTTCCAGCTACAGATAGCAAGATGGCTGTAGGCTCCACCCACAGTCATAAAAAGAAGCATGCTATCTATATAAAGAAACCATATATCATGCTAGTTTGCCTAACTAGTCCAAATGCTAAACCCTGTTTTTAAAAATAAGACACCCAATTACCATATGCATACAAGCAGGAAATACACAAATATCCTAAACGTAAGGGAAAGATAAGTAAATGAAAGTAGCCCTAGACAGAGAAAAAGTCAATGTGAAGCTGCTGTGTGAAGAGAGAATCTGAAATCTGAGCTCTGAGCTGGAGGAGGGAAGCTAAGTAAAACCTTTCCAAGAGTAGAGCACTATATACAGCACCCAAGGAAAAGAAACTTATCCTTACAGATCCTGAAAGACTTTAAACAGCAAGAAACATCTGCCTTGCTGTCTTTTGCAAAAATAGACTTTATTCTGGCAAGAAATAATCATCCTTTCTGGCTTCCGTTATACTTATTATTTGAATAAACATAGATCTATAGGTATTTTTACTTTACCAACTGTGTCCTGCTGTATTTCATGCCCACACCCCTGTGACACTCCCTACCTTCTGTTCCATACCTTGATGGCTATATATATATATATATATATATATATATATTATCTATCTCACCAACAGATGGTGCCACAATACTGTTGAAGTTGTCCCTCCTACCATTCTCTACCAATGCCTAGATGACTGCATTGTGGCCATGTCAATATGTATATTCTTCGCAAAAAATTGAGTTAATGCACCAGTTAGGGTTCAAGTTAATGCTACAAAAGTTGGGAAATGTGGCATTAGGGTTTCCAACTCTAACTCCCCACCTCCCCAAGCAACAAAAGAACAAGCCCACACAAGCAAACACAGATAGCCATCATCAGGTAATACAAACATACAGCTGTTTCCAGATGGCAAAGATGCAGTAGCGCTGATGTGCTACCTTGTGGTTTGTATCTGTGGCCATTCCTGTGTGTGTATGTCATACAATGTGTTCTGCAGGCAGATGGACCCATGGGCCCTGCACCTCTCCATACATAGGTACTCATGCACGCTGCATGATGCACCTCACTAGATAACATGATCTGCTATTGCACGGTGTTCTATATGCAGCTGCATAACTAAAACCTACTACCCCCTCATTGAACAATGTCTATATCTCCTGCTGAAACCATGATACACACATTGCAACAGTATTTCTATGTGTGTATCAGCATGCCCTACATGTGTTTTGCTTCTGCAGCCAAATGTCAGTGTGCATGACTTACTAAATAGCCACCTCAGGGACCTGCTCTTCTGCACACAGATGTACTGTTGCAATTTTTGTACCTGAAAACCTGCTATCCCTTGAACAATTTCTGGGTCCACTGCAGCAACCATGACACCCATATTGCAACAGTACATCCATCTCTGTAACAGAGGCCAGCCTGTCTAAAACCAGATGTTGGTGTATATGTCTTACACCTGTGGCAGAAGACATGCAGGCATCTGAGGTGCTTGCCCTTCAGCAGACAGAATTACTCTTGCAATTCTGGTGTCATGATCTGTGGCTCCCATGCTTCTGGAGCCAGAGGTCAGTGTATATGTCTTACATCTGTGGCTGCAGAAGCACAGGCCTATTCAGTGTGTGCATTTCTTACAGTGTGCATGAGCAGCTGAGGCTACACAAGTGCTGATACATTATGAGCCTGCACTTCTACAGACAAAAGAACTGTCATCATAAAGGTATTGTGGATTTGTATCTCTGGCCGCAGGCACCTGATCTGCTGCACACAGAACTGGTGTTGTGATTTGAGTATCCTGGATTTCTGTCTGCACTGACAAGTGAGTGTCTCCATCTTGCAGTGTACATGCTACAGATATAAATCCATGAAGGCAGCACATCAGTGCTACTGCATTTGTATCATCTGGAAACAGTTGTATGTTGTTTGTCTTACCTGATAATGGCTGTCTGTGGTTGCTTGTGTGGTCCTGTCCTTTTTGTCTGCTTGGTGGGTGATGAGTTTGGGTTGGAAACCCTAAAGCCACATGTCCCCACTTTTGTCACATTAACTTAAACCACAACTGGTGCATTTATGCAGATTTTGCAAAAAATGTCCTTTCTTTTTGAGATAGTGGAACTGTATCCTCATTCACATAGGTCCTGAAAGATGTGCACATACTTGGGATGTCACAAAAGCAAGTTCAGTGCATCAATTTGAAATTTGGCATCCAAAGTTGGAACTTTGCCAGAAAAAAAGACATGCTTTCTTAAAACAAATTTTTATTAATTTTGAAAAACATGCAACACAGACAAATACAAGACCAGACTCAAGTAAGATGTGCTCACATTTGGTGATGACAACTATGTTCAGTAATTTACTAATAGTTTTGATGATCCCATCAGTGTTAGTTCCAGGGATGCGGTAGGCACAAGTTAAGATTAGTGGCAAGGAGTGGGGGGCAATGTCAATTTACCGATAAGAATTTCATGGGACTTAGGAATGATTTCCAAGGTAAAGGGTAGGATAGTGAAGGGCAGCACACTCAACCTATAAAATACAAAACTTCACCTCCTCTCTTCCTTTTGCTAGTGCAATAGCAGAAAGGGCAATGGATCTGCACTGGACTCAGGTAGATAACTAGGTTTCAGTTAGGTAAAGCACATCAGTTAAATTATGGTGAATCTTTGTTCCTCACATTGTGCTTTATTTTTGTTAGTATCCAGAGACAGAGGACCTCAAGGGAAAGTGGCATGGTTAACAGTTCACAGTGGGTTGGGAAAATGTTGACGGTAAGGGCTTGCAACAGCAGTTTGAGTTGTGTGCTTTGTGTAAGCAGGATGGAGTGGTCACAGCTGGATGTTCCTCAAGTGTAGCTTTGGGTGATGTGCTGGCTTGATGGGAGGTTAGTAAGTGCTAGTTGTTTTGTTTACCTGTTTTTATTCAGTGACCAGATCAGTGGTTTGTTTGTTGAGCAGGCAGACGCATACAGTAATCTCCATTCTGAAAGCTGGAAGACAGTGTGAGCAGTTTCAGTAGTTTATTAATGTCAGCAAGAGCTGTTTTGTATATCAAGGAACATAAATAATAATAAATCTTTATTAATATGGCACCTTTCAGCAATCAAGGCACCTAACAATCATTTAAAATAACATATCAAAATTCACACCATCATAAATAATATAAAAACAAATAGTCTAGCTCTAATAAGGTTTAAATCAGACACCGAAAGCTTGATGCCACAGATGCATTTTCTAAGACCTGTTTAAATCCTTCTACGCATACCTCTCAACTGTACCACATTACGAGGAACTTTCCTCATTTTACCTCACAAAAGCTCCATGTTCCACATTGTGAGGACTTGTTCCACATTCAAAGTCAACATTTGAAAGCACAAAATCCATAGTAAATGATGCAAAATATATATTATTCAATTAGCAGCAGACTTTCTGAACATAAATGCAACATTTTAACAATGTTTTGAGCTTCTTAGGTAAAGATTTGATTAAGTGTTCCACATTTTGCCCATTTGTTCCACATTTTGACAGGCAATGTTCCACATTTGGGGGACAACAGGTTGAGAGGTATGCTTCTACGGTTGTGCACTCCCATAACTAAAGGGTAGGGAATTCAAAAAGGGTAGGGCCGCATGCATAAATGCCCAGGCCCCAGAAGATTTTAAACACATGAGCCCCTTAGAAAAGGTTAAACACACACATGTGTGTGTGTGTGTGTGTGTGTGTTAGTGACAGGTTTCTTGAGAGATGGGAGGTATGAGCAGAATTAATTTAAAGACTGAAGAGTCAGCATGGTGGTAGATTTAAACTTCAGTCTCCTTCTAGATGTGCATTGATTTTTTTTTAATATGCAGAGGTTGGCTGGTGCTTAACTGGTGGGCTATGGCAGGAGTTCTCCATTGGAAAGATGACTAAAGACCAATTAGAATACAACATTTTTTTAAACTCATTGTACAATATGAAGCAATGTACTGAATGGTTGGTTTCAGAATTAAAAGACATTCTTATATTCTAAAGGTTCTCTGGTGTTTCCATTGAAAAGAGGTTTAACAAAAGAAATATAGACTGAAGTTGGTGGTCACCAATTGAAAACTATTACCACTCAGGTAAAATCACAGTTCTAGTGATCAATAAAGCAAACATACAAAGCTGTGCACATTGCCATATATCAAAGAACTGCTATAGCTTTTGCTCTTGCCCCAGTGCTTCAGCCGTAGTCTCCCTCAGGGGGCAGGGTTAGAGCAGAGAACAGTGTTACTAAATACCATCATTGATAAATAAGACATTAAACCAGTTTCTTCAACTGTCTAGAATTGCCAATCTCAGAAGTCACAATAAACAGTGACATATACCAAAGACCAACACAAGTGAAAGAATTTGTTCACAATCAGAATAACACAATTGTGGAATTCGCTTCCATAAGAAGTGGGTGATTCAAAAAACTTCAAAGAATTTAAAACAGATTAGACAGCCACCTCAAATGGACAGAATAAAAACAAACTGAGATACCCACTAGGAGTGGGCGACACACAAAATGGGCTAATGCCTTTTAGTGTCATAACCAGGGCCACTGGAAAATTGTGCCCGCAATTTCTTTGCGGAATCCTCAATTTTCACCATTCTCCACAAAAAATGACATGTTCAGCAATTTCTTGCAGTTTTTGAGTTTTTATATTGAACTGTGTAAAAAGTATTAACATTTTAAATAAAACACTCTCAAATATATTGACAATTTTGCATGCAGACTTGGGTTTGGCCGAAACAATGCAGTGCAAGGTAGGTCAAGGGATTTATGTGACACTGATTTCTTTTGAATCCTTGCCTTGTTAGGTTTCAAAATCCACTGGCAAAGCATAAGTACACTTAAACACTTAACATTTGTTTTGTGTTGAAGCAGTCTATCAGGAAGTATTTTATTGCCACACAGACTGAAACAAAAGATGGGAGAAAAGGTGCAAATTATCCCATTCACTTAAATGGGGTGCTAAATATGAAGCCTTTTTGTAAGTGGCAGGGCAAGTTTTTCTTTGTGAGCATACTTTCATTCAGACTAGTTTTGATTCAAACAGTTGAGGATTTTTGGATGGGCCGATTTTAAACTTGAATAAGTTAGTTGCTAACAGTGCTCACTCTTAGCAATCTACTATCTAAATGGTCACATGCAAAGACTACAATAAAAAACTGACTAAAGTCAAAAAACAAGCTTATAAAACACAAAATGTATCTGAACATTTATCTTTAAACAAAATCACTTCAGCCAGAGTAAAGCAAAGGTAAATTACAGGGTACCCTGACTACCATATGATGCAGTAAAAATGTATTGGTATTTTTTTACATGTTTTGGTAACTGCGTAAGGCCCACTAGACACAAGTGCCTGTTTTCAGGTACAACCCAGGAGCACTGAGGAGGTTAAGTGACTTGCTCAGAATCACACAGTATGCAAGTGGAGGTTGTGGGAATCAAACCCAGGTTTGCTAGATGTTGTCAAGTCATTCATAGTTTGTTACTCTAACCTCTAGATTATACTGCCAGCCCCAATAACCACCAGATTTAAAATTTAAATATGAGATTTCAAAAATAGTGAACGGTTCCTACAGTACAAATTATGACCATTAAACATTTTAACAACATTTTACTAAAACTCAAGTATTCAGCACTCTGTCTGCTTATTTTTTTCTTGTACCAAAGTGGGTGAATAGCTGGCAGAGCACTGTAAACAGCTGTTTATTAGGCTACATTATTCTACAGCCAGAAACAAAAAAAAATATTTATTCTGGATTTATTTAATATTGATTTGCTGTTGCTCACTTTATAGAATCTATTTAGCACTGTATGAGGCAGATGATTTTAAATTTTGGAAAATAGGCAACACTTTCGATAGCTTATCAGTTTAGTATTCTTTTTAGGAACACAAACTTTTTGTTTTAAACATATTCAGGTGTCAGTGTATTCATTTAGCAATTTATACTAACCAATATATGCTGCAGAAAACATTCGAAGATTTATTGTGAAGCACTTAGGGTCTATAGTTGAACCCCAGCAATTTCCCACAATTTTTACAAAATACTCCACAATTTTGGGTAACCTTTTCAGCAATTTTCCAGTGGCCCTGGTCATAACTAACCGAGTAAACTGAGTAAAATTTATCAGTCATTTTCCTGCTGTTATAAGTCATCACCTATGATATTGGTGGGAGCAAAACAAACCTCAGAGTGGAAAAGTAAAAATAAAAATGAAATATAAATATATGCAAAATGTATGGGACATCAATAAATACATCAACAATACTATATCAAAATACATAATAAAATCCAAGCAACACAATGCTAATCCAATTTCATCAGTTGAGTGCTAACAAAATAAGAATACCATTCTTATATAGAAGCTAAAGGATAATTCACTATGATTTCAAAGTTGCAATCAATGTAAATAAATTAAATGTATGTATGTATTTATTTATTTATTAATTTTGTTAACCGAATAGGCTCACAGGACCCAAAAGATCCCCTTTTCAGGGGCAACCCAGAATTAGTTACATAAACACCTGTAGGATATAGAACATTTCAGAGAAGACAGTTTAAGGACAATCATGGCATTTCCAAGTGCCTCACAATCCAGCAGAACACACTTTTAACAGCAAACAGATTCATCATATAGTCTCATTAGACGAGACAGATGTGACTTATAATAATGTCAATAGTGTTAATATAGTCAACTGTGAATACAGGTAACAAACAACAGGCCACACTGAGGTTTTTAACACACTTCATCCTTTATAGTTGTGCATCTAAGTAGTGACTTATACAGCCAGGGCAGGTTTAGGCAGTCTAGGGGCTTTTGTCATTTTTCATGTGTATGTGCAGAGGCTATTTTCCATCTGATGCACTTTGAGCCCTTTTCTGAAGGAGTCCAAGGAGCTGGCAATCTGCAGATGGGCAGGGAGTTTGTTCTAGAGCATGGTAGCCATCTAGGAGAAGGGCTTGCTGCCTGCTACTGTCCTAACCCTAGGGACCTCCAGCAGCTTCCTGTCTGAGATGCAGAGGATTCCGCCTGGGCACTTGGAAGTCAGCAGGCTGTGCAAGGCCTGTTGGAGGAGAGTTGTTAGTTATTTTGTAAGTGGTACACAGGGAGGGTACTGGAGCTGGTGAGTGAGAAATGGCCAGTGTGGGCATCGAGTACCTCTCAGTGGTGGACCCTCAGGTGCGACTTGTTTGCAAAGTGGGCAATCTTATTATATAATATTTGCATCCTACCAAATTCCTGTTTTGCAAGTGACTGCATGACCAGGGCAGCATAGGTAAGATTTGGTAGGAGGATGCTGTTTGCTATAGCTATCCTGGTTTCTGGGATAAATTGTGAGTTTAGCCTGAAGATTAACCCTACCTCTTTTGTGTATGGATCTGGTCACCTGGTTGACATGGTCTTTGAAAGTGAAACCTTGGTCAAGGACCAGTCCTGGGTACTTAAAAGAGCTCACAACCTCTATGGGTGTCCCTGATGAGGAGACAAGGGGAAGCAGGAGGCTTCTATCTGGGCCTAGAGTTCTAGACTTGAACATCATGGCTTTTGCATTCTTAGCATTCAACAGCAACCTGTTTGCCAGTAGCCACCTCTCAAGAGTCGCGACATCCTCTTGTAGCAGAGCTCCTAGATCAGATATGTTATCTGAGGTTCTGTATAATACAGCGTCGTCAGCATATTGAATCACTGTGCTACCTCTGCAGTTATTGCTGAGGACATTCACAAACAGTGAAAACAGTAGTGGCCCCAGGATAGAACCTTCGGGTACCCCTTCCTTAACAGGAAGCTGACTGGATTTTTTTTAATTTATTTATTTAGTAGTTCGGAAAGACCTTTGAGCGTAAGCTCTTTTACAAAGGTTCCACGTCAGAGTAAACAGCAAGAACAGTATACCATACTGTAGAGCGGTTATCATTACAAGAGCAGTAGACAAATGAACAATTGGTGCAAGAGCATCATACAACAAGGAAGTGGAGCATTTACAATTTGAATACGGTGCTGTGGCTAAATGAATTGCCCTCTATAAAACTCATACCCAAATGAATACAAGGCGTGTACTGGTAAAGTCAAATAAATAGTGGCTAAGGTTTGATACTAGACCAGAGAAAGAGAAATGCATCAGCAGAGATAGAGGGGGAGAGGGGAAAGCCAATGGGCCTTGTCAAGAATGGGGGTGGTTACGTGGGTGGTTAGGGTAGGGTGGAGAGGTGGGAGAAATGGGCAAGGCACTACTGTAGAAATAAGACATGGAGAGAGCAGGGAGTGGCCAGGCAAGGCCAGCTAGTGTTGAGCTGACAATGGGTGGAGGAAGGGGAGTGGGGGGGCATAACCAACAAAAGGTACAAAGGACTACTTGCATGGGGTAGACCATGGTTTGGATGGAGGAGATGGGATGAGGTTCAATTAGGACCTGCTGAGTGCTTACATAGAGGCAGGTCAACAGGGGTGGGGGGGGTCAGGATTTAGAGGCAGGAACATTTTGAGATTGTTACTAGGTGCTGTTTGAGGCCAGTTTTAAACTGAGTCAGGCTGTTGGAAGCCAGAAGGAGTGCAGCGAGTTCATTCATCAACAGTGGGGCCCGATAGGGGAAGGCTCATTGCCCTAGCATGGTGCGGTGGAAGGGGATGGACATTACCCCTCTCGTCCTCCCCTGGTGATTTGAGATGAGATGGAGGCCTCGAACAGATCACCTACGCAGGATGGGGTTTTGCTCAATTGAGCCTTCTTCCCAGTAGGCAAGTTTGGAACTTTATCCTGTTCCTTAATGTGAAGCCAATTAGTGCATTCATACAGAGTACAGGTGTGAGTACAGCGATCTGCATCCAGAGTGAGGCGACATGCCTTATTGAGCACAGTTTGAACCCTCTTGAGCACTGTATCTAAGGCAGCCCTGTAAACCACCAGCTCATAGTCAATTTGTAGATATTATGGAGCTGGAGACTGAGAGGCAGAGTGCCTCTGGGGTGAGTAATCTCCTATGCCTATAGAGGACACCTGTCTTGGTGTTGACCACCCTTACGAGACAGTCTATGTGATGGGTGAATGAGAGGGTGTCATCAATGTTGACCCCATGGTACTTAAACAAGTGCACTTGTTCAAGTGGTTCACTACAGGTGTTGGAGGTGACAAGGTAGTGGAGCCTGTGTTTGTTATGGGGGCTAGATATAAGCATTGCCTTGGTCTTCTTGTAGTTTAGAAGCAGTTTGTGACTACAGAACCAGCCTCGAGTGTTGTGAAGGAGTTTTGCAGTTCAGATTGGAGGCATCCTGAGAGGTGTTGCTGCTTAGAAGCACGGCATCATCCGTGTAAAGGATAAGTTTAGAGACAGGCTGTGGGAAGTCATTTAAGAAGAGGCTGAAGAGCAGGGCCTCAGAATTGACCCTTGAGGAACCCCTAAGGATCTTCTTTGGCTGGATATCATCTGCCCAACTTTGACACGTTGGCTTCTATGAGTCAGGTAGTCTTGGAACATGAATATAAAGCATTGGGTGCCACACCCAAATTAAGCAGTTGGGACACTAGTAGCAGGTGGCTGATGGTGCTGAAGGCTTTGGTGAGGTCTATGAAACTGCCCCTACCATCTTGCCTTGATCCAGTGCCTTGTGTGCATAGTCCGTATAGTCCAGCAGTGCCGTGATGGTACTGTGATTTTGCCTGAAACCATGCTGGTTTGGGCATAGCAGATTGTGCTTACTGAGGTAATCGATGAGTTGGCCTGCTACAATTTTTTCCAACACCTTAGATAGTAGGGAGAGGATATGGACCCTCTCTTCTTGACCTGCTGGGTACAATGGGCCAGGTAGCTCTTGAATCAGGTTAGGGAGTATTGGTTGAGGCCAATATGTTACAGATTGCCTAATATATATATATATATATATATGTTTCTTTGCTTTTATTATGGCAAAACATAGGAGAAGGATAAAAGTGTTTCATTTAAATGTCTTTGGTCTACTGCAAGCTTCTTTTAGGTTTAGCATACGTAGATTCAAAGGGAGAGAAAGGTAAATTAATTGTGTGAAACAGTACTTATGTATGCCTGAATGGGAGTTGGGTACAGACATGAACACCCTCGCATGCAGGAATGGGAGTCAGGCATGAATATGAACAAGCGGCATGTTTTTGCAGCTTCAATACCACACCGGACAGTTAAAATAAAGGGGATATTTGCAAAAGAGATTTTCCTGCACCCCATAATACTAGTTGCTATGCTCATACGCGCATGGCAGATACCTGTTAGTTTGTCAGTAATACTTATTCAGAACCTAAACAAAAGCACGTTTAAACAAACCAAACCAGATTTAAAACTCAAATGAATTACTACAATACAGACGTGCAGTCCTCCCAGCAACTTCATTACATTTCACTCAAGCAACTGTTAACTTACAAACGGTACCTTCGTGCAGCCAGTCGCAGGGTACAAACCCTTCTTATGCTGGCCTATTTTAACTCAATAATTCACTAGGATATCATTACTTCAGCAATGCCAGCACAAAGACTTTATTTTCATTTTCTTGTTATGCTGAACCAGATTTCTTTTTATTACACCTTAGGCACTAGGCACAACACCAGGTCTCTTTATTATTTCTTATCACAAAATCTTTGCCTTACTTTATTTAGTGCTGAAAACACCCTATCATTGGACCAAGAAGGAAGGTGAATATTACAGTGAGATAGAAAGCCATAGATTGGGGGTGCCCAGAGGTGACCAACCATCTGAACTAGAAATATCAGAATAGATGAAGTAAGCAGAAAGGCATAGAAACTGTTGCAACAGTAGTTTTTTTTTTTTAGAACACCATTCAAGAGGAAAAGAGTCCAAATCAAGGGACAGGACTAATTCCTATCACTCTTTCCTCCTTAAGAGGGAAACAGTTTTACACAAACTGTTTTGCCACCTCCTTAACCCTGGAAGGGTTGGAGCTTCCACCACCCACTCTAGAAGCTCCATCTCAGGGTCCTAGTAAAAAAAAAATAAAACACCTTGTTTCTCAGTGTCATTTCTGATCTCTAACACAAGATCATTCACATGTAGTTTACTTTACCCTGAGACATTTTAATACAATGTACATACTGTATACATAACACATTTTCAAGACTGTACTATATATATTATTCTACCACTGAACCAAATCTGGATAGGTAATCTGCATTGAGGTGTGCTGACCCAGGTCTATGAAATACAGTTAAATGGTAAGCCTGTAATGCCAAATACCATCTCATGATTCCTGTATTTTCCTCTTTCATCTGCTGAAGCCACCATAAGGGATCATGGAAGGTCAGAATTTTAAAGGTTGTCCCCACAGATAATATTTTAGTGACTCCACCACCCATTTGAGAGCCAAACACTCCTTTTCAATGGTGGCATATCTGCATTCCCTTTCATGGAGTTTCTGACTTAAATAAACTATAGGAAGCTCTTCACCTTGGATGTTCTGAGTTAGTACTGCCCCTAACCCTACCTCGGATGCATCTGTGTGCACTTCAAAAGATAGGTCAAAGTCAGGACTCTGCAGGACTAGGGATGTACATAATATAGCTTTAATGGTCTGGAATGCTTCATCACAGGTATCTGACCACTGTACTTTATTAGGGCAACTTTTCTTTGTAAGATTTGTGAGAGGACATGCTATAGTGGAGAACTGGGTATAAATCTCTATAGTAACCCGCATAGGCCAAGGAAAGATCTCACCTGTTTCTTGGTCTTGGGTATAGGACACTAGCCACAGGAATAACCTTATCTTGTCCTGGCTGTACTTTCCCTCCCCCAATCACAAATCCTAAATAGTTGGTTTCAATATTTCCTAAGGCACATTTAGCAGCATTTACTGTTACTTTTATGGTTTGTAATATGTTTCTCAAGTGTAACATGTGGGTTTCCCAGTTTTCACTGAATATTACCACATCATCCAGGTAAGCCTCACAATATGCTCTATGAGGTCTCAGCATATTATCCATGAATCTTTGAAATGTTGCAGGGTCCCCATGAAGTCCAAACGGCATGGTCAGGAAATGGTAAAGACCCAAAGCAGTACTGAAAGTGGTAAGGGGTTGTGACTCTGGAGAAAGGGGTATTTACCAATACCCCTTGGTTAATCGAGGTTGAAATGTACTTGCCTGTCCTAATCTATCAATGATGTCATCAATCCTGGGCATGGGGTATCCATCAAACATGGAGATATTATTTGTCTTTCAAAATCCAAGCAAAGACTTATCAATCAATCAATCAATCAATCAAAATTTATTTATAAAGCGCTTTTCAAAAAATCAAAGCGCTAATACAAAGCAGAGATAAAACATCAACACTAATAAATAAAAACTTAAAATCCATAAAATAACCATAAAATAAACTAACCAAATGCCAGCAAAAATAGATGACTTTTCAGGGATCTCTTAAATGCTTCCACGGACAGGAACTCTCTAATCTGACGAGGTAGAGAATTCCACAGGGTCGGGGCCATAAAGAAAAAGGCCCTTGTCCCCTTCTAAAGTCTTATACCCCCTTTCTTCTTTGGTACCACTACCATTGGGGAAGACCAGGGTTTTTTGGATGGAACTATAATCCCCAATTTCTCTAGTTTCTGCACTTCCTTAACAACTTCATCCCTTACCCTCACAGGGAGTCTGTATGGTCTCTGATGGATGGGGTGGTCTTGACTGACATGGATTTCATGCATGATACTTTTAGCGGTGCCTGGGGTAGCAGTAAAGGTACTCACAAAATGTTGCCTCAGTACTTGCAAATCCCCTTTCTGTATGTCTGTTAACCTGGGATTTATAAAGATTTTCTCTGTACCCTCTACTTGCTCCAAGCATTGGTAGGCAACATCCAGCTTGGAGTTCTTGGTCTCTGGACATATATACAAGGTTGCATTACCAGGATCATGCCATTTTTTTAAAAGGTTCACATGGTATATTCCTCTTGGGTTTCTCCTCTATGGCATCTCTGTCTCATAGTCCACCACCCCCGTCTGATGAACTACAGTATAGGGACCTTGCCAGCATATTAATAATTTGTTCACTGTGCTGGGTAGCAGTAACAATACTTTCTTCCCCACTTTAAATGTTTTATTGCATGTAACAATGTCATAATGAGACTTTTGTTTGTCTTGACTTTGTGTCATGTGTTTGTGTGCCAGCTCAACATACTTAACTAACCGCTGCCTTAGGTCTGTGATATAATCAATACAGTCTGGGTGTCCTGTTGTTTCCATGGCTTCCCAATGTTCTTTAACAGTATCTAAAGGTCTCCTAGGATATCTGCCATACAGTAATGTAAACGGGGAAAACCCTGTGGTGCCTATAGGATCTCCCTATAGGTGAACAGTAAATATGGTAAAAATCTGTCCCAGTCTTTCCCTTCATCACTAACAAACTTCATGAGCATCTTCTTGAGGGTTTTATTAAATCGCTCAACTAAGCCATCTGTTTGGGGGTGATATGGGAATACGAACAACAACAATACCCATAACTTATATAAATCCTTTAACTTGCAGGCATTAAAATTTGTACCCCTGTCTGTTAGGATCTCTTTGGGAATCCCCATTCTGCAAAAATTTAGCGAGTTCTTCTGCCACACGGGGTGCTGTCACCGTCCACATAGGGATGGCCTCTGGATATCATGTTGCATAGTCACACAGGACCAGTATAAATCTATTTCCTTTTGAGATCTTTTCCAAAGGTCCCACGATATCCATGGCCAGCCTCTCTAACAGTTGGGACACCACAGGTATGGGTTGGAGGGGTACACAATCTTTTTGCTCTATTTGAGCCACTTTCTGGCAAGGATCACAACATTTTACATAATCAGCAACTTGATCATGGATGGTAGGCCAATAGAACCTAGCAAGGATGTGATGCAAGGTACTATCTCTACTCACATGTCCAGCAAGGGGTGTCTCATGGGCCAATTTGTAGGATCTGCCCCCTATACTTCTTAGGCACAAACAACTATACTACCTTTTCACCTGTTTTAGGGTTAGTACATTCTCTATTTAAAATACCCCCATGTAATACAAAACAAGGTGCCCCCTCAGTACTCCTCTTCCCAACCTGTAAAAAAACTTTTCAATGTTACATCTTCTTCTTGTTCACTTCTAATGTCAGTTTGTTTCAACATGTGCTCCATTACATTTAGATCCTGGATATTCTTCAATTGCCACTCTTTCTTGCAGGCCTTTTTCTCCTTTTTAGACTTTCTGGGCTTTTCCGGACTATCATACAGTTCCTCATCAAAAGGGAATAAGTCAGGTAAATGTCCCTGAAGTTGTTGTGCTTGAGTTGTTACACCCTCTAGAGGATGCTGTGTATCTTGCACCAGCGTTGCAAAGTCAGGGTAATTGTGGCCAGTGATCATGGGTACTGGGAGGTGAGGTACTAGTCTAACCTCTAGGATGTGTGTTTGTCCATGTATGGTTACTGGGACTGGTGTAGTGGGGTAATGGTGAACATCTCCATGAACACAGGTTCCAGCTGTATCAATTCCCTTCTCAGTTAATGCTGGAAGCAAATCAGCTCGTATCAGAGTTTGATGGCTGCCAGAGTCTATGAGTCCTAACATCTGTTGCTCTCCCAGAGATACTGATGTAACAAATGAGCCCCAATTAGCTAAGGCAAGGTGTCCATATTCCTTCTTAATGTTAGGATAGTTATAAATCAAATGGCCTTTCTTTTGACAGCCATGACAGACTATTTCAGGCAGGGGCACATTTCCCTTTTTCTCCACCCTCCAGTCAGGTTTCCCAGAAGTAGTAGTAGTAATAGAGGAAATATTTCTTACCCCAGTTGTAGCAGTTGTTGGCTTGTCACCTGTCCTTTGGTAATGGGGAGGGTCTGGCAGCAAGGAAATCTTCTGCCAAGGCAATTGTTTTTTCAGCACTCACCAGCTTGTGCTCCTTGACCCAAATTTGAACTTCAGAAGGCAGAATTGTTATGAATTGTTCACCGATGATAGCCTCCATCAACTGGGCATTGGTTTTCATCTCTGGCTGTAACCATTTATAGGACAAGTCTCTTAAATGGGCATAGACCTCTCAGGGAGTATCTGTAGCAGCCATTTTCAGGAATCAAAATAGCTGGTGGTAGGTTTCCGTATTTATATCATACCGAAGGATTTCCCCTTTTCACTACATCATGATTTTCCACATCTCTGGTATCAATCTGGCTGTATACCAGTTGTGCCCTACCAGTAAGCTACTGGGCAAGGTGGACTACCTATTGTTCATGAGGCCAATTACATGTTTGTGCCAACCGTTCAAATATGGTGAGGTATGCTTCGATATTATCACAATCTGTCAGTCTAGATAACTTAATGTCCCTAGGACTACTAGTCCTTTCTGTAGTCCCTGTTTGGATGGCCTGAAGTACTCCCATTGTGTCGCTATAGCGTCTTATCTCTGTCTACCCAAATCTTGCTCCTTCTCCATCTGAACCTGTTTTACATAGTCACCTCAGCAGGCTACCGATATCCTCTGAGGGGGCTCCTCTGGTTCCTCCTCTAACATGCCCTCAGCATCAGGCAGGTCCACCATCTCAGGTTTTGGCCCCTGTTTTGGGTGTGCCACATTATCAAGTCCAGTTAGAAGTGGTGCACCACTGGCTTCTGACATCTTCCTCATCTGGACCCCAGTAGGATGGTCCACCACCATGTCTCAGAACATGTCCATCTGGGATACCTCGCCAGTATCCGCTGAACCACGAATGCTTCCCTGGTCAAACGTAGTCAGCAGTTATCCCACTGCTAACACCATATATAATAGAAGCGTGGGATAACAGATGGACTTCACACAAGAAAGTAGGTTTAATGCACTGTTGGCCTGGCACAATATTTATTCACTTCAAAATATAAAGAAAAGCTCAAACTGTGAGCAAAATAAATGTTTTACAAAAGACAAAAGAAATACTTCACTCTTGTGGAAAACTTCACATTCAGTGTCCACCTCAGATGGACTCTCTCAGTCCAACTCCATCCCTGGTCAGAATGTACTCACCCTATCTAACATCATGCAATTAGATTACTTCTTTTAAACCTGCCTACCAGGTCAGGTGCTATCAGCATCATCACAATGTTTAAACATAATTTAGAAGGCTCCTTATAATTTATATCGGTATGGAGCTCATAACTAAACATCTACACACTTTTACTAGCAAGCCATATTACTTCTAAATAGGAAAACATTAAAACAGTAGTAAAAGTTTTTTCTCCTGCTGTGATTGACAAGTGATGCAATATAAAAATAGGCACTAAAGGTGGCTGCTACCATATACTGAGAGCATACAGAAGACTACCTGGCAACAGGGAACTCCCAGAGAGTGAAAAAGTCTGCTACATTTTCAACAAACTCAGCAGTAAGTCATTGTTTTAAATATAAGAACAAGGACAAGTTCAGAAGTGAGGCTTTACTTAAACTACAGTAAATAACTGTACTGCTTTTGTTTTCCCTTGCAGGAGTATATACATCCTTTGGTTTGCATTGCACTTGGCTGGAATTCAATGTTAGTTACTGGCTGCATATATCTATCTATCTATCTATCTATCTATCTATCTATCTATCTATCTATCTATCTATCTATGTGTGTTTCTTTGCTTTTATTATGGAAAAACATGAGAAGGATAAAAGTGTTTCATTTAAACGTCTTTGGTGTACTGCAAGCTTCTTTTAGATTTAGCATACATAGATTCAAAGGGAGAGAAAAGTAAATTAATTGTGTGAAACAGTTCTTATTGATGCCTGAACGGGAGTTGGGTACAGACATGAACACCCTTGCATGCAGGAATGGGAGTCGGGCACGAATATGAACAAGCGGCATGTTTTTGCAGCTTCAATACCACACCGGACAGTTAAAATAAAGGGGATATTTACAAAAGAGATTTTCCTGCCCCCATAATACTAGGTGCTATGTGCATATGCGCATGGCAAATACCTGTTAGTTTGTCAGTATTACTTAATTCAGAACTTAAAGAAAAGCAGGTTTAAGCAAACCAAATCAGATTTAAAACTCAAATGAATTACTACAATACGGACGTGCAGTCCTCCCAGCAGCTTCATTACATTTCACTCAAGCAACTGTTAACTTACAAACGGTACCTTCGTGCAGCCAGTCGCAGGGTACAAACCCTTCTTATCCTGGCCTATTTTAACTCAATAATTCACTAGGATATCATTACTTCAGCAATGCCAGCACAAAGACTTTATTTTCATTTTCTTGTTATGCTGAACCAGATTTCTTTTTATTACACCTTAGGCTCTAGGCACAACACCAGGTCTCTTTATTATTTCTTATCACTAAATCTTTTGCCTTACTTTATGTAGTGCTGAAAATGTCCCTATCATTGGACCAAGAAGGAAGGTGAATATTACAGTGGAGACAGAAAAGCCATAGATGGGGGAGGGAGGGCACTGCCAGACTTGGCCAACCATCTGAACTAGAAATATCAGATAGATGAAGAAAAGCAGAAAGGCATAGAAACTGTTGCAACAGTAGTTTTTTTTGAACACCATTCAAGTGGAAAAGAGTCCAAATCAAGGGACATGACTAATTGCTGTCACAATAGGCCTCTTTCCATTTGGCAAGTACAGCACCTTCAAGTAGGGACCTGTTGATTAACCAGGTGACAGGAGATGATATGGTGGGAGCAGCCACTCTTAATAATCTTGTGGGCAGACCATCAGGACCAGCTAAGCCTTTAACCTTTGTTGTCTTTAAGAGAGGGGGCACTTCTTTTTGGTGGACCCTCTTTAGGTGGAATTCTGGATACTGGAGTTCTGGTCTAGGACAGCATGGTTGTTCAGAGGCCAATCTACTTTCCCCTTCTCAGCACAGCTTTAGAAGGAATCACAGTACTCTCATCACCCTGAAAAAAGTAACATCTGACATATTCCATGCTACATACAAAGACTTTGCCACAGGTGCCATCTTTGTTGATCTAACTAAAGCATTTGATCTGGTAAATCATGGTCTTCTGCTCCATCAGCTTCTTCTCCTTGGTCTGGACAACAAAGCTCTGAACTGGGTCAAAAGTTATCTGTCCGGTCACTCCCAGAGAGTTAAGTTGGATGGCTCCCTCTCCGAACTATGTCCAGTTACCCACAGCATTCCACAAGAATCCATTCTGGGTCCTATATTATTTTTGCTCTTCATCAATGACCTCCCCCGTTTCTGTGGAGGTGCTTCTGCACATCTATATTCAGATGATGCAATCATCTATCGCGCCTCTCTACACATTGACCTTATCAAGTGGGACCTTGCCTCTGACTTTGCTTCCCTTGAAGACTGGTTCAATCACAGTCATCTTGTTCTTAATTCAAAGAAAACCAAATGTATGATATTCTCTCATCATCCTAAACCAAAACCTACTCCCCTTCCCCTTAGTATTACAACCCTCAAGGGCGATACCTTAGAGGTAGTCAACTCCTTTAAATAGCTGGGTTTCACCTTGGATTCAACTCTCTTATTTATTTTTTTATTTTAGATGTTTAACCAGGAGTAGCACACTAAGCTGAAAGCTTTTTTACAGGTGCAACCTGGGAGCACAGGGAAGTTAAATAACTTGCTTAGGGTCACACAGTATGCAAGTGGAAGCTGTGGGACTGAAATCCAGGTCTGGTCTGTTGGATGTCACCAAATTTGCAGCTCAGAGCCTTAAACCACTGTGCTATACTGCCTCCTTCTTTCAGCACTCATGCCTCAATTATTGTGAAATCTCTTAACCAAAAACTAGGACTGCTTTATTGAATCTGTCCGTTTCTCACATCTGCCTCCTGCCTAAAAATTACCTCCTCATCTCTTCTTCCTCTCATAACCTATGGTGTTCCCCTACTGCTTTCTACTAATTCCTCCTCCCTGTCCCTCCTCTCTCAGGCCTACCACAGGGTAGGATGGTTTGCCTTGGGGGCTAATGCCCGTTCACATCACTGTGATGTCCTCTCCTCACTGGGATGGTTTCCTTACGAAGCTAAATTGAGGTACTCCTCCTCATGTCTCATATTTAAGCTCATCCACAAAAGTATGCCTCCTTGCTTTAATGAATGAATATGACTCTGACAAGTGCCGCGTACCCTGTGCTCTGCCTCACTTCCTCTTCTTGTCATTCCAAATCTGCATCTAGCCATCTCCAGGAGATCTTTTTCATTTTCCGCTCTCTGTGACTGGAACTCTCTTCCTCCCACCATCCTGTCTTGCTCCTCTCTTCCTCTGTTCCAATCTGATTTGTCTGACTCTCTATCTGCCTCTTCATTCTGCTCTCGCTTCCCCTGATGATGCTCCCCTTGACTGTCTTTCATCTCCTATTCTCCTACCTTACCCTGCACCTCTCCCTCCTTTCTCTCTGTTCCTTGCCTTATCCCTGCCCCCTTCTCTAACTATAACCCACACAATCTCAGTTGTATAAGCACTGTAAACATTTTTTGTTTATGTTAATATCATGTGCTTTTACTCACCACTGTATTTATTGATCTACTATTTGACAATTAGTGTTCTATAATGTACTGTATTACCGCTCTGTTTTTTCACTGCTTCTGTATGTTATTTAACCCCAGGTTGACCCTGAAAAAGGGACTGTAATTGTCTCAGTGAACTTACCCAGTTACCAAAACTCAAATAAATAAATACATTTTACATATCCAGGTTCATAAAGGAGCTATTGAAGGCATTGGCTGCCTCCTGGGAGTCATTGATGGTTCGGTCATTGGAGATAATTGGGTCTTGCAGGGGTTTGCTGCTGCCTTTCATCAGATCATTGATTTGATTCCAGAAGGACCTGGAGTCAATTAGATTGGCCTGTTTAAGGTTCTTAAAACTACACAGTTAGAGTCAATAGGCACTTTTACACACAGATTTCTGTAACGGAATGACGGTTACGGAAACAGTATACCGTTACATCCCCTGTGTGTAAAATGCATCTGTTCTGTTACACTAGTGAACATTCACCCAAAACACAATCTCTTCCTTTCTCAGTTCATCCTGATGTGTTCAATTTCATCTGGCTGTGTAAAACAGCCATTCTGGCAGCAGTACAAACACAGCCATAGAGCACCACACCCCGTGCAGCAGCCGAAACACAAAATATTGAAAACGGAGATGGTTGGTTGAAGAAATATCTTCTGTGTGTAAGTGAACCACAAATGGAACAGAGTACAATGGTGGCACACAGGTAATGATCATTCTCTTGTATTTGCCTGTGTGTAAAAGCACCTAATGTGTTTTACTTCCAACCACAGCCACACTCTGATCCCCTACTAAGTTTCATTCATTTGAAAAATGTACCGGGGATCAGCAGATATGTAATTTTCCTTAACATAACAAATGTGGCTGTGGAACAGAAAAATGGAATTAACTTTCCAAATAGCATTAACAAAATCCATATATTTATTTATTTATTTAGTTTTTGTTAACCGGGTAAGTGCACTAGCCATAAAATGACTATTTTCAGGCACGACCCGGGAGAGTACAGACATGCAGAAACATAACAGGATAACAAATTATAAGTGCTTTACATACAATGAGTTAGAAAGGATACAATATATCTGAATTTACAAAGTAAAGTGCTTTACATTCAATGAGTTAAAGTGGATACAATATATCAGAGACATATAGAGTAGACCATTCATAAGTTCATAGATGCCTATCTATGCAATGAATAGAGAGGACCTTGGAAAATAAATTTTCAGGTGGCACATCATATGAACAAAAACAAGGTTCACAAAAACAAAAACAGGTAATACAAATGGAAGAAATAACCATTGAGAGCAGGGGGTGTCATTAAGGAAAAGGTCGGTAAGTGAGGAAGAGGAGAGAAAGCCATGAAATTAAATTATATTAGTGTATGTAAGTGTAAGGGAGATGCCTGCAGTGCAAGATTGTATATGGGCAGGGAAAGGGAGCCAGGACAGGCTGAGGCAGTAAGAGGGTTACATAGAGGTGAGGAAATACTATTGTATGGCCAGAGACATCAGTCATTAGGTAAGGTGAAAGCAGGAACAGGTATCAGCAATCAGTAGATTCGAGCACAGTTTTCTCTTAAAGCATGTGTGGGAGCTAGAAAGTCTAATGTCGATGGGAAGGGAATTCCACAGCTGTGGAGCCACATATTCAAATGCAACAGTTCCTTTCCTCATACGGCACCTTGGCAAATTCAAAAAGGATATGTCAGCTGATCGTAGACCATGGAGTGTGTCCTGAGGAACAAGCATAGTTGCAAGACACCTAGGGGTTTGATTTCAAATTATCGAATCAATAAGAGAGCCAAAGTAGTATTTCCTACTAGCTAACAGAGACAGCCAACCAAGATCATTATAAAGCTGATGGTGTTTAAGCCGAGAAGCAGAAGAAGCATAGCAACATAAGTTGTTATACGTAATATCCCATCTGAGTAGGTCAGTTTTATGAGCAGCCCCAAATAAGGAAGCCCCATAGGTTAGGGTGGGGAGCAGAATCCCCCTTAATGGCCATTTTAGCCAATGGCATGAGCACATATCTAGTCTTATAGCTAACATTTTTCAAGTCAAACTATCTCTGGCTAGAAGCTGCAATACTGAACATAGGATTTGCAAGAAAGTGAGTTGTGCTCACAACAGAGGGAGGTGAACCTTACAATTGTCTTTGGTTTGGAGCAGATATTCTGCAGGTGGAGGCTACTTCTAACTGAAAGGTGAAATAAGGAACTTAGAATTATCAGGAAAAGACAGTCTTTGTTACAATTCTTAAGATTCTCAGTGCAGGAAGAGTTTAAAGCACAGCTGCCTTATTTTGGGGCTGACTGCTTTCAGAGCACAAACCACCAGGCTGTTTTGGGGCTGGGGAGGTTTTACCTGTGTCTGACTTGGATGTCGGAATTTTTCTCTGTTTGATTAACAGGGTATTTACTCTGTCAAACTGTTATGTAGGGTATCTTGCTGACAGGAAGACACTCATCACAGCGGTGGGTCAGAGCTCTTAGCTGATTGTTTTGTGAGGGCACAGTTTAGGCCCAACCCCTTCCCACCCCTCACCCCACCCACCCCTGGAAATAGTTCCTTTATACCTGGGGTTCTGACATCATTCCTCAAGAGTGCAAGGTGCATATCACTGTCATATCCTATCTAGCACACTGCCATCCTGCACTGACAATATAAGCATACACATTGTATATATATATATATATATATATATATATATATATATTTCTATATAACAAACCAATCACACACACACAAATAACAAAAAAAAGTAGATAAACATGTGGGGAGTAGTGCAATGTAATGGCTGTGGGGCATCAGTCTTCCGGGAGTCTTTCTGGAGGCTGAGATGCTGCCCTATTTGCAGACAACTCTCTGCCCTGAGGGAGGAAGTTGCCTGTCTTCAGACCACACTGGACAGTAGTAAGGGAACCTTCCTCCAGGCCACACTGGATGGTAGGAAGGGAACCTCTCCCATCCAGGGAGCACCAGAGCCACCACCACTACCTCAGAGGTTGCGAAGAAAGCACAGTAGTTGGACCACAGTGGGCTCAGGAGGGTGAGGATGGTAGAACAGAGGCACACCCAGTCAGTTGTTCCACTCCACAATCCATACACCATTCTGGGGGAGCATAGCTCCCCTATGGATGCACCCGCAGAGGAGACTAAGGAGGCTGAGGACAACTATCACAAAGGAGGCCCACAGGAAGGAGGCAGAGGACACCACAAGAAAAGGAAGTAGCTCCTGGTGGGGGACTCATTTATTAGGGGGATAGAACTGGGGGGAGCAGGAAAACTGAAGTAAGGTGCCTGTCTGGTGCCATGGCTTGGAGGGAGAGGAAGCACATCCTCAGGATCACGAGAACAGCTGTACGGGAGTCTGAGCTGGATGTCATTGTCCACCTAGGGATGAATGACTTGGCTCAACATGAGATTAGAGCAGTGCAGAAGGACTTTGTAGAACTGGGAAGGGGCCTAAGACAAGTAGCACACACAGTATCCTTCTCAGAGGTGCTGCCTGTCAATGGCATGAGTGAGGCGAGGTACTTTGCACCATGCAGTTTAATGAATGGTTGAAAAATGGTGTGGAGCACAGGGGTTTGGCTTCATTGGGACTGGGGTTCCACCTGGAGGACACCAGCCTATACTGGCAGGATGGTCTGCATCTGTCCAGGAAGGAACAAGTCTTTTGAGCAATAGGTTTAAATGCTTCATTGGACTTTTAAACTAGTCAAGGGGAGGCACTGATAAGCAGCAGGAAAATCCCAGCCTCCCTACAAAACAGGGTACTAAATGAGAAACAGACCGAAGTAGAAAGGTCAGTGGGGATGCTGCAACAGAAGGTAAAGCCATCAAAAAATGGAGAGCAATGAGTACCAATACCTGTAGTCCGAGTAACAAGCTTCCTGAATTAGTGGCCTTGATGGAGAAGGAACATCTGGATATCATGGCAGTCACAGAAACATGGTACACACAAAACCGTGACTGGGACATAAACATACCAGGATACACTATCTACAGGAGGGACAGGGAGGGTAAAACAGGAGGAGGAGTAGCTCTTTACATAAGGGAAGGAATCAAAGCAACAGAACAAAAGAGAAAACAGGAAGGGGAAGAAGCACTGCGGGTAAATTTGGAGACTGGCAATGGAACCACAATCCACACAGGGGTTGTATACAGACCCCCTTCTCAGGGGGAGGAAATGGACAAGGAAATGATAGAAAGTATAATTACAATGGCAGAAAAAGGGGAGATATTGCTGATGGGTGATCTGAATATGCCAGATGTTAACTGGAGTGCAGTTGCAGCAGCCACTTCGAAGAGTGGGGTTATTCTAGATGCCCTACAGGGGGCATGCCTTAGACACCTAGTATGGAGCCCACTCAAGAGGGAGCAATCTTAGACCTGGTTCTCTCAAATGGAGATGAAGAGATGATCACAGATGTAGAAGTGGGTAGCCATCTGGGAACTAGCGACCATCGAACAGTATGGTTCACAATAAACACAGCAATAGAGTCAAGTCATACAAAGGCAAAAGTACTGGACTTTAGGAGGGCTGACTTGCCAAAATGGGTGAGTGCCTAAGGAATGCACTAGCAAATGGGCAGGAAGGAGGGGGTGGAAGAATAATGGGGAATAATAAAGACTGCCATCACAGAGGTAACAAGCCTTTGTGTGAAGCAAATAAACAAAACAAAACGATGTAAGAAACCACTATAGTTCTCAAAGGAAGTGGCAGTGAAGGTTCAAGAGAAAAAGAAAGCATTCAGGAAGTACAAGGAATCACTGAAGGAGCAGGACAGAGAACTGTATCAGTTAAAGCAAAAGGAAGCTGGGAAGGCAGTCAGAACAGCAAAGGCTCAAACCGAGAAAAAGATACCCAACTTGGTTAAGAAGGGGGATAAAACCTTTTATAGGTACATCAGGGAGCAAAGGAAGACCAAGGGAGGGATAGTGAGACTTAATAAAGGGGAGGGGGGTGGGCAGAGGGTGACTGTGAAAAGGCAGAGATACTAAATAAATATTTGTGCTCAGTATTTACAAAGGAAGAGGGGGAGGTACCTAAAATAAACAGTAGAAACACTCTGGATACAGAAGTTGATACCAGCCCATTTACTGAAGAAAGGGTTCTGAAAGAACTCTTAAAACTGAAGGTGGAAAAAGCAATGGGGAATGATGGGGATTCATCCCAGAATTCTAAAAGAACTAAGGGTAGAACTAGTGACACCACTGACTACCCTCTTTAACAAATCATGGGAGGATGGGGTGGTACCCGAGGACTGGAGGAGGGCAGATGTGATTCCCCTTCACGAATGTGGGAGCAAGGCAGAAGCAGGAAACTACAGACCTGCTAGTTTAACCTCAGTAGTAGGGAAAATGATGGAATCACTTCTGAAGGAAAAAATTGTCGATTATCTAGAGGCCAGAGGGGCACAGGACCCAAGGCAGCATGGATTCACAGCGGGAAGGTCATGCCAGATGAATCTGATAGATTTCTTTGACTGGGTGACCAAAGTAGTAGATCAGGGAGGGGCTGTGGACATGGCCTACCTAGACTTTAGCAAGGCATTTGACACAGCCTCACACAAAAGATTAATATACAAGTTAGACAGCCTGGGAGTGGGTCCCAAGATGATGGCCTGGATAAAGAATTGGCTGGAGAATAGGACACAGAGAGTAATAGTAAATGGAGTCCACTCTGAAGAAAGGGGGGTTACTAGTGGGGTACCGCAAGGTTCAGTATTAGGACAAGTCCTCTTTAATTTCTTTATAAGCGACATTGCAGAGGGACTGGAAGGAAATGTATGTCTTTTTGCAGATGACACAAAGATCTGCAACAGAGTTGATGCACAAGGTGGGGTGGAAAGAATGAGAAGGGACTTGGCAAGGTTAGAGGAATGGTCAAATGTATGGCAGCTTAGATTCAATGCTAAAAAGTGCAAGGTAATGTACCTGGGAAACAAAAACCCTGGGGAAGAGTACACAATGAGGGGTGAGATACTAACAACAACAAAAATGGAAAGGGACCTGGGGCTAGTCATATCAGATGACCTAAAGGTGGGCAAGCAATGTGAGAGGGCAGCAAGGAGGGTTGGGGGGATACTGGGATGCATAGGGAGAGGCATCACCAGTAGAAAACAGGAAGTTATTATCCCTCTATACAGACAGCTGGTCAGACCCCATCTGGAGTATTGCTTGCAGTTCTGGAGACCCAATCTCTGCAAAGACATAGACGGGATGGAAGCTGTCCAGAGGAGGCAACTAAAATGGTGCAGGGTCTGCACTGGAAGACATATGAAGAGAGACTTAAGGAGCTTATTGTGTAGCCTCGAGGAAAGGAGAGAGGGGAACATGATAGAAACTTTCAAGTACCTCAAGGAATCAACAAAGTCCAAGAGGGTAGCATCTTTCAAAACAAGAGGTGTGCAAGAACAAGGGGCACAATTTGAAGATAGGGGAGGTCAGCTCAGAGGTAATTTAGGAAGTATTTTTCCACAGAGGGTTGTGGATGCTTGGAACGGCCTTCCGGAGGAGGTTGTGGAGTCAAAAACAGTGGTGGAATTTAAGCATGCATGGGACAGTCATAAGGCAATTCTAGGGGTTGGGGGCAGAAAGAAGTAGGCTGCTGGTTAACTAGGATCTGCAGCTTATTCATTAGGTAGGGAAATGGGCAGACTGGGTGGGCCAAGCGGTCCTTATCTGCCGTCAAATTCTGTTTCTATGTTTCTATATGCAACACCCAGTTTGGAGTTGACAGCTCTGCAAACAGACTGTACATGAAGATTAAGATCAAGAGATTGATCTAGCAGGATGCCCAGGTACTTGAAAGAGGTCACACATTCAGTAATTGACCTTCTAAGTCCTGCACCATCAGTGCTGTTGTGCAAGCCGGAGCTTTGGGGCCGATCCAAGCAGCATGGCTTTAGTTTTGCTAGTGTTGACAGCCAGTTTGTGGTCATATAGCCAGTTTGGATATTGTTAAAGTCAGAGGAAAGGGTTGTGTTGATAGTGTCTATATTAGCAGAACTTGTAAAGATGACAAGATCATCAGCATATAGAATAGCAGAGCAGGATTTTAGAGCAGCTCCAATGTTATTTATATAAGGAGAGAATAGGAGGAGCCCTAGGATGGAACCCTGAGGTGCACCAATGTTAATGGTGGTACTGTTCGATAGAGAGGAATTACATTTCACCACTTGAGTTCTATTTGTCAGGTAGCTTTCATACCAGTCAACAACAGAGAAGGAGAAATGCAGGTGTCGAAGTGAGGAGAGAAGCAAAGTGTGATCAACAAGGTCAAAAGCCTTTGTGAAGTCAATAAAGACAGCCCAAGTCAGATTGCCAGTATCCATTTTTGAAAGAGTGTCAGTGGTGAATTTAAGGATTGCAGTCATCATGCTATGTCCTTTCCTGAAGCCATGTTGGGTATCCAAGAGCAGGCTGTGCTTAAGTAGATAGCCAGCTGTCTGAGTTGCGACAATTTTCTCCAGGATGTTGCTCAGTACTGAGAGAGTATGGCACTTGGTCTGTAGTTCATGACAACCTTAGGATCCCTTTTAAGTACAGGTGTGATCCGAGTAGCTTCCAGAGGTCAGAGACCACCCAACTGAAAGTGATAATGTATAAATTTGGCCAGTGGTAATGCAATAAGGGGAGCTGCAAGTTTCAAGAGGTGGGGTTCAAGGGAGTCTGAGCCAGAGCTGGTATTATCAGAGATGGACCTCAGGAGCTTCAGGACTTCCTTTCTAGACACAGCCTTAAAATAGAATGGAGGAGTATAAGGAGGCACAGGGGACAACACTTCCAACTTATCCAGACAGGTTCCTGATGAGGAGTGGGAGGACACTGCAGCAGGATTGAAGGAAGAGGTATATTGGGAGAGATCAGAGAAATGCAGGTTGAAAGAATTAGCTATGGTTTGTGAGTCATTGCAATGCACATCATTTATCAGCATATCACCAGGGGTAGTTGACTGTGAGGATCCTAGGAAGGATTTGATGTGTGACCAGAATTTTCTGGGATCATTGGCCGAGTTAATCAGTAGGTCTTTACAGTACTTGCTCTTAGCAGCTCTGACTTGTTTTTTACATGAATTCCGTAGCGTACGGTAAGCGTTGAAATCTGTTTGCTGGCCTGATGTTTTGTAGCGCTTCCAGAGTTTATCTCTAAAGTGCAAACTTTTGAGCAAGTCTTTGTTTAGCCATCTTGTTTGTTTACCCTTCACTCTCCGGGTGATCTTTGAGGCATGTTTACATTGAACCATAAGGAATTTAGTGATGAAAAGGTTAAGAGCATCCTGAGAACAGTGTGATAGATAGATCTCCGACCAATCAATTCTAGAGACGTCATACAGAAACACCTCTTGGTCTAGGTGAGCAAAGTTTGTGAATGGGAGGGGATAGGAAAATGGGGGGGAGAACAACTGTAGAAAGATGTGCTGTAGATAGAAATACAGCAGTCGTAGGATCAGTATTTCATGCTAACTGCAAGTTGGCATCTATAAATATGCTAGAATCAGCTTATTCCAATAAAACTGCCTATCAATATCATGGCAATAACCTCTATTTTTACACATTCTTTCCCATTTTATCATTTAGAATGTAAATAGATATTCAAATCTGATGCAGTTTTTGAAACCCATCTTTGGTGAGTGCTCTAAATAGTCAACAAGTGAGTATGTTTTACCACAAGGAGTCGCCAACATTAATAATAACATGCTATCTGCTGGAACCCATGACAATGAGGCGGGGAGAGTAAGGGAGGGAGGAAAATTGGGGAAAAGAAGTACAATAGTATGTATTTAGGAGGCTTCAAGTAAAGGGAGCTATTCATGTCAGTTCCAGTAATAATTGGTGTAGAACCAACAGAGGTGAACATACTGAATTTTCATCAAAATTTGCCAGACTCTGAAAAACAGGTTTTGGGATTGATGCTGTCTTGTTGGAAGGTCTCAGGTATTTTGTGCAATGCTGACGACTCAGTTTACTTGACCCCTTCTAAATGCATGCTTGCTGACGAGAGAAAGAGAGAGAGAGCTGCAAATATAGACTGGAGTTGAGACTTACATTTCAGTATAATGGAAACCAGCACTTCTCATAGATTAGTGTTGGCTGATCCTTTGTGGTAAACTTAGTTGCATGTAAATTATTTAGAGTGATCACCAGTAATGTGTTTTAAAAGGGAGGAGGGAAGGGTGGCCCTATAGGGGGACCTGGAGGCTCTGGAAAGGTGGTCTAGAAAGTGGAAGCTGAGGATCAATGCAGGGAAATGCAAGGTACTGCACCTAGGAGCCAGAAACCCGGGCCTAGTCTACACCCGGGGGATGCTACATGTCTCAATGGCTGAGAGGGACCTGGGAGTGATGGTGGATGTCAAGATGAACAACTCGGAGACTTGTAGGAGGGCAGCGGCCAAGGCCAACAGGATGCTGGGATGCATTGCTAGGGGGATCACCTCCAGAAGGAGGAAAGTGATACTCCCTCTGTATAATTGCTTGGTGAGACCGCACCTCGAGTACTGCGTGCAGTTTTGGAGGCCACACTTAAAGAGGGATATTGAACTCCTGGAGAGGGTCCAGAGGAGGGCAACCAAAATGATCTGGGGCCTGGGGGACAGGACCTATGGGGAGAGACTCAAAGAGCTAAATATGTACACATTGGAAGAGAGAAGGGACCGGGGGGACATGATAGAGTTCTTCAGGTACATGAAGGGGTTAAATAGGGGATGAGCAGTCAGGGTGCTCCAAAGGAAGGAGAGGGGCCAACTAGAGGGCATGGGTGGAAACTGGAGGGGGGAGATTCAGGGGAGAGAGAAGGAGATACTATTTCACTGAGAGGGTGGTGGAGCCATGGAATATGCTGCCCAAGGGGCTGGTGGAGGCAGAGACAGTGGAGGGGATCAAGAAGGGATGGGACAGGTACAGGGGAAGAGTTCTGGAAGCAAAGACCTGTGCAGCAGGAATATCCAGGACTGGGAATGGAAAAGCCAGAGAGCGCGAGGGGGGCAGTAAGGTCAGCTCCCAGGTTGGGGGCTGACCAAACGAGCAGACATGAAAGACAGTTAGGCCTATTCTGCTGGCATTTTAGTATGTTAGTATGTAAAAGCAGGTGAAATCAACAATGATATTACCTGTCCCTGGTAATGGACTGACTCAGAAGTTGGAGCGCATGCTGAACTGTACTGAGCATGGAGCTGCAAACCCCCCAGTCAAGTTGCAGATAGAGTATGCAGTGTTGTTGAAGCTAATGGGGAGCGGGGATTTCAGAGAGAATAATACTGATTAGTAGCAAAAGGGATGCTGAGCCTGATAATTGAGATTCGTGGGTGTATGTTTAAAAAGCCCCTATTTAATTTGGGAATCAGGGAATGCCCTTTAAACCCAGACATACAGAGTTTCAAGTTGTCCATGAATCCAGATGTAAATCTAGCCCCTGAGCAACAGACATATGTGAAGCACAAGAAATTCCAACTAATACAAAAAAGGGTATCACCTAATAATTTAAAAATGAACTGAGTCAGAATGGGGCAGACTCGAGCTGCAAACAAGCTAAACTGGGACTGAAAATTCATTCACAATCAGCTCCTTAAAACAGCGAAGATGGGATGGAACACTGAAAAAATCCAAGCCCACAGACTTCACCCCAGTCAGTTAATTTGAAGGCCAGCAAGTGGAATAACTGAGAGGGGACACAGGGGTGATGAAGAACAGGAAAGCAAGATATGAAAACCCCAGAGAAGTGAGAGTCAGGACCATAAATCACATACCACCTATCAGAAGCTGAATTGTTCTACAAGTCATGATACTGCAAGTAAAAGTACAACAACAGAATTAAATTTGTTCATGGCTAATGAAGGACAAAAGTGTTCAAAAGATACTCCTCCCAGCCCCCAAAAAGTCAGTAACAGTTTAGAGGTATGCATTGGTAGTATTTAAATCTAAGCTGTTTGGCAGCTTGGGTATTTTTATTGTACACAACAGATTTTTATGGGGTCATGTTCTCTGTCATACCCCAGCACTGCTGTTCTATCTAAAATATTTGATTCAGCACCCCATTCCATTAATTATTAATGTTGTTAGTACAGACGAGATGCTTATTCACGACCATCAGATTGAACTGAGTTGTAAAATATGAGAGTTCAAAGTAGGGAGGAGGGACAACCAGGACCATGATATGAGACTGGAGGAGGAAGGTTCAGGAGGGAGATGAGAGAGACAATTTTTATGGAGGGGTGGTAGCTGGGTGGAATGTGTTACCGGCAGAAGTGGTATGCAGTAGAACAGTGGACTGCTTCAAAGGGGCTGGACAGGACAGGGGGTTAAGGTAGGCAAGGGTGGGGAGGGAGGGAGGGGCAGCTGCAGGAATATGGAGTGCTAGCTGCACATTCAAGCAGACTTGATAGACCACTAAGCTTTTATCTGCTAGCAAATTTCATATGTTCGTGAGAGGATCAAGGATATTGTACCATAATGCAGTACTGTATGGTTTGGCAGTTCTGACTGTCAGATTGTTCATTTTACATTCTTCTTTCAATTGTTCACTTAGAGAAGTCACCATCAATAAAAAAACACTTCATATACTATTAATATACTACATATACTATTAAAACATTAGACAAATAGCCTAGAGGATTAAAAAGTAGCATAGAGGATGATTACTATAGTGCCACTGTCAATCATAGATTCATTTGATTTGTTTGATTGTAGGTGAAAGCTCCTGTAACATCCAGCATACACAAATAGTGCAGCTGCTGTGTTCGGAATGCCTAACAATCGGAATTGCCAAAAACTGTTACAGCATTGATAAAAGTAGCCAAAGCTGCCAAATAGTTTTGATTATAATACCGCCAACGCATATCTCTAAACTGTTACAGACTTTTGTTTTGATGGGGGAATTTTATCCTTCCAAAGCCCTTTGTCCTTCATGACGGCAGAGTCTGTCCTAGTCTGTACATTCATTGCAGTGCATTGAGATTATCCAGCCTGTGAAAGTATGAACTGAGAACATGGGGGAATGGGCGCAATAGTATGCATATACTCATATATTGAAATATTCTGTTTTTATTAGAGATGCAGCGAAGATAAATTCCACACAGCGAAGTGGATGCAAAGTGAACACTTCGCGTTACTATTCCCCTGAGAAGTGCCAATTTTAAACCCTCAGTTCGCCACTTCACATTGTAATTATGACTTCGTGTTGCTCACTCTTCCTTACTTCGAGAATTCAGAGGCAGCCCACACACACACATCATATGGCTTACACAGTGTAGGTCACATACTTCAGGCAGGCAGGCAGAAAGTGACTCATGCTTGACAGAGAGTTTCACGTTTGCCTTATAGTAGGAGAAAAAAGTTCTGTGTTGCTTAAACAGAGAGGAAAATCTTTTAGAAAACTACTTTAAACCTTTTAATTGTTTTGCTAATTAGGTGCTTATTTTTGCGTATTTGTCGTCTGGGTTTGTGTTTGTGCAGCATTTCAGTATAATATTTGATTATTGTTAATTGTTTTTGTGTGTGTGTCTGTGTGTCTTGTGAGAGTGAGAGAGAGCCCAGAATGGAGGGAGAGAGACTAGGTGGTTTTTGTAGACGTGGCGGAGATCGAGTGGGTGTGCGCAAAGATGGTGGCTGGCTGCATCTGGTCCAGAGCACCATCCTGAGTATTGCCCCCAAAGCAAGAGATAGTGGAGTTGGTGCCATGGAAGCACCACCTCCTGTGGCACCTACCAGTGCTCCCCAAGTGCCAGTGGCTCAGCAGCAGCTGGAAGTTAGGGAGGAGGAGGAGGAGGAGGAGCCGGAGCCATAGCAGTTGCAGCAGTGGGTTTCTGCACCCCTGGCCCCAACTGTAGAACAGCAGTCCCTGGCTCCAACAACACTTGGGCCCCCCACCACCTGTGCCTGGTCCTCCCCACACCTCATTAGTATGGGAGTTTTTTATTACACTGTCTGGGGACAGCAGTAGAGTAAAGTGCAATTTGTGCGGTATTGAGATGCACTGTGGCCCCAGAGGAAGTCACCTTGGCATAGGGGGTCAGTGCACCCTTATGTATAACCACCACCACCTAGAGTGGCAGGCTAAGGTTGCAGAATAGGGCAGTAATGTACCTGCTGGCCTTGCTGGGAAGAGAGGGCAGAATGGCATCCACCTACGCATGGTGTGAAATGGGGGAGGGCATGGCAGAACTGGCTGCTCCACCACCATGACCTGCAGCACTTCCTGATGACAGTGGCAACCCTCTCCCACTGTCTGCCACACAGGCCGATTTGGACATGCTGTTGAGTGAGATGGACACTGTAAACCACCAGCTGGACAATGTTGAGCAGCAGTTGGATCACATGGAGGGGCACCAACTACAGATCATGGGGATGCTACAAATGCTGCTGTCCCATCACAACATTGATTAATAGTTTTAGTTTGTCCTTGCACCCACCACCACCCTCTGTGTGACAAAGTAGTTACCGATGTTGCTCCTGATCCATCCCCCCTGTATCTTCACATTTTGGTCCCTTCTGCATGCACATCTTTTGTTCTGGATGAGGCTACCCTCTTGTTGAGTCCCTTTCAGTACTTCACAGTTTCTATCATGCCCTCCCTTCCATGTGTTTATATATAATGTCCTTTAGTGTATCTTCATCTGGCTTCATTCTGGTGCATATCCTTCAATATTTAAGTTCCCCTCCATTGTACAGCCATTTTTTGACTTCATTTTAATGTGATGGCTCCCAATACATCCCAGTATACCCTGTCCCCAGCCCTTCTTACTTCCTTCTGGCATTTTTCTTCCATACCTTTAGGTCATCTGACACAGGTTACTATCCATATTTGTTGTTGTTAGTCGACCCCCTCCCATTATGCACCATTATCTGTATAATAATGTTAAGTGTTAAGTGTTCAGGATGCCATCCTCAAGCAACTGGTCGTGGAACCAACTCGGCAGAAGTCAATACTGGACCTTGTGCTCACAAACAGGGACAGTGTGATGGGGGTAACAGTGGGGGAGCACCTGGGAAACAGTGACCACCAGTCATTGTGGTTTGAAATCACAGAAAGAGCAGAACCAAACCACACAAAAACACGTATCCTGGATTTTAGGGGGGCAGACTTTAGGAAAATGGGGAGATACTTGAAAGAGGCATTAAGGGAATGGACAGGAATCAGGAGTTGAGGAACAGTGGGCAGTATTTAAAATGGGGATTACAAGAACAACAGAATTATGTAGTAAGCAGGTTAGCAAGAGGAAAAGGAAGAGGAGACCATTATGGTTTTCAAAGAGGTAGCAAAGAAAGTGAAGCCAAAAAAGATTGTATTCAGGCAATACAAAAAGACACAGGCAGAAGGGATAGGGAGAAGTACCAGGAGAAGCAAAGGGAGGCAGGGAGGTCTGCAAGGAAGCCAAAGCTCAGACAGAAGAACACATTGCAAAATCAGTGGGTAGAGGGACAAAACCTTTACAGGTACATAAGTGAAAAAGAATGACAAAGGGAGGAAGTGAGACTGAAGGGGAGGATGGGGGACGTGGAGGATGACAACAGTAAAGCTGACATACTGAACAGGTATTTCTGCTCAGTCTTTACTGAGGAAGAGGAGGGTAATGGGTCTGAAGGAGTACAAGGGGTGAGAATGGTGCAAAATGGACACAAGTCCCTTTACACGAGAAAGGGTCCTGAAGGAACTGGAAGTAATAAGAGTTGATAAAGCAATGGGGCCAGATGGGTGCACCCAGGGTCCTAAAGAACTAAGAGAGGTGGTGGCTGAACCTCTGGCTATCCTGTTTAGCCGATCACTGGAAATAGGGAGGTACCCAAAGACTGGAGGACAGCAGATGTAGTCCCTTATACAAAAGTGGGAACAAAGAGGAAGCAGGAACTACAGACCAGTCAGCCCCACCTCGGTAGTGGGGAAGATCATGGAAGCACTACTGAAGGAGATAGTGGAACATCTGGTTGTCAATGGACTACAGGACCCAAGGCAGCATGGTTTCACCAGGGGAGGTCATGTCAGACCAACCTCATTGAATTTTTGACTGGGTGACTAGGGAGGTGGATCAGGGAGGGCAGTGGACATGGCCTATCTGGACTCAGCAAGGCCTTGACACTGTGCCACATAGAAGACTATTACACAAACTGGGGAATATGGTGTGGGCAGGACAGTAGTGTGGTGGGTAGGTAACTGGCTGGGTGGCAGGACACAGAGGGTGGTGGTAAATGGCTGTCACCCAAAGAGGGAAGAGTGACCAGTGGGGCACCACAGGGATCAGTGCTGGGACCGGTCCTATTCAACATCTTCATCAGTGACATGGCGCAGGACCTAGAAGGCAGAATTTCATTGTTCGCTGATGACACAAAGCTCTGTAACAGAGTAGACACACCAGAGGGTGTAGACAGAATGAGAAGCGACCTGCAGAAACTTGAAGAATGGTCAGGGGTTTGGCAGTTGAAATTCAATGCAAAGAAGTGCAAGATAATGCATATGGGGCACAAAAACCCTGGCAAAATATATCAGTTGGGGTTGAGGATATAGCATGCACCAAGCAGGAAAGGATCTTGGGGTTATCATCTCTGATGACCTCAAGGTAGGAAACAGTGTGACAAGGCAGCAGGTAAAGCAAATAGGATGCTGGATGTATAGGCAGGGCATTACCAGCAGGAAAAGGAGGTCATAATTCCGCTATACAAGACACTAGTGAGGCCCCACCTGGAGTACAGTGTACAGTTCTGGAGACCATACCTACGTAAGGACATAGACAGGGTAGAGAAGGTTCAGAGGAGGGCAACAAAGATGGTGCATGGATTGCATCACAAGTCCTATGAAGACAGGTTGAAGGAACTGAACATGTACCCCTGGAGGAGAGGAGGAGAGAGGTATGATAGGGACATACAAGTATCTTCAGAGAGAAGAACATGGTGCAGGAAAACACTATTTTAAGCAAAAAAGATGTTCCAGGACAAGAGGGCATGGGATGAAGTTGGAGGAGGATGATTCAGAGGAAACATGAGAAAGAATTTCTTCACAGAACGGGTGGTGGAAAGTGGAACACCCTGCGAGAGGAAGTGGTGGGGGCTGAAACAATCACGGGATTTAAGAATGCATGGGACAGACATAAAGGAATTCTGGAGGTCAGGGGTAAGGGGCAACAGACTTCTAGGAAAACAAACTGAACTTACAAGCTCAAATGGGCAGACTGGGTGGGCCATAGGCCCTTATCTGCCAACACTGTCTATGTATCTATGTATCTATGTGTGTGTTCTGTCTTTTTCATAACCTTGTTTACCTCCTAAAAATGGTGAGAACCATGCCCAAAAGCAACTGAAATAAAGTAAAGTAAAAAAGTGGTGTCCTTGTCCTCATTATATACCTACTTAACAAAACCAGAAAGCCATCACTCCAAACAAATAAATGCCAATAAAATATGTTCACTGCTAGTGCCAATGTATTTATGGCAAAACAAGGCACATTAATGACCCTTGCACTTTGGCAGTTAGGCCTTCATTAGTGTGCCCCATAATGAAGGCCTAAGCACCGAAGCAAACGGGGTCATTTGTGTGTGGCTTGTTTTGCCATCAATAAATCTGCACTAGCATTGAACACTTTTTCTTGGCATGTATTTGTATAGAGTGCTGGATATCTGGGTTGGTCTTGCACTTTTGGGGCTACTGTAGCTGGTCTCTACCAGCACCCGTCCACAGTGTTAGTGCAGCGTGCTTCTGGCAGCCTTGTTATATTCCTACTTAACAATGTCTGTTTACCATGAAATATTTTTGGTGCCTCAGTAATGTTTCCTTTTCTGTTGTGGTGGTTTGTTTGTTGAAAAGCAGGAGTGAGCAGTGCAATAATCTGCTGAACAGCATGTGTGCAGTGAACTGTCAGGTGCACACACTGCCCAGCCCCCTGAAAACATATATGATAGCTGACTTGTTTCACTGTTGATGGTATAAAGAATATATAACATATTTTTTATTTGTACCATCATGAACAGTGGACCAAGTCATATAATATGTTTTCAGTGGGCTCATTGGATAGTGTGCACCTGACAGTGTACACATGCTGTTTAACAGATTGTTGTACTGCTCACTCCTGTTTTTTAACAAACAAACCATGACAGAAATGAAACATTGTTACGGTATCAAAAATATTTCATGGTAAACAGACATTATTAAGTAGAACTATAACAGGTCCAGTAGCACGCTGCACTAACACTGGGATTGGGTGCTGGTGGATTGCAGCTAGCTGCAAAGTGCAAGACAAAACCAGAAATCCACCACTTGAGTCCAGATGAATAAATGCCAAGAAAAACAATTTCACTACTAGTGCAAATGTATTGATGGCAAAACAAAAAAAAACACAAATGCCACTTGTGTTTCAGTGGTTAGGCATTCTTTCATTGGCCCCCAATGAAGGCCTAAGCACTGAAGTGCAGGGGTCATTTGTGTGTGGCTTGTTTTGCCATCAATAAATTTGCACTAACAGTGAACATTTTTTCTTTGCATTTATTTGTCTGGAGTGGTGGCTTTCTGGTTTAGTCTGGGACTTTTGCAGATAGCTGCTCTCCACCAGCACCCAGCCCAGTGTTAGCGCAGCATGCTACTGGACCTGTTATATTCCTACTTAATAATCTCTGTTTACCAAGAAATATTTTTGGTGCCT
Organism: Neoceratodus forsteri; assembly: GCA_016271365.2. Classification (NCBI taxonomy): domain Eukaryota; kingdom Metazoa; phylum Chordata; order Ceratodontiformes; family Ceratodontidae; genus Neoceratodus; species Neoceratodus forsteri. Next base: position 3,265,497 of record CM028130.1, read on the forward strand.
CAACAATGTTTCTTTTTTGTCATGGTTTATTTGTTGAAAAGCAGGAGTGAGCAGTGCAATGATCTGCTAAACAGTATGTGTGCACTGTCAGGTGCATACAGCCCACCGAGCCCCCTGAAAGCATATTATATGACTTGGTCCAATGTTCATGATGGTACAAGTAAAATACATGTTATATATTCTTGATGCCATCAACAGTGGAACAAGTCAGCTATCATATATGTTTTCAGGGGGCTGGGCAGTGTGTGCACCTGACAGTGCACTGCACAAATGCTGTGTAGCAGATTATTGCACTGCTCACTCCTACTTTTCCACACACGCACACAGCAAGACAGAAATAAAACATTACTGAGACCACTAAAATAATTTATTTTTGGAAACAGAGATTAAGTTGGAATATAACAAGGAAGGGAAGGACACCACTTTAGTAGCTTATCCTATGTAGAATGTTTTTGACCAGTATTTGTAAAAATCTTGGGATGCTGTCTCATGTCCAGAAAATTTCTGACTCCAGATGAAGAGAAATTGGAGCATAAAATGGAATGAAAAGTCTCCATTAATTCATGCACACAGTCCAGTAAGAACTATGTCCCCTGCTGCTGCTGTTGGAATTTCATGTAATGCTTCTTGACCTGACTAGGCTGATGCGCAGTGTCTTGCCAAATGATATGCTAGAAGGATGACCTGACCATTGAGTTAGCCATTCATGATGATGTGATAATACTGTTGGTTGCCCAAAGTCTGCTGCACTGACCCCAACAGGAAGGATGCCCTCTGTGTGTACATTAATACTAATCTTGGTAAGTTAATGTACCTGGCTGGCACCATCATGGTTTTCTACAGAACCTGACCTTAAATGTTTGTTTAAAAAAATATATATATATATATATATATTTACACACACACATGTAATCATTGTTTTTTGTTTTTTTTTAGTAGCATAGGTCATATAGTTGAACTTGGGGTGCGCATTTCTTGACTTGATGAGGAATTTTGATGTTGGAATACTGTCAAGCCGGTGAAGGAAAGTATTTTTTGGGGGTTCATTTGGAAGCAAGTTTCATTAATGGTTTCTTTTTTGTCAATTCTTCACAGGTTTTCTGTGCATCCTTCAGTCCAGTACTGATGGTCAGGATGCATACTAGTTGTTCTGTGTGCCTCGGGGTGTGATGTTGAACTTGTTATTTGGAGAAAGCACCAGTGGCAGCACACAGCATCAGAACGTTTTCTGCAAAAACAGATAAACAAGAAAGTATTAGTACTTGATAGCAGTAACACATTCTGTTCAAAGTGTGACTGTTCCTGTCATATATCCAACATAACAGATAGCAAGCTCTCAGTAACCACAACAAGACCAAATCACAATCACAAATTTAGTATGTATAACCCATACACTGTTCCAATGTCTTAACTCAAGTTATATTTTAAAAGACATCTTGTCATGTCATGACCTGGATAAAGCTTTGTTCAACACCGCCACGGCTGCTGCAGCAATACAGTGTCTGATGTGCATGACAAAATATATTATGTGACATACATGTCACCTACTTTGTATGATTTGCACTGTTTTGAAAGCATGAACTACAAAAAAGAACTGATGAAATAAAAAGATATACTTACCGGAAATGGATATCCTATAGGTGGTTGTAGACAGTACTGCAGTACTACAGTCCTCCAGTCCAGGAGAGTGCTTGAAACTGTTAACCTGTAAAAAAAGAAAATAAGTTGACTCTCAACAGCATCTCAGAAATGCAACGGGAAGCATAACACAGCTCAAGGATGTTCAATAGTATGAAAAGTTAGTAAACATACTCACTGTAAAGTATTGATAGTAAGAAGCCTTGTGGCTGTGGCTGCTGGATGCGGTCTCCTCTCCATCTGCCATGGCATGGGCAGGGCACAGGATGAAAAAACAATCATATTCCCTCTGATTGAAATTGTATCTGGCATATTTGGCTGGCAGCAGTTTACTGCTGGTGGTCATGTGGACACATGATGAACTTGGTCAAGGGCCTTTACAGAACATGAAAAGTGCAAACAGATAAGCCGTGCAACTGTCAACATTTCCTTTATATCAGGGTGCTTCAGAAACTCCTGGACCACCAGATCTAAACAGTGGACCATGCATGGAACCTGAACAAAGCCACTATTCATGATGCATTTAACCACATTTGACCCATTGTCATTTGCTATAAATCCTGCTGTCAGGGACAGGTGGTTCAGCTACTTGTCAATTTCAATCAGTAGCAAGTCTAGCATGTTTTCACTGGTGTGGGAACAGGCCACACTGTGCAGTGCAAGCATTGCATGCTGTCAAATTTCTGGAAGATTGCTACCACAGCAGTCTGCCTTACTACACTGATTATTCACACTACCACCAGCACAAACAACCCCCGGCACCTGCGCCCAATGTGCAGTTATACACAAATACAAAAATCCCACTGTTTTGCCACTTGTCCACATATCCATACTTAAATGGATGAATGGGGAAGAGGAATGTTGAAGGGCATGTCTTACAGAGTCAGCCACAGTAAGGTATAACTCGGGGACAGCATGGGTGGAAAAGTATGTCCTGGATGGGACTTTCTATTTCAGACAGGCACTGCCATAAACTGCCAGAATCCTGAATTCTCCACAAAGGAGAAGGTCAAAAGATCAATTGCCAGCATTTCAGCTACAGCAGCATTAAGTTCACGTGACACTGCATGATTGGATGGATACTTCAGGTTACGAGCAAAAACACTCTCCAACATGGGCTGACTTACACATTTTGCATGGGGTGTGACAAATGGTTCTTCTCTTCAAATGGCCGGAGGTGGGGTGTGAGCGTGTGATGAAAAGGGGTGCACAGGTGACAAATCCACAAATGAAGTTATTTTCCCTGTTTTATGTACAGGGATTGATGCACCACTTGCACTAGACATACTGCATTGATGACCACCACCACCACTGCTACTCTGACCACCACTTGACAAGATTTCTAAATCATAATCCTCCCCCTCATTATGCCTGTAGTAATCCTCTGGTGTTAGTTAATCACTACTACAGACATTACTACTTGGTCTCACACTCTTGGAAGGGTATAACATGCTCAGTAAGGTTGATGATGAGGGTGAATGCCCCACTATGGCATTAGCTGCCTTCTGGTGCTGGGTCCACAGTGCCATGTGCCTGTTCTTAAGATGTGTATTCTGCCCCCGTGCCCAGATGACTCCCCTTTTTACCTCAACTCACACGCACATGGCAAAGCTGGCAGATTGCAAATGACTCATCATTTGCATCTTGGACAAAAAAAAAATCCAAAACAAGGGATTGTGATCCTCTACTTTTAACATGTCCCTGATGCTGCTTATTGGACTCCATTTTTGTAACCCCTGAAATGGGGGTGTGCTACATAATTTTTCAGGCTGGACACACTTGGACTCCAACTGACCAACACGACTACCTATGATTATTACTGGGTCATCATGATCATCATCAACAGAAACTGCTAAATCACAACACTTTTGGGGCGGGAGGGATTTAATGCCAACAGACCCAGACACAACCACCTTGACTTTCTTTTTCTCTGGTTCCCAATAGGGGTCACTGACATCATCATCATATTCATCAACATCATCCACATGCACATTTTCAGCTTGGATGCTGTTACATGGAGAACATGTTCCAACCACATCATCATCATCATCATCACCCGATATGTTTGTGCCACACTTTGAATAATTGGATGGAAAAGACATGACCTCAACAGTGCTAGAAGAAATGTGACATTGTCAGTAATCATTGCCGGCATGAGAATCATGTTCAGCTACCATGGGGATGTTAATGGGCAGTATGACATCATCTACACTGTCAGTCATAGCTTTAGACACAACTATATTTTTTGAAACAGTTAACTGTTCAGAAGTGGAACTTGAGGCAGCAATACTCATGCCAGCAGAAACTGCACCAACACCACCAGCAGGGACAACATCATCTCATCCAACTATGAGTGAACCTACAGATTGCGCTTAAAAACATTGATGGAGAAATCCCTACTGACATCAGCTATGAACTTCTGCGTACTACCATGACCATGGCCAGTCTTGCCACTGGCAGCAGTGCTATGGTGAGAAACAGATTTGCTTGCATGTCTCTTTGCAGGTATTTTGAGGGAATCCCCAAGAAAATTCTAAACAAATTTAGATTTCTGAACTTTCTGTCTGGGCCGGTGGATGTGAAGACAGAAAACAACTGTGGCTTGCAGATGGAGATTGGGCACTAAACAGATGCAAAAGCACAGACAGATTAAGATTGCACTGCACAATCAAGAAGAGATGCAGATGCAGAGTCACATCAATACCTTGACCAATGCTCAAAAGTCACAATCCAAATCTGGAAAATAATACCTTTGCCAGTTGACGGGTGGGGGCAGTGCACTGCAGTAACAGTCCAAACCAAGATACCACAAATCAGTACAAAATCATGCAGGTGCATTGGACAGCAGGATCACACTACTGCAGTCACTGTGGCACAATAAAATGTGTCTGATTTGATGTCACATCACACACACACTCACACACACACACTACAAGTAATGCACAGCAAATTGAAAACTTCAGTAATATAACCAAATTTTTTAAACAGACTGAAATTATGTACTACTGCACCACAACAATCAGCAAAAAATGTCAAACATTACTGAAAATATTACTGTGTGTAAATTAACAGTTATACAAGAAAAATATAACCAAAACAGAAAGGCTGCCTTTCTCCCAGTTAATATACCTCCACCACAGATACACCCCTCCTCCAAGCACACTTCAAGTGTCTGTCAGTGCACAGACTGAATGTTCTAAATTAACATTTAAAATACATACACAAACAATCAACACTCGATGATATGAGTACAGGAGTGTTTCCTACAATCAATGTACAAAATCTTGAGCAAAATAAAAATGGCTCAAAAAGGCTTTTTGAACAGTTTTTAGAAGGTTTGACTCTCAAGCTGTCAGAGCAAACTGTCTCCAGCTACCACTACACACACACTACACAGAACTGAGGCTATGCAGAACAATCTGAAGCCCATGTCACCTACAGTCCCATGAATTACAGTAAAATTTGCCTTGGAGCTCAACAACAAGGTGAAGAGATGCGAAGTACATTGATTCCAATGTACTTCACATTAAAATTGGTGCAGTAGTTGTGGGAAGGCGGAGTAGCTAAAGTCATTTTTTCAATGGACTTTGCTTTCCTCTATGATGAGAAGTACTCCACTTCATATTATGGATTACTTCTCGTATTCTACCTTAATCTGTGAATTGCTTCGTGGAGCGGATTTGGCCACTTTGCCCACCACTAGTTCTTATACATGACATGCAATACAACAGTGGTAAATGGCAAAGTTTTTATTTTTACATCCTTAAAAGTTACATATTTGCCAGTGATTATTGTGAAGTTTGTATGTATTTTTGGCATTGATAAAGTGGTCTGCTTCTTGGGATGAGTTAAAGAACCATGGAGGGTGACAAGGTCTTATAATCCTGATGTGATTGGGGTACAAGTGAGTGAATTTCCGGCCTCATAGATGTAGCTTGGACTTGATGCTTGAGAACTGCTGCTGGCATATCTACAGCTCTCTACTAATAAAGTCCTGAAAATGGTGACTTTCCCTCCAGGGAAAGTGATTGTTCCATGGTTCTGTGCAGCTTGTAGCATCACTTCCTTATCTGGAAAGTGCAGATAACATATCAGAAAATATCTGGGCTGCTCACCTTGATTTGGTTGGGGCCCAGTACAGTGAACCCACTTAATTTCAAATTGCATGGCTTCTAGTCCTGATTTTTATCATGCAGTTAGCCCTTTTTGAATGGTGGGACCAGTCTTGCCCTCCAGTGCCTCTGGTAAACCCATGATGTGCAGGTTGGAACAGCAGGCCCAGTTCGCTTCATCATCGTCCACCCACTCCAGCACCTCACCCAGACTCTTTTTGAGTTGGTCCTGGTCCCTCATCACATCTGCTAAGGCATCTTTGAGGTAACTGACACTTTTCTTCATCTTGTCCAATCCGGCCCTGTGTGCAGCGATTGTTTTGGACAGACTCAGCGCTATATTTTGTATAGAAGAATTTGCCCTGTCACATGTTGAAACACTTGTTTGATTTCATTTTGAAGGTTTTGAATCATCACAACAAGCAGATGGTCAGGATCATCTCCCACTGGGTTCCTGCAAGGATCCATTGCCATTGTCCTAATGTGGCCTTCCAGAGGAACCAGCTAAGATCATGTGGCAGCTGTATCTGGCTCAATAGTAATTAGAAGCTGCTTTTTGTGATGCCATGAAGTATTTCTGCTTCTTCCATACCAAGGTGGTCAAGTATCACTTTTTTCTATATTTAATAGCTGATATTAGGTGGTGCAGTAGAGAAGCCAACCCAAACAGCAACCACCATCTTGCCCTGCCGAGCCATGCCCCAAGCACATGCTTTTTATAAGATATCATATTATGCTAATTCTTATTAAATTATAAATCTTTAATACCACAAATATATTCAACTAGTCTATCCAATTAAATGTTTCTTTGTTTTTAGTCAACAGAAGCTAACTCACCTGCAATGTCACAATATCAGTGCTACTTTTCGTACACCAATGCAACTAGGTAATTAAAGGGAATAGTAGGCCACATTGAGATCACCTAGCTGTAATGCGACTAAGACTGTATTCTTTCCTGTTTTCTGAATCAAAGCCCCCTACCATCAATATGGGACTTTCTTCTTATTGTTATGCATGCTGATTAGATCTTTAATAATTTCAAAAACAAAGCTACAAGAAGTGTTGACTAAATGAAAATTTGTTGCATTTAACATAAAAAGCAGCAATTCTTCTCTAACACTAAGTATTTCTGTTCAGAACTAAAAGAAAAATTGAGAACATAACTCAGTTGCCTAAATACCTGCCCAAGTAGTGTATTTACAGCATGCTACCAAAAGTGTCTCTTCTCATTTTTCCATTGATGAATATAGAACATTGTGCTTGCTGCAGATTACACATAATTTATCAAACATGTAGAAGCTCCCATATTCAGTCCATTGCTGTGTGCATGAGATACGGGGTGCCTTTTTCAGAAAGGCACCATGCCCTGTTTGGTATGCGCTGCCTATTTGGTCATGAGGCAATTTTAGCACTGCACAATGTAACTATGCACAGTGGAAACACCCCCACAGGAAACTGAGCACATGAGCTTATGGAGGGTGTGCATCACAATTGGAATAACACCTTCATTCCTGGAAGCCATGTTCAATAGCAATCATGCTAATCACCACATATAAATCACAGCACTAAGGGGCCCTTTACATTACATTATTTCACCATTAGTGGATCTGCCCAATGCCACATGCACAGATACATGAAGGCATTGTACAGATACACTGCCACCCCCACCCTATCTGCAAGAAGATTAAAAACAACATATGCTGGCAGTCTCTGGTGGTTTAATGATTGAGTGTGCTCTTTATGCACAGCCTATATAGGTTTTAAGAGATTTATCAGTCATTGGCAGTGTAGTGGTCCTCCTGCTCCTGGATGCCCATCTGCATAATTTATTAAGCATTCCTACTGCCCTTGGCAGTCTAGTGGACCCCTGCCTCGGATGTCCATCTGTTTACTTTACTAAGTATTCCTGTTGCCCCTTATATGAAAGTGGTCCCCCCCACTGCCCACCCGTAAACTGGATGAATGATTCCTACTGTCCCAGCAGTCAGATGTCCCCTCTCTGCCTAGAAACTAATACATCCTGAAAAATTCACAGGCTTCATCAGGAGATTTGGAAGAATGCAAGCCCCATTTCTACAAGTACAAACTGTTTGTTTGTCCTTTATTGTACCCTACATTCCCTGGCATGACTGTTCATTTCAGTTTCAATTACTCGAAAAAATGCATAAAATCATAATATGTTTCTTATTAGGTGCAGTGAGAAGCTAGGAGGCACAAATGCCCATAGTTGCTCCTTTATCTAATACATGTAATAACTAAGGTTATTCCTAGAGAGAGAATAAGGTTATCAAGTCTCTTTTTCAATTCCTCCTTGGTTTCACATACAACTACGTCAACTGGCAAACTATTCCAGAGTTAATAGTTCTATGTGTAAAGAAGTACTTTCTTTTTATGGAATTAAATGTCCTACTCACTATTTGTAGTGAGTGTCCTCTATTGTGTCTGATTGACTGCCAGTCATGCCAATGGGGTACATTAACTTGCAGATAGAGCTCGGTGAAAAACAAGTACCAGCTACCTACCCAATGTGCCAGTTAGAACTGCAAAACTTATTAGCCACCATTTTTTTCTACTTTTCTAAGCCACAAGAACAGCTGACTTAGCCCCCCCACACACATACAGACCTACCCATGACTCTACAGCCATACTTTTCTTTTAAAAAAGTAACCCTGTCCCCAAAATCCACCCTTGTTTAACAAAACGAATGTCATGATTTAAAAAACACAGTCAAGAGTGCTTTCTCACATCACTAGCCTAGCGTGGCTTGTGCTGTTTCCCATTTGGTCACAGTTTTGACTGCAAAGACCCCCCCCCAAAAAAAACAAAACCTGCAGAAACAACCTAAATAATTATTTTATTTTAAATAATGGCACTTTTCTGAACTGCCATGACATTCCTGATCATATTCCGTCTCCAGTCATGGCACGCTTTAAAATTAGCGCTTAAGAATTATGCCACATTTGAAAAGCTGCTCAAAATGAAAAAGAAACTTTACCTCAGTTAACATGCACCTCAGCAATACTATCCCCTTCTCACACTTAATGCTGATAAAAGCATCTGCTTCTCCACTGTTTTATATGTCCGGGTGGGGAGGAGACAAAGTATCAAGCAAACATAAGCTGGGGCAGATCCTAATGGAAAAGAAAATATGAAAAAAAAAGCAACAGCAGTGCCCTCAACCGGTTATTCTACCAGTGGAGGAACTACTTTAGTTGAAAATGCAATTTAAATGTTTTTATTTATTTTTTAGGTAAATATTGTTATTTTTATATATTTTTCCAAAAATGTCACCTTCAGTCCATTTTCTTAGAGCAATAATATCCTCCAGGGTGGGCAGTATTGGCAATACCAGACCTTCCAGGGGTTATAAGGCCCTCTGCCTGTGGTGTAAGGCCTCATTGCCCCCCTAGGCAGTCTGGTATTTCCAATCACCACCACCTATTGAGTATTATTGCTTGCTTATGTCATTCTTAAATTGTATCCCAGGTTCACACATGAGATATGGATCACTTATTATATCATACATTAGAAGTAGGTCCTTCTAGGCCTTCTTGTTTCTAGGGGCATTAGGTTCAATGTTTGTAACCTATGGTCATACGTTTTGTCTTTTAGGTTATAGACATTTTTAGTATATTTTCTTTGTACCTTCTCAAGTTTTTACAGTATTTTTTTTTGTTAGGTCACCATACCTGGGAAGTAGAGGCAGGCGAAGTCCTTAACTTCTCTACACCAAGTATTTTGCATAAACTTAAATTTTGTGAAATACTCCACAAAACAAATTGAAAAATGTAGTGTTTCTTACAAACAAAAAGTTTCCATTGCTTTATATGGACTTCACGTTACTTAGCCTTTTGTTTTGCTCTTTAAGGCAAATTTTGCAGTGATTCATGGGGTGGTAGGTCACATGGATTCTATATTGGCTTGCACAGCCTTAGTTCAGCGTAGTGTGTAATGGAAAGCTGGAGACAGTTTGCTCTCAGAACTCTGAGAATCAAACCATTGAAAACATTCAAAAAAGCATTTTTGCATCAAAATTGTGAGTCCAAATTTAGTACATAAAGTTTAGTAAACCCTTGTGTTTTAACAGTATATCATCGAGCATTTATTACATACTAAGATTACATACTAAGAAAAATAGATGCACAGAATGCCGTAGCCCATATAAGTACATCTCCAGAACCTGGATTTCGTTTATACCTTATTTAATAAAAATTTATCAAGTTTAGTTTTGAAGGTTTTTATGTTCTCAGTATTCTTTATTGAATTAGGTAATCCATTCCAAATGGGTATTATTCTTTGAGTATAAAAATAGCGTCTATTGTCTAATTTTCAGTCTGTTAATGATAGTTGATATTTATGACTTCTGTGATTACATTCTCTCATATTAAAGGTCATTCCCAGTTGTGTCATAAGCTCTGTATCTTTCACAGTTTTAAACATCAGGAGTATATCACCCCTAGTCCTTCTCATTTCCAATGAATACAAATCCAAATCTGCTAGTCATTCCTCATAGCTTTTACTCTACAGTCCATCTATTATCTTGGTGACTCTTCGCTGTACCCCCAATGCATTAATGTCTCGCCTCAAATAGGGACTCCATAAAGGGGAACAGTAGTCCAGGTGGGGACATGCATACGATCTATAAAGTGGAAGAATACATTCTTTACTTCTAGACACAAATTATCTTTTTATGCACCCAGTTATTTTATTGGCTTCTTTCCTAATGTGGTTGAAATATGAAGTAAAAGTGAATTTATCATTAAAAGTTATTCCTAGATCTTTTTCTTCTTTACTGATACCAGTTTTACATTCTTCAGCAAAAATTCAGCATTAGGGTTGTTATCTCCTAGATGCATTATAACACATTTATTGGTGTTAAAAACCATATCATTTTGTTTAGCCCAATATTCAAGTTCAAGAAGATCTTTGGAAAAATCCACTATTTCGTCTGGTATTCCCACCTTGGCTACAAGTTTAGTATCATCAGAAAATTTTATAGCCAAATTCTTAAGGTTTGCTGTCATGTCTGATACAAATATGTTGAATAGTGTGGGTCCCAGAATGGATCCTTGTGGTACTCCACTAGTAATGGTGCCTATAGTAGAGGTATAACCTCTTATCCCTACTACCTGCATTCGTTTGCTTAGCCATTCATGAACCCAGTTAATCAATACTAGATGTATCCCAATCGTCATTTTATTAATCAAGGTTTGATCCGGCACTTTGTCAAATGCTTTACATAGGTCCAAGTATACAATATCCACCAGTACTTTTTCATGAAGTAAGCTATTTACTCTTTCGTAAAATACCAAATTACTGGTAAGGCATGATTTTTTATTAGTAAATCCATGCTGGTTCATATCCACAAGATGTTTGCTAACTAAGTTCTCTTTTATTCTAGTTTTAAGGATAGCCTCAAACATTTTGCCCAGAATACTAGTCAGGCTAATGGGCCTGTAGTTAGAAACTTTGCCTTTGTTCCCTTTTTAAATACGGTGTTATTAATGCTGTCTTCCAATCTCCTGGTACTATTCCAGTTATTAAGGACATATTAAACAATTTGTACAAAGGTTCAATCAACCAGAAGGATATTTCTTTCAATAAACATGGATGGAGGTTGTCCGGCCCTGGTGATTTATTTACATTAATTGCTTCCAATTTGTTTTTTATTTCCAGTCTGGTTATTTCAGATATATCATGTCCATTTGTATTATTAATACATTCTGTACTTATGTTATGTTCGATATTTATTGTTGGATTAAATGTTGAGCAAAAATATTTATTAAATTCCTGGGCCATTTCCAGTGGTGTTTGTATTATATTGTCTCCTATTATGAATGGACCAATTGTTTTAGTAGTTTGTTTTTCGTTATTTATGTAGGAATACAAACTTTTCCCCCATCATTAATGTGAGCCAACTTAAATACTAATTTTTTATTTTCCTTTCTTATTGCATTCTTACATTTTTGTAGTACTGCCTTAAACTTATTAATGTTGTATTCATTTTTATACATTATTTTGGATCTATAAGCTCTTCTTTTTTTTTTTTTGATCAGAGAAAGAATGTTAGGAGTCGTCCATAATGGTAATTTTCCCAAGTAATTGTAACCAACTTTATTTGGGACATACTTTTGTTCTAGGGAGATTATTTTGTTTTTCAATAACTGCCATAAAGCCTCTGGGGATGTGAGCTCAGTATCCCACTCCCATGAAGTTAATTATTTATTAATCTGAGCAAAATTAACTTACCATAGTTTTAAAAGTAGTTTTACATAATTACATTCTATTTTCAGTTTGATACCAAATGTGATTACACAGTGGTCACTGTTTAATAGGAGCTCTTGAACTTTAATATTTGAAATTTGCTGTGAGATATCTGTTATAAGTAAGTCAAGGATACTATTTTTCCTTGTTGGTACATTTATTAGTTGGGACATACCATGAGATTCCAATAATTCAAAAAAAAGGGGGTTCTATTTTATTATTTGTAGTGCCATTTTTCCAGTTGATTCCTGGAAAATTGTAGTCCCCTAACAGTATAGTGTCTGACTGATTTAATTTATCTATATTATTCAAAATATCTTGATGTTCTGATGGATCAATATTTGGAGGTCAATAACAAAGTCCTGCCAACAGTTTTTTTTGTCTTTCTCTTATTATTTCGATCCACTGGATTTCACAAGACATTTCATCATCAGTTACATTAATAGACTTGTATTTAATATTGTTTTTTATGAAAAATGCTATGCCACCTCACTTTCTTGATTTTCTATTTTTGTGTATAGTATATCCATTAATGTAGGTATTGCAGACAGATTTATCACCCCACCAAGTTTCTGTGACTGCAGCTATGTCTATACTTTCCCTATGAAGCAATATTTCTAGCTCATCAAGCTTAGTTCTGTGAAGGCTTCTTGTGTTTGTGTGCAGAAAAGTCAACTCATATTTTTTTACATTATGATTTTTTCTAGTATTTTTTTTGTGTGTGACTGGATTTTTTGTTTGCATTTTGTTTAAAATCCTCCCTTTGCCCCATCAATTTAGTTTTTTAATGTTGACATGCTTTTTATTGTATTAGACAGAATATATCCTAGTGTTCTTGAGCCTTTTTTATTTAAATGTAATCTGTCATAACAATACAAATCATATGCACCTGATATTATTTGTAAGACACCATTTTTGTAGCCAATTATTATAGGCCTTAATATTTTTGTTCTATAATTACTGGCTCTAGGTACTGGTGATACTTCGGAGATAATAGGTGTCACATCTAGCTCATTTAGTGTTTTTACAGCTTCCTCCATGTCTTTTGTAATTAGTTCAACATTCTGCTTCCCAAAATAGTTTGTTCCTACATGGAAGATGGTTGTTTTAGGATTTCAGATACTTTGGAATATGCCTGGTAACATACTGGTGACATTTTTTATTGTTGCACCACTGTAACTACAGCTTGCAACATTTTCTTTGCCCCCCCCAGTAGTATATTTATCGGCATATCTGGTAATTGCATCCCCCAGTATGTAAATTGGTTAGGCAGTATTTCTTGAGTCAAATAACCAGTCTCATTACTGGAGTTATTAAGTTGTAGTTCTGTATCTTGAACTGAGTTACCAATCATGTTACTACAGGCATTAAGTTGTAATTGTGTCTCTTCAATTAAATTACCAGTCATATTGCCACAAGCATTCAGTTGTGGTTCAATGACAGTAATGAGATCACTTCCTTTTTCCAAACGGGGACCCTGGATGGAAATTATTTTAGTTACTGCCAGTGGTGAAAAGGGGAGATTTGGATAATCAGTTATAATCTGATTTGGGGGTATTCTGTGAGGGACAGAAATTGAGTCCATACTAGATTTTTCATCTAAGAATTGAATCAAAGGATCAAAACTATTCCCTAGTGGTATTTTAAAACCCTCTGCCTTCCTACCCTTTTTTTCACTGGCCTAGCTCCCTGTACAGTATACCAGTAATCAATGTTAGATTCATCACACTCCTGTCAGGGATGTGTGGCAAAGTTATCAGATGGCAAAAATGTTGTGGAGTTAGACGACTTGAATGTAATTGATGTTCCACTCCCCCACAGTAGTTAAACATGATTCTGATTATCATGATTCACAGTCTCATGTTTCCAGCAGATCCCAGGTTATGCCATCTGAAGAATCAGATGGTGATGAAAAAAGAGTGGATGGTCACAGTGAGGCTGCAGTTGTAATATCCCTACTGGATAGCATACAAAGTGAATTTGTGGATGATTATGAATGATGGTGATGCTATTGACCACATATGGGAACTGGACAAAAAGAAAGTTAAGGTGGCTGTAGGTAAACAGTCTGTTAGTAATCCCATCTTCATTCAAAGTTCTGATGTACTGTAGCTATGTCTGTGGATGACCCCAAAGTCATACTCATAGATTGTGATGTTCCAAGTCCAAGTCTGCATCACACCAGAGATCGTGCAACCCCCATTTCACATCCATAAAATTGCAGTCCCATATGCAGCAGCAGCAGAGTCATGTGAAATGTAGGGCAGCAAAATCCTTAATTTGGGATTTTTCATACAAGATGAAAAGATGAAATAGTGGCAATATGCCAGCTTTGCCAAGTGTGTGTGAGATGTGGTAAAAAGGGTAGACAATGTTGGCACTGGGGCCAGCATACTCATCTCAAGAGCAGGAATGTGGCACTGTAGACTTGGCACCAGAGGGCCAATGCCATAGTGGGATGTTCACCCTCATCCACCTTAGTGAGCATGGTATCCCTTACCAAATGAGTGTAAGTAGCCATGTCAATAAAAGTTGTGAAATAACAGTGGAGGATTATTACAAGCATTAGAGGAGAATGACTTTTAATGTTCCACTAGTGGTCAGAGTAGCAGTGGTTGTCCATGTAGTAATTCTACTACATCAACCCCTGTGATTAAAACAGGTAAAATAGCAGCATTTATTGACTTGTCACCTGTGCACCCATCATCCCACATCAAAGGCATCCATCCACGGCAGTTCATAGAGCATAGACATTTGGTATGCCAAGTGCAAAACACTGAACAATGCAGCCTACGCTGCACAGCCTTTTTGAGAGGCTCAGCAAATACCAAAAATATCGTGTGTTGTGCATGAACTCCATGCTGCCATAGCAGAAATGCTTGCAATTGTCCTGTTGTTGTTCTCCTTTATGACGAATGCAGGATTCCTATACTTTGTGGCATGTGCTTGTCCTAAATGGAAGATCCCATCCAGGACATACTTTGCCACCTGTACTGTTTCTGAGTTATATCGTACTGTGACAGAGTCTGTAAGACTTGTCCTTCAGCATTCCGCATCACCTTACATTCACTTAAGTATGGATATGTGGAAAAGTGGCAAAATGGTTGGTAGTTCTTATCTTTATTACTGCATATTGAGTGCAACTACCTGGGGTTGTCTTTGATGGTGGAATGGGAAAGCACTGTAATAATTCAGACTGTGGTGGTAGCAACCTTCATGGCATTAGACAGCATGCCATGCTTACAATGCATAGTGTAGCAGGGTCACATACAGGCACAAACATGCTAGACTTAATACTGGCAGAAACTGATGAGTGTCTGCACCCCCTGTCCCTAAAAGATGGCTTCATAGCAAGTGATATTGGGTCATATGTTGTTAAATGTATCAGGTGGCTTTGTGAGGGTTCCCTGCATGGCCCACTGTTTAAATGTTGTGGTACAGGAGTTTCTGCAGTTCCAGAATTCAAGCAAATGCTGACTGCTGCACATCACATCTGTGCCCACTTTGCATGTTCTGGAAAGACCTGTGACCAGTTTAAGCAGCTGCAGATCCAAAACAGCCTCCCTCAGCACCACCTCAAGCTTGAAGTTGTCGTGAGATGGAACTGCAACCTTTATATGGCAGAGCACTTGTACGACCAGTACAAAGCAGTCTCTCAGTACCTTTTTATGCTCACTAGCCGTGACAGTGCCCTTCCTGCCTGCATCATGTGACCTGCAGATAGTCATACATGTGATCTGTGTACTGTTTCTTACAAACTTTGTCTTCTCAAAATGTAACCCAAAGTTAATATGAAGTTAATAACACAAAGTCTATTAAAAGGTGAATTTCGACCTTTTAATGGAAACTACGCATAATGATACATGGATGATACATGGATGCGAAGTTGGGCACTTCACTTTAACTTTGAGGGCATAGTAAAACTTCATTGCATCTCTAGTCACTAAAGGCTGGCAGGTTTATTATTTCATATCTGTTTCTTGAATAAATTGTTTATGTGTTTGAACCTTATTGGAGGTATTCGAGTAAGAACAGTTTGCAACCAATATGACAGAAAAGGAAATGCCACCATGTTAATTGTTTGGATCTTGCTGCATAAGGATAATGAAATTTTACTTTTGCCTGAAAATATGTCCCATAGACACTCATATAATTCTTTATGATTCAGGACATAAAACCTCTCCAATGTGTTATTTACACTAATGTCTAGATATTTCATTCCTTTCTCTTGTATATTTGCTTTTATAATTTTTTTGTAAGTTCCCTGGTTGGACTATACTAAATAAAATCACTTCTGTTTTTTTTCATTTATTTTATATCCTGCAATCTTAGAAAATCTATTTATTATTGTTTTTCACTCTTGTAAACTTGTCTTGAGATCCTCTAATAGGAGTAACACATTGGCCCCGATATTCAAAGCAGTTGTGCATGGCGCAACTGAGTTGTGCCGGCACAAGTGCAGACTTATGTGGGTGTCAGGGACAGACAAGGGGCACAGCATAGAATAGAAGAGGGATAACCCTGTTATTATCCATGCAGGGGACAGCACCTATCCACTGTGGCCCTGGCTGATCACCTCCTACAGGTGCCCATTGTCCCCAGCAGAGGAACGCTAAAACGAGGCACATGCCAGCACACACAACATCATTGAGTGAGTCTTTGGCATGCTGAAAGCATGGTTCCATTGCCTAGACAGGTCATGCTGTGCCCTACAGTACAGCCCCTAGAAAGCCTGTGGCCTATTCCTGGCCTGCTGCATACTGCACAACATGGCCATTGACCGTGGGACAGCTGTCGAGGCTGATGAGGGTGACAGTAGTGGGGATGATGGAGGCAATGGGCCGGAGGGAGGTGGACAGCCACCCCCTGAGTGGAGGGATCCCTGGCTGCTGCAGCAGGCAAAATAACACTGGGACACCATTGCATGGGAGCACTATGGTGCACACAGGTAGGTGGTGTGATACACATGCATAGGCCACACAAACAGGTACAGCACACATGCAGGGGCATGCATGGCAATGGGAATGCATGCACTGAAGCAGGAAGCAGGGGTAAGGGTGACAGGGGCACACACCCACACACAACCACACACAGCACCTCTCGCAGCCCCCCCATACACACACGCACCCACACACACTGGCATGGGTATGTGGAGTGGATCAGATGCATTGCACTGGTGCACAATCACAACCAGTGCAAGACTGCCATCATCATGCCCACGCCACATGGGCCAGCAGCTGGGCAAGCATGCACACAGGCAGCATGTGGTACAACACACAGGTGCTCACCAGTGGTAGGCACACACACACACTGCCAATGTGTGCAGAGGGCAGCAGCTGCAGACCAGAGGTGGGGTGGCCCACACATCAGATCTACTGCATAGAACCATGGCCACCACAGCCATGGGAGTGGCTATGCCTGGGATGTTCAGCAGCCACAGGTTGCGCATCAGCCATGGGGGTGTGTGTAACAGCCCCCCAGGGGTGGAACTGAGGGACCATGACCATGTCCATGTCCATGCGAGGGTGTCAAGGCACCCAAACAGGCCAGCCTCGGGTGTGCCTGGGACGCCAACATCAGGGCCCTTGTTGACTACAACTGGGGTCACCTAACATGGAGTATCTTGGGGTGGACAGCTTGCACTGCAGAAGGGTCATCTGTGCGCTTAACTCATCCTGTGACAGCCAGCAGTGCAAGCCATCCAAGATGCAGTGCCATTCAATCCAGGGATGCAGTCATGGCCTCCTGCATGCTGCATCCCTGCTCAGGATCTAGCAGTGCCCCTCCGCCTGCTCAGCTAAAGTGGTGCACTTCCACAATCACGTACCCCAGTGGCAAGCAGCATCTGTTGCTGAATGGACACTCTCAGCAAGCAGGTGCGCTCAG
Source organism: Neoceratodus forsteri (assembly GCA_016271365.2). Classification (NCBI taxonomy): domain Eukaryota; kingdom Metazoa; phylum Chordata; order Ceratodontiformes; family Ceratodontidae; genus Neoceratodus; species Neoceratodus forsteri. The sequence goes on from CM028130.1 coordinate 3,283,397, forward strand.
CCAATGGGTCAGTGTCCCAGAGGCCGGGCAGGCATGCGATCCCCCATGTGGTGACCAGCCATGCTGCCACCCACTCTAGTGGGCCTGCCAGTGGTGTCTGCAGGGAGATTGGGCATGGCAGGTGCACTGGCAGTGGACCCTGTGTCCGGCTGCCTGGTGGCACCTGCAGTCTGCTGCTGTCACCCATCTGGCCACTGCATGCCACCCAGCACCTGCGCGGCCACACCACCTCCACCACAGGGCACAGCCAGGGCAGTGCACACCACTGCACCTGCAGTGGTGGTGGGCAGCATTTCCACTGCTGGCAGTGCACTGGGCGTGCTGCCTGTGTCAGTGGCCAGCAGGGGCATCTTGCCCACAATGGTGGCCTGCAGTACTGGATAAGCGTGATGTCATCATCAGAGTTGGACCCTGCCCTGATCTGTGTCTCCTCGCAGAGGACACCAAGGCTGGCCTCCTGCAGGAACACATACAGGGCCTCATCTAACCACAGGTCCAGGACATCCACCTGCACAGTGGTAGTGAGCTGCAGCCTGTTTTGTCCCCGGATGCCAGTGGAGGAGGAAGGCTGGTCTTCCTGGGTCAGTCCAGCATCCACGGTTGCTGCCACCACTGGTGCCCCATCATCTGTATGGAGGCATGCTGGTGCTGCAAGAAAAAGAGAGGCATGTTAGTGATGTATTGCCCACATGTGTCCCCCCACTGTCACTGCATGTGTCCTGCAGCATGGCATGGGTATGGGTGCACCCACATGCACATGACATGCATGCCAGCATGGCCATGTACATACCCTCCTCACTCCCAGCCATGCGTGGCTGACATACTTATCATGCAGTGATGGGCTGCCACCCATCTGGAATCCACAGCCAGGGACACCCTCCACTGTGCTGCAGCACATGTTGGCTGCCACCAACTCCTCCTGTGCCGTGGGCAGTGGTGCATCTGCAGGCCCCCCTCTGGTGGCATTCTGGGATACACAGATGGTCACCACCTTCTCCTTGATGTGCCTCTTGTCCATGCCCACCTTCTTCTGGCACTCCTGTGCTGACCGCTGCTGGCTGCCATGCTGGTTGACATATGCCACCACCTCCTCCCAGGCCCTAGCCCTAGCCTGTGGTGTGCCCATGGCAGCACTCAACAGGGGCTCCCTGTCAAGGTAGGCATAGAACAGGGCCACTGTCTCCACCTTTGTGAAATTGGGTCTGTGTTTGCAAGCAGGCCCATGCTCCTCACCCTCCTCATGTTATGACATGTCGCTTCCTGTGGACATGGACTGCACAGTGTGTCAGTGGCAGCATCACCTTGTTCCATCCCACCCTGCTGTGCTGGCTGCTCACAGTAAGCTGTGGTGGCATGCACAACTTACCCTGAAAGGAAGCAGTACCAGTCCATGGCCTGTGCTGTTCTGTGGCACTTATATAGCGCAACGCATGCAAATGAGGTTTGGCGCAATGGTAATGACATGCTAATGCCCCCAGTGCACCACACATTGGCTTATGAGCTGATTTGCATGTGGCATCTGAATATCGCGATTTTGTTCCATGTGCAATGAGATTGCTCTGGAGCAAGTCGTGGTGCAATGCACGCGCATGCATGGTGCGTATGCCTGCAGTGCTCATGTGCCAAACAGTATCATGGTGTCAGTCATGCACAGTGCACCGACTGCACAATGGGGGGCATAGTGTATGATGCACCAGGCCTGCTATCGTGCACGTGTGCACTGTGCAGAGGTGGGTGACCCATGACCCCTGCTGTGACCACTGAACCCTTGGTCACTCCCCTCACCCGGTGACCCCACCTAACCATGCCCATGCTGCAGATCTCTGAGACTGCATGATGGGGACCTGTGCATGTTCACTTGCATCATGCATCTGGCACATGTCATGCGCCAATCAGCTACTGCTGGTGCTTGCCTTCATTTCGCATCATGGCGCAGTGATGGTTACCGTGAGTGCAGAACTGGACACAGGTAAATCTGGTCAATCTGGTCACATGTGTCCAGCTCACACCCAACTCTTTGGCAAGGTTCCCCTGCAGCAGCCGGGGTCACGGTGTGGCGGAAGTGCTGCCACACTGCAGCAAAGACCAGGGTGGCCAGGACGGGGAGTAGTGCTGCCACAAGTATGGTGACCTAGTAAGAGGGACCCAGAACTTCTGAGGAGGCTTGAGGCGTGTGTCAGGCATGGGGCTGTGCCACAGCCAGGTGAGTGGGCCCATAGTGCTTTTGTGAAATAAAACTATTATTATTATTATATTGCATGCGTGCCCCGGTGCTGTAATGTGGTGTTGGCTAGACTGCCTGGCATGCCCTACAGTGCATTGCACTTCCATCATGCGCATTGCGGGGTGGCATTGCCAGCCACCGCTTGTGTTGTGATGCAGCTGTGCAGGACGTGTCAGGCAGGGGCTCACCCTGTGCACAGCGATGGGGGTGGTGGGCAGCTGCTGTGGATGTTTCCTGATGTGTACCTGTCTACGTTCCATTTCCAGGGAATGAGAATTACCAGAGGACAGCGGTGGCAGTGGCAAAAGCAGTGGCAGGACAGCAGGCTGCAGCAGGCCATGAAGGCAGCGCAGGAGCAGCTCCGGCACCAGTGAGGCCACGGAGGGCAGGTAGGCACTGTCAGGGTCCTTCACACATTACATGGGGGGTGGCTGGGTGTGGGTGTGGGCATGGCCACCTGTGCCATGTGCCATGGCAGCTGTGTGTGTCATACTGTGCATGGTACTTGCCACTGTGACACATCCATTGGACATGTGTGCCAGCTGTTGGTGGGGTAGGTGTGTTCCCGGCTGCCACTGACATTGCTGTGGTGCTGCAGGTGCACTATGCCATGTGACTGTCATTGTGCAGTTGGGTGGCCGTTGTGCAGTGGGTACCACCTCTGTGCACTGCAGTGGTGTGCCTCATTGCTGGAAGGTCTTGGCCTACCCCCTGCAGGTGAGCAGTATGGCCCTCTGGGGGGGGTGTTCCTGCTGCCCATTGCACACTCTAGGTGGGCATGGTTCCTTGGGACATTGCACTGATCACCTGTCCTATCCCTTGCCATAGGTGTCAGTGCAGATGACAGAGGCCCATCTACTGCAGGCTGCTCAGGCAGCTGATCCTCATTATGTCGCCACAATGGAGGCTGTCCTGCAGGTTCACCACCTTCTGATGGAGGATAGGAGGTGACAAAGGCCCCAAGGGATGGCAGGCCATGGCCGCTGGTAGATGGGCATTCCCTGTTTCCTCTGCTGTACCTCCCCTGCAGTCCACCATCCACTGTACAGTCACTGTTCCCTGTCTCCTTACCTCACTTTCCTACACTTTCCACCCCCTTGTTGAGTAAATAGTTTGTTTTTGCAATATATGTTTTTGACTTACCTGCCTGTGTCAGTGTTTGCTTTGCAGGTGGCATGTGGAGCCATGCTGCAGTGGCCCAGTGCCTGTCCATGGTGTGCATCTGTCAGGCACATGTTGTGCTTCTGCAGTTCACTGCTGTGTGCTGTGGTGTGCCCACTGTGGTGGTGTCCCTCCCTCAGTCGGTGGCTGTACCTGAGGTGCCCATGGGGCTGCTGTCAGGATGTGTGACAGGAGGTGCATGGTGCTGGCACAAGGCCATGGTATTTGGTCGGGTAATGGCCGCACACTGTGTTGGGGCCCTTGCTTGGCATTGTGCAGCCTGTCCCATGTGGTCTGCCATGCTGCATGCCTCCTGATATGTTTTGTGCCTTCTGTGTGGGCTGCCTGTGTGATTGTGTGGCATGTGTGTGTGCTTGGCTGCATGGTCCTGTATGTGGCCTGCTCTGGTCTGGGTGTGGGGGGGCACAGCCTGCAGCCTGGGAGGCTCCTTGGTGGCCTCCATTGGCCTTTGGCACCACCTGTTGCCTACTATCTGTGCCACTGTTCTGTTCTGGGGGGTGTCTGGGTGCCTGTGTGCACCCTGCTGTGCCCTACTGGTGGTGGCCTCCTGTGGCCTGTCACTTTGCTTCCTTGGCTCTGTCCCTGGGTCTCTTCTCTGTGCCATGACCCCCTCTGTTGCTGTGCTGCTCTGCTCCCACAGTTGCGCTGGCATCTCTTTTTGCACCATGGTGCAACTGTGTTTGTGCCATGGTGTAACTGTGATTGTGCCATAGTGCAACAGTGCCATTTTCAGCTGGGTTGCACTGCTGCAGTACGGCCCACGCAACCTCTGAATATGGCTCCTGTTGTGCCATGGTGCATCGGATTTGTACTGTGCAGGACTTGCGCCCGCCTTTGGTGCATTTCTGAACATCTAGGCCATAGTCTGCACATGCATTAAGATTGGTCTCTGGTTTGCCTAGCTTAACCCCTTTATTATATTGTTTGCCCTTATTTCATTCAGTAATAATTCCAGTCCAATAATAAACAAGGATGACGACAAGGGACACCCTTGCTGTACTCCTCTGTGGGACATTATAAGCTCTGACAAAGTATTACTTTTTTTAATTGTAAGGGGCTAGCAGGGTATTGTTTTGGGGCTGTTGAAATTTTGAAACCTATTTTGGTGGCTATAAGTGGGCTCGTTTGTTTAATGTTTCACTGTGTAGAGGCTGTGTTGGGGAGGCCTATTTCTTCTGATTTAAAACCTATTTGGTGTGATTTTATTGGAGCTGTTTCTTTGAATTGGAGACTATATATTCTAATTTCAAGCCTATTTTCATGTGTTGTTGATGAGGCTGTTTGAATTGGAGACCTGTTTCTTTTGGTAGCAAACCTATTTTTTGTGCTTTGAGTGGAATTGGGATTGATTTTTGTTGGCTTCACTGGCTGAAAAGTTTAGTGCATAGTGGGGGAAGGGTGCAAATGGTCTGGCCAGGGGCCTCAGCTACCTGATTGTTTCTGGAAGGCACGGGCTGGTCCCACCATCCCTGCCCCTCACCCCACCCCAGGTCCATGATTTCCTTTATGCCAGGGGTTCTGACATCACTTCCTCAAAAGGGCAAAGGACATGCACCTGTCTTAGCAGAAGCAGACATCCAGGAAAGGAACAACAGTGAGTGAAGAGGTGACTGATTTTTCAGTGGAAGGGAAGTAACTGTAAAACAAGGAGCTTTCATTGTTACTTCTTTGCATTGCTATTTGCATTGTGGAAAGGAGGAGTAGGGGTTTGAAGAAGGTTGTGCAGTAGTTACTTAAAGTCTCTTTTGTGTGTGGACAGGAAGGATAGGATTATAAAAAGCAGTTGCTTAATCTATCCTAGATGTGTATGACAAAGGGTAAGGAAATAAGAAGGAGAAGAATGTTTTGCACTGATGGGGTAGGGAAACTTGGGAGTGTTTGGTATCCTTCATCTAGAAGGGTGGGGGGTTGCTGGTGGGCAACGAGAGCAATGGGTAGGGTGGTAGGCTGCAACAACTGAGGGTCACCAATCTTTCTAAAAATTGCCTGGAGGATGGGGGATGTTTAGTGTGCAACAACATAAAGAAACTTAGAAAAGAGATCAAGGGTCTGCAGGAGGAACTGAGACAGGCAAGGCAGACTAGAGGTGGGTTTAGCACAGTACTGTAGGGAAGGAGGAGGGGAGATGAGGGAGGGCAATTTGAGCCAAATGTGGTGAGGAGAGGGTCAGAAGAAGGGAAGCGGAGACAAAGGGGCCCAGGCCAGGAAGAATGATTGCTGGGGAAACCAGGTCAGGAGACAAATGACAAATGGAAGGCAGACACAGGGAGGAGAAGAAGTGGCAACAGTCAGAGAGTGGAAAGGAGGGAACAGGTTACTAAGAAGAGAGAGGAAGCGGGCATTTGTGAAGGGTCTTCAAAAAATAGTTTTGCACTACTAGAGGAGGAAAGGGGGAGGGAGGTGATGCAATTGGAGGAGTAATTGATAAATGCCTAGACCAAACTGAAGCGGGGGGAAGTTCTGCTGGGAAAATGGCAACAGGGGCAAAAGGGGGAAATAATGTGCAGAAGGAAGAAGAGGAGCTGTGAAAGAGAGATGGAGATGAATGGAAGCACGCAGGGAGTAAGAGGGGTGGAATCTTAGTGCTGAAGGACTCAATACTAAGAGGAGTCAGGTGGGGTAGCAAGGGGGAGAGGTATAGTCACATTTGGGTGGAGGCCATGCCAGGAATGACAGCAGAAAAGGTGGGACAGTCTGTTCTGAAATATGCTAGAAGGGGTAGGGACATGTCTCATTTAATTATACATCTTGGGACAAATGACATGGCTGACAAGACAGTGGATATAGTCCAAAGGAGGTTTGAGGAACTAGGACAATTATGTGAGGGGGCAGGAAGATCAGCAACTTTTTCAGAGATACTTCCAGTGCCCAAGGCAAGCACAACAAGAAAGCTGAAAATAGAGGAATTTATGGATGGCTAAGAACCTGGTATCATACTAAAGTTATGGGCTGTTGGGAGGGTGAGGATGGACCTGGGAGGACAGTGGTCTCTATGCCAGGACAGACTACACTTGGTGAGGAGGAAAAGTGATGAAACAGATGATGGAGGAGTGCATAGAAAGTGGGAATTTAAACTAGGAGTGGGGGTGGCAAGTGGACAAAAGACATGCAGAGACCACAGGTTGGGAAACCATATGAGCTTACTCCCAGAACAGTAACAAAGGACAAATGGCAAGTACAATCGGTGATGCTAGTAAAGGAGGGCAGGATGGGAAGGGAGGAAAGGGTGGAAGGTGGTTACCCTTAATGCTAGGAACCTGGGAGAAAACTGCAGAGTTACAGGTGCTCATGGCAGAGGGAGAGGTGGACATTGCAGTCATCACAGAAATATAGTCACCAATACAATGACTGGGACCTGTCTGTGCCAGGATACAGTTATTTCGTAGGGACTGGGTGACTGGGAAAGGAGTTGGGTGGCACTATATGTGAAGGAAGGACTGAAGTGTGTAAGGGAGGAAGGGAGGAGGGTTCTGAGTCACTTTGGATGCAAATCCAGGATTCCAAGAATAGGATTTTCAGAATAGGAGTGGTGTACAGGCTGCCCTCTCAGATGGAGGAGTTAGACAGGGAACTAGCGGGACAGATCAGGAGGACCTGTGAGAAGGGTAGTGTGGTGATTGTGGGGGACTTCAACATGCCAGGAGTGGACTGAAGTACCCCAACAACCAGGAATAGAAGGGAGCAGGTACTGCTGGATGCCTTCCAGGACAGCTTCTTGCAGCAAATGGTCAGTGAACCAACCAGGTTAGGGAATACCCTTTACCTTGTGCTGGCAAATGGGGAGTTTGTGAGAGAACTTACAGTGGAGGAACCGCTGTCAGGGATTGACCACCACTCAGTATGGCTCACATTGGATATGGGCAAAGAAGGAGTGGAATCTGGCACAAGAGTGCTGGACTTCAGAAGAGCTGACTTTGGGAGGATGGGGGAAGTGGAAAAAAGGGTACCTAGCCAGAATTCAACCTAGTATGTGCACTAACCAGAGGTGGGAGCTCATAAAGCTTGGGATAGAGGAGGCAATCAAAACCTGCTGCAAGGCCCAGAGCTAGAAGGCTAGGGCTAAGAAACTGAGCTGGTTGAGCAAAGAGGTCATGGAAAAGGTAAGGAGGAAAAGAGCTGCCTTTAGGAGGTACAAGAAAACAGGGAGGGGAGAGGACAGGGAGGAGTACCTGACAGAATCAAAGGAGGTGACACAGGCAGTAAGGGGAGCCAAGGCATCTACAGAGCTCAGGCTGGCACAAGGCATTAAGAAGGGGGAGAAGGACTTTTAGGTACATCAGGAGAAAAGGAGCTGTAAGGCACACATAGTAAGGATTAGGAAGGAGGGGGGTTGGGTGAAAGCAGGGTGCGATAAGGCAGAAGCGCTAAATGATTACTTCTGCTTGGTATTTACTAAGGAGAAGAGGAGGGTGATACCCAGGGGAGGATCGGCAGAAACCAGGGGGATGTGGTGTCAGATGGGGAAATCATGGAGGGGCAGAGTTCAGGAGGGTTTGAAGGCACTGAGTGTGGACAAGGGTCCAGGCCCAGATGGCATCCACACCAGGGTACTGAAGGAGCCGGCAGAAGTCCTTGCAGGACCTTGGCAGACCTATTAAATGCCTCCCTACACTCAGGGTGTGTACCTCAGGACTGGAAGATGGCTCATGTGGTGTCCCTCCACAAGAGTGGCCCCAAGGATGAACCGGGGAACTACAGACCGGTGTGCCTCACATCCATCATGGGTAAGCTGATGGAGACTATCCTGAAGGAAAGGCTGGTGGCCCTGTTAGAGGCCAAAGGACTACAGGACAGCAGACAGCATGGCTTCATACATGGCAGATCCTGCCAAATCAACCTGATGGAGTTCTATGACTGGATAAGTAGGCAACTGGACAGAGGCCATGCAGTGGATGTCTTGTATCTGGACTGCAATAAGGCATTTGACTCAGTGCCGCATGGGAGGCTGGGAAGTATGTTAGAAGGCACAGGGGCGGGTACAAAGCTGGTGAGATGGGTAGGAAACTGGCTTCAGGGAAGGCAAGAGAGGGTGGTGGTGGGTGGAGAGCTCTCACACCCAAGGGTAGTGACAAGCGGTGTCCCACAGGGCTTGGTGTTGGGACCAGTGTTGTTTGGGATATTCATTGCAGACATATCATTGGACATCAAGAGCAAGATCAGTCTGTTTGCTGATGATACTAAGATGGGAGTGGTGGTGGATGACCTAGGAGGATGGCAGGGGTTGCAGGATGATCTAGCAAAGCTTGAAACCTGGTCAGACACCTGGCAACTGAGATTTAATGCCAAAAAGTGCAAGGTGCTACATTTTGGGGTGAAGAACACAAGGAGGAGTTACCTGCTGGGGGGGGTGCAGCTAGCCCAGACAGAGGAGGAGAAGGATCTGGGGGTACTCATTACAGAGTCAATGAACAACTCGGCACAATGTAGGAAGGCAGCTGCAAAGGTCAACAAAATGCTGGGTTGCATAGCAAGGGGTATATCCTCGAGGAGGGAGGAGGTGATTCTGCCACTGTATAGGTCATTAGTTAGACCACACCTGGAGTACTGCATGCAGTACTGGTGTTCGTATCTGAGGAGGGACATTAAGTTACTGGAGAGGGTGCAGCACAGGGCAACAAAGATGATCAAGGTGCTGGGGGACTTATACAAGAGGAGGCTGAGGGAGTTGAACATGTACTCGCTGGAGGAGAGGAGGGATGGGGGGGACATGATTTAAACCTTTAAGTACATGAAAGGAATAAACAAGACATTTACAGAGGGGCTGTTCAAAGTAAGGAAGGGGAGGGACACCAGGAGACATGATATGAGACTGGAGGGAGGAAGGTTCAGGAGGGAGATGAGGAGACACTTTTTTACAGAGAGGGTGGTAGCTGGGTGGAATGCATTACCTGCAGAAGTAGTATCCAGTAGAACAGTGGACTGCTTAAAAAGAGGATGGGACAGGACAAGGTGGGGTCAATGCAGGGGAAGGGTGGAAGGGAGGGGCAGCTGCAGAATAAGGGCTGCTAGCTGCACATTCGAGCAGACTTAATAGACCTGTAGGCCTTTATCTGCTGGCAAATTTTGTATGTTCATTTGTTTATATTATTAGCCTTTATTTGTGCCACATGGTTACTAGAAATTTGTTTTATATTTTCAATGAACTTATCTGGAAAATCAAAAATTTTAAGTGGCCCACATAGATATTTACATTCCAGCATATCCAATGGTTTAGTTACATCTAAAGAGAAGAGATCTGGATAAACTAGCAAAATGGTTGGAAGATTGGCAACTAGGGTTTAATGCAAAGAAGTGCAAGATCATGCACATAGGGAAGAGAAACCCTGAAGCCACCTATAGGCTGGGAGGGGAGTTGCTGGTAGTCACATGGGAAGAAAGAGACTTGGGCGTCATCATCACCGATGACCTGAAATCATCCAAGCAAACCACTAAAGCAGTAGGTAAGGCTAGGGGGATGTTGGGCTGTATTAATAGGGGTATCACAAGTCAGAAGAGGGGGGTAATAATCCCTCTTTACAAGACACTGGTTAGGACCCATCTAGAGTACTACATGCACTACTGGAGGCCACACCTTCACAAGGACATTAACCAAATTGAGGCAGTCCAGAGAAGGGCAACCAAAATGGTGCAGGGACTGCATCAGAAAACATATGAGGACAGATTAACGGAGCTCAATATGTATACCCTAGAGCAAAGGGGGGAGAGAGGTGATATGATCGAAACATTCAAACACCTTAAGGGCATTAACAAGATGAAAGAGTCTAACATGTTTCAATATAAGAAAAATAGCAGGACAAGAGCACACAGCATGAGATTACAGGGAGGCCAATTAAAGGGTAATGTGAGGAAGTTCTTTTCCACAGAAAGGGTGGTGGATGCATGGAATGGCCTACCTCAGGAAGTAGAGGAAATTAATACAGTGCAGGGCTTCAAACAGGCATGGGATAGTCATAAGGGAGCAATACAGATGAGTATGAATAGATAGACCATTGACAGAGCAAAGGCCGATGGCACATTTATAAGGCAGAAAAATAAATGGGCAGACTGGATGGGCCTTGCAGTCCTTATCTGCCATCAACTTCTATGTTTCTATGTTTCTAAAGCCAGAAAGACTGCATGTATATTGGTGTTCTTGAGATATTCTGTAATAAACTGGATCTTGTACAAGCCTGACTGAATAGTTCTTTCGGGGATGAATCCTGCCTGATTATTATGTATAATTTGTTTCATAATGGTAGTATCCTAGTATTTAATATTTTAGTGTATATTTTGTAATCTGCATTAAGAATTGCTACTGGTCTATAGTTCTATACTCTATTGTTATGTTTCCCTTGTTTAGGTATTAATGAAACATAAAACCTAAAAAAAGGATTCGGGGTGTTAAGTATTGTTTGCATCTGATTGTATAGTTTTTCTAACAAAGGTGCCAAGGAAGATTCAAAGACTAAGTAGAATTCCAACGTATAGCCAACCACACCTGGACATTTAGCTTTTGCCATACTATGTATTATTTCTTTAACGTCTATAGATTGTTATGCCTCTTGATCTGTTATCTTATTTAATCCATATTATTCACAATATCTGATTTCTTCCTTTAAAGGGTGACATTCAGAAAATTCTTTTAGAATCACCTCCTGCTTGGTCACATCTTGCCCTTCTGTATTTTTGATTATAGTAATTTGTGATTTTTCCTTTTCTAGGGTCTGTATTCATTTTGTTGACATTTTCCCACTACTTCACTATTTGTTTTCCAGTTCTGGCTATATTTTGCCCAACTTGTGTTTCACCTCTGCAATTTGCATTACATTTATTAATTTTTGAAGTTCATTTAAATCCTGTTCCTTAACTGTTTCACCAATTTTAATTGCTACTTCTAATACTTTTAGTTGTTCTGCTTTCTTTATTGTCAGGAATTCTTTGTTTATTTCTCCATGAAGCCTCTGAAATTATATAACCCCTTACTGTAACTTTAAGAGCATCCCGATAATCCAAAACGTTGTCTTTTGTAACTGAGTTATCTGTTATGACATTATCTAGCACCTTATAATGTAATGCATATAACGTTTGTCTATTAATAAATTGTTATTGAACCTCTGTGTATCCTTCTTTTTATTCTGCCTGTCTAATATTGTACTATAACCAATCGGATTATGGTCAGAGATAAGAAGAGCTTCTATGTTAGCTGTAGTACCCATACTATTTATTAGAAGCTCTCAAGACATAAAAACCCATCTAGCCTTGAATGCATCTTGTGTCTGGCTGAACAGTATGTGTAGTCTGTTTTGTTATCTTGTATATGTCTCCATAAATCCACCAGATTATGTATTTCTAAAAACCCTTGCAAAAGCCTTGTTTTATATTTATCCGACTTAGAACCTGTTGATGTTTTATCTGAAGAACTATTTAGTATACAATTCAGATCCCCAATACAATATTCACACAGTTCCAACTGAATAATAGTTTGCTTATTTCAGCTAAACATTTTCAATAGCCTTTAAAGAGGCATGTATTGATCCAAAATAATATCCATTCCCTCTATTACTGTTCTTACTAGCACAATTCTTTTCCTCTAGTCCATTACTGAATCTATTTTCCCTTTAAAATTCTTACTAAATAAAACTGCCACCCCTGCACTTTTTTGTTTATACTTTGTGACTGGTACATTTGTCCAGACCATCTTTTCTTTTGTCTGTCTATCTCTTTGCTTTTAAAAAGGTCTCCTGAAGCATAATCATATCAAGATCATGGCTTTTAACTCTGGATAGATTTCTTACTCTTTTAATTGGTGAATTAATACCATTCACAATGTAAGTTGGCACTTTAAAAATTCCCATCTTTTTGAATCAAATTGCCACCTGCCATCACCTTCAAATATTTTTTAACCTTAATTTGTAATCCTGTATATATGCTGTATATTTTTTTCCTGTAAATATGCCTCTGTACAATGCTGTCTTTGCACACCATGCTTATAATAAATAAATAAAATAAAAAAATTTGACTCATCTCATCCTTTTTCCTTATTATACTATTTTTCTTTACCTTCCCCACCCCTCCCAATATGCCTCTCTCCCTTACTCTCCCCACGCCTATGATCCTGGTCTGGAATATCCTCTTTTCCCACTTGGAGACAATTATTTAACCATGGCTAGCCCCCAAACCACCGCATTCCCTTTAAACCATTTCCCCTTTGAACATAATGTTTAGTCAATGATTATAATTTTCAACTCTTCTGTTTTCTTCTCATTATTGTTCCTCTTTTTTTTATCTATATCCCTGTTCAAAAGTAGAACAAATTCCTGATCTTTAAGTCTTGTACCACTTCTGTTACAGTGTTGTAAAACATATTTTAATTAAGTATCACTTTCAGTCTAGAAGGAAAAATTACAAATGGTTTAACCTCCTCTTTCCACAATCTTTGTTGAACCCTCCCAAATTGCTTCCTTTACTCCCGTAATGCTTTTGAAAAATCATGTTTTAAATATATAGCTTGTTCCTTGTACATAAATTTGTTTGTTGTAAAGTAAGCTTACATTATTCAGTATTTTCCTTCTGGTGTTAATATTTTTACAATCTCTAGTCTAGCCCTCCCTGTGCTTTCCTCTCTCCCATAAATGAGCCGGTGCACCCTGTCTGTTATTGGTAAATCCGTTTCTAACCCCAAAATTTTAGACATAATTGGGCCCAATTCTACCAGAGTTACATTTGGGGTTAGGTGCTTGTGCCAAAGAAAATTGACACAAGTAGCACCTGGCACCAAAAGTTATGACAAATGGGATTCTACAATGTGGTTTGTGACATATGCAACCCCATTGAGCGAACTTCCACTTACACCACCCTTGCGAAATGCGTATGTCTGCACCATGTCACAAGGGGGGTATGCGCCATGGTGTGGCTGCTACATCCCCTTTTTGGTATTCAGAAAGCCCCGCCACTGCCACAGGAATGGTCGTATGTTACACCTGCTAATAGGTGGTGTAACTTTGCTTCCGCCATTCCCACTGTGCTTCAAACCCCCATAGAACATGGTGGGGCATGCCAGTGATAGGGGGTGTTAGGCAGTGATAAAGGGTAGGCCATGCCCCCCTGATGGTAGTTATGGCACCCATTGGGAGCATTTCTGGTGGCATGCCACACACAATAGCACACATATGCATATTGTATGGTACTGTATAGTTCAGTATGTGTGTTGTTGTGTGTGGCATGGTACCAGAAATGCACCCCAATGGGTGTCAGGACCACCATTAGGGGGCACAGTCATCTCCCTATCACTGCCATACCTACCCCCTTACTTGTTGCCCCTGCCCCATGCTGCCCCCTGTATGTGAGCCATCCACCCCCTCCTGGCCCAGATAGTGTTGCACTGGGTGGGGTGGTATCCCAGATAGGTCTATCCTATGTGTGGGTTGCTGTTAGTTTAGCACACTTGCGGAAGTATGGCAGACTTTTACTTTTTGGTGCAGGGACCCTGAATCTACCAGAATTGGGTGCAGGGTCCCTGGAAAACTGTAGTTTGCCATAACTCCCTTTTGTTAAAAGTTGCATTGGGCAGATCGCCTGTTGTAGAATTGTACCTAATGTCCTTAACCAGATTCTTCAATGGAAGTTATTTTTCCCATTCAGGTAACAATCCAAAAATATTAATATTTTTCTTCTTGCATGGTTTTCTTGAGCATTCATTTTCAATTTGAGAGAATCATGTTGCTTCTGTTAGCCTTTAACCTCTTGCACCATTGGAACCACAGTATCTTTTAATTTTGAGTGTCTCACTTCTAATTTACTTATTCTTTTACTACCCTGCTCCATATTTAGATTCCAACCAGCTACAGTGACTGTAAAGTCACCAACATCCCCCACAGTGATGAAATGCCACCCACATCCCCAACCATGCTATGTCCCAACACTGACTGGGAACAAAGCGACAGGGGTCTCTGCCTCCCACACCTCCCCCAGACTTAATGATTGTCAACTCCGGGGGTGTGAATTATGGGGAAGATCAGCTTATAGTGGCATCGCTGTACACATCCATCACTGCAACAACCTGTTCGACACAGTGGATGTTGAATGGATTGTTGTCACTGTGATGGAGTTGCTGTGGGGGGGACAATCTACGGATGGTATACACCATTTTTAAATCCATGATTGAAATAGTTTCTGATAGATTTTGTAAATAATCAGGAAGATGTTGCAGTTTATCTATAGATCCTTGTAACTAGGTACATTTTTTATTAATTGTAGTGCCCATTCTGGTGGTGTATCCTTGTTGGCCTCTCTCTGAGTGGCTCCTGCTGTTTCTTCTACTTTATTTTCTACCTCTTCATATTGGGTGCCATGCACTAATGGGCTGGGGGTATGTGGAATCCGTGCATACCCCACCCACATAGCAGCACACCTGCAGATAGGTGCACACTGGTGACATTCATGACTGCAGGCCACCTGTCTGTGGCCCAGTCCCCCCAGTGTGCAGGACTCAACAGTGCAGCCAGGGGTGGGGTCATGAGTCCAGCCTGACATCCAATTGGATGCCCAGACTAAGTCATGCACTGTATTCCTTGCACAGCAGGACATGCCTTGGCAGTGTGCCCTGTGGATGTCTGATGGTTGGCGGCTGTGGCAGGTGAGAGTGGAAATGCTGTCAGACCTCTGATGTCAGTGATCCATGCAGTGGGATGGGTGGGGATCTGAATGCTGGTGAGCTGTCAGGGGAGGCGGGGGCTGCATCTATGTGCTGGTGCCCCTGTGTGGTTTTGGGAGTGTCAGCAGGTGGCAGTGTGCAGCTGCACATTGCTGTGTGCTGGGCGGGTGGGAGATACCAGGTGGCCCTATATAAAGGCCCCAGAGGATGGGTGAGCTATTTGACCTGTAGCCTGGGGGTCCTGGGGTATGCACGGGGCATGTCGGGGGGTTTACAACAGGGTTCTTCATGGCATACCATGCACCCCTGTGGCCAGCACTAAGTGGCTTAGTGCATGGCACGTAGTGCCAGCCCACCCCTTCCCTGCCTTGGCACGTTGTTCATCACATGGCCAGGGAATCAGATCCATGTGTGCTGCATGCCCCCCTTAGAGCATCCTGTGTGGGGGGCATGTAGGGTGTGGAATGGTTGTGCACCCCAGATATGTGCATGTAGCCACTCCGTCACATTAGTGCATAAGGCCCAATGTTTCATATTAGCTTCTATGGTATTTCTTCATCTGAGTTTTGAAGTAAATCTGGTGAGACTGATGGGGTTTCTGTCGAGATGTTGTCCTCCTTTGTATTATACATTTCTGCCCCTTTGCCACTTTGTGTTAGTTTACTCAAATTTGGTGCTGCTCTTCCTTTCTTTTCTTTTTCTTGTCGGGCTCCACTTGTGATTTTGGCCCCATTTTGGCTGTATTTAAACCTGATATGTTGCAGCAGTTCTTAAATGGCAGTTCCAATTGTCTTAGCTTCCTTCTTCCAAATTCTTATGTATCTTTTTTAATCTGGCCACAAATGTCTTGAATACATTTTATTGTTGATTTCTGTATGCCATCAGAGATTTGAAAAAGTTTAGAAAGTCTTTTGGCCAGTTCAGTATTTATTTATTTATTTTTATTTATTCATTTAAGAGTTTAACCAGGAAAGCATGCTGAGCAGGTAGCCGCTCGATTCCAGATGCGTGCTGGGGGACAAGTCCCAACAGTAATTATGTTTTGCTAGTATAATAACAGTGAAAGACAGGCAAAGTACATTTATACAGAGAGGCATAGTAATACAGTCGTGAGGGGTAATACAGAAAGCTTCAATAATTAGACTCAGAGCAAAGTTCATGGTGTATGAAATGGTTAGGGATTGTGGAGGGAAACCTGATTTCCTGGTGCATTTGGGAACTAACGATCTAGAGGGAAATAGTGTTTTGGAAATCCAAGCAAGGTTCCAAGAACTTGCCAGAGTCTGTCGGGATAATGGATGCAACATTTCCTTTTCAGAGATATTGCCAGTACCAAAGGCCTCAGTGGAGAAAAAAATGAAGCTCACAGAGGTTAATGACTGGCTCAAGAAGTGGGGTGAAGAGAGTAGGTTGAGGTGTTAGGGAACTGGAATGGAGTTTGGGAGGATAAGGGACTATATGCCAAGGACAGGCTTCATCTTGCCCCATTAGGGAAGGAAGTCCTTAAACAGGGGATGGCTGACTACATTCAAGAAAGGTGGGGTTTAAACTTGTGAGGGGAAGGGATAAGGGAGGGGCTGACCAGAAGCCCTCTCCTCCAGATGAGGGGAGTAGCCTTCAAGCCCAAGGGGAAGGGGGGAAACAGACTGGGGTGGAAGTTTCAGGAGGAGCAGAGGGAGGATGGAAGTATAAGGAATCTGGGTGGGGTTCAACAAAGAGGATCAGGGATAAGGGGTGGGGGTTGGTGTTGGTGTTAGTAAATGCCAGGAGCTTGGGAAACAAGTTGCCAGAGTTCCAGGCCATGCTGTTCGGCGGGGTGGATGTGGCGGTGGTCACGGAGACGTGAGCCAACAAAAACCATGACTGGGACCTAAACGTGCAGGGGTACACTATGCTTAGGAAGGATAGAAAGGAGGGCAGAGGGGGTGGAGTGGCTATGTTCATTAGAGATGACATAGAAATTGCTAGGGTGGAAGAGGCAGAGGGAAATGTGGAGGCCTTATGGGTCACCTTTCAATCCCCAGCAGGAGATAAGGTCAAGCTGGGTGTAGTATATAGGCACCTGGGATGAGTGATGTTCTAGAGGATGGTTTGCTGGACAACATCATTGCCCAGTGTGGACCAAAAGGGAAGGAGTGGTGTTGATGGGGACTCCAATATGCCAGGTACAAACTGGGGAACCATGTCCTCTAAGGTGGCCAAGGAGCAGAGGCTGCTGGATGGCTTCAGGATGTGTTCTTAACACAGCATGTGATGGAGCCCACAAGGGAGGGGCATGTCCTGGATGTGGTTCTGGCAGATGGGGATCTGGTAGGGACCTGGTTGTACAGGACCCCTGACTGGGAGCGACCACAATACTGTCTGGTTTCAAATGAGCATGGGGGAAGGGGGGTGAGATCTAGCACACTGGAAGTGGACTTCAGGGGGGCAGACTTTGTGGGCATGGGAAATATTCTCAAGGATCACTTGAAGGGGATTACATCAATGACAAATGTGGAAAGGAGATGAAAGGTCATAAAACAAGAACTTCATGAGGCAGTCAGGATCTGCGCTAAGTTGAAATGAAAGGGAGCAAGGTCACATAAACCATGCTGGTGGTCCAGCGAGGTACAGGTAGCAGTCATAGAAAAGAAGGTGGCCTACAAAAAATATAAAACAACAAGAGGGGATAGCGATAAGGAAATGTACCATCTTGCATCTAGAAAAGTCACCCGTATGGTGAGGGGAGCAAAGTCCAGTAAAGAGCAGTGGCTGGCACAGGGGGTACATGGAGGGGAAAAGGGGTTCTTCCAGTAAATTGGGGAGTGGAGAAAAACTAAGGGCCATCTCAGCAGATTGAGATCAGAAGGAGGGTGGGTGGAAGAGGCGAGGACCAGGCAGAGGTATTTAGCAGTACTTTGCCTCTGTGTTCATTAGGGAGGAGGATGGATATCTACAAAGCAAGACATGAAAGGGATAGAAGCAGCAGTGGTGGGATCAGGGGAGCAACAGACATGGAGCAAGAGGAAGGAGAGGTACCCCAGGGTGTCACATCTAGATAAGGATAAAAAGGCAGTAAGGTGGAGGGACAGATTTTGCTATCTCACCAAAAGGGTGGATAGCCCTCAAGTCCCTAAAGAAAGACAAATCTCCTCTGCTGGATGGCATTCATCTGAGAGTACTATGAGAATGGTCGGACATACTGCACCCTGGCGGAGCTCTTCAACAGGTCACTTGAGACAGGAGGGTACCTAGGATTGGCGAGAGGCACATGTGGTGCCAATCCATAAGGGGATTGAGGAAGTACCAGGTAACTATAGACCCATCAGTTTGACCTCAGTGGTGGGAAAATTAATGGAGAGTATACTAAAGGAACGATTGGGGGTGTACTTGGAGGAGGTGGGAGGTCTGGATAGTCGGCAACATGGGTTTGTGCCAGGTAGATCATGTCAAACCAATCTTGTGGAGTTCTATGAATGGGTAACATCAGAACTGGACAGGGGAAAGCCTGTGGATGTATTATTTTTGGACTTCAGCAAGGTGTTTGACTCTGTCCCCCACAATGGTCTGGTGGAGAAACTGATGGGTTAGGAGTAGGTCCTTTGATGGTCAGATGGATTGAAAACTGGCTAGCTGGATGCACCCAGAGAGTAGTGGTCTGTGGGGAGCTCTCGAACCCTAGAGAGGTTGGTAGTGGGGTACCGCAGGGCTCGGTCCTGGGTCCGATCCTGTTTAATGCATACATATTGGACATCAGAGAGGGTATAGGGTGTGAAATGAGTCTCTTCATGGATGACTCCAAGATGGGAGCAGTAGTTGAGGGAGAAGAGGGGAGGTTGGCCCTGCAAGGGGACCTGGACACCCTGGAAAGCTGGGCTCACACATGGAAACTAAATTTCAATATCACCAAGTGCAAGGTGTTGCATCTTGGTCAGACAAACCCTAAACACAGGTACACCCTGGGAGGGGTGCTGGAGGCCTCACTAGGGGAAAAAGACCTAGGGGTCATGGTGGATGCATGTATGAATAACTCTGAGCTGTGCAGGGGAGCAGCTAGCAAGGCAAACAGGATGTTGAGATGCATCGTAAGGGGGATAACCTCTAGGAGCAAGGAAGTGATTCTGCCACTGTACATATTGTTGATGGGGAAGATATTGTTGATGGGGGACCTGAATATGCCAGATGTTAACTGGAGCACCTTTGCTGCAGGCACATCCAAGAGCAGGGTCTTTCTTGATGCCCTACAGGGGGCATGCCTCAGACAGCTAGTATTGGAACCCACTCAGGAGGGAGCAACTTAGACCTGGTACTCTCAAATGGGGATGGAGAAAGAATCTCAGATTTAGAAGTGGGTAGCCATCTGGGAACGAGCGACCACCAAACAGTAGTGGTTCACGATAAACACAGCCATACAATCAAGCCATACAAAAGCAAGAGTACTGGACTTTAGGAGGGCTGACTTTGGGAAAATGAGAGTGCCTCAGAAAAGCACTAGCAAACAGGCAAGAAGGAGGGTGGAGGAACAATGGGAGTGATCAAAACAGCCATCACAGAGGCAACAAGCCTTTGTGTAAAGCAAATCAATAAAACACAACGAAGGAAAAAATGCTATGGTCCTCAAAAGAGGTGGCAGGAAGGTTAAGAGAAAAGGACAGCATTCAGGAAATATAAGGAAACACAGAAGGAGCAGGACAGAGAACTTTATCAGTTAAAGCAGAAAGAGGCTGGAAGGCAGTCAGAATACAAAGGCCCAAACCGAGGAAAGGATAGCCAATTCTGTTAAGAAGGGGGATAAGACCTTTATAGGTACATTAGGAGTGAAGAAAGACCAAAGAAGGGATACTGAAGCTTAATAAAGGGAGGGAATGTGGGTAGAGGGTGACAGTGAAAAGCAGGGATACTGAACGAATATTTCTGCTCAGTATTCACAAAGGAAGAGGAGGGGAGTTACCAAACCAAAAAACACTCTGAAGACGGGGTCGATACCAGTCCATTTACAGAAGAAAGGGTTCTGAAAGAACTAATAAAATTGAAGGTGGACAAAGCAATGGGACCTGGTGGGATTCACCCAAGAATTCTAAAAGAACTAAGGGTAGAACTAGTGACACCACTGACTACTCTCTTTAACAAATCATGGGATGATGGGGTGGTACCCGAGGACAGGAAGAGGGCAGATGTGATTCCTCTTCACAAAAGTGGGAGCAGGACAGAGGCAGGAAACAGACCAGTTAGTTTGACCTCAGTGGTAGGGAAAATGATGGAATCACTTCTGAAGGAAAGAATTGTTGAGTACCTAGAGGCCAGTGGGGCACAGGACCCAAGGCAGCATGGATTCACGATGGGAAGGTCATGTCAGACAAATCTAATAGATTTCTTTGACTGGGTGACCAAAGTAGTAGACCAGGGAGGGGCTGTGGACATGGCTTACCTAGATTTTAGCAAGGCATTTGATACAGTCCCACACAAAAGATTAATACACAAGATAGCCAGCCTTGGAGTGGGTCCCAAGGTGGTAGCCTGGATAAAAAATTGGCTAGACAACAGGACGCAGAGGGTAGTAGTAAATGGAGTACACAGTGAAGAAAGGAGGGTTACTAGCGGGGTACCGCAGGGTTCAGTACTGGGACCTGTCCTTTTTAATGCCTTTATAAGTGACATTGCAGAGGAACTGGAAGGAAAAGTATGTCTCTTTGCAGATGACACAAAGATCTGCAACAAGGTTGATACACAAGATGGAGTGGAAAGGATGAGAAGGGACTTGCAAGGTTGGAGGAATGGTCAAATGTATGGCAGCTCAGATTCAATGCAAAGAAGTGCAAGGTAATGCACATGGGAAACAAAAACCCAGGGAAGTGGTACACAATGGGGGGAGAGATACTGACACCAGTAAAAATAGAAGGACCTGGGGTAATTATATCAGATGACCTAAAGGTGGGCAAGCAATGTGAGAAGACAGTAAGGAAGGCTGGGGGGATACTGGGATGCATAGGAAGAGGCATCAATAGTAGAAAACAGGAAGTTGTTATCCTCTGTACAGACAGTTGGTGAGACCCCATCTGGAGTATTGTGTGCAGTTCTGGAGACCCCATCTCTGTAAGACATAGACAGAGTGGAGACTGTCCAGAGGAGGGCAACCAAAATGGTTCAGGGTCTGCACCAGAAGACATCTGAAGAAAGACTAAAGGAGCTTAATATGTATACCCTTGAGGAAAGAAGGAGAGGGGACATGATAGAAACTTTCAAGTACCTCAAGGGAATTAACAAAGTCCAGAGGTAGCATCTTCCAGAAAAGAGATGTTGCAAGAACAAGGGGCACAATTTGAAGATAGAGCGGGACGGCTCAGAGGTAATGTGAGGAAGTATTTTTCACTGAGAGGGTTGTGGATGCATGGAACAGCCTCCCTGAGGAGGTCGTGGAATCAAGAACAGTGGGGGACTTCAAGAATGCATGGGACAGGCATAAGGCAGTCCTAGTGGGGGGTAGGAGGAAGTAAGCTGTTGGTTAACTAGGATCTGCAGCTTATCTGTTAGGTAGGAAAATGGGCAGACTAGGTGGGCCAAGCGGTCCTTATCTTCCATCAAATTCTATGTTTCTATGTACAATGGACTGGTTAGACCACACCTTGAGTACTGTGTACAGTACTGGAGACACACTTGAAGAGGGACACACAGCTCCTGGAGAGGGTACAGAGGAGGGCAACTAAGATGATATGAGGGCTAGAAGATTTGGCGTATGAGGACAGACTTGAGGAGCTCTGCCTGTTTTCATTGGAGGAGAGAGACAGGGGACATGATTGAGGTCTTCAAGTGCCTCAGGGGAATAAATAGGGTAAACATGGAGGGGATCTTTAGACTAAAGCAGGAGGTATCACCAGAGGGCATGGTTTGAAGTTGGAAGGTGGAAGGGTGGGGGGGAGGAGGTTTTTCACTGACAGGGTGGTGGACCCTTGGAATGCACTGCCTGGCAAGCTGGTTCAGAGATCCACAGTGGAGGGCTTCAAGAGACGGTGGGATAGACACAGAAAGTGGATGTATCAGATGATGGCCTGTCCCAGGGGGGTGGGGATGGATAATAGGGGTTTCTGGAGCACAAGGGATGGGAGGGCCTCGGCACCCAACTAAGGATCTAAGATTCGAGCAGACTCGATAGACCATAAGGCCTAATCTGCTGGCAAATAGTATGTTAGTATAATGAGCAACAGGTGGAATGGCTCAAAGAGCAACAGGTGGATTGGCTCAGTGGCTAGGCTGGCGGGGTGCACTCATTCCCATGGATTAGAGGGATAAGGCCAATGGTGAGTGCAAACTAGAAACACATACAGCTGGTGGTGAAATGGGTGCTGAGGAGGAGATTGAGGTGCTGGAGGTTAGCGGAGTGTCTAATGCTAGCAGGCAGCGCATTCCAGAGTTTGGGCATGTGGCATTGGAAGGCAGCTTGGCCTTTAGTCGTGCTCATGAAACAGACAAAGAGGAGCCTGGAGTCCATGCTTCTGATGGAGTAGGTAGGTGTAGGCTGTGTTGAGAGGGCAGATGCGAGGTATGGGGGAAGGGACTGAGACCAGAATTTGGCAGCGGTCCTTGCACAGTGAATCTGTCTGAGTGCCTGAAGAGAGGGCAAGGCTAGGGAGCTGTAAAGGTCACAGTGGTGAGTCAGTTTTGGACAGTCCAGAATGAAGCGGCAGAAGGAGTGCAAGAGTGTATCCAAGTTGGCTAGGGAGACGAGGGGGCAGTACCATAGACTACGTTGCCATAATCAACTAGTGGGAGAATCATCTTGTGAACAATTTCCTTACGGGACGGTGTGGGGATACTACCCTTGTTGTGGTATAAGATGCCAAGTTTAGGGAGCAGTTTCTTGTGGATGGAGTCAATGTGTAAGGAGAAGTCAAGATGCTGGTCAAGCCAGACACGTAGGCATCTGAAAGAGGTACACACTTCCAGAGGGGTCCCATCCAAGGATTGGAATGAGGGAGAGTGGCTAGGCGGGAGAGTCTGGCCTGTGAGCCGAAGGTTAGCGAGACGGTTTTCTTGGAGTTTAGGCGCAGCTGGTTGGATCGGAACCAGTGCTAGACTGCATTGAAATCCTGTTGGAGTACATTGGTCACCTCCCAAGGGGAGGGGCCTGCAGCATACAGAACTGTGTCATCTGCATACATGTGGATGGATGAATGTTGGCAGACCGATGGGAGATCATTTAGGAATATGGAGAAGAGTAGCGGTCCCAGGACGGAACCTTGGGGGACTCTGGCAGTGACTGGCAGGAGACTAGAGCTGTGGGTGCCAATTTTTACTGACTGGCGTCTACTTACTAGGTATGCATGAAACTAGCTGGAGGTCAAGCCAGAGAGTCCAGCAGCTTTTAGCTTGGATAGAAGCAATGAGTGGGAGATGGTGTCGAAACCTTAGCCAGGTCGATAAAAATGGCTGAGGTGATGAGCCCTTTACCCATGCTGGTGAGTATGTCATCGGTGAGCCTTAGTAGGGAGGTGATATTTGAGTGTGATTTGTGAAAGCCTGATTGGAAGGGGGTGAAGAAGGAGGATGCATCTAGATAGGAAGTGAGTTGGGCAAGGACAAGATGTTCCTACAATTTGGCCAGGATAGGGAGGAGAGATAGCGGGAGATAGTTACCCAGAAATGAGGGGTCACCTCCTTTGGGGAGGGGGATGACAGTTGCCTGCTTCAAGTCAGCTGGTATTTTGGCTAGTGAGAAGGAGAGGTTGAAGAGGTCTGGCAGAGGGGCAGCTATGGCGGGGGACACAAGTATAGCATTTTTGCATCCAGGCCTGTGGGGCAACTACCTTTGTTGTGGTTGAGGGCCCTCAGTGACTGTAGTACTTTGGCTGGGGAGACTGGATGAAAAGAGAAGCTAAAAGTTTGGCAGGAGGGTTCCAGATCTGGGGGTACTCGATGTTGGTTGGTGCTGGAGAGCAGCTAGAAGAGAGTCTGCACAGCTGGTGAAGAAGGTATTAAATGCAGAAGCAACCTCACCAGGGTCAGTGACAGTAGCACCCTGGATGGTTAGGGTCAGAGTCAGTGGCTGGACTGGGGGAGATTTGATTGTTTTACAGAAGTTTGTTGGGTGGTTCAGATTTGAGTTGAAGGCCATCAAAAAGTAGTTCTTTTTGGCCTGGCGTATAAGTTTGGTGCAGGAGTTGCGGAGGGCACGGTAGCATTGGAGGGATGATTTGGTGCCAGTTTTCTTGTGAGTTTTCCATGCCTGGTCCTTGGACTGGCAGTGACTAATGATGGCGCCAGAGACTCAAGCTAGGTGGGCACCTCTGACCCTTTTATATCTCAGGGAGCATGGGAGTCCCACACTGTAAGGAATTTGGCCTTGAAAGATTTGAGTGCAGAGTCAATGGAGAGTGCCTTTGAGATGAAGGACCAGTCTACATGAACTAGGTTATGCAGTAGAGATGCTAGATCTAGTGACTTATATGACCTTGTGAGCAGTGTCCTTGGGGGGGTGCTGAGGGCATGTATACTTTCCTGACCATGTAGGTCATGTGGTGGTCACTTAGGGAGTCAGGGAGTAGACCGGCACTTATAATCCTGTGTGGATGGGTGGTGAATGCCCAGTCCAGGAGGGAGTGGTTCTGCATTTTATGGTTTAGACAGGTGGGGTAAGCAAGTAGCTGGGTGAGGTTTAGAGCATTTATTTTGGTTCTCAGCTTGGCATTGTCTTTAGCGAGCCAGTTGAAATTGAAATTGCCGTGGATGTGGAGCTCACCGGTAGAGGCTGATGACTTTAAGGTGTCCAGATGATCTAGGACATTAGACAGGGGGGTGCTAGGGGCACAATAGGAGCCGGCAACATATACTGGGTTGGAGTAAGGGAGTGCTACTTTGATTAGTAAAGAGTCTATGTCTGCCGAAAGTGTGGGGATTTGTACCAAGGTGAACTGTAGCCTGGTGGAAATAAACATGGCAATGCCACTGCCTCTTTTCTTGCCCTGGTGGTCCTGCCTAATAATCAAGTAGCCAGGAATGGATATCTCAGAGTCTGCGTGATGGGGCTTTAGCCAGGTCTCTGTTGTGATTAGGATATCTGGACATAGTGATAGGACAATGGGTTGTAGCGTGGTAATTTTGATTAGGATGCTGCAGATGTTGAGGTGCAGGAGTCTGAGGCCTCTGGGGAGAGGAAGCAGAGCGAAGGCATTGGGAGTGGTGGGTCCAGAGTTGGCTTCGATATCCCCTGCCAGGAGGAGTAGCAGCACAATAAATGTTTTGGATTGATGCCAGTAAGATTTGGGTCTAGTGAAGGGGGTGGGTAAATGAGGGGTTGGCGGAGTGCTGCATGGTGCTGTGAAACAAAAGACCGTTTGCCCCGAGTGAAACGAGAGGGGCAGAATGGTAGCACTAATATCCTAGTCATGCAGGTCTCCCTTCAACATATGTTGGATAAACTTCCTTAAGTTTGCACACTTTTGTTATTTATTTTTAGCTCACCTTTCTCTTATAAATCAGGACTGGGGAGTTTCAGGTCAGTGAGTGCATATTTGGGCCTCTCACTCTTTCTTTTGTCCATCAATATGAGCGTAACCAAAACCAAGTCTGTCAGTAAGAGAAAACAAAAGAATCATGTATTTATCTCAAACAGAAGTTAATTTTCTTCTGTCCATTGCCAAATCCGATTCTGACAGTCCTTTTTGCTCAGAGTCAGTGTTTTATCTCTTAGTTTCACCAAGCTCCCCAGTTTTCATCAATTCTACTGCTTCTTTAGTATTCCTCCCAGTGTTTCAATGTGTATCCTTCCTTCTTGTCTGTGATGCCCTTCCTTATATATTTTTTATTGGCTTTTTAAGCTCCCACCTTACATTTACTGCTCCCATGAAACTTCTTTCAGAATTGCCCCTTCAGCACAAATCATTTTCCATTGATTCCCCGACTTCAGACTAATGCTGTGGTTAGCACTTATGTCAAACACCGTGCTTTCGGGCCAATTCCGTGAACATTGCTCACTGGACCGCAAACTTCACCGCTCTGAAGATTTTAGACTTGAGCTACCATTTCTGGGAGAAATTTGTGGTTAGTGATTATTTTAAACATCAACCATTCAGACCAATTCCAGGAACCTTGCACTCTGGACTGCTAACACCACTACTCCTCTTTGGGAGTTTAGACTCAGTCAGGCATTTCAGGAAGAAACCAGAGGAATATTTTAGCCAGATAAATACAAAAGACAACCTCATAGCACTACCATTTCCAGGTTATTTTTTAATGAAAACTAGCATTTGCCATACAGTGAGCTTGCAGAGAGGAGTGCAGCTTCCTTGTGCTGCCTAACCAATGGACAAATGCACTGCATCACCACACTCCACCCCAAATATCTCCGGGGTATTACAGAAGAATTAATGGACTTATGGGGCCAGATTTTTGAAGGCTGGTGCAGGGGTTGCATCACACCCTGTATAAAAGCCTTAGATTGCAACAGCTGTGTCACAGTCGTGTGCTGCAACTGCTACCAATTTTATAATCTCAGGTGAAGCTGCAACAGTCAATCTGCTTTGCAGCAGTTTTCAGCAAGGTTCAGACACAAGCTGTGTGTTATGGGTCCCCTGGAATGATGCAGGTGAGACCAAAGAAAGCTTTTCAAGTAAGTGTCAATTTGATGCATGGGATAGAAAATCTTGCTAGATTGCCTCAAGCCGTAGCACCAGATATTTGATGCTGGCAGCAATTCTGAGTGTTTGAAAATACCACCTATGATCTTTTCTGACAATATTCTTTTATGTTTTATTCATCCAATGTATGCATGTATGTATTTAACAAGTTCTAATTAGAATTGATCTCAATAACAGGCTTTATCAAATCCAAAGATACTTAAACTCTTTGGGCTTACCTTTGGATTCAGAGGATGGGGACAACATTTTAGCAAGATTTGCAGAATCTCCTATCACATGTGTTGTCCACGCTACTTTTAAACATCACTGCAGTTTGTAACTCTACACCATGTTCAGCCATAATGGGTGGAAGTGGTAGAAGTGAACCATGCATGCTGGACATGTGACAGTGTCAGTGGCTCAGTAGGTAGCACACTCACTTCTGAGGCCGGGAGATCAGAGGGCTGTGGGTTCAGTTCCCACATCTAGCACTTGGGTTAATATCCCAGTACTGACACTGTAGTGCAGCATGAGAGGGGTGCTGCACTTCTGAGGTGCTGTCTTTCGGATGAGACATTAAACCGAGTTCCCATCTGCCTGGATTGGTGGTAGTTCAGGTGGATGTTAAAGATCCCATGGCACTTATTGAAAAGAGGAGAATCTCCCCAGTGTCCTGGCCAAATTTCCCTCATTCACTAAAAATACCACCAACAGCTTAATCTGCTTCAAGGTCAGTTGGCAATTCATCTGTATTCCCTTCCCCAGGTCGTGCCTGAAAATAGGCAGGATTTGTCTAGTGCACTTGCCCGGTCAACTAAAACTAAATAAAATAAAAAAATGTATATTGGTGCTGCTAGCTTTTTATTCTTTGGTGGACCTCAATATCTTAAGTACACATGGGATTTAGCCTGAAATCTTTGATCGAAGCTTGCAAGACAGATAATTGTCCTTTGTGATAAAATGACTTTATTCTGTGTTGCCTGTTTTTGAGGAAAAAGCAGATAAATTAAGGGGAAAGACATTCAACCTTCTCCTCTTCATGAAAATATTACTTTGTAGCCCCTTTTTGGTGCAGTATACAGATGCACATAAAGCTCCCACTCTCAACATTTGGACAAGTAAATTGCATGCAGTGTAATGCCCCAAAACAACCCTGGTGGCTAGTGGTCCTTCCCCGAACCCAATCACATGCCAGCCCAAGTTGTATAAAAAAAAACTGGACTTCCAGTGCTGGAAGCAATCAAGATGAAGGGCTGAAATATCATCTCTGCTAATCACCCACTCTAAAACCTCTCCTTGCTATTATAAAAGTTCTCAATTTTAGCTTTGCTTATTCGGGATGTCATCGGAGTTTATGGGGAAGCGTAACAAGCATAATGCAAAGGTTTTCCTACCTTCAGAATCAGCGAACTCTTCAACTGCACCATCAACTCAGGCTCCTTGGAGAGTGAATGATGGTGTCCTCTCGATCCTCTTTACTTTCATCATCTGCTACTATCCTTCAGGAAATTAAAGACTTTCATACTGAGACCGCATGCAATTTCAAGATTTAAAAGTAATGGTACAGTGTCTGAAGGCAAGGTCTCAGGCTTAAAGCAGTATGCAACAGAGACTGAGCAGAGGTGGATTGGCTGAAATGTCTCTTCGCTAAATTGCCACAGGATGTTCAGCTTCGTTAAGACAAAAATGACTATCTGAAAAACATTCCAAACAGAACAACATTCAGCTTTATGGACTGCCAGAAGGTGCCGAAGGTAATGGATCAATGATTAACTTCCTTCAGGTCATTTTGCCTACTGTGCTAAATATTAAGGAGCTTTGTCCCCTTCTGTCAGAGTGGGCACACCTGGCATTAGATACACAACCAGGTGATCTGACAGCTCGCCCTCGTTCAATCATCATTCACTTCTATAATTATGCTAATAAGGAGGTAGTACTACACAGGGCATGGAGAAAGGGTATCATTATGTATAAAGGCATTAATTATATTTTATTCAAGATTACTCAGTCAACCTACAAAAACAAAGAAAAGCCTTTGTCCTTTGTTTCCATTGGTGAAGAGGAACAATCTTAGATTTACTATGCCCTACTGTGCTAAACTGAAAATCTTTATTCTTGATGGTGCAAAAGACCTTCAAGGACCAGAGACAACTATTTTGGAGTTAAAGAGCTGGAAAATTATAGTTCTGGAGGAGCTGATGGATACTCAAGAGCATCGGGATAAGTGCTCACTTCAGAGATGCCTCAATGAAGATTTCTCCATAAGGAAGAAACACCTTATGGATCAGCCACTGCAGGAGGTACAAGAGCTTCTTCAATCTTTTGCAGACAACCCCTTGACTGATTGTTCTAATGCATTGTTCTTTACTGAGGATTTGGTATTGCCTGAGGATTATTTCTACCGTCAGTGTTTGAACTAGACTTTGGAAATGGGCTGTAGCCCTTTCTGTCTTGAGAGAACTAGGACTGTGGACATTGAAGTGCTTTTGGCATCTGAGTCAACTTCGCCTTTAAGTGTTGAAGAAGAGGAAGTGCTCATTTGTCTGATTATAGCTCATACTTGGTAACTTCATCTTCCTTTCCCTTCTTGACCTGGAATCTCAAGCCTATGACTTTTGCTCAGTTGTCCTTTTATATTATAAATGTATTGCAATTGAGAAGGTTCTATGAAGTTGCTCCAGGACAACCAGAGAAATTTTATAAGCCCTGCCGCATGTGCTTATCATTTTAAACTGACTGACAAAGCCAAACTGGAGGCTCACAGACTGATCCTGTGTGCTCACTACAATGACTACCAAGAGGCAATCTCCCATGAGAAGGCAGAATTCTGTCTAGGGAGATTGCAACAGAAAGAACAGACCGTATCAACTTTTTCAGACTGTGGATGAGCTTTCTCCATCCTGCCTGTCAACAGCTGAAGAAGACATTTTCACCCACCTTATGTGAAGAGTTTGCTCTGTTCTTCTCTGACAGAGTGTTGTCTAGCTGATAGGGATTCCTTTAGGAGGCCTTTGCCTTGCAGTGGCCAGACTAATAGTAGCAAAGGAACTCTGCCTGTTTGGGAGGAGTTTAGGCCAGTGGAGGTTTCTGAGGTGACTGAGTTGAAGCACACATTTGTGAACTGGACCCAGCCTCGATGAGATTTTAATGGGATGCAACAAGGCTTTTGACCTGGTGTTCACCAGGATTGCCAGGTGTTCGATGGTGGAGGAGGTATTCTCAGCAGATTTGAAAGAAGCACTGGTAAGACCCTTCTTAAAACGTTTTACCTTGACCCAGATGTCCTGGTGAATTACTGTCCAATCTCCAACCTGCCTTTTTGAGCAAGGCTATGAGAAATTAGTAGCACATCAGCTCAAGGATTGCCTTGTGTCCTTCAACATCTATGAGCCATTTCTGTCAGGTTTTTGGGCTAGACACAGTACAGAAATGGATCTAGTTAGAGAGCATAATGATCTGCTCTGGGCTAGAGATGGAAACAGGTCAGTTCTTGTGTCCTCAATCTCTCATCAGCATTTGACACAGTGGATCACGTCCTGTTTTTTGATTGGCTCTGTGAGTTTTGTGGACTCATTGGTGTTGTCATCAGATGGTTTGAGTCCTATCTTTCTGACATGGTTTATCGGGTAGTGATGGGGAATTTCTCCTCCTCCCCAAGGCCCCTGTCATGTGGAGTTCCACAGGGCTCGATC
Source organism: Neoceratodus forsteri (assembly GCA_016271365.2). NCBI lineage: Eukaryota > Metazoa > Chordata > Ceratodontiformes > Ceratodontidae > Neoceratodus > Neoceratodus forsteri. Next base: position 3,313,715 of record CM028130.1, read on the forward strand.
TTGTTACGGAAGCTGTTTGCACTGTACATGGTGCCCCTGGGTGAGATCATTTGGCAATACAGTGTGGTGTTTCACTGCTATGCAGATGACACCCAGCTATATTTGTCATTTGCACCCAGAACATTTGATGTTGTCGATGTGCTTAACATCTGTCTGGCTAAAATCAATGACTGGATGGCTTTCAGTTGGCTGAGACTAAACCTGGATATGACAGAGGTGCAAGTGATTGAGCCAGGTCACAGGCATGATGGCTTGCAACGTGGAACAAACACAGCTCTTTTCCTGGAGTCTGCTCCGCTGGTTGCTTCCCCAAGGGTGCATAATCTAGGTGTGATCCTGGATAGCAGGCTGACCTTTGAAGATCAGGTGTCATCTGTGGTTAAGAGTGTTTTTTACCACTTGTGGAACATCACCAGGATCAACTCCCTCATTCTGCCTGAGGATCTGACCACTCTGGTACATGCCTCTGTTACCTCTAGGCTTGACTACTGTAACACTCTTTACTTCAGGGTCACAGGACTGACCCTCCACAGGCTGCAACTGGTGCAGAACATGGCAGCCTGGTTGCTCATGGGCCTGCCCATGTTCTGTCATGTGACCCAGGTCCTGTGTGCTCTGCACTGGTTGCTGGTGAGGTGGAGGGTCCTTTACAAGGTGGCCATGCTCAACTATAAGGCCCTATATGGGCTGGGTCCTGACTAACTGTCAGAGCTCCTGACACCTGTGACCTCTGATTGCCCTCCACTATTCTTCAAGGGGCCTCCTGTCCGTTCCCAGGGTTCAGTTCAAGAAATCTGGTGATCAAGCTTGGCCGAACCTGTGGAATGCACTTCCATCTGCAGTCAGGGAGGCCCCTTCAATTAGTGTTTTCAAGCAGAGGCTAAAGGCCCACCTCTTCAGTCTGGCCTTCACAGAGTAACCAGCACTATCACACTGAATTTTATTAATTGAGTTCTGACTTTTATTCATTTGTTATTCATGGATTTAAATAGTTGCTTTATTTTGTAATATCTTGTTAGGTGCCCACAGCCTCTGGGATTGGCGCCATTAAAATAAAATTGCCTGTCTTGCTCTGTCACCCTAATGTCTCCCCCAACATGTTACTCCTGGGTTGTTGTGCCTAGCTGCATCAATGCACACTTTTGACATTGAACTTCAAATGCAATGTCTCACACATCCTTCTAAAGTCCTGTCTCATGTTCTCCAACCCGCCTGCTGAGTCCACCTAATTGCAGATCTTGTATCATCTGCAAAAAGCCTGCCCATCCTCTCAGTCTTCTGCTATGTCCTCTATGTTGATGTTGAAAGGAGGGACCCAGTAATGATCCCTGGGTACCCTGCTTGTTACCCACCCTTGTCCATGAGTAAGCCCCATTTACCACAACTTTCTGGCTTCTACCTGCCTACCAGTTTTCTACCCGCCTGGTTATTTTCTCACCCACACCTGTGCTTTCTAACTTGTTCACTATCCTCATGCTGGGGACAGTGTTGAATGCCTTCTGGAAGCCAGGTAGACCATATCTACTGCCCCTCACCCCTGGTCGATTACCTGTGTTGTCTAGTCAGAGAATTCAATTAGGTTTGTCTGGCATGACTTCCCTTTCATAAATACATGCTGTCTGTCACCTAGGAGTCCATTGTCCTCAAGGTATTCAATCACTCTCTCCTTAATGAGTGCCTCCATTACCTTCCCCACCACTGAGGTGAGGCTGACTGGTTGGTAATTTTCTTTCAAATCCCTGCTGCCCCCCCATGAAATGGTACCACATTTGCTTTCTTCCAGTCCTCTGGCACAGGTTGAATAGCCTTGTCAATGGGGCAGCCAGCTCTTCCTCCAACTCCTGGATCACCATAGGGTGCAGACCATTGGGGCCTATGGCCTTATCCACCCGCAGCCTGCCTAATTCCTCCCTAACCCTCTTGACATCAAACAGGCTTGGGTTAATCCCACTGCCCCACCTCCCCCTCTCCCAGAGCTCAAGCCTCCTGACCTCACCTTCCACTGTGAAAATTGAGCAAAGTACTTGCTTAGATCTTCTGCTTTCTTACTGTCCTCTTCAATTTGAGTTCCTCCCTCTCCCTTTAACCTTGCAATCCCCTGCTTAGCCTTTCTCCTGTTCCCCCCACCACATATCTTAAAAACATTTTTTTCTTCTTTTGGCATGTTTTGCTATTTCTCCCTCAGTCTCCGCTCAGCTTTGTTGCAAGTTACGTGTGAGTTCTAGCTGGTTTCTCCTATTAGAAGACAACAGCCTTTCTGAACCACTGTTTAGGTTCAAGAGATTGAGAGGTCCCTGGCCTAGTCAAGGCTTGCTGGATCTGTCATGTCCCCTCTCCTCCTTTATCGAGGGTATACATATTAAGGTCCTTCTCTCTCTTCATATATCTATCTATCTAGCTAGCTAGCTATCTCTGTCTCTCTGTCTCTCTTTCTCTCTCTCTTCTCTCTCTCTCTATTCATAGCAAAAAACTCAGTTTAATGTATCAGTTAGGGTTGTTCCACAGCAACAAAAGTGAGGAAATTCAGTTTAGGGTTGCCACCCTTTGCACCCCAAGCCACCCATCCCCACCAACAAGCATTGGGGCATGCATTGGGGTCATCGGTCCTAACTCTCACCTAATCCTATGTAAACAGCGAGGTGGTGCAGTATAGGAGAATGGGTGAGAGTTAGGACTGACAACCCCAATGCACACCCTGATGCCTGTTGGTGTGGACAGGATGGGCTTGGGGTGCAAGGGGTGGCAACCCTAATTCAAATTTCCTTGATTTTGTCACTGTGGAACAACCCTAAATGATGCATTAAACAGAGTTTTTTTGCCATGAATTTCCCTTCTTTTTGAGAATTAGCACTATAAATAGTGAATGGAATGTGGCCATGGGAGCATGGGGCACCATATGATTTTGTGTCACATAATAACGCTAACGATAATGCAAACTCAAGCGCAAATGGTAACACACATGGTGACGTAAACATAAATGGTAATGCAAATAGTAAAAGAAACGCAAGCGGAAACATTATTGAGAACAGAAATGGTAACGTAAATGGTAAAGCAAATGCTAACAGCACCAGAAACACAAATGTTAATGAAAACAGTAATGTAAATGGTAACACCAACTGAAACGCAAACGGTAAGAAAAATGCAAACAGCAACACAAACGCAAACAGAAATGCAAATGGTTAAGGCAACGGTGCTGCAGAAGGAAACAGTAATGCAATTGACAACAGAAACGCAACCGTTAAAGCAAACGCTAAGGGCAACAGAAATGCAAATGGTGACAAAGATGCAAACAGTAATGGTAACGCAACTGGAAATACAAACAGTTACAGTAACAGCAACGATGGTGCCAAAGCGAGCAGTGACGCAAACGGAAATGCAAATGCAAGCGCATACAGAAATGCAAATGGTAACACGCATGGTCATGGTACCGCAATTTGAAATGCAAATGCTAACGGTAACAGCAATGATGACATCAAAGGAAACAGAAACGCTACCGGAAGCACGTACGCAAATGCAAATGGTAATGCACACGGTGATGCAAAACGAAACGCAAACAGAAACATTAATGGAAACGCAAATGGTAACAGTAAGTGCAAACGAAAATGCAAAGGGTAACTCACATGGTGGCATAGACGGGAACGGTAACGCAAATGGTTACGGAAATGCAAATGGAAATGCTAGCTGTAACAGTAACGAAAGCGCACACCCTTTTTTCCCCAACAGCAGCATAGAGAAACACAGTGGCCCAGATATTCAAAAGGGTTGCACCATGCGCAACAGGGTTGCGCATGCGCAAGTTCTACATTGCACCATTCTGCGATATTCAGCAGGAGGCAGTTACGCCACTGACAACAGGTTGAGCAACAGCACAATGCAAATGAATGCATGCTCAACAGGAGGGGGAGGAACCATGCAAAAACTGCGCAACCCGATATTCAGTCGGGTTGTGCAGAGTTGTGCATGCGCAACCCCCAACCTGCGCCTGCACAACTTTGAGCCAAAAAAAAAGGATCAAGTTGAGGGCCACCCACAGGTGAGCTGCTGTATTGCAGGGCACAACACAGCAGCTGCCACCCATGGCTGGCCCTCAACTCAGTCCCTGTGCCCCCCCACCAGCCCGATCACGGGCAGAACGTAAAACACCTCCCCACACATCCCAATGCCCGACCATGGGCGAAAGTAACATGAAACACCCCCACATCTCCAATGCCCGATCGCGGGCAAAACATGAAACACCCCCACATCTACCGATGCCCATGTCGCGGGCAGAAAGTAACATGAAACACCCCACATCTCCCGATGCCCGATCGCGGGCAGAAAGTAACATGAAACACCCCCCACATCTCCCGATGCCCGATCGAGGGCAGAATATGAAACAAACCCTCCAGTGCCCGATCGTGGGCAGAATGTATAAAGCCCCCAACCCAAATATCTCCTGGTGATCCAGTGGACGTAATGCCAGATCAGGGCAGAATGTCAAGTTACAACCCCCAAACATCTCCTGGTGTCTAGTGTCCCACCCCACCCACCCAGGCCCTCCACCGCTCCCCGGCGGCGGCGGGTGGCAGCATCCCACCCGCCTGCCACCCGCCCACCGCCCGCCCACCGACTGACTGTCCGGTGGGGCTGCCAGCCCAGTGGTGCAGGCTACAGCCAATGGGCGTGCAGCCCATACCGCACATGACGGTCCAGATTTGTGAATGATGTATTCACAAATCTGGACTGTCATGTATGTTATGGAGCTGCTTTCACCGTGGCTGCAGCTCTGCGCAACAGTGCAGCCCTACTGAACAGTCGATCGACAGTGACAGGCGGGCGCGGGTGGGATGCTGCTGCCCGCCGGCTGCCAGGGGAGTGGGGTGGAGGGGCCTTGGTGGTGGGTGGGGATACTAGACACCAGAAGATGTTTGGGGCAGTGAATATGACATTCTGCCAGCGATCGGGCATTACGATCAATCTGACCACCAGGAGATATTCAGGTGGGGGCTTACATTCTGCCCATAATCAGGCAATGGGGGGACTGTTCATGTTCTGCCAGCGATTGGGAATTGGGAGATGTGGGGTGTTCATGTTACTGCCACCATCGGCATCGAGCTAATGTTGAGAAAATGTATTCGGACATACTGCTCATGATCGCGGCTGCAAGGGTGCGCCGGTCCCCGACGGCTGCTGCCTGGCAGGGTGACAGGCGCAAGTCCTCGGGATCGGCGCACCTACATGCCAATGGCATGCAAATGGGGCCATAAATAGATGCAAATGGCCCCCGCGCCTTGCATGAATTATGGCCCCATTTGCATGTCACCTTTTGAATATCGGAAATTTGCGCATGGCGCAATGGTACTTGCGCCACCGCAAGTTTAATGCTCAACTCTGGCAACTTGTGGTGGCACAAGTTCCACTGTGTCATGCATGTGGTTGTGGCTGGGCGGGTGATCTATGCGAGTTGCCTCAAGCGCAACTCCTTGAATATCGCCCCGGCCACACCCCTGAGCAACTATTTTGAGCAGCGCTGGGGCTTGCACCTCAGAATGGCACAGTTTGAATATCTGGGCCAGTGAATACAAAGAATGTATGCATAATAATGGCCCTCAAAGCAGAAAATGAGCACTTGGAATACTAAATTGCTTATATCTCAGGACCCGTATGATGTAGGAAAAAAATTAAAACGTCATATTATTTATGACTTTCCTGGCTAGTTTTGCACTTAGCCCCATAGTGGTGGGCTAAGCAGTTTTCTGACCAAAAGTCTGTATCTTGAAGTGTTTCCGAGATACGGGCCCCAAAAGGAGTGGCGGATGCAGTAATGTTAGTCGATGGGAAAAGTCGTCAACTTCAAGTACTGTAACTCTGCAGCCCTGTAATATTTTGTCACAAACCACAAACAGGCACATCTGTGAGATGTTGGCTGTCTTTCCTCAAATTTCAGCCACAAAGACCAAAATGTTTCTTTACAGAAGAGTGGCAAGAATTCCTGTTATTTTGGGCATAGTGACTCAAATCACGACACTTTCAAAAAAAAATCACGAAAGTGTCACAGGTGCAAACACTACTGCGACACTACAGTTCACAAAAATTTCAAAAACATATTTCTGGGGCATTTAACCCCCCAAAAAAGACATGGCTAGCATCCTCAGGGCTCAACTAGGTGAACACAAAAATAATTATGTCCCTAGAGGGTAGAGATGGGCAAAGTGGCTCCAATTCGCTCCTCGAAGTGATTCACAGAGTGAAGGCGAATTCGCGGAGTGCTCCACAATGTGAAGTGGAGTACTTTGCATCATAATGGGTAACGTGAAGTACATTGAAAACAATGAACTTTGTCTCACTTCACCTTGTTTTAAGCTCCAAAGGAGAATTTTGCAGTGATTCATTGGATTTCAGGTCACATGGGCTTTAGATTTTTCTGCACGGCCTAAATTCGCGGTAGTGTGTGTAGGAAGCTATAGGAGACAGTCTGCTCTGAGAGTTCTCTGCGATTTGAACCTTCTAAAAGCTGTTAAAAAATCCTTTTTGAGTCTTTTTTTTGCTGAAACTTTAGTTCATCGATTGTAGGAAACCCTCCTGTGCTCATATCATCGAGCGTTTATTGTTTGTTTGTGGATTTTGAATGTTAATGTGCAACATTCAGTCTGTGTACTGAGAGACAGTAGAAGTGTGCTTTGGGGAGGGGCATATCTGTGGTGTAGGTAGACTAATTTGGAGAAAAAAGACAGTTCTGTCTGTTTTGGTGATATTTTTCTTATAACTGTGTTAATGTACACACAGTAATATTTTCAATAATTCTTGCCATTTTTTTCTGATTGTTCTGTTACGTCAGTGCATAATTTTAGTTGTTTAAAATATGTGGTTATATTACTGAAGTTTTCAATTTGCTACACATTACTTGGTGTGTGTGTGAGTATGTTTGTGATGCATGTCATCAAATCAGACACCTTTTATTGTGCCACATAATAATTTCAGCATTGTGAACCTGCTATCCACTGCAGCTGTGACGTTTTGTACTTCTTTGTGGTATCTTTACTGGTACTAGTGCTAGTGACTGTTACTGCAGCAGTGCAGGACACGCCCCCACAGCCCGCCCCAACCCGACAAGGTATTCTTTTCCAGATTTAAATTTCTGATGGTGTGCACTGGTTGGGTGTTGTGCCTTTGTGTCTGCAGCTCTTCAGTCGCGCAACACACTTTTACTCTGTCTGTGGTTGCATCTCTTTAGGGCAATCTCCATCTGTAACTTAAGTCACAGTTGTTTCTTTGACTTCCCTTCAGAGTACTGGACAGGTGTGGTACATAATTCTGTAGGAACATGTACTCATTAATGTGTTTTAAGTCAGGACCATCATCACAACTCCTCGTGTTACAAATCACGTTCTTCATTATCACGGTCACAAATCACGATTCACGATCAAATCACGAATCACAGCATTCATTTTTTCTAGTTACTTGGATGTATTGTAAGTCTGTTTTGTAGTATCTCTCCAGGTTTCACACCCACCATTGTACTCATTAATATGTGTTTTAAGATTGGGAGTTTTGTGCTGCAGCTCATCAGTGAAGTACAGCCATAAGCATTCGTGTTCCTTCCTGTACAACACGTGAGTTACAGTACTATAAGTAGTGATGGGTAGGGATGTAAGTTTGTCATGGATGAGGTTTCAATGACTCATTGTTTATTCATGAAATCATCAGTAAACAGTAGTAAATGTTGTGGCACTATCATCATTGCTACATTCTGATTAACACTAGTGAAAGTCATGGAAGTCTGAATAAAGATCAAACATCATGGAATCAATGACGTGTAAGGACTGCCATGACAAACTTACATCCCTAGTGAGTGGGTGAATTAGCTACAATTCACTCCACAAAATTTCACCGATACTGTGAAACCCATGAAGTACTCCACAATGTGAAGTGGAGTACTTCACTTCATAATGATGAACATGAAGTCCATTGAAACTAATGACTTTGAGTTATTCCACTTCCTAAACCACTTCTCCACCAATTTAAGGTGAAGTACATTGAAATCAATGTAATTTTCCTCACTTCCGCCTTATAATTGAGCTCCAAATGAAAATTCTGCAGTGATTCATGGAATTGCAGGTCACATGGGCTCTAGATTGTTGTGCACATCCTCAGTTCTGGCTTGGGTAGTGTGTGTGCAGTAGTAGCTAGAGACAGTTTGCTCTCAGAGCTCCGCAATTCAAAACCTTTAAAAGCTGTTTAGAATGCCATTTTGAGTCATTTTGTTTGCTCAAAATTTACTACATCGATTGAAGGAAACCCTTCTGTGCTCATATCATCGAGTGATTATTGCTGTGTGTGGATTTTGAATGTTAATTTAGAATAGTCAGTCTGCGTACTGTGAAATGTGCTTTGGGGAGAGGCATATTTGTGGTGTAGGTACATTAACTGGGAGAAAAAAGCAGTCTTTCTGTTTTGGTTATATTTTTCTTGTATAACTGTGTTAATGGCAGTATAGCCTAGAGGTTAGAGGAGCTGGCAGTATAGCCTAGAGTTAGAAGAACAGCGAGGTGTGAATGAGCTTGATACATCCAACAGACCAGACCTAGGTTGATTCTCACAACCTCCACCTGCATACTGTGAGGCTTTGAGCAAATTACTAACCACCCAGTGCTCCAAGGTTGCCCCTGAAAACAGGCACTTGTGCCTAGTGGGCCTGCCAGCTACCAAAGACTTAAAAAATGTACACACAGTAATATTTTCAGTAATTCTTGATATTTTTTGCTGATTGTTGTGGTGAAGCAGTGTATAATTTGTATTTTAAAACATTTTGTTATATTACTAAGGTTTTCAATTTGCTATACATTACTTGTAGTGTGTGTGTGAGTGTATGTGCAATGAGTGCCATTAAATCAGACACCTTTTATTGTGCCATAGCATAATTGCAGCAGTGTGAACCTGCTACCCACCATAATATTTATACTGCTTTGTGGTATCTTTACTGGTAGTGGATTATTACTGCAGTACTAATCCCTAACTGGCAAAATGTACTCCTTTCCAGATTTGGTTTGTGACTTGTGTGCACTAGTTAGATATGTTGTTGTGCCTTTTCATATGCATTCCTTGAGTGTTCAGTGCAGTCTTAATCTATCTGTGCATTTGCAGTGCACCATTAATTCTGGCAGACTGCATTTCTTGTTACGCTCTCATTTCACTTCGTCGGCACTGGGGAATTTTCTGGACACAAGACAGTAGGATTTCATCAGCATGGGGGAATTTTCTGGACACAAGACAGTAGCATTTTGGCAATGAAAATTAATTCTGGTGACTCTGTGTGTGACCACTGCGCACATGACTGAGTGCGCCATTAATTCTGGGAGACTTTGCATTTCTTGTTATGCTCTCATTTCACTTCATCAGCACTGGGAATTTTCTGGACACAAGACAGTAGCACTTTGGGGATGCACATTCATTCTGGTGACTGTGTGGGTGGGGTGCTGCCAATATTGTTGTCTCTCCACCATACTTCACATTTAAAGCAGAATGACAATGCGAAATAATAATAACAAAGCGAAGTGAGCCTTTCCTATGGGGCACTCTGCATAGTGAAGTGCCAATGTGAAGTGGCCACTTTGAGTTCACTTCACAGGTGGATTTAAATTCACACGCATCTCTACTAGATAGTCCCAAATTTAAATGCCAAGCATTTCTGTGACTAGTAACTGAAAAAAATGGCTGACTCACGACACTACAGGGTCATTTGCAACACTAAAAACTGCATTTGACACTGTCAAACTTTTGTTAACTTTTCCCATTGACTATAATGGGAAACTTGTTTCGAATAACTTTTGAACGTTTTAATATTTTTCACAAAATATTTGAAAGACATCAAGACCTGGCTGCATGTTCCCAAGAAGGTTTTGGACCAGTCATGCAAACCCATGTGACCTGTGGCACAAGCACAAGATTGGACTACACATATTATGAATTTATTTATACAATATGAAATTGTGTTTCCCATTATTACATAAGATGTTACTAGTTTATTAATGTTGAAAGACTGATAAAGCTCAACGTTAGGTTAGAGTTTTTTTTTGGTGTTTATTAAGATATTGTGTAATTGTGAGATTCAGGTTACAAATGTTATGTAAGTTTTGTATTTGGAATTTGTTTAATTATAATAATATTTGATACAGCATAGTTAGTTAAAACGATCTTATTAATAATTTTGGCTCCTGAGATACAAGTGTTTGAAAACTAGTTATTACATCATTTATTGGACCATTTCTCAATATAAACAATACAAAATAAACAAGTGCAAAATGTTTGGGATACTATTCGCACAGATGGATCTCAATTATTCAGTCCATTTGCCCTACTACTTTCCATAACGAATTAATACAATGGAATCTTTACCTCTTACACTAATCAGTAGGGTAATGCAATTAAAATGAACACCTACAAGATTTGTATTCCTGTTCCAATCACCCATCATAATTGATCAAAATATTCTTACCAATAGAAAGATCATGAGGTCTCTTATGGAGGCAGAAACCCCAGTGTGAAGCTAGATAATATGTATATCCAAACAATTGGGACTGTCTGTCAAACCTCTACTGAACTACTTAACTGCTGTTGCATATATATTCCTGGTTTCACCAACAGGAAATCAACTTCCTGCCAGATAGAAGTAGCTTCTTGTCCACATGAAGTAACATATTAAACACGCTATACGGAAAACAACCTGTTTTTGTCAATGTACCATAACATACATCATTACATTTCATTTGTCCTAGTGGATATTTGCCTCCTTAGTGACGTTCATTTAAACATGGTAAACAAGGTTTGATAGAATTAGATGATATCTGGGATGATTTTTAACACAAACATTAAAGATAACCATTCCTTCTAATCATATTTATATAGATACCTATTGAAATTATATTATCAAAAGTATGTAATCTAAGATATAGAACCAAATCAATTAGAAATATATTCATTAGTCCTAAGTACAAAATTCTTCAACTATATTTGTACATTTTATTAAGTTCTTCACATTTGTTCAACTTTAAAATCAAATGAGAAAAAAAAATGCAAGGGGTATGTTCCAAGTATATGGAATATAATTATTGATTATTCTTGAGAGGTTTCAATATCTTGAAATACAACAGCCTTACTATAATGTATTCACCATCTGTATTAATTCCTTAGACAATCTTATTAAGGATATATCTAGTATGCTCCTAGATGTCATAATAGCACAGGAACCATAGAACATATGCTGTCATCTGGTCTGTCTGGATACATTCTGGTCAAAGGTCATAAGAACCATCAATCATTCTACTAACTTATTTTATTTAGTTAGTTTTGTTGACTGGGTAGGGTACAATGCATGGTCTTTCTATTTCAGGCATTTTACCTCATTCCATAAGAAAGTTCATTTGTTTATAAATCAACAAACAAACCAGAAATTGTAAAGAGATCATAGTATATCACCAAAACAATTGCATGTTGGATCTGGGCAACAGACGCCAGTAATTTTGAGCTTATGGACTATCAGTGAAAATTCACATATGCTGTATAAAACAACAACAGACCATATAGTACAGAGTACATAATAACACAAAATGTTGTTTGATCAGGTTTGAACAGTATCAGATGTGGAATTTTATTACAGGGGTTAACAGAAAGGAACATAGTTGGTATATTTAATGAGTGCATTGACAATGGGTGGGTAAAATTAACAGGTGTCTCTCCCATAGTGCTAATTTATTTCAGAATTTTGGTTGGTCCCTCCATCCTCCTCTCCTCCTCCTAACTATCTCTCCCCCATCTCCTCCCTTAGATCCTATGATACTTCACTATTGTAACCCTCGATTCAACCTCAGGCGGTCAGCATTCTCATGCCCTTCCCTAAACATAATTCACTACCATTGACTACATACAGAGATGGAATGTTGAGACTGGGGTTTGTTCTGCACTGTCTGGTTTGTGGGTAAACCAGAGAACAGGAGGTAAACTTGGCATAATTTATAAAAGATACAACACTGACCTCATCTTGCTTGCCTCTTCAGTTAAACTTAGTGCAAACCATCATATTTCAGTTTTGTTTGATGGGTCCTTCTCCTCAGGTGGCGTGTTATATGGTGTGAAGCTAGAATTTTCCTGAGGTGTTCTAGCGGATGAACTGCAAATATCAAAGGAGCTACTTGAATGGCGGTAGCTCCAAGAGCTAGGTGTGTGACACCTACAGAAGGATTTTACATGATATGATGAAGATCCCTTCAAGTTAAGGGACAATTACTATTGCTCTAATTTCTTTTGAAAACAGTAACTGTAGTTGACTTCATTAGTACTAGTTCAATAATTGTTTAAATGTTTGGTGCCTGATTCATTTAGTAGTTCTATTGTTAACAGCTGCTCATAATTTAAAAAATCTATTTTGATTAAGCTAAAGTATCTTGGTTGTTTTTTATATAACAGATGTGTATGTGTACCTTTAGGGTTTTATTTATTTTCTTATTTTTGTCCCCTGGTCACTGACTCACCTCCAATAAGGTATGTAGAATTGGTGCCTAGTCTGACTTCACTCTGCTTCCTTGAGAGGTGATCGCTTTTTTTGAAGAAGTGTTCTTTGTGCCCTCATTTCAGTGCCTCAAAAAGTCAGAGGGTTTAGTTTGTCCCTGACTTTTTCTTTTTAAGTGCAAAAACTAACAAAAGCGATCAAACTGTATCATGAGTCCGATATATAGTGGTATTTTGGCATGCCAGTCAGCAAATAAGTGGTAATTTAATGGTTCAGATAGAAACCAGAACATCAAGTGTCTCTCATAACCATTGTCTGGTTTAATTTTCTGCAATAACCTTGCTTTTGGTGGCATTTATCACTTGCCACAGTAGCTTTGAACCCCGCTAACACCTGAAGCAGAATGCTACATGTTCTTAGCCATTAGCTGCTGGTAATTAAAATGTTGAGCCTGTTACTAGTGCTCAGTAGGAGCTTTGTCTATGTCTTCAATAGTGAGTTATAAATTTGAGGACTATGCACAATCTTTCTGTGTTCTTTCCATCTGCACCTTCTATTAGGCTGAGGGTTCTGTCTTACAGCTTTGCAAAGAACCTCACCGAAGCCTAAGAATTGGCATCATTAAACTTTATTTTTCTGCCACCTTTGTGCTGGAAACGTATACTGTGCATAAACCAGAGAAGCAGGGAGGTTACCCCAAAGTGCCCTTTGGGGTAACCATTGCCTTAGTGCTTGCACAACGAGGTTCTTTATCTTTTAGCTTGTTTTTCATTTTTATTGGGTTCACCACAACATAACCCAGATAGACCATCTTAGGGTAGCTGGTTCATTCCACTGGGGTGTCACACAGACGAGGCACACTGATGAGTCCTGGTAGGACAAACACGTGTATGTGTTTTCTGTCTGCCCCTTTGCAGACTGTGTGAGAGACCTTTCGGTACCATGAGTTTCTGCTTAAAGTTGAACCAGCATAATATTCTGGAGTGATTTGCATATACAGCCCATGGTGCTTTGCATTATGGGGCTATGTGTGATTTTGTATTTCTTTGAAACTTGGCTTCCCGGCCAGTGATCTTTGGGGTAACCATTGCCTCAGTGCTTGCATGCTGAGGTTCGTTGTCTTCAAAATTACTAATTGTCAAAAAGTTTCTAAAATCTAGTTATCCTTTTGGCATGTAAATGTTTTTAAGACCAAAGGTCTTTCTATCTTTCTACCAGTTACAGTTTCATACATTACCTGACTTTGATGGGAATCTTCACGGATTATTGGTGTTCATTTTGTTTCATGGCTCTATTGCCTAATCCAAACTGAAAAAGTTTTTCTTTGGCATTGCCTTGAAAGTTGACCATTTTTCCTGCTCTTGTGCCTGTGTGAAATTGTTACTGCCCATGCACAGAAAAGGGATACTCATTTCAAATAGCCCTCTGTTCAGAGTTGTGTTTGCTAATTTCCCCTTCTTCTTGCTTCTAACAGCTCAGTTCTCCTCAGTGCATAGGTCAGGTGGGCAGCTTCCTTAAACATGTACTGACGTTTCAGAGATCACATCTCCTTCCTCAGAGCTGACTCTTATTTTCCATTACTGAGTTATAAATTTGTTTCAGCATTTATTAACTAAAGGATTGCACTTTGTTATTTTGTCTTCTTATGATCCTGTTTGGTCCTTTACTTAATGATTTATCAGATATACCTTCCATACAGAATTGAATAATTTTTGCATTGTGACTGTATTTTAAACCTAGCGTTTACTGGATTTATAAGCACTCTGGTATTTATTTACTAGTTTTATCTGAGGTACAAAGATCCACTCTGTTAGCCCCCTCTTTAGACCTGTTTCTTAAAATCCTCTTTTTCTCTCTCTAGTGCCTAATCTACAAAGAGAGAGAAAAGTGGAATGGATGGAATTCAGTGCTTCTGATTTTGCATGGAGACAGTAGCTACAGACATCATGCAAGGAGTCTGAAAACCCTGAAGGGACTGAAGCGCAAGAAAAATACTCGGCTCCTTCAAGCAACACTTATCAAGTGTGTGCTTTCCTGAACTTCTGAGCCCTTCAAGTATTGACTTTATTTGAATCTGATTTTTCTGTTTTTTTTTCTGGACGTTCTTCTTTACTACTTTTCATCTACACTACATACTTAACATTTTGCTAAAGTGATTCATATTAACCTTGTTAATTGTTACCCTAAATTTTTTATAATAGGTAGCTAATTAGACCTACAGTATTTAAGTATAAGCATAAGCTCCAAGCTTTAAAGGGAATCCATATTTTTACTTATGAAATTATTATAAAAGTTACTATGAGAATCCAGCATGTTAATTGCTGGGTTATATTTAGAAAATGGTTTCAGTAAGACAGAAAAAATGTTTATTAAATAGGGACATGGAGGCATCCATTTTGTGAACAGAAAGGGTGTTGTGATAATGTCACTGCCTCGCCAGTGTTAACGGTGTGCAGTGCAGCAGATGAGAACTGTTCGACTGTGCTGTCAGGGATTCTACTATATTCTGAGGAACACCCGGGATTTTATGTTTGGCAGCGTGCAACAAAGAATCCAGTGCTTCTCTTCATGATAAAACAGGATCCCTGTCTGTAGGAGCAGTTTGTTTTAACCTTGTGAATTGCATACTACTAGAGCTGGTGAGGCAGTGACATCATCACAGCACCCTTCCTGTCCACAAAATGGATGCCTCCTCATCACAATTTAATATGTATTATTCTGTCTCACTGAAAATATTTTCTAAATATAACCTAGCAATTTACATTCTTGATTCTCATAGTAACCTTTACAATAATTTCTTAAGGAAACATATGGATTCCCTTTAAAATGATGGGGCTCCATTCCAAGACACATGGCGCAACTTGTGAGCATATGCAAGTTGCACTATGCGGCACTATGTTGGGGACCCTGCACTGTATTTCAAGATAGGCAGGGTCCCTGACACCAATGTCCTGTGCCTTGCAGCAGATACAGGCTAGTGCCACTGGCATGGTGCAATGGACCTGGATGCCACAAGTTTCAGCCCACTGAGAGCTGCTCCCAAAACCCCCCATCCCAGAACACTGCCGTTGTGCACTAAGGGCTTGGGGCTCTGACAGTGGCACTGGCATTCAGGGGCAGTTTTGTAAGTAGAACTGGGGTCCCTGACATTTAGGGGTGGGGCATGTCTGTGTTGGGGGACACAGAGAGCCCAGCTATGTACATTCTGCAGCACTGCTGAGTGGGCAACCATTGATTGGCACAGACAGATGCCCCTTAGACCATCTCCCTTATTGTCTAACTCTGCTGCACCATTGTAGCTCCTGGAATAGTGTATGTGGGTTACAGCAGCCGTCCTTTTGGAATAGGACATAGTTACTGCCATAACCCTCCCTTGCCCCATGCCATTTCAGGTTGCAGGTGTAATGGGTGGCGTAAGTCACCTTTGGTGCAACCCACATGCTATATGGCGCTGGTCATGACTTAGAATCACAACTTGCATATCGCATGGTGCAAGTTGTAATTTATGCAATAGGGTTTGGCGTAAATCACTTTGTGCCATGTGTAATTTGTCTTGGAATCTGACTTATGGTTTTTACAAAAAAGCAGGCATTGCTGGCTGAAAGAGAGGCTGGGACAGAGCCTTTGAACTCCCCAGAGATAGTGTCATCTCCCATGGCTAATCAACCCCTTATTACACTTTCTGATACTGGGTTGTTGGGACCCTGATAGCTGCACTGAAGGTAAGTGTGCTTCTATTTTGGGCTCCAGTTGACTATCTTCCCAGATGATAAGGGCAATAAGCCCAACAAGTCTAATAAGGGGAAAAAAAGAGCAATAAGGATATCCCGAAGAAACCCAGAAAAAAGTCTACCAAAGATAAGATTCCCATCAAGGAAACAAGAATTCTGATAAATTGCCTGGTAAATGTAGGCAATCTAAAATAGTTGATCATTTTGAGCCTATTGTTATCTCACCATCTAGTAGAACTGGAAGCTCCATTAGTGTTATAAATGTGAATAAAACTTCTCTTACTTCTAAGGCTAATGACACTAATACTGATATTAGTTTGTCAAATACCAGCACTCCCTATTTTAAATGGGAAGATGCCAAGCTTAATGAGAATTTGCAAGAAAACTCCATTCCCATTTATATGGATGCCTCTCTCAATATAACTCATGACCCCTCTTCTGAATCTTTTGAGTCTCTTGATTTATCTCCTAACTATTTCAGTGAATCTCATCAAAGACCAGCTTGGCATAATGATTTAAAAGGTATTGTAAATGAGTTTCAAGTAACCATAAATGGTTTAAAGCAATATGATGGTCCAGGTATGGCCTCTGTAACTAATACCTCAAAAAAAATGTCACTTTCCTAAATCAGCCTTTACTGAGCCAATTGTTAATTATAAGCTTGTCTGAGTGAAGAGTTAAAAATGTTTATACTAAATCCATATGCTGCTCATCTTATGACAACCTAATTAATCTTGAATTTGAATGTGATACTCTGAAAGAAAAAATAGTGATAAATGACTGTAGACTGGATGATCTTTTTATGTAAAACTTTTATGTAAATTAGGAAAATTAATTCCAGAGGAGGGCTGTCCTGATTGTTGAGGAAGCCCCACCTTAATTCTTCCTGATTTTCCATCAATCATTATACAGGACTCACCTGTTTCAGCGAGTAAAAAGAAAAAGAAAAAGCATGGTAAAAGGGCATAGGCAAGAAAGTGGTAGTAAATTCTAATAAAATGGAGGAGTTTCTGACCCCTGATATTTTGGCATTAAAGCAGGACAGTAAAACTAATGGTGAGTCTGATAGTTCTCCAAGGAATGTTTCCCTGGTCCTTCTCCTGGTGGTACAGTCACTATTCCATTGTCCCATACCCCAGCTGTTCTGCTGGAGTCATATGTTCAATTAATGGTTCCTTTTTTGGAAAACTTAGCAATTCAATTGAGCAAATTTGAAGCAGACCTAAATTCCTTTAGGAGTGAGTGGAGCTACTGGAGTAAAAAAAAACAGATTTGTCCCCAGAGTGAATAAAAGTAATAGTCCAACAGATGTATAGTCACAGGCATTTAACTCTGTAGGGATAAATTTGGTTCTTTTGAGAGTCATAATGCAAATACATTTAATAGATAGCTCTGGCTGTGCCATTTTGTGTTTATATGGCTTTACTCAAATTAGAGATCTCTCATACTACTGAATGCATGGAGGAACAAGATTGTGCTACCAGAGCTGACTTCACATATGCTGATGTTGCTCAGATTTGACAAGACTGGGACATGAATGGGGTTGAATGCATTTTTATTTTTTGCTCCTTACCACGTGTAGCAAATTCAATTTGGCTTAATAGTGAGTCTCTAGAAAAAATGGGTTACACTGTAGATTATGTTACTAGGAAGGCATTACATACCTGTATCAAACTTAACTCTGTTCATCCCAAACAACTAAGTATTTATGGTTTAAAGGTGATTCCTAATGAAAAGCCTAGTAAACTAAAACATGTCATACAGAACCTACTTACACATGTTCTAAAAATGTCATTTAATGACCATGGGATCCTTCGAGTCCTTCGATTGAATAACCCTTCCAATTATGGATGGGTTGATATGCTGATTCAGAAACAAGACGTGACAAATGAGATTTTGAACAAGGCCTCAATACTTGATATGGTTAGAGATGCAGCAAATTTAAAATCCACTGGTGAAGTGAACGTGAAGTGGCCACTTCGCGTTGGCACTTCACTATGCGGAGTGCCCCTAGAAAGGCTCACTTCACTTTGTTATTATTACTTTGCTTTGTCATTCCACTTTAAACGTGAAGTAAGGTGGAGTGACAACAATATTGGCAGCATCCCAACCACACAGTCACTAGGATGTAGTCAGTATCCCAAAGTGCTACTGTCTCGTGTCCAGAAAACTCCCAGTGCTGATGAAGTGAAATGAGAGAGTAACAAGAAATGCAAGTCTCCCAGAATTAATGGCGCACTCAGTCATGCACGAGGGTCAGTCACAAAGAGTCACCAGAATTAATGTGCATCCCACAAATGCTATTGTCTTGTGTCCAGAAAATTCCCCAGTGCTGACAAAGTGAAATGAGAGCATAACAGAAATGCAGTCTCCCAGAATTAATGGTGCCATGCCGACGCACAGACAGATTAAGACTGCACTGCAATACATGCATACAAAAAGGCACAACACCTAACCAGTGCTCACAAGTGACAAATCCAAATCTGGAAAGGAATACATTTTGCCAGTTGGGGGATTAGTGCACGGCCATAACAATCCACTACCAGTAAAGATACCACAAAGCAGTATAAAAAATTCATGCATGTGTGGTGGCTAGCAGGGTCACACTGCTGCAATTACTCTAACACAGTAAATGGTGTATGATTAAATGGCACGCATTGCACACATACTCACACGCACACTCAAGTAATGTGTAGAAAACTGAAAACCTTTAGTAATATAATCAAATGTTTTAAACAGACAAATTGTACACTGCTGCACCACATCAATCATCAAAAATGTCAAGAATTACAGAAAATATTACTGTGTGTACTTTAACACAGTTATACAAGAAAAATATAACCAAAACAGAAAGACTGCCTTTTTCTCCCAGTTACTCTACCAACACCACAAATACGCCCCTCCCCCAAGCACACTTCACAGTACACAGACTGACTGTTCTAAATTAATATTCAAAATCCACACACAACAATAAACACTCGATGATATGAGCACAAAAGGGTTTTCTACAATCGATGTACTAAATTTTGAGCAAAAAATAATTTCTAAAAAGGCATTTTAAATAGCTTTTAGAGGTTTTGAATAGCAGAGCTCTAAGAGCAAACTGTCTCCAGCTACCACTGCACACACACTACTCAGACCAGAACTGAGGCTGTGTTGAATAATCTAGAGCCCATATGACCTGCAATCCCATGAATAACTGCAGAATTTCATTTGGAGCTCAATTACATGGTGAAGTGATGTGAATTACATTGATTTCAATGTACTTCACCTTAAAATTGGTGGAGAAGTGATTGGGGAAGGCGGAATAATGCAAAGTCATTGGTTTCAATGGACTTCACATTCTTCATTATGAAGCAAAGTATTCCACTTCACATTGTGGAGTTCTCAGCAGATTCCATGTTACTCAGTGAATCACTTCATGGAGCAAATTGGGGCTACTTCACCCACCACTGCTTACAGTACTGTAACTCACATGCTGTACAGGAAGGTACGCGAATGCCTATGGCTGTACTTCCTTGAAAAGCTGTAGCACAAAACTCCCCGACTTAAAAACGCTTATTAATGAGTACAATGGTGGAGTGGAGAAGCCTGGAAAGATACTACAAAACATGCTTACAATACATCCAACTAACTAGTAAAAAAACTAATGTGATTCATGACGTGATCGTAAATCATGATTTGTGACTGCATTTGTGACCATTATGATGAAGAATGTGATTAGGGTCAATGGTGTGAGATAACCAATATGGCACTGTATTGGGAACGCAAATGCCTACAGCTGTACTTCTCTGATTAGTTGCAGCATAAACTCCCTGACTTAAAAATTCTCATTAATGAGTACAATAGCAGGGTGGTGAACCCTGGAGAGATACTACAAAACATGCTTACAATACATCCAAGTAACTAGTTAAAAAATTAATGTTGTGATTCGTGACGTGATTGTGAATCAAGATTTGTGGCTGTATTTGTGACTGTGATGATGAAGAATGTGATTTGTATCACAAGTGACTTGTGATGATGGTCCTGACTTAAAAACGCATATCAATGAGTACAATGTTCATGCAGAATTATGCACCACACCTGTCAAGTACTCTGAAAGGAAGCCAAAGAAACAACTCTGACTTAAGTTACAGATGGAGATTGGGCCCTAAAGAGATGCAAATGCACAGACAAACTAAGATTGCACTGTGCACTGAAGAGATGCAGATGCAAAGGCACAACACCTAACCAGTGCTCACCATCAGAAATTCAAATCTGGAAAAGAATACCTTTGCTGGTTGGGATGGGCTGTGTGTGTGTGGGGGAGTGTCCTGCACTGCTGCAGTAACAGTCACTAGTACTAGTACCAGTAAAGATACCACAAAGAAGTACAAAAAGCACACAGCTGCAGTGGATAGCAGGTTCACATTGCTGAAATTATTATGTGGCACAATAAAAGGTGTCTGATTTGATGACATATGTCAAACACATACTCACACACACACTAAGTAATGCATAGCAAATTGAAAACTTCAGTAATATAACCACATATTTTAAACAAACTAAAATTATGCACTGCTGCACCACAACAATCAGCAAAAAAAGGCAATAATTATTGAAAATATTACTGTGTGTACCTTAACACAGTCATACAAGAAAAATATCACCAAAACAGAAAGCACTGTCTTTTTCTCATAGATACATAGACAGTGTCGGAGATAAGGGCCTATGGCCCACCCAGTCTGCCCATTTGAGCTTGTAAGTTCAGTTTGTTTTCCTAGAAGTCTGATACCCCTTACCCCTGACCTCCAGAATTCCTTTATGTCTATCCCATGCATTCTTAAATCCCATGATTGTTTCAGCCCCCACCACTTGCTCTGGCAGGGTGTTCCATTTGTCCACCATCCGTTCTGTGAAGAAATTCTTTCTCATGTTTCCTCTGAATCATCCTCCCTCCAACTTCATCCCATGCCCTCTAGTCCTGAAACATCTTTTTCACTTAAAATAGTGTTTTCCTGCACCCTGTTCCTCCCTGTAAGATACTTGTATGTCTCTATCATATCCCCGCTCTCCCTCCTCTCCTCCAGGGAGTACATGTTCAGTTCCTTCAACCTGTCTTCATAGGACTTGTGATGCAATCCATGCACCATCTTTGATGCCCTCCTCTGAACCTTCTCTACCCTGTCTATGTCCTTAGGTAGGTATGGTCTCCAGAACTGTGCACTGTACTCCAGGTGGGGCCTCACTAGTGTCTTGTATAGCGGAATTATGACCTCTCTTTTTCTGCTGGTGATGTCCCTGCCTATACATCCCAGCATCCTATTTGCTTTACCTGCTGCCTTGTCACATTGTTTCCCTACCTTGAGGTCATCAAAGATGATAACCCCAAGATCCCTTTCCTGCTTGGTGCATGCTATATCTTCACCCCCAACTGATATATTGTGCCAGGGTTTTTGTGCCCCATATGCATTATCTTGCACTTCTTTGTCATTGAATTTCAACTGCCAAACCCCTGACCATTCTTCAAGTTTCTGCAGGTTGCTTCTCATTCTGTCTACACCTCTGGTGTGTCTACTCTGTTACAGAGCTTTGTGTCATCAGCGAACAGTGAAATTCTGCCTTCTAGGTCCTGCGCAATGTCACTGATGAAGATGTTGAATAGGACCGGTCCCAACACTGATCCCTGTGGTACCCCACTGGTCACTCTTCCCTCTGTGGAATGACAGCCATTTACCACCACCCTCTGTGTCCTGCCACCCAGCCAGTTACCTACCCACCACACTACTGTCCTGCCCACACCCATATTCCCCAGTTTGTGTAATAGTCTTCTATGTGGCACAGTGTCAAAGGCCTTGCTGAAGTCCAGATAGGCCATGTCCACTGCCCTTCCTGATCCACCTCCCTAGTCACCCAGTCAAAAAATTCAACAAGGTTGGTCTGACATGACCTCCCCCTGGTGAAACCATGCTGCCTTGGGTCCTGTAGTCCACTGACAACCAGATGTTCCACCAATCTCTCCTTCAGTAGTGCTTCCATGATCTTCCTCACGACCGAGGTGAAGCTGACTGGTCTGTAGTTCCCTGTTTCCTCTTTGTTCCCAGTTTTGTATAAGGGGACTACATCTGCTGTCCTCCAGTCTTTGGGTACCTCCCCTGTTTCCAGTGATAGGCTAAACAGGATAGCCAGAGGTTCAGCCACCACCTCTCTTAGTTCTTTAAGGACCCTGGGGTGCACCCCATCTGGCCCCATTGCTTTATCAACTCTTATTACTTCCAATTCCTTCAGGACCTTTTCGTGTAAAGGGACTTGTGTCCATTCTGCACCATTCTCACCCCTTGTACTCCCTTCAGACCCATTACCCTCCTCTTCCTCAGTAAAGACTGAGCAGAAATACCTGTTCAATATGTCAGCTTTACTGTTGTCATTCTCCACGCAGCCCCCATCCTCCCCCTTCAGTCTCACTATCCCTCTTTCTTTTTTCACTTATGTACCTGTAAAAGGTTTTGTCCCCTCTACCCACTGATTTTGCAATGTGATCTTCTGTCTGAGCTTTGGCTTCCCTTTCTAACCTCCCTGCCTCCCTTTGCTTCTCCTGGTACTTCTACCTACCCCCTTCTGCCTGTGTCTTTTTGTATTGCCTGAATGCAATCTTTTTGGCTTTCACTTTCTTTGCTACCTCTTTGGAAAACCATAATGATCTCTCTTCCTTTTCCTCTTGCTAACCTGCTTAATGCATAATTCTGTTGTTCTTGTAATCCCCATTTTAAATACAGCCCACTGTTCCTCAACCCCTGATTCCTGTCCCATTCCCCTTAATGCTTCTTTCAAGTATCTCCCCAATTTCCCAAAGTCTGCCCCCTAAAATCCAGGATACGTGTTTTTGTGTGGTTTGGTTCTGCACTTTCTGCGATTTCAAACCACAATGACTGGTGGTCACTGTTTCCCAGGTGCTCCCCCACTGTTACCCCCATCACATTGTCCCTGTTTGTGAGCACAAGGTCCAGTATTGCCTTCTGCCGAGTTGGTTCCATGACCCTTTGCTTGAGGAAGGCACCCTGAAGGGAGTCCAGGATAAATCTGTTCCTAATTGATGCTGCTGTTGGGATGCTCCAGTCCACATCTGGAATATTGAAGTCTCCAACCAGTACTACCTCACCCTTGTCCGCCATCCTTTGGATGGCTAGCATCAGCTCCCTATCTGTTTCTTCCTCCTGGGCTGGTGGTCTAGACACACCTGTTGGATGGCTGTCCCATTTTCCTTTCAGCTTAACCCACAGTATCTCTCCCCAATTTGTTCCTCCTGGATCTCTGTGGCCCTTATGTCATTTTTCACATACAGTGCCACTCCTCCTCCCTTCCTGCCTACTCTGTCTCTTCTGAATATGTTGTAGCTAGGTATGGCCATCTCCCAGTCGTGGTGATCATTACACCAGGTTTCAGTGATGGCCACAATGTCCAGGTCTGACTGCACCATGACAGCCTCCAGATCTTCCATCTTGTTGCTAAGGCTCCTGGCATTTGCATACATGGCTTTTCATGATTTGACCTCCCTAGACTGTTTCACTGTTCTACTCCAGCCCCTTCCTTGGTTGTCATTTATCCCTGGTTCTCCTTGCTGTCTGCCCTTCTGCTGAATTTTGCCCCTTTTCTGCTTATCCACCTCTTGGGCACTAATCTCAATCTTTTCCACACTGCTTTGCAGAGATAGCCACTCCTCTGGTTCACTGGTTCACTGTTTAGCTGTGGGGGTGAGCAAGTAAGGTACCCTCCTTGCTGGCCGCCCCCCCTTTGCTAGTTTAAATGCTTGTCAGTGTAGCATTTAAACTTATCATTAGTGCTTGGATTCCTCCAGGATGGATGCAGGCGTCAGGCTTCAGCAAACCTCCATCCTCTAGGTGGGTCCCCAGGCACCAATGAATCAAACCCTTCCTCACAGCACCAGTTCTTCAACCATGAGTTAAAGTTCCTGGTGCATGCACTCCTATGCTCTCCCTTGCCTCTCACAGGTTGTACTTCTGTGAAAGTGACAGAAGTAACTACTTGCTTGAGACCCCTCCCCAGTTTCCTAAACTCTTCCTGAACTTCCTTTGGCTCCCCATTTGCCAGGTCATTAGTACCTAGGTGGATAATGACATCCAGCTCACCATCCCATCTTGCCTTCCCAGTGATCCCCAGGATCTTCCTTCCATCCCTCCATGCCTTGGCACCTGGTAGGCACCTCACCTCCCTGTCTTCCCCCTCCTGCGTTCCTAGCTGGATCCCTCTTATGATGGAGTCCCCCACCAGGATTCGCTTCCTCCTCCTCTGGGGTCCACTGCTTTCCCCGCTGAGGTCACCTCCTTGGCTAACCTCCACATCCTTTCCTTCCACTTCTCTGGGTACCTCTATTTGGTTGTACTCATTTGTCAGTGTGGCATATGAGTTCTTGAGTGGAATAGGATCTGGGCTGTGCCTCTGCCTGACCACTCTAACCCTCACTGAGTCCACTGTCATCCAAGTGTTCCTCATTCTCGGCATCCTTTGAGGCAGTTGCATTGGACTGGGTGGCCGCTGGATAGGGGTGATGGTACTCCTGACCCAGTTTACTTCCGCTCTGAGTCTGGCTACCTCCTCCTGCAGTCCAGAGAGATGTATGCATGCAGATAGGGCAGCACCTCAGTGTCCAGAAGGTCTGCCTGAATATGGCTGCCCCACAGCCACTGCATTGCACCACTCCCCACATTATACTGCAATTCCACTACTTGTCTGCTACTGAAGCTCTCCTAGTTCCATTTTTATTAATTTACTATCCTAAAAATCCTGCCACTGATCCTCAGATAATTTTTTTAAAGAAAAAGAAACCAATAAATAAATAAATGAATCTAAACACTTGTCGTGCTGAGGGTGGGCTTCTTCCCCCTTATGCCCCTCCTACTTCACACCCCTTACTATACCCTGTGTTTAGCTCCTGTCAATCAGATTTAACAGGGCATATAATTAAGTTGGGGAAGGGGAGGGGGGCGAACATTTGCAGCAATTAAAGACAGCACAGAATTACACCACCACTATGTTTTAAATTTTCAACAGCCCAAAAACAATTATAAGTAAAGACAACAATGAAAGTATAGTGTCACTAAAAGCCCACAATCTAAGTTTAAAAGAAAAATAGCAATTACCAGTTACTCTAAAGCACTGAATTGAATATGTTTCCTTCCTTCTCCTTCTGGCTTCTTCTGAGAAAAAAAAAATTCTCCAAGTTGATCTACCTATACCACAGACACGCCCCTCCCCCAAAGCACACTTCCACTGTCTCTCAGTACACAGACTGAATGTTGTACATTAACATTCAAAATCCACACACAAACAATAAACGCTCAATGATATGAGCACAGGAGGGTTTCCTGTAATCGATGAACTAAAGTTTCAGCAAAAAAAATACTCAAAAAGGCTATTTTAACAGCTTTTAGAAGGTTTGAATCACAGAGCGCTCTCAGAGCATATTGTCTCCTTCAGCTTCCTACATGCACTATTCCATACTGAGGCTGTGCAGAACAATCTAGAGCCCATGTAACCTGAAATCTCATGAATCACTGCAAAATTCTCCTTTGGAGCTGAAAAACAAGGCAAAGTGAGGTGAAGTACATTGTTTTCAATATACTTTGCCTTAAGAATTGGTGGAGTAGTGGTTTGGGAAGGTGGAGCAATGCAAAGTCATTGTTTTCAATGGACTTTGCGTTACCATTATAACACGTAGTACTCCACTTCTTGTTACAGAGCACTCCGTGAATTCGCCTTCACTCTGCGGAGCAAAAGAGGGCCACTTTGCCCATCTTTAGATATGGTGTTCATATTTTCGATAGCGAGATTCCCCCAAACAGGGAACAAAAGCTAGCAGACCCACAGTAATGGAGGACAGGCTACCAGGTTGTTTCTGTTTGTATGGATTGGGACAAATTAAACATGAAAATAATCATGAACTAAACAACACTGTTGCTATGCATTACATCTTTCGGAACAACTTTTAAATCTATCAGTAGATCACAACAATGTGCTACAGGTGACTAAACAGGAGTTGGATCCAGACTGTGATTTAGTTTATATTAAAATTGAATTCTTGAGACTTTATAACACAATTCTGGATAATGTGGATAAGTAGAAGACTAGGTTTGCTGACAAAGGCACCAAGCTTCACCTGAGCTCTTTTCTTCAATGTTTTCTTGTAAGGGCAGAGCAAGGAACATTATCAGAGGAAGTAAACAGATTAAGGCTTCTTTTGGCTATGTAGATCTACTGTGTGTTATTATTTTCTTTTGTACTCACAAGGTTTGTTACTGCTTGTTGCTAACATTTTACTGCTTTACTGTTCTCTGATTCAAATTGCTGTTGCAATCTATATGTTCTGCTGCATTATTACAGGGTGTGCCTGCAAGGTTGTTACTGTTTTGTGCTTACAGATTACTGCTGTAATCTTCTCCAATTCAAATTGTTTTTTGCAAGGTATACCATATCAAGGAGGTGCAAAAAGGGGGGTGGAGTGGCCCTTTATGTCAATGAAAATATCAAAGCTACAGAAATTCAGAATACACATAAGGAGCCAGAAGAACTCTAGGTCACCCTGGAAACAAAAAATGGGACAGCCATACTAACTGAGGTTGTGTACAGGCCTCCAGACCAGTGGGAGGACATAGACACGTTACTATTAGAAGATATACAAAACATGACAGCTAAAGGGGAGCTTCTCATAATGGGAGACTTCAACATTATCTATCATTAGTCTAAGCTTTCAGGACTACTGCACTTTTTGTTGGTTGATTGTTTCTGCTCTTACCAGAGAAGGCAGTAAGGCAGGCAAAGGCCCAAACCAAGGAAACACTAGTATGAACAGTAAAATAAGGTGACAAGACTTTCTATAGATACATTAGTGAAAGGAGAAAGTCCAGAGGGGGTATTGCTAAGATCAAAGAGGATAAGGGAGTGTGTGAGGAAGAGGACCATGTAAAAGCATCTATCCTAAATAGATAATTATGCTCAGTATTTACTGAAGAGAAGGTAGAGCAGGTCACACAGCTCAGCACCATGGACACAGGGTGGAGGGAAGTGTGCACTAGTCTCTTCACAAAAGAAAGGGTCCTACAAGAGCTTCTAATCTCAGGGTGGATAAGGCAATGGGACCGGATGGCATACATCCTATGGTACTAATGGAGCTAAGGGTGGAATTAGCAGAGCAATTATCAGAACTGTTTGATGAGCCTCTGAGCACAGGAGAGGTTTCATAAGACTGGACAATGGCTCATGTGATCCTACTCCATAAGAGTAGCAGCAGGGAGGAGTCATGGGATTACAGACCAGTCAGTCTTACCTCAGTAGTGGGCAAGATGATGGAGGCACTCCTTAAGAAAATTATAGTGCAACAACTGGAATCCATAGGAGCACAGGATCCAAGACAGCATGGGTTTACAATTGGAAGGGCCTGTTGAACTAATCTCATAGATTTCTTTGACTGAGTAACCAGAGTGGTGGTCCAAGGGGGAGCAGTTTGTGTCACCTACCCTTATCTTCAGCAAAGCTTTCAATACTGTTCCACATAGAAGATTGATTAATAAGCTGGGTAAGCTCGGTGTGGGTCAGAAGTTGGTCAACTGTGTGGCAAACTGGTTGGTGGGCAGAAAACAAGAGAGTGGTGGTAAACAGTATACAGTCAGAAGAGATGCAGGTCACAAGTGGGGTACCTCAGGGATCAGTCCTGGGGCCAGTCCTCTTCAATATCTCCATCAGTGACATTACAGATGGAGTGGAGAGTAAGGTTCTGTTGCAGATGACACAAAGATCTACAACAGTGTAGATGATCCAGATGGGGTGGGCAGAATGAGAAGAGATCTGGATAAATTAGCAAAATGGTTGGAAGAGTGGAAAATGGGGTTTAACATTTCAAGTGCAAGCTCATGCACATAAGGAAGAGAAACCCTGAAGCCACCTATAGGTTGGGAGAGGAGTTGCTGGCAATCCCAAGGGAAGAAAGAGACTTGGGCATCATCATCACAGATGATCTGAAATTATCCAAGCAGACCATTAAAACAGTAGGTAAGGCTAGAGGGATGTTAAGGTGTATCAGTAGGGGTATCACTAGTCGTAAGAGGGAGGTGATAATCCCTCTTTACAAGACACTGGTTAGACCCCATCTGGAGTATTGTGTGCAATACTGGAGGCCACACTTGTACAAGGACATTAACAAAACGGAGGCATTCGATAGAGGGGGCAACCAAAATGGTGCAGGAACTGCATCAGAAAACAAATGAGGACATATTAATGGAGCTCAATATGTATACCCTTGAGCAAAGGAGGGAGAGAGGTGATATGATTGAAACATTCAAACATATTAAGGGCATTAACAAGGTGAAAAAGTCTTACATGTTTCAATATAAGAAACATAGCAGGAGAATAGGACACAGCATGAGATTAGAGGGAGGTTGATTAACGGGTAATGTGAGGCAGTTCTTTTTCACAGAAAGGTTCATGGATGCATGGAACGGCTTACCTCAGGACATTGTGGGTATGAATACAGTGCAGTGCTTAGAACAGGATTGGGATAGGTATAAGGGAGCAATACAGATAAGAATGAATCGATAGGCTATTGACAGAGTACAGGCATATGGCACATTCATAAGGTAGAAACAAAATGGGCAGACTGGATGGGCTTTGCATTCCTTAACTGTTGTCAACTTCTGTATTTCTATGTTTCTGTGCTTCTCTCTTAGATGCATTAGGCATGCATGTCATTCCTTCAGACCCTAACATTAACATGTCTGCTTCTAACTCTGTGAATAATGAAGGAAAAGAGGCTCGCACCTCAGATATGAGAATTAATAGTACTCCATTCTTATAATCTCACCACTTCAAACAGGTTTGAGATTTTGACCAATCAGGAATAAATAACTAAATGGACTGCAGTTAGTCACCCCGATACTGTAGCAACTCTACAACAATTGATCTAAGTTCATGGAATATACTGCAAGTCTTGTTAACAAATTTGCTGATTGTGAATGGCTTCATTTTATCTCTAAGTTTAACATAATATGTTTTCAAGAAAACTGACACACTAAGGATCAAGATGTTTCCTTAAATGGCAATAGCATGTTTCATGTGCCAGGAGAAAGGACTGCTAAAATAGGAAGATCTGCTGGTGGCCTTCTCACCTGGATTAAGTTGGACAAAGCTATAAAGGTAGATGTGATTTCATTAAATACTGATATGCAAGCCTTTAGGGTACAGTTTTATGATAAAATATTTTGCTTAATTAATATTTACATACCACCAAACAGCTAAGTTTTATTCTCCTGGAATTTGGGATTTATTAGACAAAGTTATCCATCAGAGCTGGGTGGTCACTGAATGCAAGGACATTTTACTTTGTGGTGACTTTAATTCCAGGTTGGGTAACTTCATTTGTGATGTAGACAACAATTTACATAACTGGTGTCATTTTGAAGCATATCATTTCCCTAGACAAACAATGGATCTTAAAATTAACAAAGCAGGTCGCAGACTAATAGAACTACTCACAATCCATTATCTAGCCCCAATTAATGGTTGTACTGAGGGCGATAAGTTGGGTAGCTACACCCACTTCTGTTCCAGACACCCTTCCATTATAGACTACTTATTCTGGAATGGTGACATGACTTTCTGGGAGTCCTGCAAAGTTCTTACAAAGGCAGAAAGTGACCATTTTCTGCTGATTTTAAAATCTAGTGTTTTAAACAACACTTCATTGCCTTCTCTCTTCCACAATTGGAAATTAAAAATCAAACTAAGATCAAATAGCAAGACTCCAAAGAACTACAAATAAGATCTATATTACATAATATTACTTTGTCTATAACTGACCATGGAGCCAATTATACTAGTATCTCTAGACTTCTAGAATCATGTTTTTCAGATTAGATCACCATTGAGCCAGTCCTGTTCCCAAGTTAATACTGATATATCAAAACAAACTTGGTTTTATGTAGATTGCCATGGGGAAAAAAAGACATTTAAGTCATATGATCAGGAAATGTAAAAATAAAGCCCAACATAATGACTACAAATTGTTAAATAAAGCAAGGGTGAACTATACAAATTGTTAAATAAAGCAAGGGCGAACTATACACAGTTTCTAAAACTAAAATAAATGCGGTTTCAGGAGAAACAGTGGACCAATATGCTTAATATTATAACTAGGAATGATTATCAGTCTTATTGGCTTCTGGTAGCCAAGGGGACTAAAAACTTGAAATTTGAAATTGATTCACATACTGTATCCCTATGAATACCTGGATTAATTACTATACTGGCACAATTTTTGTCTCAGAATCTGTCATAGTCCAATTACCATTGGATATAAACATGTCTTGCTTCCCTCCCTTCACCAGATCTGAAGTCTGTTTTTATTATTGTGACTCTAAAACATAACAAGTCTTCTGGTCCAGACCTAATTCCAACTGAGATTTTTCTTACTGACCCCTCACAATGGGCTACTATACTAGTATTATTTTTTAATTTATGTTGCAGTAAGCTTGAATTCCCTAATTCAGGGAAAAGTGCACTTATTATCTCCATTTGTTTTAAAAAGGGGACAAATCTGACCCCTGAATGTATAGGTCAATCTCACTTTTGATAACCTTGGCAGATACTTGCAAAACTAATTTTTCAAAGACTTACTTAACAGTTAGTATCTCTTGGTAACCTATCAGAGCTTCAAGCTGGGTTTTGCCCAGGATATAATGCAACTGACATTTGTGTTGTAATATCACATCTTTATGAAAAGTATGTTAAGCTGAGGAAACAAAAAACTTTATGCAGCCTTTACTGATTTTCGATCAGCAGTTGAAACAATTGAGAGAAGCCTTCTCTGGACCTTAATGCAAGAGAAAGGATTCACCAATGAGTTAATTGCTATTATCAAAGAATTATACACCAACACTTGGGCCCAGGTGAGATTAGGAAAAAATGGTCATTTGTCTTCTACTTTTCCAACATATACTGGCATTAGGCAGGGTTGTGTACTAGCTTCCAACCTACTTTGTATTAATATAGACATATTATTAGCACAATTACAATGTTTACAATCTGACTCTCCACAAATGATGGGTAAACATGTCGCTGTCTTAGCATATGCTGATGACTTAGTTTTGTTATCACATAATCTAGGTTAGAGCTAAAATTAAATATTTTGGAAAATTATGCTAACAATTATAATTTAAAGATGAACAATGATGAAAGTCAGGTGATAACTTCTGGTACAAATACTCTTAGAAAGACTTGGAGGGTTGGAACCAATAAATTAAAAAAACTGTAAAATACATACTTGGGCTTAGTACTTTCCTGGGATGGTAAATGGTCAAAACATAGAAATACTCTAAGAATAAGGCTCAAGCAAACTGCAACTTATCTCAATGCTTTTAATAGGAAGTATGGCCAAAATTCAATTAGACCTTTATTTACTTCAATTAAAGCATAGTATAATGCTCAAGCCATGTATAATGGAGCAATCTGGGATCTTCAGAACAGTAATTCTTTCGAGATCCCTCTAAACAGGCTTTTAAGGTCTAGTTTGGGTTTGAGTAATTCAACTCCTGGCGCCCCTGATTAGGGCAAAGCCAGGACCTTGTAGTCTTCAGGCTCTGCTTGCTGTAAGAAAAATACATTTCTGGATAAAATTACTACAACATGACCCTGGGAGACTGATCTATTTGTGTTTAATGGAAAAATATACCTGGCTTACTCAAGGTCATTTGCAGTCTAAATGGCTTTCTAGAATCTTGCACATTCTATGAGAATCTGGTTTGGACTTTCTGCAAAGTTATTAGGCTAGGGGAAAAGATTAGTCTAAAATACCAAGCATATGTTACCAAAAGGGTTGTTTGTCACTTCAAAGTTCTGGACACAGAATTCATTTCTTCTCTCCATATTTCTGCTTGGTTAAGACAAAATGATATTTCTCACCATCGCCGTTACTACTTAGGTATTCTTACAGATCACAGACAAAGGGTCTTATACACTAAATATGGAATGAAAATGTTTCCCAGTAACATTCTTACTGCCAGATATAAAAAGAGTTCTATGATCTGGGGTAGGCTTTGTTCTTGCTCTTGCCAGTCATTGTAAGATTTGCAACATTTGATTTTTGTCTGTCCTAAACCTTGGAATTGGTGGTTGGCACCAACATGTAATTCTATACAAACTGAAGGTCAGACTGTTTTGCTGAAGTTATTTTTTACAACAAATGATCCTGTTATAATATTGGCTGTTGCCTGATATCTTGAGTCTGTTTCTAGACGTTGTATCAAATATAACAATACTAATTACGATAAGAGCTTTTATATATCTTATTGAAACTACTGTATAAGGAAATTGCACTTTTTTGTAGGGCATAGTACTTTGTTATAATAATAATCATCATCTGTATTTAAATTAAGTGTTAAGAACTTGTTTGTCAAAAACCAAGCTCATGCCATCTTGGATTCTGACTCTCATGCTGACAGCTGCTTTTATATTGCTGTTTAAAACTATGTTGTTATATGAATTTTCTCATGTATTTTAATTTCCTTTTTATATGAATGTTATTAATAATTTATTTGTAATTAGATGGATGTTGATGTATAAATGTATGTCTAATGCATAATGTAACCAATAGTGGCACTGTAACATCCTTTCAAAATAGATAAAATCATGGTTGGCATCTGAAAATGATTGTTCCTGTGAACCAGTTTCATAAATGTCCTGTCCTTTTATTGTTTTTATTAAGTATTTATGTACATTGTGTGTTTGTTATGTAACATGTATGTTTTTTTTTTAGCTATACTTTTCTCCTTCTACCTTATCTGCTTCCCTTCTGCCTGGCAACTCCACCTGGATATCCTGCTCGCCCATCCTTCTGCACTCCAAAAGGGTTCACATTTGTCTCCTGTAGCTTGTCCCCCACAGCGGGGTGGTGGGGAGTCCCCAACTCACCCACCCAAATGGATTCAGATCAGGTGCACCCCCAGGACCAGAGATCACACACGGCCATCAAGCCACATGACAAGGTGCTGCATTTCCTCTTCTCTTTTTCTGCCTGAGCCAGCAGGCATGCAGTGATGCTGACGGAGGAGAACCCGCATGCATCTGCATGCACTCCCCCCGGCCCTGCCCCAACTCTCCCCGGAGTGCAATATGCATTCTGTTCCCCAGCCACCACCAGGATGCAATCATAATAATAATAATAATAATAATTCTTTATTTATAATGCACCTTTCATAACCAAGGTGCATAACAATAAAACCAATTTAAAACATATAAAGCAAAACGAAACCAAATATCAGCACAGTTAAAAATACATACTTGTCAGCCAACACCATCATTAAATGCTTTATCCCACAAAAACATTTTTAAAGCCTGCTTGAACTCCCCCCCCAGTAGTGCACTCCCTAATCCGATGGGGTAGAGAATTCCAAAGGGTCGGGGCCACAAACGTAAATGCCCGGGCTCCCACAGATTTTAAAATCACCCTCAGAATCTCTAGCAACCCCTCGTTGGCTGAGCAGAGTGGTCACTGAGAGAGGTAAGGAATCAGAAGCTCTTTCAGGTAGTCAGGACCCAGTTCATGTAGGGCTTTATATGTCATGTGCTGAGTGTCATGGACCCCCCACCTGGACAGGAAAAGCAGTCCATTTGACAATCATTCCCTCTCCTCCCAACCCCAGGGACCTGTGCTTATTCCCAAACGCCATTTGGCTGTGTGCCATGAAGTGCAGGCGACCAGTGCCTAGCCCTCAGTGCCCCAGGGCCAGCCCACCATGTATACATTTTAAGGTATTTTATAATACTTGTTATGTGCAAATGGGCAGTAATGATCATCTTCCTTACAAGTGTAAAAAATATAAATTAAATTAAGTGTTATAAATGTATTGCAATGGTCATATGACCGATCAATTAACTGAATTGAACTATCACATTAAATTAGACAATCCTCTTCCCCTCTCTCATTCTCTTCATCCCTGCACAAATTCTTTTCTCCCAACTGCTCCTGCTTCTAATGTTCTCCCACCTTCTGCTCACTACCATTCCTTTACTTTGTTTAAGCTGAAAAAAATGATAACCCTACTTAAAGCACTTCTATTAGATGAAAATTGATACTGATTATGTAATGTATATGTACATCAAGTATACAAGTGTCATGTTTGTTTTGTTCTCCTACTCTCTTATCTCAAGGCTGTTGATAATCCCTTACATAGAAACATAGAAACATAGACTTTGACGGCAGATAAGGACCACTAGGGTGATACTGAGGTAACTGAAAGAAATGACTGATTCAAGGTCGGACCCATTATCACAGATCAGTGAGAGGGGAGTGCTTTGGTTTCTTAGCTGTGGAGGTGAGCCAAATGGCATGGCCTGTGACACAGCTTGATTCATTATTACAGTAGTTTATTGGTGGTGAGTCAGGACTGAACTGTTTTGAGATTGGTGGCTAGACCATACTTGATGTGTGTTACATCTGGTACATGGCCAATTAACACAAGATCATCTGCAGAGAGAAGAAGATTGCTATGCATGAAGCAGTGATGAATGGAGTTGATATGCCCAAATAGGAGAGGCCCAAGGATCAAGTCCTGAGGGATGCAATGGTGGTAGTGAGGTAGTCAGAGAGGGAAAATGTGTTCTTAACCCACTGCGAACTATTTGATAGGTAACTGGTAAACCAGAGTAGAGTGTGTTCAGTGATCCCCAGTGAGTGTAGTATACTGACTAGAGTGGGATGATCCAACATATCAAAGGCTTAGTTAGGTCTATAAACACTGCACCTGCAGTATGTATTCCCTTTGTCTAGGAAGGTGCAGATCATGTTGATTAAGGTTAGTAAAGAGGTTGTAGTGTTGTGGTGTTTCCATAATCTGTGCAGAGCTGGAGAAAGCAGATTATGGTTTTCAAGATAAACACTGTGTTGCATGGCAACACTTTTTCCTGGAACTTTGCTTAGCACTGGTAGTAAAACAATTGGCCTGTAATTGTATAGCAGGTTTTTGTTTCCCTTCTTGAAGATAGGGACAATATTTGTTTTTTTTTCTAAATGTTAGGGATGGTATTGGTGCAGAGGGAGAGGTTGATAATTTTGGCTAAGGGAGTGGCCAATTCATGTGTTGCAAGTTTGATGAGTTTAGGCTCTAGTCCATCTGGACCATCTGATTTGGATTCTGGGATCTTCTTGAGAAGTTTAAGTACTTCTGTAGGGGTGACCTGTTTAAATAGGAAGAGAAGGTGTTGGTCTTCAGTCAGGGGGGAGGGGTTGGACCACTTTGAACCAGATTTAGAGTTTTAATGGTTTGGGATAGATCTGTGAATTGTTTGCTGAAGGCATTAAAGATATTTTGAGGATTGTTGCAACTCACATTATCTATTTTGAAATATGGAGTGATGAAGGGGTCAGAATGACCAAGGGACTGTTTAAGATAGCTCCAGAACTTTGAACCGTAGTAGCTACATTTGCTTTCCTAGATTCCCTTCTTGCGCTTATTCCTGCGGAATCTGTAGGAAGACCACTCTCAATGAGACTTAGATGCTTTGATTGATGCCCAGTATTGATCCCTTTCTTTCAGGAGTTCCTAGAGGGGGCATGTGAGCCATTCTTTGTCTTGTCCTCAGAATTGCATGGAGGTGGGGGGGTATACCCTCCCAATGTCAAAACTTCGACATTGACCAACACTACGGTGACTACAGTGCCTGGTTGCTGTAGTGTCAGAGCTAGACCCTGACACTGTATTTGGGGGGTCTTGTATCCCCTCCCATAATGAGCTCTGACTTGGAGTTGATCATATTTAGTTGGGGGGTTCAGGGGCAAAGTCCCCAGAACAAAACATGTAAGTGTGTTAGAAACCATATGCTGACCGCAAAGGCAGTCTACATGACCGTTTTACTGTCTGGTCATTTGACAAAATGTTTGTCAATGACTGGTCATAGATTCTGAGGGGGGACATGTTTCTTGTGAAGCTTAAGGAAGGCTGTGTTAAGATATGAGACTGCTGTGTTGACACTGGAAGGTGTCCAGAGGTCAGCGCGGTTCTGGCTGACTAGCTCCACTCTGAGTTATGAGTGTTGAAACCTAGAGTAATTGAAAAGGTGTTAAACTTAGCAAGGACCATTGAATGTATTATATTACAAACTAGACACTTCTATTTCTCATCCAACCATGCACAGCAAACTTCAGTCTTTCTAGCCATAGTAAATGCATTAAAGAACATACTTCTCAAATGGAATGAGCCACAACCTCCTGAGTATAATACATGGCTAAATTTAATAATTACTATTTACAAAACTGAAAAAGACCACTATATTACCCATAGAAATCATTATAAATTTAAACAAATATGGATTCATTTTGATAATGTAATACATTCTGTCCATATAAATGAAATATTAAATCATCCCGTAGCACAGAATTATTAAATCTACTAATTTACCACTCCAGCTATATAACCTACACCATTTGGGAGGTATGCTCACCATCAATAATATTGTGACAATATTGTTTTACTATAACCACAATTATTCAATGGGTCTAATATCTTTAACAAGCATTGAAAATCAGTTGTAACAGTTATAAAATATGATGGTTACTTTACCCACTGTTAAATGATGTACTGTATAAGTATCGACAATCAATTAAAAAAATACTTTTAGAAGTCTGGAACCATGCTACATCAGTGATGTGGTGTTCCTTGGGGGGGTTTTATGTACACTATGTATGTATGTATTTGTGTATGGATTTATTTCAAAAGTTTCACCAAGGAAAGACATATTGAGCTGCTAAAAGCTTGTTTCCAGATGCATCCTGTGGGAAGGGAATATGGAAATTAAAATTCAGCAAATACAATATAACAGAAGCAGAATAAAAAAATATAAAGTCACACAGTCTAAAAGATATGTGCATTAGTTATATTTGCTATAATATAGACAAGGGAACTACTGAATAGAAATGAGGGAAACAAACAACAAGGGCAATATGTGGGAGTAAGGAAGTGGGATATGGACAGTTACAGGATGGAGAAACAAAACATGAAGAAGAAACTTTAAGTTGAAAACAGAAGAAGCAGAGTGAATTGACAGGGGAAGAGAGGATCAGAATTTAGGAAAGTGATAAAAGCAGACTGACCAGCAGTAGTTTTTCTCAAAGGAACAGAGAGGGAACAAGAAGTAGCATAGTGGCAAGGGTAGTTGGAAAAAGCTTTGTGGTTCCAATGGTGTCAGGTGAGCTCTCGCTGGCCCTTGAAAATCCGGGGGAGATGGTGTAAGTTTCATGCCGAGCCTTATCCATATCCGCAGCAGGTCTTCAAGGTCAACGGCCTCTGGCATGTTAGAACACTGTAGGTAAGGGAAATCGGCAAACCATATCCATAACTTCAGGATATGGATTGGCTTTCAGAGCTGGGTCAGTCGGACATAGGTGTGAAGTGGGGCTGAGCATGTGCCGCGGCTGGACAAGGTGTCACCTCATGGCAGTAGTGGCATTGGACACGAGCTGGGCCCATCCTGTGGATCTCCCTAGCTGTGGTGGGTGCCAGACTCGACTGACATCCCTCATCATCTGGCAGCTAGCAGCTGACTTAGAACTGGTGCAGACCAGGGGAATCTGACTGTTTAATTAAAACAAAGCATTGCAAAGGTCCGTGTTGTTTGTTGACATGATGTGATTTCTGCCCAGGGCTCTTGGGCACAATTTGAAGACAGAGTGGGGACGGCTTAGAGGTAATGTTAGAAATTATTTTTTCACAGAAAGGGTTGTGGATGCATGGAACAACCTTTCTGAGGAGGCTGTGGAGTCATGAACAGTGGGAGAATTCAAAAATGCATGGGACAGACATAAGGCAATTCTCGTGGGGGGCTAGGAAGAAGTAAGCTGTTGGTTAACTAGAATCTGCAGCTTATCCATCAGGTAGGAATGGCAGACTAGGTGGGCCAAGTGGTCCTTATCTGCCATCAAATTCTATGTTTTTCTATGTTTTTATGTAAGGGGGAGATGATATGAGAGATTAAAGTTAGGAGGAAAGGGAACCAAACAAGAACTTAGAAATAAGGGAGGCACAATGAGGAAGGCACCTGACATCAAGGAAGGGGAAAGAAAGCGCAGTCTAGAGTGAGAAATAGTGGGTATGTGAGGAACAATCTAAAGCAAAATGACAGAAAGAGTGAAAGTGGTGGTAATGTCTGGCAAGGGAGTATTTGGATGCTCCGCTATAGACTATGTCACCATAATCAACAAAGTCTGGTCAGAGCTCATATGGCTGCTCAGAGCGGTGAGACCAAGTGAAAGAATACTCAGAGCTCTCAATGCACCAGGGCTTGCCATATCCAAGATGGCCACTGTAACAGAACTGCTTGTGTACAATACTCGTGCATGACTAGTTTGAGTCTGTCGACATCTTGGGCATGGCAGCTATCATTGTTTCAGTTGAGGGAGAAAAATGTAGTGCCCCGTGAAGTGGGTGCATTGATGCAGCACATGGAGGGGAAGGGCGGTTACAACACAACCTACTGGAACTGTGCCAGAGCACTGTGGAAGCATGAAGGAGCAATGTCCAGTCCCATGCTTCCACAGTGCTCTTTCCCAGAATGGCAGTGATATATCTGTGGAGCTCCATCAATGCAGCCATAAAAATAGGGAAAATCATCATTACAATTTCTCATTGGACAGGCAGTGGGATACACGTTTTGTGCCTGAATAATGCACCTAGTTTGGGGAGGAGCTTTTTGTGTATGGCATCAATATGAACCAAGAAATCATGGTGATGTTCAAGTCAAACCTTGAAGTACTTAAAAAGAGGATACATCCTCAATCATGGCACCATCACGGGTATGAAATAAAGGGATAGAGGTGAGTCTGACAAGCCTTTGATGGTGACAAAAGTCATGGAAACAATTTTTTGCATTGAGGGCTACTTGATTAAACTAGAATCAGCTATGAACATTGTCAAAATCCTGCTGCAGCTGTAAGGTAAGAGCATGGGAAGAGAATACAGATAAAAAAGTACTGTATGAAGAGCAAACATTTTTTTTTTATTTTAGTCTTTGGTAACCAGGTAAGGCCCACTAGGCACAAGTGTCTGTTTTCAGTGGCAAACTGGGAGCACTGGGTGGTTAAGTGACTTGCTCAAAGTCACACAGTATGCAAGTGGAGGTTGTGAGAATCAAACTCAGGTCTGGTCTACTGGATGTACCAAGCTCATTCACAACTCGTTCCTCTAACCTCTAGGTTATACTGCCAGCTCATGGATATGAATGGATGCAGAAGAACAGACAGAGGGAAGATCAGTCAAGAATTTAAAAAAAGAGAATAGAATCCAGGAAAGACCCTTGAGGGACACTTGAGCAGATAGGGAGTGGTTTAACAGTCTTGCTACAAAAGATTTGTGTTATCTAAATATTGTCATTGACTTGTCACACAAAGAAAATGACACAGCACTGCTTGAATAGAGAGTGTCCATATTAGGGCAAAGCCAGCCCTGTGTTGTGTGACCCTTGAAACACAGAGGAACATTATATTACTGATTTTCCAAAGTCCTGATTACCAATCCTACAGTATTCCTTTATTTCCTTTGTTTCTTTACTTTGGGATAAAACTCTAAAAGACATATGCCCCAATACACTGATAGGTGTAATGCCTATGCATTAGGTATCTGCAGCATGTAGGCACTAGTACATTAGGAAGATTCGAATCATGGGCCCCTCTGACCCCTAGCAACATTCTCAGATGTACATTCCACACTTGATCCCCAGGTTGTACATTCAGTTATAGGCATGGTCTGGGGAGTGGCTAGGGGTGTGTCCACACTCTGTGTTATTCACAAAAGTTCTGAGTATTGGGTGGGAAGGGGTGCAGGGTGCAGCCGCAGGCACTCTATTGTATCCATTTTGTACCCTAATGGAATACAAATGTTGACTGTGGTTGAATGGCATCACCACCCGCATGCTGTCCTGGCCCTCTGGTCAGGAAAGGAGGTCTGGGGGAAGTTATCTGGACACTTGCCCAACATTTTAAAATATAAGGGATATGAGGACTCCAACAATCCTCTCTTCTATGCAGAGGAGGGGATCCACTGGCAGGCCAGGATGTGCATCTAATTGGATAACTGGGTCTCCGATCTGCCCTCCATGCACCAGCATGCCAGCAAGTGAGACCACAGACAGGCACTCTTTGGTGGCTGGCAATCGTGCATTCCAAGTCCTGTGTGCCTGTTCATAGGTGCAGAGCTGCATGGGCCAGGTATGCACCTCTTGCCTGTACCTGGCCCCTGCTAGTGTATAGCCACCATAGCTATATGCTGTTAGTTTGATACAGAAGTGAGCAATGAATCCCTAACTAAAGAGGCACAGCTGCACATCCATGACAAATCAGAATGTTGTTCTTGCAGTCATTAGCAATCAAAGGGTTGAAACTATCAACTTTTGGCAATCTCCATTTGGGAGAAGAACAATTCTGTATTAGGAGACAAGTTTCAATCTGGTATAGACATCTGTGCTTCTTTCTGAACTTCGTGCCTGGACATGTTACTTCTGTTGTAAAGTTCTGGGTAAAAATAGCACATAGACATCAGAGACTGGTGCATGTTCCACAGAGTATTTTGTGCAGTGTTTTGAAGTGAAGTCTCACAGGAGAAAGGGCTCTGTTGACTTTTATTTCTGTCCTAGTACTACCTGTACTTATGTATCATTCTGTTCACATGGTATAATATGCACTGACACTGAACCTTTTATATTTATAAAGAGATATATTGAAAATATGTGTATCAGCTGAGGATGAGTTTGGCTCACTAGTTTTTTAAACAAGTGTGAAGAACACATTTTTTCAAATACCTATCACGTGATAGGCATCTAATAATGCTTTAGGAGGACAGTAGTGAGATGTCATCAATGAGTAGTCATAAAGGTACCAGGGGTAACTCAGTGAAATTGGTGTAGTGTGTTGGGGGGGGAAAGAAGGATGTCAGGAATTAATTTGTTACACAAATAGTGGTGATGGACTGAACAAAACTTCCAGAGTAGGGCATTGGGGCTGAAAGAGTGGGTGGGTTCAAAAGCGCATGCAACTGGCATATAGGGATACTGTGTATGAGGGCAATAGGAATGTCTAACAAGGGTATGGTCCTAAAATTAGGCTTAGGAAGCAGGATGGACTGGTAATCCTCTACTAATTTATGGAAGATTACAGTGTGCAGCCCTGATCCCCATAGGTGAATAAGTATAGTGACATAATAGAGAAGATACAGTATAGATGATACAGTACAGGCATAGTACAGACCGAGATGTGTGATGGTTTGGAGAATATGTGCTTTGAGGACCAACTGTCAGAGCTGAGGCAGTTTTCCATGGAAAGGAGAAGATTAAGGAGAGACATGATTACAGCATTCAAGTATCTAAAGGGGAAAACATCAACAGACCAAGTACAGCTCTTCATGATGCACAAGGGTGAAAGGACAAGGGGACACTCAGTGGTAGTGAAAGGTGAACAATTTA
The DNA here is from genome assembly GCA_016271365.2 of Neoceratodus forsteri. Classification (NCBI taxonomy): domain Eukaryota; kingdom Metazoa; phylum Chordata; order Ceratodontiformes; family Ceratodontidae; genus Neoceratodus; species Neoceratodus forsteri. The sequence goes on from CM028130.1 coordinate 3,355,418, forward strand.
AGGGAAATATCTGAAACAAGTTCAGACAATAAATGACGAACACTCAGAATAGACTATCACAGCAAGTGGTATCAGTTGATACTGTAAATACTGTCTAGCTCAGATTATTTTCAGAAGGCACCAGTGTTGAATGGCACCTGAAAAAATACAAATAAAAAACAACTTTCACTGATGGAGGCAATATGACCAGTTTATCTTTCCAGACTTGGTCTGGATCAGTTTTTCTGCAACATAGGGGTTTTGCTAGATAAGCCTGCTGCAAAAACATCCCAAGTTTTCCTCAAGAATTGCTCAGCACAGTGCTTGCATTCAGTATCCTAAAGCACAGAAATGTCATTAATAGTCTCAGGACTGTTTCAGCTGTTGCTGTGAAAACCATTATTCAAAATACATTTTTGTCAATCAATCAATCAAATCAAACTTTAACTAGGTGTAGACACCGTTGAACAAGCTCATTTTCAAGGTCATCCTAGACAAAGGCAGATTACAGACAGGGGTAAACAAAGCACAAAAAATACATGTGGGGTATCAAAATAGATAACAGTATTGCAGCAGTTTGGAAGAGACAGTAAATCAGTAACATGTGTACCAAAAAATTCATGTGGAATATCAAGCAGATCATAATATACCAGTTGACAGTATTACAGGCAGATTGGGAGATCTTGGCCTGTATGTTACGGGACAGGCCTGTGTAAAAGAGGTGGGGAGAGAGAGAAAGGAAGGTAGAAAGGAGGAGAACGAGAAAGAAGGTAAAATTGTTGGACCCCATTACTTGGGAGCAAAGTGTAGCTAGGAGCCCACTAGTTCGTGCAAGTGTTGGTGCTTGAAGGAGCTCAATCACCTAAAGCAGTTGCAGGTTTCAGACAGGTACTCAGATATTACTGCTTTGAAGGCGATTGGTCCTAGAAGGGTATAAAGTTTTAGGAAGCTTTGCATGGTATTCCAGAGGGGAGGGGAGGGAGTAATTGATTGCAGCCGAGCCATGGGATGATTTTGTTCTAGGTATCTGAAAGCAAAGAATGTAGAAGTGCCTCAAACCATAGGCACCCTTTGCATGCTCGAAGAGGCTCGAAATATACTCTGGGAGCTTATCAGACAGTGCTCTGTAGAACCAGAGTAGAGCATTTATTTTCCTCCTTATAGGAAGGGAGAACCATCCCAACTCGCGGTATAGCAGTTAGTGGTGGGTACGGTAAGGTAGGTTGAGGATGAACCTCAAGGCCCTGTGATAGAGAGTGTCAAGCTTACTAAGCACTGAGGAGGAGCAGTTATTGTAAAGGAAGTCAGCATAGTCCAGGAGTGGCAAGAATGTAGTTTGCACAAGTCTTTTTTTTTTGGCTTCTTTGGTGAGGAGATGTTTGATGTGGTAGAATATGCCTAAGTGCTGTCTCAGTTTTTTTTTGAGACCTCATTGAGGTGGTGTAGAAAGTTCAGTTTTGTTGTCCAGCCAGAACCCTAGGCATTGAAAGTTATCTACCGTTTCAAGGGGTTCACCCAGTAGTGTTAGGATCTTTAGGTTGCTCATGGGACTGGGGCCTGTCTTTGAGGAGATAATCATAGCTTTGGTCTTTTTAGCATTGAGTAGGAGCTTGTATTTTATTAGATTGTGCTGGAGAGAGATAAAGTCATGCTGAAGGTTCTTATAGGTATAGGTATAGCCACACTTACCTCCTGCTCTACCATCCACTACATTCAGCATGTTAGCAGCCCCATCCTGTCCACTGCTCTCCAAGAACCAGAACAGTTTTCTGAGGTGCTCCTGAACCTGATTTTATAAAAAGCAGGATCCCGATGCCAGACTCCCTCAGTGTGCCACAAGCTGACAGCTGGACTGGTGAAACAGTGCAGCAGAGGGGAATGTCACAAGTTGAAAGATGGGCTTGCTGCAGCAGTGGCCAGCGATGACAACCCACTGGCTGATCACCCTGGTGGTTGGGGGGTCATCTTGGCCACTCCTTGGATCACAGGGAGTGGGATGGGTTGGGCAGGTGGGATGGGGGATGACAACTGCCTCTGAGTGAGCAAGGGCAAGGACAGTGAATGTCCAGGTGGGGAGTAGATGCACCACCATCAGAGAGTTACAGCCTCATGCATGCCAAGGTCCACTGGTCATGTTAGCAGTGGTCACTCAGGTGTTGGGGGCTGCCTGGGCACTTTTCCCAGCGAGGCACAGTTTAACCCCCCATACCACCACCCTATTCAATAGTACATGGCAGTTCGGACCGGTTCTGGGCTGGTCTAACTAGAGGATACATACATCCTTTGGAAGTGCTTGAAAAATCCCAGTATAAGGGATATTGCAGCCCTTCCACGGTGCAATCCCACATCTGCCATGGCATACCTGTGCAGTTGTGGAAAGGATGGCCAAATCCAGTTGGTTGAGGCAGTCCACAAAGATGCCCCTTACAAAATTGGAACTGGCTCAATATGCAGTGCAAGTAGCTCTTTGTCCCACCTTTACTTACCACAAGCCCCTTGTGTCAGGCCTGACCTTTTGAAAATTGAGCTCATGTCTAGAACAATTTTCTGCTGTATTTGCTACTAAACCAGGACAAGCTAGTAATGTGTCACATCAGATTAGGGAAAGGGGGAAATTGTTTAACCAGGAAAGGCACACTAAGCCGAAGCTTGTTTCCAGGTGCGACCTGGGAGCACAAGGAAGTTAAGTGACTTGCTCAGGGTTACACAGTATGCAAGTGGAAGCTGTGGGATTCAAACCCAGTTCTGGTCTACTGGATGTCACCAGATTTGCAGCTCAGAGCCTTAGACCACTGCACTATACTGCCTCCCTAGATTAGATTATAACAACAGCTAATCCTATACGACAGAAGGCATATAGATTACCTGAAAAACTACGTACAGAGGTCAAGGAAGAAATAAATAAGCTGTTAGCACTAGGAATTAAGAACCATCTGTAAGTTCATGGTCATCTCCAATGGTAATAGTTCTAAGAATGAAGGGAGTATCCGACTCTGTTTAGATTTTCGAAAGCTGAATGTGGTATCAGAATTTGATAACTACCCTGTACCCAGAGTCGATGACATCATTGACCAAATAGGCCAGGCTTCTTATATTACCACCTTAGACCTCACAAAAGGCTACTGGTAGATTCCCTTAATGGCTGATTCTAAAAACAAGACTGTTTTCTGTACGCCCTTTGGTTTCTTACAATTCATGTTTATGCCTTTTGGCTTACACGGGCCCTGCAACATTTCAAAGGAACCTGGACCAGTTGTTAGCTCCACACATACAGTACCGTTCTGCCTACTTGGATGATGTGGTAATATACAGCACATATTGGTCCTCGCACCTTGATCATTTGAATAAAGTCATCCAGACCATTCAATCAGCAGGGCTCACTATTAATCCCTCAAAATGCCACATAGCCATGCAGGAGACAAGATATTTGGAGTTAATTCTTGGAAATGGGAGTTTGCGACCCGAAGTCAGTAAAGTGACAGCGGTAGCAAACTGTCCTGTTCCTAAGACAAAGACATAAGTAAGATCTTTTTCTAGGGCTTGCAGGATATTACAGGCATTTCATTCCTGACTTTGCTACCCTAGCTGCACCATTGATGGAACTAACAAAAAAATCAATCCCGATATTGTTCCTTGGTCTGATGAGTGTGAAAAGGCATTTCAAGCTATTAAAACTGCTGTGTGTGCATTACCAGTATTGAAATCTCCTGACTTTACCCAACTTTTTGAGGTTCATACCGATGCCTCAGATACTGGGTTAGGATCTGTATTGCCACAGAACATCAAAGGAGAAGAGCATCCTAGTGTTTATATCAGCCAGAAATTATTTCCAAGAGAACAAAAATATGCAACAATTGAGAAGGAGTGTTTGGCAGTCAAATGGGCCATTGAAGCTCTGAAATTTTATTTGTGGGGCAACAAATTTACGCTTGTTACTGATCATAACCCTCTCTGCTGGTTGCAACAAATGAAGGATAAAAATGCCTGTATTCTCTGATGGTATCTGGCACTACAGCAATATACTTTTGAAATCAAACATCGACCTGGTGCCAGACATAAAAATGTTGATTTCTTATCTCGATATGGTGCTGGTTAAATATTTACTAAACCCCAGGGCAAATGTAGTTATGTAGATGAAATTAGATATTTATGTAGGACATACAATCTACATAAATCTATAAGCCCCGCCTCCTGGGTCTTGGGTGGCTGTTTGTGTTTGTCTGTGTCTGTAGCTTAGATTTTTGGGATTTACAAGATTTTCTACCTGAAGTAACTACACCATTCTTGCTCACTACATCTGGGAAGGTCTCCTGGACTGGATTTCTGCAAAACATCACCACCGGGTATTTGCATTTTCAGTTTAAAATCTACTTTTTGGAAGCTATCCAAAGCAAAGCAGAAGTCAAGAAACTAAGTCTGACAAATTTAGTGACTCTGGGTTCTGCTTGAATCCACATTTCCGTCTGACCTTCTCCTGAGGGATTTATATGTGGACTTTTAAACAACCTCTTTAAATAACAAAAGGAAGCATAAGGACAAAAGGATTTCACGTCCTGCTCTTGTACTCGAGTAAGTGTGCTCCCAGGCTATCAATGTAATGGGGCAGGGGAGTGCATGCCTGCAAACTCTTGCATAGCCAAAGCCTCTTATCAAATCCTTGCTTAGCTGTGACCCTGGGTGACCTGTATCAATAATTGTACCAATAGCCCAGGACATCTAAAAATTGTATCTCTGAATATCTGCAGCCTTCTCTCCAAACTGCCACAATTTCAGGCCTGGGTGGCTCAGATTGATCCTGATGTCATCTCCCTAACAGAAACGTGGCTATCACCAAAGATACCAGACACAGCAATTGCCCTTCCTGGCTATAACCTGTTCTGGCAGGACCGTACCTCAAAAAGAAGGGGGGTTATCTGGTTTACCTCAAGAGTGACATCAAAGGGCAAATACTACCAATTAGCTTCCACACCAAGGAAGCACAGGTTCTAACACTAAAACTTAATATTGGCCAACAAAACAAAGTGCTACTATTAACCACCATATACCTGCCTCCTGGGACACTACTCACTGGCTTCCTACAGCTCATAAGCCACCTCGAACAGAACAAACTAAACTGGGAACCTATAATCCTAGGGGACTTCAACATTAATTGGGAATCACAGGATGCAGCAACAGCTGGAGACCAAATAGCCGGACTGTACCTGACCCAACTGGTCACACAATCCACCAGACAAAACTACCGTACATGAACCAGCACCCTCATTGACTGGCTACTCTCCTCCTGTCCTGAACATATCGCAGAGGTAACAGTCCTACCTGACACCATCAGTGACCACTCTCCTGTACTATTTACCTGGACAAACAAGTTCACCAAGAGTAAGCCTAAGACCACCAGGAACAGATCACTAAGGCCTAATCAGCTAGATTCATTCGGGCACTACCTAAAAGGGATTGACTGGTCCCCACTGGATAGAGTCAAGGACGGAAACCAAGCACTGGATTACTTCTGCAGTATTTTTACTAAAGCCTGTGACATCTTGCTCTTTACAAAACAAAGAAAGCCAGAGGAATCCCCAACCCCTGGGCTGTCCAGCCCTCTAATTGAATTCATGCGACTCAGAGATCACCTGTGGCATAGGTCCAAAGCCACCGGGAATCTAGCTGGCTCCCAAGTGTATAAGGCAGCTAGAAATACCTGCACAAAACTCATATGTCTGGTGAAAGCAGCTTACTACAATGACCTCCTAGGAAAGACCTGGGGTAGAGGGAGGGAGTTCTGGGACTCTGTAACATCTCTCATGGGTACAGCCTCAAGGGCCCCACTGGACCTTATAGTTACCACCTCTGGTACATTGCAAGACCCAAAGGAAATCGTTGATGCTTTTAATGTTGCATTCATGGATCTGAGCAATGTGTTGCCCCCGGAATACCTGAATCACACCCTTGCAGGCCAGCAGCACAACCTCAACACTCCATCACCATATGATAATGTTACCTCACCATTCTACTTCAGGCAAATCTCTACAGGTGAGACCGTCAAATATATCAAACGGGTCCTTGGTAAGACCAGGATGGGAAGTGATATGATCAATATGAAGATGGTAGCACTCACATTAAATGAACTTGTGGCACCACTCACCAAGGTATTCAATGCCTCTCTAAGATCTGGCATCTTCCCTGACAGGTGGAAAGAAGCTCTAGTCACACCTGTTTTTAAATCAGGAGACAGAGCTAATTCAGCAAACTTCCGGCCCATCTCGATTTTACCCCACCTCTCCAAAGCACTTGAAAGGGTGGTCTCAGAACAACTAACTGAGTACCTAGAAAAGCATAGCCTTCCCTGCTTGCAACAACACGGATTACGAGAAAACCAGTCCATTGTCACCGTGCTAGTAGAGTACACCACTCAGCTTTATGGGGCCCTGGATAAAGGGATGGTGGTGGGGTCTATCTTCATAGACCTCACCAAGGCCTTTGACACAGTCAATCACCAACTGCTACTGAAATGTCTCCTCCCTACAGAATTGTCAATGGAATCTGTGGCCTGGTTCCATAGCTACCTAACCCATAGATCTCAATGGGTCAGGATTGACAATGTAATCTCTGAGCCCAGGGAAGTAAACATAGGAGTCCCGCAAGGTTCTATCCTCGGTCCTCTCTTATTCAGCCACTTCATAAATGACATGCCTTCTACCTGTCCTGCACATTCCGTACTCTATGCAGACGATGCTGTTATCTCCGTCCCAGGGAAAGACCTGGGATCAATTAGCTCTGAACTTCAGCACAATTTTCGTGCATTGGAATCCTGGTTCACCAGAAATAAACTGCTACTCAACTACAAAAAGACAAAGAGCATGCTCTTCAGCACCCCACAGAGCAAGATTCGAGGGTCCTCACTGCACATACTTAGTAGTGAAGGAGAAGTACTAGGCCAGGTCAATACATTCAAGTACTTAGGGATTCACCTTGATGGCACCCTCCCCTTCACTGCCCATGCTGAGCAACTGGTAAAGTCCACCAACATGTAGCTTGGCATCCTGTACAGACTCAATGACACCAGCTACCCTGAAACTTGTTACGTACAGTTCAGTTCTCTCATCTGTGGATTATGGTCTTGTCATATATGGGGTAGGCACAGACACAGCACTTAAAAGGGTCAAAACCATCTTTAACAAGGCCTGTTGCCTGGTCCTGGGAGTACACAAAATGACTCACTCTTGTGACCTATACAAGGAAACTGGCTGGCTCCCACTCCACCACAGACTCCAATACCAGGCCTGCCTCCTTGTGAAAAAGTCCCTGATGTGGTCCATGCCTACGACTACTTCAGCCCTCTTTAAGCCTGCACAACCATCTAAATGCACAAGGAGTGCCTCCAGGACTGCTTTAACTGTTCCCTTCTAACAAACCACCCTTGGCCAAAGATCCCTCTCCTACTGTGGGCCTAAATGGTTCAATGATCTGCCTGCAGACATTGCCAACTCCCCCAGACTTGGCTACTTTAAAAATTGGCTTCAATCTCTTCTTGCCAGCAAATCTGACTGCCAGTGTTTCTGTTAACCCATGGCCTCTGAAGGCAGTTCTCAAACCCATCAAATGTTAAACTCTCTCACTCCCACTCTCCTGTTCCACAACTGCCCACTTCCCCCTCCTACCTCCATCCACCTACTACCTCCCCTTGACAAAGCCTCACCTTGGTTGCTAAAACATGCATTTCTGCAGATTGGGAGCACCCCAGCTGAACTATAACATGATTGTTAAAAACTGTACTGCACTTAATTAGTGCTGCATTAATATGTTTCTCTGGAAGTGTGGCCCTGTTTCTCCTTACTTCTTGTACCCTGCTTAATGTTGTAACTGCACACTAATACCACTAGTTAGTTGATGTCTTTCTGTTCTGCAATGTTTCATCACCTGTAAATGTCTTGTTTTCCTTGTTGACTTGGAGCCTTTGTAAACGAGCCCCCGGCTCAAAGGTATTAATCCAAATTTGAAATAAATAAAAAAAATAAATAAATCTTGTATTGCTAAGGGTGTCCAGGGGTGGGGATTCCGTGAGGGTGGGTGGAAATCCCATCCCATTCCTACGGGAATGTGGATATTTTGATCGCTATACAAACCAGTAGAGATTGGTTTGTTTTTGAATGGGGGGTATTGTAATGGTGTTTCCACCCCCCCTTCAGCATTTTTCAGAACCAGTCCAGGACCTGAAGTGTTTATTTTTCTCTTTTTCTATAACTCTTTTATTTAAATTTCTAAGTCTGTTGTGCAACAGCATTTTCTAATATTTTTTTTTTTTGCTTATTCTTTACTTCCTTAATAAGCTACTATCATTCTTACTGTAAAAGCATGTTGGCCACTCGCTATTCAGTTTCTGTTTCATTTCTGCCTTCAGGATCCCTTGGCACTGGATATCTGATAAGGCTCAGGATTAGGGATACTTTAAAATACTAATATGGACTGGCGGTCCGTTCTAAAACCACTCACATGCTGGATAATTATTTTCCCCCATTTGTAACTTTGCCAGCTAAGTTAAAAAGGTTATGTTAATCTTTTGTCAGATTGGGTCCTCTCACACATTGCATAGGTTTACAAAACAATGGTTGCAAGCGGAGAACTTTAACTCTACCCTGAGTGGCAAGGTAGCTCTTTAAGCCTCATATTCTTTAAAGTTTAGAATGTAAATGATAGAATTGCCTTCCTGTCTTTGCCCTTCAGCAGTCGGGAAATTAAATTCTGTCCTGAATCCTGACAAAGCTCAGCCAAACACTTGACTTAAATGAAATAACTTAGCTGGGTGCTAAGCACTGTTGGTTTTTCAAGCTGAACTGTGTACTGAGAAGGGTCTGCTTGTCCTTGAACTACACAGCAGCTTCTTTGAGTGACTGTTCATTTTTTGTTCGTTTTTCTTTAATGTACTAACTCAGGCTTATGTACAGGTATTTTACAATATAAAATAAGGATACCTAAATACCTGGGTTTCCTTAACATAAGCCTTTATGGAGCTCTCTCTTTACTCATGTGTATGCTCAGAAGCTTGCCTTGTTCTGAGCCTGTATAGGGGATGGGCAGCCGTAGGTATTCTCCTTTTATCTTGTTTGGAAATCTCCTCCCCTTGCTCTTTTGGGTGGAGTTTTAGTAATGTAGCTCACAAGAGTATATTAAGGGCAAAATTAAAAGTTTCTCAAAATGTTTGTGTTATCTAAGAATGGAATGTTCTTGATTATTTGTAAAAACAAATCCATGTAAAATGATTTTGTAATAAAATATTGATGTTATTTGAGAATAATACATGTTTTTGAAATAATTGATGGGAATATTTTTAAATTATAGAAGGAGCTACAAGCATATAAAAGGATTTAGCTGATACTCCCAGATCAGATGTTTGTGGGGAGAGGCTCTGTGTGGTTCTCCCTGGGAGATCTCTGTGAGAGGTCAGGCACAGATAGATGTTGGCAAGATAGCTTTCTATTTTCTAGCCAAGCTGCGCTTTATTATTTTCTTTTGATTTATTTACTCTGTTTGAACAAAAAGTCATTTGTTTGTATTTTTCTTGATTTGTTTATTTTTTTTTTTAAATAAAAATCATACCTGTAAGGTATGTTGTACCCAGTTTTCTGTTTCTGGTAAAAGTCATTTCTACACCCCACGACATTCATTACCAGTCCATTAGCATGGCTAACTTGGCTGAATGCCCCTGGTGCCCTGGAACCACCATGTGGGACAAAAAACACCCCACATCACCCAGATAGTCTAGTAGCCCCCTCTAATCCCTGATCGTAAATAAATATTGTATCCCCAGAGATCCCTGGTAGTCTAACAGCTCCCCTCCCATTGCCAATTGTAAATATATATTGTATTCCCCGAGATCTCTGATAGTCTACTGATGCCCCTCCCATTCCCAGTCTTGAATAAATATTGCATCCCATGGGATCCCTGGTGGGCTAGTGGCCGACCTCCCAGCCCCAACTGTAATAGAATATGTAATGCCCAAATATCCATAGTAATCCAGTGGACCCCCCACCCAAAGAGACATGCACACCCCACCCCACTCCCCCATCCCAGCATGGTCAATGCAGCTGATGGTCAGCAAAACTCATCAACACACATCCACTGCTGCCTACCAACTGAGCTGTCACAGAATGACAGCCTAGAGTATGCACTACAATACCATTGGTCAATGCTATCAACCAATGAGCTTTCTGTGTGTACTATAAGCTCTCATTCTCAAGATTGTTGGGGTGTGGATGCCTCTGTGGGTATGGGGGTGGGGGTCCACTGGACTACCAGAGATATTTTGGGATTACTTATTCTGTCACAGTCAAGGCTGGAAGTGGGGCCATTGGACTACCAGCTATGTCTGGGGATACAATATATATTAACAATCGGGGATGGGAGGGGGCCACCAGGGGATTCGATCAAATGCTAGCGCCAACACTGGTTGCATTCAGCTGAGCTCCACGACCCACACCCTTGATAGATACTAAAAATATATAAAATTTAAACATAAGTATTGAAATACTGTATTTATCAAAACTCTAGCCAGATAGAAACATTGGAAGTGGAAACATTCACCCAAATGTTTGTTAAGTTAATTTATTTATGTTCACCACCATCTACTGGTCAAGACCTCCAACAAATTACAGTAGAGACATTCGGATTGCTTCAAATGTCTCAGAAATCAACCTACAAATGGAGAACAAAGTCTTTTAATCTAAGGTCAGAAACATTATGACTGTGTAATAAAAACCAAAAAGGACTATTTGGAGCATGTCATTGTTAGTCAATTTCAATAGCCAGCAAAACGCAGTAGACCATTATAATTTAGAGCTTAGGAAGATAACTCAGTCCAATTATACACCTCATCTGCTTAATTAATCTTCTAAATATAATAAAAATATGTCAGGAGACAGGGAAGATATGGAATTTCAGAATAACACATTGGAACATGGAAAGACTCCCCTTTCTAACACAAAGATTAATAAACAACCCTTCAAAAGGCTGTTATCTGAAGTAAGTGTAGACAACGGTGATAACTTGGAAACAACAGATCAATCTGTACAGCCATTAACAGTTCTACATTTCAATTTATTAATGTCCAAAATGGAAATTATTAGTAACACCATTCAAGATATGTCAGGCAGTATTAAACAACTCAGAAAGGACACTGACACTCTCACAATGAGAATAACAGACGTTGAAGTGAGAATTAGTAGTGTGGAGGACAGGGTGAAAAAATACATTAGAGAGGGTATTCTCATTAACAAAAGGGCTGCTAAATTGGAAGAGAAAGTTGAAGATCTAGAAAGCAGAGGTAGACAAAATAATTTATGTATATTCAGTTTAAAAGAAGGAATGGAGGGCAATGACAACCTTGCATTTATAAATAAGATACTGATTGCTATAGCTGCCCCCCCCAATTGTGCTCGCTATGTGCTGGAGAGGGCACACAGATCTTTAAAACCACTCCATGGTCCTGGTGACAGAGCTATATCCTTCGTATTTAAATTTTTATATTTTCAACATAAAGTGCATATTCAATGGATGCTAAGAGATGAAACAACAATCGACTTTGAGGGATGTAAAATCAAAGTCTCCAATGACCTATCACCAGAAGTTATGAAGAAAGGGGATGCCTTCTTTCCCATTAAAAAAACAATTAAGAGAAGCAAACTTAAAATACAGTCTTTTATATCCAACATTGTTAAAGAGTTGGGCATCAAACAGTAAAAAGGAATATAACGGATATAAAGCAGCCAAAATAGGGCTGAGGAAGGACTTTCCAGCACTCTTTTCAAATTTCAAAGTTTAGTGGACTATAAAAAATAAAGATTACTCCAAGTTTTACCATGAGTGCCCCTGACTGCTGTGGGCCTTTGTGATGCTATACCGAACTGCAGGCTAGCTCATAACTCTCTCACCTCTTTCTTTTGTTTTTTTCTTCCATGCACCCCCCTTTTTTCACACTCATTAGGATGTTTAATAGATAATACAACACTCTGACCTACCCATGTTCACTGTCTGGAGGCCACCAAGCTTTTAAGTGAATCCCTATCTTCTCCATTTATACAGTTAAACTTTTTTATTAATTTTTCATAAGATATACAGACAAACCTCTTACAGTACAGTACAATGTGAGGATTATTTTTTAAAGAAATTGAGGCAGCATATAATAAGAACATTGCTACAATAATACAAGGAGCTTTTGGTTTAAAATATAGTAAACAATACAGGTCATGTAATTAGCATATACTTGACATTTGTAGTGAACTTAAAGCGGATAGTATGATTAGATATGGTTTATATTAAAATGTTACATAATTATATATGATGCTGCAAAAGGGAAAAAAGTACATTCGTAAAAGGATTGTGGAGTAATAAAGAATGATTGAGAACAGAGTATAGGAAAGAAAAGATATATAAGAAAGTTAAGAAGAGAGAGAGAGGGAAACTATAAAAAAAGGGGAAAAAAGGGAAAAAGCGAGACTACAATGATGTATCAGTAAAAGGGAAAATCCATATATATTAAGTCCATACATTGGTGTTGGAAGATTTAGTTGATTCCAAAAAATTAAAAAAGCCCTGCCAAAAATTGTTATATAACATGAGTCGATCAGACAAGATATATATCATCACGGTCCAGAGAGGCATATTGCAATAGTTGGTTAATGATACCGGGAAGGGTAGGGATTATGTTGGATCTCCAATGCATGAGGATTGTCGTTTAACTTGAAGGAAGAGTATATTTAACCATCTGCTCTGCGAATGTGAAATTTTATAAGAATGGTGATTAAAAATACCAAGAATGCAATGTTTAGGGTCTAGTGTAAAAGGTTGACCTACCACTTTCATTGCAAATCTGTGAGTACAGTGCCAAATCTTTTGTATGAGGGGACAGTGCCATAAGATATGCAATAAATCCCCATTGGGGGAACTTCAGCGCCAGCAATTGTTATTGTTCAATAAACCCATTTTTGTAATACAACAGGAGTTCTGTACCACAAATGAAGGATCTTGGTTTGAATGAGGGAACTGCGTTTATCATTAAAAGATTTGTGACAGGAGAACCAACATCTGGACCATTGTGCATTGGTGATATTATATTGTAGCAAAGTACTCCATCTGTTTTTAGTACTGGACAGAGTAGTCAGGAAGGATATCACAAATATCTTTGTAAAGAGTGCTATTTAAATTGGATGTTGTTTTATCCATTTAGAGATGTGCTATCAAACAGAGAATTGATAGAAGGGTGTGAGGTAAAGAGTTGCATGTTGATGTGAAGCTGTAGATATTTCCAAAATCCTGATGGGAAGATTCCGCATGCCTCGTAGGTCGGTGTAAGATTTTAACTTTAATGACTTGGGTTCAAGTATATCCTGCAAAAAGAGAATACCCTTATTTTCCAGGTCCGACAAAAATGGGGTGATTATCAAGAGATATATGGTGGTTACCCAGATGGGGGTGTAAGCTAAGGGGTTTGGGGTTAGATTTAATATGCTTGTGAATGATTTTCCAATAGAATATAGAAGCAGCTATGGTAGGGTGAGACTTTAAAGAAGAGGTAAGGGTGTTATAAAGGAAAGAAGTTGCCACATTACCAGGACATAAGGATGTTTCCATATTGACCCATAAAGGAGACTGGATGTTGGGTTTGTTAAACCATTTAATTGTTTGAGATGTACTGAAAGCCCATAAGTAGGCTTGGAACCAAGGAAGGCCAAAGCCACCTTTGACCAATGGGATCTAAGTTTATTAAGACTAAATCTAGGTATTTTGCCTTCTGAATGAAGCTGCCGATAATTTTGTCTATTTTGGTAAGAAAACTAGAGGGAAGTATCAAAGGGATATTGGAAAATAGGTATAATATTTTAGGAGTTATTGACATTTTAATGGTGGAAATTTTACCATTAAAAGAAAGTTTAAGTAGCTTCCATCTATCAAGTGTTGTTTGGATACTGGTTAACAGAGGGGAAAGATTAGCATCCCATAATTTATTCAATGTCGGGGTGATCCGAATGCCAAGATAAGATATACCTTGGGGGGCCCAACGAAAGCCTAATGAGTTGTTCATGAGGGGACTACAAAGGGTATTCAGTGGTAGCGTTTCGGATTTGTTAAGGTTTAGAGCTAGTCCAGAGTGGGAGGTGAAGTCATTCAGTAGTTTAACTAAAGGTTGCCCAGAACTTTCGAGGTTTTCAAGTAAAATAAGGAGATCATCTGCATATGAGAGTGAAGTATAGTGAGAGTTACCAATAGTAATGCCTTTAATTGTACCGGATTGACATAGGGACGCAGAAAGAGGTTCCATGGCAAGTATAAACAATGAAGGCGATAAGGGGCATCCTTGTCTGGTGCCTCTTGCTAAGTAAAAGGAGGGAGACAAAATAGAGTTTGTGAGAACTCGAGCTGAAGGGGAGGTATACAATAATTGAATCCAAGCACAAAAATTATTTGTAAAGCCAAAATGAGATAGCACCTGATATAGATATTCCCAATTGAGCGAGTCAAATGCTTTCTCAAAGTCAATGGCTATTGCAGCTGCAGGGGTTTTAAGAGTTTTTGCTTTGTGAGTTAAATTGAGTAATGAGCTAAGATGATCGGAACTGTTTCTATTTTGATAAATCCTGATTGAGAAGTATGGATGAGTTTAGTCATTAAAAGATTCTAAGCGGAGAGTTAATAATTTGGCAAAAGATTTTTCCATCAGTATTAAGAAGTGAGATCGGTCTATAGTTTGAAGGAAGTAAAGGGTCTTGTCTTTTTGGTAAGACTGTTATGATGGCTTCGGTCATTGTGCATGGGAGTTTCTTTATTAAGGTTGCTTCTTGGAACACATTGACTAATACAGGACAAAGAGGTCAGATAGGGTTTTATAAAATCAATAGGAACCCATCACTGCCAGGTGCTTTACCGTTTTTAATGATGATAAAGCAGTTTGGATTTCCTGTAAAGTGATTGATTTATCAAGCACAGCTTTGTCCTGAGGGGATAGGTGGGGTAGATTCAATTTTCCAGAAAATGTTGTATTGGGTTGGGATTTGTAGTATTAGGTTGGAGTATAGTTGATGGTAAAGGATTGCATAATACGATTGATGGAAAGGTTGTCTGTGTGTGTCTGACCTGATGGATCTTTTAGACCTGCTATATGTCTCTGCATCTGTTGAGTTTTTAGCTGGTAAGAGAGCAACTCACCGCATTTATCCCTTGTTCCCAATAACCGTGTTTAATCCCAAAAGGGCAAGTTCAGCTTTCCTGGATATCAACTCGTTAATTTTAATTTTAATTGTAGAATTTCCAGATGAAGCTGTGAATTATGATTGGGTTTATTTAATTTATAGTATTGGGTTTCTTTTTCTTTTAGGGATTTTTCTAAATTAGCTAATTGTTGTTCTCTTAATTTCTTTCTATGCTGCATAACTAATAATTTTACCTCTAATAGTGGCTTTTAATGCTTCCCAGATAGTACCTTGAGACATATCTGGAGTATCGTTAATAGAAAGAAAATCTTGAATCTGGGTTTTAATCCAAGGAGTGAATTCAGGGTCTCTGAGTAAAAGTGGGTCTAAACGCCAAGATGGGGATTTAGAAGAAGGTGGACCCCAGAGTAAATGCAAACTGATAGGGGAATGATCAGATATAACAATAGGGAGAATCAATGTATCAATAATTTTTTCAGTAATGAGGGGAGAAGAGAACCAATAATCAATCCTACTATATGATTTATGTAAAGAGGAATAAAAGGTGTAATCTCATTGTCTGGGATGATGTAGTCTCCAAATGTCAGAGAGACCTAAATCCTTCATAAGCATTGATAGAGCATTAATACTACGGGTGGGCATCATGTAATGAGTTACTTCTGTCTAAATATGCTTGTAGTGCTAAGTTAAAGTCACCACCAATAAGAATAGGTGAATTATTTTATTATTAATCATAATTTGTTGGGATAGATTATGGAGAAAATGGGTGAATCAAAGTTGGGTGCATATACATTCACAAACATAAGCGGACCTGCTGTGGTGTTTAATAGGTTATAATCCACCTACCATCTGGGTCTCTAATGATTTTATGGGACTAATTAAGAGATTTAGGTATTAAGATAGCAACCCCATGTTTTTGGATGGAGAAGATGACTATATACTTGACCGACCCAGTCCCTTTTAAGTCTGGTCGACATCCTCTGATAAAAGTTTAGTTTCTTGTAAGAAAGCAATATGTGTTTTATGCTTTTAAGATGGGTAAGTACTTGCTTACGTTTACAAGGTGAGTTGAGTCCTTGACATTCCATGAATGTAAGATTAGATCACTCATGGTACTAGGATATAAGGTAATTAGTTACAAATAGGAATGAGGACTCAATACCATTAATTTGGAGGATGTCACAGATTCAAAAGGTAAATATATATAATAAACAAATGTATGCAGGGCCCTTAACTTGTATGGGTTCGAGATGATTGAGTATTTGTATTCATTTTGTCTCGCAGAGGGAGAGTATAGAGATAAGAATATCAAGTAATTAAACATTAGAATCAACAAACTTTAATATAAATTCAGTAACAAGAATATTAATTTGAAACTTTTATGAAATGCAGAGCAATAAGAGTCGGTAAATATACCAGGACTCTCACTCTACACTACTAGGCATGTAGAGTAATTAGTGAATCTCAAGATACGGTTTACTCTATAATCTTAAGATACTAAACTTTATATAACAGTATATTAATGAAGTGTAATTGAGATTTGTGCTGAGGTAATTAAAGCATTACCCTGGAAAAACAAAACATCATTCTACCAAATAAAAGGATAATTATGTAATAGTGTTAAATTCAAACATAACTAATTAGCATGGACCTAGTAATAAGTCCAATATTAAATAGTATACCAACATGATGGCAGATAATGCTGAAACAGTGTGAGCCAGATAAAGGATGCCCGATGTGTATTAATCCACATAAGCTAGGTTAGGAATGCAGTATATACTATAGGTTCATAGTGCATCAGTGTATTGTGGAATCATTTTTATAAGTTCAATGATTTGGAAGAAAATGGGATGAAGAATAATGTGAAAAGGTGGAAAACTCAATGTATAGAAATACAATTGGAAGCATACTTTGGTGCAAAATCTGTGAGATATAATGGGAATGCACCTGATGCACTACATACCAGAAGTGATGCAAAATAAATATTAAATAAGCAAATGATTTTAGAGTATTTGTCTAATCATCCTCCACACTCCAAATGATAGGATTTATGTGGAAAAATGCTATAATAGTAGGGGTTAAGGGCACACTGATATGAAATACAGAACTCTATATATGTATATATGCGTCTGACCACATGGTGGCACCAAAGCTTATGAAAAATTAGAGCGTAAATAGCAATTATATATACTAATGTCTGGCACCACACAAGGATTAATTAGAAGAGATCTTACAAACATTGTAATATTTATTCTTTCTCTCATTTATTTTTTTTTTTCCATTGAATACATTGAGAGTAACTCCCGCATGGATTAAATACCTCCAGTGTCAATTGGCTCACCTCCCACAGACAGATACAGGCTTCTCAGCAGCGATAGTGATTTACTGCATTTAAGTGCTCCAAACCTGTTAGCTGCGATAGAGACTGCACTTTGAGGTAAATGTACCGAAGGAATCGAGTGAGGTGGTGTGAAGAGGAGGGATTCTGGTGAGAAACTGCTATATCACATCTAATTATGGGCCATAGTATTTATCACAAATTTTTTTTTTTTTTTTTTAGTGGGAAAAGCCTCAGGTAGCCTTGCTCTTCGATTTTCTTCTCCTTTTCTTTTTGGGTGGTTCAGATAATTTAAAGGGAGAGCTGGACACAAGATCAGCCCAGGAAGAATCGGGAGAGTCATTACCCATTGAGAGCTTCTTCTGGTCTTGAGTAAAGGAGTTGGATACAGTCTGTCTCAGATCCTCCGTAGATGAGTGCAGATCTTCTTGGAGCAGATCTTCTTGGAGTGGGGAGAATTTGTTAGACAAGGTAAGAGGAGTAGAAAAACTGATGTGACGTTCCACATGGGAAGCTGGAGAGGTGGAAATATTTTAAACAGCAGGTATTATTATTTAGAAAAGAACCAGATGCTTTTTTTCTTGTATGCATGCGGAGCTTCTGGCAGGAACTACAGTGGCAGATATGACAGCTGCAGATTTCTCAGGAACCTGAAGGACAGTTTCAGCAGGAAGGGCAAGACATTGTAATTGCGAAGTGCTTGTGCTGGAGCAGGAACGAGCTGCATTAGCATCGCAAGGCAATGTAAGTGCAGACTGTGTCCAATTCAGAAATTCAGAGAGAGATTCTGGGGTACTGAAATCTCTGGTAGAATCATTCAAAAAAAGACGCATTGTTGCAGGGTATCGCAGTGCAAACTTAATTCCACGCTGATGAAGGTTTGTTTTAATGGGGTTGTAAGCTTTTCGTTTGTTAGATAATTCTTTAGAATAGTCTCTGAAAACTAGGATTCTGTTTTCTTGCCAAGTAAGTGCACCTAATTGCCTCGCTTTTTGAAGAATCAGTTCAGTATGTGCGTGGTTTGAAATCTGGCAATGATGGGCCTGGGTTTCTGGTGGTCCAGGCCTCGGTTTAAGGTCGCGGTGAGATCTCTCGATGATTGGGTCTTGGCGGCTGGTAATTTAAGCAAAGAAGGAAGTACATGAGTTAGAAGAGCACTGGTGTCTCCCTAGTTCAACACCTTCAGAAATCCAGAAATCTAAAGTTGTTACGTCTGTTTCTATTTTCAATATCATCTATTTTGTCCTAAAGGTTCCTAATAACTCTGTCCTGCTCCCTGATGGTAGCCTGTAATGTGTTAATGGAATCTTCATTTTGAGATGCTTTAACATCAGTAGCGCTGATTTTTTGATCAAGTGCCTGCATATTATTGATATTTTGTTGAGATGCAATTTTTAATACATTGATTTCACTTATTAGTTGCTGAAACATTGCCTCCACTCTATTAAGAGAACTGTTATGTGGAGATTGGTCTGCCATTGTTGTAGGCCTTAATAGAGAAATTGAAAAGCTGTAGATAACTTGTTCAGTAATTATGAGGCAATAAAAATACTGTACCAGAGCTGTTCTGCGATGTACATATAGTAAGATCTCAGATGTTGGTGAAGGTAGGAAGTCTGGAATCTGTAGGATGGATGATGATATTTGGTGAATCCAGGGAGATGAAGAATCAAGCAGCCATCTTCAGCACAGCACCCTCTGGCTGTCTATCTTCTCCATTTATAAATAACAAATATTCCTCTATTTACTTGTTCTGGAAGCAGATCAGGAGGATTAAGACCACATCATTAACTGAATAAATACTAAACAGGAAATTGTTCAAGAGGAAATGTCACCCTGTTAACATAACCCAGAACCTCTTACTATAGTAGTGGAGGCTAACTTGCGTGGGGTTAAAGGTAAATCAGCAGGATAATGGCTGCATTATTTTCCTCTGACATTTTTTCAATGGATGTGCCTGATCCTCCGGTAATCTGTTGACCGGATGAGTACGTGAGACAATAAGTAAAAATAGGCCACTGCGGGAGATAGGATGAGGTATTTGTGCAAATGGCAAGGTGATGTATTGGTATGGAGATGGGACAGGTGGATCGGTGTTTTCTGGTTAAATCCTCAATTTTTTTTTCCTTCTTTTACCAAACAGAAATTTGTTTTACTGGGGTCTGCTAGTTGGTGTGGGATTAACAAATGTCCGCAGAACAGGGGGTACTGTAAGCTACTGTAAAATATTGTTTAGACAATTATTCCTTTTGAAGAGGCATGCAGAGACTAGATCAGAAAGTGTGTGTGGTAAAGGTACAGGGGCTCTCATGATGTGGTGAAATTTTTGCAATTAATGCCATTTTGGTTTTTTGAAGGATTCTAAATCAATTGTACCTTTGAAATGCTGCATGAGGTTTTGATCTTCTTTATGCTAAACATGTCAAACGCACTTTCAGATTGCACATGCTTCTTGTTTCTTAGCCTTCTGGGAATACAATAACTGAGCCCAACGTTCTAATGGTATTCAGCACAGTGCATCCTCCACTTTGCTGGTGCCAGGTTCTCATTACCAGCCATCTGTGCTATTCAAATAACTACAGACTCACAAGAAAGAATTTCATTTAGTGGACCTCTCCTTATCTTACTGATTTAAGGGATTAAATTTGAAAAAAAAAATAATGTGGTTGCTGAATTTTTCTTTTATTTCTTCTATATCTTTAGTCCATCTTTTTTTTCGCTGAAAATAAACTCTCACTGTATGGGGGACAAAGAAGAATGCACCACATGGGAAACACATGAATAAATAGTAACACTGAATATTAAAATATCACTAATTTACTTCAGCTTTAAATTGTAGTACATAACTGAATTTCTTCATCATTTATAACTTGTCAGAATCTATTGTTTTGTTGTTATATAAGTCAAAACTTTTAAACTAGATTACAGTTTACAGAGTTATACCTACAGTATGCTCTATGTCCAATTAATATTAAGTCACTAAACTATATTTTGACAAGAATTTGGGTGAAAATTAGATGGTTAGCTTAATGGTAATGTTACATCTTGACAAATAGTTTATTATAGCTGGTACTAAGTAACTTATATAGCTTTTATAGCCGGCGATACCTGCTGTATAGTATGGCCATATAATTACTCTTTAAGTAATAGTGCTGATCGGGGGGGTGTAAGTGTTTAACTGATGGCTCCTGTTACTGCATTCGTGAATAGACAAAGGAGAGGGAGAGATGTAACAAATGTTTCAGAAGCAATTTATACCGGATCTTTTTTATTGTATAGTTTTCTTTACTTTATTTGCTCTTTTCTCTTTTATTCTTTTTCTCGTAACTATGTCTTAGTTACCTATTAGGACACCAGCCTTAGCAAATTTCAAAATATTTGTACACACATTTTATTAGCATTGATGAAACCACCATTTTGTATACTGGGCCAGTCTAAATACTGCTCACATTTTGTAAATGTATAACATCAACAATCACACCCTTACAACTTAGAATGTTAAAGGCCTCAACCATAAGCTTAAAAGATACACAGTAATTAGACATCTTAAAAAAATTTAACCCAGATATTGTATTTATTCAAGAATCTCATTTGTTCAGGGAATGTATTAAGCTTAACGAGAAAAGAATTGTTTGGGCAAGTATATGGGGCAGGTTTAAATTCTAAAAGGGCATGGGTTTTAATACTTATAAAAAGGGGGCTCAATTTTCAGATGAAAACTGCTTTTTCTTATCCATGTTGATACTCTGTAATTGTTGAAGGGAAATTAAAGGAAGAAGAGGTGGTACTAGTAAATGTATATGGGACTACAAACTCTACACATGAGGTATTTTCTACTTTAAATTTCACATTAAACTCTTACACCGATAGTGCAATATTTTTAGCGGGAGATATTAATAGCACTCTGAATCCATTACTTGATAGAACGAATACTAGGCATACAGATACCAAAACAGATAGAGACTTACAAAATGTAATGGCTACTCTAAACTGGGTTTATATGATAAACGGCGAACACCTAAAGGTGATCACCGTTATCGCTCAGTCAGAGTGCTGAAAACATTTTCGGCACTCTGACAACCCCAGCGCCACAGGACAATGATGCCAGGACAGTATTTTACTGCTTTCTGTGGGGGGGCTGTACCCCCCCACACCCCCCTACTTAAGGATTCTCCACTCTGAGTCAGTGGGGTGAAATCAGGAAAAAAATAAAGGTCTGGACTGGGCACAATAAAATCACACCAGTGTCCGGACCTGAACCCGGAACCTCTTCCACCACAACCACTCACCAACCCCGATACTACGATGGAGCTCGGCCAGCCACTGTAATGCCACCCCCTACTGCCTCTCCACTCTCTTCCAGCCCACGCTCACAATGATCGCTCCTACCCCCCATGCATGTACACATAGTGACATCCTGTCACCCAGTTCACCCACAGCCTCATCTGTTCATCCTACCCTCCCCATCGCCATGAGGGATTGTGGCAGGAAGGAGTCGCCATTATGGATGATGCCCTTTCTCATGTGCCCATCTCATGGGTTACCCTCTGAACTTGGTAGATGTATGGAGAGTCTTCCATCCTAGGGATAAACAGAATACCTTCTGGTCAGAACAATGTAATTCTTGATCTAGAATTGATCAGATATATGTTCCAGAGGTCATGGTAGCTAGAGTAGTTAAAACTGACATATTATAACAAGTCATATCAGATCATTCCCCAGTTTTAATATCCCTTTCAGAGCATATTCTAGTAATTTTATTGAAAAGATGGAGACTAAACAACTTTCTCATTGAGGGCAAAAAATTAATTGATCAAATTAAAAAGAAAATTAAAAACTTTTGAGAAAGTAATGATCCAAAAGATACTGCTTGGGTTAATACTTGGGAGTGTTTTAAATGCTACTTGAGAGGTTTCCTTATTAGCAGCTCATCAGCTATGAACAGAGAAAAAAAAGGAAAACTCTTGAAAGAGATTAAAGATACAGAGATAAATGTAATCCCAGATCAACCAGAGGATAATTGGGCTCTCTGGTCTAAATTGAAAACAGAATATTTTGAGTTAATGGGGGGGGTGCAGAATTCGCTATAAGAAGGTAAAAATTAAACTGCATTGACTCAGGCTACTAAAATACTAGCTATTATATTAAAGCAAAACAAAGGGGGAACCAGAATAAGTAGAATTAAAGAAATTGGGAAGCATAACCTTATAATAGATAAGGGTAAAAGAAACAAAGAATTTGAAAAATTCTATCCAGAATTATATCATAATACAAATGACACTCTTCTCGAAGCACTTACAAATTTCTATAAGGGAGTAACTATACCTAAGATATCAGATTGTTTCTAAGTAAGACTGAATAATCCCATTAGTGTGCCTGAAATTATTAAAGCAATTAAGGCCCTTAAGAAAAATAAGACTACTGGTCTTGATGGTAATTCCATTAATTTTTATCATAAACTATATGAGGACATTTTCCCATTTTTGGCTAAAATGTTTGAAGATGCCTGGGAGAAAAAATGCCTTCTTAAAGAAATGATGAGAAGTCTGATCACTTTTATTCCCAAACCTGGAAAGGACCAAGAAGAATGCAAAAAATGATAGACCAATATCTTTGATTAACAGTGCTGTCAAGATATTAGCTAAAATCCTAGCAGATAGAGTAGAACAAGTTATGCCCACACTAGTGTACAATAAGCAAATGGGTTTTATGAAAGACAGATAAGCAGCCAACAACGCTAGGAAAATCTTCCACGTGCAACAAGCTGCAAATAAATCAAAGATAGACTCTGGCCATTTATCGTTAGATGCAGAGAAGGCTTTTGACAAAGTATTGTGGTCTCGAGGGGGTGTGGCTTGGACCCGGAGGAGATGGCAGCCTAAACTTTTCTCTCTGCCCCTGCCTGACAGGAAAAGTGGTTTAAAATGTCCTAATTCTGGACTAAACTTAATCTAGCACTCCCACGCACCTTCTCCCACCTCTGTCACCATCGCCGAGATGTAATCTGGTGAGCCACGCTCTTGTTCAGTACCTAACAGACCACAGATACTCCAGAGCTGACACGTAGTAATAGGCCGTATGGGCCGCTAATTTGATACACCAGTGCTGTCATACTTTCTCTCCCCCTTCTAACATTATTGAAGCTGAAGCATTTCTGGTCTCCCCCCCTTCCCTAAGTGGCTACTGGGGCAAGTCCAATGAGCATTCCAGAGTCAGTGGGGATTACTTCTGTTCCCCCGAAGGAGAGGACACTGAACCTGTTGTTTGCTGGTCATAGGAGGTTGTGGCAGACATGGAGCCTGAGAGCTGCAGTATGGCTGGAGCCTCTCAACAAGCTACTCCGGTCTCTCTTACTCAAGCACAAGTTGGTGAAGCCCTAGCTAATCTTACTAAAATGCTGGAGGCTTTACTGAGCAGAATGGACACAACTGGCTTCTCGCTAGCTACCAATGTGGCAGATGTGTGTTGGTTAGAAGACCAGCATAATGTTTTGGAACAACGGACAGAAGAGTTAGAGAAACAGCATCTCCATGTCTTATAAAGGCTTCAGGATCATGAGACCAAGCTATTCCACTTATGGTACAGAGCAGAGGATCGGGAAAACAATATACTAATACAAGGGTACCTGAAGGAGTTGAAGGGCCTAATATGGAAAGATTTTTGAATGACTAGATACCACAGCTTTTGGGTGACCAACAGAAGGAACCAGTTGGGGTACAGAGGGCCCACTGTGTTTTCTGTAACCCTAATAATACCAAAGGCCCACGTACCATTATAGCCTATCTGCTACACTTCTCAGTCAAGAAACGTCTACTACTGGCAGCTAAAAACCTGGGAGAGATTGAATGGAAGGGAAATACCATATCTTTTTACAGAGACCTTACTCAAGACGTGGCAGCAAAACATAGAGCATTCAATCCTCTAAAAAAATCCTTGCAGCCAACTCATGCAATATTGCTTCAAGGGCCTTACTGCTTTGTACCTGAACAGAAATGGTCAGTCTTTCTCGCTGAATACCCAGGAGATGCAGAGGTTGGATCCAGGCCCACTGGCCAGGCATGTTACCATGAACTGCATCCCCCAGATGCCTCTGGGAGACTAGGAATCAAATACCTCAGGGAACTATAAGAAAAGGAAGCGGTGTACCAGGGGACAGAAATTCGCATCAGAATGGTGCACCAAATAAGGAGTCCCCCATTAGCAAACAGCTATGGACCCCACAACCTACGGGAGACAAGATGAATAAAGTTGGGGCTAATACTCCTAATGTGCAGGAGGTGCCAACTATTAAAGTGCATAACAATAATCTGGGTGATGCTGTTAATCCGCTGCCTGCCAGGCAAAGGCAGCACTCTAGAAGCCCCCGCTCCTTGATGTCAAATGGTACAGCAGCATCACCCCCCTACTAAACAGCCTAGGGCCACTACCGCAGTCTGGAGCAAAACCAACCAGAAGGATCAACTGGAAGAGGAGGCTGCTGTACCCTTGGAGGATCTGACTCCGCTGGCCTGGGCGTCTGAAATGGAAGTTTATGAGGAAGAAGCTGCAGTAGCTGATGGCTTGCTGAAACCTGGCTTGAAGACATTTGCAGAGGCCGTTGCCTCGGATGTTAGCCCCACTGACTCTGGACTAATTTGTAAACCAGGGGATGCCATGATGCGCTAGACACTTAGGGCATTTCAGCCCTGCTTGTAGGTTTTTCTAGTGGGCAGTAGCCCCTGTGCCCATTAATATATGAGACGTTGGAAATGCTATGCCATGGGTAGAGTTCTGCCTGGGCAATATTTGCTATTTCAGCTACTTGCCTCCTACAGGGGCCACAGATCTTTCACCCTCTCCACTAACAGATATAAACTAGTAGCTGTAATGGACTCCCCTCCCCCTCCCCCTCCCCCTCCCCCTGGTGTGATGCTTATAGACTGGGAGGGTTTGAATCTTTTGCTTAGAGGAATTCCAGTAACTAAGGTGGTCTACCGGGGTTGACCATCATATTATAGTAAGAGTATGCTCGAACAGATACAATTGGCAGACCATCATCCCCTAGAGATTAGCTTCTAGAATGGAGGGCATCACTATTTGTCAGGAGGAATACCCATTTGCGTGTGGCTGACAGAGGCCCCTCTCTCCTCCTCCCCCATCCCCTACCTGGGTGACCTAAGATCACCAGATATGCTTAGACTCTCCAGATTTGGTGTTATGGAGTCAGGCTGGGTCAGGTCATCTTTACTGGGTGTGACCTTTCCCTTTGCTCTTGTGTGGTGCCTGAAGCAGTGTGGCTCATAGGGGTCTTTTACCTCTATTCACATGTACACCACGACACCACCAACTTAGTTAGTTTTAATAACCCAAGATAAACAATACTATTTACATTTTACTGTTTGATAAACTCCTATTATTCCATAATTATTGTTAAGATAGATAACTCTTTTTGTTTCTATCCTTAGTCTGCCTAGGTATCTAACCAACATAGACAAGACCATCTGTTGCTGTTTACTTTTTCTCTTATCACTCTCTTTTCTGAGGTCTGCCCTCATACCCTGCGGTAAAAGGTTACCTTTTCTCTGTTGCATTGTGTGTACCTAGGCCTACTTGCAGGGTGAGTACTTTTATACTTCTATAAGTATTTGATGGTGAACCACCACGGCAGCGACTACTGTAGGCCCACAAGGGTGGAGGTGCATCTCCTGGAAAATGCACTAAGGTTTTGAAGTTCTTAAATTCCATGGGGACTGATGTGGCCCTGCTCCAGGAGATGCACCTCACCAGCCGAACAGTTCAGTGGCTAAAGAAATTATGGGTAGGTACAGTTCTGTCTAGCTGTGCAGCTACAAAGTCAAGGGGGGGTTGCCATCCTCCTTCGGAGGTCGGGACCATGGTCAGTCGAAATCCAGTGTCAGGACTCCCAGGGGAGGAGGTTAACGACCAGGTTGTCCTACCCGGGTGGCAAAGGTATAGTAGCCAATGTCTATGGCCCCAATACAGATTCCAGGGATCTCTACTCTGAACTGAACCAAGCTTTAGCAAAACTTTCAGAAGAGGAGGCAGAGATCCCCATATTATTGGGTGGTGATCACAACTTGGTTCTAGATGTTTTCATAGACAAATCCATCCCCATGCCGCAATCTCATCCCAAAGTTTTTGCTACCTTGAATACTCTGATGTCAGAGTGGGCTCTAGGAGATCCATGGAGAAACAGTCACCCTCAGGGGCATGACTATACCTTCTACTCCAATGTGCACGGTACCCACAGTAGATTAGATTTTTGGCTAGTCAATCATGTAGCAATGCCAGATGTGAGCAATGCGACTATAGGTAACATTCTGATATCTGATCATGCCCTTGTTGCAATCTCTTTCTCCCCACCAGGCCAAAGCCCTCCATCTACTAGATGGAGATGCAATCCCCTTCAGTTACAAGATGCAACTTTCTGGGAGTACATAAAGGAGGAAATGTGCCAGTACTTCTCTCTGAACACCCTGGGAGAGACGAGAGCGACCAGGGTATGGGAAGCCCTTAAGGCTGTCTTAAGAGGCAGAATTATCTCTTATGCAGCCACTAAAAATAAGGATCGTGCGAAACATCTTCAGGATTTGCAGGACCAATTAGCAAAATTGGAAAAGCAATTTAAAGTCTCCCCTCAGAACCCACTTAATTCCCCACTTTTGGCCCCTATTACAGGTTTAAAATACCAGATTAATGTGTTGTTAAATAGAAAAGCGGAATGGCGGCTGATCTGGGTAAAACATAGGGTATGGGAAAGTGGGGATGAGGGAGGGAAGCTACTTGCCTACTAGAATACTGGCCCCTAAAAATAAGAAGGGAGAACTTCCCACGGCACCAAAGGCCATTAATGCGGAGATGCAAAATTTCTATCAGGAACTCTACCAATCCCAGAGTGCCCTCTCAGATGATGAGCTCTCCCACCGATTAAGCACTCTGTGTCAGGGCACCCCACTTCCTCAATTTTCAGAGGCACAACAATGCAAATTGGATGCCACCATCACCTCTGAAGAGCTTCACAGTGCGTTATCCCAGATGGCGAAGGGAAAGGCACCTGGGCCGGATGGGGTAGTGGTAGAACTCTTCCAATTACTCCAAGACCATGTCACTGACCCACTCCTACAGGCACTGCAGGAAGCCCAAAAAGATACCTTGCTCCCCCCGACTATGCATGAGGCATTAATAACCCTTATCCCTAAAAAAATCATCCGATGCTCTCCTCTGTGCGAATTTCTGCCCTATTTCACTCCTCCCTGTGGACACCAAGCTATTGGCTAAAATCCTAGCGAATAGATTAGCCTCGATCTTGCCTACCCTAATTCATCCCTCACAAACTGGTTTCTTAAAGGGGAAATCGAGTACAGACAATTTGCGTCCAATTTTGAACCTTAAGTGGTTGGCGCTGCAATCTAAAACCCCAATCGCTGCCTTGGCAATAGACTTTTCCAAGGCATTTGAGTCCCTAGAATGGGAGTTCCTCCATAAAGTCCTCATGCTATATGGATTTGGGACAGATTTTTGTTCATGGGTCTGTACATTATACCACTCCCTTACAGCTAGAGTTGTCACTAATAAAGATACCCCCCCTTTCCATTACAAAGAGGTACCAGGCAGGGCTGCCCTCTTTCCCCTCTTCTTTTTCTCATTGCCTTGGACCCCCTAATTAGGAAACTTATAAATTCTCCCAACATAACGGGTATTCCCATAAAAGGGATGACTTATCTGGTCAACGCTTATGCAGACGATATGCTCATTACACTCTCAAATCCCCAATCCTCCATCACTCCACTTTCAACAGTTTTATAGGAGTTTGTCTCTTGGGACTAACAGTGAATCAGAAGAAAACTATCCTGTCTCCCTTAAATGGAGAATGTACTAGACACTGTCTTTCCGGCACTGACATTACCTGGGCCCCACAAGGCTTCCCATACCTAGGGGTAATTATTACCATGGCTTGGAAGGATCTAGAATCTGTAAATATTTCCCCCTTATTGGCCTCTTTAATGGCTGAAGTTCAGCGATGGAAGCGGCTCCAACTTACCCTTAAAGGTAAGATAGAAGCCATTAGAATGTTCCTATTCTCCAGAGTGTCACACCTACTAAATAATCTTCCCATCCCACTTTCCCCAAAACTTTTTAAGACCCTAGACAATTTAGTTTCTTCTTTTCTGTGGGAGGGCAAAGCTCTGAGATGGGGACGTTCAAAACACTGTGCACATTGGACTCGAAGTGGACTGGGGCTCCCTTGGTTTGAGGGATACCATTTAGCTTATAGAATGGCCCAAGCTAAAGCTTGGTTTATCCCTCATCTCACTTCCCTTCCTCAGTGGATGTCTTTAGAGGCCACCTTGTCAGTGGATACCCTCCTTTTTTTCTCTGTTCTCCAGTGCAAAGCTGGCTGCTACTAGACTCACTCCCATTATGTCAGAAACATGTAGTGTGGTGGAGGATGATGGCAATTACTGGGGTCCCAAAATCAGGATATCTTCCCTCGCTTAGGTATGCCCTGATAGGGAACAACCATCTTATCACAGTTGATCATAAACTGCTTTCCTGGCCCCATTGGACCTCAAAAGGCATTCGGGTTATAGGGGATCTACTACTCCCAAACTCTCACACATTAATGTCCTTTGAGCAGATTTGGGACAGATATGGGCTGGGATCCTCAGACATTTGGAGATTTCTGCAGCTGAGAAGTGCTCTTTCTTCTCTTCTTAAAGCCCCCTCATCACAAAACTCCTGGGACTGTTTGAGTGTCCTTCATTTGCCTAGAAAGGGCCAGGGACTGGTGAACACTTTCTATAAGACACTTAGAGATGCTCATCCAGATGTTACTCTCACTAGTAGAGCCACCTGGGAAAAGGACCTCCTCCACCCCTTATCCCAACAACAATGGTCGCTATGCATCAGAGTGGCTCATACAGCCTATGAAGACTCTAAGAGTCAATTAATACAATTAAAAATTCTCCTAAGGTGGTATAAAACCCTGGCAGTATTACATAACCTGAAGATTATACCACAGGATCAGTGCTGGTGATCCGCTCCTCCTGCCCACCTACCCATGCCCTCTGAACCTGCTCTGCCATGAATTTTGGATGCTAGTCCTAGGGACTGCTCCAGGATAATCAGTAAACCAATTCAGATGCGGAACTATTCCCTCTTATTAGGGGACACATTGGCACTAAACCCACTCCCCACTTTAGTGCAGCGTGGATCCTAGTGGCTGTTATGGAAGCTAAGAGGGCCATCCTGATACGCTGGAAACAACCTACACCCCAACAA
Source organism: Neoceratodus forsteri (assembly GCA_016271365.2). NCBI lineage: Eukaryota > Metazoa > Chordata > Ceratodontiformes > Ceratodontidae > Neoceratodus > Neoceratodus forsteri. The sequence continues at coordinate 3,385,214 of CM028130.1, forward strand.
TTTCACAATGCGCTGCACTATAGCTAGACTAGCTACCTTAGAGGCTTTCAGCGTGGCCATGGGATGATTGACAGATACTACAAGAAATGGGGAGCTTATTCACATTCCATATCTGTTTGGTTGCACCCTGCCACTCCAAAACCCCCTTCATAAAATGCAGCATAGTTTGCTAAGACCATAATAACTGACCATGGCTGTATGGTTTTGTCACCTTCTCTACTTATACTGTCCTATATGTCTAGATCTTTTTGGCTCTTTCTTTACTGTCTATTAATCTGTTGGATAGAATTTCTTTAGTCTCTACAGACCATAATTAATTAGTTGCTATGTTATAGATGCCTATATTGATTGATGGCAGGAGATACTGTTCGGACTGTTGAGACCAGATCGGAGCAACTTTTTGGCTAAGATAGAAGGACCGTGATAGATAATTCCCCTATTGTGTGAAATTTATATTTTGTAGCCTGAAGTGGTGTATATTTCATACCTGCACTAGGAGATACTTGTTTAAAGTATAAAAATTTGTAGGTAACCTTCTGTAACCTGAGAATAATTACTTATGTATTAAGCATGTCTGACTATATTGTATGCTTGGTGTATGAGGGCCGTTTTCACAGCTTATGATAACTGGAAAACCTAATAAAACCTTACATGATAAAAAGAAAAAGACAAAGTATTGTGGTCTCATATTTTTAATACACTGGAAATATGTGGGTTCCCAGAACAATTTATTAACTGAGTTAAGATATTATATCATAATACATCAGCTTCAGTAATAACTAATGGGATGGTCTCTAACAATTTTTCACTTCTGAAAGGAACCAGGCAAATCTGTCCACTATCACCTATACTCTTTAATCTCACTTTGGACCCATTAGTGTGGAAACTGACACAAGATGAAGCCATCAAGGGCATTGTCATACAGAAAAAAAAAGATATCTAATCTCCCTATACGCCGATGATATACTTCTATTGATACAACATTTAAAGAAGTTGGTCCCCAGGATACTAGACATCATCAACACATTTGGGAAAATATCAGGTTATACACTTAATAAGGAAAAGTCAAACTTCCTTCCATTAAATTGTTATTATAACAAAGTTGACATAACAAATATGGGTATAGACTGGGAAAAATCAGAACTAGATTATCTAGGGATTAAACTATGTAAAACCACTGGCAAAACAATAACTACTAATCTTAAAGATCTTAAAATATTAATAAATCTTTGACAAAATGGAATTGTTTACCATTAGGCTTCTGGAGTAGGATGGAAGCAATTAAGATGAATATATTACCCAAAATGTTATTCATATTTAAAATGTTACCTTTCTTTATGCCCAAAAAGTGTTTTCCAGAATTATAAGATGATAATATTAAATTCCTTTTGAGCTATAAAAGAAACAGAATGGCACACAACAAAATATCTAGACTTGCAAGTCAAGGTGGTCTAAAATTCCAAGATTTTTTATTTATACTATTTATCTTGTAGGCTCTATCAATCCATTAGATGGCTTACATTACCAAACAATAAAAATGAGATTCCAGAGTGGCTGGTCATTAAAAGAAGTGTAGCAGAGGAACAGAAAGTAGATATAGCAGCTCTACTCTTGCTAAATCAATTAAAGGTATACAAAATAAGATTATAAAGGACAACATCAAATTGTTAATGATCAGGCAGAAGCTTTTACAGTTAGATATTAAATTCTCCACTTCTCGGCCATTATGGAAAAATCCCTACATTACACATAATGGTAAGACGATGAGCTTGAGCCTGCCTATTTCTAATTTCTACACACTCCTTATCAAATTGGTGAGGGGAGCTAATAAAGAAAGCATATGGTGGTGGTCACTGAACTGGGTAAAGAGGTAGGACACTAGAATTGGACACAAATTTGGAAATATTCACTTAAGACATTTAAGAACATTAATATAAAGCTTTTCCAGTTTAAATCTCTCCAAAATTTATATTATTAGACCATGCATATGTTCAAAATGGGGATCTGGAATAATTCTTCATGTAAAAAGTGTGGAGAGGATAAAGCTAATATGCTTCATATGTTTTGGAAGTCCAGATATATACAGGCACTCTGGAGGCAGGTAGCTCATTTTCTTAAAAATATAGACTGACTTAGAGATAAACTTACTATAGAAACATGTCTTACAGGTCACTTTGATGAGCAATTAGTTTAGTCTAAGAAGCAAAGATTTACAATACATCTTATTTCGGCATCTGTCAATAATGCCATTCTCCATGAGTGGATAGATGAAGAGACACCCTCCACAACCAAATGGAAAAATGAATGCCCGGAAATTCTTCATTTAGAAAGATTAGCTCATTTAATGAAAGGTCAAAACAAATCCTTCATTTCTAAATGGAACACTATTTATAGAACCTTTGCACAAACATAAGTATTTAGACAATGGCCCAGATATTCAAACTGTGCCCAAAAAGTGTGCAACAGCAGAAGGAAGCGCAAGTACATTGTTTCCATGCGCAAGAAGTGCAATATTCAAAAACTGCGCAGGCCAAGATGTGCCTACGGCTGACGACTGGATATCGCATCAATACCTGCACCATAGCGCAACTAGGGGAGGTGAAGTTGAGCATATCTGTTGCACCATAGTGCAACAAGGGATGTTCAGCTGAGCAGTCCAGATGCGCCATAGCTCAACCAGGGATGCCTCCCAGCAGCAGGGCAGCAATGCAACAGCACAACCAGGGATGCAGGGGCCCACCACCCATGCCACAGATGGGCAGTAGAACACATAGCAGAACAGACATCATCCCCCCACACCCCATGCACTGCACAATTGGGGGAGGGCTGGAATAACCACTGGCCCATGGAGACCAGCAACCAACCCACAGCCAGGCAATGGTGCCCCATCACACCCCCTGGCAAGCTGTGACTGGCACACAAGGATGGCCGACCACCCCATACCACACCATCCCGCAAATGCAGAGCACACCCTGCACCTTGATCCCTATACACCTTGCCCAGGAGTAGCACCCAACAGTTCAGGACACCCCATGCACACCACCACCCCCACTGTGACAATGCAAACCTGTGCACCATGGAGCCATGCAAGGCAGCCCCACCATGGACACTCTGCAGTGGGCGGCAGCAGACAGTGATGCAACAGATGCATACACAGTGCCACCCTGCATATCCCCCAAGGTACAGCTGAGAGAACGACCATGTGTCAGCACACAAGGTACCCCACATGTGACAGGGCATGCCCCAGACACCACCTCCAGTGGTACAGCACCTTGAACATACTCCCAAGGACACATCCCATCCCAGCACTAGCCATAGCAGCCACCACTGACACGCCATCAGACCGTGCATATCACAGACATGCAAGGGTGTCAGCTGCACAGGACATGGTCAGTCTGACAGGGGTGCCATGCACACAGTGCAGGCCCCATGGACCACTGCACATAGGCATCCAGTGCACAGAGTACAACACACAAACCACAGACAGTGATTGATCCCCCTGCCCACACCATAGGCGGTTCATCTCTGCAACAACACATGCCCATGTGTGCACCACCCTGACACCATGCACACCACTGCAGCTGAGCACCTGTAGCCTGCTGCAAATCAGAGACCACCACAGTTGTTATAACAAAATGTATGTATTAAAATAAACAACTATGTAACATATTTACAAATATATACAAGGGGGGAAGGGCCACAAACCAGGTGGGAGCGGGCAGGGGGCAGAGGTGTAGAAATGGGAGAGGGAAGAAGAGATGTGAGGGTGGGTCCAGGGGGTATGGTTGTCAGGGGGTCATGGAGGGCCTATTCCCTGCCCTGCTCTGCACTCCTGTGGCACCTCTGGGTTCTCCTCCTCTGGACCCCATGTCTCTCCAACCTCTCCAAGGCTGCCAGGGACACCCATGCTAGCTGCAGGATTTCCTGTATTGCCCATTCCAGGGCCATCCAGCGTTGTCCACCTAGGACAAGGGAGCAGAGTCAATACATGTGACTGTCCAGTCCCCAGCAGAAAACCCATTGTGCATGGCATACAGCCATGTGCCATGCCCCTGTGATGGTGTGCAACCACCCACAGTGACTGTGTCCACAAGACCTGCCTAACCAGGCAGCCATAGCCATGTGGACCACTGCACACACCCACCACCCATGTCTTACACAGCATCACTGTGGCCAAACAGTGACTTGGCTATGCAGTGTGAAGGCAGTGGCACAGCCATATGCCTGGTGCATGCATGGACAGTGCTGACTGTAACAAGTTGCGTGCATGGCAGTGGTGTCACTGGATGATGGCCATGCCCCGCTGCCTGCCCTGTTACACAGCATGCAATAGTAATCATGGATGTAAGGCACTCACCATCATCAGGCTGGTCCTTGTGCCTCTGTGGATCTTCACCCCTCCCAGACTGATGGTCCTCCTGCTGGAGCCTCCTCTCCCTCACCAGCCTGTGCTCATCTGGGCCTAAGGTGCAAACATGGAGAGAGGAACATCAGTACAATCCTGTAGCAAAGTCCCCCCGCCCCCATGTGTGTGCAGTCCCACACAGCCAGACCCACCCATCCCACACCCTGATGACACCACCACAGCCAACACCAGATGGCTCCCCCCATGTGCTGGACACATGCAACTGTGATACCCGTATGGAAGATAAAAGTGTATGGATGTTGCACCTACCTGGCCCGTGGCACCATGCCCCTTCTGGCATGTGCCCACAGGTGGGCAAGCAGGTCCAGGTCCCTCTGCCTCAGGTCTCCATATCTGTGGTGGCACTGCTCCGCTGTCCGACCCATACCGGTGGCCTCCTACAGGGCGCCAGCCACCTCCTGCCACACTTGATTCCTGGCCCTGTCCAAGGGTGCCTCACCAAATAGTGGGCCAACATGTGGCTCCACAATGGCAACCAGTTTTGCCAGCTCCACCTGGCTCCACTGTACAGCTCTCCTCTGCACCATCTCTACTGCTCAGTTAAGTCAAAATGGTGCTCTGCAGTGCGGTTCCGCCATGTGCAGATGCTGTGTGGTACTGCACTGCCATTCCCTATCATGCTGTCACCGAACAGCGTGATAGTGGTGCACACATGTCTGATGCATGGCACCTAGGGGCAAAGGTCAGGCACAGGGTCTGTGGCACACGGACAGCCACAGCACGATTGGAACCCAATACATCTAGCATGATTGGGTGCCTGTGTGCCACCTCCTGTAGCAGCCTACTGTGCTGTTGCCCCAGTGTGCCTACGATGCCCCAGTGCCACAGTGCCATATAAGTGAACAGTGCTAGGGCCACTGGCACAATGGTGGTTGTGCCCTGCATTGCCTCCCATGCTCAGCACATCAGCAGCAGCAGGCACCTGACGCCATCAATCCAGGCATGCGCAGTTAGGTGTGTGCTGTGCATGTCACAGAACTGCTCTCTTGGCTCAGCATGTTCAACATAATTGCGCAAAGCTCAACAGCGTGATAGTCAACCTTCATATGCAAATCAGCTAATCAGCCATTCAATGGTGCAGTCACTGCATTTGCATCCACTTAAAGATGCGCCTCACCTCATTTGCATGGGTTGTGCTATAAAAGTGTGACATTGGGCTGCACTGGCCATAGTCAGTTACTGCAGTCTATTGGTGAATTGCATGCTGTTTGGGAGTGTGGACTGTGGATTTTGGGACATGAATGGGACTGCACAGTCATAGGTAAAACCTGTCATTCTCACAGACTGAATCATGACCGAGCGAGTTGTGGAGGAAGAGGAACAGAGTTATGGGAGGAGGAGGAGGCTGAATTTCCCTAAGGCCGAGATGGATGCCCTGTTCAAAGCCTACCTTGACCAGGAGCCACTTCTCAGTGGATGCCAGGGAACACCACAGGCCCATGCTGCTGCATAGGAGGAGGTGGCGCATGCTGTAAACCTGCATGGCAGCCACCAGTGCTCCATGCAGGAGTGCAAGAAGAAGATGGGCACAGACAGGAGGAGGATTAAGGAGAAGGTGGCTGCCATCAGGGCAGCACGGTTTGTGACAGGTGGGAGACAGCCGGAGGTGCTACGTCTGACCCCACAGGAGGAGAGGGTTGCTGGCAGCATGCAGCATTGTGCCATTGAGAGTGTTCAGGGTGGTGGATTCCAGATGGGTGGTAGCCTATCACTGCATGGTAGGTCATGGTCTGTCTAATGGGGGGGGACAGGGTAGGTCACATGCAGTAACATGACTTTGTTTTCCCTTATAGCTCCTGAGTGTCTGCATGGGTCAGCAGTGATGGGCTTCTCCACTGAGGCCAGTCAGATGGAGATGGAGGAGGGCCCATCCACCTCCACAGGAATGCATGGCTCAGGGTGACAGTGGACCCGCCTGGACGTCCAGACTGATGTTGTTGGAGCAGGTGTGGAGGAGGCCCTGCCTGTGTCCCAGCGTGCCGGCCTCCAAGGATGCCAGCATGCTGGGACTCAGGCTGGTGCCTGGTCTGTCACCGATGATGTCACTAATGTCATGGGCAGTGACACATGTGTGCACAAGATGGCCACACAGCAGGCAACATCACGGCCATGGCTGTGGGTGGTGCTGCCGTGGAGGCCTGCGTGTCATCACAGTCCCAGTCTGTGCCTGTCAGCACTGGTGGGGCAGCACCGGTGTGTGTACAGGACAGTGGGACTGTTGCAGCCACTGCGGTGGCACCATTGAGCCCTGGGGAGTGGCAGCCAGAGGGGCAGCATCAGTAGTCACCCAATGGGCTTAGGGGTACAGTGTCAGGGGCGGCATCAGTGCACTACCTGTGGACATGCTCAGGCCTGGCCCTGGTGTGCAGCGCCCACCCTCAAGGGGTGATGAGCATCAGGGCTGCGAACACCCTGAGGGACAGCATGCCGATCAGGCAGATGACCTCTTTGATGAGCACACCCACATACTGCAAGCATCAGTCAATCAGCAGATGCGGCTTGTGACGGCAGTGGATGCACTGAGTGCAGCTCTGCAGCAGGCAGGGGAGCAGCGCAGCAGAGAAACTGCTCTGCTCCTGGCAGGGATGGACTGGATGTGGGAGGATGTGACCGCTGCCATTGACAGGCTGACACATACAATCACAGCTGCCATGGCCACAGGGGGCACACAGTTATTTGCCCATGCATCACAGACACTGCCCAGTGCAATGTCCACGCCCCCATTTCTGGCATCGTGACACTATCCTTGTCAACACCGGGTCTCAGCCGTGGCATCCCGAGCACGCCTGGTGCAGGCATGTTCATGTGCTGCAGATCCCTGCATGAGCACTGTTGCATTCATGCAGTGCAACCCCTGGGGGACCATCGGTTCCTCCCTATGAGGCCAGTGGTCAACCTGTTACTGCTGGCGGGTCTCGGCGGGGCCCACCCATGCATCCATGGTGGCCGGAGGACTGTGTTGCATGAATGACCTGTCTCCCAGCATGGCATTGTCTGATGCTGCCCTGTGTGCATTGTGTCATTCAGCGGGCAATGCATGGGTGGGTACCCTGCCCTGCACGCACACACGCAGTCCATCTGCACACCCTCACAGCTGCTGTCCGCAGTTGCGTATGCATGATGATGCCTGCATTGCACTGTACACCAATGTGCAATGGTGTCCAGTGTCTGACACACGCACAATGACAGGCAGTGGGCGTGGTGGTCTGTGGACATGTGTGTGGCTAGGGGTGGCATTCTGGGTCGACGTGCCTCCTACCCTTTGTGCATGTCTGGTGAGTTGTGTGTGTGTGTCTATCCATGTGCCATGTTAGACCTCACCCATCCCTGGTGGTGTGTGTGGTTCCATGCCCGGCCACTTCCCTTGAGGGCATGCACCCCTGGTGTGTGTCCATGCATGTTTGTGGGTTGTGTCTTTGCCACTGGTGGTTTCACATGGCCCCATGACTTACCTGGGTTGGCTGAAGTGCTCCTCTGTGATGGTGTCCTGGTGCAGCTGTGCCAGCCGGAGCAGTCGGGGGTCCCATCGCCCAAGGGGGGGCTGCCTATCACCTTTGTCACTGGCGTCCTCATCGTCCCCATCGCTGCCCCCCTCTTCGACCTGTATGGCTATCCCACATTCATTGGCCATGTTGTGCAGGATGGAACAGGCCAGGAATAGCCTGCAGGCCTTTGAGGAGCTGTACTGTAGGGCACCACCGGAGGTGTCCAGGCAATGGAAACGTGCCTTCAGCATAACAAACACCCACTCAATGACATTACGTGTGGTGGCATGTGCCTCATTGTAGCATTGCTGCGATGGGGTCACTAGCTGCTGGTATGGTGTGAGCAGCCATGGACAGAGTGGGTATCCACTGTCACCTGTGTGTAGAGGGTGGAGGTTAGTTTGGTGATCAGCATTGCCCCACCCCGGGTCATGTAGGCCACTACCCATGTCACCTCTGACCATGCCCCTCCCAAGCCCTAAGTTTGTCCGTGTGGTTTGCATACTCACCCACTAAATGGCCAGTGGGGATGTCCCCACTCTCAAATCTGTGGCACAGTGCCAACTGGTGCCAGATGAAGGCATTGTGTGCTCCCCCAGGGTGCATGGCACAGACATTGATTATGCACCCCCTGGCATCGCACACCACCTGGCAGTTAATGCTGGCATAGTCCTTGCAATTTATGTATGTGGCCCGCTCAGGGCCAGGTGGTGTGTGAATGGCCACATGGGTGCAGTCTATTGCCCATAGCATGCCAGGCATGCTTGCTACCCTGTGGAACTCCTGTATGTTTGCTGTGTGCTCCGCCGGTGTGCTGGGGAAATGGATGTACTCCGCAGCATGTGGCAGCAGTGCGCTGAGGAATTGAGTGAGGTGGCGTGATGTGGCCGACTGGGTTATGCCTGTGGTGTCCCCTGTTGTTCTCTGGAAGGTACCTGTAGCGAGCAAGCACATGCAAGCTGTCTCTTTAGTCTCCACTGACAGAGCATGGCTCCGTCACGTGGGTTCCTGCATCACATCACTGCACAGCTCACAGAGCAGCCTCAGAATTGCCCGATTCAGGTGGTACCGGCCCACGATCTCAGTATCACTGTACAGCTCAAAGCTGGTGCAGGCTCAGTACTGCCTGTTAGGGGCATACTGCCGATGGGCCCTTCCACGGCCGCGCCCCCCTGCTGCCCGCCTTCTCATCCCCTTCATTACTGCCTCCATCTGGATGGTGGCACTGGCCATGACCCTAGCTTGTGTTCGCCCCCCCCGGCAGCTGTTTCTGTGATCCCCCCGCTGTCCTGGCTGCTACTTCCCCTGCACTGGGAATACCTAACTGTGCTGGCCTCTGTGCTGTGTGGCACTTCCCCCTTCTGCACTGCGGTTGTGGCTCCCCACACCTTCTCTGAGCCCATGGGTTCCAGGTGCCCTTTCTGTATCCTGCCCTGTCTGTGTGTGTGTGTGTGTGTGTTGCCTGTGTGGCTGGCTATAGTTCAGCAACATGTGCCTTCCTATAGCATTCTTGCGCCTCTCCTTGTTCCTTTTAATTTGGCTCATTCTCGCCATCGCATGAATTCCACTCTGCTCTATTGCATGCATGATGTTGTTGAATATTGCACTGTGCCATTTATGAATGGTTCCTCCCTTCAGTTGTGCATACATTCATTATCATTGCTCTATTGCTCAGCATGATTTGGGACACAACTGCCTCCGCTGAATATCACAGAATGGCACATTTTCTGACTTGCTGGTGCAACCCTATTGTGCATGGAGCAACCTTTTGAATATCTGGGCCAATATGTATATCTTATCCAATTTACTAACCTCATAGAATAGATATTCTAGTAAAACAATTAAACTCTATTGTCGCACTCATATAATAGGCTGTTTTTTTAACTCTTTTTCCTATCTTCTTCTCTCTTCATTTTCTATGCCCTTTTCTTTCCACTTTTCATACTATCATTTATTGCTCTGTTTAAACTAATGGGAAATAATATTGATAAGTACAATATAGAGAAGAAGAACTTATACAGAAGCAAATACGATTTTAAGAAAGTATCATACATAAGGTAAGAAATCTAAGGGTCTATGTGATAACGATGAACTCCTAAAGACGATTACCATTATCGCTCAGTCAGAGTGCCAAACACATTTTTGGCACCCTGACAACCCTGGTGCACCAGAACAACGGTGCCGGGACAGATTTTTACTGCTTTCTGTGGGGGGGCTGCACCTTCCCACACCCCTCCCTCCTCCCACACCTCCCCTACTTAAGGATTTTTAACTCCAGGGGGTGCTTGTCAGGGGAAGCAGCAAAAAAAAAGGTTTGAGCCAGGAGCAATAAAAATTGCACCAGCGTCCTGACCGAACCAGTACCTCAGCCATCCCAGCCACTAGCCAATCCCTGATGCCATGACACAGCTTGACCAGCAACTGCAGCACCACCCCTACAGCCTCTCCACCCCCTCCGAGCCCATACTTACTGTGCTCACTCCCACCACCCCCTTCATGCATAGATATAGTGACATCCTGTTGCCTAATTCACCCACTCCCTCATCCGGTCGCCCCACCTTTCAGTCACCATGAGTGGATTGCACTGGGAAGGAATCACCGTAATGGACAGTGCCCTTCCTCATGCTCCCACTTCATGGGTTACCGAAATTTAAGACTTTACTATGGATTCTTTACCTTATTTTAATTCAGTGCCAGATTGTACATATTATAGAGCAACATGGCACTTCATTTTTAAAAATTACAGTTTTACAATAAGTAATGTGATATCTATAATATGTTTAGATAAGACCAATCAGATTTATACAAATGTACCATTTACAGTAATATGTAAGTTGTATCTTTATTATGATTTAAATCAATAAAAACTATATTGAGAAAAAAAACTGAACTACCAGGGATCTTTGGGGATACAATTTTTATTTACGATAGTGGGGGGGGTGCCACCTGACTGCTGGGCTGGACAGGCTGCTGTGCACCTGCCTGCATTGCTATAGTCCACTTGAGGGTGGCTGGCCAATTTAGGCCTGCTTTCCATCGGGGGTCTTTGAGCCACACATCTCTGGACAGTGAGGGGTGCATTCCCTCTGAATATGCCGTTGTGTGGCATATTGGGAACACTCCCGCCACTTGTATGGCATACATTCCAGCTATGTCCTGGCCCATTCCCTTGTGGCCAATGCATCCTGTCCATCTGAATATCCTGCTGTCATGCATTGCTGGGGTTCACAGCACATCACCCTGCACCACTGGGCTGCACTACATGTCTCCTTTGAATATGGGGGTCCTAATGTTTATCAAGGCTGATAACATTTCTACATTTTCCTACAGGTATTCCTATGCATGTTGTTATAATTCAGATGTGTCATCTTTGTCAACTGGCTGATATTCAGAAATTGGCAGGCTAAAAAGTTAATACTGTTCTGAGCAATGTTTTGAAAAATAACAAAATAATAGGTTTCTGACATAGTTTGTTTAAATTAAATTTAATTGGAACAGAGAGCTCTGGGAGGCTGTATTACATTTTAATTATGGAGCAATTATTTTGTGACACTTTACCCCATGGAGTAATCTGCTAGAGGGACTTTAGAACAAGTAATAAATATGCCAGTATGAAAGAGTACAAAGACAATTACATCTTGCATTTAAAGCTGGTCTACAGATATCAGGTACTGTATTTCATAATAGTTTAGAAACATTTTGAAATATTATATTCTTCTACTTTGTAGTGGGTCATTCTGCATCTTTATTTTCAAGTATTCTCTGTTTCCCTATTGTCTGTAGTGTTTATCATCATTTATAAACATGTTTTAATTTTAGGAACAAGAAATTGAGAAGGCTGAAACTACATAAGGTGGCCATCCACCTGCATCAGTCTTGTTATATATCGCAACTCCCATTCTGGGTACTATGACTCTATGCTGATCAGACTTGTGGTTTATAGTTAACCTTCGCTTCAGAGCCATGCTATTCTACATGTTTGTCTGTTTCTTCATTTCGTCTAACCTTGTCTACAGAACCAAACAGCTATACTGCAATCTGGGCAATCTAAATATCAAAGGCACTCAAAGGAAAGGAGACATCATCATTGGGGTAATAATGCCTGTTGTCTGTGAAATAGATCCCACCCAAACAAATGAATTCACAGAACATCCAACATTCATGACAAGTGAATAGTAAGAGATTATTTCCTTTGTAAACCCTAATTTGAGATGAATTTCCAATTATTACCAAGTATCTCAAGTTTCAGTGTAATGCATTTTACCTGCACAGTCCGTTAATAGAATAGTAATACATATTAATTGCAGTCTGTTAATTTTATTTTGGTTTGAACACCTATATTTAAGGATTTTACAATTCCTCTTACAGTACTGTATCATGCTATAATTTCAGTCTTAATGTAGTCAGCTTGAAATTATATTGCTTTCTGAGTACATGCAATATATGTTAAGTAAGCAAACTAATGGAATATTATGCATGTCCTTCACAAATACTAAATCAAAACTTTATTAATTTAAATCAAAACTTTTGTAATCTTTAAGGTTTTGAAATTTTTAAGAATAACTAGTCATTGGAGTACAAAAGAGTCTAGAATAGTATCGTAAACCATCTTGTTTCACATTATTGGGCAGTTTTGCATTTCACTTTGATGTTCACTATTAGATTTATAATGCACCAGTTCTGGCACTGGAAGTCCACAAGACTTCTGTTGCTGTGGGACCCTGTTCTCTGTAGTGTTTTAAACCAAGGAGCATCTACTGTGGGAACACAGGAGCAAATGGCTTGTGTAGTAAATAGGACATTGTTCCTTTAAGTGATTTTCTGGGTTCTGGCATGCCAGGCATAGTTGGCATTGCCATGACCCAAACCCAATGATAATGCACAAAAGATTAATTTGATGGCATGTCACTTTTTATTACTAAAGATGTTTTCTTGCAACAATTCTCTTTGCCCATTAGGCTTCATCTGTCTCTGCTGCTGTTCCTACCCTGAAACACTAATCTTCAATTTGTAATATCTGAATAATTTCCATGGCTACAGGTTTGATGTCAGAAAGAACAGATTATACATTCACTGCAGGAATATGGAATGTGGACAGTTAGATTGCAAGAGACAGAGCTCTTGTTTTAAAGAAAATGCCTTCACTAATAAAACAAACTCTGTCCAGAGCCAATAGGGCTGCAGGAGAGGAATCTGGGTTTAAAATATTGAAAATAATTTTTAAGTCACACCAGAGTCAGATGTAGCTGATACTGCTGCATATACAGAACTGCACATGATTGATACTTGCACATGCACAGTTTGCTCCAGAGTCAGCCATGTCACGGCAGCACTGACATGAATACATATGCATGATACTCACATATGGATAGTTTAGTTGCACCACCATGTTGCATGGCGCCATTAGTATCTCTGAAAATCTATTCTTTGTCAATACATTGCAAGTAGATGTAAACATGAATAAAAGCAAGACCCCACTGACAATGAGATACTGCATCCAGCCAGGCTAAGCTATATCAGAACATTGTAAAAATGGGTACAATTAGGACCCCTGAAAATGAGATACTGCATCTCAGCAAACCTGACCTGTGTCAGTACTATGCCAGAATGGATAAAAGTATGAGCCCACTGAATACAACTTACTGCATCTCAGCCAGGCTATCCTATGTCAGTACATTGTATCAGAGTTAAAGAGCACATAACACAGCCTTAACATTTTTTATAGTGATTTTACTGACAGGTATAATGATGTCAGTTGCGTGCATATATTGATTTAAACATACAGGAATATGTACAGGAGTTTTATCCCAGGTTTACATGAAAAACACAGGAAAATTAGCTTGTCCTACTGGGAAATGCTTTGTTCAATTTGGGAACACTGCAGTTGACACCCCTATGATTTCTTTGTAATCCCCTATGATGCACATTGCAACCTTTGAAACCCCCTAAAACATTAACTGCCTAGTATTTACCTTTCCTACAAATACAAAACCATAAGAATTCCAATGCCATTAACCAGATAGATCCCTGAAAGGGTTAACATAAATCAACCCTTCAGAGGAAATACTGTAAATCATTGCTACACACGTTGGGAGAGATGGCCAATGATGTAATTTGGAACTGCTCTGCAGTTAAATGCTTTATCCTCTGTTGGAACTCAAACATGGGTAAAAGTAAGACCCCACTGAAAATGCTGCATCTTGGCCAGGCTAACATGTATCAGTACATTTGGAGAAATGGGTAAAATTATGACCCCTCTGAAAAGGAGATCCTACATCTCATCAAAGCTATCATGTGTCAGTACACTGCCAAAATGGATAAAAGTATGACCCCACTGAATATGATATACTGCATCTCAGCCAGGCTATTTGTCTGCATCAGTATATTGCAATAATGCTATAAAACCATCAAGAGGTTCTGGAGATATGTGAACATTGGGAACAAAGCTTGTGAGATTCCAAATTTTTTTCCAGATCCTTTGTGATATGTTGCAGGTGAGTTTTACCATTTAAAATAAATAAAAACACCATTAACATTTGTTATAGTGATTTTTGTCTGACAAGAATAATAACATCAATTCTGTACATGTATTGAGTTGAGCATACAGGATAATGTACATGAGTTTTGTCCTAGTTTTACGTGGAAAATACAGAGAAAAGGAGGCTGCTTTACAGGGAAATGCTTTGTTCAACCTGGGAGCAATGCAGTTGACACTGCTATGATTCTTTGTAATTCCCTACGATGCCCTTGCAACCTCATAAAACTCCTAAAACATTATCTGCCTTGTATTTATTTACCCTTCCTACAGGTATAACACAATGACAGTTTCAATGCCATTAATTACATAGGTCCTGAAAAGGTTAAAATAAATCAACTCTTCAAGGAAGTAGCGTAAGTCATTGCTACACACACACACACACACAAGCATGCACACACACACACACACACACACACATTGGGAGAGATGACCAAGCATGTAATTCCACACTGCTCTGCAATTAGGTGCTGTTATCTGTCTTGCAGTAGCTCTACAAATGCTGTTTACCAAGTTGGATTCAAAAGAACAAAGTGTTCCTTGTACTCATTGAAACTCTACAAGGCTGTCAAAAGAACTAGAATGAATCTATTTGACTGAGCTCTGGACAGATGTTCAGTCTGCAGTCTTGCAGTAGCTCTACAAATGGTGCTTACCAAGTTGGATTCAAAAGAAAATATATGTTTCTTGTACTCACTGAAGGGCCATAAGGCTGCCAAAAGAACTAGAATGAATCTATTTGACTGAGCTCTGCACAGATGTTTAGTCTGCAGCACGGGAAGGGTTAAATTGAAGGGCTGCAAAGAGTGGAAGAAAAATTGGCAAACTCCAAAGAAGTGTTCCACTGTCTGAATCCAGAGCTCATTTTTGGAGCTGATGCAAGAGGGCTGCAGGTTCCGCCTACCTGCAGCCCTAAAAATGGAAAGGGTTAAAATTCAAATTTTGGGGGACTTTAGTGTAACTGAATTCTACTGATGGCCACTATATCTTCCCACTAGATGTTCACAAATCTCTTTAAGTTGCAGCACATAGAATAGAATAAAATAAGAAATGAGTGAAAGATGACCAATGGCGGAGCAAGTTCTTCCACCCTCCCAACTTGGCATTTACATCAAATCCCCTTTCTTGTAGGCATCTGCCAGTTCTTGATTTCAGTGTCAGTAGCATTTCTGTGACATTTCCATAGATGGATCCCATTACCCAGTTGCATCCCCCACAGAATATTCTTCCAATACTTGTCTTAGTCTTTCACCCTTGATTGAAAACCCATGACGTTGAGTTCTTGCATCATTTAAAATGTTGAGTATTTTTTATATATAGTTAATCTCCTCCAGTTGGGGTAGGATCAGGGTCCATTCAGCCCTGCCCCACCGCATCATCTCCCCAGGATTTGTCCTGCTGGTTAGGTAGGTGAGGATTGATGGGTAGAACATCCTGAATGCCAGCCCTGCTGCCACTTCCCATCATTTTCTCCTGTTTCCTCTTGCTGGGTTGAATGAATAAGGTTTATTTGTTCATCTTTAAGTCATTACAAATTGAGAACAATGAATAAAAACTTCACAGGCACTTTTCAAACACAATATAGCACCAAATGTGAGATAGTACAGAAAATAGATCAAAAAAATTACTCTCTATAGCAGGTAATCCAAATTTCAGCAAAAATACCTTATACATAACTTTAAAATATCAACAATCAATATGTTATCTTTATTGATTCAAGTTTTACCATTCTATATAATTAGTAGTAGCTCATAGCCCTTAGATGAGCTTTAGCCCTTCAAATAAGTGGCAGTTACTGGGAACCAAAGAATTACAGAAGAAATGCCTAACTTTCAGGTATCAAGCCATGTTAGAAATACATGTACAGTCATTAGTGATCAACTTTCCTGTTACTCTTCTGAGACTCACTATGTCATCTTGATTCGGGTACAATACCTATGCTCACATATTTAAGAAGACCCATAGTATGCCAGTAGGGCAAACTCTATGTGGCCCAATAAATCCCTTTGCTGATACTAATACTTACAAGATCCTAAACCACCACTATTTGGGAAAGGACCCCTTAGAAGCCCAAGGGCTAACCAGGCATCGGATTACTATTAACCCTGTCCCATTGTGTACAATTCATCTTTTGTCAACATTTCCTGGCCCTACAATTTCAAGACACACTAGATCATAGCGACATGGCAACAGCCCATAATTTCTAACACAAACAATCTCCCTTACTCTGAGCAAAATTAAGGTGTAACCTTGGATCACATAAGCCACCCCAAAAAAAGAATCTGAAAAACAAATCAAGGATATGATATAGACTAGCTATGTTAGCAGATGAACTGCATTTTTTTAACTCAAGTTTTATTGATAGACTTCACTGACAGTAAGCATGTACCAGTCTATTGTACCCAAACAGGATAGTGTGCTCTCAGTTTTTTCCAACTGTCTTGGAAATCCAAGACTGGATGAATTCCAGCTGATTAAAGCTGAACCCTGCCAAGAAGGAGATGTTAGTGGTGGAGCTGATTCACCAGATAGAGAGGTCGGCTGCTGGATGGCCTGCTGGGCTGTGACTTGGGGATCCCAGCTGCTGACCTCTGAACTGGTGCAGAATCTGGATGTGGTCTTTGATGATGGGCTGATAATTTATTCTCAGGTGTCAGCCATGGTCAAATCCTCATTTTTACCATCTGAGGAACATCACCTGGATTAAGCACCTTGTTCCATCTGGCAATCTTCAAACTCTGGTCCACGCTTTTGTGATTTTGCGCCTTGATTACTGTAACTCCTTGTACCTGGGGCTTCTAGGGGTTGATATCCACTGCTTGCAGCTGGTGCAGAATGTTGTAGCCAGGTTACTGTCTGGATCTTCATATTACCCCATGCTGCACACTCCACAGTGGCTGCCTGTTCAGTGACGAATCATCTTTAAAGTCGGCTTACTGACTTACAAAGTCCTATACTGTTTGGGTCCGTGTTACCTGCAACAGCTTCTGCATCCATACTGCCCCCTCCGACTGCTCCACTCAGCCAACAAAGGATTGCTAGGGATTCCCAGGATGCATTTGAAGACTTCTGGAGCACGGGCTTTTGTCTTTGCTGCCCCTATCCTGTAGAATTCTCTACCTCATTGGATGCAAGAGTGGACAGTGGAGAGCTGTAAGACTGCACTTAAAATACATCTTTTCCAGCTGTCCTTTTCTGATTTTTAATATGGTATCCAGATACGGAACTTGGAAGTGTATATTTATAACTAAACGTTAGTTTTAGAGTGTTTTATATGGTTTAGTGACTCTTGTGACTGTACAGCACATTGACATTAATGAATTGTGCTAAACAAATAAAAAATTGATTTCATTAGGACATATCTGAGAGCCTCAAAGCTCCATTACAATTAAATATAGAGTCTCCCATGTTATCCCTGTTGTTACATGGTGACTCTATTTGTAGTCTCATATTGACATGATCCAGGAATATGTAACATGTAAATTACTAATCACACTTCTACAAAGATATGAAACCGTAACATAAAAAATAGAAAAACAACTCTAATAAAACAAAGTAAATTAAAGTGACATGGCACAGTAACAATAAAACATTTATAAGGCAGAAGCCAGAGGGTATAGATTAATGAAACACAATCAATGGAAGGCAGGGTGATCAGCGGGGTGCCCCAGGGCTCAGTACTGGGGCCTCTGCTCTTCAATGATTTTATAGCAGACATCGCTGATGGACTAGAAGGGAAGCTGTTTCTGTTCACAGATGACACCAAGATATGCAACAGAATGGACACCACAGAAGGAGTGAGCAAGATGGAAGCTGATCTCAAGAAACTAGAAAAAATGTCTGGAGTGTGGTAGCTGAGATTTAATGCCAAAAAGTGCAAGGTCATGCACATAGGGAAAAAAAATCCAAGAAAGGAGTATTACCTAGGAGGCAAAAGACTGGCAGCCTCAAACCAGAAAAGAGATCTGAGAATCATAATCTCAGATGACATGAAGATTAGTAAGCAGTCTGAGAAGGCAACATTGAAGGCCAACAGAATGCTGGGCTGAATCTGGAGGAGAATCATGAGCAGGAGGAGAGAGGTATTACTACCACTGTATTGATCCTGGGTCTGGTCTCACCTGGAATGCAGAGTCCAATTCTGGAGGCCTCACCTCAGGAAGGACATTGATTGGGTGGAAACAGTACAGAGAAAGGTGACAAAAATGATTCAAGTACCGGCCCATCAGTGCAGCTGTTGGATTTCCACTTGTGACGCCAGTGACCCAGGTTTGGGAATGGAGTCAGGTGCAGGAGGGTTGGCCAGGAAGAGAAGACTGAAGCATTGAATGACTACTTGCCTTCTCTCAAGGGAAGAGTGGGGACATGACCCAGTGATTGCTGACCATTGGCAGAGGCTGGGGGCTTGGCAATGCGTGGGGTCCCACCAATCAATGTGGCGTGGCAAATGTTGGCATAAGCCTGATGTTAGTGGCATGCCACATCCCTGGTGAGGAAATGGGAAAGAGCCCTGAGGCTGACCAGATGACGGTTGCCAGCTCCCACTGCTGCGAGACCTTGGGCAGTGCACGAACTACCTTAGCAGCACCCAGGGAAAGTATGGCATAGGCCGCCCTCCTGGTGCCTTCCTTCTCAGAGGAGGGGGATCCACCTGGTGAAGGGTTGCATCCAGGGGTTACGCAAGGGCTGTAATATAGGGTGAAGAGGTGGCTGTACCAAGGCTGTGCAGCATGGAGGGCATAGGAGGGCCTGAAGGAGATGCCGACCCAGAGCTGGGAGAGCAAAAAAAAAATGATTCAAGGTCTGCAGTATTCATGTCCTAAGAGGAAAGACTTAGGGAAATGAATATGTACTCCCTGGAGCAGAGAAGAGAGAGAGAGTGGACATGATTGAAACATTTGAGTACATAAAAAGCATTAACAAGGTACAGGCACAGGAACTTTTTCACTTGAAGAAGGGCTCCAGGACCAGGATACATGATCTCAGGATACAACAATGGAGGTTTTCTACCAACACCAGGAAGTTTTTCTTCACAGAAACAGTGGTGAATTCTTGGAACAGCCTGCCCCAAGAGGTCGTGGGCATCGTCACTGTGGGGGGGATTCAAGAATGCATGGGACAGACACACGGGAGCCCTGATTACAAAGGGCAACTAGAGTGTCAAAACAGGTCTAAAACAAATTGGAAGACTAGACGGTCTCCTTCTGCCATCGACTTCTATATTTCTATGTTTCTATGTTTGGTGTGATATCTTGTGGCATACGATCCGAACTCCAGAAAAACCTTGCTTATTGAAACATTGCACTTCCAGGACCAACAATAAAAATGCAATTCACAGTTCTCTCATATGCTCTCTTGTAATTTTGATTCTCTTCAGTAACTAAATAAAATAAAATAAATATGCAATGAAAGATCCAACACCTACATAATTCCAGAAACCTATCAACAGAAAAAAACACTATAGAGGAGTGCTAACTACCATGAAACTGTTAGAATTTTACTGAAGTTGTTCACTAACGTGGCTATTTTTTAACTGGAGCTTGGAATCCCAAATCTCCAAGAACCTGGGGAGATTTAACCAGAGTATAGCTGTAATTTGCTCCATCTCCTCAACTTCCAAAAGACTTTGTCTTTATTGTGAGATTGATGGGATATTAATAGATAACCAGTTCAAAGTTATACATTTGAATGCAACAACTCTTAATATATGAAATTGTTTGACTGTACATTTTGATTTCCAGGATATTTCAGGTAACCCTAAAACCAAGGTAAAGAGAAAGGTATCTTTACATCTAATATTCATTGAAGATGAGCATGTGTTTATGGCCAATAAGGAGTTAAATTTGGGCAGGCTCAAAATGTATGATAATGTGAACCCATATCACCACACAGTCTCCTGCATCTAGTAGAGCAGTTGGGAGTTAAAATGCTTGTCGCTGTTGGGGTATGAAAGAACCTTATCAGCACCTTCCAACTGAATTTGCACCAATTAGGCAATGGTGTTACTGCTCAAACCCTTCAATCTTTGCTCTCAAAGTTGTCGAGGTACCAGGTCTTGTGACTCTTTCCCATTGTGCCTGTTATTTGTGTAGGTAGGTAAGTAGGGGTTAATAATAGTTTGTAAAGACTAGATATAGATATGTTTAGAGTAACCCACCGGTAAACAGAATCTTTTAATTGAGACTGGGGTCTCTGTATTTGAGGGAAATGGGGTCTTTGTAAAATTAAATGCCTGATTTTTAAGAAATAGAAATGGTCCTCTTTTCTCAAGGCTTACGTTTGTTGCAGATTCTGAAAGAATCTACAGTGTTCATCTTGTATTAGCTGAATGAGTCTAGTAAGGCTATGAACGTCTCAATATTTATAACCTAGATTCAAGTTCAGAAGGAGGAATTAATCATGATGCCCAATAAGTGATAGGGGACCCAGGGTGTCAGGGGTGTTATTAAGCTTGCATAATTTAATTAATATTCCTTTATGTTTAGTCCATGGGTTTTGCACAAAATGCAAGGTTTCTGGGACATTGGTATAGTCTATAGTGGAAGGTGTGAGAGAACGTTCAGCTCTGTTTCATACCAACCAGCGTCCATATGCTGCTTTACCCAGCTGTATAGAGTCAGGCACTTTGCAGCCAAATAATATTTATGGAGGTCCATAAGTACTAGTCCCCCCAGCTCCTTTGGAATGCTGAGGAGAGTTTGAGCAATCCTAGGTTTCTTCCCTTGCCAAATAAATTGTGATTGGGTAGTTTGACGATCATTCCAAAAAGAAGCTGGGATAGAAATGGGGAGTGTTTGAAAAACAGATAATAGATTGGGTAAAATATTCAATGTTATGGTCTGAATTTTGTCATACAGTGTTAATGGAAGAATATTCCATCTGGCCACATCTTGTTTGATGGAGAGTAATAGTTTTTTATGATTTTCAGAGAAACGTCTAGATAATCTGGCATTTATTTATTTATTTATTTATTCATTACAAATTGGGTTTACAACCTTTGAGTCAGAGACTCATTTACAAAGGCACCTCATCGTGGGGGGGGCAGACATCAAGACAGTTATTACAGTGTGGATTAAAACAGAGAATAACATTACAGGTGCAGTAAAAGGAACATTTAACATAGATACACTTAGGTTATATAATGTAGTAGTTTGTATGTTACTTAGGTTGCATAGTGTTACAAAATTATGAGTTACACTCATGGATATAGTATGTCCCCAGAGAAGACAGTGTGTTACATCCCTGTTTGGACCTAGTAGGGAAGGAGTGAGTCTGGGGGAGGGAGAGGCTGTCCAGTGAACATTGTTGAGCCAGGGGGCAAGGTGGGTGGGTACCACAGGTTACAACAGGGAGTTAGTTGCACCTACAACAGCGGGTAAAAAAGATTTGGTTCTGAAGGGCTATTTTGAAGGATCTAATTTTTGGCAAGTTGAAGATGCAACTAGGGAGGGAGTTGAACCAGGTGGGGGCTCGTTAGAGGAAGGATCTCTGGGCAAAAGAGGTCTTGGTTCTGGGCACCTTGAAAGTAGCCTTAACAGAGCTACAGGTGGTGACAGACGATGATGACTGCTGTAGGGAGGTGGAGACCCCTGGGCGGGAGAGTCCTAGCAGTGATTTCTTAGTGAAAAGGCAGGTCTGGTAGAGCAGTCACTCCTCAAAGTTGAGCAGATTGGTGGTAGTATAGAGAAGACAGGTGTGAATGTGGCTTGAGGCACCGGTCAGGAGCCTACAGGCCTTATTGATGGAGAGTTGGATTTTGGAGAGGGCAGTGTTGTCAGCTGCGGTATAGGTGGGCAAACTATAGTCCATGAGGGACAAGATAGAGGAGGTGATGGCCAGCCTAAGGGCAACCTGAGGCAGGCAGTCCCTGTGCCAGTATAGA
Source organism: Neoceratodus forsteri (assembly GCA_016271365.2). Lineage (NCBI taxonomy): Eukaryota > Metazoa > Chordata > Ceratodontiformes > Ceratodontidae > Neoceratodus > Neoceratodus forsteri. The sequence goes on from CM028130.1 coordinate 3,407,542, forward strand.
AAGCCAATCCAAGAGTTAATGTCAGCTGACAGGGCAGTATCAAACGTGAAGCCTAGGTACTTGTATGTGGTCACTTGTTCTAGCTGGTGCAGAGTGCTGGGGATAATCAAGAGGGGGGGAATTTTAGCTTTATTTTGGGGGTGGGAGAAGAGCCTTGGTTTGGTTTTCTTTAGGTTATGACCAGTCTGCGGTCGCCGAACCACCTTTCAGCTTGGTTGTAGGCTTGCTGGAGGGATAATTGGAGGGAGGTGGGATTGGGATGTGAGGCAATGAGGACAGCATCATCAGTGTAGAGAAGCATTTTACCAGCACATGAGCTGGGGAGGGTGTTGAGGTAGAGACTATAAAGTATTGGACCCAGGAAGGAGCCCTCAGGGACCCCGGAGTGAACAGGAAGAGTGCTGGAGAGGGAGTCGCTGATCTTGACACACTGGGATCTAGCAGAGAGGTAGCTAGAGAACCAGGAAATGGGACCACCAGAGAAGCCAACTTGGTGGAGAGAGTCAAGTAGAAGGGGATGACAGACAGTGTCAAAGGCCTTGGAGAGGTCAATGAACACTGCTCCTGCAAGGCTGCCAGAGTCAAGAGCAGCGTGCAGGTGTTGGCAGAATTCCAGGAGAGCCATGGTTGTACTGTGTCCTGGGTGGAAACCGTGCTGCTCTGGGTACATAATGTCATAATTGGTTAGGTATTCAGAGAGCTGGATCAACACCACTTTTTCAAGGGCTTTAGAGAGTGGGGGGAGGATGGAGATCGGCCAGTAATTGTTGGGGGTGGACAGGTCCCCACTCTTATGAATGGGAGTGATTTCAGCAGTTTTCCAAGCACTTGGGAACTGACCCAGGCATAGAGACTGGTTTAGAAGGTCAGTCAGGGGGACTAGGACTTCATCCGAGGCCATACGGAGGATTCTGGAGTCGAGGGGGTCACTGCTGGGGTTATTGCTGCTTAAGGCTTTCAGCAGGTGTGGCCTGGCTTCTTGGGGGGATAGGGTGCACAGGTAGAATGGTGGGCAATGCAGGACTGGAGGGAGAGAGCTGGAGATTGGGTCAAAGAAGCTGCTGGGGAGGGCCGAGCTTAGGTCAGAGAGGCAGTGTTAAGGCAATCAGCTATAAGGAGTGGATCTGTGGTGGGGGTGCCATTGATGGAGAGCTGAGATGGTGGGGGGGGGCTGGACTTCCCATTTAGCTCTTTCATATTATCCCAGAAGGTCCGGGCTGAACCCCAAGTGGAAACGAGGGTGGTCTGGTAGTTCTCTGCCTTGGCCCGCGTAATGGCCCAAGTGCACTTATTGCATTCTGCATTGTAGGCCTGTCTATCAGATGCCTTTCCAGATTCTACAGCAATGTGCCAGAGATTATCTCTGTTTTTGATTCTCTAGAGGAGGGGTGGGGTGATCCGTGGGGCACTGCATTTTTTGGAGAGGATCCTGGTGAGGGGGCGAAAAAGTCACAAGCCTTACAGAAGGCATTTGTGAAGTGGTCAAAAGCTGAGTCAATGTCAGGGACACACTGGATATGGGACCAGTCTAGCTGGGCTAGGTATTGTTTTAATTTTCTGAAGCTGCCGGGGCATGAACGGCAGCATAGCATGGCCTGGGACACTGGCTTCAGAGTGGAGGATGACCAGAGACAGAGGACTGGGGAGTGATCATTAAGAGAGTTGGGGAGGACAGTGACATCCCGGATTTTGTAGGGGCAGTTAGATATAACAACATCTAGGAGAGTGCTGGTGCCAGTAGAGTGGTTGAGTCTGGTGGGCTGGGTGACTAAGTGGGACATATCCAGGGCAGCAAAGGAGTCCCTTATATGGGAGGCAGTGGAGGCAAGCCAGTTAACATTGAGATCACCTAGCATGACTTGCTCAGCTTTGTGAGGGACAGATGTGAGGTAGAAAATGAGGGACTGGACCGCCTGGTTTTGATTCCTCGGTGGTACATAGGAGACTGTGAGGAAAAGAGGGCCTCGGGTGGGGTCAGGTGTGATTTTTAAGGTGAGGGTTTGGGCTCCATAATCAAGTTTAGGAGCTGGGAGTGCCTGACCTATAAGGGAGTCCCATACAAGTAGTGCGCAACCACCACCATGTTTGCCTACTCAGTCTTCCCTGTAGATGGTATATCCAGGGAGGGTGATAGTGGAGTCAGGGGTGGATTTGGAGAGCCAAGTCTCTACCTGTGCAATTATGTCAGGTTGATGTTGAATGACCCAGCACTGGAGGACAGCAGATTTCTTTAGGAGACTGCAAATGTTTAAGGATGCAAAGTGGAGGCCAGTTGCAGTACAGGGTTTAGAAGGGCTGGAAGCCATAGGTCCTGGGTTTGGGTGTACATTAGCAGATAATAATAATAGCAGAGTAATTATTCTGGTTAGTGGCCGGTGGTGATGGAGACCCTTGGTCGACACCAGCTGACGACTTTACAATCGGGTGCATGGGATAGATAAAGTGCAATGGTGGGAATGGCAGGGAGAGCTGGGTCCAGGTTGGGACTTGGAGGGTGGAGGGAGTGAGGGTGATGGAGTGTGGGGTGTTGGGGCAATGTATGTCGAGGGTGGGGAGGCCGAGGTCACTGTGGGGTAGTCTGGGGATGAGGTGCCTAGTGTGGAGGAAATGTGGTCCGTCTGTGTGAGGTCTGTACCAAGACGGTGAAGGAGAGCAGGCTTAGTAAAGTAGTGTAGGTACCCATAGCAGCTGAGTAGTAAAGGAAGAGTGTCCAGGTAGAGAGAGTGAGGAGATGTAGAGCAGCTTTGGCACGGTTGGGGGAAAACCCCTCTAGTGGGCGAAGAGTATAAGCTGCAATTGGGAAAAATCAGTATCAATCAGTAGAACAGGGAGGGGGCAAAGACTGATGAATAGTGATAGACTGACCACACAATAAGTGAGATGAGACAGGAACTGTATTGTGTTGGATTGGATAAGTGTGCTTATAACTGGGCCCTCTAGTGGCTAAAAGATATAATCTGCTAATGGAAAAAAAAGGCAGGGAGGTTCTGAACCATGTTTTTGAGGGGGGCACTGCAGCAGCCTCAATGGGACACAGAGGTCAAGGGTGCAGCCCACAGACTTACAGCTCTAAGAGAAGGGGCACAGGGCAGGTAACAAAATCACACTACCTTAATAACCTTTCTCAAACTTAAACCGACTCTTAAGAAATCTCTACATCAGACTAAACATTACTTAAAGTGAGAAATCAAGAATATGTCAAGCAGAGGTCAGTCCTAGCATAAATTTCTTGGCAGCAGTTCCTAGAAGACTTCTGGATTGCTGCACATAGTGTGAGAAAGACTGACAAACAGGGGCAAGTGAGATTCCTCCAGGGATAGATGCCAAAATTCAGAGTTCCAACCCATACCTTGCTTGGAGGGTGAGCGCTGGCAACTTCTCCTTAGTTGCTTACCAAACTGCAGAATGCAGTTTGTTTGAGATGAAACAGCCCCGAGAATGCACAGTATGAATCCCTAAATATTTGAAACCATATCTAGTAGCCCATGCAAATGGGAAATTATCCTTAAACCCTCTTGGGGGTACCACTTAGTATCATAGCTTCAAATTTAGTAAGGTTAATTTTGTAACTAGCTAACCCACCAAACTGAGTCCGGGTTTCGAGGAGAGGAGACAGGGATGAAACTGGATCATCTAGAAAAAGCAGGGTGTCATCCACGTATAACATGATTATGTGTTCGACCCACCCAGTTATGACATTTTTTATGTGAGGGTGTTGCCTGATCTGGGCAGCAGTACGGTCCAGACTGAGCGTGAATAGTATGGATGAGAGGGGACAGCCTTGCCTCATACCCCTACTCAATGGGAAGCTATCTGAAATATATCCATTTTTCTGGATAGTTGCTTCTGGCCCCTCATACAAGGCCACGATGGTTCCACAAAAGTGATTCCCTAGCTGGAATTTGGAAAAAGTATATTTTAAAAAGAGCCAATCAACCCTGTCGAAGGCCTTCTCAGCATCAACATTAATGGCAAGCTGGAAGTCTTACTTTGATTTTAGGACTGAGTTGATGTTAAGAAATCACCAAATGTTATCCTGTAATAGTCTGCCTAGTATAAAGCCGGTTTGGTTTGGGTGAATAAGAAAGGATACAGTATGCGAAGCTGTAATTAGTTTGCTAAAATGGCTGTAAATAACTTTAAGTCAGCATTTAGTAAAGATATTGGGCAATATGAGCTACAATCTGCTCAGGAATTGCTATGTTGCTCACGCCAGCTGTTTCTGTTTTCACTAGACCATGGATGTTGGCTTAACATGGCTGTGGCCTCACCCACACATGACCGTGCACTATGTAGCACCTGTGTCTTTTTTCTTATTCTTCTTGGTTATGTCAGTGCTGACATGACCTATGCTGGGCTGATTACATCTATTTTTCCTAGTACATGCCAATTTATGAGGGTTTACTTGGCTAATTGCTCTCTTCCCCCTTTAGCACTTCACCTGCACTCAACCTGTCATTGTCCTCTTCCCTACTATTTTAAAATCCTTCAATCTTCCTAATTAACCTCTGTGTAAATAACTTCCTGGCTTACAGTCGGTTCAAATTCTTGGTTTACAGTCTGTTCTAATGCCTAATACTATTTGACATAGATTGTCTTCAATATGATATATTCAGTGAACTTACTGTACTATTGAATTGCTGTATCTTTATTATGTCTGTATTGTTTTGTTTGTTATGCTGTTGTGGAACCTATGTAATGAATTTGTTCTCAAGCTGTACTGTACTGTCTTGTTTTTTTCATAATGACGAGGAACCTATGTAATGAGCTTGTTCTAAAATGGTGTTTATCCTAGATCACAAATAAATAAATAAATATAATCCGAATGATACTTCCCTGGTTTTAATAACACCAAAATCTGAGCCTATTTTTAGGAGGGGGGCAACAGATTGTTGTTCCTAAGTATTGCATTTGCTAGCTTAACTAAGAATGGAATACATTCAGTCTGAAAAGTTTTATAAAATCTAGAGGGGTACCCATCAGGTCCCGGAGCCTTTTCATTCTTAAGGTGATGGTTGTTAATTTGCTACTACTCAGATAGAAAGGAGGAGTGGGAAGTGCTAGATAGTATTGTACTGTGGCTTGGTAGCATGTAATTTTAGCGCAAACATTTCATCGTAAAACATTACAACGCATAAATCTTCGCATAAATCATTACCGCTAATGACACACTAAATTGCATGTCAAATACAGCGCATTTTATTTCACTGGCAGGAACCCTTATAATGCGATAGCCCAGTAAAATCCTCAGACTATACAACTGAAAACTATACAACAAATTTATGATAAGAACAATTTTGCAAAATTAACGTTTCACAAATCAAGGACAGAAAATAACTACAACACATGGATGCTGAAAAAAGAGCTCTGCCTTCCCCCGATAATTTTGCCTGCTGTAATCTGCCATTTCAGCTTTAATTCTTCCACTTTTTGATGAGGAGGCTTGTATGGTTTATGGGCAGATGTAAGAAATTTAAATCACCTTCCATGGACCAGGTTTTCCTCATCCAGTCAGATTGCTGTGCCATCTCGGAAGCTTCCAACTACTGAAATTGTGGCAAGCGGAAAGCCTGAGCCTAATATGGCAGCTCTTACATCTTTTACAGGAATTAAGAGATTTCCATATTGATGTCCACTCTTTATGTAATGAGTTCAAGAACTCAGTCTCAGTCTTGGAAAATAAGACTAGTCAAGCACTGTGGGATCACTTCAAAGACCCAGATAATCTCTCCCAGAGGAACAGTCATGTATAATGGCCAACGTATTTACTTTGACACCGACTGGCAATCCCTATTTAGATTGCTATTGCTGCGTGTTGTGCTGTACTGTCAAGTGCTGTAAACATTAAATGCTAAGAATGCACACGCTGAAATATCTGAGTGGTAATTGACCGTGATGAAATGTTTGTGCGCAGTTGACATGGAACCCTGTGGCTTTATGGTCAGATTGATGCTCTACCCTATGTAATGTGTGGTAGATATCTGCAAACTCTTGTGAGATCTCCTGAGGGGTAGTATGAGTAGAGGCTATGCTTTTATTAAATATTTTTAGTGCAGCTCGTGAGGCTGCCTCTTTCCATAATTGTGCAGCAAGAAGCTTCCCCACCCTATTTTCTTGATCATAAAACCACCAACGGAAATATTGCAATGGCCCTTCAATTTTGTGTTCTAATAATCGAGATAGCTTACTACAGGCTTCCTCCAATTGTGCTCTTGTTTGAGAGCCCAAAGTATATTTATGTGTATTTTGCGAGCCAGCAATTTTGTTCTCTGGGTCCAGTTGTTGTTTTGCTCTCTTTTTTAACTTGGGAGGTACAAGCTATAATTTTCCCTTGCAACGTAGCTTTTAAAGCATCCCAGTAAATGGGGACAGAGGTTGTCTCTTGATTGTTTAGTTGCATGAAGGATTTTATTTTGTTCTTTACTAAATTAATAAACTCAACATGAGACAGACAACTCACATTTAGCCTCCAGGAGGTGTTCCTATGGGAAAGCTGAAATGTCAAATCAAGTATCGCTGGAGCATAATCTGAACTAATAATTGGTCCAGTTCAGGAGCCAGTGGCTATATGGACCAATTGAATAGGCAGCAAAAATAGCCTATCCTGAATACTGGTTGTGCCCAGGTGAGAAATATGTATATGCTCACATTAGGGATGAAGGTGTCTCCAAATGTCGATCAGACCATACTTACACTGGAGCCGTAATAGACTATAAGTTGCTTTGGAGCTACCCTTATTGTCAACCCCTTATTTATCAAGTTTAGGTAGAGGGCTGTGTTAAAATCACCACCAATAATAAGTATGTTATGTACATCCACTATTGCTTCTGATATGAATCGAGAAAAGAAGGGGACCTTAGATGTTCTTCATTTTGAATATACATATTCAATAATGTATAGTTTTGACCCCCATACTCCCATTTTATCTGTACAAAACTCCTCTGGATTATTTAGGACCTGCAACAGTACTTTTTCCTGATTAAGATTGCCACTCCTCTTTATGGGATGGGCCTCATAATGTGAGGCATATACCTCCCCCACCCAGGAACACTTTAACTTTTTGTGTTCCTTTCGGTCAAATTAGTTTCTTGGAGAAAAGCTACTCCATCATTCAACCTCTGCAACTCCTGCAGAAATGGATCGCAATTTACTGCTGTAATGTAAATATAACAGATATTGAATACTTAACTAATTACACATACTGTAACTATACAATGAAAGGCTATAAAATATTATGCCCCTTTTTTAGAGGCCAAAAGTTCCTGTAACTCAAAGTTTTAGTTTAAAGCAACCCACAAGCTGTGTGTAGGCCCCATAAAGATATAAATGAAAGACTTTTGAATAATTCATTTTTAAAACACCTCTGTAAATTTAATCGATTTTCATAAAACCTTTTTTTGCTGTAAGGGGTCTCAAATAATATTTAATGTCTTGGCCAAGCCAGGCTGGTCCAGTTCCCGATGCACAGTAATCAGCTCCATTGCCAGGAGTTGCTTTGCCTCAAACGTTCTCAAATAAAATATTTCATGCCAAGCCCGTACTATCATTGTAATCAGTTTCTTTACCAGGAGTCCTTTAGACTACAAAGATTACATTTTTCTTCTTAGATTTGGTATACATTTAGTTACTGAGCATAAGGCCATATGAACAAACTTTACTAAAATAGAAATGGGTGGAAAAAATAACCTCAAAAGGGTGCCTGTCTTCAATTAGAGCAGAATCTTTGCATAAGCTGGCAGAACCAGTCGGAAAGTAACTGCTATAGCAGAAATTTAAAAAAATGTAAATATACAAAACATACAAAACAAATCTTCTGCTCACAGTTTAAGTCATGCTCGAGGTTTATGTGTTTTAAAAAGGAGGGCACCCACCAGAGAGTTAATTAAACCACTATGTTAACTTAAGAAATTTAGAAAAATATAGCGGTTGTCTCCAAATCAAGGAGTCCATAAATAATTTAATATCAATAAACGTTTGAGCAATTTCTTGCCATTTCCCATTCATTCTAAAATTACACGTTCAAAAAGAGCTGAAATAAAACAGCCAACTTAGCTCCATGCTTCAGACCAAGGAGTGCTTGAGGTCTGTTGAAGCCATAGATATTTCTAAAACATGTAAATGTTGTCTCCATAAAATGGTTTCCAACATGTCAGGTACATCTCCACAACTCTTTCTTCACCAACACCTGGGGCAAATACACCTGTAAAACAAGTAGAAAGTCACTCCACTGAGTGCAGTAACTCTGGGGTCTTCAATACATAAAACTAATAACCCAGCCCCCAGGGCAACGTTAGCATACCTTCACTCAGGCAAAATAATCCTATCAGCACCAAAGTGCAAACAAGCATCCTTCTCTCTCTTCTCTGGGATAGTGATTCCTTGCTTTATTCGAAAAAGTAGTCTGCTGCTGGGTTAAAAACTGCAAAACTTTCCATCTGGACTGCTGAATGTGCTAGGTATAAAGTCTGCCAGCTCAGCAGTACAAAATGGCAACTTCTCATGTATTTTGTGCTGACCTCACTGTAGTTTTCCCAGCACAAACTGAAGTACATTTCCAGAGCTACAGTTCAAAATTAAAGGGGGTTTTATTCATGGAACCCACTAAAAATCTTTTTTAATTGGCAATGGGCGGAGAGCAGAAACAATGCAGCGTGGATTAGAGCAGCACTGCAGCCATCTTGCTGCTCTGCCTCCTTGCTGGGTTGCACATATCAGCATGCACACATGGAGGAATGAGCATGTGAGTATCCCACAGAACCACACACTTCTGCCACTCTCATCCCACACTGCCACCAGGCCTCCATCATGAGGCAGTCATTCACCAGAGAAGCAGTCCTCCCCTAGGAGAGGAAAGCAGTCCCTCAGATGTTCAGACCTTCTCCCTAGTTGACCACCAGAGATCAGTGCTCATTCTCCTGCCTAGGTCACCAGCATGGAGTGAGGTGTGACCTCCAGCAACTCAGCCTTTAGCACCACAGGGCCAGCTAATTTTAAGATTTTTATTTGATCAGGGGAGTAATCCCACAATAATCATATTGCATCAGATTGATCCCTTCATCAACAAAAAAGATTGAGTTCTGGTTATCCATTGTCATGGTTTACATTTTCCATATCATTCACTAATTTAGTTACACTTCTTTTAATGTTTTACAATTTGATAAATATCATTTCTGTAGTATAGTGACTAGAACAGAAACTTTATTTTCTTTGGGGGGAGCTAAACAATTATCTGTTCAGTGGCATTATTATCTCTTGTGCTTTACTAGGCTAATAGTTTATTACATAGCTTTATTTTTTATCTCTGCCTTTTTTCTCCCATTTAAAAATTATTGGTAATCCTATAGACATTGCACAGTTAACAAGTAATGATCTGTAGGTCAACCCACTCACAACATATCTTGTTCTCCCTTTATTTTCATTACTTGGATATTCTTGTATTTTTTAGCAATACATCTCATCTACTCCAACAGTTGCTGCTATGTTTCCTTTTCTAGCCATTTGTTTCTGACATGTTACAATTCACCATATTAAGTACTTTTTTTTCTAACCAGGAGAGACACTAAACTGAAAGCTTGTTTACAAGTGCAACCTAAGAGCACAAGAAAGTTAAATGACTTGCTTAGTGTCACACGTACGCTAGTGGGTGATCTGGGATTCAAACCCAGGTCTCGAGGTTTGCAGCTCAGAGCCTTAAACCACTGTGCTATACTGCCTCCTATTATTTTAATATTATCTGGATATTAAAACTCATCTGCTTGCATCTTCCTCAAGGTCACTCACAGAATAATCTACAGTAAGTACCTTACAAACAGTAGGGATGAACACAAACAACTGCAGTACCCCTCTTACCATCTGTCCACTCAGAAAGTCTTCAATTTATTACAAATTGTTCTTTTCTGTTACAGTATTTAATCAGTTCTAACAAATTAGTTGTAGTTCCATTTGTTCATTTATGGATTCATATTTGACATAAAAAGAGGGAATTTTGATCTATCTAGTAATGCACCGTGAAAACTTTAGGAAACCCTACTGATCCACTCCCCTTACCCCAAGGAAATGTGAAATGCAGAACTGTTACTCTACTGCCATAGTCTATGATAGCCATTATTAGGATCAAATGATTACAAGGGGTTTCATGAAATAAGGAAAATTGTTTCAAAATTTGTGAACCATGCACTTTTCTGAACACAAATGTGTCTAGAGTTCAGACAGAGGTACAGCTCAGATGAATGACCACATTTGAAAATATTTACAAATATTTGAAAAAGCACTTTGAATAGTGTGAAACACATTAGGTGGCTCATGCCCTCTGCAGCTTGCTTTTTTATGTTTGAACTGAGACACTGTGATGAATAAAGGATTTATGCACTAACCAGTGCTTCCCCAGCTTTTCTGATTACCGGTACTCCAAATGCTAGTTGGACGTATGTATTTTTTTTTGGTAGCACTGTTTCCCCATAGTGCAAGATTCCCTGGCTTCTAGTAACAAGTGGATTCTTACTCGGTCCAGCTGAAATGTGTGTGTGTGTGTGTGTGTGTGTGTGTGTGGTCTAGGAGAGAGTAAACCAAAGAACAGGTGAGGGCTTTGCATAATAAAATTTATTGTAAATAATGAGGAAATGTGGAGAAAGGAGAAAACACATGCAAAGAAATGATTGTATAATTAGTAAAAGGAAGACGTTACCTAAATCATAAAAATTAATCACAATGGGCCCTATGCATGAATGACCCATGGCATGTGCAGACTCGTGAAGTGCATGAACATAGGACATTATGTCGACCTAACGTGGACACCCCCAGCTTGGGGTATGCATGACAGACATGTAACAGTCTGTGCAGTGTAGATACACAGATATCTGCGGCTGCTATGCACTGAACATCTGCAGGGGCATGGCCGCATAGCGAGATGCATGGTGAGCTGCAGCACACATGCACAAAGCAACATGTGATGGTGAGTCACATGGCAGGCCACATATAGAATGACACCATGGATTACGGTGGCATAATGCAATGTGCACCCATGTTGGCAGCCCGGTAATGCCACATGGAGCAGAAAACAAGTTGTCCTGCAGTAGCACCACCAAAGCCCGGACACACACATGGCAACACAGGACTGCAGCGTATATGCCGGCTCATGTGGGTCAGTGTGTTCATGACTGTGAAGGCAGTGGGCAGTGCTCAAGTAGAAGGCCTATACCCAGCACCACCAGCAGCATGCCTGATCCAGGCAGGCATGGTGTGCATACTGTACCTCCCAACCTCCTTCCCCAGGCCACAGGGACAAGGCTTAAAGTCAACATGGACAAAGGACCTAAATCAGGGGCACAGTTGCACAATTGGTGACATCCACTCAGGAAGCTGGTAGAATAAGGGGCTCAGTGTAAACTGCAGTTACTAAGACAGAACATGACTGTAATGGTAATGCATGGCATTAGGTGGTGCTGACAACCCCCACTGTTTGGTCAAGGACACACAATAAGTAGGAGGGACAGAGTAAACTGTAAAGGCAGAATATGGGACAGGCCTGATAATCAGGGCCAGCTGAGAGGTAGGGTGGTGTGAGGAGGCAACACAGCCAATGTGGTGGCGATGGCCCTAGTGCAACAACAGTGCATGTGTGACCAGGCACCCAACAATACACATGCCACACCAGTGCAGCAGGGACAGCAATACACCATCCCACCTGGACCTCTGAGAGTGGACACAGACAGGTGCCACTTGAACCCCCCCAGCCCTACAACCTCCTAAGAGAGTAATAACACACTGGTGAATGTCAGCAGGTTTAATAAACAATGCAGTAGTCTCACCCAACAGTACACAGCAGGTTAGGAAGAGGCAGGTCACACCACTTGTGATTGATGGGTGTGAAGATCTGAGCTTCAAGCCAGTGGCATTCACATAGGTCTGGATCTCAGCCACAACTTGGCTTTTACCTAGGGATGGTGGTCAGTACCAGAACACCATACAGGCAGCTTTAGTTCTGGTGGATGCTGGTGCCTGCCACACCATGTGGCCACTTGTAAAGTTGGGGCATCTGGGATGTACTCCACCCTGTGTATAGCCATGTCCGTGCAGCCATGCACCAAGTCCAGTGCCCTTCCCCCAGTTCCTGTGCTGGTAGACTGCCATCCTGCTCCACCTCCACATCTGCCATTGTGTAGTACATCTTGTGCTGTGTGGCATTCACTTCTGTGGTGCAGCGCGAGTGGGTACATGCCCATATGGTGGCATCAAGAGGTGTTCCCATGTATCCTGGCTACTCCCCTGCAGGGTGCACACAGTGTTACATGGCCTGTCTTGTCACACCCCCAGTGTGCACGTGGTGTACACTCACATTCGTGCATGCTGTGTATTGGGGAGCCTTGCATGCCGCATAGCTGTGCACTGCACTTACATCATGAATCTGCATTTTTCGTGCACCTTCGTGCATAAGCATTAATGATTATGCATCAAATAGTGATCTGTAGAGCTGGGCAAAATCTACAAAGTCCAGTTTGTGGAATTTTCACAATATTCCATGGCATTTTGTAAACTATGCCGAATATTCTGAAAGTATTTAATTGGTCATAACTTAGTCAATATTACAGCTAGATATCATAACTTTGGCAAGCATATTTTAATTGAAGAGGTCCTAAAAGGATGTCAAGTTTCATGACATTTGGATAAGGATCAGAGAAGTTAAAAGAGCTCAACCTCTGGCAATGAATTATCTGTGTGAACATTTCTTAAAATATTTCTATGTTTAAAACATAGCCACCTTTGGAGCTAGATAACTGAAAACGTGTATGAATACAGTACTTTCTTAGAAGAATCATAGGAATGGCTAAATAGAGAGGTAACTGGTTGTCTGAATTGTAAGTTACTTGAGTTCAATATTTCACAATTTAATACATTGCGACAAAATGTTCAAACTATTTTTATGTTTATTGTTCCACTGTTATTGCAGATGTAGACTCAAGAGTTGGTAGTCATTCCAAGTCTCCTGTCTCAGAACAAAACATCAGGAGCTTTAAGGGCACAGAGGCAGTAGGTAAGTAGGGGAAAAAGGCATCGGGGTCATAACGCCTGAAGACATTATAACATGAAACCGTGCTGCCAATACAGCACGATTTCTGCCATGAGGCATAAGTCTGCACCCCCTGAACCCCAACCATTAAAGATTCTCAACTCTGGGGGGGGGGGCAACTCGGGAGCACAAAAGTAAAAAAAAAAAAGTTTCTGGGACTGGAAATCAAACCCAGTCCCAGACACAGCACCTGGGTTCCTGTTGTTGTGGCTCAGTCCTGTAAGCCACGGCACCTGCTCAACAGAACCTAATCCCAGCAGAGGTCTTATCCTCTGCCTGGGAAGGTGCTAATGGTGCAATATCACATACAGCAGTATACGCGGTATTGCACCATTAACGCTTGCATATTACGTTGCACCGGTTTAGCTATAATGTTGTATGCTATTAAGCGTTTGACATTATGACCTGGGAGGGGAAAACATATATATATATATATATATATATATATATATATATATATATATATACACACAGAGGAAAGAGTAAGTATTCATAACAACAGTTAAGGGGGCCAGAAATAAGGCATGATGGGAGTGGTGCAGTGCAGTGGCTGTGGAACAACAGTCTTCTGGGAGACATTCTGGAGGATGTGGTGTTGTCCTATCTGCAGGCATCTCTCTGAGCTGAGGGAAGAAGTTGCTCACATCCAGGCTGAGTTGGCCAGGATTTGGGGGACCTCCTCTCCCACCCAGAGACCACCAGGGCCACTGCCGTTGCCTCAGAGGTTGCCAAGAAAGAGGAGCAGTTGGACCACAGTGGGTTCAGGGAGTGAGGGTGGTGAAACAGATGCACATCTCTCCAGTTGTACCTCTCCACTATTCATATACCACTCTGGCAGAGTATGGTTCCTCTATAGAGGCACTCGCAGTGAAGACCAAGAAGGATGTTGGGAACCTGCACAAATGAGACCCACAGGAGGGTGGCATGGGACCCCACAGGGAAAGGAAACAACTCCTGGTGGGGGACTCCATTGATAGGAGAGTAGAACTGAGGGAGGAAGGAGAGGGAAGTAAAGTGCCTGCCAGGCACCATGGCTTGGAGGAACAGGGAGTGAATCCTCAGGATCATGGGAGCAGCTGCATGGGGGAGGGAGCTGGATGTCATTGTCCGCCTAGGGACAAATGATCTGGCTGGGAAAGGGATCAGAACAATGCAGGAGGAGTTTGTGGAGTTGGGGAGAGGACTTAGATAAGTAACATGCACAGTAATCTTCTCAAAGGTGCTTCCTGTCTATGGCATGGGTGAGGCTAGGGTGCTCCACACCATGAGATTCAATCAGTGGTTGAAAATCTGGTGCAGAGCTCAGGGGTTTGGCTTCATTGGGGACTGGGGGTCCACCTGGAGTGATGCAAGCCTATACTGGCACGATGGTCTGCATCTCTCCAGGAGGGGAACCAGGATTCTAGGTGATAAATTTAAATGCTTCATTGGCAAGCATTTAAACTAGCCAAGGGGGGAGGCACTGGAAAGAAGCTGGGAAATCCTATCCCCCAAAAACAAATCAGGGTAGTTGGTGAGGTAAACGCCAAGATAAAGATGTTGATAGGGAGATGGTCAGTGGTAAAAGGAGAAATGACAAAGACAGTAAGGACAGGGATGGGGCAAAAGAGGTAAGGCCATCAAGAAATGGAGGGTAATGAGTACCAATGCCCATAGTCTGGGCAGCAAGCTCTCTGAACTGGTGGCCTTGATGAAAAAGGAATGCTTGGATATTGTGGCAGTCACAGAAACATGGTACACAGAGAATCATGACTGGGATGTTAACATAATAGGGTACACAATCTACAGGAGAGACAGTGAGGGTAGAAGAGGGAGGAGTAGCTCTTTATGTAAGGGAAGGGATAAAAGCAATGGAACAAAAGAGTGAACAAGGAAGAGAGGAGGCACTGTGGATCACCTTAGAGACAGGAAAGGGCACCTCAATCACACAGGGTGGTATACAAATCCTTATCTCAAGGGGGGTGGACAAGGTTATGATGGAAGGCATCCTTAGGATGGCAGAAAAAGGAGAGAGATCTTTAACAGGGGACCTGAATATGCCAGAAGTTAACTGAAGCACCTTTTTCTGCAGCCACATCTAAGAGCAGGGCCATTCTTGATACCCTACAGGGGCATGCCTCAGACACCTAGTGTTGGAACCCACTCAGGAAGGAACAAATCTTAGACCTCATACTCTCAAATGGGGACAGTGAGAGGATCTCAGATCTAGAAGTGGGTAGTCATCTGGGAACAAGTGACCGCCAAACAGTGTTGTTCACAATAAACTCTACTGCAGAATCAAACCAAACAAAAGTGAAGGTACTGGACTTCAGGAGGGCTGACTTTGTCAAAATGGGAAAGTGCATAAAAAAGCACTAGCAAACAGGCAAGAAGGAGGGGTGGAGCAGCAATGGGGAGACATCAAAACTGCCATCACGGAGGCAACAAGCCTTTGTGTAAAGCAAATGAACAAATCAAAACAGAAGAAAAAGCCACTATGGTTCTCAAAATATGTAGTGGAGAAAGTTAGGGAGGAAAAAAAGTATAAGGAAACACAGAAGAAGCAGGACAGAGAATGGTTCCAGTTAAGGCAGAAGGAAGCAGGGGAAGAGGCAGTCAGAATAGCAAAGGCTCCAACTGAGGAAAAGATAACCAACTCGGTTAAGAAGGGGAATACAACCCAAGGACAAACAGCAACCCCTGACCTCCCCAATTATGGAGTGGGAAGTAGTGGCAATCAAACAGCTGGCACCAGATAAGTCACCAGGGCCGGATGGTCTTCCCACTAATCTATACAAACTATACACTGGGGAACTTACCCCTCTACTAACAAGAGTCTTTAACTCATGGTATGAATTAGGCCTCTCAAAAGATACATACCTTGAAGCCCTGGTTACCATTATTCCTAAGCCGGGTAGGGATCCTCATCATGTAGAAAATTATCGTTCCATCTCGTTCCTTAACACTGATATAAAGATATTAGCCAAGATACTTGCCAACCGCTTGAAACCATTTATGAGTGGGCTAATCCATGAGGAACAGGTGGGATTCATGCCGGGAAGGTCTGCAGATGACCATATGAGGAGACTGCTGCACCTTATCTCTATGGCTAGAGAGTTACACTTTCCTGCCGCCTTATTAGCCCTGGATGCAGAAAAGGCCTTTGACCGGGTCTCCTGGTCCTACCTTTTTACAGTACTTTCCCGGTATGGAATCCCACAAATATTTATTAATTGGGTTAGGCTGTTATATTCAAACCCCACGGCCCGAATCTGGTGCAATGGATACCTCTCAGAATCTTTTCCACTAAACCGAGGTACCAGACAGGGCTGCCCCCTTTCCCCTCTCCTATTTAATCTTTATATAGACCCCTTGATCCATAGGCTGCTTATGAATCAAGGCCTGGAGAGTTTTTTGATTGGAAATAAACAACATCTTATATCAGCCTATGTGGATGATCTTCTAATACACACGACGAACCCCTGTACCACCATCCCTATCCTTTTACAAGAAATTGAGACGTTTGCCAAAGTATCGTATTATAAGCTAAATTTGACCAAATCTATTATCTACCCACTGAACCACAGGTTATTTAAAAAATATGTGCAACAATTTGGACTGCAATGGGAAAATAAAAATCTAACATATTTGGGCATAAAAATCTTCAAATCTCTCTCCACTATGATCAAAGAAAACCTCACTAAGTTAATAAAAGTAATTCAGGTAGATCTGGAAATATGGACTACCCTGAGGATATCACTATGGGGAAGAATTAATACTATAAAAATGAATGTCCTTCCTAGAATTTTATATCCCCTTAGCATGTCAGCCCCCTATCTCCCCAAAAAATGGTTTACTGATCTAAAGAGCATAATCAATAAATTCCTCTGGAAAAGTAAACCAGTAAGACGTGCGTACCACAAGCTGACAGCTCCCAAGCCCCGTGGAGGACTTTCCCTCCCATCCTTTTTTCACTATTATGAAGCAATCCATATAACCAAACTAGCTACTTGGCAACACAATTCAGATGATAAAGAACTGGGGTCTTATACCCCAGCATGGTTGAATATAGAGGAGATCCTCATGTCCCCTACCCCTTATTCGCTGCAGTCTTTATTATACTCATTAGGAAAACATATTCCTCCTGCGGTTAAGGACTCCCCAATAGGATGGTCTCTGAGAGCTTTAAACCAGCTGCAGCATCATGTCAAGATAAACTGGCACATAGATGGGGAACAACCACTCTTAAACAACCCTCATTTTATGATCCCAAAAAAACCTATGATGCTAAACTTCTGGTCTGCCCTAAAAATGTCAAACTTAATGATGTCATGGATAATGGTAACCTGCTTCCATACAACCAATTCTTACAAAAATTCCCCGAAGCTAATAGACACCCTTTTTAATATTGGCAAATTATGCATGCAATATCCCCATTTATTAGGAATAATAAGGGGATCGACTCTCCTAGGATGGCCTTAACATCGGTCTTGGATGTTGCTAGACAACCTCATCCGATATCAGCAGTGTACAAAGAAATACAAACTTTGGACACAGAATTACCATCTGGTATAACTCAATATTGGGCAGAAATGCTGTCTCTCCCAATTACACCTGAATTTTGGCAAAAACTATGGAACAACCTATGTAGATTTGTTAAGCAAGACCGCCTGAGACTCGTACAGTTTAATATATTGCAAAATATGTATTATACCCCTTTAAAGCTTTTTCAGATGGGTCAAATACCTATCCCTTCTTGCCCCCGCTGCTCCTGTAAGAGGGGGGACCTCTACCATATGCTGTGGGCGTGCACCAAAATCCAAACCCTATGGAAAAGCATACAGGTCTCTTTGAATCCAATCCTTGTATTAGCCCCGCAGTTTACCACTGAATACTTGCCTACTTAACTTTTTCCCAAAGGGAATCTCGAGGCAAAGGAAATGTCATATGGCCCTAATCTCTGCAGTGACCAAGCTCATAATTTTGAGGCATTGGACCACTGAAAATATTCCTACCATAAGGGAGTGGCATAAAGAAATGTTGCTTGCCCTACAGTTAGAAAAACATATTGCCTTTATGAATAATCGTCCAAACACATATATTGAAAAATGGGGTACCCTAGAAGCACTACTTATTGCAGAAAACCCAAAGGGCACTTGAATATGCAAGTGCCACTCATCGATTGATAGAAAATTGGGGATTGGATCAGGCACTGCCCAGAAATAAAGGAGATGGATAAAGCAGATGCTTGGTGTCACTCCATGTGAGGGACAAATAAGGAGGACTATGATTAAATAACCCTAGGAGAGAGTGATTCAGAGGGTGGGGGTTGGGGAATGGGAAGTTAGTGTTTTTTTTTTTCTCTTTACTATCACTCCCTATATCACACCCCCCCATTGACTATAAATCTGATGTAATGTTCTAATAGGACTGTACTACACCATATCACTACTGCTACAACCTAAAGTCAGTCAGCAGAACATTAAGTAAACCGCTATAAGATACCAACATGTAATGTATGTGGTCTAATGGATTATGAGGAGGGTTGTTATACTGTTTCAAGTAACATATATTGGCCTTTATATCAATTTCCTTTACTTATTTTACTTTAAGATGTTTATGTTTTTGTGTACTGTTGTTTTAAAAAGATAAAAGCAAATAAAGTGCATTGAATTCTAAAAAAAGAAGGGGAATACAGCCTCGTATACGTGCATTAGGGAGTGTAGAAATACAAAGGGAGGGATAGTGAAGCTGAATAGAATGGACAGTGGGTTGCCAGAGAGGGACAGTGAGAAAGCAGGGATACTGAACAAATACTTCTGCTCAGTATTCACAAACGAGGAGGCGGGAGGTATCTAATTCAATTAACAGAAGCACTCTGAATAGGGGTGAGGATCCCAGTCTTTTCACAGAAGAAAGAACTCCTAAAACTGAAGGTAGACAAATCAATGAGGCCTGACAGGATTCACCCCAGAATTCTAAAAGAATTACAGTAAGAGGAGAACTGGTGACACCACTGAATACCCTTTTTAACAAATCATGGGAGGAAGGTGTGGTACCCAAGGACTGGGAAGGGCGGATGTGATTCCCCTTCACAAAAATGAGAGCAAGACAGAGGCAGAAAACTACAAACCTGTCAGTTTGACCTCTGTGGTAGGAAAAGTGATGGAATCACTTCTGAATAAAGAATTGTTAAGTACCTAGAGGTCAGTGAGGCACAGGACCCAAGGCAGCATGGATTCACAGTGGTCAGGTCATGTCAGATGAATCTAATTGATTTCTTTGACTGGATGACCAAAGTAGTAGACCAGGGAGGGGCTGTGGACATGGCCTATCTAGACTTTAGCAAGGCATTTGACACAGTCTCACACAAATGATTAATAAACAAATTAGCCAGCCTGAGAGTGGGTCCGAGGGTTGTAGCCTGGGTAAAACATTGGCTGGACAACAGGACACAGACAGTTAATAGTACATGGAGTCCACTCTGAAGAAAAGGGGGTTACTAGTGGGGTACCACAGGGTTCAGTATTGGGTCCAGTCCTTTTAATGTCTTTATAAGTGACATTGCAGAGGGACTGAAGGAAAAGAGCGCCTCGTTGCAGATATACAAAGATCTGCAACAGGGTTGATACACAAGGGGGTGGAAGGATGAGAAGGGACTTGGCAAGGTTGGAGGAATGGTCCAAGTATGGCAGCTTGGATTCAATGCAAAGAAGTGCAAAATAATGCACCTGGGAAACAAAACCCCGGGAAGAGTACACAATGAGGGGGAGGTAGTAACAACAACAAAAAGGAAAGGACCTTGAGGTAATCATATCAGATTACCTTTAGGTTAGCAAGCAATGTGAGAAGGCAGTAGGGAGGGCTGGGGGATACTGAGATGTATAGGAGAGGCACCTGCAGAAAACAGGAAGTTATTTTCCTCTGTACTGACAGTTAGTAAGACCCCATCTGGTGCACTGCATCCAGTTCTGGAGACCCCCATCTCCGCAAGGACATAAACAGGATGGAAGCAGTCAAGAGGAGGGCAACTAAAATGATGCAGGGTCTGCAAGAGAAGCCATATAAGGAGAGACTAAAGAGCTTAATATGTATACCCTTGAAGAAGGGAAGGAGAGGGGGAACATGATAGAAACTTTTAAGTACCTTAGCGGAATCTATGAAGTCCACATGGGTATAATTTTTCAGAAAAAGAGATGCGCAAGAACAAGGGGACACAATTTGAAGATAGAGGGGGGACGGCTAAGGGGCAATGTGAGGAAGTATTTTTTTCACTGAGAGGGTGGTGGACGCATGGACCCACCTTCCTGAGAAGGTTGTGGAGTCTAAAACTGTGGAAGAATTCAAGAATGCATGGGACAGACGTAAGGCAATTCTTGTTGGGGGTAGGAAGAAATAGACTGTTGGTTAACTAGAATCTGCAGCTTATCCAGTAGGCAGAGAAATGGTCAGACTAGGTGGGCCAAGAGGTCCTTATCTGCTGTCAAAGTCTATGTCTATGTTTCTAAGAAATATGCCCTGCCATTGATAAATGTT
The DNA here is from genome assembly GCA_016271365.2 of Neoceratodus forsteri. NCBI lineage: Eukaryota > Metazoa > Chordata > Ceratodontiformes > Ceratodontidae > Neoceratodus > Neoceratodus forsteri. The sequence goes on from CM028130.1 coordinate 3,428,123, forward strand.
GTTTAGTAGCCAGTTTGCTCAAAGATTCATGGATGCATAAAATGCAATGCACTAGAATGCCACTTCTGGAAGTTAACTTTCACAAAGAATTTTACACCACTGAATGACCTTACCTCCATGCAGAATGGTCCTGTGATACCCCTTCAACACTCCTGTGACAGTGATTTTTAGCATCACCCTCCATCATGACTAAAGAGATATCCAGGTACTTCTGTCACAATGTACTTAGTTACATCTACTTGTAACAGTTGAGTCTTGGCATCACTTGGTGCCACTCTTTTCAAATAATAAAAATATACATTGTTATCTGCAGGGTTGATAAGGAGTCAGCAGATAGCATTGTACAGAAACAATACTGCACATGCATGTTTTCCCTCAACCCATTAAGTTAGTGTGCTCTAATGCTTATCTGGCATTTTGCCAGAATTCAAGATAGTTCACAGTGATGTCTATAACTGTTTTTCATGGTTCATCACTTGCGATAATGACATGACACTTGGCACATCTATACTTTTACTATATAGCCTCTTATGAATGCTATCTTATTGCCACTTTAGCCAGTGTTTACCTTATTCTACAGTGGAAACTCCCATGTATGATGAGTTAAAATGTATGGCACAGCTTCTACAAAAGTATTACAATATTCCCCAATTTCACAAAAGCTCATGAAATTCAACTTTAAATACTGATGTTACTTGGGAATCTTTGGTTGCTTAGAACTTGGCAGCCTTTGAACAAGAGATTATCAAGGTGACACATGCAGTCTCTTTTTCTTTTCCATACTGGTTTTTCTCCTGGCCAGCAGTTCATCTCTCAGGGATGTGCCCTACTCAAAGAGATATCCCCTGATCATGCCGAACTCAGTCATCAATCAGTTGGCTACTGTTTTTTCCTCCTATGTTTGTCTATCCCATTTCCCCTGGTGGAGGTGGTGCATCTGTCAGCTGTGCACACCCATAGTTTTCCCTGCAGCAGGAGCAAGCTCTCTGGCCCAGCCACAGGGATTGCTGTGTTGCTGAAACTCACCATCAGCCCTCACTGACTGAGATGAACTGCTGAGTGTCAGCTGACTCAGCCATGGCCTGCCTCCCAATGTGACCTCCTGGGCTCACGTTTGAATATGGGTTGTCAACATGGGATCCTGATGTTGTTCTACTGGGGCATGAGGGTGGCCCCAAAGCCTAATATTTTGGGTCAGTGAGCCTAACAAAATTGGTGATATTCAGTCACTAGTTTTAAAGTTATAGGGTTTAAAATGTTGCAGTTTACATAACTGTGAAATAATTTTAAAATATCTGAACATCTGGAGGCTTATACAGTAGCTCAGTCACTTTACAGACAGAGATCTGAAACTTAGTACACTTCTGTACGGACCTTGTCAAAGTCTCAGTACCACCTGTGAAATTTGCACAAACGCTATTAAAATTACATGAAAATAACTGAAATAACAGTTTTGACAAAATGTCACAAACTTTTTCACCGAAATGTCATAATTTCATGAAAGTGAAATTGGAATTTTGCCAGACTTTTTCTGTAAGAAGATATTTTGTACTTAGCCCTAGTGATGTACTGTATAACCATACATTGCCCATTGGCTGGCCCATATTACAAGGAGTCTCCCTCATGGTACACTGTTAAGTTGCTCTGTCCCAAGTGGACAAGATGCTGTCAATATAGAGGGTATACTTAAACAATAAGGGTCGAAACTGAAGTCCTCATCTGGGAAATAATGACCTACTGTAATGTTGAAGGGTGTGATGTTTAGCTGAGGGCATATAGTATTCCAACTAGACATTATTGTCCAGAGAAGGATTACTGCCAAAGTCATTGCTGTGTAGAAACCTCCCATTAAAGAGACACTGTCAACCCCCTTAGGCCTCAGATTGACCCCAGACTAAAAATGCACGCTATGATTGTTTACATTATGTAGAAACTGCTGATGTAGATGGTAATTGGATTCTGATTATTTTTTTTTCCTTTTTAAAAGTAAAATACAGACTGTCCACTAGATCCGAGCAAAATTAGAAAATCTGAATTCACATAATTTTCATGAAATTCTGTGAAATTTCATGAAGTTTTGTGACATTTTTCAGAATTTTCAGAAATTCTTTCATTGACTATAACTCAGTCCATGTTACAGCCAGACGTCTGAAATTTGGCATGCATACTGTCTGGTATAGGTCCCCCAATACCTGTCAAATTTCATAACATTTGGATAGAGTAGTTCTGGGGACTCAAAGTCTGGCAATTTAATATTTATGTGAACATTTCTGAAATTATTTCTATGCCTACAACTTAACCACTTTTAAAGCTAGATAATTGGAAACTTAGATGCATACTTTCTTGGAAGTCATAGAACCTGCGAAATAGAGAAGTACTGGTTATGTAAATTATAAGTTTTAGGCATGACTTGCCTCCTGACACAACTTCCTGGGCAAGCTTCCGAACCTGGGTGGTAAGCATGGCAGCATGATGCTCTGATGCTGGGCAATGAGGGTTGCCTTAAAGTTTGGAAGCCGATAACTCAAGTCACCTTTAAAGAGATCTGATATACTATTACACAACAGTTTTAAGTAGTGGAATAACTTAGTGTGCTGATATCTTAATTTCTTAGATCTCTCTGTTTTAATTTTAAAATAATATGCTTGAATTGGTTGAATTGTGATGCATGTTCAGAGTTATAAATAATTTGGTTCTTTTATATTACTTTAAATGAATGCATCTCTTGCACCTTTGTAAAACTGGAACACTTCAATAACTTTTAATTGAAAATTGAAGAGAGCTGACACTTAGCATACCTATGTATGGGCATTATTAAAGTCACCATACCAAATATGGTGCACTTTGGACAAAAACTTTTACTTTACGTAGTTGTTAACTGTTATATAGTTTCATAGATTCATAGACATATGATGGCAGAAAAGGACCTTCCTGGTCCATCGAGTCTGCACATATTAACCAGTGCACAATAGGTCCCAGGATACCTCACTTGGGCAGACTCGATGGATCACAATTCCTCTTCTGGTGTCATCTTTGATGTTTCTATGTTTATGTTTCTATATTAAAATATTTGAATGTGTGGAGGTGTATAATTCTATCATATTTATAGAAATCTGAAACTTAGTACACATCTGCAGAGGCATTGGTAAAATCACCATATCAAATTTAGTGCAATTTGAACAAATACCTTTAATAATCAAAATCACAAAGTTGTTGAAATTTCACAAAATGTTTGTGGATATTTTGCAAAATTAGCATTTCACCAGAATTCCACTGGCAGAAGATACATTTTGTCCAACCCTACTGTCCAAAATACTGGTCTTACTAAGAAAAATGTGTTTGTTTATATTCTATGATCATCTTCTCAGCATCTTTCTTGGACTTGGGAATGCCCCAACACAATACAACCACTCATGATGCTGAGAAAGGAGAGGAGACAACTGCATCATGAGTGGCTGCATGGTGTTCCTAATGTTCAGGATGTATTCAATAGGAGTTGATCAAGGATTTGGAGCAAAACAAATTTGGCTATTTTATTTTTTATTTTATATTTTATATTGCAATCAGTTTACAACCTTTGAGCCAGAGGCTCATTTCCAAAGGTACCTCGTCAAGAGAAGAGAAGCTAAATACAAGTACAAAAATACATACTATAAGTGAACATATGCATAAAGATGCAGGCATACATGGATCCTGGGTACAGTTTACATTGGTTGTATTATAAGGTGCAGATTCAGGTATTATAGATAAAAGGGGTTGGTTACAGGGTTTAGCAGCATAAATGTATGACATTTGCAAAATGAAACAATCAAACAGGTTACAAGGTATTAGATTACAGAGATAGTAAAACATGTGACAAGGACAGTACAGCGGGTAGTTTGATTTGGTAACAGTAGTGCATACTAGTAGGACAAGTTAGCAAGCAGTATAATAAGATTCAGTCATACATGGTACGTTCTTGATAGTAGAGAAGGTAGGCAGTTGGATATGGCAGTAATGTAGGCAGTAGGAATAAGGCGGTAAGGAGAGGGTGCAGCCCAGAGGGCATTGTCAGGACAAAGGGTGCTTGTACACCCGTTATGCACAGGTGCAGCAGCGCTTGTTGAACAGCTCGCTTTTGAGTGCAGTTTTGAATTTGGAGATAGTGGGGATTTCAGAGATGGAGCGAGGAAGTGTGTTGTACCAAGAAGGGGCTCTGTGGCGGAGAGACCTCTGTCCAAGTGAGGTCCTAGATTGAGGAACCAGGAAGGTGGCCTTGCAGGAGGTCCAAGTACCGACTAGAGGTTGGGCTAAGAGGAGGAGGATGTCAGCCGTTGGAGAAAGTCCTAGAAGGGTTTTTAGTTATAAGGCAAGTTTGTATTGCAGCCGTTCGTCAAGGTTTAGCACTGTTGCCATGTCATAAAGCTAGCATTATGTAGTGAGCCTAGAGCCCTATGATTAGCCTGCATGTCTTATTTAGGACAGGTGGATTTTGTTTAGGGCAGTCGTGTTGGCAGCACCGTAGACAGGTAGTCCATAGTCAACTAGGGATAGTATGGAGGATGTAACTTCAAGCCGGAGTGCATCGGGGGGTAGACAGTTTTTGTAGCGGTACGAGATACCAAGCTGTATATTGGTAGCAGAGACAAGTGCTTCCTATAATTGCATCATTCCCATATATTTCAGTTCTTCTAACAAAGGAAGCAAATCAAACAACCTACCACTTCAACTGGTTTAGAAGGCAAACAATCATAAAATGTGGGTTTCAGCTAGAAATAATATAATGCAAAAAGGTTGACAGTGTTCCTTTAATGAGAACATTTCTCTGTGCAGCTCCGTGGCACCAAGCAGTAGGGAATCTCGCATGTTGGCAACCTGGGTTCATGCTGGTTCCTGGGACATCAGCAATAAAGGCCAATGGGGAGGGTTGGGAGTGTCCATTGGCCGCTCTCCTAATGGGGGAACAAGCCTGCGTCACTTTGAGAGCAGCTCCTGGTGGCCCAGTGGCAGTGCATTTATGGCATGGGTGACCATGCACTGTGGTGCATCTCCCCAGGACTTTGCTTGTGTATGGCTGTAACATGGTGGTGTGTGGAGGAGTTGTGGGATACCAGATGGATCCACATAGAACTTCAGGTTCAACACACAATCTCTTTGTGATGTTTATTTATAATACAGAAGATTACTTTTAGCTATGGCATATTCCTTCTTCAATACATCAGTTTGCAGCAACAGACTATCGCAGAACAGAATCACAGAATCAATAGGAGTCATCAGCCAGAGGCCATAAGGCTTGACAATTTTAGTTCTACCTAAAAAATATATTTATTATGGCCCGTGAAATTATCTAAGGACTTCTTAAAAATCTCCAGGGATGTACTAGATACCATATCACTAGGGAGTCTGTTCCAATAATGTATTACTCTCTGATTTATCCATTGGCCTCTTAAATTGGTCTTATATATTTCGCCTATTAATTGAAGTTGATGAAATCTACTGGGTCTCACACTGTTTCTGTTGAGACCTATTGCTTCCCAAAGATCTTGGTCTGAAAAAGCTCTGTAAGATAAAAAGAGATCTCCCCTCAATCTCCTGTATTCTAGAGTGTATAGCCCAAGGAGCTTTAATCTGTCCCCATAGAAACATAGAAACATAGACTTCGCTTGGCCCACCTAGTCTGCCCATTTCCCTACCTACAGGATAAGCTGTAGATCCTAGTTAACCAACAGCCTATTTCTTCCTGCCCCCCACAAGAATTCCCTTATGCCTGTCTCACGCATTCTTGAATTCTCCCACAGTTTTAGACCCAACAACCTCCTCAGGAAGGCTGTTCCATGCATCCCCAACCTCTCTATGAAAAAATGCTTCCTCACATTGCCCCTTAGCTGTCCCCCCTTTATCTTCAGATTGTATCCCCTTGTTCTTGCTCATCTCTTTTTCTGAAAGATGCTACCCTCTTGGACTTTGTTGATTCCACTGAGGTACTTAGAAGTTTGTATCATGTCCCCCCCTTCTCCCTACTTTCCTCAAGGGTATAAATATTAAGATCCTTTAGTCTCTCCCTGTATGGCTTCTCTTGCAGACCCTGCACCATTTTAGTTGCTCTCCTCTGGACTGCCTCCATCCTGTCTATGTCCTTGCAGAGGTGGGGCCTCCAGAACTGAATGCAGTACTCCAGATGGCGTCTCACCAACTGTCTGTCCAGAGGGATAACTACTTCCTGTTTTCTGCTGGTGATGCCTCTCCCTATACATCCCAGTATCCCCCCAGCCCATAGTCTAATCCTCTGACTTGTGTGATGTTCCTGGTCATTTTCCTTTGCACCCTCTTAATTACTTTGATATCTGAGATTTTGTAAGGAGCCCACATTTGGACGCAATACTGGATGTGTGGTCAGACAAGAGATTTGTATAGTAGTAATACAGTATTACACTTTTAGCCCTGATTTTGAAGTTTTTAAATATTTGCCCCATTATTTTATTTGCTTTAATAGCAGCTGATTTATATTGTTCTTTAGATGATACATTTCCAGTAATTATCATCCCTAGGTCTCTATGTGATGGTATTGGTGTAAAGGTGATATTTGGCTCTTTGGTTGTTATGGCTCATACTGTGTGCATAATCTTGCATTTCTCAATATTTAGTCGATGTTGATTTTTATTTGCCCAATCTCCTATACTGTTTATCTCATTTTGGAACTGATTATACAGACTAATTTGACATCATCTGTAAATATGAAGATCCAACACTTGGATGTTCACTGCAGAGGTGCTATGCAGATGGTAAACAATACTGGTCCCAACACAGATCCCTGTGGAACTCCTCTAGTAACATCAGCCCATGAAGACAAATGGCCAGCAAGGCTAACTTTCCTGTTCTCTAACCATGATTTAACCCAACTAACCAATGCAAAATCTAGGCCTATTTCTATAAGTCTAATTATGAGTTGTTTATGTGATATGGTGTGAAGGGCTTTTGAGAAATGTAAGTACAGTATGTCTACAGGCAGTCCTACATCAGGGGCACTACTTACAGAATTGAAAAGATTTAATAAGTTGGTCTGGCATGATTGTCCCATTTGGAAGCCATGCTGGCTTATGTCCACTTGGCCAGTGTTAGCAGTTTTCTCACTTATTTTATTACCTATACTTTCTATTAGTTTACTGATAATTGATGTCAGACTGATTGGACAGAAATTACTGGTGTCATGTTTTGTCCTTTTTTGAAAATAGGAGTTATGTCAGCTTTTTCCAATCTTGCACAACCATACCACTGTTTAATGAAGTGTTTACTTTATCCATCAGTAGCCCAGATATAACATTAGCAACTTTTTTTTAAATAAAGCTGTGTGAACGTTATCAGGCCCTGGTGGTTTGTGCATGTTTAAACTTTGTAATTTGCTTTCTACAACATCTTCGTCAATATTATAAATGTTGACAGGTAGCCCTGAACACAAGTTAAACCATTGCTCAGATCAGAAGTCTGTTTTGTGCATATAAACTAGCAGTGTCAGGGTCTGCCTGTTCTGGCGGTAGTTCAGGTGGATGTTATAGATCTCATGGCACTTCTCGAAAAGAGTAGGGAATTTTTTAAATAAAGAGATAAGACAAAACAAAACAAATTATGTCCACAAAAGAAATGGAATGAATTACAATAACATTCTCAGCACAGTATCCATGAAGTCAAAGAAAAATAAAGCCAAAACAAAACAAGATTTATGTTAATCCTACCATAATATAGAGTATGTCCTATCTACAACTCCTGGAAAATAAATACACAGCTATAAGGATAAATTCTTAAACTGGAAAAGTCAAAAACCATGTAAAATCTTTTCATAATTTTCATACTTGTGATATATTCCAAGCATGCTGCTCTGAAAAATATACTTTTCTCAAATTCTGAACCACTTGAATTAATACTTGTGTAGTCGTAGACTCTTGTTGTTGCAATGTTACTGCACATCTTGCTTGCCAAAGATAATACTTACAAAGTGAAAAGAACAATCTTAATGTATTGGGATAATATTTAGAAAGGGAGGAAGCATATAGCCCCAGCACCAACACTTCATGTGTTATTTGAGAAAATTGTCTGTCACCGGGTGCCATAAACACCAAGCTCCAATAATGTAGAGAAAAAGGACGCAAAAAATTGAAATGCTCCATGGTTTCCAAATCACTAGGACAGGATGCCTGAGGGCACATGCTCTCTTCCACTACCTTATGTTTGTGTTTCTTACACCAAACCAACCATGACATGAGAGCCATGTGACATCTTAAACTTTAAGCAGAATTCTTTTTTTTTTGAAATTCAGTGTACTTTATTAAAGGTTTTATAAGTAAAACAAATCATACATGATGTTCCATACAATAAGCTGCAAAAGATAAGCATTATACAGTGTATCAAGACAAACATCAGTTCACTTATAACAAAATGCCCCCACTATCCACCCCCTCTCCCAACCCCTCCTCATGACTCCATTCCCATCCTGCCCAGAACCCAACTACGATAGAGCCTAGTAGGAAAATCAGTTTGATGAATTTGGGGGTGTCATAGCCTTTGTCATACCAGACTAGAGGCTTCATCTGGATCCTAACTTTAGGAGTTGTTAGACTAGTAGAGAGGAGCTTGCCAGCTAGGAGAGTAATAAAGTGGCATGCTGAGAGTCATCAGATCATAGCATGGACTACTGACAAGTGATATATAGAGTATGGAATTTGCCCCATTTTCCATTAAAGCTAGATAGCTGGTGCCTGAGACCGCTATCATTTCTGCAACTGCACATTAGCTAGCAGCTCATTTAACCATTCTATGTAGGATATAATGACAGGGTACTTCCAATATCTCATAACTAGCTTTTTAACTGAGTATGAAATAAGAGACATGCTATATCTTCTTTCTTTAACAAGAACCTGAGAGTAATCCATAGAAGGCAAATTTCTGGTTTAAATAGAGTCTAGACCTAGTAGGGGACTAGCTTGGGACTATATTTCATTCCATAGGGACAAATCATCGAGCAATCCCATAACATGTGCATCAGAGTGCCATCTGCTTGTCACATCTATTACACTTTGGATCCTGCAGTTGACTCTTTCCTACCAGCCTGGCGGGGGTACAATATAAGCTATGCAGTATATAAAAATGCATTATGTGCAATTTGTCATTGGTGGTGTAAGCGTATACCACTTACCAAATTTTGCCCCATCTAAAAGTGGCCGTGGGGATTGAGAGGTCGAGTAATTTGACTTACCTTGAACCTCTGAGTGAAAAGTAGGATAGAGGGTTGAGACTAGCTGGGAAACTGCACGAGGCTGCCAGACTCTACCTCATAATGAATTAAGGAGATCAGACTGGTCAATGGACCATAAGCCCTGCCCAAATTTGCTGATCAGCAGATGCCTAATTTGGAAGCATCTAAAAGTCTGTGACCTCGATAGATGCAATACAGCCAGCAGCTCAGGAGTAAATTTAACCTTCCCATGCTCTAGGAGTTCCAAAATTCTAGTCTCAGTGGTGGATGTCCCTCTGGTAGGCTTCAAACATTTATTATCTAGCATGAAATTTGGGTTGAAGTACAAAGGTTGGGAGACATCCTTAGCATTGTCATATTTAATTGCTCTACAAAACTGGGTGTGCACTTTAATAGACATTCATATTAATTCATTATTCTTTAAATGTGAAATAGTTTTGGGGACTGTATACAGCAGACTACAAGGAGAAGGCTACTCTGATTTATTATGTGGCGCTCAAGTTGCAGCCATATGGACGTGTATCGGGTTCACTGTCCGGGGGACATAGCCATCGTATGTATTTTGCCATGTGACTTGCTAAGTAATAATGAAAACATTAGGCAATTTTAATCTCCCAGTTGTTTAGAGCTCCTAATCTCACATAAGATAGCCTTGGTGGTTTTTGTTCCATAAGAACCTGGAAATTTTTTTGTGGAGATTTTGAAAACAAGATTGAGGGAGCTAGAAGTTAAGCATATTAAGGGGATAAAAAAACTCTGGGGAGAATTTTCATTTTTAAAACACTGATTCTTCCCTGTAGGGATAGATATAAAAGAGCCCAGCATTCCAAGTCTTGGGCAATAGTCCCCGCAAGGGAACTCAGGTTGAGTTTTTTAACCTGAGCCATGTCTGGGCTTAACTTCAGTCCCAGATAAGAGAACTGTTTGGCCCCGGTCAACTGCAGACCTGCAATATGCCACTTTCACTATGGAGATTCAGTGGCATAACTATGGATTTTTCCTGGTTTAATTTGCAGTTTGACTATTTCCCATAAGATGGGACAACCAAGGGACAATTGCTTACTGAAGGTTTAATAAAAAATAGGGGAGTACCCATCTGGGCCCAGAGCCTTATTGACTGCTAAGGAGGATATAGCCAATTGAATTTCCAACTCTGAAATGGGGGTCACTAAGGATTTTTGTTAAACCTGTGTAGGGATGGGAGGCCAAGTGGTTGAAGGTACTTGTCCACAGCCTCAGCAGTGGGTCTGTTAGGCATAGATTTATACAAATCTTTGTAAAATTCTGCAAACTCAGCAGTAATAGCTTTAGGGGCTAGGCAAAGATCCCCTGTATGTTGGGATCTTATACTTGGGATGATTCTGGAAGATTCTACCTGTTTCAGTCTTAATGCCAAAAGATGGCCTGCCCTCTCCCCCTGATCAATATATTTCACTCCGTTTTTTTAAGATAGCATATTCAGCTTTCTCCCGGAGGATTGAGCTGTATTGTTCTCTCAAACCCACCAGTAACTGTCTATCCTCTATAGTAGTCATGGAAGACATTAATACCTCTAGGGTATGTATTCTGGATAAGAGTGAGAGGGAATTTTGATCTTGTTCTCTCTTCCAGTAGGAGGCCACCCTAGTGAAAACTCATTTTAATACACACTTCAAGGTTCCCCACTCAAGATCTGGCCTTGAAGTGGAGTTCCAATTGATTCTACTATATTCTTCAATTTCTTGAGTGATAGTTTCTGTAATTTTGGGGTCCTTGAAGAGCTTATTATTTAGCTTCAATTGAGAATCAGGTGATACATCCGGTGTTAGCAACAGGTCACAATTCACCACTGAGTGGTCTGAGATTACCCCTGAAGTTATCCCTGTGACACTATCCCCAGCAAAAGTGATTGACTAATTAAAAAGTAATCTATGCGGGATGATGTCCCATGGACACTGGACTGGAATGTAAATTCCTTGGAGGTGGGATACAAGATTCTCCATGGATCTACTAACCCCAAGTGATCAACCATCTCTCTGAGAGCACATTGTGCTGGGGAGAGACCCTGTCTCTTGGGGATTGACTTACCTAGGTCAGGTAAAAAAGGAAGATTCCAGTCCCCCCTATAATACATGGATAGGCAGTATAAGGTGCCAGTACCTTTAAAAGATTTGTAAAAAGTAAGAAAGCATCATTATTAGGACCATATACACATCCCAACACTAAGGAGGTTCTCTCTAAAGTGCCCTTCACAAATATATACCTAGCCTGCGGATCTCCAATAACCTGTTCAAATTTAAAAGGTATATTCCTAGCCACCAATATAGCCACTCCATGACTCTGAGATCTGTCCCCTGCATTAAAAACCTGCCCTATATGTTGCCTACGGAGGAGGGCTCCCTCTGATTCCAGGAGATGAGTTTCTTGAAAAAACATGAGCTCCCCTTTAAGCAAGCTGATGTGCTTCAACACCTGATAATGTTTCAGTTTGGTGTGGAGACCACAGACATTCCAAGACACAAGCTTCTTAATACCTGTTATGATCCTCTGAATAATACATTAGAACCTTTTGAAACCATGTAGCCTGTTGCATAAAAGACCCACATATCTCTTGTGCCAAGCTTTCCCCTACCCCCTTCCCCAATGTGAAGTGTCCCCCATCCCCCAATACTCAATATCCGCTTTACTGTCCCTTTTAACCCTTCCCTCCCACAGATTCCATCAGCAAATATTGTCTCCTTTCACCTCCAATCCTGGAGTAAGGACTCTACAGGAGGACTACTCTCCCCTCCCTCGTGCTTCATAGTGTGCAATACCCTCCACGGACAATGTCTTTCCCTCCCCACCCACCAACCCTCCTCATTGTGTTCTATTTTAAATGATAACAAATGCTGTACCCCTTATAAATACAGCTTGCCCTATAACAGGGCTAACAGAAAACTGATGAGGAGCTATCAGGTTCTAAATATAATACCCCGCTTTACCAAACTAGTGCACTTCAATAATATGGGGGCTTTCTTCATGGCCATTATCTCAGCCTATCTTGAGTCAGATTGGTAAATAAAACAAACATTGTGGCCAAGATGGTCAAAAATAACAAATCCCCCTCCCCTGCAAGAGCCGCTGGCTTATCCCATCCATCAACAGACTCATCACTGTGCTAAGATTCAAGATTGTTAAAGCTCCAGCCTAAATAAAGAAAATGCATTTGCTAGTATGAGAGTCAGGCCTTTAGCTTAAAAGTTTCCCCAGTCCATTCAGTATTGCCTTCATATTGATGGACTATGCTATCCCTGAAAGTTCACGCTCAGGAGAAGTGGGACTAAAAGACTGACGACCTGGATGTAAAAGGGCTGCAAAGTCACTGCCTGCATTCAGCAGACATGTTGCTTTCCACACACTGAAAGAAAATAACAAAGCACACCCTTCATATTTGCCAGTCCTGAAAAAAACAATCAGTACCAGCTATCTGTGGTTGAAAGGTGTCTCCCCAGAGCGGCCAGTATTTCTAAATTGTCACTCTCCGAACAGTATGGAAACAGATGCTGTACATCAGATTCACCCCAAAGTTTCAGTACATAGCTTTTCACACATTCTCCTCTTCTCTGTAAGGTACGCTAAGCTGTAACACTCCGTGATACCAGGTTAGGCACTCACCCAACTCTGAAAAGATTTGGAAGTAGTTTCCTCATCTCATGATCTGCAGTTTTCGGGACTTCTAGAGGAATCCGTTTTCTTTCAATAGACACTTGTAAATTAGCTGGATATAACATCTGAAAGCAGATGTTCACTGCTAATAACTCGGTCACCACCCTATGGGATTCTGTTCTCTTATGCCTTAGGTTCTGGGTGATTTGAATGGGGGCTCCCTCCAAAAGCACTTCCTTTAATTCCTTGACCTCAGCCAGCAAATGTTGGCATTCCTGATAATTTAGGAATTTAAAAATGAAAATCCTGGGTTCTGCCCTGGTGCTGGCATAGGCCTCAGCACCAGATGGGTCCGCTCTACTATATATTCAGCCCAAAAAAGAGAAGGGTAATCTATCTTCTGGACAAACATTTGTGCAAATAGAACAGCGTTAGAGCCTTCCTCCTGCTCCGGTAGCCCGATAACCACAACATTATTTCGGCAGCTTCTCCTCTCAAGATCTTCGACCTTGGCTTCCAACATAATAACACGCTGTCTAACAAGCGCCATGGTAGGATCAACTTTCTCCAATCTTTTCTCCACAGATATAATTCACACCTCACAGTCTCCTGTACACTGAGTTAATTCTTCCAGAGTTCCAGTCACCACTTTCACCTCTTCAGTTAGAGATCTGAATTTGTCCAGAAAGTGACAGAATTCTTCAAGAAACCTCTCTAGAGATAGAGGAGTGGCCTCTGTAGCTTTAGTCATTCTCTTAGCCGCCAAAGTAGGCTGGGCCTTTGCTTTATTTTCATCTTTTTCAGGCACAATTGGAGGCATGAAATGCGGTGGAACAGTTCGCATTTCAATGTCCATGACCGGCTGGAAACAACAGATTGCTTCTAAATTGTACAATCATGTCACAGCACTGCAGTACGGCTGTATGGAAAGTTAGTCAAACTAAAACACAGAGTTTAAGGGGAGGTTTTTAAGGAGGGGTAGTGGGAGCACACAAGAAAGTATCTACTCAGTGTGAGGAATCACGTGATCTCCCAAAGGTTGTAATTTTCCCAACTATCAGTAGAGTGTTCCCCATCCCCTTCCCCCATGCGTACAAACCCAGAAAGAACTGATCATGCCCTTCTAGAACCATAATTGTTTGATACTAAAGAAATAATTTGAAGTAGATAAAAGGATTCCTTTCTAAAAAGGGGGGGGGAGTTTAGTCAAAACTGACTCTGCGTCGTCTTGCTTTGAGCACCCACCGGTGGCAGCATCATGTGTCTGCTTGTAATGATTCAAATGTTCCAAATTTTGGTAGCGGGAGACAAACAGGTTCAGGGCAGCTCATAAATCCCCAATTGCAAATCACATACAGTCAAACACAGAGTTGAGCCCTCATCTAACTGACACAGTATGAAATTACCTAAGAGAACTTTTGACAGAGGCAAAACACCATGATCACGCCATAAACTATAAAGGAAATAAAACTAGTCTTTTTTTTTTATTAATTTCGCTCATGTCACAGCTCATGAGGCCTTCTCTGAGGCATCTGTTCCTTTATCCTGCCTGCCTGTGGATCCCTCTGTCTGTACCTCCTCTCTCCCCCCCACCCATGCAGCCAGCACCCCTGGTTTCATCCTCTTGGGGAGGGCAGCCCTCGCCTCATTGGGCTCTCTTGCAAGTCAGACTCTGGCTGCAGATGGGCCTGCATGGAGGAACTGGAAGGCCAGCCAAGGAGGGCATGGGGGACAGGTGCCGTCTCCTGTCCCATGAGTCATTTTTTTCCTTGTTCTGCGCTGGTTTCCCCACCCCTGCGTGGGCACGCCCCGCCACTCTGGCGCATGGCAACCCTGCTGATGTAGACCACACTGATCTCATGCTGCCCAGCTTGCTGTGATGTCCCCTGGTCTCCAGCAGGGGTCACTGGCATGCTGAGCCTACCCGACCCACTCTCCTGGGGAGGAGAGCACCACTAGGAGCTCCATCCTCAATCCACCCCTGCTGACCACCAGTACCCGAGCCCATTCCTAAATTCAGGTCGCCAGCATATGAGGTGGGCTCAGCGCTTAACCTCAATGCCACCGGCTGGCCAATAAAACGAGTCTTGATCAGGGCAACTTTCCCAATCACAGTACCAAAGCACCCTCTAGTGGTGGTGTCTTGTATCTGCATGAAGAGGTTTTGCTTCAGAAAACAATATCCAGTGATAACAAATAAAGTCAGGGTAATATCCAACACTTAAGTTTATAAATGTCAGAGAAGATAAACCTAAATTCCATTCCTTAGAGGACCTGATTCCATATTTAACCATCTGGGGACTTTATTTAACAGAAGGAAGCATCCATGACCATGCAGTCCCATATACAGTAACCACACTGAGTGAGTTTCAAAAATATGGACATGAACAGAGACCAAATGTGTACCTTTCACTTAAACAAATCTGGAAACAGTTCCTTGAGTTCACTGAAGGCACTGTCTGGATTTTCAAAGGAATGCCATTGACCAGAACTGTTAACCTGGAGTATGGCTGGATAGTGCATCCTGTACCTAATGCCTGCCACTATAAGCTTGGATACGAGGGTGCAACATGGTGTGCTTCTGCCACACAGTAAAAGGAAGATCTTGCACCACCCAAATTTTTTTATTTTCCCACATGATATTTCTAGAGTCTCTGACCTTGTCCAAAATCAACTGTTTGTCCAGGTAATTAAGGACATGAAATATGAATGGCCATGGTGGTGAGGCTTGCGGTGGGGTAGGCCATAAGGAGTGGTGGACCCTGTCCATGACATAAGTCGGGCCATTGGGTGAAGGGCCAGCCAGTTTGGCACACAGCTTCTGTGTAAACATTATGGCGTTAGTTCCTTCTTCTCCTTGAGGTAATCCAAGGACTAACAAGTTATTTCTCCTGAGAGACCCTCAGGTCCTCCAGCTCTCTTCAGCCTTGGCCAATCTCTGCCTCATGGTTGTGAACTCTAGTTCCGTTCAGCCCTCCAGTCATCGAGGAGGATATCCTCACTTTGTTGTCCCCATTCTGATGGCAAGTTGATCTAGGGAGCTTTTTAAGGTTTTAAGCTCCCCAACCACTGTTTGGGGGATTCTTTTATCGGGGCATGTCCCTCAAAGAATGCTACTTCAGTCAGTGCAGCCTGAGGGCTAGATTGGGTTGGTTCCTCGGCACTAGAGCCCTTGTTTCACTTCACTGGTTTCTCTTTGTCCGGGGATGGTGGCAGGTTATGCTTCGGCCACTGTTGCCTCATTACCAAGTCCATGTTCAGAACAATATCCGGATCCCGGGTTGAAGGCTTGCTGGCGTGGTTGCTGAACTATGTACTTCATACACAGAGTCAGGAAAAAGACTTTAAAAGCTGATCACGAGGGGATAGCCAGAGCTTAAAATGTTACCGCTAACTGGCCGCCATTACAACACGTAGTGTACTATTTAAGTAGAATCCTTTAATCTGTCAGTTGAATGAAGATACTAGATAGACTTGTCTCATATGTTGAAAGGCTGTGAGGGACTTCATAAAATGTTGCATTCTAGGTGAGTGCATAAAATGCTCATCTAGAATTTGCCACAATGTCTTGAGGTGTGACCTGCCATTGTTTTATTTTAATACAAGCGCTAGTTAAATGAAAAGGTAGATCTTACTTCAAGAAGGCTCTTGCAGTGGGTATTGACATATTGGACTAAGCCACCAGGCATAAGGACCTCACAGAAAAACTTCTAGCTAGCAGTCTCTGGTGGGGGAACCACCCCAACATCAGGAGACCAGCATCAGCCAATGTCAGCATAAAGGGGTGGGACCCCATGCCCACCCTCCAGTTCTTTCTCACTGTTGGCTTGCAAAAGTACCTTGTGGAAGAAAAGTGCTCACTTGTCTCACCATTTTGGATGGGTATTACACTTTTTCAACATTTATTTCGTTTCTCTCAAAAATTTGTTCACTTACTTCACTGTGTATGTCATCCCCGATGCCCACAGAATAGCATAAGAACAAATGAGACTCATGTGGATCCCAGCTCCCTCACAAGGACGGCCATTCTCTCTGTCTTTTTTGCTTAGGCCCAGACCACTATGTGGAGGTGTGCTAGCACTGCTGATAATTCAATTCTGCCAGCCGGAAACAGAGACAGCAGTCCCTGGAGGCCCATTTGTTAAAAAAGAAAATGGCATCCATGGAGAAAGAATTGAAGAAATTGAGCAGGCATCCACTTCTCCTGAGGACTGTTATACAAAGAGGAAGGACAAGGAAAACACCTGGACCAGGAGTCGTTGTCCACAGTGGCGACCACAGCTGGAGCCGTGAGACCTTCAGATAACTTCCCTCTGGGGATCATCCTTGATGGCTGCCTTGATGGTAACTAAGCGGCATCAGCCCCCAATGGGCTTGAGGTTGGGCCCGCTGGCAGCCTCCAGGGAAAAGGAGGTCTCCACTCCGCTGTGGCCCTAAAGCTTAGCCTACCGTAGAGTGGGTCCGATAAGTTGGGCATTGCTCCACTGACATTTGCCAGGACATGCTGATAAGTTGGCCATTGGCCCTCTGATGACCGCCCAACCTGCGACCCACATCAGGCTCTGACACCACGATGATGCCCTGGAGTCACTGCAGTGCTCTCTGGTTGTGTAGCCCTCTGAGGTCCCGTGTCTCCTCTGACTCCCCTGGGAATCTGCTCCTTCCTCCTCCTCCTGACTGGGGTGCGAGGATGCTGGAATGCCATCAGGTGTGCACCCCCACCGATGCCGGACCTTCAGATGCTGGACCCGCTGCAAAATAACCTGACGTCCCCCTCCAGTATTCCACTCCCTGACAGCAGATATGCTCCACTGTCTGGGCTGGCTGGGCTCCCAGACCATACCATGTGCCTGCCTACTCCAGGCCCTATGCCCTCCAGGCTGATGCCTGATCCATTCAGTCTGCCTGCAGGGCCAACGGCAGGACCCTCGGCTCCAATGGAGCACCTGGTGCCTGGATACCCAATGCCGCAATACCCGACACCACAGTATCCAGCTCCTCAGTACCCAATGCTGCAGTACCAGATGACACAGTACCCAGCACCTCAATACCTAATGCAGAGCCTCCTGCCACCTGGTTATGGGTACTCTTATTACGGGTTTCCAGGTTACTCATATCTGATCCCTCCTCCTCCTCCTCCTTCTCCTCCTCCTCCACCTCCTCCATAGCCTCAGGTGGACTAGGGAGGTTTTGGCCTTCTGGTGGGCTGAGGCTAAAAACAGCTCACCAAGAAGGATGAAAGCCATTTACTGACACCAGTCCTGATGCTGGACCCCTTATGTTGGCAGAAGAGACCCCTTCACCTTTACCAGATGCCAGGGCTCAATTATCTGGATCTCAGGCTAGGGAGGATATGCTTCCCTGGTGTATCCCCAGAGGGGACAATCCACCCCACACAAGGAGAACTCTTGATCTTCTTCAAAGTCATCAGATTCTGATTCAGACTCTGGCCACTCTGATCCTGGGGAGGAGCCACATACTCCAGAAAACCCAAGGCTGCAGGGCTCTCCAAAGTCTCCTCTGGTGGACTCTTCCTTTCTGGAGCTGCTTAAGAAGATCCAGGCTGCTTGTGAGTGGCAATCAGTGGAACCAGATCCCCAGTGTAAAAAACTTGCTGCTCATCTGGACCTCCTGGAGACCTCTTCCACCTTGATTCCACCCTGGATAGAGCCTCATGCGGATCTTGTCTCCACTATTTGGAAACAACCTTCTTCATTAGCCCCTCTCCCTAGTAAGGCAAATAGGCTATACCAGGTTCCAGAAGGTAAATACTTCCTTAGTCTTTACCCCAAGGTGGATTCAGTGGTGATCAGTGCCACTGACAACAACCAAACTCAAAGCACCTCAGCTCGTCCCCTTCTGACAAGGAATCATGACTTCTGGACAAGTATGGGAAAAAGATTTACACTTCTTAAACTTTGGGTATGAGGGCCCTAAATTATGTTGGTCATATGAGGGACTACCAGAAGTGCATCTTCAATAAGGTCAAAGCAAAACTGGATTCCTTCCCAGATCCCAAGACTAAACAGGAACTGGGAGACCGGATCCATTTTGCATGTTCAGCTTGTGGACACATGCTTCATACTACCTATGATGTGGTGGATATGACAGGTAGGAGCTTGGCTTTTGCCGTAGGCCTACAGCACCATGCTTGGCTCCACATGTCAAGTTTGGCCCCTGAAGTGCAGACTGTGAGTTACGATGCTCTCTTCAGGGGATCTGGGCTTTTCAGTGGCAATGTCAAGGACATCATCAACAAATTGCAGGAGAAGAGTTTGGCATTGAAATCTGTCCAGAGAATGCACAAATCCTCCCAAGGGCAGAAACGTCCTTTTCAGCACCAAAACCTGCAAAAATAAAAACAAAAACAAATGCAAGCAAGGAGTCCGAACAAGCATAAAACCATGTCAGCAGCCAAAGCTCCTCCAAGCAAAAAGCCTTCAGAGCTTCAGCAGCTGCTCTTCCCTCTCCTCCTGATTCCCTGCCTCTCCACTGCCTCTGTACTCATCAGAAGAACTGGTGGGAGTTTTCCTCCCATCTGCTGGGTTGGGAGAGGATAATGGCAGGCGCTTGGGTGTTTCAGCTGGTATCAGCAGGGCACTCAATAGAGTTCATCGAGAAACCTCCTCGAAGACACCCCCCTCTGCACTCATACTCCCATTTGCACCTGCAGTTGGAACTAGAGGAAATCCACTCTCTTCTTTTAAAGGAGCAATACAACCTGTTGCTCCCCACCTGCAGGGGACAGGTTACTATTCCCATTTCTTTCTAGTACCAAAGAAGACCAGAGATCTGAGACTCATATTAGATCTCAGCTCCCTCAATCAGTTTGTGGAGTACAAGTAGTTCTGAATGCCCTCACTGCCGAATCTTATTCCCATGCTTCAGCTGGGACTGTGGCTATGCACTTTGGATATGCAGAATGTATACCTCCATATCCATATGCCATTTCCACTGCAAGTACCTTTGTTTTTGTTTTCAGGTGTCACAGTTCAGGGCCCTCCCATTTGGCCTTTCCTCAGCTCCCCTTGTAATTACCAAATGCCTGGTGGTAGTGGCATCCTTCCTGCATATCCAGTTAGTTCAAGTCTTCTCCTACCTGGATGACTGGCTTCCAGCAGCTCCATTCTGGAAGGAACTCATACGCTCCCTTTCTCTCACCCTACAGGTTTTCTCCAGCCTGGGTATCACAGTCAACCAAGTCAAGTCCCACCTGGTCCCTTGCCAATGGCTGCAGATTATGGGGGCAGTATTAAACATGACCCTAGGCAAAGTCTTTTTGTCCCTGGACAGGGTCAAGACACTGTCAAGTCAAGCTCATCTCTTGTTGGGTCTCAGATGGGTCAGAGCCAGGAAGGTCCTTCACCTTCTCAGGTTAATGGCAGCTGCCATCCCACTGTCCTGCTAGCATGGCTTCACATAGGAATCTCCCAGTGGACTCTCAGGTCCCAGTGGGACCAGTCTCAGGATGACCCAGACTGTGAGGTCCTAGTGTCGGACACAATGATCAGGAACTTGCAGTGGTGGACAGTTCAGGAACATCTCAACCAAGGGGTCTCATTTTGTACCGATCCCCCCACCCAGACTTTGATGACAGATGCATCAGGGACAGGCTGAGGTGCTCATCTGGAATCCCGCAGGACTCAGGGCAACTGGTCTCAGTTCGAGCACAAGCTTCACATAAATGTCCTCAAGCTGAGTGCAATTTTCTATGCCCTTCAGGCTCTCCTTCCCATCATTCTTCCCAGTCATCTCCTGATCCAATCAGACAACATGTGTGTAGTCTGGTACCTCAACAAACTGGGAGGAACTCATTCCTATCTACTCTGCTGGGAAGCAGTGAGGGTCTGGTACTGGACATCCCAGCACAACCTACACCTGATGGCTGTCCACATTCCAGGAGTGGAGAATACTCTGACAGATGCCCTCAGTCACTCATCAGCCAAATCTCATGAGTGGGAACTCAATCAAGACATCATAAAAGATATCTTCCAGCAGTGGGGAACTCCTCAAGTGGACCTCTTTGCCTCCCCTGACAATGCCAAGCTTCCTGCCTATTGCTCGCTTGCTCAAGGGTGAGACGTTTTTTGGCGGGATGTGCTGTCTCTCTGTTAGAAGGGCAGATTCATTTATGCCTTCCCTCCCATTCCTTTGATTCCAAGAGTACTAAACAAACTTAGGGAGGAAGGGGCACAAATGATTCTCATTGCTCCCTTCTGGCCGAGGCAAGTTTGGTTCTCTCTTCTGGAACTGTTTTCTGAGGAACCTCCTCTTCCTCTACCTCTGTCACAGCATTTGCTGACCCAAGATTGGGGACCCTGGTCCATCCTCACCTCAAATCACTTCACCTTCATTCATGGCTCCTGCAGACATAGCCAAGGCACACTGTGGCATTTCCCCTTTAATAGCAGATATTCTGGTGGTGCCAGAAAGCCTTCCAGGTCTACTTATGTTATGAATTGGAAGCTTTTCCTTATTTGGGAAAGCTCCAAGGATTGGAACCTTTCTCCTGCCCAGCTAACAAAGTTCTGCATTACCTGTGGCATCTGTATTACCTGGGCTTTATCCTCAGTGAAGGTACATATGGCAGCTATCTCAGCCTACCACATTCCCTTTGGAGACTGGACTTTCACTCAGTTGGAAGTCTCCAAGTCTTTCTTGAGAGGTGTTCTCCATTTAAGGCCCCCGATCCACAATCCTGTTCCTTCTTGGGACTTACATTTTATCCTAGAAAGCTCATGCTGCCTCTTTTGAACCGGCAGCTGGGGCAGATTTAAAGTTTCTTTCTTGGAAGGCGCTGTTTCCAGTGGTCACTACTTCTGCTTGGAGGGTTTCAAGATGCAAGCCCTAATGTGCAAAATCCCATACTTGATTTTTCACAAGGAAAGGGTGACCATGCATACCAATCCCAAGTTTCTTCCAATGGTGGTGGCTGAATCCATAGAAACATAGAAACAGAGAATTTGATGGCAGATAGGTACTGCTTGGCCCACCTAGTCTGCCCATTTCCCTACCTAATGCATAGGCTGCAGATATGAGTTAACCAACAGCCTACTTCCTCCTACCCCCCACTAGAATTGCCTTATATCTGTCCCATGCATTCTTGAATTCTCCCACTGTTTTGACTCCACCACCTCCTCAGGAAAGTTGTTCCATGTATCCACAAACCTCTCAGTGAAAAAATACTTCCTCACATTACCTCTGAGCCATTCCCCTCTATCTTCAAATTGTGCCCCCTTGTTCTTGCACATCTCTTTATCTGAAAGATGTTACCATCTTGGACTCTGTTAATTCCCTTGATGTACTTGAAAGTTTCTATCAAGTCCCCCTCTCCTCTCCTCGAGTGTATACATATTAAGCTTCTTTAACCTCTCTTCATATGTTTTCTGGTGCAGATCCTGCGCCATTTTAATTGCCCTCCTCGGGACAGCCTCCATCCTGTCTATGTCCTTGCAGAGATGGGGTCTCCAGAACTGGATGCAGAACTCCAGATGGGGTCTCACCAACTGTCTGTACAGAGGAATAACAACTTCCTATTTTCTACTGGTGATGCCTCTCCCTATGCATCCCAGTATCCCACCAGCCGTCTTTACTGCCTTCTCACATTGCTTGCCCACCTTAAGCTCATCTGATATGACTACCCCCCAGGTCCCTTTCCATTTTTGTTGTTGTTATTATCTCCCCCCCCCCATTGTGTACTCTTCTCCTGGATTTTTGTTTCCCATGTGCATTACTTTGCACTTCTTTGCATTGAATCTAAGCTGCCATACATTTGACCATTCCTCCAACCTTGCCAAGTCCCTTTGCATCTTCTCCACCCCACCTTCTGTATCAACCCTTTTGCAGATATTTGTGTCATCTGCAAAGAGACATACTTTTCCTTTCAGTCCCTCTGCAATGTCACTTATAAAGACATTAAAGAGGACCAATCCCAGTTCTGAACCCTGTGGTACCCCACTAGTAACCCCCCTTTCTTCAGAGTAAACTCCATTTATTTTATCCTCTGTATCATGTTGTCCATCCAATGTTTTACCCAGGCTATCACCTTGGGACCCACTCCAAGGCTGGCTAACTTGTATATTAATTTTTGTGTGGGACGTGTCAAATGCCTTGCTAAAGTCTAGGTATGTCATGTCCACAGCCCCTCACTGGTCTACTACATAGGTCACCCAGTCAAAGAAATCAATTAGATTTGTCTGACATGATCTTCCTGCTGTGAATCCATGCTGCTTGGGTCTTGTACCCCACTGGCCTCTAGGAACTCAGCAATTCTTCCTTTAGAAGTGATTCCATCATTTTCTCTACCACTGAGGTCAAACTAACAGGTCTGTAGTTTCCTGCGTCTGTCTTGCTTCCACTTTTGTGAAGGGGAATCACATCTACCCTCTTCCAGTCTTCCGGTACCACACAGTCCTCCCATGATTTGCTAAAAAGGGTAGTCAGTGGTTTCTCTAGCTGCTGGAGGTCTGCCTCTGAACAAGTAAGTGGTCTACTGAGAAATATAGGATATTCTTGTCTCAGAACAGGACAATCAGGAGCTTAAAGGGCACACAGGCAGAAAGTAAGGAGAGAGAGAGAAAAAAACAGATGAAAGAGTAAGGATTGCAAACAGTTAAGGGGTCAGAAATAAGACATGATTGGAGTGGTGCAGTGCAGTGGCTGTGGAGCAGCAGTCTTCCAGTAGATATTCTGGAGGATGTGGTGTTGTCCCATCTGCAGGCACCTCTCTGGGCTGAGGGAGGAGGTTGCTCATCTCCAGGCTGAGGTGGCCAGGATTTGTGGGACCTCCTCTTCCATCCAGGGACCACCAGTGCCACTGCCGTTGCCTCAGAGGTTGCCAAGAAAGAGGAGCAGTTGGACCACAGTGGGCTCAGGGAGGGTGAGGGTGGTGGAACAGAGGCGCATCCCTCCAGTTGTACCTCTCCACAGTTCCTATGCCATTCTGGCAAAGTGTGGTTCCTCTATGGAGGCACCCGCAGTGGAGACCAAGGAGGATGCTGGGAACCTCCACAAAGGAGACCCACAGGAGGGTGGCAGGGGACCCTGCAGGGGAAGGAAACAACTCCTGGTGGGGGACTCCATTGTTAGGAAGGTAGAACTGGGCAAGGAAGGGGAGAGGGAGGTAAGGTGCCTGCCTGGCGCCATGGCTTGGAGGGACAGGGAGCGAATCCTCAGGATTGCCGGAGCAGCTGCACAGGGGAGGGAGCTGGATGTCATTGTCCACCTAGGGACAAATGACCTGGCTAAGAAAGGGATTAGAGAAGTGCAGGAAGAGTTTGTGGAATTGGGGAGGGGTCTTAGTCAAGTAGCACGCACGGTAACCTTCTCGGAGGTGCTACCCATCTATGGCATAGGGAGAGGCTAGGGTGTTCCGTACCATGGGATTCAATCAGTGGTTGAAAAACTGGTGTGGAGCTCAGGGATTTGGCTTCATTGGGGACTGGGGGTCCACCTGGAGTGATGCAAGCCTATACTGGCATGATGGGCTGCATCTGTCCGGGAGGGGAACCATGATCTTAGGTGATAAATTTAAATGCTTCATTGGCAAACTTTTAAACTAGCCAAGGGGGGAGGCACTGGAAAGGAGCAGGAAAATCCTAGCCCCCCCAAACAATCACAGTAGTAAGTGTGGCAAACACCAACATGGAGGTGTTGATAGGGAGAAGGGCAGGGGTAAATGGAGAAAGTGACAAAGGCAAGAAGGACAGGGATGGGGCAAAAGGGGGTAAGGCCATCAGGAAATGGAGGGTAATGAGTACCAATGCCCATAGTCTGGGCAACAAGCTCCCTGAGCTGGTGGCCTTAATGAAAGAGGGATGCCTGGATATCGTAGCAGTCACAGAAACATGGTACACAGAGAACCATGACTGGGATGTTAACATACCAGGGTACATAACCTACAGGAGAGACAGGCAGGGAAGAAGAGGGGGAGGAGTAGCTCTCTATGTAAAGGAAGGGATAAAAGCAACTGAACAAAAGAGTAAACAGGGAGGAGAGGAGGCACTGTGGGTCACCTTGGAGACTGGAAAGGGCACCACAATCCGCACAGGGGTTGTGTACAGACCCCATGTCAGGGGGAAGGAATGGACAAGGATATGATGGAAGGAATTCTTAGAATGGCAGAGAAAGGGAGATACTGTTGATGGGAGACCTGAATATGCCAGATGTTAACTGGAGCACATTTGCTGCAGCCACATCCAAAGCAGGGCCATTCTTGATGCCCTACAGGTGGCAGACATTAGACAACTAGTTTCAGAACCCACTCATGAGGGAGCAATCTTAGACCTCGTACTCTCAAACGGGGGCAGTGAGAGGATCTCAGATCTAGAAGTAGGTTGCCATCTGGGGACAAGTGACCATCAAACAGTGTGGTTCATGTTAAACTCAGCTATAGAGTCAAGCCATACAAAAGTGAGGGTACTGGACTTTAGGAGGGCTGACTCTGGCAAGTTGGGAGAGTGCCTCAGAAAAGCACTAGCAAACAGGCTAGAAGGAGGTGTGGAGCAACAATGGGGAATTATTAAAACTGCCATCACAGACACAACAAGCCTTTGTGTGAAGCAAATAAACAAATCAAAATGAAAGAAAAAGCCACTATGGTTCTCAAGAGAGGTGGCTGTGAAAGTCAGGAAGAAAAAGATAGCATTCGGAAGTATAAGGAAACACAGAAGAAGCAGGACAGAGAGCTGTACCAATTAAGGCAGAAAGAAGCAGGGAGGGAAGTCAGAATAGCAAAGGCCCAAACTGAGGAAAAGATAGCCAACTCAGTTAAGAAGGGGGATAAAACCTTTTATAGGTACATCAGTGAGCGTAGAAAGACAAAGGGAGGGATAGTGAGGCTGAATAGAATGAACGGTGGGTGGGCAGAGGGGGACAGTGAAAAAGCAGGAATACTGAACGAATATTTCTGCTCAGTATTCCAAAGAGGAGGGGGAAGTGCCTAATCCAATTAACAGAAGCACTCTTGATAGGGGGGTCAATCCCAGTCCTTTCACAGAAGAAAGGGTTCTGCAAGAACTCCTAAAACTGAAGGTGAACAAAGCAATGGGTCCTGATGGAATTCACCCCAGAATTCTAAAAGAATTAAGGAAGGAACTAGTGAAACCACTGGCTACTCTTTTTAATAAATCATGGGAGGATGGTGTGGTACCCGAGGACTGGAGGAAGGTGAATGTGATTCCCCTTCACAAAAGTGGGACCAAGACAGAGGCAGGAAACTACAGACCTGTCAGTCTGACCTCTGTGGTAGGGAAAGTGATGGAGTCACTTCTGAAGGAAAGAATAGTTGAGTACCTAGAGGTCAGTGGAGCACAGGATCCAAGGCAGCATGGGTTCACAGCGGGAAGGTCATGTCAGATGAATCTAATAGATTTCTTTGACTGGGTGACCAAAGTAGTAGACCAGGGATGGGCTGTGGACATGGCCTACCTAGACTTTAGCAAGGCATTTGACACAGTCCCACAAAAGATTGATAGTCAAATTAACCAGCCTGGGAGTGGGTCCCAGGTGGTAGCCTGAAAAACATTGGCTGGACAACAGGACACAGAAGGTAATTGTAAATGGAGTCCACTCTGAAGAAAGAGGCGGTTACTAGTGGGGTACCGCAGGGTTCAGTATTGGGTCCAGTCCTTTTTAATGTCTTCATCGGTGACATTGCAGAGGGACTGGAAGGAAAAGTATGCCTTTTTGCAGATGACACAAAGATCTGCAACAGGGTTGATACACAAGGAGGCTTGGAATGGATGAAAAGGGACTTGGCAAGGTTGGAGGAATGGTCAGACGTATGGCAGCTAGGATTCAATGCAAAAAAGTGCAAAATAATGCACCTGGGAAACAAGAACCCAGGGGAAGAATACACAATGGGTGGGGAGGTAGTAACAACAACAAAACAGGAAAGGGACCTGGGGTAATCATATCAGATGACCTTAAGGTTAGCAAGCAATGTGAGAAGGCAGTAGGGAGGGCCGGGGGTATACTGGGATGTATAGGGAGAGGCATCAGCAGCAGAAAACAGGAAGTTGTTATCCCTCTGTACAGACAGTTGGTGAGACCCCATCTGGAATATTGTGTCCAGTTCTGGAGACCCCATCTCCGCAAGGACATAGACAGGATAGAGGCAGTCCAGAGGAGGGCAACTAAAATGGTGCAGGGTCTGCAAGAGAAGCCGTATGAGGAGAGACTAAAGGAGCTTAATATGTATACCCTTGAGGAAAGAAGGGAGGGGGACATGATAGAAACTTTAAAGTACCTCAAGGGAATCAACAAAGTCCAAGAGGGTAGCATCTTTCAGAAAAAAGACTTGCAAGAACAAGGGACACAATTTAAAGATAGAAGGAGGGCGGTTCAGGGGCAATGTGAGAAGTATTATTTCACAGACAGGGTAGTGGATGCATGGAACAGCCTTCCTGAGGAAGTTGTGGGGTCTAAAACTGTGGGAGAATTCAAGCATGGGACAGACATAAGGCAATTCTTGTGCGAGGCAGGAAGATAAAGGCTGTTGGTTAACTAGGATCTGCGGCCTATCCTGTAGGTAGGGAAATGGGCAGACTAGATGACCCTAGCGGTCCTTATCTGCCGTCAAAGTCTATGTTTCTATGTTTCTATGTGTCACTAGTTCTACTCTTAGTTCTTTTAGAATTCTTGGGTGAATCCCGTAAGACCCCATTGCTTTGTCCACCTTCAGTTTTAACAGTTCTTTCAGGACCCTTTTTTCTGTGAATTGACTGGTATCGACCTCTCTATCCAGAGTGCTTCTATTCTTTGATTTAGGTACCTCCACCTCCTCTTCTTTTGTGAATACTGAGCAGACTTATTCATTCAGTATCCCTGCTTTTTCATTGTCATCCTCTGCCCACCCTACTTCCCCTTTAGTAAGCCTCACTATCCCTTCCTTCATCTTTCTTCACTCCCTAATGTACCTGTGTAAGTTTTTATCTCCATTCTTAACTGACCTGGTCATCTTTCCTCAGTTTGGGCATTTGCTATTCTTACTGCCTTCCCCACCTCCTTCTGCTTTAACTGGTACTGTTCCTGTCCTGCTCCTTCTGTGTTTCTTTATACTTCCTGAATGCTACCTTTTTCCCTAACCTTCCCCACAACCTCTTTTGAGAACCATAGTGTTTTCCTTCAATTTGCTATGTTGATTTGGTTCACACAAGGCATTTTGCCTCTGTGATGGCAGTTTTGATTTTCCCCATTGTTCCTCCACCCTCCTTCTTGCCAGTTTGCTAGTGCTTTTCTGAGGCACTCTCCCATTTTCCCAAAGTTAGCCCTCCTAAAGTCCAACACTCTTGCTTTTGTATGGCTTGACTCTATGGCTGTGTTTAGCATGAACTGCACCGTTTGGTGGTCACTTGTTTCAGATGGCTACCCACTTCTAAATCTGAGATCCATTCTCCATCCCTATTTGATAATACCAGGTCAAAGATTGCTCCATCCTAGTGGATTCCACCACTAACTGTCTGAGGCATGCCCTCAGTAGGGCATCAAGAATAAACTTGCTTTTTGATGTGACTGCAGCCAGGGTGCTCCAGATAACATCTGGCATATTCAGGTCCTCCATCAACAATATCTCCCCTTTTTCTGACATTCTAAGGATGTCTTCTATCATTTCCTTGTCCATTGCCTCCCCCTGAGATCGGGTCTCTATACCACCCCTGTGCGAATTGTGGTGTCATAACCTGTCTCCAGGGTTAACCCACAGTGCCTCCTCTCCTCCTTGTTTGTCCTTTAGTTCCACTGCTTTGATCCCTTCCCTTACATAGAGAGCTACTCCTTCTCCTCCTCCTCCTCCTCTCTTTACCCTCCCTGTCCCTTCTGTAGATGTGTACCCTGGTATGTTGACATCACAGTCATGGTTCTTAGTGTACCATGTTTCTGTGACTACTACAATATCCAGATGTCCTCTTCCATCAAGGCTACTAGTTCAGGGAGCTTATTACACAGACTACGGGCACTGGTATTCATCACCCTCCATTTGCTGATGGCCTTACCCCTTTTAGACCCATCTCTGTCCTTACTGCCTTTTTCTGTATTTACCCCATCCTGCTCCCCATTAACTGCTTTACCTGTGTTTTGTGTGGGAAGACTGGGTTTTCCTTGCTCCTTTTTAGTTTCTCCCCCCTTGGCTAGTTTAAATGCTTGCCAATTATGCATTTAAACCTATCACCTAGGATTCTGGTTACCCCTTGGACAGATGCAGACCATCGTGCCAGTTTAGGCCTATATCCCTCCAGGTGGACCCCCAGTCCCCAATGAAGCCAAGACCCTGAGCTCTGTGCCAGTTTTTCAACCATTCTTTGAATCCCATGGTGTGGTGTACTCTAGCATCACCCTTGGCATAGACAGGCAGCACCTCTGAGAAAATTACTGTATGTGCTACTTGTCTAAGGCCCCTTCCCAACTCTTCAGACTCCTCTGGTACTGCTCTGATCCCATTCACAGCCAGGTCATTTGCTCCTAGGTGGACAGTGATATCCAGCTCCCTCCCTCGTGCAGCTGCTCCCAGTGATCCTGAGGATTTGTTCCCTGTCCCTCCAAGTCGTGATGCCAGGTAGGCACCTTACCTCCCTCTCCCTTTCATTCCCCAGATCTACCCCCCTATTGATTGAGTCCCCCACCAGAAGTTGTTTCCTTCCCCTTGAATCCATGGAACTTCCTGCATTCTTCACAGAACATTCCAATCATGGAAAGTATCTTCTGTACACCCTGAACATGCACAGAATACTAAGATGGTATACCAATAGGACTAAAGATCTCAGAAAGACAGATCAACTCTTTGTTTCTTTTCCTAACAAAAGAGAAGGCAATGCTGTTTCCACCCAATGCCTTTCTAAGTCGTTAGCGAATTGTATCACTTTTTGTTATGAAAGGTATAACAAGACCCTGACAGGTCAAGTCAGAATCCACTCCACCAAATGGGTAGCTGCCTCTGCTGCTTGTTTCAGGAATGTTTCAGTGGCAGAAATATGTGCAGCTGCAACTTGGACTTCCATCCATACACTCATGAAATACTACAGTTTGGACATTGCCTCTCACTGCAGAGTAGGTTTCGGGTTGGCTGTTTTGCAGGGACTCCTTTAATGATACTTGATCAGACTTTCAGTCATTTGTGGATGACGACAACTCCTCTCGTTTTTCTGTTTGTTCCAGACTGCTTGGAATTCTGTCCTATATGTGAATATGTACTGCAAGAGCCCTCTTGAAGTAAGATAGTACAGTTATGTAAGAACTTACTGTAACAGTAGATCTTTGAGAGAAGCTCTTGCAATAGGTATTACCTTCCCTCCCTCCATCCCCCTCAATTTCTTCTTTTCATCTATGGGGACGTATTCTCTTCTCTCCTGTCATGCCTTCCTGGTTTTTGGTGGGAATAAAATGGAGGGCGGGCATGGGGGACTACCCCTTTATACTGATGTCAGCTGATGGCAGTCTCCTGACGTGGAGGTGGTCCACCACCAAAGACTGGTAGCTAGAAGTTTTTCCATGGGGTCCTGATGCCTGACAACTTAGTCCTATATGTGAATACCCACCGCAAGATCCTGTCTTGAAGATCTGCTGTTATGGTAAGTTCTTACATAACTGTACTTTCAAATTGTTTCAAGTTTCTGGGGAGAGACAGTAGAGATGTATGCCATATTTGAAAGAAAGTCTGTAGCAAGCAAAACATTTGAATAAACCAAATAGTTGTTTGGTCTGTGAGTAAAGGCCTGAAATTTTGATAAAGAAAGAGACTGTAGAAAAACAAAATGGGATGTACCATGCAAACTCCCCTAAATTGTAATCATTGTATGTGTGCATTCTCTTAATGCGGTTGAACCTACTACCCCAAAACCCACAGAAAAATAACTTCTCCACTTTAGTTTCTATATGTTGGAAAGGAGAGAATACATGAGCAATATGTAAAACCATGGAATTATTAAAGTGTACAGCACTGAAACTCTTTTTCTTTTGGCTATAACTTTATTCTTCCATGAGATGATCACCTGATCTGCCTTGTTTAGCACTTCTGACCAACTTATGTGCCATCATCCAGACCACCAAACTGGATTCCTAAAACCTTTAAGGGAGATCCATAATCTTTATGGTAGCTAAATGTGAGCACTCAATCAATTCAGGTAAAGGAGGAAGTACTAAACCTTGACTTTTACCATAGTTCACCCTGGAGCCTGAAATATTTTCAGAATCGGTAATGGTCCATACAAATGCCAACACATTTATGTCCAGAGAAGTGCAGATCTACAAATCATCCACATAAGCACAGATGTTCAGGGCTAAACTGTCATTTGAAAATCATAAATGAGGACTCTCTGGATGATCAGTTATTTTCCTTAACAATGGAGCAATCTGAAATATATATAAAAGGGGGCTAATTGGGCACTCCACCATACTCCTTTCACCCCATGAAATGTCTGTCCCAGAACCCCATTTATGTACGGAGTAATAAGTGCAGAAATATAAAGGAGGGAAACCCATTTTACAAATTCATCAGCAATATGGTATATTTGCAATACTTTAAGAAGACAGGTATAATCTACTCAATCAGACACATTTTCTTGATCTAAGGCTAAAAAGATTTCTGGGGCCAATATCATTATGATAAGTATTCATGTCCCTTAAAAAAATTAGACTGTGAAAAATAGATCTTTTTGGTACTGCACAAGTTTGTACAGGACTAATCACAGTGTTGGCTACTGTTGAAAGTCTTGCTAATAATACAGAAGCAAGAATTTTATAAATGACGGTCAAGAGACTTATGGTTCTCCAGTTTTTCAAGTCCCTTTTATCTCCTTTTTTATACAAGAGTATCACTAAGGCCTGTGACATAACCCCTGGAAATGATTCTGTGGTAAGGATACAGTATGTGTGAATACATCAGCCATAAAAGGACCAAACCATGTGGCAAATTTTTGTAAAACTCCACTGTGAGGTCATCTAGGCCAGATGATTCATTCTCTCATAGTGTCTATTTTTTTATCACATCTTTTCTTTTTCCGCCTTTGCTGCAGCAATTACCAGTGGGGGCATCCAACCACCAGCCCTGCCTGCTGGGAGAGCACCAGGCTCACTCACATGATGCGGGATCTGGTACAGCCATCACCAGTCCACTGGAGGGCCTCCCCATGCCCTGCCCAGCTGGACTGGCCCTGGACCCCCCAGTGTGATTACACGAGAGTCCTCCCAGTGAGGCAGAGCATGGCCACCAGGCTGCACAGTTGTGCCCAGCCATTTTCCACCTAATTGTGCCCACTGGAACATGGATGTGCAAAGACATCGAGGCACAGCGTGCCAACGTCTGCGATGATCCTCCCCCAGCGCACTGGCATGTAGTGCCCCCCGGGCATCCCCTGGAGCTACTACAGCATGGTGGCTTTCCCCAGCCCTCCCCAAGAACAGGACAGCAGTCTATGGATGCTCAATCCTGATCCTCCCCTGCCGATGCACTGACTACCCAAGTCCGTTCCCAAACCTGGGTCGCTGGCATGGCTCGAGGTGTGCCGTCCAGCGCCTCAACCCCCAGCACCAACGGGCCGGCTTTCATAGTGTCTTTAAAGCCTTCTGTATTTCTTTAGGGGTAATGTCTGCAATTAATGAAGACATAGAGTCTGGGTCGATGTTTGGTATACCTAAATTTTCCAGATAACTGGAATCCCAAACAGGAGTAGATGGTGTACCAAACATCTCTTGTAAATAATTTTGTGAAATATATAAAATGTCTCCAGAATCAATGTGGTAATTCTGTGTGCAAGGATCCAACACATCAGTCAAGTATTGTATGTAACACCCTATTTTGGCAACTTTTGAAAATGTCTCAAAATGATTTGGTTCCTTGTGTTCCGAATTGTGCTTCTAGTTATATTGTATACTAGTATACTGAACATTTCCTCCTTTATAGAGATCTAGATTTAGTAGTTGCCGTATTGGTCCTTGCAAGAATAGATCCAGAAGCAAATGATTTGATACCTTTTAATGGACCAACATAGATGTAACAACAAGAACAAAGTGCTCTAGCTTTTGGACCAGCCAGTCCTTCTTCAGAAGCTCATGGCAGTTGTTTAGAAAATACAATACTTATAACAGCTAGATAATGCAGAGAAAAACAGAAAAAAATCCCCAATGGTTTAAAATACTCATTTAAAAAAAAAAAACAGAAGATGATGTCAGAGAAGTTTAACAGTACAATACTGCCCTCAGTCCGAAAGAACCTTGGGTTCAGATGTGCTTGGTGCAACACACATACAAAGAATCCTACTGCATATAAATTTAATTGACATAAGATAACACTGCTGAAGCAGATAACTCCTAAATCAAGCTATGAGTGTCACAGTTAGTATAAGGATGTGATTACTGAAAGGCAACCCCCACCCAGATTAAAGACAAACTAAGATAGTTATAGGGCTCATGAAATTACAATGTATGCATTAAAGACAAGAATTACCAGTAAAGTTGTCTAAAAAACATCAGTGCACACTGTGTGATATGTAAAACCTAGCTGGGCGTGTCACCCAGCTGTATTCTCAAGCTAAATAAAAGGCCCAAGAAATTACAAAAACCTCAGGACTATATAAATGATAATTTAAATATAAATTGATAATATTAGTGTCAAACAAAAAACTCTAGTCGAGGAACCTCAAGGAATTAAGACCATGCATCCTGATATGTACTGATGTCAATATACTCTGAGAATGTAGCAACTTGATGTACCACAAGTGTCTAAGGAATTTGAAAAAGATATAAAAATGTAATTTCTCTCCTCCTCTTCTTCATACAAACAATACCATCTAACCCAACCCACATCACAATAATGTGGGTGGGGGAGTTACATAGCAAGGAGATGTCTCTCTCTCTCCCCCTCCTTTCTCTCTCTCTCTCCCCCACAGACACACACACACACACACACACACACACACACACTCTCTCCTAGTGAACCTATATTAACTTCAGTCACTGCAGTTGTTCCCCAAAGGAATACAACTTGTCATGAAATCCTGAGTAAAAGGTCTTATGTCTCATAATATCTACAGAGTAAAAAGTAACACTATTTAACCGTACTACTATCTGCAAAGTAACATTTCCAAGGATACTAGATAGAACCACCACAAATAAACCTGCCACCCTCCCAGGATAAGGTAACTAGAAGTAAATATAAAGTATATATGTAAGAACAGAGGTCTAACATACCTACATATCCACAAATTACTACAATATTAGCCTAATGTAAAAGATCTGTGCAGGACCCCCAAGCAAATGAGATCACACACCCCAATATGTACAGAGTTACAAAAAGTATATATAACAGTATAAGATAACACTCCTGTATGTACACTAGCAGGCTGGGTAATCTGAATATAGTGCAATGGGGTTATAGGCTTTCTGAGGTGCTGAGTATTTCTGAAGCTATGCTCACTGTTTCTATTAGGCTTCAAATACGATGGGAGAAGTAGAAATGCAAGTAGAAGGTGCTTTTCTTCATCTGTCTCTATTCCTTGGGAAGTGCTATCTTCAAGAGGGGAGGGAAAGGAGGAGGAGGAAGGGCACATCACCAGAAGGTGTAGGATCCATGGGTGGGTGGGGGGTGTTCATCATTTTAACAGCATTGCTCTATTATTTGAACAGAATCTTGCATAGCTTGATCTAACCTGCTGTTCGAAGCCCAAGGACCATTTCTATATAACTGGTCTTCTTCGTCACATAAACTACACTTAAATGGGTTATGGCAACCCAAACTAACATGCCTGTACTCCAGGCAGAGATTACACTTCTGTTGATCACACATTGAGCTAAGGTACATTTGAGTCCCTGATGTGTGACATGTTTTGGGTTGCCCTGCATAAAAGCAAAGGCCTCTGTCCCTACCTGAACTACCAGGGAGGTGTGCTATCCCTGAATTGGTATGCTTCAGCTGTACCATAACTTTCCAATTCCCTGTCCAAACCAGCTTCTCATCCAAAATGGTGGTTAGTCTTTCCAAAATTGTACATCTCTGTTGTAGCCAGTATTGCACATCTGCAATATTGACCCCTTCATTTCTGAACAACAGAGAGATTGTTTTGATAGTGGGTTTAATCAGGGGAATTGGAAAAAGTGGCTGCCATAGAGTAGTATTTTGTATCTGTGGGTATTTTGCCCCAAATATTTCCAAAGTATGGGCTGTTTTAAAACTTATGTCATAAGTCACCTCACCCCTCACATGTATAAAAGCAAATAATTCATTTGCACTTACCCCATAGTCATTTTCAACATTTGGTGTAGGACACTTTCCTGTCAGGAGCCACATTAGCATACCCATTAAACTTAAGTTTAATAGCATTCCTCTGTTGTGCAGGTTCCCCATGTTTTTAACAAATCATACATATGTAACTTCTTAGGAGGTTCTGGAGTCAGTGCTATTAGACTTGGGTTGTGGTTTCTTCATGTCCCAGGACAGCAGTGCCCAAGAGAGGCTCAGAGTGTTCAGCACCTGTATGCAGCAATCGTTCCTTAGCAACCTGTTCAGTTTCTGCACCGGGAGAAGAGTTTGAAAAGTCAGCGGACAAATTTTCTAAAAGGTGTTCTATTCCTAAAGAGGGAGAATTAATCCTTGGGGTATTTGGACCTGACCTAACAGTTTCAATAATGCCCTTTGCTCATACTTGGCCTAGAGAGGACCAAGTGTGATCATCCGATTGTTTTTGCCATCTTGCCACTCACAAGGTGGCTTCAGGCTTCAGGAGACCATACTGATTCAGTAGCACAACAAGGTACCTCATGTCCATTGCACAGTGCTGGCACTGGAGCTAAACTTATCTGGGATACTAAATTGTCCTTAGATACCGTAGTGCTAAGTGTCATGTTAACTGGAGTCAGCTGGGAAGGAACAGAGAAGACTGATGTACTGGTGCCTGGTAAGGAGGAAACATTGTCCGTTTTACTTGACTGATTTTCTTCGTGTAGCAAAGTTAATAAAAACTGTTTGTGTGTTCATAATGCAAATCTTAATAACTTTTCTTGCAAAGTCTCAGACTGTACCTGATCCACAAGAAAGGGGGCATCTCCCATCATTGATGGTTCCCTGAGCATATCAGCATTTTGTAAATCCATAGAAATATTCTCTGTATTATCCATCTCAGTAGTAGACATTTGAACAGCATGTGAAGCATCATTTCCAGCTGAAATGGAACTTTCCTCCATAGTAGAAATTAATTCTCTAGGCAAATCTTCAGCAACTCCACCACCAATCGACCTGTTGTCTGCCATCTTGGAATGGCAGATGAGGGGCTCCCTACAGATGAGGAGGGAAAGTTAGTAGCTACAAATATTTGGGCATTACCTTCAATTCTGCCCTCACCTTTCACTCGCATATCAACCTGCTTACCTCAGCAACTAATGTGCACATAGGCCTTCTCTACCATCATTAGGACTGCCTTCCACTGGATGCCCTCAGATTAGCTGTCTTCTCCTCTGTCCTGTCGCTTGTAGACTACGGTCTCCCTGTCTAAGCTGTTGCTGATGCCACTGCCCTGAGGAGAATCAAACTATCCCTAAATAAGGCCTGCAGGCTCCTCACTGGTGCAGACAAATTGACTTATGCATACACTGTATATTCCCTGGCCAACATACTCAATCTAGAAGAGTGGTCACAAGATCAGACCTGCCTCCTGGCTAAAACAATACTTCTAGGTCTCTCCCTCCCCAGGGGTGTCAGCCTCTCTCCACCCTGCTTCCCCCTCTGCCTCTACTTGTGACTCCACTAAAGCTGCTCTCAGAGTCCCAAGGGTGCGGATGTCACTCGCCCAGAGATCCTTTTATTAGAGGGCACCACACTGGTTTAATTCCCTCCTCTCCTCAAGCTCCTCACCCACTAAAATAGGTCTTTTAAGGCAGCTCTCAAGAGCCTCATTTTCTCCACCCACAGCTGCAAATGCACTCCACAGTTGGGATCCTAGCCCATAGGTGCACCTTGCTCCCTCTCCAGGCCCTTTGCTAGACTCATGATGACAATCGTCTTATCTCAGGCTGCACTTCTGAATTACTGTATTTGTCCTTGGAGCCTAGCTATCACACTGTATAGACCTCTGTACTGCTATTGTAAACTGTAATTTTATCTGGGCACTGGATTGCTGTGTACTCTATGTTGTTTGTACTCCCACCTGCAAATATATGGATATTGTTTGCTGTTCACTGTTTGGTATGTACCAAGATGTCTGTAACTTCCTGTTATCGTATTGCACCTTTGTTGCTGTCTATGTGTTGAATCTGTTGGAACTGACATGGAGCCTTTGGAAATGAGTCCTTGACTCAAAGGGTTGTAATTCTGATATGTATAATAAATAAATAAAATAGATAAAAATTTCCCCAGTGTCCTGACCAAATTTCCCCCATTCACTAAAAATACAATTAACAGCTTCAAATCTGGTTCACCTTCAGCTGGCATCCTTCTGTATTCCCCAGACGAGGCTGAAAATAGGCAACAAATTGTCTAGTTCTGCTTCCCGGTCAACAAAAAAAAAAAAAATAAAATAACAAATAAACATTAGTGAAATAGTTGTTAAGCATGGTACCTGGTTAGATTAGCACTACATGTATGGCGCCACTCTACAGCGTGCTAATTAGGTGGCGCTAACACAGACAGTGAGGGGATATACAGCACTTTCAGTAAGCACTCTAGTCACTGTCAGTGGTGCTAGATCAGCACAAGGGCACCAGAATCTAGGAGGCTGGCTGAGCTGCTCCTGTTGCGTGGAGTGGTGGGGCATAGAGCAGCTTGACCAGCAGCAGCAGTAGAGACCAGGATTGTAATCCTGGTCTCCAACTTTTTTTGGCACTCGAGATTTACATTGCTGTACATGGGGCCATGGAAACAATATTAACATACTAATTGCCAGCAGATTAGGTCTTATGGTCTATCGAGTCTGCTTGAACCTCAGATCCCTAGTTGGGTGCCAAGGCCCTCTCCCCCTTGTGTTTCAGAAACCCCTATCATCCATCCCAACCCCCCTGGGCCAGGCCATCATCTGATACATCCGCTTTCTGTGTCTGTCCCACCTTTTCTTAAAGCCCGCCACTGTGGATCTCCGAACCAGCTCACCAGGCAGCGCATTCCAAGGGTCCACCACTCTCTCAGTGAAAAACCTCCTCCTCTTTTCCCCGCTCACCCTTCCACCTTCCAACTTCAAACCATGCCCTCTTGTGATATCTCCCTGCTTTAGTCTAAAGATCCCCTCCATGTTTACCATTTTTATTCCCTTGAGGTACTTGAAGACCTCAATCATGTCCCCCCTGTCTCTCCTCTCCTCTCCTCCAATGAAAACAGGCAGAGCTCCTCAAGTCTGTCCTCATATGTCAAATCCCCTAGTCCTCGTATCATCTTAGTTGCCCTCCTCTGTACCCTCTCCAGGAGCTGTATGTCCCTCTTCAAGTGTGGTCTCCAGTACTGTACACAATACTCAGGGTGTGGTCTAACCAGTCCATTGTACAGCAGCAGAATCACTTCCCTGCTCCTAGAGGTGATCCCCCTTACGATGCATCCCAACATCCTGTTTGCCTTGCTAGCCACTCTCCTGCACTGCTCAGAGTTATTCATACATGCATCCACCATGACCAGTAGGTCTTTTTCCGCTGTTGAGGCCTCCAGCTCCTCCCTCCCAGGGTGTACCTGTGTTTAGGGTTTCCCACCCAAGATGTAACACCTTGCACTTGGTGATATTGAAATTTAATTTCCATGTGTGAGCCCAGCTTTCCATGGTGTCCAGGTCCCTGCAGTGCCAATCTCCCTCTTCCCCTTAACTACTGCTCCCATCTTGGAGTCATCAGCGAAGAGACTCATTTCATACCCTATACCCTCCTGATGTCTGATATGTATGCATTAAACAGGATTGGACCCAGGACTGAGCCCTCACGGTACCCACTACCAACTTGTCTGGGTTCAAGAGCTCCCCACCGACCACTACTCTCGGGTGCGTCCAACTAGCCAGTTTTCAATCCATCTGACCATCAAAGGGCCTACTCCCAACCCCGTCAGCTTCTCCACCAGATCATTGTGTGGGACAGAGTCAAACGCTTTGCTGAAGTCCAAGAATAGTACATCCACAGGCTTTTCCCTGTCCAGTTCTGATGTTACCCATTCGTAGAACTCCACAAGATTGGTTTGACATGATCTACCTGGCACAAACCCATGTTGCCGACTATCCAAACCTCCCACCTCCTCCAAGTACACCCCCAATCGTTCCTTTAGTATACTCTCCATTAATTTTCCCACCACCGAGGTCAAACGGATGGGTCTATAGTTACCTGGTACTTCCCTCAACCCTCCTTTATGGATTGGTACCACATGTGCCTCTCAACAATCCCTAGGTACCCTCCCTGTCTCAAGTGACCTGTTGAAGAGCTCCGCCAGGGCTGCATCCAGTATGTCCGCCAATTCCCATAGTACTCTCAGACGAATGCCATCCAGCCCAGGAGATTTATCTTTCTTTTGGCCTTGAGGGCTAACCACACCCTTTTGGTGGAGATAGCATCATCTGTCCCCTCCTCCTTACTGGCCTTTTCATCCTTATCCTGATGTGACACCCCTGGGATACCTCTCCCTCCCTCTTGCTCCATTTCTGTTGCTTCCCTGATCCCACTTACTACTGCTTCTATCCCCATCATGCCTTGCTTTGTAAATATCCCATCCCCCTCCCTAGTGAACACAGAGGTGAAGTACTCGTTTAATACCTCTGCCTGGACCCTCGCCTCTTCCACCCACCCTCCTTCTGATCTCAATCTGCTGAGATGGCACTTAGTTTTCCACTCTCCAATGTACCGGAAGAACCCCTTTTCCCCTCCATGTATCCACTGTGCCAGCTGCTGCTCTTTACTGGACTTTGCCCCCTCACCATCTGGATGACTTTTCTAGATGCAAGATGGTATATTTCCTTTTCCCTATCCCTTCTTGTTGTTTTATATTTTTTGTAGGCCACCTTCTTTTCTCTGACCACTACCTGAACCTCACTGGACCACCAGCATGGTTTATGTGACCTTGCTCCCTTACGTTTCACCTTCGGGCAGGTCCTGACTGCCTCATGAAGTCCCTGTTTTATGACCTCCCATCTCTTTTACACGTTTATCATTGATGTAATCCACTTCAAGTGATTCTTAAGAATATTTCCCATGACCACGAAGTCTTCCCCCAAAGTCCAGTGCAGTGTCCTAGACTCTCCCCCTCCCCATGCTTATTTGAAACCAGACAGTATTGTGGTCGCTCCCAGTCAGGGGATCCTCCACAACCAGGTCCCTTACCAGATCCTCATCTGCCAGACCCACATCGGGGACATGCCCCTCCCTTGTGGGCTCCATCACATGCTGTGTTAGGAACACATCCTGGAAGCCGTCCAGCAGCCTCTGCTCCTTGGCCACCTTAGGGGACATGGTTCCTCAGATTGTACCTGGCGTATTAAGGTCCCCCATCAACACCACTCCTTCCCCTTTTGGTCCATACTGGGCAATGATGTTGTCCAGCAAACCATTCTCCAGAACATCACCCATCCCAGGGAGCCTATATACTACACCCAGCTTAACCTTACCTCCTGCTGGGGTTCGTAAGGTGACCCATAAGGCCTCCACGTTTCCCTCTGCCTTTTCTACCCTAGCAATTTCTATGTCATTTTTAATGAACATTGTCACTCCACCACCTCTGCCCTCCTTTCTATCCTTCCTAAGCATTGTGTACCCCTGCATGTTTAGGTCCCATTCATGGTTTTTGTTGGCCCACGTTTCCGTGACCACCGCCACATCCACCCCCTCCTCGAACAGCATGGCCTGGAACTCTGGCAACTTGTTTCCCAAGCTCCTGGCATTTACTAACACCACCCCCAACCCTTAACCCTGATCCCCTTTGTTGAACCCCCCCAGGTTCCATATACTTCCATCCTCCCTCTGCTCCTCCTCCTGAAACCCCCTTCCCAGTCTGTTTCCCCCTCCCCCTCTTGGGTTTGAAGGCTACTCCCCTCATCTGGAGGAAAAGGCTTGTAGTCAGTGCCTCCCTTATCATGAATTGTAACTTTCCCCATGATCCACCCCCACAAGTGAAAATCCTTTAGTCTGAGGGGTGCAAAGGTGCCATGGGTGCAACCCACTAAAAAAAAAGCACGATTCTTGCCCATCCTATTATTGTTGGTGCTATCCTTACCCAGTGTCATTAAACATTACTGCTTTACTGTGTTCATCTGTACTTTCCCGCTTCCTTGCCAGCTGTAGTTAGGGAGGCCACCACTATAATTGCCTTTAAGGCTCACCTGAAGACCTTCTTATTGATGCAAGCTTTTGGGGTGTAATTCTGATTATTTATATTTATTTATATTTATTTTTAATTTATATGTTTACATGGTATGAAATGCTGTAAAGTTTTGTGCGGCGCCCAGAGCCTTTGGGATTGGGCGTCTTTTTAAATAAACCTGCCTTTGCCTTGTCAATAACCAGTCGTTCTGTTAGTGACTGATCTTTTTTCATGCTATTTACATAGCTATAGAATTTATTTTTATTGTCTCCTGTTAATGTTGGCAAACGTCCTTCACATCCCTTTTTGGTTTTTATTGCTGATTTGCAAGCTTTGCATTTAAGCCTGTAGTCATTAATGTTCTTAACTGGGGTTTTCTTTAGCCTTACTGAAAGCTTTCTTGCATTTTTTTATGAGTCTCTTAATGTTGCTGTTAAACCAGTTTGGTATTCTATCACTATTGTTATATTTAGTTAGTTGAGGACTGAATTTGTCAATACAATAATGAATACTGTGTTTGAATTTGCCCCACTTTCCTTCTAGTGTTTCCTGTTTGAAGTTGTCCCTCCAGTTCCATATTTCTATATAATTCCTTATCTTATCATAATCAGCCTTTCCATAGCATCTTGTTTTTGCCAAACCAAGTAGGGGTGTACAAGGGACCTGGAAACATCTAGCAATCTCTCATCAGAGGAGCA
Organism: Neoceratodus forsteri; assembly: GCA_016271365.2. NCBI lineage: Eukaryota > Metazoa > Chordata > Ceratodontiformes > Ceratodontidae > Neoceratodus > Neoceratodus forsteri. The sequence goes on from CM028130.1 coordinate 3,469,908, forward strand.
GAGAGAGCGAAGGGGACAATAAGGACAAAGAAGGTCTTGCAGGTAGCCTGAACCCTGATTGTGTGGGGTTTTTAGGTCAGTAACCTGACCTTGAAGGTGATCCACCATTGTACTAGTAGATAGTGCAGACTGTGGAGCATAGGTGAGACATGGCAAGATTTTGAAAGGCTAGTAATCAAGGCAAGAGGGTACAAAGGTGTGGACCAACGTTGGAAGATCATTGGATGGTACCAGGTGCTTGATCCAGGTGATGGTCCTCAGATGGAAAAAAGAGGTCTTAACAACAGCAGACACCTGAGATTTTAATGTCAGGCCACTGTTGAACACAACATTCAGATTTCTCACCCGATCTGAGGTGAACAGATGGTCACCCCCGAGCCAGAGCCCTGAAAGTTGGCCAGCTGACAACCCCAACCCCTGGCAACCTGGGTCCACTACTAACACCTCTCTCCTATCTGAGTTCAGCTTCAGCCAGTTGGCACTCATCCAGTCCTGGATCTTGGTGAGGCAGCTATTAAATACAGAGACAGCGTCACTCTGTTTGGGAGTAAAGGACATGTAGAACTGAGTATCAGTCAATCAATCAATCAATCAATCAATCAATCAATATCTTTATTTAACCAGGTGAACATCATTGAGCAAGCTCATTTTCAAAATGGACATAGAAATGAGAGGTTAACAATACATAAAAAGGAGTACTCACTTACATCATAATTGGGTAAATAGTATATACAACATTAATTCACACTTACATAGTATTTAGATAGAGCAGTAATTATACACAGGAGGTTAATAACACACATGAAATAGAGTATTAAAAAGAGCCATTAAGGTAAGACCATGAAGAGTATGCAGCTAAAAAGTATAACAACTGCAGTACAGTATATACAGGGTAAACGTACTCAACTATAATTACAGTGTGTATTTAAGCATCCTTGAACACAGTTATTGATTGCAGGAGCTTGGTGTGGCATGGGAGAGTGGGAAGGGGGACACAAGAGGGTGAGTAAGGAGAGGTACATAGTACATGCCTGCAAGGGCATGTAGTGATTGCAGAGGGGCAGGTGTCAACAGTTAGGGAATGTAAAGCAAAACACCATGATGGTGTCAAGGGGGGTAAGCAAGGAGTCTAGGTGGGAGCCAGGGGGACATGGAAAAGGAAGTAACGATAAGGAAAAAAATCACAGGGTCGGGATAGAAGGAGCAGTAAGGTAAGTTCTTATAGTCTGTAACATGGCCCAAGAGAGGTGGGAAAGAAGTACCAGTAAAGGGATGCACTGGAGCAGACTGAGCTGAGGCTAGGGGAGGTGACATCAGGAGAATGAGTTACAGGATTCCTTGATAGAGTGAGAATAAAGCGTTTTGAAGGCTGATAGTTTGATTGGGTAAGTCAACTTTAGGGCTTTTTGCAAGTTGTTCCAGAGAAAGGGGAAAGTATGAGATATGGCAGACCTGCTGAAGCATGACTTGAACTTCGGTACTACAAGGGAGGAACTCCTTAAGGCATATTTACCTATCACACCTAGAGGAAGACAAGGCGAGATGTACTGAGGCAACATCTTTGTTATGGCCCTAAACGTCCAGAGAGCTACATTCCTCTGTCTTCTGTAGTTAAGGGATGACCAACCTACTGCAGCATAAAGGGAGCAGTGATATGTGGAGAACGGGAGACCAGTTACGAACTTCAAGGCCCGATGGCAGAGTGTGTCTAATTTAGCCAGGGCAGAAATGGGGCTTTGGCCATAAAGGAAATCTGAGTAGTCCAATAAAGTAAGGGATGTGGTTTGGACCAGTCACTTCCTGGCATCCAGTGAAATTTTTGATCCTATAGAAGAGGCCAAGCCTCTGCCTAAGCTTCTTTAAGAGATCCGCAATGTGATTGCAAAAGAAAAGCTTTTGGTCCATCCACATCCCCAGGTATTTGAATTTAGTAACATATTCCAGTGATTTGCCAAGAACAATGAGGATCTGGGGAATATTACCTTGAGTTGTGGGGTTACTGACATATGAAAAGGGAGAAAAAAGCATTGCCTTTGTTTTTTATTTTTTGGCATCTAGGAGCAGTTTCTGGTGCAGTAGTTATATTTGTCGAAGATTAAATTCCTGTTGCAGATCCCTACAAGCTGTGTCTGGAGATGCTCTTCCAATATAAAAGTAGAATGTCATCGGCAAATAGGTGGATATTAGCAGATTTGATGTCAGCGTCAATATTGTCATTGTAAATTGCAAAAAGCAATGGACCCAGTATAGATACTTGTGGTATGCCCCTCAGTAGAGGTTTCAGGGATGAAAATCCCCTTTCAGCCTTGACCTGCTGCTGTCACCCTGTTAGATAGTTCCAGAACCACCTCAGTGATGGGGAGGTTGCAGCCAATGTTTCTGAGGCAGACAAGGAGAAGCTCATGATCAGTCATATCAAATGCTTTGCTTAAGTCTAGAAATACTGCACAAATTAAGTTCTTTGAATCCAAGGTACACTGCCAGTCATTGGTTACCTTTGCAAGGGCTGAAATAGTACTATGATGAGGCTTAAATCTTGACTGATAAGGATTAAGCAGGGTCCCACTTTTGAGATAGTTTCTGAGCTGCACACTCACTATTTTCTCCAACAGTTTGGAAATGGTGGGAAGTAGGGAGATTGGTCTATAGTAATTCAGGTCACTGAGGTCTCCAGATTTAAAAAAAGGGGATTACGTGAGCCATTTTCAATATGGGAGGAATATCGCCCTGCAAAAGTGAGAGGTTAAAAAGGTACATTATGGGCACTGTCAGGATGTGAAGACTAAGCTTCAGGAAGAACGGGTCCAATTGGTCTGCCCCTGCACACTTCCTGGTATCCAACTGTAGGAGGAGATCCTCAACTTCTCTCAGGGTGGTAGGCTGTAGGGAGAAGACCATGCTTGTGGCTGGATCTGGTAAGTCTGGTGCTTCAAGACTAGAGCGGAGGTTATTGTCAGGTGAGGCATCAAAAGCAAGACCTGCAGTAGCAAAATGGTTATTAAAAGCATCGAGGATAGTCAATTTACCTAACACTGAAGTGCTAATGGAGATTTTTGTGGGTAAGTTGTTCATAGCCGTGTGCCCTTGAATATCCTTGATGATTTTCCAGACGTTTACCGAGCACTTGGTGGAAGCGTCCAGTTCTTTACCGAAATAGCTAGCCTTAGCCTCCCTAACCAGATTAGTACAGTGGTTTCTAGCCTTCCTAAATGATGTTCAGTCATCTGGAAGTTTTGATTTCTGAGCTTTTTTCCAAAGCCAGACTCTGTGCAACAGGGAGGCCTTTAATTGGGCCATAAACCAAGGACATTATTTATTTTTAGAATGAATCTAGACCAATGTCACATGTTTATCCAGAGCCCATGACATGATTTCCTGGATGATATCAGAAGGCCGCAGGCACTGAGTTGGCCAAGTAAAAATCCTGCTATCTCAAGGAATCTCACAAGTCATAGTGCAATGCGTAGATGTCAAAATTATGCCATTTCCTCTTGAGTGAGAATTTGGAAAGGCATGGTAGTTTTGGGGGTGGATCTTACACCTGCTATAATACAGTGGTCACTAAAATGCAAGAATAATGTTCCTGCATGTGAAAACAGATGGGGTTTGCTTACTAAAATGAGATCTAGAAGGGTGCTATTTTTAGGGCACTTTCTCTTTGGACATGTTGCTTCAGAAATTAGTTGGGAAAGACTAAAGGAGTTACAAATAGTCTTTGGGGTAAGGAATTATTGGAGTACCAGTCCATATTGAGGTCCTCTAGTATAATAATCTCTGATGAAAGGGATCCCATTGTATTAGTAAGATGGTCCAGAAATTGTAGCCCCACAGATGGAGGTCTATAGCATCCTAGGATGCGTATTGAGACAGACAGAGTAAAATAGCTTGACATTGAGAGTCAGGCTCTCAAATTCCTTTGGGAGTGAGTATGGATCTATAACTGCTACAGACAATTTATCTTTGACATAGATGGCAACTCCTTCTCCTTTGGTGAGCCTATCAGTTCTAAACAGGGTATAAAATGGGATATTATCCTCACTATCTTGGGTACCATCTGCATAGCAATGAAAACTCAGACCACACCGCCTTATAATGTCTCCCATTGATAACACATACATTGCGAATAACATGGGGAACAACATGGAGCTCTGTGGAACCCCACATGACAGGACGAGTGGGGGCTGAGAAATAAATCGCCGACACCACCCTCTGTCCTATCAGTGAGGAAAGATCAAAATCATTTGAGAACTGTGCCTAACAGTCCATAAAGACTCAGCAGGAAAGGGATCATAGTTTGGCCACAACACGGTGACCAGCTGATCTCTTCCACTTCCTGATTCATTTCCATACCCCTTACGCTAGGATGTGCAGCAAGGGAAAGCATGGGGGCACAACACATAGAAATGAAAAGGGGCATTTTTTTATTAGCATTTTGTACATTATGATGGTGAGTTACAGGTTAATAAAGGCCACCGCTTGACTATCAAGGGCCTTGTTAATCAATTGATAGCCTTTATTAATGTCAAACTTACCATTATAATGCAGTAGAAGGCTAATAAAAAAAAATGCCCCCATTCATTGCAATGATGTGTGCCTCCATACTCTCCATTGCTGCATGTCACAATGTGCCTAAGTGTGAGGGTGTGGAAATGAATTAGGAACTGGAAGGGATCAAATGGGCACCTTCTCTGGGGTAAACTACAATCCCTTTCCATTGAATAACAGCCAGTGATAAGTTATTAACAGTTATATAGGCAGACTGTTGCTAGCACAAGCTTCAAATTAATGAAAATAATCTCCTAATCTGAGAAAATCACTTTAAAAACAAGCATTTGTCAATGCCGAATGTTGATTGCTTTGCTCTGTTGAGCTCACTCAGTCCCCCTCCCTCACTTGCTTGTTCTGTTTCCCCCAGCGCTGCAAGCTGCCCTTTTGTACTGGGCCCATGCCTGTGTTGGCACCTTTTTCTGCCCAGAAAGAAATCCACAGCAGTTCTGACAGAGCTCAGTTGAGCTTGGTCACTCCCTCTGTCTCACTTTTTTCGATCCTAATCTGTCCCAAACATTGATTTCCAAAAGTGACTGTGGTATTTTGCACCAGAAATGTGAAAACACATTTCGGCCAGGATGTAGAAAATGACAGCTGTACTGTTCATAAGGAGGTGCAGAATAATGGCAATGTTGAAAATCTGGAGTGAAAAAATTGCAAATTGGCGAAATTACGAATGTGCGTGGAAACTGCACAATGCATACTCGTAACACAGTCATTTTATGGACTTTTGTCATCACGTTTTCAACATAGGCATTTTAGGACCTCTGCTAATGAACAGTGTCACTGTGATTTTCATACTGTGTCCCAAACACTGATTTCCCACAGCAACCACACTATTCTGCGCTGGAAGTGCGAAAACACATTTTGGCCAGAATGTGGAAAATGACAGCTGTACTGATCATAAGGAGGTGTGGGAAAATGACAATGTTGAAAATCTGGAGTAATAATATTGCAAATTTGTGAAGTTATGAGCATAAATAGCAACTGCGCAATGCATGCTTGTAAAACAGTAATTTCTTGGATTTTGTCCACCATATTTGCAACATAGACTTTTTGAGAGCCCACCTCATGAACACTGGCACTGTCATTTCATTAATCAGTCCGAAAGGTGATTCTGTGCAGTGACCGTGAAATCACCTTTCGGGGCCAAATAACGCCTTGACAGTGGCTGAAGTCGTGAGAAGGGGTCCCAAAAACCCCATATTGAAAATTTGGTGCCAAAATTCCAAACAAATGCATGAGATATGCATCAAAGTTGAAAAAACCCTATTTTTGCCATTATGCAGCTTATTGGCATTTCCTCAGTTTGCGGACGGCTTTGAAGAGTGCAGACATGTTTTCGGTCCACTGAAGAGAGTCGCGCCAGACTCCACAGGTAAGTATGGGGTGGGGTGCGGGGTGTGGGGTGGCAGGGTGCACAGAGTGTGGGAGCATTTTGTGGGAGGGGCAGAGAGATGCTGAGCGACCTTTTCTTTTTACAGGTTACTACATACAAAAAAAAATCTGGGACTTTTTTTTAACAGGACCATTTGCATGCTGGGTGGACTTCTAGTGTGCCAACACAGTTTTTTTGGAAGCTCTAGCCATTGGGGATTGGTCACCCCATCAGCACTAAAGGGGCGCAAGAGCTGAGGGGATTGGGCACCCCTCGGCTGCTGGACTGCGTGTTTTGGGGGATTACATCAACTGGGAGTGGGTTCCCCCATCGGTAAATGAAACTTTACAGGGGGGACATAATGCCAACTGGGAGTGGGCTCCCCAATCAGCAACATGATCGTTATTTTTATGGGTACTGAAGTCGATGGGGATTGGGACCCCCGTCAGCACACAAGTACTGTGGTGGGGGGGCACATGCTGCCGAGGGGGATTGGGCACTTCCTTGGCATGGGGGGCTCACTAATATTGTTTGTGAACACAGCGGCAAGCTGCCACCATGTTCACAAACAATATCACAGTATCAAGCGTCTGCCCAGCAATGATGGGTCACTCCCTCATTGCAGCAAAATGGCTTACGCTGCAATGATGAGGTGGTCCCTGATTACAATGGCTGAAACCTTAAAAGGTTGTGGCATGCTGGCTGAACTAGTGTCAGCAGCAGCATGCAAGCCCATTGGCAAAAGTGGGCCAAGCCTCCAAAGGCTGTGGGGGCACTGGCCACAACAGTGCCATGCCTCCACAACCTGCTTCTGCAGCAAGCTGCCACAATATGTTTCTTGCGCATGCACACAATCAACATAAAGGTCACACACTAACCCTTCCCAGGGCCAGGACAAGTCATATGGACAGTCATTTCCTACACCATTCACTTTCCTATGTTCTGACCTATTACAATGTATATTTTTATGAAATAAATTTTCTGCTTTTGGTGCTCTGCCAGGTGATGACTGAGTTTTTGTTTTTTTTATTGACTGAAAGGATGGTGTGGATGGAAGGGGTTGGGATTGAATGGAGATAGTGAAGGTGGTTAAGGGGTGACTCTCCTATTTTTAGCATGCTAGAACCTCATACCAAGGACCAACAGGATCCTTGTCCAAAGTGTCAAAGCCAGACTGAAGACAGAGGGTCTGAACTGAAGTCCATGTAGAGTTATCAATTGTCACATTTTCTCACCCTTAAACCAAGTTAGCTCTGTAACTAACTGCTTTTTCCTAGATGTTTTGTTTGTTTGTTTCTGCTTTTCTTGATCATTAGGTCAGTTTTAGTCAGTCAAAATTGTTTTTAAACATTTCAGATACACATAAGCATTATGGATCAAGGGACCCCTCTTGACCAGTCAGAGCACTCCTTTGTCCTGTGGGTAAGAGACACTTATATTTTGTAGAGTGTCTCGTGCAGCGTGCTGAAAACTGGAATATTCATAACAAATTAATAACATTTTAATGTATTATTGACTGACCTTGATTAACAATACATTAATTAATTCATTGCAAGTAAATTATAATAATGCAAGTTACGGTACAGTACTAAAACCCTCAGAGTTGATTCGATCTGATGGCAGTGTTCGGTGCAGATGTCCCGCTCTGAGCTCCATAACAGCCTTCCTCCTTTGAATGTATACCAGGATTTTTTGCAGTCATTTCTACAGCTCTTTTTAAAGATCAAATACACACGTTTCATAAAATGCTTACGTTCACTTGAATTCACATCCCTGTGTCATGAGTAGTGTTTTCTGAAAAAATCATGCTGTTTGGTTTTGCAGTTTTCTTTAAATCAGCATCTGTTAATGTGATCTGCAGTAACTGAAAATAGTGAAGAAACAGTGAAGATGTTTCTGTCCCTGTCAATGAGCAATTACATCATACCCGTTCTGCCTGCTGCTTCTGCAGTTAAGTCCCTGATTGCTAAACAAGCTGTTGCAGTCCCTAGATAGAGCAGTCTGTAGAGCTAATCATTTTCACTCAGAGTTTGTTACTAACATATCTGGTTTGTGTTTAGAGTGGTAGGCTTAAAATCTATATTTCTGTTCTCATAAAAAATTGATTATTTTGGGGTTCAGTGCTGAATTGAAGTGGCATGAATGAATCTGTGAGAAATAACAGTTTCTGTATCACAGCTCTCAGTTCTCTGTCATCACAACTCTGCATTCTATTCTGGCTATATAATACAGGGTTGTTTAATGGATATAAAATAAATTACACTCCATTAATTAATGGAAGCAGCATGTATTTAATAAAGCTTCAATAAGTATGTTTATGTTCATGTTCATGTGATAAGACTCTTGTTTCCATGTCAGATTGACAAACATATGTCTGCCACACTCTGCTATTTCAGGAACATGTACCGTATAAACTTTGAACATTCAGTTCTTTGTGGTTTTCAATGTGGAAATACATCACGTACTGTAAATGTACAACTAGAAATGTTATATAGCATCCTGATGCCACTGTCTTCTGCCTCTCAGTTGAGGTTGTTGTACCCTGCTTCCCTCTGTCCCCAACCCCCGCAGTCAGAGCTAATGCACTCTGTTGCACACTTTTCCTGTCTCCACAGACAGGGTTGATATGCTCTGCTAAGCCCTAGCATCCACAGTTTAGGCTGCTGCACCATGCTGCCCGAGGCCACCAAAAGTGGGTCTTTTGCTGCACCCTGCTACCCATTTCCATTGCCCCAAATGGGAAGGGCCACTGCACCACGTGCACCCCAGCACACAGTCATGGCTGCTGTACCCTGATGCCCCACTGTGTCCTGCAGCACAGTTAAGGCTCCTGCATCATGCTGTCCTCTGTCTCCTGACACCACTGTGGCCTGCTGCACCATAGAGCCTCTTGCCTCCACAGAGTTGTTGCACCATATTGCTCCCTACCACGAGAGTTGGATCCTTTGGTACACTGCTGAAACTACTCGAAAGAAAAAACCAAAAATACTTTCATCTTGTTTTATAGGGTGGGGGCAGAGGGTAGTAGAGTGCAGCAGCCTCAACTGTTTGTGCAGGAGGCAGCAGTCCTAACTGTGTGGAGAAGACAGTAGGCAACAGGTTGCAGCAGCCTCAAATGGGGACAGGAGATGGGGCGTTTGGGGCAGGGGAAAGGGGGAAGCAGATAGCTGCTGCCTAAACTGTCACGCAGGAGACAGGGGCACCAGGATGCCTTATAGTATTTCGAGTTATATGCATACATGATGTATTTTCACACATAAACCCTCTAAGAACTGAATTTTATGAGTTCATACAGTACATGTTCCTGAAACAGCAGAGTGTGGCACACACAATTGTGTCAATCTGACATTAAAACAAAATTATCACAAGAATATATTTATTGAGGCTACATTAAGGATACACTGCTTCTATGAATTAATGGAATGTAGTTTACTTTACATCCACTATACAGCCAGAATAGAATGCAGAGTTTTGATGACAGAGAACTGAGCGCTGTGGTACAGAAACTGTTATTTCTCACAGGTTCATTCATACCACTTCAATTCAGTACTGAACCCCAAGTAATCAACTTTATGTGAACAGAAAGATAGATTTTAAGCATATCTCTCTAAACACAGACCAGCTGGGTTAGTTACAAACTCTGAGTAAAAACAATTAGCTCTACAGACTGCTCTAACTAGTGACTGCAACAGCTTATTTAGTCAATTAGGAACTTAATTGCAGAAGCAGTAGGCAGGACAGGTATGATGTCATTGCTCACTGACAGGGACGGAGACATCTTTACGGTTTATTCATTGTTTTCAGTTACTGCAGAGCACATTAACAGATGCTGATTTAAAGAAAACCACAAAACCAAACTGCATTATATTTTTAAGAAACACTAATCATGACACAGGGATATGTATTCAAGGTGATTCAAGCTTTTTATGGAATATTTGCATTTGATCTTTAAAGGAAAAGTCACTGACAACTACCGGAACATCAGTTATATCATCCAACCAAGATTAGGGGAGTTTTTCTAGCTAAGAGACATGTTATTTTTTAGTTTAAATTATTCCCAGCTCCACCACAGTCAATAGTTTTGCACATGTAGAGATGCACATCTGACAGCCGCACAGTGCCCAACTTAATCATCTGACTAATTATAGCAAACAACACGCTGTCAACCATTTTTAATATAAACCTGCATCTAACTTGGGTGACATGTTTTCACTCAGCTCTATGATGCCAGTTCAACAACACTTTCATTGATCAGCATTGCAGCAACAGGATTTATGTTAACTGCAAGTTGCAGTTGACATGTATCTTAACTGTCTCCCGGTCCATGTTTTCATCAGGGGACTTCGCCCCCCAAGAACCACCCATGTGGGGAGCTCCCCCCCGCACCCCTTGCACTATAGATTATCGACTCTGAATCAGAGTTGATTTGGGGAGGCAGTGCTAGACCAGGAGACAGTGTGGCCCTGTGTCTGGCACACCAACTCAGTGATCTGTCAGCAAACTGTCAATTTTGTCAACAGATTTGTAGGTCGCTGCATTGGTGTCACTAATCAGGGCACATACCCTGTCACTCAGCCTGAGGTATTTGTCCAGCATATTTATATTTTTATTCAGAACAACACATTTTTCTAAACTCAATAATCCTGCACTGAAAATGGAATCAGGTGACAACTTGGTGGTTATGAGGGATGAAGCTACTGCAATGAAATGCCCTTTAGCTGATTCTGATAGTAGCTCTGATGACTTAATTGAACATGTCCCAAGGAAATCTACCTCTGCTGCTGCTTTAACTTTAGATCATTCTGATCTCATAATGTCTGAGATCTCGAGGCTGAGTCTAAAAATTTCAGATATGCATAATGACCTAAGGGATGTTAAACATGAGATAGTCTCTCTCATACCATATGAATAACTGATGCTGAAATGAGAATCAGTAGCCTGGAAGATTCAGTGAATAATGATTATACAGACAGAGTTATGGATAATCATAGGACAAGCAAGTTAGAATCCAAAATTGAAGACCTTGAGAACAGAAACAGGAGAAATAATCTTAGGATTTTTGGACTTAAAGAGGACATATTGTAGAAGAGGCAGATCCACTTTCCTTAACTAACACTCTCCTCAGCAAAATCAGCTTGTCCACCTGCTGACACAAAGATTTACGTCCTAGAAAGAGCTCATAGATCACTGAAACCTAAGCCAAGCACAGGAGAGAGACCAAGATATTTTTTGTTCTGAAGTTCTTACATTTTCAATAGAAAGTTCATAGCCCTTAGAGATAAAAACAACATAATTTATGAAGGCTGTAAAATTAAGGTGTTCAATGATCTTGCCCCGAGACCATACAGAACCATGAAGCCTTCTTTCCTGTGAAGAAATGCCTTAGAGAGGCAGGACTGAAATACAATTTATCCTTCCCAACTCTGCTGAAAGTCTGGTCTCTTGATGGTACTAAGGAATACAACAGATTTGCAGCTGCTAAATCTGGACTAAATGTTGACTTCCCTGTCTTGTTTAAAACCTTTGACTTTCAGAGCTAGACCTGGTTCTAGAATGCTTGCTATAACTGCAGTATGTTTCACAATGTTTCTTTTGACATAGTTTTTGAGGCTCGGTTCTGAGTGCATAACTTAAACAGAGACTGTCATGTAAAAGGAAACACCTTCAGAGCATAGGGGTGACACTGATAATTTGTTTTATTTGGAGAGGCACTACTAGGGTTAGACGTACTCCCCTTTAGGATTCATAGGAAGGAAGGAATGACATTTGGGGGAATAGACCATCATAAATGGGGAAAAAAAATAATTTTGTCAATGTAGACTGAAGTACAGCAGGCCTGTGATTTCTCAACGGCACTAATCAAGAGATCATTATTCAGAGAAAGGTTCTCTTGAAACTCTACCCATATCTGATGAGGCTGCTGTTTAAATAAAATCAGACCTACAGTCTTAAGTGATTTGCGATGCCTGCAGGTGCAGTGCTTTTAGCGATTATGAGTGGTGCTTGGTCTTTATGTCAGGACGAACATTCTCTGAGGCCATTGCCGCAAAGTATGTCCTTCTGATATTGCTACTGCTCTGTCCAGGGGTGCAGGGTACGTAGGTAAATATAGCCTACATTCTCACTGATGCCTGCATGGCTGTATAAACAGTTTATAAGGCTTACTTTAAGTTTAAATCACCTGGTCACCTATAATGCTTACAGTCTTGTACAGATATGAATATCAAATTATAAATTTTAATTTACTCTGGGGATGACAACTATTCTTATTTGGCTGGGGACTTTGCTGATCAAGCAGGCATTTGCAATTAAACCTAACTAATGAGATCATTTTACAATAAGGCTTATGTGTCTTTTTTTTAAACACTGGTATTTAAAGCCACTAGAATACACAGCCTCTCAGGGGTGGGAGAGAGTTGATTCCTCTGTTGCTGTCTCCTGGTTGGCTTGTGTGGGTTTCTTCTGGCTGCTCCTCTGTTTACTTGACTTTTGATAATCGGCCATCTTTTTTTTCCTTCAAATGGTTGTTTATAAAAATTACCTTAAGGTTCCAACTGCCTTTTTTGTGGGTTCCATTGCTCTGAGTGGCTCTTTTGGATATGGTCGCTCTGTACTGAGACAAGATCACGTAGGAAGTTGTGTGAACTTTGCTCCTTGCACTTTGTTTTGGGTGCGATTGCTGGGCAATTACTGCTGCACTGTGGGACTATCATGGTGGATCGTGATAGCAGTTGGTACCTCTACATCTACAGAACTAGTAAAAATTTGACAAGTTAGGGTTATTTAATTTTAACTCTCAAAAAAGATGCCTTATTTGTATGACATGGAAAGACTGCTCCTGGCTGTTTTCTAGTTTATTTTTTTTTTTTTTTAATAAAACAAGCAAGATACACGGGGAGTGGGAGCTTCATGTTTCACTATACAAGACTGAAGGGTGCAATATTCTATTTTTCTTTTTTTGTACGCTGATGCTCAGATATTCAAAAGGGTTGCACCAGTGCAACCCCAAAAATGTGACCCAGGGCAATATTCAAAGGAGGGTCTTGAGCAGTGCAAATTCAAATGCTCCTGGGCACAAAGATAATTTATGTGGCACAACTTCAGGGGGCGTGCACATGCATATGCAGCACATCCCAACACTCAGCATGGGATGTGCAGTGCATATGTTGCCACAACCCTGAGATGCGCCGCATACCAATGCACAAGGTTGAGCCTGAAAAAAAGGTTTAAATGATTGCTACCCACAGGCAAGCTGCAGTACTGCAAGACGCAACACAGCAGCCACCAGCAGTGGGTGGCAACCCCCCAACACTATGCACAAGCACCCACATATATCCATGGTTGTCCAGTGGTTCCTCCTCTCCTCTCATCCCATAGCCCTGATCACCAAGAAATAAATGATTCTGTATTCCCTGATAGTCTAGTTGTCCCCCCTTCCTCCCTGTAGCCCTGATTTCTGAGAAATAAATGATTCCATAGTTCTTGGTATTCTAGTGGTACCCCCTTCCCATCTCATAGCCCTGATTGCTGAGAAATAAGTGTTTCTTTATTCCCTGGTAGTCTAGTGGTTTCCCCCACCCTGCCTGTAACCTCAATCACACAGGAATCCCAGTTTGAATAATCTGGTGGTCAACTGGTTCCCCCATTCTGCCCATAACCCCAATTGCCATTAACATCACCATAAAAATGTCCCTGGAAGTCCAGTGGCACCTCCCACCCACACAGGATGCCCTGCCCACTCAACTCCTCCCATCATCGACAGGCAGCAGCATACCCACCAGCATACCACCAAGACTGCCCACTGAATAACAATTTACAGTAGCAGCTGTAAGTCCATTGGTCCACAGTATGATCAGGGTTACTGGTAGGGTTGGGGGAACCACTAGACCACCAGGATGATTTGAACTGGGATTCTTGTGTGATTGGGTTATGGGTAGGGAGGGGGCACCACTAGACTACCAGGGACTATGAAATAATTTACTTCTGGGCAATTAGGGCAACAGGGAGGGAGAGGGGGACCACTAGACTACCAGGGAATACAGACACATGCATTTCACTGCGATTGCTACAGGGCAGGTGGGGGAGTACCACGACAACCCCTATGGTGGCATCGCATGCTGTGCAGGGTGCCAGGCACATTTTGCTGGCCAGTCCTGTACAACTCATGCAACTGGCCCCATTTGCACCTTGCATGCAATATGGCTTATTTGCATACTGCATACATATTTAGTTGCTGCTTTTGAGGGTGGTATTTATACAAAATCTTGTTTTAATTGTTGGAATACTGTATGTTTATCTTCAATAGCATGTTGTTTATGTATTTATTATGATTTGTAGTATGACATTTTAATATGTTCGGTACCCAAAGCCTCCAGGATGGGCGTTTTCTTAAATAAAATTTGCCTTGCCATACTGCAAGCTGAATATGCTGGCAGTATAGCCTAGAGGTTAGAGGAATGAGGTGTGAATGAGTTTGATACATCCAACAGACCAGACCTGAATTTGATTCTCACAGCCTCCACTTGCATACTGTGTGACTCTAAGCAAATCACTTAACTGCCCAGTGCTCCCAGGTTGCCCCTGAAGATAAGCACTTGTGCCTAGTGGGCCTTACCCGGTTACCAAAGACTAAAAAAAAAAAAAAAATCAGGACTTTGTGCACAGTGTAACACTGTTGCACTGGCACAGTTCCCATTCCTAGTATTGAGCCCTGTCTAGGGAATGTAGGGGATGTGCAGCGCATAGTATTTGTGCAATCGCATTATGATATATTCGAGGAGATCGCCATTGACCTAATTTTTTCGTTTTTGAGTATGCATCTGCTTCAGGTACAAGATGGCTATCAGATCACATGATCAAGTAGTATATGACAGCTTATGTCAGCCTCAGTGGAGGGTCTGATGTTCTTGTGGGAAAGCTAACAGGAAAGCTGGGGAGGAGGCAATAAAGCAATAACCCCAGAGGGGAGTCCTTCCTGGAGATGATCCCATGTTGGACAAAGGACCAGGTACGTGTCATAATGTAAGGAAGGAGGTGCTGAATGGTACACACACACACACACAGACATGCACACGCAAACACTCACACAAAGGGGGATGGGACAGCATGGAACTGTCACTCAAAGCAAATGAGACCCCTCCCCACAGGAGTAAGAAATAAACTGAAGGGTTGAGGAAAAGCTCTTCCTCTTGGACTTGGAATATCTGAAATGTCAGAGCCGTGCAGCTAGAGGTCTAGTAAGGAAGACAGATTAGGGAATAGTGTTTTCTTCAGACAGCAGCAGGTAAATGAATAGGTTTTTAAAGTGAGAACAGCTCAGATTCTTCTGTCTGCAACCTGTCTTGTATATCTTCCATTTATTTTAATTTCTAATAAACTGTAATCCTTTTGTCTGACTGTACGTACAGTAAATCCTGTTGTAAATACTTGTAGTCTTTTAGTAAAGCATCTATTTTATAGAATCAGTGACTGCTTGTTTCATTTATGAGGGTAATTCTACTATTTCTGATGGACTCTGTTTGCAGTCTGTCTCTGAAGAGGCACTGTACCCACAATTATTGTGTTTGCCCTTCCTGACCTTGTGCAAAGGAGGAGGTAAAAAAACAGATTTCTCTAGGACCAGTCAGTAAAAAAACAATAAATAAATACACAGAATTCCAGCACTACACTCCACAAAATGAAACCATAAGCAGAAATGCTCAACATGAAAGCAGTTTATTTAATGCAGAAAAAAGTGCTAACCACCAAAGTGCAAGCGCACAGATCAGGGAACAAACAGGCAGGACCCCCACAAGACTTCTATAGGTTTCACTGAAGCTTCATCAGGGAGTGACCTACAGGTGTAACCACCCTCCATTTACACCAGATTCCTACAGTGACAAAACCTAAATTTGATTGATTAAATACAATCACGTCTATGAATTAACATAAAAATCTAGTTACATAAATATGACTACATCACAGACAGTGTAAAAAAAGGTGACAAAAAACACACCCTAACCATAAAAACCTTATATAAGGGGACTAAACAGAATCATTTAAAAAACACTGGGGTAATTTAACAGTATATAATGTATTATAATATATGCAGCAGTCTATCTGGTGTCTTATTATAAATGCACAAAAATATACATGAATATACTGAAACAGAAAACATACATCACTATGGAGTACTGTGTGCAATTCTGGAGACCCAACTCCGCAAAGACATTGACAGAGTGGAGGCTGTCCAGAGGAGGGCAACCAAAATGGTGCAGGGTCTGCACCAGAAGACACACGAAGAAAGACTAAAGGAGCTTATTATGTATACCCTTGAGGAAAGAAGGAGAGAGGGACATGATAGAAACCTTCAAGTACCTCAAGGGAATCAACAAAATCCAAGAGGTGTAGCATCTTTCAGAAAAGAGATGTGCAAGAACAAGGGGGTACAATTTAAAGATAGAGGAGACGGCTCAGAGGTAAATGTGGGAGTGGAAGTATTTTTTCAATGGAGAGGCCGTGATGCATGGAACAGCCTCTGAGGAGGTCGGAGTCAAGAACAGGGTGGAATCTAAGAATGCATGGGACAGACATAAGGCAGTCCTAGTGGGGGGTAGGAGGAAGTAAGCTGTTGGTTAACTAGGCTCTGCAGCTTATCTGTTAGGTAGGAAAATGGGTAGACTAGGTGGGCCAAGCGGTCCTTATCTGCAGTCAAATTCTATGTTTCTATGTTTTTTCTATGCAAGCATTAATTGGAGCATAGATTGAGACAACCATGAATGGAAAATATAATATTACACAATGATATTTCCTGTGTAGTAAGTAACTGTTGGTCCTTACATGTGGTGCTTATATGGAAAAAATCAAGCACCCCTTAGATGTCAAATATTAATTTTGAAAAACATCAATGTCACTATTGGGGGGACAAAAGTAAAAGAACCAACTGGAACTCATTTTCTAAACTATGAGGATGAGATCCTAAATGAATGCAAAATTCATAATATGGGTGTTGTGGACGGGGTTGAGATAACAGGATAACAAACTCAGGCAAACCAACAGACTTTGTGCATAAAAAGCATCAGCAAGGCACTTGTCATTCTATTCTCACTTTTAAAATAATCTTTCACAGAAATAATAAAAATTTGGATTAGTTCATTCACAAAATAAACAAACTAAATAAGCTCAGAAAAGGGCCAGTGCTCTGTCCAACAATGGCTCCAAACTACCTCTGAGCCTGCTTCACATGGTTGTGTGAGCTTCAGTGGTCCTTCACCTCTCGCAGTCAGTTTCAGCTGACTCCCTATCTGACTCAATGCCTCTAGTGGCAGGCTTTTATACAGATAGGTGGAGTCACCTGACCTGGCCCTTAACTCATAATACAGAAAAGAAAATCTCTGGGTTAGTCTAGCATCATTGTGTGACCCATAATACATGTATCTTTTGACTCCTACATCCTTCTAAACCTTTTATTTCCTATAAGTTAAACATAAGGCTACTAAAGCCTAAAATAGAGTTAATTACATAGCAACCAAAAAAAGAACCCTCCTTAGTTACTCTTGATTGACAGGTGGAGTGGTATAAGAAGGGGACAGCAGAGGTGCCGCTCCCTTAACAAAATCCAATATGCATTCCTGCAGTCAAATAAGACACTAGACCTTTGGTTTCCTTCCTGATGTTAATTTACAGCTTACCAGCAAAACCTACAGAAAAGGACCCTTGAAACAAAGGTACTAACCTCTTACTTGTTTTACTAGGAAGGGCAAGGATGCTTATTTCTATCCCTGCAGCTTTTAGCCTTTTATCTTAATTTGTATAGAACAGCTATTTAGGTTTGTTTGTTTGAAAGACACGGCCCTCCAAACACTTCTTACAGGGCTTACTGCAAGGGAAAGACACCTTAGAGACTTTTAATGTCTCTAGTCTACTTCTATTTTATAACCTCAAAACATGTTTTATTTGTTTAGAAACCACACAACCGAAAGGTCCCATCCCAAGTAGTAAGCCCTATTATTTTCTTCTGTGCTGCTATAGAGAAAATCTACAGGAGACAACTACTGTATTTTCAAGTGCAGCTTTATCTTGACCAAAAGCTAAAATGCTGGCCCATTGGCTTCACTTTTCATTTTGGCCCGTTTTTCTTTGGGGCTATTATTAGCCCTATACTTTTGCCTCAGATCCCCAAAACACTTTATTTTGAAAGGGGACCCCTGCTTTAAGGCTTTCTTGTTCTAGAGCGCTTTCTTTCATTTTTTTAAAGGACTGCAGGGGGCCCTTTATTTTACCAATGTACTCAGTTCCACTATTCTCTCCCTGTTCAGGAGCCAGTGCCGCAATGTGCACACACCTCCTGGTTCAGGGCATGTTGCAGCTCCAAACCACCAGTGCGCATTTAAAGTACTTCTTTATCCTACATCAGATCACCTTTGTTCAGGCTTCTAAGTCTTCAGTACCATGGGAGGGAGGACAAGTAACCCTCTTATTTCTACTGGGTTACCCATCCTTGACAGTGGCACCCTGTCACAGGTGTCTTTGTCAATTCTTTGATGATCAAAATAATTGAGGCCCACCTAAGTTTCTGTGTATGATAATCTTATCCCCAAGTGAGGAGGACCAGCATCATTAAAATATTCCAAAATAAGATGCTTCATATATTTAAACTGCATATTGCTGTATTTTAGCTAAGTATGCTGATTGTGATGTTTTAAAATTGTGAGGCGCTTGGTTTTGGAAAGGCGCCATAAAAATAAAGTTTTATTATTATTATTATTATATATACAGTACCGGATAGCAAGTAGAGGCCTATTTATGTAAATGACCAGAAAGGTCTTTGCCATCATTTAGGTCAGGGGTTTTGAAGGCACTAATCATACAGATCCAGAAAGTTTCTTTTTCAGCAAGTATGGTGCCTACATTGCCACCCCTGGGACCCATGAATGCACGATCAATCCCACAAAAGGTAACTTGTGGCATTGTCCATTAGATTGTTGTAGTAAATGTGTGCTCAAAGCACTTTTTCCATCCTCAAACCTAACTGAACTTAAATGTTCACATATTCTAGTTTTCAGTGGATGACTGGTTTTGCCTATAGAAAAGGAGTCACAAGTACAGGTGGCTAGGTAAATCACATTGGTGGTACTGCAATTAATAAAGTGCCCAATTTCAAATGTAAAAAACAAAAACAAGGTGCTGCGTCAGCATGTGGTCTAAAAGCAAAACAGTATGGTTATAAATGTTTTTATTTTTTACATTTTGTATGTTAAATTATTAAGCAGCAAATAAAAATGAGGATCAGTTATCCCAGTCCACTAGCTCTTTAAGGCAGCATTGCTTCCAATGAATCCACATCACAGTGCCTTTAAAAACATTAAAATAAAAACTACTCCTGTCTGGAGCTCAAACTAAAAACAACAATTCTCTCACTTCCTCTGGTCACCAGCGACTCTGATTCCCAGCCACCAGGTAGTGTAACAAAGTCCACTTACAAACTTCAGAGTCCTTTCCAAAGGTCTCTTTAGCTTGAATGTGCCATTTGTAGCACAGCTTCCAGCACTCCCCAGGTGTCTCTCTCTCTCGTGTTGCCAAGGAGGGTTTTATACAGCGGTGCAAGTGGTAGACAAGAAGTACAGGAACTCAGGCACTAGCAAATATGAAATGCAGAATGAAGATCTTCAGTCTGAAGGATAGGTGTGTGAAGGACGTCTGTCTGTTTAGACACTAGTAGATTCATTTAGAGATATTGAAATATTTCTACCAAAATAGTACTGTTGTACAAGTCAAATGTTGTTATGGAAACCCTGATTTCAGGTCACAAGGCCATAAACTCATATTTTGTTGCTGGTTTAAAAATTTCAGTTCCAGTGTCAGTGGGAGGAAGTACAGGAACCTGGTTTCTGCTGCATAAAAGGTACAGGAACTGAGTTCCTCTGCGTTCCTGTTCACTTTCATCACTGGTTTTATATACTGCTCCTAATTAACATTGGCAGCAGCTGAGTTTGATTAGCTTCATACAGTGATGTTTCCAGAGTCATCCTCTGGATGCCTCCAGAGTTTTCTATGTTTGATTAATTCTGTGTTTAATTAGCTCCCTAGTGTTTGATTAACTCTGTGTTTGATTAGTTCCCCACCTGCATGTTCCAGAACTCTGAGAAACCCCTTTAGCATTTCCAAAACAATAAGGAACCAGCACTCCATTCATTCTTCTGTTGATATAAACTCCCTCTATCACTCTGCGAGGGGGTCGATTCACAAATGTTCCGGGAACACTGCAAGCTTTGATGTGCTGGACGTCTGGCACATGGAGTTTGTAGTATCCCTCTGCCAGGGATCAGGATTCTCAATCCAGTGCACCCACTGCCTCAAGTTAGACCAGCTTTTTCTAGTCTGACTAGCAGTAATCTCTGGTACCCATTTTACAGGGCTTGTGCCAAATATTTGGTGCAAGTGGACATAAAGAGTGAAAAGTGTCATAAATGCACTGGATCTTCTTGAATCAGGTGGCCCCTTTGCCCGACACTTATCGTCGAGAACACGTAAAAGACCACTACAGCAACAGTGACTGTAATGGTCTGTTTAGTTCATTTCTCCGGTGTTCTTCCCTCCCCAGATCAACCTGACCTGGAGTTGAGAACCTAAAGTCTGGGGGGTGTTGGGGGTGCAGCCCCCCACAGAAAACACTGGGGGATTGGGCAGCACAATATCTGTGTCGGTATTGTGCCATCGCTGAGCAGGAGGTCGGCAGTTTTACTGTTGACCTAACTTGGTGCTTCCTTGAATCGGGTGCAGTTTGCAGTAATGTGATCGACGCAGTAGTGCCAGCCACCGGGCTGATGCAGGGCTTGGCATGAGCCATGCATTGCCCTTCGTGAATTGGTTCTGTTACCTTTAAAATTGCTTTTATTTCTTGTTGTCTTCATGACCCAAATAAATAATAACATGCGGCAGGGATGTTCCTCTCCCAGGGTTGAGATAACTGAAGATCCAGACACAGCTGCAGTGGTGGTGATGATGCTGTTCCTGGGAACACAGAGGAACACTGAGACTGCCATACACAAACTGGTGTGGATTTTTCTGGGAGAAGCTTTCTCCCCTACTACAGTGTTCCAGCTTCACTCATGCAGATTGCTTATTCAGCTATTAATGGTAGCACATGGACTGCCTGACCCTTGACATGCTCGATTGGGACATTGTAGGGGTTGGCCTATTACACAGCACCAGATGCATGGTGCTACTGTCAAAGTTATAATCCCTGTGACAGGGTAAGCCCTGCTATGATGCTGGCCATGGGACCAACACCCAGGAGACGTATGCTCAAGGAAATAAATATCCAACTGTATCTATTATTTTACTTTTCTATTTTATTAGTCTTTCTATTTTATCAACTCTTTTCCAGAATCTGCACAGTCTGTGGTCTGGTATGTTAGCTTATGTTAGCTGTAACACTACATGCAATTTAGCATGTAGCTACTGACTGCTACTTTGTAACATTTATCATTTTTGATTTAAAACAAGTTATCATTAATTATTACACTGATCTTGTGTTTCATGTTTCAACTTGTATAGCATATAGCCAATCTTGTATTTTTATTGACTTCATGTCTCAGGTGTTTTCATATTTCTTGTACCTTCTTGTATTTTTACTGACCTCATGTTGAGGTATAGTCATAGTCTTGTACCTCTGTATATTCCTGTATTTCTCTGCTATTTTTCTGCAGTTTTACTCATGTTGAACTATGTTTGTTGCTACCATGTGTATTTTTTCACTATTGTTTTCTGTATTATTAACTGCTATTGAACTATCTTGTTGCCACATTGTGGCCTGGGTCATGACTGAAAACAGTCGTTTGGATAAGCTCACTTACCCAAGTTACCAAAGACATACATACATACATATATACATACATAAATAAATAAATAGTCTGTTAAAGGGACACTGTCAACCCCCTTAGGTCTGAAAGTGTCCCTAGTTTAAAAAACATATTTTATGATTGCCAATATTCTGCAAAGATTGTTGATGTAGCCGGTAGTTTGATTCTGACTCTTATTTTCTTTAAAAAAGTAAAAACAGACTGCCCAACATACTGGTGTTATCACACCAGAACAGATTTGTTTACATTCCTTGATCAACTCCAGCTGCATTTTTCCTGGACTTGGGAACACCCACAAGACAGTCTAGCCCCTCATGATGCATTGGGAGATTAGGAGGCTACTGCCTCATGAGTGACTGGACTGTTTGGGTGTGTTTCTAATGCTCAGGACATATGCAGTAAGAACAGATCCATGACTGTAAACGAAAACAAGGTTGTCTGTAAATATACATTGCCATGCAAATCAGTTCTACTAAGCAAGGCTACAGACAAAACTAACAGCAACATCAGTGAATTTTAGAGAGGGTAAGCAATCATAAAATGTGGGGTTTCAACTAGAAGTAATATGATGAAAAACAGGCTGACAGTGTCCCTTTAAAACAGCATTTTCTATCTCCCATGAGCTAATCACACTGAAGGTTGGATTGTGACCCATCCCTTCCCTCTCTTGTCTCCATTTTATTTTCCATCTCCTTTACCTTTAAATCCCTTTTACCTTCTTTATTCCCCCATACCACATATCAGCATACATCATGAGCATTGGTAAAAGATAGAAATACATGGATACTAAGATTCATTTTAGCGCACCTTTTTCATAAGTCCAATAAGCTGCTGAGAATGGATTGTCCATGTAAAGCAAACATTTAGCAAAGCTTTTTAGATGAGTAATACTGTATGACTTATTTGTGGCTATGGCTTTGGAGTTGTTAGTGAATGTAACCTTTCCTTTATATCAGCCCCCAGACTGCTCCTTGTCGGGTGGCTGATAGCTTCATGTAAGTGAAATGAAGTGCAAAATGAATATATTAGGGCAGCATAAAACTGAGCCCCTGAAAAAGTGTCAGACTGAGCCCTGCTGCAGAAAACAAGAACAAATTCTGGTCAGAGCCAATATGGCTGTGGAGAGCTTTTGGGATGCTTTTACCCATTATTTCTAATGAATTTGCACAATGCAGATCTGCTGAGAGGCAGTTTCAATGTGGTCTTGCTTTTATACATTTGTGCAATGTATTTTCCTAGAATATGCCTGCTGATTGCTATATATTTAGCCTGGATAGTTCACAGAAGAAATGCCATCTTATTTTCAGGTGGAGCACTAGCAGTAGGATGCTGGAATGTGCATACATAGCCATGAGCTGTGTGTGGGCTATAATGTCCAGTGGCCATACAGCTCAGGCACTTGCATGCAGATCCATCATCCCAGTGCCATTGCACTGCTCAGTGCAGCTGACAGCCGATGCTGTACCCACTCACAGAGGTCCCAGAACAGGCATGTTACAGCCAACCTCCCATTCATTTGTACAATCAAGGAACTGCAGACTCACTATCCATTTCCTGGAGTATACACTGCAAATGGCATTGCAGGACACCGCACCCCATGGCACCCAGGATACCTCAGCAGTCCAGAGGGTGGCATTTTACACAGGGGAATGGGGAAGAGTGTGGACCTGCAGTGGTGTATGACAACAGGAAGACACAGCATCGACAAGGCATGCATAGGAGGTATGTCAATTCCCTATTAAGGTTTGACAGGTGCATACACATGGCTGCATATACTGGTGAGTCTGCAGCTTCTGTAGTGCCCTGATGCATGGTACATCCACTTGGGTGATTCCAGAGTGCAGGTCCCCAGCCTGGGTCTACTGCAGTTGGCTGCTGGACCTGGCAGGGTGTGGAGGGCAGTGCCAGTCTCCACAACAGGTCGGGTATGGGAGAGCTAAGGTGGCTATGTACCAAAGCAGTAGGTGGGGGTCCTCTGTGCTATGGATATGGACCATGGTCTTCTCTGGTGCGACTGGGTTCGGTGGGGAACCTACACTATGGAGCTCTTCAGCAATGGAGATGGATCAATTGGGGTTGGGAGGGGGATCTGTAGTCCACCAGGGCTGCCAGGCTGCTATGAACCCTGATGCAGTTCCACAGCCAGTCTGTGGGTGGCTGGCTGGGTTAGGGCCAGCTATTCATGGCCAAACTGTGGACCACACTGCTCTGGACTGTGAGGAGTACATTCCCACTTTGTATGCTGCAGCACAGCATATGCATGGGAATGCACCCTTAACTTGCACAGCATACTATTTGTGTGCACCCTGGCCCATTCCTTTGCACGCGGCACATTCCACATGTTTGAAAATCATGCTGCGGCACATTGTTGGAGTTGCATGGCACATCTCCCTTTTCCACCGGGATGCGCAGCACATCTCCTCTGAATATGGGGGCCCTACATTAGGCTACCCTGAAAAAATACATTATCAAAATGATAAATTCATGACCCCACTGAAAACAAGATGCTGCATCAAATCTGGGACAGTCTGAGTAAATACAGTGCAAAAATGTGCAAATGAAGATCCCTATGACAATGAGATGTAGCATCTCCCCTGTGCTATCCAGGATACAAAACATAGGATAAGAAATATTTAAAGGAAATCTACTCTAAACTGAACTTCACTGTGTTCACTGTGTTTAGTGACATAAACAAACAGTTTCTTTATTGTTTTATAACATATTTGAATGCAGTATTTATTTTAAATGTCATGGCCATGAGGATGATGTGTATAGAGTGTGTGTGTGTGTGTGTGTGTGTGTGTGCTTGTTGTAGTTTAATATAGTTTTTTCACAAAAGCATAGTAGAAATGCCTGCATGAGTTCTACATTTACCTAAGCAGTTCACTGAAGACCTGGCATATGTCTGAGACAGTACTTATCAGATAGTGTCTTTAGAGGTTAAAAAAGACAGTGTAAATTATAGATGCTGGGAAAGGGTGACATTTCTGAGGTACGAATCTTTCTTGAAAGACAATACATTCCCAAATGAAACTAGTATCAAGAAACTGTTTAAATGCTAAGTATTTAAATGTACAAGTTGTTGCATTCTGAAGGGGGCAAACTAATCTACAGTTTAATAGGAAACCAATTGGGGGAGGGAGGTGAGCACTACTCCCTTCACAAAAGAAAGGGTCCTACAAGAGCTTGATAAGCTCAGGTGGATAAGGCAATGGGACTTGATGGCATACATCCCAGGGTACTTAAGGAGCTAAAGGAGGAACTAGCAGAGCCATTAGCAGAATTGTTTAGTGAGTCTCTGAGCACAGGAGAGGTCCCAGAAGACTGGAGAAGGGTTATGTGATCCTGCTCCACAAGAGTGGTGGCAGGAGGAGGCGGGGAACTACAGACTCGTCAGTCTTACCTCAGTTGTAGGCAAGATTATGGAGGCACCCTTATGAAAGGATAGGCAGCACCTGGAATCCTAGGGGCACAGGATCCAAGACAGCATGGGTTTACTAAAGGAAGGTCCTGTCAAACTAATTCTCATAGATTTCTTTGACTGGGCAACCAGAGTGGTGGGACCAAGGGGAGCAGTTGATGTCGCCTACCTTTGACTTCAGCAAAGCTTTTGACACTGTTCCACATAGAAGATTGATAAATAAGCTGGTAGGCTCGGGTGGGTCAGAAGTTGGTCAACTGGGTGGCAAACTGGTTGACGGGCAGAAAACAGAGAGTGGTGGTAAATGGTATACAGTCAGAAGAGATGCAAGTACAAGTGGGGTACCTCAGGATCAGTCCTGGGGCCAGTCCTCTTCAACATCTTCATTAGTGACCTTGCAGATGGACTAGAGGGTAAGGCTTGTCTGTTTGCAGATGACACCAAGATCTGCAACAGAGTAGATGATCCAGATGGGTGGGCAGAATGAGAAGAGATCTGGATAACCTAGCAGAATGGTCAGAAGAGTGGCAACTGGGATTTAATGCAAAGAAGCAAAATCATGCACATAGGGAAGAGAAACCCTGAAGCCACCCCATAGGCTGGGAGGAGTTGCTAGCAGTCACAAAGGAAGAAAGAGACTTGGGCATCATCATCACTGATGACCTAAAATCATCCAAGCAGACCCTAAAGCAGTAGGTAAGGCTAGGGTGTTAGGTGTATTAGTAGGGGTATCACAAGTCAAGAGGAGGTAATAATCCTCTGTACAAGACACTGGTTAGGCCCCATCTGGAGTACTGGGCGGCAGTATTGGAGGCCACACCTTCACAAGGACATTAACCAAATTGAGGCAGTCCAGAGAAGGGCAACCAAAATGGTGCAGGGACTGCATCAGAAGACATATGAGGACAGATTAACGGAGCTCAATATGTATACCCTTGATAAAGGAGGGAGAGAGGTGATATGATCGAGGTATTCAAACACCTTAAGGGCATAAACAAGGTGAAAGAGTTCAACATGTTTAAATATAAGAAAAATAGCAGGACAAGAGGACACAGCATGAGATTAGAGGGAGGCTGATTAAGGGGAATGTGAGGAA
Organism: Neoceratodus forsteri; assembly: GCA_016271365.2. NCBI lineage: Eukaryota > Metazoa > Chordata > Ceratodontiformes > Ceratodontidae > Neoceratodus > Neoceratodus forsteri. The sequence continues at coordinate 3,496,193 of CM028130.1, forward strand.
ATTCTTTTCACAGAAAGGGTGGTGGATGCATGGAATGGCTTACCACAAGAAGTGGTGGCTATGAATACAGTGCAGGGCTTCAAACAGGCATGGATAGGCATAAGGAGCAATACAAATGACTATGAATAGATAGGCCACTGACAGAGCAAAGGCCGATGGCACATTTGTAAGGTAGAAAAAGAAATGGGCAGACTGGATGGGCCTTTATGTCCTTATCTGTCATCAACTTCTATGTTTCTATGTTTCAATATTTACCAAATATTTAACAAGCTGTTTCAGTTTCCTAATGGCATCTGACAAGCAGCTTGGAGTTATGTCTCCAACATTCTTAACAGAAAGAAGGGAGTATTTGTTTCAGTTGGCATGGAAGGATACATTGAACCCTCCAAATCACGTCTTCCACGATACTCCATTTTCCAGCTACAGATAGTAAGATGGCTGTAGGCTCCACCCACAGCCATAAAAAGAAGCATGCTATCTATATAAAGAAACCATATATCATGCTAGTTTGCCTAACTAGTCCAAATGCTAAACCCTGTTTTTAAAAATAAAGGCACCCCATTACCGTGTGCATACAAGCAGGAAATACACAAACATCCTAAACGTAAGGGAAAGATAAGTAAATGAAAGTAGCCCTAGACAGAGAAAAAGTCAATGTGAAGCTGCTGTGTGAAGAGAGAATCTGAAATCTGAGCTCTGAGTTGGAGGAGGGAAGCTAAGTAAAACCTTTCCAAGAGTAGAGCACTATATACAGCACCCAAGGAAAAGAAACTTATCCTTACAGATCCAGAAAGACTTTAAACAGCAAGAAACATCTGCCTTGCTGTCTTTTGCAAAAATAGACTTTATTCTGGCAAGAACCTGGCAATAAATAATCATCCTTTCTGGCTTCCAGTATACTTATTATTTGAATAAACATACATCTATAGGTATTTTTACTTTACCAACTGTGTCCTGCTGTATTTCATGCCCACACCCCTGTGACACTCCCTACCTTCTGTTCCATACCTTGATGGCTATATATATATATATTATATATATATATATATCTATCTCACCCAGCAGATGGTGACACAATACTGTTGAAGTTGTCCCTCCTACCATTCTCTACCAATGCCTAGATGACTGCATTGTGGCCATGTCAATATGTATATTCTTCGCAAAAAATTGAGTTAATGCACCAGTTAGGGTTCAAATTAATGCTACAAAAGTTGGGAAATGTGGCATTAGGGTTTCCAACTCTAACTCCCCACCTCCCCAAGCAGCAAAAGAACAAGCCCACACAAGCAACCACAGATAGTCATCATCAGGTAATACAAACATACAGCTGTTTCCAGATGGCAAAGATGCAGTAGCGCTGATGTGCTACCTTCGTGGATTTGTATCTGTGGCCATTCCTGTGTGTGTATGTCATACAATGTGTTCTGCAGGCAGATGGACCCATGGGCCCTGCACCTCTCCATACATAGGTACTCATGCACGCTGCACGATGCACCTCACTAGATAACATGATCTGCTATTGCACGGTGTTCTATATGCAGCTGCATAACTAAAAACCTACTACCCCCTCATTGAACAATGTCTATATCTCCTGCTGAAACCATGATACACACATTGAAACAGTATTTCTATGTGTGTATCAGCATGCCCTACATGTGTTTTGCTTCTGCAGCCAAATGTCAGTGTGCATGTCTTACTAAGGAGCCACCTCAGGGGCCTGCACTTCTGCACACAGATGTACTGTTGCAATTTTTGTACCTGAAAACCTGCTATCCCTTGAACAATTTCTGGGTCCACTGCAGCAACCATGACACCCATATTGCAACAGTACATCCATCTCTGTAACAGAGGCCAGACTGTCTAAAACCAGATGTTGGTGTATATGTCTTACACCTGTGGCAGAAGACATGCAGGCATCTGAGGTGCTTGTACTTCAGCAGACAGAATTACTCTTGCAATTCTGGTGTCATGATCTGTGGCTCCCATGCTTCTGGAGCCGGAGGTCAGTGTATATGTCTTACATCTGTGGCTGCAGAAGCACAGGCCCATTCAGTGTGTGCATTTCTTACAGTGTGCATGAGCACCTGAGGCTACACAAGTGCTGATACATTATGAGTCTGCACTTCTACAGACAAAAGAACTGTCATCATAAAGGTATCGTGGATTTGTATCTCTGGCCGCAGGCACCTGATCTGCTGCACACAGAACTGGTGTAGAGATTTGAGTATCCTGGATTTCTGTCTGCACTGACAAGTGAGTGTCTCCATCTTGCAGTGTACATGCTACAGATATAAATCCATGAAGGCAGCACATCAGTGCTACTGCATTTGTATCATCTGGAAACAGTTGTATGTTGTTTGTCTTACCTGATAATGGCTGTCTGTGGTTGCTTGTGTGGTCCTGTCCTTTTTGTCTGCTTGGTGGGTGGTGAGTTTGGGTTGGAAACCCTAATGCCACATGTCCCCACTTTTGTCACATTAACTTAAACCACAACTGGTGCATTAATGCAGATTTTGCAAAAAATGTCCTTTCTTTTTGAGATAGTGGAACTGTATCCTCATTCACATAGGTCCCAAAAGATGTGCACATACTTGGGATGTCACAAAAGCATGTTCAGTGCATCAATTTGAAATTTGGCATCCAAAGTTGGAACTTTGCCAGAAAAAAAGACATGCTTTCTTAAAACAAATTTTTATTAATTTTGAAAAACATGCAACACAGACAAATACAAGACCAGACTCAAGTAAGATGTACTCACATTTGATGATGACAACTATGTTCAGTAATTTACTAATAGTTTTGATGATCCCATCAATGTTAGTTCCAGGGATGCGGTAGGCACAAGTTAAGATTAGTGGCAAGGAGTGGGGGGGCAATGTCAATTTACCAATAAGAATTTCATGGGACTTAGGAATGATTTCCAAGGTAAACGGTAGGATAGTGAAGGGCAGCACACTCAACCTATAAAATACAAAACTTCACCACCTCTCTTCCTTTTGCTAGTGCAATAGCAGAAAGGGCAATGGATCTGCACTGGACTCAGGTAGATAACTAGGTTTCAGTTAGGTAAAGCACATCAGTTAAATTATGGTGAGTCTTTGTTCCTCACATTGTGCTTTATTTTTGTTAGTATCCAGAGACAGAGGACCTCAAGGGAAAGTGGCATGGTTAACAGTTCACAGGGGTTGGGAAAATGTTGACGGTAAGGGCTTGCAACAGCAGTTTGAGTTGTGTGCTTGTGTAAGCAGGATGGAGTGGTCACAGCTGGATGTTCTCAAGTGTAGCTTTGGGTGATGTGCTGGCTTGATGGGAGGTTAGTAAGTGCTAGTTGTTTTGTTTACCTGTTTTTATTCAGTGACCAGATCAGTGGTTTGTTTGTTGAGCAGGCAGACACATAGTTATCTCCTTTCTGAAAAGCTGGAAGACAGTGTGAGCAGTTTCAGTAGTTTATTAATGTCAGCAAGAGCTGTTTTGTATATCAAGGAACATAAATAATAATAAATCTTTATTAATATGGCACCTTTCAGCAATCAAGGCACCTAACAATCATTTAAAATAACATATCAAAATTCACACCATCATAAATAATATAAAAACAAATAGTCTAGCTCTAATAAGGTTTAAATCAGACACCGAAAGCTTGATGCCACAGATGCATTTTTTAAGACCTGTTTAAATCCTTCTACGGTTGTGCACTCCCATAACTAAAGGGGTAGAGAATTCAAAAAGGGTAGGGCTGCATGCATAAATGCCCAGGCCCCAGAAGATTTTAAACACATGAGCCCCTTAGAAAAGGTTAAAACACACACGTGTGTGTGTGTGTGTGTGTGTGTGTGTGTGTGTGTTAGTGACAGGTTTCTTGAGAGATGGGAGATATGAGCAGAATTACTTTAAAGACTGAAGAGTCAGCATGGTGGTAGATTTAAACTTCAGTCTCCTTCTAGATGTGCATTGATTTTTTTTTAATATGCAGAGGTTGGCTGGTGCTTAACTGGTGGGCTATGGCAGGAGTTCTCCATTGGAAAGATGACTAAAGACCAATTAGAATACAACATTTTTTTAAACTCATTGTACAATATGAAGCAATGTACTGAATGGTTGGTTTCAGAATTAAAAGACATTCTTATATTCTAAAGGTTCTCTGGTGTTTCCATTGAAAAGAGGTTTAACAAAAGAAATATAGACTGAAGTTGGTGGTCACCAATTGAAAACTATTACCACTCAGGTAAAATCACAGTTCTAGTGATCAATAAAGCAAACATACAAAGCTGTGCACATTGCCATATATCAAAGAACTGCTATAGCTTTTGCTCTTGCCCCAGTGCTTCAGCCGTAGTCTCCCTCAGGGGGCAGGGTTAGAGCAGAGAACAGTGTTACTAAATACCATCATTGATAAATAAGACATTAAACCAGTTTCTTCAACTGTCTAGAATTGCCAATCTCAGAAGTCACAATAAACAGTGACATATACCAAAGACCAACACAAGTGAAAGAATTTGTTCACAATCAGAATAACACAATTGTGGAATTCGCTTCCATAAGAAGTGGGTGATTCAAAAAACTTCAAAGAATTTAAAAACAGATTAGACAGCCACCTCAAATGGACAGAATAAAAACAAACTGAGATACCCACTAGGAGTGGGCGACACACAAAATGGGCTAATGCCTTTTAGTGTCATAACCAGGGCCACTGGAAAATTGTGCCCGCAATTTTTTTGAGGAATCCACAATTTTCACCATTCTCCACAAAAAATGACATGTTCAGCAATTTCTTGCAGTTTTTGAGTTTTTATATTGAACTGTGTAAAAAGTATTAACATTTTAAATAAAACACTCTCAAATATATTGACAATTTTGCATGCAGACTTGGGTTTGGCCGAAACAATGCAGTGCAAGGTAGGTCAAGGGATTTATGTGACACTGATTTCTTTTGAATCCTTGCCTTGTTAGGTTTCAAAATCCACTGGCAAAGCATAAGTACACTTAAACACTTAACATTTGTTTTGTGTTGAAGCAGTCTATCAGGAAGTATTTTATTGCCACACAGACTGAAACAAAAGATGGGAGAAAAGGTAGCAATTATCCCATTCACTTAAATGGAGTGCTAATATGAAGCCTTTTTTAAGTGGCAGGGCAAGTTTTTTTGTGAGCATACTTTCATTCAGACTAGTTTTGATTCAAACAGTTGAGGATTTTTGGATGGGCCGATTTTAAACTTGAATAAGTTAGTTGCTAACAGTGCTCACTCTTAGCAATCTACTATCTAAATGGTCACATGCAAAGACTACAATAAAAAACTGACTAAAGTCAAAAAACAAGCTTATAAAACACAAAATGTATCTGAACATTTATCTTTAAACAAAATCACTTCAGCCAGAGTAAAGCAAAGGTAAATTACAGGGTACCCTGACTACCATATGATGCAGTAAAAATGTATTGGTATTTTTTTACATGTTTTGGTAACTGCGTAAGGCCCACTAGACACAAGTGCCTGTTTTCAGGTACAACCCAGGAGCACTGAGGAGGTTAAGTGACTTGCTCAGAATCACACAGTATGCAAGTGGAGGTTGTGGGAATCAAACCCAGGTTTGCTAGATGTTGTCAAGTCATTCATAGTTTGTTACTCTAACCTCTAGATTATACTGCCAGCCCCAATAACCACCAGATTTAAAATTTAAATATGAGATTTCAAAAATAGTGAACGGTTCCTACAGTACAAATTATGACCATTAAACATTTTAACAACATTTTACTAAAACTCAAGTATTCAGCACTCTGTCTGCTTATTTTTTTCTTGTACCAAAGTGGGTGAATAGCTGGCAGAGCACTGTAAACAGCTGTTTATTAGGCTACATTATTCTACAGCCAGAAACAAAAAAAATATTTATTCTGGATTTATTTAATATTGATTTGCTGTTGCTCACTTTATAGAATCTATTTAGCACTGTATGAGGCAGATGATTTTAAATTTTGGAAAATAGGCAACGCTTTCGATAAGCTTATCAGTTTAGTATTCTTTTTAAGAACACAAACTTTTTGTTTTAAACATATTCAGGTGTCAGTGTATTCATTTAGCAATTTATACTAACCAATATATGCTGCAGAAAACATTAAAAGATTTATTGTGAAGCACTTAGGGTCTATAGTTGAACCCCCGCAATTTCCCACAATTTTTACAAAATACTCCACAATTTTGGGTAACCTTTTCAGCAATTTTCCAGTGGCCCTGGTCATAACTAACCGAGTAAACTGAGTAAAATTTATCAGTCATTTTCCTGCTGTTATAAGTCATCACCTATGATATTGGTGGGAGCAAACAAACCTCAGAGTGGAAAAGTAAAAATTAAAATGAAATATAAATATATGCAAAATGTATGGGACATCAATAAATACATCAACAATACTATATCAAAATACATAATAAAATCCAAGCAACACAATGCTAATCCAATTTCATCAGTTGAGTGCTAACAAAATAAGAATACCATTCTTATATAGAAGCTAAAGGATAATTCACTATGATTTCAAAGTTGCAATCAATGTAAATAAATTAAATGTATGTATGTATTTATTTATTTAATTTTGTTAACCGAATAGGCTCACAGGACCCAAAAGATCCCCTTTTCAGGGGCAACCCAGAATTAGTTACATAAACACCTGTAGGATATAGAACATTTCAGAGAAGAAGACAGTTTTAAGGACAATCATGGCATTTCCAAGTGCCTCACAATCCAGCAGAACACACTTTTAACAGCAAACAGATTCATCATATAGTCTCATTAGACGAGACAGGATGTGACTTATAATAATGTCAATAGTGTTAATATAGTCAACTGTGAATACAGGTAACAAACAACAGGCCACACTGAGGTTTTTAACACACTTCATCCTTTATAGTTGTGCATCTAAGCAGTGACTTATACAGCCAGGGCAGGTTTAGGCAGTCTAGGGGCTTTTGTCATTTTTCATGTGTACGTGCAGAGGCTATTTTCCATCTGATGCACTCTGAGCCCTTTTCTGAAGGAGTCCAAGGAGCTGTCAATCTGCAGATGGGCAGGGAGTTTGTTCTAGAGCATGGTAGCCATCTAGGAGAAGGGCTTGCTGCCTGCTACTGTCCTAACCCTAGGGACCTCCAGGAGCTTCCTGTCTGAGATGCAGAGGATTCCGCCTGGGCACTTGGAAGTCAGCAGGCTGGCAAGGCCTGTTGGAGGAGAGTTGTTAGTTATTTTGTAAGTGGTACACAGGGGAGGGTACTGGAGCTGGTGAGTGAGAAATGGCCAGTGTAGGGCATCGAGTACCTCTCAGTGGTGGACCCTCAGGTGCGACTTGTTTGCAAAGTGGGCAATCTTATTATATAATATTTGCATCCTACCAAATTCCTGTTTTGCAAGTGACTGCATGACCAGGGCAGCATAGGTAAGATTTGGTAGGAGGATGCTGTTTGCTATAGCTATCCTGGTTTCTGGGATAAATTGTGAGTTTAGCCTGAAGATTAACCCTACCTCTTTTGTGTATGGATCTGGTCACCTGGTTGACATGGTCTTTGAAAGTGAAACCTTGGTCAAGAACCAGTCCTGGGTACTTAAAAGAGCTCAAAACCTCTATGGGTGTCCCTGATGAGGAGACAAGGGGAAGCAGGAGGCTTCTATCTGGGCCTAGAGTTCTAGACTTGAACATCATGGCTTTTGCATTCTTAGCATTCAACAGCAACCTGTTTGCCAGTAGCCACCTCTCAAGAGTCGCGACATCCTCTTGTAGCAGAGCTCCTAGATCAGATATGTTATCTGAGGTTCTGTATAATACAGCATCGTCAGCATATTGAATCACTGTGCTACCTCTGCAGTTATTGCTGAGGCCATTCACAAACAGTGAAAACAGTAGTGGCCCCAGGATAGAACCTTTGGGTACCCCTTCCTTAACAGGAAGCTGACTGGATTTTTTTTAATTTATTTATTTAGTAGTTCGAAAGACTTTGAGCGTAAGCTCTTTACAAAGGTTCCACGTCAGAGTAGACAGCAAGAACAGTATACCATACTGTAGAGCTGTTATCATTACAAGAGCAGTAGACAAATGAACAATTGGTGCAAGAGCATCATACAACAAGGAAGTGGAGCATTTACAATTTGAATACGGTGCTGTGGCTAAATGAATTGCCCTCTATAAAACTCATACCCAAATGAATACAAGGCGTGTACTGGTAAAGTCAAATAAATAGTGGCTAAGGTTTGATACTAGACCAGAGAAAGAGAAATGGGTCAGCAGAGATAGAGGGGGAGAGGGGAAAGCCAATGGGCCTTGTCAAGAATGGGGGTGGTTACGTGGGTGGTTAGGGTAGGGTGGAGAGGTGGGAGAAATGGGCAAGGCACTACTGTAGAAATAAGACATGGAGAGAGCAGGGAGTGGCCAGGCAAGGCCAGCTAGTGTTGAGCTGACAATGGGTGGAGGAAGGGGAGTGGGGGGGCATAACCAACAAAAGGTACAAAGGACTGCTTGCATGGGGTAGACCATGGTTTGGATGGAGGAGGTGGGATGAGGTTCAATTAGGACCTGCTGAGTGCTTACATAGAGGCAGGTCAACAGGGGTGGGGGGGTCAGGATTTAGAGGCAGGAACATTTTGAGATTGTTACTAGGTGCTGTTTGAGGCCAGTTTTAAACTGAGTCAGGCTGTTGGAAGCCAGAAGGAGTGCAGCGAGTTCATTCATCAACAGTGGGGCCCGATAGGGGAAGGCTCATTGCCCTAGCATGGTGCGGTGGAAGGGGATGGACATTACCCCTCTCGTCCTCCCCTGGTGATTTGAGATGAGATGGAGGCCTCGAACAGATCACCTACGCAGGATGGGGTTTTGCTCAATTGAGCCTTCTTCCCCAGTAGGCAAGTTTGGAACTTTATCCTGTTCCTTAATGTGAAGCCAATTAGTGCATTCATACAGAGTACAGGTGTGAGTACAGTGATCTGCATCCAGAGTGAGGCGACATGCCTTATTGAGCACAGTTTGAACCCTCTTGAGCACTGTATCTAAGGCAGCCCTGTAAACCACCAGCTCATAGTCAATTTGTAGATATTATGGAGCTGGAGACTGAGAGGCAGAGTGCCTCTGGGGTGAGTAATCTCCTATGCCTATAGAGGACACCTGTCTTGGTGTTGACCACCCTTACGAGACAGTCTATGTGATGGGTGAATGAGAGGGTGTCATCAATGTTGACCCCATGGTACTTAAACAAGTGCACTTGTTCAAGTGGTTCACTACAGGTGTTGGAGGTGACAAGGTAGTGGAGCCTGTGTTTGTTATGGGGGCTAGATATAAGCATTGCCTTGGTCTTCTTGTAGTTTAGAAGCAGTTTGTGACTACAGAACCAGCCCTCGAGTGTTGTGAAGGAGTTTTGCAGTTCAGATTGGAGGCATCCTGAGAGGTGTTGTTGCTTAGAAGCACGGCATCATCCGTAAAGGATAAGTTTAGAGAGACAGGCTGTGGGAAGTTCATTTAAGAAGAGGCTGAAGAGCAGGGGCCTCAGAATTGACCCTTGAGGAACCCCTAAGGATACTTCTTTTGCGCTGGATATCATCTGCCCAACTTTGACACGTTGGCTTCTATGAGTCAGGTAGTCTTGGAACATGAATATAAAGCATTGGGTGCCACACCCAAATTAAGCAGTTGGGACACTAGTAGCAGGTGGCTGATGGTGCTGAAGGCTTTGGTGAGGTCTATGAAAACTGCCCCTACCATCTTGCCTTGATCCAGTGCCTTGTGTGCATAGTCCGTATAGTCCAGCAGTGCCGTGATGGTACTGTGATTTTGCCTGAAACCATGCTGGTTTGGGCATAGCAGATTGTGCTTACTGAGGTAATCGATGAGTTGGCCTGCTACAATTTTTTCCAACACCTTAGATAGTAGGGAGAGGATATGGACCCTCTCTTCTTGACCTGCTGGGTACAATGGGCCAGGTAGCTCTTGAATCAGGTTAGGGAGTATTGGTTGAGGCCAATATGTTACAGATTGCCTAATATATATATATATATATGTTTTTGCTTTTATTATGGCAAAACATAGGAGAAGGATAAAAGTGTTTCATTTAAATGTCTTTGGTCTACTGCAAGCTTCTTTTAGGTTTAGCATACGTAGATTCAAAGGGAGAGAAAGGTAAATTAATTGTGTGAAACAGTACTTATGTATGCCTGAATGGGAGTTGGGTACAGACATGAACACCCTCGCATGCAGGAATGGGAGTCAGGCATGAATATGAACAAGCGGCATGTTTTTGCAGCTTCAATACCACACCGGACAGTTAAAATAAAGGGGATATTTGCAAAAGAGATTTTCCTGCACCCCATAATACTAGTTGCTATGCTCATACGCGCATGGCAGATACCTGTTAGTTTGTCAGTAATACTTATTCAGAACCTAAACAAAAGCACGTTTAAACAAACCAAACCAGATTTAAAACTCAAATGAATTACTACAATACAGACGTGCAGTCCTCCCAGCAACTTCATTACATTTCACTCAAGCAACTGTTAACTTACAAACGGTTCTTCAGCAGCCAGTCGCAGGGTACAAACCCTTCTTATGCTGGCCTATTTTAACTCAATAATTCACTAGGATATCATTACTTCAGCAATGCCAGCACAAAGACTTTATTTTCATTTTCTTGTTATGTTGAACCAGATTTCTTTTATTACACCTTAGGCACTAGGCACAACACCAGGTCTCTTTATTATTTCTTATCACAAAATCTTTTGCCTTACTTTATTTAGTGCTGAAAACACCCCTATCATTGGACCAAGAAGGAAGGTGAATATTACAGTGGAGATAGAAAAGCCATAGATTGGGGGGGCCAGAGGTGACCAACCATCTGAACTAGAAATATCAGAATAGATGAAGTAAGCAGAAAGGCATAGAAACTGTTGCAACAGTAGTTTTTTTTTTTTTAGAACACCATTCAAGAGGAAAAGAGTCCAAATCAAGGGACAGGACTAATTCCTATCACACTCTTCCCTCCTTAAGAGGGAAACAGTTTTTACACAAACTGTTTTGCCACCTTCCTTAACCCTGGAAGGGGTTGGAGCTTCCACCCACCCACTCTAGAAGCTCCATCTCAGGGTCCCTAGTAAAAAAAAAAAATAAAACACCTTGTTTCTCAGTGTCATTTCTGATCTCTAACACAAGATCATTCACATGTAGTTTACTTTACCCTGAGACATTTTAATACAATGTACATACTGTATACATAACACATTTTCAAGACTGTACTATATATATTATTCTACCCCTGAACCAAATCTGGATAGGTAATCTGCATTGAGGTGTGCTGACCCAGGTCTATGAAATACAGTTAAATGGTAAGCCTGTAATGCCAAATACCATCTCATGATTCCTGTATTTTCTCTTCATCTGCTGAAGCCACCATAAGGGATCATGGAAGGTCAGAATTTTAAAGGTTGTTCCTCACAGATAATATTTTAGTGACTCCACCACCCATTTGAGAGCCAAACACTCTTTTCAATGGTGGCATATCTGCATTCCTTCATGGAGTTTCTGACTTAAATAAACTATAGGAAGCTCTTCACCTTGGATGTTCTGAGTTAGTACTGCCCCTAACCCTACCTCGGATGCATCTGTGTGCACTTCAAAAGATAGGTCAAAGTCAGGACTCTGCAGGACTAGGGATGTACATAATATAGCTTTAATGGTCTGGAATGCTTCATCACAGGTATCTGACCACTGTACTTTATTAGGGCAACTTTTCTTTGTAAGATTTGTGAGAGGACATGCTATAGTGGAGAACTGGGGTATAAATCTCCTATAGTAACCCGCAAGGCCAAGGAAAGATCTCACCTGTTTCTTGGTCTTGGGTATAGGACTTGGCCACAGGAATAACCTTATCTTGTCCTGGCTGTACTTTCCCTCCCCCAATCACAAATCCTAAATAGTTGGTTTCAATATTTCCTAAGGCACATTTAGCAGCATTTACTGTTACTTTTATGGTTTGTAATATGTTTCTCAAGTGTAACATGTGGGTTTCCCAGTTTTCACTGAATATTACCACATCATCCAGGTAAGCCTCACAATATGCTCTATGAGGTCTCAGCATATTATCCATGAATCTTTGAAATGTTGCAGGGTCCCCATGAAGTCCAAACGGCATGGTCAGGAAATGGTAAAGACCCAAAGCAGTACTGAAAGTGGTAAGGGGTTGTGACTCTGGAGAAAGGGGTATTTACCAATACCCCTTGGTTAAATCGAGGGTTGAAATGTACTTGCCGTGTCCTAATCTATCAATGATGTCATCAATCCTGGGCATGGGGTATCCATCAAACATGGAGATATTATTTGTCTTTCAAAAATCCAAGCAAAGACTTATCAATCAATCAATCAATCAATCAAAATTTATTTATAAAGCGCTTTTCAAAAAATCAAAGCGCTAATACAAAGCAGAGATAAAACATCAACACTAATAAATAAAAACTTAAAATCCATAAAATAACCATAAAATAAACTAACCAAATGCCAGCAAAAATAGATGACTTTTCAGGGATCTCTTAAATGCTTCCACGGACAGGAACTCTCTAATCTGACGAGGTAGAGAATTCCACAGGGTCGGGGCCATAAAGAAAAAAGCCCTTGTCCCCTTCTAAAGTCTTATACCCCCTTTCTTCTTTGGTACCACTACCATTGGGGAAGACCAGGGTTTTTTGGATGGAACTATAATCCCCAATTTCTCTAGTTTCTGCACTTCCTTAACAACTTCATCCCTTACCCTCACAGGGAGTCTGTATGGTCTCTGATGGATGGGGTGGTCTTGACTGACATGGATTTCATGCATGATACTTTTAGCGGTGCCTGGGGTAGCAGTAAAGGTACTCACAAAATGTTGCCTCAGTACTTGCAAACCCCTTTCTGTATGTCTGTTAACCTGGGATTTATAAAGATTTTCTCTGTACTTCTACTTGCTCCAAGCATTGGTAGGCAACATCCAGCTTGGAGTTCTTGGTCTCTGACATATATACAAGGTTGCATTACCAGGATCATGCCATTTTTTTAAAAGGTTCACATGGTATATTCCTCTTGGGTTTCTCCTCTATGGCATCTCTGTCTCATAGTCCACCACCCCCGTCTGATGAACTACAGTATAGGGACCTTGCCAGCATATTAATAATTTGTTCACTGTGCTGGGTAGCAGTAACAATACTTTCTTCCCCACTTTAAATGTTTTATTGCATGTAACAATGTCATAATGAGACTTTTGTTTGTCTTGACTTTGTGTCATGTGTTTGTGTGCCAGCTCAACATACTTAACTAACCGCTGCCTTAGGTCTGTGATATAATCAATACAGTCTGGGTGTCCTGTTGTTTCCATGGCTTCCCAATGTTCTTTAACAGTATCTAAAGGTCTCCTAGGATATCTGCCATACAGTAATGTAAACGGGGAAAACCCTGTGGTGCCTATAGGATCTCCCTATAGGTGAACAGTAAATATGGTAAAAATCTGTCCCAGTCTTTCCCTTCATCACTAACAAACTTCATGAGCATCTTCTTGAGGGTTTTATTAAATCGCTCAACTAAGCCATCTGTTTGGGGGTGATATGGGGAAGTACAGACAGCAACAATACCCTTAACTTATATAAATCCTTTAACTTGCAGGCATTAAAATTTGTACCCCTGTCTGTTAGGATCTCTTTGGGAATCCCCATTCTGCTAAAAATTTTAGCGAGTTCTTCTGCCACACGGGGTGCTGTCACCGTCCACATAGGGATGGCCTCTGGATATCATGTTGCATAGTCACACAGGACCAGTATAAATCTATTTCCTTTTGAGATCTTTTCCAAAGGTCCCACGATATCCATGGCCAGCCTCTCTAACAGTTGGGACACCACAGGTATGGGTTGGAGGGGTACACAATCTTTTTGCTCTATTTGAGCCACTTTCTGGCAAGGATCACAACATTTTACATAATCAGCAACTTGATCATGGATGGTAGGCCAATAGAACCTAGCAAGGATGTGATGCAAGGTACTATCTCTACTCACATGTCCAGCAAGGGGTGTCTCATGGGCCAATTTGTAGGATCTGCCCCCTATACTTCTTAGGCACAAACAACTATACTACCTTTTCACCTGTTTTAGGGTTAGTACATTCTCTATTTAAAATACCCCCATGTAATACAAAACAAGGTGCCCCCTCAGTACTCCTCTTCCCAACCTGTAAAAAACAACTTTTCAATGTTACATCTTCTTCTTGTTCACTTCTAATGTCAGTTTGTTTCAACATGTGCTCCATTACATTTAGATCCTGGATATTCTTCAATTGCCACTCTTTCTTGCAGGCCTTTTTCTCCTTTTTAGACTTTCTGGGCTTTTCCGGACTATCATACAGTTCCTCATCAAAAGGGAATAAGTCAGGTAAATGTCCCTGAAGTTGTTGTGCTTGAGTTGTTACACCCTCTAGAGGATGCTGTGTATCTTGCACCAGCGTTGCAAAGTCAGGGTAATTGTGGCCAGTGATCATGGGTACTGGGAGGTGAGGTACTAGTCTAACCTCTAGGATGTGTGTTTGTCCATGTATGGTTACTGGGACTGGTGTAGTGGGGTAATGGTGAACATCTCCATGAACACAGGTTCCAGCTGTATCAATTCCCTTCTCAGTTAATGCTGGAAGCAAATCAGCTCGTATCAGAGTTTGATGGCTGCCAGAGTCTATGAGTCCTAACATCTGTTGCTCTCCCAGAGATACTGATGTAACAAATGAGCCCCAATTAGCTAAGGCAAGGTGTCCATATTCCTTCTTAATGTTAGGATAGTTATAAATCAAATGGCCTTTCTTTGACAGCCATGACAGACTATTTCAGCAGGCACATTTCCTTTTCTCCACCCTCCAGTCAGGTTTCCCAGAAGTAGTAGTAATAGAGGAAATATTTCTTACCCCAGTTGTAGCAGTTGTTGGCTTGTCACCTGTCCTTTGGTAATGGGAGGGTCTGGCAGCAAGGAAATCTTCTGCCAAGGCAATTGTTTTTTCAGCACTCACCAGCTTGTGCTCCTTGACCCAAATTTGAACTTCAGAGGGCAGAATTGTTATGAATTGTTCACCGATGATAGCCTCCATCAACTGGGCATTGGTTTTCATCTCTGGCTGTAACCATTTATAGGACAAGTCTCTTAAATGGGCATAGACCTCTCAGGGAGTATCTGTAGCAGCCATTTTCAGGAATCAAAATAGCTGGTGGTAGGTTTCCGTATTTATATCATACCGAAGGATTTCCCTTTTCACTACATCATGATTTTCCACATCTCTGGTATCAATCTGGCTGTATACCAGTTGTGCCCTACCAGTAAGCTACTGGGCAAGGTGGACTACCTATTGTTCATGAGGCCAATTACATGTTTGTGCCAACCGTTCAAATATGGTGAGGTATGCTTCGATATTATCACAATCTGTCAGTCTAGATAACTTAATGTCCCTAGGACTACTAGTCCTTTCTGTAGTCCCTGTTTGGATGGCCTGAAGTACTCCCATTGTGTCGGCCCACTTAGCGTCTTATCTCTGTCTACCCAAATCTTGCTCCTTCTCCATCTGAACCTGTTTTACACATAGTCACCTCAGCAGGCTACCGATATCCTCTGAGGGGGCTCCTCTGGTTCCTCCTCTAACATGCCCTCAGCATCAGGCAGGTCCACCATCTCAGGTTTTGGCCCCTGTTTTGGGTGTGCCACATTATCAAGTCCAGTTAGAAGTGGTGCACCACTGGCTTCTGACATCTTCCTCATCTGGACCCCAGTAGGATGGTCCACCACCATGTCTCAGAACATGTCCATCTGGGATACCTCGCCAGTATCCGCTGAACCACGAATGCTTCCTGGTCAAGCGTAGTCAGCAGTTATCCCACTGCTAACACCATATATAATAGAAGCGTGGGATAACAGATGGACTTCACACAAGAAAGTAGGTTTAATGCACTGTTGGCCTGGCACAATATTTATTCACTTCAAAATATAAAGAAAAGCTCAAACTGTGAGCAAAATAAATGTTTTACAAAAGACAAAAGAAATACTTCACTCTTGTGGAAAACTTCACATTCAGTGTCCACCTCAGATGGACTCTCTCAGTCCAACTCCATCCCTGGTCAGAATGTACTCACCCTATCTAACATCATGCAATTAGATTACTTCTTTTAAACCTGCCTACCAGGTCAGGTGCTATCAGCATCATCACAATGTTTAAACATAATTTAGAAGGCTCCTTATAATTTATATCGGTATGGAGCTCATAACTAAACATCTACACACTTTTACTAGCAAGCCATATTACTTCTAAATAGGAAAACATTAAAACAGTAGTAAAAGTTTTTTCTCCTGCTGTGATTGACAAGTGATGCAATATAAAAATAGGCACTAAAGGTGGCTGCTACCATATACTGAGAGCATACAGAAGACTACCTGGCAACAGGGAACTCCCAGAGAGTGAAAAAGTCTGCTACATTTTCAACAACTCAGCAGTAAGTCATTGTTTTAAATATAAGAACAAGGACAAGTTCAGAAGTGAGGCTTTACTTAAACTACAGTAAATAACTGTACTGCTTTTGTTTTCCCTTGCAGGAGTATATACATCCTTTGGTTTGCATTGCACTTGGCTGGAATTCAATGTTAGTTACTGGCTGCATATATCTATCTATCTATCTATCTATCTATCTATCTATCTATCTATCTATCTATCTATCTATCTATGTGTGTTTCTTTGCTTTTATTATGGAAAAACATGAGAAGGATAAAAGTGTTTCATTTAAACGTCTTTGGTGTACTGCAAGCTTCTTTTAGATTTAGCATACATAGATTCAAAGGGAGAGAAAAGTAAATTAATTGTGTGAAACAGTTCTTATTGATGCCTGAACGGGAGTTGGGTACAGACATGAACACCCTTGCATGCAGGAATGGGAGTCGGGCACGAATATGAACAAGCGGCATGTTTTTGCAGCTTCAATACCACACCGGACAGTTAAAATAAAGGGGATATTTACAAAAGAGATTTTCCTGCACCCCATAATACTAGTTGCTATGTGCATATGCGATGGCAAATACCTGTTAGTTTGTCAGTATTACTTAATTCAGAACTTAAAGAAAAGCAGGTTTAAGCAAACCAAATCAGATTTAAAACTCAAATGAATTACTACAATACGGACGGCAGTCCTCCCAGCAGCTTCATTACATTTCACTCAAGCAACTGTTAACTTACAAACGGTACCTTCGGCAGCCAGTCGCAGGGTACAAACCCTTCTTATCCTGGCCTATTTTAACTCAATAATTCACTAGGATATCATTACTTCAGCAATGCCAGCACAAAGACTTTATTTTCATTTTCTTGTTATGCTGAACCAGATTTCTTTTTATTACACCTTAGGCTCTAGGCACAACACCAGGTCTCTTTATTATTTCTTATCACTAAATCTTTTGCCTTACTTTATGTAGTGCTGAAAATGTCCCTATCATTGGACCAAGAAGGAAGGTGAATATTACAGTGGAGACAGAAAAGCCATAGATGGGGGAGGGAGGGCACTGCCAGACTTGGCCAACCATCTGAACTAGAAATATCAGATAGATGAAGAAAAGCAGAAAGGCATAGAAACTGTTGCAACAGTAGTTTTTTTTTTTTTGAACACCATTCAAGTGGAAAAGAGTCCAAATCAAGGGACATGACTAATTGCTGTCACAATAGGCCTCTTTCCATTTGGCAAGTACAGCACCTTCAAGTAGGGACCTGTTGATTAACCAGGTGACAGGAGATGATATGGTGGGAGCAGCCACTCTTAATAATCTTGTGGGCAGACCATCAGGACCAGCTAAGCCTTTAACCTTTGTTGTCTTTAAGAGAGGGGGCACTTCTTTTTGGTGGACCCTCTTAGGTGGAATTCTGGATACTGGAGTTCTGGTCTAGGACAGCATGGTTGTTCAGAGGCCAATCTACTTTCCCTTCTCAGCACAGCTTTAGAAGGAATCACAGTACTCTCACCCTGAAAAAGTAACATCTGACATATTCCATGCTACATACAAAGACTTTGCCACAGGTGCCATCTTTGTTGATCTAACTAAAGCATTTGATCTGGTAAATCATGGTCTTCTGCTCCATCAGCTTCTTCTCCTTGGTCTGGACAACAAAGCTCTGAACTGGGTCAAAAGTTATCTGTCCGGTCACTCCCAGAGAGTTAAGTTGGATGGCTCCTCTCCTAACTATGTCCAGTTACCCACAGCATTCCACAAGAATCCATTCTGGGTCCTATATTATTTTGCTCTTCATCAATGACTCCCCTGTTTCTGTGGAGGTGCTTCTGCACATCTATATTCAGATGATGCAATCATCTATCGCGCCTCTACACATTGACCTTATCAAGTGGGACCTTGCCTCTGACTTTGCTTCCCTTGAAGACTGGTTCAATCACAGTCATCTTGTTCTTAATTCAAAGAAAACCAAATGTATGATATTCTCTCATCATCCTAAACCAAACCTACCCCCTCCCTTAGTATTACAACCTCAAGGGTATACCTTAGAGGTAGTCAACCCTTTAAATAGCTGGGTTTCACCTTGGATTCAACCTCTTATTTATTTTTTATTTTAGATGTTTAACCAGGAGTAGCACACTAAGCTGAAAGCTTTTTACAGGTGCAACCTGGGAGCACAGGGAAGTTAAATAACTTGCTTAGGGTCACACAGTATGCAAGTGGAAGCTGTGGGACTGAAATCCAGGTCTGGTCTGTTGGATGTCGCCAAATTTGCAGCTCAGAGCCTTAAACCACTGTGCTATACTGCCTCCTTCTTTCAGCACTCATGCCTCAATTATTGTGAAATCTCTTAACCAAAAACTAGGACTGCTTTATTGAATCTGTCCGCTTCTCACATCTGCCTCCTGCCTAAAAATTACCTCCTCATCTCTTCTTCCTCTCATAACCTATGGTGTCTCCTACTGCTTTCTACTACCTCCTCCCTGTCCCTCCTCTCTCAGGCCTACCACGGGTAGGATGGTTTGCCTTGGGGCTAATGCCCGCTCACATCACTGTGATGTCCTCTCCTCACTGGGATGGTTTCCTTACAAGCTAAATTGAGGTACTCCTCACTGTCTCATATTTAAGCTCATCCACAAAAGTATGCCCTTGCTTTAATGAATGAATATGACTCTGACAAGTGCCACATACCTGTGCTCTGCCTCACTCTCTTCTTGTCATTCCAAATCTGCATCTAGCCATCTCCAGGAGATCTTTTCATTTTCCGCTCTCTGTGACTGGAACTCTTCCTCCCACCATCCTGTCTTGCCTCCTCTTCCTCTGTTCCAATCTGATTTGTCTGACTCTCTATCTGCCTCTTCATTCTGCTCTCGCTTCCCTGATGATGCTCCCCTGACTGTCTTTCATCTCCTATTCTCCTACCTTACCCTGCACCTCCCTCCTTTCTCTCTGTTCCTTGCCTTATCCCTGCCCCTTCTCTAACTATAACCCACACAATCTCAGTTGTATAAGCACTGTAAACATTTTTGTTTATGTTAATATCATGTGCTTTTACTCACCACTGTATTTATTGATCTACTATTTGACAATTAGTGTTCTATAATGTACTGTATTACCGCTCTGTTTTTCACTGCTTCTGTATGTTATTTAACCCCAGGTTGACCCTGAAAAAGGACTGTAATTGTCTCAGTGAACTTACCCAGTTACCAAAACTCAAATAAATAAATACATTTTACATATCCAGGTTCATAAAGGAGCTATTGAAGGCATTGGCTGCCTCCTGGGAGTCATTGATGGTTCGGTCATTGGAGATAATTGGGTCTTGCAGGGTTTGCTGCTGCCTTCATCAGATCATTGATTTGATTCAGAAGGACCTGGAGTCAATTAGATTGGCCTGTTTAAGGTTCTTAAACTACACAGTTAGAGTCAATAGGCACTTTTACACACAGATTTCTGTAACGGAATGACGGTTACGGAAACAGTATACCGTTACATCCCCTGTGTGTAAAATGCATCTGTTCTGTTACACTAGTGAACATTCACCCAAAACACAATCTCTTCCTTTCTCAGTTCATCCTGATGTGTTCAATTTCATCTGGCTGTGTAAAACAGCCATTCTGGCAGCAGTACAAACACAGCCATAGAGCACCACACTCCGTGCAGCAGCCGAAACACAAAATATTGAAAACGGAGATGGTTGGTTGAAGAAATATCTTCTGTGTGTAAAGTGAACCACAAATGGAACAGAGTACAATGGTGGCACACAGGTAATGATCATTCTCTTGTATTTGCCTGTGTGTAAAAGCACCTAATGTGTTTTACTTCCAACCACAGCCACACTCTGATCCCCTACTAAGTTTCATTCATTTGAAAAATGTACCGGGGATCAGCAGATATGTAATTTTCCTTAACATAACAAATGTGGCTGTGGAACAGAAAAATGGAATTAACTTTCCAAATAGCATTAACAAAATCCATATATTTATTTATTTATTTAGTTTTGTTAACTGGTAAGTGCACTAGCCATAAAATGACTATTTTCAGGCACGACTCGGAGAGTACAGACATGCAGAAACATAACAGGATAACAAATTATAAGTGCTTTACATACAATGAGTTAGAAAGGATACAATATATCTGAATTTACAAAGTAAAGTGCTTTACATTCAATGAGTTAAAGTGGATACAATATATCAGAGACATATAGAGTAGACCATTCATAAGTTCATAGATGCCTATCTATGCAATGAATAGAGAGGACCTTGAAAATAAATTTTCAGGTGGCACATCATATGAACAGAAAGAAGGTACACAAAAACAAAAACAGGTAATACAAAAGGAAGAAATAACCATTGAGAGCAGGGGGTGTCATTAAGGAAAAGGTCGGTAAGTGAGGAAGAGGAGAGAAAGCCATGAAATTAAATTATATTAGTGTATGTAAGTGTAAGGGAGATGCCTGCAGTGCAAGATTGTATATGGGCAGGGAAAGGAAGCTAGGACAGGCTGAGGCAGTAAGAGGGTTACATAGAGGTGAGGAAATACTATTGTATGGCCAGAGACATCAGTCATTAGGTAAGGTGAAAGCAGGAACAGGTATCAGCAATCAGTAGATTCGAGCACAGTTTTCTCTTAAAGCATGTGTGGGAGCTAGAAAGTCTAATGTCGATGGGAAGGGAATTCCACAGCTGTGGAGCCACATATTCAAATGCAACAGTTCCTTTCCTCATGCGGCACCTTGGCAAATTCAAAAAGGATATGTCAGCTGATCGTAGACCATGGAGTGTGTCCTGAGGAACAAGCATAGTTGCAAGACACCTAGGGGTTTGATTTCAAATTATCGAATCAATAAGAGAGCCAAAGTAGTATTTCCTACTAGCTAACAGAGACAGCCAACCAAGATCATTATAAAGCTGATGGTGTTTAAGCCGAGAAGCAGAAGAAGCATAGCAACATAAGTTGTTATAACGTGAATATCCCATCTGAGTAGGTCAGTTTATGAGCAGCCCCAAATAAGGAAGCCCATAGGTTAGGGTGGGGAGCAGAATCCTCTCATAATGGCCATTTTAGCCAATGGCATGAGCATATCTAGTCTTATAGCTAACATTTTTCAAGTCAAACTATCTCTGGCTAGAAGCTGCAATACTGAACATAGGATTTGCAAGAAAGTGAGTTGTGCTCACAACAGAGAGGTGAACCTTACAATTGTCTTTGGTTTGGAGCAGATATTCTGCAGGTGGAGGCTACTTCTAACTGAAAGGTGAAATAAGGAACTTAGAATTATCAGGAAAAGACAGTCTTTGTTACAATTCTTAAGATTCTCAGTGCAGGAAGAGTTTAAAGCACAGCTGCCTTATTTTGGGGCTGACTGCTTTCAGAGCACAAACCACCAGGCTGTTTTGGGGCTGGGAGAGGTTTTACCTGTGTCTGACTTGGATGTCGGGATTTTTCTCTGTTTGATTAACAGGGTATTTACTCTGTCAAACTGTTATGTAGGGTATCTTGCTGACAGGAAGACACTCATCACAGCGGTGGGTCAGAGCTCTTAGCTGATTGTTTTTGAGGGGCACAGTTTAGGCTCAACCTTTCCCACCCTCACCCCACCCACCCCTGGAAATAGTTCCTTTATACCTGGGGTTCTGACATCATTTCTCAAGAGTGCAAGGTGCATATCACTGTCATATCCTATCTAGCACACTGCCATCCTGCACTGACAATATAAGCATACACATTGTATTATATATATATATATATATATATATATATATATTTCTATATAACAAACCAATCACACACACAACAAATAACAAAAAAAGTAGATAAACATGTGGGAGAAGTGAATGTAATGGCTGGGGCATCAGTCTTCGGGAGTCTTTCTGGAGGCTGAGATGTTGCCTCATTTGCAGACAACTCTCTGCCCTGAGGGAGGAAGTTGCCTGTCTTCAGACCACACTGGACAGTAGTAAGGAACCTTCCCCAGGCCACACTGGATGGTAGGAAGGAACCTCCCATCCAGGGAGCACCAGAGCCACCACCACTACCTCAGAGGTTGCAAGGAAAGCACAGTAGTTGGACCACAGTGGGCTCAGGAGGGTGAGGATGGTAGAACAGAGGCACACCCAGTCAGTTGTTCCACTCACAATCCATACACCATTCTGGGGAGCATAGCTCCCCATGGATGCACCGCAGAGGAGACTAAGGAGGCTGAGGACAACTATCACAAAGGAGGCCCACAGGAAGGAGGCAGAGGACACCACAAGAAAAGGAAGTAGCTCCTGGTGGGGGACTCATTTATTAGGGGGATAGAACTGGGGGGAGCAGGAAAACTGAAGTAAGGTGCCTGTCTGGTGCCATGGCTTGGAGGGAGAGGAAGCACATCCTCAGGATCACGAGAACAGCTGTACGGGAGTCTGAGCTGGATGTCATTGTCCACCTAGGGATGAATGACTTGGCTCAACATGAGATTAGAGCAGTGCAGAAGGACTTTGTAGAACTGGGGAGGGGCCTAAGACAAGTAGCACACACAGTATCCTTCTCAGAGGTGCTGCCTGTCAATGGCATGAGTGAGGCGAGGGTACTTTGCACCATGCAGTTTAATGAATGGTTGAAAAAATGGTGTGGAGCACAGGGGTTTGGCTTCATTGGGGACTGGGGTTCCACCTGGAGGGACACCAGCCTATACTGGCAGGATGGTCTGCATCTGTCCAGGAAGGGAACAAGTCTTTTGAGCAATAGGTTTAAATGCTTCATTGGCAAGCTTTTAAACTAGTCAAGGGGGGAGGCACTGATAAGCAGCAGGAAAATCCCAGCCTCTCCCTACAAAACAGGGTACTAAATGAGAAACAGACCGAAGTAGAAAGGTCAGTGGGGGATGCTGCAACAGAAGGTAAAGCCATCAAAAAATGGAGAGCAATGAGTACCAATACCTGTAGTCCGAGTAACAAGCTTCCTGAATTAGTGGCCTTGATGGAGAAGGAACATCTGGATATCATGGCAGTCACAGAAACATGGTACACACAAAACCGTGACTGGGACATAAACATACCAGGATACACTATCTACAGGAGGGACAGGGAGGGTAAAACAGGAGGAGGAGTAGCTCTTTACATAAGGGAAGGAATCAAAGCAACAGAACAAAAGAGAAAACAGGAAGGGGAAGAAGCACTACGGGTAAATTTGGAGACTGGCAATGGAACCACAATCCACACAGGGTTAGATACAGACCTCTTCTCAGGGGAGGAAATGGACAAGGAAATGATAGAAAGTATAATTACAATGGCAGAAAAAGGGAGATATTGCTGATGGGTGATCTGAATATGCCAGATGTTAACTGGAGTGCAGTTGCAGCAGCCACTTCGAAGAGTGGGGTTATTCTAGATGCCCTACAGGGGCATGCCTTAGACACCTAGTATGGAGCCCACTCAAGAGGGAGCAATCTAGACCTGGTTCTCTCAAATGGAGATGAAGATGATCACAGATGTAGAAGTGGGTAGCCATCTGGAACTAGCGACCATCGAACAGTATGGTTCACAATAAACACAGCAATAGAGTCAAGTCATACAAAGGCAAAAGTACTGGACTTTAGGAGGGCTGACTTCCTAAATGGGTGAGTGCCTAAGGAATGCACTAGCAAATGGGCAGGAAGGAGGGGTGAAGAATAATGGGAATAATAAAGACTGCCATCACAGAGGTAACAAGCCTTGTGTGAAGCAAATAAACAAAACAAAACGATGTAAGAAACCACTATAGTTCTCAAAGGAAGTGGCAGTGAAGGTTCAAGAGAAAAAGAAAGCATTCAGGAAGTACAAGGAATCACTGAAGGAGCAGGACAGAGAACTGTATCAGTTAAAGCAAAAGGAAGCTGGGAAGGCAGTCAGAACAGCAAAGGCTCAAACCGAGAAAAGATACCCAACTTGGTTAAGAAGGGGATAAAACCTTTTATAGGTACATCAGGAGCAAAGGAAGACCAAGGGAGGATAGTGAGACTTAATAAAGGGGAGGGGGGTGGGCAGAGGGTGACTGTGAAAAGGCAGAGATACTAAATAAATATTTGTGCTCAGTATTTACAAAGGAAGAGGGGGAGGTACCTAAAATAAACAGTAGAAACACTCTGGATACAGAAGTTGATACCAGCCCATTTACTGAAGAAAGGGTTCTGAAAGAACTCTTAAAACTGAAGGTGGAAAAAGCAATGGGGAATGATGGGATTCATCCCAGAATTCTAAAAGAACTAAGGGTAGAACTAGTGACACCACTGACTACCCTCTTTAACAAATCATGGGAGGATGGGGTGGTACCCGAGGACTGGAGGAGGGCAGATGTGATTCCCCTTCACGAATGTGGGAGCAAGGCAGAAGCAGGAAACTACAGACCTGCTAGTTTAACCTCAGTAGTAGGGAAAATGATGGAATCACTTCTGAAGGAAAAAATTGTCGATTATCTAGAGGCCAGAGGGGCACAGGACCCAAGGCAGCATGGATTCACAGCGGGAAGGTCATGCCAGATGAATCTGATAGATTTCTTTGACTGGGTGACCAAAGTAGTAGATCAGGGAAGGGCTGTGGACATGGCCTACCTAGACTTTAGCAAGGCATTTGACACAGCCTCACACAAAAGATTAATATACAAGTTAGACAGCCTGGGAGTGGGTCCCAAGATGATGGCCTGGATAAAGAATTGGCTGGAGAATAGGACACAGAGAGTAATAGTAAATGGAGTCCACTCTGAAGAAAGGGGGGTTACTAGTGGGGTACCGCAAGGTTCAGTATTAGGACAAGTCCTCTTTAATTTCTTTATAAGCGACATTGCAGAGGGACTGGAAGGAAATGTATGTCTTTTTGCAGATGACACAAAGATCTGCAACAGAGTTGATGCACAAGGTGGGGTGGAAAGAATGAGAAGGGACTTGGCAAGGTTAGAGGAATGGTCAAATGTATGGCAGCTTAGATTCAATGCTAAAAAGTGCAAGGTAATGTACCTGGGAAACAAAAACCCTGGGGAAGAGTACACAATGAGGGTGAGATACTAACAACAACAAAATGGAAAGGGACCTGGGGCTAGTCATATCAGATGACCTAAAGGTGGGCAAGCAATGTGAGAGGGCAGCAAGGAGGGCTGGGGGGATACTGGGATGCATAGGGAGAGGCATCACCAGTAGAAAACAGGAAGTTATTATCCCTCTATACAGACAGCTGGTCAGACCCCATCTGGAGTATTGCTTGCAGTTCTGGAGACCCAATCTCTGCAAAGACATAGACGGGATGGAAGCTGTCCAGAGGAGGGCAACTAAAATGGTGCAGGGTCTGCACTGGAAGACATATGAAGAGAGACTTAAGGAGCTTATTATTGTATAGCCTCGAGGAAAGGAGGGAGAGGGGGAACATGATAGAAACTTTCAAGTACCTCAAGGGAATCAACAAAGTCCAAGAGGGTAGCATCTTTCAAAACAAGAGGTGTGCAAGAACAAGGGGGCACAATTTGAAGATAGGGGGAGGTCAGCTCAGAGGTAATTTAAGGAAGTATTTTTTCACAGAGAGGGTTGTGGATGCTTGGAACGGCCTTCCGGAGGAGGTTGTGGAGTCAAAAACAGTGGTGGAATTTAAGCATGCATGGGACAGTCATAAGGCAATTCTAGGGGATGGGGGCAGAAAGAAGTAGGCTGCTGGTTAACTAGGATCTGCAGCTTATTCATTAGGTAGGAAAATGGGCAGACTGGGTGGGCCAAGCGGTCCTTATCTGCCGTCAAATTCTGTTTCTATGTTTCTATATGCAACACCCAGTTTGGAGTTGACAGCTCTGCAAACAGACTGTACATGAAGATTAAGATCAAGAGATTGATCTAGCAGGATGCCCAGGTACTTGAAAGAGGTCACACATTCCAGTAATTGACCTTCTAAGTCCTGCACCATCAGTGCTGTTGTGCAAGCCCGGAGCTTTGGGGCCGATCCAAGCAGCATGGCTTTAGTTTTGCTAGTGTTGACAGCCAGTTTGTGGTCATATAGCCAGTTTTGGATATTGTTAAAGTCAGAGGAAAGGGTTGTGTTGATAGTGTCTATATTAGCAGAACTTGTAAAGATGACAAGATCATCAGCATATAGAATAGCAGAGCAGGATTTTAGAGCAGCTCCAATGTTATTTATATAAGGAGAGAATAGGAGGAGCCCTAGGATGGAACCCTGAGGTGCACCAATGTTAATGGTGGTACTGTTCGATAGAGAGGAATTACATTTCACCACTTGAGTTCTATTTGTCAGGTAGCTTTCATACCAGTCAACAACAGAGAAGGAGAAATGCAGGTCGGAGTGAGGAGAGAAGCAAAGTGATCAACAAGGTCAAAAGCCTTTGTGAAGTCAATAAAGACAGCCCAAGTCAGATTGCCAGTATCCATTTTTGAAAGAGTGTCAGTGGTGAATTTAAGGATTGCAGTCATCATGCTATGTCCTTTCCTGAAGCCATGTTGGGTATCCAAGAGCAGGCTGTGCTTAAGTAGATAGCCAGCTGTCTGAGTTGCGACAATTTTCTCCAGGATGTTGCTCAGTACTGAGAGTATGGCACTTGGTCTGTAGTTCATGACAACCTTAGGATCCCCTTTTTAAGTACAGGTGTGATCCGAGCAGCTTTCCAGAGGTCAGAGACCACTCCAACTGAAAGTGATAATGTATAAATTTTGGCCAGTGGTAATGCAATAAGGGGAGCTGCAAGTTTCAAGAGGTGGGGTTCAAGGGAGTCTGAGCCAGAGCTGGTATTATCAGAGATGGACCTCAGGAGCTTCAGGACTTCCTTTCTAGACACAGCCTTAAAATAGAATGGAGGAGTATAAGGAGGCACAGGGGACAACACTTCCAACTTATCCAGACAGGTTCCTGATGAGGAGTGGGAGGACACTGCAGCAGGATTGAAGGAAGAGGTATATTGGGAGAGATCAGAGAAATGCAGGTTGAAAGAATTAGCTATGGTTTGTGAGTCATTGAATGCACATCATTTATCAGCATATCACCAGGGTAGTTGACTGTGAGGATCCTAGGAAGGATTTGATGTGTGACCAGAATTTTCTGGGATCATTGGCTCGAGTTAATCAGTAGGTCTTTACAGTACTTGCTCTTAGCAGCTCTGACTTGTTTTTACATGAATTCCGAGAGCGACGGTAAGCTGAAATCTGTTTGCTGGCCTGATGTTTTGTAGCGCCCAGAGTTTATCTCTAAAGTGCAAACTTTTGAGCAAGTCTTTGTTTAGCCATCTTGTTTGTTTACCCTTCACTCTCCGGGTGATCTTTGAGGCATGTTTACATTGAACCATAAGGAATTTAGTGATGAAAAGGTTAAGAGCATCCTGAGAACAGTGTGATAGATAGATCTCCGACCAATCAATTCTGGAGACGTCATACAGAAACACCTCTTGGTCTAGGTGAGCAAAGTTTGTGAATGGGAGGATAGGAAAATGGGGAGAACAACTGTAGAAAGATGTGCTGTAGATAGAAATACAGCAGTCGAGGATCAGTATTTCATGCTAACTGCAAGTTGGCATCTATAAATATGCTAGAATCAGCTTATTCCAATAAAACTGCCTATCAATATCATGGCAATAACCTCTATTTTTACACATTCTTTCCCATTTTATCATTTAGAATGTAAATAGATATTCAAATCTGATGCAGTTTTGAAACCCATCTTTGGTGAGTGCTCTAAATAGTCAACAAGTGAGTATGTTTTACCACAAGGAGTCACCAACATTAATAATAACATGCTATCTGCTGGAACCCATGACAATGAGGCTGGGAGAGTAAGGGAGGGAGGAAAATTGGGGAAAAGAAGTACAATAGTATGTATTTAGGAGGCTTCAAGTAAAGGGAGCTATTCATGTCAGTTCCAGTAATAATTGGTGTAGAACCAACAGAGGTGAACATACTGAATTTTCATCAAAATTTGCCAGACTCTGAAAAACAGGTTTTGGGATTGATGCTGTCTTGTTGGAAGGTCTCAGGTATTTTGTGCAATGCTGACGACTCAGTTTACTTGACCCCTTCTAAATGCATGCTTGCTGACGAGAGAAAGAGAGAGAGAGAGAGCTGCAAATATA
Source organism: Neoceratodus forsteri (assembly GCA_016271365.2). Lineage (NCBI taxonomy): Eukaryota > Metazoa > Chordata > Ceratodontiformes > Ceratodontidae > Neoceratodus > Neoceratodus forsteri. The sequence continues at coordinate 3,524,749 of CM028130.1, forward strand.
GACTGGAGTTGAGACTTACATTTCAGTATAATGGAAACCAGCACTTCGCATAGATTAGTGTTGGCTGATCCTTTGTGGTAAACTTAGTTGCATGTAAATTATTTAGAGTGATCACCAGTAATGTGTTTTAAAAGGGGAGGAGGGGAGGGTGGCCCTATAGGGGGACCTGGAGGCTCTGGAAAGGTGGTCTAGAAAGTGGAAGCTGAGGATCAATGCAGGGAAATGCAAGGTACTGCACCTAGGAGCCAGAAACCCGGGCCTAGTCTACACCCGGGGATGCTACATGTCTCAATGGCTGAGAGGGACCTGGGAGTGATGGTGGATGTCAAGATGAACAACTCGGAGACTTGTAGGAGGGCAGCGGCCAAGGCCAACAGGATGCTGGGATGCATTGCTAGGGGGATCACCTCCAGAAGGAGGAAAGTGATACTCCCTCTGTATAATTGCTTGGTGAGACCGCAACTCGAGTACTGCGTGCAGTTTTGGAGGCCACACTTAAAGAGGGATATTGAACTCCTGGAGAGGGTCCAGAGGAGGGCAACCAAAATGATCTGGGGTCTGGGGGACAGGACCTATGGGGAGAGACTCAAAGAGCTAAATATGTACACATTGGAAGAGAGAAGGGACCGTGGGGACATGATAGAGTTCTTCAGGTACATGAAGGGGTTAAATAGGGGATGAGCAGTCAGGGTGCTCCAAAGGAAGGAGAGGGGCCAACTAGAGGGCATGGTTGGAAACTGGAGGGGGGGAGATTCAGGGGAGAGAGAAGGAGATACTATTTCACTGAGAGGGTGGTGGAGCCATGGAATGTGCTGCCCAAGGGGCTGGTGGAGGCAGAGACAGTGGAGGGGATCAAGAGGGGATGGGACAGGTACAGGGGAAGAGTTCTGGAAGCAAAGACCTGTGCAGTAGGAATATCCAGGACTGGGAATGGAAAAGCCACAGAGCGCGAGGGGGGCAGTAAGGTCAGCTCCCAGGTTGGGGGCTGACCAAACGAGCAGACATGAAAGACAGTTAGGCCTATTCTGCTGGCATTTTAGTATGTTAGTATGTAAAAGCAGGTGAAATCAACAATGATATTACCTGTCCCTGGTAATGGACTGACTCAGAAGTTGGAGCGCATGCTGAACTGTACTGAGCATGGAGCTGCAAACCCCCCAGTCAAGTTGCAGATAGAGTATGCAGTGTTGTTGAAGCTAATGGGGAGCGGGGATTTCAGAGAGAATAATACTGATTAGTAGCAAAAGGGATGCTGAGCCTGATAATTGAGATTCGTGGGTGTATGTTTAAAAAGCCCCTATTTAATTTGGGAATCAGGGAATGCCCTTTAAACCCAGACATACAGAGTTTCAAGTTGTCCATGAATCCAGATGTAAATCTAGCCCCTGAGCAACAGACATATGTGAAGCACAAGAAATTCCAACTAATACAAAAAAGGGTATCACCTAATAATTTAAAAATGAACTGAGTCAGAATGGGGGAGACTCGAGCTGCAAACAAGCTAAACTGGGACTGAAAATTAATTCACAATCAGCTCCTTAAAACAGCGAAGATGGGATGGAACACTGAAAAAATCCAAGCCCACAGACTTCACCCCAGTCAGTTAATTTGAAGGCCAGCAAGTGGAATAACTGAGAGGGGACACAGGGGTGATGAAGAACAGGAAAGCAAGATATGAAAACCCCAGAGAAGTGAGAGTCAGGACCATAAATCACATACCACCTATCAGAAGCTGAATTGTTCTACAAGTCATGATACTGCAAGTAAAAGTACAACAACAGAATTAAATTTGTTCATGCCTAATGAAGGACAAAAGTGTTCCAAAAGATACTCCCTTCCCCAGCCCCCAAAAAAGTCAGTAACAGTTTAGAGGTATGCATTGGTGGTATTTAAATCTAAGCTGTTTGGCAGCTTTGGGTATTTTTATTGGTACACAACAGATTTTTATGGGGTCATGTTCTCTGTCATACCCCAGCACTGCTGTTCTATCTAAAATATTTGATTCAGCACCCCATTCCATTAATTATTAATGTTGTTAGTACAGACGTAGATGCTTATTCACGACCATCAGATTGAACTGAGTTGTAAAATATGAGAGTTCAAAGTAAGGGAGGGGAGGGACAACCAGGACCATGATATGAGACTGGAGGGAGGAAGGTTCAGGAGGGAGATGAGAGAGACAATTTTTTATGGAGAGGGTGGTAGCTGGGTGGAATGTGTTACCGGCAGAAGTGGTATGAGGTAGAACAGTGGACTGCTTCAAAAGGGGGCGGGACAGGGCAAGGGGGGGTTAAGGTAGGCAAGGGGTGGGAGGGAGGGAGGGGCAGCTGCAGAATATGGAGTGCTAGCTGCACATTCAAGCAGACTTGATAGACCACTAGGCTTTTATCTGCTAGCAAATTTCATATGTTCGTAGAGGATCAAGGGATATTGTACCATAATGCAGTACTGTATGGTTTGGCAGTTCTGACTGTCAGATTGTTCATTTTACATTCTTCTTTCAATTGTTCACTTAGAGAAGTCACCATCAATAAAAAAAAAACACACTTCATATACTATTAATATACTACATATACTATTAAAAACATTAAACAAATAGCCTAGAGGATTAAAAAAAGTAGCATAGAGGATGATTACTATAGTGCCACTGTCAATCATAGATTCATTTGATTTGTTTTGATTGTAGGTGAAAGCTCCTGTAACATCCAGCATGCACAAATAGTGCAGCTGCTGTGTTCGGAATGCCTAACAATCGGAATTGCCAAAAAAACTGTTGCGCACTGATAAAAGTAGCCAAAGCTGCCAAATAGTTTTGATTATAATACCGCCAACGCATATCTCTAAACTGTTACAGACTTTTGTTTTGATGGGGGAATTTTATCCTTCCAAAGCCCTTTGTCCTTCATGACGGCAGAGTCTGTCCTAGTCTGTACATTCATTGCAGTGCATTGAGATTATCCAGCCTGTGAAAGTATGAACTGAGAACATGGGGGAATGGGCGCAATAGTATGCATATACTCATATATTGAAATATTCTGTTTTTATTAGAGATGCAGCGAAGATAAATTCCACACAGCGAAGTGGATGCAAAGTGAACACTTCGCGTTACTATTCCTCTGAGAAGTGCCCATTTTAAACCCTCAGTTCGCCACTTCACATTGTAATTATGACTTCGTGTTGCTCACTCTTCCTTACTTCGAGAATTCAGAGGCAGCCCACACACACACATCATATGGCTTACACAGTGTAGGTCACATACTTCAGGCAGGCAGGCAGAAAGTGACTCATGCTTGACAGAGAGTTTCACGTTTGCCTTATAGTAGGAGAAAGAAGTTCTGTGTTGCTTAGACAGAGAGGCAAATTATTTGATACCTTTTAATGGACCAACATAGATGTAACAACAAGAACAAAGTGCTTTAGCTTTCGGACAACTTAGTCCTTCTTCAGAGGCTCATTGAGCTTCTGAAGAAGGACTGTTGGTCCAAGCCAAAGCACTTTTGTTCTGTTGTTACATCTATGTTGGTCCATTAAAAGGTATCAAATCATTTGTTTCTGGATCTATTCTTGCTAGGACCAATACGGCCACTACTAAATCTAGATTTAGACAGAGAGGAAAATCTTTTAGGAAACTACTTTAAACCTTTTAATTGTTTTGCTAATTAGGTGCTTATTTTTGTGTATTTGTCATCTGGGTTTGTGTTTGTGCAGCATTTCAGTATAATATTTGATTATTGTTAATTGTTTTTGTGTGTGTGTGTCTTGTGAGAGTGAGAGAGAGCCCGGAATGGAGGGGAGAGAGACTAGGTGGTTTTCGCAGACGTGATGAGATCGAAAGTGGGTGTGTGCGAAAGATGGTGGCTGGCTGCATCTGGACCGGAGCACCATCCTGAGTATTCCTCAAAGCAAGAGATAGTGGAGTTGGTAGGCATGGAAGCACCACCTCCTGTGGCACCTACCAGTGCTCCCCGAGTGCCAGCACTTGTTATGGCCTCAGTGCCAGTGGCTCAGCAGCAGCTGGAAGTCGAGGAGGATGAGGAGCCATAGCAGTTGCAGCAGTGGGTTTCTGCACCCCTGGTCCCAACTGTAGAACAGCAGCCCCTGGCTCCAACAACACTTGGGCCCCCCCACCTGTGCCTTGTCCTCACCACACCTCATTAGTATGGGAGTTTTTTATTACACTGTCTGGGGACAGCAGTATAGTAAAGTGCAATTTGTGCGGTATTGAGATGCACCGTGTCAGAGGAAGTCGTCTTGGCATAGGGGGTCAGTGCACCTTATGTATAACCACCACCACCTACAGTGGCAGGCCAAGGTTGCAGAATAGGGCAGTAATGCACCTGCTGGCCTTACTGGGAAGAGAGGGCAGAATGTCATCTACCTACGCATGGTGTGAAATGGGGGAGGGCATGGCAGAACTGGCTGCTCCACCACCACAACCTGCAGCACTTCCTGATGACAGTGGCAACCCTCTCCCATTGTCTGCCACACAGGCCGTTTTGGGCATGCTGTTGAGTGAGATGGACACTGTAAACCACCAGCTGGACAATGTTGAGCAGCAGTTGGATCACATTGAGGGGCACCAACTACAGATCATGGGGATGCTTCAAATGCTGCTGTCCCATCACAACATTGATTAATAGTTTTAGTTTGTCCTGCACCCACCACCACCCTCTGTGTGACAAAGTGAGTTCCCGATGTTGCTCTGATCCATCCCCCTGTATCTTCACATTTGGTCCTTCTGTGCACATCTTTTGTTCTGGATGAGGCTACCCTCTTGTTGAGTCCTTTCAATACTTCACAGTTGCTATCATGCCCTCCCTTCCTTGTGTTTATATGTAATGTCCTTTAGTGTATCTTCATCTGGCTTCATTCTGGTGCACATCCTTCAATATTTTAGTTCCCCTTCTCTGTACAGCCATTTTTGACTTCATTTTAATGTGATGGCTCCCAATACATCCCAGTATACCCTGTCCCCAGCCCTTCTTACTTCCTTCTGGCATTTTTCTTGCATACCTTTAGGTCATCTGACACAGGTCACGATCCATGTTTGTTGTTGTTAGTCTCCCCCCATTATGCACCATTATCTGTATAATAATGTTAAGTATGTGTTCTGTATTTTTTTTGCATAACCTTGTTTACCTCCTAAAAATGGTGAGAACCATGACCAAAAACAACTGAAATAAAGTAAAGTAAAAAAGTGGTGTCCTTGCCCTCATTATATACCTACTTAACAAAACCAGAAAGCCATCACTCCAAACAAATAAATGCCAATAAAATATGTTCACTGCTAGTGCCAATGTATTTATGGCAAAACAAGGCACATTAATGACCCTTGCGCTTTGGCAGTTAGGCCTTCATTAGTGTGCCCCATAATGAAGGCCTAAGCACCGAAGCACAGGGGTCATTTGTGTGTGGCTTGTTTTGCCATCAATAAATCTGCACTAGCATTGAACACTTTTTCTTGGCATGTATTTGTATAGAGTGCTGGATATCTGGGTTGGTCTTGCACTTTTGGAGCTACTGTAGCTGCTCTCTACCAGCACCCATCCACAGTGTTAGTGCAGCATGATTCTGGCAGCCTTCTTATATTCCTACTTAACAATGTCTGTTTACAATGAAATATTTTTGGTGCCTCAGTAATGTTTCCTTTCTGTCATGGTGGTTTGTTTGTTGAAAAGCAGGACCAAGTCATATAATATGTTTTCAGTGGGCTCATTGGACAGTGTGCACCTGACAGTGTACACATGCTGTTTAACAGATCATTGCACTGCTCACTACTGTTTTTTAACAAACAAACCATGACAGAAATGAAACATTGTTGAGGTATCAAAAATATTTGATGGTAAACAGACATTATTAAGTTGAACTATAACAGGTCCAGTGGCATGCTGCTAACACTGGGGTTGGAATTGCTGTTGGATTGCAGCTAGCTGCAAAGTGCAAGACAAAAACCAGAAATCCACCGCGAAATCCCAGATGAATAAATGCCAGAAAAAAATTTCTGCTAGTGCAAATGTGTGATGGCAAAACAAACACAAATGACACTTGTCGACCTTCAGTGATTAAACATTAACTCGATGGCCTCAATGAAGGCCTCACAGCCTGAAGTGCGGGGTCATTTGTATGTGGCTTGTTTTGCCGTCAATAAATTTGCACTAACAGTGAACATTTTTTCTTTGCATTTATTTGTCTGGAGTGGTGGCTTTCTGGTTGAGTCTGGGACTTTTGCAGATAGCTGCTCTCCACCAGCACCCAGCCCAGTGTTAGCGCAGCATGCTACTGGACCTGTTATATTCTTCAATAATCTCTGTTTCATGAAATATTTTTGGTGCCTGCCTCAACAATGTTTATTTTTCATCATGGTTTATTTGTTGAAAAGCAGGGTGAACAGTGCAATGATCTGCTTAAACGGTATGTGTGCACTGTCAGGTGCATACAGCCCACTAAACCCCCCTGAAAGCATATTATATGACTTGGTCCAATGTTCGTGATGGTACAAGTGAAATACATGTTATATATTCTTTATACCATCAACAGTGGAACAAGTCAACTATCATATATGTTTTCAAGGGGCTGGGCAGAGTGTGCACCTGACAGTGCACTGCACACATGCTGTGTTACAGATTATTGCACTGCTCACTCCTGCTTTTCCACACACGCACACAGCAAAACAGAAATAAAACATTACTGAGACCACTAAAATAATTTATTTTTGGAAACAGAGATTAAGTTGAAATATAACAAGGAAGGGAAGGACACCACTTTTGTAGCTTATTCTATGTAGAATGTTTTTGACTAGTATTCATAAAAATCTTGGGATGCTGTCTCATGTCCAGAAAATTTCTGACTCCAGATGAAGAGAAATTGGAGCATAAAATGGAATGAAAAGTCTCCATTAATTCATGCATACACTCCAGTAAGAACTATGTCCCCTGCTGCTGCTGTTGGAATTTCATGTAATGTTTCTTGACCTAACTAGGCTGATGCACAGTGTCTTGCCAAATGATATGCTAGAAGGATGACCCGACCATTGAGTTAGCCATTCATGATGATGTGATAATACTGTTGGTTGCCCAAAGTCTGCTGCACTGACCCCAACAGGAAGGATGCCCTCTGTGTGTACATTAATACTAATCTTGGTAAGTTAATGTACCTGGCTGGCACCATCATGGTTTCCACAGAACCTGACCTTAAATGTTTGTTTAAATATATATATATATATATATATATATATATACACTGTATATACACACACAACACGTAACATCATTGTTTTTTGTTTGTTTTTAGTACTGGGTCATATAGTTGAACTTGGGGTGCTCATTTCTTGACTTGATAGGGAATTTTGGTGTTGGAGTACTGTCAAGCCAGTGAAGGAAAGTATTTTTGTGGGGGTTCAATCAGACCAAGTTTCATTAATGCTTTCTTTTTGTCAATTCTTCACAGGTTTTCTGTGCATCCTCCAGTCCAGTACTGATGGTCAGGATGCATACTAGCTGTTGCGTGTGCCCCGGGGTGTGATGTTGAACTTGTTATTTGGAGAAAGCACCAATGGCAGCACACAGCATCAGAATGTTTCCTGCAAAAACAGATAAACAAGAAAGTATTAGTACTTGATAGCAGTAACACATTCTGTTCAAAGTGTGACTGTTCCTGTCATATATCAACATAACAGATAGCAAGCTCTCAGTAACCACAACAAGACCGAATCACAATCACAAATTTAGTATATATAACCCATACACTGTTCCATGTCTTAACTCAAGTTATATTTTAAAAGACATCTTGTCATGTCATGACCTGGATAAAACTTTGTTCAAACCGCCATGGCTGCTGCAGCAATACAGTGTCTGATGTGCATGACAAATATGTTATGTGACATACATGTCACCTACTTTATATAATTTGCACTGTTTGAAAACATGAACTACAAAAGAACTGATGAAATAAAAGATATACTTGCGAAATGGATATCCTATAGGTGGTTGTGGAGCAGTACTGCCAGTACTACAGTCCTCCAGTCCAGGAGAGTGCTTGAAACTGTTAACCTGTAAAAAGAAAATAAGTTGACTCTCAATGGCATCTCAGAAATGCAACAGGAAGCATAACACAGTTCAATAGTATGAAAAGTTAGTAAACATACTCACTGTAAAGTATTGATAGTAAGAAGCCTCGTGGCTGTGGCTGCTGGATGCAGTCTCCTCTCCATCTGCCATGGCATGGGCAGGGCATAGGATGAAAAACAATCATATTCCCTCTGATTGAAATTGTATCTGGCATATTTGGCTGGCAGCAGTTTACTGGTGGTGGTCATGTGGACACATGATGACATTCCCTTTCACTATCTGGTGGCTTTGGCTAACAGCAGTTTATTGGTGGTGATCATGGGCACATGATGATGACAATCCCTCTCATTATCTGGTGGCTTTGGCTAATAGCGGTTTACTGGTGGTGGTCATGGGCACGTGATGTTGACATTTCCTCACACTATCTGGTGGCTTTGTCTAACAATGGTTTACTGGTGATGGTGGTCATGGAACAGCTGCAGCCAATTACTTTCCTCTCACGCTCACACACACGGGTGGGTGGGTGGGTGGCTGGATAGTGTGTATTGTGTTCGTTTTCCACTCTCAATCAGGAGGCAGATTTCTTTGAATCTGCAGGTTTTTAGCAGCTAACATCTAGTACTACAAATGAGACAGTTGTGTCTAAGAGGCCGACTGTGTTTGCTAATGACAGCAACACACATTCTGTTAAGTCTAATCAGAAATAATACCAAGGCGGGGAAGGTAAAATAGAAGGACTGTTAATTTACTTGTGTCAGATTGCCAATATGACATATGGAATTTGACTCATTCAGAGTGGGACACTGATTTAATGTTATAAAAAACAAAACATAGCATTGAAAAAATGTGACAGCCTTTTAACCACTTAACTTAAAACCTACCAACATCAACCTCATCATCATCATCATCATACAGGAAGCTGCCCTCGCAGTCATCAGTGTCTGAATGGAGCCCACTAGGAAGCTCTTACTCCATGATGCCATCATCTACCTCAATGGTAGGACATTTCGTACTGCCAGTGCCACCAGGATGGTCTGCTTCTCTGACATCACCACAACCATGACCATGCCGGGGTACGAATATAAATGCAATTTGAGGTGGCATATGCCTCTGATTCATTTTTATGAATGTCAGCAAGCTGACATTTGAAGGAGAGAGGTTTTTATGATGGTCCTGAACTACTGAACCCACAGAACTGAATAATCTCTCGACACTTACACTGGAGGGTGGGCTGGTCAGGTACGTCAGTGCCACGGAGGTCAGCTCTGGCCATTCACTGACCATTCCAATCCAGTATAAAAGAGGATCATCAGATGCCTGTTTTCAGCCAAATGTGAGTCAACCATTCACTGTGCTGTACAAAGTCCAGTGGTTGACTCATCATCCTGTTCTCTGGATTCATTGATGTCACAAATTCTGACTTGGGACAAATTACCCAAAAGTGGGTTAATGCCAGCCGGTTTTGATGACAGACCACCTGGAACTGCAGCCATCTTACAGGATGTGCTTGGTACTACTCCAAACTGACCTTCAGCCTGGTTATGCAGCTAAGGTCTGCTGATCTTGGCACATGACTTCTATGCCCCATGAAACAAGTGCACCAGTTGCCCACTGAAATTGTTGACCTGTTCAGGCTCTCCCTTCAGTAGTGATGCAATTCCATGCTTGTATCGTAGGTCTAGCATTGTTGCTATTGTAAAGTTGTCACTTTGCTGAATGCTAAAGATGTGCCAATTGCGATCAAATAGTGTCAGCATGTGACACTGCTAGCACAGTCTCTGGAACCATCAAGGTTATGCTGCAGATTGAGTAATGTCTGCCTCAACACCCTGCAGCAGTGGAATTGATTGGTTGATGGAGGCAGACATACCACTCACTGCCTGTGTGGCATGTTCAAAAGGCCTCAAAATTGTTATAACAGAATCCATGAGGTGCCACTGTTCAGTCGTGAGAGACATGGAGGCCCCAGAAGTGTCACGGCTAGTGTGCATGATGAGATATTTGCAGATTGCTTTGTATTGTTCATACATTCTCTCTGCCATGTATAAAGTGGAGTTCCATTGGGTGACAACTTCCAACTTGAGGTGGAGCTGCGGGAGGCTGTTCTGGATCTGCAACTGCCGAACTTGGTCAAGGGCCTTTACAGAACATGAAAAGTGCAAACAGATAAGCCGTGCAACTGTCATCATTTCCTCTGCTCCAGGGTGCTTCAGAAACTCCTGGACCACCAGATCTAAACAGTGGACCATGCATGGAACCTGAACAAAGCCACTATTCATGATGCATTTAACCACATTTGACCCATTGTCATTTGTTATAAATCCTGCTGTCAGGACAGGTGGTTCAGCTACTTGTCAATTTCAATCAGTAGCAAGTCTAGCATGTTTTCACTGGTGTGGGAACAGGCCACACTATGCAGTACAAGCATTGCATGCTGTCAAATTTCTGGAAGATTGCTGCCACAGCAGTCTGCCTTACTACACTGATTATTCACACTACCACCAGCACAAACAACCCCCGGCACCTGCACCCAATGTGCAGTTATACACAAATACAAAAAATCCCACTGTTTTGCCACTTGTCCACATATCCATACTTAAATGGATGAATGGGGAAGAGGAATGTTGAAGGGCATGTCTTACAGAGTCAGCCACAGTAAGGTATAACTCGGGGACAGCATGGGTGGAAAAGTATGTCCTGGATGGGACTTTCTATTTCAGACAGGCACTGCCATAAACTGCCAGAATCCTGAATTCTCCACAAAGGAGAAGGTCAAAAGATCAATTGCCAGCATTTCAGCTACAGCAGCATTAAGTTCACGTGACACTGCATGATTGGATGGATACTTCAGGTTACGAGCAAAAACACTCTCCAACATGGGCTGACTTACACATTTTCATGGGGTGTGACAAATGGTTCTTCTCTTCAAATGGCCGGAGGTGGGGTGTGAGCGTGTGATGAAAAGGGGTGCACAGGTGACAAATCCACAAATGAAGTTATTTTCCCTGTTTTATGTACAGGGATTGATGCTCACTTGCACTAGACATACTGCATTGATGACCACCACCACCACTGCTACTCTGACCACCACTTGACAAGATTTCTAAATCATAATCCTCCCTCATTATGCCTGTAGTAATCCTCCGTGTTAGTTAATCACTACTACAGACATTACTACTTGGTCTCACACTCTTGGAAGGGTATAACATGCTCAGTAAGGTTGATGATGAGGGTGAATGCCCCACTATGGCATTAGCTGCCTTCTGGTGCTGGGTCCACAGTGCCATGTGCCTGTTCTTAAGATGTGTATTCTGGCTGCCCCTGCCCAGATGACTCCCCTTTTTACCTCGACTCACACGCACATGGCAAAGCTGGCAGATTGCAAATGACTCATCATTTGCATCTTGGACAAAAAAAAATCCAAAACAAGGGATTGTGATCCTCTACTTTTAACATGTCCCTGATGCTGCTTATTGGACTCCATTTTTGTAACCCCTGAAATGGGGGTGTGCTACATAATTTTTCAGGCTGGACACACTTGGACTCCAACTGACCAACACGACTACCTATGATTATTACTGGGTCATCATGATCATCATCAACAGAAACTGCTAAATCACAACACTTTTGGGGCGGGAGGGATTTAATGCCAACAGACCCAGACACAACCACCTTGACTTTCTTTTTCTCTGGTTCCCAATAGGGGTCACTGACATCATCATCATATTCATCAACATCATCCACATGCACATTTTCAGCTTGGATGCTGTTACATGGAGAACATGTTCCAACCACATCATCATCATCATCACCACCGATATGTTTGTGCCACACTTTGAATAATTGGATGGAAAAGACATGACCTCAACAGTGCTAGAAGAAATGTGACATTGTCAGTAATCATTGCCGGCATGAGAATCATGTTCAGCTACCATGGGGATGTTAATGGGCAGTATGACATCATCTACACTGTCAGTCATAGCTTTAGACACAACTATATTTTTTGAAACAGTTAACTGTTCAGAAGTGGAACTTGAGGCAGCAATACTCATGCCAGCAGAAACTGCACCAACACCACCAGCAGGGACAACATCATCTCATCCAACTATGAGTGAACCTACAGATTGCGCTGTAAAAAACATTGATGGAGAAATCCCTTTACTGACATCAGCTATGAACTTCTGCGTACTACCATGACCATGGCCAGTCTTGCCACTGGCAGCAGTGCTATGGTGAGAAACAGATTTGCTTGCATGTCTCTTTGCAGGTATTTTGAGGGAATCCCCAAGAAAATTCTAAACAAATTTAGATTTCTGAACTTTCTGTCTGGGCCGGTGGATGTGAAGCCAGAAAACAACTGTGGCTTGCAGATGGAGATTGGGCACTAAACTGATGCAAAAGCACAGACAGATTAAGATTGCACTGCACAATCAAGAAGAGATGCAGATGCAGAGTCACATCAATATCTTGACCAATGCTCAAAAGTCACAATCCAAATCTGGAAAATAATACCTTTTCCCAGTTGACAGGTGGGGGGGGGCAGTGCACTGCAGTAACAGTCCAAAACCAAGATACCACAAATCAGTACAAAATCATGCAGGTGCATTGGATAGCAGGATCACACTACTGCAGTCACTGTGTGGCACAATAAAATGTGTCTGATTTGATGTCACGCATCACACACACACTCACACACACACACTACAAGTAATGCACAGCAAATTGAAAACTTCAGTAATATAACCAAATTTTTTTAAACAGACTGAAATTATGTACTACTGCACCACAACAATCAGCAAAAAATGTCAAACATTACTGAAAATATTACTGTGTGTAAATTAACACAGTTATACAAGAAAAATATAACCAAAACAGAAAGGCTGCCTTTCTCCCAGTTAATATACCTCCACCACAGATACACCCCTCCTCCAAGCACACTTCAAGTGTCTGTCAGTGCACAGACTGAATGTTCTAAATTAACATTTAAAATACATACACAAACAATCAACACTCGATGATATGAGTACAGGAGTGTTTCCTACAATCAATGTACAAAATCTTGAGCGAAATAAAAATGGCTCAAAAAGGCTTTTTGAACAGTTTTTAGAAGGTTTGACTCTCAAGCTGTCAGAGCAAACTGTCTCCAGCTACCACTACACACACACTACACAGAACTGAGGCTATGCAGAACAATCTGAAGCCCATGTCACCTACAGTCCCATGAATTACAGTAAAATTTGCCTTGGAGCTCAACAACAAGGTGAAGAGATGCGAAGTACATTGATTCCAATGTACTTCACATTAAAATTGGTGCAGAAGTAGTTGTGGGAAGGCGGAGTAACGCAAAGTCATTGTTTTCAATGGACTTTGCTTTCCTCATTATGATGAGAAGTACTCCACTTCACATTATGGATTACTTCTCGTATTCTACCTTAATCTGTGAATTGCTTCGTGGAGCGGATTTGGCCACTTTGCCCACCACTAGTTCTTATACATGACATGCAATACAACAGTGGTAAATGGCAAAAGTTTTTATTTTTACATCCTTAAAAGTTACATATTTGCCAGTGATTATTGTGAAGTTTGTATGTATTTTTGGCATTGATAAAGTGGTCTGCTTCTTGGGATGAGTTAAAGAACCATGGAGGGTGACAAGGTCTTATAATCCTGATGTGATTGGGGTACAAGTGAGTGAATTTCCGGCCTCATAGATGTAGCTTGGACTTGATGCTTGAGAACTGCTGCTGGCATATCTACAGCTCTCTACTAATAAAGTCCTGAAAATGGTGACTTTCCCTCCAGGGAAAGTGATTGTTCCATGGTTCTGTGCAGCTTGTAGCATCACTTCCTTATCTGGAAAGTGCAGATAACATATCAGAAAATATCTGGGCTGCTCACCTTGATTTGGTTGGGGCCCAGTGCAGTGAACCCACTTAATTTCAAATTGCATGGCTTCTAGTCCTGATTTTTATCATGCAGTTAGCCCTTTTTGAATGGTGGGACCAGTCTTGCCCTCCAGTGCCTCTGGTAAACCCATGATGTAGGTTGGAACAGCAGGCCCAGTTCGCTTTACATCGTCCACCCACTCCAGCACCTCACCCAGACTCTTTTGAGTTGGTCCTGGTCCTCATCACATCTGCTAAGGCATCTTTGAGGTAACTGACACTTTTCTTCATCTTGTCCAATCCGCCCTGTGTGCAGCGATTGTTTTGGACAGACTCAGTGCTATATTTGTATAGAAGAATTTGCCCTGTCACATGTTGAAACACTTGTTTGATTTCATTTTGAAGGTTTTGAATCATCACAACAAGCAGATGGTCAGGATCATCTCCCACTGGGTTCCTGCAAGGATCCATTGCCATTGTCCTAATGTGGCCTTCCAGAGGAACCAGCTAAGATCATGTGGCAGCTGTATCTGGCTCAATAGTAATTAGAAGCTGCTTTTTGTGATGCCATGAAGTATTTCTGCTTCTTCCATACCAAGGTGGTCAAGTATCACTTTTTTCTATATTTAATAGCTGATATTAGGTGGTGCAGTAGAGAAGCCAACCCAAACAGCAACCACCATCTTGCCCTGCCGAGCCATGCCCCAAGCACATGCTTTTTATAAGATATCATGTTATTATGCTAATTCTTATTAAATTATAAATCTTTAATACCACAAATATATTCAACTAGTCTATCCAATTAAATGTTTCTTTGTTTTTAGTCAACAGAAGCTAACTCACCTGCAATGTCACAATATCAGTGCTACTTTTCGGACACCAATGCAACTAGGTAATTAAAGGGAATAGTAGGCCACATTGAGATCACCTAGCTGTAATGCGACTAAGACTGTATTCTTTCCTGTTTTCTGAATCAAAGCCCCCTACCATCAATATGGGACTTTCGTCTTATTGTTATGCATGCTGATTAGATCTTTAATAATTTCAAAAACAAAGCTACAAGAAGTGTTGACTAAATGAAAATTTGTTGCATTTAACATAAAAAGCAGCAATTCTTCTCTAACACTAAGTATTTCTGTTCAGAACTAAAAGAAAAATTGAGAACATAACTCAGTTGCCTAAATACCTGCCCAAGTAGTGTATTTACAGCATGCTACCAAAAAGTGTCTCTTCTCATTTTTCCATTGATGAATATAGAACATTGTGCTTGCTGCAGATTACACATAATTTATCAAACATGTAGAAGCTCCCATATTCAGTCCATTGCTGTGTGCATGAGATACGGGGTGCCTTTTTCAGAAAGGCACCATGCCCTGTTTGGTATGCGCTGCCTATTTGGTCATGAGGCAATTTTAGCACTGCACAATGTAACTATGCACAGTGGAAACACCCCCTGCAGGAAACTGAGCACATGAGCTTATGGAGGGTGTGCATCACAATTGGAATAACACCTTCATTCCTGGAAGCCATGTTCAATAGCAATCATGCTAATCACCACATATACATCACAGCACTAAGGGGCCCTTTACATTACATTATTTCACCATTAGTGGATCTGCCCAATGCCACATGCACAGATACATGAAGACATTGTACAGATACACTGCCACCCCCACCCTATCTGCAAGAAGATTAAAAACAACATATGCTGGCAGTCTCTGGTGGTTTAATGATTGAGTGTGCTCTTTATGCACAGCCTATATAGGTTTTAGGAGATTTATCAGTCATTGGCAGTGTAGTGGTCCTCCTGCTCCTGGATGCCCATCTGCATAATTTATTAAGCATTCCTACTGCCCTTGGCAGTCTAGTGGACCCCTGCCTCTGATGTCCATCTGTTTACTTTACTAAGTATTCCTGTTGCCCCTTATATGAAAGTGGTCCCCCCCACTGCCCACCCGTAAACTGGATGAATGATTCCTACTGTCCCAGCAGTCTAGATGTCCCCCCTCTCTGCCTAGAAACTAATACATCCTGAAAAAATTCACAGGCTTCATCAGGAGATTTGGAAGAATGCCAAGCCCCATTTCTACAAGTACAAACTGTTTGTTTGTCCTTTATTGTACCCTACATTCCCTGGCATGACTGTTCAGTTCAGTTTCAATTACTCGAAAAGATGCATAAAATCATAATATGTTTCTTATTAGGTGCAGTGAGAAGCTAGGAGGCACAAATGCCCATAGTTGCTCCTTTATCTAATACATGTAATAACTAAGGTTATTCCTAGAGAGAGAATAAGGTTATCAAGTCTCTTTTTCAATTCCTCCTTGGTTTCACATACAACTACGTCAACTGGCAAACTATTCCAGAGTTAATAGTTCTATGTGTAAAGAAGTACTTTCTTTTTATGGAATTAAATGTCCTACTCACTATTTGTAGTGAGTGTCCTCTATTGTGTCTGATTGACTGCCAGTCATGCCAATGGGGTACATTAACTTGCAGATAGAGCTCGGTGAAAAACAAGTACCAGCTACCTACCCAATGTGCCAGTTAGAACTGCAAAACTTATTAGCCACCATTTTTTTCTACTTTTCTAAGCCACAAGAACAGCTGACTTAGCCCCCCCACACACATACAGACCTACCCATGACTCTACAGCCATACTTTTCTTTTAAAAAAGTAACCCTGTCCCCAAAATCCACCCTTGTTTAACAAAACGAATGTCATGATTTAAAAAACACAGTCAAGAGTGCTTTCTCACATCACTAGCCTAGCGTGGCTTGTGCTGTTTCCCATTTGGTCACAGTTTTGACTGCAAAGACCCCCCCCAAAAAAAAACCTGCAGAAACAACCTAAATAATTATTTTATTTTAAATAATGGCATCTTTTCTGAACTGCCATGACATTCCTGATCATATTCCGTCTCCAGTCATGGCACGCTTTAAAATTAGCGCTTAAGAATTATGCCACATTTGAAAAGCTGCTCAAAATGAAAAAGAAACTTTACCTCAGTTAACATGCACCTCAGCAATACTATCCCCTTCTCACACTTAATGCTGATAAAAGCATCTGCTTCTCCACTGTTTTATATGTCCGGGGTGGGGGAGGGAGACAAAGTATCAAGCAAACATAAGCTGGGGCAGATCCTAATGGAAAAGAAAATATGAAAAAAGCAACAGCAGTGCCCTCAACCGGTTATTCTACCAGTGGAGGAACTACTTTAGTTGAAAATGCAATTTAAATGTTTTTATTTATTTTTTAGGTAAATATTGTTATTTTTATATATTTTTCCAAAAATGTCACCTTCAGTCCATTTTCTTAGAGCAATAATATCCTCCAGGGTGGGCAGTATTGGCAATACCAGACCTTCCAGGGGTTATAAGGCCCTCTGCCTGTGGTGTAAGGCCTCATTGCCCCCCTAGGCAGTCTGGTATTTCCCAATACCACCCACCCTATTGAGTATTATTGCTTGCTTATGTCATTCTTAAATTGTATCCCAGGTTCACACATGAGATATGGATCACTTATTATATCATACATTAGAAGTAGGTCCCTTCTAGGCCTTCTTGTTTCTAGGGGCATTAGGTTCAATGTTTGCAACCTATGGTCATACGTTTTGTCTTTTAGGTTATAGACATTTTTAGTATATTTTCTTTGTACCTTCTCAAGTTTTTACAGTATTTTTTTTTGTTAGGTCACCATACCTGGGAAGTAGAGGCAGGCGAAGTCCTTAACTTCTCTACATCAAGTATTTTGTAAACTTAAATTTTGTGAAATACTCCACAAAACAAATTGAAAAATGTAGTGTTTCTTACAAACAAAAAGTTTCCATTGCTTTATATGGACTTCACGTTACTTAGCCTTTTGTTTTGCTCTTTAAGGCACATTTTGCAGTGATTCATGGGGTGGTAGGTCACATGGATTCTATATTGGCTTGCACAGCCTTAGTTCAGCGAGTGTGTAATGGAAAGTTGGAGACAGTTTGCTCTCAGAACTCTGAGAATCAAACCATTGAAAACATTCAAAAAAGCATTTTTGCATCAAAATTGTGAGTCCAAATTTAGTACATAAAGTTTAGTAAACCCTTGTGTTTTAACAGTATATCATCAAGCATTTATTACATACTAAGAAAAATAGATGCACAGAATGCCGTAGCCCATATAAGTACATCTCCAGAACCTGGATTTCGTTTATACCTTATTTAATAAAAATTTATCAAGTTTAGTTTTGAAGGTTTTTATGTTCTCAGTATTCTTTATTGAATTAGGTAATCCATTCCAAATGGGTATTATTCTTTGAGTATAAAAATAGCGTCTATTGTCTAATTTTCAGTCTGTTAATGATAGTTGATATTTATGACTTCTGTGATTACATTCTCTCATATTAAAGGTCATTCCCAGTTGTGTCATAAGCTCTGTATCTTTCACAGTTTTAAACATCAGGAGTATATCACCCCTAGTCCTTCTCATTTCCAATGAATACAAATCCAAATCTGCTAGTCATTCCTCATAGCTTTTACTCTACAGTCCATCTATTATCTTGGTGACTCTCGCTGTACCCCCAATGCATTAATGTCTCGCCTCAAATAGGGACTCCATAAAGGGGAACAGTAGTCCAGGTGGGGACGTGCATACGATCTATAAAGTGGAAGAATACATTCTTTACTTCTAGACACAAATTATCTTTTTATGCACCCAGTTATTTTATTGGCTTCTTTCCTAATGTGGTTGAAATATGAAGTAAAAGTGAATTTATCATTAAAAGTTATTCCTAGATCTTTTTCTTCTTTACTGATACCAGTTTTACATTCTTCAGCAAAAATTCAGCATTAGGGTTGTTATCTCCTAGATGCATTATAACACATTTATTGGTGTTAAAAACCATATCATTTTGTTTAGCCCAATATTCAAGTTCAAGAAGATCTTTGGAAAAATCCACTATTTCGTCTGGTGTTCCCACCTTGGCTACAAGTTTAGTATCATCAGAAAATTTTATAGCCAAATTCTTAAGGTTTGCTGTCATGTCTGATACAAATATGTTGAATAGTGTGGGTCCCAGAATGGATCCTTGTGGTACTCCACTAGTAACGGTGCCTATAGTAGAGGTATAACCTCTTATCCCTACTACCTGCATTCGTTTGCTTAGCCATTCATGAACCCAGTTAATCAATACTAGATGTATCCCAATCGTCATTTTATTAATCAAGGTTTGATGCGGCACTTTGTCAAATGCTTTACATAGGTCCAAGTATACAATATCCACCAGTACTTTTTCATGAAGTAAGCTATTTACTCTTTCGTAAAATACCAAATTACTGGTAAGGCATGATTTTTTAATTAGTAAATCCATGCTGGTTCATATCCACAAGATGTTTGCTAACTAAGTTCTCTTTTATTCTAGTTTTAAGGATAGCCTCAAACATTTTGCCCAGAATACTAGTCAGGCTAATGGGCCTGTAGTTAGAAACTTTGCCTTTGTTCCCTTTTTTAAATACCGGTGTTATTAATGCTGTCTTCCAATCTCCTGGTACTATTCCAGTTATTAAGGACATATTAAACAATTTGTACAAAGGTTCAATCAACCAGAAGGATATTTCTTTCAATAAACATGGATGGAGGTTGTCCGGCCCTGGTGATTTATTTACATTAATTGCTTCCAATTTGTTTTTTATTTCCAGTCTGGTTATTTCAGATATATCATGTCCATTTGTATTATTAATACATTCTGTACTTGTGTTATGTTCGATATTTATTGTTGGATTAAATGTTGAGCAAAAATATTTATTAAATTCCTGGGCCATTTCCAGTGGTGTTTGTATTGTATTGTCTCCTATTACGAATGGACCAATAGTTTTAGTAGTTTGTTTTTCGTTATTTATGTAGGAATACAAACTTTTCCCCCATCATTAATGTGAGCCAACTTAAATACTAATTTTTTATTTTCCTTTCTTATTGCATTCCTACATTTTTGTAGTACTGCCTTAAACTTATTAATGTTGTATTCATTTTTACACATTATTTTGGATCTATAAGCTCTTCTTTTTTTTGATCAGAGAAAGAATGTTAGGAGTCGCCCATAATGGTAATTTTCCCAAGTAATTGTAACCAACTTTATTTGGGACATACTTTTGTTCTAGGGAGATTATTTTGTTTTTCAATAACTGCCATAAAGCCTCTGGGGATGTGAGCTCAGTATCCCACTCCCATGAAGTTAATTATTTATTAATCTGAGCAAAATTAGCCTTACCATAGTTTTTAAAAGTAGTTTTACCGCAATTACATTCTATTTTCAGTTTGATACCAAATGTGATTACACAGTGGTCACTGTTTAATAGGAGCTCTTGAACTTTAATATTTGAAATTTGCTGTGAGATATCTGTTATAAGTAAGTCAAGGATACTATTTTTCCTTGTTGGTACATTTATTAGTTGGGACATACCATGATATTCCAATAATTCAAAAAAAAGGGGGTTCTATTTTATTATTTGTAGTGCCATTTTTCCAGTTGATTCCTGGAAAATTGTAGTCCCCTAACAGTATAGTGTCTGACTGATTTAATTTGTTATCTATATTATTCAAAATATCTTGATGTTCTGATGGATCAATATTTGGAGGTCAATAACAAAGTCCTGCCAACAGTTTTTTTTTGTCTTTCTCTTATTATTTCGATCCACTGGATTTCACAAGACATTTCATCATCAGTTACATTAATAGACTTGTATTTAATATTGTTTTTTATGGAAAATGCTATGCCACCTCACTTTCTTGATTTTCTATTTTTGTGTATAGTATTATATCCATTAATGTAGGTATTGCAGACAGATTTATCACCCCACCAAGTTTCTGTGACTGCAGCTATGTCTATACTTTCCCTATGAAGCAATATTTCTAGCTCATCAAGCTTAGTTCTGTGAAGGCTTCTTGTGTTTGTGTGCAGAAAAGTCAACTCATATTTTTTTACATTATGATTTTTTCTAGTATTTTTTTTTTGTGTGACTGGATTTTTTGTTTGAATTTTGTTTAAAATCCTCCCTTTGCCCCATCAATTTAGTTTTTTAATGTTGACATGCTTTTTATTGTATTAGACAGAATATATCCTAGTGTTCTTGAGCCTTTTTATTTAAATGTAATCTGTAAATACATCATTTCTTCCATCAAATAATTCCCATATAAGTATGCACCTGATATTATTTGTAAGACACCATTTTTGTAGCCAATTATTATAGGCCTTAATATTTTTGTTCTATAATTACTGGCTCTAGGTACTGGTGATACTTCGGAGATAATAGGTGTCACATCTAGCTCATTTAGTGTTTTTACAGCTTCCTCCATGTCTTTTGTAATTAGTTCAACATTCTGCTTCCCAAAATAGTTTGTTCCTACATGGAAGATGGTTGTTTTAGGATTTCAGATACTTTGGAATATGCCTGGTAACATACTGGTGACATTTTTTATTGTTGCACCACTGTAACTACAGCTTGCAACATTTTCTTTGCCCCCAGTAGTATATTTATCGGCATATCTGGTAATTGCATCCCCCAGTATGTAAATTTGGTTAGGCAGTATTTCTTGAGTCAAATAACCAGTCTCATTACTGGAGTTATTAAGTTGTAGTTCTGTATCTTGAACTGAGTTACCAATCATGTTACTACAGGCATTAAGTTGTAATTGTGTCTCTTCAATCAAATTACCAGTCATATTGCCACAAGCATTCAGTTGTGGTTCAATGACGGTAATGAGATCACTTCCTTTTTCCAAACGGGGACCCTGGATGGAAATTATTTTAGTTACTGCCAGTGGTGAAAAGGGGAGATTTGGATAATCAGTTATAATCTGATTTGGGGGTATTCTGTGAGGGACAGAAATTGAGTCCGTACTAGATTTTTCATCTAAGAATTGAATCAAAGGATCAAAACTATTCCCTAGTGGGATTTTAAAACCCTCTGCCTTCCTACCCTTTTTTTCACTGGCCTAGCTCCCTGTACAGTATACCAGTAATCAATGTTAGATTCATCACACTCCTGTCAGGGATGTGTGGCAAAGTTATCAGATGGCAAAAATGTTGTGGAGTTAGAAGACTTGAATGTAATTGATGTTCCACTCCCCCACAGTAGTTAAACATGATTCTGATTATCATGATTCACAGTCTCATGTTTCCACAGATCCCCAGGTTATGCCATCTGAAGAATCAGATGGTGATGAAAAAAGAGTGGATGGTCACAGTGAGGCTGCAGTTGTAATATCCCTACTGGATAGCATACAAAGTGAATTTGTGGATGATTATGAATGATGGTGATGCTATTGACCACATATGGGAACTGGACAAAAAGAAAGTTAAGGTGGCTGTAGGTAAACAGTCTGTTAGTAATCCCACCCTCATTCAAAGTTCTGATGTACTGTAGCTATGTCTGTGGATGACCCCAAAGTCATACTCATAGATTGTGATGTTCCAAGTCCAAGTCTGCATCACACCAGAGATCGTGCAACACACCCCCATTTCACATCCATGAAAATTGCAGTCCCATATGCAGCAGCAGCAGAGTCATGTGAAATGTAGGGCAGCAAAATCCTTAATTTGGGATTTTTTCATACAAGATGAAAAAGATGAAATAGTGGCAATATGCCAGCTTTGCCAAGTGTGTGTGAGATGTGGTAAAAAAGGGTAGACATGTTGGCACTGGGGCCAGCATACTCATCTCAAGAGCAGGAATGTGGCACTGTAGACTTGGCACCAGAGAGGAGCCAATGCCATAGTGGGACGTTCACCCTCATCCACCTTAGTGAGCATGGTATCCCCTTACCAAATGAGTGTAAGTAGCCATGTCAATAAAAGTTGTGAAATAACAGTGGAGGATTATTACAAGCATTAGGAGGAGAATGACTTTTAATGTTCCACTAGTGGTCAGAGTAGCAGTGGTTGTCCATGTAGTAATTCTACTACATCAACCCCTGTGATTAAAACAGGTAAAATAGCAGCATTTATTGACTTGTCACCTGTGCACCCATCATCCCACGTCAAAGGCATCCATCCACGGCAGTTCACAGAGCATAGACATTTGGTATGCCAAGTGCAAAACACTGAACAATGCAGCCTACGCTGCACAGCCTTTTTGAGAGGCTCAGCAAATGCCAAAAAAATCATGCGGTTGTGCATGAACTCCATGCTGCCATAGCAGAAATGCTTGCAATTGTCCTGTTGTTGTTCTCCTTTATGACAAATGCAGGATTCCTATACTTTGTGGCATGTGCTTGTCCTAAATGGAAGATCCCATCCAGGACATACTTTGCCACCTGTACTGTTCCTGAGTTATATCGTACTGTGACAGAGTCTGTAAGACTTGTCCTTCAGCATTCTGCATCACCTTACATTCACTTAAGTATGGATATGTGGAAAAGTGGCAAAATGGTTGGTAGTTCTTATCTGTGTATTACTGCATATTGAGTGCAACTACCTGGGGTTGTCTTTGATGGTGGAATGGGAAAGCACTGTAATAATTCAGACTGTGGTGGTAGCAACCTTCATGGCATTAGACAGCATGCCATGCTTACAATGCATAGTGTAGCAGGGTCACATACAGGCACAAACATGCTAGACTTAATACTGACAGAAACTGATGAGTGTCTGCACCCCCTGTCCCTAAAAGATGGCTTCATAGCAAGTGATATTGGGTCATACGTTGTTAAATGTATCAGGTGGCTTTGTGAGGGTTGCCTGCATGGCCCACTGTTTAAATGTTGTGGTACAGGAGTTTCTGCAGTTCCGAATTCAAGCAAATGCTGACTGCTGCACATCACATCTGTGCCCACTTTGCATGTTCTGGAAAGACCTGTGACCAGTTTAAGCAGCTGCAGATCCAAAACAGCCTCCCTCAGCACCACCTCAAGCTTGAAGTTGTCACGAGATGGAACTGCACCCTTTATATGGCAGAGCACTTGTACGACCAGTACAAAGCAGCTCTCAGTACCTTGTTATGCTCACTAGCCGTGACAGTGCCCTTCCTGCCTGCATCATGTGACCTGCAGATAGTCATACATGTGATCTGTGTACTGTTTCTTACAAACTTTGTCTTCTCAAAATGTAACCAAGTTAATATAGTTAATAACACAAAGTCTATTAAAAGGTGAATTTCGACCTTTTAATGGAAACTACGCATAATGATACATGGATGATACATGGATGCGAAGTTGGGCACTTCACTTTAACTTTGAGGGCATAGTAAAACTTCATTGCATCTCTAGTCACTAAAGGCTGGCAGGTTTATTATTTCATATCTGTTTCTTGAATAAATTGTTTATGTGTTTGAACCTTATTGGAGGTATTCGAGTAAGAACAGTTTGCAACCAATATGACAGAAAAGGAAATGCCACCAATTGTTTGGATCTTGCTGCATAAGGATAATGAAATTTTACTTTTGCCTGAAAATATGTCCCACAGACACTCATATAATTCTTTATGATTCAGGACATAAAACCTCTCCAATGTGTTATTTATACTAATGTCTAGATATTTCATTCCTTTCTCTTGTATATTTGCTTTTATAATTTTTTTGTAAGTTCCCTGGTTGGGCTATACTAAATAAAATCACTTCTGTTTTTTTCATTTATTTTATATCCTGCAATCTTAGAAAATCTATTTATTATTGTTTTTCACTCTTGTAAACTTGTCTTGAGATCCTCTAATAGGAGTAACACATTGGCCCGGATATTCAAAGCAGTTGTGCATGGCGCAACTGAGTTGTGCCGGCGCAAGTGCGGACTTATGCCAAGGAGCGATATTCAGCAGGAGCCATTTCAGCATGCAAATCTCATTGCACCAATATGCAACTATAATGAATGCAATTGCAAGTGCAGGGTGCGTTCCCATGAATATCCAGTGCAGTGGGATATTCAACCGTGAAACCATGGCACAAGTGCGGAGCAAATCAGAGATGCATTGAGCAGACCAGTGTGACACACAGCCAGCAGCAGCCAATCACCCAGGGGATATTGGACAGCAAGGGTCATGGATAGTGTGCCCTTCATGATGGAGGCTGTAATGAGGGGTGTGAGGGGGCAGGAGGAACAGTGACATGGCTATGGAAGGGCCCGTTGGTGGTATGCCCAACACAGATGGTACTGCGCCCACATCACCTTCGAGCAGTACAGTGACATGAAGATTGTGGGCTGGTACCATCTGAACAGGGCCATTCTGAGGCAGCTGTGTGAGCTGTGAAGTGAGGAGATGCAGAAACCCACCAGACAGAGCCACACCATGTCCGTGGAGAGGAAGGTGACAGCCGTCATGTGCCTGCTCAGCATGGGCACCTTCCAGAGACCAACAGGTGATACCCCAGGCATAACCCAGTCAGCCACATCCCGCCTCCTCACACAGTTCCTCAGTGCTCTGCTGCCATGTGCATCAGAATACATCTATTTCCCCAGCACACAGGCAGAGCGTAGAGCAACCATGCAGGACTTCCACAGGGTAGCACATATGCCTGGCATGATTGGGGCCAGTGACTGCCCCCATGTGGGCATCTGCATGCCACCTGGCCCTGAGGGTGTGGTGTACATCAACAGGAAAGTTAGCCTGAATGTCAACTGCCAGGTGGTGTGCGATGCCACGGGGTGCATAACCAATGTCTGTGCCACACACCCTGGGAGTGCACATGATGCATTCATCTGGCACAGCTCTGTGCTGTGCCACAGGTTTGAACATGGGGACATCCCCACAGGCTATCTAGTGGGTGAGTATGGCTTGGACAAGGGGCAATGGGCAGAGCATACCTTGGGATGGGGTAAGGCAGCATGTGCAGGTTGGCGTGGGTGCCAGGGACAGGCAAGGGGCACAGCATAGAATAGCAGAGGGATAACCCTGTTATTATCCATGCAGGGGACAGCACCTATCCACTGTGGCCCTGGCTGATCACCTCCTACAGGTGCCCATTGTCCCCAGCAGAGGAACACTAAAATGAGGCACATGCCAGCACACACAACATCATTGAGTGAGTCTTTGGCATGCTGAAAGCATGGTTCCATTGCCTAGACAGGTCATGCAGTGCCCTACAGTACAGCCCCTCGAAAGCCTGTGGCCTATTCCTGGCCTGCTGCATACTGCACAACATGGCCATTGACCGTGGGACAGCTGTCGAGGCTGATGAGGGTGACAGTAGTGGGGATGATGGAGGCAATGGGCTGGAGGGAGGTGGACAGCCACCCCCTGAGTGGAGGGATCCCGGCTGCTGCAGCAGGCAAAATAACACTGGGACACCATTGCATGGCAGCACTATGGTGCACACAGGTAGGTGGTGTGATCACATGCATAGGCCACACAAACAGGTACAGCATACATGCAGGGGCATGCATGGCAATGGGAATGCATGCACTGAAGTGTGAAGCAGGAGTAAGGGTGACAGGGGCACACACCCACACACAACCACACACAGCACCTCTCACTGCCCCCCCCCACACACACACGCACCCACACACACACTGGCATGGGTATGTGGAGTGGATCAGATGCATCGCACTGGTGCACAGGCACAACCAGTGCAAGACTGCCATCATCATGCCCATGCCACATGGGCCAGCAGCTGGGCAAGCATGCACACAGGCAGCATGTGGTACAACACACAGGTGCTCACCAGTGGTAGGCACACACACACACTGCCAATGTGTGCAGAGGGCAGCAGCTGCAGACCAGAGGTGGGGTGGCCCACACATCAGATCTACTGCATAGAACCATGGCCACCACAGCCATGGGAGTGGCTATGCCTGGGCTGTTCAGCAGCCACAGGTTGCGCATGAGCCATGGGGGTGTGTGTAACAGCCCCCCAAGGGTGGAACTGCGGGACCATGACCATGTCCATGTCCATGCGAGGGTGTCAAGGCACCCAAACAGGCCAGCCTCGGGTGTGCCTGGGATATCAACATCAGGGCCCTTGTTGACTACACTGGGGTCACCTGACATTGGGTATGCGGGGTGGACAGCGCACTGCAGGGGGTCATCTGTGCCCAACTACATCCTGTGGCAGCCAGCAGTGCAAAGCCATCCAAGATCGCAGTGGCAATGCAATCCAGGGATGCAGTCATGGCCTCCTGCATGTGCTGCATCCCTGCCAGGATCTGGCAGTGCACCTCTCCTGCTGCTCAGCTAAGTGGTGCACTTCCACACACAGTGCATGCACCCCAGTGGCAAGCAGCATCTGTTGCTGAATGGACACTCTCAGCAAACGGGTGTGCTCAGCCAATGGGTCAGTGTCCTGGGGCTCCCGGGCAGCATGCCGATCCCCATGTGGTGACCAGCCATGCTGCACAGCCCCCCACTCTGGTGGATGCTGCACAGTAGGGTCTGCAGGGAGACTGGGCATGGCAGGTGCACTGGCAGTGGACCCTGTGTCCGGCTGCCTGGTGGCACCTGCAGTCTGCTGCTGTCACCCATCTGGCCACTGCATGCCATCCAGCACCTGCATGGCCACACCACCTCCACCACAGGGCACAGCCAGGGCAGTGCACACCACTGCACCTGCAGTGGTGGTGGGCAGCATTTCCACTGCTGGCAGTGCACTGGGCATGCTGCCTGTGTCAGTGGCCAGCAGGGGCATCTTGCCCACAATGGTGGCCTGCAGTACTGGATAAGCATGATGTCATCATCAGAGTTGGACCCTGCCCTGATCTGTGTCTCCTCGCAGAGGACACCAAGGCTGGCCTCCTGCAGGAACACATATAGGGCCTCATCTAACCACAGGTCCAGGACATCCACCTGCACAGTGGTAGTGAGCTGCAGCCTGTTTTGTCCCCGGATGCCAGTGGAGGAGGAAGGCTGGTCTTCCTGGGTCAGTCCAGCATCCACGGTTGCTGCCACCACTGGTGCCCCATCATCTGTATGGAGGCATGCTGGTGCTGCAAGAAAAGAGAGGCATGTTAGTGATGTATTGCCCACATGTGTCCCCCACTGTCACTGTGTGTCCTGCAGCATGGCATGGGTATGGGTGCACCACATGCACATGACATGCATGCCAGCATGGCCATGTACATACCCTCCACTCCCAGCCATGCGTGGCTGACATACTTATCATGCAGTGATGGGCTGCCACCCATCTGGAATCCACAGCCAGGGACACCTCCACTGTGTTGCAGCACATGTTGGCTGCCACCAACTCCTCCTGTGCCAGTGGTGATCTGCAGGCCCTCCGTGGCATTCTGGGATACAGATGGTCACCACCTTCTCCTTGATGTGCCTCTTGTCCATGCCCACCTTCTTCTGGCACTCCTGTGCTGACTGCTGCTGGCTGCCATGCTGGTTGACATATGCCACCACCTCCTCCCAGGCCCTAGCCCTAGCCTGTGGTGTGCCCATGGCAGCACTCAACAGGGGCTCCCTGTCAAGGTAGGCATAGAACAGGGCCACTGTCTCCACCTTTGTGAAATTGGGTCTGTGTTTGCGAGCAGGCCCATGCTCCTCACCCTCCTCATGTTATGACATGTCACTTCCTGTGGACATGGACTGCACAGTGTGTCAGTGGCAGCATCACCTTGTTCCATCTCACCCTGCTGTGCTGGCTGCTCACAGTAAGCTGTGGTGGCATGCACAACTTACCCTGAAAGGAAGCAGTACCAGTCCATGGCCTGTGCTGTTCTGTGGCGCTTATATAGCGCAACGCATGCAAATGAGGTTTGGCGCAATGGTAATGACATGCTAATGCCCCCAGTGCACCACACATTGGCTTATGAGCTGATTTGCATGTGGCATCTGAATATCGTGATTTTGTTCCATGTGCAATGAGATTGCTCTGGAGCAAGTCGTGGTGCAATGCACACGCATGCATGGTCCGTATGCCTGCAGTGCTCATGTGCCAAACAGTATCATGGTGTCAGTCATGCACAGTGCACCGACTGCACAATGGGGGGCATAGCGCATGATGCACCAGGCCTGCTATCATGCACATGTGCACTGTGCAGAGGTGGGTGACCCATGACCCCTGCTGTGACCACTGAACCCTTGGTCACTCCCCTCACCCGGTGACCCCACCTAACCATGCCCATGCTGCAGATCTCTGAGACTGCATGATGGGGGACATGGTGCATGTTCACTTGCATCATGCATCTGGCACATGTCATGGCCACATGCGCTTACTGCTGGTGCTTGCCTTCATTTCGCATCATGGCGCAGTGATGGTTACCGTGAGTGCAGAACTGGACACAGGTCAATCTGGTCAATCTGGTCACATGTGTCCAGCTCCACACCCCCCAACTCTTTGGCAAGGTTCCCCTGCAGCAGCCCTGGGTCACGGTGTGGCAGGGAATTGCTGCCACACTGCAGCAAAGGACCAGGGTGGCCAGGACGGGGGGAGTAGTGCTGCCACAAGTATGGTGACCTAGTGCAGAGGGACCCAGAACTTCTGAGGAGGCTTGAGGCGTGTGTCAGGCATGGGGCTGTGCCACAGCCAGGTGAGTGGGCCCATAGGCGCTTTTGTGAAATAAAACTTATTATTATTATATTGCATGTGTCCCCAGTGCTGTAATGTGGTGTTGGCTAGACTGCCTGGCATGCCCTACAGTGCATTGCACTTCCATCATGCGCATTGCGGGGTGGCATTGCCAGCCACCGCTTAGGCGTGATGCAGCTGACGTGTCAGGCAGGGGCTCACCCTGTGCACAGCGGTGGGGGTGGTGGGCAGCTGCTGTGGATGTTTCCTGATGTGTACCTGTCTATGTTCCATTTCCAGGGAATGAGAATTACCAGAGGACAGCGGCGGCAGTGGCAAAAGCAGTGGCAGGACAGCAGGCTGCAGCAGGCCATGAAGGCAGTGCAGGAGCAGCTCCGGCACCAGTGAGGCCACGGAGGGCAGGTAGGCACTGTCAGGGTCCTTCACACATTACATGGGGGGTGGCTGGGTGTGGGTGTGGGCATGGCCACCTGTGCCATGTGCCATGGCAGCTGTGTGTGTCATGCATGGTACTTGCCACTGTGACACATCCATTGGACATGTGTGCCAGCTGTTGGTGGGGTAGGTGTGTTCCTGGCTGCCACTGACATTGCTGTGGTGCTGCAGGTGCACTATGCCATGTGACTGTCATTGTGCAGTTGGGTGGCCGTTGTGCGGCTGGTACCACCTCTGTGCACTGCGGTGGTGTGCCTCATTGCTGGAAGGTGTTGGCCTACTCCCTGCAGGTGAGCAGTATGGCCCTCTGGGGGGGGTGTTCCTGCTGCCCATTGCACACTCTAGGTGGGCATGGTTCCTTGGGACATTGCACTGATCACCTGTCCTATCCCTTGCCATAGGTGTCCAGTGCAGATGACAGAGGCCCATCTACTGCAGGCTGCTCAGGCAGCTGATCCTCATTATGTCGACCACAATGGAGGCTGTCCTGCAGGTTCACCACCTTCTGATGGAGGATAGGAGGTGACAAGGGCCCCAAGGGATGGCAGGCCATGGCCGCTGGTAGATGGGCCCCAGCATTCCCCTGTTTCCTCTGCTGTACCTCCCCCTGCAGTCCACCATCCCACTGTACAGTCACTGTTCCCTGTCTCCTTACCTCACTTTCCTACACTTTCCACCCCCCTTGTTGATGTAAATAGTTTGTTTTTGCAATATATGTTTTTTGACTTACCTGCCTGTGTCAGTGTTTGCTTTGCAGGTGGCATGTGGAGCCATGCTGCAGTGGCCCAGTGCCTGTCCATATGGTGTGCATCTGTCAGGGCACATGTTGTGCTTCTGCAGTTCACTGCTGTGTGCTGTGGTGTGTCCCACTGTGGTGGTGTCCCTCCCCTCAGTCGGTGGCTGTACCTTGGGGTGCCCATGGGGCTGCTGTCAAGGATGTGTGACAGGAGAGTGCATGGTGCTGGCACAAGGCCATGGTATTTGGTCAGGTAATGGCCGCACACTGTGTTGGAGCCCTTGCTTGGCATTGTGCAGCCTGTCCCATGTGGTCTGCCATGCTGCATGCCTCCTGATATGTTTTGTGCCTTCTGTGTGGGCTGCCTGTGTGATTGTGTGGCATGTGTGTGTGCTTGGCTGCATGGTCCTGTATGTGGCCTGCTCTGGTCTGGGTGTGGGGGGCAGCCTGCAGCCTGGGGAGGCTCCCTTGGTGGCTCTCCATTGGCCTTTGGCACCACCTGTTGCCTACTATCTGTGCCACTGTTCTGTTCTGGGGGGTGTCTGGGTGCCTGTGTGCACCCTGCTGTGCCCTACTGATGGTGGCCTCCTGTGGCCTGTCACTTTGCTTCCTTGGCTCTGTCCCTGGGTCTCTTCTCTGTGCCATGACCCCCTCTGTTGCTGTGCTGCTCTGCTCCCACAGTTGCACTCGGGCATCTCTTTTGCACCATGGTGCAACTGTGTTTGTGCCATGGTGTAACTGTGATTGTGCCATAGTGCAACAGTGCCATTTTCAGCTGGGTTGCACTGCTGCAGTGCGGCCCACGCAACCTCTGAATATGGCTCCTGTTGTGCCATGGTACATCGGATTTGTACTGTGCAGGACTTGCGCCCGCCTTTGGTGCATTTCTGAACATCTAGGCCATAGTCTGCACATGCATTAAGATTGGTCTCTGGTTTGCCTAGCTTAACCCCCATTATTATATTGTTTGCCCTTATTTCATTCAGTAATAATTCCAGTCCAATAATAAACAAGGATGACGACAAGGGACACCCTTGCTGTACTCCTCTGTGGGACATTATAAGCTCTGACAAAGTATTACTTTTTTTAATTGTAAGGGCTAGCAGGGTATTGTTTTGGGGCTGTTGAAATTTTGAAACCTATTTTGGTGGCTATAAGTGGGCTCGTTTGTTTAATGTTTCACTGTGTAGCAGGCTGTGTTGGGAGGCCTATTTCTTCTGATTTAAAACCTATTTGATGTGATTTTATTGGAGCTGTTTCTTTGAATTGGAGACTTATATATTCTAATTTCAAGCCTATTTTCATGTGTTGTTGATGAGGCTGTTTGAATTGGAGACCTGTTTCTTTTGGTAGCAAACCTATTTTTTGTGCTTTGAGTGGAATTGGGATTGATTTTTGTTGGCTTCACTGGCTGCAAAGTTTAGTGCATAGTGGGGGAAGGGTGCAAATGGTCTGGCCAGGGGCCTCAGCTACCTGATTGTTTCTGGAAGGCAAGGCTGGTCCCACCATCCCTGCCCCTCACCCCACCCACCCCAGGTCCATGATTTCCTTTATGCCAGGGGTTCTGACATCACTTCCCCAAAAGGGCAAAGGACATGCACCTGTCTTAGCAGAAGCAGACATCCAGGAAAGGAACAACAGTGAGTGAAGAGGTGACTGATTTTTCAGTGGAAGGGAAGTAACTGTAAAACAAGGAGCTTTCATTGTTACTTCTTTGCATTGCTATTTGCATTGTGGAAAGGAGGAGTAGGGGTTTGAAGAAGGTTGTGCAGTAGTTACTTAAAGTCTCTTTTTGTGTGTGGACAGGAAGGATAGGATTATAAAAAGCAGTTGCTTAATCTATCCTAGATGTGTATGACAAAGGGGTAAGGGAAATTAAGAGAAGGAGAAGAATGTTTTGCACTGATGGGGTAGGGGAAACTTGGGGGAGTGTTTGGTATCCTTCATCTAGAAGGGTGGGGGGTTGCTGGAGGGCAACGAGAGCAATGGGTAGGGTGGTAGGCTGCAACAACTGAGGGTCACCAATCTTTCTAAAAATTGCCTGGAGGATGGGGGATGTTTAGTGTGCAACAACATAAAGAAACTTAGAAAAGAGATCAAGGGTCTGCAGGAGGAACTGAGACAGGCAAGGCAGACTAGAGGTGGGTTTAGCACAGTACTGTAGGGAGGAGGGAGGGAGATGAGGGAGGGCAATTTGAGCCAAATGTGGTGAGGAGAGGGTCAGAAGAAGGGAAGCGGAGACAAAGGGGCCCAGGCCAGGAAGAATGATTGCTGGGGAAACCAGGTCAGGAGACAAATGACAAATGGAAGGCAGACACAGGGAGGAGAAGAAGTGGCAACAGTCAGAGAGTGGAAAGGAGGGAACAGGTTACTAAGAAGAGAGAGGAAGCGGGCATTTGTGAAGGGTCTTCAAAAAATAGTTTTGCACTACTAGAGGGGAGGAAGGGGAGGAAGGTGATGCAATTGGAGGAGTAATTGATAAATGCCTAGACCAAACTGAAGCGGGGGGAAGTTCTGCTGGGAAAATGGCAACAGGGGCAAAAGGGGGAAATAATGTGCAGAAGGAAGAAGAGGAGCTCTGAAAGAGAGATGGAAATGAATGGAAGCACGCAGGGAGTAAGAGGGGTGGAATCTTAGTGCTGAAGGACTCAATACTAAGAGGAGTCAGGTGGGGCAAGGGGGAGAGGTATAGTCACATTTGGGTGGAGGCCATGCCAGGAATGACAGCAGAAAAGGTGGGACAGTCTGTTCTGAAATATGCTAGAAGGGTAGGGACATGTCTCATTTAATTATACATCTTGGGACAAATGACATGGCTGACAAGACAGTGGATATAGTCCACAGGAGGTTTGAGGAACTAGGACAATTATGTGAGGGGGCAGGAAGATCAGTAACTTTTTCAGAGATACTTCCAGTGCCCAAGGCAAGCACAACAAGAAAGCTGAAAATAGAGGAATTTAATGGATGGCTAAGAACCTGGTATCATACTAAAAGTTATGGGCTGTTGGGAGGGTGAGGATGGACCTGGGAGGACAGTGGTCTCTATGCCAAGGACAGACTACACTTGAGTGAGGAGGGAAAGAAAGTGATGAAACAGATGATGGAGGAGTGCATAGAGGAAATTGGGAATTTAAACTAGGAGTGGGGGAGTGGCAAGTGGACAAAAGACATGCAGAGACCACAGGTTGGGAAACCATATGAGCTTACTCCCCAGAACAGTAACAAAGGACAAATGGCAAGTACAATCGGTGATGCTAGTAAAGGAGGGCAGGATGGGAGGGGGAGAGAAGGGTGGAAGGTGGTTACCCTTAATGCTAGGAACCTTGGGAGGAAAACTGCAGAGTTACAGGTGCTCATGGCAGAGGGAGAGGTGGACATTGCAGTCATCACAGAAATATGGGCCACCCAATACAATGACTGGGACCTGTCTGTGCCAGGATACAGGTTATTTCGTAGGGACTGGGTGACTGGGAAAGGAGTTGGGGTGGCACTATATGTGAAGGAAGGACTGAAGTGTGTAAGGGAGGAAGGGGAGGAGGGTAATACGGAGTCACTTTGGATGCAAATCCAGGATTCCAAGAATAGGATTCTCAGAATAGGAGTGGTGTACAGGCTGCCCTCTCAGATGGAGGAGTTAGACAGGGAACTAGCGGGACAGATCAGGAGGACCTGTGAGAAGGGTAGTGTGGTGATTGTGGGGGACTTCAACATGCCAGGAGTGGACTGAAGTACCCCAACAACCAGGAATAGAAGGGAGCAGGTACTGCTGGATGCCTTCCAGGACAGCTTCTTGCAGCAAATGGTCAGTGAACCAACCAGGTTAGGGAATACCCTTTACCTTGTGCTGGCAAATGGGGAGTTTGTGAGAGAACTTACAGTGGAGGAACCGCTGTCAGGGATTGACCACCACTCAGTATGGCTCACATTGGATATGGGCAAAGAAGGTGGAATCTGGCACAAGAGTGCTGGACTTCAGAAGAGCTGACTTTGGGAGGATGGGGAAGTGGAAAAAGGGTACCTAGCCAGAATTCAACCTAGTATGTGCACTAACCAGAGGTGGAGCTCATAAAGCTTGGGATAGAGGAGGCAATCAAAACCTGCTGCAAGGCCCAGAGCTAGAAGGCTAGGGCTAAGAAACTGAGCTGGTTGAGCAAAGAGGTCATGGAAAAGGTAAGGAGGAAAAGAGCTGCCTTTAGGAGGTACAAGAAAACAGGGAGGGGAGAGGACAGGGAGGAGTACCTGACAGAATCAAAGGAGGTGACACAGGCAGTAAGGGGAGCCAAGGCATCTACAGAGCTCAGGCTGGCACAAGGCATTAAGAAGGGGGAGAAGGACTTTTTTAGGTACATCAGGGAGAAAAGGAGCTATAAGGCACACATAGTAAGGATTAGGAAGGAGGGGGGTTGGGTGAAAGCAGGGTACGATAAGGCAGAAGCACTAAATGATTACTTCTGCTTGGTATTTACTAAGGAGAAGAGGAGGGTGATACCCAAGGGGGGGAGGAACGGCAGAAACCAGGGGGGATGTGGTGTCAGATGGGGAAATCATGGAGGGGCAGAGTTCAGGAGGGTTTGAAGGCACTGAGTGTGGACAAGGGTCCAGGCCCAGATGGCATCCACACCAGGGTACTGAAGGAGCTGGCAGAAGTCCTTGCAGGACCTTTGGCAGACCTATTTAATGCCTCACTACACTCAGGGTGTGTACTTCAGGACTGGAAGATGGCTCATGTGGTGTCCCTCCACAAGAGTGGCCCCAAGGATGAACCGGGGAACTACAGACCGGTGTGCCTCACATCCATCATGGGTAAGCTGATGGAGACTATCCTGAAGGAGAGGCTGGTGGCCCTGTTAGAGGCCAAAGGACTACAGGACAGCAGACAGCATGGCTTCATACATGGCAGATCCTGCCAAATCAACTTGATGGAGTTCTATGACTGGATAAGTAGGCAACTGGACAGAGGCCATGCAGTGGATGTCTTGTATCTGGACTGCAATAAGGCATTTGACTCAGTGCCGCATGGGAGGCTGGGAAGTATGTTAGAAGGCACAGGGGCGGGTACAAAGCTGGTGAGATGGGTAGGAAACTGGCTTCAGGGAAGGCAAGAGAGGGTGGTGGTGGGTGGAGAGCTCTCACACCCAAGGGTAGTGACAAGCGGTGTCCCACAGGGCTTGGTGTTGGGACCAGTGTTGTTTGGGATATTCATTGCAGACATATCATTGGACATCAAGAGCAAGATCAGTCTGTTTGCTGATGATACTAAGATGGGAGTGGTGGTGGATGACCTAGGAGGATGGCAGGGGTTGCAGGATGATCTAGCAAAGCTTGACACCTGGTCAGACACCTGGCAACTGGGATTTAATGCCAAAAAGTGCAAGGTGCTACATTTTGGGGTGAAGAACACAAGGAGGAGTTACCTGCTGGGGGGTGCAGCTAGCCCAGACAGAGGAGGAGAAGGATCTGGGGGTACTCATTACAGAGTCAATGAACAACTCGGCACAATGTAGGAAGGCAGCTGCAAAGGTCAACAAAATGCTGGGTTGCATCGCAAGGGGTATATCCTCGAGGAGGGAGGAGGTGATTCTGCCACTGTATAGGTCATTAGTTAGACCACACCTGGAGTACTGCATGCAGTACTGGTGTTCGTATCTGAGGAGGGACATTAAGTTACTGGAGAGGGTGCAGCACAGGGCAACAAAGATGATCAAGGTGCTGGGGACTTATCTACAGAGGAGGCTGAGGAGTTGAACATGTACTGCTGGAGGAGAGGAGGGATGGGGACATGATTTAAACCTTTAAGTACATGAAAGGAATAAACAAGACATTTACAGAGGGGCTGTTCAAAGTAAGGAAGGGGAGGGACACCAGGAGACATGATATGAGACTGGAGGGAGGAAGGTTCAGGAAGGAGATGAGGAGACACTTTTTTACAGAGAGGGTGGTAGCTGGGTGGAATGCATTACCTGCAGAAGTAGTATCCAGTAGAACAGTGGACTGCTTAAAAAGAGGATGGGACAGGACAAGGTGGGGTCAATGCAGGGGAAGGGTGGAAGGGAGGGGCAGCTGCAGAATAAGGGCTGCTAGCTGCACATTCGAGCAGACTTAATAGACCTGTAGGCCTTTATCTGCTGGCAAATTTTGTATGTTCATTTGTTTATATTATTAGCCTTTATTTGTGCCACATGGTTACTAGAAATTTGTTTTATATTTTCAATGAACTTATCTGGAAAATCAAAAATTTTAAGTGGCCCACATAGATATTTACATTCCAGCATATCCAATGGTTTAGTTACATCTAAAGAGAAGAGATCTGGATAAACTAGCAAAATGGTTGGAAGATTGGCAACTAGGGTTTAATGCAAAGAAGTGCAAGATCATGCACATAGGGAAGAGAAACCCTGAAGCCACCTATAGGCTGGGAGGGGAGTTGCTGATAGTCACATGGGAAGAAAGAGACTTGGGCGTCATCATCACCGATGACCTGAAATCATCCAAGCAAACCACTAAAGCAGTAGGTAAGGCTAGGGGGATGTTGGGCTGTGTAATAGGGGTATCACAAGTCAGAAGAGGGGGGTAATAATCCCTCTTTACAAGACACTGGTTAGGACCCATCTAGAGTACTACATGCACTACTGGAGGCCACACCTTCACAAGGACATTAACCAAATTGAGGCAGTCCAGAGAAGGGCAACCAAAATGGTGCAGGGACTGCATCAGAAAACATATGAGGACAGATTAACGGAGCTCAATATGTATACCCTAGAGCAAAGGGGGGAGAGAGGTGATATGATCGAAACATTCAAACACCTTAAGGGCATTAACAAGATGAAAGAGTCTAACATGTTTCAATATAAGAAAATAGCAGGACAAGAGCACACAGCATGAGATTACAGGGAGGCCAATAAAGGGTAATGGAGGAAGTTCTTTCCACAGAAAGGGTGGTGGATGCATGGAATGGCCTACCTCAGGAAGTAGAGGAAATGAATACAGTGCAGGGCTCAAACAGGCATGGATAGTCATAAGGAGCAATACAGATGAGTATGAATAGATAGACCATTGACAGAGCAAAGGTCATGGCACATTTATAAGGCAGAAAATAAATGGGCAGACTGATGGGCCTTGCAGTCCTTATCTGCCATCAACTTCTATGTTTCTATGTTTCTAAAGCCAGAAAGACTGCATGTATGTTGGTGTTCTTGAGATATTCTGTAATAAACTGGATCTTGTACAAGCCTGACTGAATAGTTCTTTTGGGGATGAATCCACCTGATTATTATGTATAATTTGTTTAATAATGGTAGTATCCTAGTATTTAATATTTTAGTGTATATTTTGTAATCTGCATTAAGAATTGATACTGGTCTATAGTTCTATACTTTATTGTTATGTTTCCTTGTTTAGGTATTAATGAAACATAAAACCAAAAAAGGATTCGGGTGTTAAGTATTGTTTGCATCTGATTGTATAGTTTTTCTAACAAAGGTGCCAAGGAAGATTCAAAGACTAAGTAGAATTCCAACGTATAGCCAACCACACCTGGACATTTAGCTTTTGCCATACTATGTATTATTTCTTTAACGTCTATAGATTGTTATCCTCTTGATCTGTTATCTTATTTAATCCATATTATTCACAATATCTGATTTCTTCCTTTAAAGGGTGACATTCAGAAAATTCTTTAGAATCACCTCCTGATTGGTCACATCTTGCCCTTCTGTATTTTTGATTATAGTAATTTGTGATTTTTCCTTTTCTAGGGTCTGTATTCATTTTGTTGACATTTTTCCCACTACTTCACTATTTGTTTTCCAGTTCTGGCTATATTTTGCCCAACTTGTGTTTCACCTCTGCAATTTGCATTACATTTATTAATTTTGAAGTTCATTTAAATCCTGTTCCTAACTGTTTCACAATTTTAATTGCTACTTCTAATACTTTTAGTTGTTCTGCTTTCTTTATTGTCAGGAATTTTTGTTTATTTCTCCATGAAGCTCTGAAATTATATAACCCTTACTGTAACTTTTAAGAGCATCCCGATAATCCAAAACGTTGTCTTTGTAACTGAGTTATCTGTTATGACATTATCTAGCACCTTATAATGTAATGCATAAACGTTTGTCTATTAATAAATTGTTATTGAACCTCTGTGTATCCTTCTTTTTATTCTGCCTGTCTAATATTGTACTATAACCAATCGGATTATGGTCAGAGATAAGAAGAGCTTCTATGTTAGCTGTAGTACCCATACTATTTATTAGAAGCTCTCAAGACATAAAAACCCATCTAGCCTTGAATGCATCTTGTGTCTGGCTGAACAGTATGTGTAGTCTGTTTTGTTATCTTGTATATGTCTCCATAAATCCACCAGATTATGTATTTCTAAAAACCCTTGCAAAAGCCTTGTTTTATATTTATCCGACTTAGAACCTGTTGATGTTTTATCTGAAGAACTATTTAGTATACAATTCAGATCCCCAATACAATATTCACACAGTTCCAACTGAATAATAGTTTGCTTATTTCAGCTAAACATTTTCAATAGCCTTTAAAGGAGGCATGTATTGATCCAAAAATAATATCCATTCCCTCTATTACTGTTCTTACTAGCACAATTCTTTTCCTCTAGTCCATTACTGAATCTATTTTCCCTTTAAAATTCTTACTAAATAAAACTGCCACCCCTGCACTTTTTTGTTTATACTTTGTGACTGGTACATTTGTCCAGACCATCTTTTCTTTTGTCTGTCTATCTCTTTGCTTTTAAAAAGGTCTCCTGAAGCATAATCATATCAAGATCATGGCTTTTAACTCTGGATAGATTTCTTACTCTTTTAATTGGTGAATTAATACCATTCACAATGTAAGTTGGCACTTTAAAAATTCCCATCTTTTTGAATCAAATTGCCACCTGCCATCACCTTCAAATATTTTTTAACCTTAATTTGTAATCCTGTATATATGCTGTATATTTTTTTCCTGTAAATATGCCTCTGTACAATGCTGTCTTTGCACACCATGCTTATAATAAATAAATAAAATAAAAATAATTTGACTCATCTCATCCTTTTTCCTTATTATACTATTTTTCTTTACCTTCCCACCCTCCCAATATGCCTTTCCCTTACTCTCCCCACGCTTATGATCCTGGTCTGAATATCCTCTTTCCCACTTGGAGACAATTATTTAGCCATGGCTAGCCCCAAACCACCGTGATTCCTTTAAACCATTTCCTTTGAACATAATGTTTAGTCAATGATTATAATTTTCAACTCTTCTGTTTTCTTCTCATTATTGTTCCTCTTTTTATCTATATCCCTGTTCAAAAGTAGAACAAATTCCTGATCTTTAAGTCTTGTACCACTTCTGTTACAGTGTTGTAAAACATATTTTAATTAAGTATCACTTTCAGTCTAGAAGGAAAAATTACAAATGGTTTAACCTCCTTTCCACAATCTTTGTTGAACCCTCCCAAATTGCTTCCTTTACTTCGTAATGCTTTTGAAAATCATGTTTTAAATATATAGCTTGTTCCTTGTACATAAATTTGTTTGTTGTAAAGTAAGCTTACATTATTCAGTATTTTCCTTCTGGTGTTAATATTTTTACAATCTCTAGTCTAGCCCTCCTGTGCTTTCTCTCTCCCATAAATGAGCGCGCACCCTGTCTGTTATTGGTAAATCCGTTTCTAACCCCAAAATTTTAGACATAATTGGGCCCATTCTACCAGAGTTAAATTTAGTTAGGTGCTTGTGCCAAAGAAAATTGACACAAGTAGCACCTGGCACCAAAAGTTATGACAAATGGGATTCTACAATGCGGTTTGTGACATATGCAACCCCATTGAGCGAACTTCCACTTACACCACCCTTGCGAAATGCGTATGTCTGCACCATGTCACAAGGGGGGTATGCGACATGGTGTGGCTGCTACATCCCCTTTTTGGTATTCAGAAAGCCCCGCCACTGCCACAGGAATGGTCGTATGTTACACCTGCTAATAGGTGGTGTAACTTCGCTTCCGCCATTCCCACTGTGCTTCAAACCCCCATAGAACATGGTGGGGCATGCCAGTGATAGGGGGTGTTAGGCAGTGATAAAGGGTAGGCCATGCCCCCCTGATGGTAGTTATGGCACCCATTGGGGAGCATTTCTGGTGGCATGCCCCACACAATAGCACACATATGCATATTGTATGGTACTGTATAGTTCAGTATGTGTGTTGTTGTGTGTGGCATGGTACCAGAAATGCACCCCAATGGGTGTCAGGACCACCATTAGGGGGGCACAGTCATCTCCCTATCACTGCCATACCTACCCCCTTACTTGTTGCCCCTGCCCCATGCTGCCCCCTGTATGTGAGCCATCCACCCCCTCCTGGCCCAGATAGTGTTGCACTGGGTGGGGTGGTATCCCAGATAGGTCTGTCCTATGTGTGGGTTGCGCCGTTAGTTTAGCACACTTGCGGAAGTATGGCAGACTTTTACTTTTTGGTGCAGGGACCCTGATTCTACCAGAATTGGGTGCAGGGTCCCTGGAAAACTGTAGTTTGCCATAACTCCCTTTTGTTAAAAGTTGCATTGGGCAGATTGCCTGTTGTAGAATTGTGCCTAATGTCCTTAACCAGATTCTTCAATGGAAGTTATTTTTCCCATTCAGGTAACAATCCAAAAATATTAATATTTTTCTTCTTGCATGGTTTTCTTGAGCATTCATTTTCAATTTGAGAGAATCATGTTGCTTCTGTAGCCTTTAACCTCTTGCACCATTGGAACCACA
Organism: Neoceratodus forsteri; assembly: GCA_016271365.2. NCBI lineage: Eukaryota > Metazoa > Chordata > Ceratodontiformes > Ceratodontidae > Neoceratodus > Neoceratodus forsteri. Next base: position 3,566,067 of record CM028130.1, read on the forward strand.
GTATCTTTTAATTTTGAGTGTCTCACTCTAATTTACTTATTCTTTTACTACCCTGCTCCATATTTAGATTCCAACCAGCTACAGTGACTGTAAAGTCAACATCCCCACAGTGATGAAATGCCACCCACATCCCCAACCATGCTATGTTCCAACACTGACTGGGAACAAAGCGACAGGGTCTCTGCCTCCCACACCTCCCCAGACTTAATGATTGTCAACCCGGGTGTGAATTATGGGGAAGATCAGCTTATAGTGGCATCGCTGTACTATCCATCACTGCAACAACCTGTTCAACACAGTGGATGTTGAATGGATTGTTGTCACTGTGATGGAGTTGCTGGGGAAATCTACGGATGGTATACACCATTTTAAATCCATGATTGAAATAGTTTCTGATAGATTTTGTAAATAATCAGGAAGATGTTGCAGTTTATCTATAGATCCTTGTAACTAGGTACATTTTTATTAATTGTAGTGCCCATTCTGGTGGTGTATCCTTGTTGGCCTCTCTCTGAGTGGCTCCTGCTGTTTCTTCTACTTTATTTTCTACCTCTTCATATTGGGTGCCATGCACTAATGGGCTGGGGTATGTGGAATCCGTGCTACCCCACCCACATAGCAGCACACCTGCAGATAGGTGCACACTGGTGACATTCATGACTGCAGGCCACCTGTCTGTGGCCCAGTCCCCAGTGTGCAGGACTCAACAGTGCAGCCAGGGTGGGGTCATGAGTCCAGCCTGACATCCAATTGGATGCCCAGACTAAGTCATGCACTGTATTCCTTGCACAGCAGGACATGCCTTGCAGTGTGCCCTGTGGATGTCTGATGGTTGGCGGCTGTGGCAGGTGAGTGGAAATGCTGTCAGACCTCTGATGTCAGTGATCCATGCAGTGGATGGGTGGGGATCTGAATGCTGGTGAGCTGTCAGGGGAGGCGGGGGCTGCATCTATGTGCTGGTGCCCCTGTGTGGTTTTGGGAGTGTCAGCAGGTGGCAGTGTTCAGCTGCACACACTGCTGTGTGCTGGCGGGTGGAGATACCAGGTGCCTATATAAAGGCCCCAGAGGATGGTGAGCTATTTGACCTGTAGCCTGGGGGTCCTGGGGTGTGCACGGGCATGTCGGGGTTTACAACAGGGTTCTTCATGGCATACCATGCACCCCTGTGGCCAGCACTAAGTGGCTTAGTGCATGGCACGAGTGCCAGCCCACCCTTCCCTGCCTTGAGACATTGTTCATCACATGGCCAGGGAATCAGATCCATAGAAGTGCATGCCCCCTTAGAGCATCCTGTGTGGGGCATGTAGGTGTGGATGGTTGTGCACCCCAGATATGTGCATGTAGCCACTCCGTCACATTAGTGCATAAGGCCCAATGTTTCATATTAGCTTCTATGGTATTTCTTCATCTGAGTTTTGAAGTAAATCTGGTGAGACTGATGGGGTTTCTGTCGAGATGTTGTCCTCCTTTGTATTATACATTTCTGCCCCTTTGCCACTTTGTGTTAGTTTACTCGAATTTGGTGCTGCTCTTCCTTTCTTTTCTTTTTCTTGTCGGGCTCCACTTGTGATTTTGGCCCCATTTTGGCTGTATTTAAACCTGATATGTTGCAGCAGTTCTTAAATGGCAGTTCCAATTGTCTTAGCTTCCTTCTTCCAAATTCTTATGTATCTTTTTTAATCTGGCCACAAATGTCTTGAATACATTTTATTGTTGATTTCTGTGCATAATCAGAGATTTGAAAAAGTTTAGAAAGTCTTTTGGCCAGTTCAGTATTTATTTATTTATTTTATTTATTCATTTAAGAGTTTAACCAGGAAAGCATGCTGAGCAGGTAGCCCGATTCCAGATGCGTTGGGGACAAGTCCCAACAGTAATTATGTTTTGCTAGTATAATAACAGTGAAAGACAGGCAAAGTACATTTATACAGAGAGGCATAGTAATACAGTCGTGAGGGGTAATACAGAAAGCTTCAATAATTAGACTCAGAGCAAAGTTCATGGTGTATGAAATGGTTAGGGATTGTGGAGGGAAACCTGATTTCCTGGTGCATTTGGGAACTAACGATCTAGAGGGAAATAGTGTTTTGGAAATCCAAGCAAGGTTCCAAGAACTTGCCAGAGTCTGTCGGGATAATGGATGCAACATTTCCTTTTCAGAGATATTGCCAGTACCAAAGGCCTCAGTGGAGAAAAATGAAAGTCACAGAGGTTAATGACTGGCTCAAGAAGTGGGTGAAGAGAGTAGGTTGAGGGTAGGAACTGGAATGGAGTTTGGGAGGATATGGACTATATGCCAAGGACAGGCTTCATCTTGCCCCATTAGGGAAGGAAGTCCTTAAACAGGGATGGCTGACTACATTCAAGAAAGGTGGGGTTTAAACTTGTGAGAGGGGAAGGGATAAGGGAGGGGCTGACCAGAAGCCCTCTCCTCCAGATGAGGGGAGTATCCTTCAAGCCCAAGGGGGAGGGGGGGAAACAGACTGGGGTGGAAGTTTCAGGAGGAGCAGAGGGAGGATGGAAGTATAAGGAATCTGGGTGGGGTTCGACAAAGAGGATCAGGGATAAGGGGTGGTGTTGGTGTTAGTAAATGCCAGGAGCTTGGGAAACAAGTTGCCAGAGTTCCAGGCCATGCTGTTCGGCGGGGTGGATGTGGCGGCGGTCACGGAGACGTGAGCCAACAAAAACCATGACTGGGACCTAAACGTGCAGGGGTACACTATGCTTAGGAAGGATAGAAAGGAGGGCAGAGGGGGTGGAGTGGCTATGTTCATTACAGATGACATAGAAATTGCTAGGGTGGAAGAGGCAGAGGGAAATGTGGAGGCCTTATGGGTCACCTTTCAATCCCCAGCAGGAGATAAGGTCAAGCTGGGTGTAGTATATAGGCACCCTGGGATGAGTGATGTTCTAGAGGATGGTTTGCTGGACAACATCATTGCCCAGTGTGGACCAAAAGGGAAGGAGTGGTGATGGGGACCTTAATATGCTAGGTACAAACTGGGGAACCATGTCCTCTAAGGTGGCCAAGGAGCAGAGGCTGCTGGACGGCTTCCAGGATGTGTTCTTAACACAGCATGTGATGGAGCCCACAAGGGAGGGGCATGTCCTGGATGTGGTTCTGGCAGATGGGGATCTGGTAAGGGACCTGGTTGTACAGGACCCCCTGACTGGGAGCGACCACAATACTGTCTGGTTTCAAATGAGCATGGGGGGAGGGGGGTGAGATCTAGGACACTGGCAGTGGACTTCAGGGGGGCAGACTTTGTGGGCATGGGAAATATTCTCAAGGATCACTTGAAGGGGATTACATCAATGACAAATGTGGAAAGGAGATGAAAGGTCATAAAACAAGAACTTCATGAGGCAGTCAGGATCTGCGCTAAGTTGAAATGAAAGGGAGCAAGGTCACATAAACCATGCTGGTGGTCCAGCGAGGTACAGGTAGCAGTCAGAGAAAAGAAGGTGGCCTACAAAAAATATAAAACAACAAGAGGGGATAGCGATAAGGAAATGTACCATCTTGCATCTAGAAAAGTCACCCGTATGGTGAGGGGAGCAAAGTCCAGTAAAGAGCAGTGGCTGGCACAGGGGGTACATGGAGGGGAAAAGGGGTTCTTCCAGTAAATTGGGGAGTGGAGAAAAACTAAGGGCCATCTCAGCAGATTGAGATCAGAAGGAGGGTGGGTGGAAGAGGCGAGGGACCAGGCAGAGGTATTTAACGAGTACTTTGCCTCTGTGTTCATTAGGGAGGAGGATGGGATATCTACAAAGCAAGACACGAAAGGGATAGAAGCAGCAGTGAGTGGGATCAGGGGAGCAACAGACATGGAGCAAGAGGAAGGGAGAGGTACCCCAGGGGTGTCACATCTAGATAAGGATAAAAAGGCCAGTAAGGTGGAGGGGACAGATTTTGCTATCTCCACCAAAAGGGTGTGGATAGCCCTCAAGTCCCTAAAGAAAGACAAATCTCCTCTGCTGGATGGCATTCATCTGAGAGTACTATGAGAATTGGCGGACATACTGGCTGCACCCCTGGCGGAGCTCTTCAACAGGTCACTTGAGACAGGGAGGGTACCTAGGGATTGGCGAGAGGCACATGTGGTGCCAATCCATAAAGGGGGATTGAGGGAAGTACCAGGTAACTATAGACCCATCAGTTTGACCTCAGTGGTGGAAAATTAATGGAGAGTATACTAAAGGAACGATTGGGGTGTACTTGGAGGAGGTGGAGGTCTGATAGTCGGCAACATGGGTTTGTGCCAGGTAGATCATGTCAAACCAATCTTGTGGAGTTCTATGAATGGGTAACATCAGAACTGGACAGGGAAAGCCTGTGGATGTATTATTTTGGACTTCAGCAAGGTGTTTGACTCTGTCCCCACAATGGTCTGGTGGAGAAACTGATGGGTTAGGAGTAGGTCCTTGATGGTCAGATGGATTGAAAACTGGCTAGCTGGATGCACCCAGAGAGTAGTGGTCTGTGGGAGCTCGAACCCAGAGAGGTTGGTAGTGGTACCGTGAGGGCTCGGGTCCTGGTCCATCCTGTTTAATGCATACATATTGGACATCTGAGAGGGTATAGGGTGTGAAATGAGTCTCTTCATGGATGACTCCAAGATGGGAGCAGTAGTTGAGGGAGAAGAGGGGAGGTTGGCCCTGCAAGGGGACCTGGACACCCTGGAAAGCTGGGCTCACACATGGAAACTAAATTTCAATATCACCAAGTGCAAGGTGTTGCATCTTGGACAGACAAACCCTAAACACAGGTACACCCTGGGAGGGGGTGCGCTGGAGGCCTCACTAGGGGAAAAAGACCTAGGGGTCATGGTGGATGCATGTATGAATAACTCTGAGCTGTGCAGGGGAGCAGCTAGCAAGGCAAACAGGATGTTGAGATGCATCGTAAGGGGGATAACCTCTAGGAGCAAGGAAGTGATTCTGCCACTGTACATATTGTTGATGGGGAAGATATTGTTGATGGGGGACCTGAATATGCCAGATGTTAACTGGAGCACCTTTGCTGCAGGCACATCCAAGAGCAGGGTCTTTCTTGATGCCCTACAGGGGGCATGCCTCAGACAGCTAGTATTGGAACCCACTCAGGAGGGAGCAACTTAGACCTGGTACTCTCAAATGGGGATGGAGAAAGAATCTCAGATTTAGAAGTGGATAGCCATCTGGGAACGAGCGACCACCAAACAGTATGGTTCACGATAAACACAGCCATACAATCAAGCCATACAAAAGCAAGAGTACTGGACTTTAGGAGGGCTGACTTTGGGAAAATGAGAGTGCCTCAGAAAAGCACTAGCAAACAGGCAAGAAGGAGGGTGGAGGAACAATGGGAGTGATCAAAACAGCCATACAGAGGCAACAAGCCTTGTGTAAAGCAAATCAATAAACACAACGAAGGAAAAACGCTATGGTCCTCAAAAGAGGTGGCAGGAAGGTTAAAGAGAAAAGGACAGTATTCAGGAAATATAAGGAAACACAGAAGGAGCAGGACAGAGAACTTATCAGTTAAAGCAGAAAGAGGCTGGGAAGGCAGTCAGAATAGCAAAGGCCCAAACCGAGGAAAGGATAGCCAATTCTGTTAAGAAGGGGATAAGACCTTTATAGGTACATTAGGAGTGAAGAAAGACCAAAGAAGGGATACTGAAGCTTAATAAAGGGAGGGAATGGGTAGAGGGTGACAGTGAAAAGCAGGGATACTGAACGAATATTTCTGCTCAGTATTCACAAAGGAAGAGGAGGGGAGTTACCTAAACCAAACAAGAGAAACACTCTGAAGACGGGGGTCGATACCAGTCCATTTACAGAAGAAAGGGTTCTGAAAGAACTAATAAAATTGAAGGTGGACAAAGCAATGGGACCTGGTGGGATTCACCCAAGAATTCTAAAAGAACTAAGGGTAGAACTAGTGACACCGCTGACTACTCTCTTTAACAAATCATGGGATGATGGGGTGGTACCCGAGGACAGGAAGAGGGCAGATGTGATTCCTCTTCACAAAAGTGGGAGCAGGACAGAGGCAGGAAACAGACCAGTTAGTTTGACCTCAGTGGTAGGGAAAATGATGGAATCACTTCTGAAGGAAAGAATTGTTGAGTACCTAGAGGCCAGTGGGGCACAGGACCCAAAGCAGCATGGATTCACGATGGGAAGGTCATGTCAGACAAATCTAATAGATTTCTTTGACTGGGTGACCAAAGTAGTAGACCAGGGAGGGGCTGTGGACATGGCCTACCTAGATTTTAGCAAGGCATTTGATACAGTCCCACACAAAAGATTAATACACAAGATAGCCAGCCTTGGAGTGGGTCCCAAGGTAGCCTGGATAAAAAAATTGGCTAGACAACAGGACGCAGAGGGTAGTAGTAAATGGAGTACAGTGAAGAAAGGAGGGTTACTAGTGGGTACATCAGGGTTCAGTACTGGGACCTGTCCTTTTAATGCCTTTATAAGTGACATTGCAGAGGAACTGGAAGGAAAAAGATGTCTCTTTGCAGATGACACAAAGATCTGCAACAAGGTTGATACACAAGATGGAGGAAAGGATGAGAAGGGACTTGCAAGGTTGGAGGAATGGTCAAATGTATGGCAGCTCAGATTCAATGCAAAGAAGTGCAAGGTAATGCACATGGGAAACAAAAACCCAGGGGAAGTGTACACAATGGGGGGAGAGATACTGACACCAGTAAAAATAGAAGGACCTGGGGTAATTATATCAGATGACCTAAAGGTGGGCAAGCAATGTGAGAAGACAGTAAGGAAGGCTGGGGGGATACTGGGATGCATAGGAAGAGGCATCAATAGTAGAAAACAGGAAGTTGTTATCCCTCTGTACAGACAGTTGGTGAGACCCCATCTGGAGTATTGTGTGCAGTTCTGGAGACCCCATCTCTGTAAAGACATAGACAGAGTGGAGACTGTCCAGAGGAGGGCAACCAAAATGGTTCAGGGTCTGCACCAGAAGACATACGAAGAAAGACTAAAGGAGCTTAATATGTATACCCTTGAGGAAAGAAGGGAGAGAGGGGACATGATAGAAACTTTCAAGTACCTCAAGGGAATTAACAAAGTCCAAGAGGGTAGCATCTTCCAGAAAAAGAGATGTGCAAGAACAAGGGGTACAATTTGAAGATAGAGGACGGCTCAGAGGTAATGTGAGGAAGTATTTTTCACTGAGAGGGTTGTGGATGCATGGAACAGCCTCCTGAGGAGGTCGTGGAATCAAGAACAGTGGGGACTTCAAGAATGCATGGGACAGGCATAAGGCAGTCCTAGTGGGGGTAGGAGGAAGTAAGCTGTTGGTTAACTAGGATCTGCAGCTTATCTGTTAGGTAGGAAAATGGGCAGACTAGGTGGGCCAGCTGTCCTTATCTTCCATCAAATTCTATGTTTCTATGTACAATGGACTGGTTAGACCACACCTTGAGTACTGTGTACAGTACTGGACCACACTTGAAGAGGGACACACAGCTCCTGGAGAGGGTACAGAGGAGGGCAACTAAGATGATATGAGGGCTAGAGGATTTGACGATGAGGACAGACTTGAGGAGCTCTGCCTGTTTTCATTGGAGGAGAGGAGAGACAGGGGGACATGATTGAGGTCTCAAGTGCCTCAGGGGAATAAATAGGGTAAACATGGAGGGATCTTTAGACTAAAGCAGGAGGTATCACCAGAGGGATGGTTTGAAGTTGGAAGGTGGAAGGTGGGGAGGAGGTTTTTCACTGACAGGGTGGTGGACCCTTGGAATGCACTGCCTGGCAAGCTGGTTCAGAGATCCACAGTGGAGGGCTTCAAGAGAGGGTGGATAGACACAGAAAGTGGATGTATCAGATGATGGCCTGTCCCAGGGGGTGGGGATGGATAATAGGGTTCTGAGCACAAGGGATGGAGGGCCTGCACCCAACTAAGGATCTAAGATTCGAGCAGACTCGATAGACCATAAGGCCTAATCTGCTGGCAAATAGTATGTTAGTATAATGAGCAACAGGTGGAATGGCTCAAAGAGCAACAGGTGGATTGGCTCAGTGGCTAGGCTGGCGGGGTGCACTCATTCCCATGGATTAGAGGGATAAGGCCAATGGTGAGTGCAAACTAGAAACACATACAGCTGGTGGTGAAATGGGTGCTGAGGAGGAGATTGAGGTGCTGGAGGTTAGCGGAGTGTCTAATGCTAGCAGGCAGTGCATTCCAGAGTTTGGGCATGTGGCATTGGAAGGCAGCTTGGCCTTTAGTCTTGCTCATGAAACAGACAAAGAGGAGCCTGGAGTCCATGCTTCTGATGGAGTAGGTAGGTGTAGGCTGTGTTGAGAGGGCAGATGCGAGGTATGGGGAAGGACTGAGACCAGAATTTGGCAGCGGTCCTTGCACAGTGAATCTGTCTGAGTGCCTGAAGAGAGGGCAAGGCTAGGGAGCTGTAAAGGTCACAGTGGTGAGTCAGTTTGGACAGTCCAGAATGAAGCGGCAGAAGGAGTGCAAGAGTGTATCCAAGTTGGCTAGGGAGACGAGGGGCAGTACCATAGACTACGCTGCCATAATCAACTAGTGGGAGAATCATCTTGAACAATTTCCTTACGGACGGTGTGGGATACTACCCTTGTTGTGGTATAAGATGCCAAGTTTAGGAGCAGTTTCTTGTGGATGGAGTCAATGTGAAGGAGAAGTCAAGATGCTGGTCAAGCCAGACACGTAGGCATCTGAAAGAGGCACACACTTCCAGAGGGGTCCCATCCAAGGATTGGAATGAGGGAGAGTGGCTAGGTGGAGAGTCTGGCCTGTGAGCCGAAGGTTAGCGAGACGGTTTTTTGAGTTTAGGCACAGCTGGTTGGATCGGAACCAGCGCTAGACTGCATTGAAATCCTGTTGAGTACATTGGTCACCTCCCAGGAGGGGCCTGCAGCATACAGAACTGTGTCATCTGCATACATGTGGATGGATGAATGTTGGCAGACCATGGGAGATCATTTAGAATATGGAGAAGAGTAGCGTCCCAGGACGGAACCTTGGGGACTCTGGCAGTGACTGGCAGGAGACTAGAGCTGTGGGTGCCAATTTTACTGACTGGCGTCTACTTACTAGGTATGCATGAAACTAGCTGGAGGTCGAGCCAGAGAGTCCAGCAGCTTTAGCTTGATAGAAGCAATGAGTGGGAGATGGTGTCGAAACCTTAGCCAGGTCGATAAAAATGGCTGAGGTGATGAGCCCTTTACCCATGCTGGTGAGTATGTCATCGGTGAGCCTTAGTAGGGAGGTGATATTTGAGTGTGATTTGTGAAAGCCTGATTGGAAGGGGGTGAAGAAGGAGGATGCATCTAGATAGGAAGTGAGTTGGGCAAGGACAAGATGTTCCTACAATTTGGCCAGGATAGGGAGGAGAGATAGTCGGAGATAGTTACCCAGAAATGAGGGGTCACCTTTGGGGAGGGGATGACAGTTGCCTGCTTCAAGTCAGCTGGTATTTTGGCTAGTGAGAAGGAGAGGTTGAAGAGGTCTGGCAGCGGGCAGCTATGGCGGGGACAAGATAGCATTTTGCGATGCCCAGGCCTGTGGGGCAACTACCTTTGTTGTGGTTGAGGGCCCTCAGTGACTGTAGTACTTTGGCTGGGGAGACTGGATGAAAAGAGAAGCTAAAGTTTGGCAGGAGGGTTCCAGATCTGGGGGTATTGATGTTGGTTGGTGCTGGAGAGCAGCTAGAAGAGAGTCTGCACAGCTGGTGAAGAAGGTATTAAATGCAGAAGCAACCTCACCAGGGTCAGTGACAGTAGCACCCTGGATGGTTAGGGCCAGAGTCAGTGGCTGGACTTGGGAGATTTGATTGTTTTACAGAAGTTTGTTGGGTGGTTCAGATTTGAGTTGAAGGCCATCAAAAGTAGTTCTTTTGGCCTGGCGTATAAGTTTGGTGCAGGAGTTGCGGAGGCACGGTAGCATTGGAGGGATGATTTGTGCCAGTTTTCTTGTGAGTTTTCCATGCCTGGTCCTTGGACTGGCAGTGACTAATGATGGCACCAGAGACTCAAGCCAGGTGGGCACCTCTGACCCTTTTATATCTCAGGGAGCATGGGAGTCCCACACTGTAAGGAATTTGGCCTTGAAAGATTTGAGTGCAGAGTCAATGGAGAGTGCCTTTGAGATGAAGGACCAGTCTACATGAACTAGGTTATGCAGTAGAGATGCTAGATCTAGTGACTTATATGACCTTGTGAGCAGTGTCCTTGGGGGTGCTGAGGGCATGTATACTTTCCTGACCATGTAGGCATGTGGTGGTCGCTAGGAGTCAGGAGTAGACCGGCACTTATAATCCTGTGTGGATGGGTGGTGAATGCCCAGTCCAGGAGGGAGTGGTTCTGCATTTTATGGTTTAGACAGGTGGGTAAGCAAGTAGCTGGGTGAGGTTTGAGCATTTATTTTGGTTCTCAGCTTGGCATTGTCTTTAGCGAGCCAGTTGAAATTGAAATTGCCGTGGATGTGGAGCTCACCGGTAGAGGCTGATGACTTTAAGGTGTCCAGATGATCTAGGACATTAGACAGGGGGGTGCTAGGGGCACAATAGGAGCTGGCAACATATACTGGGTTGGAGTAAGGGAGTGCTACTTTGATTAGTAAAGAGTCTATGTCTGCCGAAAGTGTGGGGATTTGTACCAAGGTGAACTGTAGCCTGGTGGAAATAAACATGGCAATGCCACTGCCTCTTTTTTTGCCCTGGTGGTCCTGCCTAATAATCAAGTAGCCAGGAATGGATATCTCAGAGTCTGCGTGATGGGGCTTTAGCCAGGTCTCTGTTGTGATTAGGATATCTGGACATAGTGATAGGACAATGGGTTGTAGCGTGGTAATTTTGATTAGGATGCTGCAGATGTTGAGGTGCAGGAGTCTGAGGCCTCTGGGGAGAGGAAGCAGAGCGAAGGCATTGGGAGTGGTGGGTCCAGAGTTGGCTTCGATATCCCCTGCCAGGAGGAGTAGCAGCACAATAAATGTTTTGGATTGATGCCAGTAAGATTTGGGTCTAGTGAAGGGGGTGGGTAAATGAGGGGTTGGCGGAGTGCTGCATGGTACTGTGAAACAAAATCGCTTGCCCGAGTGAAACAAGAGGGGCAGAATGGTAGCACTAATATCCTAGTCATGCAGGTCTCCCTTCAACATATGTTGATAAACTTCCTTAAGTTTGCACACTTTGTTATTTATTTTTAGCTCACCTTTCTCTTATAAATCAGGACTGGGGAGTTTCAGGTCAGTGAGTGCATATTTGGGCCTCTCACTCTTTCTTTTGTCCATCAATATGAGCGCAACCAAAACCAAGTCTGTCAGTAAGAGAAAACAAAAGAATCATGTATTTATCTCAAACAGAAGTTAATTTTCTTCTGTCCATTGCCAAGTCCGATTCTGACAGTCCTTTTTGCTCAGAGTCAGTGTTTTATCTCTTAGTTTCACCAAGCTCCCCAGTTTTCATCAATTCTACTGCTTCTTTAGTATTCCTCCCAGTGTTTCAATGTGTATCCTTCCTTCTTGTCTGTGATGCCCTTCCTTATATATTTTTTATTGGCTTTTTAAGCTCCCACCTTACATTTACTGCTCCCATGAAACTTCTTTCAGAATTGCCCCTTCAGCACAAATCATTTTCCATTGATTCGCCAACTTCAGACTAATGCTGTAGTTAGAACTTATGTCAAACACCGTGCTTTGGCCAACCGTGAACATTGCTCACTGGACTGCAAACTTCACCGCTTTGAAGATTTTAGACTTGAGCTACCATTTCTGGGAGAAATTTGTGGTTAGTGATTATTTTAAACATCAACCATTCAGACCAATTCCAGGAACCTTGCACCTGGACTGCTAACACCACTACTCCTCTTGGGAGTTTAGACTCAGTCAGGCATTTGTGAAGAAACCAGAGGAATATTTTAGCCAGATAAATACAAAAGACAACCCTCATAGCACTACCATTTCCAGGTTATTTTTAATGAAAACTAGCATTTGCCATACAGTGAGCTTGAGAGAGGAGTGCAGCTTCCTTGTGCTGCCTAACCAATGGACAAATGCACTGCATCACCACACTCCACCCCAAATATCTCCGGTATTACAGAAGAATTAATGGACTTATGGGGCCAGATTTTTGAAGGTTGTGCAGGTTGCATCACACCCTGTATAAAAGCTTTAGATTGCAACAGCTGTGTTACAGTCGTGTGCTGCAACTGCTACCAATTTTATAATCTCAGGTGAAGCTGCAACAGTCAATCTGCTTTGCAGCAGTTTTCAGCAAGGTTCAGACACAAGCTGTGTGTTATGGGTCCCCTGAATGATGCAGGTGAGACCAAAGAAAGCTTTTCAAGTAAGTGTCAATTTGATGCATGGATAGAAAATCTTGCTAGATCTGCCTCAAGTCGTAGCACCAGATATTTGATGCTGGCAGCATTCTGAGTGTTTGAAAATACCACCTATGATCTTTTCTGACAATATTCTTTATGTTTTATTCATCAATGTATGCATGTATGTATTTAACAAGTTCTAATTAGAATTGATCTCAATAATAAGGTTTTATCAAATCCAAAGATACTTAAACCTTTGGGCTTACCTTGATTTAGAGGATGGGACAACATTTTAGCAAGATTTGCAGAATCTCCTATCACATGTGTTGGCCACGCTACTTTTAAACATCACTGCAGTTTGTAACTCTACACCATGTTCAGCCATAATGGTGGAAGTGGTAGAAGTGAACCATGCATGTTGGACATGTGACAGTGTCAGTGGCTCAGTAGGTAGCACACTCACTCTGAGGCCGGGAGATCAGAGGGCTGTGGGTTCAGTTCTCACATCTAGCACTTGGGTTAATATCCCAGTACTGACACTGTAGTGCAGCATGAGAGGGGTGCTGCACTTCTGAGGTGCTGTCTTTCGGATGAGACATTAAACCGAGTTCCCATCTGCCTGGATTGGTGGTAGTTCAGGTGGATGTTAAAGATCCCATGGCACTTATTGAAAAGAGGAGGGGAATCTCCCCAGTGTCCTGGCCAAATTTCCCTCATTCACTAAAAATACCACCAACAGCTTAATCTGCTTCAAGGTCAGTTGGCATTCATCTGTATTCCCCTCCCCAGGTCGTGCCTGAAAATAGGCAGGATTTGTCTAGTGCACTTGCCCGGTCAACTAAAACTAAATAAAATAAAAAAATGTATATTGGTGCTGCTAGCTTTTTATTCTTTGGTGGACCTCAATATCTTAAGTACACATGGGATTTAGCCTGAAATCTTTGATCAAGCTTGCAAGACAGATAATTGTCCTTGTGATAAAATGACTTTATTCTGTGTTGCCTGTTTTTGAGAAAAGCAGATAAATTAAGGGAAAGACATTCAACCTTCTCCTCTTCATGAAAATATTACTTTGTAGCCTTTTGGTGCAGTATACAGATGCACATAAAGCTCTCACTCTCAACATTTGGACAAGTAAATTGCATGCAGTGTAATGCCCCAAACAACCCTGGTGGCTAGTGGTCCTCCTCAACCCAATCACATGCCAGCCCAAGTTGTATAAAAACTGGACTTCCAGTGCTGGAAGCAATCAAGATGAAGGGCTGAAATATCATCTCGCTAATCACCCACTCTAAAACCTCTCCTCTATTATAAAAGTTCTCAATTTTAGCTTTGCTTATTCGGGATGTCATCGGAGTTTATGGGGAAACGTAATAAGCATAATGCAAAGGTTTTCCTACCTTCAGAATCAGCGAATCCTTCAACTGCACCATCAACTCAGGCTCCTGGAGAGTGAATGATGGTGTCCCTCCGATCCCTCTTTACTTTCATCATCTGCTACATCCTTCAGGAAATTAAAGACTTTCATACTGAGACCCGCATGCAATTTCAAGATTTAAAAGTAATGGTACAGTGTCTCGAAGGTAAGGTCTCAGGCTTAAAGCAGTATGCAACAGAGACTGAGCAGAGGGTGGATTGGCTGAAATGTCTCTTCGCTAAATTGCCACAGGATGTTCAGCTCGATAAGACAAAAATGACTATCTGAAAACATTCCAAACAGAACAACATTCAGCTTTATGGACTGCCAGAAGGTGCCGAAGGTAATGGATCAATGATTAACTTCCTTCAGGTCATTTTGCCTACTGTGCTAAATATTAGGAGCTTTGTCCCCTTCTGTCAGAGTGGCACACCTGGCATTAGATACACAACCAGGTGATCTGACAGCTCACCTCGTTCAATCATCATTCACACTTCTATAATATGCTAATAAGGAGGTAGTACTACACAGGGCATGGAGAAAGGGTATCATTATGTATAAAGGCATTAATTATATTTTATTCAAGATTACTCAGTCAACCCTACAAAAACAAAGAAAAGCCTTTGTCCCTTTGTTTCCATTGGTGAAGAGGAACAATCTTAGATTTACTATGCCCTACTGTGCTAAACTGAAAATCTTTATTCTTGATGGTGCAAAGACCTTCAAGGACCCAGAGACAGCTATTTTGGAGTTAAAGAGCTGGAAAATTATGGTTCTGGAGGAGCTGATGGATACTCAAGAGCATCGGGATAAGTGCTCACTTCAGAGAGATGCCTCAATGAAGATTTCTCCATAAGGGAAGAAACACCTTATGGATCAGCCACTGCAGGAGGTACAAGAGCTTTTCAATCTTTTGCAGACAACCCTTGACTGATTGTTCTAATGCATTGTTTCTTTACTGAGGATTTGGTATTGCCTGAGGGATTATTTCTACCGCCAGTGTTTGAACTAGACTTTGGAAATGGGCTGTAGCCCTTTCTGTCTTGAGAGAACTAGGACTGTGGACATTGAAGTGCTTTTTGGCATCTGAGTCAACTTCGCCTTTAAGTGTTGAAGAAGAGGAAGTGCTCATTTGTCTGATTATAGCTCATACTTGGTAACTTCATCTTCCTTTCCCTTCTTGACCTGGAATCTCAAGCCTATGACTTTTGCTCAGTTGTCCTTTTATATTATAAATGTATTGCAATTGAGAAGGTTCTATGAAGTTGCTCCAGGACAACCAGAGAAATTTTATAAGCCCTGCCGCATGTGCTTATCATTTTAAACTGACTGACAAAGCCAAACTGGAGGCTCACAGACTGATCCTGTGTGCTCACTACAATGATTACTAAGAGGCAACTCCCATGAGAAGGCAGAATTCCTGTCCAGGGAGATTGCAACAGGGAAGAACAGACCTTATCAACTTTTTCAGACTGTGGATGAGCTTTCTCCATCCTGCCTGTCAACAGCTGAAGAAGACATTTTCACCCGCCTTATGTGAAGAGTTTGCTCTGTTCTTCTCTGACAGAGTGTTGTCTAGTCATAGGGATTTCTTTAGGAGGCCTTTGCCTTGCAGTGGCCAGACTAATAGTAGCAAAGGAACTCTGCCTGTTTGGGAGGAGTTTAGCCAGTGGAGGTTTCTGAGGTGACTGAGTTGAAGCACACATTTGTGAACTGGACCCAGCCTCGATGAGATTTTTAATGGGATGCAACAAGGCTTTTGACCTGGTGTTCACCAGGATTGCCAGGTGTTCGATGGTGGAGGAGGTATTCTCAGCAGATTTGAAAGAAGCACTGGTAAGACCCCTTCTTAAAACTTTTTACCTTGACCCAGATGTCCTGGTGAATTACTGTCCAATCTCCAACCTGCCTTTTTTGAGCAAGGCTATGGAGAAATTAGTAGCACATCAGCTCAAGGATTGCCTTGTGTCCTTCAACATCTATGAGCCATTTCTGTCAGGTTTTTGGGCTAGACACAGTACAGAAATGGATCTAGTTAGAGAGCATAATGATCTGCTCTGGGCTAGAGATGGAAACAGGTCAGTTCTTGTGTCCTCAATCTCATCAGCATTTGACACAGTGGATCACGTCCTGTTTTTGATTGGCTCTGTGAGTTTTGTGGACTCATTGGTGTTGTCATCAGATGGTTTGAGTCCCATCTTTCTGATATGGTTTATCGGTAGTGATGGGGAATTTCTCCTCCTCCCAAGGCCCCTGTCATGTGGAGTTCCACAGGCTCGATCTTTTACCGAAGCTGTTTGCACTGTACATGGTGCCCCTGGTGAGATCTATTTGGCAATACAGTGTGGTGTTTCACTGCTATGCAGATGACACCCAGCTATATTTGTCATTTGCACCCAGAATATTTGATGTTGTCGATGTGCTTAACATCTGTCTGGCTAAAATCAATGACTGGATGGCTTTCAGTTGGCTGAGACTAAACCTGATAGACAGAGGTGCAAGTGATTGAGCCAGGTCACAGGCATGATGGCTTGCAAAGTGGAACAAACACAGCTCTTTTCCTGGAGTCTGCTCCGGCTGGTTGCTTCCCCAAGGGTGCATAATCTAGGTGTGATCCTGGATAGCAGGCTGACCTTTGAAGATCAGGTGTCATCTGTGGTTAAGAGTGTTTTTTACCACTTGTGGAACATCACCAGGATCAACTCCCTCATTCTGCCTGAGGATCTGACCACTCTGGTACATGCCTCTGTTACCTCTAGGCTTGACTACTGTAACACTCTTTACTTCAGGGTCACAGGACTGACCCTCCACAGGCTGCAACTGGTGCAGAACATGGCAGTCTGGTTGCTCATGGGCCTGCCCATGTCCTGTCATGTGACCCAGGTCCTGTGTGCTCTGCGTTGGTTGCTGGTGAGGTGGAGGGTCCTTTACAAGGTGGCCATGCTCAACTATAAGGCCCTATATGGGCTGGGTCCTGACTAACTGTCAGAGCTCCTGACACCTGTGACCTCTGATTGCCCCTCCACTATTCTTCAAGGGCCTCCTGTCCGTCCTCAGGGTTCAGCCAAGAAATCTGGTGATCGAGCTACGAACCTGTGGAATGCACTTCCATCTGCAGTCAGGAGGCCCCTCAATTAGTGTTTTCAAGCAGAGGCTAAAGGCCCACCTCTTCAGTCTGGCCTTCACAGAGTAACCAGCACTATCACACTGAATTTTATTAATTGAGTTCTGACTTTTATTCATTTGTTATTCATGGATTTAAATAGTTGCTTTATTTTGTAATATCTTGTTAGGTGCCCACAGCCCTGGGATTAGGGCGCCATTAAAATAAAATTTGCCTGTCTTGCTCTGTCACCCTAATGTCTCCCCCCAACATGTATCTTACTCCTGGTTTGTTGTGCCCTAGCTGCATCAATGCACACTTTTTGACATTGAACTTCAAATGCAATGTCTCCACACATCCTTCTAAAGTCCTGTCTCATGTTCTCCAACCCGCCTGCTGAGTCCACCTAATTGCAGATCTTTGTATCATCTGCAAAAAAGCCTGCCCATCCTCTCAGTCCTTCTGCTATGTCCTCTATGTTGATGTTGAAAAGGAGGGACCCAGTAATGATCCCTACCCTGCTTGTTACCCACCTTGTCCATGAGTAAGCCCCATTTACCACAACTTTCTGGCTTCTACCTGCCTACCAGTTTTCTACCCGCCTGGTTATTTCTCACCCACACCTGTGCTTTCTACTTGTTCACTCTCCTCATGCTGGGGACAGTGTTGAATGCCTTCTGAAGCCAGGTAGACCATATCTACTGCCCTCACCCTGGTCGATTACCTGTGTTGTCTAGTCAGAGAATTCAATTAGGTTTGTCTGGCATGACTTCCTTCATAAATACATGCTGTCTGTCACCTAGGAGTCCATTGTCCTCAAGGTATTCAATCACTCTCTCCTTAATGAGTGCCACCATTACCTTCCCACCACTGAGGTGAGGCTGACTGGTTGGTAATTTTCTTCAAATCCCTGCTGCCCCCCATGAAATGGTACCACATTTGCTTTCTTCCAGTCCTCTGGCACAGGTTGAATAGCCTTGTCAATGGGGCAGCCAGCTCTTCCTCCAACTCCTGGATCACCTTAGGGTGCAGACCATTGGGGCCTATGGCCTTATCCACCCGCAGCCTGCCTAATTCCTCCCTAACCCTCTTGACATCAAACAGGCTTGGGTTAATCCCACTGCCCCACCTCCCCCTCTCCCAGAGCTCAAGCCTCCTGACCTCACCTTCCACTGTGAAAATTGAGCAAAGTACTTGCTTAGATCTTCTGCTTTCTTACTGTCCTCTTCAATTTGAGTTCCTCTCTCCCTTTAACCTTGCAATCCGCTTAGCCTTCCTCCTGTTCCCCCACCACATATCTTAAAAACATTTTTTTCTTCTTTTGGCTTGTTTTGCTATTCTCTCCTCAGTCTCCGCTCAGCTTTGTTGCAAGTTACGTGTGAGTTCTAGCTGGTTTCTCCTATTAGAGGAGACAACAGCCTTTCTGAACCACTGTTTAGGTTCAAGAGATTGAGAGGTCCCTGGCCTAGTCAAGGCTTGCTGGATCTGTCATGTCCCCCCTCTCCCTCCTTTACTCGAGGGTATACATATTAAGGTCCTTTACTCTCTCTTCATATATCTATCTATCTAGCTAGCTATCTCTCTGTCTCTCTGTCTCTCTCTCTCTCTCTCTCTCTCTCTATTCATGGCAAAAAAACTCAGTTTAATGTATCAGTTAGGGTTGTTCCACAGCAACAAAAGTGAGGAAATTCAGTTTTAGGGTTGCCACCCTTTGCACCCCAAGCCCACCCCATCCCCACCAACAAGCATTGGGGCATGCATTGGGGTCATCGGTCCTAACTCTCACCTAATCCTATGTGTAAACAGCGAGGTGGTGCAGTATAGGAGAATTGGGTGAGAGTTAGGACTGACAACCCCAACGCACACCCTGATGCCTGTTGGTGGACAGGATGGGCTTGGGTGCAAGGGGTGGCAACCCTAATTCAAATTTCCTTGATTTTGTCACTGGAACAACCCTAACTGATGCATTAAACAGAGTTTTTTGCCATGAATTTCCTTTTTTGAGAATTAGCACTATAAATAGTGAATGGAATGTGCTATGGGAGCATGGGCAATTATATGATTTTGTGTCACATAATAACGCTAACGATAATGCAAACTCAAGCGCAAATGGTAACACACATGGTGACGTAAACATAAATGGTAATGCAAATAGTAAAAGAAACGCAAGCAGAAACATTATTGAGAACAGAAATGGTAACGTAAATGGTAAAGCAAATGCTAACAGCACCAGAAACACAAATGTTAATGAAAACAGTAATGTAAATGGTAACACCAACGGAAACGCAAACGGTAAGAAAAATGCAAACGGCAACACAAACGCAAACAGAAATGCAAATGGTTAAGGCAACGGTGCTGCAGAAGGAAACAGTAATGCAATTGACAACAGAAACGCAACCGTTAACGCAAACGCTAAGGGCAACAGAAATGCAAATGGTGACAAAGATGCAAACAGTAATGGTAATGCAACTGGAAATACAAACAGTTACAGTAACAGCAACGAGGGTGCCAAAGCGAGCAGTAACGCAAACAGAAATGCAAATGCAAGCGCATACAGAAATGCAAATGGTAACACGCATGGTCATGGTACCGCAATTTGAAATGCAAATGCTAACGGTAACAGCAATGATGACATCAAAGGAAACAGAAACGCTACCGGAAGCACGTACGCAAATGCAAATGGTAATGCACACGGTGATGCAAAACGAAACGCAAACAGAAACATTAATGGAAATGCAAATGGTAACAGTAAGTGCAAACGAAAATGCAAAGGGTAACTCACATGGTGGCATAGACAGGAACGGTAACGCAAATGGTTACGGAAATGCAAATGAAAATGCTAACTGTAACAGTAACGAAAGCGCACACCCTTTTTTCCCCAACAGCAGCATAGAGAAACACAGTGGCCCAGATATTCAAAAGGGTTGCACCATGCGTAACAGGGTTGCGCATGCGCAAGTTCTACATTGCGCCATTCTGCGATATTCAGCAGGAGGCAGTTACGCCACTGACAACAGGTTGAGCAAGAGCACAATGCAAATGAATGCATGCTCAACAGGAGGGGAGGAACTGATGCAAAACTGCGCAACCCGATATTCAGTCGGGTTGTGCAGAGTTGTGCATGCGCAACCCCCAACCTGTGCCTGCACAACTTTGAGGCAAAAAAAAAAGGATCAAGTTGAGGGCCACCCAGAGGTGAGCTGCTGTATTGCAGGGCACAACACAGCAGCTGCCACCCATGGCTGGCCCTCAACTCAGTCCCTGTGCCCCCACCAGCCCGATCACGGGCAGAACGTAAAACAACCTCCCCACATCTCCCAATGCCCGATCGCGGGCGAAAGTAACAAACACCCCCACAACTCCCAATGCCCGATCGTGGCAAGTAACATGAAACACCCCCACACATCTACCGATGCCCGATCGCGGGCAGAAAGTAACATGAAACACCCCCACACATCTCCCGATGCCCGATCGAGGCAGAAAGAAACATGAAACACCCCATTCATCTCCGGATGCCCGATCAGGGCAGAATGTGAACAAACCCTTCTCAGTGCCCGATCGTGGCAGAATGGTATAAAGCCCCCAACCCGAATATCTCCCTGGTGTCAGTGGACGTAATGCCCGATCTCGGGCAGAATGTCAAAGTTACACCCCCAAACATCTCCCTGGTGTCTAGTGTCCCTCACCCCACCTACCATGAAGCCCTCCAGCTCCCCGCAGCCGAGGCGGGTGGCAGCATCCACCCGCCTGCCACGCGGCCGCTTCCGCCGCCGACCGACTGACTGTCGGTGGGGCTGCACACCATTGGTGCAGAGCTACAGCCACGGGCGTGCAGCCCATACATTGCAGATGACAGTCCAGATTTGTAAATGATGTATTCACAAATCTGGACTGTCGCATGTATGGTATGGGCTGCTCACTCATTGGCTGTAGCTCTGCACCAATGGGAGTGCAGCTCTACTGGACAGTCAGTCACGCAGTGCGGGGGGCGTGCAGGTGGGTGGGATGCTGCCGCCCGGCTTCCGGGGAGTGGGTGGAGGGGTCGTGGTGGTGTGTGGGGACACTAGACACCAGGGAGATGTTTGGGGCAGTTGTATTTGACATTCTGCCCGCGATCGGTCATTACGTCCACTGGACCACCAGGGAGATATTCAGGTTGGGGGGCTTTATATTCTGCCCACAATCAGGCACTGGGGGTTTGTTTGATGTTCTGCCCGCGATTGGGCATTGGGAGATGTGGGGGTGTTTATGTTACTTTCTGCCCGCTGATCGGGCATCGGGAGATGTGGGGGTGTTTATGTTACTTTCTGCCCACGATCGGGCATCGGAGCTGTGTGTGGGGGGAAGGTGTATTCAGACATACTGCTGGTGATCGGGCTGCAGGGTGCATCGTCCCCAACGGCTGCTGCCTGGCAGGGGTGGCCAGCGCAAGTCCTCGGGATCGGGCGCACCTACATGCTAATGGCATGCAAATGGGGCTATAAATAGATGCAAATGGCCTCTGCGCCTTTGCATGAATTATGGCCCCATTTGCATGTCACCCTTTGAATATCGGAAATTTGCACATGGCGCAATGGTACTTGCGCCACCGCAAGTTTAATGCTCAACTCTGGCAACTTGTGGTGGCACAAGTTCCACTGTGCCATGCACAGTGGTTGTGGCTGTAAGATATTCAAAGGAGTTGCTCACAGCGCAACTCCTTTTGAATATCGCCTCGCCACACCCTGAGCAACTATTTTGAGTAGCGCTGGGGCTTGCACCTCAGAATGGCACAGTTTGAATATCTGGGCCAGTGAATACAAAGAATGTATGCATAATAATGGCCCTCAAAGCAGAAAATGAGCACTTGGAATACTAAATTGCTTATATCTCAGGACCCGTATGATGTAGGATAAAAATTAAAACGTCATATTATTTATGACTTTCCTGGCTAGTTTTGCACTTAGCCCCATAGTGGTGGGCTAAGCAGTTTTCTGACCAAAAGTCTGTATCTTGAAGTAGTTTCCTAGATACAGCTCCAAAGGAGTGGCGGATGCAGTAATGTTAGTCGATGGAAAAGTCGTCAACTTCAGAGTACTGTAACTCTTGCAGCCCTGTAATATTTTGTCACCAAACCACAAACAGGCACATCTGTGAGATGTTGGCTGTCTTTCCTCCAAATTTCAGCCACAAAGACCAAAATGTTCTTTTACAGAAGAGTGGCAAAGAATTCCTGTTATTTTGGGCATAGTGACTCAAATCACGACACTTTCGCAAAAAAAATCACGAAAGTGTCACAGGTGCGACACTACTTTGCGACACTACAGTTCACAAAAATTTCAAAAACATATTTCTGGGGCATTTAACCCCCCAAAAAAGACATGGCTAGCATCCTCAGGGCTCAACTAGGTGAACACAAAAATAATTATGTCCCTAGAGGGTAGAGATGGCAAGTGGCCCCAATTCGCTCCTCGAAGTGATTCACGGAGTGAAGGTGAATTCGCGGAGTGCTCCGCAATGCGAAGTGGAGTACTTTGCATCATAATGGGTAACATGAAGTACATTGAAAACAATGAACTTTGTCTCACTTCACCTTGTTTTTAAGCTCCAAAGGAGAATTTTGCAGTGATTCATTGGATTTCAGGTCACATGGGCTTTAGATTTTTCTGCACGGCCTAAATTCGCGGTAGTGTGTGTAGGAAGCTATAGGAGACAGTCTGCTCTGAGAGTTCTCTGCGATTTGAACCTTCTAAAAGCTGTTAAAAAATCCTTTTTGAGTCTTTTTTTTTGCTGAAACTTTAGTTCATCGATTGTAGGAAACCCTCCTGTGCTCATATCATCGAGCGTTTATTGTTTGTTTGTGGATTTTGAATGTTAATGTGCAACATTCAGTCTGTGTACTGAGAGACAGTAGAAGTGTGCTTTGGGGGAGGGGCATATCTGTGGTGTAGGTAGACTAATTTGGAGAAAAAGACAGTTCTGTCTGTTTTGGTGATATTTTTCTTATAACTGTGTTAATGTACACACAGTAATATTTTCAATAATTCTTGCCATTTTTTTCTGATTGTTCTGTTACGTCAGTGCATAATTTTAGTTGTTTAAAATATGTGGTTATATTACTGAAGTTTTCAATTTGCTACACATTACTTGGTGTGTGTGTGAGTATGTTTGTGATGCATGTCATCAAATCAGACACCTTTTATTGTGCCACATAATAATTTCAGCATTGTGAACCTGCTATCCACTGCAGCTGTGTGATTTTTGTACTTCTTTGTGGTATCTTTACTGGTACTAGTGCTAGTGACTGTTACTGCAGCAGTGCAGGACACTGCCCCCCCGCAGCCCCTCAACCGGCAAAGGTATTCTTTTCCAGATTTAAATTTCTGATGGTGTGCACTGGTTAGGTGTTGTGCCTTTGTGTCTGCAGCTCTTCAGTGCGCAACACACTCTTACTCTGTCTGTGGATTTGCATCTCTTTAGGGCAAAATCTCCATCTGTAACTTAAGTCACAGTTGTTTCTTTGACTTCCCTTCAGAGTACTGGACAGGTGTGGTACATAATTCTGTATGAACATTGTACTCATTAATGTGTTTTTAAGTCAGGACCATCATCACAACTCACTCGTGTTACAAATCACGTTCTTCATTATCACGGTCACAAATCACGATTCACGATCACGTCACGAATCACAGCATTCATTTTTTTCTAGTTACTTGGATGTATTGTAAGTCTGTTTTGTAGTATCTCTCCAGGTTTCACCACCCCACCATTGTACTCATTAATATGTGTTTTTAAGATTGGGAGTTTTGTGCTGCAGCTCATCAGTGAAGTACAGCCATAAGCATTCGTGTTCCTTCCTGTACAGCACGTGAGTTACAGTACTATAAGTAGTGATGGGTAGGGATGTAAGTTTGTCATGGATGAGGTTTCAATGACTCATTGTTTATTCATGAAATCATCAGTAAACAGTAGTAAATGTTGTGGCACTATCATCATTGCTACATTCTGATAACACTAGTGAAAGTCATGGAAGTCCTGAATAAAGATCAAACATCATGGAATCAATGACGTGTATGACTGCCATGACAAACTTACATCCCTAGTGACGGGTGAATTACAATTCAACTCCACAAAGGATTCACTGAGTAACGCGAAACCCGCAGAGTACTCCACAATGTGAAGTGGAGTACTTCACTTCATAATGATGAACATGAAGTCCATTGAAACTAATGACTTTGAGTTATTCCACCTTCCCTAAACCACTTCTCCACCAATTTTAAGGTGAAGTACATTGAAATCAATGTAATTTTCCTCACTTCGCCTTGTAATTGAGCTCCAAATGAAATTCTGCAGTGATTCATGGGATTGCAGGTCACATGGGCTCTAGATTGTTGTGCACATCCTCAGTTCTGGCTTGGTAGTGTGTGTGTGCAGTAGCTAGAGACAGTTTGCTCTCAGAGCTCTGCAATTCAAAACCTTTAAAAGCTGTTTAGAATGCCATTTTGAGTCATTTTGTTTGCTCAAAATTTACTACATCGATTGAAGGAAACCCTTCTGTGCTCATATCATCGAGTGATTATTGCTGTGTGTGGATTTTGAATGTTAATTTAGAATAGTCAGTCTGCGTACTGTGAAATGTGCTTTGGGGAGAGGCATATTTGTGGTGTAGGTACATTAACTGGGAGAAAAAAGCAGTCTTTCTGTTTTGGTTATATTTTTCTTGTATAACTGTGTTAATGGCAGTATAGCCTAGAGGTTAGAGGAGCTGGCAGTATAGCCTAGAGGTTAGAAGAACGAGGTGTGAATGAGCTTGATACATCCAACAGACCAGACCTGAGTTTGATTCTCACAACCTCCACCTGCATACTGTGAGGCTTTGAGCAAGTTACTTAACCACCCAGTGCTCCAAGGTTGCCCCTGAAAACAGGCACTTGTGCCTAGTGGGCCTTACCCAGCTACCAAAGACTTAAAAAAAAATGTACACACAGTAATATTTTCAGTAATTCTTGATATTTTTTTGCTGATTGTTGTGGTGAAGCAGTGTATAATTTGTATTTTTAAAACATTTTGTTATATTACTAAAGGTTTTCAATTTGCTATGCATTACTTGTAGTGTGTGTGTGAGTGTATGTGCAATGAGTGCCATTAAATCAGACACCTTTTATTGTGCCATAGCATAATTGCAGCAGTGTGAACCTGCTATCCACCATAATTTTTTATACTGCTTTGTGGTATCTTTACTGGTAGTGGATTGTTACTGCCGTGCACTAATCCCCTAACTGGCAAAAATGTACTCCTTTCCAGATTTGGATTTGTGACTTGTGTGCACTAGTTAGATGTTGTTGTGCCTTTTCATATGCATTCCTTGAGTGTTCAGTGCAGTCTTAATCTATCTGTGCATTTGCAGTGCACCATTAATTCTGGCAGACTGCATTTCTTGTTACGCTCTCATTCCACTTCATCAGCACTGGGGAATTTTCTGGACACAAGACAGTAGGATTTCATCAGCATGGGGGAATTTTCTGGACACAAGACAGTAGCATTTTGGCAATGCAAATTAATTCTGGTGACTCTGTGTGTGACCACTGTGCACATGACTGAGTGCGCTATTAATTCTGGGAGACTTTGCATTTCTTGTTTTGCTCTCATTTCACTTCATCAGCACTGGGGAATTTTCTGGACACAAGACAGTAGCACTTTGGGGATGCACATTCATTCTGGTGACTGTGTGGGTGGGGTGCTGCCAATATTGTTGTCTCTCCACCATACTTCACATTTAAAGCAGAATGACAATGCGAAATAATAATAACAAAGAAGTGAGCCTTTCCTATGGGGCACTCTGCATAGTGAAGTGCCAATGTGAAGTGGCCACTTTGAGTTCACTTCACAGGTGGATTTTAAATTCACCGCATCTCTACTAGATGGTCCCAAATTTAAATGCCAAGCATTTCTGTGACTAGTAACTGAAAAAAATGGCTGACTCAACGACACTACAGGGTCATTTGCAACACTAAAACTGCATTTACTGACACTGTCAAACTTTTTGTTAACTTTTCCCATTGACTATAATGGGAAACTTGTTTTGAATAACTTTTGAACCGTTTAATATTTTTTCACAAAATATTTGAAAGGCACATCAGAGACCCTGGCTGCATGTTCCCAGAAGGTTTTGGACCAGTCATGCAAACCATGTGACCTGTAGGCACAAGCAAAGAATGCGCAAAAGGTGTAAATGTGACATGGCATTGTGCTTTATAACTCTGCAACTGTATATCTGACCAATACAGAACTTGGCAGTTACAGAGATCTGTGGCACTTGCTCCATGCCTGCCAAATTCTAGACACATCCAGCATATGGTGACAAAGTTATTAACCTGATAAATTTCCACTTTAACCTTAAATGGGGTACTCAACCTTAACTATAGTGGCACTACCATGCCACTGTAATATATGTATGTGTGTATATATATATATATATATATATATATATATATATATATATTTATATTAGAACAAAACTCCATTTAATGCATCAGTTAGGGTTTGTTACAGTGGCAAAAGCGAAGAAATTCTGTGTTAGGGTTGAAAGCCCCCCTTGGCC
Source organism: Neoceratodus forsteri (assembly GCA_016271365.2). Lineage (NCBI taxonomy): Eukaryota > Metazoa > Chordata > Ceratodontiformes > Ceratodontidae > Neoceratodus > Neoceratodus forsteri. The sequence continues at coordinate 3,592,482 of CM028130.1, forward strand.
CCCCAGCCCAACCCTCAAAACAGCTTCAGGGTGCACGTTGGGGTCATCGGCCCTAACTCTCACCCCATCACATGTGTAAAGAAGCAGAGGTATAGGAGAATGGGGTGAGAGTTAGGAATGACCACCCCAATGAGCACCCCGAAGGAATTTTGGGGGTTGGGCTGGGGGAGGCCAAGAGAGGCTTTCAACCCTAACTCAGAATTTCCTCACTTTTATCACTGTGTAACAACCCTAACTGATGCATTAAATGGAGTTTTTTTTGCCTCTAATTTCCCTTCTTTTTGATAATGAGGACAATAAATAATGAATGTAATGCAGTGGCGGGAGCATGGGGCCCATTGGGCCCCGCGTTCCCGCCACATGATGTGTTGTGACAGTAACAGGAACATCAATGAAAATGCAAGTTGAAACAGTTACGCACATGGTAACGCAAATGTAAATGGTAAAGGAAATGTTATAAAAACGCAAGCGCAAAGTGACACCGAAGCAAACAGCAACACAAAGAGACACACAAGCGCATATGAAAATGCAACTGGTTACATGCACAGTGATGGCACCAGTATTTTAAATGCAAATGTTAAGTGTTACAGCAAAAAGAACGGCAAAGGGAAGCGAAACAGAAGGCAAATGCAAGCGCACACATGAACACAAACCATTATGTGCACGGGCACAGTACCACAATTGTAAATGCACATGTTAACAGTAACAGCAACAATAATACCAAAGGAAACAGAAACTGAAATGCGAACGCAAGCGTAGACAGAAATGCAAAGCGTAACGCGCACAGGCACCAAACCGCAATTGTAAACGCAACTGGTAACATTAACATGAACAATAATGGCAAAGAAAACTGAAATGAGAACGCAAGCACGTACATAAATGCAAACTGTAACACGATGGTCATGTGACCACAATTCTAAATGTAAATGGTAATGGTAACAGCAACAATAATGCCAAGGAAACAGAAACACAAAAGGAAACGGACGTCAGAGTGAAATGCAAACCGTGACATATGCAGTCACAGTACCCAATTGGAAGCGCAAATGGTAAGGTTGACAGCAGAAATAACAGCTAACTAAACAGAAATAAAAACGCAAATGCAAGTGAGTATACAAACAAGAACGCAAAGTGTAATGCACACGGTGGCGTACATGGGAACCGTAAGGCAAACATGTTTGGAAACACAAGTGCTAACAGTAACTGTAACAGTAACAGAAGTGCACACCCTGGTTTTGCCCAAGAGCTGCCTAGAGAAACACAGTGTGTATGAAGAATGTATGCATAATAATGGTCGTCAGAGCAGAAAATGAGCTGTTGGAATACTAAAGTGCTTACATCTCAGTAACCGTATGACGTAGAAAAATAAAATTCACATGATTCATGATTTCCATGGGTACATTTTTGCTCGAATGTAGCCTAATAGAGAAGGCTATTGTCTAACGAAATTGTTATCTCGCACTGCTTTGGATACGAGCCCGAAAGGCACAGTGGATGCCACCATGTTAGTCTATAGGAAAACATCAAATTCAGAGTACCATAACTGGGTATCTGTGCAATATTTTCCACCAAACCACAAAAGGCACATCTGTGATATGTTGGCTGCAATCCTCCAAATTTTAGCCTAAAAGACAAAACCGTTCTTTGCAGCAGTGTGGCAAGAATTCATATTATTTTGGCCAGAGTCTGAAAAAGTAGTGTCGCAATCTGTGAAAGTTTTCACAAAATTTTGCAAAAGTATCACAAGTGCGATACTACTTTGCAACTCTACTTTTCCAGAAACTTGAAAACATATTTCTGTGGTGTTTAACCCCAAAATAAAGACATGGATAGCATCCTCAGGGTCTGACTAGGTGAACACAGAAAGAATTGTGTCCTAGAGGGTCCCACATCTAAATGGCAAGCATTTTTCTGATCACCAACTGAAAATAAATGGCAGATTTGCGACACTACTAGGGCCATGTGTGACACTAAAAAGTGCATTTGAGAAAGTGTCAAACTTTTTGTTAACTTTTCCGTTGACTTATAATGGGAACTTGTATTTTGAATAACTTTTGAACTGTTCAATATTCTTTCACAAAATCTTCAAAAGGCACATCGGAGACCCTGGCTGCACATTTCCTGAAGTCTTTGGACTGGTTGCGCAAACAGTGCAACCTGTAGGCAAGAGCAAAGAATTCACAAAAAAGCATAATTGCACATTTCGTTGCCACTTAATAACTCCACAGTTGTATATCCGACTGGTACGAAACTTGGCAGATACCAAGATCTATGATGCCCAATCATGCACACCAAATTTCTGCCAAACCCGTTGAACAGTGGCAAAGTTATTAAGTGCAAATTTGACCCTTTAACCTTAAAAGTGCTACTGAACCTAACTATGGTAGCACTATCCTGCTACCATAATATATATATATATATATATATTTTTAATATATGGATTCTCAATTTAATACTATTTTAAAGTATACAAAAAATTTTCAGCAATAGTATCAGTCCTGAAGTGTTAATACCACACTTCGAGAGTGATAATACCATCGTTCAGACCCAGTAATAGTATCGTTCGGGGTCTGAACGATGGTATTATCACAGAAGCTCAATAGCGCAAGTGCAAGTCTATCTGCCTATGTCTCCCAAGCATGCCTTTCAATTGGCTGGTTTTCCTCTTAATGTGGTCAAAAACAGTTTTAAAAACATGGCGGCCAGTCTCTCGCTAACTGAGAGAGTTTCTACTCCACAGCACTTCGGTTCAAAAATAAAAGTGCCTGGTTGATCCTACATTGGGAGAACAGAAGAAAGGTAGGATTCAAGCAGAAAACACAAACAAATGTTTTCGACAGCTAACAGAACGGACAGGGGAGCCATAGTGAGGGGACGGGGAGCACTCTGTTTCTGACACACTGTGGCAGTCAGCCAGCACGAGAGACTCCTTCAGTACAGCGGCCAACCACCCACAACATCCACAAAATGACCAAAAAAACCCCAAACAAATGATCCAACTTGGATCCATATATTAAAAAAAACAATGGATAGCCAAGCATGTATTACTGGTGAGCTTCAGCATCTCGAGGTTCTGGACACTCAGAGACCTCTCGAGGTAACTGAGTGTACAGAACCTCTCGATGCTGTTACTCACCAGTAATGTATACTTATTATCCATTATTTATATATATATATATATATATATATATATATATACATATTAAAGGCTAAAACTCAGTTTATTGCATCAGTTAGGGTTATTCCACAGTGACAAAAGTGAGGAAATTTGGTGTTAGGGTTGAAAGCACCCCTTGCACCCCCAGCCCGCCACCCTAGCTGCCAATGGGGTGTGCATTGGAGTCATCGGTCCTAACTGTCACCCCATTCTTCTATACCTCAGCTTGTTTACCCATGTGAATGTAATGCGGCAGAAGGAGCACAGGACCCTTTGGGCCCCACACTCCCGCCATGTGATGTCTTGTGACATAGTAACAGGAACAGCAACACAAACAGAAGTGCAAACAGTGGCACACATGGTAACAGAAACGTAAATGGTAAAGGAAACGTTAATAAAAACGCGGGCGCAACATGGTGCCAAAGTGAACAGTGATGCAAACGGACATTGAAGAGCGTACGAAAACACAACTGGTAACACGAACAGTGATGGCAATGGTATTTTAAATAGAAATGTTAAGTGTCACAGCAAAAAGAACGCAAAAGGGAACAGAAATGGAAATGCGAACGCCAGCGCAGACGTAAACGCAAACTGAAACGCGCACAGCCACAGTACCGCAGTAGTTAACACAGATGGTAAAGTTAACATGAAGAATAATGGCAAAAGAAACAGAAACAGAAATGGGAATTGAGGTGCATACAGAAATGCAAACCGTAATGTGGATGGTAACGGAACCGCAATTGTTAACGCAAATGGTAGCGGTAACAGCAACAATAATGCCAAAGGAAAGAGAAATGCAAATGCAAATGCAAGTGAGTACAGAAACGCAAACCGTTATGTACGGTCATGGTACCACAATTGTAAATGCAAATGGTAACAGTAACAGGAAAAATAATGCCTAAGGAAACAGAAACAAAACAGAAATGCAAGCGATATGAAAATGCAAACTGTACGCATGTGGATGGTACCACAAATGCAAATGAAACTGGTAATGGTAACAGCAACAATAACACCTAATGACACGGAAACACAAACGCAGGTGAAAACGCAAACCATAACGCACACAGCGACGTAGATGGTAATGGTGCCAGAACGGTAATGGAAACCCAACTAGAAATGCTAACTGAGACAGTAATGAAAGGGCACACCCTTCTTTTCCCCTAAAAATGCATTGGAAAACACAGTGAAAACAAAGAATGTATTCATAACAATAGGTATATATATATATATATATATATATATATATATTAGAGGCAAAAAACTCTGTTTAATGCATCAGTTAGGGTTGTTCCACAGCAACAAAAGTAAGGAAATTTGATGTTAGGGTTGAAACCCCCTTTGCACCCCTCCAGCCCACCCCCCCAACTGGAATCGGGGTTTGCATTGGGGTCATCAGCCCTAAATGTCACCCCATCACATGTGGAAAGAAGCTGAGGAATAGGAGAATGGGGTGACAGTTAGAACTGATGACCCCAATGCACACCCCGATTCCAGTTGGGGGGGTGGGCTGGAGGGGTGGAAAGGGAGTTTCAACCCTAACATCAAATTTCCTCGCTTTTTTCACTGTGGAACAACCCTAACTGATGCATTAAATGGAGTTTTTTGCCTCTAATTTTCCTTCTTTTTGAGAATGATAATGAGAAATAATGAATGTAATGCAGCTGCGGGAGCACGGGGCTCATGTCTTGTCACATAGTAACATTTTGCCCGCAAATGCAAATCATAATGCGTGTGGTGACGCAAAGCAAAACAGAAAGAGAAACAGTACTGTAGACAGAAATGTTAAAAATAACGCAAAAGCAACTGCAAATGCAAAAGCAAAGGGTAACGCACATGGTGGCGTAAACGTGAATGGTAAGTGAAATGGGTACGGAACCGCAAGCAGAAATGGTAATGGTAACAGTAATGTAAGCGCACAGGCTGGTTTTCCCCAAAAGCTGTATAGAGAAAGACAGTGAGTAGAAAGAATGTATGCAAAATAATGACTCTCGGAACACAAAAATGAGGACTTGGAATAGTAAATTGCTTATATCTCAGTAACCGTATGACATAGAAAAAAAATTTAAAAGTCATATGTATTATCACTTTCCTGGCTAGTTTTGATTTTTTTTGACAAAAAGTCTGTATTTCGCACTGTTTTCGAGATACGGGCCCTGAAAGGCGCTACTGACGTCACGTAATGTCATCCTATGGGAAAAAACAGAAGTTCGACTGCCATAACTTTGCCTCCCTGTAATATTTTTTCACCAAACCACTGAACGGCACATCTGTGGGATGTTGGCTGTGTTCCCTGCAAATTTCAGCCCAAAAGACCAAACGGTTATTTTAAAGCAGGGTACCAATCGATTGCTTCAATGATTCGTACTCCGTAATGTTATCCTATGGGAAAAGCATCAACTTTGGAGTACTGTAACTTTGCCGCCATGTAATATTTTTTCAACAGAAGACTGAAAGGCACATCTGTGAGATGTTGGCTGCGTTCCCTCCAAATTTCAGCCCAAAACTCCAAACTGTTCTTTTGTAGCAGGGTGCCAAAGCATTGCAGTCATTTTCCCACAGCCTAGAAAAGTACTGTCACAATTTGCAAAGCTTTCACAAAAATTTGTGACACTTTCATGAGTTCGACACTACTTTGCGAAATTACTTTTTCCAGAAATCTGAAAAACATATTTCTGGGGTGTTTTAACCCAAAATAAAGACATGCCTAGCATCCTCAGGGCCCGACTAGGTGACTACGAAAAGAATTAGGTTGCTAAAGGGACCCACATTTAAATGGCAAGCATTTTTCTGATCACTAACTGAAAACAAGATGGCGGATTTGTGAAAGTAAGAGGGCCATTTGCGACAGTAAAAATGCATTTGCGACACTGTCGAACTTTTTGTTAACTTTTCCCATTGACTTATAATGGGAAATTGATTTTTGAATAACTTTTGAACCGTTTAATATTTTTTCATTAAATCTTCAAAAGGCACATCGGGAACTCCAGCCACACATTCCCTGAATATTTTGGGCCAGTCGCGCAAACCATGTGCCCTGTAGGAGCGACCATAAAATTCCAGAAAAAGTGTAAACGCTCGGGCAGATCATGCTTATTAACTCCACAGCTGTGTTTCCAACCAGTACAAAACTTGGCAGATCCCAAGGCATATGGGTCTTGATCGTGTATTCCAAATTTCAGGCAAATCCGACAAACAGTTGCAAAGTTATTAAGGTGCAAAATGTTGGGTTTAACATGTAAATGGCTCCTCTACCATAATATATATATATATATATATATATATATATATATTAGAGGCAAAAAAACTCCATTTAATGCATTAGTTAGGGTAGTTCCATGGTGTTAGGGTTGAAAGCCCCCCTTGTACCCCCCGCCCACACCCCAACCAGCATTGGGAGTGCGATTGGGGTTGCTGGCCCTAGCTCTCACCCCATCAGATGTGTGAAGAAGCAGAGGTATAGGGGAATGGGGTGAGAGTTAGGATCGACAACCCCAATGTGCACCCCAAAAAGTGCAACGAAAAGTCCGTATCTTGCACCGTTTCCGAGATACGGGCCCTGAAAGGCTCAGCAAATGCCATAATGTTATCCTATGGGAAAACGAGGAGTTCGGAGTGCCATAACTTTGCCTCCCTGTAATATTTTTCACCAAACCATGAGAAGGCACATCTGTGGGATGTTGGATTTCTTCCCTCCAAATTTCATCCCAAAAGACCAAACCATTATTTTGCAGCAGGGTGGCAAAGGATTCCTGTAATGTGGTGGATGCCGTAATGTTATCCTATGGGTAAAAGCATCAACTTTGCAGTGCTGTAACTTTGCCGCCCTGTAATATTTTTTCACCGAAACACTGAAAGGCACATCTGTGACAAGTTGGCTGTGTTCCCTCCAAATTTCAGCCCAAAACACCAAACCTTTTTTTGCAGCAGGGTGACAAAGAATTGCTATCATTTTCCTACAGCCTGGAAAAGTACTGTCGAACTTTGCGAAAGTTTTCGCAAATTCATTTGACAGTGTCATGCGTGTGACCCGACTTTGAGAAGGTACTTTTTCCAGAAATTTGAAGAACATATTTCTGGGGTGTTTTTCCCCAAAGTAAAGACATGCCTAGCATCCTCAGGGTCCGACTAGGTGAATACAAAAAGAATTAGGTTGCTAAAGGGTCCCAAATTTAAATGCCAAGCATTTTTCTGATCACCAACTGAAAACAAAATGGTGGATTTGCGATAGTAAAAGGGCCATTTGCGAAAGTAAAAACTGCATTTGTGACACTGTCGAACTTTTTGTTAACTTTTCCCATTGACCTATAATGGGAACTTGTATTTTGAATAACTTTTGAACCATTTAATATTTTTTCACAAAATCTTCAAAAGGCACATTGGGGTCCATGGACGCACATTCACTGAAAATTTCAGACCAGTCGCACAAACTGTGCGATCTGTAGAGCCGAGCAAGAAATTCCAAAAAAGTGTAAATGCACGCACAGATCACGCTTAATAACTCTGCAGCCATATATCGAAACTGTACGAAAGTTGGCATATCCCAAGATGTATGGCTCTTGATCGTGTATTCCAAATTTCAGACAAATCCATTGAACAGTTGCAAAGTTATTAAGGTGCAAAATATTAGGTTTAACATGTAAATGACTCCTCAGTCCTAACTATGGTAGCACTACCGTGCTACCATAATATATAATATATTTATATAATGGTAGGAAAAATTATGTCTGCTGATTTGTTGGATTCCATCAAATGACCATGCATATATTAGAGCATGACTGCACACCTGCACTTTTACCCCCCTTAAAAACAATTTTGCCATTTTACAAGATAGATAACCCACTCTATGGTGTATGGTCGAGCACTATACATATATATATATATATGGCAAAAAAACTCCATTTAATGCATCAGTTAGGGTTATTCCACAGCAACAAAAGTGTGGAAATTTGGTGTTGGGGTTGAAAACCCTAACTCCGCATTCACTCCCCCAGCACCACACACACACACACACACACACACACACACACACACATATATGCAAGTAGGAAGGAGGACCAAGACAAAGCGACCAATCACAGACAACCAGCAGCAGGACACAGAAATAAAAAAACAACTGTCTAAATGTACTACAAGACATCCCCACCCACCTGACCAGGTACTGCATGCTCAGTGGAGATCCACAGCAAAACTGAAGTCATGTACACCAAACGTACACTCCCTGATTGCAGGTGCACACAACGTACTACACTTAGGAGTTGCATGGCCTCACCTAGCAATGCCCCACACCCCACACACCTGGCACTGCACCCTGACTGGGCATCAACAATGCAACTCTGTGATTGCAGCTGTACAAAGGTTTGTACACTTATGAGTAAATAGAAATAAAAACAATTGCGTAAATGTAGTAAAAGACACATCCATCATCAAGATACAAGAACTGTTGCATTTAAGTATGTGATTTGTGTAGTAGTAAGTTTACTGCATCTGTCCACTCAAGGTACACAACCTGATCTGGAGGTACGGGGGAGCTATTGCTTGTACAAGGCTGTGCAACTCCTAATGGCACTAACAGATATACAGTTTCAGTGATGTAGGTGTACTGTTGATGTCCATGGACTTACTTTCACTGTGTTTGTATACTAAGAATGCAGTAACTGGTCTGTCTATCAGGGAGTGGAATTGTTTGGCCGAGGCCAAGCAACTTCTAAATGTGCTAACATGAGTGTATATACAATGACAGAGGTGTATCACGGATGTCCATAGGCTCAGTTTTGCTGTAGCTCTCTACTGAGGTTGTAGTACCTGGTAAAGACAATGGCATTGCCTGTCTGATGCCACACAAATCCAAATTGTGGTAAGTTGAGTATCCTTGCAATGAGTGTGGTGCACCATTTATCTCCACACCCTCACTTTTTTGCAGTCGGTCTCCACTCAGGTTGTACTACCTGATCTTTGGATTTGGCAGGCCATTACATGGCTGACGCCATACAAGTGATAACTAAGGTAATTGTACTACACCAGCAATAAGGTAGGTGTACTGTGGATATAAATAGACTTTCTTTTGCTATAGCTTTCAGTCACAATGGACCAAGTATTGTAGGAAGGAGGGGCATTCTCTCCACAGACTATGTGATTCATTATTGCACTAAACTTTGCAAGGCTGCAATCATGGAGTAGCAGTGTTGATGTTCATGGGTTCATTTTAACTGGGGTTCTCCTGTAAGTATGCAGTACCTGGTCTTAGTGGTGGGCATTGCCTCATGAAGGTCCTCCATTGCCTAACAGTGGAGGTTGTGTATACCTGAAATCAACCACACATATCATACCTGTACAACTACTTAGTTTTGCTGTGCTCTATAGCTGAGATGCAGTACCAGGTGTGGTGGAGTGTGGGGCATCACTAGGTAAGGCCATGCAACTCCTAAGTGTGGTATGTTGTGTGCACCTGCAATCAGGGATGCGTACGTTTGGTGTACATGGCCTCAGTTTTGCTGTGGATCTCCACTGAGCATGCAGTACCTGGTCAGGTGGGTGGGATGTCTTGTAGTACATTTAGACAGCTGTTTTTTATTTCTGTCACCTGCTGCTGGTTGTCTGTGATTGGTCATGTTGCCTTGGTCCTCCCCATACTTGCACATGTGAGTATGTGTGGTGCTGGGGTTGAATGGAGTTAGGGTTTTCAACCCTAACACCAAATTTCCTCGCGTTTGTCACTGTGGAACAACCCTAACTGATGCATTAAATGGAGTTTTTTGCCATGAATATCCTGTCATTTTGAGAATGAGAAGTAGCAATAGTACCCGTAATGTTGTAGTGGTAGCACCAGACACACTAGCCAAATGCACACATATGAAGAACACAGTAAGTCATCTAGCAGAATTGTTGGTTTTAAAGAGTAAGACAACATCCATCTCAAGCATATGTCTCTTAATATTTATCTGTTTCTTTGCTTAACATTGGTATGTCACATACTAATTTATATTGTTGCACTGTTTCACACACTATCATTTTGCAGACAATGAGACTACTCTTGTGGGGCACAAAAAATGTAGCACTGTATTTCTCAGCACCACTGTTAAATATCTACATATTTTACATGGTCTTCTTCCATGCCTTTTCTAGACACAAATTCTGAACATAACTCATACATATTAATGTACCTGCAAAAATGTTGTCATAACACTGTGAGATATGTAACACAACAATAATTGTGATGTGTTATCTGTTTAAACCTGAAATTTTGTATAATCTCTTCTTTATGAAACTAAAGAAAAGGACCACTTTCTTATACAATATATATTGATGACAAAGATCCCCACAACTTAATAATACCACAAGACAAAGTGTTATTTTCAAAAAATATTTATTTATACATATATTAAAGTAAAAAAATATACTTATTAGATCTTAAAATCAAACAAAGTCAGTCCTGACAAAAAAGTGTAAAATAAATTAAATGATGGTTCATAGAAAAATATAAACATATAAAAATATATTATTTTTTTGTTCTTATTCATCTACAAAATTAAATGGTATATAAAAAAGTAGATGTCTTCATTAAAAAAAGTTACAAAAATGATCATTTTACAAAATCCGTGAAAAAAACATTTAAAAAAACTATTTACAATATTTACAGACAACTCTGAGAGAGAGAGGTGTGTTGCTGCTTGAGGCAGCCCAACCTGTAAGTTGGACACAATGTGGAGATGCAATAGAAGTGGAAGCTGTTGCACCTTCCAGAAGAGATACCGGAGGAGCTGTGGAGGCTGTTCAGTCTTTGCCAGGGAAGCTAGATGCCACTGGTGGAGATGAAGTACTTGAGCTGGCCACAGTCTCACTTGCCGCTGTCACCACAGGCTCAAGCACAAGGTTGACAGTTGCTTGTTGCGCTGCCATGAAGGACAGTAACTTCTCCTGCCCCTCACGGAGCACAACATTGTCTTTTATAAGACTGTCAACCTTGCGCTCAAGCCTACGGTAACAGCGACAGTGACCAGTGCACCGCTTTAAGCGAGGGTGCCCTACAAAGTGACAAAAACATGAATCAATATATGACCTCAAAATGGTGATTGTCTACCTGTCTTTCATCTTCGAATATTGATATCTAATTCAATAATTGTAATACATTTTGCTGGACACCTCAAGACCATCAAGGAGTGTGATGTTAATCAGAACTGCTGTCTTGTCTGTTGCATTATTATATTTTTTCTACCGTACTATGTTTTTTGTAGACAAGTTGAATGGATCTGTAAGAACAGTATACTTCCTACACTGTTGTTCTATATGAGTTAGTATTTGCCAAAACTCACTACTTAAATGTTTTGGCATAATGAACAACACAGTGTGATATACGGTGATACTAGCTCTTCAATTGTGTATGAACAAGTGAACTTGAACATCTACATCTATATTATTTGTTCCCAGCATGAGAATAATAGCATGACCTGTAGGCCAACATTACTATTTCCGTTATCTGATGTTCACATAATCTTCTTTAATAACTGCTACAAAAGAGACATACATGTCATATACTTTTTTATTTTGTGTACATATTTTCATAGAAGCAAATCATCTTTACTGCTGTTACATTAACACTTGAAATAACGTTAAACATTTAGAAACCAACAGCTCAGTGACATTGGCAACTGATTAATGAAATATTATCTCTACACATCATGTAAAGAAACAGTGGGTGGTATATTCAGAAGGGTTGCGCGGGAGCAACACAGTTGCACCATGCACAACCCACTGATGTGCCCCTGTGCAATATTCAAAAGGAATGTTGCCTGGCACAAACTCCGCGCCAGACCACATCAGTAATATATGTGGTGGCGAGGGGGCGTACCATACGATCCGCACATCCCGATATTCAGCCCAGGATGTGCTAAGCCCATGCAGCCACAACCCCTACTTGTGCTACATACAGCTGATCCAAAAAAAAAGAGCAACAGCTGGCCACCCACAGGTGAGCTGCCATATTGCAGGGTGCAACATGGCAACTGCCAGCTGTGGGTGGCCACCTGAGCTACAGCGGCACCTTCATGGTGGTGCTTCCTATGCCTGATCACAGGCATTAATATAGTAATAATTGTCCTATATCCCTGGTGGTCCAGTGGACCACTCACAGCGATTGTGGGCATCAGTAAGATTATGCCAAACCAATCATCCTGTGGTCCAGCTGTCCTCTCTCACCCACTGAGCCCCACCACTCCGCTCCCCAGTCAGAGGCGGGCAGCAGCTCCCCACTGGCTTTCCACTTGCTGCCGCTACCGACTCCATACGGGGGCTGTACTCCATTGGTCACAGTAGTCATGGCAGCTCATACTGCACTACACAGGCCAGATATGTGAATGGATCCATTCACATTTCTGTACTGTGTAGTACAGTACGGGCTGCACACCCATTGGCTTACGCTCTGGACCAATGGACGTACAGTCCTACCATATGGAGTCAGTTGGCGGGTGGTGGGGCAGCAAGCAGGTGGGGAACTGCCTGCCCGCTGCTGACTGGGGGGGTGTGGGACAGTGGGGCTCTGTGGCCGGGTGGGAGGAGGGTACCGCTGGGCCACCAGGAATGTATTGGTTTGTCATAATATCTTATTGACACCAACAATCGGGCTGTGAGCAGTCCACTGGACCACCAGGGATATTGGACTATTATTTCATTACATATGCCCGCGATTGGGCTGTGAGCAGTCCACTAGACCACCAGGGTTATAGGACACTGTAGTTTATCACATATGCCCACGATTGGGCTGCAAGCTGTCCACTGGACCACCAGGGATATGGGATGTTTATTATTTATACATATGCCTGCAATCGGGCGTTGGAGCGTGTTGCCGGTAGGGGCAGGGGCTTCGGTCCCCAATGGCTGCAGCCTGGTATGGTGCCAGGCGCAAGTCACTGGGGATCAGTGTACCTACATGCAAATGTGGCCATAATGACATGCAAATGGCCCCATTTGCACCTTGCATGCATTATGGCCCCATTTACATGTGCACTTTTGAATATCATGGTTGCTGCACCTAGCGCAACGGCACTTGTGCTAGTGCATCCCCTGCCCCACTCTGACCACTTGCACTGGTGCACTGCCACTGACCATGTGCACTGCGGGAGGCCAGGAGAGATATTCAATGATGCTGTGCCATGGTGCAGCTCCTGTGAATATCACCCTGTCAACGCCCATGTGCATCCAGTTGCGCTGTGCCCAGGCTTTCGCCACAGCCTGGCACAGTCTGGAATATCCCACCAGAATGTACAAATAATAAATAGTTAATATGATATCAATATCTTCTAATTTACTGAAAAGTTGTTTTATCTCAATGTTGTACACAATACAATTGTTCTCAGAAGTAACACTTTTTGATTGCCACAAACATCCTAACTTGCCTATGTAAAATTGTATTACACACATGTAGAGCTTCATCATATGCTGGACAAGGTCTCACACTATTTTCAAATAAAGATTATTATTATAATAACAATAAGCTACAGACAAGAATCATGTAAATAGTGATCTAATCACCCTGTAGTGTCATGTTGCAGTCATGCCCACATCATGACATATTGCACCCCTACTCAAAGATTGACACACTATAGAATTACCCTTGCTCATGCCTTGAAACTTTATACTACTTACACCATAAGAACATTGATGCATAGACTCAGGATTGTTAAACTGTTGAATCCCACCTAACCATAAGCTATGCAGCAGCACTAAGGTTATCTTTGGAACACCTACATTAGACTATGTTGATGAGTTGAACATATTGCAAGAGTTTCACATCATGAAAAGCTTGAGTGATATATCCTTCTGTAAGGATCAAAATGATAACCTGTTCAGCAGTTTTCTATAATGAAACAAGCTGCAACAGTAATTGATGCAAAAAAATAAGTGGCACGTGAACACGCATAGTCATAAGTTTTCATTACTCACTCTGTAATCTGTGTCATATATATAGCTGCACACTAACCTTCCACTGTCTGTGTGGGGGGGAGGGGTGTGAGCAAACACCATAAGCAAAGAACAACAATATGTACCCACTACAGGTGACTTGACACATTGCAGAGCATTACAGTACACCCATCACCCATAAATGGCAAGTACACCATGTGACATATCCATTGTACCCAGCCACTACCATTAATCACAGTCTTACAATATGGTAACTAGCTGTATTACTACACTGGGCCTCCCATTCAACTGAAAACCTGTTTTAAATTGGTTGAGTATGCATTACAGTCCAGTAGGCCTTACCATCTTGTTATACGCAAACTTTCGTCTATAAATACCCTTCTTATCCCAGTACCTCCACCCCCTTCATACAGTAACACTTATGATGACATACATGCATGGCACACCAGTCCTGTGCACTCTCCGTCACTGCTGCACACACATTGCGATAATTATGTTAACATACTCAGAATTGGCTTAGTACAGCTGCTCTCATGGGCCATACTAGTCTTACCAAATCATACATTCCCCCTTGATGTAGTACTACCACCTTGACCACCTACCAACTGAGAACCAAAAATGTAATCATAAGTGTAGCGTCATTAGGAGTAGGTCACAATGCACAAAAAAATACCTCCCAACCATGCATGAAGTGACACCATATAGTACACCTGTATGCATACTAAAGCAAAAAGTGAGTCTCTGAACATGGATAACAGATTGTGTCACAGAATCTCAATATACAAATGATCCATTCACATATTGAGGCTGTCTACTGCAGTACCGTTTGCATCCCCACTTACTCATCCCTTTCACAAATAGCCACACTGCTCTCTCACACTACCTAGCAATGAGCAGTTCTATGGCTGCCTTAGGGGTGACAAGGTCCTACATAGTACTGAACAGAGGTTGGGGGTGCAGGGGGCTGTGACAGTACATCTTGTGTGAATATCTTTTATGATGGTACTTACGTTCAGAGCTGGTGCCAGGCTCCTCCTTCACTTGCACAGTTCTCACCGGCACTGCTTCCCTGGCCACTATAAAACATATAAGTTAAAAATATTATAACATATACCACAATATATTAATCTACCACTAAACTTTTATTGTGAAATACATTTTTTATAGTGTCTCGTGGTGATATTCAACCATGTACCACATTTGTCTTTATAATGACACCTCTGTGTTTTCATGCATGTTGTGTCATTTACCAGCAGTGACATCCAGGCACCAGCCCTGCCAGTGGGTACAGCAGCAAACTCACTTGCATGAAGGGTACCGGCACTGCCACAGCCGATCTTCCACAGAAGTTCCCACACCTTGCCAGCCAGATCAGCACTGCACACCCCACTGTAATTCAACAACACTCTATCTGCAGTACTGTGCATGGCCATCCAACTGCTCAGTGACGTCCACCCCATTTTCACTTATTCCCCCAGTGGTAGCATAGACGTACAATACCGTCCATGCAGAAATGTACAGATTCTGGCAATATATGACCAGGACATAACACACTCAATATCACAATCTGTTAGGTATGCATAGGTTACCCCCCAACTTGATTAGCATATATCACTATTCTTCCTTTCTCATGTCACTATTTGAACAACAGAACATTATCCTGTGTATATTGTGTCTGGTCACATCAGTATGTCTTACCTAAGTGGGTAGTATATCAATATGCAAAAACACTTTAACTATACCAGCCAGGATCTAGATAACATATATTGGGATGAGTACCTGTATTACTCATTTTGAACGTGAGATGACACAAAAATGCAATTCAAATGTATACAAATATCTTCTTAGAGTGCAATGAAGACAACATTCATTTATAAAAAATAGATAAGAAATTCGTATGACAACAATGCTTCACATAGCATTGGTGTCTAGAAATGTAATCACCAGTTTTAGAACATAGTCAGTTAAACAAAAGTGAGATGCATACAAGTACTCTACATCTGGCTATAAAATCTGTTCCTTTTGAATCACCAGTTATGTTATGAAGTAGTATACCTTTGTTGTTTAGAATATTTAAGCAATATACCCCGACAGGGTGTGGGTTTACTGGAGGATTTACCATGGCTGGTGTAGTTCGGTCACGAGGTGCAGCTGAGGGACTTAACCACACCAGGAGTGGTAAATCCTCCAGTATACCCACTCCCTGGAGGGGTATATTGCAATTATACAAAAGCTGTGTTTGTTTTTTTACAAAAAAAATATTTAAAACGTCCATTCGTTTTCAAACTTGCTGCTGTTTTGTTTGCCATCCATCCATGTGCTTGGCAATGGTGTGTTTCTGATGAACATAGGGATTTGCCAGGGAGTTCCTGATGTGGCTGAGTGGTGGCTGGCACCTTTTCCAATGCTGAAAAGGTGCCAGCCAATAATCAAAATTCAAGATTCTGTTTGATTTTTTGTGTCTGTTGTGTCATTACAAATATTGCATGGGTGCTGGAACTCATGGTAAATTTCTGAAGAGTATTTCCTAAAAAAAAGTGAGTTAAATAGTCCAGCTCACACCTTACATGACAGCCTCATACCACCCCAATTATCTAATGCTATTATTTCTACCAACATCTTACCATCCAACTTGACAAGGATGACACTGTCGTGTCAGACTTCTCAACCTCCACAGCTTCTGACTGTGCTGGTACTACTTGACTGGGAGTGAGGGTGCCTGCGCTGATCTGTGAAAGAAGATAAGTAGATCAGCTAAGTATTTCATAAATGTCAACACAGTTTAACTACACTTTCTTTAAGCATTCAACATGTTTCAGACACCTAACATTGCCTGTAATCAGGTATTGCAGAGCCATTGCAGACACATATAAAATCAGAATTAATACAAATAAATATTTCATAAATAAAAGATCACAAGCTGACTCAGTACACAATGCTTAGTACTTATATAGTATGCCACATGAAATACAACTCTGCTTCAATAAAATCGATATTGCATAGTAACTCCCTCACTATCATGGCACAGCAGCAATACATATGTAATATTAGAAGTACATAATAAGACTTCAAGTCTTGACAAGACATTTAAGAATGCAATTTGCATGTTACACCTTCCCCCTTCACCAAAGATATACAAAAACAGCTAAAGCCAACACCACACATGCCAACAGTTAACACCTTATATGTTGCAGAATTGTCATGATAGAATTTATACATATATAGGGGATACATCATACCCAGGAGTGTGAAATGGAAAATATTCTCACTCCTGCACAGTGCGTTCTAGTTACACATGAGTTTTGAATATTTGCCATAGTACACGATCTGGGCATCATCTGTGTGATTAATACAATAAAGTTAATATTTTCTGCTTTGCTAATGTCCATTTCATTGTTTTGTGGTGTTACACAGACTCTTTTTTCTCTCAGTGTCGGTGGAGGGATGGGTCATGCTGGAGACCTGTGATAACACAGTATAGACTATTATTAACTTTTGCAGTTTTGTTGTGATGTACCCAACAAATAAAACTGTTTAATGTAGTGCACCTGATGGTTAGAGAAAATACATCTTTCTCGTACTTCCAACACCTGACTGCTATTATCTTTAATGTAACATAAAAGTGGTCCGGTCATTCAACATTTGTCTTGGTATGCGGCTCAGTCATATGTACAGTGTTAACATCAACTACTGCAATAGGAAGTAAGGGCCGAATATTCAAACTGCATCGAAAAAGTGCGCAACAGCAGGAGCAAGCACAAGTCAATTGCGTATAGGCGCAACAGACGCGATATTCAAACATGGAGCAAAACAAATTGTGCAAGCAGCCAACGTCTGAATATGCACAAACTGCCGCCATAGCGCCAACCAGGAAGGGGAAGCTGAGCAGAAAGGAAGGTTGCGCCATGACGCGTAAGGCTAACCAGCTGAGCAGTCCAGAAGATGCCATAGCGCAAACCAAACCCCACCCCAGCAGAGCAATGGAACTGCACAACCAGGAGGCAGGCTGGGGCCCACCACCAGCCATGCCACACATGGGCACAGGAACACCAGAACCAACAGACACCACACACAGAAGCACAGCATCACTGGGGAAGGGATGGATGATCCACTGCCCATGAGGACAAGCCAACAAAAGCAGAAACGAGAGATGCCGCCTCAGCACAACCACTGTCAGACTGAGACTGCCACACGGGGGTTGACAACCACAGTGCACAGCAGCCCCGTCCACACAGCACACCCCACCATGACCCCAAGACACCACCCATGTGCAGTGACTGTCACTGCAGTAAACACACTACATCCCCGGCTACGTCAACCTCATGTAGCATAGAACCATACAAGCCAGACCCACCCTGGGCACCCAGCAGAAGGCGGCAGCAATAGCAGAACCGAATGAAAGTCACTGCCACACAGGAGACACCTCCCATGCAAACACACACACACGCACACACACACACACTACCCGCAGCCACTTGCCCCAGTGCCATACACACCACCTTCAGGCAACCACAGCCAGCTGCAAATCAGAGACCACCACAGTATTCATAACAAAATATATATATATATATATTGGAAAACAGAAATTACAAACAACAAGATCAAGAACAAAACTATATACAGATATGTACAGACAAAGGGGTAGGGGTACAAGGTAGGGTGGGCAAGGGTAAGGGGTGAACAGCGGGAGAGGAAGGCAGGGTGGGAGGATGGTGAAGTGGAAGGGAAGCATCTATCGCCTTGCAGGCTGGTCTGCTGCTGCCTGGTGCTGTCCCTCACACTCCACCATCGCCTCACCCCATGGCGCTGAATGTCCTGGAGGATGTCATGCTTCATAGGAGACCCTGGTCCAGCCGCTGAGGCCACGGTCCATCCTGCGCAGGATGCTGAGGCCTAGGAAAGGGAACACAGTCAATGGCTGTGACTGTCCACAACCAGACACCACCCATCCTGCAAGGCATATACACAGATGCCCACCTGTAGATGGTATGCACCACCCACAGTAACCATACATGACAAGCCCAACCAGGCAGCACCAGCTATGTGCACCACTGCACACACACACTGCCCATGTCCATCACAGCACAAACAAGGCTGTCAAGTGATGTGGCAATGTGGTGGGATGCCAGTTCCACAGCCATGTGCCCAGTGCATGCATGGACCACCAGTGGCGCACACACAGATGTGCAGTGACACTGGACAGTGATGACTGTCGCCTGTGTCGTGTATGCTGTGTTGTCCATGGCTGGTGGTCTGCCACCCCTCCAGCATCCACAGCATCCACGATGTAATGTATTCACATCATCAAGCAGCTGCTGCTGCTGCTGCCGCCAGCCCACCCTCATGTCTCCTCCGTTAGCCACCTGGTCCCTGCCATGGCCCTCCTTAGCCTGTGTCTGCATCCTCTCTGCCAGGCCTATGGGTGACAAATGTTGAAAAAACATCAGTATGACCCCAAAGCAGACTGCCCCTGCCCCAGTGAGAGTGTGCCTGCCCACACAGCCAGACCCATGCATCTCACACCACCACACACTAACACAGCCAACCATGGCGAGCCATCCCCATGCAACCGCCACCGAAACACAGTCACACCCCTACGAACGCCACGGAGAATTTACAGAAATGCGTCCCCACCTTCGACTGCGCGCCTCTCGGCCTTGCGTGACCTCAGGCATCGAAGCC
This sequence comes from Neoceratodus forsteri, assembly GCA_016271365.2. NCBI lineage: Eukaryota > Metazoa > Chordata > Ceratodontiformes > Ceratodontidae > Neoceratodus > Neoceratodus forsteri. The sequence continues at coordinate 3,612,232 of CM028130.1, forward strand.
GTCGGCTCCCTCCTGCGGAGGTCACACAAACCTGTGCCTGTACTGCTCCGCGAACCAGCACCGCCTATGACCCTCCACCAGGTCAGTGGCCACCACAGCCACACCTGGGTGTGGCAGAGGAGCTCATCCCAACACAGTGCCTCATAGTGGGGCTCAACAGGGCCACGGTTGGCCACCTCCACCTAGCTCCATTGGGGAGCTCTTCTGCAAGCATATTTTGGGTTGTACAGCAGGCAATATGGCACCCAAGGTGCGACAACCCCAATGGAAATGTTGCAACAGACACCATAGGTTCTATCGCTGTTAGTACAGCCGCCGGTTCCTGCTATCACAAACAGCCAATACAGCCGCACACACGGCAGCTGAACAGCCCAGAAACAAAGTCGACACCAGGTCAGGCTATGACGCCGGCACGACGCACCATCTGATGTCTACATCCTGCGACCATCACCGCATGCCAGTGCCACAGTGGACTATGCGCAGTAGTGCCACACGCCATGGTGCCCAGTGCTGCCACACTAACAATGGTGGCCATAGCTGAACTGCTGATCATACAGCGGCAGGAGACCCGCTGAACATGGAGGTCATCCACTTCGTCACCAGCCAGCATGCACTGCACCAACATGCACACAGACTGCCAACCTGGTGTCGTGGTCAGGTGGGGTGCACAGCCTGTGTTCAGCAGTCTGGCATGAGCAGCCAGCACGCCAGCTGTGGCTGTAGCGTACCGCACCATTGATGATGGGATGCAATGGGCAGTGACATGTGTCCGCAGGCAGACACACGAGCCAGCACATGCCCTCGGCCTAGCTGGTTCCAACGCAAAAGCCAACATCAGCACAGTCCAGGCTGTGCCTGTCAGCACAGTGGGCAGCACCGGTGGCTGTGGGTGTCTGGCACTGTTGTACACAGCAGTGAAAGTGGTCCCTGGGCAGCGGTTGAGGGCAGCAGCAGCAGTCACCACCAGGCCTGGGGTACAGTGTCCAGGGTGGCACATGCCCACCTTGATATACCCACTCCCGGTCCTGTTGAACAGCGCCACCTCAAGGGTGTTGAGCATCAGGACCTTCCATACCGGGGGACAGGATGTTGGAAGAGTACCCATTTGAAGAGCACACCGCCTGCTGTAGAATCAGCACAGCAAAGGCAGGTTACAACGTCCGCGGGAGGCAATTGCATGGCCGGAGTTACACGCAGGGACTGTGCTCTGACCATGCAGAGATAGTCCAAGGTGATGACGTGACCGCCACGGACAGCAGACCAGGCATTGTTCTGTCATGCTGCATGAGCACCAAGCAGGTGCTCCTACGCACCCCAACGCACGCCACTCCCATTCCCAGTGTCGTACACCAAGCCTGTCGATGCTGGTTCTGCTTCGGCATCCAAGCACCCCGGTGTACATTTGGTACCACAGACCCACTGTGACAAGGTGCGATCGAGCAGTGACCCTGGTGGTCCATCGGTGCCACCCCGTAGCCCTCTCAGCCTGCCAGTGCTGTTACGGCGGGCCGCCATGCATCTGCGGTGGCCCGGAATGGTGCAACATGACTGACCTGTCTCCCAGTGCACCTGTCTGGTGCCGCCCTGTGTGCACTGGATGTCATGGTGGGCAGTGCTGGTGGGTGCCCTGCACACACGGAACAGACACCTGCACACCATCACGACTGCTGTCACAGGTGTGTGCATGATGATGCCTGCATTGTACTGTACACCAAGGTGCAAGGTGCCCAGCATCTGACACCTGCATATGGACATACAGGTGGTGGTGTGGCTGTGGATCTGTGTGTTTACCATGTCTGTTCCTGTCTGCTGCACCTGCCCATGTGTGCTGTGCCTGGTGTGTGTGTGCATCAATGACATTTACCCCCTGATGGTGTGTTTGTGCCTGGTCCCTTCCACCCCTTGCCGCCATGCACCCTGGTGTATCCTCTGTGTGCCTGGGTTGCACCAGACAGTGTTGTTTGCACACCCTTGACACCCAGTCGCGCATAATGCTCCTCCCTGATGGTGTCCCAGCAGCTGGGCCTGCGGATCAGTCGGGGATCCCGCCGCCCAAGGGAGGGCCACCATCAACACCGGTGCCACAGTGTCCCCACCATGTCCCCTTCAACCTGTAGGCTATCCCCAGTCTTGGCCATGTTGTGCAGGATAACAGGCCAGAATATCCACAGGCCTTGAGGCTGTACTGCAGAACACCACGGAGGTGTCTAGGCATTAGGCATGCAGGAGCATCCCACACACCAATGATAAGGCGGCGGCATGTGCCCTAATATAGCGATAATGGGCGCCAGTACAGTGTGAGCATCAAGGGATGGGGGATCCGCTGTCACCTGTGTGAAGATAGTGGAGATCAGTATCATGTACAGGTCCATATTGCCCATATCCCTGTGTGACACTACCATGGCACCTGTGGCATTCCCACCCTTGCCCCAAGTTTGCATTTGTGGGGATGTCCCCACTCTTGAATCGATGACACAGTGCAGACTGATGCCATATGAAGGCATCATGTGCTCCACCAGAGTGTGTGGAACATTGATTATACACAGTGGCATCACACACCACCCGGCAGTTGACACTGGAAGCCTCTTCCCATATGCGACCCCATCGACAGGTGGCGAACGGCCACATGGGCAGCATGGCCCCTAGCATGCCAGGCATATGTGCTACCCTGTGGAACTCCTGCATGTTTGCTGTACGCCTGCCGTGGTGCTGGGGACATGGATGCTCCGCAGCATGTGGCAGCAGTGTGCTGAGGTGGGTGTGGATGCACGACGTGGCCGACTGTGTGATGCCTGTGGTATCCCCTGTTGGCCCTGGAAGGTGTCCGCAGGCACATGGCTGTCACCTGATCTCCACTGACAAAGCGTGACTCCAACGTGAAAGTGCCTGCATCACATCACCCACAGCTCACAGAGCCGCCAGTATGCCCCGTTCAGTGGTACCACCCACCATTCTACTCCGTGTACACAAACCGATGGGCATGGTACGCCTGGGACGTACTGCCGACGCCCATCCACGCCACGTCCGCACCCCTCACCCCACAGCCCATGGAAGCGCCACTATCCGCCTCCCTGGCTTGTGACCCCCGATGATGTTGCCCATACCCGCCGTCCGACTGCTACTTCCACTGCACCGGCACCCCGCTGGCCCCCAGCCTACGGCCTACCCACCGCCGCCCGCCTGGCCCGTCACAGTCTGTCTTTCTCTTCCCACTTGGCATCCCTGTAGCGTTTTGCGCCTCTCTTTGACCTTTTATTTTTCAGCTGGGACCAAATCCCCGCCGTTCTGCTGTTGTGCACGGCGCAAGTCTTTAACACGATTATGCTTTTATGCATGGATCCACCCCTAGCTGCGCATGCCTTCATTGCATTGTGCCGTTGCTCAGCACGTTTTCGGTGGTGCAATTGCCTCCTGCCGAATATCGAATGGCACTTTCGACTTAATGCGCAACCCTGGGCTGGCGCCCTCTGAATATCCACCTATATGTATAAATGCAAGATTAATGACCACAGCATATGTCATTGGGTTGTTTATTCATCAGCGATACATGCTTTTATCTAAGCCAATATCAGGCCATGTATTGTATGAACATATATATATATGTGTGTGTGTGTGTATATATATATATATATACATATTAGTAACAAAAATTAATCATTTAGTAACAGTTATAATATTTTCCTTAAAAAAAAACAACAAAAGACACATAAATTGATGTCTCTTTGTGACGGGAAATATCAGCTGTTTTACTGCAACCCATGATTTGTAACATCACATTGTGATAACACACAACAACAAAGACTTCAATCGAAAAAAGACTTTCTTTTACATGATTGTGCACCAACTATTATATCATAGAATCTGAGGGATTTTTGAATAACTTATGATGAGGAGAGTTCCCCAGCTGGCTTGCTGCAGCTTCCCAAGTTCAAGCGAGGTAGCCAGCACTTGTCATTCTCTGAAATCTCCTCTGCTTCAGAAGATAGAAGTGCTGGCACAACACTTCCTCTTCAGCTGCACAATGGTTCATTTTCACCTGCAAGACCATGCAGGAAGCTAATGATGTACCTCCACATTGAATGCAACCACAGTTTGTGCTCCGCATTAAAATCGAGCACTACCCCTCGCTTGACTACCTCAAGTAGCAAGCATACCTCTCATTGACCACTGCCTCACTGTTCAATTTGTTCTGCAATAAAAAATACACAAACATTCCATTACTCATGTCTCAGAATATATTTCTATATTCTATAGTATTCTGATTAGAAAATGGAAGAACACCATTTAACTCAATTGTCATAATCACAAATAATCATTCAGGCATGAATTAGTGTTCAACACACTAATAACATACACAACTCTATGTCATGTCATGGTGTTTGGTAATAAGATATACCAAAACTTGAATACAGAAACATCAAAGTTCACCTCTGGCTATTGAAGACGAGCACTGTCTGTCATGTTGGTTGCAGCCAGCAGCATCTTCGGATACTAGATAGAGGAATAGTTACTGGGGTGGATGCACAGTACATAACAAAAAGTGTGTCCACATTCCCAGTCAATCAACAGATTGTCCCACCCTGCTAGCTAATTAGGTGAAGACATCAGACAAAAGTTAAAGTGCACGACAGCAAGGTCTCACAGTGACCTAACACACCTCTCTCGTTCACCCAACACAGCAGCAGGAGTGCCGGTGTTGCTTTGAACACACCCATTTATTGTGTGTTTATGAGGGTACCCAGTGCCCTGGCATAATGTAACCCCAAGCGGCCGGTGTGATAAATCTCACAGTTTCTGTGCCCCCTTCTTGCTTGAGGGGTGCCCACACCATCATCTGTGCCCCCTTACCTTGTTCTTGACAAGTGCCACCCCAGTTGCTGACCAACCACCCACACAGACAGTCAGTTGGTATGCTGGGCAGCTCACCCTAGATGGCAAGAACCTGTATAAATAAAAGAAAGACCTCTCTCGCACCAATTTTCATATCCACAAGTGACATCACAGTAGTCACAGGTAGCAGAACCACTACCACACTGGTACACTGTGCCCTTGTGGCACCCCCCCTGGCACTATGACACAGAACCATATAATATGCAACTGCCACAGTCACATATTTCAACACAATGACCCATAGCATAATGCCATTAAATATCACCCCTAGCAAACCGCCATGCATCCAAATTAACTACCACCCTGCATTTCATCAGATATCTCCAAGTATCTGTTACTCTGTGGAGTGGTATACACCCATTCTATTTTTGACCATGTTTGTCTTAAAGTACTTTTTACAGCTCAATAGGTATACAAACAGTCTGACATTCTTAAAGGACTTTGAGAATTCATCTTGAAGGTTCAGGAAATGGCAATTGCCAGCATGTGAAGTCACACCATCAGGTAGGTATAACCAAATATAAGAAACAATTTGGAAGACGTATGGTGCATTCCACACATAATAGATATGAACATTTGTATGTTCACCTTTCCGTGCTCGTCACAAGTACACATGGTGTTCTGCTTGCAGACCCTATGCTCTGTAATATCTGAAAACTTATTTTACACTGGTAACATACTGATACTAGAAGCAAGTTCAATTTTGCTGCACTAAATCACCAATGTTTGGTACTAACCCATTCCTCCAAGATATCACCAGTATGTCTGGGTGAGGTTGCACAGAAGTCTGTGCATTGTTGGCATGAGGTGCTCCACCTCATCCACCCTGCCATACCACTTCACACAGCAATTATTTTCACAGGGGTTGAATTGTGGTACAGTACCACCCTATGCACCTTGACACATCCTGATATTGATCCTGTGATACTTTGAGCATTGCAACCAAACCCATACTTAGCTGCACACTATTGAGGCCTCCAAAAAAATAAAATAAAAATAACTGACAACCACAGTGGATGCAGTATTACACAGGACAACATGCAGCCAACAGCTTTGGGGACACCAATCTCCTGGGCTATGTGTTGGCATCAGCCTCCCTCACCAACTGTGATTTACTATGAAAATATATCCATGGTGGTCCTGCCCCCTCACCCAATGTGGGTTTCTGTAAAGCAACCCTGAAAGGTAGCAGCTGCCACTCAAGTCAGTGAGGAAGTAGAGTGAACAGGCCCAAGGATACATTTTATACAGTGCTGCGATAAGGAAGGGGAGCCCACTATACTACAACAGTATTTTCGTATTTTTAATACAAAATCAAGACCTAGTGTTCAGATACATTACCACAAAGCACGGGGGATCGGTAGCAAACAGGCACGCTCACAGAGTACCAGGAACAAGTTAATGATGATGGGCACCTGCATGCAAATGAGGCCAATGATATCAAATAGGTACATTAACACCTTGCATGCATTATGGCTCCATTTGCATATACAATACTAACATTGTGATAGCTGCACTACCACCACTGCCTTCAGTTCTGTCCCCTACCCTCTGGCCACTTACAATGGTAGTCCCAGTGTAACATGCACAATGTAGGTAGCCAGACTGAAATATTTAAACTGCCGACCATACCACAGCACTGTAAATATCACCAGACAACACTCACATTGCAGTTGCACTTTGCCCAGGCTTGTTCCCAGCCTGGCAAGTCTAAATATTCCCAACCCAAATGTTAAACTGTGAGTGATGTATGCAGCTGTTTTATTTTTGACCAACATTTTTGGTTCTAAAAGAACGTTGTTTGCACTTTGCTATTTGCTCAAACAGTCTGACATTCTTAGAGGACTTTGAGGATCAGCCAAGAACCCAGCAAATGACAATTGCCAACATAGAAGTGTACACCATCTGGTAGGTATAACCATCATAAGAATCTTAAATTTCCAGGTGATATGGTGTACATTCCGACACATGAGAGAAATGCAGAAATTTGTATGTTGACTTTCTTGGCTCTGTCAATCAGGTACATGATGCTCTGCTTACAGACCTCACACTGTAATATCTGAAAAATGATTTACAGGCAGGCAACATACCATAATAAGCGAGGTCCAGTTTGATTCTGTAACTAAATCTACACCGCTTGGTTCCCAAATCACGCTCAAGATGTATCACCAATATGTCCGATGAGACTGAGTCTAAATCGGGCATGGTTGGCAGAGTGCTCCCACCATTCCACCCTGCCAAACCACCTAACACAACAATTTGGGGCTGCAGGTTTCTCCCAAAATCACTATTGAGCATACTCAGACGCCACTCACTATACTGCCAACAATCCCCAAAGTCCTTTGCTGCTTTCATCATTCTCAGCTTTTCAACTTAGAAGTGGACAGAGAGCTACCAAAAAGTCAGTGTTCACCACAGTACCTAAGCAGTAGTGAAAGTAAAACTATTTTCCCCTCCTTAACTAACTCAGCTTCAGTGAACAGTCCATGACACAAATAAAACAACACATTGCAGTTTCATTACCTAATGTAGGTATTGGACTATCAAAATTCTGCTCCAGCAAAATGTGCTAAAATTTAAAGTGGGAAAAATGCATCCTTTGATAGCAGTTTTAAACAATTACAAGTGCAGACACATATCTTATTGGTTCCTCTTCTGTTGTGGGTACACGCACCTTGCTATCTCCTCCATTGCAGCTGTATCTGTGCAAGTAAGTACCAAATGCTGTCTGACTTAAAACGCGCAGCTAAAATTGAAACATCTAGCTTCAATCAACATATCAAATAGACCAAATGTTTTGATTAATCTATTAACCGTTTCTAACACTTTTATGACAATAGAAAACTATTTATAAAATGTGATATACGTAAGAAATGTACCAACAGTTGAGTCTAAGATAGTGCTATGTCCTTCTTCTTCATTCTTCTCCATCTGCATTGGTTGTCTTACCGTGATAAATCTAGCTCACAATTGGTAGAAGTACCTGTCACCTAATAACTGATATGATTGATAATGAACAGTTGTCACCCCAAGCAAATTTGCAACACTACACATACTGACATATTTTGCAACACTGCAGCACATGACACTGTTTTTTTCGAACTTTGAATACACATTATTTGAGGATTTTTCCAAAATACGATTACCAAGAAAAGTTTCTGCTTCTTACCAACGTACAAATACATAAGTTCATACAATCAAATACTTATTCTGAAATCGTGACTCTACCTGCACAACTATGTATTGCTGCAGCTACATTTTCATTTCGTTTACTGTCACTGCACCAGACCTCGATATTCATTCCTAATCAATAATTGATTACTTGTCTTACCAATAACACATGAACAGACCTTGGCCTAACAATATCTTAAGCATTCTCTAGGTGTACGCACGAGGTAGAGACAAGGTCATATTGCTAATGACATCATAGCAACTGTCATGTGACTTTACGAATGCCTTATGGCTATCATGAGAATTAATATTCAAAGTTAAGGTTAAGTCAACTTTATTAATCTGTTCCATTTAGAAAGATTTTAAATAAAGCAATTTTTCACCAACAGTTTAACAATACTAGGTCAAAATCACTACAGAATTGGAGAATTGCATTGCTCAATGATGAAATAGTGAAAAGATCAATGTGCCACAGGATAACACTATACAGGACAGTGTAACATGATTAAAAACTGTCAACATTGAAAACCAATATGATTACAGCATTTTCTGAGACTTTTTTGTAATATTGTGTACATAATCATCTGTGTCAATATACAATGTTAAAGTGATCAAAACAAACATACTAATATTTCCTTTTTGTGTCTTATACAGGTGTCTGATATATAACATTGACGACTACTAATGAAGTAACACACTGAAGATGCCCAGTAAAACTTAAGCGTGCATGTAGAAAGAGAACAGGTATCATATACTTCACTGTTGTTTAAGAATGATAAAAAACAGTGATGGCATTCAAGACGTAAACAACACAGAGTTCTACTGAATAGTGAGTCTACAGAACTCATTCCACAACAAAACCAAATAACCTGCTCAACAGCAAGGAAAAATGTTACCTGAGGACAGTTGCAGATCTCTCGGACGAAACAACCATTGCCACAGCAACCATAACCAGACCTTCTAAACAGCCATAAACTCACAGCTGGTGATTTTCATCAAGCAAAAGGCTTCGATCGTTAGCAGTGCCAAGATCAACAGGCTTATTGCTGTGTGATGAGACAAGAGCAAAAGACAAAGAGTCATCTGACTTAATGAATGCATCTCAAAGTATGCCCATTTGTTAGTAGAGAGTATTTGTTCTTGAACGCTTATAACAAAGATGTCTCATGTGAACTATCAGAAAAGTTGTGTCGACATCAAGAAAAGCTACAACTATCCTACTTTGACCGGCACAATTTCTGTGATGTATTCACAGGTCACTGGATGCACACACAGCACTCGAGCATATTTCTTGGAAGATCTTATTCACAGAAAATGAGCAAGTTCACCATTGATGAGTCTGGCAGTGGTCAATATGCCAGTGTCTGTGATGACACAGCAATGAGACAAATGATGACTGTGATGCAACCACTGTATCCCGTAAATGGCATTGTCTCTCATGGCCATGATGCAACCTGCAATCAGAATCGTCTGTTCAACTTCAAAAGTTGAACAGTTTGTCAACATATTTAAAACAGATAAGAAAGATATAAACTGTGCAACAAGATGACCCTAGAAATCCGTCCATACTCAACTTATGGGTCCCCACTAGCATGCCTCGATAGTGGTGTTTGTGACAGTGTCTTCACAACATGTGGATGCTAAGAGATCAAACAGGCATGCGGAACTTTACAAGGTATATGAGTCCGATGAGTTGTCACCAGTACCTTGTTAAATGACTTATTGCAGTCTGGTGACATGCAGGTGCCATCACATTTTCAAACAGCCCAATGCGTGACTCTGTACCAGACACAATTTATCACCAAGTTCTGTGAAATATCTTCTGTGTTAGAAAGTGACATGTTGAAACAGTATGGCAAAGTGCAAAATTTGAGCTGTCAGTCAGAAGTTTGACTTGTATAAGCAATGTGACCATCTGTGCACAGCAGACAAACAGTCACATGAACCTTGAAACCTCACCACAATGACATGGGTTCCATCTCTCAGCATTTTGCTGATGAAATCGACTTAGTTACAGACCACCACGCCAGTAAACACTGTTTCTCAAACAAGTCCAACATTCTGCCTCCAAGATCACTGTTGAACAATATGGAGGCACATGTAACACCAAGTGAGACTGCAACATTGAATATGTTTGGCATCTAATTAAACAATGAAACCATTCCAAACCATTTTATGTCGAACACAAAACACAAGATTCCACAGAAAGAACTCATTATATTCTAAGGTTCCATGATGTGTCTCCACTTCCTCTACAGGAAATGTGAGGCAATCATGGAAAATAGTTTGGCATTCTTGCAAATGGTGTTCAACTAAGTCCAGTCATCTGGCAAGATGTTGTCAACATAAAGAAGATAAAGCTTGTTTAACTTATTTAAAACAACAATCCTTTACAAAGACCTGACACTGATCACATGAGTAGTTCTCTGTCAACATGATGTCTTAGAAACAACTAAGCCAATGTTGTGAAGGCGGAAGACAAAAAGTGACAATATTAGACAGTACACACACACACCACATGGCAGAGATCAGTAGGGGACAAACATTGATCTCTATCAAATGAAAGAGGGAAGGTGAGCCTGTCAGCATTGAGGAAGAACATAGAGCAGCTGCCCAGACCTATTCCCAAAAGGGTCAAAGGTGGACAGCTAGATGAAAAGGAAGTGCGTGTACAGGTGCTATACCCCACAACCCGTGAACAGTAAAGATGACAACTAGCAACATACAGTACCTGTTTCATCTCCTCTGGTTGAGTGAACTTGCATTCTGTCTGCATCTATTGCACATACTATTCATCTCACAAGTCCACTAGATGAATAACACGCTCAATTTTAAGAAATTAAAGCAGAAAGACGAAAATGTGCAAGTGAATCTGCTTCATACTGTCAAGTCTAACAGCACCAAAGAATATGGTATCGTAGACATTCTGAGGTGATGACATGCTGCAAAAGTACGATGCAGCCGCATGGTTTGTCACAGCTGTGTTGAATATGCACGACAACTCATTGAACTGTTGAAGTGGGCAAATTCTGATGTTGTCAAATGTATGGCAGCTCAGATTCAATGCAAAGAAGTGCAAGGTAATGCACATGGGAAACAAAACCCAGGGAAGTGTACACAATGGGGGAGAGATACTGACACCAGTAAAAATAGAAGGACCTGGGGTAATTATATCAGATGACCTAAAGGTGGGCAAGCAATGTAGAAGACAGTAAGGAAGGCTGGGGATACTGGGATGCATAGGAAGAGGCATCAATAGTAGAAAACAGGAAGTTGTTATCCCTCTGTACAGACAGTTGGTGAGACCCCATCTGGAGTATTGTGTGCAGTTCTGGAGACCCCATCTCTGTAAAGACATAGACAGAGTGGAGACTGTCCAGAGGAGGGCAACCAAAATGGTTCAGGGTCTGCACCAGAAGACATACGAAGAAAGACTAAAGGAGCTTAATATGTATACCCTTGAGGAAAGAAGGGAGAAAGGGGACATGATAGAAACTTTCAAGTACCTCAAGGGAATTAACAAAGTCCAAGAGGGTAGCATCTTCCAGAAAAAGAGATGTGCAAGAACAAGGGGGCACAATTTGAAGATAGAGCGAGGACGGCTCAGAGGTAATGTGAGGAAGTATTTTTTCACTGAGAGGGTTGTGGATGCATGGAACAGCCTCCCTGAGGAGGTCGTGGAATCAAGAACAGTGGGGGACTTCAAGAATGCATGGGACAGGCATAAGGCAGTCCTAGTGGGGGGTAGGAGGAAGTAAGCTGTTGGTTAACTAGGATCTGCAGCTTATCTGTTAGGTAGGAAAATGGGCAGACTAGGTGGGCCAAGCGGTCCTTATCTTCCATCAAATTCTATGTTTCTATGTACAATGGACTGGTTAGACCACACCTTGAGTACTGTGTACAGTACTGGAGACCACACTTGAAGAGGGACACACAGCTCCTGGAGAGGGTACAGAGGAGGGCAACTAAGATGATATGAGGGCTAGAGGATTTGACGTATGAGGACAGACTTGAGGAGCTCTGCCTGTTTTCATTGGAGGAGAGGAGAGACAGGGGGGACATGATTGAGGTCTTCAAGTGCCTCAGGGGAATAAATAGGGTAAACATGGAGGGGATCTTTAGACTAAAGCAGGAGGTATCACCAGAGGGCATGGTTTGAAGTTGGAAGGTGGAAGGGTGGGGAGGAGGTTTTTCACTGACAGGGTGGTGGACCCTTGGAATGCACTGCCTGGCAAGCTGGTTCAGAGATCCACAGTGGAGGGCTTCAAGAGAGGGTGGGATAGACACAGAAAGTGGATGTATCAGATGATGGCCTGTCCCAGGGGGGTGGGGATGGATAATAGGGGTTTCTGGAGCACAAGGGATGGGAGGGCCTCGGCACCCAACTAAGGATCTAAGATCCGAGCAGACTCGATAGACCATAAGGCCTAATCTGCTGGCAAATAGTATGTTAGTATAATGAGCAACAGGTGGAATGGCTCAAAGAGCAACAGGTGGATTGGCTCAGTGGCTAGGCTGGCGGGGTGCACTCATTCCCATGGATTAGAGGGATAAGGCCAATGGTGAGTGAAAACTAGAAACACATACAGCTGGTGGTGAAATGGGTGCTGAGGAGGAGATTGAGGTGCTGGAGGTTAGCGGAGTGTCTAATGCTAGCAGGCAGTGCATTCCAGAGTTTGGGCATGTGGCATTGGAAGGCAGCTTGGCCTTTAGTCTTGCTCATGAAACAGACAAAGAGGAGCCTGAGTCCATGCTTCTGATGGAGTAGGTAGGTGTAGGCTGTGTTGAGAGGGCAGATGCGAGGTATGGGGAAGGGACTGAGACCAGAATTTGGCAGCGGTCCTTGCACAGTGAATCTGTCTGAGTGCCTGAAGAGAGGCAAGGCTAGGGAGCTGTAAAGGTCACAGTGGTGAGTCAGTTTGGACAGTCCAGAATGAAGCGGCAGAAGGAGAGCAAGAGTGTATCCAAGTTGGCTAGGGAGACGAGGGGGCAGTACCATAGACTACGTTGCCATAATCAACTAGTGGGAGAATCATCTTGTGAACAATTTCCTTACGGGATGGTGTGGGATACTACCCTTGTTGTGGTATAAGATGCCAAGTTTAGGGAGCAGTTTCTTGTGGATGGAGTCAATGTGTAAGGAGAAGTCAAGATGCTGGTCAAGCCAGACACGTAGGCATCTGAAAGAGGTACACACTTCCAGAGGGGTCCCATCCAAGGATTGGAATGAGGGAGAGTGGCTAGGTGGGAGAGTCTGGCCTGTGAGCCGAAGGTTAGCGAGACGGTTTTCTTGGAGTTTAGGCACAGCTGGTTGGATCGGAACCAGCGCTAGACTGCATTGAAATCCTGTTGGAGTACATTGGTCACCTCCCAAGGGGAGGGGCCTGCAGCATACAGAACTGTGTTGTCTGCATACATGTGGATGGATGAATGTTGGCAGACCGATGGGAGATCATTTAGGAATATGGAGAAGAGTAGCGGTCCCAGGACGGAACCTTGGGGGACTCTGGCAGTGACTGGCAGGAGACTAGAGCTGTGGGTGCCAATTTTTACTGACTGGCGTCTACTTACTAGGTATGCATGAAACTAGCTGGAGGTCGAGCCAGAGAGTCCAGCAGCTTTTAGCTTGGATAGAAGCAATGAGTGGGAGATGGTGTCGAAACCTTAGCCAGGTCGATAAAAATGGCTGAGGTGATGAGCCCTTTACCCATGCTGGTGAGTATGTCATCGGTGAGCCTTAGTAGGGAGGTGATATTTGAGTGTGATTTGTGAAAGCCTGATTGGAAGGGGGTGAAGAAGGAGGATGCATCTAGATAGGAAGTGAGTTGGGCAAGGACAAGATGTTCCTGCAATTTGGCCAGGATAGGGAGGAGAGATAGCGGGAGATAGTTACCCAGAAATGAGGGGTCACCTCCTTTGGGGAGGGGGATGACAGTTGCCTGCTTCAAGTCAGCTGGTATTTTGGCTAGTGAGAAGGAGAGGTTGAAGAGGTCTGGCAGCGGGGCAGCTATGGCGGGGGATACAAGTATAGCATTTTTGCGTCCAGGCCTGTGGGGCAACTACCTTTGTTGGGTTGAGGGCCCTCAGTGACTGTAGTACTTTGGCTGGGGAGACTGGATGAAAAGAGAAGCTGAAAGTTTGGCAGGAGGGTTCCAGATCTGGGGGTACTCGATGTTGGTTGGTGCTGGAGAGCAGCTAGAAGAGAGTCTGCACAGCTGGTGAAGAAGGTATTAAATGCAGAAGCAACCTCACCAGGGTCAGTGACAGTAGCACCCTGGATGGTTAGGGTCAGAGTCAGTGGCTGGACTTGGGGGATTTGATTGTTTTACAGAAGTTTGTTGGGTGGTTCAGATTTGAGTTGAAGGCCATCAAAAGTAGTTCTTTTGGCCTGGCTATAAGTTTGGTGCAGGAGTTGCGGAGGGCACGGTAGCATTGGAGGGATGATTTGTGCCAGTTTTCTTGTGAGTTTTCCATGCCTGGTCCTTGGACTGGCAGTGACTAATGATGGCGCCAGAGACTCAAGCTAGGTGGGCACCTCTGACCCTTTTATATCTCAGGGAGCATGGGAGTCCCACACTGTAAGGAATTTGGCCTTGAAAGATTTGAGTGCAGAGTCAATGGAGAGTGCCTTTGAGATGAAGGACCAGTCTACATGAACTAGGTTATGCAGTAGAGATGCTAGATCTAGTGACTTATATGACCTTGTGAGCAGTGTCCTTGGGGGGGTGCTGAGGGCATGTATACTTTCCTGACCATGTAGGTCATGTGGTGGTCGCTAAGGGAGTCAGGGAGTAGACCGGCACTTATAATCCTGTGTGGATGGGTGGCGAATGCCCAGTCCAGGAGGGAGTGGTTCTGCATTTTATGGTTTAGACAGGTGGGGTAAGCAAGTAGCTGGGTGAGGTTTAGAGCATTTATTTTGGTTCTCGGCTTGGCATTGTCTTTAGCGAGCCAGTTGAAATTGAAATTGCCGTGGATGTGGAGCTCACCGGTAGAGGCTGATGACTTTAAGGTGTCCAGATGATCTAGGACATTAGACAGGGGGGTGCTAGGGGCACAATAGGAGCCGGCAACATATACTGGGTTGGAGTAAGGGAGTGCTACTTTGATTAGTAAAGAGTCTATGTCTGCCGAAAGTGTGGGGATTTGTACCAAGGTGAACTGTAGCCTGGTGGAAATAAACATGGCAATGCCACTGCCTCTTTTTTGCTCCTGGTGGTCCTGCCTAATAATCAAGTAGCCAGGAATGGATATCTCAGAGTCTGCGTGATGGGGCTTTAGCCAGGTCTCTGTTGTGATTAGGATATCTGGACATAGTGATAGGACAATGGGTTGTAGCGCGGTAATTTTGATTAGGATGCTGCAGATGTTGAGGTGCAGGAGTCTGAGGCCTCTGGGGAGAGGAAGCAGAGCGAAGGCATTGGGAGTGGTGGGTCCAGAGTTGGCTTCGATATCCCCTGCCAGGAGGAGTAGCAGCACAATAAATGTTTTGGATTGATGCCAGTAAGATTTGGGTCTAGTGAAGGGGGTGGGTAAATGAGGGGTTGGCGGAGTGCTGCATGGTGCTGTGAAACAAAATCCGCTTGCCCCGAGTGAAACAAGAGGGCAGAATGGTAGCACTAATATCCTAGTCATGCAGGTCTCCCTTCAACATATGTTGATAAACTTCCTAAGTTTGCACACTTTTGTTATTTATTTTTAGCTCACCTTTCTCTTATAAATCAGGACTGGGGAGTTTCAGATCAGTGAGTGCATATTTGGGCCTCTCACTCTTTCTTTTGTCCATCAATATGAGCGTAACCAAAACCAAGTCTGTCAGTAAGAGAAAACAAAAGAATCATGTATTTATCTCAAACAGAAGTTAATTTTCTTCTGTCCATTGCCAAGTCCGATTCTGACAGTCCTTTTTGCTCAGAGTCAGTGTTTTATCTCTTAGTTTCACCAAGCTCCCAGTTTTCATCAATTCTACTGCTCCTTTAGTATTCCTCCCAGTGTTTCAATGTGTATCCTTCCTTCTTGTCTGTGATGCCCTTCCTTATATATTTTTTATTGGCTTTTTAAGCTCCCACCTTACATTTACTGCTCCCATGAAACTTCTTTCAGAATTGCCCCTTCAGCACAAATCATTTTCCATTGATTCCCCGACTTCAGACTAATGCTGTGGTTAGCACTTATGTCAAACACCGTGCTTTCGGGCCAATTCCGTGAACATTGCTCACTGGACTGCAAACTTCACCGCTTTGAAGATTTTAGACTTGAGCTACCATTTCTGGGAGAAATTTGTGGTTAGTGATTATTTTAAACATCAACCATTCAGACCAATTCCAGGAACCTTGCACTCCGGACTGCTAACACCACTACTCCTCTTTGGGAGTTTAGACTCAGTCAGGCATTTCAGGAAGAAACCAGAGGAATATTTTAGCCAGATAAATACAAAAGACAACCTCATAGCACTACCATTTCCAGGTTATTTTTTAATGAAAACTAGCATTTGCCATACAGTGAGCTTGCAGAGAGGAGTGCAGCTTCCTTGTGCTGCCTAACCAATGGACAAATGCACTGCATCACCACACTCCACCCCCAAATATCTCCGGGGTATTACAGAAGAATTAATGGACTTATGGGGCCAGATTTTTGAAGGCTGGTGCAGGGGTTGCATCACACCCTGTATAAAAGCCTTAGATTGCAACAGCTGTGTCACAGTCGTGTGCTGCAACTGCTACCAATTTTATAATCTTGGGTGAAGCTGCAACAGTCAATCTGCTTTGCAGCAGTTTTCAGCAAGGTTCAGACACAAGCTGTGTGTTATGGGTCCCCTGGAATGATGCAGGTGAGACCAAAGAAAGCTTTTCAAGTAAGTGTCAATTTGATGCATGGGATAGAAAATCTTGCTAGATTGCCTCAAGCTCAGCACCAGATATTTGATGCTGGCAGCAATTTTGAGTGTTTGAAAATACCACCTATGATCTTTTTCTGACAATATTCTTTTATGTTTTATTCATCAATGTATGCATGTATGTATTTAACAAGTTCTAATTAGAATTGATCTCAATAACAAGGCTTTATCAAATCCAAAGATACTTAAACTCTTTGGGCTTACCTTTGGATTTAGAGGATGGGGACAACATTTTAGCAAGATTTGCAGAATCTCCTATCACATGTGTTGGCCACGCTACTTTTAAACATCACTGCAGTTTGTAACTCTACACCATGTTCAGCCATAATGGGTGGAAGTGGTAGAAGTGAACCATGCATGTTGGACATGTGACAGTGTCAGTGGCTCAGTAGGTAGCACACTCACTTCTGAGGCCGGGAGATCAGAGGGCTGTGGGTTCAGTTCCCACATCTAGCACTTGGGTTAATATCCCAGTACTGACACTGTAGTGCAGCATGAGAGGGGTGCTGCACTTCTGAGGTGCTGTCTTTCGGATGAGACATTAAACCGAGTTCCCATCTGCCTGGATTGGTGGTAGTTCAGGTGGATGTTAAAGATCCCATGGCACTTATTGAAAAGAGAGGGGAATCTCCCCAGTGTCCTGGCCAAATTTCCCTCATTCACTAAAAATACCACCAACAGCTTAATCTGCTTCAAGGTCAGTTGGCATTCATCTGTATTCCCCTCCCCAGGTCGTGCCTGAAAATAGGCAGGATTTGTCTAGTGCACTTGCCCGGTCAACTAAAACTAAATAAAATAAAAAAATGTATATTGGTGCTGCTAGCTTTTCATTCTTTGGTGGACCTCAATATCTTAAGTACACATGGGATTTAGCCTGAAATCTTTGATCGAAGCTTGCAAGACAGATAATTGTCCTTTGTGATAAAATGACTTTATTCTGTGTTGCCTGTTTTTGAGAAAAGCAGATAAATTAAGGGAAAGACATTCAACCTTCTCCTCTTCATGAAAATATTACTTTGTAGCCCCTTTTTGGTGCAGTATACAGATGCACATAAAGCTCCCACTCTCAACATTTGGACAAGTAAATTGCATGCAGTGTAATGCCCCAAAACAACCCTGGTGGCTAGTGGTCCCTCCCCGAACCCAATCACATGCCAGCCCAAGTTGTTTAAAAAAAAAAACTGGACTTCCAGTGCTGGAAGCAATCAAGATGAAGGGCTGAAATATCATCTCTGCTAATCACCCACTCTAAAACCTCTCCTTGCTATTATAAAAGTTCTCAATTTTAGCTTTGCTTATTCGGGGATGTCATCGGAGTTTATGGGGAAACGTAACAAGCATAATGCAAAGGTTTTCCTACCTTCAGAATCAGCGAACTCTTCAACTGCACCATCAACTCAGGCTCCTTGGAGAGTGAATGATGGTGTCCTCTCCCGATCCCTCTTTACTTTCATCATCTGCTACTATCCTTCAGGAAATTAAAGACTTTCATACTGAGACCCGCATGCAATTTCAAGATTTAAAAGTAATGGTACAGTGTCTCGAAGGCAAGGTCTCAGGCTTAAAGCAGTATGCAACAGAGACTGAGCAGAGGGTGGATTGGCTGAAATGTCTCTTCGCTAAATTGCCACAGGATGTTCAGCTCGTAAGACAAAATGACTATCTGAAAACATTCCAAACAGAACAACATTCAGCTTTATGGACTGCCAGAAGGTGCCGAAGGTAATGGCTCAATGATTAACTTCCTTCAGGTCATTTTGCCTACTGTGCTAAATATTAAGGAGCTTTGTCCCCTCTGTCAGAGTGGGCACACCTGGCATTAGATACACAACCAGGTGATCTGACAGCTCGCCCTCGTTCAATCATCATTCACTTCTATAATTATGCTAATAAGGAGGTAGTACTACACAGGGCATGGAGAAAGGGTATCATTATGTATAAAGGCATTAATTATATTTTATTCAAGATTACTCAGTCAACCCTACAAAACAAAGAAAAGCCTTTGTCCTTTGTTTCCATTGGTGAAGAGGAACAATCTTAGATTTACTATGCCCTACTGTGCTAAACTGAAAATCTTTATTCTTGATGGTGCAAAGACCTTCAAGGACCCAGAGACAGCTATTTTGGAGTTAAAGAGCTGGAAAATTATGGTTCTGGAGGAGCTGATGGATACTCAAGAGCATCGGGATAAGTGCTCACTTCAGAGAGATGCCTCAATGAAGATTTCTCCATAAGGGAAGAAACACCTTATGGATCAGCCACTGCAGGAGGTACAAGAGCTTCTTCAATCTTTTTGCAGACAACCCCTTGACTGATTGTTCTAATGCATTGTTCCTTTACTGAGGATTTGGTATTGCCTGAGGATTATTTCTACCCTCAGTGTTTGAACTAGACTTTGAAATGGCTGAGCCCTTTCTGTCTTGAGAGAACTAGGACTGTGGACATTGAAGTGCTTTTTGGCATCTGAGTCAACTTCGCTTTAAGTGTTGAAGAAGAGGAAGTGCTCATTTGTCTGATTATAGCTCATACTTGGTAACTTCATCTTCCTTTCCCTTCTTGACCTGGAATCTCAAGCCTATGACTTTTGCTCAGTTGTCCTTTTATATTATAAATGTATTGCAATTGAGAAGGTTCTATGAAGTTGCTCCAGGACAACCAGAGAAATTTTATAAGCCCTGCCGCATGTGCTTATCATTTTAAACTGACTGACAAAGCCAAACTGGAGGCTCACAGACTGATCCTGTGTGCTCACTACAATGACTACCAAGAGGCAATCTCCCATGAGAAGACAGAATTCCTGTCCAGGGAGATTGCAACAGGGAAGAACAGACCTTATCAACTTTTTCAGACTGTGGATGAGCTTTCTCCATCCTGCCTGTCAACAGCTGAAGAAGACATTTTCACCCACCTTATGTGAAGAGTTTGCTCTGTTCTTCTCTGACAGAGTGTTGTCTAGCTCGATAGGGGATTCCTTTAGGGAGGCCTTTGCCTTGCAGTGGCCAGACTAATAGTAGCAAAGGAACTCTGCCTGTTTGGGAGGAGTTTAGGCCAGTGGAGGTTTCTGAGGTGACTGAGTTGAAGCACACATTTTGTGAACTGGACCCAGCCTTGATGAGATTTTTAATGGGATGCAACAAGGCTTTTGACCTGGTGTTCACCAGGATTGCCAGGTGTTCGATGGTGGAGGAGGTATTCTCAGCAGATTTGAAAGAAGCACTGGTAAGACCCCTTCTTAAAACTTTTTACCTTGACCCAGATGTCCTGGTGAATTACTGTCCAATCTCCAACCTGCCTTTTTTGAGCAAGGCTATGGAGAAATTAGTAGCACATCAGCTCAAGGATTGCCTTGTGTCCTTCAACATCTATGAGCCATTTCTGTCAGGTTTTTGGGCTAGACACAGTACAGAAATGGATCTAGTTAGAGAGCATAATGATCTGCTCTGGGCTAGAGATGGAAACAGGTCAGTTCTTGTGTCCTCAATCTCTCATCAGCATTTGACACAGTGGATCACGTCCTGTTTTTTGATTGGCTCTGTGAGTTTTGTGGACTCATTGGTGTTGTCATCAGATGGTTTGAGTCCTATCTTTCTGATATGGTTTATCGGGTAGTGATGGGGAATTTCTCCTCCTCCCCAAGGCCCCTGTCATGTGGAGTTCCACAGGGCTCGATCTTGTTACCGAAGCTGTTTGCACTGTACATGGTGCCCCTGGGTGAGATCATTTGGCAATACAGTGTGGTGTTTCACTGCTATGCAGATGACACCCAGCTATATTTGTCATTTGCACCCAGAACATTTGATGTTGTCGATGTGCTTAACATCTGTCTGGCTAAAATCAATGACTGGATGGCTTTCAGTTGGCTGAGACTAAACCTGGATATGACAGAGGTGCAAGTGATTGAGCCAGGTCACAGGCATGATGGCTTGCAACGTGGAACAAACACAGCTCTTTTCCTGGAGTCTGCTCCGCTGGTTGCTTCCCCAAGGGTGCATAATCTAGGTGTGATCCTGGATAACAGGCTGACCTTTGAAGATCAGGTGTCATCTGTGGTTAAGAGTGTTTTTTACCACTTGTGGAACATCACCAGGATCAACTCCCTCATTCTGCCTGAGGATCTGACCACTCTGGTACATGCCTCTGTTACCTCTAGGCTTGACTACTGTAACACTCTTTACTTCAGGGTCACAGGACTGACCTCCACAGGCTGCAACTGGTGCAGAGCATGGCAGTCTGGTTGCTCATGGGCCTGCCCATGTCCTGTCATGTGACCCAGGTCCTGTGTGCTCTGCACTGGTTGCTGGTGAGGTGGAGGGTCCTTACAAGGTGGCCATGCTCAACTATAAGGCCCTATATGGGCTGGGTCCTGACTAACTGTCAGAGCTCCTGACACCTGTGACCCTGATTGCCCCTCCACTATTCTTCAAGGGGCCTCCTGTCCGTTCCCAGGGTTCAGCTCAAGAAATCTGGTGATCGAGCTTAGCCGAACCTGTGGAATGCACTTCCATCTGCAGTCAGGGAGGCCCCTTCAATTAGTGTTTTCAAGCAGAGGCTAAAGGCCCACCTCTTCAGTCTGGCCTTCACAGAGTAACCAGCACTATCACACTGAATTTTATTAATTGAGTTCTGACTTTTATTCATTTGTTATTCATGGATTTAAATAGTTGCTTTATTTTGTAATATCTTGTTAGGTGCCCACAGCCTCTGGGATTGGGCTCCATTAAAATAAAATTTGCCTGTCTTGCTCTGTCACCCTAATGTCTCCCCCCAACATGTATCTTACTCCTGGGTTGTTGTGCCCTAGCTGCATCAATGCACACTTTTTGACATTGAACTTCAAATGCAATGTCTCCACACATCCTTCTAAAGTCCTGTCTCATGTTCTCCAACCCGCCTGCTGAGTCCACCTAATTGCAGATCTTTGTATCATCTGCAAAAAAGCCTGCCCATCCTCTCAGTCCTTCTGCTATGTCCTCTATGTTGATGTTGAAAAGGAGGGGACCCAGTAATGATCCCTGGGGTACCCTGCTTGTTACCCACCTTGTCCATGAGTAAGCCCCATTTACCACAACTTTCTGGCTTCTACCTGCCTACCAGTTTTCTACCCGCCTGGTTATTTCTCACCCACACCTGTGCTTTCTACTTGTTCACTCTCCTCATGCTGGGGACAGTGTTGAATGCCTTCTGAAGCCAGGTAGACCATATCTACTGCCCTCACCCTGGTCGATTACCTGTGTTGTCTAGTCAGAGAATTCAATTAGGTTTGTCTGGCATGACTTCCTTCATAAATACATGCTGTCTGTCACCTAGGAGTCCATTGTCCTCAAGGTATTCAATCACTCTCTCCTTAATGAGTGCCACCATTACCTTCCCACCACTGAGGTGAGGCTGACTGGTTGGTAATTTTCTTCAAATCCCTGCTGCCCCCCCATGAAATGGTACCACATTTGCTTTCTTCCAGTCCTCTGGCACAGGTTAAATAGCCTTGTCAATGGGGCAGCCAGCTCTTCCTCCAACTCCTGGATCACCTTAGGGTGCAGACCATTGGGGCCTATGGCCTTATCCACCCGCAGCCTGCCTAATTCCTCCCTAACCCTCTTGACATCAAACAGGCTTGGGTTAATCCCACTGCCCCACCTCCCCCTCTCCCAGAGCTCAAGCCTCCTGACCTCACCTTCCACTGTGAAAATTGAGCAAAGTACTTGCTTAGATCTTCTGCTTTCTTACTGTCCTCTTCAATTTGAGTTCCTCTCTCCCTTTAACCTTGCAATCCGCTTAGCCTTCCTCCTGTTCCCCCACCACATATCTTAAAAACATTTTTTTCTTCTTTTGGCTTGTTTTGCTATTCTCTCCTCAGTCTCCGCTCAGCTTTGTTGCAAGTTACGTGTGAGTTCTAGCTGGTTTCTCCTATTAGAGGAGACAACAGCCTTTCTGAACCACTGTTTAGGTTCAAGAGATTGAGAGGTCCCTGGCCTAGTCAAGGCTTGCTGGATCTGTCATGTCCCCCCTCTCCCTCCTTTATCGAGGGTATACATATTAAGGTCCTTTACTCTCTCTTCATATATCTATCTATCTAGCTAGCTATCTCTCTGTCTCTCTGTCTCTCTCTCTCTCTCTCTCTCTCTCTATTCATGGCAAAAAAACTCAGTTTAATGTATCAGTTAGGGTTGTTCCACAGCAACAAAAGTGAGGAAATTCAGTTTTAGGGTTGCCACCCTTTGCACCCCAAGCCCACCCCATCCCCACCAACAAGCATTGGGGCATGCATTGGGGTCATCGGTCCTAACTCTCACCTAATCCTATGTGTAAACAGCGAGGTGGTGCAGTATAGGAGAATTGGGTGAGAGTTAGGACTGACAACCCCAACGCACACCCTGATGCCTGTTGGTGGACAGGATGGGCTTGAGTGCAAGGGTGGCAACCCTAATTCAAATTTCCTTGATTTTGTCACTGGAACAACCCTAACTGATGCATTAAACAGAGTTTTTTGCCATGAATTTCCTTTTTTGAGAATTAGCACTATAAATAGTGAATGGAATGTGCTATGGGAGCATGGGGCACCATATGATTTTGTGTCACATAATAACGCTAACGATAATGCAAACTCAAGCGCAAATGGTAACACACATGGTGACGTAAACATAAATGGTAATGCAAATGGTAAGAGAAACGCAAGCGGAAACATTATTGAGAACAGAAATGGTAACGTAAATGGTAAAGCAAATGCTAACAGCACCAGAAACACAAATGTTAATGAAAACAGTAATGTAAATGGTAACACCAACGAAACGCAAACGGTAAGAAAAATGCAAACGGCAACACAAACGCAAACAGAAATGCAAATGGTTAAGGCAACGGTGCTGCAGAAGGAAACAGTAATGCAATTGACAACAGAAACGCAACCGTTAACGCAAACGCTAAGGGCAACAGAAATGCAAATGGTGACAAAGATGCAAACAGTAATGGTAATGCAACTGGAAATACAAACAGTTACAGTAACAGCAACGAGGGTGCCAAAGCGAGCAGTAACGCAAACAGAAATGCAAATGCAAGCGCATACAGAAATGCAAATGGTAACACGCATGGTCATGGTACCGCAATTTGAAATGCAAATGCTAACGGTAACAGCAATGATGACATCAAAGGAAACAGAAACGCTACCGGAAGCACGTACGCAAATGCAAATGGTAATGCACACGGTGATGCAAAATGAAACGCAAACAGAAACATTAATGGAAACGCAAATGGTAACAGTAAGTGCAAACGAAAATGCAAAGGGTAACTCACATGGTGGCATAGACGGGAACGGTAACGCAAATGGTTACGGAAATGCAAATGAAAATGCTAACTGTAACAGTAACGAAAGCGCACACCCTTTTTTCCCCAACAGCAGCATAGAGAAACACAGTGGCCCAGATATTCAAAAGGGTTGCACCATGCTCAACAGGGTTGCGCATGCGCAAGTTCTACATTGCGCCATTCTGCATATTCAGCAGGAGGCAGTTACGCCACTGACAACAGGTTGAGCAAGAGCACAATGCAAATGAATGCATGCTCAACAGGAGGGGAGGAACTGATGCAAAACTGCGCAACCCGATATTCAGTCGGGTTGTGCAGAGTTGTGCATGCGCAACCCCCAACCTGCGCCTGCACAACTTTGAGCCAAAAAAAAAGGATCAAGTTGAGGGCCACCCACAGGTGAGCTGCTGTATTGCAGGGCACAACACAGCAGCTGCCACCCATGGCTGGCCCTCAACTCAGTCCCTGTGCCCCCACCAGCCCGATCACGGGCAGAACGTAAAACAACCTCCCCACATCTCCCAATGCCCGATCGCGGGCGAAAGTAACAAACACCCCCACAACTCCCAATGCCCGATCGTGGCAAGTAACATGAAACACCCCCACACATCTACCGATGCCCGATCGCGGGCAGAAAGTAACATGAAACACCCCCACACATCTCCCGATGCCCGATCGAGGCAGAAAGAAACATGAAACACCCCATTCATCTCCGGATGCCCGATCAGGGCAGAATGTGAACAAACCCTTCTCAGTGCCCGATCGTGGCAGAATGGTATAAAGCCCCCAACCCGAATATCTCCCTGGTGTCAGTGGACGTAATGCCCGATCTCGGGCAGAATGTCAAAGTTACACCCCCAAACATCTCCCTGGTGTCTAGTGTCCCTCACCCCACCTACCATGAAGCCCTCCAGCTCCCCGCAGCCGAGGCGGGTGGCAGCATCCACCCGCCTGCCACGCGGCCGCTTCCGCCGCCGACCGACTGACTGTCGGTGGGGCTGCACACCATTGGTGCAGAGCTACAGCCACGGGCGTGCAGCCCATACATTGCAGATGACAGTCCAGATTTGTAAATGATGTATTCACAAATCTGGACTGTCGCATGTATGGTATGGGCTGCTCACTCATTGGCTGTAGCTCTGCACCAATGGGAGTGCAGCTCTACTGGACAGTCAGTCACGCAGTGCGGGGGGCGTGCAGGTGGGTGGGATGCTGCCGCCCGGCTTCCGGGGAGTGGGTGGAGGGGTCGTGGTGGTGTGTGGGGACACTAGACACCAGGGAGATGTTTGGGGCAGTTGTATTTGACATTCTGCCCGCGATCGGTCATTACGTCCACTGGACCACCAGGGAGATATTCAGGTTGGGGGGCTTTATATTCTGCCCACAATCAGGCACTGGGGGTTTGTTTGATGTTCTGCCCGCGATTGGGCATTGGGAGATGTGGGGGTGTTTATGTTACTTTCTGCCCGCTGATCGGGCATCGGGAGATGTGGGGGTGTTTATGTTACTTTCTGCCCACGATCGGGCATCGGAGCTGTGTGTGGGGGGAAGGTGTATTCAGACATACTGCTGGTGATCGGGCTGCAGGGTGCATCGTCCCCAACGGCTGCTGCCTGGCAGGGGTGGCCAGCGCAAGTCCTCGGGATCGGGCGCACCTACATGCTAATGGCATGCAAATGGGGCTATAAATAGATGCAAATGGCCTCTGCGCCTTTGCATGAATTATGGCCCCATTTGCATGTCACCCTTTGAATATCGGAAATTTGCAGCATGGCGTAATGGTACTAGGCCACCGCAAGTTTAATGCTCAACTCTGGCAACTTGTGGTGGCACAAGTTCCACTGTGCCATGCACAGTGGCTGTGGCTGCGGGGTGATATTCAAAGGAGTTGCTCACTAGCGCAACTCCTTTGAATATCGCCCCGGCCACACCCCTGAGCAACTATTTTGAGCAGCGCAGGGGCTTGCACCTCAGAATGGCGCAGTTTGAATATCTGGGCCAGTGAATACAAAGAATGTATGCATAATAATGGCCCTCAAAGCAGAAAATGAGCACTTGGAATACTAAATTGCTTATATCTCAGGACCCGTATGATGTAGGAAAAAAATTAAAATGTCATATTATTTATGACTCTCCTGGTTGTTTTGCACTTAGCCCCATAGTGGTGGGCTAAGCAGTTTTCTGACCAAAAGTCTGTATCTTGAAGTAGTTTCCTAGATACAGCTCCAAAGGAGTGGCGGATGCAGTAATGTTAGTCGATGGAAAAGTCGTCAACTTCAGAGTACTGTAACTCTTGCAGCCCTGTAATATTTTGTCACCAAACCACAAACAGGCACATCTGTGAGATGTTGGCTGTCTTTCCTCCAAATTTCAGCCACAAAGACCAAAATGTTCTTTTACAGAAGAGTGGCAAAGAATTCCTGTTATTTTGGGCATAGTGACTCAAATCACGACACTTTCGCAAAAAAAATCACGAAAGTGTCACAGGTGCGACACTACTTTGCGACACTACAGTTCACAAAAATTTCAAAAACATATTTCTGGGGCATTTAACCCCCCAAAAAAGACATGGCTAGCATCCTCAGGGCTCAACTAGGTGAACACAAAAATAATTATGTCCCTAGAGGGGTAGAGATGGCAAGTGGCCCCAATTCGCCTCGAAGTGATTCACGGAGGAAGGTGAATCTGAGTGTTCGCAATGCTAAGTGGAGTACTTTGCATCATAATGGTAACATGAAGTACATTGAAAACAATGAACTTTGTCTCACTTCACCTTGTTTTAAGGTCCAAAGGAGAATTTTGCAGTGATTCATTGGATTTCAGGTCACATGGGCTTTAGATTTTCTGCACGGCCTAAATTGCGGTAGTGTGTAGAGATATAGGAGACAGTCTGCTCTGAGAGTTCTTGCGATTTGAACCTTCTAAAAGCTGTTAAAAATCCTTTTTGAGTTCTTTTTGCTGAAACTTTAGTTCATCGATTGTAGGGAAACCCTCCTGTGCTCATATCCTTGACGTTTATTGTTTGTTTGTGGATTTTTGAATGTTAATGTACAGCATTCAGTCTGTGTACTGAGAGACAGAAGTGTGTGTTTTGGGGAGGGGCATATCTGTGGTGTAGGTAGACTAATTTGAGAAAAGACAGTTCTGTCTGTTTTGTGATATTTTTCTTATAACTGTGTTAGTATACACACAGTAATATTTTCAATAATTCTTGCCATTTTTTTCTGATTGTTCTGTTAATACCTAGTGCATAATTTTAGTTGTTTAAAATATGTGGTTATATTACTGAAGTTTTCAATTTGCTACACATTACTTGGTGTGTGTGTGAGTATGTTTGTGATGCATGTCATCAAATCAGACACCTTTATTGTGCCATAATAATTTCAGCATTGTGAACCTGCTATCCACTGCAGCTGTGTGATTTTTGTACTTCTTTGTGGTATCT
The DNA here is from genome assembly GCA_016271365.2 of Neoceratodus forsteri. Classification (NCBI taxonomy): domain Eukaryota; kingdom Metazoa; phylum Chordata; order Ceratodontiformes; family Ceratodontidae; genus Neoceratodus; species Neoceratodus forsteri. The sequence goes on from CM028130.1 coordinate 3,639,930, forward strand.
TTACTGGTACTAGTGCTAGTGACTGTTACTGCAGCAGTGCAGGACACTGCCCCCCGCAGCTCCGCCTCAACCGCAAAGGTATTCTTTTCCAGATTTAAATTTCTGATGGTGTGCACTGGTTAGGTGTTGTGCTTTGTGTCTGCAGTCTTCAGTGCTAAATACACTCTTACTCTGTCTGTGGATTTGCATCTCTTTAGGGCAAAATCTCCATCTGTAACTTAAGTCACAGTTGTTTCTTTGACTTCCCTTCAGAGTACTGGACAGGTGTGGTACATAATTCTGTATGAACATTGTACTCATTAATGTGTTTTTAAGTCAGGACCATCATCACAACTCACTCGTGTTACAAATCACGTTCTTCATTATCACGGTCACAAATCACGATTCACGATCACGTCACGAATCACAGCATTCATTTTTTTCTAGTTACTTGGATGTATTGTAAGTCTGTTTTGTAGTATCTCTCCAGGTTTCACCACCCCACCATTGTACTCATTAATATGTGTTTTTAAGATTGGGAGTTTTGTGCTGCAGCTCATCAGTGAAGTACAGCCATAAGCATTCGTGTTCCTTCCTGTACAGCACGTGAGTTACAGTACTATAAGTAGTGATGGGTAGGGATGTAAGTTTGTCATGGATGAGGTTTCAATGACTCATTGTTTATTCATGAAATCATCAGTAAACAGTAGTAAATGTTGTGGCACTATCATCATTGCTACATTCTGATAACACTAGTGAAAGTCATGGAAGTCCTGAATAAAGATCAAACATCATGGAATCAATGACGTGTATGACTGCCATGACAAACTTACATCCCTAGTGACGGGTGAATTGGCTACAATTCACTCCACAAAGTGATTCACGGAGTAACGCGAAACCCGCAGAGTACTCCACAATGTGAAGTGGAGTACTTCACTTCATAATGATGAACATGAAGTCCATTGAAACTAATGACTTTGAGTTATTCCGCCTTCCCCAAACCACTTCTCCACCAATTTTAAGGTGAAGTACATTGAAATCAATGTAATTTTCCTCACTTCGCCTTGTAATTGAGCTCCAAATGAAATTCTGCAGTGATTCATGGGATTGCAGGTCATATGGGCTCTAGATTGTTGTGCACATCCTCAGTTCTGGCTTTGGCAGTGTGTGTGCAGTAGTAGCTAGAGACAGTTTGCTCTCAGAGCTCTGCACCAAAACCTTTAAAAGCTGTTTAGAATGCCATTTTGAGTCATTTTGTTTGCTCAAAATTTACTACATCGATTGAAGGAAACCCTTCTGTGCTCATATCATCGAGTGATTATTGCTGTGTGTGGATTTTGAATGTTAATTTAGAATAGTCAGTCTGCGTACTGTGAAATGTGCTTTGGGGAGAGGCATATTTGTGGTGTAGGTACATTAACTGGGAGAAAAAAGCAGTCTTTCTGTTTTGGTTATATTTTTCTTGTATAACTGTGTTAATGGCAGTATAGCCTAGAGGTTAGAGGAGCTGGCAGTATAGCCTAGAGGTTAGAAGAACGAGGTGTGAATGAGCTTGATACATCCAGCAGACCAGACCTGAGTTTGATTCTCACAACCTCCACCTGCATACTGTGAGGCTTGAGCAAGTTATTTAACCACCCAGTGCTCCAAGGTTGCCCCTGAAAACAGGCACTTGTGCCTAGTGGGCCTTACCCAGCTACCAAAGACTTAAAAAAATGTACACACAGTAATATTTTCAGTAATTCTTGATATTTTTGCTGATTGTTGTGGTGAGCAGTTATGTATAATTTGTATTTTAAAACATTTTGTTATATTACTAAAGGTTTCAATTTGCTATGCATTACTTGTAGTGTGTGTGAGTGTATGTGCAATGAGTGCCATTAAATCAGACACCTTTTATTGTGCCATAGCATAATTGCAGCAGTGTGAACCTGCTACCCACCATAATATTTTATACTGCTTTGTGGTATCTTTACTGGTAGTGGATTGTTACTGCGATGCACTAATCCCCTAACTGGCAAAAATGTACTCCTTTCCAGATTTGGATTTGTGACTTGTGTGCACTAGTTAGATGTTGTTGTGCCTTTTCATATGCATTCCTTGAGTGTTCAGTGCAGTCTTAATCTATCTGTGCATTTGCAGTGCACCATTAATTCTGGCAGACTGCATTTCTTGTTACGCTCTCATTCCACTTCATCAGCACTGGGGAATTTTCTGGACACAAGACAGTAGGATTTCATCAGCATGGGGGAATTTTCTGGACACAAGACAGTAGCATTTTGGCAATGCAAATTAATTCTGGTGACTCTGTGTGTGACCACTGTGCACATGACTGAGTGCGCTATTAATTCTGGGAGACTTTGCATTTCTTGTTTTGCTCTCATTTACTCCCATCAGCACTGGGGAATTTTCTGGACACAAGACAGTAGCACTTTGGGATGCACATTCATTCTGGTGACTGTGTGGGTGGGGTGCTGCCAATATTGTTGTCTCTCCACCATACTTCACATTTAAAGCAGAATGACAATGCGAAATAATAATAACAAAGCGAAGTGAGCCTTTCCTATGGGGCACTCTGCATAGTGAAGTGCCAATGTGAAGTGGCCACTTTGAGTTCACTTCACAGGTGGATTTTAAATTCACCGCATCTCTACTAGATGGTCCCAAATTTAAATGCCAAGCATTTCTGTGACTAGTAACTGAAAAAAAATGGCTGACTCACGACACTACAGGGGTCATTTGCAACACTAAAAACTGCATTTACGACACTGTCAAACTTTTTGTTAACTTTTCCCATTGACTATAATGGGAAACTTGTTTTTGAATAACTTTTGAACCGTTTAATATTTTTTCACAAAATATTTGAAAGGCACATCAGAGACCCTGGCTGCATGTTCCCAGAAGGTTTTGGACCAGTCATGCAAACCATGTGACCTGTAGGCACAAGCAAAGAATGCGCAAAAAGGTGTAAATGTGACATGGCATTGTGCTTTATAACTCTGCAACTGTATATCTGACCAATACAGAACTTGGCAGTTACAGAGATCTGTGGCACTGCTCCATGCCTGCCAAATTCCAGACACATCCAGCATATGGTGACAAAGTTATTAACCTGATAAATTTCACACTTTAACCTTAAATGGGGTACTCAACCTTAACTATAGTGGCACTACCATGCCACTGTAATATATGTATGTGTGTATATATATATATATATATATATATATATATATATATATATATATTTATAGACAAAAACTCCATTTAATGCATCAGTTAGGGTTGTTACACAGTGGCAAAAGCGAAGAAATTCTGTGTTAGGGTTGAAAGCCCCCCCTTGGCCCCCCAGCCCAACCCTCAAAACAGCTTCAGGGTGCACGTTGGGGTCATCGGCCCTAACTCTCACCCCATCACATGTGTAAAGAAGCAGAGGTATAGGAGAATGGGGTGAGAGTTAGGAATGACCACCCCAATGAGCACCCCGAAGGAATTTTGGGGGTTGGGCTGGGGGAGGCCAAGGGAGGCTTCAACCCTAACTCAGAATTTCCTCACTTCTATCACTGTGTAACAACCCTAACTGATGCATTAAATGGAGTTGTTTTGCCTCTAATTTCCCTTCTTTTTGATAATGAGGACAATAAATAATGAATGTAATGCAGTGACGGGAGCACGGGGCCCATTGGGCCCTGCGTTCGCCACATGATGTGTTGTGACAGTAACAGGAACATCAATGAAAATGCAAGTGGAAACAGTTACGCACATGGTAACACAAATGTAAATGGTAAAGGAATGTTAATAAAACGCAGTAAAGTGACACCAAGCAAACAGCAACACAAAGAGACACACAAGCGCATATGAAAATGCAACTGGTTACATGCACAGTGATGGCACCAGTATTTTAAATGCAAATGTTAAGTGTTACAGCAAAAAGAACGGCAAAGGGAAGCGAAACAGAAGGCAAATGCAAGCGCACACGTGAACACAAACCATTATGTGCACGGGCACAGTACCACAATTGTAAATGCACATGTTAACAGTAACAGCAACAATAATACCAAAGGAAACAGAAACTGAAATGCGAACGCAAGCGTAGACAGAAATGCAAAGCGTAACGCGCACAGGCACCAAACCGCAATTGTAAACGCAACTGGTAACATTAACATGAACAATAATGGCAAAGAAAACTGAAATGAGAAACAAGCATGATAAATGCAAACTGTAACACGATGGTCATGTGACCACAATTCTAAATGTAAATGGTAATGGTAACAGCAACAATAATGCCAAAGGAAACAGAAACACAAAAGGAAACGCAAGCGCGTATGAAAATGCAAACCGTGACATATGCAGTCACAGTACGCCAATTGGAAGCGCAAATGGTAAGGTTGACAGCAGAAATAACAGCTAACTAAACAGAAATAAAAACGCAAATGCAAGTGAGTATACAAACAAGAACGCAAAGTGTAATGCACACGGTGGCGTACATGGGAACCGTAAGGCAAACATGTTTGGAAACACAAGTGCTAACAGTAACTGTAACAGTAACAGAAGTGCACACCCTGGTTTTGCCCAAGAGCTGCCTAGAGAAACACAGTGTGTATGAAGAATGTATGCATAATAATGGTCGTCAGAGCAGAAAATGAGCTGTTGGAATACTAAAGTGCTTACATCTCAGTAACCGTATGACGTAGAAAAATAAAATTCACATGATTCATGATTTCCATGGGTACATTTTTGCTGAATGTGTAGCCTATAGGGCTACGCATTGTCACAACGAAAATTGCATATCTCGCACTGTTTTCGAGATACGAGCCCCGAAAGGCACAGTGGATGCCACCATGTTAGTCTATAGGGAAAAAACATCAAATTCAGAGTACCATAACTGGGTATCTGTGCAATATTTTTCCACCAAACCACAAAAAGGCACATCTGTGATATGTTGGCTGCAATCCCTCCAAATTTTAGCCTAAAAGACAAAACCGTTCTCTTGCAGCAGTGTGGCAAAGAATTCATATTATTTTGGCCAGAGTCTGAAAAAGTAGTGTCGCAATCTGTGAAAGTTTTCACAAAATTTTGCAAAAGTATCACAAGTGCGACACTACTTTGCAACTCTACTTTTTCCAGAAACTTGAAAAACATATTTCTGTGGTGTTTAACCCCAAAATAAAGACATGGATAGCATCCTCAGGGTCTGACTAGGTGAACACAGAAAGAATTGTGTCCCTAGAGGGTCCCAAATCTAAATGGCAAGCATTTTTCTGATCACCAACTGAAAAATAAATGGCAGATTTGCGACACTACTAGGGCCATGTGTGACACTAAAAAGTGCATTTCCGAAAGTGTCAAACTTTTTGTTAACTTTTCCCGTTGACTTATAATGGGAACTTGTATTTTGAATAACTTTTGAACCGTTCAATATTCTTTCACAAAATCTTCAAAAGGCACATCGGGACCCTGGCTGCACATTTCCTGAAGTCTTTGGACTGGTTGCGCAAACAGTGCAACCTGTAGGCAAGAGCAAAGAATTCACAAAAAAGCATAATTGCACATTTCATTGCCACTTAATAACTCCACAGTTGTATATCCGACTGGTACGAAACTTGGCAGATACCAAGATCTATGATGCCCAATCATGCACACCAAATTTCTGCCAAACCCGTTGAACAGTGGCAAAGTTATTAAGGTGCAAATTTGACCCTTTAACCTTAAAAGTGCTACTGAACCCTAACTATGGTAGCACTATCCTGCTACCATAATATATATATATATATATATATATTTTTAATATATGGATTCTCAATTTAATACTATTTTAAAGTATACAAAAAATTTTCAGCAATAGTATCAGTCCTGAAGTGTTAATACCACACTTCGAGAGTGATAATACCATTGTTCAGACCCAGTAATAGTATCGTTCGGGGTCTGAACGATGGTATTATCACAGAAGCTCAATAGCGCAAGTGCAAGTCTATCTGCCTATGTCTCCCAAGCATGCCTTTCAATTGGCTGGTTTTCCTCTTAATGTGGTCAAAAACAGTTTTAAAAACATGGCGGCCAGTCTCTCGCTAACTGAGAGAGTTTCTACTCCACAGCACTTCGTTCAAAAATAAAAGTGCCTGGTTGATCCTACATCAGGAGAACAGAAGAAAGGTAGGATTCAAGCAGAAAACACAAACAAATGTTTTCGACAGCTAACAGAACGGACAGGGGAGCCATAGTGAGGGACCGGGGAGCACTCTGTTTCTGACACACTGTGGCAGTCAGCCAGCACGAGAGACTCCTTCAGTACAGCGGCCAACCACCCACAACATCCACAAAATGACCAAAAAAACCCCAAACAAATGATCCAACTTGGATCCATATATTAAAAAAACAATGGATAGCCAAGCATGTATTACTGGTGAGCTTCAGCATCTCGAGGTTCTGGACACTCAGAGACCTCTCGAGCTTCAATCTCGAGGTAACTGAGTGTACAGAACCTCTCGATGCTGTTACTCACCAGTAATACATACTTGGCTATCCATTATTTTATATATATATATATATATATATATATATATATACATATTAAAGGCTAAAACTCAGTTTATTGCATCAGTTAGGGTTATTCCACAGTGACAAAAGTGAGGAAATTTGGTGTTAGGGTTGAAAGCACCCCTTGCAACCCCAGCCCGCCACCCTAGCTGCCAATGGGGTGTGCATTGGAGTCATCGGTCCTAACTGTCACCCCATTCTTCTATACCTCAGCTTGTTTACCCATGTGAATGTAATGCGGCAGAAGGAGCACGGGACCCTTTGGGCCCCACACTCCCGCCATGTGATGTCTTGTGACATAGTAACAGGAACAGCAACACAAACAGAAGTGCCAACAGTGGCACACATGGTAACAGAAACGTAAATGGTAAAGGAAACGTTAATAAAAACGTGGGCGCAACATGGTGCCAAAGTGAACAGTGATGCAAACGGACATTGAAGAGCGTACGAAAACACAACTGGTAACACGAACAGTGATGGCAGTGGTATTTTAAATAGAAATGTTAAGTGTCACAGCAAAAAGAACGCAAAAGGGAACAGAAACGGAAATGCGAACACCAGCGCAGACGTAAACGCAAACTGAAACGCGCACAGCCACAGTACCGCAGTAGTTAACACAGATGGTAAAGTTAACATGAAGAATAATGGCAAAAGAAACAGAAACAGAAATGGGAATTGAGGTGCATACAGAAATGCAAACCGTAATGTGGATGGTAACGGAACCGCAATTGTTAACGCAAATGGTAGCGGTAACAGCAACAATAATGCCAAAGGAAAGAGAAATGCAAATGCAATCGAGTACAGAAATGCAAACCGTTATGTGCACGGTCATGGTACCACAATTGTAAATGCAAATGGTAACAGTAACAGGAAAAATAATGCCTAAGGAAACAGAAACAAAACAGAAATGCCAGCGCATATGAAAATGCAAACCGTAACGCATGTGGATGGTACCACAAATGCAAATGAAACTGGTAATGGTAACAGCAACAATAACACCTAATGACACGGAAACACAAACGCAGGTGAAAACGCAAACCATAACGCACACAGCGACGTAGATGGTAATGGTGCCAGAACGGTAATGGAAACCCAACTAGAAATGCTAACTGAGACAGTAATGAAAGGGCACACCCTTCTTTTCCCCTAAAAATGCATTGGAAAACACAGTGAAAACAAAGAATGTATTCATAATAATAGTATATATATATATATATATATATATATATATTAGAGGCAAAAACTCTGTTTAATGCATCAGTTAGGAGTTGTTCCACAGCAACAAAAGTAAGGAAATTAGATGTTAGGGTTGAAATCCCTTGCACCCTCCAGCCCACCCCCAACTGGAATCGGGTGCATTGGGGTCATCAGCCCTAAATGTCACCCCATCACATGTGGAAAGAAGCTGAGGAATAGGAGAATGGGTGACAGTTAGAACTGATGACCCCAATGCACACCTCGATTCCAGTTGGGGGGGTGGGCTGGAGGGGTGCAAAGGGAGTTTCAACCCTAACATCAAATTTCCTCACTTTTTTAACTGTGGAACAACCCTAACTGATGCATTAAATGGAGTTTTTTGCCTCTAATTTTCCTTCTTTTTGAGAATGATAATGAGAAATAATGAATGTAATGCAGCTGCGGGAGCACGGGGCCCATGTCTTGTCACATAGTAACATTGTGCCCACAAATGCAAATCGTAATGCGTGTGGTGACGCAAAGCGAAACAGAAAGAGAAACAGTACTGTAGACAGAAATGTTAAAAACAATGCAAAAGCAACTGCAAATGAAAAAGCAAAGGGTAACGCACATGGTGGCGTAAACGTGAATGGTAAGTGAAACGGGTACGGAACCGCAAGCAGAAATGGTAATGGTAACAGTAATGTAAGCGCACAGGCTGGTTTTCCCCAAAAGCTGTATAGAGAAAGACAGTGAGTAGAAAGAATGTATGCAAAATAATGACTCTCGGAACACAAAAATGAGGACTTGGAATAGTAAATTGCTTATATCTCAGTAACCGTATGACATAGAAAAAAAATTTAAAAGTCATATGTATTATCACTTTCCTGGCTAGTTTTGATTTTTTTTGACAAAAGTCTGTATTCGCACTGTTTCGAGATACGGGCCCTGAAAGGCGCTACGACGCCAGTAATGTCATCCTATGGGAAAAAACAGAAGTTCGACTGCCATAACTTTGCCTCCTGTAATATTTTTTCACCAAACCACTGAACGGCACATCTGTGGGATGTTGGCTGTGTTCCTGCAAATTTCAGCCCAAAAGACCAACAGTTATTTTAAAGCAGGGTACCAATCGATTGCTTCAATGATTCGTACGCCGTAATGTTATCCTATGGGAAAAGCATCAACTTTGGAGTACTGTAACGTTGCCGCCATGTAATATTTTTTCAACAGAAGACTGAAAGGCACATCTGTGAGATGTTGGCTGCGTTCCCTCCAAATTTCAGCCCAAAACTCCAAACCGTTCTTTTGTAGCAGGGTGCCAAAGCATTGCAGTCATTTTCCCACAGCCTAGAAAAGTACTGTCACAATTTGCAAAAGCTTCACAAAATTTGGACACTTTCATGAGTTCTACACTACTTTGAAATTACTTTTTCCAGAAATCTGAAAACATATTTCTGGGGTGTTTTAACCCAAAATAAAGACATGCCTAGCATCCTCAGGGCCCGACTAGGTGACTACAAAAGAATTAGGTTGCTAAAGGACCCACATTTAAATGGCAAGCATTTTCTGATCACTAACTGAAAACAAGATGGCGGATTTGTGAAAGTAAGAGGCCATTTATGACAGTAAAATGCATTTACGACACTGTCGAACTTTTGTTAACTTTTCCCATTGACTTATAATGGAAATTGATTTTGAATAACTTTTGAACCGTTTAATATTTTTCATTAAATCTTCAAAAGGCACATCGGAACTCAGCCACACATTCCCTGAATATTTTGGGCCAGTCACAAAACCATGTGCCCTGTAGGCGCATCAGAGAATTCCAGAAAAGTGTAAACGCACGGGCAGATCATGCTTATTAACTCCAAGCTGTGTTTCCAACCAGTACGAAACTTGGCAGATCCCAAGGCATATGGGTCTTGATCGTGTATTCCAAATTTCAGGCAACCACAAACAGTTGCAAAGTTATTAAGGTGCAAATGTTGGGTTTAATATGTAAATGGCTCCTCCACCCTAACTATGGTAGCACTACTGTGCTACCATAATATATATATATATATATTAGAGGCAAAAAAACTCCATTTAATGCATTAGTTAGGGTAGTTCCATGGTGTTAGGGTTGAAAGCCCCTTGTACCCCCTGCCCACACCCCCAACCAGCATTGGGGTGCGCATTGGGGTTGCCGGCCCTAACTCTCACCCCATCAGATGTGTGAAGAAGCAGAGGTATAGGGCAATGGGGTGAGAGTTAGGATCGACAACCCCAATGCGCACCCCAAAAAGTGCAACGAAAAGTCTGTATCTTGCACCGTTTCCGAGATACGGGCCCTGAAAGGCTCAGCAAATGCCATAATGTTATCCTATGGGAAAAACGAGGAGTTTGGAGTGCCATAACTTTGCCTCCCTGTAATATTTTTTCACCAAACCATGAGAAGGCACATCTGTGGGATGTTGGATTTCTTCCCTCCAAATTTCATCCCAAAAGATCAAACCATTATTTTGCAGAGGGTGGCAAAGGATTCCTGTAATGTGGTGGATGCCGTAATGTTATCCTATGGGTAAAAGCGTCAACTTTGCAGTGCCGTAACTTTGCCGCCCTGTAATATTTTTTCACCGAAACACTGAAAGGCACATCTGTGACAAGTTGGCTGTGTTCCCTCCAAATTTCAGCCCAAAACACCAAACCTTTTTTTGCAGCAGGGTGACAAAGAATTGCTATCATTTTCCTACAGCCTGGAAAAGTACTGTCGAACTTTGTGAAAGTTTTCGCAAATTCATTCGACAGTGTCATGCGTGTGACACGACTTTGCGAAGGTACTTTTTCCAGAAATTTGAAGAACATATTTCTGGGGTGTTTTTCCCCAAAGTAAAGACATGCCTAGCATCCTCAGGGTCCGACTAGGTGAATACAAAAAGAATTAGGTTGCTAAAGGGTCCCAAATTTAAATGCCAAGCATTTTTCTGATCACCAACTGAAAACAAAATGGTGGATTTGCGATAGTAAAAGGGCCATTTGCGAAAGTAAAAACTGCATTTGTGACACTGTCGAACTTTTTGTTAACTTTTCCCATTGACTTATAATGGGAACTTGTTTTTTGAATAACTTTTGAACCATTTAATATTTTTTCACGAAATCTTCAAAAGGCACATGGGTCCATGGACGCACATTCACTGAAAATTTCAGACCAGTCGCACAAACAGCGATCTGTAGAGCCGAGCAAGAAATTCCAAAAAAGTGTAAATGCACACAGATCACGCTTAATAACTCTGCAGCCGTATATCCAAACTGTACGAAAGTTGGCAGATCCCAAGATGTATGGCTCTTGATCGTGTATTCCAAATTTCAGACAAATCCGTTGAACAGTTGCAAAGTTATTAAGGTGCAAAATATTAGGTTTAACATGTAAATGACTCCTCTGCCCTAACTATGGTAGCACTACCGTGCTACCATAATATATAATATATTTATATAATGGGTAGGAAAAATTATGTCTGCTGATTTGTTGGATTCCATCACATGACCATGCATATATTAGAGCATGACTGCACACCTGCACTTTAACCCCCCTAAAAAACAATTTTGCCATTTTACAAGATAGATAACCCACTCTATGGTGTATGGTCGAGCACTATACATATATATATATGGCAAAAAAACTCCATTTAATGCATCAGTTAGGGTTATTCCACAGCGACAAAAGTGAGGAAATTCGGTGTTGGGGTTGAAAACCCTAACTCCGCATTCACTCCCCCAGCACCACACACACACACACACACACACACACACACACACACACATATATGCAAGTAGGAAGGAGGACCAAGACAAAGCGACCAATCACAGACAACCAGCAGCAGGACACAGAAATAAAAAAACAACTGTCTAAATGTACTACAAGACATCCCCACCCACCTGACCAGGTACTGCATGCTCAGTGGAGATCCACAGCAAAACTGAAGTCATGTACACCAAACGTACACATCCCTGATTGCAGGTGCACACAACGTACCACACTTAGGAGTTGCATGGCCTCACCTAGCAATGCCCCACACCCCACCACACCTGGCACTGCACCCTGACTGGGCATCAACAATGCAACTCTGTGATTGCAGCTGTACAAAGGTCTGTACACTTATGAGTAAATAGAAATAAAAACAATTGCGTAAATGTAGTAAAAGACACATCCATCATCAAGATACAAGAACTGTTGCATTTAAGTATGTGATTTGTGTAGTAGTAAGTTTACTGCATCTGTCCACTCAAGGTACACAACCTGATCTGGAGGTACGGGGGAGCTATTGCTTGTACAAGGCTGTGCAACTCCTAATGGCACTAACAGATATACAGTTTCAGTGATGTAGGTGTACTGTTGATGTCCATGGACTTACTTTCACTGTGTTTGTATACTAAGAATGCAGTAACTGGTCTGTCTATCAGGGAGTGGAATTGTTTGGCCGAGGCCAAGCAACTTCTAAATGTGCTAACATGAGTGTATATACAATGACAGAGGTGTATCACGGATGTCCATAGGCTCAGTTTTGCTGTAGCTCTCTACTGAGGTTGTAGTACCTGGTAAAGACAATGGCATTGCCTGTCTGATGCCACACAAATCCAAATTGTGGTAAGTTGAGTATCCTTGCAATGAGTGTGGTGCACCATTTATCTCCACACCGTCACTTTTTTGCAGTCGGTCTCCACTCAGGTTGTACTACCTGATCTTTGGATTTGGCAGGTCATTACATGGCTGACGCCATACAAGTGATAACTAAGCTAATTGTACTACACCAGCAATAAGGTAGGTGTACTGTGGATATAAATAGACTTTCTTTTGCTATAGCTTTCAGTCACAATGGACCAAGTATTGTAGGAAGGGAGGGGGCATTCTCTCCCACAGACTATGTGATTCATTATTGTACTAAACTTTGCAAGGCTGCAATCATGGAGTAGCAGTGTTGATGTTCATGGGTTCATTTTAACTGGGGTTCTCCTGTAAGTATGCAGTACCTGGTCTTAGTGGGTGGGGCATTGCCTCATGAAGGTCCTCCATTGCCTAACAGTGGGAGGTTGTGTATACCTGAAATCAACCACACATATCATACCTGTACAACTACTTAGTTTTGCTGTGCTCTATAGCTGAGATGCAGTACCAGGTGTGGTGGAGTGTGGGGCATCACTAGGTAAGGCCATGCAACTCCTAAGTGTGGTACGTTGTGTGCACCTGCAATCAGGGATGCGTACGTTTGGTGTACATGGCCTCAGTTTTGCTGTGGATCTCCACTGAGCATGCAGTACCTGGTCAGGTGGGTGGGGATGTCTTGTAGCACATTTAGACAGCTGTTTTTTATTTCTGTCACCTGCTGCTGGTTGTCTGTGATTGGTCATGTTGCCTTGGTCCTCCCCCATACTTGCATGTGAGTATGTGTGGTGCTGGGGGTGGTTGAATGCGGAGTTAGGGTTTTCAACCCTAACACCAAATTTCCTCACTTTTGTCACTGTGGAACAACCCTAACTGATGCATTAAATGGAGTTTTTTGCCATGAATATACTGTCATTTTGAGAATGAGAAGTAGCAATAGTACCCGTAATGTTGTAGTGGTAGCACCAGACACACATAGCCAAATGCACACATATGAAGAACACAGTAAGTCATCTAGCAGAATTGTTGGTTATAAAGAGTAAGACAACATCCATCTCAAGCATATGTCTCTTAATATTTATCTGTTTCCTTTTGCTTAACATTGGTATGTCACATACTAATTTATATTGTTGCACTGTTTCACACACTATCATTTTGCAGACAATGAGACTACTCTTGTGGGGCACAAAAAAATGTAGCACTGTATTTCTCAGCACCACTGTTAAATATCTACATATTTTACATGGTCTTCTTCCATGCCTTTTCTAGACACAAATTCTGAACATAACTCATACATATTAATGTACCTGCAAAAATGTTGTCATAACACTGTGAGATATGTAACACAACAATAATTGTGATGTGTTATCTGTTTAAACCTGAAATTTTGTGTATAATGCCTTCTTTATGAAACTAAAGAAAAGGACCACTTTCTTATACAATATATATTGATGACAAAGATCCCCACAACTTAATAATACCACAAGACAAAGTGTTATTTTCAAAAAATATTTATTTATACATATATTAAAGTAAAAAAATATACTTATTAGATCTTAAATCAAACAAAGTCAGTCCTGACAAAAAGTGTAAAATAAATTAAATGATGGTTCATAGAAAATATAAACATATAAAAATATATTATTTTTGTTCTTATTCATCTACAAAATTAAATGGTATATAAAAAGTAGATGTCTTCATTAAAAAGTTACAAAAATGATCATTTTACAAAATCCGTGAAAAAACATTTAAAAAACTATTTACAATATTTACAGACAACTCTGAGAGAGAGAGGTGTTGTTGTTGAGGCAGCCCAACCTGTAAGTTGGACACAATGTGGAGATGCATAGAAGTGGAAGCTGTTGCACCTTCCAGAAGAGATACCGGAGGAGCTGTGGAGGCTGTTCAGTCTTTGCCAGGAAGCTAGATGCCACTGGTGGAGATGAAGTACTTGAGCTGGTCACAGTCTCACTTGTCGCAGTCACCACAGGCTCAAGCACAAGGTTGACAGTTGCTTGTTGCGCTGCCATGAAGGACAGTAACTCTCCTGCCCCTCACGGAGCACAACATTGTCTTTATAAGACTGTCAACCTTGCGCCTGCTTCACGGAACAGCGACAGTGACCAGTGCACCGCTTTAGCGAGGTGCCCTACAAAGTGACAAAAACATGAATCAATATATGACCCTCAAAATGGTGATTGTCTACCTGTCTTTCATCTTCGAATATTGATATCTAATTCAATAATTGTAATACATTTGCTGGACACTCAAGACCATCAAGGAGTGTGATGTTAATCAGAACTGCTGTCTTGTCTGTTGCATTATTATATTTTTTCACCGTACTATGTTTTTGTAGACAAGTTGAATGGATCTGTAAGAACAGTATACTTCCTACACTGTTGTTCTATATCAGTTAGTACAAAACTCACTACTTAAATGTTTTGGCATAATGAACAACACAGTGTGATATACGGTGATACTAGCTCTTCAATTGTGTATGAACAAGTGAACTTGAACATCTACATCTATATTATTTGTTCCCAGCATGAGAATAATAGCATGACCTGTAGGCCAACATTACTATTTCCGTTATCTGATGTTCACATAATCTTCTTTTTAATAACTGCTACAAAAGAGACATACATGTCATATACTTTTTTATTTTGTGTACATATTTTCATAGAAGCAAATCATCTTTTACTGCTGTTACATTAACACTTGAAATAACGTTAAACATTTAGAAACCAACAGCTCAGTGACATTGGCAACTGATTAATGAAATATTATCTCTACACATCATGTAAAGAAACAGTGGGTGGTATATTCAGAAGTGTTGCGCATGGAGCAACACAGTTGCACCATGCACAACCCACTGATGTGCCCCTGTGCAATATTCAAAAGGGGAATGTGCCTGGCACAAATCCCGATGCGCCAGACCACATCAGTAATATATGTGGTGCAAGTAGGGGGGCGTACCCATGCATGATCCGCACATCCCGATATTCAGCCCAGGATGTGCTAAGCCCATGCAGCCACAACCCCTACTTGTGCTACATACAGCTGATCCAAAAAAAAAAGAGCAACAGCTGGCCACCCACAGGTGAGCTGCCATATTGCAGGGTGCAACATGGCAACTGCCAGCTGTGGGTGGCCACCTGAGCTACAGTGGCACCTTCATGGTGGTGCTTCCTATGCCTGATCACAGGCATTAATAATAATAATGGTCTTATATTCGGTGGTCCAGTGACCACCACAGCCTCGATGTGGGCATCAGTAAGATTATGCCAAACCATCCATCCTGGTGGTCCAGCGGTATCCTCCCTCACCACTGAGCCCCACCACTCCGCCCCCCAGTCAGAGGCGGCAGCAGCTCCCACCGGCTTGCCACCGCTGCTCGCTGACCGACTCCATACGTAGGTTGTACTCCCATTGGTCCACAGTGGTTCCATCGGGTGCAGTTCATAGCATACACACAGGCCAGATATGTGAATGGATCCATTCACATTTCTGTACTGTAGTAGCACGGGCTGCACGCCCATTGGCTTACGCCAGGACCAATGGACGATACAGTCCTACCATATGGAGTCAGTTGGGGTGGTGGGGCAGCAAGCAGGTGGGGAACTGCCACCCGCTGCTGACTGGGGGGGTGTGGGACAGTGGGGCTCTGTGGCCGGGTGGGAGGAGGGTACCGCTGGGCCACCAGGAATGTATTGGTTTGTCATAATATCTTATTGACACCAACAATCGGGCTGTGAGCAGTCCACTGGACCACCAGGGATATTGGACTATTATTTCATTACATATGCCCGCGATTGGGCTGTGAGCAGTCCACTAGACCACCAGGGTTATAGGACATTGTAGTTTATCACATATGCCCACGATCAGGCTGCAAGCTGTCCACTGGACCACCAGGGATATGGGATGTTTATTATTTATACATATGCCTGCGATCGGGCGTTGGAGCGTGTTGCCGGTAGGGGCAGGGGCGTCGGTCCCCAATGGCTGCAGCCTGGTATGGCGCCAGGTGCAAGTCACGTGGGATCAGTGTACCTACATGCAATGAATATACGACATGCAATGGCCCATTTGCATCTTGCATGCATTATGGCCCCATTTACATGTGCACTTTTGAATATCATGGTTGCTGCACCTAGCAACGGCACTTGTGCTAGTGCATCCCCTGCCCCACTCTGACCACTTGCACTGGTGCACTGCCACTGCACATGTGCACCGCGGTGCCAAGGAGCGATATTCAATGATGCTGTGCTATGTGCAGCTCCGCTGAATATCACCCCTGTCAACGCCTCATGTGCATCCCAGTTGCACTGTGCCCAGGCTTTGCGCCACAGCCTGGCACAGTCTGGAATATCCCACCAGAATGTACAAATAATAAATAGTTAATATGATATCAATATCTTCTAATTTACTAAAAAGTTGTTTTTATCTCAATGTTGTACACAATACAATTGTTCTCAGAAGTAACACTTTTTGATTGCCACAAACATCCTAACTTGCCTATGTAAAATTGTATTAACACATGTAGAGCTTCATCATATGCTGGACAAGGTCTCACACTATTTTCAAATAAAGATTATTATAATAACAATAAGCTTACAGACAAGAATCATGTAAATAGTGATCTAATCACCCTGTAGTGTCATGTTGCAGTCATGCCCACATCATGACATATTGCACCCTACCAAAGATTGACACACTATAGAATTACCCTTGCTCATGCCTTTGAAACTTTATACTACTTACACCATAAGAACATTGATGCATAGACTCAGGATTGTTAACTGTTGAATCCCACCTAACCATAAGCTATGCAGCAGCACTAAGGTTATCTTTGGAACACCTACATTAGACTATGTTGATGAGTTGAACATATTGCAAGAGTTTCACATCATGAAAAGCTTGAGGATATATCCTTCTGTAAGGATCAAATGATAACCTGTTCAGCAGTTTTCATAATGAAACAAGCTGCAACAGTAATTGATGCAAAAAAATAAGTGGCACGTGAACACGCATAGTCATAAGTTTTCATTACTCACTCTGTAATCTGTGTCATATATATAGCTGCACACTAACCTTCCACTGTCTGTGTGGGGGGGAGGGGTGTGAGCAAACACCATAAGCAAAGAACAACAATATGTACCCACTTACAGGTGACTTGACACATTGCAGAGCATTACAGTACACCCATCACCCATAAATGGCAAGTACACCATGTGACATATCCATTGTACCCAGCCACTACCATTAATCACAGTCTTACAATATGGTAACTAGCTGTATTACTACACTGGGCCCTCCCCATTCAACTGAAAACCTGTTTTAAATTGGTTGAGTATGCATTATAGTCCAGTAGGCCTTACCATCTTGATTATCGCAAACTTTCTGTCTATAAATACCCTTCTTATCCCAGTACACTCCCACCCCTTCATACAGTAACACTTATGATGACATACATGCATGGCACACCAGTCCAGTACTCTCCATCACTGCTGCACACACATTGCGATAATTATGTTAACATACTCAGAATTGGCTTAGTACAGCTGCTCTCATGGGCCATACTAGTCTTACCAAATCATATATTCCCTTGATGTAGTACTACCACCTTGACCACCTCACCAACTGAGAAACCAAAATGTAATCATAAGTGAGGCCATTAGTAGGTCACAATGCACAAAAAATACTCCCAACCATGCATGAAGTGACACCATATAGTACACCTGTATGCATACTAAAGCAAAAGTGAGTCTCTGAACATGGATAACAGATTGTGTCACAGAATCTCAATATACAAATGATCCATTCATATTGAGGCTGTCTACTGCAGTACTGTTTGCATCCCCACTTACTCATCCTTTCACAAATAGCCACACTGCTCTCTCACACTACCTAGCAATGAGCAGTTCTATGGCTGCCTTTAGGGGGACAAGGTCCCACATAGTACTGAACAGAGGTTGGGGGCAGGGGCTGTGACAGTACATCTTGTGTGAATATCTTTTATGATGGTACTTACGTTCAGAGCTGGTGCCAGGCTCCTCCTTCACTTGCACAGTTCTCACTGGCACTGCTTCCCTGGCCACTATAAAACATATAAGTTAAAAATATTATAACATATACCACAATATATTAATCTACCACTAAACTTTTATTGTGAAATACATTTTTTATAGTGTCTCGTGGTGTTATTCAACCATGTACCACATTTGTCTTTGTAATGACACCTCTGTGTTTCCATGCATGTTGTGTCATTTACCAGCAGTGACATCCAGACACCAGCCCTGCCCGTGGGTACAGCAGCAAACTCACTTGCATGAAGGGTACTGGCACTACAGCCGATCTTCCACAGAAGTTCCCACACCTTGCTACAGCCAGATCAGCACCTGCACACCCCTGTAATTCAACAACACTTATCTGCAGTACTGTGCATGGCCATCCAACTGCTCAGTGACGCCCATCCCATTTTCACTTATTCCCCATGGTAGCATAGACGCACACACTGCCCATGCAGAAATGTACAGATTCTGGCAATATATGACCAGGACATAACACACTCAATATCACAATCTGTTAGGTATGCATAGGTTACCCCCAACTTGATTAGTATATATCACTATTCTTCCTTTCTCAGTCACTATTTGAACAACAGAACATTATCCTGTATATTGTGTCTGGTCACATCAGTATGTCTTACCTAAGTGGGTAGTATATCAATATGCAAAAACACTTAAATATACCAGCCAGGATCTAGATAATATATATTGGATGAGTACCTGTATTACTCATTTTGAACGTGAGATGACACAAAAATGCAATTCAAATGTATACAAATATCTTCTTAGAGTGCAATGAAGACAACATTCATTTATAAAAAATAGATAAGAAATTCGTATGACAACAATGCTTCACATAGCATTGGTGTCTAGAAATGTAATCACCAGTTTTAGAACATAGTCAGTTAAACAAAAGTGAGATGCATACAAGTACTCTACATCTGGCTATAAAATCTGTTCCTTTTGAATCACCAGTTATGTTATGAAGTAGTATACCTTGTTGTTTATTTATTTAATTATACCTGACAGGGTGTGGGTTACTGGAGGATTTACCATGGCTGGTGTAGTTGGTCACGAGGTGCAGCTGAGGACTTAACCACACCAGGAGTGGTAATCCTCCAGTATACCCACCCCTGAGGGGTATATTGCAATTATACAAAAGCTGTGTTTGTTTTTTTACAAAATATTTAAAACGTCCATTCTGTTTCAAACTTGCTGCTGTTTTGTTTGCCGTCCATCCATGTGCTTGGCAATGGTGTGTTTTGATGAACATAGGATTTGCCAGGAGTTCCTGATGTGGTTGAGTGTGGTTGGCACTTTTCCAATGTGAAAGGTGCCAGCAGCCAATCAAAATTCAAGATTCTGTTTGATTTTTGTGTCTACTGTTATTACAATATTGCATGGGTGTTGGAACTCATGGTAAATTTCTGAAGAGTATTTCCAAAAAGTGAGTTAAGTAGTCCAGCTCACACCTTACATGACAGCCTCTATACCACCCTAATTATCTAATGCTATTATTTCTACCAACATCTTACCATCCGATTTTGACAAGGATGACACTGTCAGTGTCAGACTCTCAGCCTCCACAGCTTCTGACTGTGCTGGTACTACTGGCTGGGAGTGAGGGTGCCTGCGCTCTGTGAAAGAAGATAATAGATCCGCTAAGTATTTCATGTAAATGTCAACACAGTTTAACTACACTTTCTTTAAGCATTCAACATGTTTCAGACACCCAACATTGCCTGTAATCAGGTATTGCAGAGCCATTGCAGACACATATAAAATCAGAATTAATACAAATAAATATTTCATAAATAAAAGATCACAAGCTGACTAGTACATAATGCTTAGTACTTATATAGTATGCCACATGAAATACAACTGCTTTCAATAAAATCGATATTGCATAGTAACTCCCTCACTATCATGGCACAGCAGCAATACATATGTAATAGTAGAAGTACATAATAAGACTTCAAGTCTTGACAAGACATTTAAGAATGCAATTTGCATGTTACACCTTCCCCCTTCACCAAAGATATACAAAAACAGCTAAAGCCAACACCACACATGCCAACAGTTAACACCTTATATGTTGCATAATTGTCATGATAGAATTTATACATATGTAGGGGATACATCATACCCAGGAGCGTGAAATGGAAAATATTCTCACTCCTGCACAGTGCATTCTAGTTACACATGAGTTTTGAATATTTGCCATAGTACACGATCTGGGCATCATCTGTGTGATTAATACAATAAAGTTAATATTTTCTGCTTTGCTAATGTCCATTTCATTGTTTTGTGGTGTTACACATGACTCTTTTTTTCTCTGTGTCGCTGGAGGGATGGGTCATGCTTGAGACCTGTGATAACACAGTATAGATCATTATTAACTTTTGCAGTTTTGTTGTGATGTATCCCAACAAATAAACTGTTTTAATGTAGTGACCTGATGGTTAGAGAAATACATCTTTCTGATTTCCAACACCTGACTGCTATTATCTTTAATGTAACATAAAAGTGGTCCGTCATTCAACATTTGTCTTGGTATGCGCTCAAATCATATGTACAGTGTTAACATCAACTACTGCATAGGGAAGTAAGGCCGAATATTCAAACTGCTTCAAAAAGTGCTGCAACAGCAGGAGTAAGCACAAGTCAATTGCGATAGGCGCTAACAGATGCTGATATTCAAACATGGAGCAAAACCAAATTGCAGCGTGAACGTCTGAATATTGCACAAACTGCGCCCATAGTGCAACCAGGAAGGGAAGTTGAGAGACAGGTTATGCACAGTGCAAGGCTAGCCCAGCTGAGCAGTCCAGAGGTGCCATAGCGCAAGCAGAGCCCCCACCCCTGAGCAGAGCAATGGAACTGCATAACTAGGAGGCAGGTTGGGGCCCACCACCAGCCATGCCACATGGGCACAGGAACACACTGCAGAACCAACAAGACACCCACACACCGCAAGCACAGCATCACTGGGGAAGGGATGGATGATCCACTGGGCCCATGGGGACAAGCCATCAGCAGCAGCAGGGCCATGCCACCCTAGCACAACCACTGTCAGGCTGAGACTGCCACACAGGGGGTTGACAAACCACAGTGCACAGCAGCCCCCCGTCCACACAGCACACCTGCACCATGACCCAAGACATCACCCATGTGCAGTGACTGTCACTGCAGTAAACACCTACATCCCCCGCACACGCACAACCTCATGTAGCATAGAACCATACAAGCCAGACCCACCCTTGGTCATCCAGCAGTAGGCGGCAGCAGATGGCAGACTCGAATGAAAGTCACTGCCACACTGGAGACACTCCCATGCACACCACACACACACACACACACACACAGCATACCCATGACCATACCACCCCAGATGGCATGCACACCACTGTAACTGAGCAACCATAGCCAGCTGCAACTCAGAGACCACCAAAGTCTATAATAAAATATATATATATATATATTGGAAAACAGAAATTACAAATAACAAGATCAAGAACAAAACTATATACGGATATGTACAAGACAAGGGGGGTAGGGGGTAACAAGGTAGGGTGGGCAAGGGGTAGGTGAACAACTGGGAGAGGGAAGGCAGGGTGGAGGATGGGTGAAGTGGAAGGAAGCACATCTATCCTTGCAGGTTGGTCTGTTGCCTGGTGCTGTCCCTGTCACTCACCGCTCACCACCCCCATGGCGCTTGAATGTCCTGGAGGATGTCATGTGTCTCCATGGAGACCCTGGTCAGCCGCTGAGGCAGGTCCATCCTGCGAGGATGCTGAGGCTTAGAAAAGGGAACACAGTCAATGGCTGTGACTGTCCACAACCCTGAACACCACCCATCCTGCAAGGCATATAGCCCAGTGCCCTGCACCTGTGATGTGGTATGCACCCACCCACAGTAACCATGCACATGACACGCCCAACCAGGCAGCACCAGCTATGTGCACCACTGCACACACACACTGCCCATGTCCATCACAGCACAAACAAGGCTGTCAAGGATGTGGCAATGTGGTGGGATGCCAGTTCCACAGCCATGTGCAGTGCATGCATGGACCACCAGTGACGCACACACAGATGTGCAGTGACACTGACAGTGATGACTGTCGCCTGTGTCGTGTTTGTGTTGTTCATCGGCTGGTGGTCATGCCCACCCCTCCAGCATGCACAGCATCCGTGATGTAATGATACTCACATCTCATCAAGCAGCTGTTGCTGTTGCTGCCGCTGTGGCCCACCCCTCATGTCTCCTCCGCTCGCCACCTGGTCCCTGCCATGGCCTCTCCTTAGCCTGTGTCTGCATCCTCTGCCAGGCCTATGGGTGACAAATGTTGAGAAAACATCAGTGTGACCCCAAAGCAGACTGCCCCTGCCCCAGTGAGTGTGTGCCTGCCCACACAGCCAGACCCATGCATCTCACACCTGCACACACTAACATAGCCAACCATGGCAGAGCCATCCCCATGCAACCGCCACCAAAACACAGCGTCACACCCCTACGGAGCATACAGGTGCAGAGAGGCACACCCACCTGGCCTAGGCATCAACGCCTCGTGGCACGTGACCTCAGGCATCAACACGTTCTGCTCCCTCCTGCGGAGGTCACTAAACCTGTGCCTGTACTGCTCCACAGACCGGCACCGCCTCATGACCCTCACCAGGTCAGTGGTCACCTGCAGCCACACCTGGTGTGGGCTAGGTGAGGGGTTCATCCCAGTACAGTGCCTCATAGTGGGGCTCAAACCAGGGCCACCAGGTTGGCCTATTTCCACCTGGCTCCATTGGGGTTTCTTCTGCTGTGTCATATTTTGGGTTGTACAGCAGGCAATATGGTGCCCTGTGCGGCAACTCCATGGAAATGTTGCTAATAGACCACCATAGGTTCTAATCGCGTTCGTACAGCGCCGGGTTCACATAGCACTATCACCAAATGGCCAATACAGCCGCAGTATTGCGGCGGCTGAACAGCCAGGGCAAAGGTCTAGACCAGGTCAGTCTATGATGCGTCACGACGCACCATCTGGATGTCTGCATCCTGCGTGACCGATGCCCGCATGCCAGTGCCACAGTGGACTATTGCGCAGTAGTGCCACAGCGCCATATGGTGCCCAGTGCTGCAGCGCCACTGGCACAATGGTGGCCATGGCCTGAACTGCTGATCATGCACGGCAGTGAGGAAGACCTGCTGGACATGGAGGAGGGTCCATCCACTTCTGTCACCAGCCAGCATGCACTGCACCAGCATGCACGCCGGCTGCCAACCTGGTGTCGTGGTCGGTGGGGTGCACAGCCTGTGTTCAGCAGTCTGGCATGGGCATGCCAGCACGCCCGGGTGTGGCTGTGTCGTGCCGACCTGATGATGATGGACTGCAATGGGTAGTGACATGTGTTCCATGACAGACACACGCAGGCTGTGCATTCCCCTCGGTCAGCTGGTTCCAACGCAGTGGCCAGCATGTCGGCATGTCCAGTGCCTGTCAGCACCAGTGGGCAGCACTGGCGTGTGTGTCTGGCACTGTTGTGCACAGTAGTGAACGAGGGTCCCTGGGCAGCGTTGAGGGCAGCAGCAGCAGTCACCACCAGCCTGGGGTATGGTGTCCAGCGGTGGCACATGCCCGCCTTGATATGTTCTTCCTGTCCTGTTGACCAGCGCCACCTCAAGGGTGTTGAGCATCGTATCTTCCATACCTGGGGACAGGAGTTGTCAGAGTACCCATTTGAAGAGCACACCGCCTGCTGTGGAATCAGCACAGCAAAGGCAGGTTGCAACGTCCGTGAGGCAATTGTATGGGTGGAGTTGCACAGCAGGGATTGTGCTCTGACCATGCAGATGTCCATGTGATGGCGTGACTGCCATTGACAGGCAGACCCAGGTATTGCTGTCATGGCTTGGGCAGGCAAGCAGGTGCTCCTACCATGCACCCCACACAGTGCCTACCCCATTCCCAGGTCGTACACCAAGCTGTCGATGCTGGTTCTGCTGTGGGCATCCCAAGCACCCTGGTGTAGATGTTTGTACCACAGACCCCACTGTGACAAGGTCGCGACGTGCAGTGACCCTGGTGTCCATCGGTGCCACCCTATGTGGCCCTGCTCAGCCTGCCAGTGCTGTTACGGCGGGCTGCCATGCATCTGCTGTGGCCCTGGAATGGTGCAACATGATGGATCTGTCTCCAGTGCACCTGTCGTGCGCCCTGTGTGCAGGGGTGTCATTGTGGCAGTGTACTGTGGGTGCCCTGCACATCACGCCGACACAGACCACCTGCACAATCCCGACTGCTGTCCAGGTGTGCATGATGATGCCTGCATTGTACTGTGCCAATTGCAGTGCCCAGCATCTGACACATGATTTGGACAGTACAGTGGGGTGTGGCTGTGGATCTGTGGTTTGCCATGTCTGTTCCTGTTTGTTGCACCTGCCCATGTGGCTGTGCCTGGTGTGTGTGTGTATCCAGACATCTGCCTCCTGATGGTGTGTTTGTGCCTGGTCCCTTCCACTCGCCGCTATGCACCCCTGGTGTGTCACTCTGTGTGCCTGGGTTGTGCCAGACAGTGTTGTTTGCACGCCCTTGATTACCCAGTCGTGTATAATGCTCCTCCATGATGGTGTCCTAGCAGCTGGGCTCCTGATCAGTCGGTCCCGTCATCCAAGGGAGGGCCGCCATCAACACCGGTGCCACTGGTGTCCTGATTGTTGTCCCCTTCAACCTGTAGGCTATCCTGGTCTTTTATGTTGTGCAGGATAACAGGCCAGAATATCCCAGGCCTTGAGGGCTGTATCAGGGCACCACCGGAGGTGTCTAGGCATTGGAGGCGTTTCAGCATCCCATTCGCCACTGATAAGGCGGGGCATGTGGCCTAATATAGCTATATTGGGCGCCAGTATGGTGTGAGCACCAGGGATGGTGGGTATCTGCTGTCACCTGTGGTGATGGTGGAGATCAGTATCATGTACAGGTCCATATTGCCTATATCCTGTGTGCATTACTATGGCACCTGTGGACCCACCCTGCCCTAAGTTTGCATTTGTGGGGATGTCCCCACCTTAATCGATGCACAGGCGGACTGATGCCAATGAAGCATCGTGTCTACCAGGTGTGTGGCACAGAGATGATTATACCAGTGCATCACACACCACCTGGCAGTTGACACACTGGTAGCCCTTCTGTTCCTGTCGTGTCTCATCGCTAGGTGGCGGCGGGCTACGGGCAGTCTCTGTCTCAGCATGCCAGGCATATGCGTACCTGTGAACTCCCATGTTTGCTGTACGCCTGCCGGTGCTGGGGATATGGATGCTCCCAGGGGGCAGCAGTGTGCTGAGGAATTGTGTGATGCGTGACGTGGCCAACTGTGTGATGCCTGTGGTGTCCCCTGTTGGCCTCTGGAAGGTGTCCGGTGAGCACATGCAGCTGTCACCTGGTCTCCACTGACAAAGCGTGACTCCATCGTGAGGGTGCCTGCATCACATCACTCGCACAGCTCATAGAGCCGCCAGTATTGCCCTGTTCAGGTGGTACCAGCCCACCATCTCTTGCTCCGTGTACATCTTTAAACCGATGGGTCACGGTACTGCCTGTTGGGGCGTGATTGCTGACGGCCCATCCACGCCATGTCCCCTGCACCTTGCATTTCACCCTCATTGCAGCCCATGGAAGCTGCCACTGTCCGCCTCCCTGGCTTGTGACGCCGGCTGATGTTGCTCTGTACCCGCTGTCCGATGTTACTTCCACTGCACCGGCACCCCGCTGGCCTCCACAGCCTATGGCCCATACTGCTTCCCCTGCCTGCCCTGGCCCGTCACAGTCTGTCTTTCTCTTCCCACTTGGCATCCTGTAGCGTCTTTGTGCCTTCCTGAGTTTTATTTTGGCTCATTTCGCCAGCGCAACTTCTGGGCTGTTCTGCTGCCGTGCATTGCACAAGTCTTGAATACGTTGTCTGCTTTTTATGCATGGATCCACCCCTTCGCTTGCGCATGCCTTCATTTGCATTGTGCTGTTGCTCAGCATGTTTTCGGTGGTGCAACTGCCTCCTGCTGAATATCGCAGAATGGCACACTTTCGGACTTGCGCATGCGCAACCCTATTGTGCATTTGCGCAAACCTTTTGAATATCCGGCCCTATATGTATAAATGCAAGATTAATGCACATACTGTATATGTCATTGGGTTGTTTATTCATCAGCGGCGGAAAATACATGTTTTTATTCTAAGCCAATATCAGGCCACATGTATTGTATGCAAACATATATATATGTGTGTGTGTGTATATATATATATACATATATTAGTAACAAAAAATATGAATCATTATTTAGTAACAGTTATAAATATTTTTTCCTTAAGACAAAAAAAAAACAACAAAAGACACATAAATTGATGTCTCTTGTGATGCAGGAAATATTCAGTTGTTTTACACTGCAGCCACTTGATTTGTAACATCATATTGTGATAACACGGCTACAACAACAAAGACTTCAATCAGAAAAAGACTTTCTTTTACATGATTGTGTACCTGTACTATTATATCATAGAATCTGAGGAATTTTTTTGAATAACTTATGATGAGTGAGGAGTTCCCCCCACAGCTGGCTTGCCTGCAGCTTCCCAGAGTTCTTAAGCGAGGTAGTACCAGCACTTGTCATTCTCTGGTATCTCCTCTCTCTGCTTCAGAAGATAGAAGTGCTGGCACAACAGCTTCCACTTTCCTCTCAGCTGCACAATGGTCTTATTTTCACCTGCAAGACCATGTGGTGAAGCTATTGATGTGCTCCACATTGAGTGCAATCCACGGTTTGTGCTCCGCATTAAAAATACAAGCACTACCCCTCGCTTGACTACCTCAAGTAGCAAGCACACCTCTCATTGACCACTGCCTCACTGTTCAATTTTGTGTTCTGCAATAAAATATACACAACATTCCATTACTTTCTATGTCTCAGAAGCTATATTTCTTATATATTCTATGAAGTATTCTGATTAGAATATGGCAAGAACAGCATTTTAAACTCAGCTGTCATAATCACAAATATTATCATTCAGGCATGTGATTAGTGTATTTCAACACACTAATAACATACACAACCTATGTCATGTCATGGTATGTTTGAGTAATAAGATATACACAGCTTGAATACAGTTGATCAAAAGTTCATCTTCCTGTCTATTGAAGATGAGGCTATTGTCTGTCTCATGTTGGTTCGCTTCGCAGCCAGCATCTTCTGGTACTAGAGTTAGAGGAATGGTTACTGTTGGTGTGGATGCACAGTACATAACAACAGGTGTGTTCTGTTTCCCTAGTCACTCAACAGCAGTTGTCACCACCCTGCCTAGCTAATTAGGTGAAGACATCAGACAAAAGTTAAAGTGCAATGACAGCAAAGGTCTCACACAGTGTGACCATAACACACCTCTCCCTACGTTCACCCAACATAGCAGCAGTGAGTGCCGGTGTTGCATGTGAACACACCCATTTATTGTGTGTTTATGAGGGTACCCAGTGCCCATTGGCATAATGTAACCCCTTCATGTTTTTTTTTTTTTTTTTAGGTGATAAATCTCTCTGCTTCTGTGCCCCCTTCTTGTTTGACGAGGTGCCCACACCACATCATCACCTGTGCTCCCTTTACCTGGTTTCTTGATGTGGTGCCACCCCAGTTTGCTGGACCAACCACCTAACACAGACAGTCAGTTATATGTTGAGCAGTTCACCCTAGTATGGCAAAGAACCTGTATAAATGAAAACAGTGCCCGGCTGTCTCTTTGCACCAATTTTTCATTTCTACAAGTGACATCACAGTAGTCACAGGTAGCAGAACCACTGCTACACTGGCACACTTAAGTCCTTCTGTGGGCACTTGCCCTGGCACTATGACACAGAACCATAATATGCAACTGCTACAGTCACATATTTTTCAACACAGCTGACCCATGGTATAACGCCATTAAATATCACCCTGGCAACATTCACTATGCATCCAAGGTCAACTATCATTCCTGCATTTCACTGTGAATATCTCCAAGTATGTGTTACTCTGTGTGAGTGGTGTAGACACCCATTCTATTTTTTGACTTCATGTTCTTCTTAAAAGTACTTTTTACAGCTCAATAGGTATACAAACAGTCTGACATTCTTAGAAGGACTTTGAGAATTCCATCTTGAAGGTCTCCAGGAAATGGCAATTGCCAGCATGTGAGAAGTGCACACCGTCAGGTAGGTATAACCAGTCATAAGAAAACTTAATTTCAGGGTGACGTATGGTGTGCATTCCACACATGTGTAGATATGCAGACATTTGTATGTTCACCTTTCCGTGTTTCTGTCACAAGTCACACATGGTGTTCTGCTTTGCAGACCCTATGCTCTGTAATATCTGAAAAACTTATTTTACATGCTGGCAACATACTGATACTAGAAGCAAGTTCCAATTTCTTTCTTGCCACTAAATTCCACCTAATATTTGGTACTAACTCATTTCCCTACAAGATGTATCACCAGTATGTCTGGGTGAGGTTTACTACTCAGAAGTCTGTGCATTGTTGGCATGAGGTGCTCCCACCTCATTCCACCCCTGCCATACCACTTCACACAGCAATTATTTTTCACAGGGGTTGTATTGTGGTACAGTACCACTCCTATGCATGCTTGACACATCCTGATATTGATCCTGTGATACTTTGAGCATCTGCAACCACAACCCATACTTGCACTGCACACTATTGAGGCCCTCCCAAAAAAATAAAATAAAAATAACTGACAACCACAGTGGAGCTGCAGTATTGCACAGTACGACATGGCAGCCAACAGCTTTGGGTGGCCACCCAATCTCCTGGGCTACCATGTGTTGGCATCAGCCCTCCCTCACCAACTGTGATTTTACTATGAAAAATATATCCATGGTGGTCCACTGCACCCCACCTCCTCACCCAATTGTGGGTTTTCTGTTTATAAAGTAACCCTGGTGCTGTAGTGCAGCTGCCACTCCAGCCCAATCGAGTGAGGAAGTAGAGTGAACAGGCCACGAGGGATACATTTTATACAGTTAACCTGTGATAAGGTGAAGGGGTAGAGTCCACTATACTACCAACAGTATTTTTCAGTATTTTTTAATACAAAAATCAAGACCTAGTGTTCAGATACATTACCACAAAGCACTCGGGGGGGATCGGTAGCCGACAGGTACTGCCTCACAGAGTACCAGGAACAAGTTATTGATGATGGGCACACCTGCATGCAAATGAGGCCATAATGATATCCAAATAGGTACATTAACACCTTGCATGCATTATGGCTCCATTTGCATATACAGTACTAAATATTGTGATAGCTGCATCTACCACCGCTGCACTTCAGTTCTGTATCCCCCCTACTCCTCTCTGGCCACTTACAATTGTGCAGTCCCAGTGTAACATGCACAATGTAGGTAGCCAGACTGAAATATTTAAACTGCTGACCATGCCACAGCACTGTAAAATATCACCCAGACAACACCCTGCTACATTGCAGTTGCACTTTGCCCAGGCTTGTTCCCCAGCCTGGCACAGTCTAAATATTCCCAACCCAAATGTTAAACCTGTGTGAGTGATGTATGCAGCTGTTCTATTTTTTGACCAACATTTTTTGGTTCTGAAAAGAACCGTTGTTTGCACTTTGCTATTTGCTCAAACAGTCTGACATTCTTAGAGGACTTTGAGGATTGCATCTCAAGAACTCCCATGAAATGGCAATTGCCAGCATGTGAGAAGTGTACACCATCTGGTAGGTATAGCCAATCATAAGAATACTTAAATTTCCAGGTGATATGGTGTACATTCCGTGACATGCGCGGAATGCAGAAATTTGTATGTTGATTTTCTTGGCTCTGTCAATCAGGTACATATGATTTTCTGCTTAGAGACCTCACTCTTGTAATATTTGAAAATGATTTACAGGCAGCAACATACTCATAATAGAAGCGAGGTCCAGTTTTGATTCTGTAACTAAATCTACCCAGCGTTTGGTTCCCAAATCATTGCCTCCAAGATGTATCAGCAATATGTCCGGATGAGACTGAGTACTCTAAAGTCTGGGCATGGTTGGCATGAAGTGCTCCCACCTCATTCCACCCCTGCCAAACCACTTAACACAGCAATTTGGGAGCTGCAGGTTTCTCCCAAAATCACTATTCTGAGCATACTCAGACGCCACTCACCTATACTGCTGCCAACAATCCCCAAAGTCCTTTGCTGTTTTCGTCATTCTCTGCTTTTCAACTTAGAAGTGGACAGAGAGCTACCAAAGTCAGTGTTCACCTCAGTACCTAAGCAGAAAGTGAAAGTAAAACTGTTATTTTCCCCATCCTTTTCAATCAGCTTCAGTGAACTGATCCATGACACAAATAAAACAAATCATTACTGTGTTTTCATTACCTAATGTAGTGTACTGACTATCACTGCACTTCTGTTCCAGCTAAATGTGCTAAAATTTAAAGTTGGGAAAAATGCATCCTTTGATAGGCAGTTTTAAACAATACAAGTGCAGACACATACTTATTGGTCTCTTCTGTTGTGGGTACACGCACCTTTTGCTATCTCCTCCATTTGCAGCTGTATCTGTGCAAGTAAGTACCAAATTACTGTCTGACTTTAAATACTTTTAGCTAAAATTGAAACATCAGTAGCTTCTTTTCAATCTACATAGTCAAATAGAGCGCTAAATGTTTTGATTAATCTATTTAATCGTTTCTAACACTTTTATGATAATAGAAAAACTATTTATAAAATGTGATGTACTGTATGTGAGAAATGTGCATCTGTCGTTGTTGAGTCTAAGATGGCTGCTATGTCCTTCTTCTTCATTCTTCTCCATCTGTGATTGGTTGTCTTAAATGGCCTGATAAATCTAGCTCACATTGGTAGAAGTACCTGTCACCTAATAACAACTGATATGATTGATAATGAATACAGTTGTCACTCCTAAGCTTTAATTTGCAACACTTTACATGTACTACACATATATTTGCAACACTTTCGCGTATACGATACTGTTTTTTTCGAACTTTGAATGTACATTATTTGAGGATTTTTCCTAAAATGATGATTACCAAGAAAAGTTTTCTGCTTCTACCTAATGTACAATACATAAGTTCATTACCTTCAATATACTTATTCTGAAATCGTGACTCTACCTGCACAACTATGTAATTGCTGCAGCTACATTTTCTCATTTCGTTGTTTTCTGTCACTGCACGAGTGACCTCGATATTCATTCCTAATCAATAATTGAGATTATTTGTCTTACCAATAACACATGAACAGACCTTGGCCTAACAATATCTTAAGCATTCTCTAGGTGTGTAATGTCGCACGAGGTAGAGACAAGTGTCATATTGCCCCAATGACATCATAAAGTAACTGTCAATGTGACTTTTATGAATGCCTTATGGCTATCATGAGAATTAATATTCAAAAGTTAAGTGTTTAAAGTCAACTTTATTAATCTGTTCCGCATTTAGAGAAAGATTTTAAATAAAGTAATTCTTTCACCAGCAGTTTAACAATACTAGGTCAAAATCACTACAGAATTGGAGTAATTGCATTGCTCAATGATGAAATAGTACGAAAAAGAATCAATGTGCCATGGTGATAACGCTATACAGGACAGTGTAACATGAATTAAAATAAGACTGTCAACATTAGAGCAACCAATATGATTACAGCATTTTCTGAGACTTTTTTTTTGTAATATTGTGTACATAAATCATCTGTGTCAATATACAATGTTAGAATTGATCAACACAAGCTTATACTAATATTTCCTTTTTCTGTGTCTTTTATACAGGTGTCTGATACTTGTGTAACATTGCTGACTACTAGTGTGAAGTAACACATTGAAAGATGCCCAGTAAACGCAGACGTGCATATATAGAAAGAGGAAACAGGTATCATAGTACTTCACTGTTGTTTAAGAATGATAAAAAAAACAGTGATGTGAGTTCAAGACGTAAAACAATACAGAGTTCTACTGGAATAGTGAGCTCTACAGTAACTCATTCCACAACAAAACCACATAACTTGCTCAACAGCAAGGAAAAAATGTTTACCTGAGTGACAGTCGTGTAGATCTCTCAGACGAAACACAACTATTGCTACAGCAACCATAACCAGACCTTCTAAACAGCGTCATAAACTCACAGCTGGTGATTTTCATCTGAGAAAGCAAAAGTGTTTTCCGATCGTTAGCAAGTAAAGCTAAGATCAACAGGCTTATTGCTGCTGTGATGAGACAAGAGCGCAAAAAGACAAAGAGTCATCTGACTTTAATGAAATTGCATCTCAAAGTATGCCCATTTGTTAATAGAGCAGTATTTGTTCTTGAATGTTTATGGCGTAAGATGTCTCATGCTTGAACTATTCAGAAAAGTTGTGTACGACATCAAGAAAAGGCTACAACACTATCCTACTTTGACCGTGCACAATTTCTGTGATGTATTCACAGGTCACTGGATGCACACACAGCACTCAGAGGCATATTTCTTGGAAGAATCTTATTATTCACAGAAAAATGAGAGCAAGTTCACCATTGATGAGTCTGGTAAGCTGGTCAATGTGCTCAGTGTCTGTGATGACACAGCAATGGAGACAAATGATGACTGTGATGCAACCACTGTGTCCCGTAAATGGCATTGTCTCTCATGGCCATGTGATGCAACCTGCAACTGTTAGGCAATCGTCTGTTCAGCTTCAAAAAGTTGAACAGTTTGTCAACATATTTGTGATAACAGATAGCAAAGAAAGATATAAACTGTTTAACAAGATAGACCTTAGTGAAATCCGTCCACATACTCAACTTATGGGTCACTCACTAGCATGCCTCGATAGTGGTGTTTGTGACAGTGTCTTTCACAACATGTGGATGCTGGGAGTGCATCAAACAGGCATGCGGAACTTTGTATACAGGGTATATGAAGTCCGATGAGTTGTCAATCAGTACACTTGTTTAAATGACTCATTGCAGTCTGGTGACATGCAGGGTGCCATCACATTTCTCAAACAGCTGCAACGTGTGACTTCTGTACCAGACACAAGTATTTATCAGTCACCAAGTTCTGGTGAAATATCTGTTTCTGTGTTAGAAAGTGACATGTTGAAACAGTATGGCAAAGACATTTCAAAATTTGAGCTGTCAAAGGCTCAGAAGTTTGACTCTGTATGTGTGCCATGTGACCATCTGTGTTACAGCAGACAAACGGTCACAGTGAACCTTGAAACCTTGTTACCATACAATGACATGTGGTTTCATCTCTCAGCATTTTTGCTGATGAAATCTGACTTTCAGTTACAGACCACCATTGTGCTGTGCAAACACTGTTTCTCCAAACTAAAGTCCAACATTCTGCCTCCAAGGTCACTGTTGAATAATATGGAGGCACATGTAACACCAAGTGAGACTGCAACATTGAATATGTTTGAGCACATTCTAATTCGACAATGAAACCATTCCAAACCATTTTATGTCTGAACACAAAGACACGTAAGATTCCACAGAAAGAACTCATTAGATCTCTAAAGGGTTCCATGATGTGTCTCCCACTTCCTCTACAGGAAAATGTGGAGGCAATCTCTATGGAAAATAGTTTGGTGATTCTTGTAAATGGTGTTCCAACTAAGTCCGAGGTCATCTGGCAAGATGTTGTCAATGTAGTAGTAAAGGCTTGCTCTTACTTATTTA
This sequence comes from Neoceratodus forsteri, assembly GCA_016271365.2. NCBI lineage: Eukaryota > Metazoa > Chordata > Ceratodontiformes > Ceratodontidae > Neoceratodus > Neoceratodus forsteri. The sequence goes on from CM028130.1 coordinate 3,674,052, forward strand.
AAGAGCAATCAATCCCTTTTATGCAGACCTTGACATTGATCACATGAGTAGTCTCTGTCCAACATGATGTCTTAGAAATAACTAAGCCAATGATTGTGAAGGTCTGTTGACAGACAGTGGACAATGTATGAACAGTACACACCATTCATACTACATGGCAGAGATCCAGTAGGGGACAACATTGATCTCTATCAAATGAAAGAGGTGGAAGGTGAGCCTGTCAGCATTTGGGAGGCAACATTAGAAGTACGCTTGTTTCAGACTTATTTCCAAAAGGGTCAGCTGGACAGTTAGATGAAAGGGAAGTGCATGTAGGTGCTGAGTACCGACCAGCCGTGGTGCTCAGTAAAGATGGCAACGTTGTAACATACAGTACCTGTTTCATCTCCTCTGGTTGAGTGAACTTAGCATTCTGTCTGCATCTATTGCACATACTATTCATCTCACAAGTCCACTAGATGGAATAACAGCTGCTCAATTTATAGAGAAATTAAAGCAGAAAGATGAAAATGTGCAAGTGAATCTGTCTTCCATACTGTCAAGTCTATGTGGCACCAAAGAATATTGGTATCGATAGACATTCTGAGGTGATGACAATGCTGCAAGAGTATGATGCAGCCACATGGTTTGTCACACTTAGCTGTGTTGAATATGCCTGGGACAAGCTCATTGAACTGTTGAAGTGGGCAAATTCTGATGTTGACAGCATTTCATTAATGACTGTGAGAGAAATGTGTTCACTTGATCCTGTGTCTGTCACAAGACATTTTCACAAGCGGTTCTATGACATTCTGACTTTCATTTTGTCAAAGGACAATCCACCTCTTGATACTGTGGAGCTTTACTTTTGAGGACGGAATATCAAGCATGGGGTGCCCCTCATATTCATATGTTATTGTGGACTTGTTGATGCACCATGCATAGGTGAACATGAAGGGCACAAGTGCTAGCATTCATCAAGCAATATATCACTTTGGTTTCATTCCGACAAGTATGACAGTCCACACTGTGAAGTTGGTACAAAAGTTCCAGTGACATATTTGCAAAAATACTGCCGCGCATTAGTAAAGAATAAATCTGATTGGTACACACGATGTCGCTTTGGATTCCCTAGACGAGTTTGTTAGGATGATTCCCATGAATGAACTTTTTCAGCAATGCGACACCACTTGAAGGCAAAATCAACCAAGAGGGTATACGAGTTACCAAGAGGAGAAAGAGATGGCCATCAATGACTACAACCCAACTCTTCTCCTAATGTGGCAAGCAAACATAGATGTTCAGTTTGTGGCTGACAACTCATTAGCCTTGTGTGTACGTGACTTCAGACATAACCAAACATGAGCAGACTAGCTTGCAAGATCTTTGGGAAGATATTGCCAGTTCAAGCAAGAGCCTGACATCTCAGCTGTGGTCATTGGGATTGAAGACCCTTTCACACAGAGAATGTGAAGCTTATGAAGCCAGTGACTGTTTAATGGGTACACATCTGTATGGGAAGTCTGATGCTGTCCGGTTTCTCAGTGTAAACTACAAAGAGAAACACAAATGTGTACTGATTTTCCCATGCTGAGATTGAGGAGCTCACTGCCAATAGACCTTCTTCAAAACATATCTTGAAGAATAACCTGATAGGCACATACTACCCCGTAGACACGATGACATGGATGATATGTGTTCTTTCAGGTGGCTATGTATGACTACAAAGAAGAAATATCACCTGACTCAACACGGTACATTTACAAGGTGAATGGAGTGGATGGCTGTCTCGTAAAAAGACACAAGCCATGGCTCATAGACCACTGTAAATTACATCTAGGCACATCGGAGAGCAGAGAGCATTACTACTTTGCTCTCCTATTCCTATTTAGACCCTGGAGGAATGAGTCTGAATTAAAAGGTGACTGTGATACATTCAAAAAAGAATTCAATCTCAGTTACGAGACTTTCAAAGCTGAATACTCAGAGACATACATACAGAGACTGGAGGCTGAGAAAGAACAGCTTGAGAAGTCAGAAAAGCAGCTTCAGGAAGACACCTGTTAGCTCACAAGACTATCTTGATCCAGAAGGACAAGCTGTTCTAGGCAAACCTCTGCCTTTAAATGCCCCCACAAGTGTTAATCTCAGAAATTGAGACTGCCATGGAACATGGAACACACTCCACTGTCAACCCAGCTGACTTGAGAGAAAGACTGAATCAACAGCAGCATGTAGTTCACTCTCAAGTCATTGATGCTGTTCGACTTTGCCTACTACATGAAACAAAAAAATGTGACTGTCTTGACTATAAACCACTACTGATCTTTGTTAGTGGTTCAGCTGGTACAGGAAAGAGTTTCCATTGAGCTTCATTGTCAGAATACGGAGCCTGACAGGTCATCAATGTCTGTTGCTGTTACTGCTCCCACAGGGTAGCTGTATACAACATTGGTGGAGTTGCATACATTGTCTTTATGTTGCCAGTGGAACATGCAAAACAGGAGAGTATCATAAACTGTCATTTGAGGTTGCATCTCAGCTCCATTCCATGTTCACAAAGATGAAGTTACTCATCATTGATGAAATCTGCATGGTCTCCAATGTAATGCTTGCCTTATACACCTACTACAGGAGCTCTTGGGTACTGACTTTATGGAGTACCATTTGTGGCAAGTATTGTTGTATTGGGGACTTTTACAGCTTGCACCAGTTAATGCAAGAGCATGTGTTTTAACTCTAACTGCTAAGCAAGTTAAGAACATTCTGACTGCATTGCAGGTTATAATATTTGGGAGTTATTTACCTGTATGAGTTGTATGAGAACATGTGCCAAAGTGGTGATCTGGCTTGCAAATCACTTTAGATGAAGATCAGACAGGTTCTCTTATCACCAGAACATGTTGCTATGTTAAACAATCGGAGAATCAGAGTAGATACTACATCCATAGAAACAGCATGTAATGTTTTCAGCGATGTGTACTCTACAGGCACACACATAGTGTGTCTTATGCCACAACTAAAGAAATGCACTGAGTTCAACAATGTTATGCTGCTGAGAGAAAACCAAGAAGTTCTAACTCTGCATGCTGTTGATACAATTGATGGTGTCATTCTCAGTTGCAAACTGGTAGCAAAGATGACTGAACGACTCACTGAACTGAAGTCAGATGTTTCACGCACAGCTGGCCTAGAAGCTGTTCTTACGCTTTGTAGGAACTCACATGTCATGCTACGATGTAATTTTGATGTTGAACAAGGCATTGTAAAAGGTGCCATGGGTAACATCACTGACTTTGTCTACAACGTCCAGAGGACATATATCGAGACACGTGTAGTTCGCTTTGACAACATGGAACAGCCTGTACAGATAGAATGTACCTGTGTAAAATTTCAGGTATTTAAGGATATCTATGTAAACAGGAAACAGTTTCACTATGTGTTGCATATGTTGTTTCATTCACAGATCTCAGGGCTTGAGTTTGGATTCAGCAATGGTGACATAGGTATAGACATTTTCAAGGATGGCATGAGCTACGTGGCACTTTCACGTGTCCGTAGTCTTTCTGAGTTGCACATTATAACTCTTGCACCTCAGAAGATACGAGCTGGCAAGTGATGTATTGTTGAGTACAACAGGTTACGCACTCTCTATCAGCCACAAATGTCTTTAATACCACTGCCAACATATCTGGCTGTCTCACATCGTACAGTCATATCTACGCCCATCAGCAAACAGGCACGAGCTTCCACAAGTTATTCAACCCTAAAGAGTTCAACAAAGGTCACAATATCAACTACACATTCAGAGCCAGCTATTTATCAGAAATCAGTTGGTGTAGCTGCTGTGCCAGTGTTTGACAGCACTAGAGTGAACTGCTATGCTAACTCAGCTATGCAAGTTTTTCTCCACATGCCACACTTTGTGCAGGCAATATCTGCTTCACAAGACACTTCCCTATCAAAGGCATTGAAGCAGATTGTCAACATGGCTTCTGACCAGTCTAACAATGTGCAGTCACTAACACCACTATGGCAGGTGTTAGGTACATATGACGGATGCAGTACATTTGCTGCAGGCATACAGCAAGACACTAGTGAGTTTATGATGGCAATCATAAACAGCTTGGATGAAGATGGCATTCCAATGCGCCCATACTTCACTGTGTCATATGTAACCAAATATGTATTGTGTAGCTTATATTGCACAGATTTGACTCCAATGGGCTCAGAGTTGACACTCCCATCACAGATTACACAGCTGGTAAAATAGTTTTTAACCAATCAGTTTTTGACACTCACAGTGTAGTCTATCACCATGGTCAATCTATGCATTCTGGCCATTACACCTGTTTGCTAAGGTACAGAAGTGGATGGGTAGAGTGTGATGACTCCACAAGCAGTTTTAAACAGAGACTGCCACGACACTTAAAAAATACATATCTTCTAATATTGAAGAATTATGATGACCTTCATATCTTAGAAGAATAGCACACAACATGTGGCATTTTTTACTGACTACATTGTGACAGACTCAGTCTAAGGCAGTACAATTGTTTCCAATCTACAACTGTCAATAAACCATAGCATATCCACAAAATGATATACTGCCAGAGACATTTCATGCACTATGGCATATAAGATCTTGTGTGGATCAGTGACAATGTGGAAATTGTTGTAGTGGCTTCAATCAGTGCCAACAGTCTTCACAGTCACTAGAGAAACCATGCTTACATGTCTATCGAAGATTATACATTTCAAAACAGAGTCCGTTCTGGCTCCCTTGTTCTGTACATATCTTTTCTTGAAGGTGTATCATACCCATACATAACAAAATGTTGTTGCCAGTTGCTAATTGTTTGCCTCTGCAGAGACACAAAGGTTGTCCCTTATCATTTTAAATAAGTGTGTAACTCATGTCTCATTCACCAAAGAGAACACTCTGTCACAAGTTTTCTATCACCAGCTTTTTTTCATCTGTTATCTGTTGCCATCTTCACAACATCATCATTCTTTCACCATGCAACAGTGTTGAACTATGCCTGATGTATTTGTTACACTGAAACTGTACATATGTAAATATAAAACTCTTTAGTCATAATGAAGCAAGTGAAATGAAGCAAGTGTGAATACTGAAATATTGCAGCTTATTATCAAATGACTCTTGCATACCTATGTAATGACATATAAATGATATTTACATTGTTGTTAACTAGTTTAATTGTTCTAGTAAAAGTGTTACTATAAGAGTCAAGTAAGAATTTCTCCTTAACATATAATAGAATACTATAGTGATTATGTTCGGTGACCTATATCTTTGATAAAAACAACATGCTACACACATTTGTTATTTACTAGTTCAGAACTGATATAGTAACTAATGTAACCATTGAAAGAAATGTATATTGTACCTGTAAAAATATGAAATGTGTTGTACTTGTCATACAAGTAAATGCAATCTATGTTAATAATACATGAAATTGTAAATCAGACACTTTTACTGATAACAATGTACTTGATACCTGTTCCTGACAATGTTTATGATCACCTCTATTGAGGGGCCGGGTGGGAATTTTCCATATGCACCAAGTCAGTGATATATCTTAAAATATTTAACTGAACATACCAGTTATCTAATGTCACTGAAATCATAACATTTTTATATTCTATTACTGGAACACTTAGCATCTGGTTTTTCGTTCACTCCAGGAACATACACATTATCAGTCACACAATAACAACAAAGCTTCACTGTTTCATGTGTGTAATCACTGCTTAGAAGCTCCTGACATACCTTCATTAATGTAGGAAAGGAGAGAAGGACAGGACATGATTGGAACATTCAATTACTTAGAAAGGATAAATAATGTTGATAACCAAAGTCTCTTCAAGCTGAGTGGCAACCATATCATGAGTGGGCACAGCCTTAAGCTGGAGGGTGGGACGTTTAGGAGGGATGTCAGAAAGCACTTCTTCCCACAAAGGGTGGTGAACACTTGGAATGCACTGCTAGAAGAGGTCACCTGGTTAAAGACAGTGAGCAGCTATAAAAGAGCCTGGTATATGCATGGGGGAAGATAAGAATCATGGCTAGGGAGGATGGGAGGACTGCGGAGGGATAGCAGAGACATTAGCTCAAGATGCGGACCCTGCAATACGAACAGACTTAATAGACCAAATGGTCTTCTTCTGCCTCTTTCTATGCTCATATTTCTGTATGTACATACTTATTCCAATCCATATCATCTACTTACTTATGCATGCACATATTTAGATATATTCCAGCAATGATTACACATATGCAAGGATTGTATTGTGAGACTGATTTTGTAAAAAATTAAAATCTTAATTGGCTCTTTCTCAGTTTCAAATTGGCAATACATTTTTTAAACTTAACCACCTGTGTTGAGCCTTTACAGAACAATAACATTATAACATTAGAATGTAACTGTTGTTCCTTTATGCATGCACATCAACTGGAAGAAGTACACACATACATGTCCATGGGCTTATTTTTGCTATGGTTTCCACTCAGTATGCACCACGTGGATTAGGGCATGGTGCATTGACTGACACAGGTCCCGTAATTCCTAAGTGTGTTAAGTGGTCTGTACCACCCTCAGTTTTCCTATGCCTCTCCAGTCAGCGGACAGTAGCTGCTGTAGTGAGGTGTGGTACATCACTATCTAATGCTATTGAGCTGCGGCTATACACACAGGATGCAGTAACTGCTATGTGTGCTGCAATTGCCTGGCTGAGCCCATGCAATTCTTAACTGTGCTAACTTACTGTACCTACAACTACAGGTGTGCCGTTGATCTCCATTGTCTCAATGTTGCTGTGGATCAGCATCATGATGCAGTACTAATTTTTTTGGGGAGGCAGCATTAACTGTCTGAGGCCATGCAAATCCTAACTGAGCTAACTTTCAGTATCGCTGCAATCAGTGATGTCTACTGATGTATCCATACCCTCACCTGTGTTGTGTATCTCCACTGAGGATGCAGTATCTAGTATCACGTTTGAAGACACATTGCCTGCCTGAATCCATTCAAGTGATAACTGTGCTAACTGGACTGTTCCTGTAATCAGGGAGCTGTACAACTGATCTGCATTGTCTATATTTTCCTGTGCCTGTTCACTCAGGATGCAGCAAGTGGTCTGCAAGTGCAGTCCCCCATGACACTGTTCATCTCCATGGGCTTTTTTTGTTCTGTAGCTCTCCACTCACTATGCAGTATGTGGGCTAGGGTTTCAGACATTACCTGACAGAAGTCCTGTGATTCCTAACTGTTAACTAGTATGTACCGGCCTTACTTTTCCTGTTGGTCTCCAGTCAGGGTGCAGTAGCTGGTGTAGCCAGATGTGCGACATTCTCTACCTAAGTCCATGCAGCTGTGGCTGTACAGTCAGGATCAGTAACTGTTATGCGTGGGGAAATTGCCTAGGTAAGCCCCTACAAATCCTAACTGTGCTAACTTGTGTCTACCAACAATTACAGAGGTATACAATTGATGTCCACTGCCTCAGTCTTGCTGTGCATCACTACTCATGATGCAGCAAGTGGTCTGGAGCTGTAGTCCCCCACCCCCTCATGAGACCTTGCAACTCCTAAGTGTGCTAACTTCTGTACACCTGCAATGAAAGAGCTACACTGTTCATGTCCATGGGCTTATTTTTGCTGTGGCTCTCAACTCAGTATAGATATGTGAGCTAGGGCTGGTTCATTAACTGACAGAGGTCATCTAATTCCTAACTGTGTTAACTACTATGTACCGCCCTTACTTTCCCTGTGACTCTGCAGTCAGGGTGCAGTAGCTGCCATGCTGAACTGTGCAACATTGCTACCTAAAGCAATACAGCTGTGGTTGTACAATCTGGATGCAGTAGCTGCTACATATGATGTAATTGCCTGGCTAAGTCCATGCAACTCCTAACTGTGCTAACTGGAGTGAATCTACAGTTACGCAGGTGTACCGTTGATCTCCACTACCTCACTTTTGCTGTGGCTCAGCACCAGGATGGGTGCATGTATCTGGTGGGGAGCATTGCCTGTAGCATAGCATGCAAATCCTAACTGTGCTAACTTGACTGTGACTACAATCACTGAGCTGTACCATTGATGTCCACATCCTTAGCTATGCTGTGGGTCTCTGGAGGTGCAGTCCATCACCCATTAGACCATGCAACTCCTAAGTGTGCTAACTTCTGTACAGCTGCAGAGATGGAGCTACACTATTCATGTCCATAGGTATATTTTTGCTGTGGCTTTCCACTCAGTATGCAGTATGTGGGATACGGGGTGAGGCATTACCTGACAGACGTCCTCTAATTCCTAACTGTGTTAACTAGTGTGTGCCACCATTAGTTTTCCTGTGGCTCTCCAGTCAGGGTGTATTAGCTGGTGTAGCGAGGTGTGGGACATCACTATCTAAGGCCATACAACTCCTAACTGTGGTAACTTGTGTGCACCTTGAATCAGGAACATGTACCGTTGCTGTATATGGCCTCAATTTTGCTGAGGATGTACGCTGAACATGCAGTACATACTCTCAAGGACTGGGGATCTCTTGTAGTACATTTAGACAGTTATATTGTATTTCTGACACCTCCTACTGGTTGTCTGTGATTGGTCTTATTGCCTTGGTTCTCCCTCCTACTTCCATCTGTGTGTGTATCTCTGTGTGTCTGTGGAGCTGGTGGGGGTGGGGAGTGAATGCACAATTATGCTTTTGAACCCTAACACAGAATTTCCTCACTTCTATCACTGTGGAACAACACAAAATGATGCAGTAAACAGAGTTTTTCCCTCTAATTTCCCTTTTTTTGAAAATTACTCTGAGAAATAGTGAATGTAATACAGCAGCGGGCCCCGCGCTCTTGCCACATGATGTCTTATCACATAGTAACACAGTACCTGCAAATGCAAATGGTAATGTGCATGGTGATGCAAAGCGAAACACAAAGATAAACAGTACAGTAGACACAAATGGTTAAAATAACACAAACACAAGCACAAATGAAAATGCAAAGGGTAAGGCACATGGTGCCGTAGACGGGAACAGTAAGTGAATCGGGTACAGAACCGCAAGCAGAAGCGGTAAGTGTAATAGTTATGTAAGTGCACATGCTGGTTTTCCCCAAAAGCTGCATAGAGAAAGACAGTGACTACAAAGAATGTATGCATAATAGTGGCTCTCGGAACAGAAAATGAGGACTTGGAGTACTAAATTGCTTATATCTCAGGAACCGTACGACATAGAAAAAAAATTTAAAAGTCATATGATTTATGACTTTCCTGGCTAGTTTTGTGCTTAGTCCCAATTAGGAGGCTAAGTATTTTTCTGATCAAAAGTCCGTATCTCACACCGTTTACTAGATACGGGCCCTGAAAGGTGCGGCAAATGCATAATGTTATCCTATGGGAAAAAAGAGAAGTTTGAAGTGCCATAACTTTGCCTTCCTGTAATATTTTTTCACCAAACCACCAAAAGGCACATCTGTGGGATGTTGGCTTTCTTCCCTCCAAATTTCAGTCTAAAAGACCAAACCGTTATTTTGCAACAGGGTGGCAAAGAATTCCTGTCATGCAACGGATGCCACAATGTTAGTCTATGGGAAAAAGTGTCAATTTTGGAGTACTGTAACTTTGCATCCATGCAATATTTTATCACCAAACTACTGAAAAGCACATCTCTGAGATGTTGGCTGCCTTCCCTCCAAATTTCAGCCCAAAAGACCAAACCGTTCATTTGCAGCAGGGTGGCAAAGAACTGCTGTCATTTTGGTCATAATCTGAAAAAGTAGTGTCAGATTATGGCTAATCTTCTGAAGCATTTGCAAAAGGTGTCGTGCATGCGACACTACTTTGTGAAAGTATTTTTTCCAGAAACTTGAAAAACATATTTCTAGGGTGTTTAACCCCAAAATAATGACATGCCTAGCATCCTCAGGGTCCGACCAGGTAAACACAAAAAGAATTGTGTTGCTAGAGGGTCCCAAATTTAAATGGCAAGCATTTTTCTGATCATTAACTGAAAAAAAAATGGCTGACTCACGACACTACTGGGGTGATCTGCGACACTAAAAACTGAATGTAAGACAGTTTCTCAATTTTTGTTAACTTTTCCCATTGACTCATAATGGGAACTTGTTTTATGAATAACTTTTGAAACTTTTAATATTTTTTCACAAAATCTTCAAAAGGCACACCGGGGACCTCGGCCACACATTCCCTGAAGATTTCAGTCCAGTCGCGCAAACTGTGCAACCTGTAGGGACGAGCAAAGAATTCAAAAAAGCGTAAACACACACACAGATCATGCTTAATAACTCCACAGACATATATCCAAACAGTACAAAAGTTGGCAGATCCCAAGATGTATGGTTCTTGATCATGTATTCCAAATTTTAGGTAAATCTGTTGAACAGTTGCAAAGTTATTAAGGTGCAAAATTTTAGGTTTAACATGTAAATGGCTCCTCAACCCTAACTATGGTAGCACTACTGTGCTACCATAATATATATATATATATATATATATATATATATATATTCATGGCAAAAACTCATTTAATGCATCAGTTAGGGGTTGTTCCACAGCAACAAACGAGAAAATTGGGTGTTAGGGTTAAAAACCCTAACTCCGAATTCACTCCCCCAGCACCACACACACACACACACATTCAAGTAGGGGGGAGGACCAAGGCAACACGACTAATGACAGACAACCAGCAGCAGGTGACAGAAATAAAAAACAATTGTCTAAATTTACTACAAGACATCCCCACCCACCTGACCAGGTACTGCATGCTCAGTGGAGATCAACAGCAAAACTGAGGCCATGTACACCAAATGTACACATCCCTGACTGCAGGTGCACACAACATACCACACTTAGTAGTTGCATGGCCTTACCTAGCAATGCCCCACACCCCACCACACCTGGTACTGCACTGTGACTGGACATCAATGATGCAGGTGTCTGACTGCAGCTTTACAAAGGTTTTTACACTTATGAGTAAACAGAAATTAAGACAACAACATAAATTTACTACAAGACACAACCATCCTCAAGATAACTGTTGCATTTATTATGTGATTTACGTAGTACTAAATTTACTGCAACTGTATACTCAAGATAGAGAGGATGATGATGAGGTATGGAAAACTATTGCCTGTACAAGGATGTGCAACTCCTAATGTCAGTATCAGGTATACAGTTTCAGTGATGTAGGTGTACTGTTGCTGTACATATATATACCTTCAGTGTGTCTGTATACTACAAATGCAGTAACTGTTCTTTCTAATAAACAGTGTTATTACCTGGCTGAGGCCAAGCAACTTCTAAATATCCTAACATTACTGAACCAGCAATGATGCAGGTGTATCACAGATGTCTATAGGCTCAATTTTCCTGTAGGTCCTTACTGAGGATGTACTACCTGGTAAAGACAATGGCATTGCCTCTCTGACTCCTCACTTATTGAAATAGTGGTAAGTTTAGTATTGTTGCAATGAGTGATCTATACCATTAGTGTCAGTAATATCAATATACAGACAACATAAAAAAAATTCCAATGCAGGCGGAGGAACTATTTCATAACAAAAGCTACTTTAAAATAATTTTTCCTTAACTTTTCTTATTAAACTTGTGTTTTTTACAGTGACCATTTCTAGTGCAATAATACCCTACAGGGTGAGATTATTGAAAACTGGACCTTCCAGGGCAAGGCCCCCGCCTCGCGACAAGTGCGGGCCTCATTATGCCCCTGAGGTCCGCATTCCTTAATAATGCCTCAATTCTGTCGTATTATTGCTTACTAATGTTTGAAAGATGTACATAACCAGTTAGAATGTTTACAGATAATTAAAACTCTATTTGTCACAATGTTTTTTTAATACTTGAAATCATCTTACAGATTAACTAAGCAAGAGCTGACTTACTTTACTAAGTACTTAATCTAATACATTCTTTACACATCATGTAAATAAAGAGTAGGAGATATGTCCAGAAGTGTTGTGCAAGAGGCACAACTGTGACACCATGCACAACACACTGAAGCATGCCAGTGTGATATCCAAAAGTGCTATGGGCCTGGCATTAAATACCAATCAATCTTAATGTAACAGTAATACATGCAACACAATTAGCAGGTTCATTCCCATTCCATGTTACATACAACCCAATATTCAGCCCAGGATGTGGTAACACATCAGATGGATAGGCAATTGGCTCCAGGAACGGACCCAGAGGGTCATAATTGGCAGGATAGTCTCATCCCCAAGAAGGGTCATTAGTGGGATCCCACGGGATCAGTCCTTAGGCCCCTCCTGTTCAAAGCCTACATCTCTGACATAAGAACAGGTATCAGGAGTGAGATGAGTCTTTGTGGATGACTCAAAACTGGGGGCAGTGGTGGATGGTGAGGAGGGAAGGGTGGCCCTACAGGGGAACCTGGAGGCTCTGGAAAGATGGTCTAGAAAGTGGAAGCTGAGGTTCAATGCAGGGAAATACAAGGTACTGCACCTGGGGGACAGAAACCCTGGCCAAGTGTACACTGGGGGTGAAATACTACAAGTCTCGATGGCTGAGAGGGACCTGGGGGGTGTTGGTGGATGTCAAGATGAACAACTTGGAGACTTGTAGGAGGGCAGCAGCCAAAGCCAACAGGATGCTGGGATGCATCGCTAGGGGGATCACCTTCAGAAGGAGGGAAGTGATACTCCTTCTGTATAACTGCTTGGTGAGGCCGCACCTCGAGTACTGCGTGCAGTTTTGGAGGCCACACTTAAAGAGAGGCATTAAACTCCTGGAGAGGGTCCAGAGTAGGGCAACCAAAATGATTTGGGGCTTGGGGGACAGGACCTATGGGGAGAGGCTCGAAGAGCTAAATATGTACACATTGAAAGAGAGAAGGGATTGGGGGAACATGATGGAGGTCTTCAGGTACATGAAGGGGGTAAATAGGAGAGTAGCAGTCAGGGTGCTTCGAAGGAAGGAGGAGGGGGCAACTAGAAGGCATGGGTGCAAGCTGGAGGGGGAAGATTCAGGGGAGAAAGGAGGAGGTGCTACTTCACTGAGATGGTGGTGGAGCCATGGAATGCGCTGCCCAGGGGGCTGGTGGAGGCAGAGATGGTGCAGGGGTTCAAGAGGGTGTGGGACAGGTACAGGGGAAGGGTTCCGGAAGCAAAATCCAATGCAGTGAGAATATCTGGAACTGGGAAGGGAGAAGCCAGAGAAGGCCAGTGGGGCAGCAAGGTCAGCTCCCGAGGCAGGGGCTGACCAAATGTGAAAGACCATTAGGCCTATTCTGCTGGCATTTTAGTATGTTAGTATACACTCACAAGTACTACTTGTACTTTACTGAGTAGATTCATTCATTTAAATGATCAACAGCTGCCACCCACAGCTTTGTTGCCACATCACACCTTGCAGCATGACAGCTGACAGCTCTGAGTGACCTCCCAAGCCACAGCAGCACCTTCATCCTGGCCCCCATGCTGACTGTGTGTATTACTATAGTAATAAAGCTTCCTATGTCCCTGGTGTCCCAGTGCAACACTCACAGGTCTATTGCAGGAATCCCTGCAATATTATATCAAAGCAATACATCCTTTGTTAAGTAGTCCTACACCACTCCTCTCCCAACCACTAAGCAACAACATGTCCACTCCCCCTTCACTCCTCTCAGTGGCAGTAAGTAGCTGCTTGCCAACTTATAAGCCTGATGCACAATCACTGACTCTGTGGAATAGGGCTGTACACACATTGGCCCCAACAGAAGCAATGAGCATGAACCTTGTACCATACTACACAACAGAGATTTATAAATGGATTCATTTGCATTTCTGTACAATGTTGTACCATACAGCCTTCACAGGCATTGTTTAGGTTATGAAACAATGCTGTGCAGTCCTACTATATGAGATCAGTCATTACACAACCACCTACCAAGCAGACAATGAACATAACATACATTCTGGGTTCAGGATACTGTGACACTATATCTTGTTCTATATCTGTTGTGATGGTACTTATGTGGAGAGCTGGTGCCTGGCTCCTGCTTCATCTCCACAGGTCTCACAACCACAGCTTGCCTGGGCTCTATAAAACATACAAGTACAAAAAAAGATTACATATACCACAAAATATTAAGGTAGTACTATACTTTTATAGTGAAATCCATTGTTTTATACTGTGTCATTCTGTTATTAAACCATGTAAACACATTTCTCTTTGCAATGACACTTCTGTGTTTCTATGATGTTCTGTCATTAAGCAGCAGTGACATGCACACTCAACTCTTCTCATCTGTACAGTAAGAAAGTGACTTACATGAACAGTAACAACAATGTCACAGATAATTACTACAACTTGTGACCACATCATCGCTGTACACCCCACTGTAATTTTTAAACTATGTCTGTACATTACTGCAGTTGCCCATAGAGCTCTTCAGTGATGCCCACCCCATTTCCAGCTAGTACGCCAGTGTTACCATAGACATAGAATACTGTCTATTCACTCATTCACAGATTCTGATAATATGTAACAAGGACACAACAGGTGCAAAATCATAATCTGTAACATATACATGGGTCATATCACCCAACCTCATAAACAAATACAACTATTATTACCTTCTCATATCACTAGCTGCATAACAGAAAATTTTCTTGTGTATATTGTATCTGGTGACATCAGTATGTATCACATATGAGTAGTATAGCAATATGTAATAACTATTTTCATATACTATACAAGATCTAGATAACACATATATTGTAGTAGTACCTCTGTTACTCATTTGTAAGATTACATAACACAAAAATACAATTCAAATGTGTACAAATATTTTCTTACACTGGAATGAACACAATCAATCAAAGGATTTTAATGTATGGTTATAAACCTTCACAATCACAACCACAGTTAAAAATATCATTACACATATATCTAAAAAGGGATAAAATCCCCATTCACAGTAGCTCCTTTATACAATATATTCACATCAGAATAATCTTATTTATACATTACAAACTGAGTAACAACACTTTTGACAATCACATAAGAAATACATAATATCATGCAGAGGGGTTTTATACTTCATTTTATGTATAGATTCACCCATATACCTAAAAATCAAGTATACATGACACATCCATGCCTTCAGATGATTTTGATTCTGCTCTTGATTTTCTTAATACTCAGTAGATAATTAGCTAGCCTTTCCACTGTCCAACTATCCTCTGTATGGAACAGAATGCAAGTAAGCTCTTTTTATCAACATTATATCTATTATTTAAATATGGACCTAGCCAAAACATACGCTGACTATCATACCATCTACAAACCCATAAAACATGGTATAAATCCTCCTATCCCCACTACCACAATCACATTCCTCAGAATAAATTCGCTTTTTATATCTATAATCCAGCACTTTACTAGGGAATTGTTCAAATTTATAAATCATAAAGTTAGATCGTACTGAGGGAATAGTCAGTATGTCCAAGTATTTTTTGTACCCATGAGTATAATTATTTGCTGCAAACCATTTAGAGTAACGAGACTGCTTTATTTCCTCCAAATCTTTCAGCTTCCATTGATTGCTAATTTTCTTAATGATATATTTTTATATTTAACATTAATATGAATACATTTATACAGAATCCTTTAGGTGTACTAAGTTATATTTCCCCAATATAGAAAAGACTCTATCCAACCAATAATTTGAGCAAAGTCCCCATTCATGCCAGTCCTTTTTTCATCCAAACATTTCTTTTACTATTATTACATTATGTCCAGCCAGTCTAATCCAATAATTTATTTTTTGGATTTGATTGCTGCATTAATATCTATGATACCCAACTCTGCACGAATATAGGAAGAAGGGCAGAATAACCTAACCTTAACAGGGATCTTAAGGATTTATAGACAGGACTCATAAATTTATTAACTGTATTTACTTTCCAGATTTCACATCCATATAGCAATTGGGATTCTATCTTAGATTTTAACACTCTTAACAATGGTCTTATCGTTAATCCCCCAAATTTACAATTAAACCTATATAATCCTCCAGCAGTTTTTTTTCAATTTCTCTTTAACCCATTCCAGATGAGAAGTCCACATACAATTTTGATGAATTACTATTCCAAGATATACATAATTAGAAACTATTTCCACCTTGTCTTGGCCAATATACCAACTGCCATTAATACTTCTATTCTTCTTCTTTCCACCCAATACCATAATCTTTGTTTTTTCCATATTTATCTTCAATTTTAATTTCTCAGATTCCTTTATAAGGAAATTTAATTTTTTTTGTAAACCAAATTTTGTTAAGGACAGGACCACAATATCATCAGCATATACCAATAAAGGGACAGGAAAATTCCTAATTTTTGGGAATCTATATCTATATCCACACTGTATTTTTAATATATTATTCAGATATAATATAAACAATAGAGGGCAAGAATACAACCTGCCTCACCCACGATTACATTCAAAAATATTTGATAACTGGCCCCTAAGTCCTAGTCTAATTTTAGCCCAGGTTTTAGTATATAAATGTGCTATTATATTTACTAGGCTGGAGTCAATACCTCTATCTAATAAAATCTGTCATAATAAGCTTCTGGAAACACTATCAAAGGCATTACTATAATCAATAAAACATATGTATATATATTCTTTGACCCCTGATTTTCACATATTTTTCCATTAGATGACTCAAAACAAAAATATTGTCCAGTGTGGACATACCATGCCTAATCCAGTTTGGTAAGGGAAATACTCCTATTTTTCAACCTCCTGCTGTAACTATGACCCAATATTATCTTAGAAAAATGTTAAGATTCACATCCAAAAGGCTTATAGGTCTATACATTTTAGGATCATCTATTGGGCCTTTTGTAGTGGAATAATGTTATCCCCTGCCAAGAGGTAGGGAAGCTTTTAGAGGAAATACATTTATTGTAAAATACTGTTAAGTATTTACACCATAAATGTGACTCTGTTAAAAAAACCTCAGCTGGGATCCTGTCCGGCCCAGCTGCCTTTTGCTTTTTTAAAGTATACAATGCCAGGTAAGTTTCATCTAATGTAATTGGACGCACATAAAAACACCCAAGACCATTTATTGGGGAGTTGTCAGCTTCAGTATCAAAATAGATCCCTTTAAAATAAGTTACCCATCTTTCCTCAGTAATAAAAATATCAATATTAACTTTCTGGCACTTAAAGCCATTAGCCACAAGTGACCAAAATGCTCTATTATCTCTACCCTCAATGGCTGAGAACATTTCCTCCCACTTAAGTGCAGAAAAGTGTCTTTTTTTATTAGCAATAAGATCCTTATATGCTCTCTTCTTAAAATTCAATAATTTAAGATTCACCTGAGTCTTTTTTTTGTTATATAGTTTACATAATTTCCTAATATCAGCCTTTGCCTT
Source organism: Neoceratodus forsteri (assembly GCA_016271365.2). Classification (NCBI taxonomy): domain Eukaryota; kingdom Metazoa; phylum Chordata; order Ceratodontiformes; family Ceratodontidae; genus Neoceratodus; species Neoceratodus forsteri. Next base: position 3,691,494 of record CM028130.1, read on the forward strand.
TTTACAATCCCTATCAAACCAAGTATCCATGGCTACAACCTTTCCTAATTTGCTTGGCACTTCTAGTACAGATTTAATCTTATTTAGTGGAGCATCTAGCTCTTCTGTAAGATAAATAAGGTCACATTTATTAACATCTTCATAGGAGTAGCTTAGTATTGAGCCTTGAATAATTGGTAACAGGTCATAATGTGAACCTTGTTTCCATATAATCTTATTTGAAGCTCTAATTTCAGTACATTGAAATGGCTGATGCTCCTTTCTATTCACCTGTTCTAATTGAGATTTCAAACCCAATGGATAATGGTCACTTTCTGCTCTAATCAGTACTTCACATTTAGTCCAATGATACATATCTCCGGACCAAAATCAAGATCAATTACTGAGGCTCCCCTCTGAGAAACATATGTAAAATTCTCTTTATCTCCTTCTATCCTTCCATTTAAAGGGTACATATTATTTCTTTCATTAACTCTATAACAACTTTCCATTATGGTTTACCACTTTATCGTTAGATTGTCTACATGCTACTTTGTCAAGGTAATCACATGCAGAGAATGTATGGTCTACTAGGCCATCAAACAGGCCAATACGTGCATTTAGATCACCTAGTAAAAGTATTTCTGCCTGTGAAATATTTGCTGGGCTTCTTTTAGCAAAATAGAAATTTCTTCACATATGCCTACTGGAAAATAATCAGAATTCTCTGAGGTACATAACAATTCAATACAATAATTTCCTTGTTTCATTTAACTAAAACTATCACATAATTTTGTGCAAGTTTCAGCATACTACCTTATCAAATACACCTATTTTAATTAAAGTGATAATTCCACCTGAAGATCTCCTACTTTTTACATTTCCTACCAGGGAATGCAAGGCCTTATATCCATTAATAGCAATTTCTACATCTTTAAAGTGCCAAGTTTCCTGTAAATAGATTAAGTCATATTCTGATAAAAATTTAATACAGTCAGCATCTGCCCATATAGATTTCAGTCAGCTATATTCCAAATTATAAAACTATTTTGTAATATAACTCAGCTATCCCAGAAATATTCTTATTTACCTCGAGTTAGTCACTCATTGTATCCTGCTAATATTTTAAATCTGTTTTCCAACGGGAGGACAGAAACTTCCTCATACACCTTCCCTCCATTAAAACCCGTACTAAGCACTGTAAAGTCTATGAAATGCAGACCTAAATAATCCAGCTTCCTAGCTTGGCCCAAAATTAAATCTGCTAGTTTTCCATTTTGGACATAGATATCAATCTGACTCCCTTCATGTCTACATTCAGCTTGTATACTATCCGGATATTCCAGTGGAAGCATCATAAAATTTTTCAGCAAGTTCTCAATTGCTATAGACAATCCTAGGTCTGTTTCTTGTAACATATGGTTCATCCCAAAAAGAGTTAAAATTCTCCTCTCACATCCTTCACACTTGATTTATTACATTTACCGATATTAAATATTTCTCTATTGGGAAAAAACAAGATACTTCCTTATTACTTAACAAACCTCTGTTTTCCAAACATAGTTTGCTGTTCTTGGTGCAACAAAATAAATATCAGTAATGGTAGCCTCCTCTAGTATTAACCTCTTGATCTCAATTATATCAGCTTCTACAAGTTCAATATCCAATTCTTGGTTCAAGAATGTAAGTATATGTAAATCTAACATAGCCTCACCAAAAGTACACCAATTAAGTGGTCCATATAATCTAATTAGGGGCTTCTTCCCCACTGTCTGTGTGTCTTGGAAATACTCTCCATTTCTATCCTCGATAATCTGTTTTTTCACAACATCACCAATATTCTCCTTATCCTTATCATTTTCATTACCCACTTGACCATCTGATTTTATATCACACTTTAACCCTTCCACTTCCTGTTCTAACTTTGCTAGCTCCACTTCCAGTTTAGATGGCACAGGTTGAGACTGAAGAGTGTAACGTCCCACGATTTTATCCACACCTTGTGTTACTATGTCTCCTTTTTTTTCCTCCTATTTTTTTCCTTCTCCTTTGAATTTTATTTCTAGGGTCTTTGGCTGTTAATTCAGGAAAATCAATTATACTAAAATCAGGTCTCAAACCCAATGATCCTAGAGCTTTATTGTCATCCGAGCACCTTTCCAAAACAGACACAGCTTCCAACTTCTATATTTAATGTTATCTTCTCAACTTTTCCAGACAGATCATCAACTTTATCCATAATCTGTCTTAATTTCCATCATTAACCACCAACTGTGTTTTAAATTCTTCCAGTAAATCCTTATTAAGAACTAATTGCTCCATCAGGATAATAAAGGAATTCATTGGGTTCCTTAAAAGGGTAATCAATTTATTGCTCAGCCTAGCAGATATGAAGACCTCATTCTCTTTTTTTTTTTGTGGGGATCCTCCGTCTTCCATCCGCCTGGTCACGGCCCCCAGAGCTTCCACCATCTGCCCATTGCCGCCACTCCCGGTCACCCCCGGCTTTCCCCCCGGAGGGCGGGGCCACGACCCCAGTTCCCTGGTGCCATGGAACCAGTATCTGGTTGGGAGTGCGGCGGAGGTGAATCGGCTCCAGGAGGCTTCTACTCCAGACAGAGGACCACCCTCCTACTGATTTTCCTCTTGGTTTTTTCCCTTGGAGGTGGGGACATGCAATGACACCAGCGTCCGCCCCGCCTCCACCCCCTGATGTGAACGCTGCAGTGAGTGCCCCAGCCTCCGCTAGGGTCTTCTAACACCCGGTGCTGTCGTCACCACCCTGGAGAAGGAGAGCTGCCCATGGGACGCCTCCGATCCTTCCCCTGCCGGCCCTCCGATGACTCGGGTCCATTCCCGAACCTGGGTCGCCGGCGTCGCAAGTGGAAATCCCACCGCAGCACCGACGGGCCGGCCCTGAAGACCTCATTCTCTACTGAGCAGTTATCACCTTCTTGAAACTGATTTTTCCTGCTGAAATCTGACTTTCAGTTAGAAAACACCATTCTGCTATGCAAGCACTGTTTCTCCAAACTGAAATCTAACATTTTGCCACCAAGGTCACTGCTGAATAATATGGAGGCACATGTTACACCAAGTGAGATTTCAACATTGAATATGTTTGAACGCATTCTAATTCAGACAATGAAACCATTCCAAAACATTCTACGTCTAAACACAAAGACACGGAACATTCCACAGAAAGAACTTGTTAGATCTCTAAAGGGTTCCGTAATGTATCTACCACTTTCTCTACAGGAATATGTGGAAGCAATCTCTACGGAAAATAGTTTGGTGATTCTTGTAAATGGTGTTCCAACAAAGTCCAAGGTCAGCAAGCATGATGTTGTCAATGTACAGAAGGTAAAGCTTGCTCTTACTTATCTAAAGAGTAACAATCCCTTTTATACAGACCTTGACATAGATCACATGACTAGTCTCTCTGTACAACATGATCTCTTAGAAAAAACTAAACCAATGATTGAGAAGGTCAATGGACAGACAAGTGACAATGTGTATGGACAGTACACAATTCACCCACTACATGGCAGAGATCCAGTAGGAGACAACATTGATCTCTATCAAATGAAACAGGTGGAAGGTGAGCCTGTCAGCATTTAGGAGGCAACACTAGAAGCACGCTGTTTCCCAGACCTATTCCAAAAGGGTCAGGTGGACAGCTAGATGAAAGGGAAGTGCATGTACAGGGTGCTGAGTACCGCACTAGCCGTGTACTCAGTAAAGACGGCAAATTCAGACGTAACATACAGTACCTGTTTCATCCCCTCTGGGAGAGTGAACTTAGATTCTGCTCGACTCATTGCACATACTATTCATCTCACAAGTCCACTAGATGGAATAACAGCTGCTCAATTTCTAGAGAAATTAAAGCAGAAAGATGAAAATGTGCAAGTGAATCTGTCTTCCATTCTTTCAAGTCTTCAAGGGACCAAAAGAATATTGGTATCGCAGACACCCCGAACTGATGACAATGCTGTGAGAGTATGGTGCAGCCACATGGTTTGTCACACTTAGTTGTGCTGAATATGCCTGGGACGAGCTCATTGAACTGTTGAAGTGGGCAAATTCTGTTGTCGACGGCATCTCATCAATGACTGTCGGAGAAATGTGTTCACTTGATCCTGTGTCTGTCACAAGACATTTTCACAAGTGGTTCCATGACATTCTGACTTTCATATTGTCAAAGGACAATCCACCTCTTGGTACTGTGGAGCATTACTTTTGGAGGATGGAGTATGCTGTTGTGGATCAAGGATGCACCACGATAGGTGAACATGAATCAACACAAGTGTGCTATCATTCATCAAGAAATATATCACTTGTCACATTCCATGGAAGTTGGTTCAAAAGTTCAGTGATATTTGCTAAAATACTGCCGGCGTAGTAGTAAAGAACAAATCTAATTGGTACACACAATGTCGCTTTGGATTTCCTAGAAGAGTTTATCAGGATGGTTCCATGAATGACCTTTTCTCAGCAATGCAACACCTCTTGAAGGCAAAATCAACCAAGAGAGTATACGAGTTACCCAGAGATGAGAAAGAGGTGTACATCAATGACTACAACCCAACTCTTCTCCTAATGTGGCAAGCAAACATAGATGTTCAGTTTGTGGCTGATAACTCATTGGCCCTGGTGCGGTACGTCACTTCGTACATAACCAAACATGAGCAGACCAGTTTGCAAGATCTTTGGGAAGATATTCCCAGTTCAAGCAGGAGTCTGACATCTCAGCTGTGGTCATTGAGCTTGAAGACCCTTTCACACAGAGAATGTGGTGCCTATGAAGCCAGTGACCATTTAATGGGTGCACATCTGTACGGGAAGTCTAATGCTGTCCGGTTTCTCAGTGTGAACTACAAACAGAAACACAAACGTGTACTGATTCCCCATGCTGAGATTGAGGAACTCGCTGCCAATAGACCTTCTTCAAAACATATCTTGAAGAATAACCTGATAGACACATACTACCCTCGTAGACACGACAACATGGATGATATGTATCTCTTTCAGGTGGCTAAGTGGTATGACTACAAGGCAGATATATCACCTGACTCAACATGCCAGATTTACAAGGTGAATGGAGTGGATGGCTGTCTCTAAAGAGAGACACAAGCCAAGGCTCATAGACCACTGTAAACTGCATCTAGTACATCAGAGAGCAGAGAACACTACTACTTTGCTCTCTATTCCTATTTAGACCCTGGAGGGTGAGTTTGAATTAAAAGGTGACTGTGATACATCGTGAGAAGAATTCAATCTGCAGTAACGAGACTTTCAAAACTGAATACTTAGAGACATACATACATACAAAGACTAGAGGCTGAGAAAGAACAGCTTGAGAAGGCACAGAAGCAGCTTCAGGAAGACACTCCTGTTAGTTCACCAGACAACCTTGATCCAGAAGGACAAGCTGTTCTAGGTGAACCTCTGCCTTAAATGCCCCACAAGTGTTAATGTCAGAAATTGAGACAGCCATGGAACATGGAACACACTCCACCATCAACCCAGCTGACTTGAGAGAAAGACTAAATCAGCAGCAGCATACAGTTCACTCTCAAGTAGTTGACGCTGTCCGACATGGCCTACAACATGAAACAAAAAAATGTGACTATCATGACTATAAGCCACTACTGATCTTTGTTAGTGGTTTAGCTGGCACAGGAAAGAGTTTCCTTATTGAAGCCATCACTGCTGAAATACAGAGCCTGACAGGGTCATCAATGTCTGTTGCTGTTACTGCTTCCACAGGACTAGCCACATACAACACTGGTGGAGTTGCATTACACCGTCTCTTTATGTTGTCAGTGGAACATGGCAGAACTGGAGAGTATCATAAACTGCCATTTGAGGTTGCATCTCAGCTCCGTTCCATGTTCACAAAGATGAAGTTACTCATCATTGATGAAATCAGCATGGTCTCCAATGTAATGCTTGCCTGTATTCATCTACGTCTACAGGAGATCTTAGCTACTGACAATGGAGTACCATCTGGTGGCAAAAGTATTGTTTTGGGAGACTTTTTACAGCTTCCACCAGTTAATGCAGAACATGTATTTACAACTCTAACTGCCAAGCAAGCTAAGAATATTCAAGGCTGCATTGCAGGTTTAACATTTGGGATTTATTTAGTAATGTTGAGTTGTATGAGAAAATGTGCCAAAGTGGTGATCTGGCTTACAAATCACTTTTAGATGAAGCTTGTACAGGTTCTCTGTCACCAGAACATGTTGCTATGTTAAACGATTGGAGAATCAGAGTAGATACTACATCCATAGAAACAGCATGTAATGTTTTCAGTGATGTATGCTCTACATGGACACACATAGTGTGTCTTATGCCACGACTAAAGAAATGCACTGAGTTCATCAATGCAATGCTGCAGAGAGAAAACCAAGAAATTCTAACTCTGCATGCTGTTCATACAGTTGATGGTGTCATTCTTAGTTGCAACCTAGTAGCAAAGATGACTGAACGACTCAGTGAACTCAAGTCAGATGTTTCACGCACAGCTGGCCTAGAAGCTGTTCTCATACTTTGTAAGAATGCACTATCATGCTGCATGTAATCTAGATGTTGAAATGAGTGCATGGTAAATGGTGCCATGGGAAACATCGCTGACTTTGTCTACAATGTCCAGAAGACATATCGAGACACTTGTAGCTCACTTTGACAACATGGAACAGCCTGTATACATAGAACGGACCTGCGTAAAATTCCATGTATTTAAGGATATCTATGTAAACAGGAAACAGTTTCCATTATGTGTTGCATATGCTGTATCCATTCACAAATCTCAGGGCTTGAGTTTGGATTCAGCAATGATGGATATAGGTACAGACATTTTCAAGGATGGCATGAGTTACGTGGCACTTTCACGTGTCCGCAGTCTTTCTGGGTTGCACATTATAACTCTAGCACCTCAGAAGATAAGAGCTGACAAGCGATGTATTCTTGAGTACAACAGATTACGTACTCTATATCAGCCACAAATGTCTTTAATACCACTGCCTATATATCTGGCTGTCTCATCTCATACAGTCAAATCTACAGGTGTCAATAAACAACCACAAGCTTCCAGAAGTGATTCAACTCAAAAGAGTTCAACAAAGGTCACAACTTCAAGTAAACATTCACAGCCAGCAGTTCATCAGAAACCAGTTGGTGTAGCTGCTGTACCAGTCTTTGACAACAGCACTAAAGTGAACTGCTATGCTAACTCAGCTATGCGAGTTTTTCACATGCTACAATCATGCAGGCAATATCTGCTTCACAAGACAATACCCTATCAAACGCTTTGAAGCAGATTGTTAACATGACTTCTGACCAGTCTAACAATGTACAGTCACTAACACCACTACAACAGGTGTTAGGTACATATGACGGATGTAGTACATTTGCAGCTGACATACAGCAAGACACTAGTGAGTTTATGATGGCTGTCATAAACAACTTGGATGAAGACGGCACCCCAATGTGCCACTACTTCACAGTGTCATTTGTAACCAAATATGTATGTGTTTCATGTGGCCATTCACAGCGTGAAACCACAGAAGACATGCTGTGGATTATTATTTTTGTCCCTCAAGCCAAGAGTGTTAAATTTCAACAGCTATTCACCAATGCTCAATGTGGTCACTCCTGTAAAAGGTGTGGAGGTGGATGCACTCAGTCCATACGTCTCAGGAGTTCATCTCAATATCTGTTGCTTATGTTGCACAGATTTGACTCCAATGGGCTCAGAGTTGACACTCCTATCACAGATTACACAACTGGTAGAACAGTCTTTAACCAATCAGTGTTTGACACTCACAGTATAATCTATCACCATGGTCAATCCATGCATTCTGGCCATTACACCTGTTTACTAAGGTACAGAATTGGATGGATAGAGTGTGATGACTCTACAAGCAGTTTTAAACAGAGACTGCCACGGCACTTAAAAAATGCATATCTTCTAATATTGAAGAATTATGATGACCTTTATATTTCAGATGAATAGGACAGAACATGTTGCATTTTTTAAATGACTACTTTGTGACAGAAACAGTCGTAGGTCAGTACAATTGTTTCCAATCTATGACTCTCAATAAACCATAGCATTTCAACAAAATGCTATACTGGCAGACACATTTCATGCTCTATGACATCTAAGACCTTGTGTGGCTCAGTGACAACATGAAAATTGTTGTAGTGACTTCAGTCTGCACCAACAGTATTCACAGTCACTAGAGAAACCATGCTTACTTGTCTATCAAAGATTGTACATCTCAAAACAGAGGCCTTCCTGCCTCTCCTCTGCTGTACATATATTTTCTTGTTGCTGTATCATACCCATACATAACAAGAAGTTGCTGCCAGTTTCTGTTACTCTCTGCAGAGAAACAAAAGTTCTCAGTTACCATCGTAAATAACTGTGCAACACATGTCTCATTCACCAAACGGTACAGTCTGTCACAAGTTGTCTATCACCACTTGTTTTTGTCTATTTGCTGTTGACATGTAGACAACATCATTCGTTCACCATGCAACAGTGTTGAACTATGCCTGCTTTGTTTGTTATACTGATACTGTACATATGTAAAAATAGCAATCTTTATTCATGATGCAACAAGTTGAATGAAGCAAGTGTAAATACTGAACGATTGCATCTTATCATTAACTGACTTTGCCATACCTTTGTAATTACTTGTAAATAATATTTACATTCTTATTCCACCTTGCCATTGTTGCTAACTACTTTTATTGTTCTAGTAAAAATATTAGTATAAGAGTAAAGTACTAATGAATGTTTACTGGAGGTAAGAGAAACCCAATCGGTGCTGAGCTTTCGCTCAAGACTCAAGACCTATCTTATGACAACAAGCGTATGCCAGTGCCACCGCACCTGACACTACTATTACTGACCACAACTTGCCTACTTACCAAACCAAAATCTCTAACCCTCCCCACAAGGTAGCACTAACTTTTCCTCCCCCTCTCTGAACCTCTCCGATGCTCCAGAACTATTATACCTAATCAATCTCCAGTACTGTCGCTCTAATATGTAGGACAAAGAAGACTGTAATGTAATGTAATGGAAACAACTTTTCAACTACATATATGAAACCACTATTATAACTGCTATGTGTACACAGCTGAATACTGTATACCCATAATAACCTGTATCTGCTTATGTTCTACTGTTTAATTATTATTGTATTGTTATTCCCGGTCGCCTGAAAAAGGGACCTTCGGGGTCCAGTGGGCTACCCAGTCATCAAAATTCAATAAATAAATAAATAATACAGTACTATACTGATTAAGTTCAATGAACCATATATTTGATAAAAACAGCATACCATGCACATTTTTTTACTTACTAGTTCAGAGGTAACATAGAAACCAATGAAACAATTGAAAAAAAATGTTTTTTGTACCTGTAATAATATGACATTTTTTTGTGCTTGTCATACAAGTGTAACCCCCGGACCCCTGCCTTTTTGCAAAATGACAGGTGGCATGCTGTTGAAGCTGACAGCAGTACCTGGTGGGGACTGGGTTTGGGGAGGACTAGGTTACTCAGCACAGGGGGCCTAGGTTTGGCTACTCTGCACAGGGGCACTCAAGTAAATCCGAACACGGAAAGCAATAACTGTAATGTCCAAAACCAGGAATGGGATTCTACAGTGTGGCTTTTATTCACATCCAAAACTGAACAAACAAAGCATAGATGGACCCCCACGGGGCTACATTCCTGGTAATGCAGATTAGAGATAACAAAACACTTCTTCACATTTCAGCCCTCAGGCTCTGAACCCACCAGGCACACAGCCCAGACTTGCACGCAGCTTTGGGTAGACAGTCTGACTGGATCACTACTTAGGTTTTCCCCATGGCCCGGCTCCCCTGCCGGCAACTTGATCCATGGTCCATATGGGAATGAACCAGTTTTCCTGTTGGTGGCTCCCCAAACCACGTTAGAGCCTTTGACTCCTAGAGGGAAATTTCCTTCCAGTCCCACATCTGGGTACTTCCCTCATCACTGGCCAAGTGGATGAGGCAAAGTAGAAATCCACAGAGCAAATCCATAGAGGTGGACCTGGTTACTAAAGATGGGGGGTCTCCCACCTCCAGCTCCCACAATCCATACCCAGCCATTTCTCTGGAAACTAAACAACTCTTTTGAAAGCTTGGCAATGTAGATTACTGGGTAAATGTATATCACATCTCCTCTACATGTCTTGACTTTTCCTTTATGCTGGACTTGAACATACTTTCACTTTTGGCTAAGCCTATTACTCTAGACCTCCCACTACTTCAGCAGTCCAATCTCCACTTTAACACAGTTCAGGATGAAACATGGGCCCTTTAGAAAGAGCAGAACTCACCCTTTGGTTGCAGGTGCCCCACAGGCGAATCTTGAAATCTTCTTGTACCCCACACCTTTGGAAAATAAGGCAGCCTCTTCCTCCAGCAGTAACCAGGGGTTGCCCCTGAATAGCAGGCAACTTTCCTGCCCCATCCCTCAGGGATGGGGCACAGAGACTATCAGTGGTCTCCACCACTAAAAACAGCTTACTGTGTCTCTTTGGTGGAAACACACCTTTCCCTAAATGTAGCCCTATTTCAGGGCTGAGGCTCCAAGACCTGAGCACAGAGCTGCTGTGCCCTCTCACAACAATCTCCAACTTCCAACTGAACACTGACTGTTCAAACCTCCCAACATTCTACTCTAACTCACTTGCAGATTCCATTGTGGCTCATGCAGCTGCAATAGTTCTATGGTGATGTCATCCCTCAGTCTCAGCTGAGACTGGGACCAGAGTGAGACAGTGTGAAATCCATTTAACTGGAGTTTCACAAGCTGCCATCCCTGCCTATCACTAGGTCTTACTGGGATTCTAGTAACCCCTGGTAACAAAGGGGTTACACTCACCCTTGACCAGGAAAATGACTGTCTGCAGTCATTATTTACCCAGCTTAGGCCATCCCAACCTATGTGCTACCGGCAGAGCAGGGTGATCAGGCCCCCTCCTACCATGTGCAAGCAAGGCAGGCAACACTAAGGGCCTAGAGACCTTTAGCTGACATATCAGCCTCTACTCTACCCACTTACTATGGACGCCTAGTGGCTCTGGTAGAACTGTCCAGAGCATAGCCCTAATAGCTCAGCACTGCAGTCCCTATGGCCGTTCAGGACCACAGCCTGTCTATCCCTCCTAGCCCTCTAGGAAAAATCTGTCTGCCTCTAACTTAATACCCCAAAACAAAAACAACCCGGGGACCTCCCTGACCTTGGGCACCCTGCAACCACACACTAAGAAACTAATACCATACCATTATATTACTTTACTGCCTCCCTACCCCCACAACCACACCTGTGGAAGGAAAGGGTTAATACAGTAACAACAACAATAACAACACCACAGTACTTTAAATTCTATACACTAAAGTACTAGTGAGAAACTCCGATGAGCCCCTCCTCCTCTTCTTGTCTTCTCTTCTATCTTCTTCAGGAACACCTGCAAGAAAAAGAAAGACAACACACACTCCTAATCTGCATACACAGTCTACCTAAACCCCTACCATCAAAACAATGGAGAATCCCAAAAATATTTTTTTTTTAGAAAAGGTAGAAAAACAGTATATACACTAGAAAGCAGTAGAAAAACAATGACATTATTTACAATACACATTTGGGGGGATGGAGTGCCCTAAAAGTCCCAACTAGTGATCACAGTGCCTGAAGGCTAGTCCAATAAAGAGTCTCTCCTGGGCCGGAGCCCGGTGAAGCACAGTTCTAGCAGGCCAAAGTCCCGAAGGGGAGAGTCTTTGAGGACAGTTCACACATTCTGGAGTCTGCTAGTATAGGGTGTGTACTGCAATGTCATAAGGATAGAAAAGATCAGACTTACCAGCCCCTTGTAGAATGAAAAATCTGCACCAACCTGCTCCTCAGCAGAAGACTCTCCTGGCAGCATTTCTTCCAATACAACTGGGCAGACATCTTCCAGGAACTACAGGAGGGCACATCTGGGAACTGCTGGATTGATGTCATCTCTGAAGATGGAACCTTAGAACAGGAACAGAAAGGAAAACAGCTGGTCTGACATCATCCGATTACCAGGTGATGGATCAGGATACAGCTGGGCTGGTGTCCTCTCTGGATCTGAAGTCATCTGGTGGGCCAGTTGATGGATTATGGAAGGCAGGCACACTGTAGAACTGATGAATGTGGGATCACCTGAGTCCTGGATGTCCATACTGGTGGATCAATAAAGGCACTGCACAGGCTGGTGTGGCAGTATTGACTACCACTGCTCTGTTTTCCATCTGGTAGGCACAGGCACATTTGTTGGGAGGTCCTTACATTGAGGCCAATAGTACAGGGGGTCAGGAGCTTGAATTATTACCCTATCTGGGCGCACATAATTCACACAGTGAAGGTTTCATGTCCCTCTCCATCCACTATTCGCACTCTGTCCATAAACAGTGTCCTGCCTCTCTTCCACTGGATATATTTCTCATGAAACAGTCTGTTTCTGACATGCTTGTTTGCACCAGGATGCACACATTTCATTGCTTCGCACAGATCCAGGATTTCCTGCTGTTCTCAATCTCCTCCCAGTATCTCCGAGGAAAGGAAGGAAAGGTCATCTCAAAGATCTCATTCACCTTTCTACAAACCAGTCTCTCCTCTTTACTAGCTTTGGTCAACCTGAGACCGCTGGTCTGGCTTGGAGGGGCCAGTCCTGGTTCTGCCAGCTACGATCCTCAACAAGATTAAAAATGGATCCCTGACTTCTTCTTGCATAGCCAGGGCAGTAGCATCACCACTCTCTTCCATACATTCCTCTGAGGCAAGAGCTTCTGGCTGTGTACCTGTTCCTTTTTCACAAGGCCACATAGGTTCCCTCTCATCTTCTTCTTCCTCACTGAGGATCTGAGCCCAGGAATGAGCAGTCGTCCTCACTTCTGAGACTATCCACTCATCACTGGGTGCAGAGGTCGACACCTCCCATTCAAAGACCTCCCTCATCTCATCTTCTCCTATGAGACTTGGGCTAGGCCCCCCCCTCCAGGGGTCTACTGATGCTTTATCTGAACTTTCCTTTTGAGATTCAGCATCCAAAACTTCAACATCTGGTTCCGTCTCTAAATCTGCACCATCTAACTTTGTGCCACACTCCCCAGAGGGGCCTTCTTCAACAGGCTCTGCCTGGTGCTGTGTGCTGCCAACTACAGATTCCTGAACTTTTGTCCATGTGGGAGCCAAACAAATCTGGGGCACTTTATACAAGCCATATTTCTCTAGGCACCCAGAACAGTGAGGTATCATGAAGATGTCCCTTCCAGCATTTAAGCAAATTTGACACACTTGCACTGGATATCCAGGAATAGCCACATGAGAAGGCAGTTGTCCTCCATAGTAACACTTTTCAATGTCCCTTAATTTATTTACTGCTGCTGTTACTGCAACCCAGGCATGATCCGGGTAGCGAGCTGGTCCTGAGGCCATAACTGCAGAGAAAACAAACAAAAGCTCACTGTTACTGAAAGTCCCACTTCACTGAACACTTTCTTTACTTTTAAAATGGCTCCTCTGCTGCTGTGTTTACTTTAATACCCCACCCTGTAATGGCGGCAGCAGCACTCCTGCGCATCAACATTCAGAAACTGGGTCAAGCCACTGCGCATCCAATTTACACACACTACTGATAACTTTTGCTCAAACTGCATAAACTTGCACTGTTCTTTTTCTAACACATTTACATAATTTGCCACAGGACTTTTACTTTCTGGAAACATTTCTTTAACTCACAGTCCCATAAAGCCTCAGGATTTCAAGCACAGGATTGCCTGTAAACTAGTGCTGCACATTTGGCTACAACTCACAGTCTTTCTCTGGCGTTAAAACTTTAAACTGATGCTGAACTCATAACTATGCACACAGTCAATGGCTTAACAGACTTGCACTTGCTGGTAAAACTTGACACAGTCATTATTTGCAAAGCGACTACACTGCTGCACACATATTCAGCTGGCTTTTGGCAGAAAATCACTGTTTGAGCAACTTTACTGTAGGTACTTCTTGTTATCAGTAGCTGTTAGTTGATGATGGGAAAATGGCCTGCAGCCAGTCTTGGAGGCCTCAGAAAGAATACGGGTGGGCAGTCCTGCCGATCGATCTCCCCAATCACCACACTGCAATTCAGATGATCGAGATGTGGGTTAAGCCCAATTTTAAACAGCAAAGTCTATTTTTGAAAGTTTTACAGAGCTTTTTAATCACTGTGATGCTCCTCCACTAGCCAGTACATGCACTCCACTCACACTCCCTCTCGAATGCTGGGAGTCACTGTAGAGCTGGCTGAGGGGCGAAACTGATTGCAGCCTCACCAATCACACGATGCCATGCAAATGAGCCTCTTCTTCCTCGGAGTGCTCTTCTCCTCACGGCGATCGTCAAGCAGGCAAATTTAAACTGCAGAAACCACTTTATTTTTTAAACTGACTCCACGACGGGAGCCCATTTCAGCCATTTAGCATGGCCATTCACACTGCAAGTCTCTCAGTTCACTCAAAAGCATCTCCAACGTTCAGGGCACAATTTGCCTGTTGCTACCCCTAGTCTTCCACACTTTTCTTTATCACTACAGTTCTTTAAAAAGCAGGCAAAAATGCTGTAAATATTTGATGCAGGACAAGGGCACACTCTTTTAGCTTTACTGCTCCTTGGTAAACAGTTGTCATTTTAACAGCACCATAAGATCCACGGCACACAGCGACACACTAGTTAACTTGCTTCAGCTTTTTTGGGCTACCCACTGCCAGATAGCCAAAACACTAGCCTCCTTGCCCAAGCACCTTTCCTCCCTAAATTAAATCCAAAATGGTGCCTCCATTTTTGTAACCCCCAGATCCCTGCCTTTTTGCAAAATGACAGGTGGCATGCTGTTGAAGCTGACAGCAGTACCTGGTGGGGACTGGGTTTGGGGAGGACTAGGTTAGTTGGCACAGGGGGCCAAGGTTTGGCTACTCTGTACGGGGCACCCAAGTAAATCCGAACACAGAAAGCAATAACTGTAATGTCCAAAACCAGGAATGGGATTCTACAGTGTGGCTTTTATTCACATCCAAAACTGAACAAACAAAGCATAGATGGACCCCATGGGCTACATTCCTGGTAATGCAGATTAGAGATAACAAAACACTTCTTCACATTTCAGCCCTCGGCTCTGAACCCACCAGGCACACAGCCCAGACTTGCATGCAGCTTTGGGTACACAGCCCAACTTGTACACTACTTGTGTTTTCCCCCATGGCCCAGCTCCCCCCCCGGCCACTTGATCCGTGGTCCATATGGGAATGAACCAGTTTTCCTGTTGGTGGCTCCTCAAACCACCTTAGAGCCTTTGACTCCTAGAGGAAAATTTCCTTCCAGTCCCACATCTGGGTACTCTCATCACTGGCCAAGTGGATGAGGCAAAGTAGAACCACAGAGCAAATCCATAGAGGTGGACCTGGTTACTAAAGATGGGGGGTCTCCCACCTCCAGCTTCCACAATCCATACCCGGCCATTTCTCTGGAAACTAAACAACTCTTTTGAAAGCTTGGCAATGTAGATTACTGGGTAAATGTATATCACATCTCCTCTACATGTCTTGACTTTTCTTTGTGCTGGACTTGAACATACTTTCACTTTTGGCTAGCTTTATTACTCTAGGCCTCCCACTACTTCAGCAGTCCAATCTCCACTTTAACACAGTTCAGGATGAAACATGGGCCCTTAGAAAGAGCAGAATCCACCCTTTGGTTGCAGGTGCCCCACAGGCGAATCTTGTAATCTTCTTGTATCCCACACTCTTGGGAAAAATAAGGCAGCCACTTTCTCCAGCAGTAACCAGGGGGTTGCCCCTGGAATAGCAGGCAAACTTTCCTGCCCCATCCCCTCAAGGATGGGGCACAGAGACCTGTATCAGTGGTCTCCACCACTAAAAAACAGCTTACTGTGTCTCTTTGCGGAAACACACACCTTTCCCTAAATGTAGCCCTATTTCAGGGCTGAGGCTCCAAGAGCCTGAGCACAGAGCTGCTGTGCTCCTCTCACAACAATCTCCAACTTCCAACTGAACACTGACTGTTCAAACCTCCCAGCATTCTACTCTAACTCCCTTCTGCAGATTCCATTGTGGCTCATGCAGTTGCGATAGTTCTATGGTGATGTCATCCCTCAGTCTCAGCTGAGACTGAGAACAGAGTGAGACAGTGTGAAATCCATTTAACTGGAGTTTCACAAGCTGCCTTCCTTGCCTACCACTAGGTCTAACTGGGATTCTAGTAACCCCGGTAACAAGAGGGTTACACAAGTAATTCTAACCTATGTTAAAAATACTGACAATTGTAAATCAGACACTGTTACTGATCACAATGCACTTCATACCTGTTCCTGACAATATTTATGATCGCCTCTATTGAGGAGTCACGTGGGAATTTTCCATATGTGCCTAGTCAGTGACATATCATAAAATATTTAACTGAACATACCAGTAATCTAATGTCACTAAAATCAGATTTTTTTTATATTTTATTACTTGAACACTTAGCATATGGTTTTTCGCCCACCCCAGGAACATCCACATTATCAGTCACACAATAACAACTAAACATTTCTGTTTCATGTGTGTAATCACTGTTTAGATGCTCCTGACATACCTTTATTAATATAGGACACAACTAATGGATGACACATAATTATAACATTCAACTACTTAAAACATATAAATAATATTGTTAACCAAAGTCTCTTCAAGTTCAGTAGCAAATATTTAATAAAGAGCCACAGGTTCAGCTTGAGTGTCACAAGTTCAGGAGGAATCTCAGAAAGCACTTCTTCCCACAAACAGTAGTGAACACTTAAACTTCACTGTAAATACAGAGGCCCAGATATTCAAAAGGGTTGTGCCATGCAACAGAGATGCACCAGCGCAAGTCCAAAAATGCGCCATTTTGCGATATTCAGCGGGAGGCAGATGCGCCTCCCAAATCACAGTGTGCAAGAGCACAGTGGTATTGAATGCATGCTCAACTGAAGGGGGAGGAACCATGCATAAATGGTGCAGTGCGATATTCAACAACATGTGCCATGCACAATAGGGGAGCAAACGGAAGTTGCACGATAGTGGAAATGATCCTAAATGAAAAGGAACAAGAGAGAGGTGCAAGAACGCTACAGGGAAGCCACATGTTGGTGAACTGCAGGCAGCCACAAAGGCACACAGAAACTGGGAGCAGGACAGGGCAGGAGCAGGACAGGGCACCTGGAACCACCAGGAACAGGGAAGGTGTGGGGAGCCTGTGCCACAGTGCAGGACAAAAGGGGGAAGTGCCACACAGCACTGAGGGCACAGATAGTGGGCAGTATGGCCACTACAGGGAGGTGTTCCCAGTGCAGGGGGAGTAGCAGCAAGGACAGTGGGGGAACAGTGAAACAGATGCCGGGGTTACACAAGCCAGGGACATGGCCAGTGCCACCATCCAGATGGAGGCAGTTATGAGGGGTGTGAGAAGGCAGGTAGCAGGAGGGCATGGCTGTGGAAGGGCTCGTAGGTGGTATGCCCCCAATAGGCAGTACTGAGCCCCCACCAGCTTTGAGCTGTACACTGATACTGAGATCGTGGGTCGGTACCACCTGAAACAGGTGATCCTGAGGTGGCTCTGTGAGCTGTGCAGTGAAGTGATGCAGGCACCCACACGACAGAGTCATTCTCTGTCAGTGGAGGCCAAAGTGACAGCTGTCATGTGCCTGCTCGAGACGGGTACCTTCCAGAGACCAACAGGGGACATGACAGGCATAACCCAGTTGGCCGCATCACGCCTCCTCACCCAATTCCTCAGCGCACTGCTGCCACATGCTGCAGAGTACATCTGTTTCCCCAGCACACTGGTGGAGTGCACAGCAAACATACAGGAGTTCCACAGGGTAGCACGTATGCCTAGTGTGCTCGGTGCAATAGACTGCACCCATGTGGCCATCCGCATGCCACCTAGCCCTGAAGGGGCTGCATACATGAATCGGAAGGGGTATGCAAGCATCAACTGCCAGGTGGTGTGCGGTGCCTGGGGGCGCATAATCAATGTCTGTGCCACGCACCCTGGGGGAGCACATGATGCCTTCATCTGGCACCAGTCTGCACTGTGCCACAGGTTCGAGAGTGGGACATCCCCACTGGCCACCTAGTGGTTGAGTATGCAAATCACACAGAAAGACATGGAGCTTGGGAGGGGCATAGTCAGAGGTGACATGGGTACTGGCCTAGATGGCCCATGGCAGGGTGACGCTGATCACCAAACTAATGTCCACCCTCTTCACACAGGTGACAGTGGATACCCACTCTGTCCCTGGCTGCTCACACCATACCAGCAGCCCGCGACCCCATCGCAGCAGTGCTACAATGAGGCACATGCCACCACATGCAATGTCATCCAGTGGGTGTTCGGGATGTTGAAGGCATGTTTCCATTGCCTGGACACGTCTGGCAGTGCTCTACAGTACAGCCCCTCAAAGCCTGTGGGCTATTCCTGGCCTGTTGCATCCTGCATGACATGGCCAATGACTGTTGGATAGCCATACAGGTTGAAGAGGAGGACAGCGATGGGGATGATGAGGATGCTGGTGAAGATGGTGATGGGCAGCCCCCCCCTTGGTCGAAGGGACCCCGACTGATCCGGAGGGCGAGGTGCACCAGGACACCATCACAGAGGAGCACTTCAACCAACCCAAGTAAGTCATGGGGCCATGTGCAACCACCAGTGGCAAGGGCACAACCCACAAACACACATGGACAAACCCCAGGGGTGCATGTCATTAAGGGAATTGGCCGAGCATGGAACTGCGCACGCTGTCAGGGATGGGCAAGGTCTAACACGGCACGCAGTCACACACACACACACACACCATACCCCACAAGACATGCACAAAGAGTAGGAGGCATGCCGACCCCAACCGCCACCCCTAGCCACACACATGTCCACAGACCACCATGCCCAGTGCCTGTCATTGTGCATGTGTCAGACGCTGGGCACCATTGCACAGTGGCAGACATGGCAATGCAGGCATCATCAGCACACGCCACAGTGGACAGTGGCAAGGAAGGTGTGCAGATGGAACATGTGTGTGTGTGTGTGCACGTGCAGGGCTGGGTACCCAACCCGTGCATTGCACGTTGAACAACACAATGAACACAGGGCAGCATCAGACAGTAGCCATGGTGGGAGACAGGTCAGTCACACACCACAGTGCCACAGCTGCCACGGATGCATGGGTGGCCCTGCCGAGACCTGTCAGCAGTGACAGGCTGGCCAATGGCCTCATGGGATGGCACCAGCAGTCCCCAAGGGGTTCTGCTGTGTGAACGCGACCATGCTCGCGCAGGGGTCTGCAGCACACCGAACATGCCTGCGCCAGGCGTGCTCAGGATGCCCACAGCTGAACCCGGTGTCGACAAGGAGGGTGTCGCATGACGCCAGGAATGGGGGTTGGACATTGCACTGCGCGGTGTCTGTGATGCATGGGCAAATAACTGTGTGCCCACTGTGGCCATGGCAGCTGTGATTGTCTGTCTCAGCCTGTCAATGGCAGCGGTCACATCCTCCCACATCTGGTCCATCCCTGCCAGGAGCAGAGCGGTGTCCCCTGCTGTGCCGCTCCTCTGCCTGGTGCAGAGCCACACTGAGTGCATTCACCACCATCACAAGCCGCAACTGCTGATCGACTGATTCTTGGAGTATGCGGGTGTGCTCTTCTAAGAGGTCATCTGCCTGATCGGCATGCTGTCCCTCACGGTGTTCGCTGCCCTAATGGGCAGCACCCCTTGAGGGTGGGCACTGCACACTAGGGCCAGGCCTGGGCATGTCCACAGGTGGTGCACTGATGCCACCCCCTGACACTGTACCCTCATGGCCATTGCCGACTGCTGACACTGCCCCTCCGGCTGCCGCTCTCCAGGGCTCAACGGTGCCACCACAGCAGCTGCAACAGCCCCACTGTCCTGGACACACACCAGTGCTGCCCCACTAGTGCAGACAGGCACAGACTGGGACTGTGATGTCACGCAGGCCTCCACGGCGGCACCACCCACGGCCATGCCTGTGATGTCACCTGCTGTGTGGCCATCCTGCGGCCCACACGTATCACTGTCCATGAAGTGAGCTCCATCATCATCAGTGACAGATCTGGCACCAGCTCGAGTCTCAGCATGGTGGCATCCATGGATGCTGGCACGCTGGGACATGGGCAGATCCTCCTCCACACCTGCTCCACCAACATCAGTCCAGACAGCCAGGCTGGCCCACTGTCGCCCTGACCCTTGGACGCCTGTGGAGGTGGATGGGCCCTCCTCTATGTCCATGGTATCACCCTCAGCAGACAAGCCCACCACCGCTGACCCATGTAGGTGCTCAGGAGCTGTAAGGGAACACAGTAGCATTAATGTATCTGCCCTACCCTGTCTCCCCCCATTGACAGACCAGGACCTATCATGCAGTGACAGGCTACCACCCGTCTGGAATCCACCACCTGAAACACCCTCGATGGCACAATGCTGCATGATGCCAGTAACCCACTCTTCTCGTGGGGTCAGGCATTGCACGGCCAGCTGTCCCCCACCGGTTGCAGCCCATGCTGCCCTGATGGCAGCCACCTTGTTCTTAGTCCTACACCTGTCCATGCCCATCTTCTTTTTGCACTCCTGCACGGACCACTGGTGGCTGCCATGCAGGTTGATGGCATGTGCCACCTCTTCCCAGAACGGGCCTGTGGTGTTCCCCCGTCTGCTGAGCAGCGGCTCCTGGTCGAGGTAGGCCTCAAACAGGGCATCTGTTTCTGCCTTTGTGAAGTTAGGCCTCCTCTTCCTCCCACATCTCTCTTCCTCTTCCTCCACCTCATGATCACTCATTTTTCATCCTGTGGGAATGACAGGTGTTATCTGTGACTGTGCAGTCCCATGCATGTCCCACACACCACAGTCCACACTCCCAAACAGCATGCAACTCACCACAATAGACTGCAATAACAGACTATGGCCACTGCAGCCCAATGTTGCACTTTAATAGCGCAATGCATGCAAATGAGGTGAGGCACAATTATAAGTGGATGCAAATACAGTATCTGCGCCATTGAATAGCTGATTAGCTGATTTGCATATGCCGGCTGAATATCACGCTGTTGCCCTTTGCACGATTGTGTTGAACGTGCTCAGGCAAGGGTGCATTTCTGTGACATGCACAGTGGACACCAAACGGCGCATGCCTGGGGTGATGACACCGACGCCTGCCATGCAGCTGAAGTGCTGTGCACAGGAGGCAATGCAGGCACGGCCACCATTGTGCCAGTGGTGCTACTGCGCTGTTCACATGTATGGCGCTCTGGCACTGGGGCACCATAGGGCATTGGGGCCACAGCACGGTACGTCGCTACAGGAAGTGGCACACAGGTGCCCTACCGCGCTACCTGAACCTGTGCTGACCTTTGCCCCCTAGGCGCCATGAGTCCACATGGGTGCACCTCTTTTATGCTGTTCAGTGACAGTGCCATGGGGAATGACAGCGCAGTACTGCAGAGTATCCGCACATGCCGAACGTGCTACAGAGTGTCTTTTTGATACCAAAACTGTACAGGATGGCAAGCAGAAGGGCACACATCTGAAGCCAACTTGAACTGGCCAATCTGGTCCAGTTGGTGGAGCCCCATGCTGCTGCCCTATTTGGGGAGGCATCCCTGGACAGGGCCAGGAGTGCAGTGTGGGGGGAGGTGGCGGTGGCCCTGGAGGAGACCACAGGCATGGAGACCTATGGTGACCTGCAATGGTGGGACACAGACAGGCTTGCCCACCTGCAGGCAAGTGCCAGGAGGGGCACGGTGCCATGGCCAGGTAGGTGCCCCATCCATACAATGTTAACGTCCATACGAGTATCACGGTGACATGTGTCCAGCACATGGGGGGGCCATCCAGTGTTGGCCGTGGTGGTGGTATCGGGGGAGGGAGGATGGGTATGACTGTGTGGGACTGCACACACCTGGGGGCGGGGGGACATTGCTACTGGATTGTACTGATGTTCCTCTCTCCATGTTTGCACCCTAGGCCCAGAGGAGTGCCGGCAGGTGAGGGAGAGGAGGCTGCACCAAGATGAACAGCAGGCCGGGGGGGCTGCCGGACAAGACAGGCGCAGGGACCAGCCTGATGATGGTGAGTGCCTTACATCCATGATTACTATTGCATGCTATGTAACAGGGTGGGCAGTGGGGCATGGCCACCATCCATTGACACCACTGCCATGCATGCACCTTGTTGCAGTCAGCACTGTCCAGTGGCACTGCATGTTTGGGAGTGCATCAATGGTGGTCCATCCGTGCACCAGGTACATGGCTGTGCCACTGCCTTCTCACCGCATAGCCATGTCACTGAACATCCACGGTGGTGCTGTGCAGGACTTGGCCGGTGGGTGTGTGCAGTGGTCCACATGGCTGTGTGCACCTGGGTGGTTAGATCTTGTGAACGCAATCACTGTGGGTGGTCACACACCATCACAGAGGCATGTCCCATGACTGTATGCCATGCACAGTGGGTGGGCTGCATGGGGCTGTGCATTCACACCTATTGACTCTGCTCCCTTGTCCTAGGTGGATGGCAGCTGCAGGAGATCAGGTGGCACTGCGGGAGATTCTCCAGGTAGCCAAGGCATCACTGGAGATACATGAACGCTTGGACAGGCTCGGTGTCCGAAGATGTCACGGCAGGAGGAGAAGCCAGAGCGGGGAGCAGGGCTCCCGCTGAGCTTGGAAATGCCGCTGATTTCCTCTACCCCCCTGGACACACCCTCACACCCCTCCTTCCCTCTACCATTTGTTCACCCCTGCCCCTTACCCACCCCCACCTTGTTTGTGTCCCTCCCCCAAACCTTTGTAAGTACTTGTACATAGTTTTGTTTGCTGTTTTTAAATACATTTCTTTTGATATGCCTACTGTGGTGGTCTCTGATTTGCAGCGGGCTATAGGTGCTCAACTGCAGTGGTGTGCATGGTGTCAGGGGTGGTGCAGTCATGTGCGTGTGTGTGTATCCATGGGGAAGTGAGTATGGTGTGGGAATGGCTATCAGTCACTGTCTGTGGTGTGTGTGTTGTTCCCTGTGCACTGGATGACTGTGTGCAGTGGTCCACGGTGCATGCTGTGTGTCCATGGCGCACCTATGAGACCATCCATGGCCTGTGCAGCTGACACCCTTGCATGTCTGTGACATGCACGGTCTGCTGGCATGTCAGTGGTGGCTTTCCATGCAGAAGAGCCACTGTACCGCCACAATGCCAGGTTGCCTCCTGTCACTGGTGTGGTGCATGTCTGCCTCGGGTGACACTGTGTCCTCTGCTGTTGTTGTCCCAACTCCATGCTGTCACTTGTGTGTGTCACAGGGGATGTGCACCACTGTCTGTCACTTGTGCTCCGGGCAAATACTGGTCGTGTACAGCTCCACAGTGCCTGCGCAGGGTGGCTGGCACTCCTGTGCCATGAAGGGGTGCTGGCCGTGTGTAAACAGTTTCCGTGGCCACATGCTGGGGGCTTGGTTGCCCTGCTACTGTGTCCCTATGTTGGTGTGCCCTTGTGTATGGGTGGGTGTTTGTCTATGCACTGTGTTGCATCCTGTGTGGTGCATGCTTCCATGCACCACTGTGGGTGTCTGCGCTGGCTGTTGTGGTCAGTGCTGGGTCAGGATGTGTCCTTGGGAGGGTGTGCAGGGTGCTGTACCACTGGTAGTGGGGTCCGGGACATGCCCTGTCATGTGTGGGTACCTCGTGTGCTGACGCATGGTCGGTCTCTCAGCTGTACCTCGGGGGGGAAGTGCATGGTGGCACTGTGTATGCAGTCATTGCATCACTGTGTGCTGCAGCCCACTGACAGGTGCTCGTGGTGGGGCTACCTTGCATGATCCTGTGGTGCACAGGGTTGCATTATTACAGTGGGGGTGGTGGCATGCATGGGGTATCCTGCACTGGTGGTGGCTGCTCTTGGGCAGGGTGTCTGGGGGTCACAGTGCAGGATGTGCTCTGTATTGGTAGGATAGTGTGGCATGGGGTGGTCAGCCCTCCTTGTGTGCCAGTCACAGCTTGCCAGGGGGTGTGCTGGGGCACCATGCCCTGGCTATGGGTTGGTTGCTGGTATCCATGGGCCAGTGGTTATTCTGGCTATCCACCGGTTGTGCAGTGCATGGGGTGTGGGGGGCGAGATCTGTTCTGCTGTGTGCTCCTCTGCCATCTGTGGCATGGGTAGTGGGCCCCTGCATCCTGTCCCTGTGCATCCCTGGTTGTGCTGTTGCACTGCTGCCCTGCTCCACGGGGCATCCCTGGTTGCGCTATGGCGCATCTGGACTGATGCACTGAGCATCCCTGGTTGTGCTATGGTGCATCTGAATGGCACAACTGCACATCCCTGGTTGCGCTATAGCGCAGGTGGCGTGATATTCAGTCGTGTGCTGCAGGCGCATCTTGACCTGTGCAGTTTTTGAATATCGTGCTTCTTGTGCATGGGCACAGTGGACTTGCGCTTGCTTCTGCTTTTCGGCACTTTTTGGGCACAGTTTGAATATCTGGGCCAGAACACCTAATTAAAGACAGTGACCAGCTATAGAAGGAAGATAACAACCCCGCAAACAAAAGATTTGAGAACACTGCAGGGATAGCAAACACTTTACCTCAAGATGTGAACCCTGTAACACAATCACAATTATTAGAACAAATTACCTTCTTATGCTACCTTCTTTCTATGCTGTATTACAATATCACATACTTGCTCCAATTCATATAATCTAGTGCTATAAATTTGACACATTTACATATATTCCAAGCAATGATTACACACATACAAGGATTGTATTGTGAGACTGATTTTGTAAAAAAAATACAGTCTTAATTGGGCCTTTTTCAGTTTCACCAATTGGCAATAAATCTTTTTAAAACATAACCACCTGTGTTGAGTCTTTACTGAAAATAACATAACGACATTAGAACATAACTGTTGTTTCTATCAAGCATGCAAATCAACTGCAACAAATAGTACCACAACTATGTGTCCATGAAATTTTTGGTTGCTATTCTGTCCACTCAGTATCCACAACATAGGCTACAATGTGGCACATTGCATGTCACACTTCCCATAATTCCTAAGAGTGTTAAAAAAGTCTGCAATGCACTTACTTTTCCTGTGCCTCTACACTCAGCATGTAGTAATTACTGTAGCAAGGTACCGCACATCACTACCTAACACTATGCAGCTGTGACTATACACTTAGGATGCAGTGACTTCTATGTCTACTGCAATTCTCTGGCTAAGCTTCTGCAACTCCTAACTGTGGTAACTTCACTGTACCTATAATTACAGAGGTGTGCCATAGATCTCCAGTCCCCTATGGTTTCTATAGATAACCAGTCATAATGCACTACAAATTTTGGGAGGCACAGCAGCTCTAGCTGCCTAAATCCATGCAAATCCTAACTGAGGTAACTTCAGTATCCCTGCAATCAGTGATGTGTACCACTGATGTACAAACCCTCACCTGTGTTGTGTATGTGCACTAACATGTGCATTCCCTGACTTGTGTTCTGTATCTCCACCTACAATGTAATACCTACTGTCACATTTGTAGATACATTGCCTGCCTGAATCCATTCAAGTGGCAACTGTGCTAACTGGACTATTCCTGTAATCAGAGAGCTGTACAACTGATGTACATTGCCTATCTTTTCCTGTGGCTGTTTACTTAGCATGCAGCAAGTGCTGTGGAAGTGCAGTTCCCCCATCACACTGTTCACTTCCATGTTTTTTTCTGTTCTGTACTGTCAACTCAGTGTACAATATGTGGGCTAGGTGTTCATATATTGAGTTACAGATCTCCTGTAATTCCTAAGTTAACTACCATGTACCGCACTTACATCTACTGTCAGTCTACAGTCAGAGTGCAGTACCTGGTCTAGAGAGCTGTGTGACATTCTACCTAAGAACATGCAGTTGTGACTGTACAGTCAGGATCAGTAACTGGTATGCATGGGGAAATTGCCTGTGTGAAGCCATAGAAATCCTAACTGTGCTAAGTTGTGTGTATCAACAATTACAGCGGTGTACCATTGATGTTGCTTGCCTCAGTCTTGCTGCGCATCGGTACTCATGATGCAATACAAACTTTGGGGGGGGTATTACCTGTCTCAGCCAACACAAACACTAACTGTGCTAACTTGAGTGTCCCTGAAATCACTGATGTCTACCATTGGTGTCCATACCCTCAGCTCTGTTGTGGGTCTCTACTGAGGATCCAGTACCTGGTGTTGCAGTTTGAAGATACATTACCTGGCTGAGGCCATTCAAGTGACAACAGTGCTAACTACACTTTACCTGTAATCAGGAGGTGTACAACTGATCTGCATCACCCTTCTTTGCCTGTGACTCTTCACTTAACATGCAGCAACTCTGTGATTATTCCTGTTACCATGGCTTCCCCTCCTGCTTCCATATGTGTCTGTCTCTCTGTATGCCAGTGTTGCTCGGGGGGGGGGTAGGGGCCACGTGATGTCTTCACACATACTAACACAGTGGCACCAAACAGAAATGGTAATGCACATGGTAGCACAAATCAAAACACAAAGATAAACAATTCTGAAAAATACTGAATGTAATATAGTGACGTAGCACGGCCTTCCAACCTCGCGCCCCATCACACAAAAATACAAACATATACAGTACTGTAAAACAATGTACTAGTGACAAGAGCATGGGACCATTTGGGCCCTGCGCTCCTGCCACACAAAACACTAACATAAACAGTACTGAAATATACTAAATGTGATACAGCAGCGGGAGTGCACAGCACTTCCGAACCCACACTCCCACCACACAAAACACAAACATATACAGTACTGTAAAATACAAAATGTGCTCCTGCCACACAAAACGCAAACATAACCAGTACTGAAATATACTAAATGTGATACAACAGCAGGAGCGCAGGGCCATTCGGGTCTCGTGCACCCACCACACAAAACACAAACATAAACAGCACTAAAAAACCATGAATGTCACACAAGATGGGACTGCAGGACCCTTCAGCCCCCACAGTCCCACCACTCAAAACACAAACATAAACAGTACTGAAATATACTAAACATGATACAGCAGCAGAAGCGTGGAGTCCTTCGGGCCCTGCGCTCCCACCACACAAAACAGAAACATAAACAGCAGTAAAAAACACTGAATATCATACAACAGTGGGACTGCGGGGCCCTTCAGCCCCCACGGTCCCACCACACAAAAGAGAAACAGAAACAGTACTGAAATATATTAAATGTGATATAGCAGTTTCCGCAACATGATGTCTTCACACACAGCAACACATAACCAAGAAACACAAATGTTAATGCACATGGTACCAAAAATCAAAACATAAAGATAAACACTACTGTAGAGACAAATAGTGAAGTTACATAAACACAAGCGAAAATGAAAACAAACGGCAGAAGAGTTGGAATACTAAATTGCTTATATCTCTGGAACCGTACGACATAGAAAAAAAATTTAAAAGTCATATGATTTATAACTTTCCTGGCTAGTTTTATACTTAGGCCCTAACAGGGGTCTAAGAATTTTTCCAACGAAAAGTCCATATCTCGCACCGTTTCCGAGATACGGGCCCTGAAAGGCACAGCAAATGCTATAATGTTATCCCATGGGAAGAAAAGAGAAGTTAGGAGTGGCATAACTTTGGCTCCCTGTAATATTATTTCACCAAACCACTGAAAGGCACATCTCTGGGATGTTGACATTCCTCCCTCTAAATTTCATCCCAAAAGACCAAACTGTTATTTTGCATCAGGGTGACGAAGGATTCCTGTAATGCAACAGATGCCATAATGTTATCCTATGGGAAAAAACGTCAATTTTGGAGTGCTGTTACTTGGCCGTCGAGTAACATTTTTTTACTGAACCAGTGAAAGGCACATCTGTGACATCTTGGCTGCATTCCCTCCAAATTTCAACCAGAAATACCAACCTTTCTTTTGCAGCACAGTGCCAAAGAATTGCTGTTATTTTCACACACCCTGGAAAAGTACTGTCAAACTTTGTACGTTCGACACTACTTTGCGAAAGTACTTTTTCCAGAAACGTGAAAAACATATTTCTAGGGTGTTTTACCGCAAAATAAAGACATGCCTAGCATCCTCAGGGTCCGACTAGGTGAATACAAAAAGAATTAAGTTGCTAGAGGGTCCCAATTTTAAATGCCAAGCATTTTTCTGATCGCTAACTGAAAACAAAACGGTGGATTTGCAAAAGTAAAAGGGTCATTTGCGAAAGTAGAAACTGCATTTGTGACACTGTCGAACTTTTTGCTAACTTTTCCCATTGACTTATAATGGGAACTTGTTTTTTGAATAAGTTTTGAACCATTTAATATTTTTCCATGAAATCTTTGAAAGGCACATCAGGGACCATGGCCACACATTCCCTAAAGATTTCTGACCAGTTGTGCAAACCGTGCAACCTGTAGATGCGACTTTATAATTTCAAAAAAGCATAAACGCACGTGCAGATCATGCTTATTAACTCCGCAGCCATATATCCAACTGGTACGAAACTTGGCAGATTCCAAGGCGTATTGGTTTTGATTGTGCATTCCAAATTTCAGGCAAATCTGGCAAACAGTTGCAAAGTTATTAAGGTGCAACATTTTGGTTTAACATGTAAATGGCTCCTCAACCCTAACTATGGTAGCACTACCGTGCTACCATTATATATATATATATATATAATATATATAAATATATATATATATTCATGGCAAAAAACTCAGTTTAATGCATCAGTTAGGGTTGTTCCACAGTGACAAAAGTGAGGATATAGATATAGATATAGATATATATACATATATATATTAGAGGCAAAAAACTCCATTTAATGCATCAGTTAAGGTTGTTCCACAGTGACAAAAGTGAGGAAATTTGGTGTTAGAGTTGAAAACCCCCTTGCACCCCTCAGCCCACCACCTCAACCACCAACAGGGTGTGCAGTGGGGTCGTCGGCATTAACTCTCACCCCATCACATGGGTAAACAAGCTGAGGTATAGGAGAATGGGGTGAGTGTTAGGACTGACTACCCCAATGCGCACCCCATTGGCAGTTGGAGTGGCAGGCTGGGAGGGGTGCAAGGGGGGCACAAGGGGGGCTTTCAGCAGTTTTTTGCCTCTAATAGTTTATATATATATATTGAGGAAAAAACTTCATTTAATGCATTAGTTAGGGTTGTTCCACAGTGACAAAAGTGAGATAATTTGGTGTAGGTTGAAACCCCCTTGATCCCCCAACCAGCATCAGGGTGGCATTGGAGTCGGTCCATCTCCTCACCCCATCAGATGTGTGAAGAAGCAGAGCTGTAGGAGAATGGGGTGAGAGTTAGGACTGACAACCCCTATGTGCACCCTGATGCCGGTTGGGGGACTGGGCTAGGGGGGTCCAAGGAGGGGGTTTCAACCCTGACACTGAATTTCCTGGCTTTTGTCACTGTGGAACAACCCTAACTAATGCAATAAATGGATTTTTTTGCCTCTAATTTCCCTTATTTTTGAGAATGATTATGAGAAATAGTGAATGTAATGCGGCAGCGGCAGGCCCTCCGCTCCTGCCACGTGATGTCTTGTGACATAGTAACAGGAACAGCAATGCAAACAGAAGTACTAACAGTGGTGCACATGGTAACACAAGCACGAATGAGAACAGAAAGGGTAACGCACAAGGTGGCGTAGACGGGAACGGTCCGCCACGTGATGTGTTGTCACATAGTGACATGGTGCCCGCAAACGCAAATGGTAATGTGCATCATGACGCAAAGCGAAACAGAAAGAGAAACAGTACTGTAGACAGAAATGTTAAAAACAACAGAAAAGCAAGCGCAAATGAAAATGCAAAGGGTAATGCACATGGTGGCATAGACGTGAACGGTAAGTGAAATGGGTACAGAACTGCAAGCGGAAATGGTAACGGTAACAGTAATGTAAGCGCACAGGCTGTTTTTCCCCAAAAGATGCATAGAGAAAGACAGTGAGTACAAAGAATGTGTGCATAGTAATGTTTCTCGGAACAGAAAATGAGGAGTTGGAATACTAAATTGCTTGTATCTCAGGAACCGTATGACGTAGAAAAAAAATGTAAAAGTCATATGATTTATGACTTTCCTGGCTAGTTTTGTACTTAGCTCCTGTCAGGGGGCTAAGCATTTTTCTGACAAAAAGTCCGTATCTCACACCGTTTCCGAGATACGGGACCTGAAAGGTGCGTCGAACGCCATAATGTTATCCAGTGGGAAAAAGAGAAGTTTGGAGTGCCATAACTTTGGCTGCCTTAAATATTTTTTCACCAAACCACTAAAAGGCACATCTGTGGGATGTTGGCTGTCTTCCCACCAAATTTCAGGAAAAAAGACCAAACCATTATTTTGCAGCAGAGTGCCAAAGATTCCTGTAATGCGTCGCTCACTGTAATGTTATCCTAAGGGAAAAAGCATCAATTTTGGAGTGCCGTAACTTTGGCACTGTGTAATATTTTTTCAACAAAACACTGAAAGCACATCTGCGAGATGTCAGCTGCATTCCCTCCAAATTTCAGCCCAAAAGACAAAACCATTCTTTTGCAGCAGGGTGCCAAAGAATTGCTGTCATTTTCCCACAGCCTACAAAAGTACTGTCGCAATTTGCGACAGCTTTCGCAAATTCATTGGACAGTGTCACAGTGACAGTACTTTGCCAAAGTACTTTTTCCAGAAATTTGAAAAACATATTTCTGGGGTGTTTTACCCCAAAATAAAGACATGGCTAGCATCATCAGGGCCCGACTAGGTGAATACAAAAATAATTAGGTTGCTAGAGGGTCCCAGTTTTACATGTCAAGCATTTTACTGATCACCAACTGAAAACAAAATGGCAGATTTGTGACAGTAAAAGGGCCATTTGTGACACTAAAACGTGCATTTGTGACACTGTCAAACTTTTTGTTAACTTTTCCCATTGACTTATAATGGGAACTTGTTTTTTGAATAACTTTTGAACCATTTAATATTTTTTCATGAAATCATGAAAGGCACATCGGGGACCATGGCCGCATGTTCCCTGAAGATTTTGGACCGGTCGCCAAACTGTGTGACCTATAGGCGCAACCGTAGAATTCCAGAACAAGCGTAAATGCACGTGCAGATCATGCTTAATAACTCCGCAGTCGTATATCCGACCAGTACAAAACTTGGCAGATCCCAAGATGTATGGGTCTTGATCATGTATGCTAAATTTCAGGCTAATCCATTGAACAATTGCAAAGTTATTAAGGTGCAAAATTTTGGGTTTAACATGTAAATGACTCCTCAACCCTAACTATGGTAGTACTACCGTGCTTGAGAAAATTGATGTTAGGTTGAAACCCTTTGCACCCCTCCATCCCACCCTCCAACCGAATCGGGTGCATGTTAGTCATCGGCCCTAACTCTCACCCCATCACATGTGGAAAGAAGCTGAGAGTAGGAGAATGAGGAGAGTTAGACCGATGACCCCAACGCCACCCCGATTCCAGTTGGGGTGGGCTGAGGGCTGCAAAGGGGATTCAACCCGAACATCGAATTTCCTCGCTTTTGTCACTGTGGAACAACCCTAACTGATGCATTAAAAAGATTTTTTTGCCTCTCATTTCCCTTCTTTTTGAGAATGATAATGAGAAATAGTGAATGTGACACGGGCGGGCGGAAGCGACCCGCCCCGCCCACGTGATGTCTTGTGACATAGTAACATTCTGCCCGCAAACGCAAATCGTAATGCGCATGGTGATGCAAAGCAAAACAGAAAGAGAAACAGTACTGTAGACAGAAATGTTAAAAACAACGCAAACGCAACCGCAAATGAAAATGCAAAGGGTAACGCACATGGTGGTGTAGACATGAATGGTAAGTGAAAGGGGTACAGAACCGCAAGCAGAAACAGTAATGGTAACAGTAATGTAAGTGCACAGGCTGGTTTTCCCCAAAAGTTGCATAGAGAAAGACAGTGAGTACAAAGAATGTATGCTAAATAATGACTCTTGGAACAGAAAATGAGGACTTGGAATACTAAATTGCTTATATCTCAGGAATCATGTGACATAGAAAAAAAATTTAAAAGTCATATGATGTATAACTTTCCTGGCTAGTTTTGTGTTTAGTCCCCAGTAGGGGGCTAACAGCTTTTCTGATGAAAAGTCCATATCTCGCACCGTTTCCGAGATACAGGCCCTGAAAGGCACAGCGAACGCAGTAATGTTATCCTATGGGAAAAAAGAGAAGTTCAGAGTGCCATAACTTTGGCTCCCTGTAATAGTTTTTCTCCAAACTACTGAAAGGCACATTTGTGGGATGCTGGCTGTCTTCCCTGCAAATTTCAGCCCAAAAGACCAAACCGTTATTTTGCAGCAGGGCGCAAACCGATTGCTGCAATGCGTCGGACGCGATAATGTTATCCTAAGGGAAAAAGTGTCACATTTGGAGTGCCGTAACTTTGTTGCAGTGTAATATTTTTTTACTGAACTAGTGAAAGGCACATCTGTGAGATGTCGCCTACATTTCCTCCAAATTTCAGCCCAAAACACCAAACCATTCATTTGCAGCACAGTGCCAAAGAATTGCTGTTATTTTCACACACCCTGGAAAAGTACTGTTGAAGTTTGCGAAAGCTTTCGCAAATTCATTTGACAGTGTCGCACGTTCGACACTACTTTGTGAAAGTACTTGTTCCAGAAACTTGAAAAACATATTTCTGGGGTGTTTTACCCCAAAGTAAAGACATGGCTAGCATCCTCAGGGTCCGACTAGGTGAATACAAAAATAATTAGGTTGCTAGAGGGTCCCAAATTTAAATGGCAAGCATTTTTCTGATTGCTAACTGAAACATAGAAACATAGACTTTGATGGCAGATAAGGACCGCTTGGCCCATCTAGTCTGCCCATTTCCCTACCTACAGGATAGGCCACAGATCCTAGTTAACCAACAGCCTATTTCTTCCTACCCCCCCCACAAGAATTGCCTTATGTCTGTCCCATGCATTCTTGAATTCTCCCACAGTTTTAGACCCCACAACCTCATCAGGAAGGCTGTTTCATGCATCCACTACCCTCTCTGTGAAATAATACTTCCTCACATTGCCTCTGAACCGCCCCTTTATCTTTTAAATTGTGTCCCTTGTTCTTGCACATCTCTTTTTCTGAAAGATGCTACCTCTTGGACTTTGATTCCACTGAGGTACTTAAAGTTTCTATCATGTCCCCCTCTCCTACTTTCCTCAAGGGTATACATATTAAGCTCCTTTAGTCTTTCCTCTACGGCTTCTCTTGCAGACCCTGCACCATTTTAGTTGCCCTCCTCTGACTGCCTCTATCCTGTCTATGTCCTGTGGAGATGGGGTCTCCAGAACTGGATGCAGTACTCCAGATGGGGTCTCACCAACTGTCTGTACAGAGGAATAACAACTTCCTGTTTTCTGCTGCTGATGCCTCTCCTGTGCATCCCAGTATACCCCAGCCCTCCCTACTGCCTTCTCACATTGCTTGCTAACCTTAAGGTCATCTGATATGATTACCCCCAGGTCTCTTTCCTTTGTTGTTGTTGTTACTACCTCCCCCCATTGTGTATTCTTCCCCTGGGTTCTTGTTTCCCAGGTGCATTATTTTGCACTTCTTTGCATTGAATCCTAGCTGCCATACTTCTGACCATTCCTTCAACCTTGCCAAGTCCCTTCTCATCCTTTCCACACCTCCTTGTGTATCAACCCTGTTGCAGATCTTTGTGTCATCTGCAAAGAGGTATACTTTTCCTTCCAGCCCTCTGCAATGTCACTTATGAAGACATTAAAAAGGACTTGACCCAATACTGAACCCTGCGGTACCCCACTAGTAACCCCTCTTTCTTCAGAGTGGACTACATTTACAATTACCTTCTGTGTCCTGTTGTCCAGCCAATGTTTTACCCAGGCTACCACCCTGGGACCCACTCCCAGGCTGGTTAATTTGACTATTAATCTTTTGTGTGGGACTGTGTCAAATGCCTTGCTAAAGTCTAGGTAGGCCATGTCCACAGCCCCTCCCTGGTCTACTACTTTGGTCACCCAGTCAAAGAAATCTATTAGATTCATCTGACATGACCTTCCCACTGTGAACCCATGCTGCCTTGGGTCCTGTGCCCCACTGGCCTCTAGGTACTCAACTATTCTTTCCTTCAGAAGTGACTCCATCACTTTCCCTACCACAGAGGTCAAACTGACAGGTCTGTAGTTTCCTGCCTCTGTCTTGGTCCCACTTTTGTGAAGGGGAATCACATCCACCTTCCTCCAGTCCTCGGGTACCACACCATCCTCCCATGATTTATTAAAAAGAGTAGCCAGTGGTTTCACTAGTTCCCCCCTTAATTCTTTTAGAATTCTGGGGTGAATTCCATCAGGCCCCATTGCTTTGTCCACCTTCAGTTTTAGGAGTTCTTGCAGAACCCTTTCTTCTGTGAAAGGACTGGGATCGACCCCCCTATCAAGAGTGCTTCCATTAATTGGATTAGGCACTTCCTCCTCTTTGTGAATACTGAGCAGAAATATTCGTTCAGTATTCCTGCTTTTTCACTGTCCCCCTCTGCCCACCCACCATTCATTCTATTTAGCCTCACTATCCCTCCCTTTGTCTTTCTACGCTCGCTGATGTACCTATAAAAGGTTTTATCCCCCTTCTTAACCAAGTTGGCTATCTTTTCCTCAGTTTGGGCCTTTGCTATTCTGACTTCCCTCCCTGCTTCCTTCTGCCTTAACTGGTACAGCTCTCTGTCCTGCTCCTTCTGTGTTTCCTTATTATTCTGGAATGCTATCTTTTTCTTCCTGACTTTCACAGCCACCTCTTTTGAGAACCATAGTGGCTTTTTCTTTCATTTTGATTTATTTGCTTCACACAAAGGCTTGTTGCCTCTGTGATGGCAGTTTTGATGATTCCCCATTGTTGCTCCACATCTCCTTCTAGCCTGTTTGCTAGTGCTTTTCTGAGGCACTCTCCCATCTTGCCAGAGTCAGCCCTCCTGAAGTCCAGTACCCTCACTTTGGTATGGCTTGACTCTGTAGCTGAGAACAAGATGGCGGATTTGCAAAAGTAAAAGGGCCATTTGCAAAAGTAAAAAACTGCATTTGCGACACTTTCAAACTTTTTCTTAACTTTTCCCTTTGACTTACAGTGGGAACTTGTTTTTTGAATAACTTTTGAACCGTTTATATTTTTTTATGAAATCTTCAAAAGGCACATCAGGTACCACAGCCACAAGTTCCCTGAAGATTTCAGACTGGTTATGCAAACTGTGCAACCTGTAGGCACGACCATACAATTCCAGAAAAAGCATAAACGCACATGCAGATCATGCTTAATAACTCCACAGCTGTATATCTGACTGGTACAGAACTTGGCAGATCCCAAGATGTATGGGTCTTGATCATGTATTCCAAATTTCAGGCAAATCTGTGAAACAGTTGCAAAGTTATTAAGGTGCAAAATTTTGGGTTTAACATGTAAATGGCTTCTCAACCCTAACTATGGTAGCACTACCATGCTACCATAATATATATATATATATATATATATATATATATATATATATATATAAATAAAAGAGGCAAAAACTCCATTTAATGCATTAGTTAGGGTTGTTCCACAGAGACAAAAGTGAGGAAATTCGTGTTAGGTTGAAACCCTCCTTGGACCCCCAGCCCACCCCAAACTGGCATCAGGGTGTGCATTGGGGTCATCGGCCCTAACTCTCACCCCATCAGATGTGTGAAGAAGCAGAGGTGTAGGAGAATGGGGTGAGAGTTAGGACCAACAACCCCAATGAACTTTTTGTTAACTTTTCCCATTGACATAATGGGGCCGTTTATATTTTTCATAGAAATCTTCGAAGGCACATCAGGAACCCCGGCCGCACATTCCCTGAAGATTTTGGACCAGTCGCGCAAACCGTGTGACCTGAAGGTGCAACCTTAGAATTCCATAAAAAGCGTAAATGCACTCGCAGATCATGCTTAATAACTCCACAGCTGTATATCCGACCAGTACAAAACTTGGCAGATTCCAAGGTGTATGGGTCTTAATCATGTATTCCAAATTTCAGGTGAATTCATCAAACAGTTGCAAAGTTATTAAGGTAAATTGTGGGTTTAACATGTAAATGGCTCCACAAACCTAACTGTGGTAGCACTACCGTGCTACCATAATATATATTATGGTAGCACAGTAGTGATACCATAGTTAGGATTGAGGAGCCATTTTAAGGTTAAGTGGTCAAACTTTGCACCTTAATAACTTTGCCACCATTCAACAGATTTGCCTGAAATTTGGTATGTACAATTGGGCATGGTAGAGCCTGGGATCTGCCAAGTTTCGTACCAGTCAGATATATGGCTGCGGAGTTATTAAGCACCAACGAAATGTGCATTTATGCTTTTTTTGCAAATTCTTTACTGTCACCTACAGGTCGCACGGTTTGCATGACCAGTCCAAAAACTTCAGGGAATATGCAGCTGGGGTCCCTGATGTGCCTTTAGAAGATTTTGTGAAAAAATATTAAACGGTTCAAAAGTTATTCAAAAAAACAATTTCCCATTATAAGTCAATGGGAAAAGTTAACAAAAAGTGAGAAAGTGTCTTACATGCAGTTTTTAGTGTCGCAAATCACCCCAGTAGTGTCGTGAGTCAGCCATTTTTTTTTCAGTTAGTGATCAGAAAAATGCTTGCAATTTAAATTTGGGACCCTCCAGCAACACAATTCTTTTTGTGTTTACTTAGTCTGACCCTGAGGATGCTAGCCATGTCTTTATTTTGGGGTGAAACACCCTACAAATATGTTTTTCAAATTTCTGGAAAAAGTAGTGTTGCAAAGTAGTATCGCACTCATGAAAGTGTTGCAAAATTTGCGAAAGGTATCACAAAACACGACACTACTTCTCCAGACTATGGCCAAAATGACAGGACTTCTTTGTCACCCTGCTGCTAAAGAACTGTTTGGTCTTTTGGGCTGAAATTTGGAGGAAAGACAGCCAACATGTGACAGATGTGCTGTTTGTTGGTTTGGAGAATAAATATCGTATGGCTCCAAAGTTATGGTACTCCAAAGTTGGCATTTTTTCCCTTAGCCTAACATGGTGGCATACGCCGCACCTTTTGGGGCCTCGTATCTCGAAAATGGTGCGAGATACAGATTTTTTTCATGAATTACATAGGGATACAAAATGGTAGCCAGGAAAATAATGATTTCTGTGAAATTTTAATTTTTTTTGTACGTCGTGCGGTTGCTGAGATGTTACCAATTAAGTACTTTCAATGCTCATTTTAAGCTTTGATCCCCATTACAATGCATACCTTCTTTGTACACACTGTTTTTCTGTATGCACCTGTTTGGAAAACACAGGGTATGTGCTTCCGTTACTGTTACAGTTAATGTTTCCACTTGTGTTTATATCCCCCCTTTGCATTACAGTTACCGTCTATGCCACCGTGTGCGTTACCCTTTGCGTTCTTATTCATGCTTGCATTACCATGTGCACCACTGTTAGTGCTTCTGTTTGCATTGCTGTTCCTGTTACTATGTCACAAGACATCATGTGGTGTTCGGGCCCCTCTCCCACCGCCGCGATTACATTCACTATTTCTCGTCATCATTCTCAAAAAGAAGGGAAATTAGAGGCAAAACTCTGTTTAATGCATTAGTTAGGGTTGTTCCACAGTGACAAAAGTGAGGAAATCTGTGTTAGGGTTGAAAGCCCCTTGGACCTCCCCGCCCACACCCCCAACCGGCATCGGGGTGCGCATTGGGGTTGTCGGTCGTAACTCTCACCTCATTCTCCTATACCTCTGCTTCTTCACACATCTGATGGGGTGAAGAAGCAGAGGTATATGTAATACAAAATGGTAGCCAGGAAAATAATGATTTCCTCTACATCATACGGTTGCTGAGATATTTGCAATTAAGTACTTCAGATGCTCGTTTTCAGGTTCGATGGCCAGTACAATGCATACATTCTTTGTACACACTGTGTTTCTCTATGTACCTGTTGGGAAAAAACAGGGTATGCACTTTCGTTACTGTTACACATACTGTTTGCATTTGCGTTTATGTAGCCATTTGCATTACTCTTCCCATGTATGACATCGTGTATATTAATGGTACAGTTGTATGATTCCAGTAACATACTACTTAAGACAGGTAGGAGTTCCATAGCATCAGCCAGGGATGCCATCCCCCCAAAGCAGGCACTGCATCCTGAGTGGAGACTCACAGGAAAAGGAAACCCATGGGATCAATGGCAAAACTGTGTGATTGTTGCAACACGTCACTTGGAACACTTTGGAGTTGTATTTGTCACCCCGGAATTCCCCTTCCTGGGCAGGTAATGCATGCTGAGTAGAGACTCACAGGGGGAAAAAAGCAATAAATATAAATGGTTCAGCTCCATTATTTCAGTAACAGACTAGTTGGGATAGTTATGAGTTGTGTAGCATCAGCCAGGTCATGCTGCCCCAGCTACAGAACAGATGCGTATCCTAGGTGGAGTCTGATAGGAAAACAAAACCATGGACATCAATGGCACACTACTGTGGAGTTGTGTGGTGTCAGCTAGGCAATGTGCAACCTCAGTCGTGGTAGTGTAGCCTGAGTGGATAGTGGCAATGAAAGAAAAAACAGATATCAAGAGGACACCTCTGTGATTGTAGGGACACACAAGTTAGGACACTTAGGAGTTGCATGATATTGGACAGGCTATTACAGTGTGTTGTTACTACTTCCTTGTCCCCTTCCCATTGGACATTCAGTATATATGGATATAATGGTTCAGGTCCATGATTGTAGAACACACGGTAGTTGGGATAGTTTGAGTTGTACAGCATCAGGCAGGAAATGCCCAGCCTTCTCCAGAACAGATACCAAACAAAGAATATGGATATTAATGGTACAGTTGCATGATTCAGTAACATACTAGTTAGGATAGTTAGGAGTTGCATGATATCACACAGGCAGTGCCTACACTCCCTGGAGCAGGTACTGTATTTTGAGTGCAGACTGACAGGGAAACAAAACCAATGGATATAACTGGTACAGTTTCATGATTTCTGTCATGTACTACTTAGTTCAGTCAGGAGTTCCATTGCATCAGCCAGGGAATGCCCGCCTCTCAGAACAGGCACTATATCCTGAGTGTAGACTCACAGGCAAAGAAAGTCAATGGGGACAGCAGAACAGGAGTGTGTTTGCAGGAACACACAAGTTGGAACACTTTTCTGTTGTGTTTTGTCAGCCAGGGAATGCCTGCCCCGGGCAGGTAATGTGAGAAAAATGATGAAATTCAGTATTAGGGTTGAAAACCCCCTTTAGACCTTTCCAGCCCACCCAGCCCGGTCCAAACTCTCACCAAATTCTCCTATACCTCTGCTTTTACACATGTAGCATACTACTTAGGAGAATTAGGAGTTCCTTGGTGTCACCCAGGCAATGCTACCTCCTAACAGGTACTACATCCTGAGTGGAGACTCACAGTAAAGGAAGCCCATGGATGTCAAAGGTACAACACTGTGATTGCAGGAACACAGAAGTTGATACACTCTGGGGTTGTGTGTTGTAAACTAGGAATGAGCCCTCCTCTCATAGCAGGTACTGCATCCTGAGTGTGGACTAATAGAATTAGGAAGAACATGGGATTAATGGTAAAACAGTGTGATTGCTGTAACACACAAGTTGGAACACTTTTGATTGCAGTGATACACAAGTTGGGACACCTTGGACAGGAAAACAAAACTATGTATATAAATGGTACAGTTGTGTGATTACAGTAACATACTACTTTAGAAATGTAGTAGTGCATTCTAACTGGACAGTTACAGACAAAAAGCCCATAGATATCTATGGGACAGCACCATGAGTGCATAAACTGAGAAGTTGATACATTTTGTAGTTGCATATTGTTAGTCAGGGAATGACTTGCAGGTACGGCACAGGAGGTACTACATGGTGAGTGTACAGTCAAGGTTATGTATCTGAAAGACACAGTTTCATTATTTGTTATACACTTCTTGTGATAGATAGTTGTTGTACGCTGTTACCTAGGCAATGTGTTCCACCTTCCCCTGCCCTTGTCAGGCCAAGTGCTGCATCATGAGTGGGGTGTGAGAGAAAAACAAATGTTATGGACATATCAAGTATAGCTTTACAATTGCAGTAACAGATAAGTTAACACAGTTAGGAGTTGCATGGTATTACAGGAGTTATGTTAATGGTCTGTTAATCATCTTTTAGGGGTGAATGTGGCATGAGGCCTGGCCAAGTGCTACATAACCCTAGAGGGTGATCAACTTATGATTAAGATAACTCCTGGGAGCACCTATTTGTTATTATAATAAAAAATGCTAGTAAAATACTGTCACAACTTGTTCAGTACATAATCAGGGTGTACATGTGTGTTAATCAAGGATTTCCATAGCGTTGATAGAATGTTTAGTACCAATCAGAAAGGTGTTTTTGTCAGACACTTTTAATAATATTGGGTGGCTAGTGTGAGTAAAAGAAACTTCATGGATATGCAAGGTGCATGTCCCTTGTTGCATTGGTACACAAGTTAGGACAGTTAGAAGTTGTACCATGTCAAGCAAGCCAATGATGCACCCTTCAAGAAAAACATATATACAGTCTGCTGAGTGGTGAGGCATAGCTACAGTGAGTGTATAGAAATCAACAGTAAATCTGCATGGTTGTAGCTATACACAAGTTAGCATACTTTGTAGTGGGATGCAATAAGTCAGCCAATGCTTGCTTATAAAAGCACAACCAAATGAGCTAATTTATAGTGATGGGGCGCACAGGAGGACTGATGCCATGTACATCAATGTCACATGCCCCTCACTGGAGGCATAGACAAGGCAGCACAGGTAGGAAAAACACCGTCTATCTCAGATCAGTTAATGAGCACTGAGTGAAGAGGTATAGGTAAAGTAAGGGCATGTACATCAACAGCATATATCTGTGTTGTGTGGACTCAGTAATGTGATGCACCCATACCTCCTCCGACCTCACCCTCAGTAGTTCATTGTGAATCTGTAGGTTCAGTGACAGTAGTGGTATGGAGATGTACACTACTACCCACAGATATTGCCAGCTATTTTGAATATTTTTGTGATATTTCTAGAGAACTCTCCTGCTTTCTGCATTTCCACAGTAGGTGCAGCAGAGGTAAACTGTTTAGAAATTTCACAAAATATCTGGAAATAGCTGGCAATGTGTGTAGCTACTACTGTATGGTACATATCCATGATTTGTTCATTATGCAGTACGTTAGACAGTGTTTCAATGGTCTATCTAGTCATGGTTAAATACTTACGCTCAGCAGTGGTGCCAGTCTCCTGTTTGATCTGTGTTACAGAACTTCATTTTGCAGTCTCACTGGCCACTGTGGAAGAGAGAAATAGATTCTGTAATGTGCAGTATGACAATGTGTTCATTAATAGCAAGACTGTTATTCTCTTCTATGTTTGATTATATTATTATTCTAGGATGCTACTATCTGCTACACTTTAGGTGGCCCTGCTGATTACTGATACATTTCAGATAAATATATGGTAACACTAATAATCGACTGTATACTGACTACAAAACTACAACTGAAGTATTACGATGGCTATTCATGATATATGTCTTGAATATCAGCTGTGTACAAGATAGGACACTAAGTTAGAGGGAAGTGTGAAACACTCGATGTACTACTACCCTTTCTGATCTGATAGTAGACCATCAGTGATAGTCAGAATCTAAATACAAAACTAAATATTAATATTATGCAGTACTAAGAATAGCTTAATGGTATTTATT
Organism: Neoceratodus forsteri; assembly: GCA_016271365.2. Taxonomy (NCBI): domain Eukaryota; kingdom Metazoa; phylum Chordata; order Ceratodontiformes; family Ceratodontidae; genus Neoceratodus; species Neoceratodus forsteri. The sequence continues at coordinate 3,733,454 of CM028130.1, forward strand.
AGAATGAGTAGTTGTATAGAGTAAGCTATGGTATGGTCCTTTAGTGTTTGGTGACTGGAGAAGGACACCACAAGGAAAGTACTGAATAGTATCACTATTTTTAAATGGTGTCAGGTGTATATAGTTTAGTACTGTGAGTACTTATTCACTTAAAGACAGAAACACACATAGAGAAATATACCATTAAGTTTATACAGACTTCAGAGGTGGGATATTCAAAGGGGTTGCGCTTTGCGCGACAGTGTTGTGCCATGCGCAACCCACTGATCTCGGCGTGATGTTCAAAAGCGGAATTTGCTCAATGCAAATTCCGATGCTCTGGGATGCAGCAGTAATGTTTGCGGTGCAAGTGCGGGGGTGGCGTGCCCATGCATATGTGGCACATCCTGATATTCAGCCCGGATGTGCGGCGCATATGCAGCCACACACCTGTCTTGTGCCACACAGGAGGTGCAAAGATGTTCCCAAATATTACTGAGCAAGAACTGGCCACCCACAGTCTGGCTACCATATTGCTGTGCAAAACACGGCAGCTGCCAGCTGTTGGTGGGCACCGAGCCTGGTGGCACCATAAGTTGGCATAGCGCCCCCAAAATGTCCAAACGTGGGCTGTAAAACTTATTTAACTCCCTGGTGGTCCAGTACACTGTACCTTTGCCCAATCGCGGGCTGTAATCAATAATCTACTCCGTGGTGGTCCAGTGGACTGAACTCCCTGGCCAATCATGGGCTTTAATACATATGCAACTCCCTAGTGGTCCAGTGGACCAAACTCCTTGCCTGATCACAGTCTGTATTAAATATTTTACTCCCTGGTGGTCCAGTGGACTGAAGACCATGCTCAATCATGGGCTGCAATAATTAAATAACTCCCTGGTGGTCCTGTGGTACCTGTACCCCTCTCCCAAGCCACCCACTCACACCTGCCACCCCCTCCCCTCCACCCAGAACAGGCATTACTTGTACTTCAGTTGCATTGTCTTACCTTCTGACCCAACAAAGATAATGCTGTCGGTGTCAGAGTTTTGTTCCTCCACAGACTCTGGCTCTGGTGGTACAACATTTGGAACAGGTTGGGTGCACCTCTGATTTCCTGCAAAAGTGAAACGATAGTGATTTTTTTGAATGTTTTGCATATTTATACTTTAATTTACCACAGATTTCTATTTGTAAGTTTCTGTTGCCATTTTGTTTTTATAGGTAGTCAGAATAGCATATTGTACATTCTTTGATTATTAAGAGATTTATTTAGTACAGAAATGCTATATTCTGTGTGTCTATCTGTTATATTATGTTTATACAATGGAATAAGTCAAAGTTACAAAGTCTGACTTCACATAATTGTTATAGCTATTATATTAATAGTAACATAGAAACATAGAAACATTGACTTTGATGGCAGATAAGGAACGCTTGGTACACCCAGTCTGCTAATTTCATTACTTACAGGATAAGTCACATATCCTAGTTAACCAACAGGCTATTTATTCCTACCCCCTGCAAGAGCTGCCTTATGTCTGTCCTCCTCTTTTCTCATTACCGAGCAGAAGTATTCATTCAGTATCCTTGCTTTTTCATTGTCCCCCTCTGCCCAACCACCGTTCATTGTATTCAGCCTCACTATACCTCCCTTTGTCTTTCTATGCTCACTGATATACCTATTAAAAGTTTTATCCCACTTCTTAACCAAATTGGTATCTTTTCCTCAGTTTACCCATTTGCTATTATGACTTCCTTCCCTGCTTTCTTTCTCCTTAACTGGTACAGCTCTGTGTCCTGTTACTTCTGTGTTTCCTTGTACTTCCTGAATACTATCTTTTCCTGCCTGGCTTTCACCGTCACTTATTTTCAGAACTATAGGGTTGTTTTCTTTAATTTTGCCATTTTTGGGTAACAAATGTATTGTGTACTCACGGCGTTTGTAGGTGCTCCCCTGCAACGGGCTTGCCAGCCTCCTCCCACATTTGATATGCTATGTTGTACCAGCCAGAGTCATTCTCTGGTACAGATCTGCATTTTTTTAAGAAGTAAAAATGCTGTCGGAGCAGCTTCAACTTGCTCTTGCACATAGCGGAATTTTTGTGGTGTACTTTATAGCAGCACCGCATGTGGTCGCTTATGCACCTCCACATATTATTCAACTTCCTGTTGGCACTACTCATCAGGATTCTTGTGATTCCTTTTCTATGGGCCGACTCCACCAAACAGTGAACCTCTCTTGAGCTCCATAGTCTCATTCTTCTTAGTAATTCTCAGGTCTGCAATGAATATAGAGAGATCAGTATGTTAATCTCATATTTAATGCTTTCTGCATGGTTCTATTTCTGTGCAACGTTTAGACTAACAATGTGCAGCTAGTATGCTGCCACCTATTGAACAGTACTGATTAGTACTCATGATGTTTGACAACAGTTATGATTATATTACATGACATAGAAGGCACATAAGTATGTGTGGTATGTCATGCAACATGTGTGGTGTCTGTGTGTATAGTTACAGCATGTGTATAGACATTTCTTTTTAATGTTAGTGATGTGCTACCAGCAGTACAATTCTACCTACACTCCAAAGTTCCTTGGTACCCGTCTTCCCCAAAGACCAGGTAGTTTATCCTGAGTGTGCAGTCACAGGAAAAGGAAGCAAAAGGGTTTAAACCGCAGACCTCGCTAGTTGCAGGGAAGCACAAATTTTAATTGTTTGTATTTGGATGTTGTTATCCATGTAATGTGCACACATTTCTCCCACCCACCCCAAGCAAGGAACTGCATCCTGAGTGAAGATATACAGAAAAACAAAGAAAGCACATACTGAGTGAAGAGTGATAGTTAGAGTGAGGCAATGGACACCTAAAGTATACCTGTCTAATTACATGTTTTGACAGACTAGAATACTTAGAATTTGCACAGACTCAGTCTGATGATCCCCCCATAACAGGCACTGTCTCGAGTGTGGTGTGGTACTATGTAAAAATGATAACATGTCTTTCTGTGATGTTTGTTATGTATGTAACTGTTCTATTTTTTGACCAAGATTTTGTGGTTCTTAAAATAACCATTTTTTTAAAAACACACAGTTTAACAGTCTGATTTCTTTAGAAGGCTGTGAGTATTCCATCTGAAGGTCTCCCAGAAACAGGCAATTGCCAGCATGAGAAGTGCACACCGTCTGGTGGTATAGCCAATCGTTAGAATACTTAATTTCAGGGTGTGATTGTGTGCATTCCAGACATGCACAGATATCCAGATATCTGTATGTTAACCTTTCTACATGCTCTGTCAAGCAGGTACATGTGCTGTTCTGCTTGCCAGATCCTGTGTTCTGTTATATCAGAAAATATTATCTTACAGGCAGGTAACATATGCATGATAGAAACAAGGTCCAATTTTGCTTCTGACACTAAATCAACCCATCTTTTTGTGCCAAGATCATTGCCTCCGAGATGAATCAGCAGCATGTCCGGCTGAGCATGAGTCCTCAAAAGACTCTGAATAGTTGGCATGAGATGCTCCCACCTCATGCCACCTCTACCAAACCACTTAACAGAGCAATTGGGCAGCTGCAGGTCTCTGCCAAAATTACTCCTCTGAGCATATTCAGAAGCATGCCTTACTATGCTGCTACCCACTACCCACACAGTCCATTTACTGTTTTCTGCCATTCTTAGGTGTTAAACTGAGAAGTGGACAGAGAGCAACCAAAAAAACAGTGTTTCTCCTGCAGTAGCTAGAGACAAGTGAATGTAAAACTAAGATTTCCCTCTCAGCTTTAACATTGGTGTTGTGGGCTGTTCCAAAACACAGTCATTTTGACATGTTATTGGTTAGTGATTTGTCATGGTTAACCAATACAGTGGATGCACTGACTATTACTACACTGAATGGCTGTTCTTGATGTCAACCACAAATGCAGGAAGATTTCTTAGTGGGAAAAGGTAACATTGCCATTGGCTACTTCAAACAATTACAGGGTGACAGAAGCATGTGATTGTTGTGTGTGTCTTCTTAGGATACATGTGCTGCTTCTTTCTGTCTCCATTTGCAGCTCTATCTGTGCTAGTAAGTACTGATTGACACTCTGACTTTAAACTGTTATAGCTTTGTTTAACAGTATGCTAGCTAAATAATATTGTTATGGTGAAATGCAACATTAAAAACATTTTGTTTAATACTATTTTACACTGGTTTATACTTTATATGATACTGTAAAAATTGTTTAGAAGGTATGATGTACTTACATAGTCAGAAACAGGGTCTTGCTGGTTATCCTTAAGATGGTTGCTATGTCTTTCTTCTTCAGTGTTCTGTTGTTGTGATTAGTTGCTTGATGTGGCCTGATAAATTTACCAATATATTGGTTGAACCATGTGTCACTCAAATAGGCACCTGTCTGTGATTGGCTGAGTGTGAAAAGGGGTGTAACACAATTGATATTTGCAAAACTTTCATATGTGTGACACTGCTTTGTGACACTTTTATGAGTTTGACACTACGTTTGTGAAAGTACATACAACACTTTCGCATGTTCTTCACTAAAATTTGCGAAAGTGTCAAACGTATGACACTAATTTTGTGAAAGTGTCACACATTCGACACTGTTTCTAAAAATTTTAGAAAAACAGTTTTTTTTAGGTGAAACAGCACTGCGGATGCCTGATATAACAGTTCTGCTTGATTGCTCAGATATTAACATATTTATAATCATATTATTATAGAGCTTATTTTTATGATCACCAACTGAAAAAAAAATGGCGGATTTGCGACACTACTAAGGCCATTTGCAACACTAAAAAGTGCATTTGCTAAAGTGTCGGACTTTTTTTAACTTTTCCCATTGACGTTTAATGGGAAATTGTTTTTTGAATAACTTTTGAACCGATCAATATTTTTTCACGAAATCTTCAAAAGGCACATCGGGGACCCCGGCCGCACGTTACCTGAAGTTTTTGGACTGGTCGCGCAAACCATGCAACCTGTAGGCATGAGCAAAGAATTTGCAAAAAAATGTAAATATGCACATGAATGTCATTTAATAACTCCACAGCTGTATATCTGAACATTACAAAAGTTAGCAGATCCCAAGATCTATGGTTACGCCCTGTGCCTGCCAAATTTCAGGTAAATCTGTTGAACAGTGGCAAAGTTATTAAGCTGCAAAATTTGACCCTTTAACCTCAAAAGAGCTACTCCACCCAAACTATAGTAGCACTACCGTGCTACCATAATATATATATATATATATTCTATGCAAAAACTGCATTAATGCATCATCCAGAACTATAAGCATGTGAGGAACAACTGCACCAAGGCCATTAAATTACACAAAAGCACCTATTACAAGGAAGCCCTCACTAACACATGGGTAATGGTAGAGCTTTCCGAACAATATAAAGGAAGTGACTGGTAAACAGCTGCTAACACCCCAAATATGCTCAACATTGATGGAACCATTACACTTGACCCCACAACTATCGGTAATACCTTTAATACTGCCTTCACTGACCTCAGCTCCATTCTCCCCGACTTCTCCATGGGCTCTTAACCCCAGCAGAACCTATCAATGCTCCTCACTCTACTACCTACCCCTTCTATTTCAAAGCAGTCAAGCAGCACAAAGTTTGCAAACACATTTACAAATACATTGACAAGGCCATTGCCAACACAAGGTATAGTGGGACTCACTGGACTTAAACTGCTGTCCCCTCATGCTAGACCACTCACCAAGATCCTTAACCTCTCCTCTGCCTCAGCCAGTTCCTAACCTATGGAAATCTGCTATTGTCACCCCATTTACAAAAGTGGCGATAAGACCCACAATGAAAACTACCAACCACTCTCCATACTACCTCCCTCTCAAAAGCACTTGAACGTATTGTTGCCGATCAACTCTCAGACTACCTGGACAACCACAACATCTTTATGTTCTCAGCAACATGGCTTCAGGAAAGGGCACAGCACCACATCTGCCCCTATGGAATTTACTGCAGCCATCCACAGCCATCCACAGTTCCCTTGACAATGGCCGTCCTTGCCAGGGCAGTTTACATCGATTTAACAAAGGCTTTTGATATCGGCACTACAACCTGCTTCTGAACCAGCTCTCATATATGGGACTCTCCCCAGAGTCTACGGCATGGTTCCAAAGCTACTTGTTAAACAGATCTCAAAGAGTTAAGATTGCAGGAACTCTCTCTAACACTCTGCCAGTCCGCTCAGGAGTTCCTCAGGGCTCCATACTGGGACCTCTTCTATTTTCCATCTTCTTGAATAACCTCCCAAAATCCAGCACTGAACAAATTATTCTTTATGCAGATGATGCAGTAATTCTCTCCTCACACAAGGACCTGCACTCCCTGCAAAACAATCTCCAGCTAGAATTCACATCAGTGGAAAAATGGTTCAGTTCACAGAGACTTATTCTCAACTATAAAAAAAAGACTATGCTCTTTTGTAACCCCTACAGCAAGCACAAGGCACCCCTCGATCATATCTAATCAGCATGGGTCTACCCTTGAACAGGTCCTAACCTTCAAATACTTAGGGATCACTCTTGACAGTAACCTGTCCTACGTATCCCATATTGACAATGTTGATAGGCTGCCAACATGCCTTGGCCTTCTCTACAAGCACAGATCTAACTTAACTCCTGTTGCCTTGAGCATTTCAGTGCAAAGCTCAATTGTCTCCATCACCAATTATGGCCTCATCATTTACAGATTGGCCACCTCTACAGCCCTCAGATGCATGTCCACTTCACTCAATAAAGCTTGCCATTTAATCACTGGGTCTCATTGCCTAACCCACACATGCGACCTCTAGACACAATCTGGCTGGCTGCAACGATCAAATCTAATAAAATATCAAACCTGCACTATGGCTAAGAAGATCACTAAGGGCCTGGCACCCCTGGGGTTTCTCCTCCTCAGCCCATGTAGTAACCCCTGTCTCACAAGAGGTTCGAATCTCATTGCCTAAAGGTTCCACTTTGCAGAACCTCCTTGGGACAATGCTCATTTGCCTACCGGGCCCCTTTACTGGTGGAATAGCCTTATCACTGAGATCTCCACTGTCCAAAGACTAGGTCAATTCAAATCAAGTCTCTGTCTCCACCTCTCTGCCTCTAGCACCTGCGACTGTCATACCTAGCAGGTACTTTCAGCTCAGACCCTTAGTCCTAGCTGCCAAGCCCCTCCTTGCACCCTCTCCCTTCTTTCCACTTCCTCCCCTCTACCCTAACCCCCACACTTCCACTCCACCCCTCTCCACCTCCTGTACCTCTATCCTACTTGAAAACTGCCACTGGCAGGCTCTGTTTACTTTTTGGAGTGTATTATTATTATTATGCAACTTTATGTTAAATCTGTTTTATATGGTCTGATTGCACTTGCCTATTGTTTATTTGCCTTTGCACAACTGTGTACTACTGTATTGTCCTACCTTTGACGTGGAAGCTTTGTAAAAGAGCCTTGGCTCAAAGGTATTTTTAATCCTAGATTTAAATAAAAAAAAAAATTGAAAGAACACAAAAGTCAGAAATGAAAATCTTTAGGGTTGCCCTCCGTGACCTGTAATCATCCCAAGATTGATAGGATGGGTGTGTCTTGTGGTTATGAGACTCTAAATGCTGCCCCATTCCTTGTTTAATCATATTGAGAAGCAACAGTGAACAAGAATGGTGCAACATTTAGGCCTCACAACCCCAATGACACACCCTGTCATCTTGTCAATCTTGGGATGATTGGCGGATCCATGAGGGGGGAGGGGCAACCCTAAAGACTTTTCATTTCCTGACTTTTTGTGTTTTAACCCTAAATGATGCATTAATGCAGTTTTTTGCATAGAATTTCCTTACTTTTTAAGAAAGAATAGAAAACTAAGAACTTGTGGAAGTTTATTTATTTAGTTAAACATCAGTTTAGAAACCTTTGAGCCAGAGTGTTCATTTACAAAGGTACCTCGTCACAAAGAGGACATCAGAACAGTAGTACATAAGGGACACAGTACTCACAAACAAAAAGTTAAGTTCAATTACAATTTGTTACAATAGAATGCACCCAACGAAGCAAAAGATAACAAAAGGCAAAACTTATGGTCGGGGGAGAGCTGGGGGAGAAGAAGGGATAGGGAGGAGGAATTAGTAGGAAAGGGAAGGGGGGAGCCAGTGAGCATTGTCAAACAGAGTATATATATTTTTTTTTTACACTAGGCTACGGCAGTTGCATTTGCAGAGCTAAGCAGGAAGTTTCTGAGCCTGGGCTTAAAGGAGCTAAGGTTAGTGAGTTTGAGACACTGGCAGGAGGGAGTTATACCAGTGGGTGCACGTAGGGGAATGCCCTCTGAGCTTGAGAGGTCCTGGCTCGGAATAACTAGGGTAGCTCTTGATGAGCTGCGCGTGATCAGGCGCAGTGCAGCAGCTAATGGAGTTGGATAGGCCTATGGGGATAGGCCATGCAGGGCTTTAAAGGTGAGCTGGCATGTCTGATACATGAGTCGCTCTTCCAGGTTGAGTAGGGTAGCCAGGGTGTACAGCTCACATATGTGAGTGAGTCTGGGAGCACCAGTGATAAGTCTGCAGGCCTTATTAACTGTGAGGTGAACTCTGTTGAGGGCAGTCTGATCTGCTGAGCCATAGACTGAAGGCCATAGTCAATGAGAGACATGACAGAGGAGGTGACAGCCAGGTGGAGGGCATCAGGAGGGAGGTATTCTTGTGCCGGTAAAGAATGCCTCAGCCATGAGTTGGCGACAGAATTTAGGCAGATATATGTCCATGGAATGAAAGTGTAGGTCAAAGGTTATACCAAGATATTTATAGGACTGCACCGGTCAATGACGAGATTGGTGTGGAGTGGACAGCTAAGGGAAATTTGCTGTACTTATTTTGGGTGGGAGAAGAGCATGCTTTTTGTTTTCTTAAGGTTGATAACAAGTCTGGTGCTCAGTGAACCAGGTAGCTGCAGAGTCAAAGACTAGTTGGAGGGAGTTCTGTAGCAGCATGGGGTCATTGTGGGAGGCAACGAGAACAGCATCATCAGCATAGAGAAGCATCTTACCTGTACAACTGCTGGGTAGGGAGTTAAGAAAGAGTGAAATAGTAGGGGTCCAAGAATTGAGCCCTGGCAGCCCCAGAGTGAATGGGGCATGTTTCAGAGAGAGTACCGTTGACTTTCACACATTGGGAGCGGGTGGAGAGATAGCTGGTGCACCAGGAACAGGTCCTGGGCAAAGCCTATTAGGTCGAGGTGGAGAGCAAAGAGATGCGAACAGTATCAATGCTTTAGACAGGTCAATGAATATAGCACCAGCCAGGGCACCAGAGTCCAAGGAGGCATGGATTTGAATTCTACTGATTTAGAAACCCAAATATAGTCTATTCTTGTTTTCTGCATGCCTTTCCTAAATGTGAACCCCCAGTAGCATGTAAAGATCAAAACGCATCCTTTAATTGTGCAGTAGCAACAATACTGTTCAAAGCATTAGCATCACAGAACAGCTTACTAGTTGTTAAACCCCTATCCTCTGTCTGTACACAACAGTTAAAATCTCCTCCCAAATGAGCATCCATGCAGTACTCAGAAAGGGTTGCACTTTTAAGCAAATTCACCTCAGTGCTTTCTCTTGAGGAGCATAGGTATTATTAGTCGGATCCACTGTCCTTTATAAGAGACATCTAATATCAAAATCCTCTCCGATTCTAAATTGACAAGCTTGGAAACCTTTAAATCAGAATTTAAGAACAAAATCCCCAACCTATCACACCTGTCCAGACCATGAGACCAAAATGTGACCCCTTGTGTCCATTTAGCATTACATTGCGCTATGTCCTGAAAAGATTTGATCCATGTGTCCGGTAAAAAAATTATGTTAGCTTTGAATTGTGTCAATTCTTGAAAAGTCACATCCCTCCATATGCCATTTTTGATACTGTTCACATTAATAGGTCAATACAAAAGTCATGCATGTAAGCTGGAAAAAAATTAGAAAGAAGCCTTTCTCTTAACATTTACATCTAGTTGCCCACTGCTTCTTTCCAGAGCTGCCCTCATCTATCTCTGAGGATGGCCCCTTAGAGGAGGCAACAGAGGAAGTGTCTAACTCAGAATCTTCTGCCTCTGAGATTTCCATATGTTTGTCAATGAATAGAGGGGCAAATTTATTAGTCTGCACCTGATCTTTCTTCCTTGTCGTAACTTTCCATTCTTTCTCCTTTGGTCATTTAACAACTCCTACTTTTTCTCTCATTCTTTTTTTACTTACCACCTTTGTAAAAGATTTATCTAAGCTTGAAGGGGAAGGGGCATAGCTGACAGGCCCAGAACATGCCCTACTTCTTCCATGTCAGGAAGTGTGTCTCCCAAATCAACAATCCCTATTCCCTCTGCCATTTGTACCAGTGGAGAAGAAGCATTTAGGGCCTCTACTGCATCATGTTCCACTATGACTTTGTCCTGAATTTCTTCTACTCTTGGCAAATCCTAACAGTCTGTGCCTTTTCCCTGCCCAACTCCTAAGGAAACCACTTCATCAGACTTCTGGACTCCAGTCACCTGTGGTGCTAAAACCACTGGAGTAATTTTCTCCCTCAAGCCCCTTTTCTGCTCCTGAAAAAGTTCCTGCATCCTTTTTTCTGAGGCCTGGGCACCCTTTCTTATGAGCCTATATTATCAAGGTCTCATGGTGCCCATCTCCAGGAGTAATGGGAGGCCCATGGACATTTAACATATGAATGACCCTTCTTTTCACATAAATTACATCTGAACAAATTTTTGCAACGTTCTGAAAAGTGACCAATTTCTAAACAATGCGTGCATTTAGGGGTATCACATGAATTACTAAGATGTAACCTGTAACCACATTTATGGCAGGACTTAGACTGTCCAGGATAAAATAATTAGCCCCTGTCCTTCCCCAGAAAAAAAAACATCTAGACAAGTGAGCAATACCATGGTTAGTGGTAAAAAGTTTACATTTAATCTTCCAACCACCGGTCCAAAACTGTTTGGAGTCAGTCACAGGCACTAGCTGCTCCACCACTTTGCATCTTTTCTTTAACCAGTACAAAATGTCAGCCACCTCCACCCCCTCATTTTTAAACAAAACAATTATCATTTGCACTACCGGCTTAGTGATAGGGATTGTCAGGAATGGGGCCCATATTACGGACTCCTTCAGTGTGTTGTACTTGACCAAAAATCTATATAAAGCCTCCACCATTTTAAAGCTATCATACTTTGAATCATCTGTATGAATCAAGGCAAACACTTCTGAGGCATACAACTTCAAAGAGTCTTTTAATAATCTTCTACCAACATATACCCTGTCCGGGGGTGTTCTCTAGTCCCCCGTTATACATTAAACAAATCACATTCCTTCTGGGTGCAGGTTCTCTTGTGTTTTGTTTAAATAAATCTGCCATTCTGAATAATGGTTTAAACAGCCTTTGCTTATTGGGATCCTGCAACACATCTATCCTGAGGCCCATGGATAGATTGTCCTCACAGACTTTAGAAACAGGTGCACGCAACCCTTGTTCCCCAAGATCTACCACAGTATCTGGCCACTGTTTACTCATACTAAGGAGGACCTGATTCCCCAAAGTAACATCCCATGACACAGGCCCTTCAGTTATAGCACTCTTTGGGTCTGGCACTACCATGGTGCTAGTGAGCTGAGTATGCAGTAGTCCAATCGCACAGCGGCTTCTTTCTGCACCAGTTTTCCTGTCTCAGCCACCACCAAGCTATTATACTCACAGACTTTTGAAACATGTGGCTCTGGCGACCATCCATTTCCAGAATGCACCCAGCCAGCAGCTTGAAGTGCATCTTCCAATAAACGTTCCCATCCATCTGGTTCTCCAACAGCTCCTGTCTGTTTACTGAATGGATATGCCATTCCCAAAGCCTTACTCAGCTGCTCCCATTGAGGATTAGACAAAGGGTCACAGACTGTAAAATCTGCAGAGGGAGCCTGTTGTTTAGGCTCTGATCCACTGGTCATGCTCATTCCACTATATCTGGGGTATGTGGACCTCTGCAGCGGCTTCAGCACGTCCTCCCAGTCAAATTATTTCAAGTTCCTGCTCCAGAACCTGAGCAAGCATTTCAACAACTTCTCCCACTTCTGGACCAATCACCTCTCATCATCATCTCTATCCAGCTTGCTGTTTGCATGTGAACAACGGACAAGCCAACCGGCACAGCAGGCTCCTGTACAATACAATCCATACCAGGCAATCCAGACATATTCAGCAAGAGGTTTATTCCATCTTCTTGGGTCTCTAAAACAAGAGAGGTCAGGAAGGGGACCCACTCCCCCACCCTCACACACACCCTCTCCCTCTGACATATGAGACATTGTGGCCATCCATACACAGACAGCAAATCTCCCTACTGACAGAGTAGGGGAATTTCCCCTGTGTCATGGCCAAATTTCCTTCTTTCACTAAAAATACCACCAACAGCTTAATCTGATTCAAGGTCAATTGCATTCATCTGTATCCCCTTCCCCAGGGTCGTATCTGAAAATAGGCAGGATTTGTCTAGTGCACTTACCAAGTCAACAAAAACTAAAAAAAAAAATAAATAAGCTATATCAATGTCTTCTTTATAAGTTTCTGGTAACACCATCAAAACAGCTTTTGGTGTTTTTTCAACCCATTTCAAGAGGAGGTTAGCATGATATGTCTTAGAAGGATTTTTCCTATGAGACGTCTTAATCTCATACTGTAGTTAACTATGTCAGTACGTCTAAGCACTTTATATGACCCTTGCCACTTCAATATGCACTAGGATTTGTCTGCTTCCCAAGTCTGTAAGTCCTTTCACAGTGTTATCTCCCACCTTGACATCTTTTAAATACTTGCCCCAGTTTGCTAAGGATAAATCTGCTCCAGTGTCAGTCTTCTTACTATGGCAATTTCCTGCAATATAACCTGACTTATTACAAGTATAGCAAATAAAGTCTTTGGGTGCAGATTTGTTATACCTACCAGAGTTCTTATTAGACTAGAAGGAAGGAAACATATTCAATTCAGTGCTTTAGAGTAACTGGTAATTGCTATTTTTCTTTTAAACTTAGATTGTGGGCTTTTAGTGACACTATACTTTCTTTGTTGTCTTTACTTATAATTGTTTTTGGGCTGTTGAAAATTTAAAACATAGTGGTGGTGTAATTCTGTGCTGTCTTTAATTGCTGCAAATTTTATCTTGGCTTGTCTGACTGCCCTGTAGTTGGGTGAAGGGTGTTAATTGTCTGGCCTCTGACCTCAGCTATGTGATAACTGGAGGTGGGGCTTAGTCAGAGTTGAAGTAGCAAGTAGAGTTTATTTTCTCAGAAGAAGCCAGAAGGGGAAGGAAGGAAACATATTCAATTCAGTGCTTTAGAGTAACTGGTAATTGCTATTTTTCTTTTAAACTTAGATTGTGGGCTTTTAGTGACACTATACTTTCTTTGTTGTCTTTACTTATAATTGTTTTTGGGCTGTTGAAAATTTAAAACATAGTGGTGGTGTAATTCTGTGCTGTCTTTAATTGCTGAAATTTTGCCCTCCCCCAACTCTTAATTATATGCACTGTTAAATCTGATTGACAGGAGCTAAACACAGGGTATAGTAAGGGGTGTGAAGTAGGAGGGGCATAAGGGGGAAGAAGCCCACCCTCAGACAAGTGTTTTGATTCATTTATTTATTTATTGGTTTCTTTTTCTTTAACAAAAAAATTATCTGAGGATCAGTGGCAGGGTTTTTAGGACAGTAAATTAATAAAAAGGGAACTAGGAGAGCTTCAGTAGCAGACAAGTAGTGGAACTGCAGTATAATGTGGGGAGTGGTGCAATGCACTGGCTGTGGGGCAGCCATATTCAGGCAGACCTTCTGGACACTGAGGTGCTGCCCTATCTGCATGCATCTCTCTGGACTGCGGAAGGAGGTAGCCAGACTCAGAGCAGAAGTAAACTGGGTCAGGAGTACCATCACCCCTATCCAGGGACCACCCAGTCCAATGCAACTGCCTCAAAGGATGCCAAGAACGAGGAGCACTTGGATGACAGTGGGCTCAGGGAGGGTTAGAGTGGTCAGGCAGAGCACATCCCAGATCCTATTCCACTCAAGAACTCATATGCCACACTGGCAAATGAGGACAACCAAATAGAGGTACCCAGAGAAGTGGAAGGAAAGGATGTGGAGGTTAGCCAAGGAGGTGACCTCAGCAGGGAAAGCAGTGGACCCCAGAGGAGGAGGAAGCAAATCCTGGTGGGGGACTCCATCATAAGAGGGATCCAGCTAGGAACACAGGAGGGGGAGGACAGGGAGGTGAGGTGCCTACCAGGTGCCACGGCATGGAGGGATGGAAGGAAGATCCTGGGGATCACTGGGAAAGCAAGATGGGAGGGTGAGCTGGATGTCATTATCCACCTAGGTACTAATGACCTGGCAAATGGGGAGCCAAAGGAAGTTCAGGAAGAGTTTAATAAACTGGGAAGGGGTCTCAAGCAAGTAGCTACTTCTGTCACTTTCTCAGAAGTACTACCTGTGAGAGGCAAGGGAGAGCATAGGAGTGCATGTACCAGGAACTTTAACTCATGGTTAAAGAACTGGTGCTGTGAGGAAGGGTTTGATTCATTGGTGACTGGGGACCCACCTGGAGGATGGAGGTTTGTTCAAGCCTGATGGCCTGCATCCATCCTGGAGGGAATCAAGCACTCAATGATAAATTTAAATGCTACATTGACAAGCATTTAAACTAGCAAAGGGGTGGCAGGCCAGCAAGAAGGGTACCTACTTGCTCACCCCTCACAGCTAGCAGTGGAACCAGTGAACCAAAGGAATGGCTATCTCTGCAAAGCAGTGTGCAAAAGATGGAGATTAGTGCCCAAGAGGTGGATAAGCAGAAAAGGGGTAAAATTCAGCAGAAGGGCAGACAGCAAGGAGAACTAGGGATAAATGACAAGGAAGGGGCTGGAGTAGAACAGTGAAACAGTCTAGGGAGGTCAAATCATGGAAAGCCATGTGTGCAAATGCCAGGAGCCTTAGCAACAAGATGGAAGATCTGGAGGCTATCATGGTGCAGTCAGACCTGGACATTGTGGCCACCACTGAAACCTGGTGTAATGATAACCACGACTGGGAGATGGCCATACCTGGCTACAACATATTCAGAAGAGACAGAGCAGGCAGGAAGGGAGGAGGAGTGGTACTGTATGTGAAAAATGACATATGGGCCACAGAGATCCAGGAGGAACAAAATGGGGGAGAGATACTGTGGGTTAAGCTGGAAAGGAAAATGGGGACAGCCATCCGCACAAGTGTGGTCTATAGACCACCAGCCCAGGAGGAAGAAACAGATAGGGAACTGATGCTAGCCATCCAAAGGATGGCAGACAAGGGTGAGGTAGTACTTGTTGGAGACTTCAATATTCCAGACGTGGACTGGAGCATCCCAGCAGCAGCATCAACTAGGAGCAGATTTATCCTGGACTTCCTTCAGGGTGCCTTCCTCAAGCAACTGGTCATGGAACCAACTCGGCAGAAGGCAATACTGGACCTTGTGCTCACAAACAGGGACAGTGTGATGGGGGTAACAGTGGGGGAGCACCTGGGAAACAGTGACCACCAGTCATTGTGGTTTGAAGTCACAGAAAGAGCAGAACCAAACCACACAAAAACACGTATCCTGGATTTTAGGGGGGCAGACTTTGGGAAAATGGGGAGATACTTGAAAGAGGCATTAAGGGGAATGGGACAGGAATCAGAGGTTGAGGAACAGTGGGCAGTATTTAAATGGGGATTACAAGAACAACAGAATTATGCATTAAGCAGGTTAGCAAGAGGAAAATGAAGAGGAGACCATTATGGTTTTCCAAAGAGGTAGCAAAAGAAAGTTAAAGCCAAAAAGATTGCATTCAGGCAATACAAAAGACACAGGCAGAAGGGGATAGGAGAAGTACCAGGAGAAGCAAAGGGAGGCAGGGAGGTCAGTAAGGGAAGCCAAAGCTCAGACAGAAGAGCACATTGCAAAATCAGTGGGTAGAGGGACAAAACTTTTACAGGTACATAGTGAAAAAGAAAGACAAAGGGACGATAGTGAGACTGAAGGGGAAGGATGGAGCCACGTGGAGGATGACAACAGTAAAGCTGACATATTGAACAGGTATTTCTGCTCAGTCTTTACTGAGGAAGAGGAGGGTAATGGGTCTGAAGGGAGTACAAGGGGTGAGAATGGTGCAGAAATGGACACAAGTCCCTTTACACGAGAAAGGGTCCTGAAGGAACTGGAAGTAATAAGAGTTGATAAAGCAATGGGGCCAGATGGGGTGCACCCCAGGGTCCTTAAAGAACTAAGAGAGGGCTGAACCTCTGGCTATCCTGTTTAGCCAATCACTGGAAACAGGGGAGGTACCCAAAGACTGGAGGACAGCAGATGTAGTCCCCTTATACAAAAGTGGGAACAAAGAGGAAGCAGGGAACTACAGACCAGTCAGCCTCACCTCGGTAGTGGGGAAGGTCATGGAAGCACTACTGAAGGAGAGATTGGTGGAACATCTGGTTGTCAATGGACTACAGGACCCAAGGCAGCATGGTTTCACCAGGGGGAGGTCATGTCAGACCAACCTCGTTGAATTTTTTGACTAGGTGACTAGGGAGGTGGATCAGGGAGGGCAGTGGACATGGCCTATCTGGACTTCAGCAAGGCCTTTGACACTGTGCCACATAGAAGACTATTACACAAACTGTGGAATATGGGTGTGGGCAGGACAGTAGTGTGGTGGGTAGGTAACTGGCTGGGTGGCAGGACACAGAGGTGGTGGTAAATGGCTGTCACTCCACAGAGGAAGAGTGACCAGTGGGGTACCACAGGGATCAGTGCTGGGACAGGTCCTATTCAACATCTTCATCAGTGACATTGCTAGGACCTAGAAGGCAGAATTTCACTGTTTGCTGATGACACAAAGCTCTGTAACAGAGTAGACACACCAGAGGGTATAGACAGAATGAGAAGCTGACTTGCAGAAACTTGAAGAATGGTCAGGGTTTGGCAGTTGAAATTCAATGCAAAGAAGTGCAAGATAATGCATATGGGGCACAAAAACCTGGCACAATATATCAGTTGGGAGGTGAGATATAGCATGCACCAAGCAGGAAAGGGATCTTGGGGTTATCATCTCTGATGACCTCAAGGTAGGAAACAGTGTGACAAGGCAGCAGGTAAAGCAAATAGGATGCTGGGATGTATGGGCAGGGCATCACCAGCAGGAAAAGGGAGGTCATAATTCCGCTATACAAGACACTAGTGAGGCCCCACCTGGGTACAGTGTACAGTTCTGGAGACCACACCTACGTAAGGACATAGACAGGAGTAGAAAGGTTCAGAGGAGGGCAACAAAGATGGTGCATGGATTGCCTCACAAGTCCTATGAAGACAGGTTGAAGGAACTGAACATGTACTCCCTGGAGGAGAGGAGGAGAGGGGATATGATAGAGACATACAAGTATCTTACAGGGAGGAACAGGGTGCAGGAAAACACTATTTTTAAGTGAAAAAGATGTTCCAGGACTAGAGATCATGGGATGAAGTTGGAGGGAGGACGATTCAGAGGAAACATGAGAAAGAATTTCTTCACAGAACGGGTGGTGGACAAGTGGAACACCCTGCCAGAGGAAGTAGTGGGGGCTGAAACAATCACGGGATTTAAGAATGCATGGGATAGACATAAAGGAATTCTGGAGGTCAGAGGTAAGGGGCAACAGACTTCTAGGAAAACAAACTGAACTTACAAGCTCAAATGGGCAGACTGGGTGGGACATAGGCCCTTATCTGCCTACACTGTCTATATCTATGTATCTATGTATGTACTTAGAGTTTACATTGGAAAAAGAGTGTCTTACCAGTGCTTACATAGAAACATAGAATTTGGCGGCAGATAAGGACCACTTGGCCGACTCAGTCTCCCCATTCCCCTACCTAATGGATAAGCTGCAGATACTAGTTAACCAGCAGCCTACTTTTTCCTACCCCCACCCCTAGAATTGCCTTATGAGTGTCCCATGCATGCTTGAATTCAATCACTGTTTTTGACTCCACAAACTCCTCCGGAAGGCCGTTCCTTACATCTACAACCCTCTCTGTGAAAAAGTACTTCCTTACATTACCTCTGAGCCACCCCCGCCATGTTCAAATTGTGCCCCTTTGTTCTTGCACAACTCTTTTTCTGAAAGATGCTACCCTCTTGGACTTTGTTGATTCCCTTGAGGTACTTGAAAGTTTCCATCACATCCCCCCTCTATCTTCTTTGCTCGAGGCTATACATGTTAAGCTCCTTACCTTGCTGTTGTGGTGTCTGTCTGGCCACTTAGAAGTCTTTAGCCAAAGAAACAGCCTTTTTCTCACTTTCTGGTTGATGTTCTTTTACCCAAAGCTGTACATCTGTGAGTAGGATGTTGAACTGCTCCACTACAAGTGTTTCAATGATCTGTGGGAGTATTTTACCCTCTGGTTGGAGCCATTTCATAAGGAGTTGTCTGAGTCATGTGAAGGCTTCTCGAGGATTGTTGACCGAGTTGCACTTTAGAGACTGAAATCTTTACCTGCGGGTCTCCCTTCCAATGTCTATTCACCAGGTCATAGTTTTCTGACAGTGCAGTGTCCATATTGCTGTAAGCAAGTTGGGCTTTACCAGTCGAGTAAGGTACCAGTCTGTTTGACTATTGCTGTATTGGCCACTAACAGGCTGCATTGACCCTTTCAAATGTTGTCAGGTATGCTTTGATATCATCCAAGGGACACAACTTTGTAAATGTAATGTCTTTTAAATTGGTATTGTGTTGCTCTCCTGAACCTGTGCCAGAACCTCTGGCTTTGATTTGATTTGATAAAAAATTATTTTTATACAGGGTCATTTGTTGGGGACAAAAACCTCATTTACAACAAATAGCTGTGGTTATAAAAGGCTACAAATTTACCAAACATACACAATACCATTCACTCACAGAAAGAAGAAATAAAAATTGCTTGCAAGGTATCCATCCATCGCTGCTCCATTTGCTGAATCTCTTCTTTTTTCCATTGCTCCTCTTCTTTTCTCTGATGGTTCAGTTGCTGCATCTCTTTTTTTTTCTGTTTCTCCATCTCTTGTTCTTGAATTGCCCACCATTTGAAAAAGGCAGTCAGACATTCAAGTTCTGTTACTGGCTGCTCTTTTTTCCATGACTGGTGTTGGCTGCACAGTCTCAGTTTGGACTTTTGTTTCTACTTCTAGTTTGGCTGCCACTCTTCTGGTAAACACTTCTTGTCTTACTGCTACATAATCCATATGTACTTCTATTCTTCTGTGGTACCAGGTCTAGTATCCATGTGCAAGCTCCTGGCTTAGAGTATGCATAGAGTAAATTCCATTTATTTGGACACCATCTGTCATCGAGGCACAGGTCATGAAGTATAGGAAAACCTGGAGCAGTTTTGAAATTCACAAATGGCATTTTATTTTTCTCAATGACAGCAAACTAAAAAATAAAAATTATTCAGAATAACTATTTACAAGGTAGTACACACAGAGGAAACTATGTTCTTCTTCTGATGGTATCTCTTAATTCCAAGTATCAGTCTCTAACTCACCTAGTCCCTCTAGCAAAAGCATTTCTGTTCTTTTTATAAGTCTTTGTCTGGGAAATCATAAAGATCCTGCTTCTCACAGAGCAGAGACATAGCGAGAGGCAGAGAACTGCAGAACCATCAGAGTGATCAGTTCCTAGGTCTCACAAGAAAATTTGGTTGTGTAACCAGATAGAGAAGAGGCAGAAAAGGAAAGGATAGAACAGACCCTTGCGTTTAAACTCTTTCTGCATAACAAAAGGGGCAGGACCTTATTCAACCCTGTCACAATACCAATGGGTAAAACATGATCATCATTTTATTCAATTAAATGTTTTTATTGATTTTTAGACAAGATATACATAACAAAAAACAATCATAATAACAAGAACATATCACAAAACTCAAAAAAGAAGCTATACATACCAGTGTGGAAAGTATGCAATACAATTGTCAGGGTATTGAGACAGAGAGCAAAGCTTATGCTACTGATGAAGTCCAAACTGTGTGAATATATCGTAAGACAGTTAAAGGGAGGCAATGTCCGATATCTGCATACACTGATTTAGATGACGGTGAGAAGCACCTACCTGATTCCTTGCCAGAGGCTCACAGCCATAAGGAGGTACCACTACTGAATGCCAAGGCTTTGAAAGTTTCAGTAGACATACCTTCCAATGGTCGAGTCAGAGGAAGCATTCGGAATAGAAGGGCACACAGAGTAAACTTAGTCATATATATAAACATATGTTGAGACTGCACACCTGACCCTGATATGGGGTGTGAAGAAAAGAACAAATACTAAAAAAATATAATAAAACAAGAATTCATAAACCACCATAGAAACACACTAACATCTAATGCCCAACTAAGCCACAAAATACTATACTTAGTGGAAGAATTATATACAAAATTGTCAGTATCTGAAGGAAATGAATGTCACTATTGTTACATCAGATTCAACCGGACAGTCCAAGGCATGCAAATGAACTATGATTATGTAATCCATTAGTCTGAAAAGCTATTAAATTCAACTGACACCTGCTCTGGGTTCTACGTATGCCATATATGGATCCCAACAAAGTTGGAAAAGACTTATTTGCCCTGTTACCAGATGTGACCATCTATCCATGTCATATATGGAGGAAAGTGCTAAGAGTATTTCACTCATGTTAGGTGTAGTAGGACTTCTCCAGTTTCTAAGGATTGCTCTTTTTACCTGCATACTTGGCAGCATTTACCATCCAAGTGCATGGGAAGTAAGATGTGTGGCCTCTGATTTCAAGCTGAGCAACATTAGAGCTGCACTGGATGGGACAGGACATTGCAAGACCAAGCTAGCTTCCTGAGACACTCTGTCCCAGCTTCCAGAAATCATAAGGCATTGCCATAAAACATGGAACAGGTCCCCCTGGCTGAAGACAGCACCAACAATTATTGTGTGTTAGTATTTTCATTTTTTTAAGCACTGTTGGGGTCCTGAACTTGACACACTCTATCACAGATACCTAAGGTTCATAATGGAGCTGCCCAACTCTACCCAACACTGTCTCCTGTACACCACTGTGGACTGGCCATCTCTTACTCTTAGATACCAGAGAAATGCAGCATTTTGGACATTTAAAGCAATAATAAATAATCTCCCTAACTGCATTGCTGCCTGTTTACCGTTAAGCAGCTCAAATAACTACTTTTTGAGAAGTGTCTCTTACATCACACTGATGGTCCTCAAGGTTAGATCCCACTTTGGCAGGGCTTCTAGGAGCCATGTTTTTCTCCTGCTGTGGAACAAGTTACAACTCCCCCTGAAAATAAGTTGACCCATTAGTTTAGCATCATTCAAAGCCTTAATCATGCATCACCTTAAGGAATCCTGTGACTGCTTCCCTTAATTCTTAGGACTGCACTTTCTTAGGCAACCCTATTCTTGATCTGACTCTGTAGTACCAAACTCCCTGTCTAAGCCCAGGCCCTTAACCCTCTGGACCTTATTTCTGCCCATCTAGTCCCGCTTCCAAAAAAAAAAAAAAAAAATTTTAATCTCATATCTGTTATGCTTGTAACCTGTATATTTCTAGTACTGTAATTACTGTGCACTGTATATTCTGGCTAAAAATGAATTTCTATCTCCATGTTAGTCTGTGCATACCTGTTACTATGTATTTTGTCCTATTTCTTGTGTTAAGTCCTTATCTGCTGTTTCCTCTGTATGCTTGCATGGTCTTCCTCAGGTCCACCTCAAAAATGAGCTTGCTCAACAGTGCCCACCTGGCTAAGTAAAGATTTTGATTGATTGACTGATAGATTGATAGATTGAATGCATTATTTTATCATGAATAAGCCTGCTACGATCATCTCTGTGCACCTTATGACCCATTTGCCAGCATTCCACTCTAAGTCAGAGACATTTACTTGTAGAACCTTTTCCCATTTGAGTTTGGAGGACAAATTAGAGGTGGGTAAAGTGTCTCTGTCTATACCATACAGTGTGCCAGCAGTTCCTTTTTATACAG
The DNA here is from genome assembly GCA_016271365.2 of Neoceratodus forsteri. Taxonomy (NCBI): domain Eukaryota; kingdom Metazoa; phylum Chordata; order Ceratodontiformes; family Ceratodontidae; genus Neoceratodus; species Neoceratodus forsteri. The sequence goes on from CM028130.1 coordinate 3,755,549, forward strand.
GGAGAGCCAATTTTTAAGTGGGGGGAGGATAGCCATAAGATTATTTGCTTCTCGTAGAAGGGGCTTCAAGTCATCTCTTATTTGTAAATATTTCCAAAAGTCAGAGATAGCCAAGACCCACTTACCTAATAATTTTTGATATGAATCCACCACTAAAGTGTTGGGTATCAGGAGATCTTGAATAAACAAAATCCCTTTTTTCTGCCACTGAGGCCATAGGACAGGTCAGCCCCCAATTGTGATAGTGGAATTATTCCACAAGGTGGTATAAAGAAGGGTGAGGAAGGGTATTTATTTCTCTATAAAGGGCCTTCCAAGAGATAACTGATGAGGATATAGTTGGATGTGCTTGAATTTCTTGGGTAGTACTAGCCCAGAGGAGAGAGGCTGTCACTGGGGTGCCACTTAGGGTATGCTCCATCTCTAACCATTGTGGGGATTCATTAGAGTAGGGATGAAACCATTTTAAGGTTTGAGAACATTCATATGCAAGTTTATAGCCTGCCATCCAAAGGAGTCCCCAACCACCTCTTGGCCAATGAGCCCTGAGCATGTTTCTACTAAAATAGGGTCTGGCAGTACCCAACAGGAAGGAGTCAATCATCTCATCTATTTCTCTTTAGCCAGTGAGGTGGCAGGGATAGGGGAATATGGGACATTAAATGTAATATTTTGGGGACTAGAGACATTTTAAAGGCCGCAATCTTGTTTGCCAGAGTGAAGTGGAGTCTTAGCCAGTAGTCTAATTCAGCTTTACACTTATTTAACAGAGGGCCCAAATTATTGTCCCACTGTTTTGCAATATTGCCCCAACCTTAATGCCCAGATATGTAATATTGTCCTGTGACCATTCTAAACTGCAGTGAGGTATGGTATGTGGGAGACAGTACGAAAAGAGGGGGAGGCTCTGTGTTTTGGATTGATTGACCTTAAGTCCATAAATAAGAGTGAAATAGTGTAGTAAGTTATGAAGAGGAGGGAGCAACACCTGGGCATCATTTATGGTGACCTGCAAGTCCCAAGCTGCTGCCATGGTGTGGAGGGCTGGGGCATAGAGCAGCTGGCCCAGTGGCAATGGAGAACAGAGTTCTTATCCTGGTCTCTGACATTCTTTTTAGGAGACAGTATTGCACACTGGTTTAATGCTCTGAGCTATAAACCAGGACACCTGGGTTTGAATCCCAGCCCGCTTAAATACTCATGACCCTAGGCAGTCACTTACTTGTTTGCACTCCCAGGTCGCACCTGTAAACAAACTTTCGACACTGTGTCTCCTTGTAAAATAACAAAAAAAAAATCAGCATACGACAGTCTCGAAATACGTGCATGTCCTAGACCAATCCCTTCTATAAGGGAATTCTGTCTAATTGCAGCTGCAAGGGGTTCAACCGCCAGGACAAATAGTAAGGGTGCTAGGGGGCACCCTTGTCTTGTACCTCTGTGCAGCATAAATAGAATTGATAGTATGGAGTTAGTAAGTACATTTGCAAGAGGGGAAGAGTAAATAGCTATGACAGCAGATCTAAAGTGGGTACCAAAACCCAAATGCTCTAGAATGGTTTGGAGGTAGTCCCATTCAGCAGAATCAAATGCCTTCTCAAAATCAATTGCCACTGCTGCAGCAGGCATTTGAGTGTTTTTTGCTAGGTGGATGAGATTAAGAAGTATTCTTAGATGATCTGTACTGTATCTGCCCTTCACAAATCCCACTTGGGAGGGGTTTATTAGGTCTGTAAGTATTGGAGTTAGTCTATTAGCCAGTATCCTAGTGTAGACCTTGCTGCCTGAATTAATTAGTGCAATAGGACAGTAGCTGGTGGCTTCCTCAGCTGACTTGCCTTTTTTGGGGAAAACAATAATTATGGCTTCACGGCAAGCACAGGGTAAAATAACCTTAGTCTCCACTTCTGTGAAGACCTGGCACAGCAAGGGAGTGATCAGAGGCCCCATTGTCTGGAGAAAATAGACAGAATACCCATCTCCTTCAGGGGCATTTCCTTATTTAAGAGCCATCAAGGCTGCAAACCGCGCCCCCGGAGTTCAAGAGGTCTCAAGAGCATCACTCTGAGTGGAAGAGAGCATGAGTAGGTTAAGAGACTTCAGCAGACGACACAGGAGGGCTCCTCTGCCCTGGAGTCCCCAAAGATCCAAGCCAGCCATTTAAGATAACACAGGAGGGCTCCTTGGCCCTGGAGCTCCCCCCCCCACCAACGATCCAAGCCAGCTGTTTAAGCAGATGACAAAGGAGGACTCCTCTGCCCTGGAGCTCTTCCCTGGATGATCCAAGCTGGCCATTTAAGATGACACAGGAGGGCTCCTCTGCCCTGGAGCTCCCCCCTCTGATGATTCAAGCTGGTCGTTTAAGGTAATTATTTCCTACTCGAGACTCGAGCAGTGCCTCACAACTGGCCATCTTTTGTTTAAATGTTGGCGCATTTTTGGCTCGTATTGTCTGCCCGTTAGGAAGAGTCACAAAGTCTACCCTACAGCCGGAGCCTAAAGCGAGTGCTGTAAGGGGTTCAAGGAACTGTTTCAGTAACCTTCCTTGTGTGGGAAACTTAAAATTGAAAAATCACTGTATCACCAGCGTACTTGCAAGTGCTGAAACCTCAGAGTGTTTAAATGAAAGTGCATCCCTAGCCGTAATTTCAATAAAGCAGCACTCTGAGTCAAATTTAAACTGTCCCTCCCACTAACCTGCTGCACACTAGCAGCTTAACTGCAAGCGAGTGAAGCGCCAGCTCAGGAGGAGAGAGAAACTATAAAAGTGTACTTTAATTTTGGAAAACAGTTAACCTGAAGTAGCAGTAGGGTCTGAAGTAGCAGTAGCCTGCAGCTGTTGGATGGTTGCTGCTTTCCCACAGTCGCTTTGCGACTGCTCCCCCTGCCCCCACCACACCCACCCTTGTCCGGCTCTAGCTGTACAGGGCAGAAACACTGTAACCATGCCCATAGCACGTCCTAGCGGAAAAATTAACTATCTCGTCACTTTATCATTTGCAGGTTATCTTTGCTGGTGGCTAGAGGGCACTTGAAACTAGTTTCTGTTTCTCTGGCTGATAAATCTAATTTCCTGCAAACCATCACATATGCTGGTACTCTCCTAAACCCTCTCCCCTAAACCCTACTCTAAAATGACCATCTTAATTAATTTAAATATAGCTAAAAGACCCTGCATTACACTTCCACTGGTCTTTATTTTTTCCTGCCTTATTTGGCTACCTGTATTTTACTCCCCTTCAGCTATGAACCATCGATTCACCCACCTGATGACTCGTCGTTCTATGCTTTGCACCTGCCAGCATGCTGGCTCCATTACACCTCCCCACTTCTCATCCCCCATAAGTTCATCTACCACCTATCCTACACTCTACGTAAATCCAAGTTGCACCTCATACTGCCCCCCTTTCATCCATCGTAAGTTATGGTATCTGGCACTCTTAGCCTTAATATTAGCTGGGGATAGTGACCTAAACCCGGGGCCTCTAAGTAATTTATCTCTCCATGATGCAACCTGGAGTGACACAAAGGGCCTCCGTGTTGTACATATGAATATTAGGAGCCTTCTCCATAATAAAACAGAAATAGTGGCATGAGTTGCTCAATATCACCCTGATGTACTTTGCCTATCCAAAACCTGGCTAAAACCCTCTACCACCTATACCCTCTGTAGTCTACCCAACTACAATATCCTTAGACAGGATAGGCCATCAGCAAAGTGTGGAGGTGGCATAGCTATCTTCTATAAACCTCATTTGTTGCTATCCCACAATGTGTTGCTGACACTACCAACTTGCAAAGCAATCCATGCAACCTTACAACTAGGCTCAAAGAAATTACACATCGTCTGTGCCTATAATCCTCCTGCTGGTGGTTGCAAGGGTCTCAATGAACTCCTCTCTCAATTAAACAGCTCTATCGGCTGAAATGAAGTCCTTATATTGGGGGATTTCAACCTAAACTGGACTAGTAAATCTAACTAGTCCTCACATACTATAATACAAGGTAACAACCTTCATCAACTTATCACAGACCCAACAAGGGTTATGTCTCCCCCTCGGATAGGCACTCTTATTGACTGGGTTCTTACTAATTGTCCTGACAGCATAGTATGTGTAGGCACCCTAGCAGATGCCATAAGTGATCACTCCCCAATCTACTGCATCTGGCGCGCTACAAATAAACCATCTCCGCCTCCTAAATTAATTACCTTCTGCAATTTGGCCCATTTCAACCTAACTCAGTTTACTCATGATCTCTCCTTGACTGACTGGACCCCCATCTACACCTCTACAAATGCCCAGGTGGCACTTGACTACTTCACGGTTCACTTTGGCCTGCTTGAAGACACCTATACTCCCCGTGTCACTCGTCAGATTCGAGGAACACAGACAAAGTGGCTAACAAAAGACCTACTTACACAACTAAGGGCCAGGGACAAACTATGGTGATGCTTCAAACAACTGGGCTACTAAATGACTATAACCATTATCGATCTCAGAGAAACACATGTAAAAGAAATATTCGCCTAGCCAAGAGCACTTTCTGTAGAGACCTTCTAACAAAGGCTGCTTGAAACTTTAATAAGTTCTGGTCTACCATAAAAACACTCCTTGGTGCAAATACTAGGGCCCTTACAAGTGACATGCTTTTAAACGGTATTCACTGCAATAATCCGGTGACCACAGCAGACTCTTTCAATCACCATTTTTCAGATCTGACTAGCTACCTGACATCTTTCGCAACAATATGTACCGCCTCACCCCTTAATGAACCTCTAATCAAGCACCCTCTCTTTAGGTTCTGGAGTATCACAAGGGCAGAAGTGCTTAAACTACTGCTCTCCACTCCTGATAATACCAGCTCGGGGTCTGATGGTCTGGAACATAGGCTCCTGAAAGCCGCTGCCCCTCATTGCCTCTCCCCTAACCAAAATATTCAACCTTTCCCTATGTCATGGCTCAGTTCCTGATATCGGGAAAATAGTTAAAGTCACCCCAATTCCCAAAAAAGGCGATCCCAAAGAAATCAAGAACTACCGTCCCATAGCTATTCTCTCTATGCTCAGCAAATTTCTGGAAAAGCTAGTGGCCACCCAATCAATAGAATATCTTCAGAAGTACAACCTTCTATCTTGCTCCCAGCATGGTTTCCTCAAAGGCCACCGCACCTCCACTGCCACTCTAAAACTCACAAATGACATCTATGCCTCTATGGACTCAGGCCTCCTGACAGGTGCCGTTTTCATTGATCTAACCAAGGCTTTTGACCTGGTAAACCATACCCTTCTCATTGATAAACTATGCTCCTTGGGCTTCTCCTCTGATGTAGTAGCCTGCTTCAAAAGCTATTTATCTAACAGGAAACAGGCTGTAGTTTTCAACTCAGCCATGTCAGATCTCTCCCCTATACATGTTGGAGTGCCCCAAGGCTCCATACTTGTCCCCTTGCTTTTCTCAATTTTCATTAATGACTTACCGCTCCTTGCACCAAACTGCTCATCTCTGCTCTATGCTGATGACCTAGTTATTTACCACAGTGCTAGAAATGCCGACGTCATAACCCACCCTCTTGCTTGGGTCTTCGCAAATATCCAATCCTGGCTAACAAAGAACAAACTTGTTCTCAACACTACCAAGACATACTCCATGCTCTTTGGCTCACCTGCCAGGCTTAAGATGAATCATCATGCCCTAAATATCCAGATGGCTCCCCTCTGGACAGCACCAGATCCTTCAAATATCTGGGAGTTACACTTGATGAATCTCTAGACTTTGACCTGCACATAACAACTGTCTGCAAGTCTGTGAATGCCATGCTAGGTAGTGCCTACAGAACTAGCTATGCCTTTACCCCCTCGGCCAGACTAGCAGTGGCGCAAGGTTTCCTGCTCCCAGCCCTGGCCTGTGGCTCAGTCACCTTCTAATCTGCCTCAAAATCCTCCCTCCATAAATGGGACACCACCTATAATAGCATCTGCCGCTATGCCTCTGCATCCCCACGTTACAAACACCATTGCCAGCTCTATGCTGACCTTAAATGGCCTGGTCCCTCTACCCACTGACTCCAGTCTTTTGGCACCCTAATTGACTGCATCACCAGATCAGGCCTCCCCTATCCCTTGCCTCCCTGCTGCACTCACGACCTCCCTCCTATGGACTGCGATCTACAGATGAAGCATCTCTTCATCCCTAGATGCAGAACAAACATGGGTGCATGTGCATTCTCTTACGCGCTCCAAAATACTGGAACTCCCTACCCCACACAGTTAAGTCAGCAACCTCCCATGCCAGTTTCAGAAACTGCACCGTGAGCATCTGTGGGTAACCTGCCCCTGCACCTGCTTTAATCCACCTTAGACCATCCTTTCTCTGTCCTCTTCCAAGTTAATCCACTCCTCTGACACCTCCTTCCCACCTATCCTACACTCCCTCCTTTCATTGTCCTCTCTCTCCCTCCTGTTTTCAAACCCCTTTCTCCATGCTTCCCACCACTCTTCCTTCTTCTCCTCATGCTTCACCAACCACAACCTGGCACTTAAATTGTTTTATTGTTTATTGCTTTTATTGTTTTGTTTTATGTATACTATCACATTGCACTGCCTGTATTTCTCACAGTGTTTTGAATTGCATTTACCAGTACATACTGTATTGTTGCTGCATTACCTGTAAACTTGTGCACTTTGTTTGTGCTCTATTACCGCATGTGCTGCATCACATGCACACCTATGTATTTTCAAACTATTCTCTCCCGGGTCATGCCTGAAAATAGGCATTCTCCTGCCTAGTGTACCCACCCGGCTATCAAAAGCAAATAAATAAATAAATGTCTGGTCAGATTTCAATCCTAGATGATGTATATAGCTGGGAATAAAACTGTCATGATGTCATTTATTTCCTGAAATTTGCTTTAACCTTCCCTGAAACTGGGCCCTTTAGCCCAGCTATGAACCTGTTTGCTTGTTGTTTCTATAGCTGGTAAGCTAAGATTATCCAGCTTTTATCCTCCCTTTCCAGTATGAGTGGCAGATCCAGATAAGAGCCAAATGTGCTTTTCTGGATACAAGCTCATTAAGTTTAATACGTATATCAAGGACTCATCTGTCACACAAGGAGTGAGGACAGGGATGTGGCATAGCTTTCGGAGTTTGTTCTGCTAGAAGCAAATCCTGTTCTAGTTGAATTACCTCATCCTCTCTAACTTTCCTTCTATGAGCTGCATAACCAATTATTACTCTTCTCACATCACCTTTGTATGCTTCCCAAGTAATATGGGCAGAGGTCTCCTGTATGGCGTTCTCCTGAAGGAACATTTTGTTTTGGATTTGGTCCATTTGTCAAATTTGGCTCCTGCATGAGGAGAGGGTCAAGCCGCCAAGTGGGAGAGCATGGAGAAGGAGGGCACCATAATAAGATCAGTTGCACTGGGGTGTGATCTGATATAACCGTGGGGAGAATGTTGGATTCAAAAACACGTTGTATGAGGGTTGGAGAAATAAACCAAAAGTCAAGACTACTGAATGAACCATGAACCCCAGATTGGAAGGTGTAATCATGGACTGTAGGGTGCACTAGGTGCTAGATATCAACCAGCTGGTGTTCTGAGCTAAGCTGCATAATGGCCTGCACTCCCCAGGTGTGTGTTTCTTTACCCTGATCACTTCTATCCAGCATGGGGACCAAGGTGAGATTGAAATCCCCCCCAAACACTATAGGAGTGTAAGTCTCCACCAAGATCTCTAACTTAGTATTTAAATCAAGAAAAACAGAGGGGTCATCCTCATTGGAGCATAAATATTTACTACAAGGAGGTGGCCATGTGGGGCATGCAGCAGACCTTTAATCCATCCCCCCCTGTGAGTCTGCTATGCTATTTAGAACTGACCAAGGGAGTGATTTGTGCAACAGAATAACCACCCCCTTTTTTGTGGGGATGCTTGCATGAAGCTCTGTTCCCACCCAGTCTTTCACTAAATGGCCTGTGATCTTGCTTGGTTAACTTCATTTCTTGTAAAAAGGAAACTTATTTTCGTTTTGCCTTTTAAGATGTGTGAGCACCTGTTTTCTTTTTGAAGAAGAGTTCAACCCCAAGCATTCCAGGTTATAAAAAGGGTCTAACATACTAACATACTAACATACTATTTGCCAGCAGATTAGGCCTTATGGCCTATCAAGTCTGCTCGAACCTAGATCATTAGTTGGGTGCAGAGACCCTCCATCCCTTGTGCTCCAGAAACCCCTATCATCCATCCCCCCCCCGGGACAGCATCATCTGATACATCCACTTTCTGTGTCTGTCCCACCTTTCTTAAAGCTCTCCACTGTGGATCTCTGAACCAGCTCACCAGGCAGAGCATTCCAAGGGTCCACCACCCTCTCAGTGAAAAACCTCCTCCTCTTTTCCCCTCACCCTTCCACCTTCCAACTTCAAACCATGCCCTCTGGTGATGCCTCCCTGCTTTAGTCTAAAGATCCCTCCATGTTTACCCTATTTATTCCCTTGAGGTACTTGAAGACCTCAATCATGTCCCCCTGTCTCTCCTCTCCTCCAATGAAAACAGGCAGAGCTCCTCAAGTCTGTCCTCGTAAGTCAAATCCCCTAGCCTCATGTCATCTTTGTTGCCCTCCTCTGTACCCTCTCCAGGAGCTGTATGTCCCTCTTCAGGTGTGGTCTCCAGTACTGTACACAGTGCTCAAGGTGTGGTCTTAACCAGTCCATTGTACAGTGGCAGAATCACTTCCTTGCTCCTAGAGGTGATCCCCTTGCGATGCATCCCAACATCCTGTTTGCCTTGCTAGCTGCTCTCCTGCACTGCTCAGTGTTATTCATACATGTATCCACCATGACCCCTAGGTCTTTTCCCCTATTGAGGCCTCCAGCACCTCCCCTCCCAGGGTGTACCTGTGTTTAGGGTTTCCCCGACCAAGATGCAACACCTTGCACTTGGTGATATTGAAATTAATTTCCATATGTGAGCCCAGCTTTCCAGGGTGTCCAGGTCCCCTTGCAGGGCCAACCTCCCCTCTTCTCCCTCAACTACTGCTCCCATCTTGGAGTCATCCACGAAGAGACTCATTTCACACCCTATACCATCCCTGATGTCTGATATGTATGCATTAAACAGGATTGGACCCAGGACCGAGCCCTGTGGTACCCCTACCAACCTCTGTAGGGTTCGAGGCTCCCCACAGACCACTACTCTCGTGCAGTCCAGCTATCCAGTTTTCAATCCATCTGACCATCAAAGGCCTACTCCTAACCCCATCAGTTTCTCCACCAGACCATTGTGGGGGACAGAGTCAAAGCCTTGCTGAAGTCCAAGAATAATACATCCACAGGCTTACCCCTATCCAGTTCTGATGTTACCCATTCATAGAACTCTACAAGGTTGGTTTGACATGATCTACCTGGCACAAACCCATGCTGCAGACTATCCAGACCTCCCTCTCCAAGTAAACCCCAATCGTTCCTTTGTTATACTCTCATTAATTTTCCCACCACCGAGGTTAAACTGATGGGTCTATAGTTTCCTGGTACTTCCTTCGACCCCCCTTTATGGATTGGTACCACATGTGCCTCTCGCCAATCCTAAATTTTCCCTCCTGTCTCAAGTGACCTGTTGAAAAGCTCCGCCCGGGTCTCACCCATTTTCTGATCTGTAGTGGATCATATTAATCGGAGGGATGAAAACAACAAACCATGGGGGGACTCTAACATAGCTAACATGTAGTGCTACTCTACATTTTTGTGGACTAAATGGTTTCGTAGAGGTGACAGTTGAAAAGAAAGCCAAACCATTACATGGCAGTACAGATACATTCTTAGCAGTTAGCAACATTCTGTAATAAAATGACAGAAAAATTGGAACCATATTGAAATAACGCAAACTATTTAAAATTAGTGTGCTGACTTGCGCAGTGGTATGGGTGGGTTTCACTGGTCGAGGAGTTATAGTCCTCACAGGACTTACCAGCCCAAACTGTTGGCGGCAGAAAATCTGAAACACAACATGTGGCCTTGTCCCATGCGAACAAACTCTCCCAAGAGGTTAGGAAAGGAATAAAAGAAAAAAACATTAGACCACACCTATATCAGCTAAAGCAGGGAGATGTTAAGCTGTTCAGTGTTATTTGGATGTTGGTGGAGCGATGTGGGGGTAGGAAGAAGTACGCTGCTGGTTAACTAGGATCTGCAGCTTATCCATTAGGTAGGGAAATGGACAGACTGGGTGGGCCAAGTGGTCCTTATCTGCCGTCAAAATCTATGTTTCTATGTTTCTATCCAGCAGTGTATTTTGAGTGCCAAAACACCTCTTAGTGTAAGAATGAGGAAGGGGATCCAGAGGGATAAGGAGCTGTATACAAAAGGTGCTTTGAGAGGGCAGGGGTTACTTACTGCTACTAAACAAGGGGGATGATGGAGCATAACACTGGTTGCAGTCTGCACTCATACACTGCCTGTTTCTGCACATAGGGTGCAGATTCATTAACAGAATAACATATTGTGAAGTTGTGCTATAATAAGTGTTTGATCCTTCAGGAGGTTTTGCACACAGCAGCTAACAGACAGGTGTCTGACCCCCCCTTTTGTATTGGGCCTGGCCCAAAATTAAAACCTGGAATAAAATAGAGCTCTATGGTAAAGTGCTAAACCACCACATCAGGATAACCCATTTCTATTCTTACTGATATACTAGATCCCTGAACCAAAGAGGAAAAAAAAATAACAACCTCCTATATTCTTTCCAGAACATGCAAAGCTGTGGTATATGGACCAGGGGGTAATGTGTCCTCATATTTTTTGCAGAACAGGGGTGTTACTGAACCCATTTATTAATAATAAACCGGGAGGCCCGTCCCAGTCCACACCAAACCATGAGTATTAGATCAAAGAAAATTAAGGACACTTATCGAGGTCTGATCTCATGGATCTGTTGCTTGTAGTAGTTCTGTGTCAGATGGAGTGTGCTGTGACCAGATATCTACAGAGTTCAGGGCTATGGTCTGTTCAGGTTATCATCTTCTCGACCAGAGGGGAGGCTGTACTCAGGGGGTCTATATCAGTTCAATCTTGTGCAGAGATTTCAGTCCTAGAGGCCTCTTGTACCATCTCCTCCTCTGGGTATTCAGGAAAGTCCATGGTTTCATCTAGATCCACCAGAGTCAGTAGGGCAAATCTATTAGGTGATGCAAAGTTGTTTGTATAGTCAGCGACAATCTCTGGTGGAGATGGTGTTGTGGTAGCAGGAGCTGCGATCCGATCTTGATGATGATCTGATTTGGCATGCCTGCTCGTTTGGAGCCTCTTATGGGATCTAGCAGGAAGGGCAGAGCAGGCCCCTTTAAATTGAAATCCAGCCAGCCTGGGTTCGGAATTAGGAAATGTTGCCACTATTGCATTATTATTTTCCTGAGGTTGTTCAGAAAAGTCAGACCAGTACAGGATAGGTAGAATCTAGTTTGTGGTGGCCAGTTAGTGTGCAGGTATGCCATAATGCTTTCTGGGGTAGCAAAGGAGACAGAAGTGCCAGTCACCTCAAGGCGCATGGTCACCAGATATCTGAAGGAGAATCTTATTCCCAATGAATGCATCCATATACTCCTTCCTTCTGGAAGCCAAGTCTCGAGAATAATCTTGAAACGCCAATATTCTGTGGCCCTGCCATAAGAGAGCCGCCCGTTCTTGTGCTCTCGTAGTGATCCATTCTTTATCATTGAAATTTAATATGCAGACCGTAATAGGCCTAGGTCTGTCCCCTGACTTGGGCATCAGGCTTAGAATCTTGTGAGCTCTCTCTCCAGCATCAGCCCTGGTGGCTAGTCATGCTTTAACAGCTCACGAAAAATATCATGAAGAAAGTCCAAAGGGTTTCCTCATTCAGCCCCCTTGGGGAAGCCAAGGAGTTGCAGATTGTAGCTGTGAGTCCTATTTTCCGTACTATCCATCTTGGATTGTAATAGGTGGATTGTCTTTTCTTGTTCCCTCACCGTGGATGAAAGAGCTTCTAAGATGTTAGTATTTTTTGTTATTTTTGCTTCTGAGTGACTGAGTCTGGCACCTAGCTGTTGGATGGCTTGAGTGGTATTATTAGAGGCTAGCGTTACCTCAGTCATTTGTTTTAGCAGCATCGTGAACATTTCAGTGGTTTGCTGTGCACTTGGGCCTACAGTATTTTCAGAATCCTTGTGGCGTGACATGGTTAGTAAGGGTTGTCCACAGTTTTTTCCTTGGCACTCACAGCAGAGTTAGCATAAATTAGGACAAAAAGAGTCCGGTAAGTCTAGCAATGCAGTTCTCTGCTACATCTTGTTTTTTCCAGGTGATAGACAGTGTAAATCGCTGACAGAGAACCCTGGGATGAGATAGCATTCACATTAGGTGGCCATCATGCTAGGAGCTAAGCCACGGCCCCCCATAACATTCATAATTTTATACATTTGATTCTTGCCTATCTGGTAGAGGTGGGTGGATCTCAGTTTTCAGCTGGATATCAGATTCAGATAGTGTCCGATGAATATCTGACCAGGATAGGATATCAGATCAGATATTAACCATTAAGCAACTGCAGCTGGCATAAATATAATATATATATAACCACATTCACTGAGGACCAGCATTTGAGCTGCCTCCCCTACCACACCTCTCTGATCCCACCTGAATTATCATCCCCATCCCCCCATGTCACCTTCTCACATGACTGAACACATCTCCCATATGACTTAACACTGAACTTGCATGTTCATGAGCAATGAGGTAATGATAAAATAGGTCCATACCAGACTTTTGTTAGACATTTGTTAGACATTCTGCTCCACTAGTTCATTTAAATGCAGCACTCAAATATCTCAGCAACTTCTGACCACTAGTCTATGAATCTCTCTCACTCTGTTTAAAAGCAGCACTTGATCAGCTTTCAAATTTTGCACCATGTGCATCTCTTTCTCACTGGTTACTCTCTACATTTGCACCACACTTCTCACACTCTGGCTAGCACCATGGCACTGCTTATTAACTCCATTCACAGGTGCTGAAGTACAGTACATTCCACTTGTACGCCATTCGGACATCTGCATTTTTTGGATATATGCACAAAATCCAACTGTCCCAATTTTTGTCCTATAATTCCCATTCTATGTATTTATTTATTTTATTTATTGAAGATATTGGATAACATACCTTTGAGACAAAGACTCCTTTACAAATGTTCGATGTCATTGAGAACAGAGACAACAGGACAATAGCAACAATTAGACACAATAGTTACAGAAATGGTTACAAAATGGTTACAGATAACACAGTAAAGCAGCTGGCGATACAGAGATGCAGAGTGTTGCCAAGCATAGGTACATAGTACAGACGGTAGCAGGTAACAAAAACATACACTGGAGAGCGGTGGTGCCAGCCATGCACTGGTGGTTGTTTGCAGGCCTAGGCTGGACTGAGGTGTCCACTGTCAACTATAGGCATGCCCAGGGGTGGCTGGATTAGAATTAAGTCCATAGTTAAATCCAGAGTTAAGTTCTAAAATGGGCATTTGTATGCACACATTTTTTTCTGGTACATGCACAATTTCTTGTCAGGTTACTGTATTTTCTATGGAGCCAGAGTGATAATTGGTGCTAATTGGTCCAACCAGGACTTGAACACACTGTTTATAGTGCCAATTAAGGGTAACCATGGTAACAAACAGCCTTCTCCAGTAGCCATTAACAACTACCACTCAGCTAATCTGCTTGTTTAGTGTTTTTAATGGGGTATGTAATTAGTGCTTGCATTCCTTACCTGCTATGATGGAAAAAGGCATCACACAGAGGATTGGGCTGCCTGAGAAGTCTGAACTGCCTAGGGCATTTAGAAAGGAGTTTCCCCAGGAGTTCAGCATATATATGTTGAGTAAAGACCAAACTATAAAACAAACAGAAGCTGGGAGTGGAAGGATGGCAGTATGGAAGAAGTGCTGTAGCACAGGTTTACCTGGCCCATGAGCGTGGTGTGCCCTTGTGGATCAAGCCACTATCCTGGCCAACTACAATGAAATAGTGTTGCAATATTGTGTTTACAGATTACACAGTGTTGCAGTATTGTTTTTACAGATTATACAGTGTTGCAGTATTATTTTTACAGATTATAAAGTGTTGCAGTATTCTGTTTACAGATTATACAGTGTTGCAGTATTCTGTTTACAGATTATACAGTGTTGCACTGCTGTTTTTACAGATTATATAAAGAATACTTATGCATTCTGTTACTGAGTAAACACTTACGTTGAACTGCTGTGTCCGAGTCCATTAATTTGATAGTGTTCCATTTGTATGCACATTCCAGATGTATGCACACATTTGGTTTGTCCTGAGCATATGCATACATCTGGAATCCACTGTAATTAATTAATCTGACATACTAAAGGAGAACTATATGACTGGACTGGATCTTCATAAATGCTGGATCTCTCACTGGATCATTTTATCGGGTTGGATATCTGCCCACACTGCTATTTGGCAACATTCCATATTTCTAATTAAAATGTTTTACTGTATAAAGGTATTCATTTCTTCAATGTTTCTTTGGCTTTGAAATTTTTGATACAAGAAGAATGCAAAAGTGTTGCAAGAGTACTGGGTACTTCAACTGTCAAATGCAAGTCTGCAAGTTTGTCAATACTTCCCAATATTTTCTTTGCAACCTTTTATGATACCAGTGCATAAACATGTTTTCTCTGTCTTGAGTGTCTCTAAAATCAGGAATTACTTTTCCTTCTATACTGTATACTTAACTTCATGCTGAAAAGCAAAAATAAGAATGAAATCTTCTTTTTCGTTTTCTTACGTTCTGGTCAAACATCAACATAGGAAAACAATAGCCAGGGGAACCTTTTTCTGTTCCTTATTTAGTAATACAAAAATGTTTTTGAGCATGACCTTGTTATAGACCAGCTCACTTTAATGCACTATTTATCTTTGCTTTATTAGCATTAATGATTCCATTAGCAAAACATAGCCGATATATAATAAGCCTCAAGGCATTTATCATTGCATTGGTTAAATCTGCGGGATAATTACTGTAGTATACAGATACAAATTCAATGTACAGTTAGGAATTTAGATTTTCCAATATATACTGCAATTTTCAGCAAGTAGCAGGGGCTACTTGAACAGCATTCCAGCAGCTGACTCTCTCAACCCGATTTCTGCACAGGAGTTGAAGGCCAAATTTCCACCTATTCCCCCCACATCTGGACTCCTGCCTGTAATTTGGACACTGAACTACTGCTAGACCGCAGTTGAGAATGCCTCCAAATAGAAGGTTTGTGGGCAGGGCTACACTACTCAATGAGTTTCAAAGTGCTCCATCTGCCATCATGAGCTGCAATTGAGCTGCTGACTCACTGGAACTGATTTCTGCACAGGGGTTGAGTGTGGGCCAGTTTTCCACCTATTGGCTTTTCCTCCATGCTGCATCAGGACTCCTGCCTGTAATTTGGACCTTAGACTAATGGTAGACCACTGCTGCATATCTTCTCCAATCAGGAGGTTATTGGGTAAATTACACTTCCTTGGTCAGCTGCCTACTGATAACAACCCTCTGCAATGATCCCTTCTTGCTAAGGGCTGTAGCACAAAGGACATGTAAGGAGTCTTCCTGGAGTCAGCCATAAGTCTGCTGTTCAGCCAGTCATGCTGCTCCATTAGGCTGCCTCCTCCCAACCCAGACATAAGTCTCCATTGAACTGTGGGTACTGCCCTTAGTATTGTGTACTGCACTAGTACTCATATTGTGTTAGGATAACTGATGTACTTTGTTTCCTACAATCATTGTAGTGCCTCTTTGTTGTGTCACATCCTACTGCCTACCTAACCTGCAGGGCTGTCGAAGATACTGTATTTATTTGGTTTCACTGTGCAACTACATTGCTTTATAGCAAGATTGTGGGCCTCTTAGGCTTGAGACTATTTTGGGTGGACTGAATATGTTGCTTCTCTAATCAACCACACTATGCCTGCACTGATACACAGCTTTCACTGAGGTTTTGCCAACACCCTAGCTGAGCGAACTGGGTGTCCTATTTCCTTTACTCTGTCAGTAATGAGGACCTGCCTCCCTTCTGCTATCAGGTGGCTCTAATGTCATTGATTATGGGATTTGGTTTCTACTGTTGTGAATATTGCACGGCTATTAATGCTGAGCCACCTACCCACTGTATTGTTCTCTGAACCTTGGGGCTCCTCTCTGGCTAAGGTGCTCTTCCTACAGCACTTCATACTGATACAACTGCCACATGATCATACTAAACTGCCCCCAGTTCCAAAGCCCCACTACAAAACTAACCTATGACAGGTAGGGCTAGGGAAATGTTTTGAGATCATATATAAGGCTTTGTCTTTGGGACCTCTAATAAGTCCCTTCTCCCTGAGAATGCAAATTAGAGACTACAACACTTCCTTACAGCCTTCAGAGACCTTATGTTATTGCTTGTCTTGTGGTCTGGCAATGTCCACCCTAACCCAGACCCAGAACATAGCTTTGGGCCTGATTCTCAGAGTCCCAGGAAACTGGCCATAATACCACTAAACTAAATATCATGTACTGCATGTAGTACATGATCAGTGAGCTGTCAATCACTGAATTCATAGTATATACAGTACACACTCATTCAGAGCTCAGTTGATGGCTGGCAATTGTGGTGAGAGGTAGGCTATGCCAGTCGCTGGCTCCCTTAAGGTTTGCGGGGAGTGGGGTACTAGGCACTACTGGGTGGAAGGCCACTAGACCACCAGGTGTAACTGATACAGTACTTTTGGGATCATCAGGATGGGGGCACTAGACTACAGGGGAACAGGGTCAAGTTAATACTTATTGTAACAATAATCAGGGTTTGTGGAGGGGAGCCACTAGACTACCAGGGTAAATGAGAAATGTTATGATTAATTGTATCAATTATCGGGATTCAGGAATGGGGGACCACGTGGCACATTGCTGCTACCAGGATAACTCCCTTGGTGTTGAAACATCAATGTTCCCTTAGACCAGCCAGTGCTGGTCTATGGGTCCTTAAAAATGACACCACTGGGGGAGTTTTGTGAATTGGGCTTCAGGGGATTCGGCAGCCTGCATCTGCCACAAGCCCCTGGAGTCATGTTGCAGATGTGTGTAGTGCAAGAGTGGCACAAGCATTATTAGGTGCAGACAGCATGTGGTAGGCACAGCCTGCCTTTGTGATTTGTTCCGCTGGTCTATTGCAGGCACTTTGCACAAATCGTCTGCACACAACCCACTTGTGCCACCCCTGGAGCATTGAGAATCAGGCCCATTGTCTTAAGTCTATGTTTCCCATACCTGTCATTGAGGCACAGGTCAGAAAGCATCGAAAACCAGGAGCAGCTTCAAAATTCACAAGCAGCATTTTAATTTTCTCAATAACAGCAAAATATGAAATACAAATTATTTAGTATAACTATTCACAAGGCAGTACAGAGAGAACTAAGTCCTTCTTCTGAGGGTATCTTTTAATTCCTGAGTTTAAATCTCTCAGTCTGTCACTCACCTTTTTCTCTAGCAAAAGCATTGCTGCCATTTTATAACTCTTTGGGAACCCTAAAGAGCCTACTTCTCACAGAATGTTCGTGTAAGTTTACAGAATGCTCTTATCAGTTTCATTCCTTGTAGGAAAACAATACATGGTGTTTCAGAACAGACCTCTTGTTGGCAACACTGCAAAGGGCTTAACAACTGCAGCTCATGTTACTCCCTTGAGTTCTAAACAGCTTTTTGCAAACATTTCAACATTATAACAGAATACAGTTTTTTAAACACAGGGATCCCAGTATCACATATAGTTTTACACAGAGATTTACATATATTTTTTATAACTGCACATACAGTATATGTAAGAGGAGAGGAAAGACAGAAATAGCAAGGGAAGGCAGAGAGATAGTGAGAGGCAGAGAATTCCAAAATGGTAAGAGTGATCAGTTTTAGGTCTGTCAAGAAAATTTGATTGTGCAACCATACAGAAAAGAGACAGAAAAGGAGAGGAAAGAATAGACCCTTGTATTTAAGCTCTTTCTGCATCACAAATGGGGCAGGGCCTTATTAAACCCTGTCACATACCCCACTTCAAGAGGGAACTTTTTACAAAACAGGTTTCCAACATGTTCTATTAAATTCCCATCTAACATTAGCTTATAACCTTTACAGTTCAGTGCACATGCAGCATAGCAAACAAAGAAGTTTCAACTCACATGTTTTCAACCTTGGGTATGCTCAATTCCTTATGCATATCTTGACAGAAAATCACCATTGACATTTTGTTTCCCAGATGTGTGCATCCCTTTAAATTTAAATGGCTGTAGTGCCAGGTACCACTGTGTGATTCTGAAATTGTTATCCTTCATTTGGTTAAGCCATCAGAGAGGATTATCTGTTATCAATACAAAGTCAGTTCCTAGCATATGAAATTTAAGGAATGCCATGGCCCACTTTGCTGCAAGGCATCCCTTTTCAGTAGTGGAGTACCTTTCTTTCTGCTGTGCAGTTTACTAGAAAAGGATGCTCTTTTCCATCTATATGCTGACTCAAGACTGCACCTAGGCCTACCTCTGATGCATCCATCATTAACAAAACTGTTTCTCAAGGTCTGGGTTTTTTAAAACAGGCTGAACATAATGCAGCCTAAATGGCCTGAAAAGCCTCGTCACACTCTGGGGTCTATTTCACATTATTCGGGAATTTTCTTTGTGAGTTCAGTGAGGGGGAGTAGCTAACTCAGCAAAGCTGGAAACAAATTTATGATAATACCCAGCCAGCCCTAAAAATTACCTGACATGTTTCTTGTTTTTTGGGACAGGGCTATTAGTTACAGCTTCTATCTTGGAAACCTCTGGCTTGACTTTTCTGTTTCCCAAAACATGGCCCAAATATCTGGTTTCCTGTATGCCCAATGCACACTTGGTAGGATTAATTGTCAGATCTGCCTTTTTGATCAATTGGATAACTGCTCGTAGGTGTTCCAGGTGGCTTTTCCAGTCTGGACTGTTCACCACGACATCATCCAGCTACGCAACACAATAACCAGTGTGAGGGGACAAAATTACATCCATTTACCACTGGACTGTAGCAGGTGTACCATGTAAACCAAACAGCATGAAGGTGATCAGATAGAATGCTATAGGGAACATTGTTTAACCAGGAGTGGCAAATGCAGTTTTGCCTTTGGATTCTTTAGCTAGGGGATTTGCCAGTAACCCTCAGTGAGACGAGGGTACTGATATACTTAGCACTCCCAGTGTATCCACAAAATCATCTATTCTGGGCATAGGGTAACTGTCACATTCTGACACTTGATTAAGCTTCCTAAAATCAAGGCAGATCCATACATCCCCTTCATTTTTGTTTAGAATCATCACTGGTGATGACCAAGCATGTCTTGCCTCTTCTACAATACTCAGTTCTTTCATTTTATGTATTTCCTTAACTACAAGAAAGCAGTATAGTGCAGTGGTTTAAGTCTCTGAGCTGCAAACCTGGTGACCTGGGTTTGAATCCCACCACCCCCACATGCATACTGTGTGACCCTGAGCAAGTCACTTAACTTCCCTGTGCTCCAAGGTTGCACCTGTAAACAAGCTTTCAGCTTAGTGTGTCTCTCCTGGTTAAAATACATAAATATAAACATCTGTTCTTAACTGTTCTAGCAATCTGTACAGTATGTCTTTTGTCTTATAGGGCAAGCATTCCTAGGGCCCAATTCTAGAAGGTTGGCGCAAGTCGCTGCCAAACACAACTTGCGCCAACTGCAACTGTGAAATTTACCCTACACCCTATTCTAGAAGGGGCAGGGTCTCTGCAGCTAAGTCCTGCAATTTGGGACATTTGGCCAGGTACGCCGAACAGAGGGAACACATGTTGAGCATGTCACAAGCCACAACGCTGATCACAAGTGCCCCCTCATGCCCAGCTAACCACATTAGGCACCCCGCAGGGCTGCCCACACCAACTGCCCCCCAAATCCCTGTGCATTTAATGCCCAGCAGTTCTCGCCCACACCCATCCCCTGAACTCCCATTGCAAAGTGCCCTGCAGGATGGCGTGTCATTCCTCTACCTGTGCCTTGACCTTGGAAACATTAACAATGCATATACTAGCTAAGCCCTGGTTGTCCAGTGGGTGCCTTCACTCCAGTTGATGCCAGTCCACTAGCACTCCTTACCTATTCAGCCGGCGATCGAGCATAGCCATTCCTCTCACTCTCCATGGTCAGCCATTAACTGAGTTCTGTAGGAGCACTTACTGTAAAGATGCAGTCAGAAATCAATTTCTGAGTACGCCTTTACCATAAGCACTCCACAGAACCCAGTCAGCTGGCCATGGAGGTGAGAGGTGGGTTGTGCCAGTCGCCAACCGGGAAAGGTGGGGGTGGAGGTGGACTGGCACGGGTTGGTTGGGGGCCACTAGACTACCAGGGCTTGGCTGTATATGCTGCATTTGTGGCGTGACTCAGGATTGGGGCACAGGTGGGGGGTTGACTGTGCCTCCCTGCAGGGCACTTTGCAATGGGGTATTCGGGGGGGATGGAGGTGTGGGAAGCCCTGCAGGGCATTAATTGCACAGAGATTTAGGGGCAGGGGGTGTGGGCAGCCCTGTGGGGCTGTTTCTGTGTGGGGGTATGGAGGGACATGTACAGTAAGGGGGATGAGGCAAGGGTGTGCAATGCCCATTGGGGCAACAATGGAGGTGGTCTTGGCATGGAGGGCACATGAATCACGTTCTGAAGGACCCTCAGTACGTATATGAGTTACATCAGCTAAATTCAGGTGTAACGTACATTGCCGGTTCTCCGGGGGTTCTTGTAGAATCCTGACATTGGGGACTTCGTTATTACACTTCTGGAATGGGGAACAACTGCTGCCTTAAACCTCCTAGCGCCATGTCACAGGGGGTTTATGACACAACTGCTGGTGTAACAGCTGTTCAGCACAAGTGGCCTGCGCCATGTCGCAGTCCACTTTGTAGAATCATGCATATTGCAACTGCTGGCGTAAGTTGCTACATGTGCCATTCTACTTGGCACAAGTGCTGTTATGCCAGGCATAACTGTACAAGAATCGGGCCCCTTGTCACTTGGCTTGGTACTGTGGTAAAAGTACTCTAAATGTCTTTAACAAGTTACAAATTTCTCGGTTTGTTCAGTGGTAAGGAAACATTCACCTTTACAGCATCGGCAGTTACAGTTTGTTCCACTGTGTTAAAGTTATATCAGTGTCTTCTATATCATTTTCTGGTAAGACCAGCAAAACAGCTTTTGGTGTTTTTTCAACCCATTTCTTAAGGAGGCTAGCCTGGTATATCTTAGTAGGATTTTTCCTATGAAGGGTCTCAATCTCATACTGTAGTTAACTATGCCAGTACATCTAAGCACTTTATAAGGCCCTTGCCACTTCAATATGCACTAGGGTCTGCTCTGTTTCCTGAATCTGTAAGTCCCTTAACAGTCTTATCCCCCACCTTGACATCTGCTAAGTACTTGCCCCAAATTGCTAAAGACAAATCTGCTCCAGTGTCAGTCTTCTTACTATGACAATTTCTTGCAGTATGACCTGAATTATTACAATTACAGCAAATAAAGTCTTTGGGTGCAGACATGTTACCCCACCAGAGTTCTTATCAGACTTGGAGTTTAAATGGGAAGAAGAGTGGCTTACTTGTGCTTGGCTGTTTCCTTGCTGCTGTGGTGTCTGTCTGGCCATTTAGTAGTCTTTAGCCAAAGAAACAACCTTTTTCTCACTTTCTGGACAGTGCCCATTTACTCAAAGCTGTATATCTGTGAGTAGGATGTTGAACTTCTCCATTACAGTACAAATGTTTCGATGATCTGTGGGAGTATTTTGTCCTCTGGTGGAAGCCATTTCATAAGGAGTTGTCTTACTCAGATGAAGGCTTGTTCATATTGCGGTAAGCACATTGGGCTTTACCAGTTGGGTAAGGTACCGGTCTGAGTGACTGTTGCTGCATTGGCCACTAACAGGCTGCATCAACCTTTTCAAATGATGTCAGATATGCTTCAAAGTCATCTGAGGGACACAACTTTGTAAGTTTAAGGTCTTTTAAGTTGATGGTGTTTTGTTGCTGTCCTGGACCCATGCCAGAACCTCCATCTTTGATAGCTTGCAAGGCATCCAGCCATCGCTGCTCCAGTCGCTTTATCTCCTCTTTTCTCCATTGCTCCTCTTCTGTTCTATGATGCTCCAGTTGCTGCATCTCTTTTTTTCTTTGTTTCTCCATCTCTTGTTCTTAAATTGCTCACTGTTTGAAAAAGGCAATCACACTTTCAGGTTCTGTTACTGGCTGCTCTTTTTTTCCATAACTGGTGCTGGCTGCACAGTCTCGGTTTGGACTTTTGTTTCTGCCTCTAGTTTGGCTGCCACTCTTCTGGTATACACTCCTGGACTTGCTGCTGCAGAATCCATACATACTTCTATACTTCTGTGGTACCAGGTCTAGTATCCATGTGCAAAACTCCTGGCTTAGAACATGCACAGAGTAAATCCCATTTAGTTGGACACCATCTTTCATCGAGGCACAGATCAGAATGTACAGGAAACCTGGAGCAGTTTTGCAAATTCACATATAGCATTATATTTTTCTCAGTAACAGCAAAATAAGAAATTAAAGTTATTCAGTATAACTATTTACAAGGTAGTACACACAGAGAAAACTAAAACCTTCTCCTGAGGGTATCTCTTAATTCCAAGTTTCAGTCTCCCAGTTTCTCACTCACCTAGTTTCGCTAGCAAAAGCATTGCTGCTCTTTTTGTAAGTCTTTGTCTGGGAACTTGTTAAAAGCCTGATTCTCAGATAATGTTCTTCTAAGATTACAGAATGTTCTTGTCAGTTTCATTCCATGCAGGTGCCACAAAGCAGTACATGGTGACCCAGAACTGACTTCTTGTTGACAACTCTGAAAAGGGCTTACAAATTGCATCTCAGGTTATCCCTTGAGTTCCAAATAGCTTTTGCAATAATTTCAACAATATAACTATATACAGTTTTAAACAAAGTGAACCCAGTATCACATACATGATTACACAGAGATTCACATATACAATATTTTTTTATAACTGCAGATATGCAACGGGGGAAGAAATGGCAGAAATAACAAGGGAAGGCAGAGAGATAGCTAGAGGTGAAGAATTGCAAAACTGTCAGAGTGATCATTTCCTAGGTCTCACAAGAAAATTTGGTTGCACAACCAGATAAAGAAGAGACAGAAAAGGAGAGGATAGAACCGACCCTTGTATTTAAACCCTTTCTGCATAACAAATGGGGCAGTGCCCTATTCAACCCTGTCACAATGCCGAGTAAAACATAATCATCATTTTATACATTTGATTCTTGCTTGTTTAGTAGCGTTGGGCAGATCTCAATTCTCCACTGGATATCAGATTTAGATAGTGGCCGATGAATATCACAGTGGGCTAGGATATTTATCAGGTCAGATGTTAAACATTGAGCAACCGTGGCTGGCATAGATATAATAGCTATAACCACATTCACGGAGGACCAGCATTTGAGCCGCCTCCCCTACCACTACTCACCGATCCCACCTGAATTATCATCCTCATCCCCCAAGTGTCACCTTTCCACATTATTATTGAATTTTGTTGACCTGGTAGTCCCACTGAGACTAGAAGTCCTTTTTTGAGGGTCGACTGGAAGGGAGGGGGATACAGATGGTAACCAACTGAAATTGAACCAGATTAAGCTGTTGGTAGTATTTCTAGTGAATGGGGAAAAGTTAGCCAGGACACCAGGGAAATTCCCCTACTTGCCAGTAGGGAAATCTCTGTCCAAGATGGTGGATACTGCAATGGAGGAGTAGGAGGAGGAGGTGGGAGATTGCTTTCACCTAGCTGATGAAAATCTTATGGAAATTGAAGGAACGTATGCTGTGGTTATAGAAGGGAGAACTTTTGCTGATTTGGAGTGTTCACCAGTAACAGTGCAAATGAGAGCTTCTACACAGGAGATGACTGCAGGTGACCAACATCATGGTTCATTAGGGGGACCTCCCTTGTTACAGTTAGCAGATGAGGAGCTGCATCGGCAGTTTTTTTTTGGTCAGAATATCAATCTGCCCAGCACTGCTTTGCCTTGCAGATTGGCAGCTGAATTCATAGAGGTAGGAATGGTGACAGACATAGTGGATAATAAAGAGAATGTGTCTTGAATGGGGGCTGCCAGTTCACTGCAGTATCAAGGAATTGGACAAAAGGATCAGCTACTGGATGGACCGATTGATTTTTCTACGTGGTCACCAGAGAAGGTGCTCAATGGGGCTAGATGGAAGCAAGTGGAGTGTGGGTGATGGCTACCTGACTCTCAATGGGAGGATTTTTCCTCGCAATGGCATATGATGCCAGGTAGTCTCCAGCAGGGGCACATCGAGGCTTTGGGCCCTGATATGTCTGCTTCGATCTCTACAGATGCTTCCTTAGAGCAGAATGCTCAGGTTCTGGAGAATGATCAGGTGGAAGAGATGGGACTCTCAGGTACTGATTCTATGTCTTCAACCAGGATAAATATTGAGGTAGGCATGATGCCTTCTAATCATATACCACAGGGGGGAGGTGAATGATGATATTGTGCCAGAATCTGAACTGACTGTTTGGCCTCCTTTGCTTGAGCCACAGCCTGCACAACTCGGGACTGGGAGGTAATATAGGCCTTCTACATATGATGCTTAGGACTCAGCACCTCAGGTGACTGAGGATTCTGATTACGAGTTTTTCCCACCTCCCCCTAGTAATCAGGGCAGACCTCCTTTTGGATCGGATCTGAATTTTTCTGACTTATTTCAGAAGAAACTAACTTAGACACCCCGGAAAAATGCTGTTCATCTGAGATACTGGGGGGGGGGCTGCCTGACCACCCTGATAGGGATTTTGTTGCCCATAATCTATTGAAAGGTTCTATGCTCTTCCAACCTTCTGAGATTTATGCTCTTATACACATCTCAGTGGAAGACATATATGATATAAATTTTCAGCAGCATACAGGTCTGGACAGATTCTGGATGAAGTATAACATGTTGGAGTCTACTCCATTGTGGGACATGTTTATAGCCATTCCATTGACTAAACCAATCCTGAAAACTGTAACTATTATGTTCCAAAATGAAGGAGGGAATATCAATGATGTCTTGTTTTGGTTACAGAAGGGATGTACTGTTTTGGGTCAACCGAATCCAATCATTGATACTGAAGGCATTTGGATAGGAGGGTGGTGATTCCAAGTAAAATTGTCACAGTCTAACTCTGAAATTCATCATTTGCCAAGCAGTTTCTTTTTGGGGCGGGATAGAGGTGTCTGTTTTTATGGTGGACAGCCAAAGGCTTGCTACAAATGCAGTTCTCAGACGCACCTCAGCAGCTTGTGTGATCGATTGTGATGTTCTATATGATGATTTTGGTCATGTCAGTATGGCATGTAAAAACATCTACAAATGCAATCTTTGTGAGGAGTTAGGGCATGCATATAACCAATGCAACAATAAAATGCTATTTTAGCATATATTTACTACGTTTGAGTGCCGCTTTCTTTCATTATGTATATGTGAGGTTAGCAACCTCTGGTAGGAGTACCCCTCATAAACTGAGTGCCATTCAAAAAACTGTGTTTGGACATATAACCAATGCACCTGGACTGGGCAAAACAGGACAGATGGCCTCAAACAGGAGAATCTGGTCAACAAGGCACAGGACTCTGCTGGGCCACAGCCTCCCCCACACTGAACCCCAGTGTACTGCTCCCTCATCTTCAGACATACAACCTGCTGATATGGTACCACCAGATCAGCAGCCTTTGAAGTCAGACACACCCTGAGGCATCTCATTCACAAGACAATAGGGTGGAGTCACTAGACCTAGTTCCACTACAACATCTTCTGAAATTCCCCATACCACCAATTTTCAGCTTCCCAAAGCTCGAAGAGTAACTGAGCTTGCAAAGAAAGCAGGGTACTTTCTTGATCCCCTATGGAACAGCTTCCAAGTCCTGCAGAGTACTCAGGATGGTGAATCTGATATCATCATCATCATCATCAACATCATCAAATCTTTATTTATTCAGGTGAACATCATTGAACATGGCTCATTTACAAGATGGACCTGAGATGATATGGAATCAGATGTCTCATCTAGATCAGAATGAGCTTCAGATATAGATGAGGAGCAACCTGTGGGCTCTTTGGAAACAAAACAAAAAAAAGGGAAGAAGCGGAAGGTCCCTGATAAAGATCATCCAGAATAGTTTAGGATTCTTTGTTCTTCTTCGTCTCTTGCATGGCAACTTTTTAAGTAGCTTCCCTTAATGTGAGTAGCATGAAAAACTATAGGAGAAGATTGACCGCCCTGTCCTTTTTCCAACACACCACACATGATATAGTCCTTTGGCAAGAAACTAGACTGGATTCTCTCTTTTATACTAAACAGGCCAAGAGGGGGTGGATGTGGGACCCATCCTTTAGGTCACTTGGCATCGATTCTGTTGATGGTTTGGGAATATTATTTAGGGGCACTAATTTCACACTTCATAAATTAGTAGACATCTTGTCTGGCAGGGCTTTTCTTTTGGACTGATCCTTTCGACACTTTTCATTCTGGATTAGTAATATTTATGTGCCACAGATGAAAGAGGCTAGGTAGAGCTGTTTGAGAGTATTAGCCATATCTCTATACTGCGCGGCATGTGATTTTGGGAGGGATATGAACAGTGGTCTTGATGTTAAAACAAAAGATAATGTACAACCAAAAATGCACTGTGATTCTCACTCTTTAAAGAATATTGTGTCAATGGCTAATCTTACTAATGCATAAAGGAGGTTGCATAATGATCCTGGATATACCTATTATAGGAACATATTTTCTACCAGGATATATCTTTTGTTTTGTTCTTGACATTTGGTCCCCCAGTCATTCTCTTTATAACCCTGTGAATTTTCTAATCATGTTATTTTGAACTATACACTATACTTAGGGAATGTTCCTCCTAAATTCTTTGCTTCGGCTAAAGAATGGAGAATGACTATCTCATTTCTTGATCAGTCTCATATGCTATCAGAAATTGGATGTTTGCTTCAGATGTGGGATTCTGTCAAATCTATGTATGACAATTTGTGGTCTTGGTGGCAGGATACCAAAACGGATGTTTGGAATTTAATTATCCATTTAGGACAGGTAAAATCAAACATGAAGTTTCTACAATATTTGGAACATAGGAATAGGCTGTATAAATATATAAGACAAGGAACCTCTGTGCACAAGCACTGAGGCAATGGTTACCCCAAAGGGCATTTGGCTGGAAAGCCAAGTTTCAAAGAAAAACAAAATCACACATGCCCCCACAATGCAAAGCATCTTGGGCTGCATATGCAAATCACCACAGAATATTATGCTGGTTCAACTTTAAGCAGAAATGCATGGTGCCAAAAGACATCTCACACAGTTTGCAAAGGGTGCCAACAGAAGACATAGACATGTGTTTCGTCCTACCAGGACTCATCAGGATGCCTCAACTGTTTGATGCCCCTGTGGAATGAACCAGCTACCCTAAGATGGTCTATCTGGGTTATGTTGTGGTGAACCCAATTAAAACAAAAAACAATTTAAAAGACAAAGAGCCTCTGTGCACAAGCACTGAGGCAATGTTATCCCAAAGGACATTTGGCTTGAAAGTCAAGTTTCAAAGAAATACAAAATCACACATGCCCCACAGAGCAAATATTGTATAAATATATGTTAGTTTCCCAAGATCATAGACACCATTTGTTGATGCAGATTGCTACCCTAAAACTACTATTTATTTATTTATTTAGTTAAACAGTTTAGAAACCTAAAATGTTTGAATTCCAATATAATAGGGCTGCATCATTGGAGGCAGAAATGAGATATGGGATGGAACTTCAACCTAGTTTGGATCCATATGCAGCATGTAAACAGTGGTTAGACAAAACTTTAATGACTGCATTACAGGACACTGATGGTACAGTCAAAACTTTGATAGATATCCTTGCAATAGTGAATAACAATTACTTAATACATTTGGGACCAGACCACACAGAATTCCTCAGATCCTTTGCAGGCTTTTTTATGTAATTTACCACCAAGATTATCTATTTCTCAATGTGATGAGTTAAATGCCCTGATTAGAGCTTCTGAGGTTGAGATAGCCATACATTCACTCCGGTATGACTCTTCTCCTGGCCCTAATGGGATATTGAGTGCTTTTTTAAAAACAATTGCTACAGATCTGATAGTACCATTACATCAGCTTTTTAATAACATGCTTCAGTTGGATTTGGATACCACTAATTTTGGAGAAACTATTATGATTTTTTTTATATAAAAAAGGACAAAAACGTCACCTTGGAAATTGGAGGTTGATTAGCCTACTTAATACTGATTATAAAATATTGTCAAAAATCCTATGTACTAGACTTCAGCAGGTGAGTTCAGTGCTGATCCACTTTGCACAAACTTGCTCTATTCCACAAAGGGACATTTCTACAAACATATCCTTGATCAGATTTTTGTTTGAATTTGGGAGGCAAAATAAATTGAGCGTTTTTTTTTTTTATTTCAATAGGTCAGACTAAAGCTTTTGATAAGGTTTCTCACACTTATCTGTTTCAAGTATTGACTGCATATGGGATTTCTGGTAATATGTTGATGTGGATCAAAGGGTTGTACAAGGGTGCTAAACTTATATACTGTATGTAAATGGGATTCTGGGTGAAACAGTTTTAGTGAAACTAGATATATGTCAGGGCTGCCCGGTCAGCCCATTTCTATATACCTTTGTATTGGATCCGCTTATCAGAAACATTATGCACAACCAGAGTGTTGTAGGTCTTACACCAAATGTTGAATTACCAGAACAAAAGGTGACTGCTTATATGGATGATCTTTGTTTTTTTATATCTTCAGAGGAGGCAGGGCTAGAATTACAACATATGCTCAATAGTATTCCCAGGTTTCAGGGCAGTTATTAATCAGGGTAAAAGTACTGTTGCACGTATTGGCCCATCTTTGCAGCAGGAGACACTGTCCACTATTGCAGGTATTTCTATGGTATCCTCCATGAGACCCATTCTGGGAATACAATTTGGACCAGGAAAATTTGCAAGTTTTTAATTGGGAAACCAAATTAAAGCTATGTGAGGCCAAAGTTCAGGTTTGGAAATCCTGGAAATTTTCAATAAAAAGAGAGAATTTTGATTGTGAAAAAATTCCTACTGCCCATGTTGACATATTTAAGCTTTATTTACCCACCACCAATCTTTTTTGAGACTCGGCTGTTCAGTTGCTTCTTTCAGATGATGTGGCTAAGTAGAATGAACCCTATTAAGCAAGATTATACATATTTACCAATCGAGTCTGGCAGTCTTGGCATGATTAATCCCCTAGTGTTATTTAATTCTTGTTGTTTTGTATCTCCCCCCTAAAATTGGGGTGGGGGGACAGGATACATCCTTGGCAGCAATGGACAGCAGTCTTATTGTATAATTACTTTACTAAATGGGATCAGTATCCCCCTAAATTAATGAACTCACTGAATGTCCCAGAATATGCTGACCTTTCTACACACGATGAAGCAGTAGGACATTAGTAAACACGTGTATTAACCTTTACAAGGAAACAGATATACTATATATATATATATATATATATATATATTATGGTTGCACGGTAGTGCTACCATAGTTAGGGTTGAGGAGCCAGTTCTATGTTAAACCTCCAAACTTTGCACCTTAATAACTTTGCAACCGTATGACGGATTTGGCTGAAATTTGGAATACACAATCAAGAACCATAGGCCATGGCATCTGTCAAGTTTTGTACCAGTCGGATACACAGCTGCAGAGTTATTAAGCATGATTTGTGCTCGCATTTATGCTTTTTCTGGAATTCTACGGTCGTGCGTACAGGTTGCATAGTTTGTGCGACCGGCCAGAAATCTTCAGGGAATGTGTGGCTTGTCCCCATGTGCTTTCATAGATTTGGTGAAACCATACTAAATGGTTCAAAAGTTATTCAAAACAATTTCCCATTATAAGTCAATAGGAAAAGTTAACAAAAAGTTCGACAGTGTCGCAGAAATGCATTTTTACTTTCGCACTGTTACTTTCGCAAATCAGCCATTTTGTTTTTAGTTGGTGATCATAAAAATGGTTGGCATTTAAATTTGGGACCCTCTAGCAACCTAATTCTTTTTGTATTCACCTAGTCGGACCCTGAGGATGCTTGCCATGTCTTTATTTTGTGGTAAAACACCCCAGAAATATGTTTTTCAAATTTCTGGAAAAAGTACTTTTACAAAGTACTTTCGTGCTCACAAAAGTGTTGAACTTTTTTGCGAAAGCTTTCGCAAATTGCGACAGTAGTTTTCTACCTGTAGGAAAGTGACAGCGATTCTTTGGCACTGTGCTGCAAAAGAACGGTTGGGAGTTTTGGGCTGAAATTTGGAGAAAACGGAGCTGGCATCTCACAGATGTGCCTTTTAGTATTGTATTTAAAAATATTACATGGCAGCAAAGTTACGCACTCCAAAGTTGACAGTTTGTTTTTCCCATAGATAACATTATTACCGACTTTATTACAGAATCCATTGGATCCCTGCTGCAAAACAACGGTTTGGTCTTTTTCCTGAAATGTGGAGGAAGACAGCCAACAGCCCACAGATGTGCCTTTCTGTGGTTTTGTGAAAAATATTACAGGAGGCAAAGTTATGGCACTCCAAACTTCTTTTTCCCATAGATAACATTACGGCGTCTCGCACCTTTTCAGGGCCTGTATCTCGAAACGTGCGTAGATACGGACTTTGTCAAAAATGTAAAATTAGACAGGACAGTTGTAAATCATATGACTTTTAAATTTTTTCTACGCCATAATGTTCCTGAGATATAACCTATTTAGTATTCCAAGTTCTCATTTTCTGCTCTGATACTCATTATTATGCATACATTATTTGTACTCACTGTCTTTCTCTGTGCAGGTTTTGGGAAAACCAGGCTGTGCGCTTACATTACTGTTACTGTTGCCCTTTCTGCTTGTGGTTCGCACTGCTTCACTTATCGTTGACATCTGTGCCACCATGTGTGTTATCCTTTATGCTTTCATTTGCGCTTGCTATTCTGTTATTTTTGCCATTTGTGTCTACAGTACTGTTTCTCTTTCTGTTTTACTTAGTGTCACCACGCCCATTGAAATTTCCATTTGCAGGCACCATATTACTATGTGACAACAAATCACGTGGCAGACCGTTCCCGTCTACTCCACTGTGTGTGTGTTACCCTTTCTATTCTCATTTGCGCTTGCGTTACCATGTGCACCACTGTTGGCGCTTCTGTTTGCATTGCTGTTCCTGTTACTATGCCACAAGACATCATGTGGTGTGTCTGCGGGGCCCTCCCGCCACCGCATTATGTGGCATGAGTGCAGGGCCCTATGTGCGTTATCCTTTGCGTTTTCATTTGCCCTTGCGTTTCTGTTATTTTTTGCCATTTGTGTCTACAGTACTGTTTCTCTTTCTGTTTCACTTTGTGTCACCATGCCCATTGACATTTCCATTTGCAGGCACCATGTTACTATGTTACAACTCATCATGTGGCAGACTGTTCCCATCTACACCACCATGTGCATTACCCTTTCTGTTCTCATTTGCGCTTGTGTGCCACTGTTAGCACTTCTGTTTGCATTGCTGTTCCTGTTACTATGCCACAAGACATGATGTGGTGGGAGCGCGGGGCCCTCTCCCACCACCGCTGCATTACATTCACTATTTCTCATTATCATTCTCAAACAGAAGGGAAATTAGAGGCAAAAAACTCTGTTTAATGCATTAGTTAGGGTTGTTCCACAGTGACAAAAGTGAAGAAATTCGCTGTTAGGGTTGAAAACCCTAACTCCGAATTCACCCCCCCCCAGCACCACACAGACACACACACACACATTCAAGTATGGGGGAGGACCAAGTCAACACAACCAATGACAGACATCCAGCAGTAGGTGACAGAAATAACAAACAATTGTCTAAATGTACTACGAGACATCCCCACCCACCTGACCAGGTACTGCATGCTCAGTGGAGATCAACAGCAAAACTGAGGCCATGTACACCAAATGTACACATCCCTGATTGCAGCTGCACACAACGTACCACACTTAGTAGTTGCATGGCCTTACCTAACGATGCCCCACACTACACCACAACTGGTACTGTGCCGTTAGTCAATATAAATGCTAAAGGTGCATGATCACAGTTGTAGAAAGGTTTTAACACTAGTGAGTATACATTAATTAAGAGAAGTACATAAACTAACTACAAGACACTAGCATGCTCAAGATAAAAGTAGTGTTACATTTAGTATGTGATTTTCATAGTAGTACATTTACTGCAACTGTTTACTGTGTTTACTGAAGATAGAGAGGCTGATGTAAATGTATGGAAAAGCATTGCCTGTTCAATGCTGTGAAATTCGTACTGCCAGTATCAGATGCATTCTTACTGATGAAGCTGTACTGCTAATGTACATACATAGACCTTCAGTGTGTTTCAATACTAAAGATGTAGTAAGTATTCTTTGTAAGAAACAGTGTAAATGCATGGATCAGGCCAAGCAACTTCTAAATATCATAGGACTACTAAGCCAACAGTGACGTACCTGTATCGGAGATGTCTTTAGGATAGATTTTACTGTAGGCACTTACTCAGTATGTTGTACCTGATAAAGACAATCTCATTGCATCTGTGATGACTAACTTATTCAAATAGTGATACATTTACTATTGTTGAATTGACTGATCTATGCTACTTATGGACACAGTGTAATTTTTTTAACATTTGTTTCATACTCAGGCTGTATACGTAGTGTTTGGGTTTGCCACACTTCTGTCACTGATGCTATCAAAGTGATAACTACGTCAATTGTGGTACGACAGCAATCAAGTAGGTATAGTGTAGATATAAACAGAATGTCATTTAGTATTGATTTAACTCACAATGGGATAAGTGTACTTAGACGGCAAGGGTTATTCTCTCATCACTGACTCTGTCAGTTATAATCACACTAAGGTTTCGATGACTGTAATGATCAAGTTACACTGTTCATCTTCATGAGTTGATATTCACAGCCATTCTCCAGTAAGTAGACAGAGTATGGTGTAACTGGGTGTGGCACTGTGTTGCAAAACTCCTGCAGTGCCTAGCAGAGGGAGAGTATCTAGTCATAAAGACAATTCACAATAAGGCATGACCAATGGTTATGTTAAATGGTCTGTTAATCACCATGTAGGGGTTTAATGTTGAATGAGGCGTAGCCGAGTGCCACATGTCACTAGACAGTGATAAACTGACCATTAACATAATACCTGGGAGTGGCTTATTGCTATCATAATAAAACTGTTTTTTAAACAACATTAAAGCATGTTCATCATATGGTTAGGCTCTACATGTATGTTAATAAAAACTAAACATAAGGCTGTTACAATGTTTACAGTCAATTAGAAAGCTGCATTTCTCAAACCCATGTTATAATCAGAGATATTATACCTGTACAATTCCTTGGTTTTGCTCAACTCTGTTGCTCAGGTGGCCCATCACATGTGGTGTCATCTGGTGTGGGGCATCGGTAGGTAAGGCCATGCAACTACTAAGTGTGGTATGTTGTGTGCAGCTGCAATCATGGATGTGTACGTTTGGTGTACATGGCCTCAGTTTTGCTGTTGATCTCCACTGAGCATGCAGTACCTGGTCAGGTGGGTGGGGATGTCTCGTTGTACATTTAGACAATTGTTTGTTATTTCTGTCACCTGCTGCTGGATGTCTGTCATTGGTTGTGTTGACTTGGTCCTCCCCCATACTTGCATGTGTGTGTGTTGTGTGTGTGTGTGTGTGTGGTGCTGGGGGGGATGAATTTGGAGTTAGGGTTTTCAACCCTAACAGCGAATTTTCTCACTTTGTCGCTGTGGAACAACCCTAACTAATGCATTAAACTGAGTTTTTGCCTCTAATATATATATATATATATATATATATATATATATTCATGTCTTAACTACTCATTGTGCACAACAGGTCAAGTTCCCAAAGGGTTTACTCTCAAAAGTTTCAACCACATTAGCAGTTTTGAACGATAAACAAATACCTGTGCAAACATGGAATGTGCTTTGCCTCGGTTGCCATGGGAGACTGGGCATCAGAGGAAACTTGAAGCACAAGGCTCTAGAGGAGCAATATTGTCCTATATCAGAACGTGCTAGACTGGAAGAAATGCAATCACATTTTTTTCTTGATTGTCCCATGACCAACAATTTATTGACCAGTTTGGCCACTAAATGGCAATGGCAGTATCTCAATCATCTGACATATGAGAACTTAATGCTGGGTGACTGTCTAGATTGGATATCTTAAATTTTATCATCCCAGTACTTTAAATGTACCCTTTGCTTGCATTAAATTTTGCTTATGGCAAGCTAGATGTCAATATTTGACACAACAATTGAACACATTTCCTGGTACGCTACATTTATACTCATGGTAGAAAATCTGTTAAAACAGGAGAAAACTAGGGAGTACAGATGTCTCCCTTAAAGTAGAGCAGATGTCTTGTGGCATAGAATTGCATGGCTTGATTAACTTTCTTTGAGTGATGCCTGTTACATAACTCAAGAGTTACACTACAATCTTCCTTTTGTTAAGATATAAGAATGGTCAGAAACTATCTGTTTTTATATATTTTGATTTTTTGATGGGTTGAGATCATTGTGCTTTAACTGACCCTTTTTGTCTCTCTGTTTTGTTTTACAAAGTTTTTCTTTTTTATTATCTACTGTAATTTGAGCTTAAAATAGGGATGCATTCCTTATACATGTATGTTGCTTACTTATAAATATATCAGAAATTGTTGATTTGTTTCTGAATAAGTGTGTTTGCTTTTCCTTCTTTTTTCTGTAGTACTGTTTTCTTTTGAGATCGTTATGTTTTGTGCTAAATAAAATTCCCCTACTTGGTCTATAGGGGGAACCCTTGTCCATCATTGCAAGATGGCAGATGGCCAGAAAGTTGGAGGAGAGGATGTGGGGAAGTCTGTTGCTGGTTCCTTTGGTAATATGGATTTTGTGATGGAAATGACCCTGGATAACCTACTGACTTTAATCCTGTAACTGCTGTGTTTTCTGCTACATAAGATGTAACTGCTGGAATAGAACCTTTAAATGCTGTCAAAAGTCAAGATATTGCTGTCAGTTCAGGATCCAATAAGGCAAGCACTGATTTGCCTAACATGTCTGCAACCCAGTCTCAAGAGGATCTTCTTCGAATGTGGTTAAAGCCCACAAAATAACTTTACTGAAAGCTTTTTGCAAGAAGATGCTCTGATTTTACTGCAGGACTCTTTTCAGTACCTGAGGATTGTGAAACTGATCTTCCATTCCACTTTCAGTTTCTTTGGTCCCAGCTTCTGTCTACTAGACTGCAACAACTCCGACAGCCTACACAGCTGTGATGTCACATCTCTGAAAAGGAGAGAGTTTCCAGCGATGTTCAGGACAGTTTGGTCACCTGAAGCTGTGCTGCTTGCGGCAGGATGGCAAAAGACTTCTTCTTCCAGTGCATGGACTTCACCGAGCCTGGTAAGTGCTACTGACATTATTCAAACAGCTGTAAGCACAGAGGAACTTTTGGCATCTAACACAGTTCCTATGGACATCACCCAACCCGAGCCACAGACTGCAGAGTTGGCTAATACATCCTTCACTATAACACTGAGAAATTCTTTACAACTGCTCACTGATGCATCACATGTAGGATAAGGATAAACCACAGCAACTGAATACAACATCAGAAGACCCCAGACAATTCTATATGGCAGACTTACTATTCAAAAAGATGGATCAGCCTGCACAATGCAGGAATGCAGTCAGACTAAAGTTTTCAGGGGACCCTACTGAGGCCCCTGTTAGAAAGATGATTTTGCATAAAATGTTGAAAGACTCCATGGGGATGCTACCTAGGGAACTGTTTGCTTGCATTCATGTCAAAGGGGAGCTTATATACAATATGAGCTTTAAGAATTGCTCCACTTTAGAAACGTTCTGGGAGAAATATCCTTTTGTTCAACATTCCCCATTATGGCAAAAGTTATTTCTTATTCATCTGACTAAGTCCACAATTAAAATGGTTACCCTTCTATTTAGGAGCGAGGGGGGTTAATATAACTGATGTGCAGTACGGGTTGCAACAACCGTGTACTGTTCTGGACAAACCCTCTCCTATATTGGATGAGGATTTAGTCTGATCGGGAACTGGAGAGTCAAAGTCCAACTTAAACAAACAGATTCAGGCAATTTGCATTTACCTAGCAGCTTTTACATTGGTGGGGCCATGACTTGTGTTTTTATGCAGGGCAACTAAAGACTTGCTACAAGTGTGGGGCTGGACACACCTGAGATCAGTATGTAACAAGCCCTCATTGCAATCTGTGTTTAGAATACAGTCATGTTAGCTTAGGCTGCTCTAGTCCACTCTGCTGCAATTTATGCAATGAAGAGGGGCATTCCTATAAATCTTGCCCTTGGCCGGCCCACAGTAGATTGGACCACACCTCTCAAGACCTGCTTAACCTTATGGAAACTTGCCATGCACAGGCACAGGCTCAGACTTCTCAGTCCGCACCCTCAGAAAGCACAACCTCTCATACTGTGGTCTTTCCATTGGTATCTGAACAACCCTCACAGTATGGATCTACAGGACCTTCTGATGACGATGATGCTCCCTCTAATTCACAAGATACCATTGATTGTATGCCCCCCTCCCCCACCAGAGAAATCATCCCAAACAGTTGAAGCATCTTTTGAGGAAGGTACAGGTAAAAGAAAAACTGAAATTTCCCCTACAGCTGTCCATCATGTAGTCACACGGAATAAGTTTCAGGCTTTGGCCAAAAGGAGACAGTGGGGTGACAGTGAGAAGAATGAGGAATAATCAGATTCTTCATCTGTCTCCTCAAAAGCAGAGCCCCTGCCTGACATTCTGGCAGATACTGAAAAGAAAAAAGAGACAAAGGCCAAAAGAAAGTTTCTTGATATCTAGTGGATAATTAAAACTTATAGGATATGGCAGGTATTCAGTGCTTGATTCCTTTAACCTTAAACATTTGTAGTATTAAATCCTATAAAAAGCGTCTGACTACCTTCCATGTCTTAATGGATTTGCCTAATAACATCCTGTTTTTACAGGACACACAGCTTAAAACCTACCATGAGGTTTCACAAGCCAAAAGCCTCTGGAATATTGGTCCATCATATTGGTCATAAGGCCCTGATATATGACGGGTTGGGATTTTGTTTAAAGGGTTTCCAGTCTCGGTTCACAAAATAGTGGACATAAGCCTGGGGAAGGTCTTATTATTAGATGTCCAGATAGGTAATATCCTCTCCAGCTAGCGAATGTATATGCACCACAATCTATTGTCTCCAGGTCTGACTTCTTTAGAACAATACGACAATACTTACATACTAGTGGGAGTATTATTTGGGGAAGTGATTTTAATTGCCCCCTCTCAATAGCGGATAAAGGAGGTTCTACTACAAAATTATACAGTGACACCACCTATCTAAAATCTATGATTGCTACTGCTGGACTTGTTGATGGGTATTTAGCTGTACACCATACTGGGGCAAAAACCTTCACAAAAGGAACCTTAGCTACCCACACAGACTATTTTTTTCTTTCAAAGCAATTGCGAGTTTTGCAGGCTTCCACCGTTCCTTATGAAACCTCTGATCACCTTGTAGTATCCTTAATTTGTCAGATTGGACTGTACACATCCCTCTCTCTTCATAAGGGAAGGTGGAAGCTTAATGACTCCCTTTTAGCCAACCCAGAGATAGGAAAACAACTCCTTTCTTTGTTATCTGCTAGAATATCAGTTTCACGGGCCTATGATTCCCTAGCAGATTGGTGGCTAGACACTAAGGAATATATCAGGTCCCTTTTTATATCCAAAGCCAGGAAACTATCTAACTCCAAGCATCTCTACTACTTAACTCTCTGAGAAAGGTTATTTTCTATTATCTCCAGGGCCCATGAATTACACTTGGATTTGGGGAAAGAAATATAAAGTATTAAGTCAGAAATAATCCAGCACTGATACAGCAGGGTTGAATCTCTAAACGTAAAGGCCTAGTTTGGCACACAGGGCACTAGAACCTCTATAGACATATTTAAAAGTTGCCAAAATAGAGTCCAACACTCTGTTCTGGACAAAGTTGTGCAATCTGATACAAATACTATCTCCTCAGATCCAGATGATATCCAGGGAAGACCCACTCTTACCTATATATATTTGTTAGGTACCCCTCCACTGCAGTTTGGGACCCTTCATATCTCGAGATATAGACTTACTCAAATTTCACCAGACAAGCTGGTTACCGGCCCCTTACTCCAGATGAAATTTTGTTAGCCAATCAAAAGCTATGGAAAAATACAGCACCTGGCCTTGATGGCCTTCTGTAGAATTTTACCAGAAGTTTGGTCATTTATTTTTCCCCATATTGGCTGATGTTTTTAACAAATGCTTAATGAAAAATATGTTTCCTGAATCATAGTCACAAGCCTTGGTGATTTTATTACATAAAAAAGGTGACCGAAGTAATGTAAAGAACTGGAGACCAATTAGTCTTCTTAATATTGATTATAAAATTCTGGCTCTAGTACTTCTTGCAAGGCTGTCTGTGATCGCAGAACAGATGATAGTCTCAGTGCAAGCTTGAGCAGGAGCAAATAGATCCAGTTTTCATAACTTAATTCTTACTAGGGACATATGTGCAAAATGTACCTCCTCCAGTTCTTGTGGGGGTCCTTCTCTCACTGGACCAGGAGAAGGTGTTTAATCGAGTCAGCCATGAATATTTGTTTCAGGTTTTATTTCATTATAAAGTTCCACAAGAATTTATTTGGTGGCTATGGCTGCTATACACCTCTGCTCCAACAATACCTTATATTACTAGCCTCCTGGGTTCGGCTTTCTATGGCACTAAAGGGGTAAGGCAGGGATGTCCCCTCAGCCCATTGCTTTATGTTTTTCAAATTGTCCCCCTTCTGTGGAAACTTTTAAATCATCCTGGTATACCTCAATTAAATCTCTCTGATAATACCCCAGCCCCCACGGTGTGTGCTTATGCAGATGACCTTTGCATCTGGCACTTGGGACAATCAAGCAACTGAAGCAACAAGCAGCTCACCTGAGTAGCTGAGGAAGCCAAATCTCTAGCCTGATAACTTTCGAGGCAGCTCCCCCCCCCAAGCTAGGCACTTGGGACAATCAAGCAATTGAAGCAACAAGCAGCTCACCTGAGTAGCTGAGGAAGCCAAATCTCCAGCCTGATAACTTTCGAGGCAGCTCCCCCCCAAGCTAGGCACTCGGGACAATCAAGCAACTGAAGCAACAAGCAGCTTACCTGGGTAGCTGAGGAAGCCAAATCTCCAGCCTGATAACTTTCGAGGCAGCTCCCCAAGCTAGGCACTCGGACAATCAAGCAACTGAAGCAACAAGCAGCTCACCTGAGTAGCTGAGGAAGCCAAATCTCCAGCCTGATAACTTTCGAGGCAGCTCCCCCAAGCTAGGCACTCGGGACAATCAAGCAACTGAAGCAACAAGCAGCTCACCTGAGTAGTTGAGGAAGCCAAATCTCCAGCCTGATAACTTTTGAGGCAGCCCCCAAGCTAGGCACTCGGGACAATCAAGCAACTGAAGCAATAAGCAGCTCACCTGAGTAGCTGAGGAAGCCATATCTCCAGCCTGATAACTTTCGAGGCAGCTCCCCCAAGCTAGGCACTCGGGACTATCAAGCAACTGAAGCAACAAGCAGCTCACCTGAGTAACTGAGGAAGCCAAATCTCCAGCCTGATAACTTTCGAGGTAAAAGAGAGCCTCTTCTCTTTGTCTGGACGCCTGCAGAGGGGTGCTACCTGATGAACACTTATATTTTATGAACTTTGTTCCTGTTCACCACTGGGTGGGCTTGTTATTTGATTCTCTTTCTGCTACTATTGCTGAAGTGTAAAGCTAGGGACTCACTGGCTTTTCTAGAGTTGCCTTGCTGATTTCATCTTAAAGCCAGATATACCAAGCAGCTAATATAGATCAGACTTGTTTAATATGGTGGTATTGAGCTAATTGTGCTTGTTACTTAAGGCATTAGGTTAGCTGGGTCCTAGTGTGACCTCATTTTGGAATAGCCTTGTTTGCTTAGAGTGGAGCTCCTTTGTGTAAGTCACAACATTTTCTCCCACTGCATAGTAATGAGAGGCTTTGTTTTCTCCACTACATAGGCAGCTCCCCCAAGCTAGGCACTCGGGACAATCAAGCAACTGAAGCAACAAGCAGCTCACCTGAGTAGCTGAGGAAGCCAAATCTCCAGCCTGATAACTTTCGAGGTAAAGAGAGCCTCTTCTCTTCGTCTGGACACCTGCAGAGGGGTGCTAGCCCGACAGCGCTTCGTGCCATCTGCCCCGCCTGCCCCAACCACCCTCCCACCCAGGGGCGGCTGTCAATTTAAGGATCCACCCCGTGACATCACATTCGATGACATCACATCCTGTTGCCCAGAACCTATCTCCCCACTTTCCCATTTGCAGGTTATACCTGCTGGCCACTAGAGGGACCTATGCTCCCTCACTTCTTCCTACTCCTACCTGTACAGCACTAGTTCCCTGGGATCTTGCTCACCACAATGTATTGGCCCTGCCTCACGCTCTGCCTGTGCCTATCCCCACTAGCAGTGCACTTACCACTTACCATCTGCTAGTCCACACTGTGCCCTGGCACCCTCCCTCCCTTGCTCCTGAACCTCCTCTCCTGCCCTTGGGACCTCTGTGTGTCCCCTCCCCTGCCCTCCCCTAGCTTTCTTTCACCTCAGGCACATCTGGGTGTCTTCTTATTCTTGCTTTCCTCCTGTACCTCCCTGCCCACCCCTGCCCCTTAGCCTCCCTCCCCCATGTCAATCATAGGAAAACCTCTCACCATCTCCCAGCCAGGGTGTTAGTCATGCTACTACTCCTGTCAGGAACATTCATCCAAACCCTGGCCTGGTTCCCAGGAGCTCCCAACCTGCACCACAGGCTATGCATGGTCTCCATGAATATCTGTAGCCTCTAAAAAGTTTGACTCACTACAATGCCTGGTCACATCAATTAACCCTGATGTCATCACCCTGGTTGAGACTTGGCTGTCGAAATCCTCCCTGACTCCCTAGTCTCCTTCCTGGTTTCACCCTTTTCCGGTCCGACCGTGTTGGGAGATGGGGGGAGGCTGCGCTATTTATGTCAAGGAATCTCTCCCGTACTAGCCTGCCGCTCCCATCCTTGACTCCAGGGCCCAGGCGCTTACGCTGAAACTAACCCCTGACCATCTTAAAGGGACCCCTTTATCCATTACTGCATACGTGCCCCCAGGGACCAAATGCAGGCCATTGCCTCTTACAGAATACCTTACCTCTCACCTCCTTCCACTGATCAAATTCTGGTGGGTGACTTAAATGTCAACTGGCTCAGCCCTCCTCCTCCTCTACCTGAGACTCCTTTTCTGCAATAGACCTAACGCAACTAGTTACCCACCCTACCAGGACTAACCCCAAGAGAGGCTCCAGTATCCTGCTTGATGTGGTACTCAACAACCGCCCTAATCGGATCCCCAATGTACAAGTCCTCCCAGACTCTCTCAGTGATCACTCCCCATTCTATTCCACTGGTCAACCTCAGTCCCCAAACCCATAGCACAGTCCACATGCCAGTGGCGTCTAATACCTGGTGGACTGATAAAACTTAAGGAACTTCTGTCCCAAATTGACTGGTCTCCTATACAGGCAACTCCTGACATCAACACAGCTCTCTCCTCTTTACCCAAACTTTAATAATGCCTGTGATATCTTTGTCCCAGTGTTGACCCACCGTTCTAAAAAGGAAGAATGCCCCTGGGTTACCCTCAGCTTTGATCCACCAGCTCAAACATAGGGACAACCTATGGCACCATGCCATTGAGACTGGCCGCCCAATGACAGGTGGTTATATGCTGCCACCCTAAACAAGTGCACTTGGGCCATCAGAAAGGTAAAGTCTGAGCACTATCGGTCCTCACTACTGCCTCATGGGGGAATCCCAGAACCTTCTGGGATAACATTAAACAGTTAAATGGGAGTGCACACTTCCCCCACCCACCCAGATCAACATTAATGGTGTGATCTCCTCAGACCCAGCTTCATAGCCAACCACCCCAACACCTCATTCACTGACCTTAGCCCTATCCTCCCTACAAATTTTTTTGACCCTCCTCCCCAGCACCTGCAGTAAATCTTTCTCACCCTTATTTTCTCCTCCGCCGTGTTTCTGCCCAAGAACTTAGGGCGCACCTTTCACTGCTCTCAAGAGTAATAGTACAGGCAGTGACACCCTGGATCCGGTATCCTCGGCTGGTCTTAGACACAGTCCTTACCCGATCACATGCCTCATAAACCACTCTTTGCCTGGGAAGGTTCCAACTGCCTGGAAAGTCACCACTGTCACCCCTATCTTTAAAGGTGGTGATAGGACTATGGCTGGAAACTATCGACCGATCTCCATTCTCTCTCCTCTCCAAGGCCTTGGAAAAGTGGTGGCCTCTCAAATCTCTGACTACCTCCACCTACAATGTCCTTTGTCCTGAGCAGCATGGCTTTGAGTGGGCCACAGTACCAACACAGCCCTCCTAGAGTTCTCCAACTTTCTCCACTCCTCCTTAGACACTGGTTCTCTGGCTGGTGCTGTCTTCATTGACCTCTCAAAAGCTTTCAACACTGTCTCCCACCCCTCCTTCTTGATGCCCTTAGTCTCTCTGGTTTTGCTGCTGGGCCTATCTTCTGGTGCACCAGTTATCTGTCTGACCACCACAGTGTAAAAATTAATGGGACCTACTCAGACATCTGTCCCATCTTTTCTGGGTTCCCAGGGCTCCATTCTGGGCCCCTTACTATTCTCCCTTTACCTTAACACCCTTCCACGCTCTTGCTCGGGAACATTCTATTGTACGCTGATGATGCAGTTATCTTGCCTCAAATCAGAACCCTATTGCCCTCCAGGACTCGTTGCAGAAGTCCTTCACTGAAGCCGAGGGCTGGTTCAAGGAACATAGATTGGTGATAAATCTTAAAAACAAAACCATGTTCTTCACTCATCCCCAAAACAAGTCCTGCAACTTCAAACTCCTCATTCACTCTGGGTCCTCGCTCCCACTCGAACAAGTTTGCTCCTATAAATATCTAGGGATCCATTTTGACCTCCCTCTCCTTCCATGGACACATCGCTGCCCTAGCCACTGCCACTAATATCCGATTGGGCATCTTACATCGGTATAAACACTGCTCCCTGGAGGCTCTTCGACTCACAGTCACCTCTATCCTGTCCCTAGTGGACTATGGACTGCCGGTGTATGGTGCTGCTGATCAGACCGCACTCCATAAAATTTGCACTACTCTGAATAAGGCCTGCAGGTTATTACTGAGCACCTAGGATGACACACACCTGTCTACTGTATGCTAAAGTGCTGGTACTTGATCTCGACGAGCGCCTCAAATATCTTACCTGTACCCTTACAAAAAGACCTCCTTGGGCTTTCCTCACCAG
Source organism: Neoceratodus forsteri (assembly GCA_016271365.2). Taxonomy (NCBI): domain Eukaryota; kingdom Metazoa; phylum Chordata; order Ceratodontiformes; family Ceratodontidae; genus Neoceratodus; species Neoceratodus forsteri. The sequence continues at coordinate 3,799,259 of CM028130.1, forward strand.
GATTGACCACCACCATACGCCACTCTGTCCCACTAGTTCATACTGGACCTCTAGGGAAAACTCTCTGTTATCCCTAGAGCTAGGACCTCTCATGGCCAAAGAGCCTTCAGCTTTAGGGCTCCTCCTGGTTCAACACACTGCCCCCTCCATCTCCAAAGCTCCAACTATATCGTGCTTCAAAACTTCCTTACTAACCACCTTATTAACACCCGATGCTGTAACTGCCGCTAGTCAAAGCCGCATCAATACTTATGACAAAGCTTATTACTAAGCTGCTAAGGATGACATAACTCTGGTATTGTTTGCATCCATCCTACCTGTACCAGCTTGTTTGTATCTATGTCTTAATTTACTGTTATACTTATGTGTTGTACTGCTATACTGTGTATTTTGGTTTGTCTTACTGTGACAAGGTACCTTTGTAAATGAGCCTATGGCTCAAAGGTTTTCCAAACTGCTGTTTAAATAAAATAAAATTAAAAAATAAAAATCTGTGCTACTATAGACTTAGGTCCTTCTGCACTGAGCGATACTGTAACAGAATTGGAAGAAGTATCTGGCTCTCATTTGAATTAGAATAAAAACATGGGTTTGCAGTTGTCTCCCTACTCTTGTACAAACCCATCTATGCAAGAACCCTAGCTGGTATATCAAGTTCAATTTAGCAGCCCTGATGATGCACATTTAATCTGGTCCACAGCACTTCAGACAGCTGAGAGTTCAGTAAAGTTTTGGAACAAGAAATTAATCTCCAAAAGAAAAAGAGTAGCTCTACTGTATATATTAATAGGGAGGCAGTATAGCGCAGTGGTTTAAGGCTCTGAGCTGCAGAGCACACCTGGGTTTGAATCCCACAGCTTCCACTTGCATACTGTGTGACCCTGAGCAAGTCAAGTCAAGTCAAGTCATATTTATTTAAAAGAAGCCCAATCCCAGAGTTTCTGGGGCCACAAGAAATTTGTCGAGTTTATACCACATAAATACATAAAAAGAATATAATACATATAAATCATCAAAATTAAACCCCAAAAGCTTGCAGAAATAAGTAGGTCTTAAGGCAGGCCTTAAAGGCAGTTATAGTGGGGGCCTCCCTAACTGCAACTGGCAAAGAATTCCAAAGAGCGGGGGCAGCAACACTAAATGCTCGATCGCCCGTAGATTTTAGTCTTGCTCTTGGAACAGTTAGGAGGCCACCACTCGAGGAGCAGAGATTACTGGAAGAGGAGGAAGGTACCAGGAGAACTGACAGGTAACCAGGGCCCTGTCTGTGTAGGGTCTTATAGGTGAGAAACCCCACCTTGCAGAGCACTCTCCACCTGACAGGCAGCCAGTGCAGTTCGTGCAACACAGGTGTAATGTGACAAAATTTACTCTGCCCAGTTAAAAGCTGGGCAGCAGCATTCTGTGCAAGCTGCAGTCTGTGGAGAGAACCCCCAGAGATCCCGAGATACAGGGCATTACAGTAGTCAAGTCTAGAAGTGACTAAGGTGTGTATCAAGATAGGGAGGTCCAGAGACAGAACAAGGGGCTTAATCCTGGCAATGTTTCAAAGATGGAAAAAACAGGAAAGGACCACAGAAGATATCTGAACCTCCATGGACAATTCCTGTCAAATGTCATGCCAAGATTTCGCACCTAAGGGGAGGCCATCAATGACTCAGCTCCTAGCACAAGGCCAGTTGCAGAGTCAGAGGCCATCCCATCACGAACTCTGTTTGACTCCACTACCAATACCTCAGTCTTGTCAGGGTTCAGTCAAAGCCAACTGGAGGTCATCCAGTCGCTAATCTCAGCCAGACAGATATTTAACACATCTACTGCGTTGGGTGTTTCTGGGGCAAAAGATAAGTATAGCTGAGTATCATCAGCATAGCAATGAAAACTCAGACCATACTTTCTAATGATCCCCCACAGGGGCAGCATATATACTGCGAACAACATTGGGGCCAACACCGAACCCTGAGGGACTCCACATAAAAGGAGACTGGGTGTTGTTGAGAAATTTCCCATCACAAGCCGCTGTCTCCTATTGGTGAGAAAGGACTCAAACCACTTGATGACAGCACCGGTGAGTCCACATAATTCCCTCAGGTGGAGAAACAACACACAATGGTCCACAGTATCAAATGCTGAAGAGAGATCAAGAGAACAAGAATTGTCTTGTCCCCTCAGTCTCTAGCCCTGAGGAAGTCATTTTGCACCCAAACTAATGCAGTTTCAGTGCTATATCTGGCCCAAAAGCCAACTGGAAGGGATCGTATAACTCATGAGTCATGAGATGTTCCTCCAACTGAAGCGATACCACCTTCTCAACAATCTTCCCCAAAAATGGGAGATTAGAGATAGGACGGTAATTTGCCCTGACCTCTGTGTCCAAAGAAGATTTCTTTAAAAGGGGTCTAACCAGAGCCTCCTTCAAGGCATCTGGAAAGACACACTGACTTAAGGAGCACCGGACAATCAGGGCAAACACCGGGCCAACAGAGTCAATGCATCTCATTAAGAAACACGTTGGCACTGGGTCCAGTTCACAGAAGGTATGCTTCAGATTGACTGCCACCTCAATAACCTCACGGTCCTCCACTAGCCTAAACTCTCCCCAACTAGGCAGAGTGCACTCAGCACATGACTGGTGACCACTGACAGCAATGGTATTGCTGGCTGAAGAAACCTCCAGCCGGATCAAAGACACCCTGTCCAAGAAAAACCAAACAAAATCCTCACAGTCCTCATTTGAGGAAACTCTTCCGGGCTGAAGACAAAGAGGATGAAGAAGTCTGTCGACAGCCTGGAAGAGTGAGGCTGATCGGTTTCTCCCAGCAGCAATCTCCAGAGACAAAATTAATGTCTTCTTTTGGTTGACTGCCTCGTGACTTGCACAATAATGCGCACGCAGGACCAGTTTGTCCGTCTCCAGGCAGGACTTCCTCCAGCAGCGCTCCAATCTCTGACCCATCTTCTTCATTTCCCTGAGATCTCCATCATACCATGGAGACCTCAGGAACGAGGTTCTGGGTCGTACACGGATAGGTGCGAGTGAGTTGATGGCGTCGGATAGCACCTTATTATAGGTATCCACACCGACTTCAACAGCTCCGATGCATACACCACCTAAACTAGATAGATCAGCTGTCGCCATAAAACCCTCAGGGATAAGATCACCTAAAGAGCGGCAGCGAATCATCTCAGCAGGGAAGAAACTTATGGCGGGAGCCCCAAGCATGAATCTCACCGTGCTGTGGTCAGACCAAAATACTTGATCAATCATGAGATCCAAGATCTCAATCCCCAGTGAGAACACCAGGTCCAATGTGTGGCCATCCCGATGGGTGGGTGCATCAATAAACTGCAACAGCCCTAATAAGGACATATTTTGTAGAAATTCGCTGGTGCATCTTTGAGTTTTATCCTCAGCCCAGACATTGAGGTCCCCCAGAAAAAAACATCTAGGGGAATCCAACATCTCGCTAGCAACAAACTTGGCAAATTCCTGCAGGAAACTCCCCACCGGGCCAGGAGGGTGATAGATGAGGAGGATCCTGCAGCCAATGAAGAGTCCTCTGCAGACAGCCACACACTTGAATGAACCTGAGGTTCCCACTGGGTGCACGGTGAAGGTCAGGCTAGATTTAAAACAAATCGCTACACCGCCATCCCTGTGATTTCCTCTGGGGCAGTGCACAACGGTATAATCTAGGGGACTGCAGCCTCAAAAACAGCCAGCATCATCTCCCACCCAGGTCTCCTTATGCAGAGCCAGGTCAACTGAAGAACCCGCAGCAATAATTGCCGCCTTGTTTCTAATCGACCTGGCATTGCACAGCATACCGACAGAGTGTAACAGGTGGTGTAGCCCTCGGTTACCTGACCACTGGTCTGGTGGTATCCCTGGAAATGGGCACCAACCACATCTGGCATTGCCTAGATGCCCTAAATGAAACCAGAGCATCTCCTGGATTCAACCACCTCTATCCTTCCATCAACCCTCTCCTGGTCAGCCCACAGCCCACAAGCCAAACAGTTCCTTCAAATCCCCACTTCCCTGCAATGCCTGCTCGTAATATCAGACCCAGGGAAAGGGATAAAGGGATGCAAAGCATGCAGCTGTGCATTCTCATAAATAATCCTAACCCCCACAGGTCACCCTTCAGACCCCCTACACATTCCTAGTTTGAAAATAAAAATAATAAACAAGCTTTAATTTAAACTAACTCAATCAATTTAAAACATTCCTATCTTAAAAACCTAACACAGTCTAAAACCCGCAATAAAACAGCCCTGCTTCCCAACTCTCGCTACAAACCAAAATAATTCTAACACCGAGTCACTTAACTTCCCTGTGCTCCCAGGTCACACCTGTAAAGAAGCTTTCAGCTTAGTGTGCTACTCTTGGTTAAACAACAAAATAAAAAAAATTGTACAAATATTTTTAAACATTGCCCATATATTTCCACCACCATCATCTTTAGAAACTAGGATAATGAACCTATTTTTTCAAAGATTCTTGGGCAGCCACTTGAACCTTGTCAAGCGGATTCATACATATCATGATTACTGTTTAGGTGGGGTCTGTACAATTCATCCCATTTTATTTTTCTTTAGTCTTTTCTTTTTTAAAAACTTTGATCCTCCAGACCCTACGATCTCCTTTTGGTATGGATACACAATGGGTTGGTTGAAGATGTTCTTTACTTTATGGAAGTCCCTCCCCCTCCCTTTCCTAAAAACATGAAGACTGTGCAGCTCCCTTTATACTTGCACAATGCCTGCTTAAAATTAAAGCAGTGGTATATCTCTTCACAAGTTTTTTCAAATAACACCAGATGGAAATTTTATCAGAATGTCCTCCAAGATTCTTTTTATGAGATCCCCACTAAACTCCAAAGTTATGAGTCTCAACTTTCCTCTGTGTTTTCCCAAGTAACAAATAGAAGACTCCCTTTGAAGGTATTGGATGTCATCTGACTTTTCTTGCTATGGAAGGCTTGGTTCAGTATACTGATAAACAAAATGTTACAGGACAGGATGTGTCCTCGATCGTGTATGGCTGAGATAGAAATCATGGAACATTTTAATTTATTACAGGTCCCTTTGTTTAACAGTTTTGGACAGTACTCACACACTTGGACTGACATACAACATATTCAAATTACTTATGATATGGTAGTATTAGGTCTTTTTTCTCCTTCCCTTCAGATGTATCATGTGAGCACTGTATGGTTAATCTTGTCTTTATGTAGGTTTTACATATGGCAAGCCAGGTGTGCATTTTTGTTAAACAAATAGAATATACTGTTAGTCAGATCTTGGCTCAAGTAGTGTCACAACTTAGAGGTTTGCACAAGCAAGAACAACTTACATTCTCTAGTTCACAGTTTCAATATTTTTGGAAACAATGTGATTGTTTTTTGAAAGAATGCCATACTTGCTTTAATAAGAATTTATTTTTCTTTTTTTTCTATTTATAATGATTGATTTCTTTTGAATGATGATTTTTACACATTGTTAATTTTGTCATCATTGTTTCTAATTTCTTTTCTTTAAATAAAAAATTCTCCTACTTTTTCCAAGAAGTGCCATGGGATCTTTAACATCCACCTGAACAGGCAGATGGGACTTTGGTTTAATGTCTCATCCAAAAGATGGCACCTCAGAAATGCAGCATCCTCGTAGGACGAAACACATGTCTATGTCATCTGTTAGCACCCTTTGCAAACTGTGTGAGAGGCCTTTTGGCACCATGCAATTCTGCTTAAAGTTGAACCAGCATAACATTCTGTGGTGATTTGCATATGCAGCCCATGATGCCTTGCATTGTGTGGGCATGTGTGTTTCGTATCCTCCTTGTGGTGCACTACAGTGTCAGTATTGGACTATTAACCCAACTGCCTGGTGTGGCGATAGAACCTAGCCTTCTGATCTTCTAGCCTCAGAGGCAGTGTGCAACTTACTGAGCCACTGACACTGACATGACCTGAACACATCTCCCATATGGCTTAATGCTGATCTTGCATGTTCATGAGTAATGAGGTAACAGTAAAATAGGTCCACACCAGACTTTTGTTAGACATTCTGCTCCACTACTTCATTTAAATGCAGCACTCAAATATCTCAGCAACTTTTGCCTACTAGTCTATGAATCTCTCTCACTCTGTTTAAATGCAGCACTCAATCAGCTTTCAAATTTTGCACCATATGTATCTCTTTCTCTCTGGTTACTGTTTACATTTTCACCACACTTCTCGCACTTTGGCTAGCACCATGGACTGCTTATTAACTCCATTCACCGGTGCTCAAGTACAGTGCATTCCACTTGTATGCCATTTGGATGTATGCACAAAATCCAAATAACCAAATTGTTGCCCTATAATTCCCATTCTAAAATGACCATTTATATGCACACGTTAGCACAACTGTTTGTCAGGTTACTGTGTTTTCTATGGACCTAGAGTGATAATTGGTGCTACCTGCTCCAACAAAGACTCAAATGCTCTGATTATGGTGCCAATTAAGGGTAACTACAGTAACAAATGGCCTTCTCCAGTAGCCATTAACAACTATCACTCAGCTAATCTGCTTGTTTAGTGTTTTTAATGGGGTGTGTAATTAGTGCTTGCATTCCTTACCTGCTATGATGAAAAAGGCATCACACAGAGGATTAGGCTGCTTGAGAAGTCTGAGCTGCCTGGGGCATCTAGAAAGAAGCTTCCCCAGGAGTTCAACATTGATGTGTTGAGTATAGGCCAAATTGTAAAACAAAAAGAAACTGGAAGGGGAAGGATAGCCATATGAAAGAGATGCTGTAGCACTGGTTTACCCTGTGCCATGATTGCAGTGTGCTATTGTGGATCAAGCCACTATCCTGGCCAACTAACATAGAAACATAGAAACAGATTACACAGTGTTGCAGTATTGTTTTTACAGATTATGCAGTGTTGCAGTATTGTATTTACAGATTACACAGTGTTGCAGTATTGTTTTTACAGATTATGCAGTGTTGCAGTATTGTGTTTACAGATTACACAGTGTTGCAGTATTGTTTTACAAATTATACAGTGTTGCAGTATTGTGTTTACAGATTACACAGTGTTGCAGTATTGTCTTTACAGATTACACAGTGTTGCAGTATTGATTTTACAGATTATGCAGTGTTGCAGCATTGTGTTTACAGATTTCACAGTGTTGCAGTATTGCTTTTACAAATTATACAGTGTTGCAGTATTCTGTTTACAGATTACACAGTGTTGCAGTATTGTGCTTACAGATGACACAGTTTTGTAGTATTGTTTTTACAGATTACACAGTGTTGCAGTATTGCTTTTACAGATGACACAGTTTTGTAGTATTGTTTTACAGATTACACAGTGTTGTAGTATTGTTTTACAGATTATGCAGTGTTGCAGTATTGTGTTTACAGATTACACAGTGTTGCAGTATTGTTTTTACAGATTATGCAGTGTTGCAGTATTGTGTTTACAGATGACACAGATGTGCAGTATTGTTTTACAGATTACACAGTGTTGCAGTATTGCTTATGCAGTGTTGCAGTATTGTATTTACAGATTACACAGTGTTGCAGTATTGTGTTTACAGCGACACAGTTTTGCAGCATTGTTTTACAGATTACACAGTGTTGCAGTATTGCATTTTAAAGAGAATGCAGTGTTGCAGTATTGTGTTTTCAGATAACACAGTTTTGCAGTATTGTTTTACAGATTACACAGTGCTGCAGTATTGCTTTACAGATTATGCAGTGTTGCAGTATTGTGTTTACAGATTACACAGTGCTGCAGTATGTTTTTACAGATTATGCAGTGTTGCAGTATTGTGTTTACAGATGACACAGTTTTGCAGTATTGTTTTACAGATTACACAGTGTTGCAGTATTGCTATTACAGATTATACAGTGTTGCAGTATTCTGTTTACAGATTACACAGGGTTGCAGTACTGCGTTACAGATTACACAGTGTTGCAGTATTGTTTTACAGATTATGCAGTGTTGCAGTATTGTGTTTCAGATTATACAGTGTTGCAGTATTGTTTTACAGATTATGCAGTGTTGCAGTATTGTGTTCTACAGATTACGCAGTGTTGCAGTATTGTGTTTGCAGACTATACAGTATTGCAGTATTGTTTTACAGATTATAAAGTGTTGCACTGCTCTTTTACAGAATATGAATATTATTTACACATTTTCTTACTGAATAATCACATCGTTAAACCACAGTGTCTGACTCCATTAATTTGATAGTGTTCTGATTGTAAGCACATTCTGAATGTATGCAAATTTGATTTATCCCAAACATGTGCATACATCTGGAATCCACTGTAATTATTTAATCCAAATCTTAAAGGCAAGGCAAGCCAACATTTATTTAAAAGATGCCCAATCCCATAGGCTCTGAGGGCCATACAAATAAGTAAACACATATTTCAAAAACAAATCAATAAAAAAAAATTAAAGCAAATAAATAAACTCCTCATAAGAAACATTTCCCATAAATAGTAAACTAAACATCAGCTTACCAACTACTATATCAAATCTGTAAATTGACAGCTTAATCCAAAAAGGCCTGGGTGAATAGGATGGCCTTAAGGCAGGCCTTGAATACCTCCAGAGTGGGGCCCCCTTAACCCCAAGGGGCAGTGAATTTCACAGGATGGGGGCGGTGACACTAAAGGCCCTGTTGCCCACTGATTTCAACCTCTTCCTGGGAATTGCCAGATGGCCACCACAGGAGGAACAGAGGGGGTGAACTGAGAGAGCAGGTACAAGAAGTTCTAACAGATAACCAGGACCCTGATAGGTGAGAAGACCCATCTTAATGAGGATCCTCCACCTGACCAGCAGCCAATGTATCTCATGCAACACTGGTGTAATGTTGGAAAGGAGAATGATGACTGAGTGACAGGGCCCTGGACAGACTTATGCTGATGGACTTCCTCTATCTGGACTACAGCAAGCGTTTGTTTCTGTACCCACAATAGCCTGTTAATAAAGCTTGAGGGGATGGGGGTGGGAAGCGGTTGCTCAGATGGGTAGAAAATTGGTTTGCAGGTCAAGTTTAAAGAGTAGTGGTTGGTGGGATAGTCTCCTCCCCCAGAAGAGTCGTCTGTGGGGTCCTCCGGGATTCAGTCCTGGAGCCACTCCTGTTCAATGCCTATGTCTCAGACATAGGGAGGGGTATAAGGAGTAAACTGAGTCTCTTTGTGGATGACTCAAAGCTGGGAGCACTAGCAGATGGGGAGTAGGGGAGAATGGCACTCCAGGTGAACCTGGATACTCTGGAGGGGTGGTTACAAAGATGGGAACTGAGGTTTAATGCAGGGAAGTGTAGGGTGCTGTATCTGGGGGTCAGAAACCCAGGGCATGTATACACCCTCAGGGGGTCACCCTGCAAGCCTCATCAGGTGAGAGGGACCTGGGAGTGGTGGTGGTGGATGTCAAAATGAATAACACTGAAAATTGTTGAAGAGCTGCAGCAAAAGCAAATAGGATTCTGGGCTGCATAGCCAGGGGGATATCTCCAGGAAGAAGGAGGTGATCCTCCCTCTGTGTCATGCCTTGGTCAGGCCACATCTCTAGTACTGTGTGCAGTTCTGGAGACCACACCTTAAGAGAGACATATCGTTGCTAGAGAGGGTCCAGAGGAGGGTGACCAGGATGATCCAGGGCATGGGGGTAGGCCTATGAGGAGAGACTGGAAGAGCTCAAGCTGTACACACTAGAGAGAGGAGAGACAGGGGTATATGATAGAGGTCTTTAAATACCTTTATGTAATGGGGAGCAAAAAGTAGAGCCAAGGAGGTGGTCAGGCTTAAGATGAAAGGAACAACAAGGGGCACGAGTGAAAGCCGGAGGGGGAAATTACAGGGGAGCTTAGGAGACACTACTTCACTGAGAGGTGGTGAAGCCATGGAAAGCGCTACCCAGGAGACTCGTGGAAAGAGCACAGTGAAGGGACCCAGGAGGTGTGGGACAGGTAAAAGGGGAAAATGAAGCCAGGGAAGACCCTCCCTGGTAATGGGGGGCAGAGATGAGAGCACCCAGTAGGGGTCTGGCTACCGAGCAGACACGATAGACCTTGAGGCCTGTTCTGCTGGCTTTTAGTATGTTAGTATATTAGAACTATCTGACCAGAATAGATCTGCATAAAATGCTGGATATCCGACCGGATCATTTTATCAGGTTGGATATCCGCTCACCCCTACTATTTGGTAACATCCCACGTTTCTAATTAAAATGTAGAACTGTATAACGGTATTTATTTCTTGAATGTTTCTTCACCTTTTAAATTTTTGATACAAGAAGAATGCAAAAGTGTCGCAAAGGGTACTTCAACTGTCAAATGCAAGTTTGCAAGTTTGTCAATGCTTCCCATTATTTTCTATGCCACCCTACATGATATCAGTGTATAAACATGTTTTCTCTGTCTTGAGTGTCTCTAAAAGCAGGAATTACTTTTCCTTCTATACTGTATACTAAACTTCATGCTGAAAAGCAATAACAAGAATTAAGTCTTCTTTTTAGTTTTCTTACATCCTGGTCAAAAATCTACTGAGGAAAATAATAGCCAGGGGAACCTTTTTCTGGGTTACATGTGATAACGGCAAAAGCCTAAAGGTGATCACCATTATCGAGAAGTCAAGAGTGCCGAAAATTTATTTTGGCACCCTGACAGCCTGGTGCACAGCAATATGGCACTGGGGAGTTAGTTTTAGTTACTTAAGAATTCTCAGCTCCATTGGGGTACATGTCGGGGGGGTGAAAACATTGGAAAAAAAAAGGTTTGGGCTGGGTGCAAGAAAAATGCACCCGCACCCATACCCAAATCCAGCACCCTGCCAACCAATGCCACCAACCCACCCACCACACCACGGGGTCAGCTTGGAAACCCACCACGGCACCACCCTCATTCCCTCCACTCCTGGCTGTGCAGCCTCACCCCCCTTGTGCATACATTATAGAGCATTCAGTTACTATATTAACCAACCCCCAATCTGGCCAACCTACTCTACAGTAGCCCTGGAAACATGTGCCGGGGTTTGGGTCACCATTATTGTAGGCACCCAATCCTCAGCACTCATATCTCGTGTTATATTTTTCTGTTCCTTATTTAGTAATACAAAAATGTTTTTGAGCATGACCTTGTTATAGACCAGCTCACTTTAATGCACTATTTCTCTTTGTTTGATTACTGTTAATGATTCCATTAGCAAAACATAGCCAATATATAATAAACCTCAAGAGCTTTATCGTTATATTTGTTAAATCTGTGGGATAATTAGCATAGAGATACAAATTCAGTGTGCAGTTAGGAATTTGTTTCTTTAGATTTTCCAGTATATGCTGCAATTTTCAGCTAGTAGCAGGGGCTACTTCAACAGCATTCCAGTTGCTGACTCTCTGGACCATGATTTCTGCACAGGAGTTGAAGGCCCATTTTCCACCTATCACCCCCCCCCAGCATCTGGACTCCTGCCAGTAATTTGGACATTGATCTGCTGCTAGACCACTGTTGTGAACTCCTCCAACTTGGAGGTTTGTGGGCAGGGCTACACTACTCCGTGCAATTTTCAAAGTGCTCCATCTGCTGTCATGAGCTGCAATCCAGCTGCTGACTCACTGGACCTGATGTCTGCAGAGAGGTTGAGTGTGGACCAGTTTTCCACCTATTAGCTCTCCCTCCATCCTATATTAGGACTTCTACCTGTAATTTGGACCTTAGAATGCTGCTAGACCGCTGCTACATATCTTCTCCAATAAGGACTTCCAGACTTAATCAGATTACTATAAACTACTAGTGTGTACAACATTTAGAGACAAAAAGCACATTTTCTTGATGTCGAAGGAAGCTACTTGTTTACTCAGCTGTGAGCTGTGTGGTAGGTTCTACATTGCACTTGATATTTGCAACCTGCACACTCTTGCTCAATTCTGTGGGAGGCAAAACTAACTACCCTTGGTAATGACTTTTATTTTATGTATTTATTTAGTGTTTAACCAAGAAGGGGTTTGCAAACTCTGCTTATCTTGTGGGTAACTTCGGAAGGCTTGAAATAATGCATTTGGGTTTTCCCTTGGAGGTAGCAGAATTGTCTACTAGGATTTTGTGACAGTTAAACTATTTTTAAATAATTTACAGGTGGCTGAGGAGTTGAAGAAGGGGCTTGCAAACTCTGCTTATCTTGGAAGTAACTTCAGAAGGGTAAAAATACTGCATTTTGGTTGTACCTTAGGGGTAACTGGATTGAATACTAGAAGTTTGTGACAGTTAAACTATCTTTAAATAATTTACTGGTGGCTAGGATTTTGTGATAGTTAAAATATTTTTAAATAATTTACTGGTGGCTAAGGACTTGTCATAGCAACAGCTGCAGTTGTGGATTGAAACACAGACAGCCTCAGGTGCAGGAGACTATGTTCCCCTGATTGCTGTGCAGGTTGTCTTGCTGAAAGGAAGGTTAACACTCATCCTAGTGGTGGGTCAAAGCTTGTAGCTGATTGTTCCTGATAGCACAGCTTAGGCCCAAACCCTACCTTCACTACATCCTACCCCTCCCAGGTTTCATTTCCTTTATAGCAGGTGTTCTGACATCACGTCCTCAAGAGGTCAAGGTGCATACAACTCATATCCTTACCAGCACAGCACACTGCATTGAAGGTAGTAGCACATAACTCACTAACTATATATAACAAAAAAATGCTTGGCATAGGGGAAACAGGAAAGAAGACAAACATGTGGGGAGTAGTACAATGCACTGGCTGTGGGACAACAGTCTTCTGGGAGACTTTATGGAAGCTGAGATGCTGCCCTATTTGCAGGCATCTCTCTGGTCAGAGAGAAGAGGTTGCTCATCTCCAGGTTGACTTGGCTGGGATTCATGAAACCTCCTGCCCAACCCAGGGACCACCAGGGTCACTGCCACTACCTCAGAGATTGCCAAGAAAGAGGAGTGGTTGGACCAAGGTGGGCTCAGGGAAGGAGAGGGTGGTGGAACAGAGGCACATTCCTCCATTTGTACCTCTCCACAATTCATATGCTCTTCTGACAGAAAGCGGTTCCTCTGTGGAGGCATCTGCAGTAGAGACCAAGGAGGATGCTGTGAACCTCTTCAGGGAGTCCCACAGGAGGGTGGCATGGGATTCCACAGAAGAAGGAAACAACTCCTGATTTAGGACTCAATTGTTAGGGGGTATATCTGGGGAACAAAGGGGAGAGGGAGGTAAGGTGCCTTCCTGCTGCCATGGCTAGGAGAGACAGGGAGTGAATCCTCAGGATCGTGGGAGCAGCTGCATGAGGGAGGGAGCTGGATATCATTGTCCACCTAGGGACAAATGACCTGGCTGTGAATGGGATCAGACCAGTGCAAGAGGAGTTTGAAGAGTTGGGGAGGGGCCTTAGACAAGTATCATATACAGTAACCTTCTCAGAGGTGCTGCCTGTCTATGGCAAGTGTGATGCTAGGGTACTCCACACCATGAGATTCAATGAATTATTAAAACAGTAGTGCAGAGTTCAGGGTTTTGGCTTCACTGGGGACTGGGAGTCCACCTGGAGGGATACAGGCCTATACAGGCATGATGATCTGCATCCGAATGGGAGGGGAACCAGGCGATAGGTTTAAATGCATCATTGGCAAGCATTTAAACTAGCCAAGGGTGGTGGCACTGAAGAGGAGCAGGAAAATCCAGTCTCCCCACAAAACACAGTAGTTAGGAGGTAAACACCAAGGTAGAGAAAATAATGGGGAGCAGGACAGGGGTAAATCCAGAAAAAGGCAATAAAGACAGGGATGGGTGTAAAAGGGGTAAGACCATCAACAAATGGAAGGTGATGAGTACCAATGCCTGTAGTCTGTGTAACAAGCTCCCTTAACTAGTGGCCTTGATGGAAGAGGGACATCTGGATATCATGGCAGTCACAGAAACATGGTACACCGAGAACCATGACCGGGATGTCAACATACTAAGGTACACAATCTACAGGAGGGACAGGGAGGGTAAAAGAGGAGGAGGAGAAGGAGGGAGTAGCTCTCTATGTAATTGAAGGGATCAAAGCCAAGGAACTAAAGGATACACAAAGAGTAGAGGAGGCACTGTGGATTACCCTAGAGACAGGTAATGGTGCCACAATTCACAGAGGGGTTGAATACAAACCCCCATCTCAGGGGAGGAAAGTGGACAAGGAAATGATAGAAGGCATCTTTAGAATGGCAGAAAAAGGGGAGGTACTCTTGATGGAGGATCAAAATATGTCAGATGTTAGCTAGAGCACCCTGGCTGTAGCCACATCCAAAAGCAGTGGTTATTCTCAATGCCCTACAGGGGCCATGCCTCAGACAGCTAATGGTGGAACCCACTAGTAATGGAGCAATCTTAGACCTGGTACTGTCAAATGGGGATGGAGAAAGGACCTCGGATTTAGAAGCGGGTAGCCATCTGGGAACAAGTGACCACCAAACAGTGTGGTTCACAATAAACACAGCCATAGAGTTGAGCCATACAAAAGCAAGACTGTTGGACTTTAGGAGTGCTGACCTTGGGAAATGGAAGCTTGCCTCAAAAAAGCACTAGCAAATGGGCAAGAAGGAGGGGTGGAGGAACAATGTGGAAAAATCAAAACATCCATCACAAAGGCAACAACCCTTTGTGTGAAGCAAATCAACAAAGCAAAATGAAGGAAAAAAACACTATGGTTCTCAAAAGAGGTAGCAGGGAAGGGTAAGGAGAAAAGGTAGTATTCAGGAAGTATAAGGGAATACAGGAGCAAGACAGAGAACTGTACCAGTTAAAGCAGAAGGAAGTGGGGAAGGCAGTCAGAATAGCAAAAGTCCAAACTGAGGAAAAGACAGCCAATTCAGTAAAGAAGGGGATAAAATCTTCTATAGGTACATTAGGGAGTGAAGAAAGATGAAGGGAGGGATAGTGAGGCTTAATAAAGGAAAGGGAGGGTGGGCAGAGGATGGCAGTGAAAAAGCAGGGATTCTGAATTAATACTTCTGTTCAGTATTTACAAAGGAAGAGTAGGGGAGGCACCTAAATCAAAGAATAGAAGCACTCTGGATAGGGAGATCAATACCAGTCCATTCACAGAAGAAAGGGCTCGGAAAAAAAACTCTTAAAACTGAAGGTGGACAAAGCAATGGGGCATGATTGGATTCACCCAAGAATTCTAAAAGAACTAAGGGAAGAACTAGTAACACCACTGACTACCCTTTTAATAAATCATGGGAGGATGGTGTGGTACCTGAGGACTGTAGGAGGGTGGATGTGATTCTCCTTCACAAAAGTAGGGAGCAAGACAGAGGCAGAAAATTACAGACCTGTCAGTTTTACCTCAGTGGCAGGGAAAATAATGGAATTACTTCTGAAGGAAAGAATTGTTCAGTACCTAGAGGCCAGTGGGGCACAGGACCCAAGGCAGCATGGATTCACAGCAGGAAGGTTATGTCAGATGACTCTAATCAATTTGTTTGACTGAGTGACCAAAGTAGTAGACCAGGGAGGGGCTGTGTACATGGCATGGCTAGACTTTAGCAAGGCATTTGACACTGTCCTGCACAAAAGATTAATAAACAAATTAGCCAGCCTGAGAGTGGGTCCCAGGGTGGTAGCCTGGGTAAAACATTGGCTAGAGAACAAGGCACAGCACATAATAGTAAACAGTTCAAACTGAAGAAAGGGGGGTTACTAGTGGGGTACCACAGGGTTCAGTATTGGGGCCGGTCCTTTTTAATGTCTTTATAAGTGAAATTGCAGAGGGACTGGTAGGAAAAGTATGTATCTTTGCAGATGACATAAAGATCTGCAATAGGGTTCATATCCAAGGTGGGGTTGAAAGGATGAGAAGGGACTTGGCAACATTAGAGGAACAATTAAATGTATGGCAGCTTAGATTCAATACAAAGTGCAAAGAAATGCACCTGGGAAACAAAAACCCAGGGGAAGAGTACACAGTGGGTGGTGAGATACTGACAACAACAAAAATGGAAAGGGATCTGGGGGTAGTTATATCAGATGACCTAAAGGTGGGCATGCAATGTGAGAAGGCAGTAAGGAGGACTGTGGGGATACTGGGGTGAACAGGGAGAGGCATCACCAGTAGAAAACAAGAAGTTGTTGTCCCTCTGTACAGACAGTTGGTAAGAAAACTTCTGGAGTACTGCGTGTAGTTCTTTAGACCACATCTCTGCAAAGACATAGACAGGGTGGAGACTATCCAAAGAATGGCAACCAAAATGGTGCAGGGTCTGCACCAGAAAACATATGAAGAAAGACTAAAGGAGCTTAATATGTATAGCCTCGAGGAAAGGGGGGAGAGGAGGGACATGATAGAAACTTTCAAGTACCTCAAGGGAATCAACAAAGTCTAAGTGGGTAGCATCTTTCAGAAAAAGAGATGTGCAAGAACAAGGGGGGACAATTTGAAGATAGAGAGTGGATGGCTCAGAGGTAATGTGAGGAAATATTTCTTCACAGAGAGTGTTGTAGATGTGTGGACCTGCCTTCCTGAGAAGGTCGTGGCATCAAAAACAGTGGGGAATTTAAGAATGCATGGGACAGACATAAGACAATTCTATTGGGGGGGTAGGAGGAAGTAAGCTGTTGGTTAACTAGGACCAACAGCTTATCCATTAGGAACGGAAATGGGAAGACTAGGTGGGCCAAGTGGTCCTTACCTGTCATCAAATTCTATGATTCATATAGGGCACAGCAATGCTAAACAGCCACTAGAATGGCTCTCTTTACAACTGCTGAAACCATGGTCTTAACTGACTCCACCCCTCCCCTAGCTGCTCATTGTTTACACTCATATTGATTTTCCTGGTAGTCTAGTGGACCATTTCTCCCTCATTGCCCATGTATTACACTCATATTGAGTCCCTAATAGTCCAGTGGACACCATGTGCCCTGAACACCAGTGTGTTGCACTCATGTTGATTTCTTTGGTAGTCTAGCAGACGCTGTCCTCCCTATTGCCCAAGTTTTGCACTAATATCTTTAAGCCTGGTGGGCTAGTGAACCCCCCAAAAGGGAGCCACCCCCCCTTCCACCCACCTCCTAAGGACCCTCTATCCTGCACCATCATCACCCCAGTCAGTGCAAAGTAGAGTGAAAGTATGACCTTCCACTCATCTCCTATGGCATCTGCTGGAAGTTTGGAGTTTAAACTAGGAGTGGGGGGTGGCAGTTGGGGAAGAGATATGCAGGGACCACAGGTTGGGAAATCATATGAGCTTACCCCCCATAACAGTGACAAAGGACAAATGGCAAGTACTATTGGTGATGCTAGGAAAGGAGGGCAGGATGGGAGGAGGGGGAAAGGGTGGAAGGTGGTTACCCTTAATGCTAGGAGCTTTGGGAGAAAACTGCAGAGTTGCAGGTTCTCATGGCAGAGGGAGAGGTGGACATTGCAGCCATCACGGAAACATGGGCCACCCAATATAATGACTGGGACCTGTCTGTACCAGGGTACAGGTTATTTCGTAGGGACAGGGTGACTGGGAAAGGAGGGGGGGTGGCACTATATGTGAAAGAAGGACTGAAGTGTGTAAGGGAGGAAGGGGAGGAGGGTAGTACAGAGTCACTCTGGGTGCAAATCCAGGATTCCAAGAATAGGAGTCTTAGAATGGGAGTGGTGTACAGGCCACCATCTCAGATGGAGGAGTTAGACAGGGAACTAGCGGGACAGATCAGGAGGACCTGCGAGAAGGGTAGTGTGGTGATTGTGGGGGACATCAACATGCCAGGAGTGGACTGGAGCACCCCAACAACCAGGAACAGAAGGGAGCAGGTACTGCTGGATGCCTTCCAGGACAGCTTCCTGCTGCAAATGGTCAGTGAACCAACCAGGTTAGGGAATACCCTTGACCTTGTGCTGGCAAATGGGGACTTTAGAGAGAACTTACAGTGGAGGAACCGCTGTCAGGAGTGACCACCACTCAGTATGGCTCACATTGGATATGGGCAAGGAAGGAGGGAATCTGGCACAAGAGTGCTGGACTTCAGGAGGGCTGACTTTGGGAGGATGGGGGAAGTGGTAAAGGGTACCTGGCCAGAATTCAATCTAGTATGGATACTAACCAGAGATGGGAGCTCATAAAGTTGGGGATAGTGGAGGCAACAAAACCTGCTGCAAAGCCCAGAGCAAGAAGGCTAGGGCTAAGAAACCGAGCTGGTTGGAGCAAGGAGGTCATGGAAAAGGTAAGGAGGAAAAGAGCTGCCTTTAGGAAATACAAGAAACAGGGAGGGGGAGGACAGAGAGGAGTACTTGACAGAATCGAAGGAGGTGACAAGGGCAGTAAGGGGAGCCAAAGCATCTACGGAACTCAGGCTGGCACAAGGCATTAAGAAGGGGAGAAGGACTCTTTGTACATCAGGAGAAAAGGAGCTGTAAGGACCACATAGTAAGGATTAGAAGGAGGGGTTGGGTGGAAGCAGGGTATGATAAGGCGGAAGCACTAAATGAGTACTTCTGCTCAGTATTTACTAAAGAGAAGAGGGGGTGACACCCAAGATGGGTGAAATGGCAGACGAGGGGGGAAGTGGGTGACAGATGGGAAATCATGGAGGGCAGAGTTCGAGAGGGTTTGAAGGCACTGAGGTGGACAAGGCACCAGGCCCAGATGGCATCCACCCCAGGGTACTGAAGGAGCTGGCAGAGGTCCTTGCAGGACCTTGGCAGACCTATTTAATGCCTCACTACATTCGAGGTGTGTACCAGGACTGGAGGATGGCTCATGTGGTGCCCTCCACAAGAGTGGCCCCAAGGATGAACCGGGAAACTACAGACCAGTGAGCCTCACATCCATCGTGGGAAGCTAATGGAGACTATCCTGAAGGAGAGGCTGGTGGCCATCTTAGAGGCCAAAGGACTACAGGACAGCAGACAGCATGGCTTCACACGTGGCCGATCCTGCCAAACCAACCTGGTCGGGTTCTATGACTGGGTAACTAGGCAACTGGACAGGGACATGCAGTGGATGTCCTGTATCTGACTTCAGTAAGGCATCTCGACTCAGTGCCACATGGAAGGCTGGGAAGGAAGTTAGTAGGCACAGGCGCAGGTGCAATGCTGGTGAGATGGGTAGGAAACTGGCTGCAGGGAAGCAACAGAGGGTGGTGGTGGGTGGGGAGCTCTCACACCCAAGGGCAGTGATGAGCGGTGTCCCACAGGGCTCGGTGTTGGGACCAGTGTTGTTTGGGATATTCATTGCAGACATATCATGGACATCAAGAGCAAGATCAGTCTGTTTGCTGATGATACCAAGGTTGGCGCGGTGGTGGATGACCTAGGGGGATGGCAGGGGTTGCAGGATGATCTGGCAAAGCTTGAAACCTGGTCAGACACCTGGCAACTGGGCTTTAATGCCAAAAAGTGCAAGGTGATGCATTATGGGATGAAGAACCCAAGGAGGACTTACCAGCTAGGGGGAGTGCAGCTAGCCCAGACAGAGGAGGAGAAGGATCTGGGTGTGCTCATCACAGGGTCAATGAACAACTCGGCACAGTGTAGGAAGGCAGCTGCAAAGGCCAACAAAATGCTGGGTTGTATTGCAAGGGGTATATCCTCAAGGAGGGAGGAGGTGATTCTGCCACTGTATAGGTCATTAGTTAGACCACACCTGGAGTACTGCGTGCAGTTCTGGCGTCCGTGATCTGAAAAGGGACATTAAGTTACTGAGGGAGTGCATGAGGCGACAAAGATGATCAAGGGTCTGGGGGACTTATCATATGAGAGGAGGTTGAAGGAGTTGAACATGTACTCACTGGAGGAGAGGAGACAGGGGACATGATTGAAACCTTTAAATACATGAAAGGAATAAACAAGACAGGTACAGAGGGGCTGTTCAAAGTAAGGGAGGAGAGGGCCACCAGGGGCCATGATATGAGACTGGAGCGAGGAAGGTTCAGGAGGGAGATGAGGAGACACTTTTTTACAGAGAGGGTGGTGGCTGGGTGGAATGCGTTACCTGCAGAAGTGGTATGCAGTAGAACAGTGGACTGCTTCAAACGAGGATGGGACAGGACAAGGGAGAGGGTTAATGAAGGGGAAGGGTGGAAGGGAGGGGCAGCTGCAGAATAAGGGGTGCTAGCTGCACATTCGAGCAGACTTGATAGACCTCTAGGCCTTTATCTGTTGGCAAACTTCGTATGTTCGTACTTCGTATGTGCTGTATGGTAGTCTCTGAGTGCAACTGCTAGTACTGTTGAAACAGTCACTTCTACAGTACTCACATTCACACTCAGAGACACTAAGATGGCTGCTGAAGGTAAGCAGAGGGCTTTGCTGATCACCTGTTGCTGGAAGCTTACCAGTGACCATGGTAAACGGGGTGCAGGGCAGGGTTCCACAATGAAGGGGGGAATTGCACTCAGTCAAGGGGGAGCAGAGTCCACTAGACTATGAGGGAAATCAATAAGTATTAAAAAACATGGGCAACTGGGGGTGAGTGGAGTTCACTAGACTACCAGAAAATCTATCTGTGTGTAAAATATGGGCAGCTGGATGAGGGAGTCTACTAGACTACAAGGAAAATCAATTTGAGTGTAAATCATGGACAATTTGGAGGAGAATGTTGACTGGCCTAAGAGGAAAATCAATCCAAGTGTAAAACATGGGTAACTAGAAGGAGGGGGTGTTTACTAGAATAGCAGGCAAATCAGTGCAAGTGCAAAACATGACCAATTGGGGGAAGATAGTCCACTGGACTACCATGGCAATTAATATGAGTATAACATATGGGGGTGACTAGGGGCAGGAGTATCCACTAGACTACAATGGAAATAAACGTGTAAAACATGCCTGATGGGGGCAGGTGGGTCCGTGAGACCACCAATGAAATCTATAGGTGTGTAAAACATGGGTGATTGGATAGGAGTGATTCCACTAGACTACCGGTGAAATCTGTGTGTAAAATATGGGTAATGGGGGAGTGTGTCTACTAGACTACCAGGGCAGTTCTCTGTACTGTACATTAGATAGTTCAGTGCTATGTAGCATGCAAGTGTGCCCATAATAGAACTGCAAATGGCCCCTTAGCACCTTGAATGCTAAACCATCTCATTTGCATGCTAGGGCTGAATATGAACCAAACATGAAAAGCAAGCATCTGCACTCCTCAGCTGCATGGAAGAAGGCTTTAATGATAAAAATATTTAAAACATACCACCATCAGTATTAAAAGCTGGACTCCCTGATGGCATACTGTGTATGAAACCAGTCAAGGCTGTAGTAGCAAATGACCAGCTTATAAGACTGATGACAGTATGTTTTAAATATTTTTGGCATTAAAGCATTTTTCCACAGAGCTGAGGAGTGCAGATGCTTACTTTTCATGTTTGGACCTTTGGTTGGTTCTCGCACCTTCTGTTGTGCAGTTTGGAGCTGTATTGCAATTTTAACTAGGGCTGAATATGGCCCACATGAGGCCTAGCACTTCTGATTTTGGACAGCATTATCTCTAGTGGGCCCTACTGTTGGCCATAACTAGCACTGGGCCATAACAGTGCAGTGCTTGGTCCCTTTGTGCTTCACTGGCACTGCCCCATGTTCAGATAGCATGCTCCATCAGAATACAATAATGTTTGAATATGGCTTGGAGCTGGCCATGACTAACGTGCTGTGCAACATTACCAGCTGTGCTAGACTATTGGGTGACTCTGAATATGCAGCCCAAAGACTTTTTTTTTTGTTATAGTTGTTTACTCTCTTGTCTTACTTTGTTTTCTTTTTATTTTCCTGTTAATTTTTTTCCTGTCTACACCCTCCCAAGCAGGTTGCTCAACAAGATTTAAAGAGGGGCAGCTAACTCACTTATTTACTTAATGTATTTAATAGTATCCATCACAGCCAAATCAATATCATTCCTTGGGTAGAAGTTAACTGATGTGCTATGTCAGTAACTCTGGAGAATCTTTTTCTATTTGAGATTTTTGGTTTATTTGAATTTTCCTCTAGCCTTGCCATTTGTATCATTTACCATGTCTTGTAACATCTCAAGCTGACTAATATACAATATATCAGCTTGAAACCTTTATAATCTGGATATCAAACAATATCTATTAGTAATATATTTAAGATTTGATGTGCTCCTGTCCTCTTTCCATAATATCAGGTCCTCCTCCCAAGTCATATTTTTTGGTTAGAAAAATGCAGAGATTAATTCAATACTCCACTAGTTCAGTTACAGTATAGATGGAAAAAAAGGATAAATGCATGTCAATCATTTTTCAGTTTCAGTCCATTTCTGTCTCCTCACACATTTGTCACCTTTCAGCCTTCTTACAAGGCCCTGTTAATCAGTCTTTAACTGGGAACTTCCCCAGCTCTTTCTCTCCCATTATGCTTTATCTTTCCCATCATCACCTTTTTGTTTCACAGATTCTCTCTTAATCTTACTATTTATCACTTCTTCTCCTTAGCCTCCCCTTCTTCTTTCTCCATATATATCTCTCTCATTTTACCTCTCCTCTACACTAACTTGTTTTTCTCTTTAGATATTTCTGAAGAAGACCTAAGGTCAAACGTAGATTTTTAACTCTATTTTCTATTTTCAGCATGCATTTAATATAACCATTTTGTTTTGCTTTTTAGACCACATGCTGGACGTGGCGCCTTGTCTTCATTTTCAGTCTATCCACTTTCTTTAAAGATGTAGTAATATACCCTCCTTCTATATTCTGTTTGGAATCCATTCTCAGTTGTTTCAGATATTAAGGTGTCAACTTTGCAGCAAAGGTCAAAAAATGAAAAGGCAGTCCTAAGCTAGAATTAGTCTTGTATTGCACAAAAGCAGGATTTTCCTTTTAAAGATACTGTAGGGTAATGCTGGCCCGGTGGCATAGAAACTTGAGGTGTTGGCACCTTACCTCGACCCAACCCAGTGACTCAGGTTCGGGAATGAGCCTGGGCCATTTGAGGTCCAGCAGGCGGAGCTGGATACAACTGCTAGCAGGCAAGTTCTCCTCTCTTTGGATGAGCGCAGCATCCCTTGGCTGATGGCAAGCCCCAGTGGAGACGAGGGGTTGAGGCGGGCTCGTCACGGTGCCCAGACATTAGGCCATGGGGTGGGGAAGGGGCCTATAGACTGGCATATGGTGCATGTCGCCCTCCACGCATGCGTGCATACTCCTGGGGCCCCTGGGAGAAATGGAGGGAAAATGCCAGTTAGCAGGATGAAGACTGACTCCCCACAGGTGCCACTCCCCTGGGCCAGGTAAGGTAAGTGCTGGTAATTCTGGGGGACAGGGCTGGGGGTTGGGCGGATGGGGGCTGACCAGCGAGGAGCACAAATACGTCCCGAAAAAAAAGATACTGTAATGCAGCTGTATAAACTGCAATCTTCAGTTTGTCTGCCTCAATACAAAAGCGGTATGGATATGATGATCCTTTTCTTGAAACCTGGATCCAAAATTAAAGGAGGTTTATGGGCAGAGATGAAGTCTCGACTGCTGCACAGATCAGGCTTCAACTCACAGATCTCCTGCAGACACCATATTGATTAAAAGATTTTACTACCCGAATGCTAGTAAAATTGCCAAACCCTCCGTGCAGCTGGAATTTTAAATATGCCTCCTGCGATCATGCTGGTAACATTGCGATATAATGGCGTACTCCCTTCCTTAATAGTGCCCTTAATGGAGAGTTTATAATTGATGTTTCTTCTGATGCCCAGTGCTATTTTTACAGCATTTACCTAAATGCCATATGTGTGTTGCAAACACATGACATATAGGCAAATTCTATAAAAACAGCACTGGGTATTCCCGATATGGCGATTATAAAATCCCTGCACGTGAGGGCACTATTAAATAAGTGGCAGTGCCATGTCATTATTTCTTGATGTTACCAGCGTGATCGTGGCAGTGGTGAGGAGCGTCCTCTTAAAATACCTCCACACTACTTTTGTTCTGTTCATTGAAATAACATGTGCTAGGAAATGACAGAAGAAAAACTGACCTAAATACAGCTCAGTCCCTAAGCCCCCGAGCCCTCTTACTGGCCAAGGGCTTACAAAGTGCAATTTCAATCATTTTTCTTCATACGTTTCGTAGGGAGGGATCATAGATCTTCAGATTGAGGAGCTGGAAGCCAGATCCCTTCCCCTTCCAGGTACCTACAATAAAACTCTGCCCATATGCTGCCCCTGTGCTCGTACATATTGTGATGTATGAGTTTGCAGAGCACAGGGTGTGCATCATTGATTTCAGTGGGTGGTGGATTTCAATTTATTTATTTTTTTTATATCCGAAAGGTTCACCTGGTTTAAATAAGTACCATGACTCAAGTAACATGGCTCATGGGGCATGCAAGCACTAGTGTGTGCAGTGCAGCTCCAGCCAGCGTCTTCCTGCCCACTAGCTAACTGTACTGCCACCTGTGGTCACCCATGCGGTCGTAGAGTGGTGCAACTGGCTGCAGTCCTTGCCCAGAGGAGTAGAGCTTCCTCTTGGATGCTCAGTCCTCCTCTCCCCAGCTGGCATCTAATGACTTGAGTTCAATTCCGAACTAGGGTTGCCAGCATCTTGAGCAGTATGTCTGTGCTGACAGTCTATCCCACATCCTTCCTTAAACATCTTGCTTATTATTTTTCTATCATACAAAAATTTTTATTTGTTTTGTTGTTAATTCCAGAACAGGAACATAGCATACAGCGTAAACAATGAGTGAAACTTATCGGCCATACATCCTATGTTGAACCAATATAAAACAACAAGAAAGAAGAACATGTACAATGCTACTTATACTATGATATTTTATTTTTATTTATTTATTTATTGAATACATCTGAATTACAATCCTTTGAGTCACAGACTCTTTTGCAAAGGCTCCACGTCGGTTACAGGGGGTGGAGGGTAGACAAATACAGTAAAAGACAAACATAGACAGGCAGTATTTACAGTTTCAGTACTGACAGAGCATTCCAGGCTAGAACTTATTCAGCAGGTGAGGTAATTAGGTAGCATTCTTGGAATCCCAAGCAGATTTGTAGGATGCCGTATGCACATTATATCAAGATATAGAAAGCACCCTATATTGGTCAGGTTATAGGAAAGGAAAGTTAACTATCAGGATTTTACCTTCCTATCAGCAACCATTACCATCAGCCAAGGTTAAATAGATCTCTCAGGGAGGGTTACCGAGGGGCGGTAGAGCTTTGCAGAGAGATATGCCTCCCATTTTCAGAGGTACTGAGGGAGTTGGCTCTGATGCAAGTAGGAGAGTTGTTCCAGTGTGGCTAACTTAGCCAGCGCTGCATGCCAGGCCAAAAGTGCAGGGAGTGTCGGTTGCATCCAGTGCATGAGAAGCAAGCGCTTGGCCTCCAGCAAAGCAAGCATTAACCAGTCCCAGTGCACCTTAGCTAGAAAAGTTAGTGTGGAGGTGTCCCTGAGGACCAACCTAGGTTCTGAGAATGAGAGTGAGCAACCTAGCACTCAGGAGCACTCTTTTGCTATAGAGGCCCAAAAGGCAAGCAGTAGGGGGAAATGCCATATGATGTGCAAAAGGTGAGCCAGAGACTGGTTACATATCCCCATTTTGAGTGGGAGAGGAGCCCCATCAACTGAAGAGCAGCTGGTGTTCTATACCATCTGAGCACTATTTTCTGCTGCAGAAAGCAGCTTTTTGCATCTATGTATGTAAGACACGTGGCCTTAAGATAACGGGTCCAGGATTCTTCAGAGATATCTGTGTTCATATGTGATGCCCATTTAGCTTGACAGGAACTTGTAAAGTCTGGTTGAGAGTCCCGCCAGGTTCTGTAAAATGACCCGCTAGACCCTGAGCCGAGGAAGATTTGTGCATTATGTCTAGCCAGTGAAATTTAGAGTCCAGGCTACCTTGAGCCTGAATGGTGTGGATAGAACTATGCAACTGCAGGTACTTCCAGAAGTCCTGAACAGGGAGGTTGAATTTCACTCTGAACTGTTCAAATGACATAAGTGCTGCAGAGTTGGGCATATAAAGGTCATGCGCCCAAAGCATATGTCATGCTTCCCAGGAGTACCAGTGCAGTGGTTCATTTCCTATGGTTATGAGACAATGCAGCATGTCCGAAAATGCAGCATAGCAGATGGGGGGCCCACATCGGTTGAGGGGTGTTGGAAAGAGTCATAAGTCTATCCCAGACATGCTTAGTTTCCTGTATAATTGGTGTCCAGTTAGCAGCCAGATTAATGTCCCTGGACAGTAAGGATCTGAGTGGGTGGATTCCCACAATGGTTGCTTTCAGTTGTACCTAGACAGGGGGATTGGAGTGAGGGGGGAATGAACCATTTAGTAGCCTGTGCAGCCCTGTATGCCAGATGGTACCCACCTTGGGTCCAGTGGGCTCGTAGCTTATTGCAGCTCCATCTGGATGGTTTCCCTTCCCACAGGAAATGTGACATCAGTTTTTCCATTGCCTTAAACAATTTGTGTGACAGCCACAAAGGAAGATTGTTTAGCAGGTAAGCCACCCTTGATAGGAAAAGCATACGTATCGCCGCTACCTTCCCTGGTAGCAAGAGCTGCAACTTGTGCCATCTCTCAATTTCTACTGCTAACTGGGCTAAAACTGGTAAGAAATTAGACACTTCGATCTCAGCCCAACAGAATGGGACTTTAATCCCTAGATATGTAAAACTCTTCGAAGCACAAACCAACTCGGTGCCTTGAAGGCATGTGTCAGTACAGGCCACACTGAGGGGGAATAAGATGGTTTTCTTTTGGTTAATTGGCTATCCAGAGAGGCCAGCAAAGTCCTCTAAGATCACTAGCACTGCAGGCAGGGAGTGCTGTGGGTGTGATAGGGTGAGCAGTAAGTTGTCAGCATGAGCTGCTACCAAATACTGCTTTCACAACATGCTAATCCCACAGATATCCTTAGCAGCCAGGAACCTCCTCACCAGGGGGTCTAGAGCCACCAAAAATAATAGGGGTGAGAGGGGATAACCTTGGTGGATGCCTCTATGAAGGAGGAAAGGTAGCGAGATGTCTGAATTGGTCATGATTCTGGCTGAAGGAGAGCTATATAGTGTGGCCACCCATTATCTGAAATAAGAGCCAAAGCCATGAGTCAGAGTACCTCATGCAGATAGTACCACTCTACTGAATCAAAGTCTTTTGAGAAATCTGCAGCAATGCAGCCATTGGAACTTTAGAGTGGGAAGCAAGTCATTTTAGACTGAGGAACTACCTAGTGTTATCTGCATGGGATTTGCCTTGCATAAAGCCCACCTGAGCTGAGTGATTGATGGAGGGCAGCACATTAATGATCCTAGTGGCCAGAACCTTGGCTACAATTTTTGTGTTGACAGACAGGAGGGAAACAGGATGAAAGTTTATGCAAACCAGTGGATCATCTGATTTCTTTGGAAACAGGGTGACTAAAGCCTCCCTCACAGTAGGTGGAAGTATGCCTACTGAATGTGCTTCTTAAAAGGGCAAGGAGTAATGGTTGAACTATAACTGGGCCAAGGGCCTGATAGAATTTGACCATCATTCCATCAAGAACTGGAGCCTTACCCTTGGCCATTTGTGAAAGAGTTAGGCGTAATTCTTCCTCTGAAATTGGGACGTCTAGCATACTAACATGTTCAGGTGTCAGGCTGTGTACAGAGTCTCGGTAGCAGAACTGTTTTAGTCTCTGGGCTAACTGCACCACAGTCAGTGAGGATTCCGATTGGTAGAGAGACTGAACATACTATTGTATCGTACTATTCACTCCCTTAGGGTCAGAGACAGTTTGACCCATGGGGGATCCATAGGGCATGAATGCAGGTGGCAGCGTGTTGCTTCCTTAACTGGTAGGCCAGCAATCTGCCCCTTTCCCCCCTTCCCAGTAAGTGTGTTTAGAATGCAACAGGAGCCACTCAGACTTTTGTTGTAGAAGGCAATTAGTCTGGTATTTTAATCCAACTATGTGGTGGATCAGGAATTGATCTCTTGCCACCACTGGAGATGATTTAAAGTGTAACTCGTGCCCCAACAAGCTCAGATTGCAGCTGATCCATAGTCATCTTATGTGCCCTGTTTTTTGCAGCTGAAAAGGAAATGATACAGCCTCATAGAACTGCCTCGAAGGCCTCCCAGACAGTTCCCGAGGACACACCTGCATTAGAATTAAGCAGGAAATAATCCTTTGCTGCCTGAGTTATTGATGGACCAAATTGTGGGTCTCGCAATAGTGTCGGGTTACAGTGCCAATGGGTCCCAGACAACTGAAGGTTAAGCGAGGTGTATATCACCATGATTGGGGCATGGTCAGAGATTAGGATACTACCAATCTGAGTGGTAGCCAAACCACTCGCTGCAGCAGCATTACCCAGCCAAAAATCTATCTGACTGTGTGTAGCGTGCACTGAGGAGAGATAGGTGTAGTCACATCTAGTTGGATGGTCATGCCTCCACACATCAATCAAGCCCCACTCGTCCATCATCTCCTGCTTTGGGATAAGTCTGTGGGGTTGGCTTTGATTTATCCAGGAATATATCATAAACTAAATTAAAGTCTCCTCCCATCAGTATAGGTATTTGTGGATGGGATATAGCTAATGAGGTAATAGCCTGGGCCACACCTGGGAAAAAAATCTGTGCTATCTGTGTTCTGAGCATAAACATTCGCTATTATTAATCCACCCCTGGAAAGGAAAAATGGGTGGCCACCCACCTTCTAGATGCATCGATTTGGACTTCCTCTTCCACCCATAGGCAGGAGCACTGAAGAGGGATGGCCACCCCTCTCTGCTTGGTGGTGGCCAAGTTCACTATTACTTTGCCCACCCATGATTTCCTAAGCTATTGCACTGTCTTATTAGACAAATGGGTCTCATGCAGCAATGCTACATCTGTCTATAGAGAATGCAGGTGCTGCAGCACTTTAGTGCATTTGATGGGGTGATTAAATCCCTTTACATTCCATAAAACCAAACACACACCCTGTGTAACCTCGGAAGCCATGTTCTCTGCTCCAAAATAGAGAAATAGGGTACTGACCCACCAGAAGTGCATTCCAGACCAGAAAAAGGGTACTTGCATGGGGGGGGGGGTGGATGCTGAGTCCAATATGAGAAAGGAAGGGTTGAGGCTGATCTGAATGAAGGTGCAAACACAGAGAGCTGCTATGTAGAGTAAACTGGAATAACAGCCTAGTTGTGTAGTAGTGACAATTACTTCAGTCTGAAAAGGGAGAGAAAATAAGCACATGATTAACAATGTAGTAACAACCGGACTATTTGTCCAATAATTCTAAGAGTAAGCAGATAAGGTAACAAAAAACTGTATAACAGAGTAAACATCAAACAGCATAAACATGCTAAAGGGTGGTGAGCTTATTGGGAAAGAGGTCTCCAAAAGACAAAGGGAGTCTTCAGTAACGCACACTCGAACACCCACGGTAGTAGAAAAGAGATGCCAAACACACAGAACCAAATCTCCTTGGCTGGTAGAACCAACCCATGGTCAGGCTCTGCGGTCCCAGGGAGGAGGAAGGGAAGAGAGAGGGAGGGGAAGGAGAAAGGTGAAGCATGGGGAAGGAACAGCTGGGAAATGAAAGGAGGGGGGAACCCCCCAACCGATAAATTCAACACCTGCTTGTCCTAAGTTGAGGACAGCCTTAGGGATACTATTCATCTCACTAGGTATGTTTGCAGGTGAGTAAGAGGAACAGACTCATGGGAGAGGGAGGGAGGAAAGGTGGGGGAGAGGAATCAAGCACAGAGAGATTTGGGGGAAGGAGCCTAGTGCTGTGGGGGTAAGGGCAAATGTAGGTCTGTTATTCCTCTGTTTACCCAATGAGGACCAACAAAATTACAGCATGTTAAAACAGTCAGACATATAATGGAACAAAAAACAGTGCATAGATATCACACCATGGCCTATGAGTCAGCCTGGGTTACCAGTCCAAATTAAAGCAGAGTCCTGGTGATGTCCTTAATGGTGGTTCATGTGGGAGATAAGGCTGCAGTATAAGACTGGAGACCAGGCCTGACAGGAGCCGACAGAGTCACGGCCTCAATGAAGGATGCGTCTGGAATGTCTGACCAGTCTGTAACAGGACCAGTATCCATTGAGTCCATGTTGGCGTCCTGATGACGATCTCCATCTTCATCAAATGGGGGATGCTCATGAGAGACTTTGCAGGGAGATCTGCTCATTAGTGCTCTGATGACAGTCGCTGGCCACTTCATAAGTGCGTTCGATGGCTTTGGGTAGAGTTAGCCATGTGAGGTGGCAGGATTGGGCTCCCAGACAAATAGCCTGGCTCTGCTACAGCAGACAGTGAAGAATTAGCAGCAGCTGGTTTCCTGGGACTGGAGTAACATAATTCGGAGTTCTCCCAGGGGCAGCATCCCCACCCTTTGGTTCCCCCAGGGGAGATTGCTCTTGCTCTTACGGGCATCGATAGCTTCCTGGGAGTTGTAGTTGAAGCAGGCAGGGCAGGTCGGAACTTAGTAACCCATTTCTTGATCTCCCTGGGGTGCCAGGCCAAGATCTCTCTACCATCTTTGGATACTTGCAGTGGGGTAAGGTTTTTAAATCTGTAGTGAAAATGGTGGCATTGCAGATATTTTTAATAGACAGAAAAGCTTTTCGTCACATGGCTGCTTCCTGACTAAGGTCCCTATAGAAAGATAGTCATGCCCCCTGCCACCAAATCTCACCCAGATCCCTGACAGCTCTGAGAATTTTTTCTTTAAAAGAATAATGTAGGAAATACGCTATGATAGGTCTCGGGCCTGTCCAGATCCTTCCCATTTGTGGGCTCTCTCCACCTGTACTGGCCCTCTCCATCTTTCTCCCAACATAAGAGGTCTAGCCTCATTAAGTACGTTTTCCAATTTTTGAGCTTCCAGACCCTCAGGGACGCCTATAATGTGTTTGTTAACACCTCACTTATTAGCCTGTCGGGTTAAAAGACAGACATCTCTGAGGGTGAACTAGCACAAACTATGGGAATATAAAAGCAAACTGCCACATATTTATCAAGGTAAAGGTGACATACCATTTCGGTATACTCTCAAGCATTATATTGTATAGCTGACAGCTGCTTAACAGTTATTCAACATTCAGTCATTATCTTGCTTGCCGTTGCCAGTCCTGCCATCTTCACACAATGTGGGGACAGGCCCTGAGTTGGGAGGTGGTACATTCAGGTGTAAGACAGGAAACACTTCTCCCAGAGATTGTTGAACCTATGAAACAACATACTGGAAGAAACAGTGCAAGCCTTTAAGGTAAACCTAGACACATTTCTGCTTACCAACGGGATCATTTGATACTCTGGGCAATAGTGTGAATATGGAACACATTTAAACTACTACATGCTTGGATGGTGTACTTACTAATATCTGCTTGGAATAGGGGGTCATGAATAAGGAACCTAGAGTCCCTTCTGACCTTAAATTACAAGTAATTTGAAAATATTACTCTAATTTATTAAGGCAACATTGATTAGTAAAAATGGACCACATCTTAAGGGGAAATGTAGAAATCGCCAGTCTTTAAGGTTTATTTTGATTTGTAAACACTGCATTCTATCTAGCCGGACAATGCTAGGACTCTATGCACTGATGCAAATTGATGGCAAAGATTGTCATGCCAGGTGCCCCTTTTCTTAGTTTTAAGTCTGCTATTGCAGTTTTTATATTTAAATAAAATACTTACTGGTGCACATCATTAAATAGGGTTGCTGCTGTAAGGTTTTCATTCATATTCTTAGATGTAAATGATTACCTATACCGTATTTCAGCATCCTTTTTCTTCTGACTGCATGAAACCTGCCTACAACATGCACAGCTTCATGGCCTTATGGGCCACTGGGGTATCAATCAATCAATCAATCAAAATCTTTATTTAACCAGGTGAACATCATTGAGCAAGCTCATTTTCAAGATGGACCTGGAAAGGAGAGGTTAACAATACATACAAAGGAATACACAGTTACATTATAATTGGGTAAACAATATAAACAAAATGAATTCACACTTACATAGTATTTACATAGAGCAGTAATTATACACAGGATGTTTACAATATACACACAACAGAGTATTAAAAAGGTCATTATTCAAGATCATGAAGGGTATGCAACTAAAAAAATATAGCAACTGCAGTATAGTATATACAGGTTAAACATGCGCTACAATAGTTACAATGTTGATGCATCCTTGAACATAATTATTGATTGAAGGAGCTTGGAGGGGCATGGAAGGGGTGGGGAGGGGGATGCAAGTGGGTGAGCAAGGAGAGGTACACGGTACATGCCCGCAAGGGCATGTAGTGGAAGCAGGGGTGAGGGTGGCAACAATCAGGGAGTGGAAAATAAAACACCATGATGGTGTCAATGGGGTAAGCAAAGTGTGATGGTGTTAGCCAGGGTGACATGGAAAAGGAGTTAACGATAAGGAAAAAAAAAAAAACACAGAGTTGGGAAAGAAGAAGCAGACAGGTAGGTTCTTATAGGCTGTAACATCACCCAAGAGGGTTGGGAACAAAATACAAGTAAAAGGATGCACTGGGAGCAGATAGAGCTGAGGCTAAGGGAAGGTGACATCAGTGGAAGGAGTTACAGGATTCCTTGATAGAGTGAGAATAAAGTGCTTTGAATGCTGATAGTTTGATTGGGTAAGCCAACTTCAGGGTTTTTTGCAAGTTGTTCCAGAAAGAGGGCAAAGAGTGAGATATGGCAGACCTGCTGGAGGGTGACCTGAATTTTGGTACTGCAAGGGAGATAATGGAGGAACCTCTTAAGGCATATTTACCTATTACATGTAGAGGAAGACAATCTGAGATGTACTGAGGCAACATCTTTGTGATGGCCCTAAATGTCCAGAGAGCTACATTCCTCTGTCTTCAATAGTTAAGGGATGACCAACCTACTGTGACGTAAGGGGAGCAGTGATATGTGTGGAGTATGGGAGACCAGTTATGAACTTCAAGGTCCGATTTTAGAGTGTGTCTAGTTTAGCCAGGACAGACATGGGGCCTTGACTGTAAAGAGTAAAGGGGTATCAGAACCATTTCCAGGTCAAAGTACTTAAATTCCAACATGGAGAACATACAATGTGTCTGCTGTTCTCAGCCTTTGCTGATTGTATTCTGAGGCCTTTTGTTACCATGAAATTCTGCTTTAAGTTGAGCCAGTCCAAATTAATTCATGGGCATTTCAATATGCTTTCCATGGCGCTCTGCATTATTGGCATATGTGCAATTTGTGTTTTTTTTTTTTATTTGGCTGTATGACCAATATCCTCTGAGATAACTCATGCCCCAGTGCATTTGCTCTGGGGTTCTTTTGTAGTTCTCTTCTCTCTCTACTTTGGGCTGCCCATGACCCAAACAAATAAGATCCCCTATAGCATGGCTGTCTACCTCTCCCTGGGTTAATATACAGATATGATACAGATTTGTGTCTGCTGTTCTCAGCCTCTGCTGATTGTATTGTGCAGCCTTTTGGCACAATGCAATTCTGCTGAAAGTTGAGCCAGTCCAAATTAATTCATGGGTATTTGCATATGCGTACCATGTTGCTTTGCATTATTGGGGTATGTGCAACTTGGGTTTTCTGTAAAATGAAATGTACAGTCATATACTAAATACAGATCTGAATACAAACAAGACCAGTAATAATCAACATGGGGAATGCAAAAGAGTGCATACTGAGTTAATGTATAAGCAAAGATTAAAATGAACTGATTTTTGCATCATTAGCTATGATGTGTTTGCTCCTTGCATTTTTAAAGTATGATTGCTTTTATATAACCGACCTAAACTGACAATGTTTGTTATCATCCTTTTGGGCTAAAGAATGATAATTTCTCTTTTTTTTTCAGTTTTGACTTAATCTTATTTCAGATGTGGCAAGGCATTATATTTGCAACTGAGGAAATTAATAAGAGCCAAGCTTTACTACCAAACATCACACTGGGGCTTGGAATGTATGATACATGCGGTATAGTTTTCAAAGCTCTGGAGGGCACACTCTGGTTACTTTCTGGGCAACGAGAGCCCGTTCCTAATTATGTTTGTTCAACAAGGCGTAAAGTGGTGGCTATACTTGGGGAAACAAATTCTCGGATTTCAATTGCTATGGCTCGAATTTTGGGTCTCTACAAATATCCACAGGTGTATATATTTTTTTATAACTTCAGCTTATACAACACTGCAAAAGAGTGGAAAGCGAAAAGAAGGACATTATTAAGCATCAGCTGAGAGTATCATATTCAAGCATAATCATTTCTCAAATTTCTAGAATTTGAAAGTGGTCAAAAGCTCTGTTTACAGTTATGATTATGAAAGATTCTCCTGTAGCTTAGTGCTATAAAGGCTGACTTTGGAAAAAGCTCTTACAGAAGGGTTTCAGTTGTAACTTTGGTTATATTTCCAGTGTTATTGTGGGCCAGCCACAAGTCTGACTGAAAGTTGTCTATAATTTTGAACACCAACACAGAGTCTGAGATGGCAGGACATTGCACTGTAGTTTAAGATATCATACTGTAGGCATTTCCATCTCTGACAATATAGAGGATAATGGCTGGGGATCAGGTGATAACCACGCTGTAATCACCTCGAGTAGTTGCTAGGGCAACATGGTAAACCTCGAGAGCGCAACTTGAGAGGTTTACTGTAGCCCCAGCAACCACGAGAGGTGATTTCAACGTGGTTGTCACCCGATCACCAGCCATCATCTTTTATAGTGTATGGTCAAAAAAACACTGTTTGCATTCTATGTGTGAGAATTATGGAACTCTGGTGCATTCTTTTTTGTTATGCCACTGTTTGGAAGTTCCAAAGTGTGGTTAACAACTTTTACAGTTCTAAACAGTGCATAACAAAGCTGTGTAACTGCTGATTATGCTGGTTAATAGGCACTTACCATACATTATATGGCTAATTATGCATTATGGAAAAGTAAAGTATAAAAAAATATTACCCATCAATGAGCAAAATGACCTTCCTAACCTTGAACACTCAGTTCAAGTCATTTGATTCTATTTGAATCTAAAGTGCCATGTCTCTTAAAGTAATTCTTAGTTGTTCTCCTCTAGGCTCCATCCAACATCTCAAATACTTATTGTTAACAGTGTTTCTTCAGGTAAAGCCCTTATGCTTTCTGGTGCTTGTTGTGATTCTTTTGGGGGTCTTTTGCAGTTTATTCTGTTTATTAAGTACAGTGAAGAATAAGCTACTCCTGGCTGTGGTTTAAACGATTTATAATGCACACCCAAGGAGCAAAAGGGCTCAAGGCCAAAGGCTAAGGGTTCTTATGGCCCTGGGAAGTGCATGGACATCCTTTATACCACATCCTGGAGCGGTTTATTCTGCTTAAAAAAGTAATGTTTTAGGTTGTAGTGTAATGAACTGTCCAGAAATGTATCTAGTCAATACAGCACTTCCAAAACAATGTATGAATAACGGCACTGCAGAACGCACAGAAGGTTCTACAGTGACAAGTGTTTTTAAGCATATGGTAATAACAGCTACCCCTGTCACTGTACGCTCTCAGTGGGGCGTGTCAAGGAAGCTGCCAGTACAATACCTGGTTGAGCCGCTCCCGTGGTGTAGTGGCTAGGGCACCAGCACCTGGAATCGTAGGGGACCTAGGGCTGTGGTTCAGTTCCCTCAGATCCCACAGTGTTAAGGCTTTTTTTTTTTTACTTTTGGAATGAATTTTACCCCTTCCAGTGTTTTGCCCCATCCCCAAAGTCAACACCTCCTTAGAGTTAGTTTTATTAATTCAGGGGGGTGTGGGGTCAAAGACCTCCATGTCAGGTGGTGGGTGGTGAGAGAACCTGCAAAAAACATATTGTGCTATTTCTTGAAATGTTGTCACTGTCTGTGTTGTGGTCAGTGTTTTTTCCTGACCTTATTACAGTGCACACCATTTTTCTTGCAGCATTTTGTTGTGTGGTTTTGTCCATGACATGATGACCCCGTACCTCCAGAAGCATGTTTTTTTTTAAATTTAATAAAGGAAGTAAAGTTATTTATTTTTTTGTCACTTTTTTCTGCTGTCGGCCACCTGTTCCTTCTGCTCTGGTCATGGTCCCTCTACTACCACTCCCATATCAACCCCAGCTTCACAACACCCCTGGATTACTCCCCTGGGTGGGGTCACAGCAGTGGACCTAGTGCCACAACCATCGGATTTGATTGGGCAGTTAGCCTAGGAGCTAATCAAAGCCCCAGATGGAGGCTTCATCCATGGTAGCCAGCAGCTTGATTTATTTAGGTTACCCAGGGCAGGGACATGCAATGATGCCTGCATCCGCCCACCCCTCCTTTCTCAAGGTGCCGGCCACCTGAGGCTGAGGTTCCCCCAGTCTCTGCCAGGAGTCCCTCGAGCACTGGGCACTCAAATCCACCCTTCCCCTAGAGAAAGAGAGCAGACCATTGGATGCTCAATCTTTTTCCCCTGGCTGGCTCTTCTGTTCTCCGTGTCCATTCCCGAACCCAGGTCGCCAGTGTTGCAAGCAGAATTCCAACCACTGCATTGGCAGGCCAGCTTGAAAGTAACGTTATTTATAAGGAACATAATTGTTTAAATAGTTCCCTTTTACAGAAGTGTGACAAATTCCATTTATTGAATGCTACTGATTACCCAGTTAAAGCCCAGTTGTGTAAGGTTCAGCTGTATGCAAATGCATCCATCGAGAGAGAGAAAGTGTGAGGCTTTGATTTTGATGCTGATTAAGAGGCTCAACTCAGCCATGTAAGTTACAGTTCTAGTCAAAGGGATGGAGAGGTGGCCTGGTCTGTAATCAGGGTACAAAGACCAAGAGGACTTTGTATTGAACTAAGAAAAGAGAGCCAATGTCTAGTCATGCCTCAGTAGTGTTTAAACAATGGTTGGATGAGGGCTTTTGACTTACATGGTTTCATTACCTTCTCACCAAGTTATAGTCACACCCATATTGTTAATGATGGTCATAAATGTGATAGAAAATACATTGCAGTAAAATACTCTAAACAAGCATTTATATATTTATTACATTTTGGTGATCGGGTAAGCCCACTGAGCCCTGGAGGTCCCTAATTCAGGGGCAACCCGGGAAATTACATAATACAAGAGACAAATACAGCGTTAGTTCAGAATACGGGAATTACAGCAACACACTTATGGCGACAGGTCAGAAGCATAGCAGTCCAAGCGGAATACATAGTTAGAGCTGCAGTGATAACATTGTGCAAATATTAGCAGTTTGTCATGGAGTTAAGCAATGGTAGAGGAGTAGGACCTGTCAAGTAATTTGTCTCTGGGTTCCCATCAGGAGCCGGTGCAATGACAGGAGTGGGATACCAATAGGTGGACCTTAAGCCTAGTGCAGAAGTTTTTGACAGTGGGGGATTCCTGCACCTCAGGAGGGAGCTGGTTCCACAGTGTGGGAGCAGTGAAGGTAAATGACATACCGCCTGCCTTAGTTCTAACCCTGGAGACATCAAGGAGAGTACGGCCGGTTGTGCCAAGGTGTCGGTGGTTGGCCTTCAGAGCAATGAGGCCAGAGAGAGACTGAGGGAGAGGGTCAGGCCTACTGCCTTGTAGGCTAGGCAGAGCAGCAGGTATTGGATGTGTGCATCCAGTGAGGGCCAGTTTAGGAAGGATAGGAAGTCGCAATGGTTATCCCTAGGGTTGGCCTGGGAGGTGAACCTAGCCATCTTGTTATAGAGAACCTGAAATCTGTTCTTCTTCAGCTTTTCCAGCCCTTGCATGACTGGGGCGGCATACATGAGTGTTGGGAGGAGGACACTGGTGGTGACTGAGATTCTGACTTCGGGTAAGAGCTGGTCTTTCAGGCAGTAAAGGGTTCCCAATTTCCCGTGTATGATTTTAGTGACTGAGTCCACATGGTTCTTCAGGGTGAGACCCTGGTACAGGGTTAGACCAAGGTATTTCAGGGAAGGCACTAC
The DNA here is from genome assembly GCA_016271365.2 of Neoceratodus forsteri. Lineage (NCBI taxonomy): Eukaryota > Metazoa > Chordata > Ceratodontiformes > Ceratodontidae > Neoceratodus > Neoceratodus forsteri. Next base: position 3,837,155 of record CM028130.1, read on the forward strand.
TTCTAGGCTGTTGCCAGATGCAGTGGTAAGGTGTAGGTGCAGTGTTCTGTCCTGACCAAGGGTTCTTGGGCCGAACAGCATTGCCTTAGTTTTGGACGTGTTGAGGACCATTCTGTTCATGGTGAACCAGTGCTCCAGTGACTGGAGGTCATCTTAGAGTAGGGGGACTAATGCTTCCTAGATTAGCGGTGGACTAGTAGATGACTGCATCGTCTGCATACTGGACAATGGAGCTCGCACCGCAGTGATCTGAGAGTTCACTAGTGAACAGGGAGAAGAGGAGGGAGCTGAGTATCGACCCTTGGGGCACCCCATCTTTTAGTGGAAGTGGCCCAGAAATGGTGTCCTTCCACTTTACCCTCTGCATCTGGCCGGTCAAGTAACTCTTGAACCACTTCAGAGCGTGGCTGTCTAGGCCTGTGTTGCTCAGCTTCGTGAGGAGGAGATCATGGTTGACCAGGTTGAAGGCCTTGGAAAGGTCTATGAAGACTGCACCAGTGGGGGGTGCCCTTGTCCAGGTCTCAGAGAACATCTGTTGCAAATTTGGTCAGAGCTGTGTCTGTCCCATGGCCAGTTCTGAAGCCATGTTGGGAGGGTGACAGGATATTATTTGCCTCTAACTAGTCACATAGTTGTCCATAGATCAGTTTTTCCTGGATTTTTTACAGAATGCAGAGTAGGGAGATTGGTCTATAGTTGCCAATAGACTCCCGGCGGCTGACCTTGTGGATTGGGACCACATGGGCCTGTTTCCACTGTAGGGATGGTGTCCTCCATCACTGAGTGGTTGATAAGCCAGGATAGGGATCTGGCCAATCGCCCCATCCTTCAGCAGCTTGGGTGGATCCCGTCGGGTCCCTCCGTACCAGAGGATTTTAGAGTTTTTAGTTGTGATAGACCCTCTTGAGGCTTGACTAGCCTTAGGTGGAAGGATGGGTGGTTGAGGTCAGGACAAATTCCTTGTGCTAGGGTCGATGGTGGGGGGGCAAGGCAGCCTTGTATGGGTCTAGGATAGTGAAGTGTTGGTTTAGGGAGGTGGCAATTAGCAGGTCCTCATGAATTAGTTGTCCAGTGACCTCAATGGGGCCGGGTTCGGACTTGCCATTCCCCTTCACCAGTTCATTGAAGTGAGCCCAGAAAAGTCTAGGGTTCCCTAGGTTATTTTTCTGGAGGCGCGTGACGTACTCTTTTTTAGCTTTTTTTATGGCCAATTTGCATTTGTTCCTGAGGGTTTTGTGTGTCACGAGATCTGCCTGTAGGGATGAATGCTTGAACTTTTTCACTGCCTTATCATGTTGCGTCATGAGGGCCTTTAGTGGAGGTGTTATCCATTTATAGTAGCTGCCCTTGGCACAAAGTTTTTTCAATGGGGTGAGGAGATTGGCTGCCATGTTTATTGTCCTCCGGAAGAAGGCCACAGCCTTGTCCAGGGTAGGGAGATGTTTGATTGGGCTCCAATCTAGGTTGTTTAGATGATTAGAGAATTGTTGGGGTGTGTAGTGGGTGAAATCTCTTGTGGTCAGAATACGTGGGGGCACTCTGGGCATTCTGTCATTTGTCAATGCCAAAGGTTTGCTTGCAGGGCTGGTGGCTCCAGTCTCAAGTTCTGCCACTCCAGCATCTGCAAAAGCCACAAATTCCATCTGCTTCTCCCGAGTCCCTGTCTCCTCGACACCACTCCCGAGTAATGGTCCCCGGCCCCACTCACTCCTGTCTGCCCGACAGGTACTGATGATGTTCCTGCAAGTCACCATAAGGACCTCAACCACCACACCCACCAACAAAAGCACTGTCTGTATGGAAGCTCAAGTCACTCCCTCTGCTCATCTGTATGTGGGTCAAGATGGGTCTGAGTTGCATTGCAAACTGTACTTACTCTGCCATCTGTCTCATCTGCTTCAGCATCTAAAAACTTAAGCTGCTCCCGGCACTCCAGCTCCTCAATTTGAGGTGGCTCACCTCCCCACTCACATTGCTGTTGATTCCTGACCCAAGATAGTCCTCTTGCCCATCCTGCATCCTCTGGCTGAAGTAAACGGTTCCAAAGCTGCTGCTGCTCCTCCAAAATAGCAATTTTATTTGCATGCATCCATGCCTTGCATAGGGACATTTAAACATGCTGCCTTTACTGACCATGCCCCCTACTTATAATTGCAAGCAGTCGATATATGTACTGTTACACCCACAGACCTGATTTAAATGCATGTGTACAGCTTGTAAGTGAGTATCTCAATCAGGTCACCCGACATACAATACATACCTGATTGGCGGATCCTGCCCTCCTCGGACAGCTGCAAGAAGGCACGAGAAACCAAACATTGTCGGAGGAGGAGAGCTGGTGGGCCAGCTCATAACCATCTATGATTGGAGTAGCACTTTTCTTTTAAGTGCAGGCTGATTATTTCAGTTGTCATAGACAGCTTGCCAATTGATTGGTGCCTGAGGGACGAGCCCCATAAAGCATCAACTGCATTTGGCAGAATACTCACACACCTCTAAAATGCGTACTGTCCCAAGATGTTGCTTGCGCATGTGTGGCATGCAAGCAAACATAAAAAACATGGATACACTGTACAGTGTCTTAAAGTGCTCCATGAAGTCAGTAAAAATGAAATTCAATTGGCATAGTCATTGATAGTACAATGGCATGATATGAAAACTTAGGAAGTGGTTGACAAAAAGCTAAAATAGATGAGTTTTCAGATGAGATTTGAAAAGGTGAAGGGAGTGATGATGCTGTAGAGAGAGAACATTTCAAGGATAGGTGCAGCAAATGAAGAAGTTCTGCCAATAACAATAGGATGTGGGAGACACTTAAAGGAAAGCTGGAAAGGAGCAGCAAAGGAAGTGAGCAGGACACAAAATCTGAGATTGGCTGCTATGGAAGCCAAGCAGCTTGCAAAGACAAACTGGGGAATTTTTAAGGGGATACTGAAATGAAAAGGGAATCTCTTGAGGCTGCAAAGAACAGGAATGATCTAGGTACAATTTTAGTGTATGTGAGGAGGTAAGATGTTGTATTATGGGGAGACTGAAGCTTTTAACAGTAAGAGATAGAATAAGAAAATGAAATGTGTGTGATTGATAGGAAAGTTTAGCAAAGCACAGAGTGACATGCATGGGAGATGTTATGAAGATAATAGTACAAAGACATAAAAACGATAATGTTTTAGGAAAATGAGAGTTCAGGCTGAAGAACAATGCTGTGGTCGCACAGGAGGGGAATGTGAGGACAGAGGTGAGATCGCAGTTGAGGAGAGATATGGAGGAAATGTAATTTGAATTGTGGTTGATCTTGCTGTAGAGTAAGACTTTGGTCATAGAAACATTTAAGTGATAAGATATATAGGTGGAGCTGGGCATTAATGCTAACTACGCAGGAAGATTAGTAGATCAGGACAAGGTCATGAAAAGAGGCAAAGAGAATGTGGTGCTAGGCATTCCCATAATATTAGTGAAATCTGAAGTTAAAGGAGAGCATAATCTGCACAAAGGGGAGAACACAGAGAGGATGAGGGGACCAATAGATTCTGAGAAGCATCATAAGAAAAATGTAAGGGTATGGTGCAGTCATTAGTATGAAAGGCAAAATAGGAGTGGGGAAGAGTGGGTGTATATAGGTTACACAACCAGTTTTGGGTTTGTGGAGCCTGGAGGAATCCAGGTTAGTGTTTTTATGTATGTCTGTATGTCTTGTCTGTACGGAAAAAACAAAATCAGTATAGCGCAGTGGTCTAGGCTCTGAGCTGCAAATTTGGTGATATCCAGCAGACCAGACCTGGGTTGCAATCCCATAGCTTCCACTTGCATACTGTGTGACCCTGAGCAAGTCACTTAACCTCCTTGTGCTCCCAGGTCGTTTCTGTAAAAAAGCTTTCAGCTTAGTGTGCTATACCTGGTTAAACAACTAAATAAATAAAAATCAATAAAATGTTTTAAAAAAAAAAAGGAGTGGGGAAGAGACAGAGAGAAAGAAAAGAGAGCACATAACTAGCTAAGTCAGGGATCAGATCAGAGGCAGTTGCATAGTGTTTCAGCTGCTTATGCATGAGGAGTATAAACTGAACAACAGTATTGAAAACCACACTGAGAACCCCATGGATAGCAAGGAAGAGTGAGTCATACATGGGTGGCTGCACAAAGGAACATCATTCTGATGTGATCTGAACATGCAGAACTTAGATTCGAGTATGCCAGGGGTAAGAAGTGTTAATTGAAAGACTATAGTGAATGCCCTCCAGAACAGTTTCTGCTACCAGCAAAAGACGGAACTGAATAGGTAGAAGGCTATCTTGAATCTGGTACTCTCAAACCAGGATTTCACAGAGGATATAACTGTATAGGCTCCCCTAGAGTAGTCAGAAATCAAAGATGATTATTCTGGACCTCAAACGAGTGCATTTAGGGAAGCTGGAGGAGTGCATTGAAATCAGGCTCTGAGGGGCAGGTTAGAGAGTTGACATAGATGAAAAATGAGAGGCTATAAAAAGGAGGTTGTGGGGATCACAAAATGCTGTCTGACAAAAGACATGAGGGACAATTTGTAGAACAGATCATTGTGGTTCTTAAGCGAGATGAGAAAAGCCTTAAAGGAAAAGAAGGTTGCCTTCAGAAGGTACAAAAGGAACCCTATGGAAAGATGAAGGACATACTGCCAGGATAAACTAAGGGAGCTAGCACAGCTGTGAAGAAGACTAAGGCAGAGATCAAACTCTGGATAGTAGGGAGCAAAGATCAATGACAAGACCTTCTATTGTATAAGGGAGAAAAAGAGAAAAGAGAGGGCATAGAAAGGTTGGCCAAAGGATAGAAAAGAGTGGAGGATGACCTGTGAAAGGTGACTGTACTGAATGAGTACTAACCGTTACAAAGGAAATGGATGGCCTGTTTCCAGATTGTTGAATAACTTGGCTACGTGATCAGGGGATCAGGCTAGAATTAGGGTGTATTTTCATGGGCAGGGTACTCAATGATTTCAGTACTTAGAAGATAAGAAAATTCTCATGCCCAGACAGGTTTCACACAATAGATTTCATATAGGCCATATGCAAAGACGCAGATGAGACTAGACCTGGTTGGGGGGGGAGTGTTAAGGATGAGAACAACAGGTCACGGTGTAGTCAGTGGGAGTTAAAGCAGTGAGTAACGAAGTCACAAAGGAGGTATATGCAAACATACGAATAAGCCAGCAGAGGAAGACCATTTTGTCTATCTAATCTGCTCGTATTGCATAGTCCACAGCTGGAGCACCAGTCCTGCCCCTCAACTCCTCCCATCCTCCCTACCCATGATCCATACCTTCTTCTTATGCCTATCCCATCTTTTCTTGAAGTCGCCCACTGTCTTCAACAAGACCACCTCTTTTGTAGCCACCACCCTCTCTATGAAAAAGTGCTTCCTGCCCTGCCTCCTAAACCTCCCCCCTCCAGCTTAAGACTGTGTCCTCTTGTGTTATGATTGCCACTCAGCTTAAAGAGATACTCCTTAGCCTCCTTATTTATCCATTTTAAGTACTTGAAAGTTCTGATCATGTCCCCTCTCTCTCTCTCTCTCCTTTCCCCCAGGGAGTACATGTTCAGTGCTCTTAACCTATACTTATATGCCTTACCCTGCTGACCTACTGTCATCTTTGTAGCCCTCCTCTGGACCTTCTGCAGCAGATTAATGTCCTTTTTGAGGTGTGAGCACCAGTATTGAACTCCATACTCTGAATATGGCCTCACCAGTTACCTGTACAAGGGTATTATAAACTTCACTCTCCTACTACTGATCCCCCTAGCTATACATCCCAGCACCTTGTTTGCCCTTGCTACTGCTTTCCTGCACTGCATGGAGTGATTCAGGCCACTATTGTCATCACTCCCAGGTTCTTCACCTCCTCTGATGCAGATGTCTGAAAAATACCAGGTAATACTCTGTCCTGGGTTTCTTGGCTTCAATGCCAAGAAATGTAAAATTATGCACATTGGATCCACAAATCCCTGCTGCCAGATCCCAGACCACCTCCCCAGCTTTTCCAGATCATCCTGTAGGTCCTGTATCCCTTCAGCTGTGTCCACTCTCCAGCAATGCTTGGTGTCATCCAGAAATAGGCACATTTTGCTCTTAATGCCATCCCCAATATCACTGATGAAGACATTGAACAGCACCAGCCCCAGCACCAAACCCTGTGAGACCTCACTGGTGACCTCTGGTGCCAGATTACGCTACTCTCCACAACCACTCTCTGTATTATCTCCTTAAGAAGTTTTCCACCCATCTGGACATCTTATGTCCTACTCCAAGATATGCCAACTTCCTGATCAATCTTTTGTATGTCACAGAGTCAAAGGCCTTGCTGAAATTCAGGCAGAGGATGTCTACTGCTTGACACCTGTCCACTGTCTTAGTGACCCATTCAAAGAAGTCAATCAGATTCGTTTGACATGATCTTCCCCCTATGAACCTGTGCTGCTTCTCATCCTAAAATATAAGTGTGAATGGAGAAGAGGCAAAGCAGATAAAAGGAGAAAGGAAAACCAGAGTTTAGGTACTGAAAAGAGAAAGCAGCTTGACCTGCAAAAGATTTTAAGTAATAAACGGTGAGGGGCTAGGTTCAAAACTATGGAGGGAGAAAAAGTGGAGACAGAGGGGGGTGAAAGCAGGTGTGTATGGTGGGGCTTGGCTCAAGGAGGGAGCCAGAGAAAGAGAGAGAGAGACATTGCTTCAAGGAAGGGGAGGGAAGTGAGAAAGAGGAATAGAGATACTGTAACACTGATAGGTGCAAGGGAGACAGTCCAGTGCAAACTGACAGAAAGGGTAAAAAGTTGGTCCAGTCTACCCAGAATGGACTTAGGAGCAGCACTATACATAATGTCACCATAGTTAACATTTGAGAGGATCATTTTAAAAGGATTTATTTTTGTGCAGGAAGTGGAATGCATGTTTTCCTCCAATAGAGAGCTTCACATTTGGAGTAACACTTCTGGTAACCTGCATGGAGAACTTAAGGTGATGGTCAAACCAAACCACAAGGTACTTGAAGAAGGAAATGTGCCTCAGTCAACACACCATGCAGGATATGGAAGGAGGGAAGGGGGTGAGTCTGGCCAGTCTCGGCCTGGTAGCAAAGGTAATTGAGACCTTTTTAGGCATTGAGGCACATTTTAACATTCTGGAACCAGTGCTGTATGTTGCAAAAATTCAGTTGGAACCAAGCAACCAGGTCTGAAGTAGAGGCGCCAGAAGTATAGGTCACTGTATTGACTACTTTAAAGTGAATGGCCATGGAGGTACAGGAAATTAAGAAGTTAAGGTGACTGGGGCTGAGGGCAGAACTGACTAGGTGGATCAGGAACTGATTGGGGGGTAAAGCCCATTAGGTACAAGTGCCTGTTTTCAGGGGCAACATAGGAGCAGTGGGGTTATTAAGTGACTTGCTGAAAGCCACACAGTAAACATGTAGAGATTGTAGGAATCAAACCCAGGTCTGCTAGAGGTGCCACACTCATTCACAGCTCATTACTCTAACCATTAGGCTATACATAAGTTTAAGTTCTGTGTCCAAGATGCAAAGTCATGCATATTGGTGGAAATGATCCTAAAATGAAGTATTTTTTTTTTTTTTAGTTTTTGGTAACTGGGTAAGGCCCATTAGGCACAAGTGCCTGTTTTCAGGGCAGCCTGGAAGTACTGGGCAGTTAAGTGACTTACTCAGAGTCACACAGTATGCAAGTGGAGGTTGTGAGAATCAAACTCGGGTCTGGTCTGCTGGATGTATCAAGCTCATTCACACCTCATTCCTCTAACCTCTAGGCTATACTGCCAGCCCTTTGACTTGGGTTCATCAGAGCAACCCAGATATAAAAGAAAATACCTTGGTATGATTATAGCAGACAGTCTAAATGTCATTGCTCAGACCAACAAAGCAGATGGGAGGGCAAACAGAATGCTGGGTTGCATAGGGAGAAGGGTTTCAGTAGAAATGAGAACATGATGTTTGCCCCTGTACAACTGTAGTGTTGCTACACCAGGAGTACTATGTTCAGCTCTGGAGCCCCCACTTAAAGGAGGACAGGGACAGATGGCAGAATGTGCTAGGAGGGTGACCAGGATGATTCATGGTCTGCAGGAGAAATATTTTGAGGAGCAGTTGTGTAGCCTTAACAACTACTCGGTGGAGACGAAGAATGAATAGGTTGACATGATAGAAACTTCCAGTTTCTCAAAGGAAAAAAAAGGGTAGACAGCAAACAATTCTTCAGGTACTGACAGGGGAGCACCACATGAGGACACAGAAAAATGTTGTTGATTGAAAATTTCAGAAAAGGCCAGAGGCAGCATTTTGTCTCAGAAACAGCGGTGGGCAAGTGGAATGGGTTACCAAAGAAGGTGGTGGAAATGAAAACCATGGAGGGTTTCAAGAGGGATGGGATAAGCATAAAGAGTTAATAACAACTGGGACAAAAGACACAAAGCAAGGGGGAGGGTGCTAAACTACCATTAGGGAGCCAGCCATGTATGCAAAGCACTAGGCTGGTGTCATATGTATTGGTAGGGACAGTGCACACTAGATGGCCTCTTCTTTTTCTGCCTTATTATTCTACAGTTTTCTGTGTTTTGAAAGTCAGATAAAAGAAGCAGATCATTAACAAAATAAATGAAGCAGGGTCCTTGATGTGGTCTGGGTGAAACCCAAAATGAATGTGAAAGTGAATGTGAATGCTGTAGTGGGAGACTTGTACAGTGAGAAGAGATGAAGTCATCATCTCAGGTACATAGCTGAGAAATAGAAGGGGAGATTTGGGAAAATAGAGACGAGGGATCAGTAGGATTTTTGAGATCGGTCACAATGGCTGATTTGAGAGACATGGGAAAATTATAAGAAACAAAGGATTGGATGACAATCAAAACAATAAAATAGGTAAGAGTAGGCAGACAAGGGGATGGCAGAGAAGGCTGAGGGGCATGGTTAAAGTACTTTTTATTGACTGTTTCTTGTTTATTTTCATTCAATTACCACTATATTTACATTTTAATCCCACTCTTCAATGTTGACCACTGTCCATGTATATTACCCTGTACATTCACTGGATGAAGCAATGTGGTATAGTGGATAGAACACTGGGATGGAACCAGAACGTTGTAGGTTTAAGCCCTTCTACTGCCAAATACCAACTGTGTGACCATGAGTAAGTCACTTAACCTCTAAGTGCTCCTGTCTGCCAAACTGCAGACATGTGTACAAGCAGGTGCCTTACTGAAGACCAGGGGATAGATTTTTAAATGGGTCAGAGACTATGTCCCAACCTTCATCCCCAGCTGCAGAACGAACCCTCCACGCCTGCGGAGATTTGTATTTTCAGCTGGCGCAGCTGCAGGAGATGTTACACCTGGTCCCACCAGACATAGCTTTTGTTGTTTGTTTGTTTGTTTATTGGCTTAATGAGTAAACACACTGGAACAAATATATCATTTGCAGGTGCAACTCACAAAATTTACAAAACATATACTACATTCAATATACAATATAGCAAATCAGGACAAGACACATTCACATTTAAATATGCCAGTAATATAAGAAAACAATTTTCCATTAAAAGTGGTGACAGTGGTTTGAACCCTTAAATCAAGAGGAAGACTGCATCTACCTGCAGCTACACCGAAAAATCATCTGCAGGCAGCCATAAATTATGGAGATGGTCATAAACCAGCTCCACTTTTGAGAATACTTCAGCTGTGAGAAAAACTGTGGCTGTGCAAGTAGCAACCCACTTGTGCTGTTTTTTCCCCACAGTTGCAGGATTTCTATGGGATCTGAAAATCTGGCCCTGGAGTTTCAGAGCCCATGAAAATCCCGTAGCTGCAAGAAAAACTTAGCAAAAGTGGGTTTCCACTTGCAGAGCTGCAGTTTGTCCCGCAGTAATGGTATTCTCAAAGTGGAGTCGGTTTATGATCATCTCTATGATTTGCTGCAGTTTGTGGCTGTTGTTTCCCCAGAGCTGGGGAAAAATGTTATGGTGAGTGGGACCAGATGTAACATCTCCCGTAGTTGCAGGGGACTGCAAATACAAATCTCCGCAGCTGTGGAGATTATGGTCCACAAGTGGAGTTACGAAGTGGGATTTAGTCTCCATACAATCTGAAAATCCAGTGTGGTAGGACTGGTCATCCTACATTGGAATTAAAGGGACTCTGTTCTAATTTCTTTTTAAAGCCTGTTGCAACAGTATTCTAACTGTTCTATACTGTACTATCCTCTCCCTGTTCTGCCAGGATATTTATACAGAAACCCCCTTGTTTTCTTCTTTACTTGATGTTTCTTTTTCAAGTCCCTCTCAAATGCATCCTGCATGACTCAAAAGTGACCAAACAATGTAATCGTTACTGTAGCTAGCACAGTTTCATTTGCCAATATAAAAACAGATACCCATTTTTAAATACTTGCACATTTAAAATATGAACCATTTTTTGCTACACCGTTGTTATGCAGCACATATAGTATAAAATATGTTTGCCTAAAGTATATTGAAAATGTTATATACTGCTTAGTGGTTTGGTACCTGGGAAAGCCAGATTTAGTATAAGTGAAAAGGCTGGAGAATGTATATGTTTTATTTTAAATTTGTAATGGTATCTGATATAAACAGCCGTGGTTTTTCAGACTGCCCAGAGCCAACAGCCATTAAAACAGTTACAAACGGCCTTAGTTTTGCAGACTGCCCAGAGCCAGTTGCAAACAGCCCTGAAAACAGTTGCAAGCAGCCTTGTTTTTTCAGTCTATCTGAAGCATGAGAGAGGGAAGGACATGCAGTCTTCATGTCCTAAAAGTAATCTGAAACATGCAGTCTTCATGTCCTAAAAGTAATCTGAAGCACAGATGAGAAAAGGATCCCAGCGATGTTATGTGATCCTGACTGTTGCATCCTGATAAATGCTGTGTAATTATTTATTTTCTTTTATTTTTATTTTCTCATTTTGTTGTTTTTTGTTTTTGGAACGTGGCTGAAATAAGATCATACAGCAAGTGTGTTGTACCTTATACAAACTGAATCAGTGTCTGTCTCCTACACCCACAACCTGGGACATGTGGTTTTAGAAGTGGGATACTGACTGAAATGCACAAAGCAAAGAACAGTAAAGTAGGAAGCCAGGCATTGCAAGTAATGTGTATTAAAGTTGCAGTCTGGTGAACAATATCCTACACCTTAGCTCCATGTGGCACAGAAGCTCATCTAGATTGGGTTGCGGTAACATAGACGTGGTTTAGTGAGAACTACACCTGGAACATTGCTGTCCCTGGGCACACTCTGGTCAGACAAGACCAAAGAGGAACAAAAGGTGGGGGAGTTGCAGTATATACTGTATCAAAGAAGAAATCAAAGCCACTGAGATACAAATAAATTACAATGCATCCAAGACCCTATGGGTTACCCTTGAAACAGGGGACAGGGCCCCAGTCAGGGTGTGAGTTGTGTACAGACCACCATCTCAAGAAGTGGAAAAAGATAAAGAACTTCTAGAATCCAACCTACTGATTGCTGACAAAGGAGAACTGCTGCTAGTAGGAGGCTTCAGTTTGCTAGATGTAAATGTAAATTGGTCCTCCTACACAGCCACATCAGAAAGAAGTAAGGAATTCCTTATTGCCCTGCAGGGGGCAGGTCTGATACAAATGTTGGATACTCCCACAAGAGAAGAAGATGTCCTGGACCTTGTGCTTACAAACAGCACCAGGGTTTCAGACATGAGAGTGGCAGTCAATCAGGGTTCCAGCAACCACAGGTCAGTCTGGTTCACAGTCAACAGACATGAGGATATCAGTCACACTAGACTGAAGATCCTCAACTTTAGGAATACTGACTTCAACAAGATGTGATCCACCGTTGTGAGCATACATGAAAATGTGACACCCTTTATTGATTTATTTAATGTTTTTTGACCGGGAAGTGCACTAGATAAATCCTGCCTATTTTCAGGCACAATCCGGGAAGGGGGATACAGATGAATGCCAACTGATTTTGAACCAGATTAAGCTGTTGGTGCTATTTAATGAATGGGGGGAAAGTTGGTCAGGGCACCGGGGAAATTCCCCTACTCACTGGTAGGGGGCACTGCTATGTGTGTGTGAGATGGAAGTTGGCAGTCCCGAGATGGAGGTGACCGAGAAAGGAGCAGTGGAGATGCCCCCCCCCCATCTCTGGTTGTTTGGGAGCATCAGTACAACAGCCTTATGGCACAGGCACTATGATTACAATAAAAGACATCCTCAAGGCTTCCCAAAGATAAGCAGAATGTTGTGGATGATTTATTTTTGGAACTGGAATCGAAGAAATGGCAGCTACAGGACATAATTGCAGAGCTGGAGGCAGCTTTGGATCTTCGTGGGACTGCACATTGTGAATCCCATTCTCCCGAGGGTTTCTCCATGGGGGGTGATCAAGAAGTGAGCAGTTCAGTTGCCCCCCAGCAACAGGACCTAGTATCAAGTCCAGAACTGGTGATAATGAGAAGTCTTCCACTCATAGACTCTCAAGGGCCTGCAAATGTTACAGCACTTTCTTTGCAGCTTAAGGAAAGTTGCTCTCCTTCCCAGACTAAGTCAGATTTGCCCAAAATCCTTTCATCTGGTTTTGTCACGGAGGAGGACAGAAAACGCAAAAGGGATGCGAGTACCTCACATGATGTTACGGGATTCTTCCCCACTAAATTGTTTTTGATGACAGGCCCAACTGAGAGTACTCTCCCTCAGGCTCCTCAGACTCCTACTCAGGACCCAAATTTTCAGGATGACCTAGTGCATGGTCCTAACTGGTCTTTGTAGAAGCGTGGGAAATAACAGATGTCCAGACCAAAGGTTTAAGATGCATAAAAAACGCAAAGGTATGCGTTTGTTAATTTATTTCCAAAACCAAAACAAAACAAAACAAAAAAATATTCTTAACTTAAAGTTCATAGAAAGGAAAACAATCGGTGTTAGTCTTCACACCCAAAAACAGGAAATACTTCTTTCCACAGACTCCTGAATTGCCTTTTCCTTTCCTTTTGTCTGTACAGCACTTTGTGTGGAAACACACACACAACCTTCTTGCTCTGTGGTCAGTCGAATACTGACTCTTCTCTCTCTATCCATCTACAGGTCTCCTAGTGGAGGTTTATATACTTTCCAGAAGGGTGTGTCTTGAACTGAGCCCTCCCTATTGTGACATCACATTACCTGAATACTATAAAACAGCCATTTTGTAGGCTGCCATCCCTATAGCAGGACCTCAGCAGGAGAAGCAAGACATTCAGGTACACATTCATTTGTTTTAATACAGAAAGAAAAGAAACCTTGTTAAAAGTTGAATTAAAATCTGCAGCCTTAGCAAGGAAAAACAGATGAGGGCGGCGCCCTATCTGTCTTCCTTACAGCAACTACAGGATTCTATTTGCTTTAAATGTAATTGCCAGAAAGTGTAAACATGCATTTATTTAAGACAACAATTCTAGTAAATCTTTTTTACACAGTAGTCTCCTCTAACATATTTTCTTTATATATGCTGCATAATGCTTGTTTTATGAAATTCCTCACAGCTAGAATTTCAAGTGACTGCTTTTCAGCTTATCAAGATTTGGATGCCAGATTGTTTTAAAGATAATCAGTGACAGTAAAGAAAGGTTTAAAGATTGCCAGGTTGGCCACTCTGACAAGAAAAATTAGGATAGATACGAATATAGAAGCAGACAGGATAGAGTGAAAATTGAAAAGTATTGGGGGGGGGGCATCTTGTAAATTCTTGATATTTCTCTTCATAACAGGACCCTGTTACAGTCTCCAGAGTGTACTCTGGTAAATGCTGGCAGGCATCAGCTGCCATATGGATCCTGGATTTCAGACCCAGATGTACCTATTTCAATCACTGCCCATAGCCCTGGCCCTAGGGTTGCCAAGGAGGCTACGGAGGACCATCAATGTTCTGTTCCCCAAACTGCTCAGGCCCCAAGATGGGCAGATGATACTCCGCTCTCCCTAGTATCTGTGGAGAGTCTTTCCCTAGAAGACCCCCCTTGCTGGCTCCCACTGTTTCTTCCTGCAATGTTACAGGGCTTGTGGCTGCATCAGTAGTAGCTATTACAGAGGCCTCAGACGTTACTTTACCACAGGTACCGGCTCAGCCTATGACCCCGACATTTGCCAGTTTATTTCAAAAGCTATCGCATTGGCTAGTTGGAGAAATGTGGTCCATCTCTGTTTCTTGGGGCAACCAGAGGAACTCTCAGATCACGTCCATGTGGGGAGCATTCTTTTGAAGCAGACTATGTTTTTTTTCCCACACAGGTATATGCCTTGATTCACACTCCGGGTGAGAGCTCGTATGACATTAGTTTTTGATCTCAGGATTTTCTGGACCAGTTTTGAGTTAAATATGCCCAAATTAAAATGAACCCTCTATGGCAGGACTTCCAAGTGATTCCCCTTACGAAGCAAACCTTCAATGTTATTACAGTGCTATTTCAAAATGAGGGGGTTAACGTTACTAACATTATATAGTGGCTGGAAAAATGTTATAAAATACAGGGTAATCCCAAGCCCGTCATGGACAAAGAAGGGTTCTGGAGCAGAGGATGGCAGTTCAAAATTAACTTACATCACACTAATTCTGGTCTTTCTCATCTCCCTGTTTTTTTAGAAAGGGATAAAGGATTCATCTTCTGTCTGGGTCAGCCACACCATTGCTATAAATCTGGCTCAGCCAGACATTTGAGCCAAATTTGTGATGTATCTAAATGTGCATAATGTGGGGAAACCAGGCATTCTGCCTTTCATTGTTACAGTCCATGTAAGTGTTCTTGTGTGAAGAGGATCATTCCTTTTCCGTCTGTCTGTGGGTGGCCCATAATACCTCTAATTCTGACTTTGCTATACAGGATTACTATATCAATGTGGCTAGTAGATCTACCTGCTCGAGGGAGCCTGATGCCCCTGTGCCTTCTGACCCTACTACTTTTCCATCAGTAGTGATTTTGGCCATTGTACCACTCGTTATTACCCTAACCCCTAGCTCCTGGGACCCTTCCACTGACTGTAACAGTGGCTGTCCCTCTAGTTACCCCAGTCCATGAGCAGGGTCCTGTGCCAGGATAAACTGTTGTAATGCCCCCTCCCCTGGCCCCTGGCAATGAATTTCAATTACCAAAACAGCGTAGGGCAAGTCTGAGACACAAGCATTCTTCTCAGCCTCCCTCCATGTTACCTGATTCTGTTCCTTTAAACAATAAATTTCCTACCCTTCCCACTGAAGAGGCAGGCATGGAATCTGAATCAGATTCAGTTTCTCTACCATCTTCTTATCCAGAGAGAGTTTCAGATGGGGATTGTGTGCATGATGCACCATGGCCAAAGTTAAAAAAAGAAAGACCGCATGGAAACTAGAACATGGCACAAAAAGAACCCAGATGCATGTCCCCCTAATGGATAATTCTCGTGCTTCCTTCTTTGTATGATTTTTCATTTACATCCTTGAATGTGAATAGTATTAAGTAAGAGTGGAAACGGACTATGACTTTTGCTTTTTTTTTCAGATCATCTGTTTGATTTTTTTTTCAGGATACCCCATTGCACACTACTTTAGAAATGGATAGGGCCAGTACAGCTTGGTTATGGGAGTAGATTTATTGGTCCCCAGGGATGGTTGCTTGTTCCGGGGTTGGGATTTCTGCCTCTCACCCAGAAGCCAAACTGGTCCAATTAGTTGACGTGGACCCATGGAGGGTGCTATTGCTTGATATTGATGTAGCAGACATGTCATTTAGACTGATCGATGTCTCTGTGCCCCAAATTAAGGCCTTAAGGACAGTCCTTTATGCCAAAATTCAACCTTATCTTTATACCAATCGGAAAATTATCTTGGCTGGAGATTTTAACTGTAGCAGATATCTTTCGATAAAGGTACAAAACTACTAAAATCTTCTGTGATACTTCATGTTTAAATTCACTACTCACACAAGCATCCTTGATTGATGCCTTTTCCATGGAAGGAAAGTGCCCCAGAAAATGTATTTTAAAGGGAAGCTGGTCACTAGAGTAGACTACCTATTTTTGTCATCTACTTTAGGGGTACAGCACTCCTTGACTACCCAGGTTATGTCACCAGACCATGTTTTATTGAGTGTGAAAATCTCTAATTCTGTTCAATTAGGGAGAGGTCCAGGTTACTGGAGATTGAACTTCTCCCTATTACAACATTCACTTATACAGCAAGGCTTCCATAATGTTTTAGCTGCTAGGAAGTCTATTTTTTTATGTGTGATTCCCCCGGTGGAGTGGTGGTGTACGACCAAAGTATTTGGGGTTTTAAAAAAATGGAGAGGCTTAATGGAAAACGGGAAACGGACCAGTATTCCTTTTCTAGATCCCAACTACTTGAAATTTCTTCTTTGCATAATGCTTCTTTAGGTGATTACTCTGGAGACATACAAGTATTGTTTAAAAGCAAGGGCAGCAAGGTTGTAATTACCGCCTTTTATGTGGGCTTTACATATTTCAGGGTTGTATTTATGCCATTCTTGGATAATATCTGGTGTCAACTCAGACGACAAAGACTGTCTTATTTTTTTTTTTACACTGCCCATAAGAGGGCTTTTGAGACTTACTGCCCGGAGGTGATATGAGAGTTTGCAACAAATGTTGGGAATCAGCTTTGGATGTGTTTTCTGAGATGCTGTTCTGGGATTAAGTGGACTGGAATAAGTTACATTTAATTTCAACAACGGGTTGATGTGTAGAGACTTGTTTTAAAATAAGGGGTTGAGTGGGATCTCTTCCCTGTAATTCAGAATCTGATGCTACTCTCCGGGGTTCTCTATCCTTGTTATATTATTTTATTTACTTTATTGTGGGCAGTAAAAGATGTTAATTTTTGCCTTCAGGTTGGGCTATCTGAAACTTTGGGTTGGATTTATGCCCATCTTGGACAGTATCAAACACCAACTTGGATGACAAGACCTGCCCTATTTTAGTTATACTGACCACAAAAGGTAGTAGAATTAGCATTAAGTTTGATATGCTGACACAGAGCGAATAATCTATTATATAGTCTGGAAATGGCTTAGATATGTTAGTGATCATGTGGGGGTCTTAGATAATAGGGTGTGTCCCCACCTTGATCTGATTTTCACCCTTTGATTTAGTTGGGGAGGTTTTTCTTTTGATATTTGGCTATGAAGTGATCCAAGCAATAGCATTTTCCTTTGTATTTCTTTTATACTCCTGCTTTATTTAGGTTTGTATTAATTTCAGGCAGGGTAAGAATGGGATATTTGGGATCTTGGGTTTCTCTCCATTAATTAACTAGATATATGTTGGAGTAAGTAATATTATGAGGATATGTACAAATTTGGGTGTTATTAAAGGTTAAGGGGATGGTGGGGGTGGAGCACTGGCGGATGAGCTCAGTGGGCTGTTGTCATAGGCGCAAGATATGAGAATGGGGCAAGGAGGGATGGGGATGGTGGGCTGTTTTGGGGGTACTGGCAGAATAATAGTCATGGGGGTATGTTGTTTTCTGGGATGGGTGGGGATGGTGGTATTTGGGGTTTTAGAGGTGGGAAGCTAGGGTTTCGAGGTACTACGAGGGTTAGTTTACTGGGTGTTAGGTTTAGAGAATTTTCTTTTTCTTTCTAGTATAGTAATAGGGTTAGCATACTATATTCTGGTCTTTTTAATAAGTATGGGGACAGGCATACTGGTTAAATTTCTTAAGTGGAGCGTCAAAGGTACGCGGCTTAAAACTAAGCACAGAATGCTGAAACATATTGAAGTTCTCAAGGCAGGGATTTTATTTTTACAGGAAACACATTTACTCCAATTGGAGGCCAATGCTATGAGGAGATTACAAATTGGAGGTTTTTCCTCTCAGGTGTAATGAGTAGAGTAGAGGGAATGATATTAATACATAGATCTATATCTTTTACTCCAGTACAAGTGGTTCAGGATAAAGGAGGGCAGATACGTATTAGTGAGAGGGAAGTTACAGAATACTGAAATTTTAATTGGTTCGATTTTCGGCCCCAATGTAGACAGCCAGGATTTTCTGATGGACCTGTTGAAGGTTCTTTTACCATTTACTCAGCTCCCTATGATTCTGGGTGGGGACTTTAATTTAGTTCTGGATCCTTTAATGGATAGATCTGTCAGATCTCACATATACCATAGCCCCACTTCTCGAGCTATGAGGGAACTTTTAGATCGACTGGGACTAGCAGATGTCTGGATAGTCCTCCACCCAGAGTCTAGGGAATACACTTTCATTTTCCCAGTTCATGGGACGGCATCCCATCTCGATTATGTATTCCTTTCTCGATCTCTTCTCAGAGGGGTTCTAGACTCCAATATCATTGCAGGTCCTATCTCTGATCATGCAGCGTTGACTGTAACAATTTCATTTCCATCTTTCCTGAAAAAAGGGAATAGGTGGAAGATGAACAATCAAATTCTAAGAGTACCCAAGTTTACTAAATTCATATCTGAACAAATAGACGAATTTATCCTAAATAACCTAGTTGATAATGTCCATCCAGACATTTTCTGGGGCATTTAAAGGCCCTATCTAAGGGAATACTAATTAGTATAGCTGTTAAAAGAAAAAGGAAAAGGAGCATACTATATCTGAGTTGTGGTCCGCATTAGGTCTTAGAATCCAATATTTCCATACATCCATGAGAGGAGGATAAGGAGGAGTTGGTTAAAGTGAGAGACGCTTATCTTAGAATTTTAGGAGAGCAGGCGGAGTTAGCTTTAATTAAGACCAGAGCCAAGTATGTGGATAAGGGGGAAAAATCCGGGAAACTCTTGGTTAGACGTATTGTACAACTTGAATCCTCTCATCTTATTGAGGGGATCCTATCTGAAGAGGAGGGTTGTGTCAAGACTTCTCCGGATGAAATGGTTCAGGTTTTCCGTCAATATTTTGAAACCTTATATAGAAATATGGACTCCCCGCCTACTAGCTCAGAAATTTCATCCTTCCTGGAAGGTCTGGACCTCCCTATGTTGGATGAATCCGACAGGTTATTTCTCACAGCAGATATAACATAGGAGGAAATAGACTAGCCATCAAAGTCTTTCACCAGACAAAACACGGGTCTTGATGGGTATTCTTACTTCTACAAAAATTTTCCCAGAAACTGGCGCCTATGCTTGTAGGCTATTTCAGTATGTTCTTTCTGGCCAGGAAGTGGATAAAGCTTTTCAGAGGTGCTTATAGTCCTAATTCCTAAGCCAAATAGACCCCTGTAAAACCGCCAGTTATAGGCCTATTTCATTATTAAATTGTGATATAAAGATTTTGGCTAAAGTCTTGTGAACCCGAATTAACAGAGTATTACCTAAGTTAATAGGCAATGAACAGGTTGGATTTATGAAGGGTAGGTCCTCGTACGACCATTTTAGGACACTAGCGCATGTCTTCTCGGTCTCAGGGTCCAACCTCCTGCTGGCGTTGGTCTCCTTGGACGCCGAGAAGGCCTTGATAGGGTCTATTGGGAGTTCTATTTTTGGTTATGAGGAGGTTTGGCTCCCTGTGAAGTTCCTAGAATGGATTGGAGCACTATACTCTAATCCTTGACTAGGGTAACTATATGAGGGCTATTTAACTCTTTTCAGTTATATGTGGGTACTAGACAGGGATGACCTTTATCCCGCTCTTATTTAATTTATATTTAGAGCCTCTTATAAAGTATAGTTTGTAGTAAAGAAATAGAAGGTATTAAAATATGGAGCCAAACTATAAAGTTACTGCATATGCAGATGATCTCTTGAGTCTATGTTTCCAGACCTACCAAGTCTATTCCAAATTTGTTAAAATTAATAAAGAATTTCAGTCTTGTAGCTAATTATAAATTAAATCAAGATAAAATGGTGGTTTATCCCCTTAATAATAGGTTATTTAAACAAGAAATTATAGAGTTAGGCCTAGGGTGGAATTCTGGCTCTCTCAAATATCTTGGTCTCTCTCTGACGAACAGCCCTGCAAGGATGCGTCTGTTAAATTTGGATTCTCTTGTTCACACTATTGAATTGGACCTCAAGAGATGGACCCAACTCCCATTTTCACTGTGGGGAAGGATAAACATAATTAAAATGAATATATTCCCCAGACTTTTTTACCCCTTGAGTATGTTAAATATTTGGCTTCCTTTATCGTGGTTTAAAAAACTCCACAGTATGATTGCGGATTTCGTTTGGGGGTATAAAAAGGCCAGATTGGCCTACCAAAAGCTAGCCGCCCCTAAGTCATTGGGAGGGCTAAGGTTACCTCATTTTGGCCTTTATTTTGGTCAGCTCAGCTGAGTAAGTATAGCAGATGGGCCTTATACGAAGACCGACATTGTATCACACTATGTTCCCTTATGGGTTAATTTAGAAACAAACCTCATTAAAAATTTGGTATTACCCCAAGCTCTTTTATTCAACTCCCAAAGCACTTCCCTCCTTGTTGAAAAATCCCCATTGGGGTAATGCTTAAAATTATAATCAGCTTTGTGACTTTATTAAATATGACTTGGCCAGGACTGGGATCAACGATCTGGGGTAATCCACGGTTTTTGATAGTAATAGCACCATCAGGTCTGATTGGTTGAAATTGCCTGATAATTGTTCTTTAGGTTTCCTTACGAGGAGGAATTGGCTCCATGGGGATGATAGATAGATTTGATCTAACTACTAAAGATATTTTTAAAATATACCAGCTTCATCATGTATTGCTCCAGAAGTTGGGAAGGGAGAAGGTACAGCCTCCCAAAGTCCCGTTTCGGGCAGATATATGTCCCTTGATAGGAATCCCACAGGCAGTCTCCAAGATCTATACTGTTCTGTTCCATTGGGCCTATTCTGTTAATCTTGCCCCCTGTTCTTATTGGGCCTCCGTATTTCCTAACATTAATTTAGATTGGAAGGAGATTTGGCTTACATGTCACAGTTTTATTAGGCATGACCAATTGAGGCTCATACAGTTTAAAGTACTACATAATATTTACTATTCCCCTCAGAAACTAACGGATTTGAATTTGCTAAAAGAACCCAAATGTTACAGGTGTAATGAGGATAGAGGGGACCTCTTGCATATTTTTTGGGAATGCCCTAAGGTAGCTCCTCTATGGTCAGAAATCAGGGATAAGCTTGATCCCCTACTGGGGTTGGAGGATATGTTCAAGCCAGAGGTGTGTCTGCTGGGGGATATGTCTACTTTTCCAATTAGGAATAGAAAATATTACATGGCCTTGATTTCACTCATAGTTAAGAAATTGGTTCTCCGTCATTGGAAGGATAGGTTGTACTTTCTTATTCTGAATGGCTAGCAGAACTTCTCGCTTCTCGGGATTGAGAAAATGATTGCTACCCTGTAATCAATAACCCTTTGAGAAGATATGGGTCCTGTTTGATACTATCTATTCATTGTGATTTCGAACTCACCCTGTATGATAATGATTTGAGTCTTGTACCTCAGGAGGGAGAGACAACAATATTTAAGGGGTTGAGGGGAGTTTTAGGGTATTATAGGATTTTTAGGGTTGAGGTATAGCAGAGAAAATGTTTTACCATTTTTGTAACGAGATAACTGTATATTTCACTTATATCTTGTAAAATCTTTCTCTCAGTTATGCTGTCTCTGCATAAAATGTGAATAAAATGTTAATGGGGGGAAAAAAAAAAAGTATTGTTTAAAAGCCTGACTGGCACATTTACAGTACAAACGATTAAAATCTTTACAGATGGAACAGAGGTTTGGTACACAAGTGAAGCTTGCCTTTGTGAACCCCTTTGAGTTCTGCCAATCACAACATTCCATCTAACATTTTGATAGTATTCAGTTGCTTCATAGGTCTTATAATAATAATAAATAATAGTTTTATTTATACAGCACTTTTCAATTTTCAAAGCGCTGTACAACTTAAGACAATACAATTCAAACATTGAAATTCGATATCAAGCACAGATAAAAAAAATAATAAAATCAGCAACTTCAGAACAATCAGTTTTCTAAAAGGCCATTTGCTAGAGATGGGTTTCAAACCCTCTTAAATTCCTCCACGGTGGTGAAATTCCAAAAAGAGTGGGGCGCAGAAATGCCCTACAACCAGATGATTTAAGATTCACTCTTGGAATCTCCAGCAACCCTTCTTCAGCTGAGTGGAGAGATCGGCCTGGGCAGTGAGAAACCAGAAGTTCTTTCAGATAGGCCAGACCCTGGCCATGAAGGGCTTTGAAAGTCAGTAAACTGACTTTAAAGGTGATCCGACCACCATATAGGCAGCCAGTGCAGATCGCACAGCACCGGGGTAATATGACAGAACCTACTTGACCCAGTCAAAACTTCTACACTAGCTGCTGGCAGTGGATTTCAACCCCTGAAAGCCCAAAGTAAAGGGAGTTGCAATAGTCCAGGTGTGAAAACACAAAGGTGTGGACCAACATTGGCAGGGTGTCAGACGGAACAAGGTTCCTAACTCTGGCGATGTTCCTAAGATGGTAAAAGGAAGTCTTGATGACTGCTGACACTTGTGAC
Source organism: Neoceratodus forsteri (assembly GCA_016271365.2). Lineage (NCBI taxonomy): Eukaryota > Metazoa > Chordata > Ceratodontiformes > Ceratodontidae > Neoceratodus > Neoceratodus forsteri. Next base: position 3,859,681 of record CM028130.1, read on the forward strand.
TGCAGTGTCAGCCTGTCATCCAAGATAACCCCCAGGTCAGAATTTGGGAGTGAAGTGCTGCAAAGAAAAATTCCTGAGGGCATACCAACTGATGACCCCTCTATCCGGTGACCCGGATCCACAACCAATACTTCTGTCTTTTCTGAGTTCAACTTCAACCAACTAGAATCCATCCACTCCTGGATTTCTTTCTGACAGTTGTTAAACACTGAGAGAGGTCCATGCTGGTCAGGTGCAAAAGATAGGTATAGCTGGGTATCATCTGCATGGCAGTGAAACCTCAGCCCATACCATCTTATAACGTCTCTGAGGGGCAGCATATACACTGCGGATAACGTGGGAGACAGCACTGAACCCTGAGGCACCCCACACAGCAAAGACGCTGGGTTCGAGAAAAACCCCCCGGTCACAACTCTTTGTGATCTCCCATGAGGAATGAGGTGAACCATTGGAGGACGGTTCCCGATATTCCACAAATATACCTCAGGCATGCTATCAACACCATGTGATCCACGGTGTCAAAGGCTGAAGAGAGATCAAGGAAAACCAAGATGGAACATCTCTTCTGATTCCTCACCCTCAGAAGATCATTAAGCACCCGAACCAGCGCTGTCTCGGTGCTATGTCTTTTACAAAAAACAGATTGCAGGGGTTCTTAGATGTCATGGAAGGACTAAATGGTCCTCCAATTGGGCTGCCACTACCTTCTCAATCACCTTCACAATAAAGGGTAGTTTTGAAATGGATCTGTAGTTTGTGAAACAGTCTGGGTCCAAGGTAACTTTCTTTAAGAGAGGTGTTACCACCGCCTCTTTCGGGGATCTAGGAAACTCACCCAACTCCAAGGAGCACCAGTCTATTCACACAAGGACTGGACCGATGATATCACTACAACCCAAAATTAGGGAGGTCGGTCCAGGGTCCGAACTACAGCATGTAGGGCATATGTTTCCAATAAGGAAGGTGTTTTGTCAGCAGTCAATGACTATGTGGCTGCCTCTTTGCAAACCCCCACTTTCTCTACATCACTCACTGAGGTACTCATATGGTTGAGTCAGAGTCAACTCCCTCAAGTGTTGAAGTCGGATAAGTTACCACTCATCTCCCCTATTCCACAGCTGGAATTTCAGACTGTTGTAGCCCAGGTGAAATCCGGATCTTCTCTTGGGATAGACAGGTTACCATACAAAATTTATAGCCAGATGACAGTGGTCCTCTTGCAGGAAATGCTGGCTGTCTTTAACTATTTGTTATCACCCTTGGACATTCCTCCTGTCCTCAATCAGGCCTGCTGATCTTAATGTACAAGACTGGAGATAAGGAACTCCTTTCTAACTGGAGACCAATTACCCTCTTGAATGCTGATTTCAAATTTTCACCAAATTTTAAAATATGACATTGGTCCAGGTCCTGGGCCAGATTATACATCTGTCACAATCATGTATGGTGCTCGGGAGATCCATGAAGGATAATTTAATTATGATACACGAGGTACTGGACAGAGGCCAGACAGGAGAACCTATTTGTGGGCTTGCTTGGCTTCCTATAGGCTCCCTTGTCAATTCATTCATATTGCACAGTCATGCTACCATTTGGCCAAGACTATCCCACTGGTTAATGGGTGGCTGGGGGTGGAGCTCTTGGTGGCCAGAGGGGTGCACCAAGGATGCCCCATCAGTCCTGCTCTCTATAATATAGCTATAGTTCCCCAGCTACACAGACTTCATAATTCCCAATGTCTTCTTGGCCTTTCCCTTTCCAGTTCCATTCCGGAGGTACAGTACATCCTTTGGCATATGCAGATGACCTGATTTTATTATTAGTGGATGTTGCTTCTTGTACAGTAGCTAACCATGAACTAGCTGTTTATGCTTCTATGTCTCAGTCCTATGTCAACTTTCAGAAAAGCAAATGCCTTGTGATAGGGACTACTCCTTTCTCTGGAGTTGATCTTATGAACATCCCGATTGTTTCAGCCTCCTGTAAAATTCTTGGCCTTTTTTTGGGCCCAGGGGATTTGGCCACTGTTAATTGGGAATTTGTTTTATCTAAAGTACAATTAAAAGTTATGACTTGGAATGAGTGGAGAATGGCCAAACGCAAATGTATATTTATTTTAAAACCTTTTTTATTATCTTTGTTTTTAAATCTCAGTGCAGTCTTCATGCTTCCACTATCTTTGGAAACTACGGTATACAGCTGCTTTTTTCCTTGTATTTGGAGCAGTAGATTAAACCCTAGTAAAAGAGGCATCCTCTATAATCCTGTAGCCCAAGGTGGCTTGCGCATGGTTAATCACATCTCCTTTTTCTTCTCCAGGTTTGTCACTGATAACTTACGACCATTTCTTTTGCAGCACCCAAAAGTATGGTCATCTTAGATTTTTGATGGATTGGGAGGATTTTTACAAGCTTGGAAGGCAGATGGATGCATTCCAAAACAATAATCGATTGCAAATGTACCCTTCTCCTTCTCCTTTCAGTGTTGCATTAGCAACATTAAATTTTAGGCTCTAACTAAACATCAGGTCTCCTCTCTTCCACAGAAAACTCTTTATTTTTTTTTTATTTTGGATGCATTTTTTCTAATACAACCCCATTTTCAATCCCGATCACTAGCTGAGTTCAAACTGATTTCCACTATGATTACCTCCTCTCGTACCCTGGTACACATGTTGGATGTGAAGTGGTTTTCCCTTCACTACAAACTTAATGTGAAGGGAAACCTGAAACACAAGCCTACTGCTGTGAGGCTATGCCCTAGACAGGTATGTGCAGCACAAGTTTAGACTATTTCCCACTTATTTTTTGAGTGTCCTTACATTCAGAAGTTCCTGGAATTGCTGCAGGCAAAACTACCTGGTTCACTTTTTTCCCTTATGATCCCAGGCATTTTATTGTTAGGAATCATTCCATTTCAGTGGATAAAACATGACAAAAACCATGTTATGGCTGTTTCTCATGTATTTTAAATACTATATTTGGATTACCCATTGCCATCTGTCTGTGCAACAGCTATATACCTCAGACGTCCAGCTCTTGGAGCTCATTGCCATGAATCTGCAAAGGTTAAGGGCTCAAGATCGATGTTCCATGTCTTCCCAGGTGTTCACAGCAAAGTGGGAGTCCACTGATTGTCTATGAAGGTCATTTGGCTGCTTAGCTAGTTTCCTTGGTCCTTATCCTTGTTTTATTGAAGAAACACGGTGGCTCGAGCATTTCTGATAGGGGTTTTAAGTACGGTGCAATGTTGCTTTATGACTTATGCTTTCCTCATTTTGCTGATTTTTCCCAATACAAATTGCATTGTTTTCCATGTTTTCTTGTGTTGTGAATTATATATCTCCCTACTCCTATAGTGGGAAGAAGGTATGTTTTCACAGATTCTTAAGTATGTGTTATGATTTTGTATATTTCTGTTTCTTTCTCGTATGAAGGAAGAAGATTCTCCTCTTCTTTTTGTGTGTGTGTGTGTGTGGGGGGGGGTCTTTTAGTTCTAAGGTGTATCCTCTGATCTCTGACATTTATGTTGACAGTGATTTTTGTACTGCATGAATATAATACTTTTTGAGTTTTCTTCTCTTATGATTTGTGTATTATTTTGTGTGAAGCTCACACTGTTTGTTTGTTATTTGTTGTTTAAGTCATCATAATTTTCCCTATTTATTTAGTGTGGAGTGGGAGAGGGTACATTTACACAATTTTGATTAATGTTTGGAGTTGCAAGTAGGATGTAATACTACTTTTTCTCTTTTTCTTTCCCCTTTATGATTTGTATGACAAAATACTACTTTATTTGAATGTTCTTTTCAGTTATGAATACAAAATTCCCCTTCTCTTTTAGAGAAGTGCCATGGGATCTTTAACATCCACCTGAACTACTACCAGAACAGGCAGATGGGACCTCGGTTTAATGTCTCATCCGAAAGACAGCACCTCAGGAGTGCAGTACCCTCCCTCATGCTGCACTGCAGTGTCAGTATTGGGATATTACCCCAAGTGTCTGGTGCAGGGATATAACCCGCAGCCTTTAGATCTCCCAGCCTTGGAGGTGAGTGTGTTACCTGCTGAGTCACTGACACTGCGCATGAGGATGTTGAGGTGAGCTGAAAGGCTCTAAAGACAGCACTAAACCTTGTTACATCACAATGTACAAAAGTAATCAGCAAATCCACAAGAAAAAAATAAACCTCTTTGGTTGACAAAAGATGTGGCATCAAGAATTAGGGAAAAGAAAAAAAATCCACTCTAGAAATATAAACAAAGAAAGATGATAGAGCGGTATACAGAGCTAGGATAAATGAAACAAGTAAGGCAATCAGAGAAGCGAAAGCACAAAGAGAAGAGAAGACTGCCAAGAGAATAAAAAGAGGTGTCATGGTCTTCTGTAGATACATATGTGAAAAGAGAAAGACCAAGGGGGGAATAGGTAGACTAAAAATGAAAGAGGTCAATATGTGGAGGAGGACATTAAGAAAGCAGAAGTTTTAAGCAACTATTTCTGCTCAGTACTTACACTAGAAGATAAAGTAAACCAACATTGGGTAGAAAGGGACACCGCACTAAGGAGGCAAACACAAGTCCCTTCACCAAGGAGAGAATCCTCAAAGAACTCAATAAGTTAAAAACTAATAAAGCCATGGGGCCCAACCGAATCCATCCAAGAATTTTGAAGGACCTTAGGAAGGAACTCGCTGGTCCACTAGCCAAGTTCTTTAATAAATCACTGGAGAGAAATAAAGTGCCTGAGGGCTGGAAGAAGGCCAACATGGTACTCTTACACAATAGTGGAAGCAAGGTTTAAGTAGGGAATTACCACCTAATCCTCAGAACCTCAATTGTGGGGAGAATTATGGAATCAATACTGAAGCAAAGGTTAGTGGCATATCTAGAAACCAGTGGAAAGTTAGACCCTAAGCAGTATGGCTTCACAACTGGAGAGTCATGTCAGGCAAACATGATTTATTTTCAGCATTATATGGTGCAATGTGCTCTAAAAACAAGATGCACTCAGTTTTTCTATTATGGTGTCCTCTGCAGTTAGAAATCTGAAGTTTATTTTACGTATTCATGCTGGTATCTTGTACCTTGTTATCCTCATGCAGGTATATTATGTCTTTTATATCTCTTATATACATCTTATTATTCCATTTATTTTCTTCTATGATATGCACTTCTTTATGTAATAATAAATGTATGTATTTATGCTGGTATCTTGTACCTTGTTATCCGCTGCAGATATATCTATTATATTTCATATATATATATATATATATATATATATATATATATATATATATATAGATATATGATATATCTATATATATAGATATATATATATATAATTATTCCAGTTTGTTTTCTACTATGATATGCACTTCTCTATAAAATAAGAAATGTATGTATTTATGCTGGTATCTTGTACCTTGTTATCCTTTTACAGATATCATACATCTTATCACCCCAGGCTGATTTTACATTCAAAGTTAATATGTACTTTTATTCACTATCAAAATTAGCTCCTTTATGCTGTCTCTATCTTTCTTTGAGCTGGCTAGGGATGCTCCTTTTGTATGCACATAAATGTCTTGCAGTTTCTCAATATAAAGTAATTCAAACTAACTTATATGTATTATTTGATATAGTATCTTTAACTACATTATCCTGTTTTCTTGTTGTAATTCAATGCTCAAGTTTTTATTCTTGTTTTCATTCCCTTTCTCTCTCTCCCCTTTCTGAACTTACTATCTGTACCATCTCTCTTACAATACCACTGCTGATAATAGCTTTAAGTTTCAATCTTCTCTCCCCTCTCCCATTCTTCTTTTTCCTTTACCCCTTTGCAGACCCCAATTTTTAACCCCCTTTTTAACTCATGTAATTATTTATTTATTTATTTATTGAATTTTGATGACCGGGTAGGCCCACTGGGCCCCGGAGGTCCCTTTTTCAGGGGCGACCCGGGTGAATCAATAACATTACAGGTAACGGATCAGTACAGTCATGTGATTGTAAAGTTTAACAGTAAGAAATACATAGGTATACAGGTGGCAGGTAGTGTACAACATGCAGGCAGTAAGGACATAGAGGTTACACATAATGAGACCGTTATTCATCCCAGGTTAGTGAATTAGGTTGAAGTGCTCTGGTAGACAAGCAGAAGATAAAGACCTGGGGTTAGCTTCTTGTCGGCATATTGGAAGGGGATGAGAGGGACAAAGTGCACCCGTCTTAGGGGAGGTCGTTATGCTTCCAGTAGGCTATGCAAGGTCGGGTCTGATGAGCTACCCGGATGGCTGTACGTGGTCAAGTCCTGTAACAAAGACATGTGCTCCTGATGAGCAAGTGATCCTTGAGCTTTGTCCGGAAACTGGTGATGGACCCAGCCTCCCGTACCTCCAAGGGGAGGTTGTTCCAGGTGGAAGGGGTGGTGTATGCAAAGGACCTGGACCCAGCTTTTGTCCTGGTCTTGGGAACCACGAGGAGAGTTTGGCCTGATGAGTGCAGGCACCGTGGGTTGGGTTTCACCCTGACGAGACCATTCAGGCTGGGGGGAGGTGTGGGACCCAGTAGCTTGAATGTAAGGCAGAGGGTTGAGTAGGAGAGGCGAGCTTCCAGAGACGGCCACCTGAGCCTAGATTGGGCCTCGCAGTGGTGAGTCCTCGGGTGTGACATAGTGGCAAAGTGGACTATTTTGTTGTACAAGGTCTGTAGCCTCCCTAACTCCGTCACGGCCACGCCCTGGAGAATCGGGGCCGCGTAGGTGAGCTTTGGGAGGAGTACGCTTGCGGCAATGGCTACCCTAGCTTCAGGGATAATCTGGTCCTTTAGTCTATAAAGGATTCCAAGTTTCCCATGGATGGCTTTGGTGATTTGGTCTACGTGATTTTTTAGTGTGAAGCCTTGGTCCAGAGTAAGTCCAAGGTATTTGGTAGAGGAGACCACCTCAAGTTTTGTACCCCCTGGACTGGAGTTGTAGAAGATGTGCCCTCTCAGATCCCAGGGATCTAGGACCAAGAGCATTACCTTTGTTTTGTTGGTGTTTAGAACCATTTTGTTCAGAGTGAGCCAGTCCTCCAGCTGAAGGATGTCTTCTTGGAGGGCTGTCTCCAACTCGAGTAAAGTAGGGAAGCTCTGTAAATGACCGCATCATCCGCGTCTGGATAATGCTACTGCCCGCAGTGTGTGTGCAGATCATTTATGAACAGTGTAAAGAGAAGGGGGCCGAGGATTGACCCTTGAGGTACCCTTCTTTGAGTGGAGCTAGCTTGAGACTTTATCCTCCCACTTGACCCTCTGAGTGCGTCCAGAAATAACATTTAACCATCCCAGTGAATGAGAGTCAAGGCCAAGTGGCGCATTTTGTAGTAGGAGGTTGTGGTTTACCAAGTCAATGCCTTAGATAGGTCAATAAAGACCGCCCTGTGCTGACCCTCTCGTCATTATTGCTCAGGACATCGGCTGAGAGTTTAGTTAGAGCAGTATCCGTCCCATGCTTGGCTCTGAAGCCATGCTGTGATGGTGAGATTACCGGTGGATTTCAGGTATTCTCGGGTTGGGAGTAGACTAGCTTCTCTGTACTTTTGCAAAGACACACAGCAAAGAGATGGGCCTGTAGTTCTCAATGGACTCAGTTGGCCCTCCCTTGTGTATAGGAATCACTAGGGCCTGTTTCCAAAGCTTGGGTACAGACCCCTCCACGATAGACCGGTTTATCAGCCAGGTTAGGGGCTTAGCTAAAGCTGGGGACCCCTCCTTGAGGATTCTGGTTTGGATCCCATCGGGGCCCCCAGATCCTCTTGAGTGTAGGGATTTAAAGATGGTCAAAACCTCCTTTTCCCTGACCAGCCTCAGGTGAAACAAAGGGTGGTCAAGGTCAGGGGGCTGTTGAGCGTTCGGCTCACTCCTCCTGTCAGGGGGTCCTGTCTTGTAAGCATCCAGGTTCGTGAAGTAACTGTTAAGGGACTCAGCAATGAGAGATCCCCCATCGATGAATTGCCCATTAGCCAGGATTGGGCTGGGTGTAGTTTTCCCTCCCTTTGAGGAGTTCATTAATGTGCGACCAGAAGAGCCTGGGATTGCCTAGGCTAGTTTTTTGAAGGTTGGTGATATAGTCTTTTTTAGCTAACTTTATGGCCTTTTTGCATTGGTTTCTAAGAGCCCTGTAACTGGCTAAGTCCCCCGGTAGCATTGATTTCCTGTACTTTTTCCAGGCCTTGTCCCGGGTGGACATCAGAGCTTTTAGAGGAGGCAAGATCCACTTATAGCAGCTTCCCTTTACTCTGTGGGTTTTCATAGGAGCTAAGAGGTCAATTATTCTAGTGAGGGATGTCTGGAAAAATTTTGGCATCCTCCAGGTTAGAAGGTGTTTTATATTGCTCAGTCGATCCATTTAAGTACCCAATGAATTGGTCAGGGAGGAAGTTAGAAGTCCCTAGTGGTAATAATCCTAGGGGGACTTTATTCACACAGTTCTTCAGATGGCAAATACCCAGTGGTCGCTCAAGGCATCAGCCAAGGTCCCTGCCATTTTACATTGCTGGGGTAGAAGCCAGGACCCAGTCGATTATGGTGTGCTTTCCTGATGCGTGGTTCATTCTGGTCGGTAGGGAGATGACTTGGGTGAGTGAGGTCATTTAATATACCATTGATGGCAGACTTCTCCTCAAGGGCCCAGTTTAGGTTGAAGTCGCCCAGTAGGATAAGCTCAGAAGCAGATACTACTGCTGGGTTCTTCGGAGGCGCACCCAGAGAACCCAGCGCATTGGTGGGGGCTGTGTCGCAGCCTATTGTGAGGGCTTAGCCCACCTAGAGTGAGCACGTATAAGGATTGCTTCTATGTCCAGGGTCATGCCTTGGGGCATGCTAATGAGGAGGATTAATTGTGTCCCTTACATATACCAGAACCCCACCCCCTCTTCTCGAGGGTCTGTCCTTTCTGTAGAAGGCGTATCCAGAGGCCGCTACCTCATGATCCAGAATGTGGGGCTTTAGCCAAGTCTCCGAGACTGCTAGTATGTCTGGTTTGTAGACAGCTAGCCATGCTTGGACTTCGTGAATCTTAGGTCTCAGGCTGCGGATGTTCATATGCACCAACCTCAGACCCTTGGCTCCATCCCAGGCCTTATCTGATGGGGAAGAAATAGATACGTTTGGTGTCCCTGGGCCTGGGTTAGGCTGGATGTCTCCCGCCAGTAGTAGCAGCGCTGCTAGCAAGCGCCGAAGAGTGAGGGTCAGAGGTGATAAAACCAGTATGGATGGGCATGGGGTTAGGCTCCTAATGAGGAGAAGGGATCGATAAAGGATCCCTTTCCTAGAGAATTCATACGCCACTAAGAGAGGGATGTTGCACCTGGAGGAGGGGCAGCTGTAGTGACTTGTCAGATGCAGTTCCGCCGCCTCCACGGGCATAAGGGGGCAGTTGGCATTACTAATGAGCCAATCCGTCCATAGTTGGGCCAGAATATAAATCAAAGCCAAGAGGATGCCCTTGTTCCAGTACCCAGGGTTCATATGAAGCTTTCCAGGGCCACCTGCATGAATCTCAGGTCCCTGACCTAGTGGGTTGAGGAAACCAGGAACTGGCGTCAATCCCTGCGGTTGCAGGCACATTGCAACATCAGCTGAGGATACCAGAGCAGGTTCAGCCTCCAATCTAGATGTGTTAGGCAAGCCCAGCACGCAACCTTAGGGATAACGGTTCCCTGTCAAACCTACTGTTATTTAGAACAATTAACTCTAGAGGGGAGACACCAAAGACAGGTCAACAGCAGAGGTGCAGTTGGAGTATCACAGTGGGACAAATATTAGTACCAAGGATCCCTGTCAGACTCTAGGTAGATGGGATTAAAACTATGCAAAACACATTTCCTATTATTAATTAAGAATAGGCAGCAAACCAGTTGGCTATATGCATTAAGCTTCTCAATCCAGATTTTTTTTTTTTTTTCACAGCATTACAGTAGGCTAACAGTGCTAAGAATCAGTTGCTATGAGGCTGTAGTTGGCAGGAGTGACAGAGATTAGCTGGGTAGAGGCAAGAGTCAAAAAGTGTCAGAGTCTTAGGCAGTTGCCCAGCGTGGCAGGCTGCCTCAAATTCGACTAGCAGTTAGGTTTGAAGAATCGGCCCCTGGGAAGAGAGGGGTGCTCTGTGGTGAGACCGGGAGCTGCAGATGAAGAGAGAGGCAGGTACCCCTATGGCAGGATCTTAGTTCTGCAGGTCATAGCTTTAGGGGCGAAACCAGACTGCAGACGTCACCAGGGAGCTCCTCCTAGGATGGTAAGCCTTGGGACCATAATTGGAGGATATAGTAAGATGGGCAGGGCTACAGCCAAAATCGGCCTATTTAAGATCCCACTAACTCAGGGATCTAGGAATTATCTACACTCTTAACTCAACACATTATTCCACATTTCACTTATTGCTATGGCAGTCAAAAAAACTGGTTCTCAGACATTGGCTAGACCAATCTTTCATATGCTATAGGGAGTGGCTACATGAACTCTCCTTTTGTCTCCAGACTGAACGCCTGATAACCAGTACTCGTAATAGGCTTCACCTCTTCAAACAAAAATGGAGTAAACTGTATACCCTATACTTGAAGTAACCTCTCTGGGTACTCCTCTGGTTTCCCTTTTGTTCCAATATTCATGCCTTGGAACTTGTGGCCTTTTTGATCCTCCTTACTGATTATTGGGGCACACTCTGTGGGGAGGTGAGGAGGGTTAGGGTGGTTGGGGGTAGGAAGGTTTAGGTAGGCCCAGATTTTTTTCTGTTTGTTGTATTTTGATTGTGGTTGTAACTGAAAATTCAATAAATGTGCTTACATTTAAAAAAACTCAAGACCTTATACATTCCACTTTTAACTTTTAACTGTAACTTTGCACTCTGCCTGGGTCTTTTATTATATTACCTGCTGGATCAGCTTTCAATATCTTTTTACCATGTTAGCAACTGTAAAATGTTTTTCTTGCATTAGCACTAACAAATATTTACTTAATTGTGCACTGTCACTATAAATGTATTTAAAAGTGCACTTCACCAGTAGCCTATGAGTTTTGAGAAAGCGCTCATGTGTGAAAATATTTGACTGTACGTGGGAGGATGTCCACTCACCTCTCTGTTGTCTTTTGGATATCTACCTTGTTTTATCATTCTGGAATCATTTGGGAGTAAAGATAAACTTTCTAATGCAACTACTGGTGCGTGGAAACTCTTTGAACCATCGTACCACTGTGGGCAGAGACCGTGGAGCTGAGGTTCTCCTCCTGTAAGTATCTATACTTTGCCTTGGCCCAGTCCAGACATTGTTTGCTGTTCATAGCCACCTGCTTTTTCTTATTGATTAACCTGAAATAATGAATCTATTAGGGAGGTGGGTATTCATATGGGAAGACTAGATGGATCATGCAGTCCCCATCTGCCGGCACATTCTTATGTCCTTATTGATGTTCAGGTGATCTGGGGAATGTTAACCAGCAGATAACAGTCCTGTTGTCAAGATAGACCTAAGGTACATGTCAGAAGACCAGAAAAACAGCCCCAAGGGAGGATTAAGTACCCGGGGGGGAGGTTTACAATAGCCATGGATGAAGAAATGGGGGGAAAACATTGCCTGGTCTAGAGCTTAGAGCCAGAAGGAAGACAAAGCATAATCCCCTTTTTGATGTTAGTGTGGATGAGACAGGTAACAGAACATCAGCCGGACATTGCAGAGATGATCATCATGTTGACAGAGGATTTCCTAGCTGCCCAACAGTCTAGCACAAGAGGGTACAGAGATACTGTTTTATTGTAACTCTACCACATCTAGTATGGTAAGATAAACCCCTTTTATACCTAATTGTGCTCCAGTGAAAACCTCAGAAAAACCAAAGGAGAAACCAGGAAAAGGAGTGAGACGTTTTCCATCTGACATTATCTGCCACAATTGTCAAGAGGCAGGCTATATACTGTAACTTGATGTTGCCAGAAAAAGAAATTGGAGCCGCCTACACATCTATCCTTAGCTAACTGGGAGCATTTATTTAACTAATGTTAATGCTGATAGCAAGCAAGTGATGGCACTTATAGACTCTGGCAGTAAGCAGACATTGTTCCAGTTGGATCTACTGGACAATGTGCTAAATAGTGGTCCTTGTACAGGTGTCATTTGTATTCATGGGGACACACATCATTACCCTACCACTGTTGTAAATATGATTGTGCAAGGTAAGCAAGTTAGATTAACTGCAGGACTTGTGCTGAGACTCCTTGTACCTGTGGTTATTGAGCAGGATTTCCCAGACTTTAGTACTTTGATAAAAAAGGGATGAAATGCTATCTGCGGTGACTACCAGGGCCCAGGCTAAGCAAGAAAAGACCATTAATGACACCTTTCATTTTATTTATTTGTTTATTTTATTTAATTAGTTTTTGTTAACCGGGTAGGTGCGCTAGCCATAGGAATGACCATTTTCAGGCGCGAGGATAACATTACGGAGAATACAATAGGGTAACATTACAGAGAATACAACATAAGGTAGATGCAGCAAGGAATACACAGTGATATTCTGATAGTAGGTTATACAGCATAAATAGGATACAAGGTATTCAGAGTAGGAAACAGGACATATAGCTACAGTCAAAGCATTGGGATGAGGTATGTTGGCAGTAGAGTAAAAGCCTTAATTGTAGAAAAATACAAGGGATAACTCAGAAATACATGGTTACAAAATTCAAGAAAACATAGGCATATAGCCGCTGTGACCCTGAAGGAAAAACAATTTTCAACAGACAAGGAAAATATGGGAAACAATATAAAAGAACAACAGCAAAAACCAAGGACCAAAAAACAAAAACAAAAAACAAGAACAAAAAACAAAAACGTGAAGCATGCCTGTATGCTGATGTCTGCAAAAACAAAAAAAAAAACAAAAACAAGAACAAAATAAATAAGTGCCAAGCGGTTAGATGAGGGGGTAGGAAGAGGAGGTTATTCAAGTTTGGGGTAGGGTACGTTGAAAAATAGGAGCCAGGCAAGTAGTAGGTGAAGCAGTGGAAACAAGGCGAGAGAGGAAATATCTCGCAAGGATAAGTGGACAACAATTTAGCAGTAGATATACCTGTAATAGGGGTTCCAGGAAAGGATAATGGTTTCATAAAAGAAAAGAAATGACTAAATTAGAAATGGAACAAAGAACAGAATGGACTGTCTGAGGTTCACTTAGACAAAATGTTTGAAGGGTGTGATATTGGGGTTGAACAAAAGAAAGATAAAAAATAAACCTGTTTTTCCAACAGGTGAAGAAAAACATGTGTAAAGGGACACCCGAGTATAAGTAGGAAAACAATATATTTTTGATATTTTTACCAGGAGAGACACACTAAGCTGAAAGCTTGTTTACAAGTGTGACCTCGGAGCACAAGGAAGTTAAATGACTTACTCAGGGTAACACAGTATGCAATAGGATTCAAATCCAGGTTTCCAGGTTTGCTGCTCAGAGCCTTAAACCACTGCACTATACTGCCTCATATATATATTGCACTGGATCTGTGTTAATCCAAACACAGGAGCAGTAGTAGAGCACTTGGTCATCCTTGAAAGGTTTCCTCCCCAATTGTTATACTTGATCCAAGAGTTACCTTTAGCAGGTCATGCTGGGAGGGACTGTATCTTGACTCACTTATTGCACAGGTGTTTCTTACTCAATATCCATGAGCAGTTACAGTAGCTGAGTACTGTCAAGCTTGTGCAGAATGTCAAAAACTTGCACTGATCGTGAGGAAGGATATGGTGCCCCGATGCTCTTACCTTTGGTGACTATGCCCTTTGAAGGAATATCTATGGACACAGTAGGCCCAGTAAAGAAGAACTCTTGATGGAAACATTTCATGATGGTTGTGTGTGAAAATGCCACCAAATACACAGAGACCATACCCTTAAGTACAATCACTTCTTCAAAAATCACAGTTGAGTTGGTAAAATTATTCAGCAGACTAGGCATCCCAAAGGTGATGCTGACTGATCAGGGAAGCAATTGTAATGCTACATTGTTAAAATAATTCTACTACCTATAAAAGGTTAGAAAAACCAGGTGGGATGGAGGAACTAATAATCAACCCTACACTGCAGTGCCTGCAACAGAATGATGTAAACAACTGTTACAGACTATTCAAACCACTTTTAAAAGCATTACAGGAAATGCAGAAGGGGTGGAATGCATTCCTTAATTGAAAGTGCTCGCTTGAGCCCTTTTGTAAAAGAGCTCAGTCAGGACTCGGGCAGTGGGCTCCCAGCCACAGAGGTGAGTTAAGGGCTGTTCGGTTGCCAGTGCCTGTGGTCCTAGATGGGGTCTGGTGCAGGGTGGGGTTACTTACTACCAGAGAGAATGGGACTGAGGGGGTCCACTAGACACCAGGGAAAGTTTTTTTTTTTTATATAACATGATCAGGAATAAGATCTTCTTGAAAAAAAATAAGATGAGTGATGTTGGCCCCAGTGTAGGGTGGCAATTATAGACAATGGAAGGACAAGTGTGAATCTTGGGGGAGGGCCATCATTCTTTATTTGGCCAGTGATCAACCAGAAAGAGGGACCACTAGACACCAAGGAAATTCATTTTGCTTACAAATTCTTGTCTGAATGGAGGACGAGGCCGAATCTCGGCAGGGGGGATTCTTCATATTGGGCTGCAATCAGTCAAGAGAGTGGGACCACTAGACACCAGGGATGACAGCAGGGAATTGGAGAATCCTCGTTGGATAAACATTTTAATGTTGGCCTGGACAGGAGAGGGAAAACACCTTTTTTTATTTCTTTGTTTTGGGCTGTGAAGTCAACATTTCACATATACCACTGGTGAAATTCTGGTGAAATTATCAAATTTTGCAAAATATTTCATGGGGTGAAATTCAAGATTTCACTGGAATTTCATCAACAAAATTAAATTTGCTGCATCTCTAATGAAGCTATATGTGTGTGTGTGTGTGTGTATATATATATATATATATATTTTCATACAGTGAGGAGAGACATATTCCAATGAGATAAAACAAGTTCTTTCACTGCAGTGAAATAAATCCTGATAACATCAGCAGAGTTAAAATAGATGCACTTATTACACCCCAAAACCCACACTAAACCAGCGCAAAGCCACGAAATTGTGCAAACCCGCAAAGCTGTGCAAATTGTACATTTTGCAACAATGAGGCCCTCATTGTATAAATAGGATACATGATGTGCACTCATGTGATATGGGAAATATGTTCAGTCCTGTGCAGTGACCTCTGAAACCTCACTCTTGGCTTTGCCACTCGTGGGTATTCAGAGGTCACTCTAGACGAGTGAAAATATTTTCCATATCACACTCATGCCCATCATGTATCCCATATATTTATATAGTGAAAAACTTCATTAATGCATCAGTTAGGGTTGACAGTACACAGACAAAAGTTTGGAAATTCAGTGTTATGGTTACCAGCCCCTAACACCCCATTCCCACCACCATACCCTCCTCACAACATCAGGCATCAGGGTGTGCATTGGGGTCATCTGGACTAACTGTCACCCTGTTACATGTCTAAACAAGCTGACACAGTTCAATATAAGAGAATGGAGGGAGAGTTAGGACTGACATCCCCAACACACACCCAAAGCCTGTTGGTGTGAGGAGGGTGGAGGGTGATGATGGGGCGGTAGGGGTTGGTAGCCATAACACAGAATTTCCAAACTTTTGCTGGTGTACTGTCAACCCTAACTGATGCATAACAGTTTCTTGCAGTGAATGTCCTTCTTTTGAGAAAGTGTAATGTAACTAGAAAGTGGTATGTGGTAGTGGGAGTGCATGCCCTCTGGGCCCTGTGCTCCCCTCTTGCTGCCCATTTTTTGCCTAATGGTATGCATATGAGGAGCACAGGCCCTCTGGGCCCTTCACCCCAGCTTACACATAAGTACGGAGTCAAACAGCAGCCCCATAGTACTCAAAAGGAACCATTGTAACATGTATTTGGCAATATATCAGTAACCACAGCAACAAAGAAAAAAATCCAATTGCAGTGGTAGTCATGACTTCACAACCTCTATGAATGCCTAGGTGAACTAAGCTGCAGAGAATGAAAATCCATCTCTCGCACTGTTTACGAGATATGGGCGTCACAAGTCACCATGGGCACCACAATGTTAGCCTACGGGAAATTTCTCAACTTTGGAGCACTGTAAGTATATGCCTGTTGAATGTTTAGGGACCAAGCCATGAAATGGCACATCTGTGGGACCAGGGCTTGCCACCCTGCAAATGTCAGCCCAAACACCCAAGCCATTGTGATGTAGTGGGATGGCAAAGAATTGCTGGTTTTAGGTGATGTTGCTGTTGCAAACTGCGACAGTTTTGCAAAATGGACATGACACTTTCATGATTTGTAAAGTGTTGCATCCATTCTATCACAAATTTGTGACACTATAAGTCAGTGCAAAAGGCATTTCTGCCCCCAAATAAATGATAGTACTGTAATTCTCAGGGCTCGACTAGGTAAGCACAACAGTCAGTATTTACCTATGGGGTCCCAATTTAAATGGAAAACGTTTTTCTCTCTCACTAACTGAAGACAAGATGGCTGCTGCATGACAGTAAAAGGGCCATTTGTGACACTAAAATGTAGTGGCGGCAGCTTTCGAGAGATACATGTATTTTCTTCCCATTGACTATAATGGGAAAGTAGTTTTTTGCGTCAGAACCAATGGGATGGGCATGCTATTTGACGCATTTGCAGACTAACATGTATTAGTGCATCAGACATGCAGGAGTGCTCACCACTGGAACTCATCCCCTGGTACACAGCATTGGTGTCCACCCCACTGTGCATGAACTGCCACCCTGCTCGGTAGCCAGCCCCATGCTCGAGCACAGTCTCACGTGCCTCCCTCCCTGTTGTGCCGTGACAGGTACTCACAGAATTGCAGCATGTACACTGCAACATCGTTAAAGCCCAGAAGTGATGCAGAAGATGCAATAACTTGAGCAATTGCACATCCAGTCCCCACCACAAGCAGCACAGATCAGGCGCAACAGCATCAGTGTAGGCCCACAGCTGTGCATGGGTGCAAGTAGGGCCTGTGGACATCTAAGCCCTGCCTGACTGTGCTGTACAGCACCACCACGTGTCAGACACTAGTACCACAGCAACACACATTGGTCTGTGTCACTGTCTGATCACACTCAAGTTACACCAGTGGCTGTCTGCCATTGCTGAGGGTCATTGCTTCCACCGAGCTGCTGGGTGTTCTACAGCACACAGAGCACACCCCAGGTGAAGCAGAGGTGCAGCTACACCACAGGACGGTCAGCAATCATACAAGATGGTCAAACTTCACACATGCTGAGACTGTGATCCTGGTCGGCTGTGTCTGGACATGGGCATGGGTGATTTTGCCCCCAGGTGCCTCACTGTATACGCCCAAGGAGCAGAACAGGGTGTAGCATATCATCGCCAATCATCTAGAGGCCCTGTCAGGTGTGTCACACACGATATGCCAGCTGAAGCACAAAATGAATGATATGGCACTGTGAGAGCCAGGGATCCTGAAGCGCCTAAGAGACCGGGCAAGAGAGATGGACATTGCCATGTATGGCGGACATCACAGGCAGACTAGTGAGTACAGCACAGGTGGCATGTATGCACAGCCACCACTACATGTGCATACAGCATTCACTGTGTGTATAGGCATGGAGTGACCTGTTACCTATTACTGTTCCCACAGATGCAGCACCAGGAGTGTCCACTGAGGGCAGAGGATTGTACGTTGACGGCAACAGGGACAGCAATGGAGATCTTGATGCACAAGATGATGCAGCACAAGGTAGGTGTATACTCTGCACACTTACCACATAGGACTGTAGCCATATATACAAACTGCCATGTGTGTGACATGGTGTGGTCATGGTCCCACATGCTGTGGCGCAGTACATGCATCCCTATATGTCCCTTGTGCATGCACATGGCAGTACAGAGCATGCATGCCCCTGTACCACAAAATATGTGTGTGGGACATCTGTACTATGGAGGGGCCTGCCGTACTGTGCATAACTGTATGTGCCTGTGCCATGCATGCCATGCAGTACTAGTGCCATGGTTCTGGTAATGCATGCAGCCAACACAGGCACAACATCACAGTGAGCCATGGTGAAAAACCATGCTGCTGTGCTGGCCAATGTGTACATTGCACACAGTGAGGTACAGTATTTCCCATTATGTCATTTCAGGGGATGGCACAGAGGACCATGCATGTCAGCGCCTGAGAGCCCTGCAGGCCATGTATGAGCTGAAGCACAAGGAGACATGCCGGTATGCAGAGCGGACCCTATTGATGCAGCTGGACAGGGATAATAATGACTCTGGGGACACTGTAGCACATAGGGGACCTGGTGTAGGTATGGCTAGAGGCAATCAGGGGGCTGCTCAGACAACACTGGGGGACATAGGGGCAGATGCACAGGCACCATCCCATGCTGGTGTGCCACCACCGGTGCCACCAACCAATGGTACCACTGCACCTTCCACAAATGTGTGGTCTGATGTGTTGCAGCCCTCAGTGGATATGGGTGCCTGTGCCCATGCATGTGCCATGCCAGGGGTTGCAGGGATTGCTGTCTCCATGGGTCTGTACCAGAATGATGGTGATATGCAGGACTTTGTTAGGATACTCTGCTGGCAGATGAGGGACATTGCCATGAAGCTGGCTGCCCTGCAGGACTCAGTACAGGCCGTACTAGGGACCCTAGACAGGTATGGTGTGTAGTAATAGGCAGGTCCTCTGTGCACATGGGTAACGCAGGTGTTGGCCACCACCGAATGTATACTACAGCCTGGTATAGAAGTGTAGTTAGCACATACAGGTACTGTGTGCTTGGATATCTGCCTTTTCCATGCCTTGACAGTTAGCCTTGTTACATACTGTATGCATATAGCCATGTAAGTATGTTGTTCCTGATGGTTGGTGTGCCCATGTTATGCTTGTGTGATGTGCGATAGGTCAATAACATATACATTTCCTGTTATGTGATGGTGTGCTGTGTAGTCTGTGATCACATGGTTATATGCTATGCCGCATGCTCAGTATGCAGATCCGCTGGGCCAATGTTGCGTTTGTGGGATGAGTATATAGGATGTATACCACATTGACCATTAATGCGTCAGTGGGTGCTACCCTTAGTGACATTGGAATGCTCAGTGTGGGTTGGTCAGAGGCGTGCAGTGTGGTTCACCCATGCACTGGGCATGTGGTGAGTGGCACACAGGAGGCAAAAACCCTCTGGTGGAAGAAACCTCTGGGACCCATGGCCACTGCACCACCTATCCACATGTGCTGACATGACAGAATGCATGGTTGTCCATGTGCTGCACAGCTGGGGCTGGGCATGGCCTGCATGCCATCATGGTGGGATGGTGGCCCCTCACATACATACATGCTGAGCATGTAGGCATCATGCAGCAGCGCATGACATCCATGTGTTCTGGTGACGTCCCCCCACGACGTGCTGCATGGGGTGTACTGTGTAGAGCAATTGATGTTGCCTCTGTGTATGGCTGGCGAAGTGCCATGTGACATGTCTCAGACGTGACTAATATGCACTGGCCATGCTACGGCAGACAGTGCATGGTAGAATGTGTGACTGTGTGTGTGTCTGTGCATGTCTCAGTGTGTATGGGTCCAGTGCGCAGGGCATGGCATGACATGACCTGATGTGTATCTGCCACAGTTGTGGCGGTTATCTGGATGCCCCACTGCATCCTTTGCCTGGGACTTCCAGGCATAGTGATCGTCGAGGGGTCCTCTTCCTATGGTGTGCCTGCTGCTGTTCTCTAGGCCTATGGCCTAAAGCATCCTATTGTACCTGTTCCATGCTTGCTCTGACTCCACTAACATTGGTGGTGGTGGTCTCCTCCAGCTTTCTCTTCATCCCATGGCGTCTGCATGCCGGTTGCGCAGGGACAGTGGTGGGGCATGGGACATAACCTGTTGTCCACCATCCACCACGTGTGGGGTACGATCAGTGGCTGCAGCCATGCTGGCACTGCACCCCATGCATTGTTCCATGTGTGCAGCAGGGTCCAGTGATGGCATGCACCACATATCCATATGCTCAGTGGTGGACCACTAACCGCCCAGTGGGGTGCATTTACACATTGGGCCTTGTCTCCCTGGTGATGATTGCAGCTGTGCGGTGTTGCCCCATGCACCTGTGCGTACACCACCTGTGGTGTACTGGCATCCACTGGTTCAGCCTTGTGTAGGGTCCTCTGTCCATGTCACTGATTGATTGATAAAAATGTTATTTTCGTGAGAGTAGTATCACCACCTGTGCTTGTCGTGCACAGTGTGGCCTGCTGCACATTGAGTGTCCCCTGTAGCAAGTCCATAAGGTGCTCAGGCATCTGTACCATGCCCAGTGACATGTTGCTCACTGCCTGTTCCACCCCCTGGGTGTGGCACTGCATTCAGCCATTGCTGTGTGACAGTGTCATGCATTGGCATTTGGATCTCTGCTGGGGGTTGATAAGGCACTGTGTGTTCCAGCATGTGTACGTTATCCTGAGTCCCCCTATATATGTGCTGCTGTGGCTGTATGAATGAACATAGTTGCCATGGGCAGTGGCTGTTGCGGATGTCTGTGTGACCTGCATCAGCTGACTGTGTGCATGCATGTGCACATGTTGCTGTGCTGTGTATACTGGATGTGTGCCACTGATATAGTGGCACACATTGCCTCTGCTGCTGTGTGCTCCTATGTGATCGGCAGGTCCCATCATGGCAGGGATGGTGTGTGTGCAGTACTGGGCATCCCTGTGCCACTGGTCACTGTGTATGCCATGGTCTTGGCTATGGCATGGTCCATGTGCACCACCAGTGTAGGTGTTGGCTGTGTGCCTGTTGACATGTCCATCCCACTGTGTGCCTGCCTGTCACACATCACCCAGGCTATGTCCTGTAGGGCACTGGCCATTGTTGTTGTGGCCGGTGTCTGTGCCCACTGCAACTCTACCAGTTCCCATTGCTGATCAGTGCTGCACTCCATCATTGATGCCATGTGCTCCAGTGGGGATGCATACCGCTGACTACAGGATAATACACCATTCATCATGGTCAAGTCCCCTACTTTTCTGTGGCACAGTGGGACCAAGTTCTGCAGCAAGACTACCATTTGCCACAGAACTTCTGCGGCGGTGGTTTGTAATTTCTTCGGAAGTTCTGTGGCACTAACAAACTACCACATCACAGTGTCAGCTTGTCATCCTGACTTCACTTTCATGGCAGTGGTTATAGCAATGATGATAGTGGAAAGCAGTTTAGTTTAGTTAGTTTCTGTTGCCTGGGTAAGTGCATTAGACAAATCCTGCCTATTTTCAGGCACAACCCTGGGGAGGGGGATACAGATGAATGCCAACTGACCTTGAACCAGATTAAACTGCTGCTTAACAGTAACACTAGTTCAAAAAAATAACAGACTTATAGAAATTATTTTATGCCTAAAAAGCAAAACAAATGTCTCTCCCTTAAGGTCCTAGCCTATTGCATAAATGAAATATGCAAAGGGGACCTTACATGATAAATAAGATATTTCTATATGCATGCTATCTATCCCACTAATGAGGTCTCCACTGTGTATCACTTACATACTTGTATGTGTTTTCTACACCACTCATGAGGTTCCCATTGTGTATCACTTACATATTTATAAGAAATCTGTAACATACATACCAATATGTGTGTGTGTGTGTATATAGAGAGAGAGAGAGAGATACTGTATATGTGTGTTTGTGTATATATTTATATATATACACACACATACAGTGTGTATATATATATATATATATATATATATATATATACACACACACATATATATATTTTTTAATTTCCATGAAATTGCATCCTCATTCATACAAGTCCCATTGGAAATGGAATAAATGGAATAGAGGAGTTATTGCAAAACTCATTTTTCATGCCAAACTGCTTCCCCGACATACTACGTAACACCATGAGGCCATGGCATGCATGTGAGACGATTGTGAGAAAGAGCTCTCCAGCCTATCACAATGTAACAACTGTGTGACAGAACACTGTACCATACCTTCCCAAGCTCAGAGCAGTGATGTGTTCCACCAATCCTTGTGCTGCCCAGCAAGCTCCCTGAGCTAATCTCTGAACCGGAGATGCCGGCATGGAAACACAGCATGCTAGCCTCTGGCCCAACAGCTGGCCCTGAACACATTTCTCCATAACTTTTGGGTGACTCTATCAACCAGTGACAATATCAATAACCCTGGCAAAAATGTGTACGACGCAATTATTTATTTAACAGGTCTGTTCTTCCAGCTGGTCTACACATTATTATATTCCACTTTTCTGGGCATAATGACTTTATTTTTCTTAAAAATGACAGTTAAATTCATTTTACCAGTTATTCATTTCAGATGGCATCTCTATGCCTTAAAGGCACAAATAAGTTTGTACAACATAAAGTATGGACTTTACAGGTCTGTGCTATTGACAAGGTTTTGTTTAAGTTGGCCCTAGTGCAATAATGTAAGACTGAAAATTGTATTAGGCTGTAGTACAGGTTGAACAAATATCACCATGCCTGACGTGCTGTGCCACTGTCTCTGGCAGTGGGAGCTGTGGTAGGTAAGTGACTGTTCATTTCTGTTGCAGAATGCAGCCATTTCATTAGCTAATGTATGATGTTATAGCAATGATAACATCACATTCTGAGCATAGAGGGGGGTTTTGGATATAAAAAGAGGGGAAGGGAACCAGATTCTATGTATAAAACAGAAATATTAATAAAAAATCACGAAGAAGAGTGAATTCTGCAGCACTGCAGAAGTTCTGTGATACATTGCAAGTTATGCACAAATTTCTGAGGCTGCAGAATTCTAGGGGCCTTGATCATGGTGAATAGATCCATGTAATACCCCCATGTACTCCGGCTGGCCTCCACCATGATGTCTTGCATGGCGCCAACATCCTCCACAATGGTTGCCAGGTGTTTGTCTGTTTGGGTTTTCCATTCCTCCACCGCATTACGTAGGTCCCAAAGGTGTGATGCAATTGAAGACTCCGCCTGTATGATCTCCTGGCAGTACAGCTTGAGGTCATGGTCCAGTAGCATTGTTGTTGGTTCTGTCCCATCCGGTAGCCACGGTGTGGTCACATGTTGCATGGGTGACATGGGGTTTCTTCTGTACCTTCCATGTCATCCGCAGCTTGCTGAATCACTGTTGATGTTGTTCAGCTCGGTATTGCTGTGCATATTCCTTGCACTGCTGTGCACACTGGCAGTGGGGCTTGCCATAGCATCCATGCATAGTGACTTGCTATCTATCCCCATGTCCTTCTGTACACCATCCCCTGCCATGCCATTGGACCCAGTGTCAGTGTTACGTTGGGCCACCACGTCATGCTTCTCCTGTCATTCCTGTTGCTGTTGGTGGTCTGCAGTGCATGTGTTGATCCTCCTTCTGCTGCTGCTGTTGTCCTCACCACACTCACTATTGCTACCGCTGGTGCTGGTGCTGTCACTGTTCATGTTACTGCCTTCTGCGTGCTCATCTGCAGGGCAGGGGGACAGCATTACATATATGTGTGTTCACAGGTGCATGCTCATAGTGCCCCATGTATTCTGTCCTACATACCCGCCCATGTATGTCTGTGCATGTCTGAACAGTGCTATTGTTCACTACAGCCCGGTTCAGTCATCATGTGTGCATTGGATCAGTGGTATGCCACATATGTAAGTGGCTGTGTCCGCAGTAGTGTCTGTGTCTGCCATGTAGTCCATGGTCACACGCAGGCAGCACACATCCAGCAATGTGTGTGTGTGGTTGTCGCATGATTTGTCCTACAGTCGTGTTGCCCCACTGCACATTGTGCCCCTTCACATGCATGTTGTTGTGGTGGTGTAGGCTATGATGCCCTCCACTGTCATTTGCACAGCCCTCCATGTTGTGTGACCACCGGTGTGGTGCACACAACCATGCATGCATATGTGATGTTGTGGCCGGTGGGACCTGTCCCATGCTTCTTGTGTCTGTTACTGCACATGGTATCCCATCCCTCCACACCTTGCACTGTATGCTGAAGCCTATAGAGGTCTAAGTTGGTGTGCCCCTCTATATCCCAGGTAGTACCTGAAAATAGGCAGCTATTCTGTCTAGTGTACCTACCTGGCTAACAAAAACTAACTAACTAACTAACTTGTACTCAGTCTCATGTGCTGCCACCTGCTGTTCAAGGCCTGTCAGGGTCAGCAGCTGTGTTGGTCCTCTGCCTGTGCCACTGGTACACCACCTGTTGTGTGCCAGTTTCTCTCTGCTGCCCCACCTAACATCATTGTAGCGCTTCTGCAGCACCCTTATACTGTGTATCACGGGACCCATGGCATTGACATGTGTGGCTGCCAAGTTCCATGCCAGTCTCCACCTGTCCCGCATGTCCATGTCACCTCCCCAGAACAGCAGCAGCAGGAAAGTGTGCAAGGTAATGCACCTGGGAAACAAAAACCCAGGGGAAGAGTACACAATGGGGGGTGAGATACTAACAACAACAAAAATGGAAAGGGACCTGGGGGTAGTCATATCAGATGACCTAAAGGTGGGCAAGCAATGTGAGAGGGCAGCAAGGAGGGCTGGGGGAATACTGGGATGCATAGGGAGAGGCATCACCAGTAGAAAACAGGAAGTTATTATCCCTCTGTACAGACAGCTGGTGAGACCCCATCTGGAGTACTGTGTGCAGTTCTGGAGACCCATTCTCCGAAAAGACATAGACAGGATGGAGGCTGTCCAGACGACTGCAACTAAAATGGTGCAGGGTTTGCACCGGAAGACATATTAAGAGAGACTTAAGGAGCTTAATATGTATAGCCTCGAGGAAAGGAGGGAGGGGGACATGATAGAAACTTTCAAGTACCTCAGAGAATCAACAAAGTCTAAAGAGGGTAGCATCTTTCAAAAAGGTGTGCAAGAACAAAGGCGGCACAATTTGAAGATAGAGGGCAGCTCAGAGGTAATTCAAGGAAGTATTTTTCACAGAGAGGTTGTGGATGTATGGAGCGGCCTTCCGGAGGAGTTGTGGAGTCAAAAACAGTGGTGGAATTCAAAACCATGGGACAGTCATAAGGCAATTCTAGGGGTGGGGATAGGAAGAAGTAGGCTGCTGGTTAACTAGGAGCTGCAGCTTATCCATCAGGTAGGGAAATGGGCAGACTGGGTGGGCCAAGCGGTCCTAATCTGCCATCAAATTCTATGTTTCTATGTTGTTCCTCTACCTCCTCCACTAGTACCTGTGTTTTGGTTCTAGTGAAGTTCTGCGTCCTGCTGTGGGCCGGTGGTCAGTGGGACCATGACCATTGTCCTACATCCCGTGTTTCCCCCTTCCACTCCTGCTCTGATTTCTGCATCTGATGTACTGC
The DNA here is from genome assembly GCA_016271365.2 of Neoceratodus forsteri. Classification (NCBI taxonomy): domain Eukaryota; kingdom Metazoa; phylum Chordata; order Ceratodontiformes; family Ceratodontidae; genus Neoceratodus; species Neoceratodus forsteri. Next base: position 3,885,132 of record CM028130.1, read on the forward strand.
TAGCAGCTGTGTGGCTTCTCCTGGCTTGCCCGGCTCCACAGCCACCACCTGCCACTGGTGCCTTCCTCTCCTGGCTTCCTCTTGGACTCACACACTCTTTTCCCACCCTGACCTGTGCTGTGTGTCTAGTCCTGCTGCCTGCTGCATGGGCATCACACCAAGACCCATTAGTAGTACTGTCCTCCTGTGCCCTTTGTGGCCTGCACTCTGCATGTGCCCTTTGGGCATGTGGCTGTGTTCTTTCTCCTGTCTGCAGATTGACCAGCCCCGCCATCTTGTTCTGTGGCTGCAGTGTCCTTTGCTGTCTATGGTCTGCACTCTGTGGGACCACTTTCTGGTTTGGCCCATCTTTTCTGTGTGGCAGCTGTGGGTCTGCTTCACTGTCCACATACATGGCTGATGCATTGTCTGCCCTCTGTGCCCTGTGCTCTGTGGTAACCCTACCCAGCACCACACGTTTTCTCTATCTGGCTGTTGGGGGGTTGGCCTCACTATCCCCAGCTGTGCTTGCCCCATCCTGTGTACTCTGTGCATTGCTCTTGGCTTTTGCCATTCCATTTGTCCTGCACCCTCTGTGTCTTCTACCCACTGCCTGGGCACTACTATGATGTCCATCACTGGCACCATGCTCCTGTGTGGGTTGTGCACTGTGGTCTGCTTTGACCACATGTGCCCCCAGTCATCCTTCCCATCGTGCACTGTTATGGGGTTGTTCCTCCTTCATTCCACTATTGTCCTCCATGCTCCTTTTTCTGCCATCCTCTATGGCCTGGGATCCTTCACTCCTTATTTGCCCTTTGCTGCATGGCTTCCACCTTGCTGCAATATTTTTGGAATCTGACTTCCTGGTTGACACAGCCAACAACCCTTACAGCCCCATGTATCATTCTTGGGGTGGGCTGCCAGCTCTGTCCCTGCTTTTTGATGCTTCTTGAAAAATTCTGGTGCAGGTGCCATGATGCAGCGTTCCTGATGCTGGCATCACCTTTGCTACATGCACCATCATTTCCAGCCTTGGTTGGAAAATCCTGCCCCTGGAATTTCAGACTACTAGTAGTTTCTTCTGGTCCTGTTATACCATATAGAGCTGAATGAAGAATGGAGGTCTACTGTAAAAGAAACATTAATAGCATGTTAACTAGAAAAGGGTGTGCATGTTTCTTAATGGGACAACCCCTGATATAATCTGAGGGTGCTAACTTCCCACTTGTGGCTCAGGCTTGCATTCTCAGTACAGGACTGGGGTGTGGTAGACATTGGAAGGAACACTGTAGACTAGGTACTCTACTGTTTTTCTGCCAGTATAATTAGGTGCCAACAAGTGTAGCTTGTAAGCACCTATTGTAGGCATGCATACTCTTTTCTGCATTTCCGTAAAGTTTAAGGATACCCCTTGCGTCAGCAGCTCAGCTGCATTATGACACCACAGTACAAGTCACATTACACTGTTCCTCAAACTCATTGGTTTAGCATTATGAGTTGCTTAATTTTATTTTATTTTTGTTGACAGGAGGACTAGGCAATTCTGCCTATTTTCAGCCTCATCCTGGGGGAGAGGGGGAAGATACAGATGTGAACTGACATATAGAACCAGATTAAGCTGTTCTTTGTATTTTTGTGAATGAGGGAAATTTGACATGGACACTGAGCGAACATAATCTTGCTGCAGGGGAGCCATTGCCTTTCCTTTAGGAGAGATTGAGGATCAAGCTGATGAGAGATGACTGAGGAGGCCATGATCTTCCCAAGATCCCTATCTACCTTCCTCAACAACTGGAGTCCTCACTGGGTTTGAGGATGTGGCAGATGTGGAGCTTCTTTTTGTCGAACTGAAGCTCAGACTGAAATAAATGTGAAATGGAAAAACTGATGGCTCTAACAGTAGAAAAGAAGTAGCATCTCTTGTAGGGAAGCACTAAACTGGAGGAAGAGAAAAAACAAAAATGTCAATCCACTAGTCCTTGTTTTCTCCCTGAGAAAATATTCCAACAGGAGAACAACATTCCAGAGGTTCCCTGTGCAACTGCCATTGCTGCACAACTTCAGATAGATATTCCCAACTGTACATCACTACCTGTCAGCCCAACGGCACCTGATGTCACTATCCATGATGCAGGCTGGATTCACGCCAACATATGGGGTTTTGATCCACAATTTGGAGATTCTGCTATGTTGACCTCCTAAGAAAGGCCCACCAGTGTCAGCCATTGCTGACACTTCAGCTGTATTGTCAACTGTACAATTAAGCTGTTGCAGCAATGCACAGCCCGATCCTGGGTAACGGCTGCACTAGTGATGCAGGTAAGACAGTTTCTACCTCTTCTCTGGGTGCTATGGAGGTGACTGGGAGTGTTTATGACTCTTCTGCTAAATCTGTCTCTACTGTCAGAATTTCTGCAAGCCTTTTCCCTGCATTGCTTGGCATCAATTTCAACAAGGGTAACTGGGCTGCATCTGAACCCTCCACCAGTTCTACTGACAACCCTTCAACTCTGGCCTCCTCTGTAACCACCAGCAGTACAAAAAATTACATTATGCTGTTTTTTTCATCCCCTGGAATAGCCAGTGAAACAAAGAAATGCAGTCTGCCTACACTACAAAGGAGAGTTGGAGTCCCCCCATGACAGATCATATGTCAGCAAAACCTTGATTAAGCAGCCCCCGAGGTTTTCTGCTTCAGACGTTTATGCATTTATTCATGCTCCTGGTGGCCACAGTTTCAATATTCATTTTTGGATGGCTTCTTCTCTGTAACAGTTCTGGACTATGTACCATTCATTGAAAGACACTCCTCTATGGACCCCTTTTTCACTATCTCCCTTACTAAATCCTCCTTCAGAAATGTGACAGCTTTGTTCTGGAATGAAGGAATTAATTTTGCTGATATTGTCTACTGGTTAGAAAAGTGTAGGTGCAAATGCCCCATAACCTATCATGAATTCTGAAGGATGTTGGATGGATGTCTGGAAATTTGGGATGAAGCTATGTTTTACAGACTCATGGGTGCAACTTCTTCCTAGCTGTTTTTCTGGGGAGAGATTGAGGGATAATGTTTTACCCCGGCCAGCCAAAATCATGTTACAAATGTGGCTCTTTGTAACACCTGAGAAATAACTGTGATCAAATAAAATGTACTATTTGCGGTATCCTTGGTCATTCTAGTTTGATTGCACTTTCACCTTAGATGTAATCTCTGTGAAGAAGAGGATCTCACTTTTCGCTCCTGCAATTGAGCAGCCCACAACACTGAAAATTCAGACTATGTGGAGCAGGATTTTAACATACATATGGCCTCAAAGCTGACTTCCTCCACTGCACCAGACTCCCATCTCATTCCTGACCTGCCCACTAGGGTTTGTCAGAGACCAATGTCTGCAGGCTCCCACCCTGCACCTTCACAAGAACCCCCATCCTTGGTCACAGATGCTGCCCACCACTTCTGCTCAGCCTGGGGTGGTGTTTCAGGATTCAGGAGTGCCACTTGACAACACTGCATTGCCTATGGAAGTTACCACTGATGTGCTCCCTGCAGCAACTCTGGTTATAAAGGAATTTCAGACTGTTAGAAAATCAAAGGGAAAAGGAAGCTTAAACAAACTGTTTCTCATGCTCCAGTGAGTGATTTTTAGAGAACAAATTCAGTGCTCTGCAATCTTGGGAGACATTATGGAGGACCGTGACTTGAATACTTTCTCCTTGGCTTTCTTTATACTGCAGGAGGCTCTTTTGGATACTGAGGACACAGATTCTCTGCATCCTCAGCCACGGAGGACAAACTGGGGTACAAGATCCAAGATGAAGTCTTTGAAAGGAACTTGACTTTCCATAAACCCTTGTTGATACCATTACACCTTTATCTCTAGCCTTAAATGTTAGCAGTATTAAAGAGTTAGTGTACTGCCTAAAACTAACATTAGATTTTAAGAGCAGCCAGTCATAACCTTTTATGTCTGAGGTACTTTTTCTTTTCTCTTTATTTAAATAGAAGATTGTTTACCTGATGGCGGTAGGTATGATGTGTGAAATGGAATTCTGCTTGGCAGCTGACATATTATTTCCTACTGCCTCCCAGTACATGACCAGAATTTTGACCTCACGGATTGTGACATCATTGCTGCTTAGTAACAGCAATTCAGTGATTGCCAGGTCATTTTCCTGTGACATTGATGTCAGTGAGGTCACAATGTAGATGATGTAGTGGGGGCAGTAGAACTAGATATGTCAGCTGTCAGGATAAAAGCTGTTCCACACATCCAGCACAATATTATCACATGCAAGACTTTCTAATGAGCAAAAGGAAAAAGAAAAATACTTAAGAAATAAAATGTTACAGCTGACTACTTGCTAAAATTTGTATTATTTTCCTTTCTGCCTGTTTTGGCTCCAAGAGCACTTGCAATATATTTATTTTTATTTGAGTCTTTGGTAACTGGGTAAAGCCCACTAGGCACAAGTGCCTGTTTTCACAGGCAACCTGGGAGCACTGGGCAGTTTAGCGATTTGCTCAGAGTCACACTGTGTGCAAGTGGAGGTTATGAGAATCAAACCCAGGTCTGGTCTGCTGTATGTACCAAGCGCGTTCACAGCTCATTACTCTGACCTCTGGGCTATACTGCCTATATATGATGATTCTCAGACTGCATGGGAAAGGAGGACATCCATATGGGCTATAAAGGCAGATGTTTGTTGTGGGAGGGAATCTGTTTTAAAAACCTGGATACTCTGGTACACCATATAGTGGACATACACCCAGGCTGAGCTTTATGAGTTGATGTCTTCTTTCATGGCCAAGGGTTTCACTTGGTTAATGTGTATGCCTCATGGACTAAAGCATTGAAGGTCAAATTATTCCAAAAAATGCATCCATTTTCGTTTACTGCTACCCCTGTGTTGTTTGGTAGGGATTTAATTGCAACTTGTTGAAATCAGATACAGGGGTAACAACTCAGGTGTTTTGCAACACACCTTTTCCTAAATTTTTGCTTTCACAGGTTTGTCTGGTTGATACGCATGGTACACAGACACCTACCACGCAACATATGTATTTTCATGGCCACTTGTCCACTAAGATTGATTTTTGATTTTTGTCTCTCTCTCTCTCCCCCCATCTTACCAGATGTGAGATTTTTCCTGTGGAAACTTCTGATCACCACCTAGTGGAAATTCACCTGTCTAGTCTCCTAGATAAAACTGTGAGGAAAGGTACCTGGTGTCGTAGTGCCTGTTTACTTCAGAATGAGCTGGTCATGACTGAATTTGCACAGCTCATTGAAGCCAGAAAATCTGTGCTGTGTCTTTATGACACCCCTATTCAGTGGTGGGAAGATTGTAAACTAGGTTTTCAGTACTTTTCTTGCAGATGACTAAGCAACTGGGTAAATCCAAATATCAGAAATACCTGTAGCTGAGGTCTGCTTTATATAATCTTGTATTCCTACAGAATGTAAGTTTACAAAATTATTCTAGCCAAGTTTCTGCAATTAAAAAGCACATGGTTGAGCACCAGTAAAACAAACTGAAGTCTTTGGAATTTGAAGTGCATTTTGGTAACATGAGGGAAGTGCTTCCATGCATGGCTGTCAGCAAGCATACACTCTGTACGAGCGACTGTACTGTAAAAAAATTGAGGGTGGGCACCAAAACAAACTGGGTTGCTGTAGGCATATTTGTTCATTTTTTGCAATGCTTGTGTTTCAAGGGAGGAGGGATGACAGATGTAGGGATTACAGAGCAGAGGTACTAAATGGGTTGGGGCATTAAGGTTGGACAAAGCACCTGGACCTGATGGCATTCACCTATAGGGTACTAAGGGAGTTGGTACAGGTCCTGGCAGAGGCCACTGGCCAACCTGTGCAATACCTCCCTGGACACAGGATGTGTACCAAAGGACTGGAGAATGACCCATGTGGTGCCTATCCACAAAAGTGGCCCAAAGGATGAACCAGAAAACTACAAAGCTCATGAAAGCTCATGAAAACTGTCATTGAGACAAAGGTCAGGAAGCATCAGAAACCCAGGGCAGTTGTTAAATTCACAACACGAGTTTTATTATTCATAACAGTAAAATAAAATAAATAAAATTGTTCAGTATACCCATTTACAAAGGCAGTGTAACCAGAAAAAGTCCATCTGGGTTTCTTCTTGATTTCCAATCTCAGTCTCTGTCAGTTTCTTCTCCTCTCTTTTGCAAAACATTGCAGCTCCTTTTTATAAGTCTGTGCTGGAGCTCATTAAGAAAGTAGCATGCTTCTTGCACAGTGTTCTTGTAAGTTCCAGTGTTCTTGTTAGTTTCAGCAGATGCAGCAAAAAGAACATTGTGACCCAGAACTCTTGTTTACATCTTCTGCAAAAGACTTAAAAAATGCATCTCAGGTTAACCCTTTGAGGTCCAAATAGCTTTGCAATCATTTCAACAATATAAGTACATGCAGTTTTAAACAAAGGGTATTAGTTACCTTTCCACAAAATGATTCACATGTATTTGTAAACCTGTAGATATGCAAAGGGGAAGAAAAGACAGAATAGCAAGTGAGGGTAGAGAGATAAGAAGAAGCAGGAGGCAGTATAGTGCAGTGGTCTAAGGCTCTGAGCTGCAAATTTGGTGACATCCAGCAGATCTGACCTGGGTTTGAATCCCACAGCTTCCACTTGCATACTGTGTGACCCTGAGCAAGTCACTTAACCTCCTTGTGCTCCCAGGTCGCTCCTGTAAAAAAGCTTTCAGCTTAGTGTGCTATACCTGGTTAAACAACTAAATAAATAAAAAAAAAAGCAGAGAATTGCAAGATTTTGTGGTGATCAAGTCCCAGGTCTCACGAGAAAACTTGGTTGCACAACAAAACAGAGAAGAGACAGAAAAGGAGAAAATAGATCAGATCCTTGCATTTAAACTCTTTCTCCATAATAACTGAGACAGGGCAGTATTCAACCCTGTCACATACCTCCATCCTTAAGAGGGAGCGTGTTTTACAAAAACAGGTTTCTAAAGCTTTCCAGTGATTCTCATCTAACTTAAGCATATAACCTTTACAGTTCTGAGCATATTCAGTATCCTTTTTTTCAGAACAGCAGTAGAGCAAATTGTGAAGTTTAAACTCGCACATTTGGTTTTTCAACCTTCAGAATTCTCAATTCCTGATCCACATCTTGACAGAATATCAGCATTGGCATTCTGTTTCCCAGGTTCATGCATCGCTTTATAGTTAAATGGCTGTAGTGCCAGGTACCACTGTGCGATTCTAGAACTGTTATCCTTCATTTGCATAAGCCAACAGAGAGGACTGTGATCTGTTATAAGTATAAAGTCAGCTTCTAGTAAGTAAAATTTAAGGTACTCCATGGCCCATAGAAACATAGAATTTGATGGCAGATAAGGACCTCTTGAACCACCGAGTCTGCCCATTTCCATATCTGATGGATAAGCTGCAGAGTCTAGTTAACCAACAGATTATTTCCTTCTACCCCCACAAGATTTGAATTGAAGTTGAACTCGGGAAAGACTGAGGTGCTGGTTGTGGATTCATGTCACTGGATAAGGGGGTTGGGGGCTGGTTTGCCCTCCAGACTTTTTTTTGGGAGCTTATCACTCCCGACCTCTGAATGGCTGCAAAGCCTGGGATAATTTTTGACAGAGGGCTGAATCTGCATTCCCAGGTGTCAGCCATTGTCAAATCCTATTTTTACCATCTGAGGAATATCTCCAGGATTAAGCACCTTGTTCTGTCCAGTGACCACATACTCTGATCCATGCCTTTGTGTCCTCACGCTTAGATTATTGCAACTCCCTTTACCTAGTGCTACCGGGGGTAGAAATCCATCACCTGCAGCTAGTGCAGAATGCAGCGGCCTGGCTTTTGATTGGATCATCTTGGTCCTGTCAAATTTCACCAGTGCTATGTGGACTGCACTGGCTGCCATTACAGTGGTGGATTACCTTTAAAGTCAGTCTTCTGACTTTTAAAGACCTACATGGACTGGGTCCGGACTACCTGAAAGAGCTTCTGGTCCCCTATTACCCTGGGTGATTGCTCTGCTCAGCTGACAAGGGGTTTCTAGAGATTCCAAGGGTGTGTCTGAAGTCTTCCAAGGCCAGAGCATTTGGGCATGCAGCCCCAACCCTTTGAAACTTTCTACCCCATCAGTTATGGGAGTGCATGACCATGGAGGGATTTAAGCAAGCTCTGAAAACATATCTATGGCACCAAGCATTTTGATGAATGACTGTATGGTGATATTAGTGATTTTATATAATTTATGTTGCTGTGATGTTTGTTTTGTAATTTTAAATTTGTTAAGCATCTTGGCATTTGAAAGGCACCATAAAAATAAAGTTTATTATTATTATTATTATAAGAATTGCCTTATGTCTGTCCCATGCATTCTTGACTTCTCCCACTGTTCTTGACTCCACAACCACCTCAGGAAGGCTGTTCCATGCATCCACAAGAAAAAATTACTCACCATAGTAATGTTTCTTCTAATGGAGTCTTGCTGTATTCTGACAATATGCAGTTAGACCCAGCACTTGAACTGCCCCAGAGAGGAAAGAGTTAGCTCTGTGCAGTAGCATAGAACATTGGGCTCGAGCTCGGTTTTCAAACCTCTGTCTCTGGTACATCTCAGTGTAACTGTCAGATTCTTTTGAGCAATACTAACTAGCTAGTAATTAAGAAATTGTTTTAAACTTTAAGCCATAGGCAACAAAACTTGGGTCCAAAAGACTCAAGTCGAGAACCCAAGAATAAAACCATATGGATAGTGAAACAATCTATATAGGAAACAAATCAAAAGAAAACACCCCACCTGACACCTCTGGGGTGCAGCACTCTTCCTACCAACCCACATCCCAAAAAGTAGGTTCTGAGAGGGGAGGCAGGGAGGGAGGTCAGAATACAGTAAGAGGCCATTAGAAGAAACAACATTACTATGGTGAGTAATTTTTTCTTCAAATAAAATGAAGTCTTGCTGTATTCTGACAGTATGCAGACTACTAAGAAATACCTCCTTAGATGAGGGGAAAGGGAACTTTACTTTGGGAACAAGCTCTGCAGTACTGCAATGCCAAACCTAACATCACTCCAAGACTGGATATCCAGAGACTTATGCTCGGTGAATGTTTGAACTGTTTTCCAGGTGGCTGCTTTACAGATTTCCACCAAGGGAATATACCTGGCAGCTACCAAGAAAGCAGCTGTACCCCTGGTTGAGTGTGCCCTCAGGCCTGAGGGTGGCTCTTTTCTTAGTTTGGAGTAACAGAGCTGGATATAGGAGACAACCCACCTGGCAATAGATCTCTTAGTGGCAGGTCTACCTTTTCCTACTTCTCCATAGGTAAGAAAAAGTTGGGTGGTATTATTCCTGTTGGCCTTCGTATGCTCTATGTAATAACTAAGTGCCCTCTGTATGTCCAAACTGTGCAATCTTATCTTCCCTGAGGAAGAATGATCAATGAAAAAGACGGGCAGAGATATAGATTGGTTCATATGAAAATCTGAAACCACCTTAGGTAGAAACCTCCTGTTTGTCCTGAGGACTACCTTATCTCTATGAAAGGAGACAAAGTCAGGTTCAACTGACAAGTACTGCAATTCACTGATTCTCCTAGCAGAAGTGACAGCTACTAGGAACACAGTTTTCCAAGTCAAGTACTTAAGCTCAGCAGATGATAAAGGTTCAAAAGGGGGGTTGTATAAGCTGTGCTATACAGATATTCAAGTCCCAAGCAGGAGTAGGCTCCCTAAAGGGAGGGTTTAGGTGAACCAGACTTTTAAAGAACTTACTGAAAACAGAATGAGATGCTAGGGAAGATCCATTCCCTGCAGAAAGAAAAGCAGAAACTGCTGCCAAATGGACTTTCATGGTAGCAGGCCTCAGGCCTAAGATATTCAAGTGAATCAGGTAGTCCAGAACTGTAGCAATGCCTGCCACATCTGGCAGTATGTCCTTGAGAGAGTACCAAATACTGAACCTCTTCCATCTGGAATGGTAGATTTGTCTGGTAGAAGGTTTTGTAGAAACTTAAGGATGTCCATTACTCCTGGGAGAGATTCAAACCTGTTACTCTAATTTTTAAGAGCCAAGCCATGAGCTGAGGAGTGGAAGGTTGGGATACCAAATCCTCCCAGAGAGGAGGTCAGAGATCATGCCTCCTGGACAGAAACAAGGATATTGGTGCTGCCAGAGGCAGCAGCAGATGGTACCAAGGTTGCCTGACCCAATCCGGGGCCACCAGGATCATTGTGCAGGGTTGAGACCTGATCTTGAGCAGAACTCTGGAAATCAGAGTAAAGGGGGGCATAGAGAAATCTGTCTGTCCAATCCAACAGGATAGCATCTAGATGAACAGTCCCCAAGACTGGAGATCTGTAGCAAAACAGGGGAAGCTGGTGATTGTCTGGGGCTGCAAAGAGATCTATCTCTGGAATGCCCCATCCCTTGAAGATTACCTGAAGTACATGTGAATTCAGGGTCCATTTGTGGTGACCTTGAGAAATCCTGCTTAAGGCATCCGCCAGGATATTGTCATTCCCTGGAAGATGCACTGCTATCAGAGAAGACTGAAGAGAGTAAGCTAGAGACCATATTTTCATGGCTTCTGTGCACAAGGCCATGGACTGAGTGAACAGTTGCTTGTTTATCTACCACATTGTAATGGTGTTGTCTGTCCTGACCTTCACCACCTTGCCTTTGACTGATTCTGAGAAGACCCGAAGTGCTAGAAACACTGCCCTGAGTTCCAGGAGATTGATGTGAAGGACAGACTCCTGCTGAGACCAAATGCCCTGAGCAGTGAGAGCTCCTAGGTGGGCTCCCCATCACAAGAGGAACACATCTATGGTCAGGACCAGTGAGGGTGTCTGGCTGAGGAATGGGACACCCTGCCTGAGGTTGTTCTGATCTAACTGTGACTGGAGAGCCTCAACAAGAGTCTGAGTCACTGGGATCAGTTTTGTGAAAGAGTCTCTTTTCTGGGACCAAAAGGACTTTAAATGGAACTGGATGTCTCTCATTTGGAACCTTGCTCCTTGAACCACTGCTGTGGAGTCTCCCATGTGGCCTAGGAGTTGTAAGAAATGCCTGGCTGGATGAGACACTAATGGCTAGAATGAGGAAGCCAGGTCTATCTTAACCTTGAAGATGGGAGGAAGGCCTTTGCTTGAATAGTATACATCTCTACCACTATAAAGGTGAGGAGCTGTGCTGGTTCAAGGACTGACTTGAAAAGATGTAGAAGGAACACTAAAGAGCTAAGAAGACCCAGGGTAACCTCTAGATTTGACTTGACTTGATCTGAGGACTGGCCTACAATTAGCCAGTTGTCTAGATAAGGGAAGACAGAAATGCCCTGCCTTCTGATGAAGGCTACCACTACTGCAAGGCACTTTGTGAACACCCTTGGAGCTGAAGTCAGACTGAATGGCATGGCTCTGAACTGATAGTGACCTGATTGCAACTCAAACCTGAGGTATTTTCTGTGGGAGCAACGTATAGGTATATGGAAGTAGGCATTCTTGAGATCCAGGTAGGTCAGCCAGTCTACTGGTCTGAGAGAGGGAAGGGGGTAGGAGGAAGTAGGCTGTTGATTAACTAGGATCTCCAGATTATCTGTTAGGTAGAGGAAATGGGAAGACTAGGTGGGCCAAGCAGTCCTTATTCACTGTCAAATTCTATGTTTCTATGTAATTATTCCCAGAGTCACCATTTTGAATTTTGGCTTTGTGATATGTTTGTTCAGATATCGCAGGTCTAGGATGAGTCGCCACTCCCCTGTCCTTTTGGGGGTAAAGAAGTATCTAGAATACAGGCCTTGCCCTGTGTTGTGGAGGAACCCTATCTATAACTTTGAGGGTTAGTAGGAGGAATCTTCTGCCTCTACAGCAAGTGTTCTGAGGCTGTTGCTGGTGGAAAGGATCTGCCTCATTTTGGGGAACTTTGAGAAACTGAGAGTTAGTCCATGGCTTACCACCTCCAGGACCCAACTGTCTGAAGTGATAGACTCCCAGGCCTGGAAGTGGTAAGCCAGCCTGCCTCCTACAGGAATATGGGAGGCGACCTGAACTGATACATCAGGGTGTCTGTTTGGCAGGAGCTTTAGCAAGGGAGGAGGATGCAGCTCTGCTCATCCTCCTTCTGCCTCTCCCTCTGAAGAACCCCTTATACTGAAAAGAAAAGGGGGCCTGGGCTTGGTAAAAAGGCCTCTGAAAGGGCCTGTCCCTTCCTGCCCTACACTGCTGCTTCTGGGGAGTGGTCTGCCTTTCCTTGGTCACTGCACTCCTTTAGGCTGTCCTGTATTCATCCATCTTTTTCATGAAGAGTCTGTTCCCCAAACAGAGAATTACCAGCCACAAGGAAATCCATAGCTTTAGCCTGGGTATCCTGTGAGAGGCTAGTACATCTAAGCCAAGCAAATCTCCTAAGAGAAATAGATGCAGCTGTGACTCTTGATGCCACATCATTGGAGTCCACAGCAGCATGGAATTGTACCTTAGATGCCTCAATTCAATCAGCAGACACCTCCTCCAGCTCTTTGGCTAGCTGGGGGAATGCCTTCTTAGCCAGCCCCAGAACCGTATCCCACCTGAACGTCTGGTACCTGGCTGTATAGGCCATATAATTGGCCTGCCTGAGTCCCAAGGAAGATGCCAACTACTGTGTTTTGGCCATGGCATCCACCTTCCTGGAATCAGTATCTGGGGTGTGTGAAGCCAAAGGAATATTTGCCCTGTCACAGGCTGCAGCCTGCACAACCCCAACATGGCTGCAATGATTGTAGAGAAATTCCATACCAGAACCTGATAGCATATACCTCTTGTTCATCTTTTTGTCCCTGGGGGTATGGGAGTAGGCATTTGCAAAAGTTTTTGAGCCTGTTTCCCCAAGGATTTGTGAAGAGGGATAGACAGCTTCTTGAACTCTGGGACGTCCATCATTTCTACATAATCAGGTTCATCTGCCTTCTCAGCAGCTTCCATAACTGGTGGCTTGAGAGTTTCAGACACTTTTTTTGTAAAACATAAAGTGGGAAGGGGACTCATAAAGTATGGGGGGAGGGGCATTGGTAGGCCTGTCTGGGGAGATGTCCAGTTCAATAGCTTCTTCTAGGCATCCAAAAACATCTTCATCTTCCTCATCCTCTGGGAAGTCTTTGTCTCCCTCCCATTCCTCATAATAAATATACAAATCAAAATCAGACGGAGTTGAAACCATCCGAACCGATCACTTTCCTGAAGGTGTCGGTTCAGATGGAACCTGGCAAAGCGATTGGACTATGCTTATCACTTTAGCGATTTCTTTAGCGGTTGGAGTATGTGGGGTCTGATCCGAACCAGCTGACTTCTTTCTCTTTTTCGATGGAACCACTCCCTCAGCATTGTATCTCCTTTGCCCGAGAAGGTATTACCTGTGTCAGCAGGCACCTCCTCAGGTTCGGCCGAAACTGAACTGGGCTGGCCATCTGGATCAGCCGACTTCTAGGACTCTTTTTCCTTCAGCTGACTTAATCTTTTTTCTAAAGTGTTTTAGGAAACCTTTTACAAATTTGGCAGTCTGTTTTGAGGTGGTTAAACCCCAGACAATACACACATATGAGGTGGGGGTTAGCTTTTAGCAAAAGCCTCCCCACACTCGGTACAGTGTTCAAACCCAGTTGGAGCAGTTTTCTTCTTGGGTTTCTCAGACATGGCCTTTGTCTTGAAAAAAAAGTTACCCTCTGTAGCTTTTAAGCAAGGTAACACTGTCCGATCGGTTACCAACCATGTCATGGGTTGTGGAAAAAATCTCAGTTTCTGAGCCCACAAGAAAATTTCAAAGAATAAAGAATCACAATAATATTTTGCTTCCCAACCGGACCGACCAAAGAAAACTGAACAAAAATAATTTCTATACAATTTTCATTCACTATCTACCTATTTGCTTTACCTGTACCATGGATAGAAATTCGATACTGAAAAAATAATAAAGCAGTTGAATAAACCAATCAATTGTTACTATTAGCAAACCAAAGTGAAGGAGAGATCTCTGGAGTGACTTCCCAGTTAGGCAGAGTACAGAATCTAAAAGTTGTACTGAGATGTACCAGAGACAGAGGTTTGAAAATGGAGCTCAAGCTCAATGTTCTGTGCTACTGCATAGAGTTACCTCTTTCCTCTCTGGGGCAGTTCAAGTGCTGTGGCTAACTGCATAATGTCAGAATGCAGCAAGGCTTCATGTTGCTTGAACCCTCTTTGTGAAAAAATACTTTTTAACATTACCTCTGAGCCGTCCCCCTATCTTCAAATTATGCCCCCCTTGTTCTTGCACATCTGTTTTTCTGAAAGATGCTACCCTCTTGGATTTTGTAAATTCCCTTGAGATACTTGAAAGTTTCTATCATGTCCACCCTCCCCCTCCTTTCCCTAAGAGTATACAGTACATATTAAACTGCTTTAGTCTCTCCTCATATTTCTTCTGGTGGAGACCCTGCACCATTTTGATTACTCTCCATTGAACAGCCTCCACTCTGTCTATGTCTTTGCGAAGATGGGGTCTCCAGAACTGCATGCAGTACTCCAGATGTAGTCTTTCCAACTGTCAGTACAGAGGGATATTTTGCCACAAGGCATTTCTTTTCAAAGGTGGAGTGCCTTTTCTCTCTGTCGTGCAACTTCCTACTTATGTATAGAATAGGCTGTTCCTTCCCATCTATATGCTGACTCAAGACTGCACCTAGGCCTATCTATGATGCATCTTTCTCCAACAGAAATTGTTTCTCAAAGTCTGGGCTTCTTAAAACAGGGGCTGAACATAATGCAGCCTTAATGGCCCAAAAAGCTTCATCACACTCTGGGGACCATTTCACATTATTCAGGTACTGTTTTTTTGTGAGTTCAGTGAGGGGAGTAGCTAACTCAGCAAAGCTGGGAACAAATATCAAATAATAGCCATCCAGCCCTAAAAATTATCTGATATGTTTCTTGGTTTTGGGGACAGGGCTGTTAGCTACAGCTTCTGTCTTGGAAACCTCTGGTTTGACTTCTCCATTTCCTAAAACATAGCTCAAATATTTATATCCTGCATGTCCAATCCACACTTGGTAGTATTAATTGTCAGACCTGCCTTTCTGATCAATTGGATAACTGCTCATAGGTGATTCAGGTATGGATGTGCGGGAAAAAATTTCAACAGGCGGAATTTCAGTGAAAGTGAAAATTTTGCTTCCACAAAAGTTCAGAAATCATTTTCAGAACTTTTGCGGAAGTTCTACCTTAAAACCATGGAAGAAATATAAAAACATGCTGGTTAATTTATTAAACTGCAGGAAAAAAATCTGCAGAAAGGAACACTGCCAGTGGTCATTTCTGAGGCTTTTATTTAACTGCAGTTTAATACATTAATCCACCCCCCACTGATCAGGGGTCCCAGTAAATACCTCCAATCCCTTCCTTGGACCCTCATGGTTTCTAGTGACCTCCCACCCACTGATCATGGCCCCTAAAACATTTAATTACCCTGATGTCTAGCAGACCCCCCTCCCTAATCTGGATTTCTTGATCCACAAAAAACAGCCAGCAGTCCGCCAACTCTTCCATCTCTATTCCCAGTATTCCCTGGTGTCTAGTGGACCTCCCCATCCCAGACCCCTTAAAAAAATAATCTCAATTCCCTGGTGTCTATTGGACCCCTCCAACCACCACTCTGACAGTTCATCTGCCACCAACCTACTCCTGTCCCCACTTAGCCCTGAGCGGTCCACCAGTGCAGCACTCATCTCTCCTCCACTTCCAGTGGCCCACTGAATTGTTAGTGAATGACCGCACAGTTGTACATGCAGACACTTATTCACTGACAGTTCATTAAACTGTGGGTAGAACAAATTCCACAGTTTCTATGCATTTTCCACAGTTCACAAAAATTCCACAGAACACAACAAAATCAAGGAAAATCCTAGTTTCGCTTAATGGCGAAAGTTCTGCAATTTCCACAAAATTTCTGAAATTTCACAGAAGTTCAATGAAAGCTGAATTCAAAACTTTTGCCCTCCCTAGTTCCAGGTGGCTTTTTCAGTCTGGACTGTACACACAACATCATCAAGGTATGCAGCACAATAATCAGTGAGGGGATAAAATTACATCAAAATTATATCCATGTATCACTGCAATGTAGCAGAAACACCATATAAACAATGCATATATACATATAAAATTGACACATTTTGACTCCATTGTGAAAATGTTGATTGCTATAGTGTAATCCCCTATGCACTTTATTGTAAACCTTGGACTGGCTGAATAATGTCTTGATTTGCTGTAAATGTATGTTCTAGTTCTCTACATGCAGGGAAGTGTTGCATTATTTGTCATGAACTTTTTTTTATGTCCTTAACCCCTATTTTTAAGATATGATATTTATCTATCACTGCTTCTGATACCATTATACTCACTGTATTATCTGTACCTACTGTATTATAACTTGCACTTATTGTCTGTGCCACTCTATGGTCTGGGTCGCAACTGAAAATGGTCCTTTGGATCAGTTTGGATCAATTTGCTCACCAGGATAACACAAACATACATACATAAATGAATAAATAAATAAACACACTAATAAATAAATACATAAAATGGCATGGTGGTGAACTGATAGAATCCTACAGGAGTGCCAAATGCAGTTTTGTCTCTGGATTCTTTAGCTAGGGGGAGTTGCCAGTAACCTTTGGTGAGACCGAGGGTAGTGATATACTTGGCACTCCCCAGTCCGTCCAGTAGAGATGCAACAAATTTAAAATTTGCTGGTGAAATTGTTGAGAAGTGGTCAATTTTGCTGCATGGAGTAATCCATGAATTTCTCCAATTTTCACTCATTTTCACCAACACAAAATTTCACTTGCAGAAAGGTGAGATTTTACCTTGGAAGGTGAAATTTCGTCTGTGGAAAAAAACATTTCACCTTGGAATGTGAAATTTCACCTCTAAAAGCCAAATTTCACCTTGAAAGTGAACTGCCTTACAGGTGAAATGTTGCCTTTCCACAGGCAAACCTTCACCTTTCCGCAAGCAAAAGTTTGCATTTCACCACATGAAACAGATGAAATTTACAGATTACTCCATGTAGTGACTTTTGTCACTTCGCCTACCTCTACTGTCCACCAAATCATCTATTGTCTATTCTGAGCATAGGATAACTGTCAAATTCTGATACTTATTAAGATTCCTGAAATCAAGGCAGATTCTTACATCCCCTTCTTTTTTGTTTACAATCACCACTGGTGGTGACCAAGCACTTCTCGACTCTTCTATGATACCCAATTCTTACATTTTAGTATTTCCTAACCATGTCTGCTCTTAAACGCCTGGTATTCTGTATGTCTTTGTTAATAGGGCAAGCATTCCACATCACTGTTACACTCCCCACTTTTGTTCAGCCTGGTGCTGTGGTAAAAGTACTATTAAATGTATTTAAAGTTACAGATTTCTGCAGTTTGTTGGGAGGTTAAGGAAACATTCACCTTTACAGCGCCAGCAGTAAACAGTTTGTTCCAGTCTATCACAAGTTACATTAGTTTCTGCTTAAACCAGCATAACAGCTTTTGGTGTTGTTTTCAACCCATTTCTTGAGGAGATTAGCATGGTATATCTTAGTAGGATTTTTCCTGTGGGGGTCTCAGTATTATAGTTATCTGTGCCAGTATGTCTAAGCACTTTATAAGGCCCTTGACACTTCATTACCAATTTATTTCACCAGGTAAGGAAAAAGGTTCAGCTCCCCATATGACGCACAGGGAAAACACCAGACCTCACCCAGCAACTAACGCACCAAAATCTGGGCAATGGAAAATCATGTACATAAATGCTCACAGTCTGTGAAACAAGATCCCTGGCTAACAAGCAATAATGGTAGAGGCTAAACTGGATATAGTAGCAATTAGCGAGACGTGGTTTACCAATAACCACACCTGGGAGACTTCAGTATCTGAATATGTACTGTTCAGAAGAGACCAAGGTGCAAAAGGGGGGGGGTGGAATGGCACTGTATGTCAATGAAAATATCAAAGCTACAGAAATTCAGAATACACATAAGGAGCCAAAAGAACTGTGGGTCACCCTGGAAACAGGAAATGGGACAGCCATACAAACTGGGGTTTGTCTACAGGCCCCCAGACCAGGGGAGAACATAGACACATTACAGTTACAAAATATGCAAAACATGACAGCTAATGGGGAGGTTCTGATAATGGGAGACTTCAACATGCCAGATACAGACTGGTCAATAACAGCAGGAACATCTGCCAGAACTAGACACATGGTGGATTCCTTGCATGGGAAGGGCCTCAAACAATGGGTACAACAACCCACAAGAGACAGGGCTGTCCTAGATCTAATCCTGACTAACAGAAAAAGGATCACTGATCTCCAGGTAGAAGGTCACCTGGATGCCAGTGACCATCACATGATATGCTTCAATTTGACCACTAAAACTAAATCATTTCATTCCAAGGCAAACATATGGGACTTCAGAGGAGCTGACTTTGATAAGATGGCCAACAGAGTTAAGCTAGCCCTGGCAAAAAGAAATACAGGTGAGAAAGTATAGGCAAAGTGGGCAGGCGTTAAAGATACAATACATGAAGCAACATCCCATTGTGTTAGAGAGAAAAGGAAGTGCAAAAGAAGTAGGAAATGACTTTGGTTCTCAAAAACAGTAGCAGAAAAGGTCAAAGCCAAAAGGCCGGCCTTCAGGAAATATATGGGAACAGAGTGGGATGAAGATAGGGAGGCATACCAAACTACCCTAAGGGAAGTAGGGAAGGCAGTAAGGCAGGCAAAGGCCCAAACCAAGGAAACACTAGCACAAACAGTAAAAGAAGGTGACAAGACTTTCTATAGATACATTAGTGAAACGAGAAAGTTTGGAGGGGGTATTGCTAAGATTATTGCTAAGACACATTTGTAGTGTCAGTGGCTCAGTAGGTAGCACACTCGCCTCTGAGGCCAGGAGATCAGAGGGTTGTGGGTTCAGTTCCCACATATGGCACTTGGGTTAATATCCCAGTACTGACACTGTAGTGCAGCATGAGAGGGTGCTGCACTTGAGGTGCCGCTCGGATGAGACGTTAAACCGAGGTCCCATCTGCCTGGATTGGTGGTAGTTCAGGTGGATGTTAAAGATCCCATGGCACTTATCGAAAAGAGTAGGAATTTCCTGGTGTCCTGGCCAAATTTCCTCATTCACTAAAAAATACCACCAACAGCTTAATCTGGTTCAAGATCAGTTGGCATTCATCTGTATCCCTCCCGGGTCGTGCCTGAAAAATAGGCAGGATTTGTCTAGTGCACTTACCGGTCAACAAAAGCTAAAATAAAAAAAATAAAAAGATTAAAGGAGATAAGGGAATGTGAGGAGGAGGACCCTGAAAGGCATCTATCCTAAATAGATACTTGCTCAGTATTTACTGAAGAGAAGGTAGGGCAGGGCCTGGCCCAGCACCATGGACATGGGGAGGAGGGAGGTGTGCGCTAGTCCTTTTTAAAAGAGTGGTCCTACAAGAGCTTGATAAGCTCAGGGTGGACAAGGCAATGCGACCTGATGGCATACATCCCAGGGTACTAAAGGAGCTAGGGGTGGAACTGGCAAAGCCAATATCAGAACTGTTTAATAAGTCTCTGAGCACATGAGAGGTGCCATAAGACTGTGGAAGGGCTCATGTGATTCCACTCCATAAGAGTGGTAGAAGGGAGGAGGCAGGGAACTACAAACCAGTCAGTCTTACCTAAGTAGTAGACAAGATTATGAAGACACTCCTTAAGAAAAGGATAGTGCAACACCTGGATTCCATAGGAGCACAGGATCCAAGACAGCATGGGTTTACAAAAGGAAGGTCCTGTCAAACCAATCTCATAGATTTCTTTGACTGGGTAACCAGAGTGGTGGACCAAGGGGGAGCAGTTGATGTCACCTACTTTGACTTCAGCAAAGCTTTCGATACTGTTCCAATATAGAAGATTGACTAATAAGCTGAGTAGGCTCAGGGTGGGCTGCAGTTGGCCAACTGGGTGGTAAACTGGTTGACAGGCAGAAAACAGACAGTTTTGCAAATGGCATAGTCAGAAGAGATGCAAGTCACAAGTGGGTACCTCAGGATCAGTCCTGGGGCCAGTCCTCTTCAACATCTTCATTAGTGACCTTGCAGATGGACTAGAGGGTAAGGCTTGTCTGTTTGCAGATGACACCAAGATCTGCAACAGAGTAGATGATTCAGATGGGGTGGGCAGAATGAGAAGAGATCTGGATAAACTAGCAAAATGGTTGGAAGAGTGGCAACTGGGGTTTAATGCAAAGAAGTGCAAGATCTTTTTGAGTGTGGATAGGAAGGATAGGAATATGAAAAGCAGTTGCTCAATCTATCTAAACGTGTACAACAAAGGGTAAGGGAAATAAAGAAAGAATGTTTTGCACTGATAGAGGGGAGGGGGAGACTTGGGGATGTTTGGTATCCCATCTGGAAGGGTGGGGGTCACTGGTAAGCAACGACAGCAATGGGTAGGGTGGTAGGCTACACCAACTGCGGTGCACTAATCTTTCTAAAAATTGCCTGGAGTGTGGGAGGATGTTTAGTGTGCAACCACATAGAGAAACTTAGAAAGGAAATTGAGGGTCTGCAGGAGGAACTAAGACAGGCAAGGTAGATTGGTGGTGGGTTTAGCCCAATACTGGAGAGAGGAAGAAGCGGAGATGAGGGAGGGTGATTTAAGGTAACAGTGGTGAGGAGAGGGTTAGAAGAAGGGAAGCAGAGACAAAGGGGCCCAGGCCAGGAAGAACGATTGCCAGGGAAACCAGGTCAGGAGACAAAAGACAAATGGAAGGATGAGATAGGGACTTGTGAGGGGAGGCGATGAAGTGGCAAAAGTCATGGAGTGGAAGGGAGAGAACAGGTTACTATGCAGAGAGAGGGAGCGGGCATTTGTGAAGGGTCTTCAGAAAATAGTTTTGCACTACTAGAGAGGAAGAAGGTGGAGGAGGGAAATGATGAAATTAGAGAGTAATTGGTAAATGCCTGGACCAAACTGGAGTGGGGGGAAGTTCTGCTGGGTAAATTGCAACGGGGCAAAAGGGGGAAATAATGTGCAGGAGAAAGAAGAGGAGCTGGAAATGAGAGAGGGAGATGAATGGAAGCAAGCAGGGAGTAAGAGTGGTGGAATCTTAGTGCTGGGGACCAATCCTAAGAGGAGTCAGGTGGGGTAACAAGGGAGAGAGGCATATCTCTCAACTGTCACACATTATGAGGTACGTCACTCATTTTACCTCTCAGAAACCCATTTTCCATCATGGGGAAGGAGATATTCAACATTCCTCACTGAGTCTTTAAAGCAGAAAGTCATACTAATCTATTATGCTTGGTTACACAAAAACATTATGAACTTTAGAGCACTGATAGTTATAGTATTCTGAGCTTTCAGTGCTATGTTAGATGAAATGTCACACATTTTGCTCATATGTCACACATCGTGTCACACATTTTGGTGAAGAAAGGTTGAGAGGTATGGAGAGAGGCATTTGGGTGGAGGCCATGCCAGGAATGACAGCAGAAAGAGTGGGATAATCTGTTCTAAAATATGCTAGAAGGGGTAGGGACAAGCTTCATTTAATTATACATCTTGGGACAAATGACCTGGCTGACAAGACAGTAGATATAGCCAGAGGAGGTTTGAGGAACTAGCACAATTATGTGAGGAGCAGGAAGGTCAGTAGCTTTTTCAGAGATACTTCCAGTGCCAAGGCAAGCACAACAAGATAGCTGAGAATAGAGGAATTTAACGGATGGCAAGAACCTGGTGTTGTGCTAAAGGGTATGGGCTGTTGGGAGGTGGGGAGGACCTGGAGGACAGTAGTCTCTATGCCAAGGACAGACTACACTTGAGTGAGGAGGGAAAGAAACTGTTGAAACAGAGGATGGAGGCGACATAGAGGAAGATGGGAATTTAAACTAGGAGTGGGGGTGGCAATTGGGCAAGAGATATGCAGAGACCACAGGTTGGGAAACCATATGAGCTACCTCCCATAACAGTGACAAAGGACAAATGGCAAGTACTATTGGTGATGCTAGAAAGGGGGCAGGATGGAGGGGGAAGGGTGGAAGGTGGTTACCCTTAATGCTAGAGCCTTGGGAGGAAAACTGCAGTTATAGGTGCTCATGGCAGAGGGAGAGGTGGACATTGCAGCCATCACAGAAACATGGCCACCCAATACAATTACTGGGAACTGTCTGTACCAGGGTACAGGTTATTTCTAGGGGACAGGGTGATTGGGAAAGGAGGGGTGTGGCACTATATGTGAAGGAAGGACTGAAGTGTGTAAGGAGGAGGGAGGAGGGGAGGAGGGTAGTACAGAGTCACTTTGGATGGAAATCCAGGATTCCAAGAATAGGATTCTTAGAATGGGAGTAGTGTACAGGCCACCATCTCAGACAGAGGAGTTAGATAGGGAACTAGCGGAACAGGTCAGGAAGACCTGCAAGAAAGGCAGTGTGGTGATTGTGGGGATTTCAACATGCCAGGAGTGGACTGAGTACCCCAACAACCAGGAACAGAAGTGAGCAGGTACTGCTGGATGCCTTCCAGGACAGCTTCCTGCTGAAAATGGTCAGTGAACCAACCAGGTTGGGAATACCCTTTACCTTGTACTGCCAAATGGGGACTTTGTGAGAGAACTTACAGAGGAGGAACCACTGTCAGGGAGTGACCATCACTCAGTATGGCTCACATTAGATATGGGCAAGGAAGGAGTGGAATCTGGCACAAGAGTGCTGGACTTCAGGAAGGCCGACTTTGGGAGGATGGGGGAAGTGGTAAAAGGGGACCTGGCCAGAATTCAATCTAGCACGGACACTAACCAGAGGAGGGAGCTCATAAAGCTGGGGATAGTGGAGGCAACCAAAACCTGCTGCAAGGCCCAGAGCAAGAAGGCTAGGGCTAAGAAACCGAGCTGGTTGAGCAAGGAGGTCATGGAAAAGGTAAGGAGGAAAAGAGCTGCCTTTAGGAAGTACAAGAAAACAGGGAGGGGGAGGACAGGGAGGAGTACTTGACAGAATCGAAGGAGGTGACAAGGGCAGTAAGGGGAGCCAAAGCATCTACGGAACTCAGGCTGACAAAAGGCATTAAGAAGGAGGAGAAGGACTTCTTTAGGTACATCAGGGAGAAAAAGAGCTGTAAGGACCACATAGTAAGGATTAGGAGGGAAGGGGGTTCGGTGGAAGCAGGGTGTGATAAGGCAGAAGCACAAATGAGTACTTCTGCTCAGTATTTACTAAAACATGAGGGGGGGTGACACCCAAGGGGAGAAATGGCAGAAACAGGGGGAGGTGACATAGGGAAATCATGGAGGACAGAGCTTGGGATTGTTTGAAGGCACTGAGGGTGGACAAGGTACCAGGCCCAGATGGCATCCACCCTAGGGTACTGAAGGAGCTGGTAGAGGTCCTTGCAGGACCTTTGGAAGACCTATTTAATGCCTCACTACAGTCGGGGTGTGTACCTCAAGACTGGAGGATAGCTCATGTGGTGCCCCTCCACAAAAGTGGCCCCAAGGATGAACTGGGAAACTACAGACCAGTGAGCCTCACATCCATCGTGGGTAAGCTAATGGAGACTATCCTGAAGGAGAACCTGGTGGCCCCTTCTAGAGGCCAAAGGACTACAGGACAGCAGACAGCATGGCTTCATATGGGGCAGATCCTGCCAAACCAACCTGGTGGAGATCTATGACTGGGTAACTAGGCAACTGGACAGGGACCATGCAGTGGATGTCCTGTATCTGAACTTCAGTAAGGCATTTGACTCGGTGCCGCATGGAAGGCTGGGAAGTAAGTTAGTAGGCACAGGGGCAGGTGCAAAGCTGGTGAGATGGGTAGGAAACTGGCTTCAGCAAAGGCAACAGAGGGTGGTGGTGGGTGGGAAGCTCTCACAACCAAGGGTAGTGATGAGATGTGTTCCACAGGGCTCAGTGTTGGGACCAGTGTTGTTTGGGATATTCATTGCAGACATATCATGGGACATCAAGAGCAAGATCAGTCTGTTTGCTGATGTTACCAAGGTAGGAGCGGTGGTAGATGACCTAGGGGGGATGGAAGGGGTTGCAGGATGATCTGGCAAAGCTTGAAACCTGGTCAGACACCTGGCAACTGGGGTTTAATGCCAAAAAGTGAAAGGTGCTGCATTTTGGGATGAAGAACCCAAGGAGGAGTTACCAGCTGGGGGAGTGCAGCTAGCCCAGACAGAGGAGGAGAAGGATCTGGGGGTGCTCATTACAGGGTCAATGAACAACTCAGCACAATATAGGAAGGCAGCTGCAAAGACCAACAAAATAGGGGTGGGGTAGAAAGAAGTAGGCTGCTGGTCAACTAGGATCTGCAGCTTATCCATTAGGTAGGGAAATGGGCAGACTGGGTGGGCCAAGCGGTCCTTATCTGCTGTCAAATTCTATGTTACTATGTTTCTAAAATGCTGGGTTGTATTGCAAGGGATATATCCTCGAGGAGGGAGGAGGTGATTCTGCCATTGTATAGATCATTAGTTAGACCGCATCTGGAGTACTGCGTGAGTACTTGCACCCATATCTGAAGAGGGACATTAAGTTACTGGAGGGGGTGCAGCTCAGGGCAACAAAGATGATCCAGGGGCTGGAGGAATTATCATACGAAAGGAGGTTGAGGGAGTTGAACATGTACTCACTGGAGGAGAGGAGGGACAGTGGGGACATGATTGAAACCTTTAAATACATGAAAGGAATAAACAAGACAGGTACAGAGGGGCTGTTCAAAGTAAGGGAGGGGAGAGACACCAGGGGCCATGATATAAGACTGGAGGAGGAAGGTTCAGGAGGGAGATTAGGAGACACTTTTTACAGAGAGGGTGGTGGATGGGTGGAATGTTTACCTACAGAAGTGGTATCCAGTAGAACAATGGACTGCTTCAAAAGGGACGGGACAGGACAAGGGAAGGGTTAATGATGGGGAAGGGTGGAAGGGAGGAGCAGCTGCAGAATAAGGGGTGCTAGCTGCACATTTGAGCAGACTTGATAGACCTCTAGGCCTATATCTGCTGGCAAATTTTGTATGTTCATATCATGCACATAGGGAAGAGAAACCCTGAAGCCACCTATAGGCTGGGAGGGGAATTGCTGGCAGTCACAATGGAAGAAAGATACTTGAGCATCATCCTCACCGATGACCTGAAATCATCAAATCAGATCACTAAAGCAGTAGGTAAGGCTAAGGGGATGTTGGAGTGTATTAATAGGGGTATTACAAGTCAGAAGAGGGAGGTAATAATCCCTCTTTACAAGACACTGGTTAGGCCCCATCTGGAGTACTGCGTGCAGTACTGGAGGACATACCTTCACAAGGACATTAACCAAACTGAGGCAGTCCAGAGGAAGGGCAACCAAAATGGTGCAGGGACTGCATCAGAAAACATATGAGGCCAGACTAACGGAGCTCAATATGTATAACCTAGAGCAAAGGAAGGAAAGAGTTGATATGACTGAAACATTCAGACACCTTAAGGGCATTAACAAGGTGCAAGAGTCTAACATGTTTCAATATAAGAAAAATAGCAGGACAAGAGGGCATAGCATGAGATTAGAGGGAGGCCAATTTTGGGGTAATGTAAGGAAGTTCTTTTTCACAGAAAGGGTGGTGGATGCATGGGGCAGACTACCTCAGGAAGTGGTGGATATGAATGTGGATACAGTGCAGGGCTTCAAATAGGCATGGGATAGGCATAAGGAAGCAATACAGATGAGTATGAATAGATAGGCCATTGACAGAGCAAAGGCCGATGGCACATTTATAAGGTAGAAAAAAGAAATGGGCAGACTGGATGGGCCTTGCAGTCCTTATCTGCTGTCAGCTTCTATGTTTCTTTGTTTATATGTAGTAAGTAACAGTAGCAAGACCTTTTCACCTGGCTCAAAAACTTATTTTACCCAATGGCAATAATACACCTTCTGCTGGTTTTGAGCCTCTTCCTGATTACTATGGGTGATTTCAACATATTTTACCAGCTTCTTTCTCAGATCACACATATAAGATGTAATAGATTGTTTCTGATGAGGGTTACATAGAAACAGAATTTGACATCAGATAAGGACCGCTTGGCCCACCTAGTCTGCCCAGTTCTCTACCTAATAGATAAGCTGCAGATCCTAGTTAGCCAAAAGCCAACTTCCTCCTACCCCCTACTAGAATTGCCGTATGTCTGTCCCATGCATTCTTGAATTCCCCCACTGTTTGTGACTCCACTACCTTCTCAGGAAGGCTGTTCCAATAATCCACAACCCTCTCTGTGAAAAAATCTTTCCTCACATTGCCTCTGAGCTATCTCCCTCCTCTATCTATCACCCATGTCTTATCTTCCCATGTTTTTTACTGCAGCTAGTGGCCCTTAAGATTGTCTACCATACAGCATTTCAAATGGTGAAAATCCTGTTGATGCCAGTAGTATTTCTCTGTAAGCAAAAAGCAGGTAAGGCAAGTACTGGTCCCAGTTTTTCCCTTCTCCATTTAGAAACCTTTTTAACATGCATTTTAGGGTTTTATTAAAATGCTCACAAGACTGTTTATCTGAGGGTGGTAAGGGGAGGTTCTTGTAGTAGTGATACCTTGTAGTCGGCACAGCTCCTTCAGTAATGCAGCATCAAAATGACTACTCTGATCAGTAATAATCTCTTTTGATATGCCAACCCTGCTGAAATGTTTGGCAAGCTCTACTGCCACGTTTGAGGCTGACAGAATGCATTAGAACTGCCTTTTGGTAACGAGTAGCATAGTCACATACTACCAAAATGAATGAATTTACCTTTTTACTTTTGTCTAATGGGCCAACCACATCCACTGCAATTCTCTTAAAAGGGTCATCTGTCATGGGTAAGGGCACAAGGGGCACCTTGTCATTTTTAGTCACTGAGGCTACTTTCTGACTCTCAACACAAGAACTGCAATAGTTAGCAACATCTTCATGAGTTCTAGGCCAGTAAACACTGTACAGAAATCTGGCAAGGGTGTGATCCCTCCCCAAGTGACCAGCCATACAACTGTCATGTGCTATCTGTAACAACTCAGACCTATACTTTTGTGGTATAACCAATTGTTCTACCTGGTCCTGTGTCTGAGGTTTAACCCAAACTTTGTATAGTATCTTATTACATTTCTGAGTTTTATTTATTTATTTTAGTTATTTAACCAGGTGAGACACAGTTTGTGCATGCACTGCAGACTCCTTGGAATAGTGACTTTGAGGGGTGTGACTGTCTGTCAATGCAAAATGCCCTGCAAGGACTCAACAGTTTCACACCAATCATCAGCCAGGCTGGTCCCTACACTGTTTGTGAAAGTGGTCTGCACTTGAAAAGAAAAAGCTGCACCAATCATGTGGTGGCTTTTTCCTTTCATCTGCAGGTAACCACAGAGCAAACAGCTGTTTGTGTTGCGATGTCTCTGCTTCCCCCCTTGCCATCCCACCGGTACCTGTCTGTGGAGATGGGAAATGATGTTTTCCTAGCCTGCTTCTTCCACATCCTGCTGTCTCTGTTGTATTTTCTCCCACCCATGTGGACAGGCCACAGCCTACACTGCATATGGGCTTGGAGTATTCAGTGCCGAAAGGCACTTTTACCCTAAGCGTAATTGAGTGTGCTAGCGGATCCCCCCACCTGCTGACATCGAGGTGCTAAATCCCCATGTCAGCATGTATCCACCCTCATTCTTTAATGTGACACACTGGAAGCCCACCCCAGTGTGCCAAAACTGCCCTTGGTGTTTCCAACAGTGGGATGTCCACTCCCAGTGTCGGATGTACCCCCTCCACACCCCTATATTCTCTGACCTTGGGATGCCCAATCCCTGGGTCAACGTTGATCCTTTGATCACCTCTAGCACTCTGGCACACTGGGGCCTACCCCAGTGTGCTGGAGAAATCCATATAGTTTACCTGTAAAAAAAAAAAAAAAAAAACAGACCTACAATGTCTTTTTTTATTAAACCTGAAAAAAAAGAAAACAGTCCCTTGTCATTCCTGCTGGCCCCCTTCCCCCAAGCCAGCACCCTCTATCCGTGCACCTTACCTCCCAGCACCCCTCTCACCCATACTTCCCTTTAGAGGTTGGAAGCAGCAATCTCTGGTGGATCGTGAACATGTCTGCACTCTTCACAGCTAAACTTCAAACTGAAGACATGACGGTAAGCTATATAATGGCAGGCAATAGGGAGTTCATTTTAGGTTGATATCTCAGCCATTTTGGGGAGTTTTGGTCCCATATTTCGATGTGGGATTATTGGGAACACTCCTCATGAACTCAGTCAGTCATTTTGTTTTTCAGTATGTGGAGTGCAATAAGTGCAATAAATGTCAGTTCACCCATTAGGGATGTGTATGTGGAGGGCAATAAGAACAATAAATGTCAGTTCACCCATTGGGGTGTGTATGTGGAGGGCAATAAGTGCAATAAATGTCAGTTCACCCATTAGGGGTGTGTATGTGGAGGGCAATAAGTGCAATAAATGTCAGTTCACCCATTAGGGATGTGTATACGGGGCTGGCCTGGTGGCACTAAGGGTTGAGGCCGTAGATGCCTCACCTCATGCCATGCCAGTGACCCAGGTTCTGGAACGAGCCCAGGTCACCGGGGTCGGCAGGGGAGAGAGAGGATCGAGCATCTGGAGGACTGCCTCCCTCTTTCAGGGGAATCCAGGCTTCTGTCCAGCACTGCAGTGGCCCCCGGTGGCAACCAGAGGCATTGTAATGTGCAGGGCATGCTAGAGGGGATGAAGAGCTGTGGCAGTTGTGTCTGGTGCCATTGCACATCCGAGATCTGCCAGGTGGGTGGAGGGGAGGGACGTAACGCAGCCAAGAAAAATCCCTGCTGTCAGAGACAGGTGACATTACCACCCCTTCGATCACATTCCACTGGCTGGACTCCTCCAACTCCTGGGCTGAGCCCAGCCCAGCCTGAATTGCAAGATAGAGTGCCCTGGGCGGATAGAGTGGACCCACCTCGGGAGGGCTCAGAGCCAAGGGGATAGCCAGGCTGGTGCCAGGAAGCTGGAGAGTTTCAGGCCCGTAGGTAGAGCCAAGGATGTGTGGATGCCTGAGAGAGTTCTCCGGGGCCAAGCAGAGCCAGAAAAAGAGTATTAAAAAAGGGAATGTATATAGAGTGCAATAGGTGCAATAAGTTTGGGACTCTGATATGACATTATGCAATGTGAACCTCATCCAAAATTGTTATGGGGCTGGATGGACTTGGAAGGAATAAAAGTATTTTTTTTTTTTATAGTTTGTGCAATAATGTAAATAATATAGGTGTGTGTGCTTATGTGTGCTATATTATAGACTGATCAATTGACTGACTTTATAGAATTTGGTGCGCTTTTTATATTTAAGGGTGGGATAGGTATTGGTGTTTAATTTAACACTGGATGTGTGGGGTGGGGAGTGGGGTGGATAAAAGTATAGTAGTTTTTTTTTGTACTGCTAGCAGTAATGTAATAGAGATGTGTGCTAGATTACAGTACTATGAATTTATGTTTTGAATTTTTAAAGATGGCTTTACTCTTGTTCAATAAAGTTTAATATACATGCATATTCCTTAAGAGTTATTCTTCAGTATTTTGACTAATATGCAGTTCACATATGTGGGCACAAGGCCGGCAACTGCCACCATGCTGTCCACAAAATAGGGTCCCTGATTTTGGTCTTCTGTCCCTGATTTTCTGGATTGGTGTTCCTGATTTTGGTTCTGGTGGGTTGAGAGGTATGCTGCTGGCACAGTGGTAACACTACTGGTTGTGACACCAATAATGTGGGTTCAGAAATGAGCCTGAGTTATCCGAGGGCTGGCTGGGGCAGGATGGCTGATAAGCCTGGGTTATCCAAGGGCTAGCTGGGGGAGGATGGCTGATAAGCCTGGGTTATCCGAGGGCTGGCTGGAGGAGGATGGCTGATAAGCCTGGGTTATCCGAGGGCTGGCTGGAGGAGGATGGCTGATAAGCCTGGGTTATCCGAGGGCTGGCTGGAGGAGGATGGCTGATAAGCCTGGGTTATCCGAGGGCTGGCTGGAGGAGGAGGATGGCTGATAAGCCTGGGTTATCCGAGGGCTGGCTGGGGCAGGATGGCTGATAAGCCTGAGTTATCCAAGGGCTGACTGGGGGAGGATGGCTGATAAGCCTGGGTTATCCAAGGGCTGGCTAGAGGAGGATGGCTGATAAGCCTGGGTTATCCAGGCTGGCTAGGAGGAGGATGGCTGATAAGCCTGGGTTATCCGAGGGCTGGCTGGGGCAGGATGGCTGATAAGCCTGGGTTATCCGAGGGCTGGCTGGAGAGGATGGCTGATAAGCCTGGGTTATCCGAGGGCTGGCTGGAGGAGGATGGCTGATAAGCCTGGGTTATCCGAGGGCTGGCTGGGGCAGGATGGCTGATAAGCCTGAGTTATCCAAGGGCTGGCTGGGGGAGGATGGCTGATGAGCCTGGGTTATCCAAGGGCTGGCTAGAGGAGGATGGCTGATAAGCCTGGGTTATCCGAGGGCTGGCTGGGGGAGGATGGCTGATAAGCCTGGGTTATCCAAGGGCTGGCTGGGGCAGGATGGCTGAGTGTTCCATGGATGATCCCTCCTTGGGGAGGGAGGAGAATGGTCTCCACTTCAACAGCATCACCTGTGTGTCCACGGCTGTCAGTGCAGCTGGAGCCATGGACTTCTGCTGTCATGGGGCAGGATAAAAAGAATGGAAAAACACTGTGACTGAAACAGTAGGCTGTCTGATGTCCACTGTATCTTTGTGTTATGTGTTAAAGATATGTGTTTGTATCTTTGGAGGGGGCTTGACAACGGCTGCATTGCAAATGGAGCATGTTATGGAGGTTCACTGTAATGTACAAAAAAAGGAAGAAACATGCAGCATATGTGTGTGTGTGCGCGTCTGTGTGTGTGCACACACGTGTGCGCCTGTGGGTATCCTTGTGTCTGCATCTGTCGGTGGGTGTCTGTGTGTCTGTATCTGTCTGTGGGAGTTCCATGTCATAACGGCAATTGCAGAATAGTGATCACCATTAGAGTGCATGCATATCATTGAAAATGAATTCCGGCGATGCATACCTGTGGCAAGGAGAAAGAAGGCACCCGAAATCTATGTTTTTTTCCCTTCTGCAGGGAGCTCCACCCCCTATACACCCCTAATTATGGGTTCTCAGCTTCAGGCACCCACCTACTTATGGATTCTCAGCTCCGGGGGGGGGGGTGCATGTCAGGGAGGTGAAAAACAAAAAAAATTGAATGCAGCCTGCTGACAAAAAAAAAAAGGTACGCCACACCAGACCCAAACCCTGCACCTCTCAGCTGACCACCCTCCTCACCATGCTAGCGGACCAGCTCAGCAGGTGCCTGCCACACGCCCTCCCACATACCATCTCCTCCTTTGCTCTCCACCCAGCACGTATGCGCATGTACTTCCTGTCACCATATGTCACCCACCCTGGTATCCAGTTCTCCCCCTGCCAGGAAGATCTGAACATAGGTGCTGTAATTGAGTCACTGTTTTTATAGGCACTCAATTGCAGTTGCCTTGATCATGGGTAGCCATCTGAGGGTGTCCTTTTGTAACTGTGACAGTTAAAGTTGGGTGGGGGAGGTTACTGTGGGAGGTCTCTCATTCGCTAAGTGAGTTAGAAAACATGGCAGTGTTAGCCTTTTGCAAATTTCCACTGGACCAGTACTACTAGAATGAGATGAGGCAATGAGGACTGGGATTAGTTGTTCCTCGGTCTCTGTTCTCTCATACTGGACTGACTGATTTGTGCTTTTAGCCAATCAGGATCAAGGGTACATTTAGCCAATTTTGTAAGCCATATTGCCGCAGGTGCATTGTAAGGCATGAGGCCACAGGGTGGGGGCCCTCAAGCACCCAGAAAATGCAGTAATCTAGAATAATGCACACACAGGAATTATAGTAATTATAGTAGTCATGCAGAAATATATAACAAATTTAAACATTTACAACAAATGTTGATCAATTAGTCCCTCCACCTGCTGGAACTACTTTGCATTTACAGTTTTGCTTGAGGACATTTGTTGTAGGAAGGCTTCCATACATGTAGTTTGGTAGTTTTTTGTGGTAATCCTCCCTCCCCCAACCAAGTGTTGCCAGGGTCTCTAGTGAACATGCAGATCACTTGCATGAAAC
Organism: Neoceratodus forsteri; assembly: GCA_016271365.2. Taxonomy (NCBI): domain Eukaryota; kingdom Metazoa; phylum Chordata; order Ceratodontiformes; family Ceratodontidae; genus Neoceratodus; species Neoceratodus forsteri. The sequence goes on from CM028130.1 coordinate 3,917,333, forward strand.
ACAGGAAGTAATTGTGGAGTAAAGGTACAATAGTTTGTTTTTTCCCATTAAAACATGTTTCAGTGGACTGTTGAGCTTGTACAGTGCTTGTAACACGTTTAAAAGTGAAAGTGTGATCACACTCAAGTCTTTCAAAAGGTCTACTAAAAATATATATTTTAAGGTAAAGTTAAGGCATTCTGTTATACAGTCTGACAGAAATCTTGATGTTTCAGCAATTTCGAGTGCTTATACAGCACTTGTAGTGGTTCTGAAAGTGCAAACACGATTGCACTCATGTCTTTCAAACGGTCACAAAAGGAAATGTTTTAAACTATAACTAAGTCATTCTGTTGCCAACTATGGTAGAAAACACTAAATAACAGTGCAGACAGCTAACACTGGCTAATACTGCTGTCAGCTGAGGAAGTGGTTTGATGGAAAGTGGCACGAATTGTAACCAGCGCATAAAACAAACTCGCACCAGAGCCAATAGGGCTGCATGTGAGGAATTTTAGGTACAAATATTCAAAATGACCAATGTTAGAAGCCTGTGTCAGCAAAATATCATGTAGGGTCATAAATGTGTTGTTTTGTAATATCTGTACACCAAATTTTCAACATAGCCTTGTTATAACCCTATGTTCATGAGGAAGGGTAGAGCAAATGTTCAACTCATGCCTGAAAGGTGATTTTGCCCAGTAATTGTGAAATCAACTTTTGGATGCAAAAACACAATTGGGCCGGAGTTGAAAAATGACAGCTGCCATATCCATGAGGTGCTGTAAAGAAATGGCTATGTTGTAAATTTGGGGTAACAATATTGAAAATTCCCAAAGAGCGAGAGGAAGAGGGAGAGGGGAGGCGGGGTGGATGGACATATACCCCTAAAAGGCATGCACCTCCACACTTAGTAGACTACACACACTGCAGAGACTTATTCTGCTAGCACTTGTCTATGTTTCTGTATCTATGACACTCTTGGTCCCCACCAAAGATGGGTGGCTGCCAAACAAGGAGACTCTCAAAGGGAGAGTCAACAAAGCAAAGGCTGTCATTGGGCCTGGAGTCCCTGCCTTGGGGGAAGGCTGGGAAGATCAAGGGTAAGTGCCTGAAAAGCCTGAAGATGTTGTTGGCAGGTGACTAGCAGAGGGGGGCAATACTTGAGATGAAAGAGTCAAAAAGAATTAACTGTAAAACAAAAACCTCATTATACTCTGCTGTGCAAACTAGACATTATTCTATATTTTAGGCATATCTAGGTTTGCCCAGTATCACTGCAGCAGACCATTACACTGTTCCCTGGGAGACTGGGGACCGCTCAGCAGACGAGTGGTTGCTAGAGATTCCACGTTTCTTTGAAATCGTCAGGCGCTTGTGCTTTGTGTATGCTGCTCCAACCCTGTGGAATTTTCTATCTGGCCCACTCGTCAGTGTGCTACTGTGGAGGAATTTAAAAAGGCCATGAAGACTTTTTATGGTCAAGGATTTATTTTAATTAATTATTGTTTTGGAGCTCAGACTACTGTTGTACTATATATTATTTATTATATTTGTTATTATTGTAAGTCTTGATTTTAAGAAAGGCGTGTATAAATAAAGTTTTATTATTATTATTATTATTATTATTATTATTATTATTATGTATGAAGATCCTGTAATGACTGGGACCAGCTGGAAGGGGCAAGTACATTATGTTACTGAAGTGAGGCACTCAGCTCTCAGTGAGGAAAATTGGTACTTGGTACACTCAATCACAGGACAGTGTGGATGTAGATACAATTAGAAATCAGCAGGCCACATAGCAACACAGAATGCAAGAAATATGAAAGGATAATTTGGAGGAAATAGAAGGGAGAGAGGGACTGTGCAATAAATTGAAAGCTTTTAAAACTGGGACTTTGCATTGCTGAGTTTAGTAAGTTTCTTTTTTCATCAGCTTTTGTCTCCAGCTTAAAAGTTCCTATATTTCAGGGAAATTATTATCCCTTCATCAGGGAGCTAGTTTTAATGTCTAAAATAAACATAAACAGGTTTACAAACTTTTTTTCCTCTGTGTCTAGTGAATAAATGAACTCTTTATCTCTTACAGTTTGAAATGTATTAAAATATTTTGTGTTCAGATTAATTTCATCAATTCCTTTAAACTCTTCTTGGTATTACATCTGGTAAACTAAAAATACCTTAATAAAGTTTTTTATTTCAGAATGTATTAATATTAACTTCATTATAAAATGCTAGAAAATGTTAACTTCCACCAGAGGAGTGCCCACTAACCCTACCTTTGCTAGTATGTAGCTCCTGACCACAACCATTTCTCATCTTTCATAGTACATTTCACAATCTAAAAATCAATATAGCATATTGTTACCAACTTTAAAGTGCTAATTTTAACAAGTTTGAAACTTCTCTTTGTTATAACATCAACCTACCTCCCAAGAGATGATCACTTGCTTTCCTCGTGGCAGTTAGAACTACATGGGCACTTTCTCATAGTGACTCCTAAGTAGTGTGACTCGTACTAGAATCTGGCATCATGTGCATGTGAGTGCTGCAGAATGGCACATTATGAGCAAGCGCAAATGCTTACCTGGTGCCAGACCTGCTGTAACAGCAGCATCTCACAAATTAAGGTGTCTAAGTGTGATTCTCAAATACAAATTTATACTAGGTTCAATCTATGTACAATGAATATTACTTGCTAGTGGAGCCCAACTTTCAAACAGCAATCTTAAAACCTTGAAACCTATTAAACTCATATATTAAAGCATTGCCAAGCTGGGGGTATGTTAACTGTAGGAATACAAATGCATTAGTGAACAGTGGACCTAAGTACCCGGTGCTGTATTAAACAATCCTGCATAGGTAAGGGGGGGGGGATGCAGAATGACTCTTGAATAAATACAAAACTCTATTTTTACAAGATAGGCTGCTAATCAGTTCCATCATTTAAACCACGCCTTTCATCTAAAGCATTAAATCTCTTTATGTAATATGCTTCTCTATACAATAATTTCTGACTGTAGTTTCCAGCACGTCTGTCCATCTCTACTTTTTCTATACCAAAAAACTGTAAAGAAGGTAATTGGGGCCAGATATTCAAAAGAGCTGAGCCATGCGCAATAGGGTTGCACCTGCGCAAGTCCGAAAATGTGCCATTCTGCGATATTCAGCAGGAGGCAGTTGCGCCTCCCCAAATCATGCTGAGCAACAGCACAATGATAATGAATGTATGTGCAACTGAAGGGGGAGGAACCATGCATAAATGGCACAGTGTGATATTCAACAACATGCGCCATGCGCAATAGGGGAGCAAGCGGAAGTTGTGACATAGCGGAAATGAGCCAAATTTAAAGGGAACAAGGGAGAGGTGCAAGAATGCTACAGGGAAGGCACATGAGGCTGAACACTAGCAAGAGAAACTGGGCAGCAGGGACACACAGGGCAGGCCAGGGAAAGGGCACCTGGAACCCACAGGCTCAGGGGAAGGTGTGGGGACCCACAGTGCAGAAGGGAAGTACTTGCCACACAGCAGTGAGGCCAGCACAGTCAGGTGTTCCAGGTGCAGGAGTAGCAGCCAGGACAGTGGGGGAATACAGAAACAGCTGCCGGGGGTGAACACAAGCCAGGGACATGGCCATTGCCACCATCCAGATGGAGGCAGTAATGAGGGGGGTGAGAAGGCGGGCAGCAGGGGGCATGGCTGTGGAAGGGCTCATTGGCGGTATGCCCCCAACAGGCAGTACCGAGCCTGCACCAGCTTTGAGCTGTACAGTGATACTGAGATCGTGGGCCCGTACCACCTGAATCGGGCAATTCTGAGGTGGATCTATGAACTGTGCAGTGACATGATGCAGGCACCCACATGACGGAGCCATGCTCTGTCAGTGGAGACGAAAGTGACCGCTTGCATGTGCTTGCTCACAACGGTACCTTCCAGAGACCAAATGGGGACACCACAGGCATAACCCAGTCGGCCACTTCACACCACCTCACCCAATTCCTCAGCGCATTGCTGCCACATGCTGCAGAATACATTCATTTCCCCAGCACACTGGTGGAGTACATAGCAATCATACAGGAGTTCCACAGGCTAGCACGTATGCCTGGCATACTAGGGGCAATAGACTGCACCCATGTGGCCATCCGCACACCACCTGGCCCTGAGGGGGCCAGCATATATAAATCACAAGGGCTATGCCAGCATCAACTGCCAGGTGGTGTGCGATGCCAGGGGGCACATAATCAATGTCTGTGCCATGCACCCTGGGGGAGCACATGATGCCTTCATCTGGCACCAGTCGGTACTGTGCCACAGATTCAAGAGTGGGGATATCCCCACTGGCCACCTAGTGGGTGAGTATGCAAACCACATGGACAATCATAGGGCCTGGGGGGGCATGGTCAGAAGTGACATGGATAGTGGCCTACATGGCCTGGGGCAGGGTGATGCTGATCACCAAACTAACTCCCACCCTCTACACACAGGTGACAGTGGATACCCCCTCCATCCCTGGCTGCTCACACCCTACTGGCGGCTGCCTACACCCCATCGCAGCAATGCTACAATGAGGCACACGCCACCACATGTGACAGCCAGAGGGTGTTCGATGCTGAAGGCACGCTTCATTGCCTGGACACCGGGCGGTGCTCCTACAGTACAGCCCCTCAAAGGCCTGTGGGCTATTCCCTGGCCTGTTGCATCCTGTACAACATAGCCAACGAATGTGGGATTGCCACACAGGTCAGAGAAGGGGACAGCGATGGGGACAATGAGGATGCCAGTGACAATGGTGATGGGCAGCCCCCCCTTGGGCGACGGGACCCCCAACTGCTCTGGCTGGCACAGCTGCACTGGGACACCATCACGAAGGAGCACTTCAGTCAACCCAGGTAAGTCATGGGGCCAAGTGCAACCACCAGTGGCTAAGGCACAACCAACAAACATGCATGGACACATACCAGGGGTGCATACCATCAAGGGAACTGGCCGGGCATGGAACCACACACACCACCAGGGATGGGTGAGGTCTAACATGCCATGCAGACACACACACACACACACACGCACACACACACAATGCACCAGATATGCACAAAGAGTAGGAAGCACACCAACCCAGAAGATCACCCCTAGCCACACACATGTCCACAGACCACCATGCTCACTGCCTGTCATTGTGTGTGTGTCAGATGATGAGCACCATTGCACATTGGTGTACAGTGCAATGCAGGCATCATCATTCACATGCAACTGCAGACAGCAGCTGGGAGGTTGTGCAGATGGACTGTGTGTCCACGTGCAGGGCCGGGTACCCACCCGTACAATGCCCGCTGAATGACACAATGCACACAGGGCAGCACCAGACAGTAGCTGCATTGGGAGACAGGTCAGTCACACACCACAGTGCCCCGACCACCACGGATGTGTGGGCATCCCCGCCGAGACCCGCCAGCACTGACAGGCTGACCACTGGCCTCATGGGGTGGTACCGATGGTCCCCAAGGGGTTCCACTGCGTGAATGCGACCCTGCTCGCATAGGGGTCTGCAGCACACCAAACATGCCTGTGCCAGGCGTGCTCAGGACGCCCACAGCTGAACCCAGTGTTGACAAGGATGATGTCACATGATGCTGGGAAGGTGGGTGGACAGTGCACTGCGTGGTGTTTGTGACGCATGGGCAAATAACTGTGTGACCATTGTGGCCATGACAGCAGTGAATGCCTGTGTCTGCCTGTCAATGGCAGCGGTCACATCCTCTGGCAACCGATCCATCCCTGCCAGAATCAGAGCGGTGTGTCTCTGCTGCGACGCTCCTCTGCCCGCTCCAGAGCCACACGCAGTGCATCCACCGACGTCGCAAGCTGCATCTGCTGCTTGACTGATGCTTGCAGTATGCGGGTGTGCTCATCCAAGAGGTCATCTGCCTCCTTGGCATCCTGTCCCTCAGGGTGTGCACCGCCTGATGCTCAGCACCCCTTGAGGGTGGGTGCTGCACACCAGGACCAGGTCTAGGCATGTCCACAGGCAGTGCACTGACGCCACCCCCTGACACTGTACCTCCAAGCCCATTGGCCGACTGCTGATGCTGCCCCTCTGACTGCCACTCCCCAGGGCTCAATGGTGCCACCACAGTGGCCGCAACAGTCCCACTGTCCTGTAAACACACCAGTGCTGCCCACTGGTGCTGACAGGCACAGGCTGGGACTGTGATGACACGCAGGCCTCCACGGTGGCACCATCCACAGCCATGGCCACGAAGTTACCTGCTGTATGGCCATCCCATGGCACACACGTGTCACTTCCTGTGGCGTTAGCAACATCATCATTGGTGATGGACCGGCACCAGCCTGAGTCACAGCATGCCGGCATCCATGGATGCTGGCATGCTGGGACACGGGCAGGGCCTCCTCCACAGCTGTTCCAACAACATCCGTCTGGACAACCAGGCGGTCCCACTGTCGCACTGAGCTGCATATACCTGTGGAGGTGGATGGGCCCTCCTTCATCTCCATCTGACTGGCCTCAGTGGACAGGCCCACCACCACTGACCCATGCAGACGCTCAGGTTCTGCAAGGGAAAACAAAGTCGTGTTACTGCATGAGACCTACCCTGCCTTCCCCCAATAGACAGACCATGACCTACCATGCAGTGACGGGCTGCCACCCATCTGGAAGCCACCACCCAGAACACCCTCAATGGCACAACGCTGAATGCTGCCAGCAACCCTCTCCTCCTGTGGGGTCAGGTTTAGCACCTCCGGCTGTCCCCCACCTGTCGCAGCTCATGCTGCCCTGATGGCAGCAACATTCTCCTTTATCCTCCTCCTGTCTGTACCCATCTTCTTCTTGCACTCCTGCATGGAGCACTGGTGGCTGCCATGCAGGTTCACTGCACATACCACATCCTCCCATGCAGCAGCACGGGCCTGTGGTGTTCCCTGCCATCCACTGAGAAGCAGCTCCTGATCCACGTAGGCCTCAAACAGGGCATCCGTCTCGGCCTTGGTGAAATTAGGCCTCCTCCTCCTCCCACCACTGTGTTCCTCCTCTCCCACAACTTGCTCGGTCATGATTTAGCCTGTGAGAATGAAAGTTGTTACCTGTGACTGTGCAGTCCCATGCATGTCCCAAAATCCACAGTCCACACTCCCAAACAGTATGCAACTCACCAATAGACTGCAGTAACCGACTATGGCCAGTGCAGCCCAATGTCGCACTTTTATAGCGCAACCCATGCAAATGAGGTGAGGCTTAACTTTAAGTGAATGCAAATTGCAGTGCTGCCCCATTGAATGGCTGATTAGTTGATTTGCATATGATGGCTGAATATCGCGCTGTTGCGCTTTGCGCAATTGTGTTGAACGTGCTGAGCCAAGGGTGCAGTTCTGTGACATGCACAGTACACCCCTCACTGCGCATGCCCGGGCTGCTGACGCAGGCACCTGCCGCGCTGCTGACATGCTGTGCGTGGGAGGCAATGCAGGGCACGGCCACCATTATGCCAGTGGCACTACATGGATGTTCACCTATATGGCACTGTGGCACTGGGGCATCATAGGCACACTGGGGCAACAGCGTAGTAGGCTGCTACTGGAGGTAGCACACAGGCACCCAATCGTGCTACACGCATTGGGTTCCAATGGTGCTGTGCCTGTCTGTGCGCCAGAGACCCTTGACCCTGTGCCCGACCTTTGCCCCTAGGTGCCATGCATCAAGCATGAGTGCACCACTATTGCGCTCTTCGGTGACAGCGAGATAGGGAATGGCAGCACTGTACCGCGCAGCATCTGCATGTGGTGGAACCATGCTGCAGAGTGCCATTTTGAACCTATTGAGCAAGAGAGATGGTGCAGAGGAGAGCTGCCCAGTGGAGCCAGATTGAAATGGCAAACCTGGTTGCCATTGTTGAGCCACTTTATGGCCCACTGTTTGGGGAGGCACCCCTGGACAGGTCCAGGAGCCAGGTGTGGCAGAAGGTGGCCGATGCCCTGGAGGAGGCCACAGGAATGGGGCGGATGTCAGAGCAGTACCGCTACAGGTATGGGCACCTGAGGCAGAGGGACACAGACCTGCTTGTCCACCTGCGGATACATGCTAGGAGTGGCACGGTGTCACAGCCAGGTAGGTGTAACGTCCACACACTTTTATCTTCCATATGGGTATCACGGTTGCATGTGTCTGGAACATGGGGGAGGGACCGTCCGGTGTTTGCTGTGGCGGTGTTATCAGGGTGTTGGGGTGGGTGGGTCTGGCTGGGTGGGATTGCACACACATGGGGGCAGGGGGACTTTGCTACAGGATTGTACTGATGTTCCTCTCTCCATGTTTGCACCTTAGGGCCGGAAGAGAGATGGCTGGCCAGGGAGCAGAGGCAGCAGCAGGAAGACAGGGCCAATAGATGGGGCAAAGGTCTATAGCATCAGATGGACCAGCCTGATGATGGTGAGTTCCATACCTCCATGATTACTATTGCATGCTGTGTAACAGGGCAGGCAGTGGGGCATGGCCACCATCCATTGACACCACTGCCATGCACGCAACTTGTTACAGTCAGCACTGTCCAGTGGCACTGCATGTCTGGGAGTGCGTCAATGGTGGTCCATGCATGCACCAGGTACATGGCTGTGCCACTGCCTTCACACCACATAGCCATGTCACTAAACAGCCATGGTGGTGCTGTACAGGACATGGCCAGTGGGTGTGGGCAGCAGTCCGCATGGCTGTATGCACCTGGGTGGGCAGGTCTTGTGGACATGATCACTGTGGGTGGTCACACACCATCACAGAGGCATGTCCCATGGCCGTATGCCATGCACAGTGGGTGGGCTGTGTGGGGCTGTGCACTCACACCTATTGACTGTGCTCCATTGTCCTAGGTGTCTTCCAGCTGCAGGCAATCCAGGAGGCACTGCAGGAAATACTGACCATGGCGAGGGCATCATTGGGCATCCTGCGAAGGATTGAGTGTTTGGGGGTCTGGCGAAGACATGGGAGGTGGAGCAGCCAGAGTGGGGAGCGGGGCTCCCACTGACCATCTATATGCCCCTGATTTCCCCTATCCTTCTGGACCCACCTTCACACCCCTCCTTTCCTATCCCATTTGTTCACCCCTGCCCCTTACCCACCCCACCTTGTTTGTGGCCTTCCTCCCACACATTTGTACATAGATGTAAATAGTTTTGTTTGATATTTTTGATTATAATTCTTTTGATATGAATACTGTGGTGGTCTCTGATTTGCAGCGGGCTATAGGTGCTCAGCTGCAGTGGTGTGCATGGCGTCAGTGGTGGTGCAGTCATGGGTATGTGTGTAAGTCCATGGGGAAGTGACTATGGTGTGGGAGTAGCTATCAGTCAGTGTCTGTGGTGTATGTGTTGTTCCCTGTGCACTGGATGACTGTGTGCAGTGGTCCATGGTGCATGCTCTGTGTCCATGGTGCACCTGTCAGCTCATTCATGGCCTGTGCAGCTGACACCCTTGCATGTCTGTGACCTGCATGGTCTGCTGGCATGTCAGTGGTGGCTGTCCATGCAGGGCAGCCACTGTACCTGTCACAGTGCTGGGTTGCCTCCTGTCACTGGTGTGTTGCATGTCTGCCTCGGTGACGCTGTGGCCTCTGCGGTTGTTGTCCCACCTCCGTGCTGTGGCTCATGTGTGTTGCAGGGATGTGCACCACTGTCTGTGACTTGTGATCCCGGGCAAATGATGGTGGCGTACAGGTCCACAGTGCCTGCGCAGGGTGACTAGCACTCCTGTGCCATGGAGGACTGCTGGCTGTGTGTACATGGTTTCCATGGGCCAATGCTGGGGGCTTGGTTGCCTCGCTACTACATCCCTGTGTTGTTGTGTGCCCTTGGGTATGGGCGGGTGTTTGTCCATGCACTGTGTTGCATCCGGTGTGGTGCATACTTCCATGCACCTCTGTGGGTATCTGCGCTGGCTGTTGTGGCCAGTGCTGGGTTGGGGTGTGTCCTTGGGAGGGTGTGCAAGGTGCTGTACCACTGGTCGTGAGGTCCGGGGCATGCCCTGTCACGTTTGGGGTACCTCGTGTGCCGACACATGGTCAGTCTCTCAGCTGTACCTCGGGGGGGCTGTGCGTGATGGCACTGTGTATGACGTCATTGCATCGCTGTGTGCTGCCACCCGCTGATGGGTGCTCTTGGTGGGGCTGCCTTGCATGGTTCTGTGGTGCACAGGGTTGCATTGTCACAGTGGGGGTGGTGGCATGCATGGAGTATCCTGCAGTGTTGGATGCTGTTCCTGGGTATGGTGTCTGGGGATCACGGTGCAGGGTGTGCTCTGCACTGTGGGGATGGTGTGGCATGGGGTGGTCGGCCTCCTTGTGTGCTGGTCACAGCTTGCCAGGGGGTGTAATGGGGCACCATGGCCCAGCTGTGGGTTGGTTGCTTGTCTCCATGGGCCAGTGGTTATTCCAGCCTTCCCCCAGTTGTGCAGTGCATGGGGTATGGGGGGACAATGTCTGTTCTGCTGTGTGTTCCTCTGCCCATCTATGACATGGATGGTGGGCCCCTGCATCCCTGGTTGTGCAGTTGCATTGCTGCCCTGCTGTTGGTGGGCATCCCTGGTTGCACTATGGCGCCTCTGGACTGCTCAGCTGAACATCCCTTGTTGTGCTATGGCACATCAGATATGCTCAGCTTCCCCTCCCTAGTTGTGCTATGGAGCAGGTGGTGCGATATTCAGTCCTCGGCTGTAGGCGCATCTTGTCCGGCTCAGTTTTTGAATATCGCACCTCTTGTGCATGGGCGCAATGGACTTGCACTTGCTCCTGTTATTACGCACTTTTTGGGTGCAGTTTGAATTTCTGGGCCTTGATGTTCTGCTGTCCTGAAATGTCTAACAACTGGGGAATTTTCATCCATTCTCCTGATGTAACCTTTATGTTCACTAATTCTTGTTTTCAATTGTCGTTCTGTTTTGCCTATGTAAATTAAGTCACAAGGACATTTAATGCCATAGACTACCCCGATGTTTGACATGTTATAAAATCTCTGTTTACTAGATCTTCCCACTTGCTACATTTATTATTTTTTTTAATTCTCTGTGCATTCTTACAGTGGATGCATTGACTGCATGGAAAGTTTCCTTTGAAGTCAGCTAATGTACAGACAGATTTTTGTACAGGTAATTTATGGTCCGTATGAACAATCCGATCTTGTAAAGATCTAGCTTTTTTTGTAACAACTAAAGGGCCATTCTCAGACATTTTCCCTGTTTCTGTTGCTTTGAGTACATGCCAGTGTTTAAACACAATGTCCCTTATTTTATAAAAATCATCATTAAACTTCATCATCAAAAGTTCTTATTCTTCATAGTGTCCTCTCCCTTCTCTTTAACACGTATGGTTTTAGCCCTATTAACTTTCTCTGCATGAACTTTTGCCTCTGTATGGGTTTCTTCTGTATAACCTCTATTCAAAAACCATGTTTCCATCTCTGTTCTACTTTCATCATAATCACCAAAGAACAATTCCTTTTTGCTCTCAAAAACTGCCCTAAAGGGACAGATTTTACCAAGTATTATGAGTGAAATCATGTGGCTTCTATTATAGTGTTTCTATCCGTTTCATTTCTAAACAGCTTAGTGCATAATTGTCCATCATACTTAAATATTAATATTATTTGTGTAAGTCTCATAATCTTCAATAACAACAACCCCTCCTTTGCCCACCTTCTTTATTATTATGGTATTATCATTCTCAAGAGATCTTAAGGCTGCAAACTTTGCTGGCCTTAAATTAGAACAACTTCTTCTATCCAAATATGTTTGTTAATTTAAGAAGTTTTTCCACATCTTTGTTGATCAGGGAAATATAAGTTTCTATTGGGTGAGGAATATTGCCCAGGGGAATAAATTGTGACTAAAGTCCGTGCTGACATTAAAACCAGCTTCCTGATGAAGAGATAATAATTTCTCTGAAACATTGGAACTTTTAAGTTGGAGACAAAAGTTGATGAAAAAAACAATATTTTTGAATAAAAAAGAATAAACAGTTAAGAGCTATTATTTGGTGAGTGGACCTATTTTTGTCCAATCTGATGTTTGTTGAAGTAGTGTGTGATTGGATTGTGCCTCTCCCAGAGCTGATTTGTGTTTCTTTCTTCTGAGGTTAGATGTATTGGATTCTCACTTGCATTGAGTTTAGTTTAGTAAGTGCAAGAAAAACTAAACAACATTTTGATTTATGAGGAAAGGAGGAAGGAAAATCCATCAGGAGAGAAAGACATTTAGAAAATACAGAGATAGTCAAAGGATAAGAACATGAAATTGTACCCAAGGATAACAAGGAATCAAGTAGGGATGAGAAAAGCAAAGTCTAGGGAACTAAGATAGCTGAAGGAACAAAAGAGGGGAATAGGGCATTTTTCTAATGTATGTGAAACATGGGCAAACTAAGGAGGGAACAGTGATGCTGAGCCAAGGTGAGTGGTGCAAGGAAGGGGATAAACATAGAGACAGAAACATAGATAATGTCAGCAGAAATGAACATTGGTTCAATCACCCATTTTACCCTGCTGTCTCATCCCCCTGGGTGTCCAGTTCTGGAGATGATGTGCAGCCTCCCTGCTCTGCTACCTGGCATATGAGTTATGACATGTCACTGGCTAGGGGATGTGCCTTCATCCTACCTTCCTCACTCTTCCTGAGCCCACTGTAGTTTATCCATCCCTCCTTCTTGGCATCCTCTGAGGGAGTGATGGTAGACATGGTAGTCTCTGTGTGTCTGGGGGGGGCTGCCTGGATCCTTGTCAGCTCTGTTTGGAGTCCTGCAACCTCTGCCCTCAACACAGACTGGTGTCTGCAGATAGGGTAGGCTGAAGTTTCCCCTCAGCAGTAATTCCCCTTTGGTTGCCATTTTGTGGATGGTCTTCACCAGAACGTCATCTGTTTCCTCCCTCTGCATAGAAGGCCTGTAAACCACTCCAGTGTGAATGGCAGTCTTACTTTCTGCCTCTACAGTGACCCACAGTGCCTCCAATCCTTCCTGTAACTCTTGAGCCTCTGTTGCTTTTATCCCCAACTTCACAAACATAGCCCCCTCCCCTCTTCCTTTCCCTAGCCATAGAAACATAGAATTTTATGGCAGATAAGGACTGCTTGGCCCACCCAGTCTGCCCATTTCAGATGTCCCTGAGTTTTTTAATACTCAGATGTTCCCCCGGATAGATGTAGGCTGTCTGGTGAATGCAGTCCTTCATCCCTCCAGGTGAGGTCCCAGACCCTGATGAAGCCATACCCCACCTCCCCACACTATTTCTTCAGCCATGTGTTGAATTCCATGGTGTGGATACATAGATACATAGACAGTGTCGGCAGATAAGGGCCTATGGCCCACCTAGTCTGCCCATTTGAGCTTGTAAGTTCAGTTTGTTTTCCTAGAAGTCTATTTCCCCTTACCCCTGACCTCTAGAATTCCTTTATGTCTATCCCATGCATTCTTAAATCCAGTGATTGTTTCAGCCCCCACCACTTCCTCTGGCAGGGTGTTCCACTTGTCCACCACCGTTCTGTGAAGAAATTCTTCCATGTTTCCTCTGAATCGTCCTCCCCCCAACTTCATCCATGCCCCTCTAGTCACAAACATCACTTTAGGCAAAAATGGTGTTTTCCTGCACCCTGTTCCTCCCTGTAAGATGCTTGTATGTCTCTATCCATATCCCCTCTCTCCCTCTCCTCTCCTCCAGGAGTACATGTTCAGTTCCTTCAACCTGTCTTCATAGGATTTGTGATGCAACCCATGCACCATCTTGTTGCCCTCCTCCTGAACCTTCTCCTACGCTGTCTATGTGTCTATACGTAGGTATGGTCTCCAGAGACTGTACACTGTACTCCAGGTGGACCTCACTAGTGTTGTATGGCGGAGTTATGATATCCCTTTTCCTGCTGGTGATGCCTGCCTATACAACCCAGCATCCTATTTGCTTTACCTGATGCCTTGTCACACTGACTTCCCTACCTTGAGGTCATCAGAGATGACAACCCAAGACCCTTTCCTGCTTGGTGCATGCTATATCCTCACCCCCCAACTGATATATTGTGCCTGAGGGTTTTTGTGCCCCATATGCATTATCTTGCACTTCTTTGCATTGAATTTCAACTGCCAAACCTTGACCATTCTTCAAGTTTCTGCAGGTCCCTTCTCATTCTGTCTACACCCTCTGGTGTGTCTACTCTATTACAGAGCTTTGTGTCATCAATGAACAGTGAAATTCTGCCTTCTATATCCTGTGCAATGTCACTGATGAAGATGTTGAATAGGACCCGGTCCCAGCACTGATCCCTGTGGTACCCCACTGGTCACTCTTCCCTCTGTGGGTGACAGCCATTTACCACCACCCTCTGTGTCCTGCCACCCAGCCAGTTACCTACCCACCACACTACTGTCCTGCCCACACCCATATTCCCCAGTTTGTGGAATAGTCTTCTATGTGGCACAGTGTCAAAGGCCTTGCTGAAGTCCAGATAGGCCATGTCCACTGCCCCCCGATCACCTCCCTAGTCACCCAGTCAAAAATTCAATGAGGTTGGTCTGACACTGACCTCCCCCTGGTGAAACCATGCTGCCCAGGTCCTGTAGTCCATTGACAACCAGATGTTCCACCAATCTCTCCAGCCAGTGAAGTGCTTCCATGATCTTTCCCACTACCGAGGTGGAGGCTGGCTGGTCTGTAGTTCCTGCTTCCTCTTTGTTTCCCACTTTTGTATAAGGGACTACATCTGCTTTGTCCTCCAGTCTTTGGGTACCTCCCTGTTTCAGTGATTGGCTGAACAGGATAGCCAGGTTCAGCCACCACCTCTCTTAGTTCTTTAAGGACCCTGGGGTTTTTTCCCATCTAGCCCCATTGCTTTGTCCAGCTCTTATTGCTTCCAGGTCCTTCAGGACCCTTTCTCGTAGTAAAGGGACTTGTGTCCATTTCTGCACCATTCTCACCCTTGTACTCCCTTCAGACCCATTACCCCCTCTTCCTTAGTAAGAGAGTAGCAGAAATACCTGTTCAATATGTCAACTTTACTGTTGTCATCCTCCACGTGGCTCCCATCCTCCCCCTTCAGTCTAACTATCCCTCCCTTTGTCCTTCTTTTTCCTTATGTACCTGTAAAGGTTTGTCCCCTTTAACCACTGATTTTGCAATGTGTTCTTCTGTCTGAGCTTTGGCTTCCCTTACTGAGCTTCCCTGTCTCCCTTTGTTTCTCCTGGTACTTCTCCCTATCCCCTTCTGCCTGTGTCTTTTGTATTGCCTGAATGCAGTCTTTTGGCTTTCACTTTCTTTGCTACCTCTTTGGAAAACCATAATAGTCTCCTCTTTCTTTTCCTCTTGCTAACCTGCTTAATGCCATAATTCTATTTTGTTCTTATAATCCCATTTTAAATACTGCCCACTGTTCCTCAATCCCTGATTCCTGTCCCATTCCCCTTAATGCCTCTTTCAAGCATCCTCATTTTTCCCAAAGTCTGCCCCTAAAACCAGGATACGTGTTTTTGTGTGGTTTGGTTCTGCTCTTTCTGTGATTTCAAACCACAATGACTGTAGTCACTGTTACCCAGGTGCTCCCCCACTGTTACCCCATCCACACTGTCCCTGTTTGTGAGCACAAGAGGTCCAGTATTGCCTTCTGCCAGGAGTTGGTTCCATGACCAGTTGCTTGAGAAGGCACCCTGAAAGGAGTCCAGGATGGATCTGCTCTAGTTGATGCTGCTGCTGGGATGCTCCAGTCACATCAGTGTTGAAGTCTCAACCAGTACTACCTCACCCTTGTCAGCCATCCTTTGGATGGCTAGCATCAACTCCCTATCTGTTTCTCCTGGGCTGGTGGTCTATAGACCACACACCATGCAGATGCGCTGGCCCCAAATTTTCCTTTCCAGCTTAACCCCACAGTATCTCTCCCCATTTTTATTTCCTCCTAGATCTGTATGGCCCTTGTGTCATTTTCATACAGGGCACTCCTCCTCCTTCCTGCCTGCTCTGCTCTCTTCTAAATATGTTGTAGCCAGGTATGGCCATCTCTCAGTCATGGTTATCATTCCACCGGGTTTCAGTGATGGCCACAATGTCCAGGTCTGACTGTGCATGACCCAGCCTCCAGATCTTCCATCAGTTGCTAAGGCTCCTGGCATTTGCACACATGACTTTCCATGATTTGACACCCTAGACTGCTTCACTGTTCTACTCCAGCCCTTCCTTGGTTGTCTTTATCCCTGGTTCTCCTTGCTGTCTGCCCTTCTGCTGGATTTTGCCGCCTTTCTGCTTATCCACCTTTTGGACACTAATCTCCAACTTTTGCACTGCTTTGCAGAGATAGCCACTCCTCTGGTTCACTGGTTCCATTTACTAGCTGTGGGGGTGAGGCAAGTGGGTACCATCCTTGCTGGCCTGCCACCCCCCTTTGCTAGTTTAAATGTACTTGTCAATGTAGCATTTAAACTTGTCGTGGTCTTGGATTCCTCAGGATGGATGCAGGCCGTCCAGGCTTGAACAAACCTCCATCCCTCCAGATGGGTCCGCGGTCACCAATGAATCCAAACCCTTCCTCACAGCACCAGTTCTTCAACCATGAGTTAAATTCCTGGTGCATGCACTCTATGCTCTCCTTGCCTCTCACAGGTAGTACTTCTACAGAAAGTGACAGAAGTAGCTACTTGCTTGAGACCCCTCACCGATTTCCTAAACTCTTCCTAGCTTCCTTTGGCTCCCCATTTGCCAAGTCATTAGTACACCTAGATGGATAATGACATCCAGCTCACCCTCCTGTCTTGCCTTCCCAGTGATCCCCAGTATCTTCCTTCCATCCCTCCATGCCGTGGCACCTGGGACCTCACCTCCCCACCTCCCCACTCCTGTGTTCCAGCTGGATCCCTCTTGTAGTGGAGTCCCACAGGATTCGCTTCCTCCTCCTCTGGGGTCCACTGCTTTCCCCCACAAGGTTCACCTCCTTCACTAACCTCCACATCCTTTCAGCATCCACTTCCTGGGTACACCTCTGTTTGGTTGTCCTCATTTGCCAGTGTGGCATATGGGTTCTTGAGAGGAATAGGATCTGAGGATGTGCCTCTGCCTGACTGCTCTAACCCTCCCTGAGCCTTGTCATCCAAGTGAACCTCGTTCTCGGCATCCTTTGAGGCAGCTGCAGGTGGGTGGTTCCTGGACAGGGGTGATGGTACTCCTGACCCAGTTTACTACCGCTCTGAGTCAGCTACCTCATCCTCAGTCCCGGGGATGCAGTTTGCTGCTTCAACTGTGACTAAGACCCACCTCCAATTATCACGTAGCTGAGGTCAGAAGACAGACAATTAACACCCTTCACCCAGCTACAGGACGTCAGACAAGCCAAAGAAAATTTGCAGCAATTAAAGACAGCACAGATTACACCACCATATTTTTAAATTTTCAACAGCCCAAAAACAATTAAAGTAAAGACAACACAGAAAAAGTATAGTGTCACTACAAGCCTACAATCTAAGTTTAAAAGAAAATACAGTTACCAATTCTCTGAAGCACTGAATTGAATATATTCCTTCCTTCACCTTCTGGCTACTTAAAGCCCATAACCTGCATGGACAGGTAGAATCTCTGAGAAGGTTACAGGTTTACTACTTGCCCGAACTCCTCCCTAGCTTCCTGAATTCCTCCAGAACCATATCTGTATCTACCCTCTCCTGCCAGGTAATTTGTACCCATGTGGATAATGACATCCAAGCTCCCTCTCTTTACCACTGCCTTGTAATCCCTAGGATTTGCCACTCTCTCAAGCTGTGTGCCTCAGGTAGACACACTACCACCCTTTCCCCATTGCTGCCTATCCCCCAGATCTATCCCCCTAATGATGGCGTCCCAAACAGGATTTGCTTCCTGCTCCTGTGTGTTCATCTTCCAGTTGCCCTCGATGCTTCATCTCGATGAAACTCACAGACCCCATAATTGTCCAGTTCTGGAGTTGATGTGCAGTCTCCCTTCTCTGCCAAGATGGCATATGAGTTATGACATGTCACTGACTGGGGATGTGCCTTTATCCTACCTTCCTCACCCTAAGCCACACTGATTATCCATCCTCCTTCTTGGCATCTTCTGAGGGAGTGATGGTAGACATGAAGCAGAAGCTCTATGTGTCAATGGGCTGCCTGGATCCTTGTCAGCTCTGTTTGGAGTCCCTGCAACCTCTGCCCTCAACACAGAGTGGTGCCTGCAGATAGAGCAGTACTGCAGTGTCCAGGAGATCTTCCTTAACACTACTGTCCCACATCCATTGCATTGCGCAACACCCATCATCTTTCTTTGCCTATCCATTCCTTACCCTTTCTGCATCTTCTGTTCTTTATTCTTGTATACACCACCCTTTGCTTTGATGCTTTTTTCCCCTTTTGTACACTGTAACATTTTCCCCTTCTCTCTTCCTCTTTCAAAAAATTGCTTTAACTATGTCCCTACTATGATTATGGACTCTAGTTGCTTTGAGTAATTGTGCTCATATTTCTGTGATATCAATGAAATACACCCAGAAACAGCTTCTTGCCAAAATCATGTCACTGATCCATCAAATAATTTCAAAGAGCATGAAAAGGCAGAAATAACTTTATCAGTCCCCTGCCCTGAAAATCTTGCCATTGATCACACTGCTAATTTTGAAAAGAAGGAAAACAATAACAATAAAATAGTCAAACATTTGTGCTGAGGGCATGCTTACTTCCCCTTATGCCCCTCCTACACAACAACCCTTGCTATTCCCTGTGCTTGGCTCCTGTCAATCAGATTTAACAGGGCATTTAATTAATAGTGGGGAGGGAGTGGGAGGGAGGGCAAAATCTGCAGCAAGTAAGACAGCAAATAAATAACAGCCCCACTAAAAGCACACCAAACTAGGTCTCAAATTTGCAGCAAGTAAAGACAACAAAGAAATAACAGCCTCACTAAAAGCACACCCAAACAGGTTTAAAATCAGAAGAAATTGGTTTCTAATTTGAATAATCAACAACTCGATTTAAAGCACACCAAACTAGGTTTCAAATTTCCAGCAAGTAAGTAAAGACAACAGGTAAAGACAGCAAAGAAATAACAGCCCCACTAAAAGCACACCAAAACTGGTCTGAAAATTTCAACAGCCCCCAAACAATTTCCTACTAGCTCCATATAAGTAGTAAAAAAAATCAACATGCTACCAAATGAAATCAACAATAAGAAAGCAATAAAAGCAGCAATGATCAGTTACTGCACTGAAATAGAGTCTGATTCATTCCCCTTCTAGCCTCTTCTGAGAAATCAAAAAGAAATAACTGACACTCCATTTGAAGTCATTGTGTCAGTTTAAAGTAAACTGTTTTTTTTTTATTCTTTATTAACTGGATAAGGCCCACTAGGCACAACTGCCTGTTTTTCAGAGGTGACCAGGAGCTTTGGGGCTGGTAAAGTGACTTGTTCAGAGTCACATAGTATGCAAGTGGAGGTTGTGGGACTCAAACCCAGGTCTGCTGGATATACCAGGCTCATTCACTGCTTGTTACTCTAAACTCTATGCTATACAACCAGCTACCTCCCAGAAGGCTATGACGGGTAAAATGTTTCTTTGCAGGGGCACCAGGTACATGCAAGGGTTCCAGATCCTGTTGGTAAGTGTGGCCACCATGAGCACATTATTAGCACTCTCCCTTAATTACAAATCGAATGCAAAGTAAAGAGTGTGTTATGGTAATGCCACCACCCAAGTCAAGTTTGCAAGAATAGCTTCAGTTTCAGCCCCAACCTCTCCAAGGCTGTGCAGGTCTCTGCTAAACAGTTTGACAATTTGATACTGTCACAAGGAGAAACACTGATTGCGACCTTTTGCCAGAGTGGAGCCTCCTGATTGGACTATCAACTTGCCTGAGATTTTACCACTCCTACACTTGGACTATGTTCTCCAATAATGATTTTAATTTGAATTTGATTCTTATCTATTCCCCTAGGAGTTCCCTGTGCCTGAGATTGAGGCTAGAACTGCCTCCCGCAATCCAGAATGGAGACCAGCACCTCCATGGCACCAGAAACCTACTACCACCCACCCTGAGTCCACACATCAGGCATCTTGTTAGCTCTCTGAGCTAGAACTACCTCCCATGGTTCAGAATGGAGACCAGTGCATCCATGGTGGCAGGAGCCCACATTTGAACACACAGTTACCTCTTATTGGTGCATCGGATTCCAGCACCACTGTAGTTTGCCAGAGTACTTTCGAATATCCCAACTGGCTCAAGTGTGCCCTCAAGTTCTCTATGTTGGAATTGGCTATAATTCCACCTTGGTGGGCTGGAACACTTACTGTCTTAGCATTGGAAGGCATGGCATTACCTTCCCCTGCCCAAATTTTCCAGACTCCCCTGCTATTTTCCATGGGAGTACTCATATATGTGGTGTTAGGCCCATTAGGTTATCATTGCAGGGACCCTCCAATTACACCTATTAATCCTCACAAGTGTGAACGAGCTAAAACTCATAAGTATATCATAGGAGCATCAGGATTTTCTGCTCCTTCTATTGCTGTGCTCTGGCAACATTGAGCTCAGTCCTGGTCCTCCAGTAGCTATAACATCTCCTGCAGAATTATCAAGCTGCAAAGGTGTGAACGTTATGCATGTCAATGCATGCAGCCTGTTAAAAAAATTTACCTCTATTCAAGCCTAGGTTTGCCACACTGTGCCTGATGTCTTGGTGGTCACTGAGTCTTGGCTTAGGCTTAGACATTGAACAGCAAATCATGAGGTAAATATTCCTTCCTACTCCCTGTTTAGAACAGACAGGCATCCTAGAGGAGGAGGAAGAGTTGCCATATATATCAAGGACAAATTCTCTGCCACTGTCATGGACTCAACCGCAATTCATAAAGAGTTTGAATGCCTGACCCTTAAAGTTGAGATTTCTCCCAAAGTTTCTCTTTGCATAATAGGGTGCTACAGGCCTCCGTTAGCGGGACTTCAGCTTCTGAACCACCTAAATAATTCCATAGGTTCTTTGTCATCGGTGTTTATCATATTGCACAACCTCAACCTTGACTGGTTTTCCAATGCCTCTACTCTTTTTAAATCTATCTGTGACTCCATTGGGTTGTCCAAACTAATTACTGAAGCTACACATCCCAACAAAAAGAACCCTTAAAATAGCATGCTGCTGTATCTCATTGTAGTTAGTAAATCCCATCTATTTTCCCATGCTGGAGTTTTGTTCTCCGATATTAGTGATCACTGTTTTAACTCCTGTGTAACAGCTACCCCCAAGTTGCCTTCCTCCACCAAGTCCACTCTAAACAAATGTTGAAGAAACTTCGATCCCTATGCTTTTACTACAGATCCACAAGATTCTTTGCATTGGCAAGACTTTTACCTTGCAAAATCTGTGTGTACAGCGTACAACATCTTTCAAGAAATTGTAGTAGGGGCACTGGACAAGTGTGCAACATTTACCGAAGTCCGGGCTAAGACAAAATCTTGCTGGTGGTTTACTGCTGAGTTGAAGGCCTTATTGGTTAATAAAGATCAGCTCTGGAAATCTGCTTGGAAAACTAAACTACCTGGGGACTGGGATCTTTTTAGGAGAGTGAGGAATACTTGCACCAATATGATCAGAGAGACTAAAGCAAATTTCTACCATTCTGAACTCGATTGTTCCACAAAATGTTCCTCCAAATTTTGGAAAATCCTAAAGGAGTTTGAAGGTTTTATGTCCTTAAATTCATTGTCAAAGAAAATTACAAGTGGTACTGTACTTCAACAGTCTCTGGTAGACAAACAATCCTCGACTCACTCAAGAATCATTTTGCTACTGCAGGTCTAGCCTTTGATTCTTCCTCTGCCAGCAATCTCTGCATTCAACTTGGTGTACAGGACCATGTAATCCATGGCACTAGTACTACAATCTCTCTGCAGCCTGTAACCTTGAAAGAAGTTGAAGACCTTCTGATACAGCCGGACATCAGAAAAAGTGCCGGCACTAATCTCCTTGACTCTTTTTTTCCTGAAGATCAGTTATCATGTCCTGGTGGTGCCAATTACACACATCTTTAATTTATCTCTTTCACAGGGAGACCTCCCGCCCTTATGGAAAACTGCCCATGTGATCTCACTATTCAAATCTGGAGACCCCAGCAACCTCAATAATTATAGGCTTATCTTCCTGCTTCCTACCCTGTCCAAACTGCTGGAGAAAATTGTGAGTTCTCAGCTTAGGAATTACTTAGAGACTGCAAATCTGCTTAATCCTCTACAAGTAGGCTTCAGACCATGACACAGTACCATCTCCACACTAGCAAAAGTGGCTAACAACTGGCAGCATGAACTGGTTGTAAAAAACTTTGTTTGTGCAGTATTCTTAGGCCTAAGCAAGGTATTCAATATACTAACATACTAAAATGCCAGCAGAATAAGCCTAATGGTTTTTCGAGTCTGCTGGATTTTCAGTACCCTCACTGAGGGCTGATTTTGGTGTCCCCCTTCTCCCTGGGTTATACTGTTCCCAGACCCATATGTTCCACCTGTATTAGGCCCTCCTCTATACCTGTCACATTCCCTCTTAAACCCATCCACAGTCTCCATCTCCACCAGCTCCATGGGCAGTGCATTCCATGGCTACACCACCCTTTCAGTGAAATAACATCTCCTCCTCCTCTCCCCTCTGAGCCTGTCCCCTTCCAGCTTACACCAGCAAGCTCTTGTTGCCCCACCTTCCTTCCTATGGAGCACCCTGCCTGGGCCTCCCTGACTGATCCCTTTCATGTACTTGCAGACCTCTATCATGTCCCCCCATTCCTCCTCTCCTTCAGGGTGTACATGTCAAGCTCCTTGAGCCTCTCCTCATAGGTCCTCTCCCCCAGGCCTAGAACATTTTGGTTGCCCTCCTTGGGACCCTGTCTAGAAGTGTAATGTCCCTCTTTAAATACGGTCTCCAAAACTGCACACAATACTTGAGGTGTTGCCTAACCATGCAGTTGTACAGTGGAAGGATCACTTCTGCCTTTCTGGATGTAATCCCCCTGGCGATGCATCCCAGCATCCTATTTGCCTTTGCCGATGCCCTCTTACAAGTCTCTGAGTTGTTCATTTTGACATCTACCACTACCCCCAGGTCCCTCTCACCCTCCATAACTTGAATTGTGTCTCCTCCCGGGATATAGCCCTGGCCTGTATTTCTGACTCCCAAGTGCAAAACCTTGCACTTCCCTACATTAAATTTTAGTTTCCATTTTCCTGACCACCTTTCCAGAGCCTCCAGGTATTCCTGCAAGGCCTCCCTCTCCTCCTCCTTATCCACCACTGCACCCAGCTATAAGTCGAGTTGATATGGTTGACCATGTCTTGCTCCTTTCTTCTTTCTGGAGCATTGGCCTGGATGATCTATCACTGAGGTGGTTCCCTAATTGCCTCATGGATTGGCTGCAACAAGTTAAAGCAGAAGGGCAACTATCACCATTAAAACCCCTATTGAGAGGTGTACCTCAGGGGTTTATATTGGGTCCCTTGCTTTTTGCAATTTACATCAACAGAATTGATGCCAGTATCAAAGATGCTAACATACATATCTTTGCAGATGATACAGTGCTTTATATCAGTAGACCTACCCCTGGAGCAGCTTGTAGTGATCTACAGTAGGAATTCAATCAGTTGCAGTTACAGCTCTTGAACCAGAAACTACTCCTCAATGTCAAGAAAACTAAAATGATGCTCTTTTCACCCTTTGCTCATGCACCAAATCCGGCAACACGTGGAGCGTTACCACAGATTACTACATTGCTAGGTGAACCTTTGGCATTTGTAACCAAGTTTAAATACCTGGGGGTCTGGATTGACCATAAACTGATGATCACATTGAAGAGCTGTTAAAAAAAAAACTCAGACAGAGACTTGGTCTCTTTTACAGGATTAAGTACCTCTTTACAAGGGATACGAAGAAGAGACTGGGGCAAAAAAAACATCCTTTTACTTGCTAGATTACACAGACTTCCTCTATAGTCAGGGTCCCGCTACTGTACTTGCTAAACTGGATACGATCTACCACTGAGCCTTAAGATTTATAACTGGTCTCCCTTACTCTACACATCATTGCTTTCTATGCACAGCTGTGGGCTGGTCCTCCATAATGTACAGATGGCAGAGAAACATTGCCCTCTGGACCGATAGAGCCATCACTCAGAAGCTGCCTCTTATGTTTCTGATTGTTTATGTACATTGCTTGACTGCAAAGATGGCCACCAGTCTGGGCATGCTGCAAGGTTGCAGATTGCAACTAAGTTTTGTTTTCAGCCTTTTGTTTGTCTATTTTGCTCATTTTTCTCATCTGTTTTGCTTGCTTCCTCATTTTGTTTTTAACCTTGCTGCTTAGCTTAGATTTAATAGTTAGTCAGGGTTTTTTCAGTGAGAGAGTTAGTTATGTGCATTACCAGGGCCTTAGATCACCCCTGCAGTGTACACTAGGGATGCTTGACAGTCTCAATACCGCCAAGACAAAAAGGGATTTTTTTCTGTTTAGTTTTGTCCTGCTAAACCTCTGCAATGTACACCAAAGAAACAGATTTGTCATTCCTTATTGCTTGTCCTGCTGAGCTACCCAAAGTTGAGGAGAGGGAGTGAGACTTGCTTGGATGAGCAGTGTTGTGAAGCCTGAGTGGAGTTTGTTCAAAGATTCTCTCACTTTTTTGGGCTGGCCAAAACTGTGAACACCTGGGCTGCCATTGTGACTGAGCTTTTTCCCATTGAAGGAGGTCTTGAATCATATTGACTCTGAGTTAGACCTCGGCAGGGTCAATTGTTCATGTTACGGGAGGGCCCAACACTGTCTGGTGACCTGCAGCTGGATTTGCTGCCACATGGGGAACCAGGCACTGGATCAGCTGGGGAGCCGGTAGATGAGCTTGCAGTTCTCCCAGGTCCTTGAGGGGGGCAGCACGTGGGCTGACACTAGCCGAGGACCAAAGTTGCAGCAGTGAACATCTCAGGTGGTGGTCTCTGTGGATGGAGTTTTTCAGGCCCCCACTTGATCTCTGACTGCAAGACCTTGGACATTTCTTTGGACCATCATCACAAAGAGGACTTTTACCATGAGGATTGAGCCCTTTGAGATGGTCAGACCTTTCATTTTACTTTTGGTGAATACATTTTTCAGTTTTAGGCAGTGAGAGTGCCTGATGAACTTAAAGAATCCCCAGGTAGTAAGAATGCCTGAGGGGGTCCAAAAACACTTTATATAATAATTTTAGGATTCAGTGCATCACAGTGAGAGGTGGAGCATTTGAAATCCATTTGTATATTTGAAGCTGACTTTAATTACTGTTTTCACTCCACAACTTGCTTGATTCAGTGCATCCCAGTAAGGAGGAGGTGCACTTTGAAGTTATGACATTTATTTTGTGAGAGCTGTACCTCAAATGGAATCCTTCACTAGAGACTTTGTTGACTGGCTTTATAGCCTTAGTTTAAGTTGTTGTTAGGTAGTTGTTACTAGAGTTTTTTAGTATATTATAGTTCATTGTATGGGTGGGGTGGTGTGTAGGGTTATTTACCATTTAAGTTGATTTTGTTCTTTATAGTTGTTTAAACCCCATCCTCTCTGTGGAAAGTGAGGAGGAGTTTTTTGAGGGGGTGGGCTTAATTTTGTGTTTTTGATTGTTTTGACTGTCTTATTATTTTTTTTTTCGATCTTCCACCAAGTGATAGATGATGGAGAATTGAACTGTTTGCTTATTGTTTGGGGTGTGGTTTATTTGTTTACTTTGATAATAGTCTGGAATTTGGGGCTTGGGCATAGATCTTTGGTCCTGGAGATAGTAATACATGTTGGAGGTCTGTACCCCTAGTCATGCACTATTTATCCTCTGAACTTTGAGACCTCCACCCATTTGTCTCCTACCTTTGCAGTTTCTAACCTATCAGTGCTGTAGAGTGTTGGGTATTGCCCGATGGAAGGGATGGGCAAGGGGTTACAAATGGCAGAGGATGAATGAGTGGAGTTCTCATATTGGGATTGTTAGGTCCAGGAGAGGCTCTAAGCTCTGAGGTGAAATGGATTCTGGAACGTGGTCCTCCGTGTCTGGTTTCCATACCCAAGGGCACTACCACTTGTGGGCAGGTAGCTCGGGTGGCCCTAGAATCCTGTCCAACCCAAGCGGTGTCATGCAATGCCAGATCTAT
Organism: Neoceratodus forsteri; assembly: GCA_016271365.2. Classification (NCBI taxonomy): domain Eukaryota; kingdom Metazoa; phylum Chordata; order Ceratodontiformes; family Ceratodontidae; genus Neoceratodus; species Neoceratodus forsteri. The sequence continues at coordinate 3,943,484 of CM028130.1, forward strand.
TAAAAGCAAGGGTGCACCAGCCCGGTAGCACTGAGTGCTGAGTCGCCGCACCTCACGCCATGCCAGCAACCCAGGTTCAGGAGTGAGCTCAGGTTGCTGGGGGTTGGCTAGGGAGGGAAGAGAATGGTGCATCCAACAGACAGCTCCCCTCTCCCAGGGTGGGTCAGGGTGCAGAGACCAGTGTAGTCTGACACTTAGTGGAGGATGGGTGTTGACAAGTCTGCCAGTTAGAATAAGGAAAAAATGGGTACTCCAGTCGCTGCGGCTTGATGGCTGTCTGAGTTGCACCTGCACTGGCTCCAGCGGGGACTGTCAAGTGCAGATCTGGTCTAGCTGGGAGAGTTGGTCAACCACTGCCACCCCACCATGGGGAGGATAAGCCATGGGACAATTGGGTGGTTGCCCTCACTGGAGACTGGTGTGGGGTGGATGATGGCTGGAGGAAGGGATGCAGTGACTCCAAGACCAACCAGAGGGGCCCCAGGGGAGAAAAGAATACTAACAAAAGAAAACAAGACTGCAATTATGCAGATCTTGTTGGGATAGTTGATCTGGCTTGTATCACCAAGATCTTGCTGGATGAGGATGCTGGCCCCACTTTGGAGGCTGCGATTCTGGTTGGGTAGTCGGTGATATGCTGCTTAAGATTGGACTGCAGGGGGGTGGATAGCAGTCTGTTTCAAGACTGACCTGGTCCTCACAAGCATACCAGTTGAGGAGGCCAAGTCATTTGAGTGTACTGTAGTAGCAGATGTAGGCTGTAGGATCACCCTCATCTACCATCCACCCAGGGATCAGTATTGATTCCTCCAGGAAGTAGCAGACTTTGTTATCGACATGGCATTTGAGTCACCCAGGCTTATGGTCCTGGGTAACTTCAATGCCTGGGTCGATGACAAACTCAGGAAATTAGGAGAGGACTTCCTCCAGCTGATGACATCAGTGAGCCTCACACAGATTGTTACCTCTGCTACTCATAAATACAGTCACTCTCTTGACTTGGTTTCCTCCTGGGGATTAAAGCCTCTGATCTGGGGGTGGAATCGGTTGGATGGTCTGATCACTACACTGTGAGGTTCAGTTTCTGTGCCCTCCTTCATAGACCGGCCCCTGTGGAGATGGTCAGATACCGCCCTTTATGGGATGTGATCCCTGATGTCCTTGTGGTGGTACTTGACCTATCGGTAATTCTTGAGGCAAGCAAGAGCCCAGAGGGCCTGGTCCAGACTTATAAAGAGGCTTTTACTATGGCCCTGGACTCTGTCTCTCCTGTCCATGTTCATCCTCCTCCCCCTTCGCCCTTGGTCCCCTTGGTTTGATGGGACCTTGAGGGAGTTCTGGTGACTAGGATAAAGGTGAGAGTGTTGCTGGTGGAAATCCACTCTGGAGGGTGACAATCTTAGATTGATGGAACATTATCCAGTCTATCAATCAAAACTCAACTGTAAGAAAGCAGAGTTCCTGTCGGGGGAGATTGCTGCTCCTCAGACCTCAGAACCGACTGGGTCAGCTCTTTTAAACTGTGGACAGGCTATACAACCTGTCTTCAGTCCCTAAGAGCCTTTTCACAGCTTGACTGAGATGAGCTCACTCGGTTCTTTGCAAATAAGGTGGCCAGCATCAGGGCAGAGATCCAACTGGCATGCTCTATGGGGGCTGCTAGTGATCAGTGTTCGGTCACGCTTCCTTACTTTGCCTGGAGTACCTTCAACTGTCTGGAGCCCAAGATGTTATGCAGTTTGCCCAGGGTATGTGCCCCTCATGCTGTAGTTCGGATCTGGGCCCAACTTCCGTGATTATGGGTTGTTGTGACATCATTGGCCTGGTCCTTGCAGGGACAGTCTGGTGCTCCCTTGAGTTGGGTAAGTTTCTTAGCTTCCTGAAGGAGGCAGTGGTGTCACTTCTCCTGAAGAAAGCTTCTCTGGACCCAGGCTTCCCTGCTAACTGTAGACCCATCTCTAACCTTCCTTTTGTGGGAAAGTGATTGAGAAGGCTGTGGTGCTACAGTTGGAGAACCATTTGACCATCCATGACATCTATGAGCCTCTCCAATCTGATTTTCATAAGCAGCATAGTACTGAGACTGCACTGGTTTGGGTGCTCAATGATCTCTTGATGGTGAGAGATCAGAAGCGCCGCTTCATCTTGGTACTTCTTGATCTCTCCTCAGCTTTTGACACTGTAGGCCATGGGGTGCTGCTCGAGGCCTGAGGTTCATCTGTGGCTCGTTAGGTACAGTTCTTATGTGGTTTAAGTCCTTCCTCACTGGCAGAATGCAGAGGATGATGTCGAGGAATTTTTCCTCTGACCCATTCTCTCTGCCATGTGGGGTCCCTCAGGGCTTGGTGTTGTACCCTGTGTTGTTTGCAGTATACATGCTACCACTCATAGACATTATAAGTTGGTATGGCCTGAGGTTTCACTGCTATGCTGATGATACCCAGCTCTAACCATCTTTCACACCTGACCAGGATAGTGTGCTTTCGGTATTTAACAACTGCCTTGCTGAAATCCAGGATTGGATGAATTCCAGCTGGCTGAAGTTGAACTTGGGGGGGAGGGAAGCAGAGGTGATGGTTGTTGATATGGGTCACCGGATAGAGAGGTTTGGGGCTGGTCAGCCTACTGGGCTTTACTTAGGGGGCTCACAGCTTCTTGCCTGTGAATGGGTGCGGGACCTGGGGGTGATTCTTGATGATGGGCTGACACTGCAATCTCAGGTGTCAGCAGTTGTCAAGTCTTCCTTTTACCAGCTGAGGAACATCACCAGGGTCAAGCACCTAGTTCCGTCTGGCGATCTTCCTCACTGATCCATGCCTTTGTGACCTCATGCCTCAATTACTGCGACTCCTTTACCTAGGGATGCTGAGGGTTGATGTCCACCACTTGCAGCTGGTGAAGAACACTGCAGCCAGGTTGTTGACAGGAACCCCTCGGGTGTGTCACATCACACTGGTGCTGCGTGAACTGCACTGGCTGCCTATTCAGTGGTGGATCACCTTCAAAGTTGGGCTTCTGACTTATAAAGCCATACATAGACAGGGCCCAGACTACCTGATAGAGCTCCTGCCCCCCTTACTGACATGGGTGGCCGTGCCGCTCAGCTGACGAGGGGTTATTAGAGATTTCAAGGGTATCTCTAAAGTCTTTGGGGGCCTGTGCATTTATGTAAGTGGCTCCAGACCTGTGGAATTCTCTACTCCATCAGCTACAGAAGTGCATGACCATGAGGGGTTTCAAGCAGGCCCTGAAAAACTATTTGTGGTACCAAGCTTACCTGAACTGATTTTACTGATTTTATTTATATAGAGAATAATGGATATGGAAGTGTGTGTTATGAATATTTTTTCACACCTGAGGTGTGTGATGACCCATAAACCTTGAGAGCGAAGCTCAAGAGGTTTATGTAGTCATCACACACCAAAAGTGTGAAAAAATATTCATACACACATTTCATATCTTTTATTTTATATAATTACTGGTGCATGGACTTTGTGTGTAGAAGAACTTAGGCGGAGAGAGAGACGGTCGAAAGTGGTGTTCGCTTTTAATGACATGCCCCCAAATCCACAAAGAAAGAAGTGCCTTGTATAAAAAAATTGTTACCTGTGGGTGCTCAGCTAATTTTTATCTCAGTTTTGAAAAACAGAAGCCGACGAGTGTAGACTGAATCTCAGCTTCTGAAGCCGCCTAGTCACTCGCTCTCCTCATTCTACACTCTGCGGCTTCTGTTTTTCAAAACTTAGAGAAAAATTAGCTGAGCACCCGCAGGTTGCAATTTTATTTATACAAAGCACTTCTCTTTTTGAGGATTTGGGGGCATGTAATTGATCAAAGTGAACACCAATCGGAAACGCTGCTGTGTTGAAGAAATGTAAAGGACAGTGTAAGTGAGCAGTGACTCAGAGCTACTCAAATGCTGTAATAACCCGATTTCAGGTTATTACAGTGTTTGAAGCATATCTGAAATCAGGTTGATAAAGGGGGTCACCATTAATTATATCTGTATTATGCTTTTATTGTTTTATCCTGTCTTACTGTTTTATCCAATTTGTATGTTAAAGCATCTTGATAATCTGAAAGGTGCTCTACAAATAAAGTTTATTATTATTATTATTATTAAGCATGGTTGGCATGGGCTGAGAAGCGCCTCATACAATCTCTCTCTCACTGTGTCCAAGGTCAGACCATGCTTTGGCCAGACATCCATAAGTTGCATGCTACAGCTACTTTGGAATAAGTTGCAGAAAAAAAGTCTGAAGCTGCTCCACCCTATCAGTTTAGCAGCATTCAAATCAAGTTATAATCGCTCCTTCAAGGAATCCTGTTACTGCTTCCCCTGATATTTGCCATCGCCCTAGTTAAATGTGTCCTCCTTGATCCTTGCCTTCTGCTCTGTAATGAAGTCTTTTCTTGCTGCCCTCTTATCATCCTGTCCTCTCCTCTACCTATTTCTATCTCTTCTTAGTACACCTAATGCATTCTAGCTAGTAGCATTGCTCTTGGTAATGTGACTGTTGCTTGCACGTTGGGCCCACCTGCTGTTAAATGACCATTACCACCCCCACCGTGGAGACAGCACGCAATCCACTTTCAGGCCCCAGTTTTCCGTGGCTACACATGGGGACTCTTCACTCCATTGAGTTCTCCCTTCGCATCTTTCTCCCCCTTCCCCCCTTCCATCCCCCCTGTATAATCAACCTATTTCAACATCTAATTCATGGATCCGCTCATTCTGACCCTTGGTACACCTACGGTTTACTCTGTAAATATTGTCTATATCTACAAAAATGCTTGTACTTTTTTGTATATGATACTGTCTTGTTTTTCACTGTTAATCTTACTGTTACTTGTGTTGTCTCGGGGCTCAGTTTACATTGGCTGGTATTGGTGTAATCTCTGTATCCCATAATATATGTTTTTGTTTACTGTCCAGGTGCATCTTGAAAATGAGCTTCATTCAATGATATTCACCTGGTTAAAAAAAGATTTTTGATTTGATTTGGTAATTGGTGTGTAAGGTCACTAGGTGGGGCTCTCGTTATGTACAACTTCCCAGAGGGTTGTGTTAGCTTAACATTTAACCCACTTAAAGAATTCTCTGGGTGGAGGCACCATACTAATAACAGTGGTGTTGAAATATACTCCTGGTAATGGCTAAACCTGAACCCAGGCCCCTCAACCTGCATCTAGGTAGGTAGACAGGGGTAGTAGCCCAATTGGAGGTGACTCCCAAGTTGCATTTGTGTAACTTTATTTTTTTTGTGGATACTTGTTAGATTGTCTAGTTTGTTTCAGGGAATTGCTTATTATGATTCCCAGGTCCCTTTCCTCTGAAGTAGTGGCCAACAGAACCTCTACCATCCAGTATTCCATTCAGGGGTTCTTGTTCCTTATGTGCATTTTTTGGTGTTGAATTTCATAAGCCTGACCATGGACCATCTCTCTTACATTTGCAGGTCCCAGTGCAGCTCCCTTTCCCCTCCTCACTGTCTTCCCTGCCACAGAGCTTAGAGCTATCTGCAAAGATGATGATGATAAGAGGACAATGATGTACTAAATTATTATTTTATTCATTATTCATCTAGGAAAAGGTAGGCCCATTGCTGAAGTGTGCAGTGATGCTCCTGTCACTGAAGAAGGGGTGGTTGAGGGTCTTAGATGGTTACAAATGGATAAATCAATAGATGTCTACTCTCAGGTATGTTTTCTTCCCTCACTCCTTCTTTTTTCCTTTCCTCTTCTATCCCCCCCCATTCCCTCTGCCCAGCTTGTCCTCACCTAGTTCTTTCCCCTGGCAGAATTCTCTGCATCCAGAGGGGCCAGGCACTGGGCAATTACTCTTCCTTCACTCACCGTCCTCTATATCCTTTCTACCCAACAAGTCCTTTCCTGATTCTACACTCCGGTAGGGTTCTCAGCATCCTGGAGTGGTCTAGTCTTAGGCAAGCTTCTTCTTTCCCTCCTCTTCCCACCTTTCCATTCATCCTTTCTTTTCTGTCTTCCTAACTTGTCTTCACCTTCTTCTGCCATTGGCAAGGTTTTCAGCATCTTGGAAGTGTCCAGCACTGGAAAATGACTCTTTCTTTCCTCCTCCTTCCCCTCCATCCTCTCTACCTAACTTGTCCTCACCTGATTCTGCTCTCTGGCATGGTTCCCAACATCCTGAAGAGGCCTAGTTTTAGGTAAGTTTCTCCCACCCATCCTCCTTCTTCCCTTTACCATCTCATCTACTATCTCTACCCAACTTGTCCTTGCCTATGCCTGTCCCTTACTCTAAGTCCTCACCTCATTCCACCACTGCCAGCAATCTCCACACTGTCAATGGGCCATTCCCAGGTATGTGCTGATTCATTCCACTGGGGGGTCATACAGACAAGGCACATTTATGAGTCCTTGTAGGATGAAACATGTGTCTGTGTCTTCTGTTGGCACCCTTTGCAAACTATATTAGAGGCCTTTTGGCACCGTGCATTTCTGCTTAAAGATGAACCAGCATAATATTCTGTGGTGATTTGCATATACAGCCATGATGCTTTGCATTATGGGGGGCAAGTGTGATTTTTGCATTTCCAGATATGAATTGTCTTTCCCTTCCCTATCCCTTACCCCCACCTCACTTCTGCTCCCCCTGTCTACCTCCCTGCACTTAATCAAAGGAATGAATTCACTTGCACTAATAACTTGCACTTTTTGTTCTGTCTAAGGTGCTCCCAGATTGCACTAGCCCGGTGTTAACTTGCCCTTCACAACTAATTTTTTTGTTCACTTTTCTCCTGTAATGTCCCCCCATCTTTAGCCTCTCCTTCCCCCAGCTGGTTTTCCCTGTCTGCCCCTCTACCCTCCTTGATGTTCCCCACTGGACTTCATTCATTCAATAATTGCTAAATAATCTGCCTCTTAACAGTGATCCATTCCTGCAAGGAGTTGGCTCCAAGGCTACTATACATTAAATTTCTGTACTATGTTCCTCAAATATGTCACTTGTAATTAATGCATAATCCACAGGTATGATATCTTTAATTGTGTGTTATGTCACAATGTGGCTGTATGATTATTTATGATATTTTTCAACTGTATGTCTTTTTACAAATGTAATTGAATGTTTATTTTCTCGGATATGATAAATGTTAAACTGTATGTCTAATTCGGAGGCATTTTAGTGCAGTGGTTTAAGGCTCTGAGCTGCAAGTCAACCAGGATTGGAATCCCACAGTCCCCACTTGCATACTGTGTGACCCTGAGCAAGTCACTTAACTTCCTTGTGCTCCCAGGTCACATCTGTAAACAAGCTTTCAGCTTAGTGTGTCTCTCCTGGTTAAACAATTGGTAAAAAAAAATTCTTCATCCAATTGTACCCCCCCATGTCGCACCAGGAGACAAGCAACTTGTTGTTCAGTGTGCCTTCCTGGTGAAACCATTCAATAAATAAATTTGGTAGGGATGCACCCAAGAGTAGTGAGGAAGTTGGCACAGGTTCTGGCAGCCCTGCTAGCAGATATCTTAAACTGCTTACTAAACACTGGGATGGCACTCAGGATTGGAGGGCAGTACATGCAGAAATCCTAAACAGAAGTGACAGTAGAGATGATGTAAGAAACTATAAACCACTCAGTCTGACATCTATAGTGGGGATAGTGTACAAAGCTTATATAAAAGAAAGGTGATGGATTTCCTTGAGCCAAATAATTTTGAGGACAGCTGGCAAAACTGTTCCATGTAGGGGTCGGGGAAGGTCAGACTACCCCAAATGAATTCTTCAGTTTGGTAAAAATGACAGATGACAAGAGATTGATTGCAGACATACTGTAGCTGGACTTCTGTAAGGCCTGTCCCTCAAAGGAAGCTGATCAAGAAGCTAAGGGATCTCAAAGTAGAAGGAAAGGTAACAACATGGGTAGAAAACTAACTCAAGGGGCAAACAGGATGGTCATAAATGGGGAACATTTTGAGATAAAGGGGGTGACAAGTGGAATCCCACAGGTTTCAGTCCTTAACTCCACCTCCTTTAACACATTTATTTGTTATATAGGAATAGAAGTGCAAGGGAAGATCTGCCTCTTTGTAAATGACAAAATCTATGGGAGGCTGGACGGTGAGGAAGGTGTAAAAACAATACGAAGAACCTGTTAAACAGTTAATGATGATCCAGGATATGGTAGTTGGGGTTTAGTGTCCAAATATGTAAGGTGATGCATTTTGGGAATAAAAGCTTGAAACACCATACCTGATTGGGTCTGGCAATAGAGAGAGCACAGCTGACTAAGGTGACAGAGGTGATAATATCAGAAAGTCTGAAAACTACACCATAGAGCAACCAGAGCTGTGGGTAGGGCAAACATGATGATGGGGGGTATAGGAAGAGGGATCACTAGTAAAACAAGCAGGTTATTGTTGCCCAGTATAGGCCCCAGGATTGCCAAAACTAGAAGATCTCTGTGAGGTTCTGGAGCCCATGCATGCAGGACTGTGACAAGGTACTGTGGAGGCAGTACACAGGAGAGCAGCCAAAATCGTGCTGGAGCATGGGAAAAAAACATACTAGGAAAGATAGAAGGATCATATCATGTACACCCTGGAGACAAGGAGGGAGGGATGATGTGATAGAAATGTACAAATATCTCCATGGGGTGAACAAGGTAAACTGTAATGAACTCTACACCCTAAATGCAAACATACCCACAAGGAGGAATCCACTGAAGCTGGTTTACAGAGGGATAACTGCATGGACCCTTTCTCAAAAAAGGGTGGAAGAATGGTGTAATATATTACAAGAGGAGGTGGTATATACCAGAACAGTTATTGGATTCAAACATGGGTGAGACAGGCACTGCCCTGCTCTCTGGTTCTAAATGTTTTCAAAGACAAACAAGGTTGTCCATGGTCAACCATGGTCATCCATGGACTGTCCTGTATCTTGGTCCATGATTACTTCATATGTGGTTTGTCCATTTTTATGAACATGATTGTCCATGGTGGATGTACAAATGCTTGGCAAAACTATACAATCTGGAGACATTATTAAGGAGAACTAACCCCATTTATATTTTGATAAAGGAAAACAAATATTTTGTGTGTTGTGTGCTGTGCCCATTGTTGGACCACTGTTGACTACAGGGCACACAGTGTAGCACTCAGCCAGCACCAGTCTGGATGAGCAAACATTTGCTTCTTATCCTGTAATAGAATTATGCAGATATGCAAATACGCTCTTTGCCTTATTAATGGCAAAAGTGGTCATTTGCATATCATGGTTTCATTATGTGGCTGTGTGTCTCAGGAATAAACATCTTTGTCCTGTGTAAATGCTTGATTGCTGCTATGAATGGCATGCTTCAGTCTTTCCACCAGCAGTCCCTCTTTCCTACTCCAACAGTGGGTTTTATATGCACATTGCTCCTCCATTTTCCTTCATTTTGATGGTGGTATAATGCAATAGTCTTTGGATGGTCAAACTTGGTTCTGAAACTGTTCCATTATACCACTCTGCATATGTCAGCCAACTTTGTTCACCGGTAGGAAACTTTGCCCTCTACTTTGCTCCAGCTTTGAACATGCTGCTCATAGTATTTATCATGCAGTATAATGTACATAAACAGTGTGATCACCTTAAAACCCTTGCTGTACTGTATGTGTAAAAGAAACATAATTATCAATTGAATTGTAGGTTAGCTATGGATCTGGGTCTTTGAAACTGAATGACAAATACCAGTTTCCATCCTTTTTACGAACCACTTCAAGTAGCTACCTTCAGTTTAGTGGCTTTGTCCAACTTCTGAAGAAACATGCATGGAACTGGGTTGGGATTTTATTAGAGGATGATGACTACTATCAGCAAAGTGTCCAGATCCTAATGGAAGAGTTGGGAAAGAATGAAATCTGTATTGATTTCTTGGAAGCTATATCATTCCATGATGTGTATATGAAAATTCCTCATTTAATGGAAGTGATCACAAAATCATCTGCTAATGTGATTGTGACTATGAGTTCTGACACAACCTTGTATCCTGTGATTGAAGCAGTTTCCAAAGAAAATTTAACTGGGAAAGTCTGGCTTGGAAGCGATTGGTGGCCTGAATCTCTGATCTTTTTAAGTCAGATGTTTGTTGACTCTCTACTTGGGACCATTTGGTTTTCTGCCCACACAACTGAAATTCCAGGATTTAAAGAATTTCTTTATAATATTCATCCATTAAAGGATCAAGATGACATATTTACTCAGATATTTTGGGAAAATGTATTTGGATGCCGATGGCTTGATCTGTATGCAACAAATGAAGAGGATAATAAATGCACAGGTGCAGAAAATTTGCTTGAAGTTAAGAGTAGCTTCTTCGACGTAACTCGCCTCCCCTTTACATACAATGCATATAATGCAGTGTACACAGTGGCACATGCCCTACAGAACCTGTATGCATGCAGAGATGGGGAAGGGCCATTTCTAAATGGAACGTGCGTGAAAGGTCAAGATTTTGAGCCCTGGCAGGTAAGCTGAAGGTACAAAGCAAGCTGTTCAAATAGGATGGCTCAGTGGACTGCTAATCATCCTGTTTAAGAAGCCATCTCTTATAACTGAAGTTCTCTGATTCAATGTAGATGTTAGATGCTGCATAGCCTTACTATGATTTGTGCATATTTGTACAGTGTTTGACGAATTTGTGCTGATTGGCCAAGGGGAAAGGGGGAGTGTTAGTAAGTGTAGGCCTTTTTTTTTTTTTTTTTTGCTTTGCTTGTGTTTATTAGTATGTGCTTTTACTTGTGTTTACCTGGGCACAACACAGTGTATATTTTCAGCTCATCTTCATCCATCAGTTCCTTCGTCAATTTAGCTGCTGATGGAAAGAAGACAAATATGGATGTTGGTGGTGTTACTCTATCTGTGGTGGTCTCAGCAGGTTTTCTAGGTGAGAAGGAATCATTTATACAATTCTGCCTTTGCTCCTTTATGGCTCAGCTTTGTATTTTAGCTTCAGTTTCAAACAGCCTTTACCACTCAGTGATGTGCCATCTTTGTTGGCACCATTCAGTGGCAGCATTGAGATCTGTAGCCTCTGCTGTCAACACAGATCTCTCTGGCTCTTCCCAAGTGGATTCAGATGTGTCCTCCATCTCTCCCTGTTAACAATATCACTGACAAACTCATCATCAGTTAACTCTCCACGGTTGTTACATCAGTGTCCATTTCCACAAATTCTGTGAACATTTCAGCATCCTTGAAAGCAGGAATCTGTACATCTTTGAGCCCTATCTCACTGTTGGTGGTGGGGGTTCCAGTAGTAGTGTTACTGGTGAATACAGCTTTCACATAACAGTTCACTATTGTGTCTTACTTAACAGTCCCCCATACTCTGTTGGGCATGTAAATAGCATCCAGGAGGTTAATTCTGCAGACAATCTCCTCCGCATGAGCTGTCTTTCCCTTATTGACTGTTTGCTAAATTTTGACTGCTTTATATGACCCGCAGTGTCCCTACACATTCTTAATCACACCCATGTCAATGGCTTGAATAATGTTGGTTGTGTTAGGGGGAAAGAAGAGAAGTTTGATGAACCTCAGTTTTCTTGATAGATTGTCGGAGTGGGCAGAGTGTCCAGATGAGCTCTCTATCCCATTAGCCACTCCTGAAAAATCATGCTCATCATCCAGGCATTCCCTGAGCTGCTGTAGGCTACAGGCAGCAGCTTAAAGAGGACAGGAAATGAATTCCAACTGGCAGCTATTTATAACCTTCCTATTTACAGAAATGATATCCATAAGCCTAAATGATACATATGTAAATGTACCTGAATAAAAAGTGATGCCAAACCTGGATTTTGCTTTGTTTCCTTTTTATGGGCAGCGTTCTGTCACAGTTCTCTTCATGGAACCAATGCTCTGGAGTTTTAACTATGTCACAGTTTGAGCTCAGAACTTGGAGCATGGTTCTGATAGGACAATAGCTCATGCTTAGCATTCTGTACACAAACATAGTAAACATTTCAAATTACTAGTTCCACAATGAGAACTGTGCAGAATGTTGTCCCTCAAAGGAAACCAATTGAAAGCACTGTTTTCACATCAGCATTTATTCAGGTACAGTTAAATATGGCTCAGTTGGACATGAGCCTTTAAATTCTTTTACTAGGAACATTACTGGCTACGTGCACTTAGCACAGATTTTTCCTGTCCTCTTTAAGATCCTTGGGTAGGCACCAGTGTCTTTTGCTTTTGCCAATGACAGGCATCCTCTTACATCTGAATCTTTCCACTTTCGTTTCCTTGTATGGCTCCGGTTAGAATTGGCACTCCAGTCAGAGAGGACTGATTCTCTGTTTTTACTGATTAAACTAGCATTATTTTTTGAAATCTTAAAATGGCCTGCAACCAAAGATAGAGAGCCAGTGGGGTTTTTCAATGCCTTGTTGGCTTTTACATGGTCAGCTGAGGACAGCGTATTTCATGGCAGAGACATGTCTGCAATAGCAGTCAATTTCTACAGATTGAACAGCACTACAACCCAATAGGAGAATCAACTGAGAGGACTCTTGCTAATGAATGTAAATGTCAAACTCCTAATTGAAATGTCAAAGTCAACTGTAACTAATTGCACTGCAATCAGCTGTGAATCATGAGAGGCATCTCGCTAAAACAAATGTGGCACTAAAAGGTGTTCCAATAAAATGTTTAAAAATGGTGTCATTTACATTGACAAAATTCTATTCCTGGTGAGATGTCATGTTTAAGCTGGCATCTCACTTAAGTGTGTCTCACTTATCTGTGTGGAGTGTACATTCTCAGACCCTATTAGTATTGAGTTATTTAGAAATGTGCAGTAAGCTTAGTTTGTGGGAGAAACTCCTCAGTTGCAGTGAAAAGAAAATTCATGCTGTAACTGTTCAATTTTCCCAACATTTTTTTAATAATAAAATGACTCTTGGAAACACAGAAATTTGGAGATGAAATGCTGTTATCACGTTTTGCCAGTATATGATGAACCCTGTCAGTGAGATGCTAAATAAATACTTTGCTTTGGTCTTCTCAAAAGGACCCCTTGGGAAAGTGCTCATTGGAAGGGCCTATGGCATCCAGTTAACCATGAAGTGGCCTGCAGACATCATGCCTGCCCTGTTAGTAGCAGAAAGGATATACTCCAAGATCATAGTGAAGCTGAAGAAACAATTGAAGGGGCTGCTTCCCATAATCTTTTAAAAGCCTGCCAATTCAGGGATAGTGCCAATGAAAGGAAAGTGACTATATTCAAATATGGGATACTACAGGCCAGTTAGCAAGACATCAGATATGGTCATGGTCAAGCCAGCCCAGTGAAATGGATGCTTGAGGCATTGAATGCCACACTACCAGATATGCCAGAAATGCACCAGGGTTTCCTGGGGACCAGCCCATTTTGGAGGACGAAGCATCCCATGTCAGTTCTGTTCCCTTGGAGCGGGGGATTTGTATGTCCCACATCTTATACAAGACATGGTGGAGGCCATTTCATAGCAGTGGCAGGAACAGAAAGATAGGACAGGGCATTGGCAGATGTGGCACATACTCATGCCAATACACGTGTACATGTGAATGCGTCTTTGTAAGTTAATGCTGTGAAGGAAACCTCATGAAAAAATTCTGGAGGAAGATATCCCAGCTTGCTTAGCATCCTCAGCAGGCACTACGACTCACAATGTTGGCTAACCTGTATGTCCCCAAGATGGGTCAATGATGAGGCTTGTGGAATGCTGACAACACCAGAGATGTAAGGAGCAAACTATAATATATATATTCATTCATAAAAAAAACTCCATTAATACAACAGTAAGGGTTGCTTCTACAATGACAAAAGCAAGGATCTTCGGTGTTGGGGTTTTCAACCCTAATTCTCCCCCCGCACACACACACACAAAACACACATACAAACACAGAACCTTACAAGGCAACACAACTGATCAGCAGCAGACACCATAAGGTAACAGAAGGAACATACAGGTCTATAAACATACCACAAGAGGCATCCGACAACATGTTTCCACAACTGTATCACTTCTGCTGCCATTCCAGTGTCTTTGGGGGTGGGTACACTCACATGCTGTGCAACCATGCAAGGTGGCAACTACATCAACTGTATATCTCCATGAAAATAGTACAACAGTACCTGTAAGCCATGGTAGGACCATATGGTGACTTTGACCCTCTTATTCATCCCTCCATTGACATAGAACACCACTGTATAGATGTCATAGTGGGACTGCAGAATCCTATGTACTCTGCCCTCCCATCCCTGTATCAGCATAGCACAACACTATCTATGTGTCACTCTGCCCATATGTTAGAGTGTGACCTCATGGTTGCTCAGATACTGCACTCCCATCTCTCCATCAAGATATAAGTACAACACAATCTATATGTCACACTATCCATATGTCATAGTGTGACACATTAGGGTACTTCATATCCTGCAGTCCCATTTCTCCATCAATATACTGCAACATAAAACATAAGTCACACAGCCTATATGTCAGAATGAGAACAATGCAACATATGGATAGTGTCACACATGGACTGCATTGTACTCTTTCAGAAGATGTATGGTAATGCACGGTCCAATGGGCTCTGTGTTTTCACAATGATATATGAACACTGTGACATATGGATAGTGTTGCACTATCTTGATGTAGGACTGGGAGGACAGTGCCCCATGTAACATATGAATAGTGTGTTATACCGATTCTGACATACTATCTCAATGTACAGAGGGGAGTGTATGGTACAAAAAACAGTGCACTCCCAGCCCCACATTGACATAATATAACAGTGTCTGTATGTAATATTGAGAACACCATTGCTCCATCTAGATTCTACAACTGTTTGGATACATGAGGTTTCACATGTGTGGTAATTCACTGTGCAGTCACATCTCTACATGCAGATAGTAGAAGAGTGTACATACCTAACAGTGGAACCACTTGGTACTTTACATCCTGCACTTGCATACCTCCATTCACACAGAAGAATGGTGTCTGTATGTTACAGTCACACTGTAGCTTGCTTTAGACTCTACATTCATATCCCTCCACAGGTGGACATATGTATCTATCTGTAGTAATATAGTAGAGTGTGGCCTGTATAGTTCAAAACATTAAGTTATGAGTAGGTGTAGCAAAACAGTATAAAATAGTCATAACTATCCCATATTAAAGAATTTACATGTAAAATGTTCTGCGTAGCCTTCTTAACACTTCACCTCATGTTTTCAAAGCATGTGGTTGTACCACCCCAAGACACTGACAAGGCAGTAGAAGTGATACAGTTGCTGAAACATGAAGATGGATGCCTCTTGTGGCATGTTTACAGAGTTGCCTGTTCTTTCTGTTGCCTTACGGTGTCTGTTTCTGATTGGTTGTGTTGCCTTGTACTGTCCTGCATTTTGTTTTTTGCAAATAACTATATTTTATTGAAAACAAAACCATATACAGCATATACGACACATAGGATAGGTTACAGACAATGCTTGATTTTAAAACAAACCCCAAACCCAAAAACTAAACTAGTCCCCCCGCACTACCTTCCCCCCTCCCTAACCCCCCACAGCTATCCAAACGTTGCAGTACTAATCCATTACAGAGATTACAGACCTAGAAATAATGTGATTTAATTCTGGCTCACAAATACAGGGTGAGAAGGACAAAACAAAGATAGGAAAAAAAAGGGGTATGACACCAATTTGGACAGGTATATAATTAAAAGTATCAAAACCCAAAAGACAGACATATAGTAGTAAGAAACAGAAGCTGTCTTGCATTTTGTGTGTGTGTGTGTGTGTGTGTGTGTGTGTGTGTGTGAGTGTGTGTGTGTCTGTGTTCATTTGGGTAGGAGAGAGGCAGAGTTATGGATGAAAACTCTGACGCTGAATTTCCTCTCTTTTGTCACTGTGGACGCAACCCTAACTGTTGCATTAAAAGTTTTTTTTCAATGAATTTCCATACATTTTGAGAAAGACATACAAAACCATTAAACCTTTTTTTTCTGTGACAGCATGCAAAAGTGTTCTATGATAAAATGAAACATACAGTTTATTGTCAAACTGCTGTTTATTAACATTATCATCACAACTCGTAGCTGACTGCCACTTGTCTTCCACCCACCCCACTGCAATAATTCTCTTAAGAAACATAACATGTTTAGTACTGTTCTCAACAGTTATTTGCCTCTGTTTGCAGAAGGAATAAATTGACATTCCCATGACCTTTGACCTGTGTCACAACCCCACTTACAGTATAAATGCATAGATCTCTAAATATAGTATTGCTTTGATGTATACAATTACAATGTAATACATATTGCACAGAACTTGATTAAGAAATAATATACAAGACATAGAGCATAAGTTTTAAAAAATGTATTTAAGAAATTCCAATGTGGATGTTGTCAAACTAGGTGGTAGTTCCTGGGATGGGTGAAAAAACTGTTCTGTTGTACACTATATAAAGATATTGTTGTGACTCTGGTCTTTGAATTTGTTTTGTATTGTCATAGATCATATAGCTTCCATCACAAAATATAAAGAACGATATTAGCAATATAATTTAATCAATAACTTTGTTGTAATTATAAAGAAGATATTATCACGATGTTAAAAGTAGCTACCTATCTATTGTTGTATATTAAAAAGTTATTAAATCATATATGTTAGCATTTAGTACATTAACTATATTAAAGTATATTAAAGTGCTTTAAGTAGATTTCAAAGGTAACAGCTATACTACAGATACATATTTATAGCTCTTAAAAACAGTGTGTTGGCATTGACACAATTTCCGTATTACATTAATATTAGAACTATATATTTTTTTGGTTTGAATAAAATTGTCTAGATACATAATTTATTTCATTTTCATTTTTAATTTTTATACTTATAAAACCAGATGAGCAAAAATTGCCATTTTCACTGGTGGCAAATTCAATCTAAAAACACAGTAAAAAAAACAACAATACATTTAAGAGCAGACCATTCAATCCAATAAAGTGCAGTTTCAGAAGCAGATACATTTATAGTTTTGAATAAAACCAGTATTTTAACCTTTTTTTTGAGGATTTTTTTAGTAAAAAATATTTTCAGTAAAGGCAAAGTATTTTTTTCCGCTATTACAGTTATATAATTAAAAATACTTATCTCACTTTTCCTGAAAACAATAGTAATCTAAATTTATACATATTTTTTTTTAGAAGTTAGTTTGCTGCCAGCCTATGACACTCAGGGCTAGGGTACTGGACACCTTACCTCATGCTACATCGGTGACTCAGGTTTGGGAACAAGCATGGGTCATCAGAGGTCAGTGAAGGGGGCAGGGAAGAGCTGGATGGAGCTGCTGAAAGGCAGCTCTCCTCTCCGGGGAGGGAAGGCGGCACCCCTTGTCTATGGTCTGCCTCCTGGTGTAGGCCAGGGGACAATGCAGGCTCAGTGGGTGCCTAGGCATTAGGCTGATGGGGAGGGTGGAAGGGGTCATAACTGGGGCTGTAGTGTGCATGCGCACCTCCACACACATGTATCTACTCCTCTGGCACTGGGGCAAAATAAAAAATGGAGGAGAAAAAAATCATAGGCGACAGGATGATGCCCAACTACCCACAGGTACCACTCCCAGGCTGGCATAAGGCAAGCCTCAGTATTTCTGGGTGATGGAGATGGGGGCAGTCAGGCTGAAGGGAGCAGCAGGCCAGGTGCACAAATAAAGAAATGATAAAAAAAAAAGTTAGTTTGTTATGCCTATCTACCATAACAATAGTTAATAGTATGATTTGTTTTATTTTACTCAAACTTTTAGAGCTAGATTATCAGTTTAAAGAGGACAGGCTTTTGAAACCACAGTTAAGTATATATTTTGTTGTCACGCAATATATGTCAATAAGTGTAGTACACTGCATCAAGACAAGCATAACAAAGAGTGAAGAAAGATTCTGCACTTTTCAAAGTGCAATACAGATACAATCATCAATAATTGTCTTGTACATATAGCAATAATGCAAATAGTACAGTACACACATATTGCTGTAGCGACTGATTACTTATAAAAATGATTGTACTGTCACTATATCAGACACTGTATGAGGTATGTGTTGTAAATTGTCAAACTTTAATTCTATGCTAAATGTGCTGTACATGTAACCACCTGACAGAACACAGCATATACATAAATATAGCTGAGGTTTCAAAATCACATCCTGCAGAATTTTAGAAAATATTCATTGAACTAGAAAATTCCTTATCCAACCCCTCAATAAAGGTGATCCTATAAAAGAGCAGGAACACACCAATTGTTTGCGTTGTGATATAGATGTGCACAACTAGTATTCTGTAAAACAAAAGGCAGCAATTGTGAAAATCTACATATAGATTCATATATACATCCATATACAGCTATACATATGTATGTGTGTGTGTCTGTATATGTGTGTGTATGTATATATATATATATATATATATATATATATATATATATAGCTAGCTAGATAGCTAGAAATACATACATATACATATATGCAACATGAACATGCTGGACAGCATTTAATGTAATGCAAAGACATTAAATGCCACAGATAATTACATAACACAATATTCATAATACACATGCACAATAAGAGCATTTTTTTCAAATAAAATAAAAATGAATACAGCATCAGTATGCTACCACTCTGCACAGTATCAAAAGTAACATAGAAACATAGACTTTGACAGCAGATAATGACCACTTGGCCCACCTAGTCTACGCATTTCCTTATCTAGAGGATGTGCTGCAGGTCCTATTTAACCAACAGACTATTTCTTCCTAAAGTATATGCATATTTACAACACTGAGTTATATTTTGGTGGTTTATGCAGTCATGTCTGGTGAATCAATGATATTTCTATTTGAGAAAGATATCACATAGCCATTAATGGTGTTAGAATTGCATATTACTATGAACCTATGGCATTATCAAAAACACATAGAAGAGTTCAGAATGATATAACTACATGTGCCAAGATATAACTTACATGCTTATACATAAGTGCTGACCAGCTCCCTCAAGTCTGCTTGGACTGTGCTGATACCAGTCTTGTAAGTAAAAACATCAGGGTCAGTCATGTGGAGTATAACAGGCAAATACATAATAGTTTTACCTGTAACCAAGTCACAAATCTATCTGCTATGAGCAGATATCAATCTGTCATGGCACTCAGTAACAGCTGAGATATGTAGAGAGTGTTCTTCTGTTTGGTACTCCTCTGAATGTAACAGTACATTCAACACAAGTTATGAAATGCAGTATCACAATGGGAATTCCTATCAGCAGGTGTCTCAGTGATACTTCAAGAGCACTACATAGTTCATGAGTTGTAGAGACCTTGTCTGTATGAAGATCTATAAGAAGCAGTCACAGAAATTATTCTGAAACACATATCAGTCTCAAAGACAAAGATGTCATGAAGTAGCATCTTTCAACTACATGTGCCAAGATATTGCTTACTTGCTGTCACATATTGGCTGTCCAGCTCCCTCAAATCTGCTTAGAGTGTACTCATGGCAGTCATGTTACAGTAGTAAATACATCAAGGTAACTTATATATAAGATAACAGTAAAAAACATACCAGCTTTAACTGTTAGTAGCTCACAAATGAGTTTGCTATGGACACAGATGAGTGTCAAATCTGTCTTAGTAACAGATCATACAAACAACAAAATGATCATACTTTTTTTGTGGTCATCCGATTGTACTAGTATTAATGATAGCAAACATGACATGAGTTATAGCAACTGGAATACAGTCCCTAAAAGTTTCACAGCAGTACTTCCAGGTAACAACAGACTCAATGATTTAAATATATATTGTGGGCCCATAATAGATAACAATTCACAACAAAAGTAGTCTATTGTTGTGAATGAGTTTAATGATGGCATGCATATTATTACCCTTCACATTATGCAGTCTGTAAATGGAAGTGAAATACATATGATGTCAACCAATGTGGAGCATATGTTAGCATTCTGTGGGTCTCTCAAATCACTACTCAATGCATTGAGCATTATCTATGTTATGGGGATTGATTACATACGTATCTTTTCGATTCCTGGTAATTGTTCCCTCTTAGTGCACACTGTATCATTTCACTCCATCCATTCACTTCTAAATCTATGCCATGTAACATACAGTAGTGTTCTGACGGAATAGAAAATCCATGATAAAAATGGTGGCATGTGTGTCAAACTGAGTGCCTAAGAACATAGTTCTTCTAGCAATGAAATCAGTAATAGGCATGGTAACTTTCAAGCCTTGAGAGTTGAATCTCTGAAGCACAATGATGATGTATGAACTGAAGTCAGTCACCCCTAAAGAACAGACAGTACTTCAGCCACATCTGTGACACTCCCAACCAGTGGTAGCATTGCTAAACAATCTATGGGACTTAACAGATATTTCTTCAGGAAAGAAGACAGATAGTCATAACATGTGATTAGTTGTCAGTGACTCTATGTGCCTACATGTCAAACAAGTGTACTTGCAAGCATAATTAATTGAGAAGTACTATCTAAGTGGAATTCCATAATCGGCCAAGCAATTCGTCACACCCATCATAAATTCAGTCATGTCCTGTTGGGCATTCTCAGCAAACATCCTCAGTCCAGGATAGTTAAACAGAGTAAGCAGTAGAGGAGTCAAATTCTGTAAGCTAGTTGTTTGTTCTTGACTATCTCTTATAACTCTTTTCAGCACATCAGAAAGAGTTGTTGTCTTTGCAGCACTCAATAGGTGAACAAACTCTGGCCTATGCAAAAGAGCTTGCATTGCAGCATTGGCACTGCAGTTCACTCCAGTGCTATTGTCAAAGATTGGCAGTCTCTCAAGACCAATGCACTTTTTTGCAGGTGGTGACCTAACTTGATCAGCAAGCAACTAATTGGCACGTACAGCAGATGGTGAAGAAATTGAAGTTTTACTCTGTTTCCTTTTCAACTTATGTGTTGTGTCCATTGATACATCCCACAGAGGGCTGTATCTAGGAATTGGAATCAGAGTTGCAGTAGGTTGGTATAGTGTTTGTAGCAGGTTGTATTCCATAGTACATTCCATATCAGTATGTACCTTATTCTCTGCAAAGCTCATTATATGCACACCAGAAAGAGATCTGATTCATGACAAAGCAACATATGCCATGCCATCCTAGAAGATTCCCATTCCCATGTCAGCAATGGCACTTTCCAGGCTAAGTCCTTGTGATTTGTCAATGGACACAGCATAAGCAAGACACAGTGGAAACTGCTTGCACATCACATAGATGTACTTCACAATCTGAAACTTGACAGTGGATCTGTCAGTGGGAAAAGGACTGTCACAGTTGTCAAATCTGATTATGACAAATTCAGCAAATGTGTTCTGTGCATTGTATTGAAAGTCAATAATGTAGCCATTGCTCCACTAACCAGTCCACAATCAACATCAAGATTTCTTCACAGCATAACATGCATTTTTGCATAGTGTTAACACAGCTTCCAAGCCAGCAGTCTGTGCCACATTAGATGTGAGTTCCTTCAGTCATTCAACTACTTTTGTTACCACTGTACGTGTTAGACTAACCCCATCAATCACATTAAGTGATGTAACTGTAACAATAGGCTGTTCTCTTTGTAGCATGACCTGGTTGAGCTCAGCATATTGTTTTAGTCTCAGCAACAAACTCATGATGCATTGTCCACTGCTCTGCAGCTGTGTAAATAGCTTACATGCTTCCTGCATAGATGCCTCTTTTGTGCTGATAATGTGGTCTCTTAGCATATGTAAATGAGAAGCTGATAAACAACCAATCTGTGCCTCATCAAGTAATGCTTTATAAGAGGTATCACCTCTCTGTCGTATGTTCTAGAACAGTTCAACTTAAGAGAAGAACTCACAGAGATTAACTCCACCCATGCACCTAATGGTCTTCTTAGCTTCTTCCACTGAAAGAGTACAGAAGATATGTTGGCCATTGACAGGAGCTGGTTGCAGAAGATCTCCAAAGACAACAATGTTTTTATCACCAAATGGTACATCATCGTCACTGTTCACTATCTCCTGTAGACGTAAGTAAATGTATGTAAGAAGAATGTTGGAAACCATGCTGATTTCATCAATGATCAGTAACTCCATTTTATCAAACATGGACCACAGCTCACTTGCAAATTCAAAAGACAACTTTCTGCACTCTCCAGTTTTGCCATGGTCAACTGGCATGATAAACAGCTATGGCCATTAGATATGTCCCCAGGACCAGCTGGTTAGACAGCCTTTTTTTTATAAAACTTACCAGTCAAATTTAACTCCCTTTCTAACTAATCTGTTTATGTTTTGGACTAGCTCCTCTATAACTGAGAAATCCTTGTTTGAAGCCTGAATTGTCTTGTTACCCAAACCTGAAAAGGATCCTCTTAAACCTGAAAGCTGTCACTTTATTTCTCTTATTAACAATGATGTAAAGATGTATGCTAAAATTTTAGCATCTCGTTGATCCTCAGTCTGGACCTTCCTAATCAGCCCTGAACAAGTTGGTTTTATATCCGGTCATAATGCAAGTGACCATTTTATAAATTGTTTTATCTTATTTCTGCATCCAGGGACCCATTGATGGACACAAAAAAGCTTTTGACACAGTTGCTTGGCCCTACCTTTTTCATGTCCTAAAACAGTTTGGGTTCCCGTGGGATTTTACTCAGAAGGTTTAAGTTTTGTATTCCTTTCCCTCAGCAAAGGTCACATGCAATGAGTTGTCTGATATCATTTTGCTATTTAGTGGAACAAGACAGAAGTGCTCATTGTCCCCATATCTTTTCAATCTTTATATAGAACCATTAATAAGAAGGCTGAAATTGGCTACTGGGATTAAGGGCATTGAGATAGGAAAACAAGAATATAAAGTCTCTGCCTCTGTGGATTATTTATTACTGCATATTGTAGATTGGGAGTCCTCCCTGCTGAAAGTAACAGACCTTATTAATATATTCAGTTCCTTCCCTGGCTACAAGTTGAACAAGTCTAAGACCCTAGTCTACTCGTTATCCCCTTCCTGTACTAAATCCCAAGTATTAGAGCTGAGCCTACAATAGGAGCCTAAAGCTTTGCTTTATTTAGGCATTAAAATAACTAAAGATCTGTCTCAGCTGACGGTGCTTAACCTAGACTCTGTAGTCCATACTTTGGCAGATGATCTGCAGTGATGGCACAATATGCCTTTATCTATGTGGGGGTGAGTTAATCTTATTAAAATGACTATTTTGCCTTGTTTACTTTATCCTCTCTCTTTGTAAAACTTAACACCCTGATTAAATGGTTTGGGTCAATACATTCAATTTGCTCTAGATTTATATGGGCTGGGAAATCACCTAGGCATTTTTATGCAAAATTGATAAGGGTTAAGAAGATGGGGGGCTTACAGATCCCTGATTGTTCCAGTTTTATTTAGCTATTCATAGTGTGAAGATTTTGAGGGGATGGGCTCCTGGCTTCCAGACAATTTATTTACCTGACTGACAGACTACTGAGCATGACCTTTTTCAAAAATTCAAATTAGCTCCAACCTTGTTACCCTACCTTAGTTATTTGATTATACAGTGACCACAATGATATTCCTCTAGGAAGGGATTTAAAAGCTCATGCACCACCATGCCCCAGATTTGGGTTTTGTCCCCAGAAAGATCTGTCTCAGCCCTTAATAAACAATTTAAATATATGTATAGTGGGGAAACTGGTCTCTCCTGCCTTTTGTCTAACCTTAACGGGGGCAACCCTTCAAGATATCATAGTGGATGGTAAGGTGTTGTCACCTGTGAGACTGAGGTCCAAATATGCCTTGCTTTCCAAATGATTTTTTAAAACTGATTCAATTAAGGTAATCTGTAGTGCAATTCTTGGGGCCGTCCCTATGATACTTTCATGATGGGGACTGGCTTCAGAATTAGGTACTTTAGCTTATTTTCCTAAATCTATTTCTAGACTTTATAAAGAACTATACTCTAGAGCTGTAGCTACTACTACTTCTATTGCTTATTACTGGAAGTCGGCTCCGGCGTTGGACAAACCTGTTGCCTTCTGGCATGCTGTTTGGTCTCATCTTAACAAATATATTAAGCAAGATAGACTTAGTCTCCTGCAATTTAATATATTACATAATTTATATTTAACTCCCTCCAAGTTGCACATAATGCACCATAATCTTCCCCTGAAATGTGATGTATGTGGAGATTGAGATGGCTCTCTGATGCACAAATGGTGGACTTGACCAAAACCTAAAAACTTATGGAAATTGGTGCAGTCTAAACTACAGCCCTTAGCCGTTTCTTCCCTGCATTTTACCCCTGAAATGTGTCTGTTAGGAGATTATACATGGATATCTTCCATAAGACATAAATACTATATGGCTCTGGTGGCCTCAGTTGCAAAGCTGCCTATTCTGTGTCACTAGAAAGAAGATTGGACCCCTTCCTTCACTGAATGGTATGAAGAGTTTTTAGTGTTTCTAGTAGCAAGAAGAGCTGTTGCCTTGGCTACTGGGGCTTGGCGCAATTTCCAGAACCATTGGTCCTCTTTTCACTTCCAGTGTCAACAACTGTAATTTTTTTTACCTCCCCTTTAATAATAATTTACTTTTAGAGTAAGTCCCTGCACAGAGCTGGTATACCCTTAAATTAGAGTAATCTTTTATCCCAATATAACTATATTAGACTATTCCATTTGGTGCTATGCCAGGAGTATTGGGTAGGAGGAGGGTGGATAAGTAGGAGGGGAGCAGAGTGGAATTGCATATGCTGGAATGACAAAAAAATATCATAACTGGCATTACAGAGATGTGCTCCATGTCTTCCACAAGTTGCAGTTGGCATGGAGCCACACTGTTCGAGACCTTTTTATACATTGGGGGATTCACCCTGCACCCCCCAACTAATGGATTCTAACTCCAAGTCAGAATTAGTTCAGGAAAGGGGTGCAAGTTAAGGGAAGTGGTTGCCCTGTTCCAGTAGCACTCCTTCAGCGGCATGGCACTGTAGTCGATATCGATGTATGTCGCCATAGAAATGTCACAGTTATGGTGGTATACCAGTAGAGTGTATATTTATTTTATTTAAAGAAAATACAAAATTACACATGCCCCCACAATGCAAAGCATCATGGGCTACACATGCAAATCACCACAGAATGTTATGCTGGTCCAACTTTAAGCAGAATTGCATGGTGCCGAATGGCCTCTCACACAGTTTGCAAAGGGTGCTAACAGAAGACATAGACACATGTTTCGTCCTACCAGGACTCATCAGTATGCCTCATCTGTTTGACACCCCAGTGGAATGGACCAGCTACCCGTAAGGCAGTGTGCCTTGGATATATTGTGGTGAACCCATTAAAATAAAAAACTATTTAAAAGACAATGAACCTCTGTGCGCAAACACTGAGGCAAGGGTTGCCCCAAAGGGCATTTGGCTGGGAAGCCAAGCTTCAAGAAAAATACAAATCACGCATGCCCCCACAATGCAAAGCAACATGGGCTATATATGCAAATCACCACAGAATGTTATGCTGGTCCAACTTTAAGCAGAATTGCATGGTGCCAAAGGCTCTCACACAGTTTGCAAAGGGTGCCAACAGAAAACATAGATACGTGTTTCGTCCTACCAGGACTCATCAGTATGCCTCATCTGTTTGACACCCCAGTGGAATGGACCAGCTATCCATAAGGCAGTGTGCCTTGGATATATTGTGGTGAACCCATTAAAATAAAAAACTATTTAAAAGACAATGAACCTCTGTGCGCAAACACTGAGGCAAGGGTTACCCCAAAGGGCATTTGGCTGGGAAGCCAAACCATTTATTTTATTTAGTTACTTTAGTTAAATGTTTCTTTTTTCAGGATACTAGTCCTTGAATGTATTGTTGCAATCAAGACATCTCTGTTATTATCTGAATCATTTCTTCTTTTGTGATTGTTTTTGTTATAAATTCTACAAGAAAATCAATAAAGTGCAGTTAATAGCAAAAAAAAAAAAAAACAGCTTATGGAGAGTGACACCACCTATGCTGTAAGCTGCTAGGCCAGTTGGAGCAAATACTATCATAGATGTCGGTGTGTCAGTAAGTCTATGTACATCTGCACTTGTCAACTTCAATCACAAAGTTTTTGCCAGTGCCAGCAGCAACACTGACAAACATCCTAACTGGCATATGTTTGTCACACGAACATTCCTTTTTAATGAGTGCCACATCATTCAGAACAGCATGAATCACTGCAGCATAGACAACCTGTTGATGAGCATTCAGTTCATCTACAATGTTAATTGATTTATTAGTAAAGTGCATGCTTTGCTGCATAGCACTTTGTGTCTCTGACATTAACACAGTTGGGCCATTTGCAGGCAATTGATCACCAACTGCTTCTTCTCCCTCAGGATCAACCATGTCCTGTGAGTTCCCTAGGTTATCATCTTTCAGTGGTTGCCTTGCTTTGTCAAGTTATTTTTCTCAAGGTTCAGTCTCTTTATATATGCAGTTAACACTTCAGTTCTGAAGGGATCATAGCTCAAATTGAACCGCTCTTCAAAAGTGTCAGATGTATCTTTCAAAGTACTCTTGTCTCTCCAAGGCTTAAACAGAAATAAAAGAGCAAAATAGTAGTGATCTTTACTTTCTGTGGCTGTTGAGCTCATCTTACAGTGGTCAATCAACCACAGTTTATGCCTCTTCACCAGAGACCTGTCTAAGCCTGACACCTTCTGTATGTTCTTTTCAGGGTCAGAAGGGACACCCCATTTGTAGTTATACCATTGAGCAACCTCAAACAAACACAAATCATTCATGGCACTATGGAGCTGTGGATAGTAGTTTCAATGAGGTTGCTCTTCAGTATGTTTTGTAGACGTTGGTCTGGATGCAACAAGGTCTTCAATCTTGTCATGACTTCAAGTCCACAATGTCTCTTCTCTTTAAATTTCATATTCAAATAGTGGATTGACTCAGACTTCCCATACATACAGGCACCTGTAAGATTTATGCTAAAACTGCATTTATGTAAATAACATGAATACAGTCTCATAGCTTTTGAAAAATGTAAACATCAGCCTTTCACTTCCAAAAGACAGCATTGCTTGCTCCCTAAAATGTCTTCCAAGTGTGTTAAGTGATGAGTCATGATGACATCATTGGAGCCAGAGGCAGAGACTCACATGGCTCCCTATAGTGCTAACTAGGTCTTCTTCCCCCTTTGTTTTGAATTGTTTCACCAGAATGATCAACACTATGTGTTTGTGGATTATTTTGATCAGTACACACTAGGCTATTAGGTTTTGTTCATTTTGTTTACTTTAACTTGCTGAAAATGTTTAGTAATCCAGCTGACTTTCTCTTTGGCAAACCACAGTACAGCACAATACTTCAAATTCCTGATGATCTAGTGGTTATGTGATGCCCTGAAATTTGTAGCGAAGTACTGGTCTGGTCCAATTCCAAAGTTCATGCTTGCTTGGTAATCGACAAATAAGCTTCTCTTGTAATCTTTTTCCATGTGAACCCCCTGAACCTTGCCTACCTTCTGTTTAACACCCCTCCATCAATACTCTGTTCTTAGTACTGCCTGGGGCCATATATGAGCTTGCAGTCTCATGAAGAGAATTATAGTATATGGTTAGGGCTTATTGTGTATGGAAAACAAAGGTTTTCCAAATCTTGTTGTAGGACAGTTCAAGGGTCAAAAAAGTTGTTCTACTATTGTTCTGATGTCACATCGATAGTACAACAACTTTTCCTCCTTGAACTCCTACCTGATTGGTGGAAACAGGCAGAGATTCAAAAAATACGTTCAAAAATGGCAGACTCATTTAACGAGTGGTCTGGGGAGCAGACAGTGTGGACACAGACTACAGTAATTGGGTCGGTCTGTCAGAAATATCAATTTACTGTTTTTTTTTGGTTTTTTAACAAAATGGCACAGTTTTGGTAAAAGCAGAGTGGGACTATGGTGAGGGGTACGGATGTGACTGGAACATGAGTGCATAACTGCAGCGAGGAGGACTGTTATCTTAGGGAAAGGGACTCAAGCGAGGAGGAGTGCAGATGCATGAACAAGGTATGAACCTTGTATCTATTTTGATGAACCATACACTATTAAAAAAAGTGGACGGTGAGGTGATCTCTAACCTCATATGCTCCGCACTCATGGTGTGACACAGTTCTCAATCCAAGTGACCACAGTTGAAAAGAGATAGACCTGTTGTAGGTATACAAGTCTTCCCATAGTTCTTGTAAACATGTTTGCTTATGCTTAGTGATATATGAAATAACATATCTCACCAGAGCCATTGAATTGTCAGCAACATACTGAACATCAATGTTGGAATGCCACATCAACAACAGAGGAGGGTTGTAGTCATTGATGTATACTTCCGACTCCTACAGGGCAGCTCATTAACTCATTTTGTGGAGTTTGCCTTCAAATGATGTCACACAGCAGAGAAAACATAATTTAGGTATGCACTTATACAGATTCATCTTGGGAATCCAAACTGGCACCCTGAGTACCAGTTCCCTCTGTTTTTTTACCTTTCTGCAACAGTATTTACTGCACATGTGTTGCTGAAATTTCTGGACCAGATTCCACAGTGTTGGGCTGTTGCACTTGTCAGAAATCTGGCACGTCACATACCTCATAATGAAGCTTACAATATGAACTTCATCACTACCACCAATCTGTGGAGCAACTTTTACTCACAACATGTGCATGCGGGGTGCTTCTTGTGCTTGGTATTCCATCCTCCAAAAATAGTGCTCAACAATGCCAAGAGGTGGGTTAGTTTTGGAGACTATGAATTGTAGCAGTGCCTGAAGCCAGTGCTGACAGTATCATGACACTGAAACTGGATCCAGTGAACACATTTCACCAAGAGTCATACTCTGTATACCTTCCATATCTGAGTTAGCCCACCTAAGAAGGTTGATCAAGTCATCCCAGAAGTATTATGCACAACTGAGTATGATGAACCATGTTACTGGACCAAACTCTCTTACATTAACATCACCTCAAAGTGCCATTTGTACCAATACTCTTTGGAACCACACATGCTGGACAGAATTGAAGAAAGACTAGCTTGCAGTATTTCATCTTTCTTCTGCAATCTGTGGATCAACTCTGCAGCTGTCATATTGTTAAATTCTGCACTGAGTCACAATGAGTGTGAAATGCTCATGGACAGAATTCTAAGTTCACTTTCCCACAAAAGGTGAAAGAGATAAGTTATACATGATAATGGTGAAAGCCTAAAGGTGATCACCGTTATCAAGAAGTCTAGAGTGCTGAAAACATTTTTGCATCTGATGCCCTCTGCACAGGAAAATGGCACTAGGGACTTACTTTTTAATATTTTCTGTGGGGGGCTGCACCCCACCCCCACATGAGGGCCTCACCCACTGCATCCCCTACTAAAGGATTCTCAACTCCAGGGAAGTGTATGTTGGGGGTAAAACATTACAAAATAAAGGTTCAGGCAGGGCACAATAAAATTACACCAGCGCCTGGACCGAACCCACTACTACATGCACCACAGCTGTGGACCAACCCCAATGCCATTATGCAGCTCAGCAGCCCACCACAGCACCCTCCTACAGCCTTTCATACCACCCCAGCCCACGGTCAGCATGCTTGCTTCCTGTCATTATTTTCACTGACCATTCATCCAGGCCACTCTACCTCCCATAGGTGTGAAGGGATTCACTGGGAAGCAGGTCACCGTTATGGACAGTGCCCTTCCCCATGCACCATCCA
Organism: Neoceratodus forsteri; assembly: GCA_016271365.2. NCBI lineage: Eukaryota > Metazoa > Chordata > Ceratodontiformes > Ceratodontidae > Neoceratodus > Neoceratodus forsteri. The sequence goes on from CM028130.1 coordinate 3,973,277, forward strand.
CACATGATACCAAAGAGATATGATATGTTTCTACAGAACTTCCCATATGAATGCAGGAGTCTTGAAGCTCTGTACTCAGCTCCAGTAACCCGTACATCACGATCATCCGGATGTCCACCTGTACCATGTGGAAACAGATGTGGAAAGCAACGTGCCTCAAGTGTACTCTCCCAGATACTCACAGGGTTAACCCTCTTCATGTTTCTTCTGGTACAAATCAATATTATCCACAACTGGGTCCTTCCAATGCAAAGGGTGGATAGTGTATTGTTCATATACATTTTTATTGGTGACAACTTCTACTTTTTCAATCATAACCTTTGAACATTCAGACATATCTGCTTGCATCTGAACATCAGCAACAGTAGATATGTCAGTGTCCTTATAGAATGAATTACATTGTTTAAGGTACTGAAAAAACATGATTAACCTTTTCAAGATTCAAAATCTGTTGTTATGTTGTTTTGGTTTTAGTTGGAACACCATTTACCAGAATAATAACACAATTCTCTCTAGAGAGGGTGTGTACATTCTCTTGTAGAGGTAGAGGCAGATACATACTACAGCCCTTTAATGACCTAATGAGCTCTTTTTTCAGCAAATCTTTCATTTTGGTGTTTACTCTCAGAATGGTTTGAATTGGCTTTATGATCTGGATTAAAATTCTCTCAAACAAATTCAAGTCAGCAATCTCTGCAGGGGTCTTCTGTACTTCCATGCCATTTAGTATAGCCCGAGGAAGGAAAGTGTCAGACTTAAGCTTACAATAACATTATGTACATAGTGACACTGTGCCCTGTAAAGTAAATCTGTCTTCAGAAGCAAATATGCAAACAGAAGACTCCACATCTCAGTCCACTGTACAATATTGTACAGGTCTACAGTAACAGATTGTTCTTTGTGAAACAATCATTCACAGAAGACACACACAATGGCAAATGTCTTAGTTTTGCTAATTTCAAATTTAGCAATCTCAGTACCAAATTTTCTTATCAATTGTGAGTCTTGCACTGTGCCAGTCTTTATCACATTTATGCTACCATCAGTATCAATATTTTTTCCTTCACTTATTTTTCTGTTGTAATTCTTGATAAACTCAATGATACCATCAACATCTTCATCATTTAACAAAGAATCAAAACATGTGAAGTCTCTAATAGCAGATCTTAGATGTTACAGCCGTCGTACAAATCTCCATATCCCAGAGTTGTGCACAGCAATCATGTGAAAGTGATGGAATATACTCTCACATGCTCCAGTCTGCAAACAAGCAAGTGAATGTACTATCAGACCACTAAAAGGTCTAATATTGCACTTGTCAATAGTGGCAAACAGTTTGTGTCTTAAACATCTTTTTTTTGTGTATAAAAACATCAGAAAGAACTTTTCAATGACAGGGAAAGATTTTTCCATGATATTGCACATTTCATCACAAGGCCATTTCATAGCATTTGTTATCCATTATGGGATATTTTCAGAAGTGACATTTTCCTCAACCATGACATTATCTCATGATGTGACGCAAGTAAAATGTTCTGAACTTTGTCACATACATCCAATGTCACAGTCACATTGCTATTGTAAACATTATATATTTCCTCACAGAAATATGTTTTGGAATGCTCACAGTGCATCCACTTCCCTTCAAACACTGAACAAAGATTGTCTCTCTTTCAGTGTTCAAATGCAGTTAGTCTGTTTCTCATGTCTTCAGTTTTGGCACTCAGTTTATTAATGGCTGACATCATAATAGCCACAGCTATGAATGCATATTCATGGCCTTATTCACAAAGCATCTTGCTCTCAAACACAGTTTCATGAAAGAAAGTTTCATTTTAACTTCTTCTTTTGCACCTGACATCTGCTGAAATGATTCATTCAATCTTTGCAGCATGTACCGTTTTGAAGAAATGGGTTTTACTGTGGATGCCAGAACCACAAGTGTTACCAACACCACTTTTTGTGTGTTTCACAGATCTAGCACAAATAGCCTTTAGAGGCCATCAGTGCAGGTCTTGTCAGTGAAACAGTTATTGTTTTTATTCTTCAATGACAGTTTCTAGAACAAACACATTTTTGTACATGTGCACAATTTTTAGACACTGTACCAGTAGAAGAATACTTGGTTTGCTGGCCAAGGCACCTAGCTTCACCTGAGTTCTTTCCTTCTAGATTGCTTGAAAGGACAGAGCAGAGAACCTTACCAGAGCAAGGGAAAGTATTAAAACTTCTTTTGGCTAAGAAGATTTACTGGGTGCTTTTATTTTTATTTTGTACTCACAGGGATTGCTACTGTTTGTCATTAACATTTCATTGCTTTATTTTTCTCTGATTCAAATTGTTGTTGCTGGTATATCTTCTTCTGCATTATTACAAGGTGTGCCTAAGGTGTGTGCTAACAGATTACTGCTGTAATGTTCTGATTCAAATTGTTTTTGCAAGGTATATCTTATGTTACTGCTTTATTTTCTCTGTAGTAAAGTGTTTCTTACAGGTATATCTTCTCTGAAATTATTACAGGTGATGCTTTACAGGTTTTGCAGTTTTATCTAACATTAGGATAAGCTTTAAGGGTTACTGAATTTGTTGTTGACTGATTGTTTCTGCTCTTACCTCCTTGTTCTTTCATCTGTGGTTCTTCTTTTTCAGCAGGGGAAGGGCCCAACCACCCACCCCAATCCCCAAGCACCCCACACTACACTGCTTTTATAGGGTACCACAGTTGGGAAATTTCCTGTGGTAAAGCAGGAAGGGGCAGATCAGTGGGGCATCCACAAGGTGAGCTCATTTACAGGGGGACTAGTAATTTAACTTGTTATAACAAGTTATATGAAAACAAAACATAAAATTAAACCATTACTTGCATTTTCTTCCTTCTAATTACCCTGACCATGTTATAAACCCAGCAACTTATCTGGAATGGATATCATTAACTGCAGGTACTGCAAAACACTTTTCAGAAGGACAGTCTTACAGGACTTAGGACACTATCCTACATACTGTGCCATTGGAGATCTTAAGGCTCAGCTGCAGACAGCATGGGCAGAGATTGCACACCTCAAATTTCATATTCAAGAGGAAATACATTATAAGAACCACCCACCATTTCCCCAACATCCAACAGAAGAACCACGACCGCAGAGGATAGTTGGTTTGGGAGGTTGGCAGGTGGTTAGGAAGGGCAAATTGGGTTCCCCATTACTTGGTGCTGTCCAATATATTACCTCCAAAAACCATATAAACACTACAAACAGGTATCTGCATCTGTCTCCAAAATCAAACAAAGGGGCAGAGGACACTGCAGAGCAGGACACTGAAGCACAGGAGGTAGTACAACAAAACTCACCCAAATCAGGAACCAAAACAAGAAAAGCAAAAAGGAAACCCAAAAAACTTTGGATCATAGGAGACTCCATGATTTGGGGAGTTGACACCTATCTCTAGCCATGGGGTAATGGTCAGATGTCTCCCAGGTATATCAGTGTGGAGAGACACTGACCACATTGCTAAAATTGTTCAGGAAGCAGGAGAAAACTTTGATGTCCTGGAAGACATAGGGACTAATGATCTTGCCAGCCGGTCAGTTGTGGAAACCAAGGAACACCTGACCAGGCTGGGCGATAAACTATCATCCATTTCATCTGGCATCTCCTTCTCTGAGATCCTGTCAGTCTGGGAGAGGGGGGCAGATAGACGGAAGGTCAGAGAAGGGGAGATAGGGGGAGCTAAACATGTAGCTCAAGGGCTGGTGCCAGGAAAAAGGACACAGATTTGTATGAACTGGCAACAGTTCTGGGAGTAAAAGTTCTTAAATTTGATGGACTGCATCTGACTAAGGAGGGAGTCAGTGCATTGGGGCAGAAGTTTGACATCTTGCAGAATATTTAAACTATCAAATGGAGAGGGGTGCAGCACCCATGTGTCAAATGGGAAGAACACCCCTCCCCCCTCAGCTAGTGGTCAAACAGGGATTCAGCATGTTTGCAGTTCATTTGCATCACCAGGTAAGAAAAAAGGTCTGTCTCCCTATACAACACACAGGGGAAGTGCCACACCTCACCCAACAACTAACACACCAAAATCTGGCCAATGGAAAATCATGTACACAAACACTCACAGCCTGGGAAATAAGATTGCAGACCTGCAGGCAATCATGTCAGAGACTAAACTGGACATAGTAGCAATTAGTTAGATGTGGTTTACCAGTAACCACACTTGGGAGACTTCAGTACCTGGCTATGTACTGTTCAGAAGAGACCTAGGTGCAAAAAGGGGGAGGGTGGAGTGGCCCTAGTCAATAAAGTATCAAAGCTACAGAAATTCAGAATACAAATAAGGAGCCAGAAGCACTGTGGGTCACCCTGAAACAGGAAATGGGACAGCCATAAGAACTGGGGTTGTCTAGAGGCCCCAGACCAGGGGAGGACATAGACATATTACTGTTAGAAGATATACAAGACATGACAACTAAAGGGGAGGTTCTGATAATGGAGACTTCAACATGCCGGATACAGATTGGTCAATACCAGCAGGAACAGCTGCCAGAACTAGACACATGGTGGATTCCTTGCAGGGGGAGGGCCTCAAACAACTGGTAAAACAACCCACAAGAGACAGGGTGATTCTAAATCTAGTGCTGACTAACAGGGAAGGGATCACAGATCTCCAGGCAGAAGGTCACCTGGGTGCCAGTGACCATCACATGGCATGGTTCAAGTTGGCCATTATAACTAAATCATCCCATTACAAGGCAAAAATATGGGACTTCAGAGGAGCTGACTTTGATAAGATGGCCAACAGAGTTAAGCTAGCCCTGGTGAAAAGAAACACAGGTGAGGGGGTACAGGCAAAGTGGGCAGGCATTAAGGATGTAATACTTGAAGCAACATCCCATTGTGTTAGACAGAAAAGGAAGTACAAAGAAGAAGGAAACCACTTTGGTTCTCAAATACAGTAGCAGAAAAGGTCAGAGCCAAAAGGCTGGCCTTCAGGAAATATAAGGAACACAGCGGGATGAAGATAGGGAGGCATACCAAACTTCCTAAGGGATGCAGGGAAGGCAGTAAGGCAGACAAAGTCCCAAACTGATGAAACACTAGCACGAACAGTAAAGGAGGTGACAAGACTTTCTATAGATACATTAGTGAAAGGAGAAAGTCCAGAGGGGGGTATTGCTAAGCTCAAAGGAGAAAAGGGTGCATGTGAGGAGAAGGACCCTGTAAAGCATCTATCTTAAATATATACTTTTGCTCAGTATTTATTGAAGAGAAGGTAGGGCAGGGCCCACAACTCAGCACCATGTACATGGGGGGGGAGGTGAGCACTACTCCCTTCACAAAAGAAAGGGCCCTACAAGAGCTCACTAAGCTCAGGGTGGACAAGGCAATGGGACCCGATGGCATACATCTCAGAGTACTTAAGGAGCTAAGGGTGGAACTAGCAAAGCCATTAGCAGATCTGTTTAGTGAGTCTCTGAGCACAGGAGAGGTCCCAGAAGACTGGAGAAGGGTTCATGTGATCCCGCTCCACAAGAGTGGTAGCAGGAGGAGGCAGGAAACTACAGACCAGTCAGTCTTACCTCAGTAGTGGGCAAAATTATGGAGGCATCCTTAAGGAAAGGATAGTGCAACACCTGGAATCCATAGGGCATAGGATCCAAGACAGCATGGTTTACAAAGGAAGGTCCTGTCAAACTAATCTCATAGATTTCTTTGACTGGGTAACCAGAGTGGTGGACCAAGGGGGAGCAGTTGATGTCACTTACCTTGACTTCAGCAAAGCTTTCGACACTGTTCTGCATAGAAGATTGATAAATAAGCTGGATAGGCTTGGGGTGGGTCAAAAGTTGGTCAACTGGGTGGCAAACTGGTTGACAGGCAGAACACAGAGAGTCATGGTAAATGGTATGCAGTCAGAAGAGATGCAAGTCACAAGTGGGATGCCTCAGGGATCAGTTCTGGGGCCAGTCCTCTTCAATATCTTCATTAGTGACATTGCAGGTGGACAGTAGGGTAAGGCTTGTCTGTTTGCAGATGACACCAAGATTTGCAACAGAGTACATGATCCAGATGGAGTGGGCAGAATGAGAAGAGATCTGGATAAGCTAGCAAAATGGAGGGAAGAGTGTCAACTGGGATTTAATGCAAAGAAGTGCAAGATCATGCACATAGGGAAGAGAAACCCTGAAGCCACCTATAGGCTGGGAGGGGAGTTGCTAGCAGTCACAAAGGAAGAAAGAGACTTGGGCATCATCATCACAGATGACCTGAAATCATCCAAGCAGACCCTAAAGCAGTAGGTAAGGCTAGGGGATGTTAGGTGTATTAGTAGGGATATCACAAGTTGTAAGAGGGAGGTAATAATCCCTCTTTACAAGACAATGGTTAGGTCCATCTGGAGTATTGCGTGCAATACTGGAGGCCACACCTTCACAAGGACATTGACCAAATTGAGGCAGTCCAGAGAAGGGCAATCAAAATGGTGCAGGGACTGCATCAGAAGACATATGAGGACAGATTAACAGAGCTCAATATGTATACCTTAGAGCAAAGGAGGGAGAGAGGTGATATGATCGAAACATTCAAACACCTTAAAGGCGTTAACAAGGTGAAAGAGTCTAGCATGTTTCAATATAAAAAAAATAGGAGGACAAGAGTACACAGCATTAGATTAGAGGGAGGCTGATTAAGGGGTAATGTGAGGAAGTTCTTTTTCACAGAAAGGGTAGTGGATGCATGGAACAGCCTACCTCAGGAAGTGGTGGCTATGAATACAGTGCAGGGCTTCAAACAGGCATGGGATAGGCATAAGAGAGCAATACAGATGCGTATGACTAGATAGGCCACTGACAGAGCAAAGGCCGATGGCACATTTATAAGGTAGAAAAAGAAATGGGCAGACTAGATGGGCCTTGTGGTCCTTATCTGACATCAACTTCTATGTTTCTATAATGAGAAATGCTAGTTTTCTCATTATAACATGACAGGGAGACACCAAGCTACCTGTATGATTTGAAACTGTTTGCACTTTTTACAGAAGTAATTTTTGTAACTCTTCTTGAATGTGTGTTTCTTTTCATAAGTAATACCTACTGTATAACCAAAAAAAAAAAGTTTATTTAAATGATGATTGGGAAACAGAAATCAAACTACAATACACCACCCACTTCTAATAGTTTAAAAGAAATAACTGTATGTATGCTTAGCAACAGTGATATGACACACCAACATGACAGTTCACCCTGCTAGAAATCTTTGTCTCTTTGTTTTATGGAGTCACAATTTTTTTTGTTGGGTCTGTTTCTTTTGCTACTAGTAACACGCACAGGTAGGATTCACAAAGCAAATATAGTCTTCACAAATCAAATACTCTGATACAAATGAGGTGTACCAATAGCAAACAGTGGTATTCACATCAGATGTACCAGATGCAGTTCATAGTGCACCCCCTGTTTTAATAACACAATTGTGCCCACCAATAGATGTACCAGCATGACCCCTAGACAGGCTGTGAAAACAATGCACCAGCAAATTGCACGATGCTCTGTGTGCAATGAAGGAACTCAGATCCAGCAAAATGCAAATAGCTCATTATACATGCAAGGTGCAATGGGACAATTAACATGTCATTATGAAGTGATTTGCATTTCTCTTCCAAACTTCCACCCAGTGTAATGTGGTGTGCACCCAGCAATAGCCATGGGCTGCATAAACCCCATTGAGGCAAGATGCACCTCCAAACATGTCCCAACCCATTTACCAGGCATGTGCATGCCCGTAACACAGTCCCTATGCTCAACACCCTCCCAATCCACCAGATCCCCCCACTGTAAACACCACACCCTATGTTGGCAATGCCATGCTTCAAGAAAACTCATTCCCTGCCCAGATCCCAGCCTTCAAGCCACACTAAGCAGTGTCAGAGTCTTGCACATAGAAACCCCAGAACCTACCCGTAGTCCCAATGGACAGTCACACCCAGTGGAAGTATCATCCTGTGCAAAGCATTGCTCCATCCACACCCCAGTGTGCACACGTTGACAACAGACCTAAATGGCCCCTTATCATTGTAGCAGCCCTCCACTTACCCAACCAGTAATGCAGCATCACCACACCCTTCTCCCCTGATTCTATCAGTTCCCAAATGTCAGCAGGCACCACAGCCTACCAGCACACCATAACACCCACCCACCAACAGAGCTGTGCAAGATTAGCAGCTACTGTTCTACTGAAAGTGAATTTGTGGAGTCTGTTCACCAATTGCCCTCCAGCGAGCACCATACATTGTCATAGTACTCTCTGTCAGGTGGAGGGATGGTGGGGGAGGGGAGTGGGTTCTTAAAAACTGAAATAAATATAATATTAACAACACTACCCACTCTGTTGTCACATATACAAAATAATGTGTTCTTTAATCTACATTGTCTGAGTAAAATTGCAAAAAATTACATTTATACCATTCACCCATACTACATAGAAATCTCATCGTTAACCTTTAAATACACTTTTCCCATGAACATAAGCAAGCTAACATAAGCAAAAATGCAGTTTCTGAAAATTACCTCTCAAATGATGATTTTGCAGGTTCACAATCAAGGATCTTTGTTCATGACTTGCTCACTATCAAGGATTTAACATGCTTATGAAATGGGATTGTCAAGATTCTTGTGATCAAGGATTATAAAGCCTCACCAAATGGGATGCCCATTTATATGAGTCACAATCAATGATTTTGCATTCTGGCAAACAAGGATCAATATTTTTTTTAAACTAAAATGTTGTGAAAATACCAAATCCTAACCTATTAAATCTCCAAAAGCCATAAAAAGGTTTACTAAATCAATCATAACAATTAAAAACATGTATTTTTGCATTTAAAAATATGTAACTCCTGTTCTTGTTTCTCACGGTAATCTCGTGATCAAGGATTTTGTAGGCTCATGAAATGGGATCCCCCTTCCCATGAGCCACAGTCAACAATTTTGTATGCTCATGAATGAGAATCAGTATTTTTTTTAAATACTAAGATGTTGTGAAAATACCAAATACTAATCTATAAAAACCCAAAATTCATACAAAGATGTATTAAAACAATCATAACAATTAAAAACATGTATTTTTCATTTAAAAATATTAATTTCCTATTTTCATTTCTCATATTAATCTCACAATCAAGGATTTTGTCATCTTGCAAAAGGGGATCCCCATTCATATGAGTCAACATCAATGATTTTGTAAGCTCTCGAAAGAGAATCAATATTTTTTTAAATACTAAAATGTAGGAACATTTAAATTTTGTAAAATATAAAAACATAGAAAACCACACAAAGGATTATTAAACCAATCATAACAATTAAAAACATGTATTTTATCATTTAAAATAATAAATGTCCTATTCTCATTCCTTGTGATATTCTTGTGATCAAGGATTTTGCATGCTCGCAAAAGAGGATCCCCATTCATCATGGGCAAGGCCACTGTTTTTCGGTTTTTACCGGAAAATCCGGTAAAATTCCGGAATTAGGGCTCATTGAAAACCGGTTAAAACGAAGATTTCATGGAATCTGGCATTTTTTATCAGATCAGTAAATCTATAAAAAAGTCTGTTTTTCTTTTAATTCCTTCCTGTACTATTTTCAGTTTTCTTTATTTAATGCTCTGTATATTAAGCCTTCTTTAATTCTGATTATTTATGTACATACTAAAAGAATGATGACAGAATCCCAGTAAAATCCGGAAATTAGAGTAACAATCACCAGTGAAATTCCAGAATCTTAAGTCTTGAAAACGGAATTTAATTGTTTTAATCACCGAAAATCAGTGGCCTTGATCATGGGTCCCAATCAAGGATTTTGAAAGCTCACAAACAAGGATACAAATGACAACAGGAAATGAGTTTTCTGCACCAGTCAGAACACAGGAAACGATAGGAAATCTGACATCTTGGATTTTACAGTCCAGCAGCTTGAATTTTACCACAAAACAGTGAGTAAACTCTTTAATCTTTTTAAAACACTTTTCCCTTGATTTAGTGCCAGTAATGCTATATAAATCAGAATCAGAATTTGTAATTATTAAAATGCTGTACTTCACTATTCTGGAGTATTGAACATTCTGGCTTAATAAGTTGTTTAATTTGGTCATGTTGCATAGCTTTACTGTAGTGCAGGTTTTCACTTCGCATTGGGACAACATAAAGACATTATGCAATTATTACAGAGCCTGAAGTGGTCCATATCCGACTTAGAGTGAGGTTAGCACATTGCTTAGTATGTTAACAGATGAGAGCTATTCACCAGGACCCATCAGTATGAGTCCTGGTAGGATGAAACACGTGGTCTATGTCTCTGTTAGCACCCTTGGCAAACTGTGTGAGAGGCCTTCGGCACCATGCAATTCTGCTTAAAGTTGGACCAGCATAACATTCTGTGGTGATTTGCATATGCAGCCCATGATGCTTTGCATTGTGGGGCATGTGTGATTTTGTATTTTCTTGAAACTTGGCTTCCCAGCCAAATGCCCTTTGGGGTAACCCTTGCCTCAGTGTTTATGCACAGAGGTGCTTTGTCTTATAAAAGACCATTGATTCAACACATTAATGAATGGATTTACATAAAAACAGAATATATAAAACTCAGAATGTGTGTTCTACCAGGTGCTCAATCTCCTAACTTTGTACCATGTGTCATTTTTAAACCATATGAGTTTGAAAAGCACCATACGAAACGTTTCCTGGCATGTTTTTTTCTCCCCAAATTAGCACTGCATTTGAAAATTACACCACTTCACTGCATTCTTAAAGTTGTTGAATTCAATTCAAAGCAACACATACACTGAACAGTATACTTTCCATGCTTACAAGCACAGCATCTTACAAACCTGCACCATTCTGCATTTTTAAACGAGTAACTTTCAAAGATAACCACACCTAAACAGTCTAGTTAACCAGATACTTAAACCATTTCATTTCTGTAAATGTCACAAACAGCAGCAATTTAACCAAGCATGATTGATAATATGCTGTCACAAACTGCTTTTTCTCACATATATTTGTCACACATTTACATTCTGTTTAAAATATAATTTTAATAACCATGAGTGAGACGACTTCTTACACCATAGAATAGCAAATCAAAAAGAGAGGGAACAGATGGTCAGTTTCATCTATGGAGATCTGCACTGACCAATCAAAATCCTCTATATTGACTTGTTACAGCATATGGCCAATCAAGCATCAGCCTTATCCCACCAAAATAAAAAGAATATTTAATAAGCAAAAGGCCAGCGCCAAACAATTTTATAGACACAAGAAGAAGTGTTCAGTAGATTGGTCTTTATAAGCACCAGGTAACCAATGATATTTGACCACATTAAATGTTGTTAGATGAGACAGCAGTTTTTTACTGTCACAGCTTCATGACATGCAAACACCAGTAATTTGCTTGAAGACTGTTCAGATAGAAACACATTTTAGAGTCTGCTGCCTGTATCAGAATATTACTTTTAATTCAGAATGGCAGAAAGATCCAGAGTCAGTGCTTGTATTGTGGGGAGCAGCCTGGTATGAAAGGCAGCTGCATTTACTAGAGCAAGTTATTTTGGCAGTAACTTACAGCTACCAAACTGTGTTGTGTTGTGGTTTGGCAAGGGTGGCATGAGATGGGAGCAGCTCATGCCAACTATGTGCCAGCTACTGGAGACACATCCTGCACCAGACATACTCCTTGTCCACCTTGCAGACAATGATTTGGGCCACAAAAAGGGAGCAGATTTAATTTTGGCTGCACAGTCAAATTTGCAGTCTTTTATTGAGATGTTACCTGCTTGTAAGATTCTGTATTTAGATATTATGGAGCAGATGATCTGGAGAGGAGAGGAATATTGTCCTGGACTCAAAAGATCATGGTGCAAGGTCAACATTCAAATATCCAGATTCCTTTGTGTAATGGGAATGCACACTATACGCCACACTCAAATTTGACATTTTAAACATTGGTTATATTTAAAAGATGGTGTGCATCTCTCAAATGCTTGCAACACTATTTTCCTTGGGGACCTCCAAGATGGCATTCTTGCACTTCTCTGAATGTGTACCTCTATATATCTGCAGCACCTACTATTAAAGATAACCAAATGGCTCTTTTAAGAGCCACACTAATTTGTAAAAAAATAGACAAGCTCTACACTAACAACACAAACTGAAACAGGTGGTATTTTATGTGATGGGATGATGTGTCTGTTGCTATCATTATGCTTGCATGTAAATACAAATGTGTTTACTGTGTGAGGGGCAGAGCCAGGCACTGTGGCATCACTGTCATGGGATGGCAAAGAGTTCAGTAATATATGTGCATTCTGGTGGGGACATTATAGAGGGGGGATGTGGTGGTGGGTGGTGGAGGAACAGGTGTAAAGTCACTAACATAAAATAACACATTATAGTAGTCTAATTATGCTTGCCACCAAACCTCTATTATAACAATAGACAACATTTTTCTTGCTCTATTACTCTCACTCTGGACTAAACAAATTGATGTATGCATGCAGTGACACTGTCTAACACTGCATTTGTACACATACTGACACACAAACATTCCACATAATTATTTGTAATAAGATTAACCATTGATAAAGGAAAAATTCAGTCCAGGGTGTGTCTCATGCTGGGACAACATCAAGCCTGGAGTGCTTAGGCACAAGACCACAGGCTGAGGGTGACTAAGCACCCCAGAAGTGACATTACCCCAGCACGACAAACACCCTGGACTGCATTATTCCTATTATACAATGGCTCAATTGTAAAAGAGCCAAAAGAAAGAAAAATATATTAAAAATAGATTTTTTATGATTTTTTTGCAATGGGTGGGATTACATTGTAAAAAAAAAAAGTGCAGATTTTTGTTTAGCCAGTAAGTGGAGCTGCCCTGTTTTTGAGTGGTTTTCTACTCCCAACAGCAGTCTTTGCTACTTATGCCAGTGCTTATAAATCAGCCTCCTGATCAATGTTATTTCCTTGGGGTTTATGTTATGGTTTGTAGGATTTCTTATGTCTTTATTTGTGTTTCCTTAATTTCATATGCATGATTTTGAGAAGGCTGCGCTCCATCTCCCCTTCCCCAACTCCGTTTCAGCCGGCCTCACACAGGTTGCTGTGAGGATGCCTGCATGGGAGGTAGGAGACACTTCAGAAAGCATTTCAGGTGGTGAAATTTAAGAACAGGAGGAAAGTGTCTTTCATGAGCAAGTGAGTGACAGCTATGCGGTGACTGTTTGTAAGCCTGGTTGTTCACTTACTCACTGGGCCAAGTGCACTCTTTCTATCTCGCATCCACTTTTTAAAACAAATAGAGGAATAATTGTTTAGTTTCATTCTGTGAGGGTTGTATGTGCTATTTGGTCTGAGTTTTGCTCTGGGGTTATGATCAGTGCATTGGGGGCGGGTTTCCTGTTGTACAAGTAGAGCGGCAAAGCGGGGACCAGGGAAACATAGAAACATAGACTTTGACGGCAGATAAGGACTGCTAGGCCCATCTAGTCTGCCCATTTCCTACCTACAGGATGAGGCTGCAGATCCTAGTTAACCAACAGCCTATATCTTCCTGCCCCCACAAGAATTGCCTTATGTCTGTCCCATGCATTCTTGAATTTTCCACAGTTTTAGACCCCACAACTTCCTCAGGAAGGCTGTTCCATGCATCCACTACCCTCTCTGTGAAATAATACTTCCTCACATTGCCCTGAACCGCCCTCCTTCTATCTTTAAATTGTGTCCCTTGTTCTTGCAAGTCTTTTTCTGAAAGATGTACCCTCTTGGATTTTGTTGATTCCTTTGAGGTACTTGAAAGTTTCTATCATGTCCCCCTCTCCCTTTTTCCTCAAGGGTATATATTAAGCTCCTTTAGCTCTCCTCATACTGGCTTCTCTTGCAGACCCTGCACCATTTAGTTGCCCTCCTCTGGACTGCCTCTATCCTGTCTATGTCCTTGTGGAGATGGGGTCTCAGAACTGGACACAGTATTCCAGATGGGGTCTCACCAACTGTCTGTACAGAGGGATAACAACTTCTGTTTTCTGCTGCTGTTGCCTCTCCCTATACATCCCAGTATACCCCAGCCCTCCCTACTGCCTTCTCATTGCTTGCTAACATTAAGGTCATCTGATATGATTACCCCAGGTCCCTTTCCTGTTTGTTGTTGTTACTACCTCCCCACCCATTGTGTATTCTTCCCTGGGTTCTTGTTTCCCAGGTGCATTATTTTGCACTTTTTTTTATTGAATCCTAGCTGCCATATGTCAGACCATTTCTCCAACCGTGTCAAGTCCCTTTTCATCCTTTCCACGCCTCCTTGTGTATTAACCCTGTTGCAGATCTTTGTGTTATCTGCAAAAGGCATACTCTCCTTCCAGTCCCTCTGCAATGTCACTGATGAAGACATTAAAAGGACTGGACCCAATACTGAACCCTGTGGAATTCGCACTAGTAACCGCCCTTTCTTCAGTGGACTCCATTTACAATTACCTTCTGTGTCCTGTTGTCCAGCCAATGTTTTACCAGGCTACCACCTGGGACCCACTCCCAGGCTGGTTAATTTGACTAATAATCTTTTGTGTGGGACTGTGTCAAATGCCTGTTAAAGTCTAGGTAGGCGATGTCCACAGCCCCTCCCTGGTCTACTACTTTGGTCACCCAGTCAAAGAAATCTATTAGATTCATCTGACATGACCTTCCCGCTGTGAACCCATGCTGCCTTGGATCCTGTGCTCCACTGACCTCTAGGTACTCAACTGTTCTTTCCTTCAGAAGTGAATCCATCACTTTCCCTCCACAGAGGTCAGACTGACAGGTCTGTAGTTTCCTGCCTCTGTCTTGGTCCCACTTTTGTGAAGGGAATCACATCCACCTTCCTCCAGTCCTCGGGTACCACACCATCCTCCCATGATTTATTAAAAAGAGTAGCCAGTGGTTTCACTAGTTCCTTCCTTAATTCTTTTAGAATTCTGGGTGGAATTCCATCAGGACCCATTGCTTTGTCCACCTTCAGTTTTAGGGTTCTTGCAGAACCCTTTCTTCTATGAAAGGACTGGATTGACCACCCATCAAGATTGCTTCTGTTAATTGGATTAGACACTTCCCCTCCTCTTTTGTGAATACTGAGCTGAAATATTCGTTCAGTATTCCTGCTTTTCACTGTCCCCTCTGCCCACCAACCGTTCATTCTATTCAGCCTCACTATCCTCCCTTTCTTTTCTTACTTGCTGATGTACCTGTAAAGGTTTTATCCCCCTTCTTAACTGAGTTGGCTATCTTTTCCTCAGTTTGGGCTTTGCTATTCTGACTTCCCTCCTGCTTCTTTTCTGCCTTAACTTTAAGTTCAGCTCTCGTCTTGCTCCTTCTGTGTTTCCTATATTTCCAGAATGCTATCTTTTTTTCCTGACTTTC
Organism: Neoceratodus forsteri; assembly: GCA_016271365.2. Classification (NCBI taxonomy): domain Eukaryota; kingdom Metazoa; phylum Chordata; order Ceratodontiformes; family Ceratodontidae; genus Neoceratodus; species Neoceratodus forsteri. Next base: position 3,988,715 of record CM028130.1, read on the forward strand.
ACAGCCACCTCTCTTGAGAACCATAGTGGCTTTTCTTTCATTTGATTTATTTGCTTCACACAAAGGCTGTTGCCTCTGTGATGGCAGATTTGATAATTCCCCATTGTTGCTCCACACCTCCTTCTAGCCTGTTTGCTGAGTGCTTTTCTGAGGCACTCTCCCATCTTGCCAAGTCAGCCCTCCTAAGTCAAGTACCCTCACTTTTGTATGGCTTGACTCTGTAGCTGAGTTTAACGTGAACCACACTGTTTGATGGTCACTTGTCCCAGATGGCAACCCACTTCTATATCTGAGGTGCTCTCACTGCCCCGTTTGAGTATGGAGGTCTAAGATTGCTCCCTCACGAGTGGGTTCCGAAACTAGCTGTCTAATGCCTGCCACCTGTGGGGCATCAAGAATGGCCCTGCTCTTGGATGATGGCTGCAGCAAGTGTGCTCCAGTTAACATCCTGCATATTCAGGTCTCCCATCAACAGTATCTCCCCTTTCTCTGCCATTCTAAGAATGCCTTCCATCATATCCTTGTCCATTCCTTCCCTGACATGGGGTCTGTACTAACCACTGTGCGGATTGTGGTGCCCTTTCCAGTCTCCAAGGTGACCCACAGTGCCTCATCTCCTCCTGTTTACTCTTTTGTTCAGTTGCTTTTATCCTTCCTTTACATAGAGAGCTACTCCTCCCTCTTCTCTCCTGCCTGTCTCTCCTGTAATGTACCCTGGTATGTTAACATCCAGTCATGGTTCTCTGTGTACCATGTTTCTGTGACTCTTTCGATATCCAGGCATCCCTCTTCCGTAAGGCCACCAGTTCAGGGCTTGTTGCCCAGACTACAGGCATTGGTACTCATTAACCTCCATTTCCTGATGGTCTTACCCCTTTTGCCCCATCCCTGTCCTTCTTGCCTTTGTCACTTTCTCCATTTACCCTGCCTGTCTCCCTATTGACACCTCCATGTTGGTGTTTGCCACACTTACTACGTGATTGTTTTGGGGGCTAAGATTTTTCTGCTCCTTTCCAGTGCCTCCCTTGGCTAGTTTAAAAGCTTGCCAATGAAGCATTTAAACCTATCACCTAGATCCTGGTTCCCTCCCGGACAGATGCAGCCCATCATGCCAGTATAGGCTCATCACTCAGGTGGACCCCCATTCCCCAATGAAGCCAAATCCCTGAGCTCCACACAGTTTTTCAACCACTGATTGAATCCCGTGATGCGGAACACCCTAGCCTCTCCTATGCCATAGATGGTAGCACCTCAAGAAGGTTACCGTGCGTGCTACTTGACTAAGACCCCTCCCCAATTCCACAAACTCTTCCTGCACTTCTCTAATCCTTCTTAGCCAGGTCATTTGTCCCTAGGTGGACAATGACATCCAGTCCCTTCCTGTGCAGCTACTCTTGGCAATCCTGAGGATTCGCTCCCTGTCCCTCAAGCCATGGCGCCAGGCAGGCCCTTACCTCTCTCTCCCCTTCCTTGCCCAGTTCTACCTTCCTAACAATGGAGTCCCCCAGCAGGAGTTGTTTCCTTCCCCTGCAGGGTCCCCTGCCACCCTCCTGTGGGTCTCCTTTGTGGAGGTTCCCAGCATCCTCCTTGGCCTCCACTGTTGGGTGCCTCCATGAGGAACCACACTTTGCCAGAATGGCATAGGGGTGTGGAGAGTGCAACTGGAGGTGTGCCTCTGTTCCACCACCCTCACCTTCCCTGGGCCCACTGTGGTCCAACTGCTCCTCTTTCTTCGCGACCTCTGAGGCAGCGGCAGTGGCACTGGTGGTCCCTGGATGGAGAGGAGGTCCCACTAATCCTGGCCAACTCAGCCTGGAGATGAGCAACCTCCTCCCTCAGCCAAGAGAGGTGCCTGCAGATGGGACAACACTGCATCCTCCAGAACATTTCCGGAAGACTGCTGCTCCACAGCCACTGCACTGCACCACTCCAATCATGTCTTATTTCTGCCCCTTAACTGTTTGCAATCTTACTCTTTCCTCTGTTTTTTTCTATCTCCTTGCTTTCTGCCTGTGTGCCCTTTAGCTCCTGATTGTCCTGTTCTGAGACAAGAATATCCTATATTTCTCAGTAGACCACTTACTTGTTCAGGAGGCAGACCTCCAGCAGCTAGAGGACCAGAGGCTACTCTTGCCCTTCTAGGATGGTGGGTCCTTTGTGGTTCTGTGATCACTCACTTCCTGCCCCTAAACAGGAAGTTCCTGTTATCAGTCAAATCCTGTGCCTATAAAAATAAAACTAGCTTTGGGTGGGGGTGGAGGAGGGAAGGGGGCAATATAATCCCAGTAGAAGTTCAGTCACACAGCAGTCCTTTCTCCTGGTGTCTTCTGCCAAGCTATTAGCAGAACCTTTCTAAGGCAGTCTTTAAATGTAGCTTCCTTCTAGCTAAGCCACTCCCCCTACTTACCAGATCTTTCTACAAGTAATTTAAAACTCACAGCAGTTAAGTCCTTTCAGTCACCTGATTTACACCTAGATGACTTTTTTGTTACCCATTCAGTTCAGTTAACCCAAACACACACTTTTTTTTTGTTTTGTTTTGTATGTTAGTTTTTTTTTACCCTAAATTAAAGGTCCAAATACAAAAGTTCTTCTACTTTAGTCCCAGCAGAGAAGTTCAGTCACACAACAGTCCTTTCTCCTGTTGTCTTCTGCCAAGCTATGTAGACATTTTTTATAAATGCTATGTGTCAAACAAAGTAAAAGGAAGTGTTAACACATTGCCATAGTAGCTCTATGAGTGCATCTGATTAGAATAGATACGAGAAAAGTTTATTCATGCTGCAGTCTGTATAAATATGTAAATAGCAGTGGTAGAAAGGGAGATTGTTGTGTGTGTGTGTGTGTGTGTGTGTGTGTGTGTGTGTGTGTGTGTATGTATATGTATATATATATATTGGTATTGCAAAAACATTTCAATTTTTTTTTCTTTCACAGGTTGGTCAGGCCTTGGGAGAGCAAGACATAGAGCAAACACCTGATGAGTGCCAGAAGAAGTGGAAACTGACCAGCAGACCCTTTATAAGAGCAAGGCTGCCAGGAGGTCCACAGGAGGAATAGAGACTGGTATGGTGGCTTACAACATGTGGGTCATGGCATGGAAGCCTGATTTCAGTGATCGCCACCATGGATGTATATATACTATTTAGTATTATGAATACTATATGACTAGAAGCTAATAAGTTGCTATAACACAACCATTCTAGGTAACAACAGAGTCTACCAATGTCTGGTATGGTTTCCTCACATAGTACAGTCAAGTCAGTAACCCACACCAGAAGTGTAAATCTGTTATCACCTATCCTCTGTTGTGGAGTATTTAGGCAGTATATCACAACTGATCATTTTTGCTGGAAGGATCAACCCAGACCACCTGTGCTTTCCTCACAATGACTAACTGAGTGAATGAACCACACAAGACGTGGGTAATTCCAGCCATCACACACACCCAGTTGTGTAATATGTAAGCAATAAAGAACATTTTTAATATCTACAGTTATACAACCATGTAAGTCTGTACAGTCAATTGAACAGTAAGGCATGACTACAACTTACATAAACAATCTATCAGTAATGCTCTGGAAATAAGAGTGGGAGGATGGGGGGTGAGTGTGAGGGGGAGGTGGTAATCTGGCATAGCTGGTAGTCAAGTAGCATATAATCACATGCTGCAATAAACTTACTGGTAATATAGCTCCTGTTAATCCCTTACTGCTAGTATTGTTTCAAATGTTTTAAAAGTATACAATGTAAAAAATTGTGAAACAATTAAAGTTGCAGTATTATACTCACCCAACAGTGTTAGATAACATTTTAAATATAATTATATTGTATAATGATTAGTATTCTGCCCCAGACACTGTAATAGTTATCCATGCAAGGTAGCTAGAATCATATCATCTATCAACACATAGATCATAAATGACTTTGATTATTAAATGGTAGTAAATTGTTTTCTCCATGCCACAGCATATTTTTTATTTTGTGCATTTTTTCTTTTTTTTCACAAACAGAGCAATAAAACTTCCCTGCCGTTGCAGAATGGAGACTCCATCTCGTGCCAGTCCTGGAGGGTCAGGAGCATGAATTTCCTGCAGTTGGGCAATTCCTAGTGGTCGACTCTGCTGGTGAGCAAAAATGACAACACATCCCACACACAAAATTGTACATATATAGGTAGATATCCAGACTTGCACCCAGAAAGGGTACAGCCAGTTTCTCCATATAACTGAGTCGTGGTGTAGCAAAAATATATATATTTAGAAGACATGTGCCATAGCACATCCCTTCTGAATATATCTAAAAATACAGGCGGTGCATACACAATGTGCTGTCGCATCCCTTGACAGTCATGAAAACCTGGTATGGGAAATGCACCAGAGCATCCAAAATTATGTTTTGGCTCAGGGAGGGTAAGGGTGGTGGAACAGAGGCACACCCAGTCAGTTGTTACACTCCAAAATCCATACACCATTCTGGGGGAGCATAGTTCCCCTATGGATGCACCCGCAGAGGAGACTAAGGAGGTGCAGACAACTGTCACAAGGGAGGCCCTCAGGAAGGAGTCAGATGGCACCACAGGAAAGAAAGCAGCTCCTGGTGGGGACTCAATTATTAGGGGATAGAACTGGGGGGCAGGAAACTGAAGCAGGTGCCTGCCTGGTGCCATGGCTTGAGGGACAGGAGCATCCTTAGGATCACGAGAACAGTTGCACGGGAGTCTGAGCTGGACATCATTGTCCACCTAGGGACAAATGACTTGCTCATCATGAGATTAGAGCAGTGAAAAGGACTTTGTAGAGTTGGGGAGGGGCTTAAGACGAGTAGCACCACAGTATCCTTCTCAGAGGTGCTGCCTGTCAGTGGCATGAGTGAGGCAAGGGTACTTTGCACCATGCAGTTTAACAAATGTTGAAAAAATGGTGTGGAGCACAGGGGTTTGGCTTCATTGGGGACTGGGGTTCCACCTGGAGGGACACCAGCCTATACTGGCAGGATGGTCTGCATCTGTCGAGGAAGGGAACAAGTCTTTTGGGCAATCGGTTTAAATGCTTCATTGGCAAGCCTTTAAACTAGTCAAAGGGGAGACACTGATAAGCAGAAGGAAAATCCCAGCCTCCCCCTACAAAACAGGGTACTAAATGAGAAAAAGACCAAGGTAGAAAGGTCAGTGGGGGTTGCCGCTACAGAAGGTAAAGCCATCAAAAAATGGAGAGCAATGAGTACCAATGCCTGTAGTCTGGGTAACAAGTTTCCTGAATTAGTGGCCTTGATGGAGGAGGAAGATCTGGATATTGTGGCAATCACAGAAACATAGTACACACAGAACCATGACTGGGACGTTAACATACCAGGATACACTATCTACAGGAGGGACAGGGAGGGTAAAAGAGGAGGAGGAGTAGCTCTCTACATAAGAGAAGAAATCAAAGCAACAGAACAAAAGGGTAAACAGGGAGGAGAAGAAGCACTGTGGGTCAATTTGGAGGCAAGCAATGGCACCACAATCCGCACAGGGGTTGTATACAGACCCCCCTCTCAGGGGGAGGAAATGGACAAGGAAATGATAGAAAGTATACTTAGAATGGCAGAAAAAGGGGAGATATTGCTGATGGGTGATCTGAATATGCCAGATGTTAACTGGAGTGCAGTTGCAGCAGCCACTTCTAAGAGTGGGGTTATGCTAGATGCCCTACAGGGGGCATGCCTTAGACAACTAGTATTGGAGCCCACTCGAGAGGGAGCAATCTTAGGACCTGGTTCTCTCAAACGGAGATGAAGAGGATCACAGATGTAGAAGTGGGTAGCCATCTGGGAAGTAGCGACCATCGAACAGTATGGTTCACAATAAACACAGCAATAGTCCAAGCCACAAAGACAAAGGTACCGGTATTTTAGGAGGGCTGACTTTGCAAAATGGGTGAGTGCCTAAGGAATGCACTAGCAAATGGGCAGGAAGGAGGGTGGAAGAACAATGGGGAATAATAAAACTGCCATCACAGAGGTAACAAGCCTTTGTGTAAAGCAAATAAACAAAACGAAGCGAGGTAAGAAACCACTATGGTTCTCAAAGGAAGTGCAGTGAAGGTTCAAGAGAAAAAGAAAGCATTCAGGAAGTACAAGGAATCACAGAAGGAACAGGACAGAGAATTGTATCAGTTAAAGCAAAAGGAAGCTGGAAAGGCAGTCAGAACAGCAAAGGCCCAAACCCAGGAAAGATAGCTAACTCAGTTAAGAAGGGGATAAAACCTTTATAGGTACATCAGGGAGCAAGGAAGACCAAGGAGGGATAGTGAGGCTTAATAAAGGGAGGGGGGTGGGCAGAGGGTGACTGTGAAAGGCAGAGATACTAAACAAATATTTTTGCTCAGTATTTACAAAGGAAGAGGGAGGTACCTAAAACAAACAGTAGAAACACTTGGATACAGAAGTTGATACCAGCCCATTTACAGAAGAAAGAGTTCTGAAAGAGCTCTTAAAACAACTGAAGGTGGACAAAGCGATGGGGCCTGATGGGATTCATCCCAGAATTCTAAAAGAACTAAGGATAGAACTAGTGACACCACTGACTACCCTCTTTAACAAATCATGGGAGGACGGGGTGGTACCTGAGGATTGGAGGAGGGCAGATGTTATTCCCCTTCACAAAAGTGGGAGCAAGGCAGAAGCAGGAAACTACAGACCTATTAGTTTAACCTCAGTGGTAGGGAAAATGATGGAATCACTTCTGAAGGAAAGGAATTGTTGCGTATCTAGAGGCCAGAGGGCACAGGACCAAGGCAGCATGGATTCACTGGCAGGGAAGGTCATGCCAGACAAATCTGAAGATTTCTTTGACTGGTTGACCAAAGTAGTAGATTCAGGGAGGGGCTGTGGACATGGTCTACCTAGACTTTAGCAAGGCATTTGACACAGTCGCACACAAAAGATTAATATCAAGTTAGCCAGCATGGAGTGGGTCCAAGATGACAGCCTGGGTAAAGAATTGGCTGGAGAATAGGACACAGAGAGTAATAGTAAATGGAGTCCACTCTGAAAAAGGGGTTAGCAGTGGTGTACCACAGGGTTCAGTATTAGGAACGGTCCTCTTCAATGTCTTTATAAGCAACATTGCAGAGGGACTGGAAGGAAAAGTATGTCTCTTTGCAGATGACACAAGATCTGCAACAGAGTTGATGCACAAGGTGGGGTGGAAAGGATGAGAAGGGACTTGGCAAGGTTAGAGGAATGGTCAAATGTGTGGCAGCTTAGATTCAATGCTAAGAAGTGCAAGGTAATGCACCTGGGAAACACAAACCCAGGGGAAGAGTACACAATGGGGGGTGAGATACTAACAACAACAAAAATGGAAAGGGACCTGGGGGTAGTCATATCAGATGACCTAAAGGTGGGCAAGCAATGTGAGAGGCAGCAAGGAGGGTTGGGGGATACTGGGATGCATAGGGAGAGCATCACCAGCAGAAAACAAGTTATTATCCTCTGTACAGACAGCTGGTGAGACCACATCTGAGTACTGCATGCAGTTCTGAACCCAATCTCCGGTAAAGACACAGACAGGATGGAAGCTGTCCAGAGGAGGGCAACTAAAATGGTGCAGGGTCTGCACCGGAAGACATATGAAGAGAAACTTAAGGAACTTAATATGTATAGCCTCGAGGAAAGAAGGGAGAGGGGGGACATGATAGAAACTTTCAAGTACCTCAAGGGAATCAACAAAGTCCAAGAGGGTAGCATCTTTCAAAAAAAGAGGTGTGCAAGAACAAGGGGGCACAATTTGAAGATAGAAGGGGGGCAGCTCAGAGGTAATTTAAGGAAGTATTTTTTCACAGAGAGGGTTGTGGATGTATGGAACAGTCTTCCAGAGGAGGTTGTGGAGTCAAAAACAGTGGTGGAATTCAAGCATGCATGGGACAGTCATAAGGCAATTCTAAGGGGTGGGGGTAGGAAGAAGTAGGCTGCTGGTTAACTAGGATCTGCAGCTTATCCATCAGGTAGGGAAATGGGCAGACTGGGTGGGCCAAGCGGTCCTTATCTGCCATCAAATTCTATGTTTCTATGTTTCTATGTTGGTTACAAATTCTTGATATTCAGACAAAGCATGTGCACCTGGGGTCATTATGCATGCAATGCACAAATGGGGCCACATGCATGTTATTAAAACCATTTGCATGACTAGTACAGGGTTAGACAGAGAAATGTGCCAAGCGACCTGCATGCATGTGTTACTATCACTTGATGTGAAACAGTTTTATCCCTCCCTGGCAGTCTAGTGGATTCCCCCTCCTTACTTGATACCCCATTCACCATAAAACACCATTTCATCTATCCCTGTTAGTATAGTGGATCCTCCCTCTCCATCTGATACCGTGATTGTACCAAAATAAATCATATACCTGTCCCTCATAGTGTATTGGGACCCCAGGCCCCCACCCCCACGGGACATCCAGTTCACATTGCTCCATTCCCTCCCCACAACCCCCAGGCACTGAGGGATAGCAAATCCACCTCCACAGCTACCCGCCAAACCAAAATTTACAGTATATGCTACAAGGGCCTTGATCTACACAGGGGACTAATGGGCTTGCACTGCAGACTGTAATACTCATTCACAATTTTATCAATGAATGACTTCATTCACAAAGCAGCGAATGACTATTACAGTATGCACTGCAAACATATTGGTCCACTGTGAGTACCAATTTACTTGCAGCAGATACTATAAGCTGTCATTTGTTACATGCCTGCAGAGTTGTGCGGGTGGGTTGACTGCCCATCGATGACTGTGGGGGCAGGGGGGAGAATGGTGTTGCGTGGGTGTCCAGTGTGTGTGTGTGGGTAGAGGTTGGGTAGTGGTGCCACAAGACTACTAGGTTCAAGTACATGACTTATTTGGCCATGATCAGAGCATCAGGTGAAGAGGAAGAATCCACTAGACTACTAGGGATAGATCATTTTTTTTTATGGACTTCAGAGTACTGTACAGGGAAGAGGAGCGCTAGACCACCAGGGCACACAGTGATTGTTTTGTGCACAGTATTTAGGGTGGTGGCTGGGGGCTGCACCCGCAGCTGGCAGCTGCTGTGTTGCATCACGCAATCCGCAGCCCACCTGTATGCAGCTACCATCTGTGCCTGTTTTGTTTAGTAGGTTTTAACTAAAATACATTTTGTACCTACACTACATTCTTATTTCTTTAACAAATTGAATTGTACATGAGTAAAACACATTTTAAAATATTGCAGTTTAAATATTTTTTTCTGAAAGAATGGGATGCAAAAGTGTTAACATATTTTCTTTGGGGAAAGTCATATCAACCAGATTTTAATTCATTATGAAATGACATATTACTTGGATCTCGGGTTAGTATTGCCTTTGGAGCATAATAACCTGAAATCCAGCTGATATGTATTTCCCACAGAAACAGTAATATGGTTGATATTTATGGTCAACAGTAATTATTAATGGGTAACCAACTAAGCACCAGCAGTGTGGTCTGCCACAGAGTAGTTCTCATTTCCTTGACACCTCAACAGTGATGCTCAACAACTTTATGGTCATCATAGCACTCTGTACAAACAATACTCTCTAAATCCATAAAGCTGCTCATTCTATATGTTCCATAGTGTATGTTAGTATGATAAATGAGAACACTGTGTGTATCTTATTCAAATGAAATGAATTGTGCAGTGTCCAGACCTTCAACACTGATGTTCTACAACACAGCTCCATCCAGGTAAGGAACTATGTGGCACCATCACAAGTTGTTCTGTTGCAGTTGTGAGATCACTGCTACAACAGAACAATATTATGATGTCACTATTACACCACAGCAACCATATTCCAGGTGAAGCATTCCATGCATAACAGCATTTTCACAACACGCTATGCATACAAGAGAGGATGGGCAACTATGCACAACTAGTGTGTTAAGGCACCAAGACATACTGATTCAATGTCACCTAAGAACAAACCACGACTGGTCTGTGTAAAGCAGATCCCTAATGTGGCAGAACACACTGCTTGTGCATTGAGTTACCCAGAAACTATTCATTATAGTGTATGGGCATCCATGCCCATATATGGCATTGTACTTTGTTTCAGTTTGACTGCCAGTTGGGGTCGATAGCTGGTGGTAGACTCAAATCACTGACACAGTATGCGCTGCATATTTCTACAAAAAAAAATAAAACACCTTCACATTAATTGGACTAGGGCAATCAAGTACTGTATCTGGAAGCATTTCAAGTTGTTGTGCTGCAATAGAGACATCACTACTGCAACAGAACAATATTACACTGACAGCACTGCAGCAGAAGAAGCATATTCCAGCCTTGTAATTCCATGCATGACAGCATTCCACCATATATTTTTATTTATTTGCACATTGGTTTACAACCTTTGAGCCAGAGGCTCATTTCCAAAGGTACCTCATCACATTGAGGACAAATACATAACAGACTTTAGGTTACAGCATATGGGTTACATAGTTAGCAAGCATATGTGATTACAACAGTTAAACAGATAAGCCAGTTTAGTTACAATGGCACATTCTTGCATGATGGTAGGTGCAAGCAGCGGGATAATAGCATATATTATATACTGTGGCCCGGATCTTCAGACTGCTCCATACTGTGGTACAAGCCTGGGCGCAGCACAACGTGGCTGTGCAGGGGCGTTGACTGGGCGATATTCAACAGAGCTGTGCCATGGCACAGCATCGATGAATATTGCACCCTAGTCATCTGCAGTGTGCATGGCACAGTGGCACTGCACCAGCGCAAGTGGCCAGAGTGGAGCAGGGGGATGTGCTAGCACAAGTTCCGTTGTGCTATGCGCAGCAACCGCGATATTCAAAAGTGCACATGCAAATGAAGCCATGATATATGCAAGGTGCAAACGGGGCCATTTGCATGTCATTATGGCCCCATTTGCATGCAGGTGCACTGATTCCCAGTGACTTGCACTTGGCGCCCTGCCTGGCAGCAGCCGCTGACGCCCCCTGCACAGCATAGCAATGCACCCTTTTGCCCGATCGCTGGCATTTGAAGCTTTCTAAATTCTTCCAATATCCCTGGTGGTCCAGTGGACCACTCGCAGCCCAATCGTGGGCATTTGTATTAAGAATATTAAAGTCCTATATCCCTGGTGGTCCAGTGGATTGCTCGCAGCCCGATCGCGGGCATTTGTATTATAAAATTGAAGTCCTATATCCCTGGTGATCCAGTGGACTGCTCGCAGCCTGATCGCGGGCATTTGTGTCACAAAATAAGTCCAATATCCCTGGTGGTCAGCGGTACCCCTTCCCACCTGCCCACTGAGCCCACCGCCCGATCCTCGTCAGTGCGGCAGCAGCAGCACCCCACCCACTCCGCCGACCTGCTTCCGCTGACTGACACTGTAGGTAGGGTTGTACACCCATTGGTCCACAGTGTGAGCTAAATGAGTGTGCAGCCTGTACCATACTACACAGTCCAGATATGTGAATGGATCCATTCATACATGATCAAGGACCATACATCTTGGGATCTGCCAACTTTCGCACTGTTCAGATATATGGCTATGGAGTTATTAAGCATGATCTGCATGCACATTTACACTTTTTTGAATTCTTTGCTCGTCCCTACAGGTCGTACGGTTTGCACGACTGGTCCAGAAACTTAAGGAAACATGCGGCCGGGGTCCCCGATGTGCCTTTTGAAGATTTTGTGAAAAAATATTAAACGGTTCAAAAGTTATTCAAAAAACAATTTCCCATTATAAGTCAAAGGGAAAAGTTAACAAAGAGTTCAACACTTTTGCAAATGCAGTTTTTACTTTCTCAACTGGCCCTTTTACTTTCGAAAATCCACCATTTTGTTTTCAGTTGGTGATCAGAAAAATGCTTGGCATTTAAATTTGGGACCATCTAGAACACAATTCTTTTTGTGTTTACCTAGTCGGATCCTGAGGATGTTAGGCATGTCTTTATTTTGAGGGTAAACACCCTAGAAATATGTTTTTCAAGTTTTTGGAAAAACTACTTTCACAAAGTAGTGTCACACTCATGAAAGTGTCACAAATTTTTGCGAAATCTTTTGCAAATCGCGACACTGCTTTTCCAGGCTATTGCAAAATGACAGCAATTATTTGCCACCCTGCTGGAAAGGAACAGTTTGGTCTTTTGGACTGAAATTTGGAGGGAACACAGCCAACATCTCACATATGTGCCTTTCAGTATTGTGGTAAAAAAATATTACAGGGCGGCAAAGTTATGTCACTCCAAAGTTGATGCTTTTTCCCACAGGATATCATTACGGCGTCCCCCGCATTACAGGAATCCTTTGCCACCCTGCTGCAAAATAACAGTTTGGTCTTTTGGGCTGAAATTTGAGGAAGAAAGCCATCATCCCCTGATGTGCCTTTTGGTGGTTTGGTGAAAAATGTTACAGGGCACCACAATGACAGCATCTAGGTTAACGATTTTCCCATTGGATAACATTACGGCACCGTCACTCCTTTCGGCCCCATATCTTGAAATGCAAGTAGATACAGACTTTTTGTCACAAAATTTCTTAGTCCCCAGCCAGGGCTAAGTAAAAACTAGGCAGGAAATTCATAATTCATATGAAATGTAATATTTTTTTCTACATCGTACGGTTCCTGAGATATAAGCAATTTAATATTCTAGTCCTCATTTTCTGCTCCGAGGCCCATTGTTGTGTATACATTCTTTGTTTTCACTGTGTTTTCCAATGCATTTTTTGGGAAAAGAAGGGTGTGCCCTTTCATTACTTTGCCAGTTAGTGTTTCCAGTTGCTTTCCGTTACCATTTGTGGCACCTGTACTGTCTACGCCACACGTGTGTATTACGGTTTGCATTTAAACGCTTTTGATTCCTGTGTTGTTTGGCGTTATTGTTGCTGTTACCATTACCAGTTTCATTTGCAATTGTGGTATCATCCACGTCGCATTACAGTTTGAGTTTTCATACACACTTGCATTTCTGTTTAGTTTCTGTTTCCTTTGTCGTTATTTTTGCTGTTACTGTTACCATTTGCCTTTACAATTGCAGTACCATGACCATGTACATAATGGTTTGAATTTCTGTATCTTGCTTTGCATTTGCATTTCTCTTTCTTTGTTGTTATTGTTGCTGTTACCATTACCATTTGCATTAAAATTGTGGTTCCATAACCATGCATGTTACAGGTTGCGTTTCCATATGCACCTTCATTTCTGTTTCTGTGTCTGTTTCCTTTGGCATTATTCTTCATGTTAACTTTACCATTTCCATTTATTATTGCGGTACTGTGGCTGTGCGCATTACGGTTTGTGTTTTCATGTGCGCTCGCTTTCTCGTTTTCGTTTCTGTTCCCTTTCACGTTCTTTTTGTTGTGAAACTTAAATTTTCCATTTAAAATACCACTACCACCACTGTTTGCATTACCAGTTGTGCTTTTGTATGTGCTTCAATGTCTGTTTGCGTCACTGTTCGCTTTGGCGTCACTTTGTGCTTGCATTTCTATTAACATTTCCTTTACCATTTATGTTTCCGTTACCATGTGCACCACTGTTGGCACTTCTGTTTGTGTTGCTGTTCCTGTTATTATGTCACACGACATCACATGGCGGGAGCGTGGGGCCCGAAGGGATCCGCGCTCCCACCACTGCATTACTTTCACTATTTCTCGTCATCATTCTGAAAAAGAAGGGAAATTAGAGGCCAAAAACTCCATTTAATGCATCAGTTACGGTTGTTCCACAGGGACAAAAGTGAGGAAATTCGGTGTTAGGGTTGAAAGCCCCAACTGAACCATCTCCAGCCCACCCCCCCAACTGGCATCGGTGTGAACATTGGGGTCATCGGTCCTAACTCTCACCCATTCTCCTATACCTCTGCTTCTTTCCATATGTGATGGGATGAGGAGTTAGGGCACGATGACCCCAATACCAGTTGAGAGGTGAAACTGAGGAAATGATTCAGGGGAAACTCAGCCTAACGCAGTCTCACTGTCACTGTGGGCAACAACTGATGCATTAAATAATTTTACTCTATATATTATATATTATGGTAGCATGGTAGTGCTACCATAGTTAGAGATGAGGAGCCATTTTACATGGTAAACCTAAAAGCTTTGCACTTTAATAACATGCAACCATTCAGCGGATTTGCCTGAAATTTGGAATACTCGATCAAAGTACCATAAATCTTGGGATCTGCCAACTTTCTTACTGTTTAGATATACGGCTGTGGAGTTACTAAGCATGATCTGCATGCACATTTACACTTTTTTGAATTTTTTGCTCATCCCTACAGGTCACACGGTGTGCGCGACTGGTCCAAAAACTTCAGGAAACGTGCAGCCATGGTCCCCTATGTGCCTTTTGAGGATTTCGTGAAAAAATATTAAAAGGTTCAAAAGTTATTCAAAAAACAATTTCCCATTATAAGTCAAAGGGAAAAGTTAACAAAAAGTTCAATACTTTTGCAAATGCAATTTTTACTTTCGCAAATAGCCCTTTTACTTTTGCAAATCTACCATTTTGTTTTCAGTTGGTGATCAGAAAAATGCTTGGCATTTAAATTTGGGACCATCTAGAACACAATTCTTTTTATGTTTACCTAGTCAGATCCTGAGGATGCTAGGAATGTCTTTATTTTGAGGTTAAACACCCTAGAAATATGTTTTTCAAGTTTCTGGAAAAAGTACTTTCACAAAGTAGTGTTGCACTCACGAAAGTGTCGCAAATTTTTGTGAAAGCTTTCGCAAATTGTGACACTACTTTTCCAGGCTGTGGCAAAATGACAGCAATTCTTTGCCACCCTGCTGGAAAAGAATGGTTTAGTCTTTTGGATGGAAATTTGAAGGGAACGCAGCCATCTCACAGATGTGTCGTTCAGTATTTTGGTGAAAAAATATTAAAGAGCGGCAAAGTTACAGCATTCCAAATTTGATTATTTTTCCCATAGGATAACATTACGGCGTCCGCCGCATTACAGGAATCCTTTGCCGCCCTGCTGTAAAATAACGGTTTGGTCTTTTGGGCTGAAATTTGGAGGAAGAAAACAACGTCTACCTGATGTGTCTTTTGATAGTTTGGTGAAAAAATATTACAGGGCGGCTTTAATGGCACTGAAGTGTCTTTTCTCATTGGATAACATTCTGGTGCCCGTCGCGCCTTTCGGTCCCTATATCTTGAAAGCGGTGCTAGATGCAGACTTTTGTCACAAAATTGGTTAGCTCCCTGCCAGGAGATGAGTACAAAACTAGCCAGGAAAGTCATAATTCATATGAAATGTAATTTTTTCTACATCATATGGTTCCTGAGATATAAGCAATTTAATATTCCAAGTCCTCATTTTCTGCTCTGAGGCCCATTGTTATGTATACATTCTTTGTTTTCACTGTGTTTTCCAATGCATTTTTTTGGGGAAAAGAAGGGTGTGCCCTTTCATTACTTTGCCAGTTAGCGTTTCCAGTTGCATTTCCGTTACCGTTTGTAGCACCATTCCCATCTACGCCACCATGTGCGTTACGGTTTGCATTTTCACTTGCGTTTGCATTTCTCTGTCATTTGGCATTATTGTTGCTGTTACTATTACCAGTTTCATTTGCAATTGCAGTACCATCCATATGAGTTATGGTTTGCATTTTCATACACACTTGCATTTCTGTTTCATTTCTGTTTCCTTTGTCGTTATTTTTGCTGTTACTGTTACCATTTGCATTTTCAATTGCGGTACCATGACCGTGCGCATAACAGTTTGTGTTCCTGTACTCGCTTGCATTTGCATTTCTCTTTCTTTTGGCATTATTGTTGCTGTTAACATTACCATTTGCATTAACAATTGGGGTTCCATGACCATGCATGTTATGGGTTGCGTTTCCATACGCGCCTCCATTCCCGTTCTGTGTCTGTTTCCTTTGGCACTATTCTTCATGTTAACTTTACCATTTCCATTTATTATTGCGGTACTGTGGCTATGCGCATTTTGGTTTGCATTTATGTGTGCACTCGCGTCCGCGTTTTTGTTTCTGTTCCCTTTTGCGTTCTTTTTGTTGTGACACTTAACATTTCCATTTAAAATACCATTGCCATCACTGTTCGCGTTACTAGTTGTGTTTTGGTATGTGCTTCAATGTCCGTTTGTGTCACTGTTTGCTTTGGCATCACTTTGCGCTTGCATTTCTATTAACGTTACCTTTACCATTTACATTTCCATTACCATGTGCACCACTCTTGGCAGTTCTGTTTGTGTTGCTGTTCCTATTACTATGTCACAAGACATCACACAGCAGGAGCTAGGGGCCTGAAGGGACCAGCACTCCCACTGCTGCATTACGTTCACTATTTGTCATCATCATTCTGAAAAAGAAGGAAAATTAGAGGCAAAAAACTCCAATTAATGCATCAGTTATGGTTGTTCCACAGTGACAAAAGTGAAAAAATTTGGTGTTAGGGTTGAAAATCCCCCTTGGACCCCACAGCCCACTCCCCCAACCGGCATCGGGGTGCTATGTTGGGGTCACCATTTTAACTCTTACCCCATTCTCCTATACCTCTGCTTCTTTACACATGTGATGGGGTGAGAGTTAGGGCTGATGACCCCAATGCGCACCCCGATGCCAGTTGGAGGGTGGGCTGGGGGGTCCAAGGGGGGTTTTCAACCCTAACACTGAATTTCCTCACTTTTGTCACTGTGGAACAACCCTAACTGATGCATTAAATGGAGCTTTTTGCCTCTAATAAATATATATTATGGTAGCATGGTAGTGCTACCATAGTTAGGGTTGAATAGCCATTTACATGTTAAACCTAAAATTTTGCACATTTATTACTTTGCAACTGTTTAATGAATTTGCCTGAAATTTGGAATACATGATCAAGAACCATACATTGTGGGATCTGCCAACTTTTGTACTGTTCGGATATATGGCTGCGGAGTTATTAAGCGTGATCTGCGTGTGTGTTTACACTTTTTTGAATTATTTGCTCATCCCTACAGGTCACACTGTTTGCATGAGCAGTCCAAAAACTTCAGAGAACATGTGGCCAGGGTCTCTGATGTGCCTTTTGAAGATTTCATGAAAAAATATTAAATGCTTCAAAAGTTGTTCAAAAAACAATTTCCCACTATAAGTCAAGGGGAAAAGTAAACAAAAAGTTTGACAGTGTCGCAAATGCGCTTTATAGTTTCGCAAATGGCCCTAGTAGTGTCACAAATCTGCCATTTTGTTTTCAGTTAGTGATCAGAAAAATGCTTGCCATTTAAAATTGGGACCCTGTAGCAACACAATTCTTTTCATGTTTACCTAGTCAGACCCCGAGGATGCTAGGCATGTCTTTATTTTGAGGCTAAACACCCTAGAAATATGTTTTTCCAATTTCTGGAAAAAGTAGTGTCACAAAGTAATGTCACACTCACGAAAGTGTCGCAAATGTTTGCAGAAGCTTTCGCAAATCACGACACTACTTTGCGACACTATGCCCAAAATAACAGGAATTCTTTGCCACCCTGCTGCAAATGAACGGTTTGGTATTTTGGACTGAAATTTGGAGGGAAGGCAGCCAATATCTCATAGATGTGCCTTTTCATGGTTTGGTGCTAAATATTGCATGGATGCAAAGTTACAGTACTCTGAAGTTGACACATTTTCCCATAGACTAACATTAAGGCATCTGCTGCATGACAGTAATTCTTTGCCACCCTGCTGCAAAATAACAGTTTGGTCTTTTAGACTGAAATTTGGAGGGAAGAAAGCCAACATCATACAGATGTGTCTTTTGGTGGTTTGGTGAAAAAATATGACAGGGAGGCAAAGTTATGGCACTCCGAACTTCTCTTTTTTTCCCTTAGGATAACATTACGATGTTCACTGCACGTTTCAAGGCCCGTATCTCGGAAACGGTGCGAGATACGGACTTTTCATTGGAAAAAAATAGCCAGGAAAGTAATAAATCATATGACTTTTAAATTTTGTGTAGGGAATATTTCTGATGGTGAAGTGGTATGCCCCCTTCCTCTCATTAGACTGATTTTGGATAATATCAAAGAACATAAAAAATGTTGTAGTCTAGTGATTTATGACTCACCTCCTCTTGGTCTGATTAATGGTTACATTATGTATAGAAAAGCACTGGTAGCATGGTGGTTCCCCCGTCACTTCACATTCCTCTGATTACCATTGAAATTATGTAAATAGAAGACCAGGTAGTCCAGTGGCCCCTCTCCCCCTGGCCCCATTAGCATGCATGTAACTGTGGTCATGGGTAATCTGTTCAGACTGACAGCCCTAGTTCTCCAGTGCCACTCTACACCCCTCCCACCCACACAGCACGTACTATTCACATAGCTACACAACACCATCTGCATGGTCTCACCCCCCCGTCATGTGTGGACAGTTGTAACTCATCCACATACTGTGTGACTGTCTGCCAAAGAATAGTTTACATTATGACCAGTGTGTACCAGTGGGTTTTAGTGCATACATGATCGCTCTATTTGGATTTCTAAGCCTAAATAACTTGGGAATGTGTCTAGTCTAAGTACATCTACACTGGAGCGTTCCTAGTTCTCACTGTCTGTTCTGTGCTGCAGTTAATGGTGATGGACTGTGGAAAATCACTTTTAAATATTATGCTGTCTGACACTAGGACACATTGGTTGTGCTACAACAGCAGTTCTGTTGTAGCCTTGTGTAGTTTAATTATCTCACCCATGATGTTACTCTCTGCACTCTTACTGTATTGACTGATACACACTACATTTACTTTGGATTACCCATTTTTCAGATTACTGTTACTTTTTAGTTCAGTTCTACTATTATTTAAACGAGCTTTGAAAACCCATCTCTGGCAGCCAAGCATTTGGTGACTGATTGGATGTACTTATTTCAATTTTAGAGGTTTTCTGTCTTATCTAACTAAGCTGCTATGATATTTGATATGTTTTTAAACTATGTTAGTCACCTTGGTTTTGGAAAGGTGCTATAAAAATAAAGTTGTTTTATTATTGTTATTATTATGATGATGTTACCTGTTAGCATTACCATGTGTGATACCTGTGAAAAATAGCAAAGCAAGATACAAAAAAATGAAAGCAAAAGAACATTGATAAGTATTCAATTCAGGAGCCAGAGAGGTCATCGATAATTGCTGGAAATCAAAAACATGTTAGTGTGATACAACTAGTGATAGATAAACACTATGGAGATGAGTATATTTAAATTGAGTCTGAGCAGCATACCATGACAGGAAGTGGGTGAGTTGGTGGGCTTCAACATGTTTCATATCATGGCATACATTGGATGTTTCTTGTTACACTACAGCATGGCCAGGAAGATTCAAAGGGGTTGTGCCTGGCACAACTGAGTTGCACCGGTGCAACCCCACAATGTGCCCAAGTACAATATTCAAAAGGGTGACTTGCACAGCACAAGTCCTGATGGGCCAGGGTGCATTGTAAATGTATGCAGCACATCTGAAGGGGGCGTGCCCATGCATATGTGGCACATCCCGATATTCAGCCCAGGATGTGCATTGCATCTGCTGGCACAACCCCCAGATGCACAGTATACTGGGGCACAAAGTTGAGCCAGAAAATCCCTGGCTCAAATGCTGGCCACCCACAGGCAGGTTGTTGTTTTGCAGGGCACAGCACACACCTGCCATCTGTGGGTGGCCACCCCCCAACCAAGAACACTGTCCACAAGCACCCAAATAGTCTCTGGTATTCTAGTGGTACCTGCCCACCCTCCCGTAGCTGGATTATGGGTATTATGTCAGTAAACTATGCCCTGGTAGGATAGGGGTAACCCCCACCCTCCCATAACCCTGAACACAGTATACATGTAGAGATCTATTCCCTGGTAGTGTAGTGGTTCTCTCCTCCTGGCTCATATTGTGAATCAAAGTGAATAAGTAAAGATCCAGTCCCTGGTGGTCTAGTGATGCCCTCCTTCATGCCCCTAACACCAATCACTGTACAAACAGCAGATTCCATTCCCTGGTGGTCCAGTGGTGCCTCCCAGCCCCCCTCCCACACAGGTCCCCTGCTCACCCATCAGCCCCCCATCATCGGTGGGCAGCTGCAACTCACTTGCATACCACCTGGCTGCCCACCGAATGACGGCTTACAGTATGAGCTGTAAGCCCATTGGTCCACAGTGTGGACCAATGGGCTTGCAGGGCATACTGTGCTACAAAGATGGAGATGTGTGAATTAACCCATTCACATAGCTATGTCTGTGTATTACAGTATGCCCTGCAAGCCCATTGGAGAGTGTGGACTAATGAGCTTACAGCTTATATTGTAAGCAGTCATTCGGCAAGCAGCCAGGTGGTAGTGAGTGGAATAGCCACCCATCGATGATGGGGGTGATGGGTGGGCAGGTGTACTGTGGTGGGAGGGGTGGGGTGCCACTGGACTACCAGGGAATGGATACTTTGATTTATACTGTGATCAGAGCTATGGAGAGAGGCTCACCACTTGACTACCAGGGCATGTGTATATTTCAGGATACCCATGATTGTGGCTCCATGGTAGGGGGTTGCCCCAGGACCCCCTCTGTCCCTACGAGATGCTGTGCAGGGTGCTAGGTGCATTTTACCATGCTGCTCTGTGCAGCTCATGCAAATAGGGCCATGATGACATGCAAATGGCTCCATTTGCACCATGCATATATTATGGTACCATTTGCATGCGCAAGTCTGAATATCATGAGTGATGCTCTCAACGGAACTACAGATGTGGTGGAGCATTCCCGGTCCTCCCTGTCTGGGGAATGCACCATTGCATTGTACTTGTGCTATGCGCATTCTGCTGTATATTCAAAGGTGCAGCGACATGGCACATCACCTTTGAATATCACCCTGTCTTGGCCCCGGTGCATCTTGGATGCATTGCACCCACTCTTGCGCCATTGCTTGGCACAGTTTGAATATTGGGCCCCATGTGTACTTAATGTTTAATCATGCTATGGGAGACCAACAAGACTGGCTACTGATTACTTAACCAATATTGCATAAAAGGGTGTGGGTGATTGAAGATTTGTGATGAACTGATAAGAAATATATATATAACTATGTGTAGCTTGCAATTGACTTGTGTTTGCTTGCTATTTATATCTCATGTTCTTAAGTGTAAGAATGTCTCACACACTTACCTTCCAAGAGAGGTGCAGCCTCAGAACATACAGCAGAGTGTTCTGTTGCAGAAAAGAAAGACAATACATTTTGAGTGATTCACATCTACTATTCAAATGTTAAAAGCAATACTTGATTTATGATTGATATTTTGTTAAAGCACACAATTATATAATACTCTGTGGCTCATTAGGCAGCATTGGTCTATAGTATATCATTCAATATTCCTTTGTGCATATTTAAATCACTCTAACAATAGTATTCTTGTACAGTTTTGAAGCCATGGGATGTGATTCCACCTAGTGTGGAACAACAGGATGCTAGAACATGTAGAGAGTGCCTCAATTACATTTTGCTATGATTGTCTTATGTATGTCCCATGCATTTCTGAATCCCTGGCTGTTTTTCTGTTTTTTTGACAAGCTCCTTGGGAAGGTGGTTTCATGTTTGTATTGTATAACATACTGGTTCTGTATGTTTCCCTATGCTGTGGTCTGTATTTCTTATTTTACTTCTATTTATCATGGTGAAATATAGTTGGCTTTCTTTTTTATGCAAATATGTGCATGTTATGATATATATCATTAGATGCATCCATACTTCACAATGAGAGATACTGTTTATTTAAAACTATGCTACTCAAGATAATATTACAAGATCTACATGTACAGAGCTCTAAAACTGTGCCTACACTGTTATCATACATTTATGAGTAATGAATGAACCACATAGGCGTGTGGGTTATTTAAACACAATAAGCCACAAGGGGTGTGTGGGTTATTGGGGGATTTACCACGGCTGGAGTGGTTTGCCACAAGGCACAGCCAGTGGGTAAATCCATGCCAGCTGTGGTAAATACCCCAATAACTCACACCCTGAGTGGCTTATCAGATTATACAATGGTCCACTTTTTTGGGAGGTGAGAAAAAAAAACTGAAAATGGGTTTTATTTTAAATAAATAATTATTATTATATTTTATTACTGCGCCACAAAAAAAATAGTTCCTTGTTGGTAGAAAGACTGCTGCCTGTGCTCTCCCCCCACACACACCCACTCTATGCCCCAACTATCTGATTATACTAATGCTACTACTGCTGTGGTTTAGTCATAAGTTGAAAAAAAAAAAAAAACAGCCGTGATGGATTAGACTGTACAGATGATCAACTGTCTGACAAAATGTTTTATTTTACATTTTTCCCCACTTTTTGGGCCATTTTGAGATGCATACAGACCCGGTACAGCACAAAGTTTTTGTTCATTTATTAATGAAATACAAGGCAGTGCAGTGATGAACTGGAGAGAGAGTATAGTGCTCGTGACAGTGAGGGAGTGCGGATGATGTGAAACTGAGCTGCTATCCACTGCAGTTCAAAGAGAGAGAGAGAGAGAGAGAGCGACCTTATCTCCCCATAGGCAGACAGTGAAAAAAACTGAAATGCAGATGAAGGATTAAATGGAGACTGTGAGAAGCTGCAAAGGGCCGCCCCGTGCTTCTGGGTTTACTGTCACAGTAGCGGTTCCAGTTTAGAGTGCCTATTGTGGTCGGAGGAAACTGTTTTATGTCTGGTGATTTTTGTGATTAGAACATTAGGTATTTTTTATTGCTTACAGAGGGCATTTATTGTTGACACTGTGGTGTGATTCATGAGGACAGAGAAGTGAGCCAATGAAAAGGTGAAGCGGGTGCACTGTGTGACTTTTCAATGAGATATGGTTATTTAAAAAAAGGGGGGGGAGGTTGGGTAGGTGTACTGATTTTGACTGTTGTGATCGATCTGATTGAAACTGCAGTGGTTGTTTGAATCTCCCTCTTTGGCATCGCGCTTTAGCAGGAAACAAGATGGCGGTCAGAGTTCCACGATTTCACCGTTGGATTGATTTTTTTCCAAGATGAGGCTGGCTGACTCCTTTTGCGGTGATTATTAGAGGATTTACAATGGTGGTAAGGTGCCAGTCAGTCGTTTTGATTGGTTGTCATCTAAGGTCCATGGTATAATGAAGAATTTACCATAACTGTAATGGTTTGCCTTTGAAGGTCAGTTGAGTGGATGACTCCTTGTTAGACACGTTAAATTCCTCGATAACGTACATTATCTGATTAACAATATAGTGAGGTTCAGGTGTTGGATATCTTTATTTTTAAGCTAGCGCATAAGTGTAGCAGGCTGGGACACTTGTTCATTATCAGAGTATTTAGAACAGTGGCAAGGTAGCAGAATGCAAGTCTGATTGGCTGTTATTGGTTGCCTAAGGTATAATAGTGTTATACACAGTGCTGTGACGTGCTACTGTACAAGTAGTTTAGTGATGAGATGTTTATTTTGTGGAATGTATGAGCAACTGAATACTGTACAGTAGTATTCTGTTTCTGTGTTACTCACTGTGTAATAGTACCTCAAATTGACTTTCAAGAGATACTGTTTATGTGTGACACTGTAACACCACTGCTGTGATTTAATAGTTTACATATTATTATACAATGGGCATCCTATAGCACTCAATCAGATTAGCAGTGTTGTACCTTACCACTGTTGTGTAATAAACATAGGAACATTGTTTAAATGGGTCTGTTAACTGTTGTTACTTACATTCCCCAGTTGGGGGCTCAGATGGACCTGCAGCAGTTGTTGGCTGAGCCAGGTGAGGCATAGATACTGTAGTATTGTACCGTCACCTGCTACTGGAGCTGTTCTTACCTCCACAGAGGGGTCAATGAACACAAATTTGACCTACTCTGTGGGCTCTTCCCCTCCAGCAGCACTCTTCATTGGTTGTTCTTCCTCTGTGAAATACATAAGTTGACTTTTGGGTATGTATACAGGACACATGTTATTATTGTGAGAAATATATATATTTTTTAAACTTGATTACTGTTCTTTGAAAATAATTTGGCAAGATGCATTCTTATTTTCCTGTGGGGAGTTACAGGTTCGGTGGTGGTGAGGAGGGATGATATTCAAAAATAATAGTAGACTGATCTTATGTTTATGGAACTCTTTCTTATCTTACTGTTAATAATCAAAGTACATTGTACAGGTTGAGAGTGTGCAGAGCATACATTTCATTAATTTTATTGCCTGCTTTACAGATAACAGATCTACTACAGATTGTGTTTACTTGGTCTGATTTTTGTGTACTGTGTGATGTGATACATACAGCAGTGCTGGACAACATGTGCACTTGCTGTGTACTGTGTGATGTGATACATACAGCAGTGCAGGACAGCATGTGCACTTGCTGTGTACTGTGTGATGTGATACATACAGCAGTGCAGGACAGCATGTGCACTTGCTGTGTATTGTGTGATGTGATACATACAGCAGTGCAGGACAGCACGTGCACTTGCTGTGTACTGTGTGATGTGGTACATACAGCAGTGCAGGACAACATGTGCACTTGCTGTCATATAATCCGTCTGTCTGGAAGAAACAAAGGTTTCTATTCGGAAACCAACTGTAATAGTTCAGATAATCAGATCAACAGCTATGTATGTACTTCTTGTCACATGTGTGATCCACTTATACATGGCTGCATGTTACACACTTTTGTATCCAGTATGCTCTTACCCCATGTAAACCAGATAGCTGTACACAATTCATATATGAAAGCCAAAACAGTGGGATGGAAGGTGTTGTCTGTATTATGAGTTACTGTAAAACTGTTAAATGAAACGCAAAGCAAATCTCTCAAGTAGACATTCCTGTAAATTTGAGTGCCAAATAGAAATCGCACAACAACCTCCAGTAACCCTTGTATGCTTTCAATTAGCCACCTCTCCCAGGATTAACATTCTGATGACATTCCTTTATAACAAGCAGTGGGAGTGGTTACGGTGTTGGTTCGGTTCTGCTCCTAGTGTAGTTTTGTTGTTGCAGTTGCTGCTTACTTTGCTGTACTTTCTTTAGCCACCTACCTAGCGATACCATTTTTTACCATTTTGCTGCAGTGATTTTTGCAATGTCACTGATTCAGTGGTTATAACGGAGCAGACCTCAGAAGCGTGACTGCTCAGTGCTGGAGGATTTAACGGCAGACACACTTAGTGACTGTGCTGGGGTGTCGTATAAAACTGTGGACGGCGTTGTAAAAGAAATTCAAAATGCAACACCCCCAGTAAAGCGAAGAAGAACAGAGAATTGATAGTTGGATGGTGTTCGTCTTTCATCACATGGACAAACCCTTCCCCCCCACTGTGATAAAAAAAGGACACATATGTGTTTGTAGTAAAAACAAATAGATCGGTAACTGTTCACAGCTAAAAGGTTGAGAGATAATGCCCATAAGTACCAGATACATGTGTACAGGTCATATACTAGAGCCCAAATGATGTTTGAAAAATACTGTTTGTAGTATCTGTTATAGCTGACAGGCAGCTCTGTATGAGTTAGTGGTGTATGCCTTGAACTTCGATATGCCCCCTTGTCTCATAGACACATGGAAGCAGCTGGTATTTATACTCAGTGAAACCCAGAGAGTGCACATGAAGGTGTGAGACGTACCATGTCTTGTGTGTGTTACACAGATTTGTTAGGTATACATGCTTACATAAATGACACCTTCACCCTGAGTATGACAGCCATGAGAAAACAGTACCTATGAACAAGACAACCAGTAGAGTCCCAATAATGGTCTATGATGTAGCACTTAGAGTGTAAATAATGTTGCTAGAATTTTTGTGTGTGGTATGTACCACATTTTATACTGAGCTACACATGTCTGAAAGGTACATGCTTCCTAGCAGTACACATGTCAATCCCCCTATGCTAATACAGGTATCTGTGCAATGTATTTAGTTTCTGTTGCATCTGATACTCAGCAAGTCATGTCTGTATGGTGTACATGTTGAGACCATGGTATGCTTCAACCCCAAAAAAATAGCTACCTGTCCATGCTGTTGCAACGACACCTCAGATAATCACATCTAAAGTTATGCATGTAGTCCCTGTTACACAGTACAACCAGTGATCCATATATACGTGGTATACAGGCTCAACACCAGTGTACTATCCCCCCTCAAAAGACAAGGTACCTGAGTAAAAGTGAACACCAAGATGTCAAATAATGATGTGAAAAGTAGTCTGTAGTATGTCACAACCAACATTCAGGTGTACATGGCTGTATGGCAAATTCATTTAACAACCCCCACCCCCATGTGCTTTCCTTACAAAAGAAAGGTAGTAGTCAGCTAGTGAACCTTAAAACACAAATAATGGTGTAAGCATTGCATGTAGCTCCTCTTGCACATCATACCTTGCAATCCATTATTGCATGGTACAAGCCTTCACATTGCTGTATATGGGCCTATAAAAACAAATAACTATCTGGAGCCAACCAGAAGAACCCTAATAATTGTGTGACAAGTAACAGTTGTTCTTCCTGGCACAGTTAATGGTCAGCAATCAATAGGTAGATGAGGCACATTTTATACTTAGTTGGTGTCCTCTCCAAAAGTCAGGTACCTGTCTATGGCCCAATTGCAAGTCCTAAAAAATGGTGTGAAAAGCTATGGCTAACAGGCAGCTATCAATAGGTGTATAGTGTCCTCTGCTGTTGAAAAAACAGCTACCTGTTTTATGGATGAATCAGAAGTGCTCAAATAACAGTAAGAGAGTACTGGCTGTAGTACCTGTCACAGCTGACATGTAGCAATAAGTGATTACATGGTGTACATCTTCAATCCTGGTATGCCCCTCCCACACACATCCCAAAAAAGACTTGGTATCTATGAAGATGCAAACCTTGAGAGACCAATGATGGGATGAAAAGTAATATCTGTAGTACAGTATGTGTCATGCTTAACACTAAGCTATGCATGGCCACATGATGCACACCTTATCCGAGTATGTCTGCCCACCAGAAAAGAAGTACCTATTCTCAGCTCAAGCATTAGAGAGTCAATAATGTTTAGAGAAGTATTGTCTTTGGTGCCTGTCACACCTGACAGCCAGCATTGCATAGGTGCATCTTGTATGGGTTCAATTCTTGTTTAGCACCCCATGTCCTCTGAAACACCTGGTAGGTCTACACAACCCAACTGCAAGAGCATATATAATGATGATGTTAAAGCTACTGATCCTAGTCCCTGTTCCATGTGATACTCAGGTATACATGCCTCTGGTGCATGTCTTAAGTTGCAGTATACTTCACTCCCTCAGTTGTCAAATACAAGCACAGCTCTAAAACCAAATCCCAAGAACAGAAAATAATGATGCTAAAACTATTGTTTTAAGCTCTGTCATATCCAACAGACAGTTATGCATGACAGCATGATACATACCTTCACCTGGAGTATGTTTTCTCCACACTATGGACAAAAGGGACCTGTTTAGAACCTAACCCTGAGAGCTGCAATTATTGTGTCTAAAGTAATTTCTGAAGTACCTGTAAGATAAAAGGGCTAGCGATCCATGTCTGCATGGTGCATGTCTTGAACACCAATATATTGCACTACCAAATCTACTTCTTTTGCAGATAGATATCAGTGTAGCTTACCAGCAGAGTAGAGCACAAGGAGTTCTCGACTAGAGCTCTCTGTCCTCACTGGGAGTGGTACGAGGTGTAGGGGATGTTGAGAAGCAGGGGCCGTTTGTTGAGCTGGTGAGGCAAAAAAACTGTTTACCATATTTGCATTGCTGTTTTTAGAGTCACTGACTTTGAAGCTTAGTAATGCTCCATAGTGAGCATTCTATCATGACTCAAATGATGTGCTACAGTACAACAAATGTGTCTTTGATCCTCTTATACAACACAATAACACTGTTAAAGATGGATATATGTGACATTGCTCTCACCATTACAACTGAAACACCACTCTAGAAACATAGAAACATAGAAGTTAATGGCAGATGAGGACCGCAAGGCCCATCCAGTCTACCCGTTTCTCTTTCTACCTTATAAATGTGCCATCAGCCTTTGCTTGTCTGGCCTATCTATTCATACTCATCTGTATTGCTCCTTATGCCTATCCCATGCCTTGTTTGAAGCCCTGCACTGTATTCATATACACCACTTCCTGAGGTAGGCCATTCCATGTATTCTCCACCCTTTCTGTGAAAAGAACTTCCTCCATTACCCCTTAATTGACCTCCCTCTAATCTCATGCTGTGTCCTCTGTAATGCTATTTTTCTTATATTGAAACGTTAGACTCTTTTCACCTTGTCAATGCCCTTAAGGTGTTTGATGTTTCAATCATATCACCTCTCTCCCTCCTTTGCTCTAGGGTATACATATTGAGCTCCATTATTCTGTCTTCATATGTTTTCTGATGCAGTCCCTGCACCATTTTGGTTGCCCTTCTCTGGACTGCCTCAATTTGGTTAATGTCCTTGTGAAGGTGTGGCCTCCAGCACTGCACACAGTACTCCAGATGGGGCCTAACCAGTGTCTTTTAAAGAGGGATTATTACCTCCCTCTTCCGATTTGTGATACCCCTACTAATACACCCCAACATCCCCCTAGCCTTACCTACTGCTTTAGAGGTCTGATTGGATGATTTCAGGTCATCATTGATGATGATGCCTAAGTCTCTTTCTTTCCTTGTGACTGTCAGCAACTCACCTCCCAACATATAGGTGACTTCATGGTTTCTCTTCCCTATGTGCATGATCTTGCACTTCTTTGTATTAAACCCCTGTTGCCACTCTTCCAACCATTTTGCCAGTTTGTCCAGATCTCTTCTCACTCTGCCCAACCCATCTGGATCATCTACTCTGTTGCAGATCGTGGTGTCATCTGCAAACAGGCAAACCTTACCCTCCAGTCCATCTGCAGTGTCACTGATGAAGATATTCAAGAGGACTGGCCCCATGACTGATCCCTGAGGTACCCCACTTGTGACTTGCATCTCTTCTGACTGTATACCATTTACCACCACTCTCTGTTTTCTTCTCTGAGTACTGTATGTGAGTGAGTGAGTGTCTGAGTACCCTACTTTGAGATATGCAAGCTGTATCTAGGTATTTGACAGAACAAGTGCTTGCACTGTGGTCTGTCTTGTTGTGACCTTGTACTATAGATCAGGTTTATCTTTAAGAATGCAACTACTGCTGACTTATTGGTGGCACTAGCTGCCAGTTTTGTTTTCAACTTTAATTAGTACACAGCCAACAACAGATACATGACTCCTTGTGATGTAAAAATGAAACACAAACTTTGCAAACCTTTTTTTGCCTACTACCCCACTTACACATTAAAAACAGAGTCTCACCATATAAGTATATTAGTTATTGCTGATGAATGTCTGCATAATATGGTGCAAGTGGCACAGTTTAGTGAAACAGTTGTTCCACATGATATTATGCACTGTTTAAAATTTGTTACTAATGTGGTACTATATAAGCACAGTAAAGAAATTCCTATGTATAGGTAAGATAACATGATGCTTGTTGACCTATTTTTTTGTACTATATATGAAAATCAATTTCTTGTGAACCTACTTGTTTGTAATTTGGGTCTCGGCCCCCAGGTCACATCTGGAATCGAGCATGTTGCTCAGTATGCCAACCTGGTAAAACTCATAAATAAATAAATAAAATAGAGACAGGTAGGAGGCAGTATAGTGCAGTGAGTTAAGGCTCTGTGCTGCAGATCTGGAGATCTGCGTTTGAATCCCACAGCTGCCTGGGTGCATACTGTGTGATCCTGAGCAAGTCATTTAACTTCCTTGTGCTCCCAGGTTGCTTCTGGAAACAAGCTTCAGCTTAGTGTGCTTCTCCTGGTTAAACAATGTTCCCTTTCCCCCGTGTCCTAATTTGGCTGCAACATGGCCATTAGAAAGTACACCACTGGCTGAAACAAGTCCCTGCCAACCAGGGAACTCACAGAATTGATAAGCTACTGTACCTATTTCCTAGTTTCCATCACAGACATAGCTGTAGCCTTTACTTGTATATAAAAAAAAATTGACTAGGCCCTGAAAATATAAGGTTATAAAAAAGTAAGCAATTTAATGTTATTTATACTCACGAGCCTCCCTTAGGCATATTCACAAATTTAAAAAAATCAAGTACTAATCAGAGTTTTCATTGCTGGTGCTTCTTTGATGACTATGAAAAATCATCCTACTATCCCTACCAATTTGCCAGAGAACTGGCTGCTCCTTACCTGGCAACAGATAAAATTGAGGCTCTGGCTGTACTTCAAACCTCTGTGTGCATTTTTGTTTGCATGCCAGTTGAGGTCTGAAGAATTATCAATTCATGTATTCCATGTTACCATTCTGTGTATGTATGTGTGTTGGGGGTTGGGGGGCATTCTACTGCTGGAATAATGCAGAGCTTTGAATTCTTCTGTTCCATGCTACACAATTACAAAATGTATTGAGTGTCAAGAAAGACAAATGACTGACAGGTAAAAAAAACATCTGTGGAAGGAGTATTTTACTTTATTTACTGTAACTATGTTTTAGTATATTGTTTTGTGACTTTGAAAACTTTTAGAATTTTTTTTTCAAAGTTGCCTTTGGGGCCATTTTATATGAGCAATAACATGTGGCTGAGTGTTTGTAGTACTGAGATACCTGCACAGCCTGAGGCTGAGGCCATTTGACATACATGCAGTCGTATGCCTAAGTACACCTGTGGGAGTGCGGGTATCTCAGTACTACCAACACCCAGCCATGTCTTATTGCTTATATATAATATAGAAGACAATGGCGGACTTCCAGTGCAGCTCTCCATCTAATGGCGGCGTGAGATCGGAGCTCCGTCTCGACTCCCTTTTCTAACTCCAAGAGTTGGCCATAAAATGAATAAATTATATGGAGAAATACTTACGGATGGCTTCAGGCAAGATAAGGACTTCCCCAAACTGCTTTACTGCTCTGACAATGGAAGAGATCCCTTCAGATTCCTAACGCTCTGAATCAGAGGCCTCAATCCTATCCCAAGTTGTGACTTTGGCAGTTAAGAAGAGGAAAGCATCAAGCAAAAGACAACTGGCTAAATATTCAATTCTAAATGATAAATTAGAATTATCACAGACCTCCAGAAGATAAAAAGGGACTTCCAAGAATTTCGTGCAGATCATGATCTCCTCAGAGCAGATGTCTCAATCCTTCAGAGGCAAGTCTCCTCGCTCAAACAAAAAAGCATTGAACAAGCATTAGAAATTTCTCAGACTCAGTCCACCTTATTCCAGCTACTTCAATACACCAAAGCCTTGGTGGAGAGGCAGGAGATGCTGAGAATCACCAAAGATGGAAAAACATAAGAATTTACGTGATACTGGAAGAAAGTGAGGAAAAGATATGAGAGGTTTTATAGAGAATCTTCTAAGATCCACACTGTCTTTGGACACAGGACTTAACATCAAAATAGAAAGGCACATCGGCCTAAGGCCACAAGCCATCTAGGACAGAGATCAGACCCTGCTCGATAATAATTTGAATCCAGAGTTGCTACACAAGAGAGATAATATTACAGAAAGCCTGGTCCATGAGAAAGGTATTTTTTGAAAACAAAAGGAACTTTTTTGACAACAATTATGCTCAAGCTACTGTGCAGTGAAGAAGAGAATATATCCCTCTTTTCTCGATTCTCCAACATCTAAAATTTAAATTTCATACCTCATATCCAGGATATTAATTATTCAGTATTTGAATGGCCAAAAGGTATATGAGTCGATTCAGATGGCTATGGAAGATCTAAGAAGTGAAGTTTTGAATTACCAACAAAATTACCAGGCCAGAGACAGGACAGGGGATCAGAGACAGACATGAAATCAGAGAACAGGGAAGGATTTACAACAAGAGACCCTTGAGGAAATTAAAAAACTTTTGGGACAATTCACCTCTAAACAAAGGGACACATCTCCAAATATCAAACTGAGAAGGCTAACATGGGACATAACTTCTTTTTTTTCTCTCTGCGGTGAAGAGGGGAGAGAAGAACAGATAAAAAGATATAGGAGAGGAGATGGAGGGGGGCGTCCCTTCCTTTTCCTCTAATCCCAGAAAGGGGGGAGTTCTGGGGCCTACCTGGGGTGGCTTATCAAGGAAGATCCATCTAATTGGGAACTGGAGGACTCTCACCTCTTATTTCTAAACTATCCCTATTAAGGAATGATTGGATTAATGTGGGGCTCTTTGACATCGATCTTCCAAGGCACCACTAGGTGGTGCACTTAGCGAGATAGCATTAATTCAAGCAGAGCTCAATGGAGGTGGGGGGGCAGCTGAGAAGTCGGCTTAGTCTCTCTATATCCTAAATATTGAACACTATAAAAACAAATAACATGGGCTTGGACACATTCGTTGAGTGTGCTCATGGAGGAAGAGAAAATTAAAGGTACATATAATTGTGGAAAGATGGATTGGGAACTCCCACAATAATTAGGGAGGAGAGGTTATATGAGTCCCTGAGAGATTACATGACTACGATTTGGGAGGGATCTCAGGGGAGGTCACTCCAGGGTGGATCAGGGGAGATCTCCTTTCTGCTGGGGAGGAGATGGGTGCTCCCTAACTAAAGTCCCGCTACTAGTGAAAATGGTTTGTGGGAGACTCAGAAGAGATCAAACAACAGAAGATATATCCCTGAGGAAAGAGACACAGAGAATAAATAATACCATGCTGCAAAGAGGGTTAAAGGTCAAAAAAGTTTTTTGCTCTGAGCTCTTGAACTCAAGTCATTTATACAATGATATGATATTATTTTCTGACTCTTTGATTTTGTCTGAGACTGAATTGAGATATTTGAAAGATGTCATCAAAACAAGTTTGGGACTTAGAAACCTAATTAAAGAAGAAGAAAAGACATTGGGGAGAAGGACACTAAAAAATTGCATTTGTATGATGAAGAGGGAATAAGATAATACAATTATGTATAAAGGTTCTATATACAATGGCCAAAACATAGATGGATATAAATTTATATTGGGGAGTATAGGTGTTCTTAAATGTGAGAATGCTAATGTTAGGCACCTTTATATTTTTTATTTCCTTTTTTGTATGTGGATATTTTATTTAATTCTTTTTATCTTTTTCAACAATCTCAACTAGGGCTGACTCAAATAGAGGGTCCCTGGGAGAAAGGAGGTAGATTTAATTTCCAGTTTGGGGGTTATTTTTTCCCCGAGGGCAAGTTTATATAGGTAGACAAGAAGCCCTAACTCAACTAAATATTTTGTTCAAATCAGAGATATCTCTGAGACTGGAAATACACACGTACATAGTGCCTGTTGGAGCTGGTTATTTCAAGGGGGGGTTATAACAGGGGAAGGTGAGCCCAGAAGTACATTGGATTAAGAGAGGAATTAAGAGATGGTTAACAGAAAGGACACCTTTGGTGAGTCAAAAAGGGAAATGGATGTCACAAATAATAGAAAAGCAGTGGGAAGAAAAGGTGAGAGGGGGAGAGGGAGGGAGAGAATGCATGATATAAATGACATGGAACAAAACAATTCTCAGGGTGAACTCTCAAAATGTTAATGGCCTGAGTAGCCCAGTGAAAAGGACTAAGGTCATTTTGCATCTACAAAGAGAACACCCCAACTTATTCTTTTGCAGGAAACCCATCTCTCTATTAGTGAACATCCGAAACTACTCAGACGAGGGATATCTCAGGTGATTGCCAGTTCATATGCGAGGGGACGTAAGGGGGGTAGCATTACTAATACCTAAATCATCCACTTTCCAGATTCAGGAATCATATCAAGACGGGGAGTGGTGATTGGCAATGATTAGGGGAGTGTGGGAGGGCCAACTAATTACGGTGGCTAACCTTTATGTACTTCCATGATCTGATAGTAAAATATTCCAATTTTTTTTAGATAAAATAATAGATTTTAAACAAGGATTGCTCCTAATGAAGGGGGGGTTAAATATGCTTTTAGACCCTGCAAAAGACAGTTCAAACCCTAAACCTACTAGAGCTACTAAAGGACAAAAGCATGCTAAGAGACTGATCAGGGATCTATCATTGATAGACACTTGGAGGCATAGCCATCCAACTTCAAGAAAGTATACATATTATTCAGGCATTCATAACACCTATTCCCGTATAGATTATTTTTGGTTAGCCACTGAATTCTTGGATAAGATCCACCAAGTAGAAATTAACTTCATCTATATTTCTGAT
This sequence comes from Neoceratodus forsteri, assembly GCA_016271365.2. Lineage (NCBI taxonomy): Eukaryota > Metazoa > Chordata > Ceratodontiformes > Ceratodontidae > Neoceratodus > Neoceratodus forsteri. The sequence goes on from CM028130.1 coordinate 4,022,919, forward strand.
CATGCACCAGTTTTGATAGAGCTGGACATGGGACAGGAATTTATACAGAGGCAATGGAGATTTAATGATATGTTACTGAAAGGACCAAAATTTAAAGACAAGGTGAAGATTTGGATATCCCGGATAATACAAGAGAATTCATCCCAGGAGATATCAGAGGGACTTTTATGGGATACGTTAAAATCAGTTATAAGAGGAGAGATTATTTCATATGCATCATGAAAAAACAAACAAAGAAAACAGAAACAACAGGATTTAGAGAGGGAACTAGGGAGGATACAGCAACTACATTCAGCTGGGGACGATACATTGATCTCACAGATTAACAAAATAAAGAAGCAAATTCAAGATATACTAAATCAGAAAACAGAGCAAGCTTTGATGTATATCAAGCAAAAATATTATGAGAGAGGAAGTAGAGCAGCCAAAATATTAGCTTATAGACTTAGGAAACTTCAAGCTATGTCAACTATAACAAAAATCAAACACCCCATCAACATCAGTTTCTTTATAAAACAAAGGATATATTAGAAGTATTTAGGGATTTTTATTCTACACTATATAATCAACCTAGAGAACCTGAGGAAGGAAAATACGAGGACCTATTTGACTGCATTAGCCTCCCCCCAACTGTCCAAAGAACAACAAAATAGATTGATTAGATGAATTTCTCCCCAAGAAATTGATCTTGTTCTACGTAATTCCAAATTGAACAAAAGCCCAGGCCTCGATGACTACACAGTAGAATTTTATAAAACCTTTAAAACTGAGTTGCTTCACCCTCTCACACGACTTTTTAATGGAATACAAGAGGAGTCATCTTCTCCCCAGATGGTTGGAATTACACTAACATATCAGCAATTTTAAAGCCAAAGAAGGACCCTTTTAACTGAGAATCATATTGCCCTATTTCAATCCTCAATCAAGATTACAAATATTTTGCAGCAATCCTAGCAAAAAGAATGGAAAACCTGCCCCCTGAGCTAATTAGAAAAGATCAATCAGGATTTATAAGTAAGTGCCAAACAACAGATAATATCAAACATACAATATATATTTTAGAAAAAGTCCAAAAAGATCATACTCCTAAACTAATATTAAGCATGGATGCCCAAAAGGCTTTCAATTGAGTTTCCTGGAAATTCTTGAAGTACACCTTAGAAAGATGTAACTTCCTTAAGGCTTTCCTAACAGTTAAACACAAGATATACTCCTCACCTCACACCTTGATTAAAGTAAATGACTCTTTTTCATCATTTTTTTCATTAACCTGAGGTACTAGGCAGGGCTGCCCCCTATCTCCCCTTCTGTTTGCCCTATATGCCAAACCCCTTGCACAAGCAATTTGGGGAAACCCTGCAATCTCTGGAATATGATTACAAGAAAATAACCATAAGTTGGCTTTTTTTGCTTATGATTTGTTAATCTATTTTACAAATCCAGAGAATTCTCTGCCAGGCCTACTCATGGTCATGCAGGAGATTGAAAATCTTTCAGAATATAAATTAAATACCAGCAAGACCAATCTTGACCATAAATTACCATCCTAGCACTGAATTACAGCAAATTGTCCCTTTAAAATGGACAACTACAGACTTCATATACCTAGGTATAATTATTCATAAAGACACTCCAAAATGATATGACATTAATTATATACCACTAATAAAAGTGATACAAGATGACCTGCAGAGATGGATGCATTTACCTATCTCTTTGATCCGAAGAATAGATGTCATCAGGATGAATGTCCTCCTGAGGTTACTATGTCTTTTTCAGTCATTATCAATTTACCCAACCAAAAAAGATTTTAAACAATGGAACAAGACGATTTCAGAATTCAGTTGGCAAAAGAAAAGACCTAGAATAAAATTAGAAATCCTTCAACTCCCAAAACGAAATGGGGGACTTGCTCTCCCAAACTTAGAGAAATATGCTCAAGCAGCAACGATTGCATGTGTCCTACATTGGGTAGACAGAGATTTGAATCCCTTTTGGAAGGAAATAGAGATAGGGGATTTGAGAGATGGGATAGAGAAATACTTATTTACCCCGACTTTATCCAAACCTATGTTACATAAGGATGTTAAATCCCAATATACAAGACAACTAATTATAATTTGGAGGAAAATAATTCTAAATACAAATGACAAAATTGTGCAGCTTTTTTTTAAAAATACAGATGATTCCAGATTCATTCCAGCACTTCTAGATAATGCATTTACAAGATGGATGGTTTGGGGCCTTGTGACCTTTTCCCAGTGCTATAGAGGAGGGATTTTCTTCAGTTTGCAGATATGGAGAGACTCTTTGGTCTGAAAAGAAGCGATTTCTTTAGATACTTACAAATAAGGAATCATTGTAGAGAACTGGTAGGGCTAACGTGGGACCCCGAAATGATAAATCCTTTATCCAAAATCTTAAAACAATAGAGATCGGTATCCCAGAACATATAACATCACATACTTATCAAGCTTTAATATATAATAAGGATAAAAGGACAAGAATTTGGCAAAAAAGATGGGAACAAGAGATGGGTATATTAAGACAAGATGAAAAATGGGAATCAGTATACTTGATACTACATAAGGCTACTAAATCATGATCATGGAGAAAGTGTGATTGGAAATATGTGATTAGATTTTTTCAAACCCCACAGATCACTGGGAAATTTGGTGGGGAATCTGGACCAGAGTGTTGGAGAGCCTGTGGCGAGCCACTGGCAACACATGCACACATCTTTTGGGAGCGTGAAGTTTTATCCCAATATTGGAAAGAGACAGAGAATGCCTTAAGAAAGATATTCCCAGAAATACAGAATTTAAAACCTGAGCAGATACTTCTGCTGGATACCCCCCAAGAGATTAGGAGAGATAACTCTAATTTTTTATTTGCTATTCTTGTATTGGCAGCCAACAAGGCAGTCACAAGAAAGTGGCTGCAAAGGGCCTCTCCAATGCTCTGGGAATGGGAAGATATAACATACCAAATATATAAAATGGAGATGTTAACAGCTGGTATTTACCTTAGAGTTTAGAAATGTATTACCTTCTGGTCCAGATGGTGGATGTGGGTTATAGACCACAGAACAGATTTGATCTCATGATGTGATCTAGATGTAGACATTAGAATTATGTCTAGTAGACTCAACCTGCGAGAATTAACAACAAAACTAGTCTGTTATAAACACATCGGATTATGGTAGTACCTTACCTAGGGTATATAGGGAGATCTATTATATCTGTCAAAGATGAAAATATAATGTATTTAAGCCATCTCTACAATGAAATTGTAAAATGTTATGAAATGACTTGGGCTTCTCCTTCCTGTAAAGAAAATATTAATATAGAAATATTTAAAAAAATACATATATAGAAGACAATGCATGATATATGGGTGTTACCATAATATCATCATGGTGAGTGGTTGGTGGGGATCGAAAAACTTTACTACTGCAGGTTGACAGAATTAACACCTCATTGTACAAAACTTGTAACACGATTGTGGGTACTCATTAACCATGGATGACTATTTCTATTTCTTTGACGGAAACATAATTTACTCACATTAACTATTTTTTACAAATGGGTCAATTGTTTTTATATCAATAAGGAAGTTCATGTTGTGAGTCATTGAAAAAGCACGGAACCTGTGCATGAACTCTCAGTAAGGGAGGGCATGTTGTGAGTTAGTGCTTGAACAGAGTACATTAGAAATGTTGAGAAGTATTGAGGGATATCTACTTATGGCCATGATGACGGTCCCCAAACTCCAGCTTCCCTGCTTCTTCACACAGTTCAAATGCTAGCTGGTACCACTCCTGGACACTCCTGTGCATCTCACCAGCTGATGCTTTCATGCAGCAAAATATTTGGCGGGTGAGCTTCCACTTCCTCCTGCATGCTTCTAGCGTTTTTATGATTTCTCATCTCCCCAAGGCATGGTTGACCTGTATGTAACAATTACAAATGGAAAAAAAAAGAGAAACATAGAAACATAGAATTTGATGGCAGAAAAGGACTACTTGGCCCACCTAGTCTGCCCATTTCGCTACCTACAGGATAAGCTGCAGATCCTAATTAACCAACAGCCTACTTCCTCCTCCCCCCCCACTAGAATTGCCTTATGTCGTTCCCATGCATTCTTGAATTCTCCCTCTGTTTTTGATTCTAGGACCTCCTCAGGAAGGCCATTCCATGCATCTACAACCCTCTCTGTGAAGAAATACTTCCTCACATTACCTCTGAGCTGTCCCCCCATCTTCAAAGTGTGTCCCCTTGTTTTTACCCTTCTCTTTTTCTGAAAGATGCTACCCTCTTGGACTTTGTTGATTCCCCTGAGGTATTTGAAAGTTTCTATCATACCCCCCCCTCCTTTCTTTTAGGCTACACATCTTAAGCTCCTTTAGTTTTTCTTCATATTTCTTCTGGTGCAGACCCTACACCATTTTGGTTGCCCGCCTCTGGGCAGCCTCCACCCTGGCTATGTCTTTCTCCAGAACTGTTGACAGTACTCCAGATGTGGTCTTACCAATTGTCTGTACAGAGGGCCTGCAACTTTCTGTTTTCTACTGGTGATGCCTCTCCCTATGCATCCCAATATCCCCCAGCCCTCCTTACTGCCTTCCCACACTGCTGGCCCACCTTTAGGTTGTCTGATATAACTACCCCCAGGTCTCTTTCCATTTTTGCTATTGTCAGTATCTCACCCCCCATTGTGTACTCTTCCCCTGGGTTTTTGTTTCCCAGGTGCATTTCTTTGCACTTCTTTGTGTTGAATCTAAGCTGCCATGCATTTGACCAGTCCTCAAACCTTGCCAAATCCCTTTTCATCCTTTCCGCCCCACCTTCCATATCAACCCTGTTGCAGATCTTTGTGTCATCTGCAAAGAGACATACTTTCCCTTCCAGTCCCTCTGCAATGTCACTTATAAAGACATTAAAAAGGACCTGCCCCAGTACTGAATCCTGTGGTACCCCATTAGTAACCCCCCCTTCTTCACTGTGGACTCCATTTACTATTACTTGCTGTGTCCTGTTGTTCAGCCAGTGTTTTACCCAGGCTACCACCCTGGGACCCACTCCCAAGCTGGCTAATTTGTTTATTAATCTTTTATGTGGGATTGTGTCAAATGCCTTACTAAAGTCTAGGTAGGCCATGTCCACAGCCCCTCCCTGGTCTACTACTTTGGTCACCCAATCAAAGAAATCAATTAGATTTGTCTGACATGACTTTTCTGCTGTGAATCCATGCTAACTTGGGTCATATGCCCCACTGGCCTATAGGTACTCAACAATTCTTTCCTTCAGAACTGATTCCATCATTTTCCCTACCACTGAGGTCAAACTGACAGGTCTGTAGTTTTCTGCCTCTGTCTTGCTCCTACTTTTGTGAAGGGGAATCACATCTGCCCTCCTCCAGTCCTCAGGTACCACACCATCCTCCCATGATTTATTAAAAAGGGTAGTCAGTGGTGTTACTAGTTCTTCCCTTGGTTATTTTAGAATTCTGGGGTGAATCCAATCAGGCACCATTGCTTTATCCACCTTCAGTTTTAAGAGTTCTTTCAGAACCTTTTCTTCTGTGAAAGGACTAATATCAACCCCCTATCCAGAGTGCTTCTATTGACTGGATAAGGTATCTCCCCTGCTTGTCCATCTGGTATCACTGGAGCAGTATCTCATTCAGTATTGACTGTCACTCTGCTCAACCACCTTTCCTTTATTCAGCCTCAATATCCCTGCCTTAGTCTTTCTTTGTTCCCTAATGTACCTATAAAAGGTTGTAGCTCCCTTCTTAACCAAGTTGGTTATCTTTTCCTTGGTTTGGGCCTTTGCTATTCTGACTGCCTTCACCCGCTTCCTTCTGTTTTAACTGGCACATTTCCCTGTCCTGCTCCTTCTGTGTTTCCTTATACTTCCTGAATGCTATATTTTTCTCCCTTACCTTCCCCGCCACTTCTTTTGAGAACCATAGTGTTTTTGTCTTTCATTTTGATTTGTTTATTTGCTTCACACTAAGGCTTGTTGCCTCTGTGATGGTGGTTTTGATGTTTCCCCATTGTTGCTCCACCTCACCTTCTTGCCTGTTTGCTAGTGCTTTTCTGAGGCACTCTCCCATTTTGACAAAATCAGCCCTCCTGAAGTCCAGTACCTTCACTTTTGTATGGTTTGACTCTACAGCTAAGTTTATCATGAACCACATTGTTTGGTGGTTGCTTGTTCCCAGATGGCTACCCAGTTCAAGACTGGAGATCCTCTCTCCATCTCCATTTGAGAGTACCAGGTCTAAGATTGCTCCTCCTGAGTGGGTTCCAAATCTAGCTGTCTGAGGCATGCCACCTGTAGGGCATCGAGAATGGCCCCAATCTTGGATGTGGCTACAGCAAAGGTGCTCCAGTTAACATCTGGCATATTCAGGTCCCTCATCATCAGTATCTCCCCTTTCTCTGCCATCCCAAGGATGCCTTCTATCATTTCATTGTCCATTTCCTCCCCCTGAGATGGAGTTCTGTATACAACCCCTGTGTGGATTGTGTTGCCATTTCCAGTCTCCAGGGTGACCCACAGTGTCTCCTCTCATCCCTGTTTCCCCTTTAGTTCTGTTGTTTTGATCCCTTCCCTTACAGAGAGAGCTACTCCTCTTCCTCCTCTTCTTCTTCTTCTTCCCTCCCTGTCCCTCCTGTAGATTGTGTACCCCGGTATGGTGACATTCCAGTCATGGTTCTCTGAGTGCCATGTTTCTGTGACTGCCATGATATCCAGGCATCCCTCTTCCATCAAGGCCACCATTTCAGGGAGCTTTTTACCTAGACTACAGGCATGGGTACTCATTACCCTCCATTTCTTTGTGGCTTTATTTCTTTTTGCCCCATCCATGTCCTTACTGCCTTAGTCTTTTTCTCCATTTACACCTGCCCTTCTCCCTATCGACTGCTCTATCTTGGTGGATTTTAAATTTATTGTATGTACATATGACAAACATTATAATCACTAAGCTGAAAAGAGTGCTGCTTAGCGTATAACTATCTCACTATGAATCACAGGCTGCATAAACAAGGTACTGAATTATTCACTTAATCTCATAAGTTAAGCAGTATGGCTGACCTCGTCAACTGACTACTTCCACTAACAATATTTAACTTTTTTTTATCTCACATTTATATCTGTATATTTTGGTATCAGCTGTATTATTATTTGGTAACATACTCTTATTTACTGCACACAGACTGGCTATATTGTGTAGATGACAAATTAGTTATAAAAAAATGCTTGATTTAAATACATTCTTTTGGTGCTTTATAAATGTAAGACCTGACATCATCTAGAATATGGGGTTCATTTCTGTAGGACAGAGGTTGCAAAAAAGATGTGGAAAGAGTGGAGAGAGTACAGAGGTATGCAAGGAAATTGGTAAGTGAACTCAATCACTTACAATATGAGAAGAGACTGTCAGCCCTTGGCAAGTACTCTTTGGACCAGACAAGGCTGAGGTCAAACATGATACAGACCATTAAGCATGTAAAAGAGATAAACAGAGTAGCTACTGACAGTATATTACAACAGAAGGAATGCACCAGAAAGAAGGACAACAATGTCCAGCTAGAGGCCAGAACTGTAGTGGAGATATCATGAAACACTACTTTGCTGAGAGGGTGGTAGATGGCTGGAATGGGCTGTCAAGAGAGGTGGTGCGCCAGAAGAGAGTGGTGGAGTTCAAAAGCTCTTGGGACAGGCATAGTATGTAGCTGAAGGTACAAGCAGTGTAGTGACAAGCAGTATATGACAGGAAGCCTAGAGGTTGTTGAACAAATACACAGACTATGTGGATGCAGTGGTCCTCTTGTTCTGTTACTTTCTTATGTTGTTTATAACATAGGTAAGGAAAGGTGTAATGCAATTGGTGGAGACTCTCTGTGTGACTGCAAATTCTCTTTTTAATGCATGGTTCCACAGAGGTACTCAGGGAAAGTACCATCGGCATTCAATCTATGCTGGAAACAGGCAGAAAGCCAAATGGCAGCCATTGAAGGTTGTGGGGAAGCAAGGGAGTTCAGCTGATTTTATTGTGGAGTAGTTTTTCTGTCAGTTGTGGTTCTCTCGCTGTTCCTGCAGAATGCAATGCTGTTTCCCTGCATGCAGTGAAGTGGTGTGTGAAAGTGCACAGAGAAGAGATCCAGATGCTAGGCAGCCTCCGCCCCTCCCATGTCCGGCTTCTACGTCCCTGTACAGCAGTTGGCACAGTAACAGAAATAGAATCCTCAAGTTAGCTACAGTGCTGGAGAGTGAGACAGACCTGTGAGAGGGAGATACAGTGAGCTGTCTTATCTATCACTTAGCTTGTGGCAGTAGCAGTAGGTGTGAGAGATGGCACTTGTGAGTGAAAGTTGTAACTGCTGGTGGTCCATTGTGCAAAGCAAAACATCAGAATAGTGCTACAGAATGACCAAGGGATTCCATTCCTGGGCATGGTGGCTAGTCTGCTAGTGCTGTGGAGAGATACAGAGACATCTCTTTCTTGTGGGCCTGTCCTGCGGAGCTTGTACCTGTCAACCAGTGGTAGAGGACTCACCTACAGGTGATCATCCAGCATGTAAGACACAGAAGTACAAAGAGAACTAGAGCTGGTGGTGTGCAGTGTATCCTGAGACTCTGAGCTCTGCTGAAGCTGTGTGTGTTTCTTTGTGTGTGTGTGGGGGGGGAGTATGGAGCACTTGAAATGTCACAGTCAATATTATGCAAAACAAATGGCACAGATTCTCTCAGTGGTGTATTTCAGAAATTAGTATCAGCATAACATAACTGACATGTGCATATTTACTTAGAGACTATTTTGTAACATGGCAGGATACAGTCACTTTTTTGCTATTTAAACAGGGGGAAAAAACTGTTTTAGTGTGATTTTTAATTCTTTAAACATAACCCATATTATAAGCACAATAACCTACTCCAGGGTGTGGGTAATAGGCATTTCATCCATGCCTGGGGCACTGTGGGGACACTCGGCATGTGGCCTTATGCCTCACAATGCACCCCGGGTATGATTAAATGCCAATAACCTCACACCATATTGTGGGTTATTACTTATATATCCCTATAATAGATATGTAACAACAATATATTAATTGCTTGTTAATTGCAGATTTAACTTACCTTACCACAGGTATGTGACAATGACAAATGTAGTAGTCCTCATCACAATCCTGGGGTATACATGCCTTCAGACATCTTCAACAAGAGCTAGTATGACCTCATTGGACTACAGTTTGGGCATTGTTTGATGTTCTGTGAAAAGATGATTTAAACATTTAGGTGTGTGCAACATACAATCAGTAATGCTTTTACTTTCTGTCTTAGACTATCAAGTTTTATATGTTGTCACTGTTTTGTTTACATCACAGTAATATCTATGTGCACTACATCACCTGGCTCTCTGCTCCCCCATTCACCTCCCCTATACCAAACTTGTACTCAGTCTGCCATATGCTGTCTTAGATGATATGAGTGACAGCCCTATTACCCAACTAGAATATGAGGTACAAACTGGCAGTCTTTATTTCCCTCTGACTCCTCCCCTTCTTTACTACATGGAGAAGGTGAGCACACTATCTAATGTATTGTCTGGAATGACTTACATTTAATGCTGATATGATCTGAAAATGCTTGGTGGAGTTGTGCTTTCTTCTTGCAAAATCTATAGGAGAGAATAAAAACATTTATTATAGCAAATGATGACAATTTAAAATATACCTATTGCTAATTCTCATACTATCTTGTTACAGTATTCTTTTTAAGACAAAGTTATTTATCTCATACTGTGAGAGAGCATGACATATTGATACAAGAATATGTATGCACACAGTAGATGAAAAAAAAATAAAGTAATGGACTGGCCACACAAAACAGAGGTGGTAGTCTTGTATGGTGCTACACAGCACCTGCCACCCACCCACTCAGAACAATGATGGCAACAACCTGAAGCATAACTGGTAGTCTAGAGGTATAAGCCTGCCGCCTCTAGCCCAATTGGTGATAAAATTGTAGCCACATTGGCTGTGGTGGTTAGTGTCACTGAGGAGCCTCACCCACACAAGACTCCTTGCCCATCTTGTCTTCATGGCTTCCCCCCTTCTGCCCCATCATTGTTGTAGGGGTATAACCCTCCCTACATGATGTCCGACTGACTATCAAATGACACCTTATAGTATGTACTGTAAACACAGCGATACACACTTTGGGGCTATGGGCTTGCTCTGCAATACTGCACTAAACAGTCACAAGTATGTGAACAAAACTATTCACTGATTTGTCACTGTCTATAACATTGCGGCGGGGATGCTGCCGGACGGTGTGGATGAACAACATATACCATTCCTAGAACTCCTGTTACAGGTGAGTAACCTGTATTTACTAGTGGGGTACTGCAGGGTTCAGTATTAGGAACGGTCCTCTTCAATGTCTTTATAAGCTACATTGCAGAGGGACTGAAGGAAAAGTATGTCTCTTTGTAGATGACACAAAGATCTGCAACAGAGCTGATGCACAAGGTGGGTGGAAAGGATGAAAGGGACTTGGAAAGGTTAGAGGAATGGTCAAATGTATGGCAGCTTAGTTTCAATGCTAAGAAGTGCAAGTAATGCACCTGGGAAACAAAAACCCAGGGAAGAGTACACAATGTGGGTGAGATACTAACAACAACAAAAATGGAAAGGGACCTAGGGTAGTCATATCAGATGACTTAAAGGTGGGCAAGCAATGTGAGAGGGCAGTAAGGAGGGCTGGGGGGATACTGGGATGCATAGGGAGGGGAATCACCAGTAGAAAATGGGAAGTTGTTATCCCTCTGTACAGACAGCTGGTGAGACCCCATCTGGAGTACTGTGTGCAGTTCTGGAGACCCAGTCTCCGCAAGGACATAGACAGGATGGAAGCTGTCCAGAGGAGGGCAACTAAAATGGTGCAGGGTCTGCACCAGAAGACATATGAAAAGAGGCTAAAGGAGCTTAATATGTATAGCCTCGAGGAAAGGAGGGAGAGGGGGACATGATAGAAACTTTCAAGTACCTCAAGGGAATCAACAAAGTCCAAGAGGGTAGCATCTTTCAAAAAAGAGGCATGCAAGAACAAGGGCACAATTTGAAGATGGGGGGAGACGTGCAGAGATAATGTAAGGAAGTATTTCTTCACAGAGAGGGTTGTGGATGCATGGAACAGCCTCCGGAGGAGGTTGTAGAGTCAAAACAGTGGTTGAATTCAAGCATGCATGGGACAGACATAAGGCAATTCTAGGGTGTGGGGGTAGAAAGAAGTAGGCTGCTGGTTAACTAAGATCTGCAGCTTATCCATTAGGTAGGGAAATGGGCAGACTGGGTGGGCCAAGCGGTCCTTATCTGCTGTCAAATTCTGTGTTTCTGTGTTTCTGTGTCTAGTTCAATACAGACTGCAAGCCTTTTAGTAGACATTGTGGATCAATAGCTTTGAATGCATACTGTAAACTATTATTTTATGGGTGGCATGTGGGGAGGCTGCAGCTGGCTGCAGGTCATGTGGGGGGGTAACCTAGGTGGACATGTGATCTTGTGTGGGTGTGCAGCGTGGGGTGTCAATACACCACTAGGGATGATATGTTTAGCGTTACACTGATAATCAGGGTTATGGATGGGAGTGGGCTACCACTATTCAACGGCTGGTTCCTCTGTCATCTCAGTCTCAGTCATGGCTAGAGGTGTGTGTGTGGCAGGGGCACTGCACTACCAGGGATGACTTTCATTTTATTAATCTAACAATTGTGGATGAAGGGGATACAGGGTCCAGTTTGTTCGAACAATATGCTCTGCAGAGTGCCAGGCAGAATTTTATCGGTCTGCACTATGCAAGTCATGAAAAAGGGCCCTTAATAAAATTCTAATGGATCCATTTCTGGCTTGCATACATTATATCTTCATTTACATATGCAGCTCTGAATAACTTTTAAATACACCCAATCCAACTTCTCTACAGTACAGCATTGACAGTGCTACCTGTGTGGAGGATGCACCAATGTATTGTGTATGTGCACAGCACATTCTGTGCTGTATACAGTGGTAATGCATGATGCACATCTCCTTTGAATATCCACCTGTCTGGGTATGACAACAACTTTGCTGTGCTGTGACTGCACTAGTGCCATTCACAGGCAGTCTGAAAATCTATTCCACAGTGCATATATTTGCTGATAGTGTATGTTTTCTTGTTCTATTGTTTGACCATTGTGTTTGGCTCTTAAAAGAACCATTGTGTTGTAATGTACAATAGATACTTCAGAGATATGCATATAGAGGTACACATTCACAAAAGTGCAAGGATACCATCTCGGAGTTCCCCAACAAAAATATTGTTACCTGTACTCGAGAGATGCACCCCATCTTTTAGGTATAGCCAATGTTTGTAGTAAGTAATTTGGAGGTGATGTATAGTGTGCATTCCCATAGCATGAAGGAATCCAGATATTTGAATGTTTACCTTTCTACATGGTCTTTCAAGTGCAGGGCAGTATTCCTCACCTTTCCAGATCATCCACTGTGTAATGTCTGAATACAGAATTTTACAAGCAGGTAACATCTGTATAAGAAGCTGTAAATCAGACTGTGCAACTTCTATCAAATCAAGTGCCCTTTTGTTTCTCAAATCATTGCCTCTGAGGTAGATAAGGAGTATGTCTGGTTCTAGGTGTGTCTGCAGCAAGTGGTACATGGTTGGCATGGGCTGCTCCCATCTCATGCCACCCTTCCCAAACCAAGACACTAAGCACTGAGGTACATGCAAGTCATTACCAAAATAACTGGCTCTACTGAAAGCTGCTGCCCTTCGGACCCGGCTTGACCCCAGAATCCATACACTGACTCTGAACCTTTCTGCCATGCAGAGTATAAAACAGTAATTACTCAGACAAGGAAATATCAGAAATGTGTCTCACTCTTTGAACAGTACCAAGGCAAATTAGCAGTGTGACTGGTGATTAACAACAAGCAGAATATAAATGCTGCTGCAGACATTCACAGGCAAAATTCTCACACCAGATTGGCTAACACAGGTTAAAATTATTGTTATATCTAGAAAAGAAGTTTCTATTGGAGTTTTGTTTTTAAAACATTCTTTTTGTTTTGGTGGGATAATAGTAGCTATCCATTGATCACTCTAAGTAACATAGTAAGACTGACCATTCCTATTGGATACAGGCTATCTGTAATACTGCCCAGAGAAGCTCAGTTCCTTCTCTTTCTGACCATACAGCTTGAGTGGTGAGAGCAAAGTCATATCTCTTTGTTACAAATGAAGTTTTAAATGCTTTGGAACAATTTTTTTTTTTATCTGTAGGGCTGCTTTTGTGATAGCTATTCAGTTGCTTGCCTTTTCAGAGTGAAAATTAAAAATTTAAGTGTGGTTTTCAAACCACAAAGCTTGTTACATGCTGTGATTATAAATTTAGATTTAGCAGCTTAAACCTGTCTTTGAATACTCCATTGTGTGTAGTTTAATATTGGGAAGGTAAAAGCAATTGTGCTGGTTTATAGTGCAATGCAGCTTTTAATAAAGAGATAGAACAATTGCTGTGAAGTTGTATGTTTTATTTAATGTTTTGACACATTTTAATATAAAGTCTTAGAAAAATCATATTGCTATGTTTTTATTAAAACTAAATTGTTAGCAGACAGCATTACTAGATAGATGTCACCATATAAACAGGAGCTACTGTGTTCATTTTTGATGTGTGAATTTTATTGCATTAAATATTGAGAAGTAGGCAACATGGCTAGATTAAAACCACAAAATGGTGGACAGATTGTTTACTACACCTTTTTTGAATTAAGTTTTACCAGTTGAAATGCATATAGTAGCAACATAGTGCATAGTTCATTACAAAGAGTACAAATTTTGGTTTGGGTAACTCCTACCTATTAAAGAAACAATCTTTGTTTAATTAGAGTATTTTGATGATAAAGATGCATGTTTACTTACTGTGGTTTGCTGGCAATTGTGCTGCTCAAGTGTTTCTCTCAAAATGGCCAATCTGATGTTATTCTAGGTCTCTAGTGGTCGAGAGAAATCATGTGGTAGTGTTGGCTATTTTTTCTTTCATGAGCATGCAAATTCTTTGACCATGAGAATAATGTGAGATTTCGGCTCATGAGCATGTTTACTTTTAAAAAACAAAGTGTTTTGATTTAAATTATAAATTTACTTTCTACTATTTCATTATGCTTTTTAGCTAGTATGGTTCTGCTGTACAATACTGATGAGTTTTTTTAACTTTTTTTTACAGTTTTAAATGTTTTTTTGCTTTTGATTGGCAAGCGTGAACATTTTTTGATCATGACTCAGATTGGCCATGATAATGCTTTGCAAGTTTGCAAATTCTTTGACTGTGAGAATAACACAAGATTTTGGGTTGTGAAAATGTGTACTTTTGAAAAGAAAATGTTTTGTTTTAAATTAAAAATTTACTTTGTACTAATAAATTGTGCTTTCTAATATGGTTGTCCTGTACAACACTGATGAGTTTTTAATTTTTTTATAGTTTTAAATGTTTTATTGGTTTTGATTCACAAGCATGCAAAATGTTTGACCGTGACTCAGGATCACCCATGCTAATGCTTCACGAGATCAAAAAATATTTGACCGCGAGAATAATGTGAGCTTTTGGTCTGTAACTACATTCTTCATTTGCGAGGTTGCAAATTCTTAGATTGCAACTCGTCATTGTTCATGAGAATGTTTTGTGACATTACAAAATCTTTGATCATGAGATTATAATGAGATTCTGTGTGGCGAGTTACTTTTGGGGGCACACTATGGTTTTTTAGTGCTCAGATGTAATTTGGACATGTATACATGTGTTGATGTTAAATAGTTTAATATCATTATGTTGACTAGGCACTTTAATGTTGAATATATTTATTTATTTGTTTATTTGTATAATTTTGGATTTACAACCTTTGAGCCAGAGGCTCGTTTACAAAGGTACCTCGTCACAGAGAGGACAGACAGAGTTATGAGTTTACAGAGTTCATGACAGTAGTAGACAAAGTTACACAAATGGTTTCATACAGAGAACAATTTTAAACATTCTGTGATTACAAAGTTCATCTGATGGAGGTAGTGCAGAGGAAGGGAACCAGGGGTGGCATGGGGGTGGGGTGGTGTGGTGGGGATGCAGCCCAGTGGGCATTGTCTGGTGCTATGTGGTAGTATTGCAGTGCCAATTTAGTGACAGGATCAGCTGTGGGTATTAACTAGTTGGTTATGAAGGGTTGTTTTGAATGTGGCAGTTTTGGGGGAGTTGGATATGGTTGCTGGGAGGGAGTTAAACCAGGTTGGGGCTCTGAAGTGGAAAGACCTCCGAGCATGGGTGGTCCTAGTTCTGGGAACCAACAGAGTGGTCTTGTTGGCGGTTCAGGTTATGACAGTGGAATGGGTATGCTGAATGGAGGCAGTCACCCCAGGTGGGGAGAGACCAAGCAGAATTTTCTTAGTTAGAAGACAGGTTTAATAGTGGAGATGTTCATCAAGGTTAAGGAGATTTGCCTTGTCATAGAGTTAGCAAGTGTGGGTGAGCCTGGAGGCACCAGTTATTAGCCTGCAGGCCTTGTTTAGGGTGAGGCAAATTTTGTTCAGGGCAGTGGTGTCAGCAGCACCATATACTGGCAGGCCATAATCCACAAGGGACAGAATTGAGGATGTAATGGCAAGCTGGAGGGCATCGGGTGGGAGGCAGTCCTTGTGGCGGTAGAGGATGCCAAACCAGGTGTTAGTGGCAGATTCAAGGGCATTGATGTGAGCATGAAAGGTGAGGGCTGAGTTGAAAGTGACCCCAAGGTACTTGTAATAGTAGACTTGTTCAAGCAGTTGTTTGATGAGATTGGTCGGTAATTGCTGGGGGAAGACCTATCACCCTCTTTATGAATAGGTGTGACTATAGCAGTTTTTCAGGCAGAGGAGAATTTTCCCAGACAGAGGGACCAGTTAAGTACACTGGTGAGGGGACAAGGACTTCATCTAGGACCAGCTGGAGTATTTTGGGGTCTAGGGAATCATTGCTAGGGTGGTTACACTCTAAAGCTTTAAGTAGGAGAGGTCTGGCTTCCTGGGCAGAAATCTTGCATAGGTGGAACCAGGGGCACTGGAGGACTGTGGGTGGTAGGTCAGGGGGTGGGTCAAATAAATTACTAGGGAGGAAAGAGCTAAGGTCAGTAAAGGAGGAGTTAAGGCAGTTGGCAATGCAAGCCGGGTCAGTGAAGGTAGAGCCATCAATGGTGAGTTGGGACGGGGAGGAGAGTGAGTTTTCCCATTTAGCTCTTTGATATTGTCCCAGAAGGTCTGGACATTTCCCCAGGAGGAGGTGAGAGTGGCCTGGTAGTGGTCAGCCTTGGCTTTATGAATGACCCATGTGCACCGGTTTCATGCAGCATTGTAGGCCTGTCTATCAACAGCCTGGCCTGTTTCAGTGGCTAGGTGCCAGAGGTTGTCCCTATTTCTAAGCATTTGGAGTAGGGCAGGGGAAATCCAAGGTGCATTTTGTTTTTTGGATCAGGTTTTGGAGAGTGGTGCAAAGAGATCACAGGCCATATTAAAGGCTTGTGAGAACAGGGTAAGGGTGGCATCAGTGTCCTGTGTATGATGGATGGGGGACCAGTCAATCTGATTGAGGAACTGCTTGAGTTTAATCAGCCTGCCTGGGTGGAGGTGCCTACAGAGCGAGGTCTGGGTTATGGGTTTAGGGGTGGGGGCAGCCCAGAGGACTAGGATAGGAGAGTGGTCACTTAAGGAGTCAGGGAGGACCTGACTGTCCTGAATTTTATGAGGTTGGTTGGCGATGACAACATCCAGGAGGGTGCAGGTTCCTCTCATTGGGTTAAGTCTAGTGGGCTGGGAGATGAGTTGTGTCAGGTCTTGGGCAGCAAAGGAGTCCCTTATTGGGGAAGTGGAGGGACTAAGCCAGTTCACATTAAGGTCCCCCACTAAGACTAGACCTGTCTTATGGGGAAGGGTGGTGAGGTAATCCAAGATAGCTGTCAATGCTGGATTCTGGTTCCTTGGGGGAATGTAGGTGACAGTGAGATAGAGTGAGTCCCTGGAGTGGTCAGGGGTGAGTTTGAGTGTCAGGTCCTGGGCACCATTCACAAGCATGGGGTTGGGGAGCACCTGTCCAATGATGGAGTCATGGGTATAGATCGTGCAACCACCCCCGCGTTTACCTGCACAATCCTCTCGGTATAGGGAATAGCCTGGGAGGGAGACAAAGGAGTCAGGGGTAGACTTGGACAGCCAGGTTTCTACTAGGGCTATAATGTCTGGCTGATGTAGCATGACCCAGCACTGGAGAGCAGCAAACTTTTTCAGGAGGCTGCAAACATTCAAGGAGGCAATGCAGAGACCAGTGAACTTAGTTGGTGGGCTGGAGGGAGGAGTTCCAGGGTTTGGGTGTATATTACTGGACTGGAGTAGTAGTAAGACCAGAGTTCTGACCAGGGGGTAACAGTATGTAACCTTTTGTGGGTATGCTTAGGTGCAGAGGGGCCTTAAGAAAAGAGGGGATGGGTAGGGTTTGAAAGGCAGGGAAAGCAAGGATGAGGTGAGTCCATGAGGAGCCAGGGTAGTCAGTGGCAGGGAGGTGGCTAGGGGGTGGGTGCTGGTGTCAGGGTGCGTGGCCAGCATAGGGAGGGTTGGGCTAATCCGGAGAGAGGCAGAGGTGCAGGATTATATGGGCTGGGGGTGGGATCAGCCTTATGGGAGGTAGGCACTAGTATGGTAATGAGGGAAAGACATTTGAGGAGGAGGTGAAAAGACTTGGTGCCAGAGGGGCACTTGGGCAGAATGGTATAACATTTGTGTGTTCATAACTTTACAATTATTCAGCAGATTTGGATGAAATTTAGTATGCTATATCTGGTGTAGTAGATCTGTTGATTTATGCAGTTGTATTTCACTTGGGCAAATGTTTTTTTCACTGTGAAGTGCCACAAATTGTGCATTCCAGCAGTTGTTTTTTGTGTGTGGCTGCATGCATTCTGTGTGGTCTATTGCTCACAAATTGGGCATGTACAAAGAGCTTGGTCCAAGGACCATGCTCGCATTGCTTTGGTATAAAAATATTTATCATTTCTAAGCTGATTAAACTTTTAATTTCCCTTTATATCCTAGTTCATTAATAAGGATTGCATTTTTTTCTTTTGTGGGGTGATTGATGGTATGAAGAGTGGGGGAGCAGTAGATTATCAGTTTTTTTCCCCACCAGAGATCTTCTCTTGAACCTGTGTGTGACTGGGGGGGGGGCTGTGTGACCACAGGCTGCAGACACAGTCTTTGGTGAGTTGCCTCTGTTTAGAGTATATGGATGTGACCATAATAAGATAACTATCAACACAATAAAAATAGAGCTGTCTCAATGTTTATGGAACTTATGCATGTGCACAGGGCAGCCCACTAATGTGTAACAGATTCTGAGTTGTACTGTACAGAGCAACAGTCAGCCTGTATGTGGGCAGAACGTCATCTGTTTATTTTACAATTCAGTTTATGTGGTAGTATGTGGTGCATCTTAGAGTTGTGTTAACATGTACAGCACATCTATTGTTATGAGTATCATTATGTGTTACATAACAATTGATAGCTCCTTTTTACATTTGCCATGTACATTATCAGATTACACACATGTGTCACTGGTTGTGCTTCTACAGTAATACTTTTGAATGTTGTGGGACAGTGCATTATTGTAGTTGCATAGCACAGCATAATTAATAGTAACTCCCAGTTGTGGTGTCGCACAGACATGAGGCTTGTTGTACATCCATGTACCAAAGCCTCCCCCCATAATAAAGAAAAACATTTATTGTGCACATGCAAAATGAGATTTAAACATTTTTAAGTAGTTGTAAGACAGACTTTCTTGTGAACATTATAACAAGGGTTGACAGTGTTTTGGGTGATTGATTCACAAAGCATTAATGTTAGATATTGCTATTGTGAGTTACTTTTAACATGTTTGCTTAGCTGATTTCTACTATTACTGTTTTGTTTTTCTCTCTCTCTCTTTCTCTCTCTTTTAGGAAATACAAATAAATATGAATGCTGAATAAATATTAGATTCTTTGTATCATGACTATTACACATAAAGTCCACCCACGAACAAGAGGCAGTATGTGTATTGTTGGTTCTGTGTCATATTATGCAGAGACACATGGTATAAAATGCACACATAAGAAAGCAAAAGTTTCTTCATATCCATGTACAATGTTAAAAAATGCACAGAAGCAAAGAAACTTGTACAAAGTGAGAAGGTTTTAGATAAAAAAGGTTCTAGGAAAAGTGCTGTGAAGAAATGACATTCAGCACTTTCAAGAACAGCTCATAGTTCTGGAACACACAATAGAAATATTGTGCATGTGACTTCTGCTACAATACAACAGAGCAAAGCATGATTTTTAAGAAGAATGGTACGATGGACAAAGATTGATCATCTCATATCAGGCATCATGACATACAAAGCAAAGAGAATTAAGAGTAAACTAATGCTCATGAAAGCACAATTGAGAACAAGACGTTTTGTTAACATAGCTATTACACTACATTCTCAATTATGGGCTAGGATGATGTCTGCCATTGACAAACAGACAGCAAAGGTTGAAGACATGAAGAACAGACTTATGGCTTTTGATCACTTAAACACAGACAATTTATGTGCTGTTTTTCAAGGAGAATGGTTGCACTCTGTATATTAAGAATCATTTTTCTGGGAAGAGGCATAGCATGTGCACAGCATCAATCTTACAATGACACTAGATTCATGTGGCAAGGTTCAGAATATCCTAGTTATCTCAACTGACAGTATTCCCCTTGCTGATGAGACTGAAAGTTCAGAAGTGACAACTCATCATAAGTTACATGCTAAGAAGTGGCCTTGTGACACTATGTGCAATGTCAGGAAAACATAGAAACTTAGAAATATAAAATTTGACAGCAGATAAAGACCGCTTGGCCCACCTAGTCTGCCCATTCCCCTACCTGATGGATAAGCTGCAGATTCTAGTTGATCAACAACTTACTTCCTGCTACCCCCCACTAGAATTGCCTTATGCCTGTCCCACGCATTCTTAAATTCTCTCACTGTTCCTGACTCCACAACCTCCTCAGGAAAGCTGTTCCATGCATCCACAACCCTCTATGTGAAAAAATACTTTCTAACATTACGTCTGAGCCGTCCCCCCTCTATCTTCAAATTGTGCCTCCTTGTTCTTGCACATCTCTTCTTCTGAAAGATGCTACCCTCTTGTACTTTGCTAATTCCCTTGAGGTACTTGAAAGTTTCTATCATGTTCCTCCTCTCCCTCCTTTCCTCAAGGGTATACATATTAAGCTGCTTTAGTCAATAGAAGAGTCAATGCTTGCCATTGAAAATTTCCTGTTGTCATTTTCAGGTACAAAGAGGTCTGAAAGACATAAGTTGCTTGTCAACATTGACAAGTGTAAAACTCAAGACTATAGTGGACTAATAGGCCATTCTCTTGCAAGTTTGGAGAGTGGCAGCTGCAACAGTTCATTTCATCATGTTCGCATGGTGGTGGTGGTGCACTAATCTGGCATGCATACATTTGTTCAACATTTGTACCAAGTAAGACCTGTTGTGCAAGAATTTGTGCATTTTGACTCATTACTAGATGATGGTGATCTAGATCTACTTATTGAGTTCATAAAAGAGTTGCAAGCAAGACATAGATTGAGAACAAATGTCCCTGTTGGTGACCATGCCGATATATTACAGACATCTGTAGTACAGGAGTCTCAACTTCTAAGAAAATTTGGGACTCAGTTTGTCAAGTTTGAGTTTGGCAAGACTGAGAAATTTGACATTATTTATGTGTCTTGTGCATGCTTGTGTTACAAACAACAGCATGTCCCTGTAGACCTACACAACATACCATGTTAGAATGCTATGTGGGGCCATCTTGTGGCATTTGTACTTTTAAAATCAAAGTTTACTGTGCCAGAAACTGTCTCACTGTGCACATACTGTCATCACAAAATCAAGTGTGACAGTTTACCAGCTTGTTCCATTCTAAATTCCATGGATTTTGATGATACTCCAGCTGAGATTGCAGGGTTAAACTTGTTTGAGCGTATTCTGATTCAAACAATGAAGCCTTTTCAAACAATCATAAGGCTTAATACAAGAATGTGAGACCTACCCAGAAAAGACCTGGTGCACTCTCTAAAAAGGGTTTATAATGTATTTGCCTTTGCAAGAAAATGTGAACACTACTTTGAGAGAGAATAATGTTGTGCTTTTGGTTAATGGTGTCCCAACAAAGGCAAAAACAATATGGCAAGACTTTGTTAATGTTGAAAAGGTTAAACATGCATTGCAACACCTAAAGGAGCATACTCCTTTTTTACGTTGACATTGAGGTTAACGCATTTGTTGCTGTTTCCACAGAAACTGATATGCAGAAGTGGGAGAAGGTGATACTGGAAAAGGCTGACATTGCCACCTCAGGCAATGTCTATGGACAATTCACTATACACCGTTTGCATGGAAAGGATCCATTAGTGGATAACATTGAATTGTATCAAATCAAACAAATGGAGGGTAATCCTGCCAGTATGTGGGAGGCCACAATTGAGGCACGTTAGTTTCCAGATTTGTTTCCACACAGAACAGGTGGTTGCCTTGACAACTGAGAAGTTCATGTTCATGGGGCAGAATATAGAACTTCAAGAGTGCTACATTCAGATGGAAAATTTCTCAGGATCATTTCATATCTGTTCCACTTGCATTGGGAGAGTGAACTTAGTGTATTGTCTACAAGTATTACTCATACTTTGAGACTTGGAACAGACTTCACTGATATGACAGCTGCGCAGTTGCTACAGAGGTTGGAGAATAAAGATGAGACACTGCAAGCTAATCTTTACTTGTTTGAAGTTGCTCAATTGTATGATTATATGTGGGGTGTTGATTCTGACCCTGAGAAGAGTATATACAAGGTTACTGGATTAGATATCTCTCTAGTCAACAGACAAAAGCCATGGCTAATTGACCACTGCAAGTTGACCTTGAATACAACTGAAACCAAGAAGCATTACTATTTTACTCTCCTGTTTTTGTTCAAGCCTTGGAGAACAGAAACTGAATTGAAAGGCTCATCTGATACATATGAACAAGAGTTTATGCTAACTTATGATTCCTTCAACCGTGAACTCTCAAAGGCATATATTGAGAGACTTGAGCTTGAGAAAAATCAGCTGGAGAAAGCTAGGGAACAATTGGATGATGATACCCCGGTTACATCACAAGATTTGGTTGATGTAGAGGGTGAAGGGAAACTTGGTGTTCCACTTCTTGTGAATGATCCAGCTGTTCTCATCTCAGAAATAGAGATTGCCATGCTACATACCTTGCAGTTCTCTGAAACAACTGTCAACAATGTTGATAACCTCAATGTACATCAGAAAGTTGTGTATCAGTCTGTGATGTATTGTGTTGGGCATGCTATTGACCACACTAACAAAGACTGTGCATGTGACAAATGTGAACCAGTTAGAATGTTTGTCAGTGGTGCTGCTGGGACTGGTAAAGTTTTTTTTTTTTTTTATTGAGGCTATAAGCAGAGGACTACATGGCCTCAATAATGATGCAACTTATGTTATTGTGGCTGCTCCTACAGGTCTAGCAGCATACAACATTGGTGGTGTTGCACTTCATAAATTGTTCATATTAACAGTTGAGCATGGTAAAATTGGTGAGTACAGGAAACTGACTTTTCAGTTTGCCACTGAATTGAGGTCAATGTTTGAAAAGATGAAGTTGTTGTTCATAGATGAGATTAGCATGGTTACAAATGTTCTACTTACATACGTCTACCTATGTCTACAGGAAATAGTTGGCTGTGATGATCACATTACATTTGGTGGGAAAAATATTGTGGTGTTTGGGGACCTTCCTCAGCTGGCTTCTGTAAATGGCAAACATGTTTTCTGTGCTCTCACTGTGGAAGAAGCTAGGAAAACAATATGATGCATAGGTGGTGTCAATCTAAGAGGCTTCCACTGGTGTACTGTCACCCAGACACCTAGAAATGCTGAGACATCACATAATCACTACAAAACAGAGTCCTATCAAGGATGCCTGTGAGCTGTTTGCACATGTACAAAAGTCTGGGGAACACATTGCGTGTCTATTACAAAGACTGAAGCAGTGTGGAGAGTTCAATGACATCATACTACAAAGAGAGCAAGAACCTTTTGTGACTTTAACATCATTAGATGCCACTGATGGTGTTAGCCTTAAGTGGACAATGGTAACAAAAATGGCTGAGCATCTGAAGGAGCTCACAAGTGTTGTTTCACACACTGCTGGGTTGGAAGCTGTTTTAACACTGTGTAAGAACGCATGTGTTACACTTCATAGAAATCGTGTTATTGACTGTGGCCTTGTGAATGGAGCCATGGATTATGTCTAAGACTTTCAGTACAGTATGCAGAAAACATTTGTGGAGTTTCTGCTTTGACAACTATGATACTGGCCTTCCAATAGACAGAGTCACTGTGAAGTCTGAACTCATCAAAGACATATATGTAACACAGAAACAATTCCCATTGTATGCTGCTTATGCAGTATCGACACACAAGTCACAGGGACTTAGCCTTGACAGTGCCATTGTTGATGTAGGAAGTGGTATTTTCAAGGATGGGATGTTGCATGTTGTTTTGTTTAGTATAAGATGACTTTCTGGCCTGCACATATTAAGTCTTGCACAGAGCAAGGTACATGCTGATGTCAGATGCATTGTTGAGTACAAAAGGTTGCGTACGTTGTACCGGTAAATGCTGATATGCTTCCAGTGCCTAGATACGTGTCAATCCTAGTTGTTCCAATGAACATTGCACACAAACTGAAGAGGAAGAAGAGTAAGACTCCACAATGTTCATCACATGGTATTACCACTAATAAGTCACTTGCTGAACAGGTCAGAGCTCCACCAGTGAAAAAATATATTGGAGTTCAGAAAGTGCCAATCTTTGATAACAGTACAAGAGTAAACTACTATCATCCAGTCACTTCATGCATATGCTTGAGTTCATCAATGTTTTGAGAGCTGCTCAGTCAACTACTCTGTCTGAAGGATTGAAGAGAGTAATAACAGGCAGTCACCAAGACTGTGGAACTCCCTTTCTGCCCTAGTTTGTGCCTCTCTCTCCCATCCCTGCTTCAAAACATCCCTCGGAAGCTTCCTCAAATCTGCCTCTGCCTGTCTATGTACCATATAGACCCAGCGTATTCTCTCCCTCCCTCCCGATTTACTGAGGGAGCTGTCCTAAGTGCCGTTAATACCAGCTACTGTTAAATCTCTGCTGATAACCAGCATAAGGCACTTTCTGCCCTCCTGTTGGAGGGGCGCTCTTGTCATATCAGTACCTGCTTCTATTTTCATTTATTTGATGTCATTCTCTCTCATGATAGGCGCTCATGTCATATCAGTACCTGCTTATACTTTCATTTATTTTCATGTTATTCTCCTTTCATGGTGTTATTTGATGTTATTCTACCTCTTAATGCTGTTATGTATCTTGTTGCTATTCTGCCTACTTAACCATTTTAAAGCCTGTTGTACCATATGCTGTATCACCTACTTGTCGATGCCTGAGGCTCCTGTATGTTACCTCGACTCTGTATTATGTTTCCTATGTACTTTGTAATTCTCCCGGGTCACACCTGAAAATAGGCACTTGGATGTCTAGATTGCTTACCTGGTTAACAAAAGCAAATAAATAAATAAATAAAAGAGCAGGTTCCCAGCTTGCAGCATTTGACTCCTCTATAACTTGCTCTAGCAAAGTATGCAGAACAAGCCATGTTTGTTGATAATGCCCAACGGGATGTCACAGAATTTATGATGGGGATCATTAACAGTTTGGCAGATGATGGCATTGATCTTCATGGACACTTTGTGGTTGATTATGTGCCCAAGTACACATGCATGTCATGTGGACACAAAGTCTCAAGCAACTCATGACATGCTATGGTTGCCTGTCTACATCCCTGAACAGACATCTGTGAAGATTAGTAGGTTGTTTTTAAATGTTGACAGTGGTTGGCTTTGTCAAAGATGTGGTTGGGCCTGTGTGTGCACTTTGAGAGTTATCGCCTTCAGTTCATACAATGTGGTTGTATTGCAATGCTTTAACTCTTAAGGCATGAAAGTCACAACACCGATCTCTCACTTTGTTGCTAGAAGAACTATGTTCTCAGAAACTCAGTTTGCGATACAGGCTATCATTTTCCACCATGGCATATCTATTCACTCTGGACGCTGTGTTACATGGAGAAGGTTCAGAAAAGGCTGGGCGGAGTGCAATTATATGGTATGCACCATGAGAGAGCGATGACCAAGGAATCTTAAACATGCATATGTAATCATTCTGCAAAACACAAATAATGCACAGTGAGTTGAAGAGTGATCATAGTTTAGCATTACAGTTTAGCTAATCACCATTGCCGTTGCCATGTTATGATACATATTCTTATTGTGATCGTGATGAAGTGAGTGTCAGAACAGAACTATTCATGAAAAAACATTTGCAGCAAATTGTTATGAGTACTTCTGTGAACGTCCATTATGTCCTTTCACAGTATGCTCACTGTGAAATGCTTGTTGTTAGAATATACTGCCCCAAAAAATACACCTAGTTACCATGGTTCTGTGGATGCCATTTTATTCATAGAAACATAGAAACATAGAAGTTGATGGCAGATAAGGACTGCAAGGCCCACCCAGTCTGCTCGTTTATTTTTCTACGTTATAAATGTGCCATCAGCCTTTGCTCTGTCAGTGGCCTATCTATTCATACTCATCTGGATTGCTCCCTTATGCCTATCCCATGCCTGTTAGAAGCCCTACACTGTATTCATAGCCACCACTTCCTGAGGTAGGCTGTTCCATGCATCCACTACCCTTTCTGTGAAAAAAGAATTCCTCACATTACCCCTTAATTGGCCTCCCTCTAATCTCATGCTGTGTCCTCTTGTCCTGCTATTTTTCTTATATTGAAACATGTTAGACTCTTTCACCTTGTTAATGCCCTTATGGTGTTTGAATGTTTCGATCATATCATCTCTCTACCTCCTTTGCTCTAGGGTATACATATTGAGCTCCTTTAATCTGTCCTCATATGTCTTCTGATGCAGTCCCTGCACCATTTTGCTGCCCTTCTCTGGACTGCCTCAATTTAGTTAGTCCTTGTGAAGTTGGCCTCCAGTACTGCACACAGTACTCCAGATGGGGCCTAACCAGTGTCTTGTAAAGAGGGATTATTACCTCCCTCTTACAACTTGTGATACCCCTACTAATACACCCTAACATCCCCTAGCCTTACCTACTGCTTTAGAGGTCTGCTTGGATGATTTCAGGTCATCGGTGATGATGATGCCAAATTCTTTTTCTTCCTAGGTGACTGCCAACAACTCCCCTCCCAGTCTATAGGTGGCTTCAGGGTTTCTCTTCCCTATGTGCATGATTATGCACTTCTTTGTATTAAATCCCAGCTGTCACTCTTCTGACCATTTTAATAGTTTATCCAGATCTCTTCTCATTCTGCCCACCCCATTCTGGATCCTCAACTCTATTGCATATCTTGGTGTCATCTGCAAACAGACAAGCCTTACCCTCCAGTCCATCTGCAATGTTACTAATGAAGATTTTGAAGAGGACTGGCCCCAGGACTGATCCTGAGGTACCCCACTTGTGACTTGTATCTCTTCTAACTGCATACCATTTACCACCACTCTCTGTTTTCTGCCCGTCAACCAGTTTGCCACCCAGTTGACCAACTTCTGACCCACCCTGAGCCTACCCAGCTAATTTATCAATCTTCTATGTGGAACAGTGTCAAAAGCTTTGCTGAAGTCAAGGTTGGCGACATCAGCTGCTCTCCCGTGGTCCACCACTCTGGTTACCCAGTCAAAGAAATCTATGAGATTAGTTTGACAGGACCTTCCTTTTGTAAACCCATGCTGTCTTGGATCCTGTGCCCCTATGGATTCCAGGTGTTGCACTATCCTTTCCTTAAGGAGTGCCTCCATAATCTTGACCACTACTGAGGTAAGACTGACTGGTCTGTAGTTCCCTGCCTCCTCCCTGCTACCACTCTTGTGGAGCAGGATCACATGAGCCCTTCTCCAGTCTTCTGGGACCTCTCCTGTGCTCAGAGACTCACTAAACAGTTCTGCTAATGGCTCTGCTAGTTCCACCCTTAGCTCCTTAAGTACCCTGGGATGTATGCCATCAGGTCCCATTGCCTTGTCCACCCTCAGCTTAGCAAGCTCTTGTAGGACCCTTTCTTTTGTGAAGGGACTAGTGCTCACCTCCCTCCCCACTGTGTCCATGGTGCTGAGCTGTGGGCCCTGCCCTACCTTCTCTTCAGTAAATACTGAGCAAAAGTATCTATTTAGGATAGATGCTTTTACAGGGTCCTCCTCCACACACCCTTTTCTCCTTTGAGCTTAGCAATACCCCCTCTGGACTTTCTCCTTTCACTAATGCATCTATAGAAAGTCTTGTCACCTTCTTTTACTGTTTGTGCTAGTGTTTCCTCAATTTGGGACTTTGCCTGCCTTACTGCATTCTCTGCTTCCCTTAGGGCAGTTTGGTATGCCTCCCTATCTTCATCCCACTGTGTTCCCTTATATTTCCTGAAGGCCAGCCTTTTGGCTCTGACATTTTCTGCTACTGTATTTGAGAACCAAAGTGGTTTCCTTCTTCTTTTGCACTTCCTTTTCTGTCTAACACAATGGGATGTTGCTTCAAGTATTGCATCCTTAATGCTTGCCCACTTTGCCTGTACCCCCTCACCTGTGTTTCATTTTGCCAGGGCTAGCTTAACTCTGTTGGCCATCTTATCAAAGTCAGCTCCTCTGAAGTCCCATATTTGTGCCTTGGAATGGGATGATTTAGTTGTAGTGGCCAAATTGAACCATACCATGTGATGGTCACTGGCCCCCGGGGACCTTCTACTTTGAGATCTGTGATACCTTCCCTGTTAGTCAGTACTAGATCTAGGATAGCCCTGTCTCTTATGGGTTGTTGTACCAGTTGTTTGAGGCCCTCCCCCTGCAGGGAATCCACCATGTGTCTAGTTCTGGCAGATGTTCCTGCTGGTATTGACCAATCTGTATATGGCATGTTGAAGTCTCCCATTATCAGGGCCACTCCATCCCCCCCCCCTTTGCACCTCGGTCTCTTCTGAACAGTACATAGCCAGGTACTGAAGTCTCCCAAGTGTGGTTACTGGTAAACCACGTCTCACTAATTTCTACTATGTCCAGTTTAGACTCTGACATTATTGCCTGCAGGTCTGGGATCTTATTTCCCAGGCTGTGAGCATTTGTGTACATGATTTTCCATTGGCCAGATTTCAGTGTGTTAGTTGTTGGGTGAGGTCTGGCATTTCCCCTGTCGTCATATGGGGAGTCAGACCTTTTTTTACCTGGTGATGCAAATGAACTGCAAACATGCTGAATCCCTGTTTGACCACTAGCTGAGGGGAGGGGTGTTCTTCCCATTTGACGTATGGGGTGCTGCACCCCCTCCCATTTGCTAGTTTAAATATTCTACAAGACATCAAACTTCTGCCTCAATGCACTGACTCCTCCTTAGTCAGATGCAGTCCATCAAATTAAAGAATTTTCCTCCAGAACTGTTGCTGAATTCCTACAAATCTGTGTCCTTTTTCCTGGCACCAGTCCTTGAGCCACATGTTTAGCTCTCCTATCTCCCCTTCTCTGACCTTCCATCCATCTGCCCTCCTCTCTCAGACT
The DNA here is from genome assembly GCA_016271365.2 of Neoceratodus forsteri. Lineage (NCBI taxonomy): Eukaryota > Metazoa > Chordata > Ceratodontiformes > Ceratodontidae > Neoceratodus > Neoceratodus forsteri. The sequence goes on from CM028130.1 coordinate 4,051,767, forward strand.
GGCAGGATCTCAGAGAAGGAGATGCTGGATTAAATGGATGATAATTTGTCACCCAGCCTGGTCAGGTGTTCCTTGGTCTCCACAACTGACCAGCTGATGAGATCATTATTCCCTATGTGTATCAGATGTCAATGTTTCCTCCTGCTTCCTGAACAATTTTAGCAATGTGGTCAGTGTCTCTCCACACTGATGTACCTGGGAGACATTTGACCATTACCCCTTGCTGGACATAGGTATAAACTCCCCGAATCTTGGAGTCTCCTATGATCAGAAGTTTTATTGTGCTGCAGTGTCCTCCTCTGCAGTGTCCTCTGCCCCTTTGTTTGATTTCAGAAATAGAGGCAGACACCTGTTTGTAGTGTTTATATGGTTTTTAGAGGTAATATGTTGGAGAGCACCGAGTGATGGGGCACACAATTTGCCCCTCTTTACCACCTGCCAACCTCCCTGACCAACTACCCTCTGCTGTCAAGGTTCTTCTGTTGGATGTTGTGGAAATGGCAGGTGGTTCTTATAATGTATTCCCTCTTGAATATGAAATTTGAGGCGCACAATCTCTGCCCATGCTGCCCGGAGCTGAGCCCTAAGATCTCCAATGGCCCAGCATGTAGGACATTGTCCTAAATCCTGTAAGACTGTCCTTCTGAAAAGTGTTCTGCAGTACCTGCAGTTAATGATATGCATTCCAGACAAGTTGCTGGGTTTATTACCTGGTCAGAGTAATTAGATGGAAGAAAATGCAAGTAAATGTTTGATTTTGTGTTTTCTTTTCGTATAATTTGTTATAACAAATTAAACTACTAGTGCCCCTGTAAATGAGCTCACCTTGTGGATGCCCCACTGATCCACCCCTTCCTGCTTTGCCACAGGAAATGTCACAACTGTGGTACCCTATAAAAGGAATGTGGTGTGAGGTGGTTGGGGATGGGGATGGGTGGCTGGGCCCTTCCCCTGCCAAAAAAGAAGAACCATGGATGAAAGAACAAGGAGGTAAGAGCAGAAACAATCAGTCAACAACAAATGCAGTAACTCTGAAAGCTTATCCTACTGTTAGATAAAACTGTAATACCTGTAAAGCACCACCTGTAATAATTTCAGAGAAGATATACCCTGTAAGAAACACTTTGCTACACAGAAAAATAAAGCAGTAACGGAAGATATACCATGCAACAGACAATTTGAATCAGAAGCTTACAGCAGTAATCTGTTAGCACACACCTGTAGGCACACCTTGTAATAATGCAGTAGAAGGTATACCAGCAACAACAATTTGAATCAGAGAAAAATAAAGCAATGAAATGTTAGCAACAAACAGTAGCAATCCCTGTGAGTACAAAATAAAAATAAAAGCACACAGTAAATCTGCTTAGCCAAAGAAAGTCTTAATCCTTTCCCTTGCTCTGGTAAGGTTCTCTGCTCTGTCCTTTCAAGCAATCCAGAAGGAAAGAGCCCAGGTGAAGCTAGGTGCCTTGGCCAGCAAACCAAGTCTTCTACCTCCAAGATATCAACTAACCTGACCTTTTAACCCTTCTTTCTGTTGGAAATTACTGACAGTTTGCCAGCTCCACCACACAGATACACACCTAATCCTCTGGAAGAACTGTGGGAGGAAAGAAATTAGCTCCTTCAATGTGAGAAGGAGACTGAAACACCTCTGAGACAACAAACCTTTCCAACAACAAAAAAAGAATAAAATAAAACAGTGTCAAACAGTAATTTTGCTTAGCCCAATGATAAAAAAGTTACAAAAATGTAAGCACCACCTGTAATAATTTCAGAGAAGATATACCCTGTAAGAAACACTTTGCTACAGAGAAAAATAAAGCAGTAACAGAAGATATACCTTGCAACAGACAATTTGAATCAGAAGATTACAGGAGTAATCTGTTAGCATACACCTGTGGACACATCTTGTAATAATGAAGAAGATATACCAGCAACAACAATTTGAATCAGAGAAAATTAAAGCAATGAAATGTTAGCAACAAACAGTAGCAATCTCTGTGAGTACAAAATAAAAATAACAACACTCAATAAATCTGCTTAGCCAAAAGAAGTATTAATCCTTTCCCTTGCGCTGTTAAGGTTCTCTGCTCTGTCCTTTCAAGCAATCTAGAATGAAAGAGCTCAGGTGAAGCTAGGTGCCTTGGCCAGCAAACCAAGTACTGTGCTTTTGTTTTATATGATGTGATGTTCTATCGCTGTTTGATAACAATAACATTCCTGAAACTGTTTTATTGTTATTTGAAACATATGCAGCTTTGATGTGCTTGCTAACATGACTGCCATCCAGTACTGTGCTTTTGTTTTATATGATGTGATGTTCTATCACTGTTTGATAACAATAACATTTCTGAAACTGTTTTATTGTTATTTGAAACGTGCAGCTTTGATGTGCTTGCTAACACGACTGCCATGGTACTGCTAAGTAGACCTGAGGGTACTCAGCAGTTATCATTTGACATTCAGTAAGTAATATCTCTAAGCATGTGTTTTGACTTCACAGCACAGCTGTATTCACTACACTATTCATTCCATTTTTACCACAGTACTGTCTCACAAGACAATGACTTGAGACATATTTCATGCAATGGCTGCAGTTTGATCTGTCATTTGGTAGATTATGTGTGCTGACACATGATTGTTTCAACAATTCGCAACAGGCTATGTTTACTTTACTTTACTTATTGTCTACATGATTGACCTTGATAATCATTCTTGCTAAACTGACATCCATGCAATCCAAGCAGACTTGAGGGCACCAGATATTATATATATATATATTATGGTAGCACGGTAGTGCTACCATAGTTAGGGTTGAGGAGCCATTTCTATGTTAACCCCAAAACTTTGCACCTTAATAACTTTGCAACTGTCTAATGGATTTGCCTGAAATTTGGAATTTATGATCAAGAACCATAGGCCTTGGGATCTACCAAGTTTCGTATTGGTCGGATATACGGCTGCGGAGTTATTAAGTGTGATCTGTGCGTGCGTTTACGCTTTTCTGGAATTCTGTGGTCGCGCCTACAGGTCGTACGGTTTGTGTGACTGGCCCAAAATCTTCAGGGAATGTGCAGCCAGGGTCCCCAATGTGCCTTTCAAAGATTTCATGAAAAAATATTAAACGGTTCAAAAGTTATTCAAAAAACAGTTTCCCATTATAAGTCAATGGGAAAAGTTAACAAAAAGTTCAACACTTTCGCAAATGCATTTTTACTTTCGCAAATGGGCCTGTTACTTTCGCAAATCGGCCATTTTGTTTTCAGTTGGTGATCAGAAAAATGGTTGGCATTTAAATTTGGGACCCTCTGGCAACCTAATTTTTTTTGTATTCACCTAGTCGGGCCCTGAGGATGCTTGCCATGTCTTTATTTTAGAAACACCCCAGAAATATGTTTTCAAATTTCTGGGAAAAGCATTGCAAATTACTGTGTTTCGACGAAGCAATGCAAAATTTTTGTGAAAGCTACAAATTGCGCACAGTAGTTTTCTAGTCTGTGGGAAAATGACAGCAATTCTTTTGGCACTGCGCTGCAAAAGAACCGCTAGAGTTTTGAGCTGAAATTGGGAGGGAACGGAGCCGACATCTCACAGATGTGCGTTTCAGTGTTGTATTGAAAAGATATTACATGGCGGAAAAGTTATGGCACTCCAAAGTTGACGGTTTTTCCCATAGGATAACATTACGGCGCCCAACGCATTACAGAAATCTTTGGCACCCTGCTGCAAAATAGTGGTTTGGTCTTTTTCTGAAATTTGGAGGAAGACAGCCAACAGCCCACAGATGTGCCTTTCAGTGGTTTGGTGAAAAACATTACAGGGAGGCAAAGTTATGGTGTTCGAACTTTCTTTTTCCCATAGGATAACATTACAGTGTTACTTGGCGCCTTTCCAGGGCCCGTATCTCGGAAAGCAGTGCGAATCTGGACTTTCGTCGGGCGTTTCTTAGCCCCATAATGGGGCTAAGATCCAAATTAGCCAGGACAGTTTAAATAATATGACTTTTAAATTTTTTTTTTTACGTCATACGGTTCCTGAGATATAATGTATTTAGTATTCCAAGATCTCATTTTCTGCACCGATACTCATTATTTTGCATACATTATTTGTACTCACTGTCTTTCTCAATGCAGGTTTTGGGGAAAACCAGCCTGCAATAACCTTACATTACTGTTACTGTTGCCCTTTCGCTTGCAGTTCTGTACCGGTTTCACCCTTGTTGACGTCTGCGCCACCATGTGCGTTATCCTTTGCATTTTCATTTGCGCTTGCTTTCTGTTATTTTTGCCATTTCTGTCTACAGTACTGTTTATCTTTCTGTTTCACTTTACATCACCATGCCCATTGACATTTCTGTTTGCAGGCACTATGTTACTATGTGACAACACATCCGTGGCAGACCATTCCCGCTACGCCACCATGTAAAAGCACCCTTTCTGTTCTCATTAGTGCTTGTGTTACCATGTGCGCCACTATTAGCATTTCTGTTTGCATTGCTGTCCCTGTTAGTATGCCACAAGACATCATGTGGCGGGAGCGCGGGGCCCAAAGGGCCCCACGCTCCTGCCACTGCATAATGCCGTGGGAGCGCGGGGCCAAGAGGGCACCGCGCTCCCACTGCTACATTACATTCACTATTTCTTATCTTTCTCAAAAAGAAGGGAAATTAGAGGCAAAAAAACTCAGTTTAATGCATTAGTTAGAGTTGTTCAACAGTGACAAAAGTGAGGAAATTCGCTGTTAGGGGTTGAAAAACCCTTGCAACCACCCACCCCCAACTGGCATTGGGGTGTGCATTGGGATCATGAGTCCTAACTCTCACCCCATTCTCCTATACTTCTCCTGCTTTACACAGGTCATGGGGTGAGGTTAGGCCTGATGATCCAATGCACACCCCAATGCCACCCGTGCGCCTATCCTTTATGCTTATTTGCGCTATGTCATGTTACTTTTTTGCCATTTGTGTGTACCGTGACTGTTTCTCTTTCTGTTTCACTTTGCGTCACCATGCCCATTGACATTTCCATTTACAGGCACCATGTTACTATGTGACCAGACATCACGTGGCACACCGTTCCCGTCTACGCCACCGTGTGCGTTACCCTTTCTGTTATCATTCGCGCTTGTGTTACCATGTGTGCCACTGTTAGCATTTCTGTTTGCATTGCTGCTCCTGTTACTATGCCACAAGACATCATGTGGCGGGAGCGCGGGGCCCAAACCGCATTACATTCACTATTTCTCAATATCATTCTCAAAAAGAAGGGAAATTAGAGGCAAAAAACTCCATTTAATGCATTAGTTAGGGTTGTTCCACAGTGACAAAAGTGAGGAAATTCACTGTTAGGGTTGAAAACCCTAACTCCGAATTCACCCCCCAGCACACACACACACACTTTCAAGTATGGGGGAGGATCAAGTCAACACAACCAATGACAGACATCCAGCAGCAGGTGACAGAAATAACAAACAATTGTCTAAATGTACTACGAGACATCCCCACCCACCTGACCAGGTACTGCATGCTCAGTGGAGATCAACAGCAAAACTGAGCCATGTACACCAAACGTACACATCCCTGCTAAATGTACTAGGACAGCAGGGGTTATCCTCTATCACTGAGTCTGTCAGTTATAATCACACTAGGGTTTCGATGACTGTAATGATCAAGTTACACTGTTCATCTTCATGAGTTCATATTCACAGCCATTCTCCAGCAACTAGACAGTGTATGGTGTAACTGGGTGGGACACTGTGTTGCAAAGCTGCTGCAGTGTCTAGCAGAGGAGAGTATCTACTCATAAGGACAATTAAGCAATAAGGCATGACCAACAGTTATGTTAAATGGTCTGTTAATCACCCTGTAGGGTTAATGTTGAATGAGGCATATCCGAAGTGCCACATGTCGCTAGACAGTGATAAACTGACCATTAACATAATACCTGGGAGTGGCTTATTGCTATCATATAATAAAACTGTTTTTAAACAACATTAAACCATGTTCATCATATGGTTAGGCTCTACATGTATGTTAATAAAACTAAACATAAGGCTGTTACAATGTTTACAGTCAATTAGAAAGCTGCATTTCTCAAACCCTTGTTATAATCAGAGATATTATACCTGTACAACTCCTTGGTTTTGCTTAACTCTATTGCTCAGGTGGCCCACCACAAGTGGTGTGGGGCATCGGTAGGTAAGGTCATGCAACTACTAAGTGTGGTACGTTGTGTGCAACTGCAATCTTCACACTGGATGGCACCCTGCTTGAAAAGTACCAACTGTCAAGTACTTTGGTGTGTGGTTAAATAGCAGGCTTGACTTTTTTGCCCACACTGATACCATCCAAGCCAAACTCCAGTCCACACTTGGTGCCCTGTATCACAATACAGACTACCTTTCTCCCCAGGTCAGCTAAGAGCTGGTCACCAAATCTTTTCTTCCAGTTTTCAATTATGCGGATGTAATTTATGGCACCACCTCCTTTGCCAGACTGGACACCCTCTACATTGCCTTCTGCCACTTGCTACCAGCTCACCTTCTTGTGTCTATCACTTCTCCTGTTACTTCTCCCTCTCCATCCTCTCCCCTCATGTCACCAGTCCCACTGTGCTTCCCTCATCTCTAAATACTAGTTTGGGTCCCCCCATCCCTTCATCCTACTATTCCCTGCACTCTAGGGAACTGAGCACCTTCACCCTTCCCACACTTCTCAGCTAAGGAATCTGCTTTCTCTTACTGCCTCCCCTCCCTATGGAACCAGCTACCCTCCTTCCTCTCCCTCTCCCCCTCCCTTCCCTCCATTAGAAGCCAGCAGAAACTTCTCCCCCTCCAGCTCCTATCAACCCTCTTCCTGAAACCTTCTTTACCTTTTTCTATGCTTTTGACTAGCTACATGTCAATTCATGAGAGAAAACAATTCCAGCTCAGATCTGCTCCTTGTGCTCATTGGAAAATCAAGTAAGGAAATTAGCAACTACCAGCACCACTAATCCCAGTGAAAAAGGCTTTATTTGTGCAAAGGGCAACTTCTGCAAGTCGGGCATGCGAACCTCAATTCATCCCTCCTGTCAATTTGCTCAGCAACAACTTGTACCCTACTATTAGTAGTAGACAGGGTAGAGAAGGTTCAGAGGAGGGCAACAAAGATGGTGCATGGATTGCATCACAAGTCCTATGAAGACAGGTTGAAGGAACTGAACATGTACTCCCTGAAGGAGAGGAGGGAGAGAGGGGATATGATAGAGACATACAAGTATCTTACAGGGAGGAACAGGGTGCAGGAAAACACTATTTTTAAACAAAAAAGATGTTCCAGAACTAGGGGGCATGGGATGAAGTTGGAGGGAGGACGATTCAGAGGAAACATGAGAAAGAATTTCTTCACAGAACAGGTGGTGGACAAGTGAAACACCCTGCCAGAGGAAGTGCTGGAGGCTGAAACAATCACAGGATTTAAGAATGCATGGGATAGACATAAAGGAATTCTGGAGGTCAGGGGTAAGGGGCAACAGACTTCTAGGAAAACATAAACTGAACTTACAAGCTCAAATGGGCAGACTGGGTGGGCCATAGGCCCTTATCTGCTGACACTGTCTATGTATCTCTGTATCTATGTATTAGCTCTGGGGTCAGTCAGACCCCTGTATAAATCATTCCTGGACAATTCAGCCCCCTCCCCATCTAAATTTAATAAAATAAACTCTAGGGGGCAGAATTTGAGATTGAATTGTGCAGGGAGCCAATTAACACCAGAGCTAATATTATTTATTTATTTATTTACTTGAATTTTGGTATGCTCACTGAGACAAAAAGTCCCCTTTCCAAGGGCAACCTGGGGAGGGTACAAGGAGAGGTATAGAGAATACAAAATAAAGTAAGATAAGTGTGCAAAGACACTTATACAATAGAATATGGAGTGCAATATTTGCACAAAAGGCTTATATAAATAATATAGACATATACATTATATACAAATAATACGGTGAGTACAGATGCTGCAAAACAAGCGATGCAGATAAATACAAGTTGCTAGGCAACGTTATACAAATATACATAATTACATAAATGCAGAAAGTAGTTCAAACGTGCAAAATTGTCAGCAAGTGATTCAAGCAGAACAGGGGACTAGGGTGAGGAAGTAGAGTTAACAGAGTAGGACACAATGCAACCAGAGTAACCCCATGAACAACTCAAGGGAGGGTTGCAAGGTTGAGTTGGAAAGGAAGTGAGGAAGGGGCAGGACAAAGCAATGAAGGAGAAGAACTGAATTTAATGGTAGGGTGGGAAACTATTAGTTACAGGTGCAGACTTGAGGGGAAGAATAACCCGGTGTGAGTTGTCATGGACCACACTGATTGGGACAAATTGATGTGTCACCCTTTTGACCACACCTTATCTATCCCTCCCCACTAACCTGATAGTTCTGGTAACTTCATAGAAGTTTATTAGCTTTTTGACTCATCGTCTCAGCACCAGCTCAGCCTCACTTCATACTGGCACTATGCATTTTTTGAGCATGCCTAATTGTACAGCTGATTTGTATGCAAATGTTGTTGTCCTCCACATGCAGTGTTTTGCCACATTGTCTTTACTGCACATAGCCCTTACAGAAATATTGGTGTGCTGTGTACATGCAGAATGCATGCCACATGCTTAATTCTGTAACGTCTGCATGCAGTTTGCATACATACTGGCCTATCTCAAACCTTCCCTTTGTTGGGAAGGTAATTGAGAAAGTACTGGCTACTCAGTTAGACAACCACTTGACCATCCATAGCATCTACGATCCCCTTCAATAGGGTTTTCCAAAGAGGCACAGCACCGAGAATGCACTGGTTTGGGTGCTCAATGATCTCTTGATGGCGAGAGACCAGAAAAAATGGTCCATTTTAGTCCTTTTGGATCTGTCATCAGCATTTGACACTGTAGACCATGGGGTTCTGCTTGAGCACCTGAGAATCATCTGTGGGCTTTCAGGTTTGGTCCTCAGATGGTTTACTTCTTTCCTCACTGGTAGAACTCAGAGGGTGGTATTGAAGGTGTTTTCCTCTGATCCTGTCTCTCTGTCTTGTGGGGTACCTCAGGGCTCAGTGCTGTCCCCCATGTTGTTTGCGGTGTACATGCTACCCCTCAGAGACATTGTAAGACAGTATGGGCTGGAGTTTCATTGTTATGCCGATGACAGTCAGCTCTACCTGTCTTTTGCACCTGACCAGAATGGAGCACTCTCGGTGTTTAATAACTACCTCGGCAAAATCCAAGGTTGGATGAGGTCCAGCTGGCTGAAGTTGAATTCCGGGAAGACAGAGGTGATGGTTGTGGATCCTGGTCATCAGATAGGGGGGTTGGGGACAAACCATCCCTCAGGTTTATTCCTGGGGGATGTTGAGCTCCCCATTTCTGAACAGGTGCGGAACCTAAGGGTGATTCTTGACGATCATCTGACACTACGCGCTCAAGTGTCGGCCGTCATTAAAGTCTCCTTTCACCATCTTAGGAACATTGCTAGGATCAAGCACCATGTTCTGTCCGGGGACCTACCTATGCTGATCCACGCCTTTGTGACCTCGCATTTGGACTACTGCAATTCCCTTTACTTTGGGCTTCCTGGGGTTGATATCCGCCGCTTGCAGCTGGTGCAGAACTCTGCAGCCCGGTTGTTAACTTCGACCTATCGTTCTTCCCACGTTACACTGGTGCTGAGGAGACTGCACTGGCTGCCGGTTCAGTGGCGGATCACTTTAAAGTCGGTCTGCTGACTTACAAAGCCCTGCACGGTTTGGGCCCTAACTACCTGAAAGAGCTCCTGGTTCCCTATCTCATGGAGTGACCGCTCTGCTTGGCCAGCGAGGGGTTGCTAGAGATTATTCTGAGGGCTATTTTGAAATCATCGGGGTCCCAGGCTTTTGTGTTCATGGCTCTGACCCTCTGGAATTCTCTACCACATTGGATTAGAGATTGTGCGACAGTAGGGGGTTTTAAACAAGCATTAAAATCCTTTCTTTGGACTAAGGCTTATGGGGAAGAGGTTGATCTGGTCTGATTTTATTATTTCATCATGCTGTTTGATGTGATGTATTTTCTTGTCTGTATTGTAATGTTTTATCTTGGTGTGATTTTATAATCTGTCCTGCACCTTGATTTTTGAAAGGCGTATTAAAAATAAAGACTATTATTATTATTATTATACAGTGAACCTAAGCAAACCAGGTCTATAAAGCAAATGAGGTTTGCATGCTGCAAGCTTGACATGTATGCAGCAGGTAAGCTGGTGTGAACATCTTCTGAAAATTGCATGAGGTTCGCATGTTGCACACTTGACATGAGTGCAGCAGTTAAGCTGGTGTGAACATGATTTAAATATCACAGAAGGTTCACATCCTGCATGCTTGCCATGTGTGCAGCAGCAAAGCTGGTGCAAATCTCATCTAAAAACATATCAGTTTCTATTTCTTATACTACTGCTAGCAATTACAGTCATTAAAATTATTTTTTTATTTGAATTCCCATAAATATTAGGTAAACTCTAATTCTGATCCTTCTGCAAGTTGTTTAATGGCTTTTGCTTTTTCTCATTAAATTGACATTACTTTGTAAAATATTGTTTGGTTACTGCATTAAATGCTAGGATACAGCCAGTCAACATCCCCAATTCCAGACGTACAAAGAGGGGCCTCTGTGTTGTGAAGCCTATCTTTTTTTCTTTGGACCATACAAATCCCTTATAATCATTTAGTACTACAAATGTGTTTCTCCATGACTGATTTATGAACATACAAACATATGAATGTGCCAGCAGAAACAGATCACCCAGTCTGTCTAAATCTGCTCAAGTGTGCAGCTAGCATCCCTAGTTTGCAGCTGCCCCACTTCCCTTCCCTTCATCATCCCACTGCCACCCCCACCTCCCCAGCCTCACTCTCTCCTGTTGCCTGTCCCATGCCCTGTTGAAGCTGTTCACAGATTTATATGATGCCACCCATTCTGGTAGTGCATTCCATTTGCTACCACCCTCTCTGTGAAATAGTGTCTCTTCATTTCCTTCTAAATTGTCCCCTCTATTCTTAGCCGTGCCCCTGGTGTCCTCCCTCTCCTTAGCTTACAGTCCCCATCTTCCCATCCTTATTGATTCCCTCAGATACTTGAATGTCTATCATGTCCCCTGTCCCTTCCATCCTCCAGGATGTACATATTCAGGTCTCCTAGTCTGCTCTCATAGTCTCTCCCTCCATTCTACATATCATCTTTGATGCCTTGCTCTGCACCCCTCCAGTAGCCTGATATCACACTTAGGTATGGTCTCCAAACTGCACAAAACTACTCTAAGTGCAGCTCTACTAGTGACCTGTAGAGGGACAAGATCACCTCTTCACCTGGACAAAACCCTCGCTATGCACCCCAGCATTTGTTCACTTTTGCAGCTGCTCTCCTGCACTGGGCAGTGTTGCTCATGGTCCTTGTTATCATTACCCCTAGATCCTTCTCCTCCTCAGTGATCCCCAGCCTAACCCCCCCCAACCAGATATTCTCTCCTTGGGTTCTTCACCCCAAAGTGCATAGCTTTACACTTTTTTGCATTGAACCCCAGCTGCCACCTCTCTGACCACTCCTCTAGCTTGCTTAGTTCTCTGTGCAGCTGCTTCCATTCCTCCCCTCCATCCACCACTGCATCAGACTTACCTTGCTTACCACCCCATGTGCAATGTCTGTTATGAAGAGCCTAAATAATACTAGCCCAACACAGAGCCCTGTGGCACCCCACTCATCACTGGCCTTGGAGTTGAGAGCTCCCCTCTTAAAACCACCCACTGCAGCCTCCCACTCAGCCAGCTTGTAATCCAGTTTATCATTTTTGCCCCACTCCTACACCAGTTAGCTTCCCCCTTAGCTGCCCATGAGGCACAGAATCGAAGGCCTTGCTGAAGTCCAAGTAAAGAACATCAACTGCATGACCCTTATCCAGCTCACCTGACACCCAGTCATAATATTGTGTCAGGTTGGTTTGAAAAGACTTCCCTGAAATGAACCCATGCTGTCTCACATCCTGGAGGCCATTGTCCTCCAGGTAAGACACCAGTCTTTCCTTTAATATCATTTCCATGAGTTTGCACACTATGGAGGTGAGACTTACCAGACAATAATTGATCAGTTCATCCCTTGTCTGCTCTTGTGTAATGGTACTACATGTGCCATCCTTCAGTCCAGTGGCACACATCCTCCAGTGAGGTACTATACAGATCTGTCAGAGGATCTGTCAACACCTCTGCCATCTCCCTCAGCACCCTGGGTGGATGTCATCTGGCCCTGATGCTTTGTCTACCTTCAGTGTCCTCAGTCCTCTAGGACTCCACTTGCCTCAATTCTTCTATCTGTCACCTCCTTTCTCCTGTCTCCACCCTCCCAGCCCATGGTGGCAGTCCCTCCTTTTCTTCCGTGAACACTGAGCAAAAGTATTCATTCAGTGCTTCTGCCTGCTCCTCCCCTTTTTCTGTCCACTCCCACCCCTTTTATGCTCACTATTGTCTCCTCTTGCACTTCCTTTTCTTCCTGATGTATCTGGAAAAGTCTCCACCCATTAATTCCTGTGCTAATCTCAACTCCCTCTGACCTTGGCTTCTCTCACTTTTCTGGTCACCTCCCCTGGACCATGTTGCATACTCCTTCCTTTTCACTTCCTTCCCCATCCTCCTACACCTCTGGTGTGCCTCTCGATTTGCCCTCACCACCTCCACTACCTCGCTGTTCAACCAGCATGGTTTTCTTGCTCTGCTCCTCTTACTCTTTATCTTGGTGAGGGCTTCTGCTGCCTCTGTAATCCTCCATTTAATAATATCCCATTTCTGCTCTGCATCCATCTCCTGCCATATGCCCTCCAATTTTCCTTTCATTACTTCCTGCATCCTCCCAAAGTTTGTCCCTTGAAGTTTACTAACCGAGTAACTGATTTCTCTGGCTTCCCACACATTGTGATATTAAACCACATCGTTTGATGATCGCTGTCGGCTAGTGGGTCCTCCACCTTTATTTCTACCAACTCCCCTTTGACAATACCAGATCTAAAGTGTTCTTTAGCCTAGTAGGTACACTAACCAACTGTGTCAGGAGACCCTCCTGGATTGCATCCAAGAGCACTTGCTCCCTAGCACTGGAGTTGATCGGAATTCTTCAGTCAACCAACAGCAAGTTGAAATCCCCCACGATGACCACCTTCCCATTTCTACATACCTCCAATTTGTCCTGCTAATTCCCTGTCAAGCTCCTCAGACTGGGACGATGGCCTGTATACCACCCCAGACCTCAGTTTCCTACCCTTGAGACTAGGAGCTGCAGCCAGATTGCCTATGTTCTCCTTTATTCCCCCTCATCCCTTGTGCATTTGATCCTATCCCTAACACAGACTGCAACCCCACTGCCCCTCCCCTCCTTACGGTCCTGCCTGTATAATTTGTATCCTGAGATTGCCAGATCCCAGTTGCAGTGCTCAGTTGCCCATGTTTCTGTGACAGCCACAATATCCACCCTCCACACTGCTAACAGTGCCTTTAGCTCAGCTGATTTGTTGCCTAAGCTTCTTGCATTCAGTGGGACCACACTCCATCCTCCCTCTTTCCCTTCACTGGTCTCCATTTCCTCCCTTCTACTCCCTCCTTTTTAGCTGCTCCACATCCTTACCTGCTAGCCTGGGGACAGGCTGTGACTCCACTCTATCGGATCCCTGCCTACCTGCTGTCCACTTGCCACACCCCATCTAGTTTAAAACCACCTTTGTCACAGTATACCTCCCTCAGTCTTTACTTTAATACCTCCTTCCCCTCCCCACTCAGGTGCAGCCTATGCCTTGCAAACAGATTGTTATTATCCCAAATACTGCCCCAGCCACCCACAGCCCCATACCCTTTAGTTCAACACCATTCTACAAACCATGTGTTCAACTCCCTAATCCTATCCTTTCTCACTATGCTTGTGCAGGGTTCTGGGGTACTGGGAGCACCTCAGAGAAGGCAAGAGGCTCACTTACTTTCCCTTTATCATTCTGTATGGAGCATATACACTATGACCATGCTCAGCACTCTTTGTGCTGAGTAGAGTCTTGGAAGCATGCACCATACCTCACATTTTGTCACTTAAATGAGGGACATAGACACTCAAAATGAGGGACAATGAGGGATACTAACCCACATGATGATCAGGACACATCATGAAACATGGAGATACAGTACCTCAGAACACAGTGGAAACCATTGCATTAGCACCTGAGAATGAATTTCTACCATAAAATAAAGGTGCCATTTAGATATGGCAGATGGAGGCACTCCCCCCCCCATATCTGTGACTAGGTTGTTCTTATGGTGTGGCAATGATGGCATTAAACAGGGATTTAATCTTTTGCACTATATGTGTCCCCCTGGCCTGTGTGCACACACGCTGCAGGTGCACTCCTGACTTGACTGTGTCTATATTGTGTTGTCCACTCTCTCTCTCTACATATGAGCAGCAGCACAATCACATGTTATGTGGATGAGCTCAGCCAAGAAAAAGCACATTTGTCTTGTAAGTGCGACACTGTCTTTCCTGCCACAGAGTAGACAGACTGCACACTACAGCTTGGAGGAGTCAGTGAGCACTGAACTCTCAATAGCAGTGTTGTGGCAGCATATTTTTGTTGGTCTGCTCTTAGTGAGTCTCATTCTCCCCTGGTGGCTGAAGGGGCAGAGGGTGAGCTACAAGCTAACATAATACTAGGCTACCAACTTACTCTACTAGGCTCACCTTGCCATAAATACAGCACAGACCACCATGGCAGCAAACTAGGCTTAGCAGCAATGGTGACAGTGGTGTGGTTGGCTTCATAGGCCTTGATAAGTGCAGTGTGGCAGCAGCCACAGCATCAACCAAGCAAGAAGCAAGCAACCCAGGTTGGGTGGGTTCAGCTGGTGAGGTGACTTGGTCACAGATCACATTGGGGACCTGTGATGGTCGGTTCTAGCATCCAGCTTCTGGTGGAAGAAGAGAGGGGGAGCGGACTGAAAACTGGACTGGTGGCACACTGTGCCAGGCTGCAGGTTCTGGCCATATGGCCGGGTAAGTAAAAGTAAATTTTTTTTTACGGTGATTGGGAAAGGAGGAAGGACTGAAATATTGCTGTGTTTTTCTCATTTTTCACCTTTGGGCTGCTTCATGAACAATAGGGGATGGGTATTGAATGGAATGGAACTGGTGAGAAAATAGGGATGAAGTTCATTTGAGGGAGGCAGAACTTCAGCCAGGAAAACAATTGGATAGTAACTGGATGAGTTTAGGCCCAAATCTGATGCACTGCTCTGGGGTATATACAGATGAATCTTATGCATTTTGAATTTTTCCTGATTTGCATATCACTTTGCAGTCAAAACAAATAAGTTGTACCTTTTAGAGATGTTACAGACATTCTAGAGCTGTCTCTTGCATTCATGGGCAGTTGATCAGTATGGTGTGCACAGACTATTGGAGCCCCACTATAGTCAGGCTTATGCCCCCCAGTGAAGCTAACCTCAATATCCCCATGACCAAACACATTATGACAAAGGGCAAAGGAGACTGCAGGGGTGTGCACCATTGAAATGAATGGGGGTATCTTTTTATTACTATTTTATACATTATTGAAGGAGAGTTGAGATTAATGAAGGCCACCACTCAACTAACAAGGGCCTTGTTAGTAGAATAGTAGCCAGTAGGCAGTATAGCTCAGTGGTTTAAGGCTCTAAGCTGCAAATCTGGAGACCTGGTTTGAATCCCACAGCCCGCATACTGTGTGACCCTGAGAAAGTCACTTAACTACCCTGTGCTCCCAGGTCGTACCTGTAAACAAGCTTTCAGCTTAGTGTGTCATTCCTGGTTAAACAATTGATGAAAAAAAAACAATTCCATTAATTTCAAAGGGGTATGTCCCAGTACTCTGACCCATGGACATCATATCTTAAAGACTCCTGCCTCTGGCTTCCTAATAAGCAAGTAAAATACTTTTTACTGTACTTGGTGGGTTGTCTGTAGCAGCATGGCCATGCCCGCTACAGTGCGTGTGCATTGGGGGGAGGACTGGCCATATGGACGTGTGTCGAGTTATTGCATTCAAAGCTATGGCAAGAAAATAGTAGGTGTACAGGCCAGACAGAAGTAAATAAGTGGTTTTGTGGATAAGTTTGTGTATTGGGGTGGGAAAAAAACATGTGTTTCTATTGGTATGTGTGCTACAGTTCAACTGTGAAACTGAGATGAAGAAGAGAAGAAAACTGAAAAGTATAACAGTGGCTACAAGCATGCCATATGCGTGCAGATGTATTCAGATATGTATTGATGTACAAGTGAGTCATATGTGTGCAGACAGTATGGCTTAGTTGTTAAAGGCACTGAAGTACAAGTCAAGAGACTCGGAGGCATGAAGACTTGGGTTTGAATCTCATTAACTCCCACTTGTGCATGGTGTGATCCTGAGCAAGTCACTTAACTTTTACATGTGTAGTTATCAGTGACCACTTGCTTTTTGCATGCATGCCACTTGCATGCAGTCTATTCCAATTTAACATAAAAATCATGGTTTCCACAGTTGTCTGCTGCACACATGCCATATGCATGCAGTCGGTTCCAATTTAACATTTAAATCATACTTGCAGCACGCATATCACTTGGGTAGTTTTATGTGTGCAGTAGGAAAGCATTTCATATAATTATTTCAATAAGGGAACTTATTCACTTATTTAATTATTTTTCTAACCACATCATATGACTGGCTGTATTTTTTTGTAACTGTATTCTCCCTTTCTCCTTTCCCCTTTCCCTAAGTCGCACATGGAAACAAACTTTGGTTCAGTGTGCCCCTCCTGGTTACTTATTATTAGGTAAATAAATAAAATTTCACATGAGTAGTAGGTTCACAATTCTCTGCATCTTCTACATATTTGCGTTAGCTGCCTTAACTTACAAGCACAGGAAGAAAAATGGTATGTTGGTCAATGAAGGGGACAGGCCATTGGGTATTGTTAGGGAGAAAGAAGTTGAACCAGGAGGAGGAAAGAAAGTATTGCTCTACAGGGACTCAATGATAAAGGGCATACATTGGACCAAGTGATGGGACCACAACATAAGAAGAGTAGTGGTATGTGGTCCTGGAATGGAGGCAGGCAGGGCAGGGTCTAGGCTCATGCACAAGGCAGGAAGGGTTGGGGGAAAACTGCACTTAATAATACACCTGGGGACAAAGGATCTAGTGGGGAACTAGGTAAAGGAGGTTCTGAAAAGGTCTGGGGCTAGGGGAATTCTGCAAGTTGGTAGCCAGTTCCACAACTTTCTCAGAGGTTCTCCTGGTCCCCTGCGCCAGCATGGGGAGGAAGGATAGGATAAGAGAGTTTAATGTATGGTTAAGGATTGGTGTATGGAACAGAGATTTACAAGTCTAGGGATTGGGAACATATGACTGGATGAAGTCCTGTATGTCAAGGATAGGCTGTAACTGAGTGAGGAGGGTTTCAAGGTCCTTAGGGAAGAATAAAGGGTACATGATAGACATCCTGCAGTTAACCCTCTAAGGGCTGGAGTATGTAGTAGAAGACTGCCAGGAGGGAAGGGTAAATGAAGTCCTACCTGGCACTCCCCTCAGTATGGAGAAAGTAATATGATAGGGGTTGTATGGGGAGGGGTCTCACTGATGGAGGACCATATGCACAAATGCAAGGAGGTTGGATAATAAACCCCGATTTAGAGGTGGTCATAATGGTGGGAGGGTTAGAATTAGTGGCCATCTCAGAAACCTGGTGCAAGGAACACCAGGACTGGGACTTGGTCCTGAGGTTACCATGTTCTGGAGTGATAGGGTTGGGAAAAGAGGGGGTTGAGTGGCACTCTGTGTGAAGGATTCCAATTAAGGCTACTGAGGTACCAGGTGGGGGGACAAGAGGTACTGTGGGTTAATTTAGAAAAGGAGAAGGGGATAGTTCTGAGATTAGAGGTGATATACAGGCCTCCTATGCAAAGTGAGGAGATGGACATAAACCTGCTACAGGATGTACATAAGATGGCAAGCAAGGAAGAGCTGCTGCTGGTGGGGGATTTCAACTTACCAGATGTGGACTGGTGTCTCCTTCCAATGGCAACCCTTAGGAGTAAAGACTTCTGGGACTTGCTTTTGGGAGCAGGCCTCAGTCAATTGGAGGAGGAGCCAACCAGGGGACAGCTATACTGGATCTAGTCCTCACAAATGAGGACAGTATTGATAGGGTGGAAGTGACAGATTCCCTGGGAACCAGTGATCATAGAGCAGTTGTTTTTGAGATAAAAACCAAACTGGAGAATAGCCATACAAGAACAAGGTCCTGGATCTCCAGGGGGACTGACTTCAGAAAGATGAGACAGATCCTGAGGGATGACCCAGCTAGGATGGGGGAACACAGGGGGTTGGAAGAGAAATGGAGATGGATAATGGAGGCTATTGGAATGGCTACTAGAATGGGAGTCAGGCACATTAGAAAAAGTAGGAGGTGAAGGAGGCCTATGTGGTTTACGAGGCAAGTAGCAGAAAAGGTGAGGCCAGGAAAAGGTAATTCTTAAAATAAAAAAAACAGAGAGAGAAGTACAGGGATAAGTAAAGGGCTGTACAGAAGGAGGCAGGGAAAGTAGTGAGGTAGTCTAAAGCACTGACAGAATTAAATATTTGCAAGTACAAGAAATAATGGGGACAAGGCATTCTATCGATATGTAGGAGAAATGAGGAAAACCAAAGATGGGATAATTAGACTGAGAGGGATGGGGGCATGTGTAGAGGAGGATGATCAGAAGGCTAATGCACTAAATCATTACTTCAGCTCAGTTTCTGCCAAGAAGGAGGATATGGGTCTGAAACTGGAGGGCAGGGGGTTGTAAAGAGGCGGTAGATACCACCCCTTCATGGAAGATAAGGCCATGAAGGAACAACTGAGGCTTAGCATGGACAAGGCAATGGGACCAGATGTAGTGCACCCTAGAGTACTGAAGGAACTCAGGAAGGAATTGGTGGCACCTCTAGCAAAGCTGTTTACCCTATTTCTAGAAATGGGGTGGATCCAGAGGACTGGAAAAGAGTACATATGTTTCCATTACAAGCCGGGGACAGGGAAGAGGTGGGTAACTACAGGCCTGTCAGCTTGACATTAATGGTGAGGAAGATAATGGGGTCACTCTTAAAGAAACATATAACAAACTATCTCAAAGAGACAGAGCTGGGGGACCCCACACAGCATGGATTTGTCAGAGGGAGATCCTGCCAAACTGACTTAATAGAGTTCTTTAACTGGGTGACGGGATGGTAGACCATGAAGGAGCAGTGGATTTGGCCTATCTGGACTTCAGGATGGCTTTTGGCACTGTTCCTCATAAAAAGGCTATAGAATAATCTGGGCAGTCTTGAGGTAGGATCAGAAATAATTAAGTGGGTCAAAAACTGACTCTTTGGATAGCCCACTGGCTTTACCGCCACCTGGATGACCACAGAAGGAGGTGCAGCATGACTGCAGAAGCCTGACTGGGAGTATGCTGGCCGGGATTCAGAGTGGTGGCATGTCTCAGCATGCCCCAACCCTAGGATCCCCTCACACACAAGCGCTCTTGGGAGGGACCAGAAAACAAGAAAAGTGGCATCTGTAGATGGGACCTGGCTGCTCTAGATCTCTTAACCAGGCTCCCTAAGGAGCTAATCGATGGACCCATGATGCAGACTATAATGGACTAACAGGAGGATGATCCAGGACTCCCTTCCTCCTTCCCCACCCAGGAGGGGGGACAGGCTGAGGCAGGAGGGGTGGTCCATCAGCTCCTTGGAGGAGTTACCAGGGTGAGATTAGGGACTCCAAGCATAGGGATCCCTGAGGTAGATACAGTGGTGGAGATAAGGGCACAAAAAGAATAAATAAAAATGACTCTTTGGCAGGACCCAGAAGATGATGGTTAATGGGTGCTCTCTAATGAGAGGAGGGTGACAAGTGGGGTACCAAAGAGGTTGGTCTTTGGCCCAGTCCATCATTGGAGACATTGCTGTAGGGCTGAGAGGAAGGTGTGCATGTTTGTGGAGAATATGAAGATTTGTATCCAGGAGGGTGCACCAGAGGGTATTAGTAGGATGAGGGAGGACCTAAAATGCTGGAGCAGTGGTTCAAAGAGTGAGACTGGAATTCAATGAGGGAAGTGTAAAATCATGCACTTTGGGCATAGGACCCTAGGAGCTGTATGTGCTGGGGAAGAAATATAATCACCAAGCAGGAGAGGACCTTGGTGTTATCATCATGGCTGACCTCAAGGTGACACTCAATGCCAAAAGGTGGAAGGAAATACTAACAGAATACTGTAATGCATTGGGTGGGTATTACTAGCAGAAGGAGGGAGGTCATTATGCCCCAGTACAAGATGTTGATCAGGCCCCCACTTGAGTACAGCATCCAGTTCTGAAGACTGCACCTGAAAAAGAAGTTGAGAGGCTGGAGGCTGTCCAAAGGAGGGCATATGAGGACAGACTGAAGAATCTAAATATGTACTCCTGGAGGAAAGGGTGAGAAAGGGATATCATTGACACCTTCAAATATCTAAACTGGGTTAATGGGGTACAAGAGGAGAGCTTATTTCACAAGAATATCGGTTAATCAGTAAGGGGTCATGGTGTGAATCTGGACAGAGGACATTTTAGGGAAATATAAGAAAGTACTTTTTCAAGGATAGGGTAGTGGATGCCTGGAATAGGCTGCTGGATGAGGTAGTATGGGCTGACACTGTCTCTGGTTTCAAGCTATGCCTAGGACAGACACAAGGGGATCCTGAGGGGGAAGGGGTTGGGTGGACTTAACTGGGGGAGGTCGGGGGAAACAAGACAACAATCAGAGGGGGCAAGGGGGTTCTCAATTGATAGGAGTATCATAGGGCAGACTAGGTGGGCTGTATCAGTCTTTAACTACCAGCAATTGTATGCACAGTATGTATGCATGTTTGTATGTTTGTAACTTCTTGTTACCATTGCAAAAGGAATCAGTGTATGAGATAGAAAAGCAGTATAGATGGAAAAGACCAATTTTTAGAACTAAAACACACTAAGATTCCTTCTTAATAAGATTTTTGCATGACTGAATTTATATTTCTCTCCCACTGGACACACAAAAGTGAGGATCATTTTGAGATAAAAAAAAAGAAAGACAGAAGTATACAAGGCATAGAGTTAATTAGTGCAATTTAAATGTTTTGTATCATGTGATAGTGACTTTTGGGATATGTATTAATGAGATTATTATTGAGTGTTTCTTTTTAACTTGTTGTATAAAATGGGTTAGTTCTCATCATAATGTAACATAAATACAAATACTGTCATCCTCTCGATATTGGTTGGTTGCAATTATGTTTTAAATAAACTAAACTGAATATAGATTGAGTCATGTTCCTTGCCATCGTAGATCTACAATATCCATGTCGAACTGCTTCACACAGTTCCATAAAGGTCAATAGTGTTGTGGTGTGTAGATGACTGTGCAGTGGCTAGCATGTACCTGTGCATAGTAAAGTAATTAATTAGCATACCTGCCCCGCCCTGTTCCCTGTCAGTGGCACCACTTTGCACTACAAAACTGTTATCACATATGGGGCCAAATACTTTGCCAATACAAATCCATGAAGTAGGAAATTAACTTTTTGAAACGTAAATACTGTGCATATTACCTAGACTCTAGATAGTTCTCTTCCATCACAGGAGTTTACAACCATTAACTACATATTACTCTTCTTTTAAACTTTCCTGGTATACTGCTACAACAAAAGTTATATTTTTTCACTTCATCTTTTACTGTCGAGTTAAAATCAGATTAAATAAAGGGCAAAAATGACAGGTACAGGCAAACAGACTCATCACAAACTCTGAAGCTTTGTAACTGAAAATATACTTTTATCCCACAGATTTTCTATTATTTAAAGAATGTCCACTTTCGCAATACTACGGGTGAAGAGATCTATTTTGATGAGAATGGAAACACACCTGATATCTATGACATTCTAGTCTGGCAAGTGACACCAGATGGCTCTGTGGAGTTTGTCAACATTGGTAAGCTTGACGGTACTGCACCTCCTGGTAAAGAATTTCGTCATCAATGAAGCAACATCATATGGAATGGAGGCAAAAGCAGGTTAGAGCTGTATTCCTGGTTCATTATTTGCATTTACTCTAACTTATTCTTACAAAATATATTACATAGGGTTTAGGATGAGTGACATGTAGACTACCCTACCCTGAATGCTACATTACCTGCAGGTATCTCTAATCTTCTGCACCCTGAATTGCCCTTAGAAAAAAAACTTCAAGATGAGTAGTTTGTTAAGTAGGTGTAATAACTAAACTGTTTCCCACTAACCTAACCATCACAGCTTTACTTTTCCTTAACAATCCCACATTCCATCTATGCATTTATTTTGTTAGTTTTAATAACCAAGTTGAGTGCACTAGACAATCAAATGCATATTTTCAGGCACAACCCAAGGGAAACTACCAACATACCATCCTTTTTTCAATAATTTGTTTTATTCTTTTTTTATGAAAATTAGATAATACCAGATATAAAATGATAAAATGAGAAAAAAATTATCAACCATAAAAGAAAAACAAAAGAGATGAAAGTATATACATCATTAAACAAGGTACCAGTTTTTGGAATGTGCTTTCAGTGTAAATTATGATTGACAAGAAAAGTATGGAGCTGTCTTTATTAAACATGTGCTATATATCACAAATTAATTTAATCTCCCACGTTAACTCAGCTAATGTCAAGATAACTAAGCTCTATGTAACCTTTTGAAGAATGGACCCCATATAAAATCAAATGCTTTTAATTACTGCTGATAATGTAACTCACACGCTTATTTGAGGCCAGTTTAGATACATACTTAATCCATTCATCCAGACTTGAACTCAAAGTTTTCTTTCCATTTACCTAGTAGAATTCTTTTCACTCCAGAAGTGGTCAAGAGACTCCATTTCTGTTTGGTTCTATTAATGTGATATAGGGGCAAGAGTCACCGATGAATGAAATCATAGGATCAGAAGATATATTTAAACCTATTACCTGCACACAAATAGCCCAGACCTGTTTCCAAACATTTTGAATGATACAGCATTCTCACAACATGTGGAGTAAGGATTCTTTAATGTGTTCACATTTCCAGCATGCATCATTAATAAAGAAACCCATTTGACATAGTTTCTCAGAGTATGATACCAATTATATAACTGTCCAAACTGTATAAGGTGCCCAGAACATCCTTGTTGGATTGAAATGATTTTTACACTATTGGGAGCACCGGTTCTGGTCTATAAGATGCACTAAATCATTCTCCCATTCTCTCCAAGGTTTTTTTTTCAGTAAGGTCAGATTTAGTATCCAGATTTATTGTTGTTATTAAAGGTATGGTGAGAATACTTGCCCATTCTATACTTGGTACTATACTTGGTATTTGAGACAGAAGAAGGAGAATACCCATTTAATCTGTCCCCTACATTAGTGGGGCCACTTGTTTGGGGTCCTGTATAGTAAAAGATTATTTAACCTATTTTCAATATTATAAAGGTCAGTATCTACCACTTCCGTGGGAAGCTATTTCATAATGTTATCACCCTCTGTGTAAAAACATTTCTGCTAGTGTTCCTCTTAGAGAATGTCAGTTTAAGTTGATGGCTATGACTTCTTAGGTTGATGTTTCTATTGTTTACTTCTAGACCACGATTAGTCATTAGCTGACTATCCCATCATTTAAACATTTCTAAAATGTCACCTCTTATATGCCTAATTTCTAGTGAGTAAAGACCTGGCATTTGTAGCCTGGGCTTATATATGTCACTTAGACTTCAGATCATTTTGATTTTCCTACACTGCATATACCACCCTAACAGCAACATGCTGACAGTGACCAACACTAGAGTGACAACAGTGCCAGGTCACTGTAGTGTCTGCACTGGACCCTGGTGTGACACTTGGCTGGCTGGTTATGATTGTTCTATGATATTTGTAATATAAAAATGTAATGTGTGATTGTCTCACATAAGGTAGCTGTGCCATGGGTGACCCCCCTGAGATTTCAGTGAAGCAGGAACCATTTAATTAACTGACTTTCTTCAGAGTGGCATTTTATTACCTTTTTATGTTATGCCTAGGCTCTTTAAGTGAAAATGAAATGTGCCTTTATGAGTCTGCCAGGGATGAGTCTAATAAACTTTTATGAAGTCTTAAGAGGAAGAACATGTATACCTCCTTGAGCTAAAATGTTTAAAATCCTTTGATGTGCCCTGGGAATAGGAACTGCTCAAGATCAAAGAGGGATGTTAATTAAGGAGTCATATTAGGAAATGAGTTTTTGCTGCTGTCACCTTATTTGATATACCTCCTGATAAGACATCCTCTTTGTATGTTTTTTATATTCTAAAAGGAGGAGCTAGATGACACAGAAGGTGTGTGGAGAGATACTGTTTAAACTATTCTGTGTTGGATCTTTGTGTCATACAATTTTGGGGCTCTTAAGAAACAATGATCTAACTATAAGCACTATAGAGGTAATACATTAGACAGAAAAAGTCTAACTGTATTGAGGTAGGAGTTGTCTGTAGTTTTCTTTGATTTTCTTTTAAGTGATTGTATGCTCTTTGATATATTGTTCTGTGTTTACATTTTTCATATTTTTATCTTTAGTAAACATATTTTGAAAGACTGCCTGGGTGTTTGCAAGTTCCTTTTTTGCATGTGACATACAGAGAGTTAAGACTGACAAAAAACTGTTCAAGAGCTTGATGGTGTTACTAAACTGGGAAAAGATAAGAATATACCAAAGGTCTTTTATAGATTTTAAAGGGTTCATTTGGATACCTGGTTAAGTGCCCTTGGGAGAAAGATATCTTGCATCCCCCAGCAGAGAAGATTATCTGAGCCTGTACATTTGGGTAAGCCAGCATAAGGTTCACAGTTTGAATCCCCAGAACTTGAGACTAAAGGTGATTCAGACTCACAAGCAGACAGGAGGGTTACCCTGTCTGTTACCTGTTCACATTACTGTGCTTGGAGGTTGGTACTGTGGGGAGAAGAGGGCCTGACCTGCTGAGTGCATTTGTGACACCTGGCACTGTTTTCTGGGGTATTGCACCCTCCACCAATCAACTCTGACTCAGAGTTAATTATATTAATTGGGGAGTATGCAGGGGCATGGTAGAGAGTGACTACCTTTATGCTGACCTCAAATGTGGTCAATATAAAGGACCCATAATACCAACTGATGCGACAAAAGTTTTGTCACCGTGCAGTCGTAGATCCCAAAGATAAATCCTCTTTAAGTTGTTAACATATCTTTGGAGATATGGATTCCACAAAGGTGTGCAGTAGTCCAAATGTGGTCTTTATAAAGCCTTTATAGAGCAATATGCAACTTCTTTGTCTGGTTACAAAACCCTTCTAATGCAACCTAGAATAGTGTTAGTTATTTTTATAACCTCATTAAAATGTGGGCTGAAATTGAAGTGATTATTAATTAAAATACCTAGGTCTGAGGCCTCAGTGGGACTGAGGTTTTAGGCACTGGATGCCACGCTGGCAACCCATTTTTGGGAATGAGCACTGGCCATCAGGGGTCAGCAGGGGCAAGAGAGGATTGAGCATCTGATAACAGCTCTCCACTCCTGGGGAAGGGTGGGCATGCCATCCCACTCCTTGGCTGCCCACCGGTTGATACTGAGAAGGTAGCACCACAGTTAGGGAGACTGGTAGCATGGCATCATGGTGTGTGCATGCCTCCATGCACATGCGTTCATGGCCGCAGGGGAGGGACCTAGAAAAAAAGTGGAAAGTATCACCTGCTGGCTCCATGATG
Organism: Neoceratodus forsteri; assembly: GCA_016271365.2. NCBI lineage: Eukaryota > Metazoa > Chordata > Ceratodontiformes > Ceratodontidae > Neoceratodus > Neoceratodus forsteri. The sequence goes on from CM028130.1 coordinate 4,077,651, forward strand.
GCCCCTCCAGTGCTCCTAAAGTGGTGGCCTCATGAAGTGCTCAGCCCCTCAGATATGTGTTTGGAAGAGGGAGGACACCCGCTCACTCCTCACTCATGGGGGAGTAATCAGTGGGGATACAGGACCTGGGAGACTCTGGGGGCAAAAGCACACCTGGCTGGGGGAGTCGGAGGAGGAGAGAGAAATGCTGGAGGGTAACAGAGGATAAAAAACACAATAAAAAAAAATATTAACTAGGTCTTTTTCACCCTTAACAACCTTTAATGCTGTTCCATTCAGTGTGTAATTATTGTCACTAGAACCTATGTGCATAACCACACACTTGTGAGTATTAAAGATCGTACCATTATTGTGTCATGTCTTTCAATATCTTCAAGTCCCTCTTAAGCTTGTCCACCTGATATATACTACCCACTATGGCCCCCTATGTTGCATCATCCACACATTTTATTAACCAATTGCTCATGTTAGTGTTCATGTCAGAGACAAATAATGAGAACAGGGCCAGCCCCAGAACAGCATCAGAACATTCAACGTATATTGTGAGAGCAATGTTATTGTCTAAAACAAATGAAAGAGCAGTACACAATTGTAGATACTGTAGGTGTGGAAACATATGAATGGTATTGAGAATGTGTTATTTGTCTCTGTAAAGGTACTGTATATACAACCCATATCTATGTCATATGTGCATCCTTGAAGTGTCATCCCTTTCTTCTCCTGTAGATTATTTATCTGGTTCCTGCAGTTGTAGTATGAAGTTAGGTTCAATCACAATGGAGTATATTCAGCTCAGAATGATGTATAACCCAATAACTGACTAAACTGGAGATGTACAGATTTTTTGGAGCAGCGTTAGAAATAGAAATAGAAAGGGAAGTGGATGTGATTGTAATACATTTGTTTGAGTAATAACCAAAGTGGTTTATCCTCAGAAACAAGAAGCCTGTGACTAGTATGCTTGAAAAGGAAGGCTGTGTAAGATTTTTCAGAATAGAAAGACCAAAACCTCCCAATGTCCAATGTGCTCTCATTTTAGCTATGTTAATCCTAGAAAGTTTTTCCTCATATATTTTCCAGTAGTTTTTGGTTTACAATAACATATTCTGCTTATTTTTATAGGTAGGTTTTCAAGGATGTACAACATCTTTCGACAAGACATCATGTTAAAGATGTTTTCTTTACCCAAAGTGTTAAATGTAATACAGTCCATTTATATGACTCTAACTGTATTTGACCTACTGTTCATTTTAAATATTTTGAACCCACTGTGAAAAACAAAAGATAATTTTCAAGGGAATTATTTCTGAGAAATGTTTATTTGTAAGTACTTAACAGAGGATCTCTACATAATAACGCTAAACCATCAATTAATACTATATCAAAAATTAAGTGAATTATCTGTTTGGATCAAGTGCTGAATCAACATTCAATTTAATTGAATACCTTAAGTGCGTAAAGTCATAGTTAAACTACAGGATTAATTCAACTGTTACTGGCAACCTCAACAGACAACTACATTCTAATAGTCTCACAACCATGCCTTTGTTCAATTAATCCAACCTCGTCCCTATCTAAATACTATTATTAATTTGCTAAGATATCAGCCATAAAGTTTTAATACACATTCACAAATGATACAGGTCCACAGTTTGCTGTGTCTTGTGGAGCTCTCCCTGTCTCATGTATAACAATGATTCTGGCCTCACTGAGAGATGCTGATAATTTCCCAATATGATTTGACTCTTCATACATTTTTTGTAAGCTAAGGGTGGCACTGGGTAAGGAATAGAACTTACAACCCTTCTGTTCCAGGAATCCTGGAAGATGAGAGGCACTAAAGAGCTTTTGCAGCTTCATCCATTGTCATTTCCATCTTTATTTCTGATTTTTGGTCTCCAACTGAGTAGAGAGTGAGACTTGATTTCAAACACATTTCACAGAGGTCTCCACTTTGTTTGGAGCTATATGAAATGTAATTAAAAAGAAGAATCTTATTCCTTTCAGAACATATAGGGACTTTTACTCTTGCCTCTAATGCTATGCATATTATTTTGGTAATTGTTTGAGCCTATAGGCAAAGTTTTTACTCTAACATCTAGGTTATACTGCCAGCCAACTACTATTGGCACTGTCTTGACAGTGGAAGAGGATGGGATTGACCACATATAGGTTGCAGAACCACTGGAGGGTGGGAAGCAGACACAAGCCCAGTAGAAGAGAAAAGATCCCTAAAGGTACTTGTGAATCTGAGCATGGACAAGACTATGGGGCAGGATAGGGTACCTCCAAGGGTACTGCAGGAGCTCAGGGAGGTACTGACCACTCCGCAGACAGTTCTGTTTATTATCTCACAAGATACAGGGGTGGTCCCAAATGACTGGAGAAGGGCAGACATAGTCAAACCTCATACCAGTGGCAGCAGGGAAGAGGCCTGCAACTTCAAGCTGGTCAGTCTGACATCAGTAGTGGAGACTCATAAAATATGGGAAGCTTTGGGGTAGGAACCAAGGTATTACACTGGGTACAAAATTGGCTAATGGATAAGTGACAGATGCTGGTGGTTAACAGCTTTTACTTGGAAAAGGGAGAGTAGCAGGATTCCTTTTGGCTCAGTACTGGTTCCAGTTCTCTTTAACGTCTTTATGAGTGTCAATTTAGAGGAACTAGAAGGAAAGGTGTGCATCTTTTAGATGGCACCAATATCTGCATTTGTGTGGGCACTCTGGGGGAGACAATGAATAGAGATCTGAAAAAACTTGAAGAATGGTCAATGGTATGGCAGCTGGGTTTTCATGTGAAAAGTGTTAAATCATGCACCTTGGGCACAGAAACCAGGAGTTTGGGGAGAGGTATTGATGGTCACTAAACAAGAAAGGGACCTTGTGTAATCATGATCGATGACCTCAAGGTGCCAAGGCAATGTGGCAAAGCAGTAGGAAAGCCAGTTGGATGGTGGTGTGCATAGGGAGCAATATCATAAGTAGAAGGAGGAGATGGTGTTGCCACTGTATCGGTCATGGAAGACCACACTAGAGTACTGTTTCCAGTTCTGGAGATCACACTTCAAAAAAGGACAGAGACAGGGTCATGTGATGCAGCCGATCAAGAAGCAGTCTGGCTCCTGAAGCTCTACCCTAACAGCATCAGTTTTGGTGTTCTGCTCCTCAAATGTCATTTTTTCTGTACCACATAACAGCTACCTACTTCAGAAACTACAGTAGCCTGTTATGTCTGAAGCTGACAAATTGGAAATTCTAGCTGCCAAGAAGCATAAATTATCTTCTCCTAATGGCTCTTCTTTTTTTTTTAACTCTATTTTTGCACCTGGCTCTTGGAACTTTCTCAGGCATCATCCAGTGCCCCAACTCTACCTCCAGTACCTGAGAGGTCTCCCATTTCCTGGCACCAACCTGGCTATCCCCGGCTCTATGCCCCGAGGCAGGGCTGCCCTATCAGCCAGGGCACGCTATCTTCAAGTTCAGGTCAGGCTGGGCTCAGCCAGGATAGAAATGCGACCAGCAGTGGAGTGTTGTCGGGGAATGGATGTGCCATCACTTATCCACTAGATGGGGTTTTCTGTGTAAGTTTTCCCTCTGGAGTACAGCGTGCAATGACTTCCGTGCATGGCTGCCCTGCTGGCGTCAGCCCGTACTCCCGTCCTTGTTCTGGCTGGTGCTCCCTGCTATACCACCGATCTCCATTGGAGGGTCAGAGGGCACCGAGCAGCCCCAGGATCCCTCCCCAGGGAGAGGAGCTGTCCTCTGGACGCTCAATCTTCTCCCTCCCGCTGACTTCCGGCTATCCGAGTCCATCCCGAACCTTGGTCACGGTGTGGAGGCGAGGTGTGGCGTCAGCGCCCAACCCTCAGTGCCACTGGGCTGGCCTAATGGCTCTTCTGATGACACCATCAAGATGGCTGAGCAGTGGTAAGAGTGAGAAACAGAGATGAGAATGTTGGCTTGTGAACTTTGTGAAATTAAGGCATTCATGAGTGGGATCTGCTCTGATTTAAATAACATAACAGTCACTTTGGCAGCTATTAAAGTCTCCATAGAAGCCCAGGAACTCAGTTGAATAAATTGAAAGTAGACTCATCCAGTTCGAAGACTGGGCCCACCCAGTAGAGTGACACCTGACCTTGGTAGCGAAAGAAATTTGCCAACTCTGGGACCATATTGATGACCTGAGAGATGAGGAAACAGCATAACAACATTAGACTGTTTGGTTTGCCCAAAGAAGCAGAAGGCTCCGAGCCTATTGATTCCTCCAAAGCTTGTTACTCCAGGAACACTCTGGATGAAATAGATCAGGCCCACTGGGTCTTTGCTGCCCCCCCACCCCACCACCAGCATCTTCTCCAATTAATCGGCCCGACCTATGGAGTTCTGCCTGCTTCAGTATCAAAACAGGGAGCAGATTCTTGCCAATGCACAAATGGTGAAGGATCTGGTTTGGCAAGGTGATAAACTCTTTCTGCAGCTGGAATACCCAAACTTAGTCTTTGGGAAGTGCAAGTATTTTTGACAGGGTTCATGATCTGATGAAACAGAGAAGACTGAAAAGTTTCCTGGGCCTCCCTGCCACCTTAAGAATTTTTATGGCAACAGAATTGAAACTTTTTCTTACCATAAGGCAGCCAGGTAATTCCTTCTGGATAGCATGAATTTCCCACCTTTGGAATTAAATAAGGACACCCACTGCCCGTCAGAAGCAAAGCTGCAGCAGACACTGCCAGCTTTGAGGACTAAGTCTCCTGCGACTACCACAGAAGACAGTCAGCCAACAATCCACCTTCATTCTCCGGCAACAGAGATGATGGAGTATTCATCAGTGACAGTGGGCCGAGGTGTTTTCTTTTCCCCACTTTAGATCAGCTATTCCCTTTTCGTTCATACTATAGCTGTTTTCATCTGTTAGTTGGGGGGGTCAGATATCTTGCCTTTCAATTGTTGCTTATATGTTTGCTGCTTGCTCCATTGGAGAGACTAGCCTTATTATGGCTTTCTGGTGAGTGGTTTTGGGTATTATTGGTTTTAGTGACTAACCTTTTTCATACTTGGCTGACTAAATTTGTGGGGGTTCCTTGTCTTTTCTTTGGGAGCAGATGGCAACCAGATGTGCTTAGATCGCTCATCCTCCCCACTTCACCACTATCTCCCTTTGGTTAAGCATTTAGATGGTGGCAACTGGGACACTTAGTTGATGAGCATTTTTATTAGAGTCAGCCCTTCACTAGCAACAGACTGAGATACCTCCTATTCCCTCGTTTAGACTCTTTTCCTACTTATAGTCCTCTCCTCCCCAGAATTTCTCTGTTTGCTTGTGTCAAGGGTTTTTACAGAACTTGGCTATGGACTGCTATCACAGTTTTTTGTTTTTGTTTTGGTTCAGTGGGCCTTTCAGTCCTTTGTCCTGCATTCACTGGCTTTGGTTTGCAGGGTACAGTTATACAGAGACATTTCTCACAGGTACCGTGGGGTAGATGATAGTGGAAGAGGAGGGGAGCAGATTTTCAACTTTCTTTGCTGCCCTCTTTATTTGTCTTTAAAGTTTGCTTTGTTTTCTTTTGTTTTCTTTCTATTCTGTAAGCCAAAGTTGGGTTTTATCCTTCTTTCCTGACTCAACCACAGATCATACAGATGCAGAAGCTTCACTTGTCTGACTCTTAGTTTTTAATTTGAGACTATATATAAGTGGATTCACTCTCATCAGTTGGGCTCTCAGTTATTACAGTATATTAATTCTGACTATTTGTAAAGAGCCAGCTGGCTAAACAACCCTAGTATTCAGACTTATACCTTTGTAATTTTGGCAGTCGCCTTTTAATGCCACATGGATGGTCAGCATTTTTCATATTGTAGGTGAGGGGGGAGAGATAGGGAACATTGTTTAACCAGGAGAAGCACACTAAGCTGAAGTTTGTTTCCAGATGAGACTTGGGAGCAAAAGGAAGTTAAGTGACTTGCTCAGGATTACGCAGTATGCACCTAGGTAGCTGTGGGATTCAAACCCAGGTCTGCAGCTCTGTCAAGATAGTGGAGTAATGTGGACTGACTGCAGCTGCTGTGTTTTCCCGCATGGGAGGTGCCATTCGTTTTATGCAATGGCAATCACTCCTCACCACTGGATGTTTATATAGTTTTCAGGCTAGCCAACTTTTCAGTTGTAAGTTAATTAGATCCTCTGAAGGACTTTGGTAGTGGAGGGAGATGAGTGCTATTTTGCTCTGACAATTGCCCCACGCTAGGCTGATTTTCTACTCCATATTTGCTGAGGGTAGTTATTTTCCTGTGCCTTGCCTGGAGAGCTTGCATTTAGCCACTTTTACAAGCTGTATGAGTTATTAGCTGTTTGAAGGCTTCGTCAGTCTGTGTAGTAGATGTGTGTGCTCTGTTTTGATAATTGTAACTTGCGTCTTTCTTACTGTTGGAGGGATATCAAATGAATATTTCAACAAGTTCTATTCAGTGTTCTTTATGCTAGATAATTTTCAGCGCTGTGCTAAATAGTTGTGAGCTGGTTTCCCAAGTAGTGGTTTGTTGGTTTTTATATTTTTATATCTATGTTTGTGTTATTTTGTATGTGATGTAGCTTTTTGTGGAAGGGGCATGGAACTATTCACTATTATATGTATCTACATGGGCGAGCCTAGTGGCCTCGTGCTTAGCCACTCATATGTCATAGATGACAAGCTGACTACAGAATGGTGTTCTTTCTGCTCTCAGTTTATGTTGCTTCTGATGGTTGTCCTGTTTGATTATTACTATTTCACAGCCCTGTTGGCTGTTTTGCCACTCCTTGGTGGTTATGGGGGGACGGGAGATGGGCTGAGGGGAATGAACCTCTACCGAACCGACTAATAAGGTCCTACCTTGGAACATTCAAGGGTGGAATGGTCCTGTCAGGTGTAAGCAGGTCCTTTCATATATAAGGAATCTGGGGGCACAGATTCTGTTTTTACAGGAAACGCATTTGCCTAAATTGTAGGTGGAGAAGTTAGCCAAGGGATGGAAGGGTCAGCTTTATGCCACATCCTTTCCCAGTAAGATGAGATGGGTGATGATTCTCTGCACTGAAGAGGTCAGCTGGGTTACTCATCAGGTACTTAGTGATACCCAGGGTAGCTGGACTGTGTTGGGGTATACTGGATGGCTCCTGATGACCATAGCTTCAGTTTATGGACCCAATGAGTATGGTACTCTAATTTTTCTTTCATATCTCTAAAGTACTTTTGGACATTTGCAGAGGGGAGCAAGTTATAGTAAGTAACATAAATGAGGTCCCAGATAGTCTATATGTGACCACAGTGGCCAATCCACTGAACTTGACACACCTGGGTCTCAAGCTCTAGGCTGGATAATGGAGGAACATGGATCACTGGATACATGGTGATTGGGCCACCCCTCTGACAGAGACTATGCTAATTATTCATCTTTATATAAGTCTGACAGTAGGATAGATATGTTTTGTGTTTCTTCTAGTATAACCAAGGAATGTTATCTTCTACCATTGAATCTGTCCTTATTTAGGATCATTCCCACATTACATTCATTTTCCAGCAGGAGGGACCAGGCTCAGAGGCAATGTGCTGGCACTGTGTCAGCTTTCTGGCTGATGTCCACTTTAACTTGTGGCTTAAGCAGGAACTGCAGGACTATCTGTGCCCTTAGTCATACCAGAGAGATAACCATGAAATGGGTTGGGGAGGTCTCAAAGCCCATTTATGGGCCACAATAATACCCTATGCTTTAGCTCATAAAATAGAGAGCTGCCTCAGACATCAACTTTTAGAAAGGACGCTGGAAACCTTAGAAAATCAACATAAGCCAGGACAGCCTAACACATTCCTCCTTCAAACCCTTAGGCAAGTAAAGTATCAGATTTATACATTGAGTATACAACAAGAAGAGTTTGGCCTCTACCAAACTCAGCAAGTGTACTGGGAAAAGGGGAGAGAAGGCACGATGTCTCCTCACCTATTGCCTTAAGCAAATAGCAGTGGACAGTAAAACACCAAGCATTAGGCAGGGAGCAAGTCATTACAGACCCTGTACATATAATATAGAAACATAGACTTTGACGGCAGTTAAGGACTGCTTGGCCCACCCTATCTGCCCATTTCCCTAACTACTGGATAAGCTGCAGATCCTAGTTAACCACAGCCTACTTCCTCCTACCACCCATCAGAATTGCCTTATGTCTGTCCCATGCATTCTTGAATTCCACCACTGTTTTTAACATCTTGGCCTCCTCAGGAAGACCATTCCATGCATCCACCACCCTCTCCATGAAAAATACTTCCTCACTTTGTCCCTGAACCATCCCCACTCTGTTTTCAAATCAGTGCCCCATGTTCTTGCACATCTCTTTTCTGAAATATGCTACCTCCTTGGACTTTGTTGATTCCCTGGAGGTACTAGAAAGTTCATATTATGTCCACTCTCTCCCACCTTTCCTGGAGGGCATACATATTAAGCTCCTTTAGAATATCTTTGTATGGCTTGTGGTGCAGACCCTACACCATATTAGTTGCCCTCCTTTGGACTTCCTCCATCCTGCCTATGTCCTTATAAAGATGGGGACTCCAGAATTGCATGCAGTACTCCAGATGGGGTCTCACCAGCTGTCTGTACAGAGGGATAACAACTTCCTTTTTTGTACTGATGATGTCTCCCCATGCAACCCAGAATCCCCCCAGTCCTCCCTGCTGCCTTCTCACATTGCTTGCCTACGTTTAGGTCATCTGATAAGACTACCTCCAGGTCCCTTTTCATTTTTGTTGTTGTTAGTACCCCCATTGTGATGCTTCCCTGGGTTTTGTTTCCCAGGTGCATTACTTTGAATTTCTTTCTATTGAATCTAAGCTGCCATACTCTTGACCATTCCTCACACCTTGACAAGTTCCTTCTCATCCTTGTGTATCAACCATGTTACAAATCTTTGAGGCATCTGCAAAGAGGCATACTTTTCCTTCAATCCCTCTGCAATGTCTTTCATTTATTTTTTTTTATTTAAAAATGTGATAACCGGGAATGGTACCATGAGCAAAGCTCATTTCCAGGTATAACCCAGGGAATGAGGGTACAGATAAAACAGAGAGTAAAATATAATATAATGACAAAGTAACACAGTTGTACATAGAATTGGCACTAACATACAATAATTACACTATGACACATTGTGTATACAAATATTTATAAAATAATGCTGGAAAACTAATAGAGTATATCAGCTATATGGAGCAATACCACAGAATACACATAATGGCTTAAGATGGAGAATAGAGATGTGAAACGGGGGAGAAGAGAGAATTGGTAAGCAGAGCAGATATGGTGGGGATGGGTTGATAGCACCCAGTCAAGCAGGGAGTGAAACTGGGATTGAGGGTTAGGGTGAGTGGGTTCTTTTATCATCTGAGTCAAGTTTAAAGCTTCAGTCTGCTGACAAGAGTTGAGTGATGAGAGACATAGCCAGTCTAGATTAAAGTCTGCAAAGAGGATGAGTTCACCTGTTCCTGCAAGTCTAGAGGCAGTGGCAATGCAGAAAGTGAGAGAAGAAGGGAAGGATCTTGGGGAGACATGAAAACACCCACAAAAAGGGGCGTGGCAGAGGGAAAATGGAGCTTGGTTACAAGGAGCTCATGGGACTGGGGAATAACTTCTTTGTGGGAAAGAGTGCAAGGTAGGGCATTGCAGAAATAACTAGTAACTCCTCCACCCCTTTTACCATGGCCTTGCCAATGGAGGAAAAAGTCAGGAAGGGCCAGCTGATTGTCTGGGATGTGGGAGGAAAGCCATGTTCTGGAGATGCATAATATGTCAAGGGGTTGTTGAGTGACCCATACATTTAGATTGTCCAATTTAAGAAGTAGGATTTTAAAATTGATATGGAAGATTCTCAGTCCTTTAGGATGTGATGAAGGTGGTGGGTGGGATGGTGGAGGGGTCAGGGTTTGGTGCAAAGTCAAAGGCCAGCAGTAGGAGAAGGAACAGAAAGAACTTGTGAGAGCCACAATTTTGTGCATAAATCAGTAGCAGTGGATTGGGACACGCAAAGGGGCATGGGGAGCATAGCCTGTGAATAACTTCTAAGTTTACTAGAGAGCTTTGAGAAACCTTGAGTGTATCAGGAAGGTAGAGTATGAGGAGCTTGAGAGGTGGGGGTGAGAGGAAACAGTAACGGGTAGAGTTGTTGCACAGGAAACAGAAACAGAGGTGGAGGTATTCAGATGGGACGAAGGAGGGTCAGGGAGAGAGGTAGGAAGACAGAAAAGCAGAGCTAGGAGAGGGAAGTAGAGACTGCAGATGGTGGCCATGTGAATACAAAGGAACTATCAGATGTAAGGCAGTTGCCTATTACAACTTGAGGAAATTCAGATATAAAATTAAATCTGCAGGTGGGGAGATGGAGGGTGGCCAAAACTAACAGAAAGTGTTGCAGCAATTTACCCAAAGTTGCTGTGAACAGTGGCTGTTTGCAGCTAGGGGGAAATATAAATTTAATTCCTGCAGGTGGAGAGCTGGATAGTGGCAGAAGTAATGCAGAGTGTCACTGCAATTAACCAAAAAAAGTTATTGGGAATCAACCAATGAAAGGAATTTGTAGTTTGTGAATGTAGGACTCAGAAACAGGTGAATAAAGCCTGCTAGCAGTAGAAGAGTATAAGGAGCTGATGGTAAAATTGGGAGATAATCTTTTGCTGTGATTGGCACACTGATAGAATAAATCTAATTGCTCAGATAAGGTGGGTGGATAGGGAGGTGGGAGACATCACATGTGCAGTATCGGGAAGCACTTGTTAAAAGCACACTCTGAGTCAACTAAGCCGTCGGGCACTGAATACAGTTAAGTTCAAAACCATTTAAAAGAAGATTACAGGGCTTTAGGATAAGCTGCTTAAGGTGCTTGAGTACAGGTTCAGCCATGGAATTAATGAGGCCACTGAAATAAATTTAAAACAAGCCACTGAAATGAATTACTTGCCGGGATGCAGCCACGGCTAATGGAATGATGGTGCCATCAAACACTGACTTTAAATACAATTAATTATATGCTGACTTTAAAGAGGACTGGTCCCAGTACTGAACCCTGCGTACCCACTAGTAACTCCCTTTCTTCTGAGTGGACTCCATTACTTTTACCCTCTGTGCCCTGTTGTCCAGCAAATTTTTAGGGCTGCAAGTAGGCTGAGTCTACAGCCGTATTACATCAGCTCTAAAATTATCTACAGAATTCAGACTAAAGAACACTTCCTTTGGAGTTTTCAGATGATCCTTCCACCTCATTACAGCCCTTCAATGTAACCCTTCCAGTGCTGCAGAATGAACATCTATCCAGAGCTCAGTCAAATAGATTCATTCTAGTTCTTTCAGCAGCCTAGGGATTAAGAAACAAATGTTCTCGAGAATCACCTCTCCTCCTCAGCCTTGTTTTTATTTGAATCCAACTTAGTAAACAGCATTTTTAGAGCTAAAGCAAGACTGCTACATAAAGCCATCTTGCTGTATTTGGCTGTAAAAAAGGAGGACCATGGCACACATTTTAGGAGTTTTCAGTGTATCCTTCTACTCTGCCTGCAGTTTATAGCACTGTTTCTAGATCCTCTTAAATAATTGTGACTCTTAAAAGAGCTTAGGACAGTAATGGCTGTAATTTGTATTGAAACACATTCGTCATTTCAAGGGAATGTAAGATAAACAGCTATGGAACAGCTAACATCCAGAAACAATGAAAATATTAGTTCTTTTCAATTACACTTCTTTTCCTACACTCTAGCATATTTACCTGATTCTGTACTACATGTTTTGATTTCATGCAAAGTGTATTTAAAACTAAGATACTTATAATAATTAGATAGTTAATGTAGTTGTGTGCCTTTTCTGGTATTTTAATGGTTTCAACTCCCACTGTTCTCAGATTACCTTGCAAAACATTTGAGTCTTAACCTTTGATTATGCTGGTCATTAATCATCAGCCTTCTTGTGTGCTTTTATATAACTTGAAGAAAATGCATATAGATGTCTTCTGCAAGTGCATTTTAATTGAACTAAATTTTTGTTCTACAGTATGACAACTTAATTTGTCAGAAGGGACTGAAGTCTTATTGGGTGTGTTATCATTGGGGGGCAGACATCTGACAACCTATACTGCTGAATTAACATTTCCTACTGCAAACTGACAACACAGAGAGATATAGTTACATGTGTTTTAACCCACATTTTATTTATACAAGATTTAGTGTTTTGCAGAGTGTTTTGCAAGTTTCTCGTCTTTCATTAAATTTTTCTGTCCAATGTCTACCTCCACATTTACATGTTTTATTTCTATTTGATCAAGATTCACAGCATGTAATGCTAGCAACAGTGTAGCTCCAGTTTCTGTTGGTTACCAAGGCACTGGCACAAGAACTACAGTTGGAAGCCAGAGCACCAATTGTAACCTGAATGAAAACATATGTGCACATTCATGCTTGCTTCTAGGAGTATTTGAACTAATGATGAATGTTATGTTCTAAAATAAAATGCAAATTCCTTTTATTTTTATACAGGGATAGCCCTGCTTTTCTTGTCTTGGGGTGGGGTATGGATGGTCCAGCTTCTCTAGGCTTGGGATGAATGACTCTGCTTCTCCTGGCTCAGAGCAGGAGAACTGGGCCACATGACCCAGAAGATAGGGCCACCCTAAGCCAGGAGAAACAGAGATACCCTCCCCCAAGCCAAAAGAATCAGGGCCATCCTCACCCCCAAGAATCAGAACCCATCAGGAAAAGCAAGCTATTCCCCCAGGGCAGGAGAAGTAATGCCTTCCCATCACCCAAACAAGAAGAAATGTTTATCCAAATCCTTTACAGTGGGTATCTATCTACCAAATTGTCTTCAATGGACTGGCCACCCACAGATTGACAGCATTGATTCTCTTGTTTGAGTCTCTCCTCCCTCTTCTTCCCACAGTAGTGAGACATGTTAAATAAACCCATCTACTTACCTTAATGAAAAGGCACAAGCAGTCAGAACCCTGTCACTCTGGTTCTGCAGGCAGTTTCTTTCTTGGCTGTTTTGCTGCTGGTAGGACTTTTACTTGACGGTCTGACTCTGTGCTGCAGCTATTGGCTGGGCATCATGGCTAGCTGGTGCAGCACTCTCTCATTATCGACAGCAGACTGCTTTAGTGTTTTATGAAAAGCCCAGCATAGCACAGCTCTTTTAAAGTTAGCTGTACTACTGGGTTGGGGAGCTTCTGTGCTGTAACTTGCAAGCAATAGCAATGCAGTTCTGGTTTAGTGGGCATGGTTGGCTGGGGACTACTGATTCAGGCAGCTAGGCAGTCACCAGGAGCCAAGCTGCAGTGCCACTCCCTGCCCCAACACTGGGTGCCTAATTGTATTGGTGGGTGGAAAACTAAAATGAAAGCAAGTAGTCACTTGCTGCTCAACCCTATTGCCACCAGACTTCTCCAATTCTGACATCAAGTGCCTAAATCTAGAGTCAGACAGAAATGAAAAAGTAAGCAAAGAATGACAGCCAAACCCCAGGGTTGCCAATCCTCCATTCTAACACTAGGTGCCCAGCCCCCTGGTCCAACAGTCAATGAAAATGTAAGCAGCCAATGGGGGCCCATCTACAGTGATATTTTAGAAAGAAACGTTAGTTGTTTTCTGCATTAATCTATTGTAGCATTGCTCCCTGCTATTCATTGTACTATTGCACATTTGTGTACTTGCCACTTGTACATCAAATAAAAAGCAATGTTATTCCATAGTCAGCAGTAAAACATTAACCCATGTAATAGAAAAGCATATGGGAATTCATAGGATGAATACTAAAAATGACAAAAGCGCAGTAGTGCAATGAATATCAGGGAGCAATGCTAGGCCATATTGAGGCACAACAACTAATGTTTCAATCCAGAAGCAGAAGTTTATCAGAGTTGGTAACGTAATGCAGAAATGCCCTTATATCATTTGTCACTAGGTCTGACTAGCACATGTATGAACAGCGCTGTTGATAACAGCATCTTCCATACAGCACTATGCAGAACAGTGGCAGGAACACATGCGGCAAGTAAAGGCAATGCCACTGGTAGCAGTCACAGAGCACACTGACAACTGCTACCAGTTCAAGCACTTATTCTTCATGGGGGCTCTTCCCCCCAACCCCTTTAACTAACATTATCAACTCAGAGTTAAGGCTGGATTATGGGAGAAAAATTAAATTCTGAATGCCAGGATTAGAACCCTGATTTCCACCACCATTGTGGCCAAACAGCTCCATGTCTCAATCCTCTCTGCCACAGGAGCAGCTCATCCACCATTTTTGATTCCCAACTCTTGTCTTCTTCCTAGTACAATGGACAGAGACCTGGGTAGCGCTTACTGCACAGCACTGTTTAATCCTTGTCTCTGTCTGTGGTACACTATTCGGACAGTGCTGTTTTTTTCTTATGCTATATTTGTAGCACTGTTGTATCCAGTTATTATATTATCCACCACCAGTGATGTGTACAAATAAAAAAAATTTGAAATAATGAATATGATGTATCCTCAGGATAGGAGGAGGCACTTAACACATTACAACTGGCAATTAAGGTAATGACAAGTATATCAAACCTGGTTTAAGCTACCCAAAAGGCATATTCCACAGTTGGTTAGTGCACGTAATTATAAAAAAAGCTTTATGTATAAACTATAATATCAGGCAATATAAACCATATATAATCCATTTTGTGGATGTTGGAGTGAAGCAATGAGGATATAAAATTAACAGTTATTCATTTATATATCACTTCTCTTGACAGACATTTTCTTTAGAACTATGGAACCAATGAACTCTGCAGTACAATGATTCTAAATAACAGGAGTCTATTCAAAAACAGATAAAAAGTATGGCAATATTATACAAGATGCTCAGCTATAATGGATCGATACCTTTGGGGCTGCCATAGCCCAGTTTGAATGATTTCTATAGACAATCTTTATTTCCTGTATATAAAGATGGCAGGCATACTTTGCAACAGAAGTGTTTTTTGTTGTTGTATGATTATGACACAATGACCATCTGATATAATAATGTCCTACTTTATTGCTTTTTAGAATACATGCCTGACATTTGTATTTTGTATTGCAGGGTTCATTGGATCCACAGTGCAAGAGAAAATGTCTTTCAAGAAAAGGAATATATATGGATAAATACCTAAACATTTTATATCCTCAGTGCTTCACCCCTACTTGTGCAAAATGGACTTCGATATATAGAGAATAAAGGATGAGAAGTGTGTGATATGAGAATTTAATGTACACCCGAGGTGTGGGATGCTACATAAACCCCTAGGTGAAGCCCGAAGGGTTTATCAAAGCATCCCACACCAAGGGTGTGCATTCAATTCTCATATGCACACTTCCCCATTTTTTTTATATAATTTGCTAGAGAGCAATTTTTTCCAACCTGAGTGCTGTAATCCCCTCCCCACACACACACTCTCTCTCTCTCTACACACACACACACACACACACTTTCTCTCCCTCGTTCCTTCTCAAGAAATTCCCATGTCAGCTTTACTGTAGTTCTCTGGGGCACCAAATGTAGCAGCTTCCTTTCTCCCCCCCCAAGCTCCCACTCTAGATTCCCCAACTGAGCTGTGCAGCAGTCCCCAGTCCTTCTCCCTTTTGCCCCACATCACCCTCCAGCTCACTCTGCTCCCAGTTTCAGAAATTATTTTTTTAAAATTTACAGCTAAATTTGCTACCATGATTACGCTGCGCTTACCTGTGTCAGCCACAGACTCATTCCCACCAATGGTGTGTGTTGCCCAAAGCTAATGAATACAGGATCAACCAGATACTTCAAAAAATAATGGTAATATTTAAAGTAGGATCAACAAAATAAATAAAAACAATGATTAAGTGAAGGTGAAGGGTACCAGTGGCGCTTGTCGCTAAGATACAGAGTCGCCATGTTTTCAGAACTATTTAGCCTGCCCATATAGAAATGGAAGCCAATGAGGAGTGCTCCTTTGATAGATGGAGCGCATGAATACCGTAATAACCGACTGGTTATTATGGCAAATATCAACTCGGTGATCCAATTAAAAAAATTGCTCACCAGTAATTATAAATTTATATTTACTGTTATTGTACTTTATATATAAAGTATTTTTTAATACTTTCATCTACTAATCAACTGTTGAAAATTTGCCTTGCAGGTAGTGAATACCAGGTCTGATGTTATACTTTTCATTACCTTTATTGCCAGTTGTAACTTTATGAGCCTCCTGGCATCCTAAGGATGACCCACATTCCCTACCTGCAGCCCTATCAGCTCTAGCCAGAGTTTGTTTAACCAAGCTACCATCCTGGAATCTACTCCCAGGGTGGCTAACTTCCTTAATCTTTTGTGTGTGACTGTGTCAAATGCCTTGCTAAAGTCTAGGTAGGCCATGTCCACAGCCTCCCTGGTCTACTACGTTGGTGACCCAGTCAAAGAAATCTATGAGATTTTTCTGACATGAGCTTCCCACTGTGAATCCATGCTGCCTTGGGTCATGTGCACAGCTGACCTCTAGGTACTCAACAATTCTTTCTTCCAGAAGTGATTTCATCATTTTCTCTACCACTGAGGTCGCATTAACAAGTCTGCAGTTTTCTGGCTCTGCCTTGCTCCCACTTTTGAGAAAGAGAATCATACCCACCCTCTTCCAGTCGTCAGGTACAACACCATCCTCCATAGTTTGCTAAAAAGGTAGTTAGTGGTGTCACAAGTTCTCCCTTAGTTCTATAAAATTCTGGACTCAATTCCATCAGGCCCCATTGCCTTGTTCACATTCAGTTTTAGGAATTCTTTCAAGACCCTTTCATCTGTGAATGGGCTAGGATCGACACCTCTATCTAGAGTGCTTCTATTGATTGGTTTTGTTGCCATCCCCTCCTCTTCTTTTATAAACACTGAGCAGAAGTATTAATTCAGTATCCCTGCTTTTTCACTGTCACCATCTGCCCACACCCTTCCCTTTATTAAGCCTTACAATACCTCCCTTGGTCTTTCTTCACTCCCTAATATATCTATTAAAGGTTTTATCCCCCTTCGTAACTGAGTTGGTTATCTCTTCCTTGGTTTGGCCTTTGCTATTCTGACTGTCTTCCCCGCTTCCTTCTGCTGTAACTAGTGCAGTTCTCTGTTCTGCTCTTTCTGTGTTTCCTCATACTTCCTGAGTGATACCTATTTCTACCTAACCATCCCCTCCACTTCTTTTAAGAACCATAGTGTTTTTTTCCCTTTGTTTTGCTTTGTTTATTTGCTTCACACAAAAGCTTGGTGCCTCTGAGATGGCAGTTTTGATTTTCTCCATTTTTCCTCCACCCCTCCTTCTTGCCCATTTGCTAATGCTTTACTGAGGCACTGTCCTATTTTGACAAAGTTAGCACTCCTAAAGTCCAATACCCTCACATTTGCATGACTTGACTTTACAGCTGTGTTTATCATGAACCATACTGTTTTGTGGTTGCTTGCTGTCAGATGGCTATGCATTTCTAAATCTGAGATCTTCTCCTTGTCCCTGTTGAAGAGTACCAGGTCTAAGATTGCTCCCTCCTTACTGGGTTCCAACACTAACTGTCTGAGGCATGACCCATGTAGGGCATCGAGAATGACTCTGCTCTTGGATGTGGCTGCAGCAAAGGTGCTTCAGTTAACATCCGGCATATTTAGGTCCTCATCAACAGTATCTGCCCTTTTCTGCCATTCTCAGGATGCCTTCTATCATTTCCTTGTCCATTTCCTCCCCTGAGACAGAGGTCTGTATATAACCCCATGCAGATTGTGGTACCATTTCATGTCTCCAGGGTGACCCACAGTGCCTCTTCTTATCCCTGTTTACCCGTTAGTTCCATTGCTTTTATCCCTTCCCTATATAGAGAGCTCATCCTCCTCTTTGTACCCTCTCTGTCCCTCCAGTAGATTGTGTACCCTGGTATGTTGACTTCCCAGTCATGGTTCTCAGTGTACCATGTTTCTGTGACTGCCACAGTATCCAGGCATCCCTCTTCCATTAAGGTTACTAGTTCAGGGAGTTTGTTACCCAGACTACAGGCCTTGGTACTCATCGCTCTCCATTTTTTGATGGTCTTACCCCTTTTAGCATCCTCCCTGTCCTTACTGACTTTTGTTCCATTTATTCCTATCCTCCTTGCTCTGTCCTTTCAGGCAAACCTAGAAGAAAATAGGTCAGGTGAAGCTATGTGTTTTTGCCAGCAAACCTACTCTTCTACCTCAAAACAGCAACTAACCTGACCTTTTAAATCTTCCTTCTGTTGACATTTTCTCAGACATTGTCAGCTCCACCCCAGTTACAGTCTAATCTCCTGGAAGAGCTGTGGAAGGAGAGCAATTAGCTCCTTCAATGTGAGAAAGAGACTGCAACACATCAAGTCCAAACAAAAAACATGTAAGTACAAAACAGTAGCACAACTGTAACTTTGCTTAGCCTAAAGATAGATCAAACTTTAAAACCTGCAAGCACAAAAGGTAACAAAACCTGTAAGCACAACCTGTAACAATTTAACAGAAATATACCTTGCAAAAAACATTTTGAATCAGAGAAAAATAATGCAGTAATCTATAAGCACAAGTATCAAAATCTATAATGACAACATGCAACAATTTAACAGAAAATATACCTTGCAAAAAACACTTTGAATAAGAGAAAAATAAAGCAGTAATCTGTAAGCACAAGCCGTATCAACTTGTAAGCACACCCTGTTACAATTTATCAGAAAATATACCTTGGAAGAAACAATTTCAATCAGAGAAAATAAAGCAGTAATCTATAAGAACAAAACAATACAATCCTGTAGACACACTCTGTAACAATTTAGCAGAAAATGTTCCCTGCAAAAAAAAAAATTGAATCAGAGAACAATAAAGCAGTAATCTGTAAGTAAGAAACAGTAAAAAAAAACCTGTAAACACAGCCTGTAAGCACAAAACAAAATAGTAACTCACAGTAAATCTGCTAGCTAAAAGAAACCTGAATGTTTCTCCTTGCTCTGATAATTTTGCTTCTTGCTCTGTCCTATCAAGCAAATCTAGAAGAAAAAGAGCTCAGGTGAAGCTAATTGCTTTTCGACAGCAAACATAGTCTTTCACCAGCAAGCCTTCAGGAATTTTTTATCTAGATCTCTATGCTTCAAAATTGCCAGCAGCAGCAGCCTTCCAGGAGGCAATACAAGAGTTCTTGGCATCCATTACTCTCCCTCAGTTAATGGATGACCAGAGATTTGGCCTAGAAGGACCAATTACCTCCCAAGAAATCCAAACAGCCATAGGTCAACTCAATGGGAGGGAAGCTCTGAGGCCCGATAGGTTCCAGGTATAGATCTATAAAACTTTAAGGGATCTGGGGCCAGATATTCAAAACTTTGCACTAGGCGCAAATGTTCGTCCCAGGTTTGTGCAGGGTTTCTGTAGGTCCCCTTATTCAAAAGGCCAAATAGCATGGGCAAACTGCATTAGCGCCAGGAAAAGGTATAATGTATACAATGTGCAAAGAGAGGGAATGTGTACATGAATACATGCACTATGCTATATTCAGTGCATTAGTGCCGCACAAAGTGTGTTTGCCCAACCTTGTGCGACACTTTGAGTGGTACAAATTACTGCCCAGGAAAAGGTAGTCTTAACGCTGGGCAAACCTAGGATGGGGAGTGTGGACACAGCAGCAATAGGGAACAAGGCTCAGCAGCCATTTGTGGAAACCACAAATAAAAGGCAAGCACTATAACACGTCTGACTTGAGGTAAATCAAAGTCTAGAGAAGAAACATTTTTGCTTTTTTCTGAAGTAATTTATTTAAATACAGCTTTGTCTGCTATAACAAAAATGTTTTTATCAAAGTAGTGCAAGCAAATAATTATACCATGGACCTCGGACACCGACCGATGAAAACAGCAGGCTGGCTCCTTACCACCATTGTAAATCCTACGATATACCAAGGGGAAAAGGTGCCAACCAGCTGTAAGCCACATGACAAACTCCCCGGAGATCACTGCGAGCACCAGAAAGCCAGGAAAGGCAACAGGCAGTGGGAAGCTCCAGAATCCCACAACTGACAGTGCCACCATTCGCACCCTGAACCCTTGAACATCAGGTTCTATACAGAACAAAACATTTCGCCGACAAAGATATGCCCAACAGTGTTTACTCCTCCTCCTGTCACCTCCACACACACACACACACACACGATACACCTCACCTTCCATGTAATATTTTCAGAGCGGCGACAGTTACGGCAGCCATCTCTACGGCATGGAGGTCTCACTCTCTACTTCTTTTTAGTGTCAGTCTACGTCACTAAGTCTACGTCACTACCTACCAACTGAAAAAAAATAAAACACAGTAACACTGGAAACCGCAATTTCTAATGACCCAGTCTCAGTGCTATGACATCCTGCTCTGCCTGTCTAAGCCTCTCACTGCTCGCAACACGGAGTCTCTGCCTCTCTCTCTCTCTGTCCTTGAGCCACAGTGGGCGAGTCCAGTGGCAGCTCATCTTCAGGCACACATACTGCGCCTCCATCTCCCTTGAGGGACAGAAAGTTTTTTTTTTTTAAATGAAGCTGTAGTCAAGGCTCATTCTGTGAGCTGAAACATGAAAGACAAGTTCACTTTCACACCTTCTCTCAACTTCTCACAGGTGCTGCACTCTCTGCCTTCTAGGTGGCCCTCTCTTTCAATAACAAAATACACAAACAAAAAAAGAAACCTGCAGAAGGGGAACAGAACAAAAGACAAAAAAGAGTTCAAAAAGACATGAGAGAGCTTACTCCATCATATCCTACTTAGCAACAAGGCACTATTTTATGTATGGTGGAAGAATATTTCTGCCAAAATATTAACAAACATTTAAATACAACTTTAAAAAAAAATGTTTCTCTATTTTAATAATTGAACCATAGTATAATAGCAATAAGTCACTTGGGGTGTGTGGGTTATCGGGGGATTTACCATGGCTGGTGAGGATTTACCCACTCGGCTGTGCCTCGTGGGCAAACCACGCCAGCTGTGGTAAATCCCCCGATAACCCATACCCCCTCATGGCTTATTGCTTAAATACAGACCTGCATAAGATAAAAACAAGCCAGCCACCCATCCACTAACCCCAGCACTTCAGCGTAAGCCTTCCTCAGAGGGTGTGCCAGTGAGGAGGCAGTGTGGGTGGTTGGCCACTCTAGACCACACCATATGCACAAGCAGCCAAAGTGTGGAATGCAATGCAGTAATATTGCTTGGAAGCCAATGATCCTGTCATTGATAAAACTAAGATGAACCAACACCTGCAGCAGGAATGGTTAGCAATGTGACACTATGTTGCACATTGTGAACTGTGTGTTGTTGTTAATGGTTTGGTTGTTAATGAGTCTGCGTTCACTGATCTATCAGGGTGCTTCCCAGTGAGTTCCTAAACCCAATGGATAACCAACCTCACGGAAACACCATACCCTTTTGGAGATAGAAGGGCTGCCACTCTTCTATTTTAGGCAAGTCTCAATCTCTGAAACAATCAAGCAGGTAAAGAGATTCCTCGGAAAGACCAGAAGAGGGAGTGATCTGATAGATTTGAAGTTGGTTGCCATAACTCTTGATGTACTAGCAGACCCAATCTCCAAGGTTTTTAATGCCTCCTTAAAATCGGGTGTGTTCTCAGACACCTGGAAATCTGCCCTGGTTACACCAGTTTTCAAATCCGGGGATAAAACACTCACCACTAATTATAAGCCAATATCCATCCTCCCACCCCTCTCCAAAGCTCTAGAGAGAATAATCTCTGAACAACTTATTGACTTCCTGGACAGTCACCAAATACTCTGAGCAATCAGCATGGTTTCTGTAAAAAAACAGTCTACCATCACTGCACTGGTGGACTACACCACTCAGCTCTACAATGCCCTTGACCTAGGGATGGCGGTGGGGTCAGTCTTCATTGACCTTACAAAAGCGTTTGACTCAGTTAATCACCAGCTATTACTATACACACTGCTCTCCATGGGACTGGCCCTTGTTACAGTCACCTGGATTCGTAGCTATCTGATGCAAAGAATTCAACATGTTATAATCGGTGACTCACTCTCTGACCCTAAGGTAGTGGTCTTTGGAGTACCACAAGGGTCTATACTTGGACTGCTCCTTTTTAGCATGTTCATTAACCATCTCCCTGAAGTCAACCTGGCCAGCATCATTTTATTTGCTGATGATGCCGTTATATCAGTCCCAGGTAGGGACCACTTGACCATCGCGGAAGGCCTACTCGATAGTTTCCACAAACTTGAAACCTGGTTCTGTCAACATAAACTGCTACTAAACCATGAAAAAACAAAAAGCATGCTGTTCTCGGTCCCACAGAACAAAAGAATTTCATCCCCTTTGAATTCTGAACCAAAGGTCACATGAACAAGTCTCCTCGTTTAAATATCTGGGTGTTTACCTTGATGACTCTCTCAATTTCTCCCACCACGTTGATCAAGTTGTCAAAACCACCAACATGAAACTGTGCATCTTCTACAGAAACAAGCACTCAATGACACCTGTGGCCCTCAAATTAGCCACAGGCAGCAGAGTATTATCATCTGTTGATTATGGCTCATATACATCGCAGGATCAGACACTGCCCTAAACAGGATACAAAAACTTGTAAATAGGGCTTGTCGTCTGGCACTTGGGGCAGATCGATGGACTCACACCTGTGCACTACTCTGAGATGGGCTGGCTCCACTTTACCCAAGAGCCCAATACCAAACATGCCTGATCATAAAAAAGTGCAACTAGGCCTCATGCGGAATCCATAAGCAGTTTGTTCAAGAGGCTGTGCACACTAAACAAACAGAAATGCGACAAAGGAGGACTACAAGTCCCTTTCAAGCACGCATCACTGGCCAAAAATCCATTACTTTTAAGGGCCCCAAACGGTTTAATGAGCTGCCCTAAACACTGATAGGAAATACAAAGCTGAGTCTGTTCAGGCCACGGTCACACCTTAAGAATGTAAACCACCTGTAACGTGCAAGAAAATAATTCTACATATTCCTCCTGCCTTATCCCCCACCTCCTCACCTCTTCCTCCCCACTTCCCCCACCTTTGACTTACAACCCTCCTACACCACCTTTCCCTTTACTCCTGTCCCACACCACTTATGGACAATGCCAATCTGGCTGCTTACCTTCCCCATCATCCCCAAGGCTTAACACGGACCTATTATTGACATGTCTCACTATTCCCAGTGTATCCTTACCCTGCAACAACTTGACATAATGTAATTTACTCTACTTTTAAGATGTACCTGAAACTAGTAAGTCTTGTACTCATGTGCCATTTTAATGATGTTCATGATGCCTATCATGTTTTCTTTTTTTCACTGTTATCTTAATTTGTACTTACTGTATTGTATTTGTATTGCTCTGTTTTGTCTCTGACTTGGAACCTCTGAAAATCAGTCTTTGACTCAAAGGTATTAATCCCAATCAAAATAAATAAATAAAAGTATGCATGGTACTCTGTATCATCTCAGCCACACATCTAGTTACTCTGGGTGGTTACTGACAATGTGCCTTAGCCCAGTGAGGTTACCTGGACAACAAGGTGATAAAATACAGAATAATGCATGGGGAGATGTGGTTAATGTGGATTTTTATGCACACCTGTGGTGTGTGATGCCCTAGAGACCCCAAGTGCAAAGCCCAAGAGGTTTATCTCTGGGCATCACACACCGAGGGTGTGCATAAAACTGAGTTCCCAGACTTCCCCATGTTTTATTTTTTATATTTACTAGTGGTTAGCACTGTGCAAAAATGAGTTTGTGTGGCCTTGCACAGCTTTGCTTGAATTTGAGCAGCTTTGCATGACTTTGTGTGACTTCGCGCGACATAGAACCATGGTTTATGGAACTCCGTGATTCACAAGTATGAATTATGGAATTTACAAGGGTCTGCCAGCAGTGCTTTATTGACCCTAACCAGTAAATATGAATATATGAAGAAGCCAACAAAAGAAGGCCATTTGGTCTATCAAGTCTGCTAGAATTGCAGGGTTTGCAGCTTGAGCTCATGTCCCTGCCCTTCTCACCACTCCTCTCATCCTCCCCACCCATGATTCTTATCTTCCCCCTATGCCTATCCCAGTATCTCTTCAAGCTGCCCACTGTCTTCAAAGAGATGACCTCTGGCAGCACATTCTATGTCCACCACCCTCTCTGTTAAGTAGTGCTACCTGACCTCCCTCCCTAAACCTCCCACCCTCCAGCTTAAGACTGTGCCCTCATATTATGGTTGCCACCAGGTTAAAGTGACTCTCCTTATCAACCTTATTTATCCCTTTTAGTATTTGAGGGTCTCAATTATGTTCTCTCTCTCTCTCTCCTGACTTCCAGGGAGTACGATTCAGTGCCCTCAATTCTCCTCATATGTCTTACCCTGCTGACCAGCTAACATCTTTGTAGCCCTCCTCTGGACCTTCTCCAGCAGGTTGATTTCCTTTTTGAGGTATGGGCACCTGTACTGAACTCAATACTCCAGATGTGGCCTTACCAGTGACCTGTACAAGGGCAGTATAACCTCCTCTCTCCTACTACTGGCCCCCCTTGATATGCATCCCATCATCTTGTATGCATTTGCTGCTGCTTTCTGGCACTGCATGGAGTTCTTCAGGTCACTAGTGATCATTACTCCCAGGTCCTTCCCCCCTCTGATGCAGATAATCAGACTCCACCCATGGTAGTACTCTGTCCTGGGATTCTTGGCTCCAATATGCATAACTTTTCATTTCTTAGCATTGAAGTCAAGCTGCCCAATTCTGGACCACTTCCCCAGCTTCTCCAGATCTTCCTGTAGATCCTGTATGCCTTCAGCTGTGTCCACTCTCCCATAGAGCTTGCTGTTATCTATAAATAGGCACATGTTACCCTTAATGCCATCCCCAATGTCATTGATGAATATATTGAACAACACCAGCCCCAGCACCAATCCCTGCAGGACCACACTGGTTACCTCTCTGGTGCCAGATAACTCTCCCGCCACAACCACCCTTTGGGTTCTGTCCCTCAGCCAGTTTTACACCCATATGGCCATTTTTCCCCAACCTCGAGATCCACCAACTTCCTGATCAACCTTTTGTGGGGCACAGATATAGATGCAGTGAATTTAAAATCCTCAGGCGAAGTGAACTGCGAAGTGGCCACTTCACATTAGTGTAATGCTATGTGAAGTGGCCATTGAGGAGTGCTCTCTTCGCCTTGTAAATTTGACTTGACTTTGTACTGTTATTCTGCCTTAATGCAAAGTAAGGCAGAATGACAACAATAGGCACTTTAGGCAGCCCCTCCACACACATCACATGGCTTACAGTACTGTAAGTCACATGCTTTAGCCAGGCAGGAAGGAAGTGAGTCATATCAGCAGATACATTCACTTTCTCCTTTGCAGAGGTAGAAGGAGGAAGGATAGTGTAGGACAGGAGTGTTTATTTGTTGCTTTCTTAAACTTCATAAAAACCAACAGCTTTGTTAAAAGCTAATTCTTTAGTTTTTGTTGTACTGTTTTGTGAGGTCTTTTTTTGTGACTGATTTATTTGTTTTATAAGTTTTGTTTTGTGTAAGTGTGTGTCTGTGTGTCTGTGTGTGTGTGTGTGTGCGTGTTTGAGACTGTCTGTGACTGTGTGTGAAGTCGGTCGTCATCGCGTGACGCATCTGAGTGGAGAGGGAAGGAAAGTCTTGTTGGGTTATGGACCAGGGACTGTCTGTGGCCCATGGTGGCCAGAGGGGAGTGCGGACATGTGGGGATCAGCATGGGTGGGTGTCACTGAACCACTCCTGATTATTTGGTCCTGCCTCCCCTCCGGACACAGCAGCACCACCAGTGCCACTGCAGCATTCAGTAAGTCCGCCACCACCACCACCTCCACCAGTACCAGCTGCAGGAGCTCCAGCAGCACCACCTCCCACTCCACAGCAGCTGGTGGAGCTCCCCCAGGTGCGTGACAGTGCTGCCGGCAACACATCTGCCCCTGTTGTGCCTGGTCCCTCCCGCAGCTCGATTGTCTGGTAGTTTTTCAACTGTGTTGGGGGGGACAGGAGCATTGTGGTGTGCCTGCTTTGTGGTGTGCAGGTGCGCTGTGGCCCCTGGGGGACACATCTGGGGACTGGGGCAGAGGACATGCATGCTTAGCCACCACAAGGTGGAGTGGCTGCCACAGAATGGGCCAGGCTCCACCTGCCGCGTTCTTCTGTGGCAGTGGTAGCGGGTACTGCTGCTGTGCATCACCAGAGCAGGAGGAGGGCCACAGCAGCAGCAGCTGCTGCTCCACCACTACCCCCACCACTGCCACCAGTGCCACCCTCACCACCACCACTACTACCTGGTTTTCCTCCGCAGCAGTGGACCCCGCCCTAATGCCTGCAATGCAGACAGATATAGCACTGCTGTGGACTGTGATGGAGGAAAGCAATCAGAGGGTGGGTGTTGTCCAGCAGCAGATGGAGCGGATCGAGCAAGAGCAGCTGCAAATAGTGTCAATGCTTCATTTGCTGCTGGAACATCATGGGATAGAGCATTAGGTTTTGTTTTCTGCACACACCCCCACTGCTGTACTGTTTTGTGTTTTGTTTGTTTAACACCAGACAGAGGGAAGGCCACAGTATTAGTTTAAAGGGAAGCAGTCAGCAACAGGAGCACCTGCATCCTGTCCCCTGCAAGGCTTACCTTCTGGTTAAGCCTTTTTAGTATGTTGCAGCATTTTTCTCACACTACAACATACTTTATTGTACTAATGAAACGTCAGTGACCCGTATGGCGGATGCTATGGGGGCTCCATTATGTGTAAAGGTGCAATGGTGATGCACCATGTGCCTCAATACAAAAGTATTTGAAGTTCATGGTGCATCTCCAGCGCACCATTCCTTTACATATAATTGGGCCCCCATAGCATCCGCCATTCTTCTGGGTCACTGACCTTTCTTTATTAAAATAAAGTATGTTGCAGCACAAGAAAAATGCTGCAACATACTTAAAAGGCTTAACCGGAGGGTAAGACTTGCATTTGGCAGGATACAGGAGCATCTGTTGCTGACTGCTTCCCTTTAAATACTTACATGCACATAAAGCCATACATGCTCCTTATATGGGTGCCTTACCTCCAGGGTAATCTTTCTTGCTCCACATCTCCTTACATTCTATAGTGCAATACTTTTCTGGCAAAAACGCTTGTAATTTCTGTAAACCGGGTCCCGGAGGATGTCCCATTCTGAAAAGCCGCCCAAGTTCTGCCACCACGCTCAGCAATGTTATGACATGATGCCAGTGAGAGCATGGGGCATGCTCCATTATAGTGAATGGCCAGCAGCTTTCCGAATGTTTCTTTATGTTATAATGGTCAGTTTGTGGTGAAACATGGGTACGTTTCCACTAACAAGGCTCTTGTTAGTCGAAATGTGCCCACGTTTCCCCACAACATTGCTGAGCGCGGGGGCGGAACCTGGGTGGCTCTTCAGAATGGGAAGTCCTCCGGGACCCGGTTTACGGAAATTACAAACATTTTTGCCAGAAAAGTATTGCACTATTTAACGACATGTGGAGCAGCAAAGATTCCCCTGGAGGTTAGGCACCAATATATTGGGTGCAATACCATCCATAACCATGTAACTTGGTGAATCTCTTTAAAGCAGCAGTGCAACAATCTGTTGAAAATTTTGACCTATACTTTTTTAATGCTATTTTACATTGCCACTTTACTTACCTCCTGACTTGCACGATACTGTTCTTTCCAGTATTTGAGTTTGCTTTAGTACTTTTTTTTATGTCTGAGATAATAAAAGGAGCACTCCTTTTAATATGGTGCAGACCAGGTCTTCTTCAGTATTTTGTGTTGTTTTTTTCTATCATTTGTTATATATTACTCCTGTTGTCAAATTAACAATTATGCAGCAGGCCGTGTTTTATGACCTCCCAGAACAATAGTTGTTCAAAAACAGCTGTAAATAGTGATAAGAACCTGGTCAGAACAATATTAAATGGCGTGCTCCTTTTTAATTTTCAGACATGAGAAAAAGTAGTACAACAGACACAAATTGTGAAAAGAAGAGTATCAAAAAAGTCAGGAGGTAACTACTGGCCGGCAATGTAAAATAGCATAAAAAGTATAGGTCAACATTGTCAGCACATTGTTGCAATACTGCTTTAATTTATAATTTAAGTATGACATTATGTGCTCACAATCACAACACACAAAATGCATCTGTCCTCTGTCCAGAAAATTGACAACTGCTAAGAAAGTGAAATGGGATCGTCCCGCTATATGCAAAGTCCCCCAGAATTTATTGCACAGTCACTCATGCGCGCAGTGGTCACACAGAGTCCCCAGATTTTTTCTGCATGCCAAAATGCATCTGCCTTTTGTCCACAAAATTGAAAAGTGCTAAGGAAGTGAAATGGGATCGTCACACCACATGAGAAGTCCCCCAGAATTGATTGCACAGTCACTCATAAGCGCAGTGGTCACACAGAGTCCCCACATTTTTTCTGCATGCCCAAAATGCATCTGCCTTGTGTCCAGAAAATTGACAAGTGCTAAGGAAGTGAAATGGGATCGTCCCACCACATGCAAAGTCCTCCAGAATTTATTGCAGTCATTTATGCGCGCAGTGCCCCAGAATAAAATGATGACCATGAGCGAACCAATGTGTGCTGCGATTCGAGCAAATGCAACATGATCATCTCAACTGGATGGAAGGGTGCCCTTTGTCTGTACACTAATAGTAGCCTTGGTGAGTTGAGATATATATATATATATATATATATATTTCTGTATTTTGTAGGTGAGGGGGGTTGACATGGACATGCACTCATGGTATTGTTCTGTATCACATCACAGATACTATTGGTGTGCACATTTCTGTGCTCGATTAGAACTGTTTGTGTGTAGATTTGCAATGGATTGCTCTCAAGCATATAAAGGTAAGTTTTTTTGGGGGTGGGGGAGCATATTTGCAGGTTTGTCTGTAATGGTTTCTTATTTGTTACTTCTTCTCAGATTTCATCTGCATCCTTCTCGAGTCTGGTTGTTAATGACGGTCATGGTCATCGAATGAAATGACTTCTGCTTGTTGCATGTGTGCCCCAGCCCGGGGCGGGCGGCTGATGTTGAAGAACATTTTTGGATAAGGCCACTTTGTCAGAACAACAAAGCATCTGGAAGTTTCCTTAAAAAAGAAATGAATGACTTCTTACAACTTAATTGTTATGTGTCCCTCCCTGGTTCTCAAATCTCAATCCCTAAAGTCAAGTTACATTTCAAACCCACATCTTGTCAACTAACACAACCTGTGTGCAATATTTGCTGCAGTCTTTACAAAACAATGAAACGGATGAAATAAAATCTTCATACTTACCAGAATGGATTTCACATAGATATTACATCACTTCCTCTCTGTACAGGTACAACTACAGTACCATTCCCAACAAGTTTTAGTGATGGAGCCTTGTTTTGTTACCCTGTAAAGGGAAACAAAAGAAGTGCACTGTATGTGTTTTACAATTGCAGCTATGAAAAGCTACAGAAAACAAAACATACAACTATAGGAAGTGAAGCAGCATAACAAACATGAGTACACATACTCACTTTATGGTTTAAACATTAAGAAGCTTTGTGCCTCTGGCTGATGGATGTGGTGGTCTGGACAGACTCAGGCTCAGTGGTGGCAGTGGCTAACATCAGTCCCAGTGGTGGTGGTCTGGGGTCAGACAGATTCATGTCTCCTTGCTGCCTTCTCACATTGTTTGCCCACCTTTGGGGTCATCTGATATGACTACCCCAGGTCCTCCTTTCCATTTTTGTTGTTGTTAGTATTTCACCCTATCATGTACTGTTCTGGTTTTTGTTTCCAGGTATTACCTTGCACTTCTTAGCATTGAATCTAAGCTGCCATACATTTGACCATTCCTCTAACTCTTGCAAGTCCCTTCTCATCCTTTCCACTTCACCTGTGCATCAACTCTGTTGCAGATCTTTGTGTCATCTGCAAAGAGACATCTTTTTCTTCCAGTCCTTCTGCAATGTCACTTATAAAGACATTGAAGAGGACCAGTCCTATACACTGAACTTCATGTAGCCCACTAGTAACCCTCTTTCTTCTGAGTGACTCCATTTACTATTACCTCTGTGTCCTATTCTCCAGCCAATTCTTTACCCAGGCTGTCATCTTGGGACCCACTCCCGGCTGGCTAACCTGTATATTAATCTTTGTGTGGGACTGTGTCAAATGCCTTAAAGTCCAGGTTGGCTATGTCCACAGTCTCCCTGATTTACTACTTTGGTCACCCAGTCAAAGAAATCTATCAGATTCATCTGGCATGATCTTCCCGTCTGAATCCATGCTGCCTAGGGTCCTGTGCCTCTGGCCTCTAGATACTGACAATTCTTTTCCTTCCAGAAGTGATTCCATCATTTTCCCTATCACTGAGATTAAACTAACAGGTCTGTAGCTTCCTGCTTCTGCCTTGCTCCCACTTTTGTGAAGGGGAATCACATCCCTCCAATCCTCGGGTACTACCCCATCCTCCCATGATTTGTTAAAAAGGTAGTCAGTGGTGTCACTAGTTCTACCCTTAGTTCTTTTTAGAATTTGGGATGAACTCCATCAGGACCCATTGCTTTTGTCCACCTTCAGTTTTGAAGAGTTTTCAGAACCTTTTCTTCTAAATGGGCTGGTATCACCTTCTGTATCCAGATTGTTTCTACTGTTTGTTTTATGTACCTCCCTCTTCATTTGTAAATACTGAGCAAAATATTTGTTTAGTATCTCTGCCTTTTCACAGTCTCCTCTGCCCACCCTCCCTCCCTTTATTAAGCCTCACTATCCTCCCTTGGTCTTCCTTCACTCCTGATGTACCTATAAAAGGTTTTATCCTTCTAACTGAGTTGGCTATCTTTTCTCAGTTTGGGCCTTTGCTGTTCTGACTGCCTTCCCAGCCTCCTTTGCTTTAACTGATACACTTCTGTCCTGTCCTTCATGATTCCTTGTACTTCCTGAATGCTTTTTCTCTTGAACCTTCACTGCTACTCTTTGAGAACCATAGTTTGTTTCATTGTTTTGTTTTGTTTATTTGTTTCACACAAAGGCTCATTACTTCTGTGATGGCAGTTTTTATTATTCCCCATTGTTCTTCCACCCTCCTTCCTCGCCCATTTGCTAGTGCATTCCTTAGGCACTCACCCAGTTTGGCAAGTCAGCCCTCCTAAAGTCCAGTACTTTTGCCTTTGTATGGCTTGACTTATTGTTGTGTTTATTGTGAACTATATTGTTCGATGGTCGCTAGTTCCCAGATGGCTACCCACTTCTACATCTGTGATCCTCTCTCCATCTCCATTTGAGATAATCAGGTCTAATATTGCTCCCTCTTGAGTGGGCTCCAATACTAGTTGTCTACTGCATGCCCCTGTAGGGCATCTAGAATAACTCCACTCTTCAAGTGGCTGCTGCAACTGCACCCAGTTAACATCTGGCATATTCAGATCACCCATCAGCAATATCTCCCCATTTTCTGCCATTCTAAGTATACTTTCTATCATTTCTGTCCATTTCCTCCCCTGAGAAGGGGTCTGTATACAACCCGCAGCGGATTGTGGTGCCATTGTTCTGTCTCCAAATTTACCCACAGTGCTTCTTCTCTCCCTGTTTACCCTTTTGGTCTGTTGTTGTTTATTCCTTCCTTTATGTAAAGATCTACCTCCTCCTCTTTACCCTTCATGTCCCCTCCTGTAGATAGTGTATCCTGGTATGTTTACGTCCCAGTCATGGTTTTGTGTGTACCATGTTACTGTGACTGCCACGATATCCAGATGTTCCTCCTCCATCACTAATTCAGGAAGCTTGTTACCCAGACTACAGGCATTGGTACTCATTGCTCTCCATTTTTTGATGGCTTTACCTTCTGTTGCAGCATCCCCCACTGGCCGTTCTAACTCGGTCATTTTTCTCATTTGGTACCCTGTTTTGTAGGGAGAGGCTGGGATTTTCCTGTTTGCTCACAGAAGATAGATCAAATTACAGACTCTGGACAGTTAAAGATTTAGCTCCTGAATGCACTGTTCTCACTGGTTGCCCATTGAAATCAAATCAAAACGTACAGACAGAAAAGAGCTGAAAAGGGTCTCTGGAAAACTTTGATATACAGTAAACAGGTTAATTTTTTTACTCTTTGAATCCATTTACAGACACGAATGCAATCCAACTGGAAGCATGGTGACACAGGACAACTTCCTAACTTACAGACAGAAGAGAGAGGAAAAGGTATCTGAAAAACCTTGATACACACAGGTTAATAGTCGGTCCATAATCATGAACTTTGTTGCCATCCTGAGGGTGACTGCAAAGCTCAAGTAGCGGAGGGGCAGCCTAGACAATGGACTGGATGGGGGAGGTTTCCCTACCGGGGGGGCACTACTTGATGTGTTGGTACATCAACTGTGATGGTTTAGCGATTAAACACAATTCAGGAGTTGCGCTTTTCAATCACTGCAAATGTCCTGCTGGAACAATTGTTATTTATTTATTTAAGTCTTGGATTACATATTCCTTTGAGCTAAGAGCTCTTTTCAAAGGTTCCACGTCAGTACAAAGGACAACAAATTAAACAGGACAGGGCAGTAAAGTATGGTACAATAAAGTGTAAATAGGAAATACAAAACTATAACGGACACAAAATCATAATGAACAGTCAATGTAAAACAACAGAGACACATTATTCTAATCAGTTTCAGGCACAGGAAAATGCATACAGTACATTGATATCAGCCAGCAGGCTTTGTCAACACAAACAAGGCACAGGGTGTAGGGAATGGATGTGGGAGGTGGCTGGGAAGAGTAAGAGAGGGGTGGGAGGAGGAATAAGGAGAGGTGGGGCAAAGGGGGAGGAGGGTGAGAGAGGAGCAGGATGATGCAGGGGAGGGTAGGAGGCAAGAATGCTAAGTTACTATGAAAGAGGTCAATTGCTAAGGTTGCTGTTCGGGAAAACATCGTTAAGGCAGACTGTCACAGGTGCTAGCTGTAAAGAGTAGTGACTCAAGCTTGGAAAAAATATTACCACA
This sequence comes from Neoceratodus forsteri, assembly GCA_016271365.2. NCBI lineage: Eukaryota > Metazoa > Chordata > Ceratodontiformes > Ceratodontidae > Neoceratodus > Neoceratodus forsteri. Next base: position 4,110,771 of record CM028130.1, read on the forward strand.
AAAAAATATTACCACTGAAACTACAGTACATTTCAGTTTAAATGGCAACCTATATTTTATAAACTACATCTACATCAGTGTCAGTGGCTCAGCAGGTAGCACACTCACCTCTGAGACTGGGAGATCAGAAGGCTGTGGGTTCCATCCCCACACCAGGCACTTGGGTTGAAATCCCAATATTGATCTTGTAGTGCAGCTTGAGGGGGGTGCTGCACTCCTAATGTGCCGCCTTCAGATGAGATGTTAAACTGAGGCCCCATCTGCCTGCTCAGGTGGATGTTAAGGATCCCATGGCACTTCTCGAAAAGAGTAGGGGAGTTTTTATTGAAAATCACATGGTGTACAATACATAGTATGAGAAACATGCCAACATTGATATAATAAGAAATACACAAAAGTACATAACAAAAAACCCATAGAAAATTCAAAGAATGGTACATAATTTGGGAAAAGAGAGACAAAAAATAAACACAAATACATATATTTGGGAACACAAATTTGAGCTCAAAAAGCAATGATTGGAAACTGGCACATGTGGTCCCTGTATTTAAAAATGGAGAGAAGGAGCTCTTACAGAACATTCGTCCAATTAGTCGCACACGTGTAATTGGGAAACTTCTGAAGAGTACTATAAAAGATCAAATTTTAGCCTCTGTATGTACTTTTGATTCATTACAACATGGTTTTGTTAAGGGGAGAAGTTGTACAACAAACTTGTTGACCTTTTATAACCATATCAGTAAATATCTAGATCAAAATGTGGCCTGTAATGTTATTTTTCTAGATTTTGCCAAGGCCTTTGACCTGACACCACATTGGGCTATAATAGAAAAAAATGGTTAAACTAAAGATTGATTCAGCTTTAGTGAATTGGGTGGCAGACTGGTTTTCTGATAGAAGACAATGTGTGGTAGTAAATGGGCATATCTCTGGGAAGGGACCCATTTACAATGGGGTTCCACAGAGCTCGGTTTTGGGCCATGTACTTTTCAATATCTTTATCTCTGATTTAACATTACAACAGAAGTGTCTAAATTTCTAATATGCTGATGATACTAAATTATGCACCCCTTGTACTAATTTAGAAGAACATTATACATTTTAAAAAAGAACTGAATAAAGTTGTAGCATGGACTAAAGAATGGGACATGCAACTAAATAAAGAAAAATGCAAGGCGATGCATATAGGCAGATTGGATAATCACTATGACTATTATATAGACGGTAAAAAATTAGAGGTGTCCAACTGTGAGATTGATTTAATGGTCTCTATAACAAATAACCTAAGTTCCAATCAGCAGGTCACAAAGGCTATTGGCACTGCAAATAGAATAGCATGGTCCATTAAGAAAACATTGCTTCTAGAACAAGCATGGTTATGATGCCTTGTACAGATCATATGTAAGGCCTCACTTGAAGTACGAAACTCAGGTTTGGAAACCCTACAGGTATGTGATAAGGATAGATTGAGAGGGTCCAACCAGATACACCAAATCTGTGGGGACTGCATGAAGTGACATATGGAAATCAGCTTACTTTACTTAACTTAATGTCCTTAGAAACTCGAAGAATACATGGAGATTTACTGTTGATGTATGATATAATTCAGGGCCCTGAGCTTATTTGCAAGCTCAATATTGACTTTAAAAATACTAGTCAAGAAATTAGTAGACATCCACTACAGATTTGAGGGGAAAGATTCCGAACTAAGGCTCGGAAATACTTCTACACTACCAGAATAGTTAATGTATGGAATTATCTTCCACTTACAATTATTATTGCCAAAAATAGGTTTGAATTCAAGACTAGATTAGATAAATATATATTAGGTGGTGCTTCATTAAGGTACTACTGAAAAGCATGGAACGTTCATGGCTAATAGCTTTTCCGTTCACTTCATAGCATGAACCATAGCATGAACCAAAAGCAATTACTCTGAAAAGATTACTTCACCCTATTACAGTATAAGAAAAATTAGACAGGTTTACATCCCAGTTCCAGTTAGGCACTACCCTTTATTTAAACTTAATGGGCTGATATTCAAACTGCGCTTATTCTGTGGCGCAAGCCCTTGCGCTGCACAAAATAGTTCCACAGGTGTGGTTGGGTGATATTCAAAGGAGTTGCCTTTGAGCATCTCCTTTGAATATCACCCTGGCCACAGTCACTGCATATGGCGTGTGAAACTTGTGCCACCGCAAGTGGTCAGAGTGAGCATTCAGGTTGTGGTGGTGGCACCAGGGCCATTTGCATCTATTTATGGCCCCATTTGCATGCCATTAGCATGCAGGTGCACCGATCCCTGAGGACTTGCACCTGGCACCCTGCCAGGCAGCAGCCATCTGGGACCAACACTCCCTGCAGCCCGATCAAGGGCATAAGTTAAAGAATCCCCAACCCCGACTGGCCCGATCATGGGCATATGTTGAAAACAGCCCCTCCCCCAACTGGGCCCGATCAAGGGCATATGTTTACAACACCCTCCCGACTGGCCCGATCGAGGCATATGTTTACAACACCCCATCCCCGACTGGCCTGATGCGGACAAAAGTACAAATAAAACCCACCCCACCAGCCCGATCGTGGCACCAAAGTGTCCAACCCCCAAGACCATATCCCTGGTGGTCCAGTGGACCACTAAGCCCGATCGCAGCACCAAAGTGTCCAACCCCCAAGACCATTTTCCTGGTGATCTAGTGTCCCCCACCCCACCCACCCATGAAGCTCCCACCACCCCGCCTCCCCAGCAGCCAGCAGGTGGCAGCATCCCACCCACCTGCCACCCCGCCACCCGCCGACTGACTGCCCAGTAGGTTGCACGCCATTGTGCAGAGCAAGAGTCAATGGCGTAATATGAGCAGTGAGTCCAAGATATGTGAATGAAATTCATTCACATATCTGACCGCCTTGCACGGTATGGATTGCACACCCATTGGCTCTTGCTCTGCACCAATGGGTGCCACGATCGGGCTTAGCGGTCCACTGGACCACCAGGATATGGTCTTGGGGTTGGACACTTTGGTGCCATGATCGGGCTGGTGGGGGTGGGTTTGATTTTTCACTTTGCCCACAATTGAGCCAGTCGGGGAGGGGTGTTTAAACATATGCCCGCGATCGACAGTCGTGAGGGGGTGTTTTAAACATATGCCCACGATCGGGACAGTCGGTGGAGGGGGTGATTTAAACATATGCCCGCGATCGGGCCAGTCAGGGGCAGGGGATGTTTTAAACGTATGCCTGCGATTGGGCCAGTCGGGGGAGGTGGGTGTTTTAAACATATGTCCACGATCGGGCCAGTCGGGGAGGGGTGTTTTAACATATGCCCGCGATCGGGCCAGTCAGTGGGAGGGGTGTTAAACATATGCCCACAATCGGGCCAGTCGGGGGGAGGGGTGTTTATACATGCCCCGATCGGGCCAGTCGGGGAGGGGTGTTTAAACATATGCCCACGATAGGGCCAGTCGGGGGAGGGGGTGTTTTAAACATATGCCCGCGATCGGGCCAGTTGGGGAGGGGGTTACTATATGCCTGTGATTGGGCTGCAGGGGGGCACAGGGAGAGTTGAGGCCACCACAGGTGGCAGCTGCTGTGTTGCACCCTGCAATGCAGCAGCTCACCTGTGGGTGGCCCTCGACTTACCCTTTTTTGGCTCAAAGTTGTGCAGGCGCAGGTTAGGGGTTGCCTCAGTAACTCTGCACAGCCCACTGAATATCGGGCTGTGCAGTTTATGCATGGTTCCTCCCCTCTGGTTCAGCATGCCTTCATTAGCATTGCGCCATTGCTCAGCTTGACTTTGGTGGCGCAACTGCCTCCTGCTGAATATGGCAGGATGGCGCAATTTTGACTCATGCGAGGTGCAACCCTATTGCGCATGGCCTGACCCTTTGAATATCCAGCCCAATACATTTATTTAAACCCTTCCACCATCTATATACTTTTGATGAGGAGTGCAGCACCACATCCTGTGTCTAAATGTTTCCTATTGCCTGTTCAACCAACTGTCCCATCATATTGTATGGCATCTTCTTTTGGTACAATGCCCACTGACATCGTGCTTGCCATAAATAATATATTAGGCAGCATTTAAATAGATTTACATTCTCTGTATTATACAAAGCGACACCTTGGGGACTTATCCCTAGAACCAAAATGTCATATGTTAACTGAGTTAGCCATTTCATTTCCCATTTCAATGCCAGAAATGTCCATAATGGTTTTGAGTAGAGCAATCCAGAAGAAAATGCTCCATTGTTTCTGCTTTATTAATGCTTGTTAAATTGGGGCAGTTTTTCTTCCACAGCCTTATGTTATGCATTATCTCTAATATTTAATTTCCCATATATTGCTAACCATAAGGATTCCTACATTAAAGGAGGGATTCTTTTGTTTTTTAATTGTTTTAGCACCTGCATTGTTATTTGTAGGACAATTTTGAAACAAGGTTCCTCGCAAATTTTACCCAATATTGTTTTATATAGATCAGCTACCCTTCCCTGTTGTAATTGTTGTTTTGACAAACCCCATTTATATACTTTTTGTACTGTAGGTTTAAAAATAATCAGGGACCAAAAGATGATTACTATGTCTGGGAGGAACTACTGTCCATGCCTAATAGCACTTCTATAAAACTAGAGCAACCCATTTCTGATGTATTTCATCAGAAGGTAATAAACCATATTTCACTGGTTGGATCAAAAGAGAGTATGGAAAAGTGATTGGCTCACCATCCCCAAGCCCCTCTTTTCTTTAGGTAGATATGTGAAACATCATTTGATTGGATTTAACTTATTCCCCCACCATAATTGAACAAATAAACTGTATCTCTTAGTTTCCAATAAGATGGGGGGAGGGGTATAGCCACAAATTGTAATATAGGAATAATAAATTGTTTTAATATTTTAATATTTGAATCCATTTAAGCTTCAACATTTTCCAGTGCTTCCATCTGTGAATCTTATTCTCTATGTTGGAAATTCCTTTTTCCCAGTTAACCAGTGGCAAAGTCTGAGGTCCAAATATTATCCCTAATATTTTAAGGGGGTTCGAGGAGATATTAATACCTTCTATTTGAGCAGGATGAGGGTATCAAGATCCAATATACAGACCTTGGCATTTCCCAAAATTAAGTCTTGCATTGGAAACATATGTGTACTCCTCCATTAACCTTAGGAAGGAAGATAATTGCATGTGGTTTGAAAAAAGACAAATGTTGTCCACATACGCTTGTATGAGGGGGTTATCCTCGAACATACCCTTTAACTCATCCCATAATGGATTCTGGGTCACTTTCTGAAGTAAGGGTCTAAAGCAAATACATAAAGAAGAGGACCAAAGGGCACCCTTGTCTGACACCCATGAAGACGTGGAACCCTCTGTAACATCCCTTTAATAATAGGGTACACCATCGCCTTATCATACATTAATGTACTATATTGTCTGATCACAGGAGGTATCCCATAAAATTCCAAGATTGCTAGTAAATAAGGATGAGATACCCTAGCAAATGCTTTTGCCTGGTCCATTGAAATTATGCAACCAGAGGTACCATTCGTTGAAAGGTGTTCTATAAGATCTCTTATAATCATTAAGGCAAACTGATTTTTTCCAGGAGCCTACAATATTGATGTGGGGAAATAACTAAACTAGCATACTCTTTGATTCTATTGTTTAAAATGCAAGCTAATATTTTATAATCAGTATTTAAAATTGATATGGGTCTCTAATTTTAAATATTCATTTTATCCCAAGATTTATATAAAAATACAAAAAGACCTTCTACAAATGAAGGTCTTATTTTATTCTGGGCCAAGTAACAGTGAAAAACAAACATAAAACAATCAGCTAATGTATCAATAAAGAATTTGTAAAATTCTCCAGGAAGTCCGTTAGACCCTGGAGAGGTCCCATTCTTAAGTGGTTTTATGGCCAAAACAATCTCAGATTTCCAAATTACTTTCTCCATTACTGCAGTATCTGTGGATACCTTTGGAATATTTAAAGTTTGTAGATATGGTTTTATCTCTATTTCTGAAGAGGATTTTGTGGGATCTTGAGAAATCATAAAAGATTTTATTACCCCATGGATACCATTCATTGTAGTGGTAGTATATCCAGTAAAGTCCACTAAGGTCTCAATATTCATTGAGTTTTTTAGGTCTTTACATGCTACATAAGGGTCTCCAACTGTGGACCTCTGGGTTCCAGATTATAACATTGCCTTAATCGTGTGTGCCCTATCATACTGTATTGAAGAGTGTCATCTCCTCCTTTATTTTATTTATTTGAAGGAGTACGCAAACCTGAAAGTCGTTACCAAGACTATGATTCCTGCACGTAATGTTGAAGAGAAAATAGCTAAGATATTTTTCATTTTCTCTGTTTCATACTTTATAAGCCAAGTTTTGAAATGTTGTTTTGAGTCTTTCCACCATTCTCCCAAGTCAGTGTATAAAACGTCACAGATTCCTGAGCTTTGATCAGAGCCAACAGGCCTTTCTAGTATCTGGGGTCAGCTAAGGCTGCAGTGTTTACTCTCCATTGAGTCGGGCCCTTATTGTGCCTTATCTGATCAGTGAACTCTAGTACAAGGGCAGAGTGATCCAAAACTCCACAGGTGTAATAAAAATTGGAATTTAGGCAAACGCTGAGAAATAAAAATATGATCGATTGTAGAGGTATATTTTTCCCTTTGTAAGTGAATTTAGACCCTTTAGTCAAATTGTCACTACACTTTTGAGGTCCACAATGTGTACCACCCTGGCCAAGGCAGAGGAGTCACAATAAGTTTTTTTCTTAGTAATTGGGACCAATACCCCCTTAAGCACATTGTAATTAAAATCTCCACCCAAAAAATTATTTTATGAGAGGTAACTAAAAAGGGTTGTATAGGGTTCAAAAGTTTAACTCTGTCAGCTTTGGACTGGGGACCATATACATTAACAAGCCCATAATTTACATCTTTCCATAGCCCATCCAGTATCAGAACCATCTCTGAGATTAAATCAATTAATATAATTAGTGTAAAGTTATATAATTAAACAATATCCCTATGCCATCTGAACATTCAGTGCCAAATGACCAGTAGGAGGGCCCCCACCACCATTCAGATTTAAAGGCACAAACCTGATCAACAGTATGCATCCAGGTTTCCTGCATAAAACAAATGTCAGTACCCTATGTATGTATAAAATTAAATACCATCTGACGTCTCACTACATTTAAAATGTTGTGAACATTCAAGGAACAGAATTTTATAGAAGCCAGGACAAGGATGAATTAATCAGAAATTCTTTTTCCTCTTTTTTTTCTTTGTACACCACTAGCTCTTGGTCTTGGGATACATGTTTTGAAGTGGGTAGCTGTGAAGTAGACATATCTTGTTCCATATCAGAATCACCCCACTGAGAAAATTAAGCTGTGTACGAATTCTCAGATTCAAACTTCACTTCAGAGGGAGGGAGTTTAAATTCCTAGCAGACCATCTTCTAGATGGGGGAAGTCCTCTTTCTGCATCTCTGTATCTTTATAACAGACAGGAGCTAAGGACAACGGATCCAGGGTAACGCTAGTCTCAGCCTCAGTTTTGGGTTTGAGGACTTGAATTGTAGATTCTGAATCAGGAATGATAATAGGGGGAGGAGAGGTTCAAAGGAATAGGAACCAGAAGAGCAGTAGGCTCCTGATTGTTAACCATAGCTGAGTCTTGGACCAGCTGGATAAGTAATTCAGGACTCTGACATGTGGCTTTGTTTTAAGCCACCCAGGGGCATTCAGAGAATACATGTCCATAATTCTCACATAAATCACACCTGGTGTGATTTGTATATTGTAACATAATATGTCCTATCTCCCCACAATTGTCACACCAGGGTTTGTCACATGTGTTAGACAGATGTGTTCTAGCCCACATCTGTAACACGCTTGAAGCTGTCCAGAATAAAAATAAACTCCACTGTCACTACCCAACATAAAGGAATTAAGCACATGAAAAATCCCTGAGTCATTTTGTTTAAGCTTCACTTTGTACTTCCACCCTCCAGTCCAAAACATCTCTGAATCTAGTACTGCTTCAGGGTTACTAAATACTTCATACCATTGGGCTAACCAGTAGGTTATATCATCCTCATGGACCCCTCATTTCTAAACATGACAGTTACATATTTAATTATATGGTTTAGTTAGAGGGATTATCATGAAGGGGGTCCATGTGGGGAAGAATTTAACCTGGTTGTATCTTTCCCAGAAAAGGTCTAACATATAGGCAGACTGAAAGTGCACATCATAATTGTCCTCTCCTGATATGTTAATGAATGCATACGCCTCCCTTGGAGAAAAGTGCAATGAGTTCTTGAGCAAACTTTGCCCACATAGAGCCTGTCTGGCTCTCCTCTAGTCCTCCCTTGTATCAAATTCTAACTGCCTTCTAGTGGTGCTGCTACTTTTTAGTTCTTGTAAAAATTCTGAAAAGAGAGGTTTATGTAAATTGCAGAATCTTGGAAGTCAAAAGAAGCATTATCTGGGCCTGGGGTACTTTCTTTGAGTTTAGTGTCAAGTTTACCCAGTTAGTAGATCTTGTGAGACCGGGAGTTTTTGGTACAGTTCCATCATCCTCTTTTTTTCCACTAAGTCACTTAAATCCTGAAGTCCAGGTACCAGTCTACTAAAATCCTAAGGTCCAGGTACCAGTGTACTATTTAATACACCTTTTCCACCAGCTAGAGAAATCGCAGGCTGCCATTCCAGCATAGCTTGTGTAAAGTTTAGCAATGGGTCCCAATCAGGATCAGGGACCCAAATCCCATTAGGAGTTAATTTCCAGCCTGCTTCCTTCAGTACCTTTTGGTGTAACCAGGGATCACAGGGAGAACAGGGAGGGTTTACCATCATTGGGTCCTGTATAGCAGGCATAGAGGACACATTCGTTCCCTGAATTACAATATTTGGTTATGGTTTACAAGTCTCGAGGGAATATTCCTGTTAGTTAAAATTATTGTGCCCATTTGTCCTTAACCTCCTGGGTTCCACTTTTAGCAGTCTGTCCCTTAGAAGAAAAGGAGAAAACAGTTGTGTTCCCTCATGTCTGTTATCCCCTGAAAACATCAGGTTGGTCTTTCTTTCCCACAGGTGCTATGCTAGAAACAGAACTGGGGGTTGGAAGACAAATCACACTTCTACACAAAGTTTGGCTCCCAGGGTTTAGAAGAGATACTTGTAGGATTTAAGTGAATGTATACCATGAAGGGCTTGCAGATCTGATATCTTCAGGGACCCTGGTTTTCCATTTTACCGGTAACACGGTAACAACTCATGAATCCTGCTTGGTATGCGGATTTTGAATTCTTGTACCGTGCCTCACGGAAATTGCATGTCACTGCACAGAATCTCTAAGATTTCAGCATCTTTTAATTTTTTTATTTTCTTTCTATGTCCCTTCCCTTCTCACAGCATCAGTCTCCACTTTTCAGAGATCCCTAGGCTGGTATCCCTAGCTTTACCCCAGGTAATGCTCAGGAGCCCTGTGGGCCTGCCCCTATCCTGCCTGGTTTGTACCTCCAGGTGGGGAGGGAACCCCAGGTCACCCTCCACACCTGCTAGTGTGTAGCGGGCAGCCCAGTGGGTCCCTCATTGTGCCTGGTTATGAAGTCTGGGGCACCTGGGCCCTTCTGCCAGTGACCAATGTACAGTGGTTTTCTGTTCTCTGTCCCTGAGGGCATCTGCACTAGAGGAGTTCCAAGGAGGTAGGTTACATAGAGACATGCCACTGCTCCAGATCCTGGCTAGCCCTCCTCCTGATCACTCTGCGGCACCATTGCACCGCCATCTGTGGTCACACAGGTGGTGGTAAGCAGCAGGACCTGCATCCCACCCTCCCCAGAGGAGGTGAGCAGTCCCCGGGTGCTCAATCCTACCCCTGGCCAGACCTCCAGCAAACCGAGTTCACTTCTGACCCTGGGTCACTGGCATTCAAGCAATAGTGCTACCAAGAGCGCCGTGGGACAACCAGATTTCAGCATCTTAAAATGAATGCTGCTGTGCTTTGGATTCTTTCGCTTTGCTGCATATAGAATCAGTAGTTAATCACCCACACTGCTTTGTTGTAATCAGCCATTCAGTTTAATCACCTATGCCTAGTGGTTAGAGTAACAAACAGTGACTGAACTGGGCACATCCAGCAGTCTTGGGTTTGATTCCACAACCTCCACTTGCATACTGTGCGACTCCAAGCAAGTCACTTAACCTCCCAGTGCTTCTAGGTCACCCTGAAAACAGACAGTTCTGCCTAGTGGGCCTTACCTCCTTTACAAAGAATATAAAAAAATACCAATATATGTTTATTACATCATAGAATAGTAGTCAGGGTACCATGTAATTTGTTCATGCTTTTACTTGGACTGCAATGATTTTGTATAGGTAAAGGTAAGTGTTCAGATACATTTATGTGTTTTATAAGCTTGTTTTTAGATTTTAGTCAGGTTTTCATTGTATTGTTTGCATATGAGCTTCTAGATTGTAGATTGCTAAACACAGGATCACTGTTACCAACTAGCTTATTCAAGTTTATACTGTAATCAGTAGGGCCATCCAAAATCCTCAGTTGTTTGAATGAAAACTAGTCTGAATGAAAATATGTTCACAAAGAAGAAACTGCCTTCCTCCTTGTGAAAAGACTTCACAGTCAGCACCCCACTTAGGTGAATTGGATGATTTGCACCTTTTCTCCCACCTGCTGTTTCAGTCTCTGTGACAACAGAAAGTTTTCTGATGACTGCTTCAACAAAAAGCAAAAGTTAAGTATTTAAGTGTACATATGTTTGGCCAGTGGATTTTGAAAGCAAAGTCAATGACATACAGAAGGTAAGACCCCAGGGACTGTATGATGCTGGTGGGCAGAGTGTTGCTCAATTCACATCTGAACAAACATGAAAACTGGAGACACCCTTTTCATGGACACCAAATAAAAAAAAAAGCATCCACATGTCTGGGAGATGCATGAATCCATTTGAAGGTCCTCCACTAATCACTTGTGGATTTTTTAGGTGAAGACACTTTATTTCAAAGAAGCACATTCAAAAAGTTTTGTTTTTCTCCTCCTACCCCCTGGCCATCCACTCCTTCAGGCCTGCCAAGGCCCCCTTTCCCGATCACCATCCACTGCCCTTTAGTGCTGTGCTACCAGGTAACCAAAAGTAACCCTTCATTGAGTGGGTCCCTACCCCTGTGGGAGGCTACCAGGGGAGGAGAATTATCACAAAGAGCTTCCTGTGTATCCTTAGCATGGCAGGGGTCAGAACAGACACACGTGGGGCTTCCAGTTTATGGAGGGACCAACAGCTGTCCTTCGGTGGCCAGCGGGTGTTTTCCTATTTTCTTGACAGGCCACATGATGTCAAGGCACAGTCGATGTCCATCATGCTCCCTCCTGCAGTGAGGGCTGACATGTTGTTGTGCCTCTGGCCTCCACTCAGGGGCCAGCAAATGCTGAGCCGGAACCCAGCCTCCTCCCAGAAGAAGGTGCGTGGTCATTGGACAATCAAGCCTTCACCCACCAGCTGGCCTTCCAACACCCAAGTCTGTTTCTAACCCTGGTCAGCTGTGTCACAGGCAGCAATCCAATTCAGGCAGTTAAATTATAGATAGGAAAACAAAGGTAGTCCACCTTAGTGGTGATTGTTCAGATTAATTCACATCTGAGTTCTAATGCAAAGAGACCTAATCATTTGTAACTTGTGCATGTGGGGTGTGGGTGTTGAAGAAAGGGATCATAATGTTGTCACTACTGCCACCACCCCAGAGGAATGTGGACTGCATTGTTGCTACTGCCATCACACCGAAGGGGTGGGACTGTAGTGATTCTGCTATCACCACTGGTGGATGGGGAAAGTAGTACTGCTGCCATCACACCTAAGGGATGGGGACCACAGTGCTACTGCTTCTGTCATGCCTGAAGGAGGGAGGTCATAGTGATGTTGTTGCTGCCATCACCCCAGAGGGATGGGGCATAGTGTAGTTGGTGCTGCCATCACACCTGAGGGATGGGGCCATAGTGCTGTGTTGGTGCTGCCATCGCATCTGAGGGATGGGTCTGTAGTGCTGCTTCCATCACACCTTAGGGATGGGGGTGAGTGCTGTTGCTTCACATCTTGTACCTAAAATAACTTTAAATTGGTACAAGGATGGAAGGATGTGCAATAGTGGAGGTCAAAATTGATAAAATGCATGTTATCAGAGTTAAAAATTGTTAAATGTAGTACAGAGAACCAAATACTGGTAAAACCAGATTTTGGCTTAGCAGACACCGGTGACAATACCGTTTTTTACAATGTGCAAAATGGAATATGCCCTTTCTCAATCCCGGTAAACCAGTGTCCCTGGATATCTTTGTTATAGGGACCAATAGGAGGCAGTATGGTGCAATGGTTTAAGGTCTCTGAGCTGCAAATCTGTAGACCTGGGTTTGAATCCCACAGCCCCCACTTGCATACTGTGTGACCCTGAGCAAGTTACTTAACTTCCTCGTGCTCCCAGGTTGCACCTGCAAACAAGCTTTCAGCTTAGTGTGTCTCACCTGGTAAAATAATTGGTAAAAAAAAAATAAACAATACTTCATCATCATTTTTTTCTTTTGGCTCAGTTAATACTGTCTCACTCTTTAATGACAATGGCTTTTGGCACATGCTAGCTGTAGTGCTTAAACTGCCAGCCATCGATTTAATGACATTTAGAACAACATCAGAACTGACAAGGAGATCATCTGACTCACCCATCAGGCCACAGTGCTTTGATGATACTGCAACATCCAACTTGCTGACCGAAGAGCCCTGCACTGTGACATGTGAAGGAGAAGTTTGCAGTAAAGTGAGTTGTTCCTTGAGACAGCATTGTGTATCCAAATGCCTCTCATTCACTTTCTGAATTTTATCTTTACAATTCATATGTCCTGCAAATTGGGGAAAAACATCAAAGATCTCAGTAATATTTTCTGAACCATCAGTCTGTTGGCTCAGATCCTCTGCTGAGACAAATATCTCTTGCACTTTGAACTCTTCCTCCCTCATAGGCATTAGAATATCTGTTTCCAGTGGAGCCTCTTGGAAACCCAAGGTAGGGGAGGAGGCCCTCTTCCCTACCTCTACCATGTCCACCCTCATCGGCGAGTTACCTGAACTGCCAATCTCACAGCCAGCAGTGCCCCCTACCAAAAGAGATGGGGAATTTTGTTTTTTATTGAAATATTTGAGATCACACATACATACATACAATACAATTATTATGTCTCCACAAATCTCAACAAGTACAATATTTCAAATAACAGGTATATCTGAGTTAGTAACCCAAGGAAGGTTTCTCCATAACCTTTTTACAAACAATTCATTTTGTATTTTTTTCTCCTTGCAATAGATACTCTGTACCTCTTTAGTGATATTATTTAGTAATTCCTCATGAGAAGTCTGTTTTTGCTGTAATGTGAACAAACATCTCATATTCCATATATACCATTTTACAACTGTAAAAATTACATTTAAAGTATTTTTCCCATTTATTCCACCTTTTATTGTACACACCATATATTAAAGTTTTATAATTCATCCACTTGACTAACTCCATTCTCTATTGCAATGTTATATAGTCCCAAAATTTCTCTGTATATTTACAAGTAAAAGATAAATGGTGCATTGTTTCTAGCAGAGCTACACTTTGTGGACTAGCACAGATCCTTTCTGCTATCACCTTATGTTTTTAATTTGCCTTCTCATTTAACTTCTGGTGACAACATAACCACAACACATCTCTAAATGTCATTGCTTCATTCATTCATTCATTCATTGCATTTCTTTAAGCTTCTGAAAAATAACTTGTTGGTCTGAAAGCTAAAGTTCTTTGTTATTTTTGTAACATCCGTGTTGGTCCAATAAAAGGTATCAAACCATTTGTTCTGGATTTAAATTTCATTGAGATCCTACTGTTTGAATTTAACTCCATTAAATTCTGGACATGTTGTATGGGGCATTGTGGAAAAGTATTTCCTTCTGTAAAGTAAGAATTCAAAACTTGTTTATAAATTTGTTTCTTAGTCTTACTTATCAGACCCGTGTAGGTAATTTTCCAATGACAAAGTCTTACAAATAATTCTCTATAATATTGAGGAGCAAAGGATACTGTTTTGAAAACTTTTTGCGTACCTGCTTTCCATCCTGGATACCATGCTGATATTTTATACTGTAGCATGTCTATCCACCTTTTCTTCCCTTGATGACGTAAAGGTTTTATATTTGTGTATACAAAATGATTAAATAAAAACAATATGGAATTCATCATATTTAAGCCTTCTTTCTCAACTATTAAATAAAGTATATTTCTTTTTATTGGGTTTAGCCTACTGCCCCAAATTGGTTGGAAGAATAGGCTCATAATAGTTGCTTTCCTATCTTTCGGGGGAAGAAATATTGCACTAATAAGCAAAAATATTGGAATTTGATATGTTTTCACTAAATAAACCCTTTTAAGTTTCCCCATTATAAATGTATTCCATTTGTTAACCAAACTTTTCCCTTGTTGATTTTTTTTGCCCCAATTAAGTAAATCCTGTCTAGTATTCCCATAATCTATTCCTAAAATTTGCATAGGTTTATCTGTCAATGTAATCCCAGCCACAGTTGTAGGTCCATCTAAAGACACCCCCAACAGCTTCCCTTTACTTTTATTTGCATTTAATTTAATCCCTGAGACTTTACCATATAAATTATAGAATTCAACTGCCCTGTGTATTTAATATCTTCATTAAAATTTTTAGATCCACATTCAATAAACTTATTGGTCTCCAATTATCTAGATGTTTTATATCACCTTTTTTATATAAGAATAATACCACCCCTGTTGTCATATCTAATGGCAGACTCTCTGTCTCTAGCATATACAGTATGTATATACTGCAGCTATTTCTCTTTGTATTAAAGGGGGATGTTGGGGTGTATTAGTAGGGGTATCACAAATCAGAAGAGGGAGGTAATAATCCCTCATTACATGACACTGGTTAGGCCCCATCTGGAGTACTGCATGCAGTACTGGAGGTCACACCTTCACAAGGACATTAACCAAATTGAGGCAGTCCAAAGAAGGGCAACCAAAATGGTGCAGGGACTGCATCAGAAAACATATGAGGACAGATTAACGGAGCTCAATATGTATACCCTAGAGCAAAGGAAGAAGAGAGGTGATATGATTGAAGCATTCAAATACCTTAGGGGCATTAACAAGGTGAAAGAGTCTAACATGTTTCACTATAAGAAAAATAGCAGGACAAGAGGACACAGCATGAGATTAGAGGGAGGCTGATTAAGGGGTAATGTGAGGAAGTTCTTTTTCACAGAAAGGGAGGTGGATTCATGGAACGGCCTACCTCAGGAAATCGTGGATATGAACACAGTGCAGGGCTTCAAACAGGCATGGAATAGGCATAAGGGAGCAATACAGATGAGTATGAATAGATAGCCCATTGACAAAGCAAGGCTGATGGCACATTTATAATGTAGAAAAGAAATGGGTAGACTGGATGGATCCATTCACATATCTGGACTGTGTAGTATGGTACGGGCTGCACGCCATTGGCTCACGCTGTGGACCAATGGGAGTACAGCCTCACTGTACTGTGTCAGTCGGGGGTTGGGGTGGCAGACGGTGGGGAGCTGCCACCCCGCTGACCGGGAGAGCGGGTGGTGGGGTTCAGTGGCGGGTGGGGAGGGGTACCACAGACCACCAGGGTTGGATTGGTGTTGCATTATTTTCACTGATACCAGCGATCGGGCTGTGAGTTGTCCACTGCACCACCAGGGATATGGGACATTTATAATTCTCAACATATGCCCATGATGGGGCTGCAAGCGGTCCACTGGAACACCAGGGATAGTGTTAACAGTTTAAACAGACCTATGCCCATGATTGGGCTGCAGGCAGTCCACTGGACCATCAAGGATATAGGACAATTCTAATATTCTACATATGCCCATGATCGGGCAGTGGGGCACTGTGTCATGATGTTTAGGAGGCGTTGGTCCCCGACGGCTGCAGCCTGGCAGGGTGCCAGGAGCAAGTCGCTGGGATCGGCGAAAATGCATGCAAATGGGGCCATAATGACATGCAGATGTCCCCATTTGTGACTTGCATGCATTATGACCCCATTTGCATGTGCATTTCTGAATATCATGGTTGTTGGGCCTAGTGCAATAGTACTTTCACTAGCGCATCCCACTGCTCCACTCTGGCCACTTGCACTGGCACAGTGCCACTGCACCATGCACACTGCAGATGGCCAGGGTGTGATATTCAACGATGCTGTACCATGGTGCAGCTCCATTGAATATCACCCTGTCAACGTCCCTGCGCAGCCAGGTTGCACTGTGCCCAGGCTTGGCCACAGCCTGGCGCAGTCTGAATATCTGGCCCAGTGTGCCTTTCATCCTAAGGCCATCCACACCATGTAACAATGGAGGTATTATATTATTGATCATACTTTGTTAGGATTTTTGTGAGTTATCTTTTGATAGTAGCAATGTCTGCCTATTCCAAATAGACATAGTGCTACCAAAGATGCCAATTAGGGTGCCTGTTGCACCAGTTACATCAGCTGTTTCATGTTTCTTTTTCTTAGAGAAATGAGATTTCTTTTTAGAATGATTTGGCCTGGATCTGTAGAAAACCTAGATGTTCTCCAGTGTTTACACCAGCAACTGGGTCTTGTGTACGTGTCTGGTATGCTGCCAGACTATCCAGTAACATAGTACTGAAAAACATTGATGTGTCAGTAGCAAAAACACATACCAAACTCTGCCATATTCCAGTGTGTGAGACTGAAAATAACATGGATGTGCATATATTGCAGATTGTTGATAAGGGTACCTGGTGCTGAATTTGCAGTTAGACCACTAAGGGGCCAGGTTGCTATGGGGACATTCAAGAAGTTTTGCTTCTTGGCAAAATAACAGACAAATACACGGCAGCTGAGACCATAGAACTGAGTGCACAGAGCCGCTTTGCGGAGTCTTTGGAAAACTTCTCGCAACAGGCAGGGTCAATTAGAGCAGTTAGATTATATAAATCTGCATGTTGATGATTGGTTTGATGAATAGACAAGGTACCCTTTGGGGAAATTTTGGCATTTGGCCAACCATGGAAGGTTCTTTTGGATAGACAGGTCACTGGGATAGTTTGTCCATTAAAATGTGCTTTTCATTCAATTTCTAGGGTAGTTTTTTCAGGGACTACAACTGAGTCAGTGAGGTAGGCATCTTTACCTTCCTGTACAGCATTCAATTTGTTTGGGACTGTAATTGATACTCCTTCTGGAATTGTAGCAGGAGCATGGTCTAGATGTGGAAGGATGTGATCTACCATGCTTTGGATGCAGAGGAGAGCTCCTAGAGTGAGAAGAATCAAATGCAACATACCCATCTTGTAGAAATATCTGTAAGAAAAAAGAAAAGATCAGTCAGTTCAATTCAGCCAAATGGGGTTAAGAAAAGTAATTATACTCCTTTGTATAGTTATAGTTAGTTTGTACGCAACCATTTGTCAGTTAAATTTTTGTTTTGCAGAAGTTTAACTTGATAGACTGTGGGATTGAGTGTGTTGACAATTCAGTAGGGTCCTTCCCATTTATTGGAGAAGGCATGTGCAGGGTGAACAAGTCTGAATACCATTACCTGATCTCTGACTTGTCAATCCACTTCTTGTGCATGCTTGTCGAATTGGATTTTGGACTGTTGATGGGCCTGCCCCATGCAGTGTGCAGCATACAAATGGGTCTTAATGTTTTCTGTCATATTGGTCACATACTTGTCTATAGACAGTCTGTCTGCAGTGGGGGTGTTCAGGTCAAATAACAAATGTTCAGGTAATCTCATGGTTCTACCAGTCATCACCTAGAAGGGGGTCAGCTGGGTGGTAGTTGAAGTAGTACCTATAATTACAATAAGGATTAAAGGCAACAGGGAATCCCAGTCCTTGGGATTGTCCTAAATGAATTTGGAAATCATTTGCTTAATTTGTCTGTTGGCTCTTTCTACTTGACCTGAAGATTGGGGTGGTAGGTTTGTGGAACTTGGTGTACCCCTAGAAGTTCAATTACCTCTTTCATCAACTCAACTGTAAAGCTGGTTCCTTTATCAGAGTTCACCTTCAGAGGTAGGCCACACCTGGAGAAAATCTGCTCCACAGGGTTTTTGTGGTTGCTTTTGCTATGCAAGTCCTAGTGGGAAAAGCTTCAACCCACTTAGAAAAGACGTCAGTAAGTACAAGTGCATACTTGTTATTTCTGTTAATATTGATCAAGGGACCAATTAAATTGATCTGTATAACATGCCAAGGGCCAGAATGTATCTGTTGTAGCAACTTGGCATTATGTTTGATTGGTATTGGGTTGTTCTGTGCACAGATAAGACAATTGTCAATACAGTGTCTAACATCTCTGGTAATGCCAGGCCACCAACCAACAGCTTTGAGTTTTTGGAGTGTGTTTTCAACTCCTTGATGTCCACCAGTAGGGGTGTCAAGCACCCGGTGGAGACATTCAGATCTCAGTGATTGAGAGACCACCTACAGTTTGTAGGGCAAGTCCTCTGGTTGGTACCAGATCAGTTTCTCATCATGTGACAAATGTATCCTACTTGTATGTCTGTTGTATGGACTAGGGGTAGGTAAGTCTTGTTCACTTCATTTGTCAAGGAACCAGAACTCTTCTTTTAGTTCTGGATCTGCATGTTGTACAGTGGACAGGTTCAATGGATCAAATAGTTCTGGTTTCTGCCTGATAGCTGCCATGTGGACAGCTGCTAGGGCATCTGGGTGATCCATCATCCAGATGTCCACCTCTTGAGCACCTTCTTTTGCAAATCTGCTTTGTCACTGTAGGTACAATAGGGGTCTGTTTTGGAGTGAGCTTTAACTTTGTGGATGAAAAGTTTGTGCTGGAAGAGTTGGGCAAGTTTATGACTATAAATCACAAGCACTTTATATTTCACTGGGGTGCTGTCAGAAGATGCAAAGGAGTTGTTCTGCTAGAATGGTAGGAACTCAGTAAGGGAGCAGCAGACCCAGTTGGAGTCTGCAAAAATGATGGTGTCTGTGGCATCATGTTGTATGAACTCGAGGGTGCAGGCCACCACTGCCAGTTCTGCATATTGTGATGAGTCCACACTGCAATGTTTGGATATTCCAACAGTGTTGCTATTGGGATACACTATGAGCACCCCCAAGTCTAGCTACCTGTTCTCCTTGGTAATATGAGGCTGAGTCATCAGTGAAAACATGAGACAAGGCGGTGTCTTTAAGGAGCTTAGGGGTAGTGGGAAGAAATGGGCCTGGATCAGGCAGGTCAGGTGGTTGCAGGTGCACTTATGTGGTTCTCTTGGTAAAGGAGCCCATGGGCTAGAATAGAAGGCATTTTGGCAGGGTGGACCTAGATGACATGGTCCTGGAGAAGAAGGGACCAGTAGTCAGTCTGATGTTGGATACTGATCCATCCTTCACTTTATCTGATAGGAAAAAGGTTGCTTGGTGTTGATAATGATAGGTGAGTACCCAATGATATACAGGAAATGTCTGACAGCCCAGTAGCTGGACAGAAGGTTCAATTCACAAAGGCTATACTTCTGTTCTACTGCTGACAACATTTGGGATGCATATGCAATAGGTCTAAAAGTACCATTAACTTTCTGAGCAAGGAGGACAGACATGGCAATGTCTGAGGTGGCTGATTCCAGATGGAAAGGCAGTTCTGGATTTGGGTTCACTAAGGCTGGAGCAGAGGCCAAGACCTCTTTCAGTGATGTCACAGCCTGTGTGTGTATGTGACCCCAAGTCCAGGGGATATGATTTTTCAGAAGCTCTTACAGAAGAGTGGCCTTCTGTGCAAAGTCACAAATAAAATCCCAGGAATAGTTAACCATTCCCAGGGAATGTCTGAGGGTTGCCACACTGGTGGGGAGTGACAAATCTTGTAGGCCTTGGATCTTTTTCCAGGCAGGGCTTCTGCCTTTGTCTGTTATGTGTAGACCAAAGAAAATTACTTCTGTTTGGCAGAGTTGTGCCTTTGCAGGGTTGCATTTTAGG
Organism: Neoceratodus forsteri; assembly: GCA_016271365.2. Taxonomy (NCBI): domain Eukaryota; kingdom Metazoa; phylum Chordata; order Ceratodontiformes; family Ceratodontidae; genus Neoceratodus; species Neoceratodus forsteri. The sequence continues at coordinate 4,130,874 of CM028130.1, forward strand.
CCTGCCCTCTTCAGGAGGGTCAGTAGTTCATCCAATAGGTCAAAGTGCTGTTCTTTGGTGGCAGTTGCTAGCAGTAGGTCATCCACATACTGTAGAATACATTGTGGGGCAGAGAAACCCTCTAGGGCATCCATCATGTGTAGATGGAATATGGAGAGGCTATTGTGGAACCCAAGGGGTAAACAGGTCCAAGTGTACTGCCCACCTTCAAAGATGAAGGCACATTTGTATTGGCTCTTTAGGGCCAGTGGCAGTGACCAGAAACTGTTGGAGATCTCAAGGGCAGTAAACCACTTATGGTTAACAGTTAACAATTTAAGCACATCTGGTGCTGATGCTACTGTAGGTGAGCAGCAAGGAGTAACTTGGTTGAGCCTCCTGTAATCAATGGTGAGTCTTCAAGTTCCCATGGGTTTCTTCTCAGGCTAAATGGGTGAATTGGCAGTGGAGACACAAGTCCTGATAACACCTTGTTTAAGGAGTGACTGTATGGTTTCTATGAGAGATGGTAGGGCCTTGGCAGGAAAATGTTATTGCCTTTGCCTTTCATGTGCTGGTCCTGGGATTTCAATGATGGTCAGCATTCTACCACAGTCATGTTTGTGTGGCAAAAACATCCAAATGCTTCTGCAGGATGGGGAGGAGTCTTTTGAAAAACTCATGATTTTGGAATAGAGCAATGACATCATATTCCTTGTCATTAGTGGTTATACCTGCAACCACGTGTGAATCAGAAATCATGATGGTATGATATTGTCCTCTGATTTGGATCAACAGCATGTTAACCAAATCCACAACACATCTGTGTGGCTCAAGAAAATAGTCCTTATGATGCTGGGATGATCGCAGTAATACCATAAGCTAAAAGGTATTGTGTGTCCTCACGCTGCCTTTAGTCACTTATAGGTCTACACTCGATCATGTAGCCAGCTTTGTGCTGTCCATACCTGAGGTATTGGTCCACCATTCAGTAGACCAAGGAGAGTTTTCAGGGTCATTATCATGTAATACAGATACAGCCAAGACTGTATCCAATAACATTGTCAGTTGGTGCTCCCACCACAGCCTTGGTATAAGGCCTTCCGCTTCTGTCCAATTCCAGCTTGTTCACAATACAGACTGGAGCCTGTAGTTGTCAGTCCATGGTGTCAGCAGCAGAGTGCTCCTGGAAGAGTGGTTGGGCTTGATCTCATTAGACCTCATCCCTGTGCTGGGAGGCTGGTATGAAGGGAGTGGAATCAGGGTTCAGGCCTGCTGCAGCCTGGTGCCCTGCAGTTTGGGAATCCCCATGGCCTGCTGAGTTCTGTTCTCCTGGGCCTATAGCAACAAGGGCTCATGTCAGTACTGCGTCTGCTGCAGAGCAGAACTGACCAAGAAGGTTCCAGAGATTTCTATTCTCCTCTGTGATTTTGCTGTACGAGGGGCCTGATTGATTGTTTTGATTGCCCCGACTAGGGTCGGAATTCCAATTGCATTTGTTTTTGTTGTGGTTCCAGTTCCTACCTCTGGACTAGTAATGCTGTCAGTTGCCCAAATATGCGGACTTCTTTTCATGGGCCTTGCCCTTCACAGTATAGTGGGTTCTGGGCTCGTCGGTAGATTGTACTGTGGACATCTTTTTTGAACTGGAACTGAGGTCTCGCCTGTATAGCTGGTATACCTGTTCAGTTTTTCAAAGGATGTCAGCAAAATTGTTCATTGTGGGAAAAATTGTTGGTTCCACCTTTTCACGGACAGCTGTGAGCATGTTCTGAAGGAATAACTTTTTGTATTCTATAAGGTCTGCATCCACGGCTTCTTCTTCATGGTGTTTGCCTGCACAGTAAGTCATCCATAATCTGTGATGGAAAGTCACAGGGCTTTCTTTTGCATTTTGTTTTACAGGGTAAACTAGCATTACCCCAACCACACCTGGGTTATGTGTGGCAATAAGTTCAGCTGCAATTTGATCAACAGTCGCTTGTTGTCCTGGTGGGCTATGTCTGGGAGTTTTGCCCATAGGCCAGGATAAATAGTCTGTCGGAGGATCTGTACTTGATAGTCCACCACTAGGCTAAGCATTTCTCATTTCAGACATTCTTTTTCCAACTGACAGCTGAGGTTGTCAGTGGGGCTCATATGGCCTATGCTATCAATGATCTGCTGAGCAGAGTGGGCCATTGTAGGGGATTAGTAGGGTGATCTGAGGAGGCAAGGGGATTTCTTGCACTGTGAAAGGCAGCCTCTGCTGTGGCATCTGCCACACTCTAGACCACAGATTCCTGAGTAGCAGTCTCCTTCAGTGCTGTTTTATTTGCATTTAGAGGGTTCACTTGCTTTGCTCAGGTAAATCTGAATTGCGAATAGTGGTTTCAATCATTCTCTCAGTTTACTCCTTATCAACCTCTGTTAGGGTGGCAATAGGAGCAGTACTGGGCAGGCATAGAGAGGATGGTGAAGGGCCTAAGCCTTACCCTATCATGGGGGGTCACCATGTTGGTGTCGCACATGATAATAATCATCATGCTGATGATGTAGGGAAGTGTTGTCATAGTAAGGGAACCCACCATCTTGTGGGTGGCATGGTGGGGTTACAGGGCAATAGTAGGGACATCACTGGGTGTTGTAATGAGAGATGACATCATCAGACTCATCATCTCCAGATGACATGATACGAGGGGGCATACCCGCCCATCACTTTAATGTTACCAGTCAAAACTCTTCTGCTGATGGTGCAGTCTCACCATCTTGTTTTCGCATTCTGCATGACTAACTTTTGCAGTGTTCTGTTCTGCACCTTTAGTAACCTGTTTCTACATCACTCTATAAGCAGCGCTCAGTTCACATTTGTTCCTATGTTCTCTATCCAATTCATCACATACCTGATTCAAGTCATCTTGGAGTCCTTCCAAGTCTTCTTGAAGTTGATCATTAGTTTTACTTATCAAATCATTTATTTGTAACACCTGTCTCTTATCCTGCTTTATACATTCACATTCATCTCTCAACAAACAAACCTCCTGCTGGCTATCTTCTACAGAACAGTGCAAAATAGTCTCTTTCTTATTTTGCAAGGACTGAAGTTAAGTTTCCAGTTCCTGCTCTTTTCTCAAACTTTCAGTTGCCTGCAATCCCATGTCTTTCTTAAGGGATGAGAATTGCAGTTTGAGGGACAGAAACCTCGATTCAGAGGCTTCTAAAGCAGAGTAGAGAGCCGTGACCAACAGCCCTTTAGCCTCGTACTTTTTGGCTGTTTATCTCGTCTCTGAGTACTGGGTTGAAATCCCAACATAGGGTTTTCAGATTAGCTTGAGTCCAACTTGAAGTCAGTTCCTCCTTCATGGGAGGCAAGGAAGTCAGAGATGTCTAGTCTTAAGTCTGCGCATATGTTTGATGTTGTGACCATCGTAGTACTGGTAACATCTAATGGGGAAGCTTAAAATCTCAACCCATGCGAGGATGCCATGTCATGTATCAATCCAAACAGGCAAAACCAGCAAATGGGCTGGCTACTGTACTCACATAGTTCTGCAACTCAAACTGCTGTTGGGCATGGTGAGTCAGCATCGACCATGCCCAGTAAGCAGCTAGACTTTACAAGTTACTAAGGGGTTAAAATAACGTGAGAAGTGATGCAGGAGTGCTCACCTATTGTACCCGCAGGAAGGGAAATTTCTCAAGCAACAAGTGAAAACTTGCACCATTTAAATCGCCTGCACAAGGTCACCAGTTTGTTAGGGTGTCTAACCCTGATCAGGTTCTTGGCAATAATTAGAGATGCAAAAGAGTCAGACAAGTTGCATATCAGTAATAAAGCTTGTTTATTACAACAAAAGGAAATCACAGTTGTCCTAAGCAGTTCTTACCATAAGAACCTGGGAGCCAAAGCTTAGTGTTCCCCAATACACCAAGCAGTGAAGAAGGTCTTCAAGGGGAGAATGTAATTCATTACATTGTATACTATGATAATCACTATGGTTACCACAAGAAAGAAACATTTCTAGTTACAGGCAGTATGCCCTATTGACTAAAAATAAGGTGGCTTCACGGTTGTAGATAATGTTATACAATATTCACAAGTCAGCTATTTCTTAGAACAGTAAGAGAATACATGGTACATGGAAACACAGGATGTGATGTGATTATACATAAATCCAAAAGGTTGCAATGTAGACTATGAAATATCAGAAGATGACAAAGACATAAATGTTCTACTATGTGCAGTTTCCATGCATTGAAGAAAGTAAAGTGTATTACAGTTATTACATATCCTGACACTTACTCTTGTACGGTAAATGACTTTGCCCTATATGTTAGTATAGCATATGCATATTTTGTGTAACATAAGGGTTCTCTAAGGTGTACAATGGGATGCCAATTAGTGTCTAGGGACCTAGCATAACATTACTTACAGGCCAGCAAGACTCAGAATCCAAGGCAGCATGGATTCACAGTAAGAAGGTCATGTCAGATGAATCTAACAGATTTCTTTGACTGGGTGACCAAAATAATAGACCATGGAGGGGCTGTGGACATGGGCTACCTTGATTTTAGCAAGGCATTTGACACAGTCCCACACAAAAGATTAAGAAACAAATTAGCCATCCTGGGAGTGGGTCCCAGAGTGGTAGTCTGGGTAATAAATTGGCTGGACAATAGGTCACAAAGGGTAATAGTAAACAGAGTACACTCTGAAGAAATGGGAGTTTCTAGTGGGGTACAGCAGGGATCAGGGCTAGGTCCTGTCCTTTTTAATGTCTTTATAAGTAACATTGTGGAGGGACTGGAAGAAAAAGTATGCCTCTTTGCAGACGACACAAAGATCTGCAACAGGGTTGATACACAAGGAGGAGTGGAAAGGATAAGAAGGGACTTGGCAAGGTTGAAAGAATGGCTAAAAAGTAGGGCAGCTTAGATACAATGCAAAGAAGTGCAAAGTAATGCACCTGGAAACCAAAATCCAGGGAAGCTTGCACAGTGGCAAGAGGTATTAACAACAACAATGGAAAGGGAGCTGGGGGTAGTCATATCAGATGACCTAAAGGTAAGCATGGAATTTGAGAAGGCAGTGAGGAGGGCTGGGGGGATACTGAGATGTACAGGAAGAGGCATGACCAGTAAAAAACAAGAAGTTGTTATCCCTTTGTACAGACAGTTGGTGAGACCCCATCTGGAGTACTGCATGCAATTTTGGAGACCTCATCTCCACAAGGACATAGACAGGATGGAGGCAGTCCAGAAAAGGGCAACTAAAATGGTGTAGGGTCTGCAACAGAAGCCATATGAAGAGAGACTAAAGGAGCTTAATATGTATACCCTCATGGAAGGAGGGAGAAGGGGACATGCTAGAAACCGTCAAGTACCTCAAGGGAATAAAGAGGTATGAAATTAGAATATTTCATTCCGCAAAATATTTTGCAAAATTTGTGCATTTTGCAAACTAATTCATGGGGCCAAAATGCAAAATTTTGTCACGAAATATGAAATTCTGCTCACAAAACTATGAAATTCAGGTGAAGTTTGTGAAATGTGAGTGAAATGTGGTGAAATCGAGCATTTTGCAGTGAAACTTCACATTTCATGGGCAACATTTTGCAATTTTGTGCCTGGCGAAAAATTTAATGGAATGGTAGAATTTCACGAAATGTTTCATGCTCCAAAACTGCCAATTTTCACAGACATTTCATCGGCAAAATTTAATTTCACAACATCTCGACAAGGGAATCAACAAAGTCCAAGAGGGAAGCATCTTTTGGAAAAAGAGATGTGCAAGAACAAGGGGCCACAATTTGAAGATAGAGTGAGGATGGCTCAGGGGCAATGTGAGGAAGTATTTTTCCATGGTGAAGGTGGTGCATGCATGGAACAGCCTTCCTGAGGAGGTTGTAGGGTCAAAAACAGTGAGGGAATTTAAGAATGCATGGGACAGACATAAGACAATTCTGGTGGGGGGTAGGAAGAAGTAGGCTGTTGGTTAACTAGAATCTGCAGCTTATCCAATAGGTGGGGAATTGGGCAGACTAGGTTGGCCAAGCGGTCCTTATCTTCCATTAAAGTCTATGTTTCTATGTTTCTATGTAAGATATTACATAATATACATTATGCAATAACATTTATAGTGCAATTTGTAGGAGGTTTGACATAGTACAATTGAAACACAATTACAAATTGGATGTTAATGCTTTGCACAGTCTAATATACAGTACACTAATTTGATGATAAGAGGAGAGATATAACCATATATAACTGACAACAACAATGGTACTTAATTTCAAGTGCTATATGGGCAATGCAACTCAAAACAGATCATGCATAGTGGGCAATATTCAGCTCAGCAGAAACATTGGCAGGTCTCATGCAAGACACAGACTAATAATAATTTGAAGGTCTGCAGCCCTAAGAGTTCTATCAGTTTCAGGGAACATTGGAGGGTATTCCACAGGGCTGGAAGAGCATGGCTCTCTTCTACATCATTGTCTATGTTTCTATACATCAGTAGTTGGGATCTGAGGATTTTTTCCAAATGCAAATCTCATGGAGTGTCCATTTTCTATCTGTGTGATCCCACATATCTGATTAAAGTGTTATATGAATGTTTGGCATAAATGGCTTTTTGATGTGAATAAACTGTTTGTCAGTCGCCATGGTATGTTATCACCATTTGTAGACAAATACAAAAACAGAAAAGTCCTGGTTCCTTTAAAAACAGTGAGAGGATATTTCTCATGTTTGTGTTTTGTTGTTATATTCTTACAGACTGTTTTTTATGTTCTTTTTGATTTTTGGCAGCCTGTCTTAGAAAAATCTATAAAAACTGTCATTTTTCTGGATACTTTCTGCTTTACACATACCTTACTAAATGTGGAACATGACAATTTCGTAAAGCTCAGGTTAGTACGTGACAGTCCTTTTTCGAAATTTAGCTCTAAATATTTATATTTGAAGCATTCGGAAAATAGTGACTTATTCTATAAGAATGTTGTCTACTTAACTGTAATATGTACTCATAAAATTAACCCTAAATGTTTGTTCTTTGATTAATCAAATTAGTAGACATAGTTTGGTTCAAGAGAAAGCTTATTCTACACTTTTAATGTACAATAAGAGGGGCATCTCTGGCTGTTATTGATAATCAACAATGGAATTTTGACACAAGGTATGTGCTGCTTGGAAGTTTGTGAAAGCTCCTACTCTTTTGCCTCATCCACTATGAAAAAACTGACTATGTTGTGCTTTGTTTGCCACTTAAAACATATTTTAGCACCATCACCAGATGTGATATTGCAGATAAGCTGGAAGGAAAGATCTGCCTCTTTGAGGATGGCACCAACATCTGCTATGGGGTGGAAACACTAGAGGGGATGAAAAGAATATGCAGAGACCTGCCAAAACTGGGGGAATTATCAAGAGCATGGCAGCTAGGTGTCAGTGTAAAAAAGTACAAAATCATGTAGTTAGGGCACAGAAACCTAGAGGCAGAGCACAGTATGGGGAAGAGGTATTGATGGTAACAAAACAGGAATATGTAATAGGAGTAATCATATCTGATTATCTCAAGGTGACAAGGCAGTGTGGTAAGGCAGTGGATAGGGCCATTGAGATGTAGATGTGCATAGGGTGGGGTATCCCCAGCAGAAGAATGGAGGTGGTGTTGTCATTATATAGATTTCTGGTAAGACCTCACTTGCAGTACTGTGTCCAGTTCTGGAGACCACATCTCAGGAAGGACATAGAGAGGGTGGAGGTAGTCCAGAGGAAGACAACTAAAATGGTGCAGGGTCTGCATTCAAAGTCCTGTGAGGAGAGATTGAAGGACCTCAAAATATACATCCTGGAAGAAAGAAGAGTGAGGGGGTATATTATGATAGCAACCATTAATACCTCATAGGGATAAATAAGGTACAGGAGGGGAGTATTTTTCAGAGGAAAAGAAGCAAGAGAACAATGGGACATGCAATGATGATGGAAGGGGGAAATTCAAGAAAGATGTGAAGAAGTACTTCTGAAAGAGTGGGTGATGCCCAGAAGAGTCTTCAAGAAGAAGCCGTGGGGTGAAATCAGTAATGGCTTTAAGTATGCATGGCAAGGAATCTTAGTGGGAAGTAAGGGGGGGCAGAGATCAAGTAGGGTCTGTGGTGACTGTACAGGTAGGGAAAAAATGTTCAGACTGGTGGGTCAGGCAGTCCTTATCTGCCATAAAATTATATGTTTCTACATTTTATCTTTAAGCACCCACAGTATATAATTCATATAGTCAAAACTAAAAAAACTGAGGGGTTAGCTGCACAATCGAGCAGACTTGATAGATTGTGTAGCCTGTTTCTGCTGGCATTTCATATATTCATATGTTCATATCCTCAACAGAAGACATGTTATCATATTTATTAACTTGCATCACTAATCACAAAATCAGTAACAAAAAAAGTTTGGAAATGACATAGGCAATTAAAAATATGCTGATGAGGAATCTGATGAGAATTCCATAACTACTTAGAGCTACATAATAAACTGAGAGAGTTAGCTTGCCAGATCTAACATTACCCCCCCCACACACACACACAGAATATCCTAGACAGGGTCTCCACTACTCCTAATATATCAGATCATTCTGGGATTCTGAATAACCCTATTGAACTCATGGGGCTTGATTTTTCAAAGGTTTTGGAGTAATGCAAGGTGCTTGCATCAAAAAGACAGGACACAAGGGGCACACTGCATGCACCTTGCATAATTCTTGATTCCGAAATGGTGCTTGTCACACAAGTGAGATCCCCTGTACTTGATTACCACACATGGGGCCTGTGCTGACATGTAGGCTACACCATGGTGGAAAGGGGAGGTGCCACCACATGGCAGTTTCATCCCCTTTTTGGGGATTCTGGAGGCCTGTTCTTAGATCTGCCAGGGCTAGTCTAACAGCCACTGCATAGGTCCACGTACCTCATGCAGACATGGCCATGAGCCAGAGATGTTCAGGTACTGTGGCGTGGAGGAGCATGGGACTGGAGTGTCCTGGGAAAACCCGACAAAGAAGTGCCATACATGCCTGAGGGCAACATGCTGGCCTGGGGGAAGGGGTACAGCATGCAGAGGTTGAGGTTTGGAGCCTGCCACCTCTGACAAGCTGAAGTATGTACATTATGGGGGCATCTACCACCTGTGCCCTGGGCATTCCCACCACCACTGAGTGTGCCACAGTAGTCGACTCTCCTGCCCCCAGTGTTGCGGCACCCATGTATCCCGGGACAGACCTGGGACATGGCCAATATGCTCAATTACTGCCTGGGATATGGGTGCACATGGTGGGCTCTACAGTCCCCTGAGACTGTCCCAAGTTATGGTATGCTGCCCACTCAGGATGGTGCATCAGTGTTGCTGAGCTCATTCAGGCCAACCATGCCATCCACCAAGAGAGCTGTGCTGTCCAAATAGGTCTGGCAAGGGACATGCAGGTGATGGCAGGTTGCTGTGCATGAGCCCTGGCTATTACCATAGACACTTTGGATTGCTGCCACTACTGGCCAAAATCTGAGGCACTATTGGGTACTGCCAGACAGGGAGGGTGGTTCTCCCATACAGTACTGTTCTTGGACCCTGCATAAATCATGCCATCGGTCTGCAGTAGCTTGGAGCTGTGCTACAGATCCATTCTGTCCAGTGGTCATGGCTGGAGTGGGACTGGTGGGGTTTGTGCCTGTCAAACCAGCTGTTTAGGTGGTCTGGTGGGTGACACCAATGCAGACAGTCTATACGTGGCTGTGGATATAGAGGACAAGGCTGCTTATCCATGCAGACACCTGTCTCTATGGCTATCCTACAAGTTGGCATGGTGCATAGCTGCATTTCTGTCCTTTGTGTTTAAGTTGCCATTGCTAGCAGCTCCATTAAACCCCTACCATGCCCCATCTCATTGACACAATTGATTTTTTGTGGTTATTTATTTATTCATTTATTTATTGAAAATGTTTCACTGTAGGAAAGACACACACTGAGCAACAAGATGCTCATTCCACGTGTGACCTGGGAGTGGGTTAAAGATGAGAACAATTACACACAGTGTGACATGGAATTATAGGTTACATCATTGTACAAGGCACTACAATAACATAGAGTATATAGTACATACACATTGTTGTCGTTTCACAAGATGGTACAACAGGAGTTAGGTTCGCTAATATCGGTGTTAACTGCCATAGTACTCTGCGAAGATAACACAATTGGCAGTGAGAACAAGGCTAGAAGTGCAAAACAGGCAAGTGCGGATGTTGATGGTATATGCCAGCATTCATAGCAACAGCTAATGCCACTGGTCAGTCTGCTTTGGGATAGGTTGGTTAGGTAAGAGGTAACGCTGGGAAGGGAGTCAAGGGATAAAATGAGGAAGGGGTGTTGGACAAGGGGAGTTGTGAGGGGGAGAGGTGTCAGTTACATGAGCAATTTACCCCATAAAAATTTGACAGTGCGGAGGACAGGGAATGCATAGAGAAGGAGTGACGAATTTGGGCCAGTAAGTTGTTCCAGAGTTTTGGGAGGTGGTAGGAGAAGGTGGCTTGGCCCACTGCAGTCTGTCATTGAGGGATTAACAGCAGCTAGGAGTCAGTTGACCTGAGGGCATGAGAGGGGGTAGGTGGAGATGACAGAGAGGAGGCAAAGTAGTGCGAAAAGAACCAAGCCAGAATTTTAGCGAATTTAGCACTATGGAGTAGTCGCTGGTTGTGAAGGGAGGGGAAGTCCAGCAATCAGCAGAGCTCACAGTGATGGGTGTGAAGAGGGGCAATGAGGGCAAAGCAGCAGAAAGCATTGAATAGGGGATCCAGTTTGGAAAGGGTAGACTTGGAAGCGGCACTGTAGACTACATCACAGTAGTCGAAGGTAGGTAAGATAATTTTCTGTACAATTTCATGTCTCGCAGGTAGCGGGAGGCTACTGCAGTTCCTGTATAAGGCACCAAGCTTGGGGCACAGTTTTTTCAGGGATAGCATCAACATGAGCAGAGAAGGATAGGTGCTGGTTGAGCCACACCCCTAGGTACCTAAAAGTAGTAGGATCCTCAAGTACTGTCCTGTCAAGGATGTGGAAGTTTGGGAGGGTGGTGAGCCTGGATAGTCTCTGCCTGGTGCCAAAGGTCATGGAGACTGTTTTTCTGGCATTAAGGGAGAGTTGGTGGGAGCTAAACCAGAGCTGAACTTTTCTGAAATCAGCCTGGAGGCTGGTAGCAACCTCCTCAGGGATTCAGCCAGAGGTAAACAGGACTGTGTCATTTGCATACATGTGAATGGAGGAAGATGAACAGATTTGTTGCAGGTCATTGAGAAGGATGGAAAAAGGATAGGGCCAAGTACTGATCCCTGTGGTACACCAGTATCAATAGGAGAGGAAGGGAGGTGAATTAGCAATTTACAGACTGAGTTCTGCCTATCAGGTAAGTTCTGAACCAGTTTGTGGCCATCCCTGATAGACCAGCTGCAGAGAGGCAGGTTAACAACAGGGGATGGGAGACAGTGTCAAAAGCTTTTGCTAAATTGACAAAAATGGCGGAGGTGATTAGACCTTTGCCCATCCCAGAGAGGATGGTGTCAGAGAGTCTTAGCAGGGAAGTGGTAGTTGAGTGGTTCTTCCTAAATCCAGACTGGTAGGGTGTGAAGAAGTTGGATTCAGAGAGGAAATTAGAAAGCTGAGAGAGCACAAGGTGCTCCTGGAGTTTCGCGAGGGCAGGGAGGAGAGAGATAGGGTGGTAGTTTGCTGTGGAGGTGGGGGCACCACCTTTAGGTAGGGGTAAGACAGGGGCATGTTTCCAATCTGTAGTAACAGCTGCAAAGGCAAACAATTGGTTTAGAAGGTTAGCTAGTGAGAGCTTTTATTATGGGGTTACTTGGAGGACTTGTTCCATATGTGATGGGAAAGGAGACCAGAACCATGTATTCTTTTGATTCATTTAGGCTTTTCTCAGTATGCATCTCCTTCAGGTACAAGATGGTTACTAGATCACATGATCAAGTGGTATATGTCAGCTTATGTCAGTCTGGTGGAGGGACTGATGTTCTTGTGGAAAGCTTAACATGAAGGCTCGGAGGAGGTAATAGCACAACCCCAGAGGAGAGTCCTTCCGGAGATGTTCCTATGTTAGACAAATGACCTAGGTGTATGCTATAATGTTAGCAAGGAAGTGCTGGGTGGATACACACACACACACACACACACACATACTCTCTCTTCACTCTCTCTCTCACACACACTACTCAAAGAGGGCTGGAACAGCACAGAACTATCACCTAAAGGAATTAGACCCTTCCCACAGGATTGCAGAAATAAACTGAGGGGCTGTGGGAAGTTCTTTCTCTTGGACTTGGAATCATCTGAAATACCAGAGCCCTGCAGCTAGAGGTCTAGTAAGAAAGACAGCTTAAGGAACAGTGTTTTCTTCAGACAGCAGCAGGTAAATGAATAGGTTTTTAAAGTGAGAATAGCTCAGATTCTTCTGTCTGCAACCTGTCTTGTATAACTTCCATTTATTTTAATTTCTAGTATACTGTAATCCTTTTTGTCTGGTTATACATAAATCCTGTTGTAAATAGTTGTAGACTTTTAGTAAAGCTTCTATTTTTATAGAATCAGTGACTGTTTGTTTTATTTAAAAGGTTATTTCTACTATTTCTGCTGGACTCTGTTTGCAATCTATCTCTGAATAGGCACTCTATCCACAGTTACTGTGTTTGACCTTCATGACCTTGTGCAAAGAAGGAGGTAAAACATAGGTTTGCCTGGATCCTGTTGGTAAAAACCCAGGGTGGTGGCGGTGAAATTGAAGTCCCTGGTGTGTGGGGTTTTCATCACATTGGTGGTAGTTTTTTGATCAGTGTGGCATCTGTTACCAGTGCAGTGCAGAGCAATGGATAGTGTGCTTTTCTGTGAGGTAGGAACTCAGACAGAGAAAGAGATTGCACACTGGTGATGGAGTGCCAGCATAAATATACCTTAACAGTCATGAAAAAGGATTTCAAAAGGTTGCATTGTTTACTACCATTTTTTTTTAATTTCTAGACAGTTTAGTGCAGCATACAGTAGCAAAAGAATATGAGCTCCACATGCAATGTCAAGTTTCATGTACAGCAGCATCATGAGCTCTGCACAGAGAGGGGGTTGTATAAGGAGGTATGACAAAGAGTGCACTTTATGAAAGCCTTGTTGGTGCATGACTGGCTGCAGGAGGGGCAGATGGCCTCAAATGGGCATGACTAAATACCTGATCAGCAGGTGGTCGATGAGGACAGTGACCCAGGTGAGAGACTGAGGTCACAGCAGCTGAGCAAGGCACCTTGTGGCACAAGCTGGGGAGCTGTGCAGCCCAATCAACCTCAGCTTGAGATTCTGAAGGCAGAGCTTGTGCTCAGGATGCTAAACTGCAGAGGGCAAGGTTGAAGGCCGAAGGGAGAAATAAGACTATGCGGTAGAGAAAAGAGAAAGATTTTGACAGCATGAGATCTGTATGCAAGACAGAGAATGAGCAGAGAGAGAGAGAACAACAGTGCAAGATCGAGATGGAAAACTGCACCAGCAAACACTGTGGCAAACTGCAAGTAATGGTAATGGTGGTTCCATCCATAGGCCATGATTATTTCTAAAATGTTCTTGCACTACCAGGAGGGGGGAAGATCTGATTTGTTTTTAAAATCATTTAAGAGAGTTTGTGGGCAATTTAAACTAGAGAAAGCTTCTTGGATGATCCACCTGACCCCATTGCTTACTAGCCGTGCTTTGCATGCATTTGCTCGAATGGGCGATGATGATTGCATGGACTATGACAAAGTTAAAAGAATGTTATTAAAACATTTTGAACTGACTCCTGAGGCTTATAGATGGAAGTTTAGAAAATTAAGTAAAGGCCCAGGAGACAGCTATGTAGGACTGCATGCCCTAATGTGTGCTCATTTAGACAATTGGGTAGATGGGGCTAAGGCAAGGACTGTAGAACAAATTAAATAATTAATTGTAAGGGAACAGTTTTTTAAAAATGTACCTGTTGACCTGCGCATATGGCTGCTGGACAAGGCATGCAACTCCACAAAAGGAGGCAGCAGAAAGTATTGACTTGTATGTGGCCAGTAGACTGCATTTGCAGAGTAAGCACTATGGGGGTGGGGCAGCACATGGCTGTAAGGGGACCCAGCGAGGGCAAGCCTAATGGAAACCAGCCTAAACCCAAGCCCAAAACAGAACCCACTGTTTCTAATGGGAACAAGGAGCCAGGAGCAAAGGAATGCTTGATTTGCCAGAAAGTGTGGCATCTATCTTATGACTGCCCTAAAAACAGGAGTAAAGGGCAAAAGCTTGGGGAAGGGGATGACCAAGACAGTACATTACAGCTGGTAAAGCAAGCAGGCAAGCAAACTTTATTTATGGAATGCTATTCCAAACAGATCATAGCATTTTACAAAAAATATAGATCATAACACATCCAGTTCAACAAATAAAATGTTTTAAAAACATATAAAACAGCAGGATTAAACATCACAGAATGCCTCTCCCTCTTCATGACCCCTCTTCCGTACAAAGTCTACTGCAGGCCGATTCTCACCCTAGTTGAGAATGCCACCCCTGGCTGCACCTTACAAACTGCTGTACTCAAACAATCACGTCTCCTTGATCCCACTCTTGTATTATACCCACTAGGTTAATGTGATCCCATATTTTTTATTTCTTTACAGCTGCATCCTAGGACAACTTTTTGTAACCATGAATGTATAGTTGTATCTCATCTTGTTCTGCAACCTGTATTGTTTTTTGTTATTACTGCAACCAGTAATAATTTTATGTAACTGTTTTCTCTCACCCTTGTAACTGTGGCATTATCATTGTTAATCCATCATGGAACCTATGTGAAAGAGTCCCTGACTCATAGGTATTTGTAATCCAAGACAATAAATAAATATATAGGTTTTTAGGGCAGATTTAAAGGCCTTAACAGATGGGCACTTCCTGACCTGGCGAGGTAGAGAATTCCACAGATATACTATACAATCCTTAAACTCAGTATGCCGATGCTGAGCATACCAAGTCAATCTGCCCAAAATGCACAGTCCAAATTGATCGTATGCCCAACAGCAATATTTCAAGCATTACAACTGAAACTAAGTGTAAAATGAGGAGGGTTACACCCCCACACCTCCCATGAGGGGGGCTCTGCCTCCACACACCCCCGAACTAAAATAACCAACTCCAATGGGAAGCAGACCCTGGAATAAAAAAATAAGTATTACGGGGTTCCTAAAAGGATATGCCCGCCTCCAGAATTCCAGGTCTGGGGAGCATACTGGCAGAGCTGCTGGTGGTGTAGCCCTTACACCACTGGAACAGCTAGCCCAACTCCCCGAATCAACTGTCCTCTGGCATGCATGAACAGGAGTTACCCTCGCTACCTACCTTGTAAAAATCAGTCAGAGAATCCAATTACTGGGATGTTTCACTATCGAGACACTCATCGGGCAATAGTGCCCGGGCAGGTGTGTGTCAGGATAGTGAGCCATGGGAATTAATATGATACCAATTCCACAGGGTCAGAGCTGCAAGGCAAATGATATAGCACCTGAGGTTGTCAACCGACCCCTGGAATCTCCAGCAATCCCTCATCAGCAGAGCAGAGAGGATGAAGGGGTGGTAAGGACAAAGGAGATCTTGCAGATAAAAGGGTCCCAGTCGGTGTAGGGCCTTATAGGTCAGTAATCTGACCTTCTAGATGATCCTCCACTGCACTGGCAGCCAATGCAGTCTGCTGAGCACAGGTGTGACATGGCAAGATCTTAATAAGCCAGGCACAACCTGGCAGCTACATTCTGCAACAGCTGCTGGCGGCGTAGGCCCATCCTCGGTAGCCCTAGTTATAGGGCATTGCAGTAATTAAGGCACGTGGTCACAAAGGTGTGGACCAATGTGGGAAGGTCATCAGGTGGGACCAGGTGCTTTATATGGGCAATGTTCCTCAGATGGCAAAATGAGGTCTTGACAATGGCTGACACCTGAGACTTAAGTGTCAGCTTGTTTTTAAGCATAACACCCAGATTCAGCACCTAGTCAGAGGTCATCAGCTGGTTGCCATCCAGTCCAATCCCAGATGGCTGCCCAGTTAGCAACCTTTCTACCCAACAAACTGGGTCCACAATCAATACCTCAGTCTTATCCAGATTCAGTCTCTACTAACTGGCACTCATCCAGTCCTGTATCTCAGAGAGGCAGTTGTTTAAGACTGAAACAACATTGTTTTATTCAGGTTCAAAGAATATGTAGTTGAGTGTCATCTGTGTAGCAGGGAAAACTCAGTCTAAAACCACCTAATAATGTCCCCAAAGGCAGAAATGTACACTGCAAACAACATGGGGGAAAGCAAAGAGCCTCTGTTGCACCCCACATGGCAGAGGGAGGGGAGCAGAGGAGAAACTCCCAACTCAACTCTGCATCCTGCCAGTGAGGAAGGAATGAAACTGTCTGAGGTCTGTACCCGACAGTCTACAGAATAGTGGCAGGTGTTCCTAGCAGCACCCCATGGTCCATGGTATCAAATGCTGTGGGAGATCAGGTATGACCAAGCCAAGATGGAATGACTCCTCCAATCTCTCGCTGTCATGAGATCATTGAGCACCCAAACTAACATGGTCTCAGTACTATGCCTCTTCCTGAAACTGGACTGGAGAGTATCTATAGACATCCTGGGTGGTCAGATGCTCCGTACTACAATGTGACTACATTTCAATAACCCTACCACAAAGGTAGGTAAGATACAGGCTCGTAGTTTAGAGACAGTCAGGGTCGAGAGAAGATTTTTTCAGGAGGAGGAACCACTGCCTCCTCTTTAGGATGTCTGGAAACACCCCTGGTCTCCAACGAACACCTAACTATTCTCAGCAAGGACCGGTCTGATTACCTCCACACAGCCCATAAGGAGGAATGTTGGACTCTGGTCCAACACATAGTACGCCAGTTGCAAAACCCCAGATCATCTTTTAAGATATCTTCGCTTGCCAACTGGCTAAAATCTGACCAGATAAACTGGTGCTTGTAGATTCACACAGATTTCTGCTCTGCCCATTTGAGCTAGCTGTGCTAATCTCAGAATCTAATGGTGTCAGTATTATCTTTGAAGAATCTGTCAACCCATTACACTTCTGTGAAAACGCCCTCGATTCTGTGAGACAGGTTGATTGTACAACCTGTCCTCAGTACAGAAAAAGCTGAGCTGGTCAGTTTCTTCAGCTACTGTACAATCTCCCGGACAAGAACTCTGTCTTCTTATGGGAGACTGCAGATTGAAAATCCCTATAATGGGACATCACAAGTTTGTCATCATCAAGTCTCGATTTTCACCAGAATTGATCCAACCTTCTCTCCACTGTCCTCAACTCCCTCAGGGACCCATTAAACCAATGTAAGGTGAGGTGAAGTGTGAGAAGGCAAACCCGACAGGAGCAATGGAATCCAGAGCAGTCTCCACTATCTTGTTTTAGGCTGGCAGAAGACCCTCTGGATCCATGCTAACACTCGAACTCCCAGATAGTCCAGGATCGCTATGAGACCATCATGGGTCAAACATTGCAAGGTAGGTACTTGACCATCTCGGCGATGGTCTATTGTGGGGACTGTGAACCTGAACCCTATAGTGTAGTGATCGGACCATCTGTCGGGTTCCACCACCATCAGAGATCTCCATCCCCAGCAGAAACACTAGATCCAATGAATGACCCTTTATATGGATCACAGAGGAAATCACTTGCGTGAAATCCAAGAAAACCAACAGCTGGAGGAAGTTTTGTCCAAAACATGAGAGTTTGTTTGCTGACTCCAGGCACTGAAGTCCCCAGCACCAACCAACTGGGACCCTTACACTATCTCAACAATGAAGTCAGTGACTTCCTGTAGTAAATCCTTCCTGTCACCAGGTGGCCGGTAGATGAGAAGTATCATACAACCCACACCTGTGCCCATGATGCATTCAAAGGATCTGTATATCCCAACTGGAACATCTAAAAGGCCCAGCTCTGTCTTAAACAGATGGATACCACCACCTCTCGATCCAATCTCAGTGTGTATTCTGAGTACCTGGCCGGAACAGCTGACTCAAATGGGCCAAGCATTCTCATTCTAGCCAGGTCTCAGTGATGCAAACCTGGTTGATGACCTAACAGGATCAGCAACTACCACTGTTTGGTTTCAAATCAACCTGGCATTGCATAACACAGCCTGAGTTGGATAAGTAGACATGGCTGACTGAGCTACCTGCCCACCAATAGTGGAGCCCTTGTTTATGGGCACCAGGCATGGCAGACCCCTTTCCTGGGCCCTTTTCTCCCCAGGGCATCTCTTTGACCTCACAACCCCAGTTCATTCCCCCACTCCACTCCCCCATCAGGCCCCACTCTACCCCTCCAATGCCCCCTCGCTATGCTCAAGATGGGGCAGTGCTTATAAACCTCAGCCAGTAGTGGGACCAGTCAAAAAGGAGTAGGGCCCGGAGCTCAGCAGGAGAGTAGTTCACCAGTGAAGCTCCTGCCAACACATCCTGCAAAATGTTTTCATTCAGCAGCCTTGCAAGTAACAATCACTCCACTCAATCAATCAGTCAATCACCTCATTCTCACATATTTAAAAATCTCCTTAAATACCCTAAACAACCCAACCACTCCCACCTAACATACTAACATACTAAAATGCCAGCAGAATAGGCCTAATGGTCTTTCGTGTCTGCTCGCTTGGTCATCCCCCACCCTAGGTGCTGACCTTGTTGCCCCCCTCGCCTTCTCTCTGGCTTCCCAGTTCCAGATATTCTTGCTGCATTGGATTTTTGCTTCCAGAACCCTTCCCTGTACCTGTCCCACCCCTCTTGAATCCTCCACTGTCTCTGCCTCCACCAGCCCCCTAGGCAGTGCATTCCATGGCTCCACCACCTCTCAGTGAAGTAGCACCCTCCTTTCTCCCTGAATCTTCCTCCAGCTTCCACCCATGCCCTCTAGTGGCCCCCTCCTTCTTCCTTCAAAGCACCCTGACTGTTCTCCCCTATTTACCCCTTCATGTACCTGAAGACCCCATCATGTCCCCCGTCCCTTCTCTCTTCCAGTGTGTTGAGAGAACATGGTGGAGGACCCACTAGATGGGAGTGACCCTCAGTTGGTATGGTTCATGCCTGTTGAGTAGGGGCTGTAGGCTCAGAAGAAGGTGGTGGACTAAAGGATGGACTGGAGGATGGAAATACTCAACCACGACCAGAGGATTAGGCTGATTGACGCATAACAAGTAGGATGTCATTAAACTTGGTCTAACAAGGAGATGGAGGTTGCCCCAGGACACTGAACAGAAAGAGCAGAGCAAGATGCCATGTTACAAACAGGAAAGGCTGAAGGAGTAAAGAAAGAAGAGGCATATCAGAAACAAGAGGATAGGAAGGAGGACAGGGAACTGTATGCAAGTTGGTACAAGGTAACCAGCTGGAAGAAAGCAAATACCACGGAAATAAGGCTGTCAGGGCATTAAGGGAAGGAAGAAGTGCTTTTGAATCGGAGTGAATAAGGGCATACAGGAACCACAAAATGTGGATCAAGAGGTGGAGGTGGGTGTAAAGGAGCAGAACAAGCAAAAACTCTGAATGAATACTTGCTCAGAAACACGCAGGAAAGGGAGGCCACTACCTCCTTGACTGGAACATGAGCTCAGGGGAAGGATGAGATTGAATGATGAGAAGATACTAAGGATATGAAGACATTAAGAGTGGACAGGCACAGGTCACAGAAGCATCAACCAGGTACTGAGGGATGAAGAGTGTTGGCCAGGTTACTGGTGGACTTGTTCAACACTCCCAGACATGGGATGTGCCACAGACTGGAGAATGGCCCATGTGGTGCCTATGCACAAGGTGATCACAGGATAAGCCAGCGCTACAGACCCGTCATTCTACTGATAGTAGTAAACTCATGGACGCAATACAGTGGAAGACCGTACACTTCTCAGGTGAATGACTCAAGATGGGCAGCAGCATGGGTTCATCTCCAGGAAATTGTCAGACCAATTTACAGAATGTTATGACTGGAGACAGCGTGCGGGATAAGGCCCACGCAGTGGATGTCCTATATTGGACTGTGAGCCTCGATTCACCGCCTCATGGGTTGCTAGAGGAACTGAAATTCAGAGGGGTGGGGTTAGTGGGTTACTGGATCAGACTGCTGAAGGAGACAGCAAGGAAGTCACAGAACTCAACACTTAGAAGGCCACAGTGGAGTTCCACAGGCCTGTGATGGGCTCATGTTATTTAGGCTATTCATATTGATATCTCCATGGGTTGAGCAGAACAGTCTGTTCACAACAATACAAAATAGGTGCAGTAGTGGATGAAGTTGACTGGTGGAACAACTACAGGGGACCTAACCAACTGGAGGGACCATAAGTAGCAACTGGCTTTAATGTGAAGAGTGCAGGTTATGCACTTTAAGCCCAGAACTGAGCAGGAATATTGGTTGGGGGTGGTAGATCATCAAGGAGAAGGACTTAGTGGAGATAGTAATGGAAGCATGACAACTTGGCTCAATGCAGAAAGTCACAACTATGGTTAACAGGATGCTGTGGTGTGTTGCAAGGGACTTGTCAACAAGGAGGTCATCTTCTAGGTCCTTGGTCAGGCTGCACTTTTATACTGCGGAAATGGCATCCATATCTGAAGATATCATCACAGAGGGGGCAAGGTGACAAAATAGGGGGATGAAGCCAACCTATGGGATATGCTAAGGGATCACTGCAGGAGAGGAGGAATAGGAGGATATGATTGAAATGTTCAAATACAAGAAGAGATCAACAAATCTAGTGCTGATGGGTTACTTAGCTGAAGTGAAGGACAAGAGAGAGGCATGGGCTAAGATGAGGGGGCAGAAGAGAAGAAGGAGACATTATATGAAGAGGTGGTTTAGAAATGGAATGCCCTAATAGGAGGTGTGATTTCATGCAAGATGGTGGTAGTTTAAACAGCAGAGACAGGGCACAGGGGGTCTGTAAGCAGTGCAAGAACTCTTGGAGGTGAGTGGGGAGGGGGTAGCTGCCATAAGAGAAACTACTGCACATGAGCAGACGATAACCATGAGGCTGTTTCCCTGGCAGTTGCGTGTTCATATGGCGACTGCATAACAGCCGTTTATTCAGTTGGATCGAGATTGCACTCAGTCACTAGTCATAGCCAGTGTAGGGTCCAGAGACCATCCAGCTGTCAACAGGTGAAGTGTAGGAAATTCTGGTGGGTATTGGAGGGTGGTGGTAATGCATTTGAGGATGGGCAAGATAGAATTTTGCCAATCTGTTCTGCTGTTGCACAAAAGAACCATTCCATCCTTCCAAAATTAAACAATATCCAGTGACAGAACACAAAATGCAGCATCATATCATACAAAATATCCCAAATGGAACCAAACCTGCAGTGCTGTCCTGTCATTACCACAAATTTAGCTCAGCCTCATGAATCATGCCATTCAAGTTCTATTAAATACACAGATCTGAGCGAGATCTGAAGACCTGAGATTGAACCAAACCGCCTAGTGCATACTGTGTGATCCAAAACAGTCAATTCTTCCTTGTGCCCAGGTCACATCTGAAACAACCGCACAGGTGCTACTCCTGATTAAACAATGTTCCCCCCCAACAGGAAGAATGCACCCTTCATTCCCATTATGTAAAATAAACACTGTCACTCACCACACAGAATCCCCATGTAATAGCGTTGGCTGCAGCACATGACAGCAATAAACAGCAGGTTTATATAATGACAAAAGGTTTACATGGAGATTATGCCATCTGGGTGATTTTGTATTGATTCAGCCTTCATATATTCTCTTCAAGTATATCCATTTGAGCTTAAATTAACAGGGTCAATTAGGACCCGCTGAGTGACATAAATTGTGCTGCACATCTGAACGCAGCAACCTCAGGTGTGCCAGAGACTGTACACTGGTTTGGTAAAACTGGATGGTGGTGTAATGAAAATCCACAGGGACTTCAAGTTCAACCACCACCCCCACTGTGTTTTTCTGCAGAATCAGGAAACCTGTTTTACCTCTCCTTGCACAAGGTCAGGTCAACACAATAACTTTGGGTAGAGTGCTCTTCAGATACAGACTGCAAACAGAGTCCAACAGAAATATAGAATTACCATTTTAAATAAAAAAAGCAATACTGTTTACAAACTAGAACCTTAATGAACTACAAGAAACTGAATCAGCTCTGCATATTTTATCAACAGAAACAGCTCTCAGAATAGCCAGGTGCCACCTAAATTGTATAAATGTAGCACTAACCTTCGACTCCCTATACATACAGTACTAAATCTAGCACTGTGGTGTCCAGAAACACCAAAGGACAGTTTCAAAGCGGCAGATGTAGCATAAAGTAATCCAAAACAACGTTTCACCTGGCAATAGGACCATTGAATAGGCCACTCACACAGTACCACCAATATGATTTAGCTAGACCTGTATAACTCCTTTGGGTAAAACCAGTCATCCATCAAAACCAGAATATGTGAACACTTTTCGTTAATTAGGTTTAGATGCAAATATGCCTTGGTACACATTAGACAACTAACGGACAACCACAAATTATCTTCGTGGGATGGGGATTGATCATGCCCTGTGGGTCCTGGTGGGCAATGTGGGGACCATACTAGCTGAAAAAGAAATTTCAGGATCTGTATGTTTGGTCCTTAAACTTCTGGCTTAAATAACATAAAGCACAGAAACATACACTTGATGGCAATGGGCCGTTACCCTAGTCTGCCATTTCCCCATCTAATGGATAGCTGAGATCCTAGTTAACCAACAGCCTACTTCTCCCACACCCTGTAGAGCTTTATATCTGTCATGCACTTTGAATTCATCCACCGTTTTGACCCATAACGAGAAACATAAAATTGATGACGAAAGAAACAACAGCCCAGTTGCCATTCCCTACTAATGGATAGTGCAGATCTAGTTAACAACAGCCTACTTCCTCCTACCCCACTAGAATTGCTTTATGTCTGTCCCATGCATTCTTGATTCCCCACTGTTTTGACTCTACAACCTCTCGGAAGCTTTCTACCACCACAATCCTCTAAGAAAAATACTTCTCACACACTCTGAGCCATCCCCTCTATTTTCAAATTATGTCCTTGTTCTTGCTCACCTTTTTAATGAAAGATGCTCTTGGACTTTGTTGATTCCCATGAGGTACTGAAGCTTCTATCATGTCCCCTCCTCTCTTTCCTCAGTATACATACTAAGCTCTTAAGTCTCTTCATATGCTTGGTGCAGACCTTGCACCATTTGAGTTCCTCTGACCGCTCCATCCTCTATGTCTTTAGAGATGGGTCTCAGAACTCAGTACCCAGATGGGGTTCACCAGTTTTCTGCAAGAGGATAACAACTTCTGTTTTCTGGCGATACTCCCTATGCATCCCAACATCTCCCAGCTCTAAGCTGCCCTCTTACATTATTACAAGTTTATGGTAATCTCATACTACCCAGTCCTTTCCATTTTGCTGTTATTGTAAATCAACCACACTGTGTACTCTTCTGTATTTTTGTTTCCAGGTGCATTCGTTACAATTCTTAGCATTGAATCTAGCTGCCACACATAAACCATCCCAACCTTGTCAAGTCCTTTCTCATCCTTTCCACTCCACCTTGTGTATCAACTTTATTGAATCTTTTGTCTTCTGCAAAGATAACACTTTTCCTTCAGTCCCTGCATTGTCACTATATCAAGAGGACCAGTCCTAGAACTGAACCCTGCAGTACCTCTAGTAAGCCCCTTCTTCAGAGTGACCCATTTACTATTACCATCTGTGTCCTGTTCTCAGCCAATTCTTCCCAGGCTACCATCTTGGGACCCACTAAGGCTAGCTAACTTGTATATTAATCTTGTGTGGGACTGTCAAATACCTTGTAAGCCTAGGTAGGCCATGTCCACAGCCCTCCTGATCTATCACTTTGTCACCCAGTCAAAATCTATTAGATCTGGCACAACCTTTCCACTGTAATCATGCTGCATGGGTCCCTGCCTCTGGCCTCTAGGAACTAACAATTTTTCCTTCAGAGGATTCATCATTTCCCTATGACTGAGGCTAAACTGCCTCCAGTTTACTATTCCCCCAGCTCTGTTGTCAGCCAATGCCCTCAGGCTCACCTAGGACCCACTCCAAGCTAGCTAATGATTATTAATCTTTTGTGGGACTGTGTCAAATGCCTTCTAAAGTCTAGGTAGCCAAAACCACAGCCTCCTGGTCTACTTGGGTCACCAATCAGTGATTAGATTCATCTGATAGACCTTTCTGCCCATTTACAAATAGCTCTACGCTGTCTGACAATGCATATATGGCATTATTTTAGAATATTTTGATAATTCGCCTCCCACTTGAGACAAGATTACACAGAGAAACTTACTTGGGCCTTGATTATTTTGCATTAAAAATACTGAGACACCCATATTGGCCCCCTATACTAGCGTGGAAATACCCACCAGCACAACTATGCAACCAGGAGATCCACAGGTACACATGACCAACAGTGGCCACCGGCACTCACACATGACCCCACCCCTGGTGCGCATGATTGCCTGAGAGGTTCGTGGTGAGCCGCAGACCCCGGAGGCATCAATGGATGCCCAGACCAGGATCATGAATGGATCCTTGCACCCCAGCAAGTGCATGGGGAGGTGAAAATATAGCACATTGCTGAGGAACCAATGGGCAGGTGCGGACGCACCCCAGCCTCCCCCAAGCGTAGTCAGCTGGGGGCATGAGTCATAATAGTAGCATGGCAGCGGCAGGGAAAACAGGGGCATGTACAGGGTTATGCCTCATCTTCGCAGGCATACCCAGTGCTCCTGAGCCTGGCATTATGCAGCGTAGAAACCATGTAGCAGACACCCGACAAGCTCGCGTGGATGTCCCTGAGGTGCACTGGAGGCGGCTCACCAAAGTGCCTTGTACTACTTATGCACCTTATTGAACTGCCAGGGGTCATGGGACCCCCACTGTAACCATTTATCCATTTGTTTGCCTACACGCCCAGATCCACAGTATGGTAAAACAATGTTCATGCATAGAAATTTGAATTTGCAATAATTTAGGATCTCTTCCTCACAGTTTAAAATGTATTTTGCTGCTTTTACTTTGTTTTATTTCCACCAATAGTGACATTGCATTTTCAGAATGAATATTTGACATCAAGCAGTGTTTGATTTACATATACCACAACAGAACATCATTACTTACTACAGGAAAGATCCTGATGCAATATACATTTCCTTCATATGTCTCAATCTATCTCCAATTAATGCACATACTTGGATATGCTTCTTTCAATTTATTCATTTATATTTTGTGCATTTATAATTAGTGCAGACAAATTGATGATGATTATATCATACTGTTAAATTACCCCAGTGTGATTTTAATATGCTGTTTAGTCTCATATAAGGTTTTATAGTTAGTGTTTTTTGTACCATTTTTACCATACTGCACATATTCATATCTATATGTCTGTGATGTAGATGTATTATGTAACCAGTTTCATGTTGATTCATACACGTGATTTACTTAATCAAATTTAGGTTTTGTCACTTTAGAATCAGGTTTAAACAGAGACAGTTACCTGAGACACTTCCAGAAAAAGCTTTAGTGAAACTTGTAGAGTCTTCAGGGGTTCCTCCTGGGTTTGTTCCCAGGCTGTGCTCTTGCCTTCAGAGGTCTGCACTTTTCTGCATTAAACTGCTTTAATTTGACATTTCTACTTATGGTCTCATTTTGTGGTGGTAAAAGGAATTCTGTGTATGTATTTATTGTTTTTACTGACAGGACCCAGGAAACCTGTTTTACCTCTTCTGCACAAAGTCAGACGACAAACAATAACTGTAGGTGAGTGCTCTTCTGAAATGGACTGCAAATGGTGTGCAGAAATAGTAAAGTATCCTTCCAAATAAAAAAAAGATCACTGATTCTATAAAAATGACTTTAAACGACTACAAGTATTTAACAGGATTGTTTGAGTCAGACAAAAGTTGCAGTTTACTAGAAATTAAAATAAGATTTCTGCTTCGCGCGGCGACAGGTTCAGAATGAACCCCAGTCATTGAGGGCCGGCCAGGGAAGGGATGGGCGCCCTATGGACACTCTCCTCTCAGGGAAGGCTGAGCAGAATCCAGAGTGCGAGACTACCACGAGGGGCAGAGCTCCATCCATCTAGTTTGGGAGGTGGGGCGGACCTAGCCTCGCACGCCCCGCCTCTGGGAGAAACTCAAAAAAAGGAGGAGATCCTCCATCTGGTGAAACCTCCGGGCTTCAACCACCCCTGCTGCTGCCTCCCAACTAGTTACTGGTTCCATGGCACTGGTATTAGGGGACCAGCACCATGGCCCGCCCGGGGCAAGCCAGGGGTGACGGGAGGGTGGCAAATAGGCAGGTGGAAGCCTGGGGCAGTGACTAGGCAAATGAGGACGGAGGACCCCAGAAAAAGGAAAAAAAAATATATATATATATATAGAAAAACAAAAATAAGTTGAAGTGATACCTTATTGATAACAAAATTAGTTCAGAGACTAAGCCAAGAGATAATACTCCATTCTTGGGATAGAGGAAACAGGTGAATTGCATGACAGATAAAGAGACTGTATGGATTAAGACACAAACTAGCAATGTATACATCAAGCATTACAATCAATACATTACCTCACAAACAGGAAGACTCTCATTGTCATTGAGTGTGTCTTGGAAGAGTTCAACTTACAAGATAAAGGCACAACCACAGATAACATCTGAATGCACACCTCTGTTGTAAACTCATCGAACTGGAAAATAATTAAGATCTACAATCACTACTGAAAATGAGACTCTAAAAATATATCACTGTACCTGTGTGCTTGCCTTCCACCAACCAACACCAAACCTGAAGAGAAACTGTGCCAAGCAAACCTCCCACAGAGCTCCAGCTGTTTTGACAAAGTACAAAACCATTCAGCACCTCACCAAACCCAACCGTACCTCTCCTGTGACATATGTCATTCATAATGGAAAAATATCTAAGATCAAAACTTATATTCTGTTCTTCTAGCAATGTAGTATATATATACAATGTAAAATGTGAGCAAGGCTGCTATTGTGAAACTAGAAAGGACTCAAAACAGAATGAATGCCACAGTTGAGTTACCCAAAAATGAAATAAACCAGTAGGGAACATTTCTCACAAAAGACCACTCCATCAGTGATTTACCTCAGAGTGTTAAATGTAACTTCAAATCAGTCAAACTGCAAACATTTGAACTAAAAGGATAACATTTTTGACACTAGAAGGGATCAATAAGATGTTTTTAGCACATTACCAGTGTTATGTTAGAACAGTGCCTCTGGTTCCTCCTTGAACCAAAATCAGTACCTCTGACCTTTTAACCTTCAAAGACAATGGCATTTTTTTCCTGTCTTGATTTTCTGAAATGCTAATTAATGGTCAGACTAAAATGTAGCCCTTGATTCATAAGTTGAGCTCTTTACCAGACATATTCCAATGAAGTTAAAGTCTCCTGTTGAAAGGATGTGATTGACTGTAATGTTGATGTGTACTCTGCTAGTCTTATCACAATCCACTTCAAACTCTATATCTGTCATGCACCAACTGTTTACCTGACCTGAAAAATAATATCTCAAAAGAACCTCAGAAATAATTTTAAGTCCAATAAAAGATATCAACTACAATACATATTATTTTTCATATTGTTGACTGACTAACACGACCACATTTCTTTTTTCTAGAATTAAAATAAACGAAGTTATACAAGACACAGACAGAAGAATCGAGTTATTCTCACCAAAACCATTCATTTACCTGTCTGAAGAAACACTATCCCCAAACTGTCTTTCTCACTAACCCCAGCTGCAGGGCTCTGGTATTTCAGATGTTCTAAGTCCAAGAGAAAAGCTTCCACAGCCTCAATTAGTTCTTACCCCCTGGGAGAGGTCTCACCCCTTTGATGACAGTTCAGTGTTGTCCCAGCCCCCTTTGAGTGACTGTGTGTGTATATTTATGTGTGTGTGTGTGTGTGTGTGTATATATTTATGTGTGTGTGTGTGTGTGTATGTGTGTGAATACCCTTTAGCACCTCTTTGCTAACATTATCACATGCACCTGGGTCCTTTGTACAACATGGGAACATCTCTGGGAAGGACTCCCTTCTGGGGTTATTGCTTTATTCCCTCATCCCTGGCATTCCTGTTATCCTTTCCATGAGAACATCAGACCCTCATTCCAGGCTGACATAAGCTATCATATACTACTTGATCAAGTGATCTGTTAGCCATCTTGCATCTGAAGCAGATGCATATTCATAAAAGAATAAACTAATCAAAAGAATACATGGTTCTGGTCCCCTTTTACCATCACATCCCCTTATCAAGAAATGAAGGTGTGTCTTTTGGGAAACCCCCAAGAGATACTTCCGTTCATGTAGGGCCTGGGGAGTGCCTAAAGGAATATGCTTTGGACTTAGCTTTGGCTCGACAGTCCATCTGCAATGGCATTCTGTGCCCCACTTTGATGCTGAATGATTATATTATATGACTGTACTACCAAATTCCAGCACAATTGGTTGTGATCTGTGACCACAGTGAACTCTCTCCCCTACAAATATTTCTGCAGCTGCTGAAGGGCCCACACTATCCCCAACCAGTCCTTCTCCACTGTGGCATGTGATTCTTCCCTGGGCAGAAGCTTCTGGCTCAGACATATGGTGGGTGCTCTTCCCACTGCAGAATAAACTGGCTCAGGATGGCACCCAACCCATGGCCCAAGGCATCCACATAGACTATGAACTTTAAGTCATAATTGGGACTAGCAAGCAGAGATGACCCACATAATGCTTCATTTAACCATCAGAAGACATACTCACAGTCCTCTGTCCAGAGAACTTTTTCAGCCATTCTCTTTTTCATCAAGTCTGTCAGGGGCTTAGTCACATCACTGTAGTGATGGAAAAACATTCTGTAGTATCCTGCTATTCCCAGAAATGTCCTTACCTTTTTCATTCTGGCTAGGGTCGACCAGGCTGGATGGCATCAACCTTCATTGGCTCTGGATGGCTGCATCCACTGCCCACCTGGTGTCCAAGATAGGACACTTTAGCCATGCCCACTTGGCTTTTTCCACCTTAGCTGTCAGCCCTGTGAACTTCAGTCCATGGAACACCTCCCTCACGTTCCTGGCATGATCATCCCATGTCTTCCTATAAATAGTGATGTCATCCATGTAAGCCAGTGCATATTCACCTGCCTCAGCGAGGATACAATCCACAAGCCTCTGGAAGGTTGCAGGTGCATTCTTCTTCCAAAATAACATTACTCAGAATTCGAATAAGCCATATGGGGTGATGAAAGCAGACCTCTCCCTGGCTGTGAGGGTTAATGACACCCTGCAGCCCATCATCGGGTCTATTATGGTCAGGAACCAGTCTCCTCCAGCTGTTCCAAGTCTCACCTGTTCTAGCATAGTGTAGGCATCAGACTCATACAGCTGCTGAGTCTCAGTCGACATAAACAACATGGTACCATCCTTCTGGGGATCAGGACCATGGGCAAGGCCCAGGGCTACTGGATCCATGGATCAAACCAAGACCAGCATCTCCTGAGTTCCTTCAAAGATCTCGCTTAACCCCCAGGTACCTGTAGGGGATTGCCTCAGCTGAACTTGGGCTCCAGTGTCCACATGGTGTTCAGCCATTGTGGTGTACCCCTCATTCCCCATGAACATGTCCCCAAACTCTCACAGCACCTCTCTCATCTCCTCAGCCTGGGCCAGTGTCAGCCACCCTGAGAATATGAGGTAATCCATTGAGGATCCTTCCAGGCTTCCCCAGGGAGGTCTACCAGGAGAATAAGCACCATTCCTCCTCTGGCATGCTGCACACAGAGGATGATTTTCCCTGTCATAGTAGGGCTTCATCACACCACATGATATACCTTGCTCAGGTTTCCTGTCAGAAGCTCTGCCATGTAGTTAACATAACTCACTTCTCTACTTATGGAGAATGGACCCTCCCATCTTGCCTGCATTTTGTTGTAGCAGACTGGGACAAGACACCATCACTAGCTGTCCAACTTTGTACTCCCAGACTCTGGCCCCAAGGTTGTACCAGACTTTCTGTTGCTGTTATGCAGTGGCTAAGTGCTCCTGGGTGAGCCTCATGAGATCCTTAAGCCTGACCCTGAAATCTAAAAACATAATCCACAACAGCCTTCCCCTTGGGAGGCACGGCATTTCCTTCCCATTCATCCCTGACTAAATTTATGGACCCACTCCAACATGTGACCAAACAGGAGCTCGAAGTGTGAGAACCTTGTGGACTCCTATGGAACTTCCCTTTATGCAAACAGGAGGTGGAGAAAATATTTGTCCCACTCCCTTTTGTGCTAGTCAGCAAATGCAGTGAGCATTGTTTTAAGGGTCTCATTGAACCACTCAACCAAGCCATTTGTCTTGGTGTGACAAGGTGAACTACAGAGCTGTTTCACCCTGCCCTTCTCCCACAGACTGGTCATTAATGATGACATGAAATTTGCTCCTTGACGGCAAAATCTCTTGGAAAATCCACTAAGCTAAAGGTTCAGGAGCTCATCAGCCATCTTTCGCTACTCAGTGGAGAGACACTGCCACTGCGCTCGGGTACTCTGGTTGTATAATCCACCACAACCAGTATGTATTTGCCCGTGTGGCTTGTGGTACTTAGTGGGACCCACTGTGCCTACAGCTACCCTCTTAAATGGTTCATATCAATAGGCAGGGGTACTGAAGGCTATAGCTATGTCCCTGACCTTTTCCAAACCCACTGGAACTGGGAGAGGACAAGTCTAACAGTAATTTGCCACATTCAGGTACATGCTTTTGTTAAAAGAAATGGTGCTACAGTTTACTATGAGGCACTCAGGTGGCCTCACAAGGAATGTCATGGCCCAGAGCTGCTGATAGTCCTAGGGGACTACCAGCTGCTGGAGTATTTCTCCCTCTGTGGTGTAAACTCCCTGTACAACTGCCCATTTTCCCAATAAACTGACTTTTAACTCCCTTGAGAGGTCTCAGCACTATTTACTATCTGTTTCAATTTTTGGAGAATAGAATCAACTTGTTGTGCCCTGCCCAGCACCTCCATCTGACCTCACCAGTTCCTCTCAGGAGGAAAGCTGCCCTGGTGACCTTCTCTGCTCCCAGCTGGGATGCTCAGAGCTGCTAAGCACTTAGCTAGCCCCTCGCCCACACTAGCCACTTTCCCTCAGCTGCTGAGGATGGATCAGCATAGCTGAGTCACCCCTCATCACCCCCAGAACTTGCCCTTTGCCTGGCTATGGATAGTAACACAAACTAGGTTTCCCCTGTGGTCAGAAGCATTCCCCATGATCACATCCACAGGAGATCAGGTAAAACTCCCACTTCCAATACCCCATGGCTACCATTCCAGTTCAGGAAGACCTGCACGATCAGTACTTGGTCCACTGGGACCCATGACACCCTTGAATCTTATTAATGTTCCCAGCAGAATCTGCTCACCTGGATCAGATCTGCTCACCATTGAGACAGAGGTACCAGTGTCCCCAAATCCTCGTGTTTCTGTCCCATTGACTAGAAACAAGGTGCATATGTATGTAGGATTTGGGCAAGACAGGTGTGGCGGTTTACAAACTGTGATGTACTGTCTTGGTTTTCCACTCCCCAAACATTTGCCTTAACTCCTGTTTTAGGGCAACATGATAGATGACCCACTTTCTGGCAAATCCCAACTTTGCCACCGAATCCTTGTTCCCATTAGAGTGGTGGGTTCTGGTTGTGTTTGGGTACATGCTGGTTTCCTTTAGCTGCCCTCACTGGGTTCCCTTGAAACCGTAGCTGACCTAATCACACATCATTCTTACGCTGCAAATGTGGTCTGCTGACAACATACAAATCAACACTCTGTTGCCTCTTTAAAGTGAGCATACCTAGTCCAGTAGCCATATGTGCAGGTCATTAGGTACATTTTATAGAAACTGTTCCTTACAATTCAATCTTAGATTTGTTCTATAGTCCTGCCTTACCCCCATCTACCCAATAGTCTAAATAAGCACACATTTGGACATGCAGTCCTACATACAGTAGCTGTTTCCTGGGCCTCTCCTTAATTCTTTAAACTTCCATCTATAAGCCTCAAGAGTCAGTTCAAAATATTTTAATAACATTCTTTTAACTTTCTCATATTCCATGCAATCATTATCATTATTTGAGCAAATCATGCAAAGCACATCTTGTAAGCAATGTTGTCAGGTGGATCATACAAGAAGCCTTGTCTTGTTTAAATTCCCCACAAACTCTCTCAAATGATTTTAAAAACAAATTCAGACCTTCCACCTCATGGTATTGTGGTAACATTTTACAATTAATCGTGGCTTTATAGGTTTAACCCCCTTTGCCATTACTTACATGTTGCCGTGGTGTTTGCTGGTGTAGTTTTTCCATCTCAGTCTTATGCTGTTGTTCTGTCTCAGTCTGCTCGTTTTCTGGTCATATCATTCTCTCTCACACATAGGATCTCATGCTGGCAACCTTCTCCTTTTCCTTGCATAAGGATCTCATGCTGAAATCTTCTCTCTTCCTCTATCTTGAGCCTTATTTTCCCCTTTCAGCTTCCAGCATTGCACTCTGCAGTTTGGCATCCTGAGGTGAAAGCTCTGCCTCGGGATTCCGGGGCTGGTTGACTGGGCTGCACAGCTCCCCCAGTTTGTGCAACAAGGCACTTTGCTCAGTCACTGTGACCTCAGTCTCTACCTACCTACTGTCCTGTGACAACAGCCTGATCAGGTATTGGGCCATGCCTATTTAAGACCATCTGCCTCCCGCAGGCAGTTTATGCACCAACAGGGCTTCCATGAGTACTCTTTGTCATGCCCGACAGACAATCCCCTCTCTGCACACAACTCATGAAGCTGATGTACATGAAATTAAACATAGTCTGAGGAGCTCATATTCTCTAGCTATGTTGCACTAAACTAATCTAGAAATAAAAAATAGTAGTAAACAATGCAACTTTTGAAATCCTGCTCATGATTGTTAAGGTATACTTATGCTGGTACTCAGTCACCAGTGTGCTATCTCTGTCTCTCAGAGTTCCTGCCTCACAGAAAAGCACATTTCCTACTGCTCCACTCCACACTGCTACAGAGTTGCAACACTGATCCCACCACTACCACCAATGTGATGAAAATCCCACACCAGGGACTTCAAGTTCACCACCTCCACCGTCAGTCTTTTACCACAGAATTCAGGGAAACCTGTTTTTTACTCCATCTTTGCAACAAGGTTATGAAGGTCAAACACAATAACTGTGGGTAGAGTGCCTCTTGGAAACAGACTACAAACAGAGTCCATCAGAAACAGTAAATTACCCTTTTAAATAAAACAAGCAGTCACTGATTCAATAAAATAGATGCTTTACTAAAAGACTACAGGTATTTACATAAGATTTATGCACAGTCAGACAAAAGGATTACATTTTACTGGAAATTAAATGAAGTTATACAAGACAGGTTGCAGACAGAAAAATCAGAGCTATTCTCACTTTAAAAGCTATTCATTTACCTATCGCTATCTGAAAACACTGTTCTTAAGCTGTTTTTTCTTACTAGACCTCTAGCTACAGGGCTCTGGCATTTCAGATGTTCCAAGTCAATGAGGAAGACTTTCATAGCCCTCAATTTAGTTCCTACTCCTGTGGGGAGGTCTCATTCCCATTGAGGACAGTTCCATGCTGTCCCAGCCCCCTTTGAGCATGTGAGTGTGGGACTGTATGTGTGTGTGTCAACCCTTCAGCATCTCCTTGCTAGCACAACATGGGAACATCTCCAGGAAGGACTCCCCTCATGGAATATTGCTTTATTGCATCATCCCTACCATTCCTGTTAGCTTTCCCACAAGAACATCAATCCCTCCACCCATGCTGACATAAACTGTCAAATACTACTTAATCATATGATCTGGTAGCCATACTGTACCTGAAGGAGATGCATATCCAGCAAAGAATAAATGAGTCAAAAGAAAAGTGGTTCTAGTCCTTTTCACCATCACAAATGGAACAAGTCCTCAAGTTACCACAGACGCCCCTTATGTCAATGAGATGGCACAAAGGTAGGGGGTCGACAGTGGCTGCTAGCCCTGGCAAACCAGACTCAGAAGGAAGAAATGTAGCTGTGCACCATGCCAACATGAGGACAGCCATGGGACAGTGTCTGTGTGGGCAAGCAGTCTTGCCCTCCTGGTCCACAGCCCTAGAGGCTGTCTGCATTGATATCACCTGCCAGACCACCTCAACAACTGGTTCACCAGGTGCAGACCCTACCCTGGTCCCACTCCAGCTATGATCACTGGACAGAATGGCTCAGTGGTGCAGCTCCAACCTACTGCAGGCAGATGACATGGTTTGTATCGGGTCCCAGGAACAGTAATGAATAGGAAAACCACCCTCCCCAGTATGGCGGTACTCAATAGTGCCACAGATTTGGCCAGTGTCAGCAGCCATCCAAAGTGTCTGTGGTAATATCCGGGGCTCACATACACACACCACTGCTTGCCACCACCCGCATGTCCTGTCACACCCATTGGAGAGCACAGTATCTCCTGGTGGATGGCATGGTTGCCTGGTAGCCCTGGTAACAGTGGTGTGCTTCATTCCTTAGTGGGCAGCATACCATAGCTTGGGACAGTCTCAGGGGATCATAGAGCCAGCCATATGCACCCATATCCCAGGCAGTAATTGAGCATATTGGCCATGTCCCAGGTCTGTCCTGGGATACATAGGTGGCACGACACTGGGGGAGGGACAGTCGGCTGCTGTGGCACACTCAGTGGTGGTGGGAATGCCCAGGGCACTTGTGGTAGATAACCCTGCAGTGCCCATCTCATGGCTTGTAAGAAGTGGCAGTCTCCAAACCCCAACTCCTGCATGCTGTACCCGTTCCCCCAGCCCAAGCATGTTGCCCTCAGGCACTTCTTTATTGGGTTTTCCCAAGACACTCCAGTCTCATGTTCCTCTATGTCACATCACCCAAACATCTGCGGCTCATGGTCATGCTCTGCCATGGGTGATGGAGGTATCTAATGGCTGTTAGACCAGCCCTGTGCAGATCTAAGCATAGTTGGGACCTGCAGGCCTCCAGAATCCCAAAAAAGGGGATGAAGCTGCCATGTGGCGGCACCTCCCTTTTCCACCATGGTGCAGCCTACACCTCAGTGAAGGCACTACACACAGTAACCAAGTGCAGTGGATCCAAGTGGTGCCACACGCACAAGTTCAGAATCAGGAACTAGGCAAGGTGCATGTGGTGTGCCCCTTGAATCTGGTCTTTTTGATGCAAGCACCTTGTATTATTCCCAAACCTTTGAAAATCAAGCCCCACTAGTTCAGTAGGGTTATTAACAATCTCCAGAATGATCTGAAATATTAGGGGTAGTGGAGACCTTGTCTACGGATATTCTGTGTGTGTGTGTGGGGGCAATGTTAGATCTGCAGCTAACTCTCTCAGTTTATTATGGAGCTTAAGTAGTTATGGAATTTCATCAGATTCCTCATCAGCATGTTTTTATTGCCTATGTCATTTCCAAACAATTTTATTACTGATTAGTGATGCAAGTTAATAAATATGATAACGTCTTCTGTTGAGGATACATTTTGACTAAACAAATTGCATACTAAGAATACTAAAATTTCAAAAGAGACTGTCAATTACTAATTTGAGAAGTTCAAAAGTGTTATTTTCAACATTTATTAAGGTATGTGCATGCAAGAATGTATCCAGAAAATTACTGTTTTTACAGATTTTTCTAAGACAGGCTGTCAAAAACCAAACAGAACATAACAATAAATCTGTAAAGAATATAACAATGAACCACAAATTGAAAAACATCCTCTCACTGTTTTTTAATGGAAACAGGACTTTTCTGTTTTTGTATTTATCTGCAAATGGTGATAAAATAAATGACAACTGACAAGACGTTTTTTTAACTCAGTAAACTTTTTTTAATATAATGTTTATTGAAGTTTCCTACAAACACCATACAGGATCATGGTAACAAAACCAGATACACACACAGGAACTGAATATTTGATCCCATCCTCCCCAAATATACCCCAAATACCCCCACATGAGAACTGGAGGTTTATCAATCCGGAAATCCCAAGTATGTGAAAAAAGGTCTAAATAGAATACAAAGTATGCAACAGGGCCCAAATCCTCTAGTATTTAGAATTTTTGTTGTTAAGACTCGAAATGATCCTCTCCACACAGAGGCTGGCTAGCAGCTTGTTAAGCCATTCAGAATAAGAGACAGTATCAGTAAACTTTTATTTATGTATGTGAACATAACAGATAAGTCATTCAGTGCATTGTTTCTATTTCTATACATGTGTTCACAAGTTGCCAAGATTTGACTCTTAGTATTCCATATATTGGGATCAGTTCAATGCTTTACTACAAATAATTCCTATGATACACTGCACAAAGTCCATGACTTTCAAAAGATGGTTAAAGTTCTCAGCAGTGTCTTAATAATGTTCGATCCTTTGATCAGAAAAATAAAGCAAAGAACAGAAGATCTAACAAAGCTGAATCTGAAAATCTAAAAGGAAAAAATAAAGTTATACAACCATGACGAATTCTACTGTGCATCACCTCTTTCTCTCCTCCTCACATCAATGTTCAAAGTAGATTATAAACTTTTTAACAGGTTTCTATTTCCTACCAGCTTCAAGTCAAGGGTTATTTCATGTCTCTTCATCCTCTTCATTCCCCCTCCTGTGTCTTTTCCTCCTATCTGATTCTCTAGGCTGTCATGCCATGGGCGCCATATATCCAGGAACTTTTCCTGTTCTAAACGGTGTGTGTGTATGTGATTTTTCAATGCTCCAGTTCCTTGACCCAGCTGTACACTGGGTTATCAAGAGGATCTGGCCACAACCATTTGGCTGTGATACATTTCAAAGGCCACTACCAAGATCTGACCAAGTGCTACCACCTTCTTTTTCTTTGAAGGCAAAGATTGGGAGACCTACAACTAAATTTTGTAAAAGTAAAGGGGGGAAAGAACCCATTACTTGTTATATAGCTCCATGAATTTGGCATCAAGATTCAAGCTTGGGCAGCCCTCAAAATATGATAGTATGTTCCTTTGGGTTCATAACAGAGTCTCCAGCATGCTTCTGCAGCATTTTGGTTGAAATGTTTTGTGATTGTGGAGGTCCTGAAAAAACAAGTTAGTACTTTCAAATTGTATTCTCTCCATGTTGGAGAGGATGTGATTTGCCATCCCCTTCTAATCCTCTGGGATGAGTCCTTGGTTGAAATTACTATACCACTCTCTCTTTCCCATCTGCCTCAAATTTCCTCCAAAGGTGGTGAACTCATGTAAGTCAGAGTTCAGTATAAGATCGAGCTATATCTAAGCTTATCTCTTATTTTAATAGCATTGTACCAGTAGGCTTCTAAGAGCATCAACTCTCTCCCTATTTTTTGTACATTATCTGCCTCATTAATGAAGTTGCAAATTTGTAAATACCTAAATAAAATCTCCTCTAGGAAGAGAAAAGTGTTCTAGTAGGGTGGCAAAAGTCAGACAACCTGTTCTATCTATACATCGATGTAAAGTGGTAAGGCCCCAAAGTTCCCAGTAGGTGTATCCATTATCTAGTTGAGGTGGGATAAATTAGTCCTCATGTCATATAATGGATAGCAGGCCTAACATGTTTGGGGGAGATGTGAGTTTCCAGAGACGTAGGAGAATTCTCAAAGAGTGTCTCACCAAAGGTTTGTTATGTGAGACCATGTATTAGGGTGAATAACATTAGAGGCAACTTACAGGGCCCATCCCACCAATGTGGCTTCTTCTATTGGACACCACACAAATCAAGTCTCTGCTTTACCCAGGTGCATAGTTGGGCTCCCTGTTCCTCCAAGTAATAGTGAGAAAAGTAGGGCAGTCCAACCCACCTTCTTCTAAGTTGCCCTCATAATTTTGATTGACTGCGTCTTTTACCCATCCAGAGAGAAGTGCTGAACTTCTTTGTTCAGTTTATACAGAAAGTATTTAGAATTGGTATTGGGAGAGTTTGAAACAAAAAAAGAGCTCAGAACATTCATTTTTATCATCTGTACTCTTCCATATAGTGAGAGAGGTAAAATTCTCCTTCTTGCAAAGTCGGCCTGTAGACTGTTGTAAAGCTTAATATAATTATTATTGTATAATCTAGAAAGCGCCACTGAGATCTGAATTCCTAAATATCTAAATGTATTCTTTCTGGCTCACATAAATGGGAATGTCTCTCTGAAATGTCTCCTGGGGTTACCGCTAAGAATCATAGTTTCCGACTTGGAAAGGTTTCATTTATAACCCACAAGCCGGAGAGAAATCTTCCATACCTCTAGTAGTAGGGGAATGGCAGTCTGGGGTTCACTCACAAAAAGAAGAGAGAATCATCCACATAAAGTACAAGCTTTTGCTACACTGCCCCGGCCATCACCCCTCTCATCTCTAGGTTAGTGCAGATGCAGATTGCTAAGGTTCCAAGGACAGGGCAAAAGTAAAGGGGAAAGATGGCACTGCATGTCCTAGCTCCCCTCTTTAGAAACTGATCCAATAGAAAACCATTAACCTGCACCCCTTACTTCAGGTTTCTGATACAAAGTGGAGACTACCAAAATAAACTTATCCCCTAGCCTTAATTTGGACAGAGTGGAAGACATAAAGCTCCAAATCCACCCTGTCAAATTCCTTCTCAGCCTCCATACTTATAGCCAATTGAAATGAGGGAAAACATAGTTATGCAGAGATAATGAAAACCTTCGGATGTTGTCCTGCAAATACCTGCCAGACACAAAGCCTGTTTGATTGGGGTGCACTGGGGGTGAGACATTGTGTCGGAGCCTATCTGCTAAAATTCCTGTAAAAATCTTCATACCTACTGGCAGTAGGGAAATAGGCTGGTATGATTCACAAAATTCTGGCCTTTTACCAAGTTTAAGTATGACCAACAGTTGTGCTAAGTTCCAGGATGGGGGGACATCCTTTTCTTCCCTTAAAATCTCATTATATGTTTTAAGCATTATTTCAATGATTTGGAGATGGCATTTTTTATAGCATTTGGCTAAAAGGCATTTAATCCTGGCACGTTTCTATTTTTAAGTTGTTTTATTTTGTGGAGCACCTCAGCTTCAGAGAAAGGGGAGCTAAGGGCTGCTCTGGTCATGTCATCAAGAGAGTGCATTGGTAGAGTATCTAAAAATTGCTGCACTTTAGTATGGTAGTCCAGAGTGGGTTTCAAATCGTAAAGTTCTGAACAAAATTGGGCAAACTGTTGCATTATTTTGGAAGGGCAGGTAGTGAGAAGATCCATCCTCCTTCTGCTTGCTGTCTTCTGATGTAGCTGCCAGGCAAGCCTCCAGCTCTATTCCCATTTTCATAATATTTTTGTCTAGCAATCACTAACCATCTCTACCTGGATATCAATTAATTTTTTAAGGCTCGGTGTTTCTGTTCCAATTCTGCTTGCAGCCTTCATCTAAATTAGCCTAATGTCATGACTCAAGGTGGGCTATTTGGTGTTCTAGTTGTCATTTGCTTTAGTCTGTTCTTTTTTTAAGTTTGACTGAGTATTTAATTATTCCCCTCAAACAGCATTTTTAGGGTATCCCATCTGATGCTCTCCTTGTATCCTGCTAAAGATTATTTTGGGAAAATGTATTTATTTTTTGTTGTTGAGATCTTGGATAATACCTTTGATCACAACTCATTAAATAGGTTCTGTCTGAACAAGCAAGAATGTAAAACATAAGTATCTACACAATTATGCTTCAGTGTCAGAGAAAAGCAAGCTCGGCATATACAAGGTCATAGGCTGATCACAATAGCCTGAGTCTGTTAAGTTACAGTAGGTGAGCATTTGTACAGGAGGTTATGAAGGTAACTGAGTCAAGAACAGAAGTTAGGAACTGAACAGGGTTATAGGGAGAGAGAGAGTGGGGAGGGAGAGCGGAGAGAAGGGGAGTGAGTAGGAGAAGGGAAGAGAGAAGCAGGAACTGAGGAGAAGACATGACAGCTGAGTGTAAAAGGAAGGGTGAGGGAGAGAGGAAGCTAACATAGGGGAGAAGGGTTAAGAAAAACAGAGGGGAGGGAGGGGAGGGAGGGTGAGGGTAGGCAGGAAGTGGATGAGGATAGGCAGGAGTGGTAGAGGGGGTAGGAGGGTGGTGGGGGAGAAGCAGGAACTAGGGAGAAGACAATACAGTTTTTTCCACATAAAAGTCATTTACACACCAAGGATTTGTATAACACTTTCATTAGATATACAGTATTTAGGATCACACAGATACAAAAAAAATGGACACTCCATGAGATTTGCATTTGGAAAAAAAATTCCTCACATCCCAACTACTGTTGCATAGAAACATAGACAATAATGCAGAAGAGAGCCAAACTCTCCCAACCCTGTGGAATACTGTACCTCAATTACTCCTGAAACTGACAGAAATCTGAGGGCAGCAGACCTTCAAATCCCAATTAGTCCATGCCTGCATGAGACCTGCCAATGTTTCTCTTATGCTAAATACCCTGCCACTATGCATGATCTGTTCTGAGTTGCATCGTCCATATACTATAGCACTTGAAATTATGTGTCATTGTTGCTGTCAGTTATCATGGTTATATCTTGCCTCCTACCATCAAACAGTTATGTATATTGTTTATTACACTGTACAAAGCATTGACATCAATTGTAATTGTGTTTTAGTTATATTACATCAAACCTCCTACAAATTGTAGTGTAAATGTTACTGTTACTGTATAATGTATATTAGGTAATGTCTTCCTACTGTATGTACCTTGTGTCTTTCCAGGACCACCTTGAAAAATGAATGTGTTTAATGGTTGCTATTTCTGGTAAAATAAAATGATTGATTGATTGAAGAACACCAATGGTCCATCTAATCTGCCCATAGCACCTTATCAAACCTGGGACTATTGCTTATACAGGGATCTAAGCTCACACATCCATCCCATGCTACCTGTCCTATTGCTGCTGCCCTGAACAACCACTAAGCCTCACTCTATGCAAGCATGCTTGAAACAATTAATGGTTTTAGTGCCCACCACTTCCACTGGTGGATTATTCCATAGCTCAGCCCTCTACAGTAAAATAAAGCTTTCTCATGTACCATTTGAACCTTCCTCAACAGTTCCCACTCATGCTGCTCATGTTCATGATCTGCTAATCATGCTTAATAGTTCCTCGCGATTTACCTTCATTTTCCTTCATGAGCTTGAGGTCTCTTTCATAACACCTATCTCTCATCTGACCGCCATCAAATACAAGTTCAGTGCCTTGAGCCTAATCCTCATAGCATCTGCCCTGCTGTCCTAGAACTTTGCTCATCCTATGTTGCACTATCTCCAGTTTTTCCTTATCTTTCCTCAGGTGAGGACTCCTGAACTGGGCACAGTACTCCAGGTGCAGCCTCAACAGTGATCTACTAGTTAAAAATTCAGCCAATCAGGTTTCTGTAGGAGCAGTGATGTCAACATTCTTTCATGCACCAATGCCATTACTGACTGGACACTGAACAGAGCAGACAGTCTGCACTGCGGGACCATTTCTTTACAGGGTGCAATTTCATGGGCTCTGGTGGGGGAAGGGTGGGGAGCCAGAGTGGGGTTGAATGGTTGGTGTTATTATGAATAACAGACCTGATGGAGGGACAGGGGAGGCTCATGAAATGTGTTTGGTGTGTGGTGGTGGAAGGGGTTTACTACACTTGCAGTTTATGCTTGCTTTTATACAAGTTGTATTGCTTTGAGTTGAAATTCAATACGGCTGAGAGGAAATGGAGGATGGTGCCAGTGAGGGATAGGAGGAGGTTATTTATGATTAAAAAGTTATTGGGAGATGGAAGGGAGGTATTCCAGCTCAGTGGGTGGAGGAGGTTTTTTATTACATTCTGTTGGATTGTTAAAAAAGTTGTAATTCACAAGACGAAGTTGCTGTTGACACTGGAAAATTTTCCAAATTCATTAAGCGCAAATTTCCTCAAATTAGCACTGACTTCGATGGTGAATTAACAATTTGCTTCATCTCAGTTTCACACATAGCTTATACAGCAAATATTTTAAACAAATACAATTATTACTAGGAGCATACTATGTTATATAATAACCAGAAAATATGTAAACTCTTATTAATGTTTCACAGTGTATGCAACTGTCTGAATAGGCAAAAAAAATGTTCATCCCCTTCAGATTGCTGATATGGGTCAGTAATAGATTCAAAGACTTGAGTCAGTTTTCAGGGTTCAGCTTCACAGTTCTTTAAATTGCACCAAATTCTGAGACCAGCTGTAACTGTGAACGCGAAGATCTCATAAAAATAAAATATGATTTGCAAGAATCATTTCAAGCTTGTCTGGAACAGAATGTAATGTTCAATAACTCTTTGGATGTAAGTTGTTTCACATCCAAATCCTCTCAGTTTACAGGTAGCCAACTGGAGCATAGAAGAGAGAGAATGCAACCAAGAGGACTGAGGTGGTGCAGGAGAGTGATTAGTGTAGCTGAAGGCTTGGAAAACATCATATATGAGGATCAAGTAAGAGAACTGGGGACAGTTATTCATGGAAAGAAAAGAGTCAGGTGAGACATGACAAAGACATTCAATTAGCTACAAGGAATAATGCCATCTGAAATCTGTTGATTGTTAGTAAGTACAAGGATGAAAAGACAGACTGGGATTACAAGGTGGTATTTACTACACAACACCATGTCATGCTACAATACAGAGTTTATACATAGACAGATCTTTAATACTTGTATTGATTTGCAGAATTAACATATGCAGATTACATATAATTATGAATAAATTAGTCATCTTATAACTACTATAACATTAACAGGCTATTTCTTATATAAAAATAAATTATGTAATTGAAAATCCAATTGTAGAAATGAAAAGTGTAACTTCTGCCAGGACTTGAACCCATGGACCTTGCAGTGCCATGGCATGCTCTTAACCACTTGAGCTATAGGAGCCTCAAGTCAGTAAGCTTCCTGAGTTTTCCCTTGAAATATACACATTTCATTCATGGTGTTGTGGAACAGCAACTTAGCCAGTCTTTCAAAAGACTCAGTTTACTTCCTATATTTTTCTGTCCATGCAGTTAGTTAGCCACTGCAAGGCAATTTTGAAAATACAATTGTAGAAATTAAAGAAAAAGTGTGACTTCTACAGGGAGTGAAACCTAGGGACCTTGCTATTCCATGGAATGTTCTTAACCACATGAGCTATAGGAGCCTCAATTCAAAAAACTTCCTGAGTTTTCCCTTGAAACACACACACACACACATTCCTTTCATGGTGTTGTGAAATAGCAACCTAGTCAGTCTCTCATAGACTCCAAGTACTTAATATTTATTTTTCTCCATGCAGTTAGCTAGCCACTGCAAGGCAATATTGAAAATCTAATCGTAGAAATGAAAGGACAATTGTGACTCCTACCAGGACAATGAAGAAATTGATTCTGACAGTACACTACCCACATCCATTAAGACAGAAATTCAATCAAAAGTGTTCTGAAGAATCAGACTCATTGTACCATGTGTGCAGTACTTTCATACATGTCAGTGAATGCTGGGAAATCAATTTATATATGCTACTTGCCCAACAATAACAGCTAGGTTGTGCACACTCAAATTGACAGCTGGTTTAATTGGAATAAAATAAATCAATGCCATTCAGGAAGTAGCATTCATGTAGGATCAAAAGTTCAGAGTGCTGATCACATTAACTCTCTTTTAGAACTGTAGTTTAACAATTTCCTTATTTAAACAGAGAATTAACAACTTAGAAGCATCTTAAAAATAATTCAAGTGTTCTTTTCAGGTTTTAGATACATAGATTATAGTCTTAATAGAGGACATTCTTGGTTTCTGTAAATAAAGTTGCTGACCCGTCAGTAATAGAATGCTCCATGATGTGAGTGTGTATTGCTATTAAGCGTGTCAAATCTGGGATCTCTGAGTTATCAGAAAATAATGTCTCATATCTTTGATTTTCATGAATTAACATTCCACATGGTGTTTAGCAAA
The DNA here is from genome assembly GCA_016271365.2 of Neoceratodus forsteri. Lineage (NCBI taxonomy): Eukaryota > Metazoa > Chordata > Ceratodontiformes > Ceratodontidae > Neoceratodus > Neoceratodus forsteri. The sequence goes on from CM028130.1 coordinate 4,175,030, forward strand.
AATCTTTGTGTTGCCATGTAACTGAATTGTGCAGTTGGTAGGCTCAATAAAGTAGAATTGTACTGCACTTTTAAATTACCTTGTTTCATGCAGAAGCTGTGTTTCCTATTCTCATTCACATGAATTTATTGGTCCATCTTTGTTGACCTTTCATTTGTTAAGTGGCTGTTGCTGACTGACACAAAGGTGCTACTGAGCATTTTAGAACTGTATGATGTACTTTAAGTCCTTCTTAAGCTTCCTCATGTTGGGGTTATGCAATATTGCAGCCAGATGTGCACAATCCATGCATACCCAGCCCAAGTAGCTATGCACCTGTGGGCAGGTGCAGGGTGTGCAGGTGCAGGGTGCACAGTATGCAAAACTGCATGCCCCTGAACGGTACCTGTCCATGGCCCCACCCCTTGACATGCAGCAATGTGGGGGCGGGGGCAGTTCAAGGGACATATGCAATCATTCAGTCAGATGCTGTCCTGGTTTTCAAAGTAGATCCCCTGCTCCTCGTGAGAAAGGGATTCTGGGAAGGTGAAGAACCAGACAATTTACAAAGTATAAGTTAATGCCCAATTGGCTGCACCCAGCCCTCCCTGTCAGGCTGCTGGGCTCAGACAGCACAGTGGAGAGAGTCCTTGTCCTGCCACAGTTGGCAGATGTCATTGGGAGAGCACACAGAATATACAGCAGTGTCCCAACTGCATAATAATGTGCACCCTTTGCCCAGCACTCTGCTCCTACATGAATGGTATGGAGTGTGGACACACCCTCAGACATGCCCCCAGACCAGCCACAAACATAGTAGTGCGACTGACCAGGGAATCCAGTGTGAAAGGGATGCACATCACTTCCATGCATGTGTGCAGGGGTCCATGTGATCCCCTATGTGCAGCAGTGTCATTTAAGATTGCCTATGCCCCACGGACCCCATGGACAAGTGTGTAGGCAATCAGCACCTACAGTATGTGCATAGACCCCATTGTAGTTGTTACATTTTGTGGGGTTGTTAAAAAAAATGTAACACACAGCAAAGTTGCTGTTGACACTGGGAAATTTGCCGGTTTCACTAAGTGCAAATTTACACAAATTAGCACTGACTTCATTTGGTGAATTAAAAATTATTTTCATCTCAATTTCACATGTAGCTTATGCTGCAAACGTTTTAAACAATTACAATTATTACAAGGAGCATATTATGGCATATGATAACCATCAAAATATTTCAACTCTTAATAACGTACCTATATGCAACTGTCTGAAAAGACAGAAATAAATGTTCCATCCCTTCAGATTGCCGATATGAGTCCAGTAATAATTCAAAGACTTGAGTTAGTTTTCAGGGTTCAGCTTTAATAGTGCTTAAGAAATGCACCAAATTCTGAGGCCAACTATAACTGTGAACACATGGAGGATTCTAAAAAAAAAATTATTTGCAAGAATGCATTTCAGACTTGTCTGGTACAGAAGGTAATGTTTAATAATGTTTTGGAAGGAAGTTGTTTTACATTCAAATTCTCTTCAGGTTTACAGGTAGCCTGCTGGAGAATAGATCAGAGATAGCACAACATAGAGAGGACTGAGGTGGTGCAGAGGGCAGTGACCAGCTTAGATGAAGGGTTGGAAAACATCATCTGCAAGGACCAACTGAGAGAACTGGAATGGTTATTCATGGAAAAGAACAGAGTCAGGGGAGACATGATAAAGACAAATAGCTACAGGGATAACACCATGTGACAGAGTGCTGCTCTTTAGCATGCACAAGGATGAAAGGACACAATGACAGGGATTACAGATAGTTATACACAACACTATGCCATGCTACAATACCCAGTTTATATGTAATACTCTACTGACTTTCAAAATTAACATACTGTATGTGGATGACATATAATGATGAGTACATTAGTAATTATATAACTACTATAACATTAACAAGCTATTTTTATATAAAAATAAAGTATGTACATAAAGACATTGGTACAGACAGTACAATACCCAAATCCATTAAGACGAAATGCAATCAAAAGTGTTCAGATGAATCAGACTCTGTACAACGTGTGCATTACTTTCACACAAGTCCATGAATGCTGAGAAATCAATTTGTATATGCTATTTTTTTCAACAATAACAGCCGGACTAGTATCATAATAGAACTGACAGTTGTATGAATTGGGATAAAATAAATCAGTGCCTTTCAGGAAGTAGCCATCACGTAGGATTACCAAATTCAGAGTTCTAATCAAATTGACTCTCTTTTAAAAGTGTATTATAAGAAATACCTTACTTAAACAGAGAGAATTAACAACTTAGAAGCATCTTTGAAATTTACTGAAGTATTTCTTTTTTATTAGTTTTTAGATACATAGAGTTTTGTCTTTACTGAGAACAGTCCAGGTTCCTGTAAATAAAGTTACTGACCCTTTAATAATATAATGTTCCATGATCTGAGTGTTTACTGCTATTAAGCATCTCAAATCTGGGATCTCTGAGTTATCAGAAATTATATCTCATATCTTTGATTTTCATGAATAAACATTCCACATGGTGTGTAGCAAAAATATTTGTGTTGTCATGTAACTGAATTCTGCAATTGGCAGCCTTACTAATGGAGACCTGCACTGCACTTATAAGTTAGAAACACAAGAAATGCATGTACTCAGGAAATCTGCAGGGACTAAATTACTCACTTTCAATATGAGCTCACTAGGTCTTGGGGCAACAACTAGAATTTCTGGCAAAAAATCAAGGGCCTTACTGGTAAGCCAAGTAAGGCAGCACCCACCGTGTTAGTTGTTAATGACACCCATGTACAAGACCCTAATTCTATCGCTAATGCTTTTGATGTAGCTTTTACAGATATCAGCGAGGTACTTCCACCTAACTTCTTTGACGAATCTAACATTAGTGGCTCCCTTGACACTGCTGTCCTTCCCCCCACACCATCCCCCTTCTACTTCAGGAGAATCATGCATGTTGAGGCCCAAACATATCTACTTAGGGTTCTAAATAAAACCAAGTACAGCAGTGACACACTTGATGTGAAAATACTATATTACTCATTGGATGTCATGCTGAAGCCCCTTACCACCAATTGGCTCCATGTGAATATGGCAACTAAACAACAGCGATTGCAAGAACGGTGACGGCAAGTTAGCAACTGTTAAAATGGTGTTAAGAAATTATGGCTACTGCAGAAATGGCAACAATTGTATTTTTGCGGGGGCTTCGCCCCCACCCTTCCCCACTGTGGGGGGCAATCCTCTTACTAATATAATCAACTCTAAGGTTGTAGCACCTCGGGGAGGGGGAATCCATTACTGCAGTAGCTGTAATTTCTCATCGTCATTTTAACAGTCTCAGAAACTGATGTTGCCATTCTTGCATTCGCTGTTCCTTAGTCACTATATTGACATGCTATGCCACGATTCTGATCCTGTCACTGTCCCTAAGACAGTTCCCCAAACAGTGGAAGGCTGCTGTCACACTTATGCACAAAAATAAGGACAGATCACTAGTTTCAAACTACTGCCCATCTTGATTCTCCCGCCTTTATCCAAAGTCCTAGAGAGAGTAGTTGCTGACCAGCTGACCAAATTCCTTACAAAATACAACATTCAATGCTCTCAGCAGCATGGTTTCTATTAGGCCTATAGCACCATCACAGCCTTATTGGAATTCACAGATTATATTCACAAAGCCTTGGACCACAGTCACATAATTGGGTCAATTTACATTGATCTGACCAACTCTTGTGATACAATTAATCACTCCCTCCTCTTAAATTCCTTCACTACCCTTGTCATCTCCTCCACCATAGCTAGTTTGTTCAAAAGCTACCTTGAAACCAGAACGCAACAGATTAAAATAAATGATTCCCTACTGAGTAGTCTCCAAGTCTGCTCTAGTGCCCCACAAGTATCCAACCTTTGGCCCTTACTTTTCAGCCTTTTCCTGAATACTCTACAAAAAGCCTGTGATAGCAACATAGTCCTTTACGCTGATGATGCCATTCTCTTCCCCAGCCACACTGACCTCCTCCCCCTCACCAATGGCCTATCTATTCATACTCATCTTTATTTGTTCCCTTATACCTATCCCATGCCTGTTTGAAGCCCTGCACTGTATTCATATCTACCACTTCTTGAGGAAAGATGTTCCATGCATCCACCACCCTTTCTGTGAAAAAGAACTTCCTCACATTCCCCCTTAATCGGCCTCCCTCTAATCTCATGCTGTGTCCTCTTGTCCTGCTATTTTTCTTACACTGAAACATGTTAGACTCTTTCACCTCAAGCTCCAACTTCAAAACTGCCCTTCGGAGCCAACTCTTTAACACTCATAGCTGCTCCTGTCTCTAAATATGGCCTCGATCTCTCCACACATGACAACGCCCGCCGGGAGGCACTCCACCCCACCCCCCCTCCACCTTCTCCCCCTGTGCACCATATCTATGCTATAACCGGCCTGTGCCTGCTGTATTATTGTACTTGCCACTAGATTGTACAATGTATGAAATCAACTTATGTAACACCAATTTCAGCTACTTGTACTCTGTAACCTAAATTTGTTATGTTTGTCCTCAATGTGATGAAGTACCTTTGGTAATGCCAATTTCAGCTACTTGTACTCTGTAACCTAAATTTGTTATGTCTTGTCCTCAATGTGATGAGGTACCTTTGGAAATGAGCCCCTGGCTCAAATGTTGCTAAATGATTTACAAATAAATAAATAAATAAATAAATAAAATAAATAATGCTCTTAAGATGTTTGAATGTTTTGATCATATCACCTCTCTCCGTTCTTTGCTCTAAGGTATACATTTTGAGCTCCGTTAATCTGTCCTCATATGTTTCCTGATGCAGTCCCTGCACCATTTTGGCTGCCCTTCTCTGGACTGCCTCTATTTTGTTAGTGTCCTTGTGCAGGTGCAGCCTCCAGTACTGCACGTAGTACTCCAGAAGGGGCCTAACCAGTGTCTTGTAAAGAGGGATTATTACCTCCCTCTTACGACTTGTGATACCCCAACTAATACACCACAACATCCCCCTCGCTTTACCTACTGCTCTACTGATCTGCTATATCCTTCTGGAGGTGTGGTCTCCAGAGCTGAACCTCATACTCTAGCTGTGACCTCACCATAGCTTTGTAGAGGGTCATTATTACTTCTCTCCTTCTGCTAGTAATGCCCCTGCCTATGCATGCCAACATTCCATTTGCCTTTCCTGCCACCCTGCTCCATTGGAACTCTATCTTAAGGTTTGAGGAGACTATGGTCCCAAGATCACTTTCCTGTTCTGATTTTTTGACACCCCCTGATGTGTACCCTGCTTACATGTTTTTACTCCCTACGTGCCTCACAGCACAGTTTTTGGCATTAACTTTCAGCTGCCACTTCCCAGCCCACTCCTCGAGCATCTTTATTTATTTAGTTTTTGTTGACCGGGTAAGTGCTCTATACTAATTCTGCCTATTTTCAGTCACGACCCAGGGGAGGGGGGTACAGGTGAATGCCAACTGACCTTGAACCAGATTGAGCAGTTTGTGGTATTTTTAGTGAATGAGGTTAATTTGGCCAGGACACCAGGGAAATTCCCCTACTCTTGGGTAGGGGTTGCTGTCCATACGGTGTGTGGGATCAGTCCTGTCACAACTCGAAGAGGAGAAGGATGTTTGCAGTGAGGGTTCCTCAGCGAGTGTGTTGAACACAAATAGTGGAGAGTGACCACGAGTTTCACGTAGAAATGAAATTATGGAGATGGTTTCAAAGCCGGTATCAGAGGAGGTCTTAAAGCCAATAAATGTTCCACAGACCTGTGTTGATGTTCCCCAAGCTTCTGCTTTACCTTCGGATCTCTTACAAGTGGAAAAAGAAACGTATTCAGGAGTTGGTGTCTTCAACGGAATACTCCTCATCAAAGCTTTTTTTAGCAACTGGATGAGAACATGGGACGTCCAAACAGGGATTCGCTGTTTCATCAGGCATTCTTTCAGGGAACTCAGCAGAGATATGGCCTGGTGAAGAAGTGCTCATTATTGTGGGCTGGATCCAGTGTACAGACAGCAAGTAGGTCATGGCTTCAGATACTCCTCCAGCGGATGATAGGTTGGGTGTTTTACATCCAGAATCACCACGGATGGATTGGGCAGCAAATTTATCTACCGAAACTCCAGAAGTTGATCAACATGCTGCCAAGATTTTGACTGCAGGTACCCCTTCTTATTCCCCTCTTCCTTCTCATTCTAAGTCTACACCTGCCTGCCTACCAGTTACAAAGCCTACCACGGCACACCATTCTGCTTCTAATAGACCTCCTTCTACTGAAGAGGCCCCCCAAAAAAACCTATGCTGATTTATTTGCTAAACCGGTTGAAATGGCTAAAAGAAGATTTGTGATTCGCCTCTATTATTTAGGGGGTATGGATGATTTACCAGATTGTTTTTTGTGGGGAAGGTTCTATTAAAGCAATCTTTGGGATTTACACCTAATGAGGTTATGCCTTCATTCATGCCCCAAGGGAATATCATTTTGATGTCAGCTTTTGCACTGCCACAGTTCTTGAAAGGTTTTGGACAAAGTATTCTATTTTAAAGACCAGCCCTTTATGGGTACTCTTTCAAGTTATCCCCCTCATAAAGCAATATTTTCATATTATTACTGTATTGTTGTGTAATGAGGGGATAAACATTACTGATATTTTGCAAAGGCTGGGAAAAAAAGTATTACATTCAAGGGACTCCTGATCCTATTTTGGGACTCTGAGGGGTTTTGGAATGGGGGGTGGAGGATCAAGGTGAAATTGTTCTCTGTTAATAATGACTTTAATCACCTCCCAAATTGTTTCTTTCTGGGTCGTGATAAAGGTTTTATTTTTTTACCCAGGTCAACCCAGAAGATGTCATAGATATGGATCCTTACGACATATAAACTTTGCTTGTGACACAATTCAGTGTTTCCACTGTGGAGAATTGGGGAATTCAGGGTTGGAGTGTATTAATACTTCTAATTGTAACTTTTGTGATGAACCAGGGCATAATTTTGCAGACTGTCCTTTAGTGTCCCATACTACGGATGATGCTGATTTTGCAGTACAGGATTTTTATCTTTCTACAGTTCGCTCTGGCTGCAGGCCCCTGAACCCCAAACCTCCTAGATCAACAGGGCTTGGGGTTTCTGTTGCACCTCCACCTGTTCCGCCTACAGTAATTCCTGATCCTGTTGTGTCAGTAGGTCTTATAGGGGTTGAGCCTGTTGCTCCCTCTGTTCAAAATAATACAACTGACAGTGCCATGGCACCCCCCCATATCTGACTGTTCCACATCTACCTTCACTGAGCAGAGGCCTCCGTCTGGAGAAGTTGGAATGTCTGACGATTCAGTTTTGGTTCTACTCCTTTCCAATAAATTTGATGGTCTGCCTGTTGAAGGTATTTTGGAGGATTTGGACTCTGATGAGGCCTCCAGGACATCTTCACAGGTTGATCCTTGTTCTGATGTTGATCGTAAATCACGGCCTCTGAGTATTGCTAAAGTTAAAAAGAAATCATTAGGTAGTAGGCCTGGTACTAGAAAAAGTACTTGAAAGAAATGAGCAATGTCTCCCCTTGTCCTTTTTCCTTTTAATTTATGGGTTGTGAACTCTGCATTGACTCATTGAATGTTTACAGCATCAGATCAGAAAAAAAAATCTTTGGCTATGTTTGATTTTTTCTCGAATTCTGATTTGGATTTAATTTTTTTTAGGATTAGTGGCTTTATTCCCAAATTGATTTTGACTCCGCTTCCCAGGCTTGGTTAAGGGGAGCTTGTTATTGGTCAGGTGATGGGGGGGGGAGTAGTTGCTTGTTCTGGTGTAGGTATTTATTTTTTCTTGCGGATATTTCGGTTACTCAAGTAGTGGACCTTGAGCCCGGTAAGGTGCTCATTTTGGATGTTACTATTCAGGCTGCTGATTTTCGTTTAGTAAATATTTATGGTCTGCAGTTGAATTCTGATTGTATTGCCTTGTTAAAAAAAGTTCAGCCTTATTTATTCACTAGATGTAATGTGTTATTTGGGGGTGATTTTAATATTACTAGGTCATTTAAGGACCGTGGCAGTCAAGGTTCGAAGTTATATTGTGACACACATTACCTGAATGATTTATTACATCTTTCACGTCTCCGAGATGCTTGGGAATCTATTAGTACTGCCCCGATTTACACTTATTTTTCTGACTCAAGGAAATACAGAATAGATTATTGGTTCTTATCCCCAAGCTTACATTGTTGTGCTCATCAATTAATCCCTATGGCTACTTCAGATCATGTGTTATTGAGAGTTACATTATCCAATTTTCCAGCCTTTTCAAGAGGCCCTGGATATTGGAAATTGAATTTTTCTTTATTGGAGATCTCTGAGGTAAAGGAAGGTTTTGATGCATTGTTGATAGCTCATCATTCGGTTTATTTTCTTTATGACTCCCCATTTTTGTGGTGGTCAGATACAAAATTGGATATTTTAAGACCATTGGGAAACTTTTGGGATACTTTAATCGCACCTTCTATTATGCATTACGGCATCAGTTGACCCATTTATATTATCAGTTAAATATGGGTACAAAAGTGTCTCCTGAGGTCATTAGTACTTTAAAAAATAATATGGTTAATGGTCAGTACAACAGGCATAAGTCCCTCGAGGTGGAACAAAAATTTAGTACTTCTGGTTTACAAAGCTCTTGTAATCCCTTGGAGGCTTGTGCTACTAATAGGAAGAATAAAGACATGAGATGGTTAGAAATGAGTTCAGGGGAATTTGTAGAAACTCAGAGTGACATTCTTCTGGAGTTGGATACATTTTTAAAACAGCTTTTTTTTGCAGATCCTACGGTGTCTCTTGCTAAAATTGATGATTGGTTAGGTACATGTACACTCCTGTATCTTCCTGATTTCCTTAGTATTCCATTGTGTAGTCCCATTACTGAATGAGAACTGACTTCTGTAATTTCAGCTCTTCCAAAAAATAAATCCCCTGGATTTGATGGTATCTCAAATGAATTGTATTCCCTTATATATACAGTTCTAAAAAACAAACTTTTGTCTTTATTTAATTATATTTTAGATACTGGTTCTGTCCCTATCCATTTTAATCAGGGATTGGTTATTTTTTTTTATAAATCAGGATCAAAAGAAGATCTCAGGAATTGGAGGCCAATTACTTTGTTGAATTCAGACAGTAAGATTCTGTCAAAAATATTATGCAATAGATTAGCGGCAGTGCTGCCATATATAGTTTGTCCATATCAGTTTTGCTCAGTTCCAGGATGAAAAATTACTGATGCTTTAATTTTGATTCGAGAAGTTATGGAAAAGGTTTTTGGGGTGAAATTACTGGATTTCTTCTTAGTTTTGATCAACTGAAGGTGTTTGACAGGGTGTCACATCAATATGTTTGGAAGTGTTTGTCTAAATTAGGATTCCCATTGTTGTTTATTACATGGCTGCAACGTTATTATGAAGCTACCACTGTAGCTCATTTTGTTAATGGTTGGGTGGGTAAATTTAGAAATCATTCCCATGGAGTAAAACAGGGTTGTCCACTTAGCCCTCTTTTGTATATTTTGACCTTGGAACCTTTATTATGGAACCTATATAATAACAAACTATTAGAGGTATTTTGCTGCATAGTTATATGGTAGAATTAATATCCATAGCTTATGCTGATGATTTATGTGTCTTTTTAGCAGATAATCGATCCAGTGTGGCAACAGATGCTTTAATGCTTACATTCATGGACTGTACAGGGGCAAGGATTAACAAGTCAAAAAGTAAATGCATTTTCCTTGGTCTGGGGGATTACCCTTATTCTTTTGTTATGGGAGTTCCAGTAGCCAAAGAAGCTTTACGTATATTAGGTATTTATTTTGGAATTCCTGACGGTGCATTGTTTAATTGGACTAGACTGCTTCAAGAGGCAAAGTATAGAGTTTCTAGATGGAACATTTGGAAAATGTCCAAGTTAAAATGTGCATTTATGATTAAAACCTTTCTGCGTGGGCATTTATTATATGTGGCCTCTAGTTATTCTGTTCCAAAATGCATGGAAACTTCTCTTTTGGCACTTTTTTTAGTGCAGTATGGGGCAGTCGTTTGAACCCTATTAAAAGAGGTGTTTTGTACCTTCCCAAAAAACAAGGGGGATTGCTAATGGTTAATCCGATCTCTTTCTTTTGTTCAGTATTTGTTTATGTTAATTTAAAGCCTTTACTTAGTCATCATCCCAATCTTTGGGAGCCTTGGGTGTTGGACAGTATTTCTCCATGGTTATTGAATTGGAAACCAGATGTTCCTATTGCCAAGCAGACACATGTTCAGTCTCTTTCCCCTTACTTTTTGGAGTGTTTTAGCAAACTAAAGTTGTGGAAAATTACTAGGCTTTTAATTACTACTTATACTCGAAAATAATTCTATTACAAGATTCAAGCACAGTTTTTTTATCAATACCCTCACTATATTGAGAGATCTTCCTCCAATTTTCAGTTTATTCGATTAATGTTGACTACTTCCTGTATTCCTTATGCTATGTGGGATGTTACTTGGTTGGGAGTTCATGGTAAATTTAATGTAAAGGGTAACTTGACGCGTAAGAGGATTGAAGAGAGGGTTTGCCCTCGATCCCAAACCTGTTCGAATATAGTTGAATCAATGGGCCATTTATTTTTTATATGTCCCTGTATTCGGCAATTTTGGACTATATGGGATTCCTATTGGTCATTTTCAGACCTTATTAATATTACTTCTGAGATTCTGTTGCTTGGTATACTACCACTTTCTTGGCGTTGTTATGACACTTATACTGTTCACTGTATTTTAAGTCATGTTAAATATTATATCTGGCAAACAAGATGTCAGTGGCCCTTATGCCAAACTTTTGTTTCTCCTGAACAGCTTTTTCAGAATGTTCTTTTTGCTATCAGACATAAACAACGTGAGACAGTTCAATTAACTGTTCCACTGTATAATGCTAGATGGAAACTTTTACATTGGTTAGACACTGGTTGATTTTTCCACATTATATTACGGGGTATTATGATTTTAATTCCATTGTGATGGGGAGTTTTATATAACTATAGAGTATTTAGTATTATACTGCTTCTTTCTTCCTTTTTGATTTTATGTTCCTTTCATTGTGACTAGTATTTTGTATGATGTAATACATATTTGTTTTATTGTTCTTTTGAGTTTTGAATAAAAAAATTCCCCTACTCTTTTCAATAAGTGCCATGGGATCTTTAACATCCACCTGTGCTACCACCAGTCCAGGCAGATGGGACGTTTATTTAATTTCTCATCCAAAAGATGCCACCTCAGAAGTGCAGCACCCCTCTCATGCTGCACTACAGTGTCAGTACTGGGATATTAACCCAAGTGCCAGATGTGGGAACTGAACCCTCAGCCCTCTGATCTCCTGGCATGAGAGGTGAATGTGCTACCTACTGAGCCAATGACACTGACATCTTTGGGTCCTTCCTCATATATTCCACCCCCTTTGGGGTGTCCACCCTGTTGCAGATTTTTATATCATTGGCAAATAGGTACACCTTCCCTCTTAAACCCTCCACAATATCACTGATGTAGATGCTGAAGAGGAGTGGACCCAAAACTGACCCCTGTGGCACCCCACCCCTTATCCTTGCCATCTCAGAGTGCATCCAATTTAGTACCACCCTCTGAGTTCTCCCTGCTAGCCATGCCTCCAGCAAGCTTGCAATTTCCCCTCCCAACCCCATGCTTTTCACATTGTTTACCAACCTCCTGTGAAGAACAGTGTCGATGGCCTTGCTGAAGTCCAGATAGGCCACGTCCACTACCCTGACTTGGTCAATTACTTGAGTCACCCAATCAAAGAACTCAATTAGGTTGGTCTGGCATGATTTGCCCTTGGTGAAACTATGCTGTCTGCTGTCCTGCAAGACACATTCTTCCAGGTAATCCACCACCCTCTCCTTAATTAATGCCTCCATTACCTTCCCCAGCACAGATGTGAGGCTGACTGGATGGTAGTTCTCCTTCAGCTCCCCTGCTACCTCTCTTGTGCAATGGCTCCACATCCACCCTCCTCCAGTCCTCTGGCACCCTTCTTGTATTGAGGGGCAGGTTAAAGAGCCTTCTCAAGGGTGTGGCCAGCTACTCCCTCAATTCTCTGATCACTCTGGGAGTATAATCCTTCAGGCCCCATTGCTTTTTCTACCCTTAGTCTGTATAGCTCTGCCCAGACCCTATCCACAGTGAACAGGCTCTGATCCACCCATTTGCCCTCCCTCCCCTTAGACTTCAGCACCAGTCTCCTATCTTCTTCCTCCTCCTCCTCCTCCTCCATGAGTACCAAGCTAAAGTACTTATTTAATGCCTCTGCCTTTACATAGTCCTGCTACAAGCTTTTCCCTCCTTCCCTCCTCAGTCTAGCAGTCCCCTGCCCTGCCCTTCTCTTCTCCCTCAAATATCAGAAAAATGTTGTATCCACCCTCTTGGCCCTTTTGGCTATTTCTCCTCAATGGCTGCTTTTGTCCATCTGATCTCCCTCCCTGCCAAACTCCTCCTCTCCTTTTAGTCCTCTCTATCTTTCTCTCTGAGTGTCCTCTTAAATTTTCTGAAAGCCTTCCTCCTTCCCCTGACTGCTCCAACCACCTCCCTAGTGAACCACTGTGTTCTCCTTCCCCTCTTGCTCTTCCTGACCTTTTTGTGGGGACAGTACAGCTCAGAGGTTTAGGGCTCTGAGCTGCAAACCTGGAGACCTGGGTTTGAATCCCACAGCTTCCACTTGCTTACTGTGTGACCCTGAGCAAGTCACTTAACTTACTTATGCTCCCAGGTCACACCTGGAAACAAGTTCCGGCTTAGTGTGCCTTTCCTGGTAAAACAATTTCCCCTTTCCCTTTTATACATATGTCTGCTGCTTCCTGAACCCCCTCCCCTGATCTCCCCATGTGATCAAGGGATTCTGGAAAGCTACAGGACAGGACAATTTACAAAGTATGTGTAAGTGCACGAATGGCCACCCCAGCCCTCTCCATTAGGCTAGTGGGCTCAGACAGCACAGTGGGGGGATTCCATGCTCCACTACAGCTAGTGGGTGTCATTGGAAGAGCATGCAAAATATACATCAGAGTCCTGGCTGTCCAATCCTGTGCACCCTTTCCCTGGAACTCTGCACCTACATGAATGGCATGGAGTCTGGACACACCCCCACACATGCCCCATGACTAGCCACACTTCTACAGTAGCTGCCCAATCAGCCATGGGATCCAGTTTAAAATGGATGCATGTCTCTTTCATGCATGTGTGCAGGGATTTGTGGTACCCCAATGTGCTATACTGTCACCTAGGATTGCCTACGCACCGTGGATCTGTAGCGTGTAGGCATTTCACACCTATGTGCATAGACCCCATTGTTGTCCCATTGTCTCCATATTCTACCATAAACCTCTGCAGCAGAAAGGGATATAGATCATACAGTTTTCAAAAGAGTTATCAACACCTCAAGAAGTACTTTATTTGAACACAAAGCAGCTTTATAATTGTTATTACCACTGTATACCTTATCCAAATTATTTATTATTGAGTTCATGTACATGAAAACAGTATATTTGTTCTCTTTTTAATTTAGTAAACTTTATTAAAGTTTTATAATAATAACCATCCAACCATTCGAACAATGTACTGACATGAGTTAGCTGAAGTGAGGAAAATGCTAGACAAAAAAAATGTGCATATACAATAATATCCATCATTAACTGTGAAAATTTGACATGTATAACAACACCCCCATCCCCACCAACCCCTCCCCGGTCTCCCCCCCATGATCCACTCCCAATAAACCATGTTAATCAGATAGGTGTAAGTCCTCATCACTGAAAGACAGAAGTAGCAAGCCAGCGAGGAAAGTGGGATTTTGTGAAAGGCTAGGTACCCCATAAGGTTAATAATGTATGGAGTGGCTCATATATGGCACAGTAGGTCTGAAATCATTTACGCATGAAGACTATGTGTTTTTCCAGCTGGAGAGCAAGTAGGATCTCTTGAAGCCACTCCAGGAAGGAGGGAGGGATAGTATCTTTCCAGTGTCAGAGGACAATTAGTTTGGCAACTGCCACAACTATAGTGAGGTGGGCCTTCCAGGTTCATGTAGTACTTGGAGGGAAAATATCTAAGAGACAACTCTCAGAGGTAAAAAGATCATCCAAACCCAGCATAGGATCTAGAGCCAGCTTAATGCGCTCTCATAGAGGCTAAATTTTAGGACAATCCCAGATGAGGTGAACTAGGGATACAGGGGTTTCCTGACACCTATTACATTCAGAAGAGGAATGTCTGCCAAATCTATAAAGTTTTGAAGGGGTATAATACATAATATTAAACTGCATTAGGTGCAAATGATCCTGATTAATACTTATAAAGATTAATCCTTACCGGCCTCTAAAAAACTTTGTCGGCTGGCCGGTGCAATGTTTGAATCCAGTAATAACATATGCTGGTGGGAAGGTGAGGATTTATAACTTGGAAGTGTTTGTATAATGCAGAAACCATGTGGGGCTACCATGCTAGACCCAGGAGGGGTTCAACTCCTCCAGCCTGTGGTAGGTGCCATAGTCACAAATCAGTTATTACACTTTTAAGCTGAAGAAATTTTAAAAAAATCAGGGTTTTTTACTTGGTACTGGGATTGGAGAATGGAGAAAGGGGCACAATCTTCCTCTCAAAACAAGTCAGACAATGTGCACTTTCCCAATTGGGGACAAAAAGATGACAGGATGGGAGAATGGTCGATTTGAATGTGAGGATTGTGAAACAAGGGTTAAGAATATGCCGTGAACCACGAGAATTTTAAATATGATTGCAACTGACTCCAGGCTTTGAGACACCATTCAATGTGGGTGGACAGCAGGGCTCTAGGGAGCTGGGGAAGGTCACAAGTAAAGCAGGTTGGCCAGTAAACATTCTGTCCTACTCACCACATCCCTCTCAAATTGTAGCCATATTGGGGTAAAGTCATGGAGAGAAGTCGAGCCCAGTGTGTGTTCCCAGTGAAGTACTTTACTGGTGTGTTGAGCTCCATAGTAGAGGATAATGGATGGCAGGGCTGGACCACCCCCTATGCTTGGGGGCAGTCAATTTTACATTGGCTCTGTGAATAGTTGATGCCCTGCAAAGGAAAGCATTAAGTATTCACTGTAATTGAGAAAACCAGACTTTAGGGAGGTACAACCCCAATATACTCAGTGGGTATAATATACAAGGCAGGGCATTCATTTTAAGAATGTTCACCCACCCCCATAAGGATAACGGCAGTGCAGACCATCTGTCTAGGTCTAGTTTGAGTACATCTATGAGTTTACTCAAATTCTCCTTAACCATAGAAGAAAAAGATCTGGTCATTTTTATTCCTAGATAAGTTAGGGTTTTAGATTCCCAAGAGAGTCCAAGACTCCGGATGTCCTCTCTACAAACCAAATTATTAAGAGGACAAACTTTAGTCTTAGAAAGATTTTGTTTGTAAAGGGATACCTGAGAGAACTCCGCTATTTATCGAAGTAAAATTGGAATGGATATGTGAGGATTCTCTAGATGCAGTAATAAAACATCAGCATAGGCTGATAGGGTATAGCATTTGCCCTCTAAGGGGATTTCTTGTAGAGTGTTCAGATGGCATAATCTACGAATCAGGGGTTCTAGGTAGAAATTAAATAAAAGGTGAGACAGAGGGCAGCCCTGCCAGGTACCCAGCTGTAAGGGAAAGGGGGCTGAGAGACAACCATTGAAGAGGATGCAAGCCGATGGAATGGAGTATGAGATCTAAACCCATTTATGAAGTCTGGAGAGATACCAAAATTTTGGAGAGCCACAAACAAAAAATTCCAACCCACCAGGAGGACTAAGCAGTCGTTAACTGCCGTCAAACTCTATGTTTCTATGTTAAAGCTTTTTCTACATTCAGGGAGACCAGAAACATAGGGGACCCAATCTCCCTCTAAGTGGAACATATGTGTAGTAGTTTCCTGAGTTGATCCCCAGTGAAACAACCAGACATAAAAACTACTTGCTCACATCCAATAAGTGGTTCCATGACAGGAGCTAAATGGAGGGCTAGTATTTTGGAGAGAATCTTTACATCTGAATTTAAAAAGGAGATAGGATGGTAATTCTCAGCAAGCAGGGGGTCTCTTCTGGGCTTTGGTATTAGGGTGATTAAGGCCTCAAGGAAGGTGGGCTCACACAAGCTGTTAAATACTACTGTCAGCAGTGTGGCTATTAATGGGGCACAGGCTGAATAAAAACTATTACTGAGTCCATCTGGGCCTGGTGCCTTGTCATGTGGTAGCAATTTAATAGCCTTTTCAACTTTAGCTACTGTGATGGGGGCACCCAGGAATTTTTTTTTAACTCTATGCTTCCCAGCCTTGGAACTCTCTCCAGCTATCCCCACATGTCAATCTCTACTTCCCAATCTGAAACTCACCTTACAGGCACTAAAGTCCAATGAAACCCCCGACACTGAGTCCCCCGAGGTAGGGCCACCTGCCCTGTCACTCTATCTAGAATCCAATGCATCACAGCCTGAGACAGGATTATTCTGCAGGAGAGTCCGATGGCAGGAGTGTGGACTGACATGGGTGGAGCTTTCGCCTATCCACGGTTGGGAAGTTTTCCTTGAAATGTTGCAGCCCCAGGACTTGGATGTGCAATTACATCCTGCTCGGCATGCGGCGCATACTCCTGTACGCACCTGAAAGACATCTGCTGCAGCCCAATCCCTCTGCATCTGCCAGACGGGCAGTGCTATCTCTCAGCCACTGCCAGGGACTGCTACTGCACTGGCGAGAGCGAGACCCCCCTCCCCGAAGAAGATCAGTTCTTGGGATGCTCAATCCTTCCTCATCCCCACCAACCCTCAATGACCTGTGCTCATTCCCGAACACGGGTCGCTGGCATGGCGCGAGGCGTGGCATCCAGTGCCTCAACCCTCAACACTACTGGGCCAGCCCAGCTGTACAGGAATTATACGTAGTTTTTGGGACTATTATACCCTAAAGGGAGGTACAATATAATAATGGGAGGCAAACCACGCAAACCATCAAGAAGCAAAAAAAATGAGAGACCTCCCCAAGAATGTATACATTAAATCAAGTAGTAAGTCTACGCACTATATGCACTTGCAGTGAGGAACAAAAACAAAGGCTATGAAGTTAGTTCCTTTGCACTGCAGGGCATCTTCAATAAATTGGGGGAAAGGGATCTCCTTGGTATGGTCCTTCTGGATCTTATGGAATCATCATGCACCATATTCTGCCATCTAGCTTTGGCATCTGCAACTGGAGGAAAGAGTCTATAGTCCAAGCTGCAGGGTTAAAGTCAGGATAAAGTGGAACAGAGTTATTGCTCTTGGCAGGAGCAGAAAAGAAGTAAGCATTGCTCCTAACACAGAGCAAGGTTATTCAATCCGACTCCCAGTCTGCAAGAGGCCTCCTCTTGGCCTCTCAATGGCAACCATAGTTCAGGAAACATATCACAGTACGTGATAGGAGTTCCCATAAATAATAGTCTCAAAGTCCAGGTTAAGCTCTGTTGCTCACTGGCTGCACAAATATTCCGAAAAGGGGTGTCCTTATTTAAACAGTAGACAAGAGGCCAAACATTACTTACATCCGAATAGTTGGAGTATGCAGCGTTGAAATCCAAGCCCCAGGTATTGTTCATTTAAACAAGTCTGGGTATAACTTCAAAGATCTGCTGCTGCTTGTTCTGGTGAGTCCATGGAGAGCCAGGAACCTTTGTGCTTCACTTGAAGAGTCACTGGTTATTGCACTCTAAAAGGTATCTGGCAGCAACTAATTTAGAGACTGTAGGGTGCAATGTGGTGCCCTTAGCTCTGACTGAGGATGGTAAATCCTGAGCAATCAGCAACCAATGATTCTCCCATAAGACTTCATTAGTGTCCCTTAATTTGCTAAGGACATGTTGCTTATCAAGGGAAATTAAGCAGCCTAAATAGGATGGGCCTAGGAGGAGAGCCCTGTGAGGGTGGGGGTACAGAGAACCGTGGACTCTCTAAATCACATATGAAGGACCATTCGGGATGAGCCGCCCTCCTTCTTGCATAACTTTTGAATAAACAAGATTGGATTAGATTCGTCCTCTTGTTCTGGGAGCCCAAAAATAATGAGGTTGTGGCAGCTACGTCCCTCGAGGTCCTCCATTTTATCCTCAAGCTTACGCAGCCTAAGGGAGACTATTTCTGTATCCAATTTGCTCTGAGATGCCTCCATGGAGGTGATGTGTGTCTCCAAGTCAGAGACTCAAACAGCAAAAGAATCAACTGAGGACCGAAGCCTTTGCAGTTCCTCTGTCATCAAGGTGAGAGAAGCTTGGAGAGGTTTCATTTCACCTAAGAACCTCTCCTCCATAAATACACCACTTGAGGCATGGACTGAAGTAGATTTTATAGCCTGCTGCTTGCTTCTTTTGGCCTGCTTATCTCTCTCGGGGGGTAGGAGGTGGTATGTGGCGTGGAAAGGCTAGTTTCATTTTGTCATCCATCATTGGGGTTAACAAGTGATTACAACTTGATCCTGAAGTTTTCTGGTCACTAAGGATGCAGAGAATTTGGCTGGGAGATTGGGGAAAGCAGTGGAATAACTCGGGATGGGGGAAGAGTCAGTGGTGGAGAGCAGAAAACTTGAGCAGCTATCCTCTAGGCAGACATCACATGACCCCAGGATATTTGTTACTTAAGAATTAATCAGCTCCTATTACTTCTTTCCACCTGATGTTGTAATACTGTATCAGTGATATCACAGTTTTCCCATTGCAACAGTCTGTGATGTCACAAAAAGCTTTATAATTTCAAGTTGAGAATAAGCTATACAGGCAGATGAACTTAAAGGAATAAAAGTCTTGGCCACGATATTCAAATGTTTGTGTGGGGTGAACTGGTGTTTGCCTACTCAAACTGGGTTTTGCACTGGGGCCCAATATTCAAAAGGCTCTGTTGTGTGGGCAAACAGAAGTAGCACCCACATAAACCAAAAAAAGGGGGTATGTAAGTGGTGGGGCAGGGACAGGAATATCAGTGCAAGCCAATATTCAGCAGATTTGTTTGCTGCAAAGGGGTTTTGTGCAGTCTTTTTGCAACTCACAAAGACCACTGATGAAAATCTCCTTTTACTTTGCATAACCTAAGTGGCAACTGGAGGTAATGCAGCCAACAACTAGCCACTGGGGGACCATACCCATCTCTGCGGTCCATGGCAACCCCCTTCACCAGTTCCTATGTGAAAAAAATAATCCTTGGTGATAGTGGTCTCCTCCACCCTCCAACTGCCAGCCTCAAATGCATATTTATAATCCCTGGTGTTAGTGGTCTCCCCCCACCCTCAGATCACCTGTCCCAACTGTATAATTACAATCCCTGGCACTAGTGGTCCCCCCAGCCTCCGATAACCAGCCCCAATGGTACAATTATAATCCTTGGTGCTAGTAATCCCCCCACCCTCCGATCACCAGCCCCAGCTTTACAATAAAAACAATCCCTGGTGGTAGTGGTTTCTCTGCACTCTGATTGCCAGCCTCTCAATGGGAAAAAGAATCCCAGTGCTAGTGGTCCTCCTCACTCCAAATGCCAATTGGGAATTAAAAAGCAAACTATCCCAGGCATCTAGTGGTCCCATCCTGTGGCACATGGCAACCCCACCCAACTTGCCTTATCTGTATCCACATTGTCTTGGGTGTCTACAGCAACAGGCACAGCCCTCCTCAAACCTCCATTGCCAACCACTATATACACAGGCAGGGAGCGTGTCTTGGATTTATAGGACAGGGCATGTAACTCTGTCCTACACATAAGAGATGCACTCCCTGTCTGCACATATGGTGGCCAGCTATAGAGGTGTGAGAAGGGCTGTACATGTCACCATAGGCACCGATGGCACCACGGATACAGATACAATGAGTATGTGGGGGTGCCTGGTGCTGTGGAGGGAACCACTGGACACCAGGGAAGTTGTTTTTTTAAGTTCCTTCTGGCAGTTGGGAGAAGGGGGCACCACTGGCACCAGGTATTCTTTTTCCCACTGATGGGCTGGCGATTGAAGGGCAGGGTGGAACCACTACCACAATGGGTTCTTTTATTGTACAGTTAGGGCTGGTGATTGGAGAGTGGAGAGGGACCACTAACAACAGGGATCATAAATATAGAAACATAGAAACATAGAACTTGACAGCAGATAAGGACTGCTTGGCCCACCCAGTCTGCCCATTTCCTTACCTAATGGATAAGCTGCAGATCCTACTTAACCAGCAGCCTACTTCTTCCTGCCCCACCCCCTAGAATTGCCTTATGACTTTCCCATGCATGCTTGAATTCCACCACTGTTTTTGCTTCCTTAACCTCCTCCGGAATGCTGTTCCATGCATCCACAACCCTCTCTGTAAAAAAAAATACTTCCTTAAATTACCTATGAGCCGCCCCCCCTCTATCTTCAAATTGTGCCCCCTTGTTCTTGCACACCTCTTTTTTTGAAAGATGCTACCCTCTTGGACTTTGTTGATTCCCTTAAGGTACTTGAAAGTTTCTATCATGTCTCCCCTCTCCCTCCTTTCCTCGAGGCTATACATATTAAGCTCCTTAAGTCTCTCTTCATATGTCTCCCGGTGCAGACCCTGCACCATTTTTGTTGCCCTCCTCTTGACAGCTTCCATCCTGTCTATATCTTTGCAGAGACTGGGTCTCCAGAACTGCAGGCAGTACTCCAGATGGGGTCTGACCAGCTGTATGTATAGAGGGATAATAACTTCCTGTTTTCTACTGGTGATGCCACTCCCTATGCATCCCAGTATCCCCCCAGCCCTCCTTGCTGCCCTGTCACATTGCTTGCCCACCTTTAGGTCATCTGATATGACTACCCCCAGGTCCCTTTCCATTTTTGTTGTAGTTAGTATCTCACCCCCCATTGTGTACTCTTCTCCTGGGTTTTTGTTTCCCAGGTTCATTACCTTGCACTTCTTAGCATTGAATGTAAGCTGCCATACATTTGACCATTCCTCTAACCTTGCAAGTCCTTCTCATCCTTTCCACCCCACCTTGTGCATCAACTCTGTTGCAGATCTTTGTGTCATCTGCAAAGAGACATACTTTCTTCCAGTCCCTCTGCAATGTCGCTTATAAAGACATTGAAGAGGACCGTTCCTAATACTGAACCCTGCGGTACCCCACTAGTAACCCTTCTTTCTTCAGAGTGGACTCCATTTACTATTACTCTCTGTGTCCTATTCTCCAGCCAATTCTTTACCCATGCTGTCATCTTGGTACCCACTCCCAGGCTGGCTAACTTGTATATTAATCTTTTGTGTGGGACTGTGTCAAATGCCTTGCTAAAGTCTAGGTGGGCCATGTCCACAGCCCCTCCCTGATCTACTACTTTGGTCACCCAGTCAAAGAAATCTATCAGATTTGTCTGGCATGACCTTCCCGCTGTAAATCCATGCTGCCTTGGGTCCTGTGCCCCTCTGGCCTCTAGATACTCGACAATTCTTTCCTTCAGAATGGATTCCATCATTTTCCCTACCACTGAGGTTAAACTAACAGGTCTGTAGTTTCCTGCTTCTGCCTTGCTCCCACTTTTTTGAATGGGAATAACACCTGCCCTCCTCCAGTCCTTGGGTACCACCCCATCCTCCCATGATTTGTTAAAGAGGGTAGTCAGTGGTGTCACTAGTTCTAGCCTTAGTTCTTTTAGAATTCTGGGATGAATCCCATCAGGCCCCATTGCTTTGCCACCTTCAGTTTTAAGAGTTCTTTCAGAACCCTTTTTTCTGTAAATGGGCTGGTATCAACTTCTGTATTAAGAGTGTTTCTGCTGTTTGTTTTAGGTACCTCCCCCTCTTCCTTTGTAAATACTGAGCAAAAATATTTGTTTAGTATCTCTGCCTTTTCACAGTCACCCTCTGCCCACCCTCTCTCCCCTTTATTAAGCCTCACTATCCCTCCCTTGGTCTTCCTTTGCTCCCTGATGTACCCATAAAAGGTTTTATCCCCCTTCTTAACCGAGTTGGCTATCTTTTCCTTGGTTTGAGCCTTTGCTGTTCTGACTGCCTTCCCAGCTTCCTTTTGCTTTAACTGATACAGTTCTCTGTCCTGCTCCTGCTGTGATTCCTTGTACTTCCTGAATGATTTCTTTTTCTCTTGAACCTTCACTGCCACTTCCTTTGAGAACCATAGTGGTTTCTTACATCGTTTCATTTTGTTTATTTGTTTCACACAAAGGCTTGTTGCCTCTGTGATGGCAGTTTTTATTATTCCCCATTGTTTTTCCACCCCTCCTTCCTGCCCATTTGCTAGTGCATTCCTTAGGCACTAACCCATGTTGGCAAAGTCAGCCCTCCTAAAGTCCACTACTTTTGCCTTTGTATGACTTGACTCTATTGCTGTGTTTATTGTGAACCATTCTGTTCGATGGTCGCTAGTTCCCAGATGGCTACCCACTTCTACATCTGTGATCCTCTCTTCATCTCCATTTGAGAGAACCAGGTCTAAGATTGCTCCCTCTCGAGTGGGCTCCAATACTAGTTGTCTAAGGCATGCCCCCTGTAGGGCATCTAGAATAACCCCACTCTTCAAAGTGGCTGCTGCAACTGCACTCCAGTTAAAATCTGGCATATTCAGATCACCCATCAGCAATATCTCCCCTTTTTCTGCCATTCTAAGTATACTTTCTATCATTTCCTTGTCCATTTCCTCCCCCTGAGAAGGGGGTCTGTATACAACCCCTGTGCGGATTGTGGTTCCATTGCCGGTCTCCAAATTTACCCATAGTGCTTCTTCTCCTCCTCCCTGTTTTCCCTTTTGTTTTGGTGCTTTGATTCCTTCCCTTATGTAAAGAGCTACTCCTCCTCCTCTTTTACCCTCTCTGTCCCTCCTGTAGATAGTGTATCCTGGTATGTTTATGTCCCAGTCATGGTTTTGTGTGTACCATGTTTCTGTGACTGCCATGATATCCAGACATTCCTCCTCCATCAAGGCCACTAATTCAGGAAGCTTGTTACTCAGACTACGGGCATTGGTACTCATTGCTCTCCATTTTTTGATGGCTTTACCTTCTGTTGCAGCACCCCCCACTGACCTTTCTACCTCTGTCTTTTTCTCATTTAGTACTCTGTTTTGTAGGGAGAGGCTGGGATGTTCCTGCTTCTTATCAGTGCCTCCCCCCGTGACTAGTTTAAAAGCTTGCCAATGAAGCATTTAAACTGATTGCTCAAAAGACTTGTTCCCTTCCTGGACAGATGCACCAACCCCAATGTGAACATAGTAATCTTTGGTGCTAATATACAGTTAGGGCTGGTGATGGGAGGATGGGAAGCTCACTAGCACCAGCGATTATAATTTTATAGTGGGGCTCACGATTGGAGGGGGGTCCAATAACAGCAGGGTTCATAAATATACAATTAGGGCTGGTGAAGGGAGAATTGGGGGTCCTATAACACCAGGGATTATAATTTTACTGTTGGGGCTGGTGATCTGAGGGTGGAGGGACCCCTAGCACCAGAGAATATTGTTGTACAGTTGAGGCTGGTGATAGGCGGATCCACTAGCACCAAAGATTACTATGTTCACGTTGGGGTTGGTGATGGGAAGATAGGGAGAACCACTAGCACCAGGTGTAACTATGGCTACCCTATCCACTGTGTTACCTGCCTCTGCTACAAATGCAAATTGGCCCATAACAAGTAGGCAAAAGGCCCCTTATTGTCTTGCATGTTCATTGGGCTCATTTTCATGGGTACCTTTGAAACTTGCAGATAGTGTTCTGGTACTATCAACTGTTGGGGATTACTTTGGGATCCACATTGCTTCCTGATCTAGCACTACCCTGATATGGGCCTATAGTCAGTCAGGCAGTGCTCAACTGAATATACCACCAGCTCTTCCTGTGCCATCAGCTGTGGCACATCAGCAGGCCCCCCCTTGCAGTGGCTGTCCAGGCTGCTCAAATGGCCACCATCTTCTCCTTGCTGTGGCTTTTATCAGTATTCATCTTCTTCCTGCACTCCTGCACAGACCACTGGTGGCTGCCTTGCTAGTTCACACACGCTGCCACCTCCACATAGGCCACAGCCATGGCCTGTAGTGTGCCTGTGGCACCACTCAGCAGTTGCTCCCTGTTGAGGTAGGCCTTGAACTAGCCATCGGTCTCTGCCTTTGTAAAGTTGGGTCTACACTTTCAAGCAGGCCCATGCTCCCCATGCTCAGACATAGTGCTACCTGTGGACATAGGCAAGTGTGTCAGTAACTGCAGCTGCCTACCCTGTCCACCCGGCTGTGCTGGCTGGGCACTGCAACAAGCGCCACTTACCTCAAATGACTACAATACTGGTCCATGGCCTGTGCTGTTTCGAAGTGCCTTTATAGCACAATGCATTCAAATGAGCATTGGTGCAATGGTAATGACATGCTAATTTCTCCGGTGTGCCATGCATTGGCTGATAAGCTTAATTGCAAGTGGTCACTGAATATCACTTACTTGCTCCATGTGCAATGGAATTGCTCCAGAGCAGGTCATGGTGCAATGACTAGACATGCAAAGTACGCAGGACCACAGTTTGCATGCATCAGGAGGTGTGCCACTGCCTATTGTGCACCGGCACACTGTGCACCAGGTGATCCCTGACCCTTGCTGTGACCCTTTGACCTCTTAGGGCTACAACACCACATGCCTGGCAGGCCATGCCCATTTCACACATCCATGGCGATGCACAATTGGCGGAAGCAGCGCATGCGAGCAGTGCATCCTGTGAATGTTGTGCACACGTGTGTCTCTGGCCACCATTTTGTATCCACTTATTGCTGTGGTTGTGATGGTGAAGTGGGGTGTTCGATTGGCTCGTAATTGGTTGGACCTGGAGTTAGTCAATCTGGTGACCCATGTTCAGCCACTTGCACCAGGGCTGTTTGGCCAGGTGCCCCTACAGCAGGCCAGGATGGAGGTCTGGTAGGCCAATGCCACCAGGCTGGTGCAGGACACCAGGGTGGCCAGGGCCAGTGAACAATGCTGCCACTGGTATGGGTATCTACTGAGGTGGGACCCAGAGCAACTGAAGCAGCTGCAGGCACACATCCACACAGGGGGTCCGTGGCATGGCCATGTAAGTTGTCCAATGCTGCATGTGTGCCCTAGTGCTGTACTGTGGTATTGGCTTGGCTGCCTGCCATGCCCTGCAGAGGAGTACACTGTCAGCGTGCACACTGTGGAGTGGCATTGCTGACTGCAGTTTGCAATGTGCTACAGCTTTGCGGGACATGTCAGGCAGGGGCTCACACTGTGCATGGGGTGGGGTTGGTGGGGACATGCTGTGAGTGTTCTCTGATGTGTACCAGTCATTGTTCCATTCTTAGGGCCTGAAGATCGATGCTGGGTGAGGGCAGCAGGTACGCCAGGCTGGGCACAGCAGGCTGCTGTGGGACCGAATGGTGGTGGAGGAGTGGCGGTAGGACAGGTGCAAGTGGTGCCACAGTGGGCATTTAGGCACTGTTGTGTTCCTCTGCACATTACCAGTTGGTCAGTGGGGGAGTGGTTGCGGCCATAGCCACCTGTACCATGTGCCATGGCAGCTGTGTATTGCACACTGTGTGTGGTGCATGCCACTGTGGGGTAGCCATTGCACATGTGTACCAGCTGTTGGTGGGGTTGGTGTGTACCTGGCTGCTACTGGTGTTGCTGGGTGCTGCTGGTGCCCTGTGACATCTGATTGTTGCTGTGCAGTCGGATGGCCATTGGGAGGCAGTGTCCACCACTGTGCACTGTTGTGGCATGCTGGAATGCTGGCAGGTGTTGGCCCACCCTGTGGGTGGCCTAGATGCCACTCCAGGGGTGTGTGTTCCCACTGCCCATTGTGCACAGTGGGTGGGTATGGTTCCTTGGGGTCTTGCACTGATCACCTGTCCATTCCTTTGTTATATGCATCCAGAGGAGGTCACAACTGCCCCTGTATTGTAGGATGCTGAGGCAAATTATTTTGATAACCTCAATGACCCTGGAGGTGGCCCAGAAGAAGAGGCACATGGTGCTGATGGACAGGCGGAGGAGGAGGCATCAAGTGGTGGCAGGCCATGGTCACCTGTAGACCATCCCCACCATGTCCCTTATACCCCTGCTGTCCCTTCCCCATCAGTCCCCCTTCCCACTGTACAGTCTCTGATCCCAGTCACCTTCCCTCACTTTTCTACCCTTTCCCACCCTGTGCCATTGTGCTTAGTTCTAATTTCAATACAGTTATTTTGCTTACTGCCCGGTGTCAGTGTCTGTTTTGCAGCTGGTGTGTGGAGCCATGCTGCAGTGGCATGGTGGGTGTCTGTGTGGTGTGCCTGTGTTGGTGTGCAGGTCATGCATGGTGGTGTCCTGCCCCCCTGGTCAGTGGCTGTGCCTTGGAGTGGCCATGGGGCAGCACTCTGGAATGTGTGGCATGTGTGTGTTTGGCAGCATGGTCCAGGATGTGGCTTGCTGGGGTCAGGGTGAGTGGGGGCACAGCATGCAGTGGGGGGGATTCAGTGATGGCCCTCCATCTGCCATTGGTGCCACCTGTTACCTGCTTCCTGTGCCACAGATGTGTTCCAGTGGGGGGGGCTGGATGCTTGTGTGTGCCCTGCTGATGGTGGCCACCTATGGCCTGCCACTGTGCATCCCTGGCACTGTCCCTGGGTGTGTTCCTCTGCCATGCCCGATGCTTTGCCTTTGCTGCTGTGCTCCCACCATTGACTGGTGCTGGTCCATGTGCACCGTGGTGCTTGTGCCATTGTGCTGTGGAACATCTCTTGTGCTATGGCACAGGTCTGGTTGCACTCTGGCACAACTCTGGTTTCACCATGGCGCTTCCATGTCATATTCAGCCATGTTATACTGGTGCATGTCGCCATGCACAACCTTTGAATATGGCACTCATTACACCATGGCGCATCAGATTTGCACTGCACCAGACTTGTGCCAGCATTTGGTGCATTTCTGAATATCTGACCCTACTTGTTTTTAATCAGTAAATGTAAGTCTTTTGCCTGGATTATAGCCAATTAAAATTTTTATCTGTGAGCTTCTCCAGCCTCCATTTCAGACACACAGGTAGTTGATATTTTTTGGTGAGGTGGAGCCAGAAGGGGTATTAGGCACAAGTAAAGCCAGTGTTCACTTAGGGCCCCAGCACATATGGGGCACACCGATGTAGAAAGTATAAGCAGAGATCAACTTGAATTGCAAGATGTATCCATTTACAGTAAATAACAAAATTGTTATTCTCACCCTTGAATTCATAAAATGTCTACCACTTTTTGAATGTGTGGTGGGATAGAAGGGAGGTGAGGGGTTTTCTGAAAGTCATGAAATGGCACCACTATAATTTCTCCATGGGTTGCCATTAGGTAAAAAATCAGGCTTGGTGGAAGAGTTTCTAGCAAGGGGTTCATATGTAGCTGTCAGTGTGTTTGCACAAAACTGGAAAATTACTTTTAGAAATGAGAATACATTGTGCAGTTCTTGAAGTAAAGCAAAAACTTGATAGGTATGATACAGCCTGTAAAACATTTCAGTACCTGCTTCAGTCATCCTGCAAAAATAATCTACACCTGTGCTAGAGAAAGTAGAATTAGGTGCACCTGCGCTACACCAGACATGAATGAGGTGCACCTGTGCTACACCAGACTGAATGAGGTATAGCTGTACTACACCAAGTAAAGTGAGGTACACCTGTGCTACACCAGACTGAATCAGGTGCACCTATGCTGCACCAGTTAGAATCAGGTTTACCAGCTATTTGAAATTATTGACTAAGTCAATAGGTTCACCCTGAACATCAATTAAAGGGTCTACTAGATCCTTTTTCTTTTTAGAGCTGTAAAATCATAAGTTTAGTTTTCTTAGTGTTTAGTATAATTATTTTAGGTAGTATCCATGATTGAAAAAGAAGAAAATCTTTTTGAACCATGCTGACCGCATCCTGAGAATTATTGCTAGAACTAAAAATGACAGTATCATCAGCATACAAAACAATAGAAATTTGTTGGCATGCATCAGGGGCTGAGTTGAGGCAGAGAAAAAATATCAGGGGCCCCTGGATGGAACCTTGGGGTACCCCATAAGCAGCAGCTTTACAATCAGACCTTATTCCATGAATTTCAGTGATGTGCTTTATATTTTGTAAATAATTTGCAAACCAATTTATAACCATCCCTGAAAAATTAAAACTAGGCAATGAACAGCTCATGATCAACAAGATCAGAGGCCTTGGTGAGGTTCACAAATACAGCTGCCACAGAGTCCCCTTTATTAAGGGAACCCTGTATGCAGCTGGCAAACCTCACCAAGGTTGTATCTGTGCTATATTTAGCTTTAAACCCATGCATGCTGTCATTGAGAGAGAAGACCATTTCCATCAAGAAAACTTATAGACTGATTAAAGATGATCCGCTCTAGAGCCTTACTCAATAGTGACAACAAAGAAATAGGTCTGAAATTAGCCACTTCAGTGTTTTCCCTGTTCTTAAAAATCTGTTTAATAATGGCAGTTTTCCAAAGACTGGGAAAAGTACCAGAGTACAGGGAACAGTTAAATACAAGTGATATCGTTAGGCCAATAAATCAGTACCTAATTTAAGGAATCTAAAATAATTTTGTGGCTTGCTACTTTTTTGTTTTGTACATTACTATTTATTTATTTATTTATTTTTTTGAAATGTTTCACCAGGAAGGCACACTGAACAACAAGTTGCTTCTCTACCAGTGAAACCGGGGTAAAATTGGATGAAGAATTAGATGTACAGTTTAACATTTAACATTTCCGAGAAATTAAACATTCAATTACATTTGTAAGAAGACATACAGCTAAAAAATATCATAAATAATCATACAGCTACATTTGTGTCATAACATGCAGTTAAATATATCATACCTGTAGAATATGCATTTAATTACAAATGACATATCTGAGGAACATAATACAGAAATTGAATTTAGCCTTGGAGCCAATTCCTTGCAGGCATGGATTACTGTTAAGAGGCAGATTATTTAGCAATTATTGAATGAATGAGGTGCAAGGAAGGGACATCAAAGAGGGTAGAAGGGTAGACGGGAAACCAACTGGGGGAAGGAGAGAATAAAGATGGGGGGAACATTACCGGAGCAAAGTGAGCAAAAATAAGTTGTGAGAGGCGAGTTAACACAGGGCTAGTGCAATCTGGGAGCACCTCAGACAACAAAAAGTGCAAGTTACTAGTGCAAGTGAACTAATTCCTTTGTTCAAGTGGAGGGGGCTGGGGGGCAGGAGAGAGGTGGGGGTAAGTTATAGAATAGGGAAGGACAAGTCATACCTGGAACTGGCCCCTTCAGAGTGCAGAGATCATTGACAGGGGTAGGATGCGTCAAGGACTTAGAATAAGGGGCAGGAGTAGGCAAGGACAAGTTGGGTAGAGATAGTGGAGGGGTTGCTAAAGGGAAGGAGGAGGAGGGGTTGGAGAAACATGCCTAAGACTAGGCCTCTTCAGGATGCCGAGAACCCTGCCAGAGAGCAGATTCAGGCAAGGACGAGTTAGGTAGAAAGGGGGAAGGGGAAAGGGAAGGGAAGGAAGAGTCATTTCCCAGTACTGGACCCCTCCAAGATGTTGAGAACCCTGCCATGGGTCAGAATTAGGTGATGACAAGTTGGGAAGAGAGGGAAAAGAAAGGATGAAGGGAAAAGAGGGAAGAGGAGGGAAAGAAGAAGCTTGCCTAAGACTAAGCAACTCCAGGGTGGTGAGAACCCTGCCAGAACACAGAATCAGGAGAGGACTAGTTGGGTAGAAAGGATAAAGGGGGAAGTGGAGTGAAGGAAGAGTAATTGCCCAGTGCTGGGCCCCTCCAGGATGCAGAGAACCCTGCCTGGGAATATTATTAGGCAAGGACAGGTTGGGCAGAGGGAATAGGGGGGATTAAAGAGGAAAGGAAAACAAAAGAGGGAGGGAAGAAACTTACCTCAGAGTAGACATTGCCAGTGTGCTAAGAAGTCTGACAGAGGGCAGATTTAGGTGAAGACAAGTTAGATAGAAAGGAGAGAGGGGGGGAGGGGAAGGAGGAGGCTTGCCCAATGCTAGATCCCTCCAAGAAGCTGAGAACCCTGCCTGAGATCAAAACGAATCAGGGTCAAGTTGTTAATGAAAGAAGGTTAGGGGTAGAAGTGAGAGGGTAAGCGGTGAATGGAAAGGACAGCATGCTGAGGTGCAGGCTTGGGGCGAAGATTTAATAGCGGATATGAGTCATGGAGAGGAGTAGAGGTATAGGAGGATAGTTAAGGATGGTTAAGCAGGAGCAGTAAGATGAGAGAGTTATGTAAGGCAGAGGCAAGGGAGTAGGAGAAGAAGGAGTGCCATATTTGGGAGTTCCAGATTTGTGGAAAACAATGGGTGTACATACTGTATGGAACTGTTTGCTTTGAAGTCATTGTTGTGTGCAGTTTTCCATGCTTTCAAAACTCAGGTCACTTTGACTACAAATTGTAAGCTGTAAATACTAGTCAATACAGTTTCTAATCTGCTGTTTTGACTATGAAACTATTTCTTTTATTCTGTGTTTGTTTTCATATTTAAACCAAGATTAATATATGAAACCCTATATTTATTTGCTAGAATGCTCCAATTCTTATGGTATTTTAAGCCTTTTCCTTATATGTCCCCTTTCCCCCACAGGACAGCAGGCCCATGTATCCCAGCATGCACCAGAATGCAACAGGTGCTCCTTCATTGCACTGAATAATTATTTTGCTGACTTGGGATTTGGCATTGGTTTCTGGAAATGGAGGTGCCCAAGTGATCCAGTTTGCACAAATAACCCCTTGAAAAAGGGTGCACAGAAGAACTATAGCATAGGACAGCTGGGATCCCACCCATTTTTTTAACTTACTGTTGGGTTTTGTAGCACGGAAGGCTATGACCACCATAATGGTTTTAGCCAACACACAGGAGAGACACATAACAAAAATCAGCCCAAAGAAAGCTTGGCGGACCAGACATGTCACTGTGTTAGGGGCTCCAATAAAAATAAAAGAGCAAAGAAAGCACAGTGAAAGGGCAACAAGGAGTAGGTAACTGAGGTTGCGGTTGTTGGCTTTAACAACAGGGGTGTCAGCACATTTGACAAAGATAAGAAGGATGGCAACACACAAGAGTGAGCCAAAAGTAGTGACGATGGTCAAAGCTGCACCTAAGGGTTGACTATAGGAAAGGAAGTCTACCAGTTTTGGAGTGCACTTATCCATTCTCTCATTGGGCCAGTCATTATCTGAACATGGTAGGCAATCTGTGGAATCTGAAAAACAAAAAATAAAGGACACATGAAGTACATGATGAAGTTTATATTTAAGCAATAATGCACAACAGGGCATGTGTTGCTATGAGATTTACTCATGTCTACAACGGTTTGTCATGAGTAGCAGCTGAGTGACCTTAACCTCACAAGGAATAGGTATATTATTACACATGCGCTAAGGTGCATTATTGTCATTATAAAATCGACCTTAATAAAAGAAAGTGAAAAAGGAAATTACATTCTCTCAAATTAAACATGTTTAGAAGTACAGTATGTCTGCTGGATATTTACCCCATTATGTGTAGTAGGATTTACCCAGAGGTAAAAACCTGTTCTGATCACTCAGCTTCCAGAATATTTCTTATACATTTTGGGCCAGATATTCAAACGGCGCTCTTCTAAGGTGCAAGCCCTTGTGCTGCACAAAATAGTTGCACTGGGGTGTGTCCAGGGCGATATTCAAAGGGATTGCGCTATTGAGCAACTCCTTTGAATATCACCCCCCAGCCACAGCCACTGTGCATGGCGCAGTGGAACTTGCGCCACCGCAAGTTGACAGAGTGGAGCATTCAAATTGCGTGGCGCAAGTACCATTGCGCCATGCGCAAAATCCTGATATTCAAAAGGTGACATGCAAATGGGCCATAATTCATGCAAGGCATGGGGGGGCCATTTGCATCTGATTATGGCTCCATTTGCATGCCATTAGCAAGTAGGTGCGCTGATCCCCGAGGATTTGCGCCTGGCCCCTGCCAGGCAGCAGCCGTTGGGGACTGATGCTCCCTGCAGCCCAATCGCAGGCAAAACAGTGTAGAATCCCTACCACCACCACCCACTGGCCCGATTGCGGGCAAGATTTAATTCCCCCCCAACAGCCCGATCGCGGGCAGCAATGTGGCGTTCCCCCCCCAACCTAACCCTGGTGGTCCAGTGGACCTAAAGCCTGATCTTGGGCAATATGTTTAATAAACCCCACCCCGAACTGATCCCTGGTGGTCAGTGGACCAAAATGCCCGATAAGCGGAGCGTATGTTTAATAAACCCCACCCCGAACTGATCCCTGGTGGTCCAGTGGACCCGTGTCACTTGAGCAGTATGTTTAATAACCCCCCAGCGTATCCCTGTGGCTGGTGTCCCCACCCCACCACACACGTAGCCCCCACCACCCGCTCCCCAGCAGCTGGCGGGCGGCAGCATCCACCGCCTGCTGCCCCATTGGTAGAGCATGAGCCAATGGATGTGCAGCCCATACCATACAAGGCAGTCCAGCTTTGTGAATGAGCAAAACTGGACTGTCTTGTCGTCGGGCTGCATGCCATTGGCTCATGCTTCACCTATGGGCGTGCAGTTCACCGGCAGTCAGTCGGTGGGCGGGCGGGCGGCAGGCGGTCGGATGCCGCCACCCGCCGCTGCTGGGGGCGGTGTGGTGGGGCTATGTGGGTGGGTGGGGTGGGGGACACTAGCCAGGGATACGCTGGTGGGGGTTAATGTACATACTGCCCGCGATCGGGCTTTCCGGGTCCTCTGGACCACCAGGGATCTGTTCGGGGTGGGGGTTATTAAACATACTGCCCACGATCGATTTTGGTCCACTGACCACCAGGGATCCGCTCGGGGTGGGGTTTATTAAACATACTGCTCATGATTGGGCTTTCAGTCTACTGGACCACCAGGATACCTTCGAGAGGGGGATTACATGAGATACATAGATACATAGATACATAGACAGTGTCGGCAGATAAGGGCCTATGGCCCACCTAGTCTGTCCATTTGAGCTTGTAAGTTCAGTTTGTTTTCCTAGAAGTCTATTTCCCTTACCCTGACCTCTAGAATTCCTTTATGTCTATCCCATGCATTCTTAAATCCCGTGATTGTTTCAGCTCCCACCACTTCCTCTGGCAGGGTGTTCCACTTGTCCACCACCCGTTCTGTGAAGAAATTCTTTCTCATGTTTCCTCTGAATCGTCCTCCCTCCAACTTCATCCCATGCCCTCTAGTCCTGAAACATCTTTTTCGCTTAAAAATAGTGTTTTCCTGCACCCTGTTCCTCCCTGTTTATTTAACTTACTGCCTGTGATCAGGCATTCGGGCCACTGGACCACCAGGGATCCATTGGGGGGGAGCCACATTGCTGCCCACGATCGGGCTGTGGGGGGGGCACAGGGACTGGGTTGGGGGCCAGCCACAGGTGGCAGCTGCTGTGTTGCACCCTGCAATGCAGAAGCTCACCTGTGAGTGGCCCCCGACTTAAGCCTTTTTTTTTTGGTCGTGCAGGCTCAGATTGGGGGTTGTGCCTGCACAACTCTGCACAGCCCGGCTGAATATCAGGCTGTGCAGTTTATGCATGGTTCCTCCCTCTCCAGTTGAGCATGCATTCATTTGCATTGCACTGTTGCTCAGCCTGTTTTCAGTGGCGCAACTGTCTCCTGCTTAATATCACACAATGGCGCAATTTGGACTTGTGCAGGAGCAACCCTATTGCGCATGGCACAACCCTTTTGAATATTCCACCCCTTATATTTTAGGAAAAATACATAGCAGGGTGTGGTGTAACATGGGATATTGACAACCTTGGGAGCCCTCTGAGTGATGAGGCTTGCGGTCTTTAAAGAACTAACACACCAACACTGCTTTTCTTGCATCCCTTACAGAACCTGCACACTGCTCAGCAGACTCCTCTCCTTCTTTTCTGAACCTGCACAATGCCTGTCTTGCATCTTTTACAGACCCAATACTCTGTTCTTATTGCATCTATTACAGGCTAACTGGCCATCTAAGAGCACTTTCCATTTAGCACTGTGGTAAGAGTGGTTGCCTTCAAGAATCAGGGCCCCCATTTGGATTCTCAGCAAGCGTTAGAGGGCAAATGGCCAAGGAGACACAGCAGACAGAAAAACACACTTGATGTTTTCATGTTCATGAGCTGTAGATCTTATCCTCACATGTGCTATATAAAAACATACTTGTACCATTACCATTCATGAGTTATAGGCATTATCCCTGCATCTCTTTCTTGAAAGACATAGTCTGGGAGGCCGCGTGCCAGTGTTTGAAGCAATGACAGCTTGAAAGAGAAGCTCTCCCACCACATGTTATATTATTAGAAATTTAAAGTGTTAAAGTATCTATTTTAGTAAAAAACCTCGATCGCTATCCATACAGAGTACCGCTGCTCACTTCCTCCAAATTTTGAATAATTTAGTCATCTACTTTTTTTTTTTTTGTAAGTTACATTGTAAGCGGCTCTAGAGCAGTTCAGCATGCCGAATGACATTAAGGGCAGACCAGCCACAGTTGTAACACTCTGAATCTTCTGTAAGTCCTGACAAATCTCTTTTCAACAGAAGAAAAAAAAACAACAAAAGATACAATAAGGGCAATGTTGACATGGAGTTTATAAAAGACAAATTACAGTGTATGCATGTGGACATAATAAACTTAAAACAAGAAACTGGCAAAGAAAAAGTGAAATCAGAGATTTTAGCAGAAATACTTAACACTGTTGAGGAGAGGTTAGCACTGCTTGAAGTGTCCTTATGTGCTCTTGAAGACAAATCAGAACACAGGCTGTCTAAAATGGAGGCTCTGGGGGTTAAAATAGATGATTTGGAGAATTGTAACAGGAGAAATAACTTGAGAATTGTTGGGGTCCCTGAATTGCTAGAAGGGAACAGTTTGACTAGATTTTTGCAAGACTTTCTCCCAAATCTATTAAATTACAGTTGGCCCTTGCCCTTGGAAATAGAGAGAGCCCACAGGTCTTTAAGCCCCTCTCCCAAGCAGGGACAAAAACTAAGGCTAAACATTGTTCGATTTTTAAGATTTAGTGTGAAAGAGGAAATACTGTACTTGCTGTGGCTAGACAGAAAAAGGCACTTTATTTGGGGGTAAAGATAGAATATATACATTCCAATGTTTCTCAGCCAAGACTGTGGAGAAATCAAATTGTTCAATGACATTCGTTTTGTGCTACAAAAACTAAATGCGTCCTCCTATATTAAATATCCTGCAGTGCTTGTGATGTCAAAAGGAGTGACTCATAGTTTCACCTCAGCAGATGAGGCTTGGGAGTTCATCTCTAGATCGTGGCCAGAGGTGACTGAACTTTTACAAAGCAAACATAAGATGTAGTCAAATTTCAAACAAAGTCAAACTGCCAGCAATGGAAGCCATTACCACAGAGGCTCTCAATTAGAACCCCAGCCATGAGCTCCTGAATCAAGAAACAGTCAACGACTTCACCTTCCAAAGCTAGCCAAATGCTGCAAAACAAACTACTATTCCAGTGCTGAAACATTTTTCGAGGAGACTTTCAGACCGCCCAAAAATGATACCGAACTCGCTGGCCTGGTCATCAAAAACTTATAGAAGGGCACAGACTTTTAAAAAAAATAAGAGCGTAATCCCTAACACCAACAGCAACTCGAGATCCATGGAGAGTTCTGCTTTTGTGAAAGGACAGTGAAAGTTTCAAGGCTTACCATTGACTCGCAGGAGTGTCTGAGGAGTAGATTTAGTCCTGTAGAAGACATGTTTGATGAATCTTTCTCCCCAAATGTCTTGGACTGCGAACAGGACACTTGAAGCCTTGTGAGGTAACAGCAAGATTGTTCTTCCACTTGATGACTGCGACAGATCACCAGTGACTGGCTAAACACAGTCACATGGTCCTTTTCGAGCAGGAAAACTGAACCCCTTTTATTTTGAGTTATGATTAACTCTTGAGCACTAACAATCCATTTTTATATACTTTGCTTCTTATGACACATTTCAAGCTTGTTTTTTTTCTGTTCATTATTTAGAAAAAGGAATATTAAAAGGGTTGTGAGGGCAGAGTTTGGAGGTCAAAGGTTAAGAAAGTCTGTTTGGCAATCTCGTTTTTATCTTGGAGATTGTCCTGTGACTCACAAAAGCAGGTACAATGTTTTGTCAATGTTTTTTTAGTGAACAATTCTGACATAATAGGCATTATTAACCTATTCAGGAGTTTCAAGTTAACATATTTGTACCTTTTCCCTTTTAACTCCTTTTCTTTTCTTTTTTTTTATGTACATTTGAAAGAAGGATATTAGCTCCTTTTACAAAGGGTCTGTTTTCTCTTGGATACTGGAGTATCAAGGGCTTTATAAAGTAGCAATGCAGCAATACTAGTTACAGACTGGAGTATGTCTGTATATATATATATATATATATATATATATATATATATATATTTAGTTCTTTTTTCTTTTGTACGGTTTTGACAGTTTTAAAGGTTCAGATCTCGCCCCACATTTTATGGCTATGTTATTTCTCCAGGTGGTCATTGGTCTACCTGTTAGGGACTAATGCTAGTCTCAAATGATGAGGGTCCCATTCAAAATATTTGCATCTACAGTACTATACATTTTGATGCAGCAATGCTACTGATTTGTGAAACTTGTTGGCCAATAATTTCTAGGCTGATTTATTTAAGGAAAATGTACATTCTTAACAGGTCAGTGCTGGAAAAATGGCTTGTCATTAAGTGGATACCTTTTTGCCAGTTGAGATGGGCGTCCCTGTTGACTTCAACTTCAGACTTAAGGGAAAGGTAAGCAGAGGTATGTGTGGAAAAATGTGCCTTTTGGTCTGTTTAAATCTGTATCTTTACATTTGGAAGTTTCAATATCAACTAAATAGGGAGTTTGGTAGTCTCGATGAATTACGTATGCTATAATATTATTTAGAGGGGCTTGTATGACTACTGTAAGGGAGAGTTGTAGTACTTAATATTTGAAAGGATTAAAGGTACAAGTACACTACAGCTTTT
The DNA here is from genome assembly GCA_016271365.2 of Neoceratodus forsteri. NCBI lineage: Eukaryota > Metazoa > Chordata > Ceratodontiformes > Ceratodontidae > Neoceratodus > Neoceratodus forsteri. Next base: position 4,212,161 of record CM028130.1, read on the forward strand.
TTTAAGGAAATCTTAATATCTAATGTCATGTGTGGGATCTCACGTTCTGGCTGTCAAAAGGTCATGTGTTCTGCTTTGAGATATATTTCTCAGTGGGTTGCTCACGCCCTTCTTTAGTGTGTCTGTCTATGAGCCTACTTGGGTAATCACCATAATAATTACAATAAACCATATACAACCCTATAAGAGAAAAGTAACTACTAGCTACTATATACCTTTAAGTTATATATTGGTTAGTTCCTTTTATTTCATTACTGGAGTTGCAAGCTTTGTATTGTTGTATTTATAGATAAAATGAATACAGTGAATATCATTAGTTGGAATGTTTGGGGTCTCAGTTCTCTGGTTAAGAGATATTGGATATTAAATTGTCTAAATAAACATAAGGCTGATATCGCTCTATTGCAGGAGACCTACCTTATAGCATCAGAAGCAGACAGACATGCCCATAGTTGGGATTTAACAGCAGAGCATTGTAGTTTTTCCTCAAGAAAAAGAGGGGTTGCAATACTCTTTAGGAGGGGGTAAACTTCATCAAGCATGGTCATATAACAGATACAGAGGGAAGGTACGAGATCTTATTAGACAGTCTATATGGGAGAAATGTGGCAATATGTAACATTTATGCTTCAAATACAATCAAAAGGAATTTTTTCAGAACCTAACTTTTCAAATAGCTAATGTTGGGGAGTATGAGATTATGCTGGGGGGACTTCAACGAAGCTATGGGTCCTGTTTTAGATAGAACAACATTTAGGGGTAGAGGATTCCTATCCAATTCTCAAAAAAGCCTTCATAATATGATAAAAGATGTGTGTCTATTAGATGTATGGAGGATGTTGCATCCTACTGGTAGGGATTTTTCCTTTCTATCTGCAAGACATGGAGTATTCAGTAGGCTTGGCTATTTCTTCATGCCTATTGCTTTATGTAGCAACATCAGTCATGTAAGTTATGAAAATCTTCTAATGTCGGATAACTGTCTACTTAAGAGTGTATTATTATTGGACAATATAAGTGGAAAGTAGAGTAGTTGGACATTTAATACATCATTATTGTTAGAGTCTACCTTTAAAAAGTTGCTACAGGAGTAGAAAGCTTCATTCTTTAAAATAAACTGTAAATGGGAAACTTCAGCTAAGGTTGTCTGGGATGCATACAAAGCATTTATAAGGGGCTGCATAATAAGTTAGGTATCTAGAAAGAAAAAGGAGAAACTAAAAGACGTGAAAGAAAAAGAGAACATGTTGGAAAAAGCCTGGTCACACGTGAAAACAAACTCCCAGAATTTAAAAGATGGGATACTTAACATACTAAGATTGAAATATGAAATAAACAAAATCCCATCTGCTAAAATTATATATTCGCTCTTTAACAAGAAACAAATTTTGGGAGTCTGGGGAAAAAGCTGGGAAATTATTCCCATATAGACTTAAGAAACAACAAAATCAGAATGTTATTAAAAGTATAAGGGAAAGAAATGGAGCAATTACATACGATACAAAGAAAATAAATGATTTTTTAAGGAGTTTTACTGTGACTTATGCAAATCTCAAGGGTCAATAGAGAAAGGCTGCATAGAAGAATTCCTTAAGCAGTCTAATTTACCTAGTCTAAATGCTTCTGAAAGATCCTTGCTCGATAATCCTATTGCTTCACAAGAGATTGCAGAAGTTATTGCCAAGGCCCCAAAAGGGAAATCCCCAGGCTCAGATGGGTTGCCAGGGGAATTTTTTATAAATTCTTAGGCCTTTCCATCAGCCCTCACCTTTTGAATGCTATCCAAGACTCCTTTTCAGATGAATTACTCCGAGACTCAATGACTGAAGCATATATTTGTCTATTACATAAGAAAGATAAAAGTGAACTAGAGTGTAAATTATAGACCAATCTCACTTTTAAATTTTGACTACAAAATAAATGCTAAAATATTAGCAAATAAAGTTTCTAAGGTATTATCTAACTTGATTGGGAAAGAGGCAAGTAGGCTTTATGAATGGCAGGTAAGCCCCAGACAATTTTCAGTGGTTGTTTTCAGTTTTATGGGCAACCAAACTGGCAAAGGATAGTAATTTAGCTTCCATAGAAGTCTCCTTGGATATAGGTAAAGCATTTGATTCCTTAGAATATGGGTACCTATATAAAGTCCTAGAATGTAATGGGTTTGGTCCTGGTATCCTAAAATGGATTCAGACACTGTATCCAAACCCTAGAGCCTGTGTAATTACAAGTGGGTTGAGACCCTCCCCTTTTCCTTTACACAGGGGTTCTAGGCAAGGGTGCCCGTTATCTCCCCTGTTATTTATTCTTGCTATTGAACCTCTCATTAGGAGGATACAACAATCAGACAGAATATTTGGAATTAAACTTGGAAAATGCTCTGACAAAGTATTTGCTTTCGCAGATGATATTTTAGGGACCCTTTCTCAAACCACGATTTCTTTGCCCAAGGTTAAATAACTGTTAAATGTTTTTGGAAACATTTCTGGGCTTTTTGTTAATTGGGGTAAATCAGAATGCCTGAGACTAAGCCAACCCTCTTTGGAACTAGTAAAGTTGAGAAATGATTTAGACATAGCTTGGCCTTCTGAGGACTTATCATACTTAGGTATTTGCCTTTTTGACTCATTTGAAAAGATCCATCATCAAAATATATCTAACTTAATTAATTATATTAAAACCACTGTGGACACATGATCTAAATTACATTTATCACTTTGGCAGAAAATAAAGGTGCTAAAAATGATTATAGCTCCCAAATGTTTCTACTTTATGAACAACTTCCTGGTGAATATCCCGGTGGAATGGTTTAAAAAAATTGATAGTCATTTCACAGTTTTTATGGGAAGAGAAACACCCTCGGTTATCTAAAAATAAATCAAGAGCACCTGTGAAAAAAAGAGGATGGGTGTTACCCTGGTGGCATGGATATTTTTGGGCTTTTAAGATTAAACAAGCGGCCTTTTGGCTTGTTCCCAAAGACATACAAAACTCTCCTTCATGGCTCAATACAGAATGAAACCTAGTCTTCCCATTAAATTTAACTAATCACCTTTTAAAAAAAAACCCCCTAAATTTAAAAAAATCATCCAGCCCTTCAGATAGCAATTTTGGCCTGCAAAAAATATAACCATATCAAAAAGGTGGAACATGTTCCTCTTCAGTTCCTGCCAGTTTGGCATAATACAATATTTACGATGTGTGGCAAGGTAAACAAAGACTGGATGGGTAAGGGTATTAAAACTGTAGGTGTTATAGTAGATAAACATAATAGGCTGCTTTCATTTGAGGACCTTAAACATAAATTTCAGCTGAATAAGTATGATTTTGCATTTACTTACAAATAAGACAATTCATAAGAAATCAATTCCTGGATGCAAATTACACTCAAATCTCATGACGCATGGGACGATTTACTTAAAATAGCATTCTTACCAAAAGGTTTTAGTCTTATTTATAAAAATATCAATGTAACTGATCCTTCCTTAACAAACTTGAATAAACGTAAATGGGAAAATAATTTGGATGTTAACATTTTAGGTGACGCATGGGACAAATAATGCAAGCAAAGGCAATGAAGTGTTGCAGGGAAACTCAAGGGAGACTAATTCAATTCAAAATATTATATTACTATTACTGTTCCCTAGGCAACTTTATAGCATGGGTCTGACTAATGATGATTTATGTTGGAGTTGTGGCACGGCAATTGCAGGCCTGGATCACCTGTTATGGCACTGTAAGGAGTTTTGAATACATGGGAATAAACTCATGCAGTTTGTCAGCGTTTCTATGGATGCCCATTCCTTTCTCCCCCTTGATCTTTATCATGGGGGACATTTCTGGAATTCTCGCTTTACAGAGGCATAAAAACATTTGGTTGATTTCCGTAGCTCTTGCCTTTAAAAGGCTATTACTTCAGAGCTGGAAAGAGCTTTTGGTGCCTTCAATCAGGCAATGGTTGGAGTCACTAGCAGTCTGGGCAAATAATGAGAGAATCAGCTACTCAACACTTAATCAAAAAGAAATCTTTAATGATATCTGGGGCCCTTTTATAGAATTTTGTTCACATACTGTTAATAATCCTTATTATACAAAGGCAATCTAGGACTGGAGCCGTGATGTTATCCCAGTACAACTTCATGGCTCTAGTCCCAGCACAGAAACGACCGCATGAAAGGTAAAAATTTAAAATGAAATGAATCATTCCATGACCACGATTAATGACTCTGTCATTCCGCTCAGCACCCGACCTTACTTGCTTTGCTCCCACCGCTGCTAAGAATTTAACTCTGCATCTTTCTCCTCTGCTCTCCTCACTATCTGTAAAAAAATAAAAACCTGCACCACAGAACAAAACCGTGCCTTCTTACTCCCATAACTCCCAGAAGTATGGGCAACCTAGCGATGAGCATACAGAATTTGCGCTCCTTCAGCCACGCACACTTGTACTCCAAAACTAAATTAAAAAAAAGTTTTCAAAGAAAGGCAATAGTCTGAAAAGAAAGCCATACCTCTACTTCACCTTTTTTCTCCACAACAACGCCATGGCAGTTGCTATGAGTCGACTTGCCAGCTATCCTCAGTGGCTCAGTCAACACAGTGCCTTGCCATATATACCATCTGCCTCTGCATTTAAAATGAAAAACTAAACAAGCAACCAGAAAAAAAAGCAGGCAGCACATATTAACCCATACTCTGACACTAACAGACCTATGTGTCCTAACAGAAACAGCACTGTAGTGAGGGTAACCTGGAAGGCAAATACAATACAGAACATACAGCCAGCACCATCTAGTAGTCAAACTGTGGACTTTTTTGTGAAAACATGTACCTCCACACATGAAAAAATTCAAAAAAAAACATAAAAACATCTTTTTTTTCTATTTTATTTTTTTAAAAACAAACGAGCCAATGTATAATAGCAATAATGCACTCCAGGGTGTATGTTGTGCTGGGATAACATCACTTCTAGGGCAATTAGTCACATTCAGCCTGTGTCCTCATGTCCTAATCACCCCAGGCGTGATGTTATCCCAGCACTACACACACCCTGGAGTGCATTATTGCTTAAATGTATTACAGTCATAGATATAACTATTGTGACTGTATTTATAGATATTCACATATTTATTTTCATATGGTCAAAGTGATACTATTCTGATATTGTATAATCTTTTCTGTAGTTTGGTATTGTGATGTTTTGCTGAAATATGTTGTTTTGTTCATTGTTTTTTTTTTAAACTCAATAAAATTTGAATTAAAAAAATACATACAGTATTCTAGCATTACCATACATGAGCTATGGGTTTTGTCTTCCTACCCCATACATTATAACACACTCCTAGCTTTACCATCCATGAATTATGACAATGGTCATCTTTCCATCATCAGCCATATAGGCATTCTATATACTGTACGTCCCCCAAACGCTTCCCTTCCTCCCTTGTCTCCAGGGTCTCCATTACCAATTTTTCCCTCGTGGATGAATTAATCCTTCTAGGTGACTATAATCTGGACTGGCTAGCCCCCTTCTTGTGAAGTCACTTTTTACAGATTGAAGCTCTCAACCTGACCCTGCTGATCTGTGAGCCGACTCGCCAAAACCATAAATATCAGTCTCATAAACTGCTGGGCTGGATACTAGCTTCCCACCCTCACTAAATCTGCTCCTCGGGTGTTCTGCTGGATGTACTGAGCGATCACTGTCCCATGTTCTGCATCAGAAATGTTAAGCCCTCCCCCAAATCCTCCAAAGTATATTCAATATCCATCCCTCAAATAACTCAACACCAATTAATTACTCCTTGACTTGGCCTCTGCAAATTGGATTCAGTCCTTTACATCCCTTGGTTGGTGTGGCTCTATCTTATTCTGCAGACATCTTTCTAAAAAATCTTGGATGCCCATGCACTCCTGAGATCTGTTAGAGTAAAATAAAAACACAATCCATGGATCTCCTCAGACATTCTTTCCACATGTAAAACCCGCGACCTCACATGGAGACATTTCAAAGCTACCAGTGACCATGCTAATCTGCAAAACTACAGAGCCCTCCATAACAACTGCACAAATGATATTTCGGTGGGCCAAAGTTGCATATTTCAAAACTCGGTTGCATCCCTCCAATTCTTCTCCCTCCTCTTTCTGGAATGATCTCTGTTCACTTATGCACCCTACTCTGAACCTCCTTTTCCCTCTCTTTGCGTGGCAGGTTCCCTAGTGTCTGCACTGCACTCTGTCACTGATGCCCTAAATAACTTCTTTACTACCTTTGCCCTCCCTCCTCACTCCCCTTCTCTTCCTCACTAGCCTCTCACCCTCCCCCCTCATAGACTATTGGCTTTTCACTGCCATTGGCTACCCCTTGGAAATTTTAAGGGCTATTCTATCCCTGATCTCCTCAAAATCCAGCTCTGATAACCTCCATCCCAGACTACTTAAGATCTCTAAATCCTCTTTCCTGACCCCTCTAACACCCATCTTCAATCTACCCCTTTCAATCTCCTCTTTCCCAACTGCCTGGAAGTCAATCACGATCATACCACTGCACAAAGGGGGCAACCCCTCCATCTCTGGTAACAACTGCCCCCTTACTACTTCTACCCTCCCTTGCCAAAGTCCAGGAATTGCTGGGCCTTGCTAGGCTAAACAACTTTCTTTCTTCCTCAAACATGCTCTCCCCTTACCAAGCTGGCTTCAGGAAACTCCACTCTACCTTCACCTAACTCCTTCACTTTAATGATGCCATCCACTTGGTAGTAGATCAAGAACTGATCACCTCTGCTATATTCATAGACCTTCCCAAGGCCTTTGACTCCATCTCTCAACTTCTCCTAAAAAACTAAGCTTTTTTGGCCTTGCACCTGCATCTTTCTCCTGATTCAGCTCCTATTTAACTGGCCGGGCTCAGACAGCAAAAATCAACAGCACCCTGTCCACTCCCCTATTCATCCTTGCAGGTGTCCCCAGGGCTCAATCTGGATCTGTCCTCTTCTCCTTTTCATTAATGATCTCACTTCTGCTTGCTCCCATGCCAAGATACACATGTATTTGGACAATACAGTCCTGTACCTCTCTGGACCCTCTGCCCTATCTGTTCAAACCCCTCTACAGCAGGACCTTACCTCAATATCAAACTGGTTCATGGCCAGTGGCCTATAAATGGACACCAATAAGACCATGGCCATGACCTTTGGGTCCAAACAAAAGCTTACCAGGCTCCCCCCTTGCTAACTCTCCTCTTGAAAATGTCCTGACCTTCAAATATGTTGGTATGTGACTCGATCCCTCATTTGATTTTTCCTCCCACTTCAAGGCCCTAAACTCCAAATCATGCCCCAAACTTGGTCTACTTTACCACAACAAGGGCAGCCTCCCAGTCTCCATCCAGCATGACCTGCTGGTAAAATGGATACTATGTGCTTTTGACTATGCTGACATGGTCTTCAGAACTGCTCCCACCACCTCTCTCTACAAACTCAATGTCCTTTTTAATGCCTTCTGCCGTTTTACTTTTGTTCCCCCCACATGACTCACCACTGTGACCTATACTCCTCCACAGACCTTCAATGACTAATGCAGAGATGTATGTCTCACTGCTCCACCTTCATCTCCAAATTCTGGCTTAACACTCTTCCTCCCTATCTTTCCTTTCTCCTTAATCCTGCTACCTTCTCCCCCTACAATTCATGTTCTAGCTGCCATCGTTTTTTCACTCCCCCACATGTTCACACTTTGACAGGGAAACTAGCTTTCTGCTATGAACTCCCATCCATCTGGTACAAGCTCCTCCCTCAAACCCAACTCACCCCACCTTTCCTACTCTTAAGCACCTCCTCAGGTCCCCTACCACATCCTGCAACTGCCCAAGGCCCTAATTTCTCACTCTATTCTTTTCGCAGAACCACATTATTGTATTATACTGTAACCTTAATCTGCATATATTATATTGTAAATACTAAGAAATTTATGTTACTCTGTATTGCATTGTATTTGATTGTTTGCTCTCCATGTTGCAGTGGTATCTCCTGCCCCGGACAGCACCTGGAAACATGCTTCTGCTCTGTGTGCATTTCCTGGTTATCAAATTTTAAATAAATGAATGTGACACCCTAAAATAGACAAGCATGCAACACACGTTTTTCATTTTCATTCCCAGCACAAGCAGCTGTCCCACAGAAACAAAGAGGGAAAGGAAGGGAGGGTCCCAAACACCCTACACATGGGCATCGACTCCAGACAGGGCTCACCCTGTCACAGGCACCAAAACACTGGTTACTCAGCATAATAAGAGGAGTGCTTTCCCTGCATTCTTTGGAGAGAAAAGCAGGATTTTCTTGAAATCTACAGCCGCAACTGAACTGATACTGCTGACTGCAGTGAGAGGAGTGAGTGACCCTGTTCCTTGATGTCTAGTGACACATCTACTTCCCAATGACCGATTGCCATACCAATAATGAATAAACATACCTGGTCAACTAGTGGTCCTTTCCTCCTTCCAGATGCCTGATTCTCATCTGTTTAAAAAAAGAAGGACCCTGGTAGTCTAGTAGTCCCTCCCCCTTGCGCCATGCCTGTCCCAATATAAAATGAAAAATTCCTGGTAGTCTACTGATCCCTCCCCTCTCCCTGATCCCCACCCATGACAGTGAAATAAATTTCCTGGTGATCTAGTGGCCCCAACCCCCCACCCTGTTAGGTATGCACCCACCACCCCACTCTCCTCTGCATCCTGATTGGCAGTCTGCCCAACAGCACTCCTCTTACCTCCATGTCTGACTACAGACTACACCATGAATAAGATGTGTCACACAATGTGATCTGACAGGGCGGGGGGACTAGATCACCAGGAAGTTTATTGCCTATGGGAGGGAGATCAGGGAGAGGAGAGGGGCCACTAGACTATTAGGTAATTTGTCATTTTAGGATATCAGGACTGAGATGGGACATTGGGGGAGGGGAAGGAACTGCTACACAGTCAAGGTCTTTTTTTCCTTATACAGAAAGGGATCAGGCATCTGGGAGGGGGAAGGAATCAGTAGACTACCAGGTTCCATTTTTTGTAAACAGATGGACATCAGACATTGGGGATGGGCAGCTTGCACAAATGGACTAGCTAATAAATATAGTGTCACAGGAGCTAGTTGATTTGTGGAAATGGGCTATCCTGTTTCACATCTGGAAATCCTTTTGTGACTGGCTGCCATAAAAAATAACCTGCTAGCCTTGTGGTCCCTTCCCCTTCCCTGATGTCCAATCCCCATCTGTATTAGATAAAATAGACCATGGTAATGTAGCGGTCCCTCCCCCTTCCCTGATGTCCCATTCCAGTCGCAATAATATAAAATGATATATTACCTGGTAGTGTAGTCATCTCTCTCCTCTCCTTGATCCCCCTCCCATGAAATGAGGTTCCTGGTAGTCTAGTTGCCCACTACCCTGTTAGGTATGCACCCACCACCCTGCTCCCCTACTCACATCACCATTGGCAGTCTGTGACCACTACAGCCCTCCTCTCATCTTCATGAATTTTCACAGACTGCACTATGAATATGGTGTGCCACACAATATAATCTAAAATTTCTTTTTTTAAAGCTGAAAAATAGAGAACGGTCCCACATCATCTCTGCCATCCTGCTTCCCAATCCTGACCCTCCCACAGAGCACCCATCACCCCACACTCCCTTACCCTATACTTACCTCCAGTGCATACACATGTGGAGGACATTTCCATGGACCAGGCACGCATCCAATGGGATGCCTGGACCTGGTCCACTAATAGATCCCTTGTGTCTGAGGGGTGCAGATGACAGCAGAGGGCACAATGTGTGCCACCAGCTTGGGGCAGGTGAGTGCCCAGTTGGATACCCCCAGATCTTCATTTAGATCCATGGGATGGGGCAGTATGTGGGGGGTCTGCATTGCCCCTGTCAGTGGCTGCATCCTGGGGGGGGCACATTTCCCTTATGGCTGGGTGTTACCCAGCAGAAGATGCACCCCACACCCAACACTCTGCACCTTTGTAAATGGCATTGTGTGGGCATCCTGTCCCACCACACACCCCTGCCTGCCCCTGGTGCATTGCTGTCGACACAGGTGCTACATTGAGCACATGGCAATAATAGAGAAGATCTACTCAAATGAGACAAGGGAGATTTCAGTGATAATACCTATCCTGTCACTTTTGTGATGGAGTTTAATAACTGGTCTAGTCAAATTGGTAATATAGTACACAGAAATTGGCACATTTTACACTCAGATGCAACATTAGGAAAGGCAGTAGGAGACAAATCATGTATCACTTTTTTGAGAGCAGCCAACATAAAAGATATTCTTGTAAAAAGCAGACTCACACAAGCAACATAGAGTACTTAAACCGAAAGGCACATTTAAATGGCAAAGGTGTAACGTGTGCAGTCATTGCAATCCAGGTTCAGCATTTGTACACCCAACCACAAAAGTAAAATATGACATTGGGGAATTTAGCAATTGTGATACTACTTTTGTGATTTATATTTTATGCTGTGATTGCCAAATTATGTACATTGGTAAGACCACAAGGGCTCTAAAACAGAGGGTACAGGAACATTAGAGGAACATCATTAATGTTAGAAGAGATACACCTGTGGACCAACATTTTTCCATGTACCACAATTCTGACACTAAAGGCAGGATTCACAAAACTCCGAGAAATACCCGCAGCTGTGGGTAAACCGTGGTGCAAGTCGGTTATGACATGCAGATCCGCAGGTTACCCGCAATGGCAGGTATTCACAAATGTGGAGCTGGATTACGACCAGCTCCATGATCTATGGCTGCCTGTGGGTGGTGTCATCAGGGAGATGGCTGCAGCTGCGGGAATGGGCTACAGCTGCTGGAAGCAGCCGTAACTCCCTCCACAACTGCTGTGGCTGTGAATCGGTACCGCCGCAGCTGTGGGTGATTCCGGTCCACAGCAACAGTTGTGGAGAGAAACTTACACCAAAATGCTTCTTGAATCCTGCCCTAGGTGTTTGAAATTCATGGGAATTGACTGGCAACCACCTTTGAAATATGGTGGTGATAGAATAAATGAACTACGCAAAAGAGAGAGTAGATGGATTTATAAGCTTAAAACTGTCGAGCTTGATGGGTTGAATGATCAATGGGATCTGAAACCATTCTTGAAGTTTAAACAGAAATAAATGTATCAATCTAATTTGATCACAGTGCTTAATTTGATATAATATTCTCCTCCCATTTCTTTTCAGATTTCCCGATGAGATTGTGCTCCTGTAGATTCCCACTGTAATAGAGGTGTATTACTACCACTCTATTGGATGGTAGTATTTAACATGGTGATCACATTAAGACATATCTCTAGTCCCTCTTATGCATTTTATATTCTTCTACTTTTCTTCTCATTCCTTCACTACACCTTTTGTTTTATTTTCCCCTTCTTTCCCTTCCTTTTTCTTCTTCCCTCTTCTCTCCTATTTCTACCCCTCCCTTCCCTTTGTCCCCCTCCTTCTCCCCCTTTCTCTTTCTTCTGGTTTATTTTTACAAATCTTGTGCTACTCTTCTTTCTTCTTCATTGCTTTATATCTGTTCCTTAAGGGCTATTTATCTCTTTTTCTCCCTTTTAGTAATCTTGCTTGCCCCTCAGGAATTGTTTATGCCCAAAGTCTTGCTTTTTTATTTTAGGACTGAAGCTACATAGATTGAGCTGCTGCTAAATTTAAGAACTGAAATGTAAAATTGTACTGCTTATTAATCAAAGTCATTAGTTCAGTCATATGATGGGCATTATGCATTCTCTACATACAACTTTATGATATTAATGAATTGTACTTAAGTCTTTTATAAATGAGTTTTTTTTGTATACCTCTTTGAATTACTGAGCATTTGAGTCACACTCTGATGATCTGATGATGTAATTACTTTGTATTTATGATGCACTGCTTGTTCACTTAGCCACACCCCCTGATGAAGGCTTGAACGCCGAAGCGCTGGGGTAGCTGGCCCAACCTTTTTTGCACCGCATTAAATTACACACTCATGTATTTTCTGGTTTTGGTGTGCTTTTCTGTCATTCGGAGTGCTCACCATTTTTGCTGCATTGCTGTCTGCATGGCAAGGGAAATGGGCATGTAAATGCCACGTGAACCCTCTGTAAATGCCACACGAGGTCTGCAGGACCCACTCCATGGCATTCCATTGTAGTGATGACAATGCTCCTGGTACATGCGGCTCATTGGCATCATGCACAGGGGCCAATGTGTTTTCCTTTGAAATTCTAGTACTATTCATTTTATAACTTTTCTGAAAACCTCATAACATGAACTCCTTGTAACATTTTTAGTAAATACTCCTTTGGTACATCATCTCTAAAAAAACACAGCATGAGTGCTATATGAGGTTTGCAAGACATATTTCATTCTGTGTCAGTTTCTGCATTTAAAATTAACCTGAAGCCAATGCAACCTAGTGTTCCCATTTTATACAAAATGAACACCTTTCAAAACACAATGCAGTAGTATTTAATGATTACATCCCTTTTGTTTTGACCTTAAGATATTGATTTTTTTTTTGGTGTTTTCAGAGGTGGAAATAAAATTTATAATCTTGACTGTATTAGCATCAGCATTTTGATTATACACTCAAGGTGGTGCTGAAACCTCATTCATGCACTTTTGCTTAAAGTGACAGTACAGACCAATTATTGCATTTCTGTTTATATAGTCAGAGCAGCACTATAACCTCAAGGGTAGTGCTATGTGTAATGCAGAATTCTGCCAGAGGAATTAGGACAGAATTGCCATTCCACCAGTAGAATTACCACTGGAAGTTTGCTGGTTCTTCAGCAGAATTCTGCCTACTGTGATCCATGGAATATTCTGCAAAAAAAGCAATTGTTCCATGGAAAATTATTCCACAACAATTTCTGTTGAAATTATTGAGATCCTCAGAATAATATTCTGCGGAACAGCACTTTTTCTGTGAAAATCATTCTGCAACTGTTTTTATCATTTAAATATCAAGAGATCATTTATTTTAAAGCAACAACAAAAAATGCCAGAAGTAGTCTTTACTGCCCTTTGAGCAACAACACTTGAGGTTTCAAAGCCACCTTGAATATATGAACAGAAAATGCCAAAGTCAATCTTTGCTGTCTGTTTGAGCAACAGTTTATGAGGTTTTAGTGCTACCTTAAATGTGTAATCAAAATGCTGCTGCTAACATACTCAGGATTAAAATTTTTATTTTGACCTCTAAAAATTACAAAATATGCAATATTTTATGGTTAAAACAAAAGGGAAGTAGTCATGAAACAATACAATATCTCACTTTGAAATGCCTTGTTTCATAAAAAGGGAACACTGGATTGTACAGGCTTCAGTAAAACAAATGTTCAATTTAAATGCAGAAATTTGACACTGTATGAAACATAAATTGTAAATGCAGTAGGTAAGTGGGCAGACTAGATAATTCAAATGGCCCTTGTCTGCTGTCAAATTCTGTGTTTCTATGTTATATTAAGGAAGGTGTGCCAAACGAGTATTTACTGAACGTGCTGCAAGAAGTTCATGACAGTTAAAAAATTAATAATACTATTTTGATTTGATTTTATTATTGATGTTTGTGGTAGGGTCGATGCCCCCCACCAAACTTGGATATGCTCTCATGGATACAGAGCATATGTAATTACCTGCCTATGTTTTGGAGGTAATTTAAGAACATTGTGGGCTAAAATATTAAAAAATCTGTTACAACAGTCTTCTGCTCTTCTAATCTCTTCCTTTTACTATCACTCCTTCTCTGTCATTCCCCTACTCAAGCTTGGCCAGCTTTGAGCAGTCTTTCTGTCCCTTTCTTTTTTTCCAGCTCATTTTCTCTAAATAATAAAGCCCCAATGTTTAGAATGTTCTGTGCTTGCAGTACAAGCTGTTTGATTAATTTTCCTGCACGAATGTGCGAACGTTCGACTGTGCGATCATGCGTACTGCGAATGTGCGAAGACGCTGAAAAAAAGAGTTCGTTATGGTGTTTTCATTATCTGGTGAAGCTCTGAACAACTTAACAGCCTTTTTGCTTGTTTTTAGTGTGAGAAGCTCAGAGTTATGTTATACGTCAGAATTATAACTGAGAAATCATTTGAAAAGTGGTGTTTGTTTATTCCTTAAATAAAAAGGTTAAACTAGTACTTTTAAAAGGGAGAAGGCAATGCATGCCACTGTTAAAAGGAGAGAGATAAAACTGTTTAACTTAAAAGGACTAAAGTCTCTAATGTGATGCAGAAATGCCTTAGACTTACAACTCTCTAGTAAGTGCTTCAGCTCCTTCTCAGTCCAATCTCCTTATAGGACTGAGCGGCCCTGGTCGTCCCACTTTAATGATGCAAGTTCAGGGAGGAGTTAACTAGGTCATGTACTTCTCCACTTGTATAAAAGCAGAGTGAATGTGAAGTGTTTAGTCAGTGTGTGGTAGGAAGGCAAACCTACCAGATGCCTAGCCAGATTCTAGGTGCCTGTTTGGCATTAATTTTCTTTCTTGTTAAAGATATGATTTCCTGTGCCTTATGTTTTTTTTGAAAGTTATGTACAAGTTCTGCTTTAAGTCCATTTTATTTTTTTCTGCTTCTAATAAATTTTGAAATATCGGATCCTGACTGCTCTCTGGACTTTATTGGACAACCCCACGTGCACAATGTTATAATAGACTAACAAGCGAAATTATCACTCCATGTGTACAGTATCCTGGCATGAGCCATACTAACTGAAATGCAGAATCCTATATGTGTTCTGACTATCTTTTATATTCTCATCCAATATGTATGTAAAATATGTACATTTTGTTTTAATGCAGACCTTGCTGCCTTGAGGAAACTGATCCTGCTGATAAAACATTTGCACAGTTATGTAAGACACACACAATAAATAAAACCTATGCACAATGTATATGCTTGAGAGGGTCATCTTTCCTACTGGTTGTGGCTTTACTTATGGACACTGTGGGAATTGGTCTCCTTTATTTGCTTTTTACCTTACAGGTTGGGAAGCCAGGAGGGCAGCAATAGATAGAAACATAGAAAGTGACAGCAGAAGGGGACCACATGGTCCATCTACTCTGCCCATAATCCTAGCCACCCTCCCCTAACTGCTATTCAGTGTTATAATACCTTGTGCCTATCCCATGCCTTCTTGAACAATCTGACTGACCTAGTCTCCACAACCTCTTGTGGAAGGCCATTCTAAATATCCACCACCTTCTCAGTAAAGAAGAAGTTTCTTGTTTTACTCTTGAACTTGCCTCCTTCCGTTTAATGCCATACCCCCTTGTTCTTGCATGATTCTTGATCTGAAACAGGTTCTGAACCTGGGTCTTGTTTATTCCTTCAAGCACTTGAAGATTTTGATCATGTCCCCTTTCTGCATTGTTCCAGGAAGTACATGTTAGGTTATGCAGATGTTCCTCATATGTCTTGTTGTGAGTCCAAATATCATTTTGTAGCTCTCCTTTGTGCTGTCTCCAGTCTGTCTATGTCCTTTCTGCGGTGAGGTCTCCAAACTGTGCACCATACTCCAGGTGAGGTCTTACCATTGAACTGTACAGTGGCATAATTACCTCCCACTTTCTGCTTGTAATATCTATTCCTATGCAGCCTGACATACCGTTCACCTTTAATGCTGCTTTTTCACACTGTTTGGATGTTTTCAGGTAATTTATTATAATTACCCCAGATCCCTTTCCTGCTTTGTGATTTACAAGTTCGCTCCACACAGGAGATATTACTCACAAGGATTTTTCCCCTAGGTGCATGACTGTGCACTTTTTGGCATTGAAATTTAATTGCCAAGTTTTTGTCCACCTTTCTAGTCTTTGAAGATCAGCCCTCATCCTTTCCACTCCCCCAGAGTGTCTACCCTATTACAGTACATATCTTTGTGTCATCTGCGAATAGACACACCTTGCCTTCTAGGCCCACAGATATGTCACTGATAAAAATATTGAAGAGGACAGGCCTCAGCACTGATCCCTGTGGCACACCACTAGTTACCTTTCTCTCCTCCGATAGTTGTCTGTTAACCAGTACCCTCTGAGTCCTTCCACTAAGCCAGCTCTGTATCCAGTTTACCACTTTATGCCCAACTCATGTACTGGCAATTTTTCTTCAATAGTCTTCAATGTGGGACCAAGTGAAAGGCTTTGCTGAAGTCTAGGTATATTACATCCACAGTGCTGCCCTGATCTACTGTCTTTGTTACCAATTGAAGAAATATATTAAGTTTGCCTGGCATGATCTTCCTGTGGTAAAGCCATGCTGTCTTAGGTCCATTATATGATTTTCTTTGAGAAGATTTACTGGGCAGTAATTGCCAGCACTTTCCCTACTGCCATTTTTTTGAAGAGAGACAACTGTGGCCTTTCTCCAGTCTGAAGGAACTTCCCTGACCTCAAGTGAGAGGTTGAACAGTTCAGTCAGCGGTGCCACCAGGTCTTCCCTAAGTTCCTTCAGTATCCTGGGGTGTATTTCATCAGGACCCATGGCCTTGTCAACCCTAAGTTTTTCCAGCTCCTTTAGGACCCTATCCCTTGTGAAAGTTGTCAAATTCATATTGCTGCTGTCGGCACTTTTTTCTGTCAAGGTGGAAACACAGCCTTCTTCTTCCTTAGTAAATACTGAGCAAAAGTATCTGTTAAGAATGTCTGCTTTGTCCTTGTCATCCTCTGTGCACTACATATCTTCCGCCTTAAGTCTGACTATACCTCCACAGGTTTTCCTTTTCTCCTTGATATATCTAAAAAAGGTCTTGTCTCCCTTTTTGACCTCTGAGGTGATCCTTTTTTCTGTTTGCACCTTAGCTGCCCTGATTCGCCTTCCTGATTCCTTCAGTTTCTCCTTGTATGTGTATATTTGTCTTTTTCACGTCCTGTTTGTTTTATCTTTTGAAGGCCATCCATTTCTATGTGACCTTTGGTGGCCACCTCCTTGGAGAACCATAGAGGTTTTCTTCTCTTCTTGGCTTTACTCACAGATCTCATATATTGTTTTGATGCTCCTACGATAGCTTCATTTAGAGATGCCCAGTACTTATCTACTCCCTCTGTCCATGTTAATTTAGCCAGGTTAAGTCTGAACTTACCCTCACATCTTCTACAATAAACAGACTTGTAGCTTACCATTCGTGAGTTATGGGTCTTATCTTCACATCCCCTACATAAAACATACTCATAGCTTTACTGTTCATACATTATGGATCTTATCATAACATCTACTAAATATACACACTTGTGACTTTACCATTCATGAACTGTGGGTCTTGGCATTGCATACCCTTAATAAAGGCACACTTGTTTACCATTTATAAGTTATGGGGCTTATCCTCACACCCCTGCATAAACAACAGTTGCAGCTTTCGATTCATCTGTTACATGTCTTATCTGCATGTCCCTTCCAACTGCAGGAAAAGACACAACCACATATTTCCTGAAGTTTCTGTGAGACCTCTAGTGAAATTCCTTGCCTGCCTGCAGTAGCACAGTAGGGCTACCACTGAGAATCTCATCAGAAATATCACAAAATACCTGGAAATATCTGACAATGTCTTTTGCTTTTTTAATGGTACATAATTATACACTAATGGTTTTATTATTCATGATAGGTTGTATCCTCACATCCCCTAGATAAAAACACACTTGTAGCTTTATGTTTCATCAGTTATAGAACTTAGCCCCTACATAATAACTTACATGTAATTTTACCATTCATGAGTTATGGGTCTTATTATCACATCTCCTACACACAAACACATGTGTAACTTTACCATGCATGAGGTACTGGTCTTATTTAACATCATCAACATTTAATACACACTTATAGTGTACCATTCATGAGGGCCGTATCTACGGGATCTTATTGGGGGGGTAATGTTTAGCATTAGGCATAGTGGACTGTCCCAATCTCTTGCCACATTTCTTAAACCTGTGAACATTGTCTACCCTTTGAGATCAAGTGACAGTGCCCTGCTGGCCAACCCTAAGATCAGAACATGTGCTGGTGGACCATCCTATGCCTATGCAACCTCTAAGCTATTGAGCTCCATACCACCTGAAATTCACCTCTACCTCTCAGCGTCTACTTTTTGTCTTAGGTACCATAACTATCTTCTTAGCCTGGCGTACTGCTCTTTCCACTGAACCTGAGCTGTCCCTGTATGGCACTCACATACATGTATATGTAATCACTGTTGATCTGTTATCATGGTACTTATACATTCTTTGTATATCCTGGTACTTATGCATCCTTTGTACAGCTCTACATGGATGGATACTGTTTCCTAAATGTTTCCTTTAATATGACACAATATTTAGTTAATACATTTTCTTCCATAAGGATGTTTATTGGGTATTCATAAGACATATGCAGACAATGAACAACTAGGTCGAGGCCTGTAGTATAACAGCATATAGTAAAATATTGGTTACAAGCAATAACAGAACATGAGGATTATAGATTATGTAAGTAAACATGAACACAACACAACATATCCTGTGCAGTTCTACCCTGTAATGTTGCTTTCCCAAAGGAAGACTAGATACAGTTTTGTCTCAAAGTTGAGTCATGGGTGAAGATGTAGTGCCAGAAAGGCTAAAGTCCATCTTGATGAATCTGAAGAAATAAGAGAACGTATAACATTCGACATGGACAAAAACAAGCATGAGTGCCATTGGATAAGTCCTTTATAACAGTCTATGTTAAACATGGAAAATCATCATATTAAAGGAAGGGAATGCGAGTATGACAATAGAGCAAAGTGGCACAATATCTCTATTGAAGATGAAATGGAAATAGGTAGGTAAGAAAGAACATAATAACCCATACTTACACCCCCTACCTATAACAACTGTAATACATACCATGAGGGGGATTTATGGGTGAAATGAGATAGCATTAGTGAATGACTCATTGATGGAGTTGGAGAGGCAAAGTTATCAAAGTCCATGTTGTTGTACAGTGTAAAGAGAAACAAGAAAGAGGTATGCCTGGGCCAGGAGAAGGCCAGCTTTCTAGTATCCTAAGAAGCTGTGGGTAGGGATGCAGAATAGAGAAAAGGTGGAGGGAATGAACGTGGCACAGGGGTGAAGATCGCTCAGCTTCAGTGGGTGGAGTGGGGATGGCCTTGCCTAGAGGCCAATAATCCATCTGTAGAAATACAAGAATTGGAGTAAGGTAAAAATTGTTGGCTAAACAGCACTGGTAAGGAGATTTAGTTTTCACTTGGATGTTAATCAAGATCCATTTGTTTGGACAGTTTAGGAAGATTACCCTGGGAAAGCATTTTGGGAAGGTATCCATATTTTCTGGTAGTCAGTGAGTTTTCCACTATGAGGTGTGCAGCTCTATCATAGCGGGCAGTTAGCTGTAGGAGATTAAACCATTCCTGATGTGAAGGGGGTCAGGGTTCCTCAAATGCCACAGCAATTGTCACTTAGCAGTTACCAAGGCACCCCTGAGCCTTAGAAACTGGGGTCTGGATAAGGTGGAGGTCAACTGTGGCAAGCCCAGTAAGGCCAGTTGAGGGTTACAAATTCCTAGGTTGTGAAGTACTTCTGTACATTTAGACCACATGCAGGACCAGTACTGATCAATCCTGGGGCACGTCCAAAGAATATGAGTCAGTGTTGCTTGTGAGGATGAACATCTCCAGTGACTATGATCCTGAAACCCACCATGTAAAGCCAAGCAGGATTCTGTATGTTCTACAGAGGATTGCATACTGGAGGGACTTAACTTGTAGTTCACGCCATACCACTTATGCATTTGGCCAGACTTGATCCCATTCAGATGAAGAGAGAGAAATACCCAGTTTGAGTTCCCATTGTGGCTTGGGGCCTGTAGAGACAGGAGGGAGTGAGCTGTATTGGTGAAGTAGTTTAAGTTTGGCTGTTAGGTGCTGTGTCCCTGGGAGAGACACATGATCCACTGATCCAGCACAGAAAGTGGAGAAAGAATAAGGTTTTTTGAGACTTTATGCTTAATGAGGTCACCACACCACCATGCAACTACCCAAGGTAGTATAGCTAAGCCTTCTTTCCTATTGCTTCTGACTAGCCTTGAAGGCACCTTCCCAAACAACTCTGACATGTTTCTGCTGGAGCCCAGTGATTTCCCTTTGGCCATGCTCTGAATTGCCTGGGTAACCTCAGTGGGCTGAAAAGCAGAAGTGAAGAAGGGAAAGTAGGAAGTTGGCTCCTGCGGTAGTTGAAGGTTGGCATAGAAGGCAGAATAATGCTCTGGTGATGGATTAACTTCTGCAGAGTAGAGAGAAAAAGTTTTGGAAGGTATGGTTGATGTCAGTGGGAGCTGTCAATTTTGACCCCTGGGAGCCGTGGATGGCAGGGATGTACTTGTCCATGGCTTGTGCCTGAAGCTTGGCTGCTAGTAACTTCCCAGGTTGTTCTCCCACCTCCCAATACCTTTGATTTAACCTGTATAAGGCATAATCAGTCTGGCATTGCAGTATGTCTCCTATTTCAGATTTTATCTGCCCTATTCTCTCTCTGACAGTGAGGTCTTTATTTGGGGACTGTGCAGCAGCCCGCTCCAAAGATTTGAGCTCCTGCTCCAGACCATGGAGTGTAGCATTTCATCTTCTCTTAATAGCGGAGGCACAGACAATCAGTCGGCCTTGAACAATAGCCTTCAGAGCTTCACATTGGGTAGCTTGGGAGTTATCTGGGGTGGCATTAAAGTGGTAGTAAAGTATAAATGCCTGTCAGATCTATTTAACAGCCAAATCTTGTTGAAGGAGGGAGGTATTGAGATTCCATTTATCACATCTATTGCAAAGAGACCCTCACACCAGAGAGAGAATGACTAGTGTGTGATCCAAGATAAGTATGTTTCCTTGGGATATTTCCCATGTCTATGAGATCAGGTCTGTGGATGACAAAATAACATCTATATGGCTGTAGGATTCATTGGGAGGAGTAACAAGTAAAATCCACATCTGTGGGGTGAAGGGTACACCAGGTATCTAGAAGGCCAGTGCCCCATAGAAGGGTAGACACCTCCATTGACAGGGCAGGTTCAAAACCCGGGCCTGGGCCAATCCTATCTAGGTTGGGCTCCAGGGCCAGGTTAGGTTCCCCTCCAAGTAAAACAGAAGTTGCAGTCTCAGGTATTTCCAAACAACTCTGGAAGGTGTTGCATCTTGGTCGGGGAAACCCTAAACACAGGAACACCCTGGGAGGGGAGGCGCTGGAGGCCTCAATAGGGGAAAAAGACCTAGGGGTCACGGTGGATGCATGCATGAATAACTCTGAGCAGTGCAGGAGAGTGGCTAGCAAGACAAACAGGATGTTGGGATGCATCATAAGGGGATCACCCTAGGAGCAAGGAAGTGATTCTGCCGCTGTACAATGGACTGGTTAGACCACACCTTGAGTACTGTGTACAGTACTGGAGACCACACTTGAAGAGGGACATACAGCCCCTGGAGAGGGTACAGAGGAGGGCAACTAAGATGATATGAGGGCCAGGGGATTTGATGTATGAGGACAGACTTGAGGAGCTCTGCCTCTTTTCATTGGAGAAGAGGAGAGACAGGGGGGACATGATTGAGGTTTTCAAGTACCTCAAGGGAATAAATAGGGTAAAAATGTAGGGGATCTTTAGACTAAGCAGGGAGGTATCACCAGAGGGCATGGTTTGAAGTTGGAAGGTGGAAGGGTGAGGGGGAAAGAGGAGGAGGTTTTTCACTGAGAGGGTGGTGGACCCTTGGAATGCACTGCCTGGTGAGCTGGTTCAGAGATCCACAGTGGAGGGCTTCAAGAGAGGGTGGGACAGACACAGAAAGTGGATGTATCAGATGATGGCCTGTCCCAGGGGGGGGTGGAGATGGATGATAGGGGTTTCTGGAGCACAAGGGAGGGGAGAGTCTCGGCACCCAACTAAGAATCTGAGGTTCGAGCAGACTTGATAGACCATAAGACCTAATCTGCTGGCAAATAGTATGTTAGTATGTTAGTATTTCAGAGAGCTGTGACTGGTAAAAACCTAGGTCAGAGGAATTAGGGGCATAAAAACTGCCCACCAGCAAAGGTAAGCCCAGAGAGAAGAAATCTGCCTTCCTCATCTTAAAACTCTTGCAGAATACCTAGCTGTAAACCCTTCCAACCCAGGATTTCTACCCCTTACTGATGGGTTGAATGGGCATTGAGAAAGTATTGACTTACCCACATCTGACCCAAGAGTGAGGAGTTGGATTCAAGCAGTTGTGTTTCCTGAAGGACAGCCATGTCACAGTTAGCCTCCTTAAGGGATTGCCAAAACTTTTCTGCATTTCTTTGGGTAGCTGAGGCCCCTAACATTCCAAGATACTATTTTTAAATGGTTACACAGTGCCGTTGTGTGAGAAAGGTCTCTCATTGGTCGGATGTAGGCCACCCTCTCAGACTCTTCCCCAGCCCCTCCAAACCCCCAAACTCCCCAACCCAGTTCCTACAACAACTGCAAAGGAATCTCAAGCACACCAAAAGGTAAGTGTACATGAGAGACAAAGGGGGTTACAATCAACAAAGTATTCTAGTGTTGATCAATTACTATAAACTACTGGTGTGAGCCTGTTTCAGACAGAAGCCCATCTTTTCAAGTGGTGTAACAGGCTGTGCTTTGAAACAACTGAGAAGCTGCATGGGATATACTATATTGGACTAGAAATCTCTAACTGATCTCTCTTACATCTGAGGGAAGTTTTCCTTACTTTACAGTCTTACATTGGTATCACTTTGTGTTTAATTTCATTTTTAAATCAGGAAGGGGGTTTTCAAAACTACTTATCTTGTGAGCAACTTCAGTTGCGTTGAAATAACTGCATATTTGATTTTCCTTTGTAGCTATCTGGACTGTCTGCTAGTATTCTGACAGTTTACATTAATATAGTTGGAAATAACTTACTGGTAGTAGCTGTGTACTTTGAATAGTAAAGGCTGCAGTTTGTAATTTGATGCCAGACACAGCCTCAGGTGGGGGAAATTGTCTTCACTAGTAAGGGAGACCTTGCATCATAGCCAATTGTTTTGGGTGGAGGACTATTCTAGCATTGATCAATTACTATAAACTACTGGTGTGATCCTGTTTCAGACAGAAGCCCATCTTTTCAAGTGGTGTAACAGGCTGTGCTTTGAAACAACTGAGAAGTTGCATGGGATATACTATATTGGACTAGAAATCTCTAACTGATCTCTCTTACTTACATCTGAGGGAAGTTTTCCTTACTTTACAGTCCTACATTGGTATTGCTTTGTGTTTAATTTTGTTTTTAATTCAGGAAGGGAGCTTTCAAAACTACTTATCTTGTGAGCAACTTTAGAAGGGTTGAAATAACTGCATATTTGATTTTCCTTTGTTGCTATCTGGACTGTCTGCTAGTATTCTGACAGTTTACATTAATATAGTTGGAAATAACTTACTGGTAGTAGCTGTGTACTTTGAATAGCAAAGGCTGCAGTTTGTAATTTGATGCGAGACACAGCCTCAGGTGGGGGAAATTGTCTTCACTAGTCAGGGATACCTTGCATCATAGCCAATTGTTTTGGGTGGATGACTATTCTAGCATTGATCAATTACTATAAACTACTGGTGTGATCCTGTTTCAGACAGAAGCCCATCTCTTCAAGTGGTGTAACAGGCTGTGCTTTGAAACAACTGAGAAGCTGCATGGGATATACTATATTGGACTAGAAATCTCTAACTGATCTCTCTTACTTACATCTGAGGGAAGTTTTCCTTACTTTACAGTCTTACATTGGTATTGCTTTGTGTTTAATTTCATTTTTAAATCAGGAAGGGGGTTTTCAAAACTACTTATCTTGTGAGCAACTTCAGAAGGGTTGAAATAACTGCATATTTGATTTTCCTTTGTGGCTATCTGGACTGTCTGCTAGTATTCTGACAGTTTACATTAATATAGTTGGAAATAACTTACTGGTAGTAGCTATGTACTTTGAATAGCAAAGGCTGCAGTTTGTAATTTGATGTGAGACACAGCCTCAGGTGGGGGAAATTGTCTTCACTAGTCAGGGAGACCTTGCATCATAGCCAATAGTTTTGGGTGGAGGACTATTCTAGCATTGATCCAACTACTATAAACTACTGGTGTGATCCTGTTTCAGACAGAAGCCCATCTCTTCAAGTGGTGTAACAGGCTGTGCTTTGAAACAACTGAGAAGTTGCATGGGATATACTATATTGGACTAGAAATCTCTAACTGATCTCTACTTACATCTGAGGGAAGTTTTCCTTACTTACAGTCTTACATTGGTATTGCTTTGTGTTTAATTCTCATTTTAAATCAGGAAGGGGGTTTTCAAAACTACTTATCTTGTGAGCAACTTCAGAAGGGTTGAAATAACTGCATATTTGATTTTCCTTTGTGGCTAACTGGACTGTCTACTAGTATTCTGTAACAGTTTGCATCAAATTACTTTAAATAGTTGACGAATCAGTTACTGGAGATTAGCTGAATTACAAGCAGTACTCACCAGGGTGGTGGAGCAGTGGTGTATTTGATTGTTTCTAACAGTCACCAGTGGTTGTGGACTACCCACCCACCCTTCCCACACCCCACCCCCAGAAGTGATGTTTCCTTTATAGCCAAGGTTATGACATCACCTCCTCAACAGGTCTTGGGGCAGAACTGTCATATTCTTAATAACCCAGCACAGTGTATAAAGAGTAAGAACACACCACATAAAGAAAGAAAAAAATATACATATATATTGCATATTGTATATTATAAGGGAGAGAAACATATGGGGGGTAGTGCAATGCACTGGCTGTGGGGCAGCAGTTTTCCGGGAGACATTCTGGAAACTGTGTTGCTGTCCTATTTGCAGGCAACTGTCAGCTATGAGGGAGGAGGTAGCCCACCTCCAGGCTGAACTGGCAAGGACTAAGGAGGCCTCCCCCACCCAAAGAGCACCACTGCCACAGAGGCTGCCAAGTATGAAGAGCAGGTGGATCACAGTGAGTTCTGGGAGAGTATGGGTGGTGGAACAGAGTTGAAGCCCCCTAGTTGTACCTCTAAACAAGCCATGTGCCAGTCTGGCAGAGCAAGGTTCCTCTAGGATTGCACCCTCAGTGGAGACCAAGAAGAATGCTGAGGACACCCACAAGGGAGACCCACAGAAGGGTGGCAAGGGACACCATAGGGGAAGGAAACAGCTTCTGATAGGGGACTCAGTTGTTAGAGGGGTAGACCTGGGGAAGGGAGAGGAGAGGGAAGTAAGGTGCCTGCCTGGTGCCATGGCTTGGAGTGACAAGAAGCAAATCCTTAGGATTGCAGAGGCAGCATCACAGGAGAGGGAACTAGATATCATTGTCCACCTTGGGACAAATGACCTAGCTAGGCATGGGATCAGTGCAGTGCAGGATGAAATTGTGGAGTTGGGGAAGGGCCTCAGAGAGGTAGCAAGCACAGTTACCTTCTCAGAGGTGCTGCCAGTCCATGGCAGGGGTGAGGCTAGGGTACTACACACACATGCAGTTTAATGAATGGTTGCAAACTGGTGCAGAGCACAGGCTTTAGGCCATTGGGGACTGGAGGTACACCTGGAGAGATGAAGGTTTATACTGGCATGATGGTCTGCATCTGTCCATGAAGGGAACCAAGATCCTAATTGGACAGGTTTAAATGTTTCTTGGCAAGCTTTTTAAACTAGCCACGGGGTAAAGCATAAGAGGCAGGACATTTCCAAGCCCCCACAAAAACATAACGGTAGTAAGGTAAACACTGAGGTACAGTGCTCAACAGAGGGCAGGACAGGGTAAACGGAAAAATAGACAAGGGCAAAAAGAGCAGGCATGGGGGAAAAAAGGATAAAGCCAACATTAAATGGAGGGCAATGAGTACCAATGCCTGTAGTCTGGGAAACAAGCTTCATGTGCTAGTAGTCTTGATGGAAGATGAACACTTGGATATTGTGGCAGTCACAGAAACATGGTACATGGGGAACCATGACTGGGATGTCAACATACCGGGGTACACAGTCTACAGAAGGGACAGGGATGGGAAAAGAGGAGGTGGAGTAGCTCTATACATAAGGGAAGGGATCAAAGCTACAGAACTAAAAAGTGAAGGGGGGAGGACAAGAGGCACTCTGGGTCACCTTGGAGACAGAGAATGGCATCACAATCCGCACAGGGGTTGTATACAGACCCCCATCTTAAGGGGAGGAAATGGACAAGAAAATGATAGAGGACATTCTCAAAATGGCTGAAAAAGGGGAGATACTGTTAATGGGGGACTTGAATATGCCAGATGTTAATCGGATGACATGTACTGCAGCCACATCCAAGAGCAGAGTCATTCTCGATGTCCTGCAGGGGGCAGGCCTTAGACAGCTAGTGCTGGAACCCACTCGGGAGGAAGCAATACTAGACCTGGTACTCTCAAATGGAGCGAGGATCACAAATTTAGAAGTCAGTAGACATCTGGGAACAAGCGACCACTGCACAGTGTGCTTCACAATAAGCACAACTATGGAGACAAGCCATACAAAAACAAGCATACTGGACTTCAGAAGGGTTGACTTTGGCAAAATGGGTGAATACCTGAGGAATATACTAGCAAATGGGCAAAAAGGAGGGGTGGAAGAACAATGGAGAAAAATCAAAACTGCCATCATAGAGGCAACAAGCCTTTGTGTGAAACAGATAAAGAAAACAAAGTGGAGTAAAAAACCACTATGGTTCTCAAAAGAGGTGGCAGGGAAGGTTAAGGAGAAAAAGGCTGCATTCAGATAGTATAAGGAATCACAGAAGGAGCATGACAGGGAACTGTATCAATTAAAGCAGAAAGAAGTGGGGAAGGCAGTCAGAACAGCAAAAGCCCAAACTGAGGAAAAAATAGCCAAGTCAGTTAAGAAGGGGGATAAAACCTTTTATAGGTACATTAGGGAGCATAGAAAGGTTAAGGGAGGAATAGTGAAGATTAAAAGGGAGAGGGGAGGTGGACAGAGGGAGACAGGGAAAAGGCAGAGATACTGAATGAATACTTTTGCTCAGTATTCACAAAAGAAGATGAGGAGGAGTTACCTAAACCAGACGATAGAAGCACTCTGGGTAGGGGGTTGACACCAGTCCATTTACAGAAGAAAGAGTCCTGAAAGAACTCCTAAAACTCAAGGTGGACAAAGCAATGGGGCCTGATGGGATTCACCCCAGAATCCAAAAAGAACTAAGGGAGGACCTAGTGACACCACTGACCACACTTTTTAACAAATCATGGGAGGATGGGGTGGTACCTGAGGACTGGAGGAGGGCAGATGTGATTCCCCTTCACAAAAGTGGGAGCAAGGCAGAAGCAGGAAACTACAGACCTGTAAGTTTGACCTCAGTGGTAGGGAAAATGATGGAATCACTTCTGAAAGAAAGAATTGTTGAGTACCTAGAGGCCAGCGGGGCACAGGACCCAAAGCTGCATGGATTTACAGCAGGAAGGTCATGTCAGACAAATCTAATAGATTTCTTTGACTAGGTGACCAAAGTAATAGACCAGGAAGGGCTGTGATATGGCCTACCTAGACTTTAGTAAGGCATTTGACACAGTCCCACATAAAGATTAATAATCAAGTTAGCCAGCTTGGGAGTGGGTAACAGGGTGGTAGCCTGGGTTGCAAACTGGCTGTACAACAGGACACAGAAGGTAATAGTGAGTGGCACACATTCCGAAGAAAGGGGGGTCACTAGTGCAGTACCTCAGGGCTCAGTACTGAGTCCAGTCCTCCTTAACATCTTTATAGGTGACATTGCAGAGGGTCTGGAGGGAAAGGTATGCCTCTTTGCAGATGATACAAAGATCTGTAACAGAGTTGATAGACAAGGAGGGGTAGAAAGGATGAGAAGGGACTTGGCAAGGTTGGAGGAATGGTCAGACATATGGCAACTTAGATTCAATGCAAAGAAGTGCAAAGTAATGTACCTGGGAAACAACAACCCAGGAGAAGAGTACACAATAGCAAGGGAGGTACTAACAACAACAAAAATGGAATGGGACTTGGGGTTAGTCATATCGGATGATCTAAAGGTGGGTAAGCAAAGTGAGAAGTCAGTGAGGAGAGCCAGGGGGATACTGGGATGCATAGGAAGGGGCATCACAAGTAGAAAAAGGGAAGTGGTTATCCCTCTGTACAGACAGTTGGTGAGACCCCATCTGGAGTACTGTGTGCAGTTTTGGAGACCTCATCTACGCAAGGACATAGCCAGGATGGAAGCAGTCTAGAGAAGGGCAACTAAAATGGTGCAGGGTCTGCATCAGAAATCATATGAAGAGAGAGACTGAGAGAGCTTAATATGTATACCCTTGATGAAAGGAGGGACATGATAGAAATGTTCAAGTACCTCAAGGGAATCAACAAAGTCCAGGAGGGTAGCATCTTTCAGAAAAAGAGATGTGTAAGAACAAGGGGACACAATTTAAAGATAGAGGGGGGATGGCTCAGGGGTAATGTAAGGAAATCTTTTTTCACAGAGAGAGTGGTGGATGCATGGAACTACCTTTCTGGGGAGGTTGTTGGGGCTAAAACAGTGAGGGAATTCAAACATGCATGGGACAGACACAAGGCAATTGTAGTGGGGGTGGCAGGAAGTAGGCTGTTGGTTAACTAGAATCTGCAGCTTATCCAGTAGGTAGGGAAATAGGCAGACTGGGTGGGCCAACTGGTCCTTATCTGCCATCAAAGTCTATGTTTCTATGTTTCTATGTATACATAGCAGCAAAGACAGGCATGACAAAGATCCCCCTGTCCCCACTTAAAACTTGGGGAGAGTGGTTGTAGACAAAAGCTAACCATTACGAGGGAGAAAAAAGAAAACTCAAACACTCAGAGCAATTCCACACCCAGTGGAGGCACACTGGTCTCTTCCCTAATGGACTGAGTTGGGAGGCTATTAGGCCAGCGGTCACATAGGTTCTGGATACAATAGTGTAACCGTCCAGTCCCCTGGGGTTACTAGAATCCTATCAGTATTATTGTTAGGGATGTAGCAGGCAGCTGGTGGGGAGCTCATTAGGGGCTCCTTACATAATGACATCACTGTTTACTCAGCTAGCCTGAGGGGAGAATGATTAGTTCATTTAGAACTCTTGCAGCTGCATAAACCACACTGTGTGGATAGTTGCTTTGGGAGCTTAGAATGCTCAGTGTTGTTCAGGCAGTAGTTGAGAGAGGAGGTGAGAGTGTCAGAAGGACTGCCAGTGGGCTCTGAAGAGCAGGCCCAGGATTTCTCACCCTAGTGGAGTGTCATTTCCAGCTTCCAGTTGAAGTGGTAGAGACAAGGCTACAGCAGGATTTCCCGATTTCTACTCCCAGTGAAGTGAAAAGATCAGCTTGTTCTCAATGGACTCAAGGGGCAATCCCCTGAATGTTCTGTGGTGTTTTCAGCTGCCTTGGATAGCGCCTGAAATAGACTGCTTGGACCGGCTATCCAGGAGAGTGCTTTTCCTTTTCCTTTTTTTCATTGTTCCTTGCCCAATGGGTGGAACAACTCCTGTGATTGCTGTCTAGGAGACTAGATCTCCACATGTTCTTAGGGGATTGGATAGTCTGGGGTGCATGTGCCCATAGATAAAGCTGGATCGCACCTGTCAGTGCTCCTAGTCTCATTAGTGTGAGTAATTAAAGTTAAACTGTGTACCCAAGTGAGTGCAGTTTATTCTCTGATCACTCCAGTTTGTGACAAGTTAAAGTGTTGGACCTCTAGCATTTCAGTGGGGAATGGGGGTTTCAACAGTGTAACCCTGAAGAATGGCATAGACTGTTGGTTGGGGCTAAGAGTGGGGAGAAACACCATCTAAGCACTTATAAGGCAAGGCTTCCTGGTTTGTAAAGGGCACCCGTATGTTTACCTGAGCAAGGACCAAGCTGCAGGTTAAGGTGTGTGGCTGAGTTTCACATAGTGCACCTATATCCGAGAAGAGTTCTGAGGGTGTGGCTTAGATTCACTAAATAACACTCATGGGAAGAGAGATGTTCATGTGTATGGCTCTGGTGATCACAAATACATCTTTGGGAATTTGGGAAGAAGATGTTTCTGTTGTTTTTAATGAACTGTACTACATGCAAGGAGAGTTCTTGAATTTGCACCTGTCCAGCCTGGAGAGACCCTTGGGGGTCCACTTCTGCTTTTACTTTCCATCTGTTGAATAAAGCCATACTGCATAATCCCAGTCACTGTTATGGACATTCTGATTATTTGCTTCTGGTTGGGTTGGATTTACTGGGGGCCCCTCAGCAGGTTAGATCAAGCATATGCCTAGCTGCCTCCACCCAGGACCTGGGTTGTGTTATTTATACAAGGCTCAAGTTGTTTTGTTTCTGTACCCCCACCCATCTCTTCCTCTAGAAAGTGAGCCAGGTATACATCCTAACCCCAAGGGTGGTACCTACCTTTTAGTAAAGTAAATTGGTATGCCAGTATATGGGCACCAGTGTTTCTCCAGATATTTAGCTTGGGTGAGTGTTACCAAAAATGGGGGTATGCACACTAGTTAAAAAGTGGCCTGGGGTTTACACTAGGAAGGAGAGATGTCTTCTTCCCCCCAGGTCCCACTGCAGTTAAAGAGAAGACAGGGGGACTATTACAAGTAAGACAGTGTCTTGACTAGGGGAAGAGGGAAGCATGGGAGGTACAGTGGAAATTACATGTTCTGTAGGTCATGGCATTGGCACATTAGGCAGTAGAAGGGAAGGAGAAATTGTTTAACCAGGAAAGGCACACTAAGTCAAAGCTTGTTTCCTGGTGCAACCTGGGAGCACAAGGAAGTTAAGTGACTTGCTCAGGGTCACACAGTATGCAAGTAGGAGCTGATGGGATTCAAACCCAGGTTTTCAGCTCAGTGCCCTTAACCACTACACTATACTGCCTCCTAAAGCTGGGGGAGGATAACCCATGAATAAGCAGAATAGAGTAGGACAAAATAGAACAAATGTACGGCAGAATAAAGCAACCCCATAATAGAGGGCTTACAAGTCCCGTCCTATAGAAGTAGCATTGGGATGGTCAAATGGAGAAATAATCTCCTATAGAGGAGGGTGTAAATTGGGGTGGCAACTCATAAGAGTAGGGGCAGAGGGTACCTCCTTCTGAAAATGTCCATTGGACACTCTTTACCTTGGTCCCCATGGACAGCAAAGTCCAACATGAAGGGAGTGTAATGGAAATGGTAATTGGGGAAGCAGTATTGATGACAGAGTCACTCTAAAAACTTGACAAGTTGTACCTAGCAAGTAAAAACATTTCTGAATAAGCAGGTTTAACTAGCTCAAACATTTGGAACTGTTGCATGAATTGCAACTAAGCATATACATGAAAAAGCTGGCTCAAAAGAACGAGCTGCATTAACGTATACACCTCCCACAAAAGCACAGTCATAACAAACCAGAATATTACGAGGAAGGTGTGATACCTGTAATAGAACATGAACCCAAACAGTTTTGTCTGAAATATTACTAAGAGAAATAGAATCTATCACATATTCAGAATAGGAATTAGTCTTAAAAACAGCACTAAAGAAATGCAATAGTTGGAGTTAAACCAGTTTCAAACACTAGGTGGAAAAATAGACCTGCAAAGTACAGAATTAGGTTGAACACCTGGTTCTGTATTAAGGAAACTGCCAAATGCAACACGAGTACCACCAAATTAAAACTGAGGCAAAATTAAGGGAGTCAACTTATATGCCCTTTGTCATATAGCGGAGGAAGAAGGGTTATGGGAAATTAATCAGCCTGTGGCGATAATGTAGCTAACAGTCCTGTGCCCCATTTCTGTGTCCCCTGGTGTGCAATAGTAGGGTGTGCTGTTGGAACAGTGCCCATAGATGACATGGTGGCTGCAGAGCAAACTATCCAAAGGGCAAGTTAAATAGGCAGCAGTAATCAGAATATAGTGCTTGATCCTAGTTTATTTCCAACACATTCACCTCCAGGGATGACATTAGGTACAAGTAAAATTTCAGAGCAGCAAAATCGAGTCCAGCAGTGAATGGCAAGGAGGAAGGGGGAGGTAAGAGCAGACAGAGAGTAGTGGTGCAATGAGCAAAGTCTGTACCTCTCTATGTCACTGTAGTGGAGGGGCCCAAGAAAACAGAATGGGATTGAAGGTCATCAGTTGAGGGGATAGCAACCCAGTTACAGTGTCACAAGGCAGGAGTTACTTGGATAAGGAACACTGACACTGAACAAGCAACATTGTAGTTACAGTAAGAGAACAGGCAATAGTGGATCCCTGGCCACCTTAGACAACAGTATTTCAGGGCACTGTATCAGGGCTTGCTTCCACCCTCAGGAAGTAGGTATCCATTTGTTCTTGTGGGGCTTCGGCTGGGCCCAGGAAAGCAATTGGTTGTCTGGAAGGACCCAAGTACATTTTCAGTATCTGTTGGCTTTTCCTAGAAATTGAAACTTGATAGGTAACAGTGTAATAACCAGGGTGGCTGGCTATAGTAGGGTGTAGGTAATGCCCCGGTTCTGAAGGCCTTGCTTCACCTTATCAAAGACCTGTCAAAGATCAAGGATTCCTCCTGGGTAATCTGGATAGAAAAAGATCCTGGTTTCTGCCACAAGCCCGTCTTTGATGTTTCTTGCTGTTGCCAATATCAGCTCCTTGTCTTGAAATCATAGGAGTTTAAAAATGAGAGGCTGAGGTTTAGCACTTAACGAGAAGATGGAGCTCTCTATATCCATTATTCCTGTGATGGGTATCAATGATCAGGCATGACACAGATAAATCAGGTATGCCACGTCTTAAATAGAAGTTATTTTGAAAAAAATTAAAAAACAAAAAATCAATGCAACAAGAAACAAAGCAATAACTGGTTCTAATAATAACAGAAAAGAAAGAAATAAACAAAAAAAACACAGCTCAGGGTCTACAGGTCTTTAGCATCCTAATTAAGTCTGTGCTGAGTCTCACTCCAGAGAATCCTACTCTGGAGATGTATGCAGTTCCAGCTCCAGGCTACATCTGCTGTTTAGGTGCTAGATTCTGGGTTTTATAGCACCCAGACTCCTCCCCTAAAGAGCAAAACCCACTCCTAATAATCTTTATTACAACATATTTCATTTTCTAGTCAAGCTAGGCATATGATACCTAATTCCACCATTTACATTTACAATAATCAATTCTGACCAACAAAAAGTAACATGAAATGTCTTTTAACATATTCACAATCTGTCTTTAACCAAAAAGGGTTCTAATGAATATTAGCTCTGCCCCATTTTTGGGTGACTGACACCTAATATCCCATAAATAGTTCAGAGTGGGTGTCGCAAACTCTCTATAGGAGATTGCACCCGGGCTAGAAGGTCAATTCTGATTGGGACAGACCTCCTTTCGCAACCACCTTTTCTGCAATACAACAGGTGAAACAAAAAAACTTCTTGTTTTATTTTATGCAGTCTGACCTTTCATTAGTAGGCACCTGTGTACTGTATAACTAGCTACCTGCTGCATTTAGTGTAGTTAATATAGTTTAGCAGACATAGACTTATTTCAAAATATTTTGCTGGTAGCCAGAAAAGCTAACATGCACATTCCCTGGCTAGCACATTTAAAGCAGCAAAAAGACTCGCAACCCAGTGAGTCAGCAACACAAGAGAAAGAAGGACAAAAAAACTGTTTAGAGGAGGAATTTGAAACCTGACATCTACTCTGTTCAGCAGGCTGTCCTAGTGATAGCCCCTTGATATCATGTGAGAGGGAGCACTTCACCAGGATAGCCACATTTCTACAGCCCAGCACTATTAGAAGGTGGGAGAGGGGAAATTTGAAATAAAAGCGGTCAGCGTCTCTTACCAGACGCAAGGAGAGACAGCACAAGCCACTTGTGAACATGTGAGAGGGAGCGTCAGACAGAAAAATACAAAACCCAACAACTGTCCTTTAAATACTGGCAAGTCAAGGTTGGGAAATATAAAGTGTAATTATGTCCTAGCCTTGCGAGTGCTTAGAGACAATCAGTTGATTTTCTTTTTATATGCACAAACCAAGTGTGCACTGGGGAAAAGGAGCAAAAAGCAAACGACTTTCTGTTTTAACAGCAAAAACATAAATACATCTGTTTCACCTGGATTCCAGCTGTTTCTCTCATTTAAGGACTCCTAAACACCTATATATTACTCCTAAAGGTACCAAATAGGTGTGTACTAAAGCTAGAATTAAAAACGGCTTTCCTTTTGTAATATAGGACTCATTTTGGACATACGTGGCAAATTACTGTCTGATGAATAAGGGAAAGTGTTTGTGAGCAGACTGCTGGAATTAATACTTCTAAGAGTTTTTCTTGAGAATAAATAATTCAGAGGGAAGGCAAGATAACAGTAGGTGGCCAATCCACTGCAGTTTTACCGAAAGAGAAATAGTCAGAAGAAGTGCTGTTGCACAACTGACTTTGGGAGCGGTGGGAGAACAGAAGAATACAGAAAGTAGAGATTATTCTAGTAGTAGGTCATAGGATGTTTTTATTCCTAACTATCACAGGGCCCTCTTGATTTTGAAATCGTACTCTTTAGGATTCAGATGTAACCAGAGAGGCAGATTTTACTATAGGTAGCATACTGGGTCCCTGCCTTCCAAGCCTTGAGGAAGTCCAATGATGCACACATTTTAACTCTGGCCTTGGCCCTCTAAGTCCTCAATTTAGCTGTAAGCCATGCGAGTTTTGCTTCAGTGGCCTATAGACACCGGTCTTGCATAAAGTTATACTTCTCAAACTCTGTGATGGAAGATTCCACTTTACTGACTCAGTCCATCAGACTGGCTAGGCTGCTTTGAGTTTCAACTATGGTGATAGGGATTGCTTCAACAGAGGTAGCTATCTGTTCAATCAAGTTGGCTTGACACACTGGATCAGGAGTCATGGAGGTGGGGTCTCTGTTTGCAGCCATCTTGGGTTTCGGCACTTCTGGTATATGGGAAACTTCCATAAGAATTTTTTCCATTTTTGCAGGTAAGAAGTGTTGCCAACAGGAACCTCAGCAGTTTGCTTAGTATCTTAGCTCTTCTGACAAGGGAAACATACACAGTCTTCCAACGTTTAAAGCATCAGATGGTGTGGGATAGACAGGGGATGGCATGGAGCAGAAGAGGTAAGGTGCCATTTCAGTCTGGGGCTCACGTGACCTCTTCTAGTTAATACATTTCTTTCTTTCTTTAGTCATTGTACAGTAGTAGCCAGAGACATGGTCAGATATTTCCAGATATTTCGCAACATTTCTGAAGAGTTTCTCTCTGCTGCCCCTACTGTGGAACTGCAGAAAGTAGATTTCTCTGGCAATATCACAGAAATTTCAGGAAATATCTGACCATGTCTTTGACTGACTGTACTACAAAGTAACATTAAATGTTTTTCCACTTTGCAAAACTCTTCCCATAGGTAGTGTACCATTTACTGTATTGATGAATTTGATTAATTGCCTTGTCTTGCATGTATTCCCCTTCCATGATGCAATGCCATGTTTATGGTTCCTCCCTCATTGCCTATTGTATTACAATATATTCTACTGTAATGCAGTCAGCTTGAATGGAATCTCTTATGTAATCTCCCTTGTCATATTTGAAAACAGGCATTGATTGCCTAGCAGCCTGCTTACCTGGACAAAAAATTATAAAAAAAACAACTAACTAAATACATACATCTCCCATTCTCTACCTAAATACATATTTGTAGCTTTATTATTCATGGCATATGTGTCTAAGCCTCATATCCCCTACAAATGTAACACTTTCTGCTGCTGTTCTTGTTTTGTCCCATAGGACATTTAAGCAATAAGGCATGACCAGGGGTTAAGTTAATGATTCATAGGTTTCATAGGTTTTTCAAGCTAGAGAACAATAGTCCATAATGCTTGCCTCATATTTGGTGTATTAGATATATTTGTCATCATCTGTCATTACTGAATCCAAATTTATTTAGAATGCATCCATGTTTGTATTTTCTACTACAATTGTAGCAAGATTATTCCATATTGAAATCAATCTTATGCTAAACCAATTTTTTCTCCTTAGTGAATTCCATTTCCCAATCAATAGCTGTTTATTATGTCTACGATTACTTTGTCTAAATTTGGATTTGAATAAACCTGTTCCATTTAGGAGTATAGAGTCTTGTAGTAAACCATATATAAGTATGTCTCCCTAAGCCTTCTATATTTTAAAGAATACAATTTCAGATCCTTAAGCCTATTTCAAGTCCTTCCCTTCATTCCTGTTATTGTCCTACTAAATCGTCTCTGGACTCTTTCGATGTTATTAATTTCTTCCTTTGTATATGGGACCACACTTGGACACAATACTCAAGGTGGGGTCTCACCAGAGCATTATACAATGGCAGCATAACCTCTCTAGTCCCGCTTGCCATGTGTCTAAATATACAATTTAGATTCTGATTCGCCCTTTTGGTTTGTTTGGAACAATGTAATTTGAATTTCATATCCGGGATAATGGTAAGCCCAAGATCCCTTTCTTCCATGGTCTGATGTAATGTTTGATTCGCCAGTTTGTATGTAAATTTAGGATTATGTTTACCCAAATGCATCACCTTACACTTCTCGCTGTTTAATACCAATTTCTTTTCTAGGGCCCAGTTAGTAACTTCATCTAAGAAGTTTTGCAGGATACTGTTTTCCTTACTGTTGTTAATAATAGAACCTATACGGCAATCGTCTTCAAATTTGAGTAGCCAAATATCATTTGTGTTTGATTCTAGGGAGGAAATATAAATATTAAATAGACATGGTCCCAACACTGATCCCATGATCACGTGCCTTATTAGTAATTGCCCCATGTGATTGCTTGGAGAGTTACTGCTCATCTGTGAGTCTGAGCAGAGAGAAAGACCCAGCAGTTACCACAGTTTGTGTGCCTTGTGATAATCTACAACATGAACATTGCTGCAGTACTGGGTCCCTGTAGTTGAACAGCTGGACTGCATCATGGAGGAAATGGAGTGGATAGTAGTCCTAGGGTAGTCCCTTAGGAACTAAAAGTTTGCTTTTAGAGACTCATGCAGCACAGTTCGGTGATGTTTGTACCCTAAAAGTAAACTTT
This sequence comes from Neoceratodus forsteri, assembly GCA_016271365.2. Taxonomy (NCBI): domain Eukaryota; kingdom Metazoa; phylum Chordata; order Ceratodontiformes; family Ceratodontidae; genus Neoceratodus; species Neoceratodus forsteri. The sequence continues at coordinate 4,249,254 of CM028130.1, forward strand.
TAAACTGAAAGCTGATTGTGACCCTGGGAGTCTCTTCTAAGTTACATGCCTTACAAGCAATCACCCCTAGTGAGTGGGGTGGGAGTGTAGCGGCATGCGCCAACACATGTGGCACATGTCTGGCATGTACAGTATGAATGATGAGCGAAGGGCACGCCATTCTGTAAGTTAACTTCCAGCCTGGTTTTTGACTCACATAGAAACATAGAATCTGATGGCAGATAAGGACCACTTGGCTCACTTAATCTGACCATTTCCCTACCTAGTGGATAAGCTTTTAATTTTAATAATGCCTGTGATATCTTTGCCCCAATGCTGACCCGCTGTTCTAAAAGGCAGAATGCCCCCTGGGTAGCCCCAGCTTTGATCCACCAACTCAAACATAGGGACAACCTATGGCACCATGCCATTGAGACTGGCCGGCTCAGTGACAGGCAGTTATATGCTGCCGCCCGAAACAAGTGCACTCTGGCCATCAGAAAGGCCAAGTCTGAGCACCATCGGTCCTCACTCACTGCCTCATGGGGAACCCCAGAACCTTCTGGGATAACATTAAACAGTTAAATGGAGTGCACACTTCCCACCCAACCAGACTCAACATTAATGGCGTGATCTCCCAGACCCAGCCTCATAGCCAACCACCTCAACACCTCATTCACTGACCTTAGCCCTATCCTCCCTACAAATTTTTTTGACCCTCCTCCCCAGCACCTGCTGTAAATCTTTCTCACCCTTATTTTCTCCTCCGCCGTGTTTCTGCCCAAGAACTTAGGCTGCATCTTGCCACTGCCCTCAAGAGTAATAGTACAGGCAGTGACACCCTGGATCCGTGTATCCTACAGCTGGTCTTAGACACAGTCCTTACCCCGATCACGTGCCTCATCAATCACTCTCTTTGCCTGGGGAAGGTTCCAACTGCCTGGAAAGTTGCCACTGTAACACCTATCTTTAAAGGTGGTGATAGGACTGTGGCTGGAAACCTATCGGCCAATCTTCATTCTCTCTCCTCTCCAAGGCCTTGGAAAAGTGGTGGCCTCTCAAATCTCTGACTACCTCCACCTACAATGTCCTATGTCCTGAGCAGCATGGCTTCCGAGCGGCCACAGTACCAACACACAGCCTCCTAGAGTTCTCCAACCTTCTCCACTACTCCTTAGACACTGGTTCTCTGGCTGGTGCGGTCTTCATTGACCTCTAAAGCTTTGACACTGTCTCCCACCCTCCTTCTTGATGCCCTTAGTCTCTAGTTTTGCTGCTGGGCTCATCTCCTGGTGCACCAGTTATCTGTCTGACCACTCACAGTGTGTAAAATTAATGGGACCTACTCAGACATCTGTCCCATCTTTCTGGTTTCCCAGGCTCCATTCTGGGCCCCTACTATTCTCCCTTTTACCTTAACACCCTTCCACGCTCTTGCTCGGGGAACATTCTATTGTACGCTGATGATGCAGTCATCTTTGCCTCAAGTCGAACCCTATTGCCTCCAGGACTCACTCAGAAGTCCTTCACTGAAGCCGAGGGCTGGTCTAGGAACATAGATTGTGATAAATCTTAAAAACAAAACCATGTTCTTCACTCATCCTCAAAACAAGTCCTGCAACTTCAAACCCCTCATTCACTCTGGGTCCTCTTTCCCACTCGAACAAGTTTGCTCCTATAAATACCTAGGGATCCATTTGACCCTCCCTCTCCTTCCATGGACACATCGTTGCCCTAGCCACTGCCAAATTATCCGATTGGGCATCTTCATCGGTATAAACACTGCTCTCCCCAGAGGCTCTTGACTCGCAGTCACCTCCTCTATCCTGTCCCTAGTGGACTATGGACTGCCGGGTATGGTGCTGCTGATCAGACCGCACCCATAAAAATTCGCACTACTCTGAATAAGGTCTGCAGGTTGATTACTGGGGCACCTAGGCTAACACACACCTGTCTACTGTATGCTAAAGCACTGGTACTTGATCTTGACGAGCGCCTCAAATATCTGACCTGTACCCTTACAAAAAAGACCTTCCTTGGGCTATCCCCACCAGGATTGACCACCACCATATGCCTCTCTGTCCCACTAGTTCATACTCGAACCTCTGGGAAAACCTCTCTTGTTATCCCTAGAGCTAGGACCTCTCACGGCCAAAGAGCCTTCAGCTTTAGGGCCCCCTTCTGGTTCAACACACTGCCCCCCTCCATCTCCGAAGCTCCAACTATATCTTGCTTCAAAACTTCACGTGAACCACCTTATTAACACCTGAAGCTGTAATTGCCAGTAGTCAAGCCGCATCAATACTTATGACAAAGCTTACTACTAAGCTGCTAAGGACAACATAACTCTGGTATTGTTTGCATCAATCCTACCTGTACCAGCTTGTTTGTATCTATGTCTTAAGTTACTGTTATACTGTGTTGTACTGTTATACTGTGTATTTTCATTTGTCTTACTGTGACAAGGTACCTTTGTAAATGAGCCTATGGCTCAAAGGTTTTCCAAACTGCTGTTTAAATAAATAAATAAATAAATAAATAAGCGGCAGATCCTTGTTAACCAACAATCTACTTCTTCCTACCCTCTCACTAGAATTGCTTTATGTCTGTCCCATGCATTCTTGAATTCCCCCACTGTTTTTGACTCTACAACCTCCTCAGAAAGGAAGTTCCATGCATCCACAACCTTCTCTGTGAAGAAACACTTCCTCACATTACCTCTGAGCTGTCCCCCCATCTTCAAATTGTGCCCCCTTATTCTTGCACATCCCTTTTCTGAAAGATGCTACCCTCTTGGACTCTGTTGATTCCCTTGAGGGTTTTGAAAGTTTCTATCATGTCCCCCTCTCCCTCCTTTCCTTGAAGCTATACATTTTAAGCTCCTTTAATCTTTCTTCATATGTCCTCCGGTACAGACCCAGCACCATTTTGGTTGCTCTCTCTTCTGGACAGCCTCTACCCTGTCTATGTCTCTGCAGAGATGGGGTCTCCAAAATTGTTACCAGTACTCCAGATGTGGTCTTACTAATTGTCTTTTCAGATGGCCAACAACTTCCTAACAGCAGTTTGCTTGATAGAAGTGTGGTCTCTGTTTGCAGCCATCTTGGGTCTAATCCTCATACCCCTTACAAATGTAACACTTTCTGCTGCTGCTGTTCTTTGATTTGCCCAATGGGACATTTAAGCAATAAGGCATGACCAGAGGTTAAGTTAATGGTCACGTGCCTTATAAGCAATCACCCCTTGTGAATAGGGTGTGCTTGGAGAGCTACTGCTGGTCTGTGAGTCTGAGCAGAGAGAAAGACCCAGCAGTTAGCGCAGTTTGTGTGCCTTGTGACAGTCTACATCATGAACATTGCTGCGGTACTGGGACCCTGTAGCTGAATAGCTGGACTGCATCATGGAGGAAACGGACTGGGTGGTAATCCCAGGGTAGTTCTTTAGGAACTAAAAGTATACAGCAGTGCTGTCTTTTAGTTGCAGCCTTGCCAGGTTGTGGTTTTATGCTTTTTATAGACTCATGCAGCACAGTTAGGTGATGTCTGTAGTCTAAAAGTAAACTTTTAAACTGAAAGATGATAGTGACCTTGTCAGCCTCTTCCGGGTTATGTGCTTTACAAGCACTTGCCCCTAGTGAGCGGGTGAGAGCCCGGTGATGCACACTGAGACACACATGGCGTGTGTCTGGAATGTTCAGCATGAACGACGAGAACAGGGCACGGCATTCTGTAAGTTGACTTCCAGTCTGGTTTTTGACTAACAGCAGTTTGCTTGATAGAACCAAATAGAAAATGCTGTGGTCGAACTCACTGGTTACTTGTACCTCAGAGTATTCTCTACAAGGTAGTTTATTGGTCTATATGTTTACGTTCATTGGGATTTAACCTTGGCTGTTGCACTCACTTGGTTAAAAACTCCCTCTACTGTGACCATTTGCTTGCAGTTAAACCTGACTTGTCAAGTCTTTTGTCTTTACTGTCCAAATAACCGACCTAGTTTTGGTCATTCCCATAAATCATTAATCAAGCAAATTTCTGTTCTTAAAAACCAGTCCTCCTTCATTTCTACTCTACTTTTACCATTGTCCATTTTCTAAGGTTTCATTCCTATCCCCCTAAATAAATCACACTGTTATTACAAAGATGGAGGACACAATTATCACATTGCATGGATATGTTGGGTTTACGTGTATTAAATGTAACATATATAATAATAATAATAAACTTTATTTATAATGCGCCTTTCAAAGTCAAGGTGCAGTACATGGTTAAAATAATTTCACAATAAAACTTCATGATAAAATAATCAAAACAAGTTCAGTCAGTCCATGTCGACACCATCCCCAAATGCCTTATTCTAAAGATAAGTCTTCAATGCTTGTTTAAAGCCCCCCACAGTCATGCACTCCCTGATCCAATGGGGTAGAGAATTCCAGAGGGTCGGTGCCACGAACATGAAAGCCCGGGCCCCAGAAGATTTTAAAACCACCCTCAGAATCTCCAGCAACCCCTTGTTGGCCAAGTGGAGCGGTCGCTCCAGGAGTGTAGGGGACCAGAAGCTCTTCAGGTAGTCAGGCCCAGTCCGTAGGGCTGTATGTCAGTAAACTGACTTTAAAGATGATCCACCACTGAACCAGCAGCCAGTGCAGTTCCTGCAGCACTGGTGTAATGTGGGAAGAATGTGGAATCCCCATTAACAACCAGGCTGAGGAGTTCTGCACCAGCTGTAAGTGGCAGATATCAACCCTTGGAAGCCCAAAGTAAAGGGAATTGCAGTAATCCAAACACGAGGTCACAAAGGCGTGGATCAATGTAGACAAGTCCCTGGATGGAACAAGGTGCTTGATCCTAATGATGTTCCTCAGATGGTAAAAGGATAACTTAACAACAGCTGACACCTGAGAATGTAATATCAGCCGGTCATCAAGAATCACCCCCAGGTCGTGCACCTGTTCAGAGGTAGGGAGCTCAACATCCCCCAAGGAATAAACCTGTGGGATAATTTGCTCCCCACCCCCTATCCAGTGACCAGGATCCACAACCATCACCTCAGTCTTCCCAGAATTCAACTTCAGCCAGCTGGACCTCATCCAACATTGGATCTCACCAAGGCAGTTATTAAACACCGAGAGTGCTCCATTCTGATCTGGTGCAAAAGACAGGTAGAGCTGGGTATCATTGGCATAACAATGAAACTCCAGCCCGTACCATCTTACAATGTCTCTGAGGGGAAGCATGTATATCACAAACAACATGGGAGACAGTACTGAGCCCTGAGGCACCCCACAGGACAGAGAGGTAGGATCAGAGGAGAACACCCTCGACACCAGCCTCTGAGTTCTATCAGTGAGGAAAGAAGTAAACCATCTGTGAACCAAACCTGAAAGCCCACAGATGCATCTCAGGTGCTCAAGCAGCACCCCATGGTCCATGGTGTCAAATGCTGATGACAGATCAAGCAGAACCAAAATTGACCATTTTTTTCTGGTCTCTCTCCATCAGGAGATCATTGAGCACCTGTACCAGTGCAGTCTCTGTGCTGTGCCTCTTCCAAAAACCAGATTGAAGAGGATTGTAGATGCTATAGATGGTCAGATGGTTGTCCAACCGAGCAGCCACTACTTTCTCTCAATTACCTTCCCCACAACGGGAAGGTTAGAGATTGGCCTATAATTAGCAAGAAAGTCTGGGTCCAAAAAAGCCTTCTTCAACACTGGTGTCACCACTGCCTCCTTCAGGGAGCAGGGGTACTTACCAGAGTCAAGTGAGCACCAGACTATCTGCGCCAGAACCAGGAGATAACCTCCCCACAACCCATTATCAGGGCTGTAGGACCCGGGTCTAAACTACAGCATGTAGTGCTCATACCCTGGACAATCCTCATAACATCCATGATTTCTGGCCTTTTTCAGGAACTCCAGGGAAAAAGAGGGATGGTGACCAGGGGCTGGTCCACGGCAACTCCCACAGAGAGCATTGCACTGGTCTCCACCCTGATGTCGTCCACCTTATCTGCCAAGAACCGAACAAGCTCTTCACACTGCAATTGTGAAAAAGGATCTATGAACCTGTAGACAGGCTGGGTTGCACAGCCTGTCTACAGTTCAAAAGAGCAGGGCTGGTTGGTTCTGAATGGCAGCAATTTCCTCTGGACAGGAATACTGCCTTCTTACGGGCAATTGCTGACTGACAGAGTCGGTAGTGCTAGCAGTCTAAGATGGTCAACCTCTAAGCCGGATTTCCTCCAGCACCTCTCTAACCTGCGTCCTAGTCACCACATCTCCCTCAAATCCCCGTCAAACCAAGGCAACCGAGGGTGAAGGGAGAGAGGATGCACAAGGACTGGAGCAGTGGAGCCCAGAGCAGAGGTAATGGCCTTATTATAAGCCAGAACCAAAACCTCTGGATCCAAGCTCACCACTGGAAATTCTGATAGATCAAGCACCGCAGTTAGACCAACGGGAGTCACATCCCATAAAGGGCGGTACTTGACCATCTCCACAGGTGCTGGCCTATGAAAAGGGGTGTAAAAATTGAATCTCACAGTGTAATGGTCAGGCCATCCGACAGGTTCCACCCCCACGTCGGAGGCTTCCATCCCCAGGAGGAAGACCAGGTCAAGGGAATGGCCATGTTTATGAGTGGCAGAGGTAACCACCTGTGAGAGGCCCAACAAATTCATCAATTGGAGTGCTGTCCAAATTGCGAGAGTTTGTCATTGATCCAGGCATTAAAGTCACCCAGTACCATCAGCCTGGGCGACTCAAACTCCAGATTGACCACAAAGTCCACCACTTTCTTATGGAATAGCTTCTCATCTCCGGGTGGACGATAGACAAGAGCCAGCGTATAGCCCCCACCTACCACAATGACACATTCTAATAATCTGGTTTCCTCAACTGGGACACTAGTGAGATCCAATTTGGTCTTAAAACACACTGCAACCCCCCCTCCCCTGCGATCCAATCTCGGTCGGTGTATCACCGAATACCCATCTGGAACTGACGCCTTAAGTACGGGGCCAGCATTACCATCCAGCCAGGTTTCAGTGATGCAAGCCAGATCCGCTGTACCCACCAAGTCTGCAACAATAGCAGTCTTGTTCACAGCGGATCTGGCATTGCATAACACCTCCCAAGTTGGACAGAACTCCAGGGATGCCCCAGCCACCTGCCCACCATTTATGATGGTGCCCTTGGGTATGGAGACCAGACAAGGAAGCCCATGTTCTAGACTCCATTTCACCCCAAGGCATCTTCTGGGCTTAACCACCCCGATGCAAATTCCCCTCGCGTCCACCCTCCACTGTTCACACCCCCCGCCCCACCCCATCCTTTAGTGGGCAATTCCCAAAGTCCGACAGCATTGATAGATGGAAAAAAGCAACAGGGGGGGGAAAAAGGGGCAGAGGGCATGAAGAGCAGGAGATGAATAGCGCATGACCTGGGGGGTGGGACAGTGATACATATCCCAAGCCTCCAACATGGCACAGGAAAAATCAATACGCTTCTACTCTAGCTGTAGTGACTAATATAAAACCAAATCCAAATCCAAATAATTAAAATAACTAAAACTAAAAAACTAAACAGAAACAAACAAAAATAAATTAACTCAAATCAAATTAACTCAGATTAGGTTATCATTTGAACCTGCTTTCAGGAAAGAAAAAGAAACAAAACTACATCCACATAATAAAAATAGGTATCCCTCCTCACACAAGGTATTCCCATTTCTAAAACAAAAAATAAAATAAAAATCACAATTTAGAATAAAGGATATCAAACAGATAAGTAACAATACAAAAAACATCCAACATAAAATAATCAAAACAATATACAGTGGCGTGAAAAAGTATTTGCCCCCTTCCTGATTTTCTCTATTATTGCATATTTGTCACACTGGATGTTTTCAGGTCTTTAGACAAAATATAATATTAGATAAAGGGAACCTGAGTGAACAAATAACACTTTTTTTTTTTAGTTATTTCATTTATTTAACGAAAAAAGTTAACCAACACCAGCTGGCACTGTGTGAAAAAGTAATTGCCCCCTAGTTAAATCAACCCAATTAAAGGGATAATTAGAGTCAGCAGGTTGAACACAGCCAGGCTTGATTACAGCCAGCCCTGCTCAATATAAACCTCACTTATTTTGACCCCTTACCATCAGAGTCACGTTGCCTGCACAAAGATTCAACAAGCACAGTATGCCATGATCAAAGGAAGTTCCTGAAAAGATCAGAAAAATTTGTTGCCCTCTATCAGTCTGGAAAGGGTTACAAAGCTATTTCTAAGGCTCTGGGACTCCATCGAACCGCAGTGAGAGCTATAATCTCCAAGTGGAGAACACTTGAACAGTAGTGAATCTTCCCAGGAGTGGGCGGCCTGCCAAAATTACTCCAGGGTGCAGCGAAATCATCCAGGAAGTCTCAAAGGATCCTAAACAACATCTAAAGAACTGCAGGCTTCTCTTGCCTCAGCTAAGGTCAGTGTTCATGACTCCACAATCAGAAAGAGACTGGGCAAAATGGGCTTCATGTGAGAGTAACAGGCGGAAACCACTGCTAACCAAGAAGAACATAAACGCCGTCTCTCATTTGCCAAGAAGCACCTGGATGATCCACAAGCCTTTTGGGAAAATGCTCTATGGACAGATGAGTCCAAAGTGGAACTTTTGGATGACATGGATCCCATAATGTCTTGCGTAAAGCAAACACAGCATTCCACAGTAAGAACACCATACCAACAGTCAAACATGGTGGTGGTAATGTGATGGTGGGATGCTTTGCTGCCTAAGGACCTGGATGACTTGTCATAATTAAAGGAACCATGAATTCTGCTCTGTACCAGAAAATTCTTAAGGAGAATGTCCGGTCATCCTTCCATCAGCTGAAGTTGAAGCGTAGTTGGGTCATGCAGCAAGACAATGATCCAAAACACAAAAGCAAGTCCACATCAGAATGGCTAAAAAGAAGTAAAATTAAAGTTTTGGAGTGGCTTCAGTCAAAGTCCAGACTTAAACCCAATAGAGATGCTGTGGTAGGACCTGAAACGAGCAGTTCATGCTCGAAAACCTACCAAATGTTACTGAATTAAAGCAGTTCATGAGGAAGAGTGGGTTAAAATTCCTCCACAGCAATGTGAAAGACTGATATTGAATTATAGGAAGTGTTTGGTTGTAGTCATTGCAGCTAAATGTGGCTTAACCAGTTATTAAGTGTAAGGGGGCAATTACTTTTTCACACAGTGCTAGTTGGTGTTGGTTAACTTTTTTTCATTAAATAAGTGAAATTAAAAAAAAAACAAGTGTTATTTGTTCACTCAGGTTCCCTTTATCTAATATTACATTTTCTGTAAAGACCTGAAAACATCCAGTGTGACAAATATGCAATAATAGAGAAAATCAGGAAGGGGGCAAATACTTTTTCACGCCACTGTAAATTAGCTAGGCACACAAGTCCTCAGACTACTTGAATGTCTAGCCCACCAAGCACTCTCATTGTACGGAAAATAAAAGATAAAATAAACTTTCCCACATAAACTAAATAAACAGTACAAATTTGTGGGCAGCCAGAAACTCTCATTCCCCAGATGCCCTCAAAAGCTGGGCAATCTCACTGCTCAGAGTACGATATAACAAATTTTGTCCCAGAAAATAGGTTCCAATGGAGAGAACAACCCCAAGTTCTTCTTAAAAAATGTAAGGCCTTGGTAGCAGTCTGAGTCCAAACATTGGCTATTATAAGGACCCTCTGGAGCAGCCCAACTACCAGAAGAATCAGTTCTACCACCTCAACCACTTATCTATGCCCGTCCTCCGGCTAGTTAGCAAGGGGCCTGGGAGGAACCTGGGTCCCAGCCACTGACTCCCCGAGCTTGCCTGAGCCCAGCCTCCCAGGTAGACACCTACTCCTGTGTCTGGCCTCCCACTCTTCAGTCCCAATCAAAACAGTCCACACAATCACAGCAGACTTCCTAGCAAGCAAAAGAAGACCAAAAAACAATGTAAGTCTTATGAATTCATACAAGTTCAGGGATCACTAGGAACTCAATCTTCATGCTCTTCTTAGCATTACAATCTGCAGGATACATACGCTACCAGCTCCCAAAAACTACTGGCAAGACTTGACCAGAATTTGGGCAATAAACTCCCCAGAACCAAATGAAGAAAGACCACCCCAGGAACTGCAGTGAAAATGGTAGCCCAAACAGTCTCCAGACCGATACAGACGATAGTCAAACAGTCCTCGCCCACGAACTAGCTATCCATGGATTCTGGGAACCGAAAACCTCAACTGTTAGCTGGCAGTCTATTGTTCCATACACATCCAAGTCGGGGGTAGTAAAAGACACTCTCAGGGGCTGCCACAAGAAAAAACCCGACGGGTACTCCCCCAATATGCCAACCGAGGTTTCCACGACTCCTCAGGCCACAGTCTGGGGGAAAGCTGGAGCCAGCAGGGTAGTACTGAGTTTGCCGCTCCACACCCGACAACTGGACAAAAGCAAACAGTGCCTTAATGTGCTAAAATTAAGAACATAACTGAATGTGTATACGTACAGATAAATAAAAAGCAGGATAAAAACGTAGCACATAAAGGTAGCGCATAAAACAAACTAAATAAAATAAAATTCAAACAAAAACTCAACTACTGAGAGAGACCAGACCAGCATGGCTGCCATCTTGGTTTAAAATTTTGATTTAATATGACTTGGTTAAGGGGGAATTCATCTGTGAGAAATGTGAGACTAATAATAAACTTTGTGTGTAGCTGAACAATCTTATGTATCAGGTTAGACAAATTGGAAACCTCACAAAGAGTGCTGGATCAAAAATTTGAAGGCTTCGCCTGCCACTCATGATTTAAACTGTGCTAGACCTACTGAAGGAAGATAATTTAGAAGCTGATAATGAATGGACATTAATCCAACCCAATCCTAGGGAAGCAGTGTGCTAATAACATTCTAAACCAAGCTCATGAAAATACTATACAACTATCTAATAGATTTTTAGTTTTACAGGGACAACGTGAAAATCCAGAGGTTAACCCACCCAACAACCTTCCTACTGGGGATGAACAAATGGATACCCACCAGTCAGTAAAAGCCACTGTAAACATACCCAAAACTAAATCCAAGTCTAATACTCACCCAAGAGAGGTGTATGTATTGGGGGACTCTGTTATCAAGTACTGTGACAGTTTTATTTGTAACATGGACAAGACAAACCGTACTTTTAGCAGTTATACAGGGGAAATATATCTGATATCGAAAACCAGCTTGAAAGTGTCCTAGGGTCAGCATGTCAAAACCCCCTTGTGGTCATCCACATGGGCCAAACAATATCCATGGATTGAGCACTAATTAAATTAAAAAAAGAACATGAATCCCCACATTCAAAACTTTAACAGTATGGTGCTGAAGTATGCTAATCATAAATTCTTCCTGTCCCACAACTAGACCTATTCAAAAACAACAAAATAAAAGAAATAAACAAATGGCTTCGTAAATGGACCCTCGAAAAAATCTAACACGCCACACACACTGGGAAAGTTTTGCCAATAAGACTTTTCTGTTGGAACAGCCTTCACTTGAAAGAAAGGGAAGTAGTCTTTTGGGTACAAATGTGGGACTTTACATTCACACTGCTTTAAACTAAACATGGAGAGGCAAGGATACATGCCCTCACTCTCCAATGTAAAAAATCTCACATCCAAGCCTAAAATTTATAGAGACATAGAATTTGATGGCAGATAAGGACCGCTTGGCCCACATAGTCTGCCCATTCCCATACCTAATGCATAGGCTGCAGATCCTAGTTAACCAAAAGCCTACTTCCTCCTACCCCCCCAATAGAATTGCCTTATGTCTGTCCCATGCATTCTTGAATTCTCTGTTTGACTCCACTACCTCCTCAGGAAGGCTGTTCCATGTATCCATAACCCTGTCTGTTAAAACATACTTCCTCACATTACCTCTGAGCCGTGCCCCCCATCTTCAAATTGTGCCCCCTTGTTCTTGCACGTCTCTTTATCTGAAAAGTGGTACCATTTTGGACTTGACGTATTTGAAAGTTTCTATCATGTCCCCCCTTTCCCTTCTCTTCTCGAGTGTATACATATTAAGCTTCTTTAATCTCTCTTTGTATGTCTGCTGGTGAAGACCCTGCACAATTTTAGTTGCCTTCCTCTGGACAGCCTCCATCTTGCTATGTTCTTGCAGAGATGTGGCCTCCAGAACTGGACACAGACTCCAGATGGGGTTTCATCAACTGTCTGTACAGAGATATAACAACTTCCTGTTATCTACTGGTGATGCCTCTCCCTATGCGTCCCAGTATCCCACCAGCCCTCCTTACTGCCTTCTCAAATTCCTTGCCCACCTTAAGGTCATCTGATATGACTAGCCCAGGTCCCTTTCCATTTCTGTTCTTGTTGTTATCTCACCTACCATTGTGTACTCTTCCCTTGGATTTTTGTTTCCCAGGTGCATTACTTTGTACTTCTTTGCCCTGAATCTAGGCTGCCATATATTTGGCCATTCCTCCAACCTTGCCAAATCCCTTTGCATCCTCTCCACCCCAACTTTTTTATCAACCCTGTTGCAGAACTTTCTGTCATCTGCAAAGAGACATACTTTTCCTTCCAGTCCCTCTGCAATGGCACTTATAAAGACATTAAAGGGGACCAGTCCCAGTACTAAACCCTGCAGTACCCCACTAGTAACACCTCATTCTTCAGAGTAAACTCTGTAACTATTACCCTCTGTATCCTGTTGTCCAGACAATTTTTTACCCAGGCTACCACCTTGGGACCCACTCCAAGGCTGGCTAACTTGTATAATAATCTTTTGTGTGGGACTGTGTCAAAAGCCTTGCCAAAGTCTAGGTAGGCCATGTCCACAGCCCCTCCCTGGTCTACTACATTGGTCACCCAGCCAAAGAAATCTATTAGATTCATCTGACATAACCTTCTTGCCGTGAATCCATGCTGACTTGGGTCCTGTGCCCCACTGGCCTCTAAGAACTCAACAATTCTTTCCTTTAGAAGTGATTCCATCATTTTCCCCATCACTGAGGTCAAACTAGCAGGTCTGTAGTTTCCTGCCTCTGTCTTGCTCCCACTTTTGTGAAGGGGAATCATGTCTGCCCTCCTCCAGTCCTCTGGTCCTACACCATCTTGCCATGATTTGTTAAAAAGGGTAGTCAGTGGTATCACTAGTTCTAACCTTAGTTCTTTCAGAATTCTTGGGTGAATCCCATCAGGCCCCATTGCTTTGTCCACCTTTAGTTTTAAGAGTTCTTTCAGAACCCTTTCTTCTATGAATGGACTGGTATTGACCTCCCTATCTAGAGTGCTTCTATTCTTTGATTTAGGTACCTTCCCTCTTCTTTTGTGAATACTGGGCAGAAGTATTCATTCAGTAACCCTGCTTTTTCACTGTCATCCTCTGCCCACCCTCCCTTCCTTTTAGTAAGCCTCACTATCCCTTCATTCATCTTTCTTCATTCCCTAATGTACCTATAAAACGTTTCATCCCACTTCTTAACTGAGTTGGCTATATTTTCCTCAGTTTGGGCTTTGCTATTCTGACTGCCTTCTCCACTTCCTTCTGCTTTAACTGGTACATTTCTCTGTCCTGCTCCTTCTGTGTTTCCTTATACTTCCTGAATGCTACCTTTTTCTCCTTAACCTTCCCCGCCACCTCTTTGGAGAACCATAGTGTTGTTTTCCTTCATTTTGCTTTGTTCATTTGCTTCACACAAAGGCTTGTTGCCTCTGTGATGACTGTTTTGATTTTTCCCCATTGTTCCTCCACCCCTCCTTCTTGCCAGTTTGCTAGTGCTTTTCTGAGGCACTCTCCCATTTTCCCAAAGTCAGCTATTCTAAAGTCCAAGAGTCTTGCTTTTGTTTGGCTAGACTGTATGGCTGTGTTTATCATGAACCACACTGTTTGGTGATCACTTGTTCCCAGATGGCTACCCACTTCTAAATCTGAGATCCTTTCTCCATCCCCATTTGACAGTACCAGGTCTAAGACTGCTCCCTCCATAATGGGTTCCACCACTAGCTGTCTGAGGCATGCACCCTGTAGGGAATCGAGAATAAACCTGTTTTTTGATGTGGCTGCAGCCAGAGTGTTCCAGCTAACGTGTGGCATAGTCAGGTCCCCCATCAACAATATCTCCTTTTTTTCTGCCATTCTAAGGATGCCTTCTATCATTTCCTTGTCCATTACCTCCCCTGAGATGGGGGTCTGTATACCACCCCTGTGCAAATTGTGGTGCCATAACCTCTCTCCAGAGTAACCCACAGTGCCTCCTCTTATCCCTATTTATCCTTTAGTTCAATTGCTTTGATCCCTTCCCTTACATAGAGCGCTACTACTCCTCCTCTTTTACCCTCCCTGTCCCTCCTGTAGATTGTGTACCCTGGTATGTTGACATCCCAGTCATGGTTCTCAGTGTACCATGTTTCTGTGACTGCCACGATATCCAGATAGGTACCTTTGTAAAAGAGTGTATTGCTCATAGGTGTTGTACTACATACTGAAGAAGGCAGAACTTGAAATACTAATCCACAATAAAAAAAACTGATGTAATGGCTGTAACAGAAGCCTGGTGGGATGACACTTGTCTGTGGTCCAGGGAAACGGAGAGTTTTAAACTCTATTATAAAAACTGGTCAAGCAGAAAGGGAGGCGGCGTATGTGTATATGTCAGCCATAAGTAGCACAGTGTTGAAACCTCAATCTTTAAAGATCAAACTCATGACATGGAGTCAATTTGGGTTCAGTTACAAACTTCTCAAAACCATAAGATATTGATAGGAAACTGCTATAGGCCCCCTGCTAGTACCCCTGACTATAATAAGCAACTCATCCAAGACAGTACGTAGATACATAGGTACAGAGACACTGTCAGTAGATAATGGCCTATGGCCCACCAAGTCTGCCCATTTGTACTTGTAAGTTCACTTTATGTTTTTCTTGAAGTGTGTTGTCTCCTTACCCTGACCTTCAGAATTCTCTTATGTCCATCCCATGCATACTTTAATCCCATGATTGTTTCAGCCCCCACCACTTCCTCTGGCAGGGTGTTCCATTATGTCTACGTCTGAAAAATCAGATGTGATTGTCTTGGGTGATTTTAATTACCCTGGTATCAGTTTGGCTAGATGATACAGGATCTACTGTCCAGAAACAAACCTTCTTGTTTTAATTTATTTTTTTTATTTATTAAATCTTGGATTACAACACCATTGAGCAATACACTCTTTTACAAAGGTTCTGTGTTGGAAGATTTAGGCACAGGTGACAGAGGTAAATAAGAAAAGCGCAATTTAACAAACATTACAGGAGCAATATGTTGCAGTTTGACAGGACTTGTACATTGGATGTCTGGTATACAGGAAATCAATGTTATAAAAAACAGGAGTAACACAAATGAACAAACTATGTGAATCAACCAAGCAGGCCTTGTCAATACTGGCAAATAGATAAAAGGGAGCGCTGGTAGGTGATGTGAAAGGGTAGAGAAAGTGCAAGGGGAAGGGGGAGGATGCAGACCCTGCATCATTTTGGTTGCCCTCCTCTGGACAGCCTCCACCATGTCTATGTCTTAGCGGATATGGGGTCTCCAGAACTGTACACAGTACTCCAGATGTGGTCTTACCAACTGTCTGTACAGAGGACCAACTACTTCCTGTTTTCTACTGGTGATGCCTCTCCCTACGCATCCCAGTATCCCCCCAGCCCTCCTTACTGCCTTCTCACATTGCTGGCCGACCTTTAGGTCATCTGATATGACTACCCCCAGGTCCCTTTCCATTTTTGTTGTTGTCAGTTTGTCACCCCCCCCATTGTGTACTCTTCCTCTGGGTTTTTGTTTCCCAGGTGCATTACTTTGCATTTCTTTGCATTGAATCCAAGCTGCCATACATCTGACCATTCCTCCAACCTTGCCAAGTTCCTTTTCATCCTTTCCACCCTACCTTGTGTATCAACCCTGTTACATATCTTTTTGTCATCTGCAAAGAGACATACTTTCCTTCCAGTCCCTCTGCAGTGTCACTTATAAAGACATTAAAAAGGACCAGCCCCAGTACTGAACCCTCGCGGTACTCCACTAGTCACCCTCCTTTCTTCACTGTGGACTCCATTTACTATTACCTGCTGTGTTCTGTTGTCCAACCAGTGTTTTACCCCGGCTACCACCTTGGGACCCACTCCCAGGCTGGCTAATTTGTTTATTAATCTTTTGTGCAGGACTGTGTCAAATGCCTTGCTAAAGTATAGGTAGGCCATGTCCACAGCCCCTCCCTGGTCTACTGCTTTGGTCACCCAGTCAAAGAAATCAATTAGATTTGTCTGACATGACCTTCCCATAGTGAATCCATGCTGCCTTGGGTCCTGTGTCCCACTGGCCTCTAGGTACTCAACAATTCTTTCCTTCAGAAGTGATTCCATCATTTTCCTACCACTGAGGTCAAACTGACAGGTCTGTAGTTTCCTGCCTCTGTCTTGCTCCCACTTTTGTGAAGGGGAATCACATCCGCCCTCCTCCAGTCCTCAGGTACCACACCATCCTCCCATGATTTATTAAAAAGGGTAGTCAGTTATGTTACTAGTTCTTCCCTTAGTTCTTTTAGAATTCTGGGGTGAATCCCAACAGGCCCCATTGCTTTATCCACCTTTAGTTTTAAGAGTTCTTTCTGAACCCTTTCTTCTGTTAAAGGACTAATATCAACCCCCTATCCAGAGTGCTTTTATTGACCAGATTAGGTATTCCCCCTTCTTTTCCATTGTGAATACTGAGCAGAAGTATTCATTCAGTATCTCTGCTTTTTCACTGTCGCTCTCTGCCCAACCACCTTCCTCTTTGTTCACCCTCAGTATCCCTGCCTTAGTCTTTCTTTGCTCCCTAATGTACCTATAAAAGGTTTTATCCTCCTTCTTAACAGAGTTGGCTATCTTTTCCTCGGTTTGGGCCTTTGCTTTTCTGACTGCCTTACCCGCTTCCTTCTGTTTTAACTGGTACAGTTCTCTGTCCTGCTCCTTCTGTGTTTCCTTATCCTTCCTGAATGCTATCTTTTTCTTCCTTACCTTCCCCACCACTTCTTTTGAGAGCCATAGTGTTTTTTTCTTTCATTTTAATTTATTTGCTTCACACAAAGGCTTGTTGCCTCTGTGATGGCGGTTTTGATGTTTCCCCATTGTTGCTCCACCCCTTCTTCTTGCCTGTTTGCTAGTGCTTTTCTAAGGCACTCTCACATTTTGACAAAATCAGCCCTCCTGAAGTCTAGTACCTCCACTTTTTTTTGTGGCTTGACTCTACAGCTAAGTTAATCTGAACCACACTGTTTGGTGGTCTCTTGTTCCCACATGGCTACCCACTTCAAGATCAGAGATCCTCTCTTCATCCCCATTTGAGGATAGGCATTGGCCTGTAGAACAAGGGGAGATTAAGATGAATGGGAAGAGAAGTCAAGGATGCCTTGTTAGAACATGTTTAAAAGTGCTTCATAGATAAAGCACAGAGTAGAAGTGACAGCTAGGGTAACAGTCATAGCTGCTGCTAGCTGTGAGGTGTTGCCATACCTTAAGTTTGAATGGGCCCAATTTAGCTTCAGTGCTGAGGTCTCTGTGGAGAGAGTTAAACAGAGACATACTCTATGAGGAAATTATCTTTGCCATTGAGTTGTGTAGTATCAAGCAACTAGAAAGAACTGATTTTCTGACCTTCTTGTCCTGTGTGGATTACAGAAGAGGCTTAGCAGCCTTTGAACCCCGGGTGGTGTGACCTCAAAACCTGTTTTTTTAGGTAGCAGACAGGTTTGGTACATGATCTGACCTTTTAGCTGCAGCCAACCTGTCTGTGCACAGAGGTCACACATGTGTGTGAAACGCCCGGCTCCTGTGAGGAGTCTGAAGTAAGCAATAAGACATGACAGGATGTGCATGGAACATATTTTACCACATGGCCTGGGGCGTGATAAGGCATGAGGCCTTGGCCGAGTGCCTTTAGCCCCTGGTGTGTAGTAAAATATGTTCCATGCACACCCTGGAGTGTCTTATTGCACTTATAAAATGGTCTACTTTCTGTTTTTAGTTTTTACAGCAAGAAAAATAATGTTAATGTGTGGAAAAAACAGATCTGCATGTTCAAATTTCTGATAAAATAGTCCTTCCACCTAATACAGAATGACATCATAATGCTGGTGCTATACAAAGTTTGTCTTTCTGTAGCATCAGTAGTGCTGGTTGTGATACCAGAGTCCCCCACAGTTATGGAGTGAGTGGAAATGAAACTCCAGGTGCTTCCAAGGAGGTGGAAGGGAGGAGAGAAATACTGTTAAAAAAATGTGGATGTTCCACTCGCAATTTATAGCTAGAGATTAATGTAGGCCGTGACATGGGGTGGTTACACACATTGTGATGCTGCCCCTCCCTCACTTGCCCTCAGACTCAGCACCCATCTGGCAATGCCAGTCGCAAAGTGGTGCGATGGCGTGTCTCGATGAATGACGCATATCTGAGCGAGAGAGAGAGAGAGATTCTACCATGACTGCTTCAACTCCCGTACCACCACCAACGTCACCAGCAGGAGTGCAACCCAGTTTGGGCAGCAAGGTTCAGACTGCATAGCTCTTCAACCTCATGTTCTGTGGTAAAGATTTAAAGTGCAATAGATGTAATATCTGTACCTACTGTAAGGCAGGTAAATTATTTACCCATTCTGGTAATAGCAGGACTTGTGAAACTATAGTTTACACACTATGGTGCTCTTATAATATTCTTTACATTGGACACACAACAAGGTCACTGAAATTGCACATACAGGAGCACATTAGAAATAGCAGTAGTGCCAGGTTGGACACTCCAATAGGTTTGCACTTTTCAAGGTATCATGCATCTGACCCCAGGGTTTTGAATTTCATGGGAATTGACTGGGTTCCCACCCTCCCTTATGGTGGTGACAAGGTAAATGCCCTTCTCACGAAAGAGAGCAAATGGATTTATAGGTTGAGGAGTGTAAAACCAGATGGTCTCAATGACCAATGGGACCTCAAGCCATTTTTAAAGAAGAGATAGATTGTTAAATCTTAAATCTGAAACTTAACCTGTACTATGTAATCTTAAAATGCTATGTATGTCCTCAATGTGACGAGGTAACTTTGGAACGGAGCCCCTGGCTCAAAGGTTGTAAACTGATTCTCACAAATAAATAAATAACCTGTTCTTATTTTCCATTTGTTTTTTTTCCTATCCTTATAGGATGTTTCCTCCTATTTTATTTGAATACTCCTCTGGAAGATTTACCTACAATTTTTGACCTGAAGTATACAAGAGTGTGGGTCCCCTCCTGGACTCTGCCATGAGTGTTTAAACTGATGGGTGATCACAACTTTTTCTACTGAAGGCTTCTCTTAACCCTGTTCTGCAATTCTCTTGATTCTTTGACTCTAGGGTTTCCTTTGGGGGTCGAACTTCTGAAAGAATAATAAAAAGAAAAAATATTGAAATTGAATTTAAGATATGTTTAAAAATGTTAACCTCTCCCCCCTTTTTTCTTTCCTTCCTCCGGAGATGGCCAAATGTGATAACATCATGTATTTAAATTGTATTGTTATATGAAACTGAATTTTGTGCTTCAGAGTTAATTATGATTGTAATGAAAAATGTATAATCTAGCAGCACAGAGTACATTGTAAATAGTTTTGTATACATCAATTATTTTGTAGGTTTAGGTAATGAATTTTGTGTCTCACTATTAGTTGGTGGTAGTCACATGACATTATGACTCACTTAGTTGGGGCTATTTGAATAGTATCTGTTTGTTTTCCACTTATGCCCCCTTGGAAGGCTTTACCACTGAGGTGTTAGGGGGTTTGTTTGTGTAGCCTGAATCCATTTATTGCATTTGAAGGAAATTATTGTGTGAGTTGAATTTCTTTCTACCTTGAGTGCTATCATCCTGGACTTGGATTAATTGTATAGATAACAGTGTCATCTGCATAAAGTAGGATCAGCTCATGACATCAGCTTGGGAGTTTGTTCAGAAAGCGGCTAAACAAGAATGGTCCCCAATGTTGACCCTTTTGGGATACTCGAGTGGACTGGCTGCCTTTCAGTGAGGATATTAAATATCTTTTCCTGTTGTGTGCGAGTTTTCCAGATAGTTTTTGAACCAGGCAGTGGTTTCCTTTGAAAGCCCATGTGCTTGACAGTTGCTCAAGTAATAGGGTGTGGTTTACCATAACAAAGGCCTTAGACACAATAATATCTGTTGGTCTGGAACAGCTGGTTAAAGCACCCACTAGAGCAGAAACTACTCTAGAGCTTGTTCTTCATAATCTAAGTAGTGGTTTCTCCGATATACTGTATCTATCAAAACTCACGGTCAGCCTCCCCACCAGTAAGATGGGATATTGTAGTAAAATGGCTCCTCCCTGCCTCTGACTAGGCTGACATAGTTTTCAGTGCTGCTCCAGCAAACTCCCTTGCCAAACTGGATGTTCTGTTTCATGCTTTTTGAAGGTTCGCCTCTAACTCCCCCCGCTAACTCACCACTGCAACCTCTACTCTTCCCTTTCTCTACAGTCACTTGCACCAAGGCATTCCTCTCACTGCACCACCTTCATAGCTAAGACAGGATCACAGATTAAGAAGTGAGTAGCCATTTGGGAACAAGCGATCACCAAACAGTGTGGTTCATGATAAACATAGTTGTATAATCAAGCCATACAAAAAATGAAGGTATTGGACTTCAGGGGGACTGACTTTGGCAACATGGGTGAGTGCCTAAGGAATGCACTAGCAAATGGGCAGGAAGGAGAGGTGGAAAAACAATGGGGAAAAATCAAAACTGCTGTCACAGAGGCAAAAAGTCTTTGGGTGAAGCAAATAAACAAAAATGGATTAAAAAAACACTATAGAGGTGGCGGGTAAGGTTAGGGATAAAAACATAGCATTCAGGAAGTATAAGGCAGAACAGAAGGAGCAGAAGAGAGAACTGTATCAGTTAAATCAGAACAAAGCGGGAAAGGCAGTCAGAACAGCAAAGGCCCAAACCAAGGAAAAGATAGCCAACTCAGTTAAGAAGGGGGAAAAACTTTTTATAGGTATATCAGGGAGAAAAGAAGATGAAGGGAGGGAGGATAGTAACTATTTAATAAAGGGAATGGGAGTTGGGCAGTGGTCGAAAGTGGAAAGGCAGAGATACTGAATGATTACTTTTGCTCAGTATTCACAAAAGAAGAAGGGGGGAACCCAAACCAAACAATAGAAGCACCCTGGACAGGGGGGTCAATACCAGTGCATTCACAGAAGAAAGGGTCCTGAAAGAACTAGAACTCAAGGTGGACAGAGCAATGGAGCCAGATGGGATTCACCCCAGAATTCTAAAAGAACTAAGGGGAGAACTAGTGACACCACTGACTGCCCTTTTTTAACAACTCATGGGAAGATGGGGTGGTATCTGAGGACTTGAGGAGGGCAGATGTGATTACCCTTCACATAAGTGGGAGCAAGGCAGAGGCAGGAAACTACAGACCTAATAGTTTGACCTCAGTGGTAGGGAAAATGATGGAATCACTTCTGAAAGAAAGAATTGTTGCATTCCTAGAGGCCAGCATTGCACAAGGCCCAAGGCAGCATGGATTGACAGTGGGAAGGTTATGTCAGACAAATCTAATAGATTTCTGTGACTGGGTGACCAGAGTAGTAGACCAGGCAGAGGCTATGGATATGGCCTACCTAGACTTTAGCAAGGCTTTTGACACAATCCCGCACAAAAGGTTAATAAACAAGTTAGCCAGCCTGGGAATGGGTCCCAGGGTGGTAGCCTGGGTAACTAAGTGATTGAGAAACAGGACGCAGAAGCTAATAGTAAATGCAGTACACTCTGAAGAAAGGGAGGTTACTGGTGGGGTACCACAGAGTTCAGTAGTGGGATCGGTCCTCTTTAATGTCTTTATAGGAGACATTGCAGAGGGGCTGGAAGGAAAAGTATGCCTTTTTGCAGATGATACAAAGATTTGCAACAAGGTTGATATACGGGGGGGTGGAAAGGATGAGATGGGACTTGCAAGGTTGGAGGAATGGTCAAAAGTATGGCAGCTTATATTCAATGCAAAGAAGTGCAAAGTAATGCACCCGGGAAACAAAAACCCTAGGGAAGAGTACACAATGAGGGGGGGTACTAACAACAGCAACAAGTTCTGGCCAGAGCCGATAGGGCTATGAAGTGCTACCAAGTGATGAAAGATACACGTTTGCATAGAAGGTGTAACTTTGCCATATGTTGGAGGTGTTGCATTAATTTTCAGCATGGTCTTTGTTGACTCCCTCCTCATGAACAGTGCCAGTGGTATTTTGTTCAGTTTTCCAGAAAGGTGATTGCACAGACCAAATGCGCTATTCTGCACCACAGGTTCGAAAACACAGTTTGGGCAGGATGTGGAAAATGATAGCTATACAGTTGTGAAGGAGGTGTACAAAAATGGCTATGTTAAACATGTGAAGTTAAAAAAATAAAAATTAGCAATGTTAGGAGTGTGCATAGAAACTGTGCAGCGTATATTCGTAATGCAGTTATTTCTTGAAATTTTTTTCACCAAATTTTCAACATGGCCTTTTTTGGACCCCTCGTCATGAAGAGTGCCAGTGGTATTTTGTTCAGTTGTCCTGAAAGGTGATTGCACAGACCAAATGCGCTATTCTGCACCACAGGTTCAAAAACACAGTTTGGGCAGGTTGTGGAAAATTATAGCTATACAGTTGTGAAGGAGGTGTACAAAAATGGCTATGTTAAACATGTGAAGTGAAAATATTAAAAATTAGCAATGTTAGTAGTGTGCATAGAAACTTTGCAGAGTATACTCATAATGCAGTTATTTCTTGGAATTTTTTTCACCAAATTTTCAACATGGCCTTTTTTGGACCCCTCCTCATGAACAGGGCCAGTGCTATTTTGTTTAATTTTCCTGAAAGGTGATTGCGAAGAACAGACGTGTTATTCTGTGCCACAGGTGCGAAAACACATTTCAGGTAGGTTGTGGAAAATGACAACTTTACTGTTTGTGAAGGACATGTGCAATAATGGCAATGTTAAAAATGTGTAGTGAAAATATAAAAAATGAGTGACGTTAGGAGCGTGCGTAGAAACTGTGCAATGCACGCTCATAACACAGTCATTTTTTGGAATTTTTTCACTAAATTTGCAACATGGGAATTTTGGGAACCCACCTCATGAACAGTGGCACTGTCCTGAAAGGTGATTCTGTACTGTGACCACAAAATCACCTTTCAGGACCTAGTAACAAAATGACAGTGACAGTTTTCATGAGGTGGGGTCCCAAAAACCCCATGTTGAAAATTTGTGGCAAAAATTCCAGAAATGGCTGATATATCAGCGTAAGTTGAAAACCCCATTGAATGGCTGTATAGCAAGTTTACCTTTGATTCTTCAGTTTGCAGTTGAGCTTTGAAGAGTGCAGACGTGTCCCAGTCCAGAGATTATGACAGTTCCGACCTCTGGAGGTATGAATAGGGTAGGGGTGTGTGGGAAGGTGGGTGCACAGTGGGAGGGTGGGGAGTGGGGAGGGAGACTGAACTGATGACGGGGGACCGTTTTTCATTTTACTGGAAAACAAAACTGACCAGGGACTGTTTTCAAATTTACAGGAAACGGAGATAAGAAAAACATTTTAGCACACTGGGGTGGGCTCCCAGTGTGCTACAGAAATGCCAGCATGGGGATTGGGCACCCCATGTCAGGCACGAGGTGTCTAGGGGGCACCACAGGAGAAAGAAACACTCAATGAGGGACCATTTTTAATTACAGAAATGGAACACATTCCACACACTGGGTTGGGCTTCCAGTGTGCGACATGACAGGGGCATAACTTGGGAAGGGGAGCACAACACAGTAAATGGCATAATGTCATATACAACATGGTGGCACAGCAGCATCACAAATGTGCATGACTCCACACATGCATGTGACTTATGTTCATGTGCAGTGCACTCACTGGAATTCGGAAGTAACAGCCGAAATAGTGTGGCTGTTATTCTGTATGCCAATCATGGTGGAGGGCTTTCAGCTCCATTGGGCATTCAGAAGGATACTTCCAAATGTCCAATGGAAGAGACTGTGAGATCAACTGTTTTCAGAGCTAAAAAGCTCTCACAAAAAGGCTGTAGGTTCCACCCACAGCCCTAAAAATGGAAAGGAACCTGATGGTACTTATATCAGATAACCTTAAGGTAGGCAAGCAATGTGAGAAGACAGTAAGGAGGACTGGTGGGGATACTGATATTCATATGGAGAGGCTTCACCAGTAGAAAACAGGAGGTTGTTATCACTCTGTACAGACAGTTGGTGAGACCCCATCTGGAGTACTGCATTCAGTTCTGGAGACCCCATCTCTGCAAGGATGTAGTCAGGATGGAGGCAGTTCAGAGGAGGGCAACTAAAATAGTGCAGGGTCTGCAACAGAAGCCAAAAGAAGAGATAATAAAAGAGCATAATATGTAAGCCCTTCAGGAAAGGAGGGCGAGTGGGGATATGATAGAAACTTTCAAGTATCTCAAGGGAATCAACAAAGTCCAAAAGGTGATCATTTTTCAGAAAAAGAGATGTGCCAAGAACAAGGGGGCACAATTTGAAGACAGAGAGAGGATGGCTCAGGGGCGACGTGAGGAAGTATTTTTTCATGAAGAAGGCCATGGACTCATGGAACTGCCTTCCAGAGGAGGTTGTGGGGTCACAAATAGTGGGGGAATTCAAGAATGCATGGGGCAGGCATAAGGCAATTATAGTGGGGGGTAGGAGGAAGTAGGCTGTTGGTTAACTAGAATCTGCAGCTTATCAAATAGGGAGGGAAATGGGCAGACTAGGTGGGCCAAGCAGTCCTTATCCGCCATCAAAGTCTAAGTTTCTGTGTACTGGTTTGGGTCTCTTCCATCATACGTTGCCTCCCTCCTCTCTCCCACTACTCCCACACCCTATAACTCATGGTCTAGCTGTGCCCTCATCTTTTCTCTCCCTCATTTCCACACCTCAGCTGGCAAACTCTCTTTCTCCTATAGATCTTCTTCCCTTTGGAACAGCCTTCCCTCCCAAACCCATTTCACTTCCTCCTTCCCCACTCTTAAGTGTTTACTCAGACCAAGTCCTGTAATTTTCTGCATCTGTTCTCCTTCCTAGACCACCACTGACTACTGCTTGCCATCACTCCTCTTACTGTGAATCACTGTAAAAAACTTACACTCTAATTTGTATTTATTGTACATAGTTTGCTTGTTTGTATTTTATTCTACACAGTTTCCTAGTTTGTATTTATTTATACAAATTACCTGCTCTGTATATGCTCTGCTATTGTATTATTTCAGTTGTATTTGTCTACTCCTGCACCCTCCCATAGGTCATGCCTGGAAATGAGCTTTGGCTCATGGTGCTTTTCCCGGTTTTCACCTTTTAAATAAAATAAAATAAAAATGCTTTCTTAAGCACAAGTGATCATATGGAAAGAATTGGACTCCATAAACTGGAAAAAATATTCTGTCAGACCTTACTGTTGAAGAATGTTTGAGTACTATAAAAATTGTTATCATGAGAACTGAAGAATGGTATGTGCCCATCAGAAATGTTAACAATAATAAGGGAACAGTATCACCTTGGATGACTAATAAACTAAAGAAACAAATTAATAAAAATGAAAAAGCATAGAAAAACTATAAGAACAAAATGAGCCAACAATCCTACACCAGATATAAAGAAGAACTAAGGATAACCAAACATTTATTTAAAAAATGAAAAAAGAAATCTGGAATTGGGGGTGCCGATAAAGGAGGGACTCTGTCTCCACCCCCCTGGGGACCACGAGGATTGCAGGAAAAGGCCAACTGGCAAAGTGCAGACCAGGGGAAAACAGAATCCCCATGGGAACACGAGCAGGGGAAATGGAACTATAGGGAAAGGGTGGAAGGTAGTCCTGCTAAATGCCAGGAGCTTGGGCAATAAAATGCCTGAGCTCGAGGCGATGCTAACTGAGGGAGCAGTGGATGTGGCAGCGGTCACTGAGACTTGGGCCACCGCAAGACATGACTGGGACCTGAACCTGGAGGGTTACACTATGTTCAGGAAGGACAGGGGGGAGGGAAGGGGAGGAGGGGTAGCAATGATAGTCAAAAACTGCATTGGCATAGGGGTAGTAGAGGAGGCGGAGGGAACCGTGGAGGCGTTTGGGTCTCCTGATAACTAGAGGGGGCAAGAGGTAAAATAGGAGTGTGTATAGACCCTCTGCCCTGGCGGAGGAGCTGGAGGACAGTCTGGTGGCAGATGTTAGGAGACACTGCAGACTGGGCAGAGGAACGGGTGGTGGTGTTGGGGACTTAAACATGCCAGGAACAGACTGGGAGACTATGACATCCTCTGTGACCAGGAACAGAGGTTGTTGGATGTCTTTCAAGACGCTTCCTAACTCAGCAGGTGAGGAACCGACCAGGGAGGCACAGGGTACTGGATGTGGTCCTGGAGACAGTGACCAGATTGGGGGCCTGGAGGTAAGGGACCCATTGGCGGGAGTGACCATGCCACGGTCTGGTTCTGCTCTGGACCTAGGAGGGGTAGAAGGCTGCACAAAGATGGAAGTAACTGACTTAGGGGGGCAGTATTTTATGAAATGGGAAGGATCCTTAGGAGCATTTGGATGGGACTGGGTCAGACATGGACGCTGATAGTAGGTGGGAAATCATCAGGAGAGGGTGCAGGATGCTACCAGCACCTGTGCAAGAGTAAGATGAAATGCGGTAGGGCCCAAAAACCCTGTTGGTGGACCAGGGAGGTCCAGGAGGTGGTGCGGGGAAAGAAAGCAGCCTATAAGAAATTCAAGTGCTCAAGGAGTGAAAGGGATCGAGGGAAGTACTAGCTGATGGCTAGAAGGGCCACTAGAGTGGTGAGGGTGGCTAAGGCAAGGAAGGAGCAGAACCTGGCCAGGGAAATTAGGAGAGGGAACAAGGGGTTCTTTAGATACATTGGGGAAAGACGAAGGGTGAAGGGGCAGATTAGCAGGATTAAATCAGGGGAGAGATGGGCACAAGACCCAGGGGAGCAGGCTGAGGTACTAAATGAGTACTTCACCTCAGTTTTCACCAGGGAAAATGGGGGTACTGCATCATACATGGGAGGAGACAGAGATACTGGAGGAGGGGAACCCTACTGATCGGCAGGTCTGGGGAGAGGGGTAGGCATCACTGGCAGGTGGGGGGAGGGCTAAGCAGGGAGAAGAGGTACCGGAAGTGGAAATCACAGCAGAGAGAGTGAGGGGAGCCCTCAGCTCCCTTAAGACGGAGAAAGCACCGGGGCCAGATAAATTACATCCCAGAGTGCTGAAGGAACTTGCAGATGTCCGGGCGAAACCCCTGGCAGAGCTTTCACCATCTCTGAGGACAGGGTGGTGCCCCAAGACTGGAAGGTGGCGCATAAGTGCCTATCCACAAGGGGATCAAGGGAGGTGGCAGGGAACTACAGGCCTGTCAGCCTGACATCGGTGGTGGGCAAGGTGATGGAGGGCATTGTCAAGGAGAGGCTAGGGGGGAGTTCAGGATATGTCAGGATGCCTGGACGATAGACAGCATGGATTCATCCCAGGAAAATCATGTCAGACAAACCTGGTGGAGTTCTATGACTGGGTGACAAGTGCCTTGGACCTGGGTAGACCAGTGGATGTCCTTCTCTAGACTTCAGCAAGGCATTTGACTCTGTTCCTCACGTGGGCCTGTTGGATAAGCTGGGAGAAATGGGGTGGGGAACCAGATGATCAGATGGATAGGCACTGGCTCCAGGACCGGACCTAGAGGGTCGAGTTGGTGGATAGTCTCTATCCCAAGGAGGGTCATTAGTGGGGTCCCACAGGGATCAGTCCTGGGCCCCTTCTGTTCAACGCCTACGTATCTGATATAAGGACAGGAATCAGGAGTGAGATGAGTCTCTTTGCAGATGACTCGAAACTGGGGGCGGTGGTGGATGGGGAGGAGGGGAGGGTGGCCCCACAGGGGGACCTGGAGGCTCTGGAAAGATGGTCTAGAAAGTGGAAGCTGAGGTTCAATGCAGGGAAATGCAAGGTACTCCACCTGGGGGTCAGAAACCCAGGCCAAGTGTACACCCTGGGGGGAATGCTACAAGTCTCGATGGCTGAGAGGGACCTGGGGGTAGTGGTGGATGTCAAGATGAACAACTCTGAGACTTGTAGGAGGGCAGCAGCCAAGGCCAACAGGATGCTGGGATGCATCACTAAGGGGATCACCTCCAGAAGGAGGGAAGTGATACTCCCTCTGTATAACTGCTTGGTGAGGCCGCACTGAGTACTGCATGCAGTTTTGGAGGCCACACTTAAAGAGGGACATTAACCTCCTGGAGAGGGTCCAGAGGAGGGCAACCAAAATGATTTGGGGCTTGGGGGACAGGACCTATGAGGAGAGGCTCGAAGAGCTAAATATGTACACATTGGAAGAGAGAAGGGACCGGGGGGACATGATAGAGGTCTTCAGGTACATGAAGAGGGTAAATAGAGGAGGAACAGTCAGGGTGCTTCAAGGAAGGAGGAAGGGCCACTAGAGGCATGGTGGAAGCTGGAGGGGAAGATTCAGGGAGAAAGGAGGAGGTGCTACTTCACTGAGAGGGTGGTGGAGCCATGGAATGCACTGCCTAGGGGGCTGGTGGAGGCAGAGACAGTGGAGGGGTTCAAGAGGGGGTGGGACAGGTACAGGGGAAGGGTTCTGGAAGCAAAATTCAATGCAGCAAGAATATCCGGAACTGGGAAGGGAGAAGCCAGAGAAGGCGAGGGTGACAGCAAGGTCAGCACCCAGGGTGGGGGCTGACCAAACGAGCAGACACGAAAGACCGTTAGGCCTATTCTGCTGGCATTTTAGTATGTTATATGTTAGTATGTTAATTCAGAACAGTCATTCATAAGGGAAACCAAAAAACATTCTTTGGATATATAAATATTATAGGTAAAGGTAAAAATTCAATAAGTTCATATCAGTAATGGTAAAAATACTAATGATTCAACTGAACATTCTTCACAATTACTTTTCAACAGTACTTGAAATCTCAATAGAAGAGGTGAGAGAAGGATTACTTAACCTAAAACCTCACTCTGCAGCTGGTCTTGATGGCATTCATCCAAAGTATCTCAAAAACATGGCATCTAGCCTAAGTACTCCCTTTAATCTGTTCTTTAATAAATCCTTAAAGAGCCTCTGATGCCAAAAGTGCTACATTGCAGAATCCAAATAATCATACCCTCAGTAAATCTCATACCAAAAAACAAGATTCCTACATTACTTCATTTTAAAGTTATTAGCTATTTTGTAACCCTGATTCCACTATCTGTTCAAAACAGCCTGTTTCAGTGAAGAGCTGCTGCTGATGTCATCTAGGGGACACATAGTCTAGTATTCCCTGTCAGCAAGCTTAGAGGACCTATTTTTCCAAAGTTTTAAAGATCATGTGAAATAGTGATCAAAAGTAAAACTGGCAGCGCCATGAACAAAACATTGCCATAAAAACTATGTGTGTTTCAGATTTTGTAACAAAGTTGACAAAATTGTATTGTTTAATGCCTTTTCTGTGTGGTTCATTTCCCCAGGATTGCTGGATGCTTAGTCAGCATGCCTCCAGGCTGCTGAAGCCATTTGGAGTGCTACTGTACTGTGCCGTGTTAGGAATTTGTGTTGCTGCAAGTATTGTAATATTGGTAACTTCACTGCTGTTTGTCAGTGTCTGCTTTACAGTAAGTTTTAATAAGGGCCTTATATGTGTTAATTGCTACAAAAGGTGTAAGTGTTAGATCTGGTAAAATGATTGTTGTAATTGAGATTAGAACATAGATGAGCCTGAATGCAGGCTAAAACAGTCTGACAGGGAGAAAAAGTTGTGCTGGCTAAATTAAACACTCAGTGTGATGTTTCAAAACAGCATTACCTCTCCCACTCCCATTTACAAAGAGGTGGAATAATTGTTTTAAAGTGCCATTCTTAGAAATCACCTCAATTGAATGATAGGTGTGAATGATCTCAGCCTTTCACCACATCAGAAACTTATTCAGTCTGCAAGCCTTACAACAGTGTGCTATGACCCAGTATCCAGCAACCCTGGAAAAAAGGACCACAACAAAAGGCCCCCAAACAAAACAGTGTCAACTTTGTTACAAAACCTGAAACACATGCAATGTTTACTGACTGGTGCTGTCTGTTTTACTAGTGAAAAACCATTGCACATGATCTTTACAACTTTGGAGAAACAAGCCCTATAAGATTGCTGACAGGAAGTAGTAGAATGTGAGCCCCCTAGATGACATCACCAGCAGCTCTTCACTGAAACAGGCTGTTTGGAACAGGTAGTGTAAAACAGCTTACAAAATAGTTCATAACGTTAAAATGAAGTAACGTAGAAATCTAGTTTTTGGTATGAGATTTACTGGGGGTATGCTTATTCTAATTCTGCAATGTAGCACTTTTGGCCAGATGATGTCAGTTGCTCTTTAAGATCTTGGCAAATACCAGCTGATTTGAAGAACACAGTTATAATCACTTCTTTCAAAAAGGGAAGTAGATAATCTCCAGAAAACTACTGACCCATTAGTATTACCTCAGTGCCAGGTAAAGTAATGGAATTATTAAAAAAACAAAGGTTTGAGGAGGAAAATATCAAATTGGAACTCAATGACAGTACTGAGCATGGCTTCGAGAAGGGGAGATCATGTACTATGAACCTAATAGTCTTTTACAGAACCATTACAAAAGGTCTTGATGAACGGGAAATCATGCAATGTTCTTTTACTTGACTTCAAGAAAGCCTTTGACAAGAAACATAGAAACATAGACTTTAACGGCACATAAGGACCACTCGGCCCATCTAGTCTGCCCATTTCCCTACCTACAGAATAGGCCACAGATCCTAGTTAACCAACAGCCTATTTCTTCCTACCCCCACAAGAATTGCCTTATGTCTGTCCAATGCATTCTTGAATTCTCCCACAGTTTTAGACTCCACAACCTCCTCAGTAAGGCTGTACCATGCATCCACTACCCTCTCTGTGAAATAAATCCTTCCTCACATTGCCCCTGAACTCCCCCCCTCTATCTTTAAATTGTATCCCCTTGTTCTTGCACGTCTCTTTTTCTGAAAGATGCTACCCTCTTGGACTTTGTTGATTCCACTGAGATACTTAAAAGTTTCTATCATGTCCCTTCCTCCCTTCTTTCCTCAAGGGTATACATATTAAGCTCCTTTAGTCTCTCCTCATACGGCTTCTCTTGCAGACCCTGCACCATTTAGTTGCCCTCCTCTGGACTGCCTCTATCCTGTCTATGTCCTTGCGGAGATGGGGTTCTCAGAAATGGATGCAGTACTCCAGATGGGGTCTCACCAACTGTCTGTACAGAGGAATAACAACTTCCGGTTTTCTGCTGCTGATGCCTCTCTCTCTATGCATCCCAGTATACCCCCAGCCCTCCCTACTGCCTTCTCACATTGCTTGCTAACCTTAAGGTCATCTGATATGATCACCCCCGGGTCCCTTTCCTTCTTTTTGCTGTTACTACTTCCTGCCCAATGTGTGTTCTTCCTCTGGGTTCTTGTTTCCCAGGTGCATTATTTTGCTCTTCTTTGCATTAAATCCTAGCTGCCATACTTGTGATCATTCCTCCAACCTTGCCAAGTCCCTTTTCATCCTTTCCACGCCTCCTTGTATATCAACCCTGTTGCAGATCTTTGTGTCATCTGCGAAGAGGCATACTTTTCCTTCTAGTCCCTCTGCAATGTCACTTATAAAGACATTAAAAAGGACTGGACGCATACTGAACCCGGCGGTACCCCACTAGTAACCCCTCTTTCTTCAGAGTGGATTCCATTTACAATTACCTTCTGTGTCCTGTTGTCCAGCCAATGTTTTACCCAGGCTACCACCCTGGGACCCACTCCCAAGCTGGTTAATTTGACTATTAATCTTTTGTGTGGGACTGAGTCAGATGCCTTGCTAAAGTCTAAGTAGGCCATGTCCACAGTCCCTCCCTGGTCTACTACTTTGGTCACCCAGTCAAAGAAATCTATTAGATTCATCTGACATGACCTTCCCACTGTGAACCCATGCTGCCTTGGGTCCTGTGCCCCACTAGCCTCTAGGTACTCAACTATTCTTTCCTTCAGAAGGTTTTCCATTGCAAAGTTTTAAACAAATTCTCTAATATGTTACACAGCATATAACTTATAAACTGGAGTAGAGAATGACTGGATAATAGAACCCAGCAAGTCAGGATACTTAGTCAAACTTCATCCACCAAGGAGGTGCCAAGCGGTGTCCTGCAGGGATCAATCCTGTTATCATTCTTGCTTAACTACTTTATATCCCACTTACATATAGGTGTCACATTCAAACTCATAATGTTTGCAGATGGCACCAAGATTGCCGAGGAAGTTGACACATTTTCTAAACATCAATCCCTTGTTAGAGACCTTGAACAAATAACCAAATGGACCAGTGATAACAATATGGAACTAAATTTAAACAAATGTATGGTTTTGCACTTGGGGAAAAACAATCCATTATACTCCTATGTTTTTAACAACACAAAATTACCCACTGTTAATACTGAAATGGATTTAGGAATAATTATCGATAACACGTTCAATTGACATTCCTGTATCAGAACCATAGTACAAAGGGTGAACAAAATTATAATAGAAACTATGCACATCGCATATCGACTATGCTTCTCCTTTCTAGTCACAGGACATAAATCTGTTGAATGGGGTACAGAGGAGGGCAACGTAAATGATTCGCAGACTCAAGAACTTAGCATATGAAAATGGAATTCAGCACTTAAACTTTATGACACTTGAAGAAAGAAGAAATGGGGGGACTACCTTCTATTTTATAACATCATAGGATATAATGCATTAATGAGTGAATGTAACTTCATACCAGTAGAAAGGGAGCTTGATCTTAGATCGCACTAAAAACTTGAGAACATAAGAAAAAGCCAGCAGAAGGTCATTTGGTCTATCAAGTCAGCTTGTATTGTGGGTTCCCCAGCTTGAGCTACTGTCTCCAGGACAAATACCGAAAAAAGAGACAACTATTTCACTATTAGGTCTGTGTCATCATGGAATAAACTGCCAGAATATCTGATAAACATTACAAACTTCACATCTTTTAAAAATGAATTAGATAAATTCTTGGGTTATTAATGTTTATTTCCCTCACAGATGGGGGATGGACTCGATGGGCCTAGGCCTACTTCCATCCTACTGTACCAAGTACCAAGTCTGTTAATCACCCTCTTGGAGTGTAATGTTTAATTTTTTTTTTTTTTCAGGAGCTCCGGCTACCCCCCCCCGCACTCCGCCGTTCCTCCAGAGCCATCCACGGACATGAGACTCCTTCCCTTCAGCACCCCGCGACTTACCCTTCGCAGCAGGGTGGTGGGGAGTGACTCAACCCACCAGAATGGGTCCATGCCAGGGAGGCGTCCTCCGGGAATGGCCACAGGGAATGACTTCGTGCTGCCAGGCTCCATTTTTTCCCTGAATTTTTCTCCCGGCGGGCATGGCGTGCAATGACGCCAGCGACTGAGTGCACGCATGCTCCCGTGCGCGCTTTACTAGTCAAGCGTCTGCCATGTCCCACCTCCCCCCTGTCTCTGTGGTTGCGTGCTGTCGATTCCCAGCCTCTGCTAGGGGTCAGGCAAGCACCGGCCGCCCGAATCCCCCAACCCCGGAGATGGAGAGCAGTCCTCCGGACGCTCGATCCATCTCCTCCCTGCCGACCCCCGACAACCCGTGCTCGTTCCTGAACACAGGTCACCAGCGTGGCGTGAGGTGTAGCGACCAGTGCCTTAACCCTCAGCACCACCGGGCCGGCTTGGAGTGTAATGTTGCAAGACGCATAGCCAAGTGCTACGTGACCCTAATGGGTGATTAACGCCATTATTTATTTATTTATTTTATTTTATTTATTTTATTTTATTTATTTATTAAATTAACATGACCCCTGGAGGTGTTTTATTGCCGTTATAATAAAAAAAGTTTTCTAAACAGTGTTAAGCTTGTTCAGAACATGATTAGGCTCTTCATGTGTGTTAATAAAAGATTAACATAAAGCTGATAGAATGCTGACCCTTGTTATAATCTGGAAAAGAAAGTATACATAAGCAAGGTTGTGCTGGTGTAGAAACAACTAAAACCACTGACATACCACTTTGGTTGGCGATCTCCCCTTCAGAACAAGAGAGGCAATCAAAGCAGCAGATTGGTTTTCCCTGTTGCTGGGCCTTTCTAAACCCAGGGAGACAACTTTTGCTGCAAACAGATGCTGGGGCCTGCAGAAAAAAAAATTAAAATGAAGAACTGAAAACCATAAAGGGGAGTCTAACCTCAAATGTAACAAATCAAAACTCTTCTGCACACAACATCGAAGTTAGATCAGTTTATTAGAACGTGTTATAATAACATAATATGGTGATGACAGAAGGGTTTTGGGGTCGAAGTTGTCCACAACTCAAGCAGCATTGCAGTGACTGCACCCAATATGAGTATGGACACACTTCCACATTTAATAGCAAGAATTTTACCCCAATTTATGCTGTAACTATGTATAACCTTCAGTGCCATTCTTCCATGGCAATCTGTCACATCTGGATCTGAAAGCTTCAACAGGGCATTCAACAACCTCACTAGGTAGGCTATTTCACATGTTATCCACTTGCTGAGTGAAGCAGTGCATTTTAATTCCCATTTTTTCTGTTGCCATCCATATGAGGCAATGGCCTATAGTTCTGCTTACACTATCCAGCTCAAACATCTGTGTATACTCAGCCCTCTCTATACCCACTTTAGCAGTCTGAAAACTGTGATCATGTCCTCTCTCAGTCTTTTTTGTTCTTATCTAAATAATTTGAATATGTCCATTCCTCACTCATAGCTCTTGCCTCCAAAGCCATTAATCAGCTGGGGTGCTCCGTGCTAAATGTTTCTGATGACTTCAATGTCCTTTATACTGCAATGAGCAGAACTATGCACAGAACTCCAGTTGTGGCTGAACCAAGACCTTGTGCAGGGGGGATCACCTCCCTTGCCCTGATCTCTACCCTCCTCTCATAGTACAGCCCAGCTATTGTATTTGCTTTCTTGATTTCAGTAGCAGACTGCCTGTCTGGCTTTAACTTATGGTTCACAATTACCCCAAGTTCCTCTTCCTCAGTTGTGCTGTTCACTGGTAAAACACACAGGATATACACGGCATGCACAATTCAGATTTCTTGCCCCAAGGTTAGTACTTGTAACCTGCAGTTCCCCAGTTTTAAAAATTAAGTCCCCATTTCTCAACCCAAACCACCACAGTTTTTAGGTCCCCCTGTAGTTTATGTAGTCCTACTGTTTCCACTCTTCTTGCAATTTAGTGCCATCAGTAAAGTCTGCAGCCTAATGCCAACCCCCTTCATTCAGACTATTAATAAATATGTTAAAAAACAATGGTTACAGCACCAGCCCCTGAGGTACTCCACTTAACATATCCCTTCACTCTAAATGATGACCAACCACAGCCACCATCTATTCCTTCCAGTCAGCTAATTTGCTATCCTTCTCCTGTATGCAGTATGGACTCCCCATTTTGCTACTTTTTCATTGAATTTTCCATGCAGTACACTGTCAAAAATCTTACTGAAGCCCTGATAGACTGCACCAACTATCAAACCAGATATATGATGCCAGTTCGACAACACTTTTGTCAACGGGCATCACAGTGACGTGATTTATGTCGACCGCAGGTTGTGTTAGACTTACAGTAAATCCCAAATGTCTCCCGGTCCTGTTATTTTATCAGGGGGCTTCGTCCCCCGAACCCTCTGTACTGAAAATTCTCAACTCTGCATCAGAGTTGATTAGGGAAGGGGGCACAGGACTGGGATACAGTGTGCCTCTGTTTCAGGTGCACCAACACAACAACCTGTCAGCATTCGGCAAACTGTCGATTTTGTCAACAGTGACATAGGTCGCTGAGTTAGTGTTGCTGTCGGGATGGCATACCTACCAAACCTCTATCCACCTCCTAGTAACACCATCAAGGAAAATAATTAATTTAGTGTGCCAGAATCCAGAGTACCTTTTTAAAGCCATGCTATGTGAAAGTGATCAGACCATTTTCATACATGTGTTGAACTTCATTTTTCCTGAAGATTTCAGATGTGGATTGTTAACCATGGGACTGAATTCCACATGTCATGTAAACAGTGGATAAATTTCTGTGAACCACAGAATAATATTCTGCAGATTGCTTAATCCACAGAATATTACTCCACAGGTTACACTTTTTTTGTGAATTCCACACAATTAAAAAAATAAATTCTTGAACGTACTTCCGAAGTTGAATTCTTATTCTGCCAGAAAATTTCACATTCTGCATAGCTGTAATGATAAGGTCGATACAGAGGGTAGATGGCAGCTTTTTCTTGGTGAGAAGCATGGATTAAAGGATGCTGTATGTACCCTACCTGTATATGCCTCAAATGGAAATTATGTTATGTTTTTGCAAACATCTTTGTTGAGGTGAGTACAGTAATCATGATAATGTCATAATGAAGGGGGACCTTAATTTGGCTCTATATCACTTCTTGCATGAGAGTTATTCCCATATTAGAGAAACTGATTCTAGGATTAGAGACAATAAGGAGCAGAATGAGCAGTCTTGCACTGATTGATGCATGATTTTTAATGCACCATACAAATTGAGATTACTCATTTCTTTCAAATTTACATGGATCCTATAGTAGGACTGATGTTATATCACTGTCTCAATAGGTTAGTAATGCACTTCTGGATTCATTTATTGGCTTCTATATAAAATTTAAGGTTATGCCACTGTGAAACTATCCTTAGCACTGTTCCCTGATGCTGAAGGTCTGTTGAAGTGGAATTTCAATTGCTCTGTGCTGAATAATGATGAGTTTAAGAAATGGATATTAGAAGAAATAAAACAATTCCTTTAGGATAAATGACAGTGGGGATACCACACAGGCTTCTGTATGTGATGCCTATAATGCATTCATTAGTGGTAAGATTATACTAAGGATCATACTAAGGACTAAGTGAGGAGCGAAAGACAGAATGTCCATAAGTTGCTCCTATCAGGAAACTGTTAAAAAAAGCATTTCTCTGGTTGAGAAGTCAAATGTCAAGCTTACACTTAAAAATGTATTTGTTTTCACTTAAACTTATGTGAAGTGGAAGTGCATTCTAAACTTTAACAACTCTCTGAATAAAGGTATTATATCTTAAACTATGCAACTGAAGCAGATTATCACTGGTATTATTTTTATCTTGTTTGAAGAGAAAGACAATTTCACTAAACAAGTAGGGACCATTATTAACATTGCACATAAATAACAGGTCACCCCCTATATTTTCTCATATCTAAGGACATAAGGTTCAGAGTAGCTAAACTATCCTTTCAGGTTGCTGACAGGTCGCTGTGTTGGTGCACCCAACACAGAGGCACACTGTCTCCTGGTCCTGCACCCCTTCTCCAAATCAACTTTCTCATATCTCTCCTAAACTCCCCCTATGTTGCATGCCACCTAGTTCTTGTACACTTTGTTTTCTGAAAAATGCTCCCTTCCTGCACCTTATTCAACCCTGTGAGGTATGTATAGGTCTCTATCATGTCCACCCTCCTCCCGTGTATATATGCTTAGATCCCTCAGTCTCTCCTCATGGAATATTTGATGTGGCTTCTGCACTATTTCTGTCATCAGTTTTTGGATGGCTTCTATTCTGTCTTGGTCCTTTTTTTTTTTTTTAATTGATGGTTTATTGAAAATTTTGCAATATAATAGTTCAACATTATACAAAGTTTATACCATATCTGAACCTGGCCAAAGCAGATATCTGCTCCTTGGATTACAGACTACTGAAGCATGCTGAGATTACTGCACATGTACACAAAGAGTCATGTGATGCTCTTACATTTGCTCCATAAATATAAAGCTGCACAGATATAGATGAACATGCATGATGTACAAAATTATCCTCCAAATGATAATCCCTCAACTATCAATTTATACACTAACAAGGCAAAAACAGCAAAAAAAAAAAAGAACAATACAAATATCCACTGTACTTTAGCTAACAATAATACAATAAGGGAACTAATAACTCTAACAAGATCTGAATGCCACCACCCAGAGGAGGTGGGAGAGAAAGGGAAGAGATTGCCTCATAAAGGGCAGTAATATCACCCTCAACCAGGGAGGCTGGGGACAGTCCATCCCAGTACTACTCCTGACATTAGGATCACATAGACATTGGTTGGTGGTGGTTCCCAGCCATACCTGATACAGTGCAAAGTGCAGAGTCAAAAAGGCAGCCTACACTTGTTCAAATCAATGGTTCTTACCCACTACTAAGTATGTTAACCTTTCATAGATGCTAGGTAGAACATACTATCTATACATTCCTTAATAGAGGTGAGCTAATTGGTGCATCATCATCAAAGTAAAAGCCTCTTTGCTTCTGTAATAGTAGCCATAAACCAGTTATAATGTAGTTTGTAATGGGTGGGAAGTCTCAGGGTATTCCTCAATATAATCAAAGATGCATCAGAAGGAATGGAAAAAAAACATAGTTTTCTCCAAAAGGGAAAGCACATTGTTCTACCAGTTGTTTATTTTGAGACATTCCCCAGGAGGTGGAGAAGTGTGCTGCCAGCATCTTTATACCACCAGCACTCAGAACTGTGGGTCAGCTGCATTTTATGTAAAAGAGCTGGGTGCAAAACTAGAGATGCAGAGTTTTAGGCTGCATCAATCTACATGTCAGATTCTTATAGGCTCC
This sequence comes from Neoceratodus forsteri, assembly GCA_016271365.2. Lineage (NCBI taxonomy): Eukaryota > Metazoa > Chordata > Ceratodontiformes > Ceratodontidae > Neoceratodus > Neoceratodus forsteri. The sequence goes on from CM028130.1 coordinate 4,288,129, forward strand.
GTAGGAATAGGCCCATCCCTTTTTCCACTCTTCATCTGTGAGGGCATGGCCCAATAGCGTCTCCCAATGTGCTTTCAGACAAGTGGTGTCTGAATTATTATTTATTTTATTTTACCAGGAGAGACACACAAAGCTGAAAGCTTGTTTACAGGTGTGACCTGGGAGCATAAGTAAGTGTAGTGACTTGCTCAGGGTCACACAGTATACAAGTGGGGGCTGTGGGATTCAAACCCACGTCACCAGGTTTGCAGCTCAGAGCTTTAAACCACTGCGCTATACTGCTTCCTTGAGGCTGCTTCCTTCCATGTCAGGGGTATATTCCACAAGGGGAGCTTTATAAATAAGGCCTATATGTGGAGGAGTAGCATACTGACTCCCACTAGTAAACCATCCCAGGATTTCCTCCCATTTGCCTCTACCAGGCAACTGTAGTTGCAATCCTACAATCGAAGAGAGTAAATGGCGAAGCTACAGATATCACCAGTGATGATATACTGGAAGGGATGCTTCTATTTGCAGTATGGTGAAGGGCATTAAATATTTAGTTATAAGGGAAAAAATGTCCCTGACTCATCACAATCCACCTGTCTTCCAAGCAGACCAGAATAGCGAGAGGCCTCCAACTTTCAACCTTGTGTTATGCAACAAGGGCCAATATGGTATGGGTACATCACAAGCTTGTCCTAAGATAATCCTGACCTGTTTCCAGACATGTAGGTTGGAGTGCATTGTGTCCTCTGTATTATATTTCAAAGGACTCCTTCTGGTGGGGATTCTCCTCTGATATCTGCTTCCAAATCTTACCAACAGGCCACTGCCTGAACTCTTTCAGCATTGAACCACATCCAGATTTGCATCAAACCAGAAGCAAGTAGTATCCTTTAAACCATGGAATCCGATAACCACCTTTGGGTATGTGGGGCAATCAGGCACAATACAGAAAAGTGAGCTTTCCCACCTCCAACAAAAAGTCTGAAATGATGCTAGACAATGGTTTCCATATAGACTCATGTATCCTAACGGGTAAATAATGAATAACATAAAGCAGTTTGTGGAGAACCATTATTTGTAATGTTTGCACCTTCCTCCAAAGGGACAGATGGAGGTGTTTCCATCTAAGCATATCTTCCTTGAGTTTTTTAAGTCCAAGATCCACAATATTCCTAACCCAATCTCTTGTATTTCTGTTGAAAATAGCAACAGATTAGCAGTATTACCTAATCAGGAAGTTTGACTATCTAAGGGTCTTGATACTGGGGATGATGACAACAGTTTGCATAATAATATAGATCTGAGTTCAAAAATCTCATTAATATCATGGAATATATTGTAGCTGATCTGATAACAAAATTTGTGGACCCAGACTGGTGCAGCTTTATGAAGACAAGCCATTGATCACATAGGATCAGTGGCCACATACGATGTGAAGGGCCCACAGGCAGACTGGAAGGCTTAGCGGTCCTTATCTGCCAAAAATTTCTATATTTCTATGAGAAAATTGAACATTGCTTGTTTCCAGGAAAAATGTCACAATCAGGAAATGGTTGTAACTTTTAGTGGAAACTGTTGCTATCAAACACCAGGTAAAATAATATTTAGCACACATAGATCTTCTGGAAGATTAGTGCCCTGGTTTGAAATTGATAAAGAACATAAGGTGACTTTTGTGTTTGATATTTCATTTGCACTGATATTCCTTGTTGAGGTGATGCAATTAAAATTTTGTTTAGTGAATATTTATATACCACATATTAAATCCAAATATTATAACTCCATGATCTGAGAGGACTTGGGGGATTTACTTGTTAAGATCTGTGAGCATTCTGGTACAGAGCATATCTTACTGTGTAGTGATTTTAATGCAAAAATTGGTAAATTTGATGGGCATTCTAAAAATGAAATTCATAATTGGTTACATGCTGATGCTGCATCTTATTTAAGAATTTCCTCAGACTCAAAAGTTAATAAATCAGGACAAAACAGTTAGAGATATTGAAAATCTATAATGTAGCTCCTGTCAATGACGGAATCTTAGGTGATGTGCCTGGCGATCCCACCTTTAACTGTTCTTTAGACCCTTTCACTATAGATTAACTTTGGATTAGCCCAATGGAAGTATGGGACTACTGCAAAGTGATTGTTAGGGAAGAGAATGATCATCTTCTGGTTACCTTAATCTGGGGAAATCCAAAGGCTAACCATGTTACAATGGCTCAGGCAGGTCAGAACTAATTTACAGAAATTAGAAACTTTTCCAAAATTAGGTGGAATTTAATTCATAAGGACCAACTAACCAACCTATTTGACACAATATTATCACCACTTGTGTCCCACATCTGGATCTCAGAAAGTTCCACAGCTCCAAATGATGGGCTGGATTTACAAAGAGAGCCAACATTTCCATAGCTGTTGAAAATGGCTTGTAGCACTGCAGAAATCTAGTTGCACCATATTCACAAAGAAAAGTTCCAAGTTGCGGAAATCCGTAAAACAGGCAAATTATTAAAGTCCACAAGTGCCAAAATCTCCCTTACATTCTTTCCTCCACTGAAGAAAAAGCTCAGCAGGCACAACAATAGGTGATCCATATTAATTGGAGTAGCAGACTTTGACAGTCTTGCCATAGATGCAGCAGTGAGTACTCACAGAGAGACCAGCAGCCAGTCCCTCAACTGAGATCACTCCAGTACCACTGGTACCAGCAGAGACATGCACCACAGTGGATGCCTGTAACTGTTGGTGGAACTGATGGTTGTGTCCCTCCCTGGAGTGTTTATGTTGTCTGCTTCAGTAGCACTCACTGCAGGCTGTTACCAGCTCTGCCTCTACTGCCTGTGGGGCTCCTTTATGGGCTGCACTGGGTCAAGTGGTGGTAGTTTGTTGTATTTCAATGAAAATGGGTGCTATTTTTGTTGTAAAAAACTAAACCCACTATAGGTTTGCTATTACTTGTGCCTGCACCTCCACTATAATTTTATCTCAATTGTTGGTACACTACACTTTGCTTACGGAGCGTTACACCTCACTCCTTGTGGTGCAGCATGTGTGTAACATTTTTTCCACAACTGTGGAAAAGCATTGGTTGTGAATAGCCTCTAAGGGGATGTGCCATACTTTTCAATGACTTTTTTTCCTCAGGAACTTCTGTATCTGCACTTTTTTCCACAGTCCTCAGTGTATTTCTTTTCACAGCTGCAGAAGTTTTGAATATAGCAATCAGAGCAAGTTCCCCTTTTTTTCCACGGCTACAGAACTTTTGGGTACTTAGTGAAAGTTCTGCATCTTCTGATTGTTTTGTGAATCCCCAGTGATAAACTTCTGCAATGTTACTATCATTTGAAAACAAATTTTGTACAGCCTGGTCAGAACAAGAACTGCCTCATATAAGGTTTCTTTCTGGTTTGACTGGGACTGTGAAAGGCAAAAGCTGAACTTTCTCAAATAATGACTACTAAAAAATGTACAGACATGAATAATTATGAATCATTAAATAAAGCAAGAGAACAATACAAACTATTTCTGAAAAAAAATTAATTATTTCATAAACAATGGAATCATATACTCTGTATTATAAATAACAAAGATACACAGTCCTTTCCTCAATTGGCTGCACAGGGTACAAATAGTGATAGGTATGAATTGGGTTCTTATATTTCATTGGATCAATGGATAAAACACTACACTAACATTTTGTTTATAATCTGGCAATTAGGAATGATGCCCCCCTTGTGGGATTCTCTGACAGACAGCTTTACTTCAGCCGAGAGAACTTTATTCTCAATTACATCACCTAAAAGGAAGAAAGCCCCTGGTCCTGATCCAGTCCCCCAGAGGTCTTTCTGCTGGCTCCATCGCATTGGTCTGAGGTCTTACTCACCTTCATTAACCCATGTATTCTAAATAGATCAATTCTCCATATATGAACTGGTGCCAGCATCATATGTATTTATAAAAAAGGAGATAAAAAAGATTCAAAGAAGTATAGACATATCTCTTTTAGATATGGCAGGTAAAATGTTTGCCCAAACAATTTTGTCCAGATAGCCAGATTATTAGACCAAATAAGCTTACTGGGAGGACGTTTGGAATTGCAGGCTGGGTTTAGAGCGGGCTGTTGTACAACTGATAACTGTTTCATTATGAATCATCTGTATGACAAATACGTAGCTTTAAGGAAGCAAAAACTTTATGTGGCACAGATATTGCAGAGTACTAAAGGTCAGCTATCGGCCATCGTTCTGACTAATATGGGTGTGCATCAGCAGTGTTTACTAAAACCCACCCTTTTCTGTATATACATCAATAAATTACTTTTTACAGTTAGATGAGTCAGCATTAAACTCTTCAACTATCAGAGACCTGGCTAAAGCCACATGAACTCTGCTATAGCCATCCCTGGCTATGCAGTGATCAGGCAAGACTGTCTAGGCAAGAAAAGGGAGGAGGTATTGCCATGTTTATCTCCTCCAGGCTACAGTTCACCCTGGTCCAGATCCCCACACCGTCACCCCAAATAGAGTCCGTAGTAATCAAACTTGCACTGCCTTACTCCGCCCCTGTCTACATTGCAGGCTCCTACTGCACCCCTAGTACCCCCCTGCCCAGTGTCCTAGAACACCTGGCCTCACTAAAGTCTACTGCCACAGCTGGTGAGATCCATATCCTTGGCAATTTCAATTTCAACTGTCTAACTAAGGATGGTGCCAAACTATGTACCAAAATAAATGCACTAAACCTCACCCAGCAAATCTCCCAACCTACCAGGCTAAACCCTAAAACTCCTAACCACTCCCTCCTGGACTGGGCCCTCACTTCCCACCCTCACAGAATCATTAGTGCTGGTCTCCTCCCTATCTCCCTAAGTGATCATCACATGATATACATGGTCAGGAAAGTGCACAGACCTTCAAAACCCCCCCTCTAGGGCGATTCTCACGAGGTCTTACAACTCCTTATTTCTACCTGTGCTCCTCTATGACCTGGCTCATTTTGACAGATCCTTCATACCTAAAGCACCCTCGATTGACTATGTTTATGAAACTTTTAAGATCAGGTTTCTCGGAGTTTGGGATAATCATGCCCCGCTAAGAAGCACACGAGTAAGGGGCTCCCACCTTCCTTGGGTTTTAGTCGATCTCATTAGCACCTTCCGCACCAGAGATCAGGCTTGGATTAAACATAATCTTACATGGTCCCAAGAATCCCTACAAAGATACTGGACCCTCTGCAACTCCTACACCAAACTGATTCATTGGGCAAAAAAGAGCTACTTCACATCAGCTTTAAACTCAAACCTCAACCACCCACCAATTTCTGGAAAACTCTCAATTCCCTCCTCTCCCCCCTTCCAACCTCCAACCCCGACCCTATCTATCCTAGGTTCGACCATCACTGACCCTGGTGAAGTAGCTTCTGCCTTTAATACTTTCTTCACTAGCTGTGCAGCATCTCTCCTATCCAATCACCTGCCTACCTCATCCACTCCACACACCTCACTGAAATATCTGAACTCCACACACACCCCCAGTTTCTCCTTCCATCCAGTCACCACGGCTGAAGTGCTGCAAGTACTGACTTCACTCAACCCCAACAAAGGTAAATGTCCATCCAGCCTGGATGCCAAATTGCTTCACTTATCTGCTCCCGCCATAGCCACTCCACTAGCCGATCTTCTCAACCTCTCCTTCTCCATGGCCAAAATCCCAGCCGATTGGAAGCATGCAACTGTTATCCCCCTCCCTACGGGTGGTGACCCCTCTATGCTGGGTAATTACTGCCCCAGCTCCCTTCCTCCAATTCTGGCTAAAATTTAGGAACACCTCGCACTTGCCCAACTTTCTCAATTCCTAGACACAGCCTCTTTCTTCACCCCTTATAAGTCTGGTTTCCGAAAGTCTCACTCTACCATCACCTCCCTATTAAGAATCACTGATGACATCCTGTCTGGAATGGACAAAGGGCATATTGCCTCACACATTTTCATTGACCTGGCCAAGGCTTTTGATACTGTCTCCCACCCTAAGCTACTAGCAAAACTAAATGGTGCTGGCCTCTCATGCCATTCCACTAGCCGGTTTCATGCCTACCTGGTGGGCAGATATCAATTGGTGAAAATCGGCCCTCACATATCTTCCCCCCTACCAGTCACTATTGGGGTTCCCTAAGGCTCAGTCCTGGGACCTCTGCTTTTTTCAATATTCCTAAATGACCTCCTGCAGGCCTGCACACTGTCATCCATCCAAATGTACATGGATGACACCGTACTGTAGGCCTACAACCTTTCCACTGGAGAAGTGTCAAATGTGCTTCAGCAGGATTTCAATGCCATTCAGAACTGGTTCATGTCCAACCAGCTATCTCTAAATAAGAAAAAAAAGTCACACTCACCTTCGGGACATGTTCTCGACTCTCCCACCTAGTGTCACGTCCCTCTTTCCTTACCCAAGATGGAACCCAAGAAAAAATACAGGAAATGCTGGAGGGCCCTTTGAAGTAAACACTCTTCACTCAAGTTATTGTTCTTCAATCTTTCTTTTTATTTCTCTTCCCCCTACATTTCAATCGACTTGCAGCTTGTTCACGGGGTTTATTCTTTGTTACACATATGTAAATACATTTATTTTATGTCATTGATCAGCATTTTTTTGATATGATATTGTTACATTTTTAATTTTTTTGGTGTAGACACATACCATTCAATAAAGATTATTGCTTGTGCACCCTTGTACTGTATATATTCTTAATTTTTCACAGGGTTAATTTATTTCTATTTGTTTAGATCCTAAGTTGCATCCTAAAAAGACATACACAGTATGTTAGTGAACACAGTGCTGCTAACAACTTGGAACAAGGTTTAACTACTGCCTATAAGACTTGTACCCCATGTTTCTTGGTTTGCAGCATACCTTATATATTACTTAAAACTTCTTGGTTTTCTTGTAAAGAATCATTTTGGGCCTGTAATGACAAATGTAATTTTTTGTAAAGCTTTGCTGTTATTATGCTGTTATAATGTGGTCACACTGTGGCTTCCATTTACTTATTTTGTTAACAGCATACCTTAAAGGAGACTGTGAGCTTCTTAGAGTGGAATTAGTGTTCTTTGTAGTCTGTGAAAACATAATCATAGTATTCCCCTATTGGTCTCATAGCCATCATTTTACTTTTATTATTAAAGGTTCTAATACCAACTTCTAAATATTCTTTAATATTTTAACTGCTTACCCTCACTCCATCTGGCTCAAGTTTTTCTTTTTGGTTAAGTTCCTCTGCTAGCAATTGAAGCCAACAAACTTTAGTGGTAGCTACTTCCTGATAACCTCTCGCCCATTTTGTGAGATCCCATGGTGTGACTAACCATGTCGTCACACCCAGTTGATCACACCTGTGCGATCTCGGTTGCTAGGCAACCGAACACTACTGCACTGATCCGTGCAGATGGGTGCTCACAAAAATGGGCTATTTGTTCTTAGTTGCTGCAGCTCTGTGCTAGTTTACTTGTTTGTTTATTTTTTAACTTTCTTGTGAGGTTATTAAAATGAAAACACATTGTTCTCATACCATAATATTCTTTTCACAGGGTGACATAAGAGTAAAGAGGATTTTTTGCTAATATCAGCAGTTCTCTTACCTTGGTTTAAAATACTGAAAATAAATTCCAGGTTTCTCAGAAGTATTATTTGTTATTATATCACCTTACATTACTGCTTTCTGAAACCCAAACTGTGAAATTCATTATATAATACATACAGTCATTATTGTGTACTTGCTGAGGGGTCAACTGCAATTTGACCTTCCTATTCATTAAATACTTTCAATCACTTAGTGGCTTAAAATTGTCTTCTCAGATCAGTCCTGTAGCTCACATTATACCAAGTTTGTTAAATACCATAGTATTGTTTAAACAATTGTTATTCAGATAACACTGGGGTCAAATGCAACTTGACCTCCCTGTCATAAATGCTGAAAGTTGATCTGGAGGTAGAACATCATCTTTACTGTTTTAGACAGTGATTGTACTATGTTATTTGTAATATACCTATATCCGAACTTCTCTTAGTACATTTGCTATAACTGCATCATTTGTTATCTCTCTTATTTATTTTGCTGAGGGGCCATTTGGCCTCCCCTTCATTAAATACTTGGCACTCACTTCATGGTTTAACATTTTCTTCACAGATCATTTTTCTAGTAAGCATTTATTATTTTCTGAGGCGTCAGTTGCAATTTGACCTTCCCCTTCCTTAGGTGCTTGTCAGTCATGCCATGACTTAAAATGATCTTCACAGTTCTATTCTCTAGCTCACATTCTACCAAACATTTAAATACCATAGTACTGTTTAAACAATAAGTATTTAGATACTACTGGGGTTCTACCTCCAGATCAACTTTCAGCATTTATGACAGGGAGGTCAAGTTGCATTTGACCCCAGTGTTATCTGAATAACAATTGTTTAAACAATACTATGGTATTTAGCAAACTTGGTATAATTTGAGCTACAGAACTGATCTGAGAAGACAATTTTAAGCCACTAAGTGATTGAAAGTATTAATGAATAGGAAGGTCAAATTGCAGTTGACCCCTCAGCAAGTATACAATAATGACTGTATTATATTATGAATTTCACAGTTTGGGTTTCAGAAAGCAGTAATGTAAGGTGATATAATAACAAATAATACTTCTGAGAAACCTGGAATTTATTTGCAGTATTTTAAACCAAGGCAAGAGAACTGCTGATATTAGCAAAAAATCCTCTTTACTCTTATGTCACCCTGTGAAAAGAATATCATGGTATGAGAACAATGTGTTTTCATTTTAATAACCTCACAAGAAAGTTAAAAAATAAACAAAAAAGTAAACTAGCACAGAGCTGCAGCAACTAGGAACAAATAGCCCATTTTTGTGAGCACCCATCAGCACTGATCAGTGCAGTAGTGTTCGGTTGCCTAGCAACTGAGATCGCACAGATGCGATCAACTGGTGTGACGACATGGTTAGTCACACCATATGATCTCACAAAAATGGGTTAGAGGTTATCAGGAAGTAGCTACCATTAAAATTTGTTGGGCTTCAGTGCTTGCATGCAGAGGAACTTAACCAAAAAGGAGAAACTTGAGCCAGATGGAGTGAGGGTAAGCAGTTAAAATATTAAAGAATATTTAGAAGTTGGTATTAGAACCTTTAATAATAAAAGGAAAATAAAGGCTATGAGACCAATAGGGGAATACTATGATTATGTTTTCACAGACTACAAAGAACACTAATTCCACTCTAAGAAGCTCACAGTCTCCTTTAAGGTATGCTGTTAACAAAATAAGAAAATAGAAGCCACAGTGTGGCCACATTATAATATTAAACAGCATAATAACAGCAAAGCTTTACAAAAAATTATGTTTGTCATTACAGGCCCAAAATGATTCTTTACAAGAAAGACAAGAAGTTTTAAGTAATATATAAGGTATGCTGCAAACCAAGAAACATGGGGTACAAGCCTTATAGGCAGTAGTTAAACCGAGTTCCAAGTTGTTAGCAGCACTGTGTTCACTAACATACTGTGTGTCTTTTTAGGATGCAACTTAAGATCTAAACAAATACAAATAAATTAACCCTGTGAAAAATTAAGAATATATACAATACAAGGGTGCACGAGCAATAATCTTTATTGCATGGTATGTGTATACACCAAAGAAATAAAAAATTTAACAATATCATATTAAAAAAATGCTGATCAATGACATAAAATAAATGTATTTACAGATGTGTAACAAAGAATAAACCCCGTGAACAAGCTCCAAGTCGAGCGAAACATAGGGGGAAGAGAAATAAAAAGAAAGATTGAAGAACAATAACTTGAGTGAAGAGTGTTTACTTCAAAGGGCCCTCCAACATTTCCTGTATTTTTTCTTGAATTTGAAAGCCTGGATTGGGGGCCAAAGAACCTAGAAGAGGACCATTACCCACTTAACAATATTTACCAAGATGAAACCGCCCTTGAGTCCTGCACTTCATTCAGATACCCGGGAGTCTGGCTTGACCAATACCTGGATTTCTCCACCCATATCGAATCCTTACACAATAAGTTGCACCCAAAACTTGGTGCTCTATATCGCAATAAGGATTGCATGCCCAAACAGGTCTGAAGAGAAATTGTTCAAAAAATGATCCTCCCTATACTTGACTATGGCAACGTGGTGTACAGCGTTGCACCCCTATCTAACCAGGCCAGCCTGGACACTCTTTTCCACTCCTTCAGTTGCTTCATCATGGATTGCTCCCCAATGACCTACCACTGTGATCTGTACAGGTACCAAGCCCTGCTTTCACTCACAACCCGCAGACAGATCCACTGCTCCAGAGTCATCGCCCAATTCTGGTCACAGTCCCTTCCCCCTTATCTCGATTCCGCCTTATCAGCTCAGCCTTCCCCTACCTACTCATTCAGAAGCACTGACTCTAGGCTTCTCCAAGTCCCTTTCATGCATACCTCCAAGGGTCAATCAGCTTTCAAATATCTCATGACTAAACTATGGAATGACTTGCCTGCTGATATCCGGAGCTCCACAAACCCTGGGTGTCTCAACCCACTCCTCTACGGACACTTCCCCGCCACATGCACATGCACATGCATACAGTAGCCATAAGAACAAGCCCTCAAATTCCTGATAAGTGGTAGACATGCCAAATCTCAGCTACTACACTGTTGGGTCCTAAAGGTTAATTGTTTGTTCTGCTCACTATTGTTTGTGAAAAATGTAAAACTTATAAAAAATGTCCTCTGTCAGCTGCTCTGCAGCCCTTTGGCTGTTATCTCTGTTACACTATTGTAAATATCTGTACTGTATGTTTTAATGCATCATTCATTTCACCATTGTATTTATCCGTACAGTATGTAATAATGTATGTAACAATCAATGTTTCCCCTATCCCCCACCCCCTCCAGGTCACTTCTGGAAATGAGTGGTACTCCACTCAGTACGCCTGCCTGGTTAAACTTTTAAATAAATAAATAAATAAATAAAATAAAAATTAGTAGTACTAATTGTCCAGTACTCAGTTATGCTGATGATTCTGCATTATTTTGATTGACAAAACTTAGCTTACAGCAAAAACTAGATATATTCATCTCTTATGTTGATAAATAAAATCTTAAAATTAATGAAAATAAAAGTGAAGTTATGTTTTTTGGATTAAACAAATTAAGCAACAGTAGAAAATTAAGAACCAAGGAAATAAAGGCAGTGAATGCTTACACTTACTTAGGATTCACCTTTGCAACCAATGGCTTCTGGTCTAATGATATGAGAGTCCTCTCCATTAAATTATATCAAACAGCAGGAGCTCTCTCTCGGTCTCTCTCTTTCTAGATTCAACAGCCAGTTTGAAGGTAATACCATTATATCCTTATTGGAAGCATTGAGAGCAAAATATATCTCTCTGGCACGTCATAAAATTGAAATTTGGATTCCTCCTAATTACTGTCTGGTCTTCTAGATATTCTGATACACTGACTATATAGATTTACCCTGGGTGTGGATTACACAGTCCAGGCTCACCTTTTGATGTCTGATCTAGGTACAACTAGTCTTGTGGGATAAGCAGCAATAAACAGATTACATTTCTGGATTAGATTTACCTGATTACCATCTCATAGACTTCCCTGTAAATGTCCAGCTAAAAAGAATAGCTGGCTATAACTGGGCTGTAGACAAACTAGTTAAGGACAATAAACAAGGATCTTAGGCCCCCATTTTCAAAGGTGGCTAGATGCGTGGTACACCTGCATGTGCCACCAAAAAAAATGCACTGGCACACTCTGACAGGATATCCAAACAGGATTCACAATTGCATCAGATGGTGCATCCTGTTTCAATATTGGAGCCTGGATGGGTGGCACAAAAAGGTGTGGCCATGAATGCAACCAGAACAGCCAGGGTCTGAGATGAAGACTGCCAATGGGGGAAGCACCACACATCCCAGAGTTACTGCAGTCCCAAGGTGGATATTCATCAGGAATACGCAAATGAGCTAATTTGGCATGCATGGAGCAAATGGGCCTCATGCATGCTCATATAAGTAATTAAAATCCCACTTTTCCATAGTGTAGAGTTTCCCCTCCCAGTCCCATACCCCAGTGAGTATACGAGTAATAAACTCTCCCAATGTTTCCATAGTGTAGTGTAGTGGACCCCCCCATCCCTGATCCCTGATTGCATCACACAGATGGGTGGCCTGGTCCAGGATCCCCAGTAGTATTATAATCTCATGTCACACTCATTTCCATAGTATAGTGGCCCCCACGCTGGTAGGCAGGACTCCCTCTCAGCCCCTTTTAGCCCTACCCATGCCAGCAACTAGATCACCCCTCCACACCCTGCCAGAGCCAGTCACCAAGTGATTGGGTCATGAGTTCCTATTGTATATAGTACAAAGTCTTTGGATGAGCTCATACTATGTACAGTAGGAACTCATGATCCAATCGGTCAGCAGCTGGCCATGGCAGTGTGTGGTGGGCTGTGCTAGTCACTGGCATGCATTGGGTTGAGGGGGTACAGGGAGAGGGTTCTGCCTACGGGGGTGTGGGGCTGCTACACTATTGAAACAGGTGTGACATGGGATTATAATACGACTGGGGATCTTGGACCAGGGCCACCCATCTGTGCAGTGTAGTCATGGATCAAAGATCAGGGACAGGGTGTGGGGTCCGCTACACTATGGAACCATGTGTTTTTTTTATTACTTGTATGAGAATCAGGGTAGGAGGCTGGGGGGACTCTATACTATGGAATAGTGGGGATTTGGGTGGCAGGCAGTTTAGGTATGCTTTTTCCATGCCTAACTTTGTGCCACTGATTTCATGCACTAGAGTGGTCCACCTTTTCTGAATATTCCTTTAGATGGAATATTCATGGACATGTCCCCTCTTGTTGGGCAACATACATTATTTTTGGACTGTGACCCAACTCGATTTGGGCAGCCCATATGCCCCTTCTGGATATAGCAATAGGGAACATTTTTAGAGATGGGTGGTGCATCTCCATTTTATCTGAGGCATGACACCCATCTTCTTAGAAAATGTAGGCCTTAAACTTTACGGTCTGGATTTTTCTGATAAATACTGTATGTAAGACATAGCATTTTACTTAATCCTAAATATAAAGTCTATATAAAGAAAAAGATAGTGAATATCAGCTGCTCTTATGATAAGGAAAAGATAACCAGGATCAAAATTTCTCCCTGTCTAGTAGGGAATTGACAGACACTTTTATCGATACCACTTAAATGTAATAACCGATCCTGTTAAAAGAAGGCTGCATACAATATATTGGATTGAACTTTTCAATAGTAATATCTTAAGAGCCAGATATAAAAAGTTAATAGACCAATCTAAACAATAATGTGGTTGAAATTGCCCAGAATATGAAAACTGACATATTTAATTGCATTTGTTTGTCTAGGCCTAGACAGATCTGGTTAGCACCATGATGGGAAAGAATCCAGACCCAAGACAAAGATACATTTTTAATTATCATGTTCATCACAGAAGATGAACAGACAATAAACATAGTGACTGATTATCTTTTAATTATAAATAAAATACATCTCAAACACTGTATTAGGAGCTATTCCAACTATACTATGCATACCCATTAAGGAAAACCTAGTTCTTAGGTCTTGGAAACTATTCTGTATCTCTTTATTCTTGTTATGCTGTTTTATTATTATCTGTCACTATAATGTATGAAGAACTACTACACTATGAATTTATTTTTCATGATTGCACTTACTATTGCAGTTGATTTTATTCATTATTTTGAAAATATTATATTAGGGTGCAAAGGGGGGGTGATGGGGAATTTCTCCTCCTCCCCAATGCCCTGTGATGTGGAGTTCCCCAGTGCTTGATGTTGTCACTGATGTTATTCACAGGTGACATGCTGCCTGAGCGATGTTGTAACAAACGGTTATAATATCATGGCTATATTACAGCACTTGGATTTACCTCAGGCCTTACCCCCAAAATATTTAAAAAATTACCATAAATAATTATAAAATTCAAATATATTATCCCTATCTTCCCAGTTCTAGATAATGGTGAAAAACATTTCTGCCACACTTAGAAATGTGAAAAATAATTATTTCCATAATCTGCATAAATATCATGCATAATAAAAATAATAAAAACTGTACACATAAACAACAAGGAAATCAGAAAATCAAATGAAACTCAAAGAAATATAACAAATAAAACAATTTTCAGAATATAAACAACATAACAAATGAATGAGCAAGGTTCAACACAATAATTGTTTTTTGGCTATATACTAATGCCAGGTTTCACAAAGACAGCCAAAATGTTGGTTCCTGTGAAAAAATGGCTTGTAGCACTGTAGAAATCTAGTTGCACCATATTCACAAAGAAAAGTTCCACAGCTGCGGAAATCTATAAAACAAGCAAGTTATAGAAGTCCACAAGTGTTGAAATCTCCCTAACATTCTTTCCTTAGCTGAGGAAAAAACTCAGCAGGCACAACAACAGGTGATCCATATTAATTGGAGCAGCAAACTTTAACAGTCTTTCCATAGATGCAGCAGTAAGTACTAACAGAGAGACCAGCAGCCAGTCTATCAACTAAGATCACTACAGCACCACTGGTACCAGCAGGGACATGCATCACAGTGTCTGTCTTTAATTGTTGTTGGAACTGATGATTGTTTCTCTCCCTGGAGTGTATATGTCGTCGGCTTCAGTAGCACACACTGCAGGCTGTTACCAGCTCTGCCTCTACCACCTGTAGGGCTCCTTTATGGGCTACACTGGGTCTAGTGGTTGTAGTTGTATTTCAATGAATATGTGTGGTGTTATTGTTGTAACAGCTGACACTACTATAGGTTTGCTATTTCTTATGCCTACACTTCCACTATAATTGTATGTCAGTTGTTGGTACACTGCACTTTGCTCAGGGAGCGTTACACCTCACTCTCTGTGGTGCAGCATGTGTGCAACATTTTTTCCACAGAAAAACACTCTCTTTGAATTATCTCTAAGGGAATATGCCTTATTTTTCAATTACTTTTTTTCCCTCAGAAACTACTATACCTGCACTTTTTTCCACAGTCCTCAGTGTATTTTTTTTCCATAGCTATGTATGTTTTTTGTATAGCACTCAGAGCAACTTCCCCTTTTTTTCTGAATCTACAGAACTTTTGGGGACTTAGGGATGGTTTTGCACCTTCAAGCTGGTTTGTGAATCTCCCTATGACTTTAGCTTGCTTTGTATTTAGCATAATCTTCTTTTGTATACGAACATGCAAACTCATTACATTAGTGTCTCAGATTATATTTCTGTAAACTTGTTTTTATTTTTCATAGCATGCAAAAATGTATTCCTTTTGTTTACATTAAACTTAATTCTATGCCCAAAGATTTGTAATTAAAAGTTAAGTTAAACTGTTACCTATTTTACCTCTCCAGATACGCCAAATTAAAACATTAAGATTATTAATTACAATACTTAAAATAATACTTAAATTTCTGGTTAGTTGGAGAGGTAGGACTTCTTTCCTTTTTAACTTTAACAATTTTGGTAAGAAATGCTTCTTCCAAAAGATCAACATTCTGTGGTATCAGGCTTTTCTGTAGTCC
Organism: Neoceratodus forsteri; assembly: GCA_016271365.2. Taxonomy (NCBI): domain Eukaryota; kingdom Metazoa; phylum Chordata; order Ceratodontiformes; family Ceratodontidae; genus Neoceratodus; species Neoceratodus forsteri. The sequence goes on from CM028130.1 coordinate 4,303,773, forward strand.
TTTGTCTTTTCTCCCCTCAAACCTGGAACCATGGACTCTTCTGACATTAGTTCAGCATTATGGACAGATTCCTCCTTGCCTGGCATCACAAATCATCAAAAAGTCACTTATCATGATTTTGGCAGGAATATCAGACAGTAGGGGAGGTACCCAAAGACTAGAAGACAGCAGATGTAATCCCCTTATACAAAAGTGGGAACAAAGAGGGAGCAGGGACCTACAGACCAGTCAGCCTAACCTAGATAGTGGGGAAGATCATGGAAGCACTACTGAAGGAGAGACTGGTGGAACATCTGGTTGCCAGTGGACTACAGGACCCAAGGCAGCATGGTTCACCGGGGAGAGGTCATGACAGACCAGTCTCATTAAATTTTTTGACTGGGTGACAAGAGAGGTGGATCAGGGGTAGGGCAGTAGGCATGGCCTATTTGGACTTCAGCAAGGCCTTTGACACGATGTCACATAGAAGGCTATTAAATAAACTGAGGAATATGGGAGAGGGCAGGACAGTAGTGTGGTGGGTGGGTAATTGACTGGGCAGCAGGACACAGAGGGTGGTGGTAAATGGCTGTCACTCCACAGAGGGAAGAGTGACCAGTGGGATATCAGGGGGATCAGTGCTGGGACTGGTTATATTCAATGTCTTCATTGGTGACATTGCACATGACCTAGAAGGCAGAATGTCTCTGATCTCTGATGACACGATGCTTGCTCTGTAACAGAGTGGACATGCTAGAGAGTGTAGTTAGAATGAGGAGGGACCTGCAGAAGCTTGATGAATGATCAAGGTATTTGGCAGTTGAAATTCAATGCAAAGAAGTGGAAGATAATGCATATGGGTCGCCCAAACCCTGGAACAACATATCATTTGGGAGGTGAGGCTATAGCATGCACCAAGCAGGAAAGGTACACTGGTGTTATCATCTCTGATGACCTCAAGATAGGGAAATAGTGCAACAAGGCAGCAGGTAAAGCAAATAGAAGGTTGGGATGCATAGACAAGGGCATCACCAGCAGGATAAGGGAGGTCATAATTCTACTATACAAGACACTAGTGAGGCCCCACCTGGAATACAGTGTACAGTTCTAGAGACCTTACCTATGTAAGGACATAGACAGGGTAGAGAAGGTTCAGAGAAGGGCAACAAAGATGGTACAGGGATTGCATCACAAGACCTATGAAGACAAGCTGAATGACTTGAATCTACTGTATACTCCCTGGGGGAGAGGAGTGAGAGAGGGGATATGATAGAGATATGCAAGTACCTTACAAGGAGGAACAGGGTGCAGGAATACACTATTTTCCAGTAAAAAAGATGTTCCAGGACTAGAGGTCATGGGATGAAGTTGGACGGAAGGCTATTCAGAGGAAATGTGAGGAAGAATATCTTCACGAAAGGGTGTTGGACAAGTGGAACACACTGCCAGAGGAAATGGTGGGGGCTGAAACAATCAAGGGATTTAAGTATGCATAGGATAGAAATAAAAGAATCCTGGAGGTAAGGGGCAACAGACTTCAAGAAAAATGTAAAGGGAACTTACATGCTCAAATGGGCAGACTGGATGAGCCATAGGCCCTTATCTGTTGACAGTTTCTATGTATTATGTATCTATGTATCTAGGGTACTAGCAATTCAAGGCACGATGATAAGCTTCTTCCCAACTGCAGCTGTTTGCAGAAAAAGTTTCCTTCATGGATGTCAAAGTCCCTGGTTGGTAACTGGATGTATGACTTTTTCTGTTTCAATTCATTTTCTACTTGGGCGTCAGGATGTTGGCTTGAACAGAAGTTCAAAACATTGCTTCAGTCTGGATGTCCAGTGCAAACCACACTCTTTTCTCCATGCAATATTAGAAAACTTCCTTCTGTAACAAGCAGTTCTTGAAATTGGACCTTGCTGCATTTTTATCACTTTACATGCTTGACCTCGGCACCACTGATGGATACCGCAAGGCTTAACCAAGAAATGGTCCCAAGCATCCCAGACAGGCTTTTGACATAGAAAAAGTCTTAAAAAGAACCAAAATTGCTAAGACAAGCAACATAGGTCCTCACAAATTGAAGAATCAAGCAGTTCTACCATTAGCCTGGCCAGACTTGCATACATGTTTTCAGGTCACGTGACATCATGTTGTGATTCTGACTGTTTTATGTAGACTATTGAGGTGTTACTTTATATATCTCCTTAAGGACTTCCCACTTTCTCAAAGTCCACTTTTAAACACAAAATTAATTTTCTTCTATAACTTATTTATGTAAGATCATGCAATATTCAAGCACACATGTTTGAATTTCTCTCATTGAATGGAGTCTTTTAAAACATTTCTCATGTTTCTAGGATCAGTATTCCTGAATTAAGCTAATATGGGCTATAACTTCATTTCCTTAGCAACGTTTCTCATAACAAAATGATGGTATTGTTGCACATTTTATAGACTTTAGAATAATATATGATTTGTCGATAACATTCTTCAGGAATGTCTTTAAAACATTAGATTTCTTTACAGGCACATGGTTTCTTTCTTCTTCTTTGGAGCTGGCTGCATGGCACATAAATCTGAAAGCTGTCAAACATGTTTACCAAAGATTCTTTAGAGAGTGTATCTCCTTATGGCAACACAGTGCATACACAGAAATTATATCTTTGGATTAGGATGTCACTTTTCATGTAAGACTGGACTAGAAAAGTGTCTTACTTATAGGGGTGCAGTCGCACCCCTATGGTTAGGGTTGAGTAGGCTCTTTAGTGTTAAATGTCAGTTTGTGCATGTTAATAACTTTGCAACCATTTGATGGATATGCACAAAATTTGGCATGTGCAGTCTGATATGGTAGAGCTCTTGATTTACCAACTTCTGTTTCAGACGGACTTACAGTTTCTGGGCAGCAAAATGCTAAAAACATGTCACTTTTGACACCTTTTTTGCCCATGGCACTGCAACCACACCATGTAGTCTTTTGGTCTGACATTTGGAACGTAGGAGTAGTTTGTGTCAAGGAACAATCCAGCATTGGTTTGGTAAAAACATATTAATTCATTCTAAAGTTATTTAATTTTTAATTTTTGAGTTCTGAGCACATTCAGTTCACTCCAAAATGTAAATATATTTTTGACTAACTAGGATTGGTCCGACAGTCAATGATTTTATCAGCTTGCAGACTTGGATTTTAAAAAATCCTAGTCAGTCAGAAAAATTCTTTGACCACAATCCGCCATCTTGTTTTCAGTTTTTCCCACAAACAAAATGTTGTAGCTGTCTCTACGGGTGACTTTTGGGTCAAATGAGGCATGGGTTTTGCTCAAAGTGATGCTCTTTACAAACCCATGTTGTTTTCTTTGCCTCATTTTGGTGAAAAAAAAGATTTTTAAAATTTAAAAATTCTTTGACCATGACTCACTAGCAATCCTAGTCTGTGAACTGTCAAAATCCTAGTCCACGAGACGATCCTCTTTCGTGACCCTACAAAATCCTTGTCCATCAGTTTGTGGCAAGATAGCCCTTCTCATTGACCAGGATCAAGCTTATGGTCAAGGAGTTTGCAGCCTCATGAAAGAGAATCAGCTGGTGGAATAGGATTTTGTCAGCTCACAGACCAGGATTGGTTTTTTGAATCCTCTTATGCGAGGTGATAAAAATAACAGTCTGAGCGCTGTCAAAATCCTAGCCCGCCAGCCAGTCCTCTTTTGTGAGCCTGCAAAATCCTTGTCTGTCACTTCATGATCAGATGGTCCTTACCACAGACCAGGATTCAGCTGAAAAATGAGGATTTAGCTACCTTGCAGATGGGGATTGATCTGACATCCCAAAATGTTGCTACCTCACTGACAAGGAATTTTTAAAGGTGTAAAAACTTTACCATTGCATAGCTCATCAACAGTTTGGTCTTCTTTCTTTTAATTTTCAGGGTATTGAGGGGATGCCCTACTGATGTGAACTATGCTGTTTAGGTGTTTGATACTTAAGCAGCTCCTTAAATATGCCATCATGAAGTTCAGATTTTCTCCATAGGATAACATTGTGGTGACCATTGCACTTTTGGCACCCATATCTTGGAAACAAAGTGAGATAGAGACTTTTCACTTCTGATGGGTTAGATCACCTTTAAGTGATCTAATCAACTGGAATAAGATCAGAAACCATAGATTGTGCTAGCAGTGACATTTTTTTCATAGGTTGCACCATTACTGACATATTGGCAAATTAGTGTGACAAGGGTTCCAAGGGTGCATTTTCAGCACTTTTCGGTGCTCATGTCTTTTGAATAATGCAAGATGCTGATCCATTCGACTTATGTTACATGCAGTACTCGCTGTCATAATAACAACAGCACTTGAATTTTCTTTGTAGCTGCTATGGTTCCCAAGATGTCGGTTAATTAGTGTTACAAGGATTCCTTGACCTAGTGGGCTACTGTATGGCTCTGTAGCTATGTTTAAGTGAGAGCACAGGGCCTGGAGGGCTCACACTCCCACAGACACATATCATTGTGCACAAATGCACTCCCACTAACACATGCTTATATAATACATACTACTTATATTAAACTTTTTCAAAAAGTAAGGAAATTCATGGCAAAAAACTGCACTGAATTCATCATTTAGGGTTAAAGTAACAAAAGTGAGGAAATGAGATGTTAGGGTTGAACCCCTAACCTCCATCACACACCACACCCCGGTGCCGAGTGTGCCATGGGGTCGTGAGGCCTAACTCTTACCCCATTTTCCTTTAGTGTAGCATGTCAACCTGTTTATACATGGAATGGTGTGAGAGTTTGCCACACAAACCCATGGTACCCCTAGGCATCAGTCAGTCTATGGAGGATTGGGGGGGTGTGGTGTTTTAATGTTTTTAAATTCTTTGATTGTGAACCTGCAAATTCTTTGATTGCTAGTTTTCTTTGATTGCGAGCTTCGTTCATGAGGGTAGGACAAGATGACCAGATTTTTTGCTGAACCAGATGTCTTTGGGAGGGACCAGATAGCCCAAATTTCATGACCAGCTGTCCCCTCATGATCAAAGATGATCTTTGATCATGAAGTCATGGCTGATTCTCATGATCAAAAAATTTTTAAAGGTGCACAAATTTTAAAATTAAATATCTCAGAAACAGTTTGGTCTTTAAACTTGAAATGTGGAGGTTGTTGAGGGGATGTCCTGTTGATGTGAATTATGGTGTTTAGGTGTCAGAAAATTAATTTGCTGTGGAGAAATTGTATAACACAGTTTATGTTTTGCTGATAGCATTCTGCATTGTGGTAGTGGCTTGAAATTTATAGGGTAACTAGCCTCACTGCCATGGAGGTACTTTTTAGTGGTTAAGTATGCAAAATGTAAACAGATGTGGAATTATGCTAGTCTGATGAAAAAAAAATTTGGTTTGCTTCAAGTTGATGGGAGAGTGGGGCTCAAAGGGCCCTGCAGTTCGACTAATATGTGCTTCCACCAATGCATATGATATTCAGTACTTGTACTGTTATGTTAGGCAGAAATGTGCAAGTTGGTGGGACCATGGGGCCCAAAGGGTCTCATGCTCCCACCAACTTGAGTGACATTATACTTCAATTATGCTTTCTCAAAAAAGTAAGGAAATTATTTGCAAAAAACTGTATTAACACAACAGTTAGGGTTTTTACAGCAGTAAATGTAAGGAAAATTCACCGTTAGGGTTACCACCCCTTGCACCCCGAAAAACCCCATTCTCCTATACTGCACCACCTTAACTTATTTACACATGGAAAAGGGTGAGAGTTAGAGCTGATGACCGCAATGCACCCAATGATGCCTGTTGGTGGGGTGGGGTGGGGTGGTTGTGAGGTGCAAGGGGTGGTAACCCTAAAGGCAAAATTTCCTTGCTTTTGTTACTGTAAAAAAACCCTAACTGTTGCAGTAACACAGTTTTTTGTGAAGAAAAAAATATATATATAATATATATATATTTATATATATTACAGTGGCATGGTAGTGACACTATAGTTGGGGTTGAGTACTCCATTTAAGATTGAAGTGTGACATTTTGCATCTTAATAACTTTGCCACCATACAATAGATTTGCCTGACATTTCATAAGCATGGAGCGGTATCATAGATCTCTGGATCTGCCAAGTTTCGTAATGGTTGGAATTACAGTTGCAGAGATATAAAAGCAACATTCCATAGCACATTTACACTTTTTACGCATTTGGTGCTCACACCTATAGATCGCACAGTTTGTCACTGATCCAAAACCTTCAGGAAACATGCAGCCAGGGTCCCCAATGTGCCTTTTGAAGATTTCATGAAAAAATATTAAACGGTTCAAAAGATATTCAAAAAACAAATTTCCCATTATAGTCAATGGGAAAAATTAACAAAAAGTTCAACAGTGTTGCAAATGCAGTTTTTAGTGTCGCAAATGATCCCTGTAGTGTCATGAGTCAGCCATTTTTTGTCAATTAGTGGTCACAGAAATGCTTGGCGTTTAAATTTGGGACCCTCTAAGGACACAATTCTTTTTGTGTCCACCTAATCGGATACCGAGGATGCTAGCCATCTCTTTTTGGGGGGGGGTTAAACATTCCAGAGATATGTTTTTGAATTTTTTGGTAAAAAGTATTGTCGCAAAGTAGTGTCGCACTCATGACACTTTCGTGATATCATTTGCGAAAGTGTTGTGATTTGCAACACTGTTTTGTGACAATATGGTCAAAATAACAGGAATTCTTGCCACCCTGCTGCAAAACAACAGTTTGGTCTTTTAGGCTGAAATTTGGAGGGAAGAAAGCCAACATCAGACAGATGTGCCTTTGCATGGTTTGGTGACAAAATATGGTGCAGATGAAAAGTTGTGGTTCTCCAAAGCTGACCCTTTTTCCCATACACTAACATTGCGGCATCCACTGCACCTTTTGGGGCCCGTATCTCAGAAACACTTTGAGACAGACTTTTCTTCAGAAAATTGCTTAGACCCCTGCTAAAAACTAGTCAGAAAAGTCATAATTTATACAAAATTTTATTTTTTTTCTATGTCGTACGGTTCCTGAGATATAAGCAATTTAGTATTCCAAGTGCTCATTTTCTGCTTCAAGGCCCATCATTATGCATACTGTACATTATTTGTATTCATTGTGTTTCTCTATGCAGCTGTTGGTGAAAAAAAGGGTGTGCACTTTCGTTACTGTCGCAGCATTCACACTTGCGTTTCCATAATCATTTGCGTAAGCGTTCCTGTCTACACCACTGCGTGCATTACCCTTTGCCTTTTTGTTTGCACTTGTGTTTCCATTTGGAATTAATACCTTCGAGTCAAAGATTCATTTTCAAAGGTTCCAAGTCACATCAGAAATAAGAACAGGTGGCATACAAATACAGACAACATTACACATTACTAGGGTACAAAAAGAGGTTACATTGAGTTTGCAAATACTTAGGGGTATAAATAATACATAGAGGTCTAACATTGCAACTACTAGCATAGCATGCAGGTAGCTTTACTACTGAAGAGAACAGTGGGAAGTGGGGGAACTGGCGGGGAGAGTGCACAGCTGGGGCAGCCAGGGGACTAATGGGGCGGGGGGTGAGTAGCCACAAATAGACATTGTCATTAGAGCACATCCAAGGTAGGAGAGGAAATGAAAAGAGGGAGCTAAATCCATTGCATAGAGGTGGTGGGGGAGTGTACACAGTGGCAGGAGGAGGAGATTGAGGGAGGGAGGTTTGTAGGAGTGAATAGGAAGAGGGGAGGGCAGGGGGCAGCAAGGGCTTGTAGCATGTGAGTGGAGAGGTAGGGGTTCATTGTTCCCTCAATGTGGGTTAGGTATATATATCTTTTTATCCCTATTAGATGCACTTACAAAACTTAGACAACAATTGTGATCTTTTTTACAAACTTTGAAAGTTTCATTTCTGCAAATGTTTGCAATTTTAAGTTATAGCCAACGGTCTTTTCATTTCCATCCAATCTTATGAAAATTCAAATGGCTTCAAATTTTTTTTTCTTGAAAATAGCTGGTACCAGGCAATACTTTGGCTGTGCCATCATCAAGGCATCTTATCTCTGGCTACCAAGGATATAATGACACCTTTGACACTTCAAGAATGTGAGAGCCTCTTTCCAGGTAGCAAAGTGTTCCTAAATATTGCTCTTTAAAAATTAAACTTAAGCTTTCCTTATATGGGATTGATCCTGTATTCCCTTTTTAGTCAGACAATGTGCCCTCACTATTAAAAGCAGAAACTTTCTTTTTCCAAACATTTGGAGGCAGCATATCCCCTTTCTAGAGTTCACTTAAGCATTTTTTTTTCTTTTTGAAGTTAGAAAAATAATGGAGACATTAATTTTAACAGAAGTTTTATAGTAATCTTTTATAAAGAATATAAAATAGAAACATAGACTTTGATGACAGATAAGGACCGCTTGGTCCACCTAGTCTACCCATTTCCCCACCTACAGAATAAGCTGCAGATCCTAGTTAACCAACAGCCTATTTCTTCCTACCCCCACAAGAATTGCCTTATGTCTGTCCCATGCATTCTTGAATTGTCTCACAGTTTTAGACCCCACAGTTTCCTCAAGAAGGCTGTTCTAAGCATCCACGACCCTCTCCATGAAAAAAATACTTCCTCTCATTCCCCTGAGCCGTCCTCCCTCTGTCTTCAGATTGTGTCCCCTTGTTCTTGCACATCTCTTTTTCTGAAAGCTGCTAACCTCTTGGACTTTGTTGATTCCACTAAGGTGCTTAAAAGTTTCTATCATGTCCCCCCTCTCCCTCCTATCCTCAAGGGTATACGTATAAAGCTCCTTTAGTCTCTCCTTGTATGGCTTCTCTTGCAGACCCTGCACCATTTTAGTTGCCCTCCTCTGGACTTCCTCCATCCTGTCTATGTCCTTGCAGAGATGAGATCTCCAGAATTGGATGCAGTACTCCAGATTGGGTCTCACCAACTGTCTGAACAGAGGGATAACAACTTTCTGTTTTCTGCTGGTGATGCCTCTCCCTATACATCCCAGTATCCCCCAGCCCTCCCTACTGCCCTCTCACATTGCTTGCTAACATTAAGGTCATCAGATATGATTACCCCCAGGTCCCTTTCCAGTTTTGTTGTTGTTATTACCACCCCCTCATTGTGTAATCTTTCTGGGGTTTTTATTTCCCAGGTGTATTATTTTGCACTTCTTTGCATTGAATCCTAGCTGCCATACTTCTGACCATCCCTCCAACCTTGCCAAGTCCCTTCTCATCCTTCAAAACCTCCTTGTGTAACAACCCTGTTGCAGATCTTTGTGCCATCTGCAAAGAGGCAATCTTTTCCTTCCAGTTCCTCTGCAATGTCACTTATAAAGATATTAAAAAGGACTGGACCCAGTACTTAACCCAGTGGTACCCCACTAGTAACCCCTCTTTCTTCAGTGTGGACTCCATTTACAATACTCTTCTGTGTCCTACTGTCTAGCCAATGTTTTGCCCAGGCTACCACCTTGGGACCCACTCCCAGGCTGGTTAATTTGATTATTAATCTTTTGTGTGGGACTGTGTCAAATGCCTTGCTAAAGTCTAGGTAGGCCATGTCCATAGCCCCACTGGTCTACTACTTTGGTCACCCAGTCAAAGAAATCAATTAGATTCATCTGACATGACCTTCTCACTGTGAACCCATGCTGCCTTGGGTCCTGTTCCCCACTGGCCTCTAAGTACTCAAAAATTCTTTCCTTCAGAAGTGATTCCATCACTTTCCCTAGCACAGAGGTCAAACTGACAGGTCTGTAGTTTCCTGCCTCTTTTTTGCTCACACTTTTGTGAAGGGGAATCACATCCACCTTCCTCAAGTCCTCAGGTACCACACCATCCTCCCATGATTTGTTAAAAAGTGTAGTCAGTGGTGTTACTAGTTCTCCCCTTAATTCTTTTAGAATTCTGGGGTGAATTCAGTCAGGCCTCATTGCTTTGTCCACCTTCAGTTTTAGGAGTTCTATCAGAACCCTTTCTTCTGTGAAAGGACTGGGATCGACCCCCCTATCCAAAGTGCTTCTGTTAATTGGATTAGGTACCTCCCTCGCCTCCTCTTTTGTGAATACTGAGCTGAAGTATTCATTCAGTATCCCTGCTTTTTCACTGTCCCCCTCTGCCCACCCACTGTCCTTTATATTCAGCCTCACTATCCCTCCCTTTGTGTTTCTACGCTCCCTGATGTACCTATAAATGGTTATATCCCCCTTCTTAACTGAGTGGGCTATCTCTTCCTCAGTTTGGGCCTTTGCTATTCTGCCATCCCTCCCTGCTTCCTTCTGCCTTAACTAGCAGAGTTCTCTGTCTTGCTCCTTCTGTGTTTCCTTATACTTCCTAAATGCTATCTTTTTTCCCCTAACCTTCCCCACCACCTCTTTTGAGAACCATAGTGGCTTCTTCATTCATTTTGATTTGTTTTTTTGCTTCACACAAAGGCTTGTTGTCTCTGTGATGGCAGTTTTAATGTTTCCCCATTGTTGCTCCACTCCTCCTTCTAGTCTGTTTGCAAGTGCTTTTCTAAGGCACTCTCCCATCTTGACAAAGTTAGCCCTCCTGAAGTCCAGTACTCTCACTTTTGTGTGGCTTTACTCTGTAGCAGAGTTTATCATGAACCACACTGTTTGGTGGTCCCTTGTTCTCAGATGGCTTCCCACTTCTAGATATAAGATCCTCTCACTGTCCCCATTTGAGAGTATGAGGTCTAAGATTGCTCCCTCACAAGTGGGTTCCAAAACTAGCCGTCTGAGGCATGCCGCCTGTAGGGCATCGAGGATGGCCCTGCTCTTGGATATGGCTGCAGCAAAGGTGCTCCAGCTAACATCTGGCATATTCATGTACCCCATCAACAGTATCTCCCCTTTCTCTGCCATCCTAAGGATTCCTCTATCATATCCTTGTCCATTCCCTCCCCCTGACATGGGGGTCTGTATACAACCCCTGTGCAGATTGTGGAGCCATTTCTAGTGTCTAAGGTGACCCACAGTGCCTCCTCTCCTCCCTATTTACTCTTTTGTTCCATTGCTTTGATCCCTTCCCTTACATAGAGAGCTACTCCTTCCCCTCTTCTACCCTCCCTGTCTCTCATGTAGGTTGTGTACCCTGGTATGTTAACATCCCAGTCATGGCTCTGTGTACCATGTTTCTGTGACTGCTACAATATCTAGGCATCCCTCTTCCATCAAGGGCACCAGTTCAGGGAGCTTGTTGCCCAGACTATGGGCATCGGTACTCACTACCCTCCATTTCTTAATGGCCTTACCCCTTTTTGCCCCATCCCTGTCCTTATTGACTTTGTCATTTTTTCTATTTACCACTGCTCTTCTCCCTATCGACATCTCTATCTTGGTGTTTACCTCACTTACTACCCTGATTTTTTGGGGGTGGGCTAGGATTTCCCTGCTTCTTTTCAGTGCCTCCTCCCTTGGGTAGTTCAAATACTTTCCAATGAAGCATTTAAACCTATCACCTAGGATCCTGGTTCCCTTCTTGGACAGATGCAGACCATCATGCCAGTACAGGCCTGCATCACTCCAGGTGGAACCCCAGTCACCAATGAAGCCAAATCCCTGAACTCTGCACCAGTTTTTCAACCACTGATTGAATACCATGGTGTGGAGCACCCTACCCTCATCCATGCCATAGACAGGCAGTACCTCCAAGAATGTTACCATGCATACTACTTGTCTAAGGCCTCTCCCCAACTCCACAGACTCTTCCTGCACTGCTCTGATCCCTTTCTCATCCAGGTCATTTGTCCCTAGGTGGACAATGATATCCAGCTCCCTCCACCCATGTAGCTGCTCCAGCAGTCCTGAGGATTTGCTCCCAGTCCCTCCAAGCCATGGCACCAGGCAGGCACCTTACCTCCCTTTCTCCTTTTGCCCACAGTTCTACCCCCAAACAAAAGAGTCCCCCATCAGGAGTTGTTTCCTTCCCCTGTGGTATCCCATGCCACCCTCCTGTGAGACTCCTTTGTGGAGGTTCCCATCATCCTTCTTGGTCTCCACTGCAGGTGTCTCCATAGAGGAACCACACTTTGCCAGAACGGCATATGAATTGTAGAGAGGTACAACTGGAGGAATGCACCTCTGTTCCACCACCCTCACCCTCCCTGGGTCCAACCGTTCCTCTTTCTTGGCAACCTCTGAGGCAACATCAGTAGCCCGGTGGTCCCTGGGTGGGAGAGGAGGTCCCCCAAATTCTGACCAACTCAGCCTGGAGATGAGCAACCTCCTCCCTCAGCCCAGAGAGGTGCCTGCAGATGGGACAACACCACAACCTCCAGAACATCTCCTGGAAGACTGCTGCTCCACAGGCACTGCACTGCACCACTCCCATCATGTCTTATTTCTGGCTCCTTAACTGTTGTTTGGAATACTTACTCTTTCCTCTGTTTATTTTTTTCTTCCTACTTACTTACTGCCTCTGTGCCCTTTAAGCTCCTGATCTTTCTGTTCTGAGACAAGAAGTTACTGTTTTTCTCAGTAGTCTCCTTACTTGCTCAGAGTCATACCTCCAGCAACTAGTGGGGGATGAAGAGCTACTCTTTTCCTTCTAGGATGATGAGTATTTTTTGTCTCTGTGATCACTCAGTTCCTGCTCCCAAACAGGAAGTTTCTGTTGTCAATCAAATCTTGTGCCTATTAAAGTAGAACTGGCTTAGGAGGCGGGGGTGGAGGGAAGGGATGGAGGGCAATATAGTCCTAGTAGAGAAGTATATCTATAACAGCAGCTCTTTCTTCTTGGTGTTCTCTGCCTGTTATCTGGCAGAAGCTATCTAGGGCAGTTTTTAAATCTGACTTTAACTTGGCTTCCTTCTAGCTAAGCCACTTCCCCTACTTCACAGCTCTTTCTACACTTGGTTAATTGCACAGATAACAATTCCCTTCAGCCACCTGAGACAAACATCTAGATAACCGCACAAATAACAATTCACTTCAGCAAACTCAGACAAACACACAAACTTCTTTTTTTATCCTAAATTGAAGGTCCCAGTAGTAGAGTTCTAGTTCTTTAGTCCCAGTAGAGAAGCATAGTTATAACAGCAGCTCCTTCTTCTTGGTGTTCTCTGCCTGTTCTCTGGCAGAATCTATCGAGGGTTGTTTTTAAAAATAATAGTAATTAATAGTGTAAATAATTTTGATAATAAAATATTTTAATAAATAGGTTTTGTTCGCACAGATCATGCAGCAGTTCAGTGTGGAATTTCACCGCTATGGAGACGATACCCAGCTGTATCTGTCATTTGAACCCAGAACATCTGATGCTGTAGAAGTGCTTAACATCTCTCTTGCTAAAATCAATGACTGGATGTCCTCCAGCTGGTTGCAACTGAACCTGGATTAGACAGAGGCACTGGTGATCAAGCCAGGTTATGTGCATGGTGGGTTGCCACCTGGAGCCTATGAAGGCCTTTTTCTGAGTCTGCTTCAGTGATGGCTTCCCCAAGGGTGCACAAACTGTGTGTGATTTCAGACAGCAGACTGGCACTTGAAGATCAAGTATCATCTGTTGTCAAAAGTGTTTTTAACCACTTAAGGAACATCACCAAGATCAAGCCCCTCATTCTGCCCAAAGACATGCTGACTAGTGCATGCCTTTGTTACCACCGTGCTCAACAACCGTAACTCTCTATACTTTGGGGTCAAAGGAGGGACCATCCGCAGACTGCAGCTGGTGTGGAACACAGCAGATTGGTTGATCACTGGCCTGTCCAGGTCCAGTCATGTGACCCCAGTTCTTTGTGCTCTGCACTGGTTGCTGGTGAGGTGGAGGGTCCTTTTCAAGATGGGCTTACCTACTTTTAAAGCCCTATTCAGATTGGGTCCTGGCTTCCTGACTGAGCCCCTGACACCAACAACTTCAGCCCACTCCCTCCACTTCTGTTCAAGGGGCCTCCTGGTCATTAACATGGTTAGGCTCAAAACATCTGGTGATCAGGCCTTTAGTGTCACTGGGCCAACCCTGTGGAACTTGCTACCATCTGCAGCCCAGGAGGCTCCCTCGATTGGGGTGTACAAGCAGAGGCTAAATGCCCACCACTTCCAACTGTCCTACTTGGACCAACTTCCCCACATGGCCATATGAGTTCCCCTGATATTTATATTTTAAAGCTGAGTTTATTTCTATTTTCTTCTTTTAAAGTTCTGAGTGAAAATTTTAGCCATTATTTAATTTTTGTTACTACTAACTGTCCTGTCTTAATGTTAGGCACCCAGAGCCTCTGGGATTGGGTACCATACAAACAAAACTTTCCTTGCCTTGCCTCTATTTAAACTGTAATGGTCTTTGACCAAATAATAATAAACCTAAACTGAACTGAAACTGTGTTTTTAAAGTAGTGGGTTAATATTTGAGGCTGTCTATCACTTTCAGTTTGGGGAAATATATATTTCCAGGTGTTTAATAGGTTGGGACACCAGTATAATCCAGTAACTGATAGCATAGTATCAGTACAGTGAGAATTTAGGGAGATGACTTCCATCTTGCTCCAATTATTGTGGAGTCCAATGAGGGTTCAGAAGTGGCTGAGAAGCTGAACCAGGGCTTAGGTAGAGGTTGTTGCATTTTTTATGGTTAGCAAGATGTTATCGGCAAACAGCACAGATTTATATGAATGGTGGCTGACATAAATACCTTGTATGAATGAGGACTTCCATAGCTTCTGAGGCTAAGGCTATGTAGCCAGCACAAATAACCATTGTTACAGAGGACAACCCTGCTGAGTGCTTCTGCCCAGCTTAAAGGGTGGGGAAATTCTCCCATTAGAAAGGACTGCTGCATGAGGTAAGGAGTAAATTAACTGAATCCACCAAATAAAAGTATCACCAAAAACAAAATTTATGGAGGACAGCCATAAGATAATGCTGTTCAAAAGGGCAAATACCTTTTCGGTATATAGGGCTACAGTTGCCACGGCATCGAGCAAGGATGACAAAGCCTGCATCAGGCAGGCCATCCTCCTGATGTGGTCTGCCCCATCTGGCCCTGCCACTGACCCCACTTGGTCCGGGTGGACCAGACATGGCAGGAATTTAATAAGCTATTTTGAAAAGACCTTGGCCAATATTTTGTAGTCCACTTTCAAGAGTGAAATGGGGCAGTAGTTAGAGCACTGGTAGGGGTTCTTATCTGGTTTGGTGAAGAATGTGATGGTAGCATTATTCAAAGTTGCTGGCAATTTTCCCTGCTGCCAGGCATCCTACAAGAATACCGCTGCTGGATTAATTCTTTGATAGTAAATTTGAGTGATAGGACCTCTGCATCATGCAAGTGGACTGTGTGGAGGTACAACTGCTGCATGCTATTTTCAATGAGGAGAAGTGAAACTAGCATACAAGCCATACAAAAGCAAGAGTATTGGACTTTAGGAGGGCTGACTTTGGGAAAATGAGAGAGTGCCTCAGAAAAGTACTAGGAATTGGGCAAGAAGGAGGGGTGAATGAACAATGGGGAGTAATCAAAACAGCTATCACAGAGGCAACAAGCCTTTATGTAAAGCAAATTGACAAAGCACAATGAAGCAAAAAAAGTTATGGTTCTCAAAAGAGGTGGCAGGGAAGGTAAAGGAGAAAAGGATAGCATTCAGGAAATATAAGGAAACACAGAAGGAGCAGGACAGAGAACTATATCAGTTAAAGCAGAAAGAGGCGGTGAAGGCAGTCAGAATAGCAAAGGCCCAAACCAAGGAAAGGATAGCTAACTCTGTTAAGAAGAGGGGGTAAGACCTTTTATAGGTACATTAGGGAGCAAATAAAGACCAAAGGAGGGCTATTGAGGCTTAATAAAGAGGAGAGAATGTGGGCAGAGGGTGCCAGTGAAAAAGCAGGGATACTGAATGAATATTTCTGCTCAGTATTCACAAAGGAAGAGAAGGGGAAGGTACCTAAACCAAATAAGAGAAACAATCTGAAGACAAGGTCAATACCAATCTATTTACAGAAGTAAGGGTTCTGAAAGAACTAATAAAATTGAAGGTGGACAAAGCAATGGGGCCTGATGGGATTCACCCAAGAACTCTAAAAGAACTCAGGGTAGAATAAGTGACACTGTTGACTACTCTCTTTAACAAATCATGGGAGGATGGAGTGGCACCTGAGGACTTGAGGAAGGTGGATGTGATTCCTCTTCACAAAAGTGGGAGCAGGACAGAGGCAGGAAACTACAGACCAGTTAGTTTGACCTCAGTGATAGGAAAAATGATGGAATCACTTCTGAAGGAAAGAATTGTTGAGTACCTAGAGGACAGTGGGGTACAGGACCCAAGGCAGCATGGATTCACAATGGGAAGGTCATGTCAGATGAATCTAATAGATTTCTTTGACTGGGTGACCAAAGAAGTAGACCAGGGAGGGGTTGTGGACATGGCCTACCTAGATTTTAGCAAGGCATTTGATACAGTCCCACAAAAAAGATTAATACATAAGTTAGCCAGCCTTGTAGTGGGCTCCAAGGTGGTAGCCTGGATAAAAAAATTGGATAGACAACAGGATGCAAAGAGTAGTAGTAAACGGAGTCCACAGTGAAGAAAAGAGGGTTACTAGCGGGGTACCGCGGGGTTCAGTACCGGGACAGGTCCTTTTTAATCTCTTTATAAGTGACATTGTAGAGGAACTGGAAGGAAAAGTATGTCTCTTTGCAGATGACATAAAGATCTGCAACAGGGTTGATACACAAGATGGAGTGGAAAGGATGAGAAGGGATGAGAAGGGACTTGGCTTGGTTGGAGAAATGGTCAAATGTATGGCAGCTCTGATTCAATGCAAAGAAGTACAAGGTAATGCACCTGGGAAACAAAAACCCAGGGGAAGAGTACACAATGGAGGGTGAGATACTGACAACAGTAAAAATGGAAAGGCACCTGGGGGTAATTATATCAGATGACCTAAAGGTGGGCAAGTTATGTGAGAAGGCAGTAAGGAAGGCTGGGGGGATACTGGGATGAATAGGGTGAGGCATCAACAGTAGAAAACAGAAAGGTGTTATCCCTCTGTACAAATAGTTGGTGAGACCCCATCTGGAGTATTGTGTGCAGTTCTGGAGACCCCATCTCCACAAAGACATAGACAGAGTGGACGCTGTCCAGAGGAGGGCAAACAAAATGGTGCAGGGTCTGCACCAGAAGATATATGAAGAGAGACTAAGGGACCTTAATATGTATACCCTTGAGGAAAGTAGGGAGAGAGAGGGGACATGATAGAAACTTTCAAGTACCTCAAGGGAATCAACAAAGTCCAACAGGGTAGCATCTTTCAGAAAAAGAGATGTGCAAGAACAAGGGGGCACAATTTGAAGATGGGGGGGCGGCTCAGAGGTAATGTAAGGAAGTATTTTTTCATGGAGATGGTTGTGGATGCATGGAACAGCCTCCTTGAGGAGGTTGTGGAGTCAAGAATAGTGGGGAAATTCAAGAATGCATGGGACAGACATAAGGCAGTCCTAGTGGGGGATAGGAGGAAGTAAGATGTTGGTTAACTAGGATCTGCAGCCTATCCTGTAGGTAGAGAAATGGGCAGACTAGGTGGGCCAAGTGATCCTTATCTCCCATCAAATTCTATGTTTCTAGCAGGGAAACTGGAAGGCAATATTGTTTTTTTAGTGAAGGCATTCCATCATTGCCTCAAACTAAGTCTTATCTCTAGTTTCTTCCCAGACCAACTTGTGTGGCTAGTGCACTGTATTGATTTTCCTGCTGCTGCTTTTTTCCCCATAGGAGCCTGGATCCTAACAGTGGTAGGGGAGCCCATCCTCCAAGAAGACTGCAGGGAGTTTTTTGGAGAGCAGACTGCATATGAAGCAGCACAGCAGGGTCTGATGTCATCTGCCCTCAAGGATACCAACCCCGACTGCATACTTGCACCAGAGGATGAACAGAACCTTCACTTGTATCAAGGGAAATTATTCCTCTCTTTTGTATTTTGTAGTTTAAGAGCACACTGGCGTATGATGTTTGCTTCTTTTTTACCTTTTTAAATTTCTGTTCTGACTTCCCCATACTGTTTAATTATTTAATCGTTCAGTTTTTGTTGAACTATTATGGGGATTAACAAATACAGAGGCTAACATTTCAGACCCCTTACTTTTATACAAAATCACAAGTTTGTTCATTTTATTGTATACATCTATATACAAGTTTTTTGTATTCTTATCTTCAGTTTTGGTGCTCCTAGTCATATGACTCCTGAAGATGAAGCACTTGTGCTGGTGTTCCAGTTAGATCTGCCACTTCTTCACTAACAGTGTACTATAGGAGTCAGAAGTCAAGGGTCAGTCCCAGTGAAATCCGAGGATACTATTAAGTGGTTTTACTTGATTTTACTTGTTTGCACGTTGCTGGCTTGAATGTCTTTCTGGAGTCAGTTAGAACTGGAAGCACATTTAGGAAACACATTCAATGCATTTATATTCTTCCTTTCCTGTTGCAACTATGCCTTGGAGTAAGTAAAATGTAATAAATTTTCTCATAGGCGTAGAAATCGGGGGGGGGGGTGAAAAGGGTGGCAGACCCCACTATTTTTTTTGTATGGCAAAAACTAATTTAGAAAAAAATACATTTTTGCCATTATATGTGCCCTTCTGATCCTCCACCCCCTCAGCTTTTACTATCTTCCAGCATCCTTGAATTTTCTTCAGAAAATGTCTGCTTTCATTTACAAGTGCTTTAAGAACTGGTAGGCATTACTTGACTGAAATGGCACAGATACAACTCTGGGCTTGTTTTACTTAGACCTACTACTATTACTTCCAATTGAAACCATACTATTTGTTTTTATATTTGTGTTCTTACCATTTCTACTATTAGATTTTTGGGGGGACTAACATTAGAAAATGAACTTGTTCTAGAAATTCATCTCAGTATACTTACTGAGCATAGAGGGGAAGTAAAATAAGGAGCTATTTTTTTCTTTTAAATGCAATTGTCTTTTTTTTTTACTTATTTTAAGTGACTACTATTCATCTGCAATACCTAAAACTGCAACACCTGCAACACTCGTTATTTATTGCAAAGAATATATTGTGCAAAGCCTTAGCTCCACCAATTAATAACCATTGATCTGATATTTTGAGGAAAGAATATGTGTGAACATTCCTGTCTCAAAAGGCAACTGGGTAACAGACAAAGTACAGGTTGCATACTATAAAAGGCCCTACATCTTCCTGCAGATTGCAATCAGATTTTGGTTACTTGAAGGGCCTTATCTTGGTACAATTTTCTCCACTTCTGATTTTGACTTTAAAATAAGCAGTATACTCGATTTATCAAGGATTGCAAGCTGACTGACCCTCTTTAAGAACCAATTATTGGACATTCTATAATTAATTTTATTTACAGACTTTTTTTGCTTTAATATTGTTTAACATTGTTTTTACTTGTCATTTAAGTATTTCAGTTTATAGGTAGTTTATAACAGACATTTTAATAGATGATAATAGATCTAGTTAATTGCTACTACCATTTATTAAATGGTTAGCAAGACATTGCAGAAGAAAAACCAGGGAGACTGCTCCCCCACTGTTTATTGAGTCCCTGTTAGATGTTAGAAAGAGAAGTAAAAATCAGTAAAAAACAAAGATGACAGATGATTTATGGGTACTAAATGTATTAGAAGTAGACAAGACTCTTAAACTAAGAACAATAAATTAATTGTACACAGTACATTTAAATCCAATAACTGATTTCAGCTTAGAGAAATCTCCTTAGCCCACTTATGAATCAGAAGCAATAAATCCAAATAATGCTAGGAAAATATTTATTTGTATTTATTAATTGTATAAATCAGATTTACAACCTTTGAACCAGAGGCTTGTTTACAAAGATACCTTGTCACAGAGAGGACATACAGAGTCAACACACATACAGAATACAATCATACAGTAATAGTTTTACATAGTTGCTTGAACATAATGAGTAATTAAAAAAATAATTTCAGACGTGACAGGTTAGTACCAGCAGGTACTGGCAGAGGGGATGGAGCCCATGGGGGAGAGGGGGTAGGGGTGAGGGGTAGTTCGGCCAAGAGGGCTATGTCAATAATGATAGAGAGCAGCGGAGCATCTCTTAAAGACAAGTGCAGCAGTGGGTGTTGAACAATTGGTTCTGTAGGGCAGTTTTAAAGGGGCAATTTTGGTGGTGTTAGAAATGGCCGCAGGGAGTGAGTTGAACCAGGATGCGGCTCTGTAGCCGAATGACCTCTGTGCCTGGGTGGTCATAGTTCTGGATACCAGTAGTGTGACCTTGTCAGTGGTTCTGGTAGTGACTCTGGAAGGTTTGAGTTGGATGGAGGCAGAGACCCTTGGGGGGCAAGAGCCTGAGTAGAATCTTCTTGGTTAATAGGCAAGTTTGGTAGCAGAGGTGTTCATCGAGGCTAAGGAGTTTGGCCATGTCATATAGCTGACCTGTGTGGGTGAGCCTAGGGGCACTGGTCACTAGTCTGCAAGCCTTGTTTAGGGTGAGTCAAATTTTGTTGAGGGCTGTGGAGTCAGTGGCACCATAGACTGGAAGGCTGTAATCAACAAGGGACATTACTGAGGATGTTACGGCAAGTCTGAGGGCATCAGGTGGGAGGCAGTCCTTGTGACAGTAGAGTATGTCAATACGAGCATTAGCGGTGGAAGTGAGGGCTGTAACGTGGGTATGAAAGGTGAGGGCAGAGTCAAAAGTGATCCCAGGGTATTTTTAGGTGTAAACTTGTTCAAGTGGTTGATGAGTGCTGGGGAGGATTTGGAGGGGGTTGTTGCTGGCTTTGTTCAGGTGGTGGGCAAAGAGCATTGCCTTCGTTTTTTTGAGGTTAATGACTAGTCTGCTCTCTTTAAACCAGTTTTCAGCATCATTGAGGGAGCTTTGGAGGGAGTCTTGGAGGGAGGTTGGATTTCTGTTGGCGGCATAAATAACGGCGTTATCAACATACAGGAGACTATTGCCTGTGGGCAGGGTGTTTATATAATCAAATCATTCAAACACCTTAAGGGCATTAACAAGGTGAAAGAGTCGAATATGTTTCAATATAAGAAAAATAGCAGGACAAGAGGACACAGCATGAGATTAGAGGAGGCCGATTAAGGTGTAACGTGAGGAAGTTATTTTTCACAGAAAGGGTGGTGGATGCATGGAACGGCCTACCTCAGGAAGTGGTGGATATGAATACAGTGCAGGGCTTCAAACAGGCATGGGATAAGCATAAGGGAGTAATACAGATGAGTATGAATAGATAGGCCATTGACAGAGCAAAGGCTGATGGCACATTTGTAAGGCAGAAAAAGAAAAGGGCAGACTGGTTGGGCCTCACGGTCCTTATCTGCCATCAACGTCTATGTTTCTATGTTAAGGTAACAGTGTGCTAATTGTCCAAGACAATGCCCCAGTTCCCTAAATTCCTCCTGCTGTTTTCCGACATCTGTCCCTTGACTTGCCAGGTCATTTGTCCCCATGTGAACAATGACATCTAGCTCCCCCCTCCTTGCCATGCCCTAGTGGTCCCTAGGATCCTCCTGCCCTCCCTCTGATATGTCCTATTAGCAATAACCAGGGCATTAATATTGACTCAACCAATAAAGTAATTGTCATGGAGAGAAGGGAAAAATGATCCCCCAACATATATACAAGATACTAAGCATTCCAAATGGCATGGTTTTGTACCTACTGGAGTAGAGCAAACTATCCACCAAGCATAAACCATATACCTAATTCAGATTGATCCCTTCTATTCTTAAGGTTTTCCAGGCTACAAGAGTGGCCAAATTCCACACAGGACAATTTGAAAACATACACACTAAATATAATCTTAACCTTAACCTCAAGCTTAAAACCAACATACTACCACTACCTCCCCAACCTCCTAGACAAAGCCACTTCTTCTGGCTGCCACCCCCTGCCTCCCTCCCTCACCTTGACTCCTCCTTGGACTCTCACACTAGGTGTCACACTTGTTTATCTCCTTCGCTACATATAAACACTGTCCTTTACCCTAGCTTGAATGCTCTTGATGCTGTACTATCACCATTGGTACTATGAATGACATTGTATCCTTACTGTATACTAGCTACCTACTATTCGAGTATTGTATATAAACTGTTTGTTATTGCTGTCATTGTCACTGTTTGACGTGGAACCTTTGTAAAAGAGCTCTAAGCTCAAAGGTATGATCCGAATCCCTAAATAAATAAAAAAAATAAAAATAAAAATATAATCAAGACAGACATGGATCTGGATGTCCAAGATAATGATATCCTTGAAGTGAAGAAAAGACTGGATGGAAGGGTAAACACATTAGAAGTTTTCTTTGTTTCTCCTAAGATTGCAAACTAGGTTTGGTACAATGGTGTACTTTTGCAAAAAAAGGGGAATTTATGTTTCTTTTTCTAATAGATAAAATTTTAATAAACCATCAAAAATCAACTGTGACATCTTAGAAACTCCAATGACTTTAAGTTTGTTTGGAGTGAATCAATTACAGTGAAAAAGAACAATGATAGACTGCTAGGGCTAAGTTCTCTTTGTAATCTGTTTCGTAACTTCCTGCAGATACACCTAGGGATACAAGGTATCATGGAAGCCTGGAGAAGAGAAAACAGTTAACAGATTGACATACTAGTTCAGAGTAGAGAAATGGCTTGGCATTTGTTTCAAAAGTGAAATTTGGATTTGTTGAAACATAGAAACATAGAATTTGATGGCAGATAAGGACCGCTTGGCCCACCTAGTCTGCCCATTTCCCTACCTGATGGATAAGCTGCAGATCCTAGTTAACCAGCAGCCTACTTCTTCCTACCCCAACCCCCTAGAATTGCCTTATGACTGTCCCATGCATGCTTGAATTCCACCACTGTTTGTGACTCCACAACCTCCTCTGGAAGGCTGTTCATACATCCCACAACCCTCTCTTCGAAAAAATACTTCGCCAAATTACCTCTGAGCCGCCCCCCTTCTATCTTCAAATTGTGCCCCCTTGTTCTTGCACACCTCTTTTTTTGAAAGGTGCTACCCTCTTGGACTTTGTTGATTCCCTTGAGGTACTTGAAAGTTTCTATCATGTCCCCCCCTCTCCCTCCTTTCCTCGAGGCTATACATATTAAGCTCCTTAAGTCTCTCTTCACATGTCTTCCGATGCAGACCCTGCACCATTTTAGTTGCCCTCCTCGGGCAAGCTTCCATCCTGTCTATGTCTTTGCGGAGATTGGGATTCCAGAACTGCACACAGTACTCCAGATGGGGTCTCACTAGCTGTCTGTACAGAGGGATAATAACTTCCTGTTTTCTACCGGTGATGCCTCTCCCTATGCATCCCAGTATCCCCCCAGCACTCCTTGCTGCCCTCTCACATTGCTTGCCCACCTTTAGGTCATCTGATATGACTACCCCCAGGTCCCTTTCCATTTTTGTTGTTGTTAGTATCTCACCCCCATTGTGTACTCTTCCCCTGGGTTTCTGTTTCCGAGGTGCATTACCTTGCACTTCTTAGCATTGAATCTAAGCTGCCATACATTTGACCATTCCTCTAACCTTGCCAAGTCCCTTCTCATCCTTTCCACTCCACCTTGTGCATCAACTCTGTTGCAGATCTTTGTGTCATCTGCAAAGAGACATACTTTTTCCTTCCAGTCCTCTGCAATGTCACCTTATAAAGACATTGAAGAGGACTGGTCCTAATACTGAACTCCCGCGGTACCCACTACTAACACCCTTTTTCAGCGTGGACTCCATTTACTATTACTCTCTGTGTCCTATTCTCCAGCCAATTCTTTACCCAGACTGTCATCTTGGGACCCACTCCCAGGCTGGCTAACTTGTATATTAGTCTTTTGTATGGGACTGTGTCAAATGCCTTGCTAAAGTCTAGGTAGACCATGTCCACAGCCCCTCCCTGATCAACTACTTTGGTCACCCAGTCAAAGAAACCTATCAGATTTGTCTGGCATGACCTTCCCACTGTGAATCCATGCTGTCTTGGGTCCTGTGCCCCTCTGGCCTCTAGATATTTAACAATTCTTTCCTTCAAAGGAGATTCCATCATTTTTCCTTCCACTGAGGTTAAACTAACAGGTCTGTAGTTTCCTGCTTCTGCCTTGTTCCCACTTTTGTGAAGGAGAATCACATCTGCCCTCCTCCAGTCCTCAGGTACCACCCCATCCTCCCACGATTTGTTAAAGAGGGTAGTCAGTGGTGTCACTAGTTCTACCCTTAGTTCTTTTAGAATTCTGGGATGAATCCCATCAGGCCCCATTGCTTTGTCCACCTTCAGTTTTAAGAGTTCTTTCAGAACCCTTTCTTCTGTAAATGGGCTGGTATCCTTCTGTATCCAGAGTGTTTCTACTCTTGTTTTGAGTACCTCCCCTCGTCCTTTGTAAATACTGAGCAAAATATTTGTTTAGTATCTCTGCCTTTTCACAGTCACCCTCTGCCCACCCTCCCTCCCTTTATTAAGCCTCACTATCCTTCCTTGGTCTTCCTTCGCTCCCTGATGTACCTATAAAAGGTTTTATTCCCTTCTTAACTGAGGTTGGCAATCTTTTCCTCGGTTTGAGCCTTTGCTGTTCTGACTGCCTTCCCAGCTTCCTTTTGCTTTAACTGATACAGTTCTCTGTCCTGTTCCTTCTGTGATTCCTTGTACTTCCTGAATGCTTTCTTTTTCCCTTGAACCTTCACTGCCACTTCCTTTGAGAACCATAGTGGTTTCTTACCTCGTTTCATTTTGTTTATTTGCTTTACACAAAGGCTTGATACCTCTGTGATGGCAGTTTTTATTATTCCCCATTGTTCTTCCACCTTTCCTTCCTGCCCATTTGCTAGTGCATTCCTTAGGTACTCACCCATTTTGACAAAGTCAGCCCTCCTAAAATCCAGTACCTTTGTCTTTGAATGGCTTGACTCTATTGCTGTATTTAATGTGAACCATACTGTTCGATGGTCGCTAGTTCCCAGATGGCTACCCACTTCTACATCTGTGATCCTCTCTTCATCTCCAGTTGAGAGAACCAGGTCTAAGATTGCTCCCTCTCGAGTGGGCTCCAATACTTGTTGTCTAAGGCATGCCCCCTGTAGGGCATCTAGAATAACCCCACTCTTAGAAGTGGCTGCTGCAACTGCACTCCAGTTAACATCTGGCATATTCAGATCAGCCATCAGCAATATTTCCTCTTTTTCTGACATTCTAAGTATACTTTCTATCATTTCCTTGTCCATTTCCTCCCCTTGAGAAGGAGGTCTGTATACAACCCCTGTGTATATTGTGGTGCCATTGCCAGTCTCCAAATTTACCCACAGTGCTTCTTCTCCTACCTGTTTACCCTTTTGTTCTGTTGCTTTGATTCCTTCCCTTATGTAAAGAGCTACTCATACTAACATACTAACATACTATTTGCCAGCAGATTAGGCCTTACAGTCTATCGAGTCTGCTCGAACTTTAGATCCTTAGTTGGGTGCCGAGACCCTCCCATCCCTTGTGCTCCAGAAACCCATATCATCCATCCCCACCCCTCTGGGACAGGACATCATCTGATACATCCACTTTCTGTGCTGTCCCATCCTCTCTTGAAGCCCTCCACTGTGGATCTCTGAACTAGCTCACCAGGCAGTGCATTCAAGGGTCCACCACCCGCTCAGTGAAAAACCTCCTCCTCTTTTCCCCCCTTAACCTTCCACCTTCCAACTTCAAATCATGCCCTCTGGTGATGCCTCCCTGCTTTAGTCTAAAGATCCCCTCCATGTTTACCCTATGTATTCCCTTGAGGTACTTGAAGACCTCAATCATGTCCCCCCTGTCTCTCCTCTCCTCCAGTGAAAACAGGCAGAGCTCCTTAAGTCTGTCCTCATACGTCAAATCCCCTAGCCCTTGTATCATCTTTGTTGTCCTTCTCTGTACCCTCTCTAGGAGCTGTATGTCCCTCTTTAAGTGTGGTCTCCAGTACTGTACACAGTACTCAAGGTGTGGTCTAACCAGTCCATTGTACAGTGGCAGAATCACTTCCTTGCTCCTAGAGGTGATCCCCCTTATGATGCATCCCAACATCCTGTTTGCCTTGCTAGCCGCTCTCCTGCACTGCTCAGAGTTATTCATACATGCATCCACCATGACCCCTAGGTCTTTTTCCCCTATTGAGGCCTCCAGCGCCTCCCCTCCCAGGGTGTACCTGTGTTTAGGGTTTCCCCGACCAAGATGCAACACCTTGCACTTGGTGATATTGAAATTTTATTTCCATGTGTGAGCCCAGCTTTCCAGGGTGTCCAGGTCCCCTTGCAGGGCCAACCTCCCCTCTTCTCCCTCAACTACTGCTCCCATCTTGGAGTCATCCGTGAAGAGACTCATTTCACACCCTATACCCTCCCTGATGTCCGATATGTATGCATTAAACAGGATCGGACCCAGGACCGAGCCCTGCGGTACCCCACTACCAACCTCTCTAGGGTTCGAGAGCTCCCCACAGACCACTACCACCTGAGTGCATCCAGCTAGTCAGTTTTCAATCTATCTGACCATCAAAGGGCCTACTCCTAACCCCATCAGTTTCTCCACCAGACCATTGTGGGGGACAGTGTCAAACGCCTTGCTGAAGTCCAAGAATAATACATCCAGAGGCTTATCCCTGTCCAGTTCTGATGTTACCCATTCATAGAACTCCACAAGGTTGGTTTGACATGATCTACCTGGCACAAACCCATGTTGCTGACTATCCAGACCTCCCACCTCCTCCAAGTACACCCCCAATCGTTCCTTTAGTATACTCTCCATTAATTTTCCCACCACCGAGGTCAAACTGATGGGTCTATAGTTACCTGGTACTTCCCTTGACCCCCCTTTATGGATTGGTACACATGTGCCTCTCGCCAATCCCTAGGTACCCTCCCTGTCTCAAGTGACCTGCTGAAAAGCTCTGCCAGGGGTGCAGCCAGTATGTCCGCCAATTCCCATGGTACTCTCGGATGAATGCCATCTGGCCCAGGAGATTTGTCTTTCTTTAGGGCCTTGAGGGCTAACTACACCTTTTTGGCAGAGATAGCATCATCCGTCCCCTCCACCTTACTGGCCTTTTATCTTTACCCAGATGTGACACCCCTGGGGTACCTCTCTCTCCTCTTGCTCCATTTTGTTGATCCTGATCCCACTTACTGATGTTTCTATCCCCTTTGTGCCTTGCTTTGTAGATAACCCATCCTCCTCCCTAGTGAACACAGAGGCAAAGTACTTGTTAAATACCTCTGCCTGGTCCCTCGCCTCTTCCACCAACCCTCCTTCTGATCTCAATCTGCTGAGATGGCCCTTAGTTTTTCTCCACTCCCCAATGTACCGGAAGAACCCCTTTTCCCCTCCATGTATCCCCTGTGCCAGCCGCTGCTCTTTACTGGACTTTGCTCCCCTCACCATACGGGTGACTTTTCTAGATGCAAGCTGGTACATTTCCTTACCCCATCCCCTCTTGTTGCTTTATATTTTTTGTAGGCCGCCTTCTTTTCTCTAACTGCTACCTGTACCTCACTGGACCACCAGCATGGTTTATGTGACCTTGCTCCCTTACGTTTCAACTTAGTGCAGATCCTGACTGCCTCATGAAGTCCCTGTTTTATGACCTCCCATCTCCTTTCCACACTTGTCATTGAGGTAATCCCCATCAAGTGATCCTTGAGAATATTTCCCATGCCCATGAAGTCTGCCCCCCTGAAGTCCACTGCCAGTGTCCTAGATCTCACCCCCCCCATGCTTAGTTGAAACCAGACAGTATTGTGGTCGCTCCCAGTCAGGGGGTCTTGTACAACCATGTCCCTTACCAGATCCCCATCTGCCAGAACCACATCCAGGACATGCCCCTCCCTTGTGGGCTCCATCACATGCTGTGTTAAGAAAACATCCTGGAAGCCATCCAGCAGCCTCTGCTCCTTGGCCACCTTAGAGGACATGGTTCCCCAGTTTGTACCTGGCATATTAAGGTCCCCCATCAACACCACTCCTTCCTTTTGGTCCACACTGGGCAATGATGTTGTCCAGCAAACCATCCTCTAGAACCTCACTCATCCTGGGGGGCCTATATGCTACACCCAGCTTGACCTTATTTCCTGCTGAGGATCGTAAAGTGACCCATAAGGCCTTCACGTTTCCCTCTGCCTCTTCTACCCTAGCAATTTCTATGTCATCTCTAATGAACATAGCCTCTCCACCCTCTGCCCTCCTTTCTATCCTTCCTGAGCATAGTGTACCCCGTCGTTTAGGTCCCAGTCATGGTTTTGTTGGCCATGTCTCCGTGACTGCCGCCATCCCCCCTCGAACAGCATGGCCTGGAACTCCTGGCAACTTGTTTCCCAAGCTCCTGGCATTTACTAACACCAACCCCACCCTTATCCTGATTCTCTTTGTCGAACCCCACCCAGATTCCTTATACTTCCATCCTCCCTCTGCTCCTCCTGAAACCTCCATCCCCAATCTGTTTACCCCCTTCTCCCCTTGGGTGTGAAGGCTACTCCCCTCATCTGGAGGAGAGGGCTTCTGGTCAGCCCCTCCCTTATCCCCCCCTCACAAGTTTAAACCCCACCTTTCTTGTATGTAGTCAGCCATCCCCTGTTTAAGGACTTCCTTCCCTAATGGGGCAAGATGAAACCTGTCCTTGGCATATAGTCCCTTATCCTCCCAAACTCCATTCCAGTTCCCTAACACCCCCAACCCACTCCCTTCATCCCACTTCCTGAGCCAGTCATTAATCTCTGTGAGCTTCATTTTTTTCTCCACTGAGGCCTTTGGTACTGGCAATATCTCCGAAAAGGAAATGTTGCATCCATTATCCCGACAGACTCTGGCAAGTTCTTGGAACCTTGCTTGGATTTCCAAAATGCTATTTCCCTCTAGATCATTAGTTCCCAAATGCACCAGGAAATCTGGTTTCCCTCCACAATCCCTAACCATTTCATACACCATGAACTTTGCTCTGTGCAGTGTCAGCCCAGGGATACACACTACCTTCACCTGGCTATGGCATCCACTCCCCTGTCCCTCCCACTGGATACCCCTAATCATCGAGTCTCCCAATAACAGAACCTTAACACCGCCATCATCCTTATGGTTACCTCCACTATGCCCTCTCAGCCCCCCTTCCCCCCCTTTATTCATGATCTCAATTTTGTGGGAGTCTTCCTGCCTTACTAGAGACCCCCTTGTCACCCTCCCCTTTCTGCCTCCCTTGCTATTTTGCCCACTTAACTCAAACTCCCTCTGAATAGGTGTCCCCTTTAACCCTCTCTTATCTGAACCATTTATCCTGGCCCTGATGGTTTCTCCTTCCCCCACACCGCCATCCTCCCCCCTTGTACTAGTACCCCTGCCTCCAGAGGCTCTCTGTGGGTCCCCTTTAGCTAGGGCCCCATCCTTGGTACTGACCCCCCTGCTGAAAGGGGGCTCCTCTCCCACCTCCTTGTCTCCCAGTTTCTCTCCAATCATGCTCTCCTCTCTCATGTCTGGAATATGTTGCATCTCCCCCATTTGCTTAACATATATGTTTCACCTTCTCCCTCTGGGACTATTTCTATCTTTTCCATTGCCAGTCTGTGATGCCCTATGGGTATCAGACTCCCTCCCCCCGGCCTCTGTATAAGTTTTCTCATTTCCACCAACCCCTTCCTCCCCCTCTAGGTTGCTTAGTAGCTCAAATTTATTGCGACACTCTATGTCAGCCTCCATCAAGTAACCCGAGATTCCCCTGACTGCACCTCTAAACTGCCCCTCTTCTTCCCCTCTTGCTCTGTTCACCTTAGGAGCTCCCTTCCCACAGTCTGCTGCTTTAGGCTTCCGCACAACAGCCCCTCCTGACTCTTCCCCCTCCACTATCTTTGTATTCAGAATGTTCACCCCGTACGCTTTCCCCTTAGCATCAACTTCCCTATCTAAGGGTCCTCTGTCCCTAATATCCCCCTCCTGCTTGCTGTAACATAATGTCCTGTAATTTCAGAGCATTGCCCCAGCCTCCCCTCAGCCCCAAACTTCTGCTGCCCATATCCACACCCCTTATCCTTGGACACCCCCCCAGCTCCCCCAGCTTACTCCTTAACCAATATACCTCACTCCTGATACAAGATAACTTGTCTACAGAGTGGGCAGCCTCCCTCTCTCCAGGCCCAATTTAGAATTATTGCCTTCCCACAGCCTGTACAGCCTACAACCCTTCCAAAGATGCCTGCCATGGTGGAATATGGCCACCCTGTTTATCCCCCTCTGTTTATAATGGCACACCCCCTTTTCTCAGTCCCTTTCCCCTGGAATACAGTTTCTCTCTATACTGACTGTAGTTATTTACAAACCCAATTTCAACCCCACCGATAAAGTTCCAAAGTCTCACAAACACATACAGTCCAGTGTGTGTTCGGTCCCACTAAGAGTGTGTGTAAGCAGACATCAGGTACCGTATGATGTCACAGGCCCACCAGCTGCTGTTGCTTCAAATTCCAGTCCTAAAACAGAAATACTCAGCCTTTCAATCCCAACCCCCAGTGGTTTTTCAGTATTTAAGACCAGGCAAACAACACATTTAAATTTCCCTCTAATTAACCCTGACAAACAACTGTCCCCAAACCTCAAAAAGTTACAATATCACAGCCCAAGTAACAGTTCTAATTCAGGGTAATAATTTTTACCACATAGAGCTAATTTCACTTACAAACTAAGTCTATCATTATTTTACACTAACATCTTTCAGCCTCCACTTTTTTTCCCTAAAGTCAATTTGTTTTTGTACTGATTTATTTTTCATTTTCACCATATGTCTCCATTTCTGTCTCCTTCTCACACATTTGTCACCTTTCAGCCTTCTTACAAGGCCTTGTTAATCAGTCTCTACCTGGGAACTTCCCCAGCTCTTTCTGTCCCATTATGTTTTATCTTTCCCATCATCACCTTTTTGTTTCACAGATTTTCTCTTAATCTTTCCATTTATCACTTCTTATCCCTTAGCCTCCCCCTTCTTCTTTCTCCACATATATATCTCTCTCATTTTACCTCTCCTCTACACTAACTTGTTTTTTTTCTCTTTTAGATATTTCCTGAAGAAGACCTAAGGTCGAAACGTAGATTTTTAACTCTATTTTCTATTTTCAGCGTGCATTTAATATAACCATTTTGTTTTGCTTTTAGACCACATGCTGACGCAGCGCCTTGTCTTTGTTTTTTTACAATTATGGTTTTGTGTGTACCATGTTTCTGTGACTGCCATGATATCCAGATGTTCCTCCTCCATCAAGGCCACTAATTCAGGAAGCTTGTTACTCGGACTATGGGCATTGGTACTCATTGCTCTCCATTTTTTGATGGCTTTACCTTCTGTTGCAGCATCCCCCACTGACCTTTCTACCTTGGTCTTTTTCTCATTTAGTACCCTGTTTTGTAGGGAGAGGCCGGGATATTCCTGTTGCTTATCAGTGCCTCCCCCCCGACTAGTTTAAAAGCTTGCCAATGAAGCATTTAAACCGATTGCTCAAAAGACTTGTTCCCTTCCTGGACAGATGCAGACCATCCTGCCAGTATAGGCTGGTGTTCCTCCAGATGGAACCCCAGTTCCCAATGAACCAAACCCTGTGCTCCACACCATTTTTTCAACCATTCATTAAACTGCATGGTGCAAAGTACCTGCCTCACTCATGCCATTGACAGGCAGCACCTCTGAGAAGGATACTGTGTGCTACTTGTCTTAGGCCCTCCCCAATTCTACAAAGTCCTTCTGCACTGCTCTAATCTCATGATGAGCCAAGTCATTTGTCCCTAGGTGGACAATGATGTCCAGCTCAGACTCCTGTGCAGCTGTTCCCATGATCCTGAGGATGCGCTTCCTGTCCCTCCAAGCCATGGCACCAGGCAGGCACCTTACTTCAGTTTTCCTTGCTTCCCCCAGTTCTATCCCCCTAATAATTGAGTCCCCCACCAGGAGCTGCTTCCTTTCCTTGTGGTGTCCTCTGTCTCCTTTCTGTGGGCCTCCCTTGTGACAGCTGTCCTCAGCCTCCTTAGTTTCCTCTGTGGGTGCATCCATAGGGGAGCTATGCTCCCCCAGAATGGTGTATGGATTGTGGAGTGGAACAACTGACTGGGTGTGCCTCTGTTCCACCATCCTTACCCTTCCTGAGCCCACTGTGGTCCAACTGCTGTGTTTTCTTCACAACCTCTGAGGTAGTGGTGGTGACTGTGGTGCTCCCTGGATGGGAGAGGTTCCCTTCCTACCATCCAGTGTGGCCTGGGGGAAGGTTCCCTTACTACTGTCCAGCATGGCCTGAAGATGGCAACTTCCTTCCTCAGGGCAGAGAGTTGTCTGCAAATAGGGCAGCATCTCAGCCTCCAGAAAGACTCCTGGAAGACTGCTGCCCCACAGCCATTACATTGTACTACTCCCCACATGTTTATCTACTTTTTTCTTTGTGAGTGTGTGTATGTGTGTGATTGGTTTGTTATATAGAAATATATATATTATACAATGTGTATGCTTATATTGTCAGTCCAGTGTGCTAGAGAGGAAATGACAGTGATATGTACCTTGCACTCTTGAGGAAATGATGTCAGAACCCCAGGTATAAAGGAACTATTTCCAGGGGTGGGGTGAGGGGTGGGAAGGGGTTGAGCCTAAACTGTGCCCTCACAAAACAATCAGATAAAAGCTCTGACCCAGGACTGCGATGAGTGCCTTCCTGTCAGCAAGATGCCCTACACAACAATTTGACAGAGAAAATACCCTGCTAATCAAACAGAGAAAAATCCAGACATCCAACTCAGACACAGGTAACCCTCCCCAGCCCCAAAACAGCCTGGTGGTTTGTGCTCTGAAAGCGGTCAGTCTCAAAATAAGTCAGCTGTGCTTTATACTCTTCCTGCACTGAAAATCTTAAGAATTAAGCCAACTGATTGACTAGTGACACCTGTGATGTAAGCAAGCGTTTTAATGTAGGCAGGCTGCTGTCTGATTCCAATACACAAAATCTTTCAGTGAAACCAGGGACAAAACTTAACTACTCAGCCAGCAGGACACTTTTAAAATGTTGCAAAAATATCCTTCTAAATCCTAGGTCTCAACCCCAACAATCAAGCAAATTCAATTGTATCTCACTCCCTCTGGTTATAAAATTACTACACTTTTAATGGAATCCTGCAATTCTCTGCTTAATGCCAATAAGGAAAAAAAAAATTAAACTCTTTGTAGAAAGTGTAGCTCCCCTGTTTTACAATAATATGCCTTACCAAGTTTCCAGCTCCTAAATGAAGTTATAATTTGTTCTTTGCAGTGTTGCAAGGTTCTCAGCTTCAGACAAATTAAAAGTCAGACTGACTAACTGACTGTTGGGCTTCTATTTATTTGATTTTCATATGCCAGCAAATGTTTACACAGGTAATTATCCATTATGGTGTAAATCGTTGACCATTTTATTTAATACATATATTACAGAAAATGTTTTACCACCATTGTGGAAAGGAGCAGAAATCATACCCATACATAAAAAAAGGGAAGCGTGGCAAATCCTGCCATGTACAGACCAATAAGCTTGCTTGATGTAAGTGTAAAGATTTTCTTCAAAATTATTCTGGAGAGATTTATGGCTAGATTCATGAACCACCTTATATACAGTACCTGCAGATGCAGGAAAAATTGGGTGCAAATGGGTTGCCACTTGTGGCTCTGCAGGTTACCCACAGCTGCAGGTATTCACAACAGTGGAGCAAGATTACAACCAGCTCCACAATTTATGGATGACTTGTGGGTGGTGTCACCCAGGGAATATCTCTAGCTACAGAGATCTTTTATGGCTGGTCAGACCAGCCATAACTTCTGCTGCAAGTGCTGTGGCTGTGAATTTTAATCTCCACAGCTGTAGGGATTTGGTTCCACAAGTGTCATTGAGGTGTAGGTCTTAGTGAATCCAGCCCTAACAGCACAGTTAGAATTAACTGGAGGCTTGAGCAACTATCAAGCAGGCTTTGGGAAAAGATATACCACCATTAAGAATTGCTTCATACTTAGTCATCTGATCAAACAATATGCTTTGCTCAGAAAGCAGAAAATCTTTGCTATGCTTGTAGATTTCTCATCAGCTTTTGACACAGTCTCAATGAATATACTATGGAATGCAATAACCAAAATAAGTATTGACCCTTAATGTTTATATATTATACAAAAACTCTACAAGGGCACTTGGGCTAGAGTTCAAATCTGAATAAATGGCAACTATCAACACTGTCTCTACAAATGGGAAAACGGCAGGGGTGTGTTCTTGCCCCCTACCCTATTCTGCCTCTGTATAGAAGTTCTATTAAAAATAAGGTCATTGCTGACTCAGATTCTCCAGAAATAATGGATCATTATTACCCAACATTAGCACATGAAGATAATATCGTACTTCTGGGCCTTTCCAGAAATGGACTTCAAAAGAAGCTCAATATTTTATACAAAACAATTAGAGAACCGAAACTGAAAATAAATATTACTAAAACTCAGGATGTGATCATTGGCAGCAAAGAAATTAAGAGGTACTGGGAAATAGGACACCATAAATTGGGAGTCATTGACTCATAGGCCTGTTTAGGTATACATTTTTAATGCAATTGTTCTTGGGTAAAATGTATCAATATAATTACAGCCTCAGCTAAAACAATCTGTCCTTGCCCTGGAAAAAAATGTAATTATCTCTATGGTGGCCTTTCAATAAAGCTACTTACTTAAGCAATCAGAGTAAAGTATTTGCCCCAGATGGCCTATGGGCCAAAAAACTGAGATACAAATGACAAGGACAAATTAATGACACCGATGTTTAAAAATCTTAGGAAAGTTATTGTGGTAGGTCATGACTGCCCAGCGTCCTATATGAACTTGGTCTGGAAAATATTCATTCAGATATGGACACCAAAAAACATAATTACTATTTAGAAATAACTAGATGAAAACCAGAACGATTGACAAAAAAATGTCTAGAAGAAGACAAAAAGCGTGGATAGAAATAGGATGACCAAGTCAGCATTATACAAAACAATATTAGAGCTTCTAAAGACATATGCTTTACAAATTCTGATGAATTACAGTACTTAAATAAAAACATAACACTTGGCTTACAATATCTGAAAAAAATGCTACATAAAAACCAAAGGAAAAAATGACTGGATAAAAAAATGACCTCCAGTCTAATGACATCTTGAGATATTACCTTTGGTTTGCATATAATAAGTGTTCCTTCAAATATAGGCATTCCCCTCATGTTTTAACTAATACAGCACTAAGGCAAATATACATTAGCTACAAACTGGAACTCTTTGAGAGTAACATTTTACGTATCAAATATAGAAATCATCTTCTAATGGTCCAAACTGCTATTGCTGACATGGAGGGAAGGAAGATCTGATGCACATCTCGTAGTGTTGTACATGGTATGAGAAACGTTGCATGTACTGGCTTGGCCCTTATTTAGAAAACTCTAATCCTGTGGGAAAGTCACTTTTAACCAGAATGCTGTTTTATACAGAAGATGACTACAATCAATTAAAAGGTTAGCAAATTACTGTTTAACAATATCTAAGATCAGGAAGAAGACAATTCCTCAAATTGGCAAGAAACAATCTTAACTTTGTCTAAATGCTGTCAAAGAAACACACTGTAGAAATAGACTGAATTCTGATTTGTCTGACAATCTTTAATTCTACTGTCTCTTATGAGCAGATTTTAAAATTTTGATTTAACATGTACTCTATCTCTTTTAATGTAATCAAATGCAATTTAAGGGGTTGATGACTAAGTTGACTAGCTTGCAAGAATGCTCTATGACTGTACAATATATTATTAGTGTACAGTAAAGTAAGGATATTGACACTTTTAAATTAAAAGATGCTAAGCAAACTTATGTACTTCTGTATAGTTATGATTTGCAAAGTATGCTTCCGGTATGATATACTGCAAATTAATTGTTTATGCAGGATCACATTTATTGTATATGTCGAGCACTGTATTATTTAAATGATTACCGTGAAATGTACTGTTTGAAATATTATTTTCTTTAAAAATGTAAAGTCTGTGAAAAGTTGAACAATAAAGTTAAAGAATTACTACTACTACTACTACTACTACTACTACTACTACTACTACAGGGTTACTGCAAGCAAGGGGCTCACACAGGGGCCAGATATTCAAAACTTCAGGGCAAAATTAACACTGCGTGGTGTGCTAAATTAGCCTGGAACCATTTGCACAGAATATTCAAAGGAATAACCCCAGGGCTAAAGCAGCTGAATATAGTGTGAAATGAAGTTGTGCAAACAGAACTAGGAGTGCAGTGCAATAATAGCCTGGCAAATAAGACAGCACTGATCATAGCATCCAGGAAGTGCAAACCACAACAGCAGCCCAGTGCACACAAATGCAGAGGAAGGTAAAGGTGAACTATATGGTAAATGTGAGTGCGCTAGCAAAGATGTGGACACACTAAAGCTGCTAACAACAGTGCAGGCCAAATACTGCAGAACTGTGTTATAGTTCGGGCAGGTTTGTGTGGTGCAAATACATTTGTGCAGCACTTGCACAGGGCTAACACGTTTGCCCAATGCTAAGCAAAAATGTGTTGTATTCACAAAGTGACATGCAAATGAGCCTACTTATGCAGTCCATGGGCAGACATCCATATTATCATCTCATATGGTCTGATTTGAGTGTAGATTGCACAGTGCTATTGCAGGGTGCCACTGGTCCACCTGTAGGTCAGTCAGGAAGTAAAGGGGCAGGTGGGGTCGCTCACAGCTCCACTTGTAGGTCAGTCTTGAACAGCATGGTGGTAGCTGCAGGTTATGTTTGTACACAGCTGCATAAACTATTGTGCCTCTGGGGACTATACAGCACAAGCACAGGTGATGGTGCTGCATTCAGTAATCAAACTGTAGTTCCTGCTACAGTGAATAGCAGATGTTACAGTAACAAGGTGGCAGGTAGGGTGAGGGACACAGCAATGCCTATGGTGTGTAGGGCAGCAATTACTTCTGCGCTCCACACAGTGACAAGCCTATCTGGCAAGTGTGTTGTGACAGTGAACATTGCTGTCATGCTGTCATGTAGCTCACAGATGTTGCACCACTGGCATGGGATATTCACAGTGACATACACATGGCTAGCTGTGTGTGTTGTGCTGTCTGTACAGATGTGCAGTTTGTGGCCGGGGGGGCACTTATCATCAGACAGGCACACTGGTGTCAGGGTATTCCCTACACTGTACCATTTGCACTGCATGGATGGTCCCTGCCTTGTGGCAGCACCCTGCATGTGGTGCAGCCTGTCCACCTGTACACTCTCTCCTCAACACTCTCCCTGCCCTCAGTGCCACTTGTGAGTGCTGGATAGGGTTGGTGTACCACAATTAGGGGACTGGAGGTGTGTGCTTTATGGACACACTGCCATACTGTCCACTGGGTGCTGGGGAACCCAATAATACCTGGCATGGTTAGGACCAGTGCTAGATGATGGCAACATTGGAGGTGCTGTCTGTGTGCAGCATGTTTCTTCCATGTCTGGTTTCTTTCTATGTTTAATATTCCCAAGGATGACCTGGGAAATTATAGACCAGTCGGTCTGATCTCCATTGTGGGCAAGCTCATGGATGAGAGGCAGCATGAGTTCATGGTGGGGGAGATAGTGTCAAACAAATCTGATTGACTTCTTTGACTGTGTCACTGAGACAGTAGACAGGGGCCATGTGGTAGACATCCTCTATCTTGATTTCAGCAAGACCTTTGATGGACCACTCCCCCGTGTACAGGGTGTGGAAGATTCCTTCTCTGAAAATCCCACGTAAAATTATCCAGGTCCAAGACTACTCAATCTTTGAGTTTGGCTCCTACCATGCTGAGCTCCAGCACGCTGACTGGTCAGCAGTATGGAACACACAGGACTCCTCAACAGCAGCCAGTCACTTCCTCACTGCATTCAGGGTGCTGCAGGATAAACAAACCCCCCCTCATCAGACAGAGGGTCAGGGGCTCAGTGAAAAAGTGGCTGCAGGGCAGTCTGCTGACTCTTTTGAAGTACAGAGATAAGTGCTGTGCAAAATTCAAGGCCACAGCAGAACAGGCCATATTTCTGCAGTACAGGATGCTCAGAAATCAGTGTAAGAAGGCTATTAGGGCAGCCAAAGGGGAATTTGGCAAATTTGTGCTGCTGCGCACAGTTAGGGACCCCAGGAGGTTCTGGAGAAACATAAAGAATATAGTCAGTGGGACCCCGAGTGGTGAGACCTTAGATATGATCATCGATGGTGCCAGTTGCAACAACTCCCTGACCATCACAAATGCATTCAACCAATACTTCTTGGACCTATCTACCTTTACCTTGTCACTCCCCCATAGGGGTGGGGAGAAGGATGAAAAATGGGCAACACCATCCTCATCTTACCTGTCCCTTCTTTTTAAGGTGGTGGCTGTGCAAGAGGTGCAGAGACTGCTCTTGGGTCTCTCCCACTTCTTGAGTGCTGGACATGATGGATTGGAGCTGAAACTTCTGAGTCCTAGTGCCAGTGAGATTGCTCCCATAGTAACCCATATCTTCAATCTGTCCCTGTCGTCAGATGTCATTCTGGAAGTATGGAAAGTTGCCAGGGTGGTCCCAATACTTAAACAAGGAAACCCCAAACTCATAGAAAACTACTGTCCAATAGCCATACTGTCAGCGGTCAGCAAACTTCTCAAGAAGGTCATGGCAGGGCAACTCTCGGAGTACTTGAAGTCTCATGACCTGTTGTCCCCTGAGCAGCATGGCTTTAGGAAAGGGCACAGTACAACTTCTGCCCTTGTCACGGTCTTATCTTGGATCAGAGCGGCTATGGACCAAGGTAAACTCTCTGGAGCCATCTTTATAGATCTCTCTAAGACCTTTGATCTTGTTGATCACACCATGCTCTCCACCCAACTCAGCTCCTATGGTCTATCACCTGAGGTGTTCAACTGGTTTTCCAACTATCTAAGCGGCAGACAGCAACTTGTTAAGTATGGGAAAGAGATCTTGGACACTATCCCTGTTACCATGGGTGTCCCACAAGGCTCTGTCTTGGGGCCCCTGCTATTCTCCATATTCTTGAACAAACTCCCGGCTGCTGCTGTCCACTGCAAGCCTATCCTTTATGCAGATTATCTGATCATCCTGACTCACTCCCCTGAGATAAGGGTCATAAATCACCACCTGAGGTAGGACTTGAGGAACATCCAATCCTGGATATTGTCACATAAGTTGGTTCTAAATCTCAGGAAAACCCAGACCATGGTCTTTGGGTCTCAGGCCAAGATTAAGGCCGCCCTTACTCTACTATGTGTTTCTGGTATCAACGGAGTCAAGATCCAGTTACTGACAACTTTAAATACCTTGGGGTGACACTGGACCTGCAGCTTGACATTGGCCATCACATTCAGAATACTTGCAAGACTGTAAACTGTAAACTGGGTCTGGCATACAGAGCAAAAAGTAATCTTACTCCGGCAGCTCGGATTGCACTTGCAAGAGGGGTGCTCCTACCCTCGCTCTGCTATGGGCTCCTCATGTTTGCCTGCTCATCCAAAGTCCACCTCACTAGGTGGTCCACTGCCTACAATAATGTCTGCCACTTCACGCTGGCTGCCCCCCATCTCACTCACCATTGCTACCTCTATAGCAGGCTAAATTGGCTCTCACCCGCTAACCACATAGACTTCGTCTTATGGTGCTTCACTGGAAAGATCCAAGGCACTGGCACCCCTCCAGGACTTGCAAAATTTCTTGTCCTGTTCATCTCCTCCTCCTACTCCCTCAGGTCCCAGGAACATGCCCTCCTCATAACACCAGCTACACGGACTCAAATGGGTGGGCAGGACTTTGCTGCATATGCTCCCAGACTGTGGAACTCCTTCCCTGCCCAGGTCCATGCCGCGCAGTCACAGATGAGTCTCCGTTCCTCCCAGTGGTACCATCTCAAACTTGCCTCAGCTTGTGGCTGCCCCAAACCCCTGTGAATTAATCTATCACAGCACTCCTCTGCTCTGGAGCTACTCCTGGACAAAAGACCAGACTCCAAGAGGTTGATAAGCTGTATATAGTGTCACATCTGAAGGATTTCAATACTGTACCACTGGAACTGCTCTTGGCTTCCATAAGGTGTTTATGTTGTTATGTTAATACCGTATCATCTATGCCTTACCATGCTCATACGCTGTGTTGACTCTGTAACATTACTGCCCTTATCTCCCACAAGGTGTATATTTTTGTTATGTTAATACTGTATAATCTATGCCTTACCATGTTTCACATGTTGTGTTGAATCTGTATCCTCACATGAACTGAAACATGTCTAATTTGTACAATGTTGTTGTATGTACCTAAATCTATTATTCCTGTACTCTCCCGGGTCGTACCTTAAAATAGGCAATTGTCTTGTCTAGTGTACTTTCCTGGTTAACAAAAGCTAAATAAAATAAATAAAACTCTGTGCCCCACAAAAGGTTGCTTGGGAAGTTGGTGGATCTCGAGGTTGAGGAAAAATGGCCAGATGAGTGTAAAACTGGCTGAGGGACAGAACTCAAATGGTGGTTGTGTTGGGAGAGTTATCTGGCACCAGAGAGGTAACCAGTGGGGTCCTGCAGAGCTTAGTGCTGGGGCAGGAGTTGTTCAATGTATTCATCAGTGACATCGGGGATGGCATTAAGGGCTAAATGTGACTATTTGCAGATGACACCAAGTTTTGTGGGGGAGTGGACACAACTGAAGGCAGACAGGATCTACAGGAAGATCTGAAAAAGCTGGGGAGGTGGTCCAGGATCTGGCAGCTTGACTTCAATGGCAAGAAATGAAAAGTTATGCATATTGGAGCCAAGAATCCCAGGACAGAGTACTACCATGGGTGGAGTCTGAGTATCTGCATCAGAGGAGGGAAAGGACCTGGGAGTGATGATCACTCACGACCTGAAGCACTCCATGCAGTGCAAGAAAGCAGCAGCAAAGGCACATAAGATGCTGGGATTCATATCAAGGGGGTCAGTAGTAGGAGAGAGGAGGTTATACTGCCCTTGTACAGGTTACTGGTAAGGCCCCATGTAGAGTATGGAGTCTAGTACAAAAAGGAAATTAACCTGCTGGAGAAGGTCCAGAGGAGAGCCACAAAGTTGTTAGCTGGTCAGCAGGGTAAGGAATATGAGAAGAGATTGAGGGCACTGAATATGTACTCCCTGGAAGTCAGGAGAGAGAGAGAGAGAGAGAGAGAGAGAGAGGGAACATGATTGGGACCCTCAAGTACTTGAAAGGGATAAATAAGGTTGATAAGGAAAGTCACTTTAAGCTGTGTGGCATCCATAACACAAGAGGGCACGGTCTTAAGCTGGAGGGTGGGAGGTTTAGGAGGCAGGTCAGGAAGCGCTACTTAACAGAGAGGGTGCTGGACACTTAGAATGTGCTGCCAGAAGAGGTCATCTCATTGAAGACAGTGGGCAGCTTTAAGAGAGACTGGGAAAGACATGAGGGAAGGTAAGAATCATGGGTAGGGAGGATGGGAGGAGTAGGGAGGGAGAGCAGGGACATTATCTCAAGATGCAGACCCTGCAATACTAGCAGACTTGATAGACCAAATGGCCTGCTTCTGCTGGCTTCTTCATATGTTTGTATTTACTGGTTAGGGTCAATAAACCACTGTCGGCAGACCCTTGTAAACTTCAAAATTCACACTTGTGAACCATGGAGTTCCATAAACCATGGTTCTATGTCACATAAAATCATGCTAAGCTGTGCAAATTTCACACAAAGTTGTGCAAGGTCACACAAACTCACTTTTGCACAGCACTAACCACTAGTAAATATAAAAAATAAAAACATGGGGAAGTCTGAGAACTCGGATTTTATGCACATCCTTGGTGCGTGATTCCCAGAGATAAACCACTCGGGCTTTGCCTTCAGGGTCTATGGAGCATCACACACCTCGGGTGTGCATAAAATCCTTGTTAACCATATCTCCCCATGCACTATTCTGTATTTTATCACCTCATTGTCCGGGTAAGCTCACTGGGCTAAGGCACATTGTCAGTAACCACCTAGAGTAACTACATGTGTGGCTGAGATGACACAGAGTACACTAAATACATACCATACATACCATTAACAACAACACACAATTCACAGTGTGCAACATAGTGTCACATTGCTAACCATTCCTGCTGCAGGTGCTGATTCATCTCAGTTTTATCAATGACAGGGTGGTTGGCTTCCAAGCAGTATTACTGCATTTTATTCCATGCTTTGGCTGCCTGTGCATATGGAGTGGCCTAGGGAGGCCGACTGCCCACACTGCCTCCTCTTTGTCACACCCTCTGAGGAAGGCTTACACTGAAGTGCTAGGGTTAGTGGATGTATTTATCTGTTTGCACTATTTTGTTAAAAAAATATTTTTTGTTATAGCAGACAGAGCTGTATTTAAATAAATTACTTGGGGGGGTGAAAGGCAAAAATGTTTCTTCTGTAGACTTATTTATCT
This sequence comes from Neoceratodus forsteri, assembly GCA_016271365.2. NCBI lineage: Eukaryota > Metazoa > Chordata > Ceratodontiformes > Ceratodontidae > Neoceratodus > Neoceratodus forsteri. The sequence continues at coordinate 4,346,211 of CM028130.1, forward strand.
CAAGTCAGACGTGTTATAGTGCTCACCTTTTATTTGTGGTTTCATCAAAAGGCTGCTGAGCCTTGTTCCCTGTTGCTGCTATTTCCACATTCCCAATCTTTGGTTTTGCCAGCATTAAGACTACCTTTTCCTGGCAGTAATTTGTACCGCTGGCTCAAAGTGTCGCACAAGGTTGTGCAACACACTTTGTGAAGCACTAATGCAATGAATATAGCAAAGTGCCTGTATGCGTGTACGCATCCCCTCTCTTTGCACATTGCATACATTATACCTTTTCCTAGTGCTAATGCAGTTTGCCCATGCTATTTGGCCTTTTGAATACAGAGGACCAGCAGAAACCCTGCACAAACCTGGCACAAACATTTGCTCCCAGTGCAAAGTTTTGAATATCTGGCCCCAGATCCCTTATAGTTTTATAGATCTGTTCCTGGAACCTATCGGGCCTCAGAGCTTTGACCCCATTGAGTTGGCTAATGGCTGTTTGGATTTCGTGGGAGGTAATTGGTCCTCCCAGGCCCTGTCTCTCAGGGAGAGTAACAGATGCCAAGAAGTCTTGTATTGATTCCTGGAAGTCTGCTGATGGCAATTTTGAGGCATAGAGCTCTAGACAGAAATTCATGAAGGCTTGCTGGTGAAAGACTAGGTTTGCTGTTGAAAAGCACCTAGCTTCACCTGAGCTCTTTTCTTCTAGATTTGCTTGACAGGACAGAGCAAGGAGGAACAACATTATCAAAGCAGGCAGAAACATTGAGGCTTCTTTTAGCTAAGCAGATTTACCATTGTGTTACTATTTTGTTTTGTGCTGACAGGTTGTGTTTACATTTTTTTTTCTGTTTTTAGCGTACAGATTACTACTTTATTGTTCTCTGATTCAAATTGTATTTTTGCAGGGTATATTTTCTGCTAAATTGTTACAGGGTGTGTCTACAGGATTGTACTGTTTTATGCTTACAGATTACTGCTTTATTTTCTCTGATTCAAATTGTTACTTTGTAGGATATATTTTCTGTTAAATTGTTGCAGGTTGTGCTTGCGTATTTTTATTACTGTGTTGTGCTTACAGGCTTTATAGTTTACTGCTTTATTTTTCTCTGATTGAAATTGTTTCTTGCAGAGAATATTTTCTTCTAAATTGTAACATGTGCTTAGAAGTTGATACTGTTTTGTGCTTACAGATTACTGCTTTATTTTTCTTTTATTCAAAGTGTTATTGCAAGGTATATTTTCTGTTAAATTGTTGCATACTGTGCTTACAGATTTTGATACTTGTGCTTATAGAGTATTGCTTTATTTTTCTCTGATTCAAAATGTTTTTTGCAAGGTATATTTCTGTTAAATTGTTACATGTTGTGCTTACAGGTTTTGTTACTTTTTGTGCTTGCAGGTTTTAAAGATTGATCTATCTTTAGGCTAAGCAAAGTTACTGTTGTGCTACTATTTTGTACTTACATGTTTTTATTTTGGACTTACAGGTGTTGCAGTCTCTTTCTCACTTTGAAGGAGCTAATTGCTCTCCTTCCACAGCTCTTTCAAGAGAGTAGGAGTCTAAAAGGGGGGTGGAGATGACAGTGTCTTAGAAAATTTTGACAGCAGGAAGATTTAAAAGGTCAAGTTAGTTGGTGTTTTTGAGGTGGAAGACTAGGTTACCTAGCAAAAAGCACATAGCTTCACCTGAACTCTTTTCTTCTAGGTTTGCCTGAAAAGACAGAGCAAGGAGGATTGGGATAAATGGAACAAAAGGCAGTAAGGTCAGGGAGGAGGCTAAGAGGGTAAGGCCATCAAAAAATGGAGGGCGATGAGTACCAACGTCTGTAGTCTGGGTTACAAACTCCCTGAATTAGTGATCTTGATGGAAGAGGGATGCCTGGATAGCATGGCAGCCTCAGAAACATGGTACACAGAGAACCATGACTGGGATGTCAACATACCGGGGTACACAAACTGCAGAAGGAAGAGGGAGGGTGTAAGAGGAGGAGGAGGAGCTCATTAGATTAGGTAAGGGATAAAAGCAATGGAACTACAGCATAAACAGGGATAAGAGGAGGCACTGTGGGTCATCCTGGAGACAGGAAATAGCACCACAATCTGCACAGAGGTTGTATATAGACCTTTGTCTTGGGGAGGAAATGAACAAGGAAATGATAGAAGGCATCCTAAGAATGGCAGAAAAAGGGCTGATACTGTTGATGGAGGACCTAAATATACCAGATGTTAACTGAAGCACCTTTGCTGCAGCCACATCCAAGAGCAGAATCATTCTCGATGCCATACAGGGGTCATGCTTCAGACACCTAGTGTTGGAATCCACTCAGGAGGGAGCAGTCTTAGACCTGGTACTCTCAAATAGGGACAGGGAGAGGATCTCAGATTTGGAAATGTGTAGCCATTTGGGAACAAGCGACCACAAAACAGTATGGCTCATGATAAACAGAGTATTGGACTTTAGGAGGGCTCACTTTGTTAAAATAGGAGAGTGCCTCAGTAAAGCACTAGCAAATGGGCAAAAAGGAGGGCTGGAGGAATAATGGGGAAAAATCAAAACTGCCATCACAGAGGCAACAATCTTTTGTTTGAAGCAAATAAACAAAGCAAAACAAAGGGAAAAAAAACACTATGGTTCTCAAAAGAGGTGGTAGGGAAGGTTAGGGAGAAAAAGGTAGCCTTCAGGAAGTATAAGGAAACACAGAAGGAGCAGAACAGAGAACTGTACCAGTTACAGCAGAAGGAAGTGGGGAAGACAGTCAGAATAGCAAAGGCCCAAACTGAGGAAGATATAGCTAACTCAGTTATGAAGGGGGATAAAACCTTTTACTGTATACATATATTAGGGAGTGAAGAAAGACCAAGGGAGGGACAGTGAGGCTTAATAAAGAGGAGGGTGTGGACAGAGAATGATTGTGAAAACACAGGGATACTGAATGAATACCTCTGCTCAGTATTTACAAAAGAAGAGATAGAGGCAGTACCAAAACCAATCAATAGAAGCACTTAAGATAGAGGTTTCGATCCCAGCCCATTTACAGATGAAAGAGTCCTGAAAGAACTCCTAAAACTGAAAGTGAACAAGGTAATGGGGCCTGACAGGATTCACTCCAGAATTCTAAACAAACTAAGGGGAAAACTTGTGACACCACTAACTACCTTTTTTAGCAAATCATGGGAGGATGGTGTTGTACCTGAGGACTGGAGGGGGGTGGATGTGATTCTCCTTCACAAAAGTGGGACCAAGGAACAGGCAGAAACTACAGACTTGTTAGTGTGACCTCAGTGGTAGGGAAAATGATGGAATCACTTCTGAAAGAAAGAACTGTTGAGTACCTAGAGGTCAGTGGGACACAGGACCCAAGGCAGCATGGATTCACAGTGGGAAGGTCATGTCAGACAAATCTCATAGATTCCTTTGACTGGGTCACCAAAGTAGTAGATCTGGAGGCTGTGGACATGACCCACCCAGACTTTAGCAAGGCATTTGACACAGTCTCACACAAAAGATTAAAGAAGTTAGCCACCTTGGGAGTGGATCCCAGGGTGGTAGCTTGGTTAAAGAAACGCTGGCCAGAGCCGAGGGGGCTGCAGCAGAGGAATGTTGGTCATCCTTAGGATACAAGGAGGCTCATAAAGTTACAACTGGCAATAAAGGTAATGAAAAGTATAACATCAGACCTGGTATTAACTACCTACTAGGCATATTTTTAACAGTTGCTTAGTAGATGAAAGTATTAAAAAATACTTTATATATAAACCACAATAACAGTAAATATAAATTTATATCGAAGTCCATTTTGCACATGTGGCTGTGAAGCACTGAGGGTATAAAATGTTTAGGTGTTATCCATATATATATATATATATATATATATATATATATATATATATATTCCTTCTCTTGAGAGACATTTTCTCTTGCATTGTGGATCCAACGAACTCTACGATGCAAAATACAAATGTCAGGAATGTATTCTAAAAAACATTGAAAAGTAGGACATTATTATATCAGATGGCCATTTTGTCATAGTCATACTGTAATAAATAACAACAAAAAAACACTTCTATTGCAAAGTAGGTCTACCGTCTTTATATACAGGAAATAAAGATTGTCTATAGAAATCGTTCACACCTGGGCTGTAGCGAGCCCCAAAAGTATAAATCCATCATGGCTGAACGTCTCATATAATAATGTCGTACTATTTTATTTAATGTTTTTGAAAAGAGTCCTGTTATTTAGAATCATTGTACTTCGAGGTTCATTGGTTCCATAGTTCTAAAGAAAATGTCTCCCAAAAGAAGTGATATATAAATTAATACCTGTCAATTTTATATCCTCATTGCTTCATGCCAACATCCACAAAATGGATCCTATATGGTTTAGATTTCCTGATATTGTGGTTTAAATGTAAAGCTTTTTTTATAATTACATGCACTAACCAACTGGGAATATGCTTTTTGGATAGTTTAAACCAGGTCTGATATACTTTTTATTACCTTGATTGCTAGTTGTAATGTGTTAAGTGCCTCCGCCTATCCTGAGGATGCATTATATTCATTGTTTAAAATTTTTATTTGTACGCATTACTGGTGGATGATATAATAACTGGATGCAATAGTGCTACAAATATAGCATAAGAAAAAAAAACATCGATGTCCGAATGACGTACCACAGACAGAGACAAGGATTAAACAGTGCTGTGCCGTAAGCACTACCCAGGTCACTGTTCATAGTACTAGAAACATAGAAACATAGAAGTTGATGGCAGATAAGGACCGCAAGGCCCATCCAGTCTGCCCATTTCTTTTTCTACCTTACAAATGTGCCATCAGCCTTTGCTCTGTCAGTGGCCTATCTATTCATACTCATTTGTATTGCTCCCTTATGCCTATCCCATGCCTGTTTGAAGCCCTGCACTGTATTCATAGTCACCACTTCTTGAGGTAAGCCATTCCATGCACCCACCACCCTTTCGGTGAAAAAGAATTTCCTCACATTCCCCCTTAATCGGCCCCCCTCTAATCTCATGCTGTGTCCTCTTGTCCTGCTATTTTTCTTCTATTTAAACATGTTAGACTCTTTCACCTTGTTAATGCCCTTAAGGTGTTTGAATACCTCAATCATATCACCGCTCTCCCTCCTTTGCTCAAGAGTATACATATTGACCTCTGTTAATCTGTCCTCATATGTCTTCTGATGCAGTTCCTGCACCATTTTGGTTGCCCTTCTCTGGACTGCCTCAATTTGGTTAATGTCCTTGTGAAGGTGTGGCCTTCAATACTGCAGTACTCCAGATGGGGCCTAACCAGTGTCTTGTAAAGAGAGTTATTACCTCCCTCTTATGACTTGTGATACCCCTACTAATACACACCTAACACCCCTAGCATTACCTACTGCTTTAGAGGTCTGCTTGGATGATTTCAGGTCATCAGTTATGATGATGCCCAAGTCTCTTTCTTCCTTTGTGACTGCTAGCAACTCCCTTCCCAGCCTATAGGTGGCTTCAGGGTTTCTCTTCCCTATGTGCATGATCTTGCACTTCTTTGCATTAAATCTCAGTTGCCACTCTTCTGACCATTTTGCTAGTTTATCCAGATCTCTTCTCAATCTGTCCACCCCATCTGGATCATCTACTCTGTTGCAGATCTTGGTGTCATCTGCAAACAGACAAGCCTTATCCTCTAGTCCATCTGCAAGGTCACTAATGAAGATGTTGAAGAGGACTGGCCCCAGGACTGATCCCTGAGGTACCCCACTTGTGACTTGCATCTCTTCTGACTGTATACCATTTACCACCACTCTGTTTTCTGCCCGTTAACCAGTTTGCCACCCAGTTGACCAACTTCTGACTAGGAAGAAGACAAGAGCTGGGAAATCAAAAATGGTGGATGAGCTGCTCCTGTGGCAGAGAGGACTGATGCATGGAGCTGCTTGGCCACAATGGTAGTGGAAATCAGGGTTATAATCCTGGCATTCAAAATTTAGTTTTTCTCCCGTAATCCATCTCCAACTCTGAGTTAATAATTTTAGTTAAAGGGGTGGGAGGGACAGCCCCCACTAAAAGTAAGTGTTTGGACTGGTAGCAGTTGTTATTTATTTTTATTTTATTTAGTTTTTGTTGACCAGGTAAGTGTGCTAGACAAATTCTGCATATTTTCAGGCACAACCTGGGGAAGGGGGATACAGATGAATGCCAACTGATCTTGAACCAGGTGAAACTGTTGGTGGTATTTTTAGTGAATGAGGGAAATTTGGCCAGGACACCAGGGAAATTCCCCTACTCTTTTCGATAAGTGCTATGGATCTTTAACATCCACCTGAACTACCACCAATCCAGGCAGATGGGACCTCGGTTTGACATCTCATCCGAAAGACGGCACCTCAGAAGTGCAGCACCCCTCTCATGCTGCACTACAGTGTCAGTACTGGGATATTAACCTAAGTGCCAGATGTGGGAACTGAACCCACAGGCCTCTGATCTCCTGGCCTCAGAGGTGAGTGTGCTACCTACTGAGCCACTGACACTGTAAACACAGTTATCAGTGTGCTTTGTGACCGCTATCAGTGGCATTGCCTTTACTTGCTGCATTTGTTCCTGCCACTGTTCTGTATAGTGCTGTATGGAAGGTGTTGTTATATAAGGGAATTTCTGCATTACATTGCTAACTGTGATAAAACTCTGCTTCTGGACTGAAACGTTAGTTGTTTTTGCCCCAATATGGCATAGCTTTGCTTCCTGATATTCATTGCACTACTGCGCCTTTGTTATTATTAGTATTCATCATAAGATTTCCCATATGCTTTTCTATTAAGCAAATTAAAGTTTTACTGCTGACTATGGAATAACACTGTTTTTTATTTGATGTACAAGTGGCAAGTACACAAATGTGCAATAGCACAATGAATAGCAGGGAGCAATGCTACAATAGATTAATGCAGAAAACAACTAATGCTTCTTTCTAAAATATCACTGTAGATGGCCTCCAATTGTCTGCTTACTTTTTTCATTGACTGTTGGACCGGGGGATGGGGATCTAGTGTTAGAATGGAGGATTGGCAACCCTGGGGTTTGGCTGTCATCGTTTGCTTACTTTTTTCATTTACTGTCTGACTCTTGGTTTAGGCACTTGATGTCAGAATTGGAGAAGTCTGGTTACACCAGGGTTGAGCAGCAAGTGGCTACTTGCTTTCATTTTAGTTTACCACCCTACCCCATAACTGTGGCTTGGCTCCTGGTGACTGCCTAGCTGCCTGAATCAGGAATCCCCCAGCAACATCTGGGGCCAGATTAACCTGATCAAAATGAACATAGTGCCGCGTCTCCTGTATCCCCTCAATCTTCTTAATGTTTGGCTTCCTGGGGCATGGTTTAAGAAGTTACATCAACTTTTCACAAAATTTATCTGGGCCCAGAAACAACCAAGACTCGCATACACCAAGTTGGTGGCACCAAAGCACAAGGGTGGGTTATGGCTTCCTCTCCTGAATATGTATTATTGGGCCACCCATACCTCTAAATACATGAAATGGGTAGACACAACATATATATATCCCCGAGTCCACAGTGGCTTGAAATAGAGACTTACATGATTCGTTCTATAGGGATTAAACCTTCTAACCTTCTTGCATTGAAACCTTTGCAACTCCCCCAAATTAAAATCCACAGTAATTGAATTATCAGTAAGGGTTCATCGACAGCTTTGTGAATTCTTGCAATATAATCCTCTACAGGATCTCTCTCTGTCTTTCTGGAACTCTCCTTTGTTCATGTTGGGGGTTAAGCCCATTCCTTCTACATGGTTACCGCAGCTGGGGGAAGGTTCCCCCCTTTCACTTCAAAAAGATGAAAATACTGTGCTATCTATTTCAGAAATCATGTGTAAATTTAACATTCCATGTTCTGGTTATTTTAAAGTCTATCAGCTCAAGCATCTTCTAGTAAAAACTCTAGGGCACTCTTCACCAGGGTTAGGTAGTAAATCACTGTATCAGGCTCTCCAAATATTAAGTCGCCCCCCTAAGACCATATCTAAGCTATATGCTATGCTTTTTGATTTTTTTTTCCACAGTTTTTAGGCCCTACGGAATACTGGACAAGACTATTTCCCTTTTTAACATTGGATTGGGCCTCTCTGTGGTATAATTGCCACCGTTTCATAACACAGGATAGACTCCGTCTTACTCAATTTTATATATTACATAATCTATATTACTCTCCTCAGAAGTTAGCTAAATGGGGCCTTATTGAATCCAACCTATGCACTCACTGTTCCCTGGAAGAAGGTACATTCCTGCACATTTTCTGGTCTTGTCCGATGGTGGCACCTCTTTGGGAGACAATCTCAGCTAAGGCTGATCCTATGTTAGGTATTTCTGATTGTTTTACACCCGAAATTTGCATACTGGGAGATTATTCCTCGATTAAGTTTATTAAACGTAAATATTATATGTCTATAATAGTGATATCTGTTAAGAAACTGGTACTTAGGCATTGGAAGAGAACAAGTTCTTTCTTATAATGGAATGGCTTAGTGAATTACTGGGAATCTGAGGACAGAAAAAGCCTGTGCTAATCTCCAACATAGATTGCCCAAATATAGTAAGATTTGGGATCCTTTACACACTTTGTATTCTATTTAATTTAAGTGGACTGATGAATATTGGTCTTATGGAATGTTAACAATGACTGATGTTGTAAGTATTGTGGTTTGCCGGGGAGGGAGGAGGGAGGATTGTAGGCTGGGTGGTTGGGGGTGGGGACAGACTTAATATAATTGACAATTTGTATAACATGGTAGATCTTATGTTCTGTCTCCTTGTATGAAAAATTTCCAATAAACTTTAAATTAAAAAAGGAATCCCCAGCCAACCATGCCCACCAAACCAGAACATCATTGCTATTGCTTCCAAGCTACAGCACGGACCCCCAACCCAGTAGTACAGCTAACCTTAAAAGAGCTGTACTATGTTGTCCTTTTTTCATAAAACACTAGAGCAGTCTGGTCGGTAATGAAAGACTGCAGCACCAGCTAGCCACCCTGCCCGTCTAGTAGCTGCAGCACAGTGTCAGACCCTCAAGTAAAAGTCCTACCAGCAGCAAAAACAGCCAAGAAAGAAACTGCCTGCAGAACCAGAGTGACAGAGTTCTGACAGCTTGTGCCTTTTCATTAAGGTAAATGGATGGGTTTATTTGAAAATATCTCAGTACTGTGGGAAGAAGAGGGCAGGGGAGAGACTCAAATGAGATAATGCATGGCCCTCAGTCTCCTGTCCTGCCACTGTGGGTGGCCATTCCATTGAGAACCATTTTGGTAGGTGGATACATAGAAACATAGAAACATAGACTTTGACGGCAGATAAGGACCGCTAGGCCCATCTAGTCTGCCCATTTCCCTACCTACAGGATAGGCTGCAGATCCTGGTTAACCAACAGCCTATTTCTTCCTACCCCCCACAAGAATTGCCTTATGTCTGTCCCATGCATTCTTGAATTCTCCCTCAGTTTTAGACCCCACAACCTCCTCAGGAAGGCTGTTCCATGCATCCACTACCCTCTTTGTGAAATACTACTTCCTCACAATGCCCCTGAACTGCCCTCCTTCTATCTTTAAACCTACTGTAAAGGATTGGGATGGCCATTTCTTCTTGTTCGGGTGTTGGGGAAGCTTTACTTCTCCTGCCCTTGGAGGAATGGCTTTGCCTTTCCTAGTGGGAGGGTGGGTTCTGATTCTTCGGGAGGTGAGGATGGCCCTGCTTCTTTTGGCTTAGGGGAAGGGTATCTTCCTGTTTCTCCTGGCTTGGGGGTGGCCCTGCTTTTCCTGGGTTGGGGATGGCCCTCTCTTCTTAGTCATGTGGCCCAGCTTCTCCTGCTAGAGAAAGCAGAGGGCAGGGACATTCTCCCCTCTCCCTGAGCCTGGAGAAGCAGAGCGATCCATCACAAGACAAGAGAAGCTGGGCCATCTGCACCCTCAACACCAAGACAGGAGAAGCAGGGCCATCCCCTGTAAAAAAATAAAATGGAATTTGCATTTTTATTTTTAGAAACATAACATTCATCATTAGTTCAAATACTCCAAGAAGCAAGCATGAATATGCACATATGCTTTTTCATTCGAGTTACAATAGGTGCCCTGGCTTCCAACTGTAGTGCCTAGCTAGTACCCTGGTAACCAATGGAAGCTGGAGCTGCCACTGTTGCTTGCATTACATGCTGTGAATCTTGATCAAATAGAAATAAAAAATGTAAATGTGGAGGTGGACGGTGGCCAGAAAAAATAAATGAAAGAGGTGAGAAATTTGCAAAACAAACTCTAAATTTTATGTAAGTAAAATGTGGGTTAAAACACAGGTAATGATATTTGTCTATGTGTTGTCAGTTTGCAGCAGGAAATGTTAATTCAGCAGTATAGGTTGTCAGATGTCTGCCGCCAAAGAAAACACACCCAATAAGGCTACAGTCCCTTCTGACAAATTAGGTTGTTATACTGTAAAACTAAAACTTAGTTCAATTAAAATGCACTTGCAGAAAATATCTATAGGCATTTTCTTCAAGATATATAAAAGCACACAGGAAGGCTGACGATTAATGATCAGCATAATCAAAAGTTAAGACTCAAATGTATTGCAAGATAATCTGAAAACAGGGGGAGTTGAAACCATTAAAATACCAGAAAAGACATACAGCTTCATTAACTATCTAATTATTATAAATAGCTCAGCTTTAAATAAACATTTTGCAGGAAATCAATACACGTAGTACAGAATCAGGTAAATATGCTAGCATACAGGAAAAGCAGTGCCACTGAAAAGAACTAATATTTTCGTTGTTTATGGAAGTTAGCAGTTCCATAGCTATTTATTTTAAATGCTCTTGAAATGATGAATGTATTTCAATAGAAATTACAGCCATTACTGCCTTAAGCTCTTTTATGAGGCACAATTATTTAAGGGGATCTAGAAACAGTGCTAAATACTGCAGGCAGAGTAGAAGGATACACTGAAAACTCCCAAGATGTGTGCCGTGGTACTCCATTTTTCCAGCTACAGACAGCAAGATGGCTTTATGCAGCCATCTTTCATTAGCTCTAAAAATGCTGTTTACTAAATTGGATTCAAATGTAAACAAGGTTGGGGAGGAGAGGTGATTCTCCAGAACATTTGCTTCTTAATCCCTAGGCTGCTGTAAGAACTAGAATGAATCTATTTGATTGAGCTCTGGATAGCTGTTCAGTCTGCAACACTGAAAGGATTAAATTGAAGGGCTGTAATTAGGTGGAAGGATCATCTAAAACTCCAAAAGAAGTGTTCTTTGGTCTGAATCCTGTAGCTCATTTTTGGAGCTGATGTAATAGGGCTGCAGGCTCCGCCTTCCTGCAGCCCTAAAAATTGGCTGGACAACAGGATACAGAGGGTAATAGTAAAGGGAGTCCACTCAGAAGAAAGGGGAGTTGCAAGTGCAGTACCACAGGGTTCAGTACTGGGACGGGTCCTCTTTAATGTCAGCATATAATTAATTGTATTTAATGTCAGTGTTTGATGGTACCATCATTCCATTAGTTGTGGCTGCATACCAGCAATTAATTCAGTTCAGTGCCTTGCTTTAAATTTAATTCAGTGGCCTCATTAATTCCATGGCTGAACCTGTACTCAAGCACCTCAAGCAGCTTATCCTAAAGCCCTGTAATCTTCTTTTAAATAAGTTTCAAGCTTAACTGTATTCGGTGCCCTATGGCTTAGCTGACTCAGAGTGTGCTTTCTAACAAGAGCTTCGTGACACTGCTATGCAATGTCTCCCCATCTTCCCCTACCCATCCACCCTATCTGAGTGATTAGATTTATTCTATCAGTGAACTAATCACAGCAAAAGATTATCTCCCAATTTTCCCATCAGCTCCTTATAATCTTCTACCACTAGAGAGCTTTCTTCACCTGTCTCTGAGCCCTGCATGCACAAACTACAAATTCCTTCCATTGGTTGATTCCCAACAACTTTTTTTGGTTAATTGCAGTGACACTTTGCATTACTTCTGCCACTATCCATCTCCCCACCTGCAGAACTTAAATTCATATTTCTTCCTAGCTGCAAACTGCCACTGTTCACAGCAACTTTGGGTAAATTGCTGTGACACTCTGTATAAGTTCTGGCCACCGTCCAACTCCCCATCTGCAGATTTAATTTTATATCTACTGTAAATTTCCTCAAATTGTAATAGATAACTGCCTTACATCTGACAGTTCCTTTATATCCCCATGGCCACCCTCTGCAGTCTCTACTTCCCCCTCCTAGCCCTCCTTTTCTGTCTTCCTACCTCTCCCCTTCACCCTCTCTCGTCCCATCCCAATACCTCTACCTCTGTTTCCTGCCCCCTCTGCGACAACTCTACCCTGTTACTGTTTTCCCTCACCCTCCGCCTCTCAAGCTCCTCATACTCTACTTTCCTGATACACTCAGGGTTTCTCAAAAGCTCTCTACTAAACTTAGAAGTTATTCACAGGCTATGCTCCCCCATGCCCCTCTTGCAAGTCCCAACCCACTGCTACTGACTTAAGTACAAAAATAGTGGCTCTCACAAGCTCTTTCTGTTTCCTCTCCTACTGCTGGCTTTTGGCATTGCACCAAACCCTGACCTCTGCACCATCCCACCCACCACCCTCAGCACATTCTAAAGGACTGAGAATCTTCCATATCAATTTTATAAGCCTACTTCTTAAATTGGACAAGCTAAAAGCATGGGTCACTCAACAATCCTCTGACATACTATGCATCTCCAGAACATGGCTTTCCTCCTGCATCCCCGGCAATCAGTTGGCCCTTCCTGACTTTTCCCTCCATCGGTGAGGCCATGGTAAAAAGGGTGGAGGAGTTGCTCTTTATTCCTGTAATGCCCTATCTTGTATTATTTCCCACAAGTAAGTTATTTCCCTGTCCCATGAGCTCCTTGTTGTCAAACTCCATTTTCCATCTGCCGCGCCCCTTTCTGTGCGTGTTCTTTATGCCTCCCCAAAATTCTTCCTTTCTTCCCTCACCTTCTGCATTGCCACTGCCTCCACACTTGCAGGGACAGGTGAACTCATCCTCTTTGCAGACTTTAATCTAGATCGGCTATGCCCCTCATCACTGAACTCTTGTCAGCAGACTGAAGCTTTAGCTTGACTCAGTTGATAAAAGAACCCACTCACCCTAACCCTCAGTCCCAGTCTCACTCCCTGCTTAACTGGGTGCTATCAACCCATCCCCACCATATCTACTCTGCTTGTATACTACCTGATGCGCTTAGAGACCACTGCCCCACCTTCTGCATCAGGAAGTTTTGTCCTGCTCCCAATCCTCCTAAATACACCCAGTATCAACTCCTTAGCTCCTCTGACACTAGTAAACTTCTTCATGACCTGGCCTCGGCCAACTGGTCTCCTGTTCTCTCCTCCCTTTCCGTTGATGCTGCCTTCACCCACTTCACATTAATTTTTCTAAAAGTCTGGGATACCCATGCCCCTCTAAAATCTGTCGAAGTTAAATGCCCTTACCACCCCTGGATCATCCCTGAAAATTTGTCTATGTGTAAGTCCCATGATCTCTTGTGGCACCAATTTAAAACCTCACACAGCCCAGTTAACCTTCAGACTAACTGTACCCTCTGCAACAATTGTACTAAACACACACAGCAGGCCAAATCAGAATTCTTCAAAGCTTGTTTGCATGCCTCAAACAACACTCCTTCCTCCTTCTGGAAAGATCTCCATTTGCTCATTCACCCCTCCCTTGACCCCCAATCTCAGCATGGCAGGATCACTAGTTACTGATCCTACCCTTTTTTCTGAAGGTCTTAACAAGTTATTCACAATTGGTGCTGTACTGCATAGTCCACCTACTTCCAAACCCATTTCCCCCTCCCCTCAGTCTTCTGATTTTTACATACAGCTGATATCCCTCACTGAAGTCTGTAAAGCTCTAATCTCCATCAACCCCTCTAAATCTAGCCCTGATGGCTTGCACCCTAAGCTCTTCATAATCTCTGTTCCCTCAATTGTCACCCCCCCTTAACCTTCATTCTCAATCTGTCCATCTCCTCCGCTACTGCCCCCTCAGCTTGGAAGTCTGCTATAGTTCCCCCTTCAAGGGGGGATGCAACTGCCCCTGGCAACTACTGCACCATATCACTTTTCCCCTCACTTGCCAAGGTCTAAGAGTCCTTGATCCTTTCTAAGCTAAATGAGTTCCTCCTCTCCTCCAACACTCTGTTTCCTGTTCAATCTGGATTCAGAAAGTATCATTCCACCACCACCTAATTTCTCCACTTTACTGATGCCATCCACTCTGCTATGGATCAAGGTTTCATCACCTCAACCATTTTCCTTGACCTAGTGAAGGCCTTTGACTCCATGTTCCAGCCCTTCCTCCTAAACAAACTGAGTACCTCTGGCCTGTCACTTCCTGACGTGTCCTGGTTCAGATCCTATGTAACTGGCCATTCCCAGTTGGTAAAAATAAATTACATCCTATCCTCTTCCCTCCCTATCATAGCAGGAGTACCCCAAGGTTTGATCCTAGGTCCTGTTCTGTTTTCTCTGTTCATTAATAACTTTCCTTCTGTATGCTTACATGCCAAGATCAACATGTATGTGGGTGATACTTTCCTTTTCCTTTCTGGTCCATCTGCCTCAGCTGTTCAAACCCCCCTGCAAGAGGACTTCATCGCAGTTACTGCTTAGCTCAATGCTAATTCTCTAAAACTAAACTTACAAGAAAACTGTTGCTATGACTTTTGGAACCAAGCAAAAACTTGCTAGGATTCAAGCTCTACCCACCTTTCTGTCCAGAGAGAACACTCCCCTCTAAAATGTCCCTCCATATAAGTACCTTGGGGTTTGGCTTTATCCCTCACTTGACTTTTCTTCCCACTTTAATACCCTACACTCCAAACTGTGCCTTAAACTACAGCTGCTGTACCATCACAAGGCTAGTCTCCCCTCACTGTCAAATGTGACCTAGTGATCAAATGGGTCCTCCCTATCATTGACTTTGCAGATGTGGTCTACAGTGCTGCCCCATGACCTCCCTCTCCAAACTCAATATCCTTTACCATGCCTTTTGTCAGTTCACCACTAACTCCCCCATCTAACTCACCACTGCAACTTCTACTCTTCCCTATCCCTTCAGTTCCTCTCCCAGAGATGCTTATTGCACTGCTCCACCCTCATATTTAAGTTCAGGTTCATAGCTCTTCCACCTTATCTTGCATCTCTCCTCTAACCTGCCACCCCATTCCAGTACAACTCATGGTAAATTGATACCCGCACTTTTGCACACCCATGAATCTGCACCTCAGTCAGAAAACTGACTTTCTCTTACAGGCTTCCTTCCCTGTGGAACAATATCCCCCCTTACCTGCCTCACCCCCTCCTTTCCTGCCATTAAGCACTTATTCAGACTAACCCCTAACTCATCCTGAACCTATCCTCATCCCTATTACCAATTCTGTCTTCTGCCCCATCTCACATCTCCATTCTCCATCTTAAGCCATTATGCATATTCTGTGGTATTGTTCCATATAGCTGATATACTCTATTAGTTTTCCAGCATTATTTTATAAATATTTGTATACTGGTGGTGGGATATTCAAAAGGGTTGCGCCATGCGCAATAGGGTTGTGCATGCGCAAGTCCAAAATTGTGCCATTCTGCGATATTCAGCAGGAGACAGTTGCACCACTGAAAACAGGCTGACCAACAGCGCAATGCAAATGAATGCATGCTCAACTGGAGGGGGAGGAACCATGCATAAACTGCACAGCCCAATATTCAGCCGGGCTGTGCAGAGTTGTGCAGGTGCAACCCCCAACCTGCGCCTGCATGACTTTGAGCAAATTAAAAAAAAAGGCCTAAGTCGAGGGCCACCCACAGGTGAGCTGCTGCATTGCAGGGCACAACACAGCAGCTGTCTCCTGTGGTTGGCCCCCAACCCAGTCCCTGTGCCCCTCCCTGCAGTCCGATCACGGGCAGCCGACTGTAAATCCCCCCACCACCCCCCTCTGGCCCGATTGCGGGCATAGTGTACCCCACAGCCCGATTGCGGGCAGCAATGTAGCTCCCCGAACGTATACCTGGTGGTCCACTGGACCGAAATGCCTGATCGCGGGCAGTAAGTTTAATAAACCCCCCCCAAACACAGCCTTGGTGGTCCAGTGGACTGAAATGCCCAATCGCGGGCAGTAAGTTTAATAAACCCCCCGAATGTATACCTGGTGGTCCAGTGGAATGAATGAATTCATTCACAAATCTGGACTGTCATCTATGGTATGGGCTGCATGCCCATTGGCTCTTGCTCTGCACCAATGGACGTGCAGCCCTACCGGGCAGTGAGTAGGCAGGGCGGCAGGCGGGTGGGATGCTGCTGCCTGCCGGCTGCCGGGGGAGGGTGGTGGGGCTTCATGGGTGGGTGGGGTGGGGACACTAGCCACTAGAGCTATGTTCAGGGGTTATTAAATGTACTGCCCACGATCGGGCATTTCAGTCCACTGGACCACCAGGGATACATTTGGGGGGAGCCACATTGCTGCCCGCAATTGGGCTGGGGGGGAGTACACTATGCCCGTGATCGGGCCACTGGGGGGTGGTGGGGAGATTGTACACTGATTCCCTTCGATCGGGCAGGGCACCAGGCACAAGTCCTCGGGAATCGGTGCACCTACATGCTAATGGCATGCAAATGGGGCCATAATCAGATGCAAATGGCCCCCCCACACCTTGCATGAATTATAGCCCCATTTGCATGTCACCTTTTGAATATCAGGATTTTGCACATGGCGTAATGGTACTTGTACCACCTCAAGTTGAATGCTCCACTCTGTCAACTTGTGGTGGCGCAAGTTCCACCGCACCATGCACAGTGGCTGTGGCTGGGGGGTGATATTCAAAGGAGTTGCTCAATAGCGCAACTCCTTTGACTATCGCCCCGGACACACCCCTGCGCAACTATTTTGCGCAGTGCAAGGGCTTGCGCCTATGAATGGCGCAGTTTGAATATCCCACCCACAATGTATCATATTGTAATTACTGTATGTTAATAGCAATTCTATGTAGAACTGTGTTACTTTGTCATTATATTATATTTTACTCTCTGTTTTATCTGTTCCCCCATTTCTTGGGTTATACCTGGAAATGAGCTTTGCTTATGGTACCTTTCCCGGTTATGACATTTTTAAATAAAAAAAAAATAAATGAGTGACATTGCAGGTGGACTAGAAGGAAAAGTATACCTCTTTGCAGATGCCACAACCATCTGTTACAGGTTTGATACACAAGGATGAGAAGGAATTTGGCAAGGTGTGAGGAATGGTCATGAGTATGGCAGCTTAGATTCAATAGGAAGAAGTGCAAAGTAATGCACCTGGGAAACAAAAACCAAGGGGAAGAGTACACAATGGGGAGTACTAACAACAACAACAATGGAAAGGGACCTGGAGGTAGTCATATCAGATGACCTAAATGTAGGCAAGCAATATGAGAAGGCAGTAAGGAGGACTGGGTGGATTCGGGGGTGCATAGGGAGAGACATCACCAGTACAATAAAGGAAGTTGTTATCCCTTTGGTCAGACAGTTGGTGAGACCCCATCTGGAGTACTGCATGCAATTCTAGAGACCCCATCTTTACAAGGACGTAGACCGGATGGATGCTGTCAAGAGGAGGGTAACTAAAATGGTTCAAGGTCTGCACCAGAAGCCATATGAAGACATACTAAAGGAGCTTAATATGTACACCCTCCAGGAAAGGAGGGAGAGGGGGAACATGATAGAAACTTTTAAGTATCTCAGTGGAATCAACAAAGTCCAAGATAGTAGCATATTTCAGAACAAGAGATGTGCAAGAACAAGGGGACACAATTTGAAGATAGAGGGGGGATGGCTCAGGGACATAGAGAGGAAATATTTTTTCATGGAGAGGGTGGTGGATGCATGGAATGGCCTTCCTGAGGAGGCCATGGAGTTAAAAACAGTGGGGGAATTCAAGAATGCATGGACAGACATACGGCAATTCTGATGGGTGGCAGGAAGAAGTAGGCTGTGGTTAACTAGGATCTGCAGATTATTCAGTAGGTAGGGAAATGGACAGATTGGGTGGTCCAAGCAGTCCTTATCTGCAGTCAAAGTCTATGTTTCTATGTTATATGTACAGGGTCTGTAATGACCTGCCCCCTTCCCTAATGCTTGGTATTTTACTGTCCACTGCTATTTGCTTAAGGTAATAGGTAAGGAGACATCCTGCCTTCTCTCCCCATTTCCTAGTACACTTGCTGAGTTTGGTAGAGGCCAAACTCTTCTTGTTGCACCCTCAATGTATAAATCTGATACTTTACTTGCCTAAGGGTTTGAAGGAGGAATGTGGTAGGCTGTCCTGCCTTATGTTGTTCCTAAAAACTGATGTCCGAGGCAGCTCTCTATTTTCTGAGCTAAAGCACAGGCTATTATTGTGCCCCATAGATGGGCTTTGAGACCCTCTCCAACCCATTTCATGGCTATCTGTCTGGTATGATCAAGGGCCAGATAGTCCTGCACTTCCTGCTCTAGCCACAAGTTAAAGGAGGTGTCAACCAGTAAGCTGACACAGTGCCAGCACATTGCCTCTGAGCCTGGTCCCTCCTGCTGGAAGATGAATGTAATGGGGGGAATGATCCTAAATAAGGATAGATTCAATGGTAGAAGCTAATGTCCCCTTGGTGATACCAGAAGAAACCAAAAACGTATCTATCCTATGGTCAGACTTATGTAAAGATGAATTATAAATATAGTCTCTGTCAGAGGGGTGGCCCTATCACAATAAATCCAGTGATCTATGTTCTTCTATTACCCAACCTAGAGCCTGAGACCCAGGGGTGTCCAGTTCAGTGGAATGGCCACTGTGGTCACATACAGAATATCTGGGACCTCATTTATGTTACTTACTATAATTAGCTCCTTTCCGCCAATGTCCAAAAGTACTTGAGAGATATAAAGGAAAAGAAGGGTACCATACTCATTGGGTCCATAAACTGAGGCTAAGGTCATCAGGGACCTATCCAATATACTCACCAACACAGTCCACCTGACCTGGGTATCACTATGTGCCTTTTGAATATTCCAGTTGACCTCTTTAGTGCACAGAATCATCACCCATCTCATCTGACTGGTAAAGGATGTTGCATAAAGCTGATCCTTCCACCCTTTGCCTAACTTTTCCACCTATGATTTAGTCAAATGCATTTCCTGTAAAAATATAATCTGCTCTCCAGATTCTTTATATGTGAAAGGATCTGCTTGCACTTGACAGGACCATTTCATCCCTGAACATACCAAGAAAGTCCTTATAAGTCAGTTCGGAAGAGGTCCATTCCCCTCCGTCCATCTCCCATCCATCCACCACCAAGGAATGGCAAAATAGCCAACAGGGCTGTAAAATAGTAATATTCATACAGGAATACCACCAGAAGCAACATAAACTGAGAGCAGAAAGAAATAACACCATTCGGGAGAACCACATGATGCAGGGTACTGGGTAGAAGCTCCTCTCTATAGCTCCAGCCTCCTGACTTGATAAAAGTGTTTTTTGTAGCATTTAAAAAGCCTAAAACCGTATACTTTTAAGGTCTACTGCCTTCCTAGCATCGAATGTCCTTCTGGGAGAATCTGAGAGAGAATGGAGGTTTATATGAAACGGGCACTGCAAAAACATACCCTGCCAGTTACTCTGGAAAAGGCCCTGAAGAAATCATGGGCCTTAAGTGGAACTGATCAGCCAGAGGTCGCAAATCAGGGCACGGAGCTTGAGCGCCATTATTGGCAGATTCTTAGAGGAATTCAAGCCCTTTTGGGAAGAAATAAAAGAAATGGCATCAGAGATGAAATCTCTATCTAGAAATCTTGAAGAGATCTCAGTCTTAACTATGGATAATATCACCAGGATCTCCTCTTTGGAGAAACAAGCTGAGAGGATTGAGCCTGCGATGGCTGCTATGCTGCAGAAACTTGCACATTTTGAAGCTAAGCTGAAAGACCTTGAAGGCCATAGTTGTAGAAATAATATTGTGATCCTGGGGCTGCCGGAGGGAGAAGACGGTCAGAACGCCATAGCATTTGTCCAGAAGTTGGTGGAGAAGATCACTGGCCCCTTGTCCTTTGGGGTTAAATACATAATAGAGAGAGCCCATAGATCCCTGAGGCCGAAGCCCCCCACGGAGCCATACCTCACCCTATAATATGTCGATTTTTGAATTACTTGGAGAGGCAGCATTTGTTGTCCAAAGTTTGAGAAATTCAGGAAGTGAGATGGGAACAAGTCAAAGTCAGGATGGCGCAGGACTTGCCAGGCTCTGTCCATGTGAAATGCAAAGCAAGTCATCCAGTCGTCTCTAAAATTATTGCAGCTGGTCTGAAGTTTTGCCTGGCGTACCCGGCCAGGTTACAGGTGCAAGTACCCGGTACATTGGGTTTCTTACGAGGATCCTGAGGCTGCGACTTCTGGCCTAAAGCTGTCCCTACCTGATCTTTTCAGGGATACTTGTGAGGCCTCCTGCCAGATCAAGGGAAGAGTTCTGGGTTGAAGATATCTGGTTGCCACCTGGAAGATTCTTCAGAGATGAATATACATAGTTGCTGAATTTCTATCCAAGCCTGTTTAGTGGGATTAAGGGACACAATTTCTTTAAATATTTTCTGGACTTTACATGGTTGCTTAAAATTTAGCTTTTTCTGGGACTCTGATCTCTCTTAAAATGACTGTTTAAGTTTATCTGTTCAGGCATTGGGGAGAGTAATTTTGTAATATTTTGGTTAGTTCCTCCCTTGAAAGCATGCGAGGGGAATTTGGTCTAGTTAAGACCTTTGGTGTGTAACCTGTGGGGTTTTAATGCCTGTCTTTCAGTGGGTTGCCTGAAGAGGCTCTTGAGGCATTCTCTTTACAGTGCCTTATTATGCACTTTCATTCCTGTACCACCAGAGGGCGCTTGATCCTCTTTGTAATAGGGCCTAATGATTTCAATGGCCCATGATGGGGGGTCTGCCCTGGTATAAGGGAGCTATTATGAACAGGGTGCGGCCTCATCCGTTTGGTGGGGCCGAGTGTCTCCTGTGCGGGGGAATCCCGCATGGTATCTGGATATATTGCCTGTGGTCTGGCTTTAATAGCACTTATCATGGTGCATTCTTTTCAGCAGGCAAGGCTTGAGGGTTGGTAACTCTCACTAGTCCTAGTGCCCTAGTTCTATTATACAATGTTACTCCCACGAGTCATCTGGAGTGAATCACCTGTGAAACTCATATATGGTTACTGTTACTCAGGTCACTTACCTCCTGTTGTTTTCATGTAGGAGGGCTCAAAGATCTCTCTTCTTTTTCTTTCTCAGGGTTTAGGGGGTAATGTTGGGGGGGTGGGGGGAGAAGGAAATGGTAAGTGTTGAACGTTGTTGGTGACAGTTGGGGTGGGGGCAGAAGGCAATAGTTTGGGTTTATTAATGCTAGTTTGTGACTGGGTATTACTTGAGGGGGTGGAAGGGTTGCTTTGAGCAGGATTGGGGGTTTGGGGCGGGAGGATGGTACAGCAGTTTTAGTGGAACAGGGGCACGTGGATCATAATAGTAGTAGTTGTTAAAGGTTAACCTCTGGATTGTTTTGTCAACAAAGATGGCTTGTAGTATTAACCTAGCTATGTGGAATGTGAAGGGGGTTAGGAGAAAACCTAAGCAATATCAGGTGCTTAAACACCTGAGCTTGCTCCTTGCACAGATTACGTTTTTACAAGAACCTCACCCGCTAGATACTGAGGCACTACAACTCAGGAGACAGCAGGTGGGGCAGGTCTTTAATGCCTCAGGCTCAACCAGTAGTTGTGGTGTCATGATACTGGTTAACAGAGATGTTCCATTTATTCCCACTCAGATTTTTGGGGATTCAGAGGGAAGGTATGTTCTAGTTCAGGGTACCCTTTGGCAATGCCACTCTTGCTTGACAGAGTTTATGAACCAAATGCAGATGATCCCACCTTTTTCACAAAATTGACTTCCACTATTCTCCCCTTACTCCCTATTCCCATTATCATGGGGGAAGACGTTAATCTGGTTTTGGACCCTAACATAGACAGGTCTGGGAACGTGTCAAGGGGACTGTCCCTGGGACAAAGAGCTTTCAAAGAATTACTGGATCAATGCAGATTGCATGATGTATGGCAAGTTTTGCATCCCAATTCCAGGAAATTTACTTTTAGTTCGCTGGTACACGGCTCGCAGTCTCACATTGATTACCTCCTGGTCTCTCATGAGCTCTTGCCAGGGGTGTCATCCACCTCGATTCAAAAAGGCCCTGTATTTGATCATTCTCTGGTGTTATGTAATCTGGCTTTCTCTAATATTCCCAAGAAAGAAACCTGGTGGAAACTAAATGAGCGGCTATTGAAGGAGGAGAAATACTGTCGTCTAGTGAAAGATCAGATTGATTTTTTTTTCTCTACCAACCCTTTAGAAAGTGCTACTCCAGACATTATATGGGGAGCTTTTAAGACCTATATTAGGGGTATTCTCATTAGTTTGGCTACAAAGAGGAAGAGGGCTCAGGAAGCTGAGTTATTATTATTATTGTCTCAAATTCGGGAACTAGAATCTAGACAGCCAAACAATATTTTCAAGGAGAAGAGGCAGAAATTATTAGTAGTTAAAGGTCGAGATTTAGAATTATTATGGGAGAAAGAGGAGTTGGCTATCATTCGTACCAAAGCAAGTTTCATGGATCAATGGGAAAAAGCAGGGCACCTACTGGTCTTATGTTTAAAACAGCAGGAGACTGCAAGGTTTATACCTCCTATTAGGGCACAAGTGTACAGTTCCTTGAGAGTATCCCCTTCAGAGATTGTGCAGGAATTTGCTACTTATTATGAGCAGCTATATAGGGACATGGATAGCCCCCCTCCCATAGAGGATTTGGGAGAGTACCATATGGATTCCAGCCTGCCTTCCTTGGCAAATCCCCCCCCCCAAAATTTTTTATCCTCTCCTCTATCACAGGAGGAAATTTTGGCTGTTATAATGGCCCTGCCCTCCGATAAAGCTCCAGGACTGGATGGGTTTTCCGCTTTATTTTATAAAGTTTCCAGGGAGCAATTATTGCCTGTTCTCCACTGGCTCTACCTTCACATTCTCTCCGGGGCTGCAGTAGACACTCACTTGTTTGAAGCCTTAATAGTCCTATTGCCCAAACCAGATAAAGACCCCAAATTGGTTCAGAGTTACAGACCAATATCCCTATTAAATCAGGATGTCAAAATTCTTTTGAAGATATTAGCGGATAGGCTAACTCTGGTTCTCCCAGATCTGATTGGTATGTCTCAGGTCAGGTTTATGAGGGGACGTTTATCCTCAGGTCATTTACGTACCTCTCGTATATCTTCTCGGAGTCAAGGGACACCACCTTTCCCATGGGTTTGGTCTCCCTGGATGCCGAGAAGGCATTTGAGCGGGTAAACTGAAATTACTTATTCCAAGTTCTCGAACTTTTGGTTTCATGCTATTTTATATGCTGGATAAAGGGAGTTATATCGGTCTCCCTCTTCAAGGATTTCAGGTAATGGGGCTTTCTCAAAATCTTTCTTATATATTTAGGTATGCGACAGGGTTGTCCCCTTCCCCCATTATTTAATCTTTTTACAACCCCTTATTCAAAATATTCTTAATAACACGGGAATACAAGGTAATTCCAATCCAAAATAATGTGATGAAGATAACAGCATATGCTGATGACTCTCTCCTCTATTTGGCCCACCCAGTAACTTCTATCCCAAATATGCTAAGTGAGATAGTCAAATTTAGCTGTTTTCGAATTATAGTTGAATGCAAACAAGAGGTCCTTTTCCCTTAATCACAAGGTTTTCAAGACAGATATTATCCCGTTGGGACTGTGTTGGTCTCTCCGTGTTATCAAATACTTGGGTATCAAGTTAACACGTAACATGTCCCTATGGTTTAAAGAAAACTTAGAACTTCTTTCTCAGATAATTGTGCAGGACCTAGAGAGATGGGATAAGCTTCCGATTTCACTATGGGGCCGCATTAATATAATAAAGATGAATGTATTTCCCCATATTTTTTATCCCCTGTCACATCTCAATTTGTTTGTTCCTGTTTTCTGTTTTCAGAAAAAGCATAAGCTTTTCACTAATTTTACTGTATATGGTCTAATAAACACTCCAGGCTGGCTTATCACAAATTAGTTGCCACCAAAAACGAAGGGGGTTACGGATTCCTCATTTGCCGATTTATTACAGGACTAGTCATCTCGCTAAATACCTGAAATGGGTAAGGCCGGGTCCAGAGAATCTGAGAACAGCCTGGCTTAATATTGAATTAGATTATATTCAGGCTATGAACATGGATCCCTTGACCATGCTCTTTGTAAAAGTCTCCCTTTTACAGAAAGTTAGTAAATGCCCCACTCTCATGACCTCATTGAAGGTTCACTCCTAGCTGTGTTCTTTTCTAAGATATAATCCGAGTACAGACCTGTCTCAGTCCATCTGGAATTCTCATTTTCACCATAAATAAGCAGGTAATTTCTCATATATGGTTACCTCAGTTAGGTGAAGGGATAGCCTCCTCTTTATTGGACGGCTCGGGGGCTTGGGTCTAGGTAACTGAGATTCTCAGAAGGTATAACATTCCTGACTCTCTGTCATTTAGGGTTTCTCAGTTGAAGCACTTGTTAATCATGGTGTTTGATAAAGTCCCTCCCCGACCCTCAGTTTTTGCATTGGTACCTGAACTTTCTTCCCTTCTCGAATCCCCAGGGGTTATCTCTAAGATATATCAGGTATTGTATCTATGGCAATTTGGGAGTGGCAACGATCCCACTAGCTTTTGGAAGTCATTTTTCCCACAGTCCACTTTCAAATGGTCGGCTCTCTGGATGTTTTGTCACAAATATGTGCCCCAAGATAGATTACGTCTCATGCAATTCCATATTTTGCCTAATATGTAT
Source organism: Neoceratodus forsteri (assembly GCA_016271365.2). Taxonomy (NCBI): domain Eukaryota; kingdom Metazoa; phylum Chordata; order Ceratodontiformes; family Ceratodontidae; genus Neoceratodus; species Neoceratodus forsteri. The sequence goes on from CM028130.1 coordinate 4,371,188, forward strand.
TACACCCCAGTTAAACTGGCTAAATGAGGCCTTCTTGATATTGACAGGTGCACTAGATGCTCCCAGGAAGCTGGGACACTTTTTCATATATTCTGATCATGCCCCAAGATAGCTTCATTATGGGATTTAATTAAAACTTGCCTGAACCCCTTATTGGGATTACAGGACTGTTTTACTCTGGATATTTGCCGTTTGGGAGATTTGTCTTCTATTAAGGTTAAGATTTGGAGATTTCACATTTCCATGATTGCACTCTCGGTCAAAAAAATTATTCTCAGGCATTGGAAAGATGGGACTTGTCCAACATATCAGGAACGGATACATGAAATCCTTGCTAATCTCCACACAGAGAAGGCCATAGCAAGAAACATAGAAACATAGAATTTGACGCAGATAAGGACCACTTGGCCCACCCAGTCTGCCCATTTCCTTCCTGATGGATAAGCTGCAGATCCTAGTTAACCAGCAGCCTACTTCTTCCTACCCCACCCTCTGAATTGCCTTATGACTGTCCCATGCATGCTTGAATTCCACCAATGTTTTTGACTCCACAACCTCCTCTGAAGGCTGTTCCATACATCCACAACCCTCTCTGTGAAAAATACTCCTTAAATTACCTCTGAGCCGCCCCTTCTATCTTCAAATTGTGCCCCTTGTTCTTGCACCTCTTTTTTTGAAAGATACTACCCTCTTGGACTTTGTTGATTCCTTGAGGTACTTGAAAGTTTCTATTATGTCCCCTCTCCTCCTTTCCTCGAGGCTATACATATTAAGCTCCTAAGTCTCTCTCTTCATATGTCTTCCGGTGCAGACCTGCTACCATTTAGTTGCCCTCCTCTGGACAGCTTCCATCCTGTCTATGTCTTTGCGGAGATTGGGTCTCAGAACTGCACGCACTACTCCAGATGTGGTCTCACCAGCTGTCTGTACAGAGGGATAATAACTTCTTGTTTTCTGCTGGTGATGCCTCTCCCTATGCATCCCAGTATCCCCCCAGCCCTCCTTGCTGCCCTCTCATATTGCTTGCCCACCTTTAGGTCATCTGATATGACTACCCCCAGGTCCCTTTCCATTTTTGTTGTTGTTAGAATCTCACCCCATTGTGTACTCTTCCCCTGTGTTTTTGTTTCCCAGGTGCATTACCTTGTACTTCTTAGCATTGAATCTAAGCTGCCATACATTTGACAGTTCCTCTAACCTTGCCAAGTCCCTTCTCATCCTTTCCACCCCACCTTGTGCATCAACTCTGTTGCAGATCTTTATGTCATCTGCAAAGAGACATACTTTTCCTTCCAGTCCTCTGCAATGTAACGCTATAAAGACATTGAAGAGGACCGGTCCTAATACTGAACCCTGTGGTACCCCACTGCTAACCCCCTTTTTTCAGAGTGGATTCCATTTACTATTACTCTCTGTGTCCTATTCTCTAGCCAATTCTTTACCCAGGCTGTCATCTTGGGACCCACTCCCAGGCTGGCTAACTTGTATATTAATCTTTGTGTGGGACTGTGTCAAATGCCTTGCTAAGTCTAGGTAGGCCATGTCCACAGCCCTCCCTGATCTACTACTTTGGTCACCCAGTCAAAGAAATCTATCAGATTTATCTGGCATGACCTTTCTGCTGTGAATCCGTGCTGCCTGGGTCCTGTGCCCTCTGGCCTCTAGGCATCAACAATTCTTTCCTTCAGAAGTGATTCCATCATTTCCTACCACTGAGGTTAAACTAACAGGTCTGTAGTTTCCTGCTTCTGCCTTGCTCCCACTTTTGTGAAGGGAATCACATCTGCCCTCCTCCAGTCTCTCAGGTACCACCCCATCCTCCCATGATTTGTTAAAGAGGGTAGTCAGTGGTGTCACTAGTTCTATCCTTAGTTCTTTAGAATTCTGGGAAGAACTCATCAGGCCCCATTGCTTTGTCCACTTCTAGTTTTAAGAGCTCTTTCAGAACTCTTTCTTCTGTAAATGGGCTGGTATCAACTTCTGTATCCAGAGTGTTTCTACTGTTTGTTTTAGGTACCTCCCCTCTTCCTTTGTAAATACTGAGCAAAATATTTGTTTAGTATCTCTGCCTTTCACAGTCACCCTCTGCCCACCCTCCCTCCCTTTATTAAGCCTCACTATCCCTCCTTGGTCTTTTCTTTGCTCCTGATGTACCTATAAAGGTTTTATCCCCTTCTTAACTGAGTTGGCTATCTTTTCCTTGGTTTGGGCCTTAGCTGTTCTGACTGCCTTTCCAGCTTCCTTTTGTTTTAACTGATACAGTTCTCTGTCCTGTTCCTTCTGTGATTCCTTGTACTTCCTGAATGCTTTTTCCTTTTGAACCTTCACAGCCCCTTCCTTTGAGAACCATAGTGGTTTCACCTCGTTTGTTTTGTTTATTTGCTTTACACAAAGGCTTGTTACCTCTGTGATGGCAGTTTTTTATTATTCCTCATTGTTCTTCCACCCTCCTTCCTGCCCATTTGCTAGTGCATTCCTTAGGCACTCACCCATTTTAGTAAAGTCAGCCCTCCTAAAATCCAGTACCTTTGTCTTTGTATGGCTTGACTCTATTGCTGTGTTTATTGTGAACCATACTGTTCGATGGTCGCTTAGTTCCCAGATGGCTACCCACTTCTACATCTGTGATCCTCTCTTCATCTCCATTTGAAGAACCAGATCTAAGATTGCTCCTTCTCGAGTGGGCTCAATACTAGTTGTCTAAGGCATGACCCTGTAGGGCATCTAGAATAACCCCACTCTTAGAAGTGGCTGCTGCAACTGCACTCCAGTTAACATCTGGCATATTCAGATCACCCATCAGCAATATCTCCCCTTTATCTGCCATTTCAAGTATACTTTCTATCATTTCCTTGTCCATTTCCTCCCCCTGAGTGGGGGGTCTGTATACAAACCCCTGTCTTGGATTGTGGTGCCATTACCAGTCTCCAAATTGACCCACAGTGCTTCTTCTCCTCCTGTTTACCCTTTTGTTCTGTTGCTTTGATTTTTCTCTATGTAGAGAGCTACTCCTCCTCCTCTTTACCCTCCCTGTCCTCTCCTGTAGATAGTGTATCCTGAGTATGTTTACGTCCCAGTCATGGTTCTGTGTGTACCATGTTTCTGTGACTACTCACAATATCCAGATCTTCCTCCTCAATCAAGGCCACTAATTCAAAAGCTTGTTACCCAGACTACGGGCATTGGTACTCATTGCTCTCCATTTTTGATGGCTTTACCTTCTGTAGCGGCAACCCCATTGACCTTTCTACCTGGTTATTTTCTCATTTAGTACCCTGTTTTGTGGGGAGGCTGGGATTTTCCTTCTGCTTATCAGTGCCTCCCCTTGACAAGTTTAAAGGCTTGCAATGAAGCATTTTAAACCGATTGTCCAAAAGACTTGTTCCTTCCTGGACAGATGCAGACCATCCTACCAGTATAGGCTGGTGTCCTTCAGGTGGAACCCCAGTCCCCAATGAAGCCAAACCCTGTGCTCACACCATTTTTTCAACCATTTGTTAAACTGCATGGTGCAAAGTACCCTCGCCTCACTCATGCCACTGACAGGCAGCACCTCTGAGAAGGATACTGTGTGTGCTACTTGTCTTAAGCCCTCCCAACTCTACAAAGTCCTTTTGCACTGCTCTAATCTCATGATGAGCCAAGTCATTTGTCCCTAGGTGGACAATGATGTCCAGCTCAGACTCCCGTGCAACTGTTCTCATGATTCTAAGGATTGCTCCCTGTCCCTCCAAGCCATGGCACCAGGCAGGCACCTTACTTCAGTTTTCCCTGCTTCCCCCAGTTCTATCCCCCTAATAATTGAGTCCCCCACCAGGAGCTGCTTTCTTTCCCTGTGGTGCCCTCTGCCTCCTTCCTAAGGGCCTCCCTTGTGCCAGTTGTCTGCACCCTCCTTAGTCTCCTCTGCGGGTTCATCCATAGGGGAACTATGCTCCCCCAGAATGGTGTATGGATTGTGGAGTGTAACAACTGACTGGACGTGCCTCTGTTCCACCACCCTTACCCTCCCTGAGCCCACTGTGGTCCAACTGCTGTGCTTTCTTCAGTAACCTCTGAGGCAAGCCTTCAGAATAGGTTACATAAGTATAAGTCTATATGGGATCCTTTCACACTTTAATTATTACCACTAGGATTTAAAGTGTAATTGGTGCACATGCCATCTTATTAAGTATGAGATCATTATGGTTAACCAGCTACTACAGTATTTGAGGGAACTGCTGTGCCGGTGGGGGGGGGAGTGGGGGTTCCAGGGGGCAGTGTTGGATTGCACTACTAACTGGCTGTTCATACTTGTTTTACTGCCTCCTGTATTGTGGACATTTTGTGAACAAAGTGTGAATTGAAAAAAAGAAATAACACCATTCTGTAGTCAGCTTGCCAACTATGACATATGAGTGGTTAAGCATGAGGCCACTAGGCTCACCTGTAGATACATACAATAGTGAATAGTTACACACCCCTTCCACAAAAGTTACATCACATAAAAATAACATAAACATAGGTATAACAATATAAAAACAGCAAACCACTACTTAGGAACCAGCTCACAACTACTTAGCACAGCGTTGAAAATTATCTCGCATAAAGAACACAGAACAGAGCTTGTTGAAAATATTCTTTGATGTCCCTCCAACAGTAAAAAGGCACAATTTACAATGATCAAAACAGGAGCACACACTCCACCTACACAGATTGACAAATCCTTCAAACAGCTAATAACTCATACAGCCTGTAAAAGTGGCTAAATGCAGACTCTCCAGGCAAGGCACAGGAAAATAACTACCCTCAGCAAATGTGGAGTAGTAAAATCAGCTTAGTGAAGGGCAATTGTCAGAGCAAAATAACACTCATCTCCCTCCACTACCAAAGTCCTTCAGAAGATCTAATTAACTTACAACTGAAAAGCTGGCTAGCTTGGCAACTATATAAACATCCAGTGGTGAGGAGTGATTGCCATTGTATAAAACGAATGTCACCTCCCACGTGGGAAAACACAGCAGTTGCAGGTGGTCCACATTACTCCACTATCTTGACAGATCTACAGATCTGAAGACCTGGGTTTGAATCCCACAGCCACTTAGGTGTATACTACGTAATCCTGAGCAAGTCACTTAACTTCCTTGTGCTCCCAGGTCTCATCTGGAAACAAACTTCAGCTTAGTGTGCTACTCCTGGTTAAACAATGTTCCCTATCTCTCCCCCCCTCACCTACAATATGCAAAATGCTGACCATCCATGTGGCATTAAAAGGCAATGGCCAAAATTATAAAGGTATAAGTCTGAATACCAGGGTCACTTAGCCAGCTGGCTGTACACAAATAGTCAAAATTAATATACTGTAGTAACTGTGGCATGTTTAAGTCAGTATGTTCCTGACTTAAACATGCCAGGAACAGACTGGGAGACTAGGACATCCTCAGTGGCCAGGGAAAGAGGTTGTTGGATGTCTTTCAGGATGCATTCCCTATCTCCAGCAGGTGGGGAACTGACCAGGGAGGCACGGATAATGGATGTGGTCCTGGCAGACAGTGACCAGATTGGGGCCTGAAGTAAGGGACCCATTGGCAGGAAGTGACCATGCCACGGTCTGATTCTGCCTGAACTCTAGGAGGGGCAGAAGGCTGCACAAAGATGGAGGTAACTGACTTCAGGGGGGCGGATTTCAAGGAAATGGTAATAATCCTTGAGGAGCACTTGGATGGGATTGGGCCAGACATGGACACTGACAGCAGGTGGGAAATCATCAGGAGGGGGATGCAGGATGCTACCAGCACCTGCACAAGTGTAAGACGAAAATGTGGTAGGGCCTGAAACCCTGCTGGTGGACCAGGGAGGTTCAGGAGGTGTGAGGGGAAAGAAGGTGGCCTATGCAATTCAAGTGCTCAAGGAGTGAAAGGATTGAGGGAGTATGAGCTGATGGCCAGCTTGGCCACTAGGGTGGTGAAGGCAACTAAGGAAAGGAAGGAGCAGAACCTGGGCAGGGAAATTAAGAGAGGGAAAAAGGGGTTCTTTAGATACATTGGGGAAAAATGAAGGATGAAGGGGCAGATTAGCAGGATTAAAACAGGGGAGGGATCAGCACTAGACCCAGCGGAGCAGGCTGAGGTACTAAATGAGTAGTTCACCTCAGTTTTCACCAAGGAAAATGGGGGTCTGCATCATACATGGGAGGAGATGGTGAAACTGAGAGGGGCCCTTACTGATCAGTGGGTCTGGGGAGAGGAGGGCATCACTGACAGGTGGTGGGAAGGCAAAGCAGGGGGACGAGGTAGCAGAGGTGGAAATCTTGGCAGAGAGAGTGAGGGAAGCCCTCAGGTCCCTTAAGACGAAGAAAGCACCAGGGCCAGATAAACTGCATCCCAGAGTGCTGAAGGAACTGGAGGATGTCCTGGTGAAACCCTTGTTAGAGCTTTTAAGCATCTCTCTGAGAACAAGGTAGATGCCCCAGGAATAGAAGGTGGTGCATATAGTGTCTATCCAAAAGGAGGGATTAAGAGAGGTGGCAGAGAACTACAGGCCCATCAGCCTGTCATCAGTGGTGGTCAAGGTGATGAGGGCTTTGTAAAGGAGAGACTAGGTGTGACCTGGAAAGTTGGGGTGCCTGGACAATAGACAGCATGGATTCATCCCAAGGAAGTTGAGTCAGACAAACCTTGTAGCGTTCTATGACTAGGTGATGAGTGCCATTGACCTGGGTAGACCAGTGGATGTCCTCTTTCTTGACTTCAGAAGGGAATTTGACTCTGTTCCTCACGGGGTCCTGTTGGATAAGCTGAAAGAAATGGGGGTGGTGAAACAGATGATCAGATGGGTAGGCAATTGGCTCCAGAACTGGACCCAGAGGGTTGTGGTATGTGGGATAGTCTCATCCCCAAGGAGGGTCATTAGTGGGGTCCCTCAGGGATCAGTCCTTGGGCCCCTCCTGTTCAACACCTATGTCTGAGACATAAGGAAGGGTATCAGGAGTGAGATGAGTCTCTTTGCAGGTGACTCAAAACTGGGGGCATTGGTGGATGGGGAGTAGGGGAGGGTGGCCCTACAGGGGGAACTGGAGGCTCTGGAAATGTGGTCTAGAAAGTGGAAGCTGAGGTTCAGTGCAGGGAAATGCAAGGTACTGTACCTGGGAGCCAGAAACCCAGGCCAAGTAGACCCCGGGGGGGATTGCTACAAGTCTTGATGGCTGAGAGGTAAATGGAGGTGGTGGTGGATGTCAAGATGAACAACTTGGAGACTTGTAGGAGGGCAGCAGCAAAGTCCAACAGGATGCTTGGATGCATTGTTAGGGGGATCACCTCCAGAAGGAGGGAAGTGATACTCCCACTGTATAACTGCTTGGTGAGGCAACACCTCAAGTACTGTGTGCAGTTTTGAAGGCCACATTTAAAGAGGGACATTGAACTCCTGGAGAGGGTCCAGAGGAAGGCAACCAAAATGATTTGGGGCTTGGGAGATAGGACCTATGGGGAGAGGCTCGAAGAGCTAAATATGTACACATTGGAAGAGAGAAGGGACGGGGGGACATGATAGAGGTCTTCGGGCACATGAAGAGGTTAAATAGGGGAGGAGCAGTCAGGGTGCTCCGAAAGAAGAAGGGGCCAACTAGAGGGCATTGCTGGAAGCTGGGGGGGAGATTCAAGGGAGAAAGGAGGAGGTGCTACTTCACTGAGAGGGTGGTGGAACCATGGAATGCGCTGCCAGGGGGCTGGTGGAGGCACAGATGGTGAAGGGGTTCAAGAGGGGTTGGGACAGGTACAGGGTTAGGGTTCTGGAAGCAAAATCTAGTGCAGCGAGATTATCTGGGACTGGGAAGAGAGAAGCCAGAGAGGGAGAGGGGGGTAGCAAGATCAGCTCCCAGGGTGGGGGCTGACCAAACAAGTAGACACAAAAGACCATTAGACCTATTCTGCTGGCATTTTAGTATGTTAGTATGTAACTGAGAGCCCAGCTGATGAGAGTGAATCCACTTTATATATGGTCTCAAATTAAAAACTAAGAGAAAAACAAGTGAAGCTTCTGCATCTGTATGATCAGTGGTTGAGCCAGAAAAGAAGGGTAAAACTCAACTTTGGCTTAGAGAATAGAAAGAAAAAAACAAAAAGAAAACAAAGCCCACTTTAAAGACAAATAAAGAAGCACAACAAAGAAAGTTGAAAATCTGTTCCTCCCTCCTCTTCCACAATTCTCTACCCCATGGTACCTGTGAAAAACATCTGTGCATAACTGTACCCTGCAACCAAAGCCAGTGAATGCAGAACAAAGGACTGAAAGGGCCCACTGAACCAAAAAGAAAAAAAAAACAAACATGATAGCAGTCCATAGTCGAGCTCTGTAAAACTCTCAACACAAGCAAACACAGAAATTCCGGGGGATTTAAGTGGGAGAAGAGGGAGGTATCTCAGTCTGTTGTCAAGAAAGAGCTGAATCTAATAGAAATGCTCATTAACTAAGTGTTGCAGTTGCCACCATCTAAATGCTTAACTGAAGGGAGATAGTGGTGAAGTGGGGAGGATGAGCAATCCAAGCACATCTGGTTGCCATCTGCTCTCAAAGAAAAGATAAGGAATCCCCACAAATTTAGTCAGCCAAGTATGAAAAAGGTTAGTCACTAAAACCGATAATATCCAAAACCACTCACCAGAAAGCCATAATAAGGCTAATCTCCCCAATGGAGCAGGCAGCAAACATATAAGCAACAACTGAAAGGCAAGATATCTGACGCCCCCCACACCGACTGCCAATCAACTAAATATCAATTAAGTACACCCCTATAATAGGTAAGTCCCAGATGGATATATTAAAAATTAGAAATAACCTGGAGGAATGTGTCATAGGAACAGTTAGAGGAAATCCTAAGGGAATAAGCAGGTGCAATGAGAACCCCGGTTGCTAACAGATGAATACAGCTTTAGTATGAACGAAAAGGGAATAGCTCATCCAAAGTGGGGAAAAGAAAACACCTCAGCTAACTGTCACTGAAGAATACTTCAGAGCGTCTGTTGCCGGAGAATGAAGGTGGATTGTTGGCTGACTGTCATCTGTGGTAGTCACAGGAGACTTGGTCCTCAAAGCTGGCTGTGTCTGCTGCAACTTTGTTTCTGACTGGCATTGGGTGTCATTATTTAATTCCAAAGGTGGGAAATTAGTGCTATTCCAAAGGAATTGTCTGGCTGCCTTATGGCAAGAAAAAGTTTCAGTTCTGTTGACGATAAAAATTCTTAATCAAATCAAATCAAATCAAATTTATTTAAAAAGACACCCAATCTCGAAGGCTCTGGGCGCCGCACAAAATCTGTACAGTATGTCATACCGTATACATTACATTACAATATAATATGCATAAAAACTTAATCACCAAATGCCTGCATGAATAAAAAGGTCTTCAGACGACTCTTAAAGGCCTTTATAGTGGGGGTCTTCACTCAAACGCAACGAGTTCCAGAAAGCTGAGAGCAACTCCAAATGATCGATCCCCGCTGATTTCAACCTTGCTCTGGAACTTTAGGAGGCCACCACTAGAGGAGCAGAATCTCGGACAGAGGTGGACAGTACCAGGAGATCAGATAGGTAACCAGGGCCCTGTCCATGTAGGGTCTTATAGGTGAGAAAACCCACCTTGAACAATACTCTCCACCTGACAGGCAGCCAGTGCAATTCACACAATACTGGGGTAATATGACAAAACTTACTTTGTCCGGTCAAAAGCTGGGCAGCAGCATTTTGCACTAGCTGCAGTCTGTGAAGAGAAGTTCCAGAGACCCCAAGATAGAGGGCATTACAGTAGTCAAGCCTAGAAGTGACTAAGGCATGTATCAAAGTAGGGAGGTCCAGTGCCAGAACAAGGGGCTTAATCCTGGCGATATTTCTAAGATGGAAAAAACAGGAACGAACCAGAGAGGATATTTGAGCCTCCATGGACAGGTTCCTGTCAAAGATCACACCAAGATTTCGCACCCATGGGGAGGTTATCGACGACACAGCTCAGCACAATGCCAGTCGCAGAATCAGAGGCCATCCCATCACGAGCTCTGTTTGACTCCACTCCAGTACTCAGTCTTGTTGGGATTCAGTCGCAGCCAGCTGGAAGACATCCAGTCATTTATCTCAGCCAGACAGATATTCAGCACATCCACTGCATTTGATGTTCCTGGGGCAAAGGATAGGTATAGTTGAGTATCATCAGCATAGCAATGAAAACTCAAACCATACTTCCTAATGATCCCCACCAGGGGCAGCATGTATACTGTGAACAACATTGGGGCCAGTACCGAACCCTGAGGGACACCACACGGAAAGGAGGCAGGGTACTGGATGAGAAATTACCCATCACAACCCGCTGCCTCCTGTTAGTAAGAAATGACACAAACCATTTGATGACAATACCAGTGAGTCCGCAGAACTCCCTCAGGCGGAAAAGCAACACACAATGGTCCACAGTACCAAATGCTGAAGAGAGATCAAGAAGAGCAAGAATTGTCTTGTCCCCCCGATCTCTAGCCCTGAGGAGGTCATTTTGCACCCGAACTAATGCAGTTTCAGTGCTATGTCTGGCCCGAAAAGATGACTGGAAGGGATCATACAACTCGTGGGTCATGAGATATTCCCCCAACTGAAGTGATACCACCTTTTCAACAACCTTTCCCAAAAATGGAAGATTGGAGATAGGACGATAATTTGCCCTAATCTCCTGGTCCAGAGAAGCTTTCTTTAAAAGTGGTCTCACCAGAGCCTCCTTCAAGGCATCTGGAAAGACACCCTGACTCAAGGAGCACCAGACAATCAGGGCAAACACCGGGCCAACAGTGTCAATGCACCTCATCAAGAAGCGCGTTGGCACGGGATCCAGTTCACAAAAGGTATACTTCAAGTTGGCCGCTATCTCAATGACCTCACCATCCTCCACTGGCCTAAACTCCCCCCAACCAGAAAGAGTGCTCTCAGAACACAACTGACGACTACTGACAGCAATGATATTACTGGCTGAGAAACCTCCGCCCGGATCACAGAACACCCTGTCCGAGAAAAACCGAGCAAATTCCTCACGATCCTCATTTGAGGAGTCTTCCGGGCTGAAGACAGGATGGATGAAGAAGTCTATCAACAGTCCGGAAGAGTGATGCTGGTCGGCTTCTCCCAGCAGCAATCTCCCGAGACAAAAATATTGCCTTCTTTTGGTTGATTGCTTCCTGATATGTGCAATAATGCGCACACAGGACCAGTTTGTCAGTCCCCAGATGGGATTTCCTCCAGCGACGCTCTAATCTCTGACCCAGCTTCTTCATTTCCCTGAGATCGCCGTCATACCAAGTTGACCTCAGGTATGAGGTTCTGGGTCGTACACGGACAGGTGCGAGGGAGTCGATGGCACCAGACAGCACCTTATTATAGGCGTCTACCCCGGCGTCAACCACTCCGATGCATGCATCACCCAGCCTTGATAAATCAACTGCCGCCAAAAAACCCTCAGGGGTAAGATCTTTTAATGGGCGGCAGCAAAATATCTCAGAAGGGGAAGAATTTATGACGGGAGCACTAGACGTGAACTTCACCGTGCAATTATCAGACCAAGCTACTCGATCAATATCAAGATCAACGATCTTGAGTCCCAGTGAGAACACCAGGTCCAATGCGTGGCCATCCTGATGAGTAGGCATGCCGACAGACTGCACCAGCCCCAAAAGGGACATACTCTGCAGTAACTCATCGCGCACTTTTGACTTCTATCGTCGGCCCAAACATTGAAGTCCCCAAGAAAGATACATCTTGGGGAATCCAATATTTCACCGGCAACAAACTCGGCGAATTCCTGCAGGAACCCCCCCATTGGACCAGGAGGGCGATAGATGAGGAGGATCCTGCAGCCCACGCCGAGTCCTCCACGAACGGCCACACACTCAAATGAACCTGGGGTTCCCACCGGGTGCACGGTGAAGTCCAGGTTTGATTTAAAACAGATAGCTACACCGCCTCCCCTACGATTTTCTCTGGGGCAGTGCACCACAGTGTATCCTGGGGGGACTGCAGCCTCAAAAACAGGGCCAGCATCATCTCCCACCCAGGTCTCTGTAATGCACGCCAGGTCAACCAATGAAACCAGAGCGGCAATAATAGCCGTCTTGTTTCTAATCGACCTGGCATTGCATAGCACTGCTGTCAGAGGTATTGAGGGTGATGCAGCCCTAGAGGTCACCTGGCCACTTGGCCTGGTGGCCCCCTTGGAAATAGGCACCAACCACGTCTGGCTTCTCCTAGATGCTCTATTTATTCCAGGGCATCTCCTGGACTTAACCACCTCTATCCTTTGATCAACCCGATCCTGGTCATCCCACAGCGCATACGCAGAACAATCCCCCACAATCCCCACTTCCCTACAACGTCTGATAGTAATATCAGATACAGGGAGGGGGATAAAAGGAAGCAGCGCATGCAGCTGCAAATTCTCATAAACAATCCTAGGCCCCAAAACTCGTCTAACAGAGCTCCTACACATATCTAATTAAATAAGCCAAAATGGCACATATAACTCATGCAGCAATACACATAAAGACTCTACTTTACAATAAAACTAGTTGACATACATGAACAGCTATACCATAGTCTAATTCCCACCTCTCATCCAGAACAGGCAATATTTCAACTCCGAGTGGCGCTCGCGCCACTCACAATGCTCGCGCCACACTCAAGCTTGTGAGTGGCGCCTATGTTTATACAGTGCCTCCCCACTCCCACACACCAACAGCTGGCAGCCCCCTTCTCACAGCTCCAGCTCCAGCTGGTGACGAATTAGCAGGATTAACACACAGCCTCTCACGCTGTGTTTGCCACGTATGGTTTAGTGGGCAGGCAATCAAGGGTAAATGCAGTCCAAATGAAAGTATCGTCAGCAGTCCAAATACGTAAAATTGCCAGCTGCAACGAGCAGCTCTCTTAACAAACATAAGGAGGAAAAAACACAGAAACTGACGCTTTCGAGCGGCGCCTATGTTTATACAGTGCCTCCCCACTCCCACACACCAACAGCTGGCAGCCCCCTTCTCACAGCTCCAGCTCCAGCTGGCGACGAATTAGCAGGATTAACACATAGCCTCTCACGCTGTGTTTGCCACGTATGGTTTAGTGGGCAGGCAATCAAGGGTAAATGCAGTCCAAATGAAAGTATTGCCAGCAGTCCAAATACGTAAAATTGCCAGCTGCAACGAGCAGCGCTTTTAACAAACACAAGAAGGAAAAAACACAGAAACTGTGTTAAGGTGGCAGGGAGGCTCAGGAAACATTTCAGTCTTCTCTGTTTCACCAGATCGTGAACCCTATCAAAAGACTTGCACTTCCCAAAGACTAAGTTTGAGTAATCCAGCTGCAGAAAGAGTTTTGCACTTTGACAAACCAGATCCTTCACTATTTGTGCATTGGCAGGATTCTGCTCGCTGTCTTGATACTGAAGCAGGCAGAACACCATACATGGCCAATTAACTGGAAAACATGGTGGTGGGAGGGCAGCGGGGACCCAGTGGGCCTGATTTATTTCAACCAGAGTGTTCCTGGAGTAACAAGCATTGGAGGAAGCCAATAGGCTTGGCGCCTTCTGCTCCTTCGGGCAAACCAAACAGTCTAATTTTATTACGCTGTTTCCTCATCTCTCAGGTCATCAATATGGTCCCAGAGTTGCCAAAGTTCTTGCTTTACCAAGGTCAGGTGTCACTCCATTGGGTGGTCCCAGTCTTCAAACTGAATGAGTCTACCTTCAGTTTGTTCAACTGAGTTCCCAGGACTTCCATGGAAACTTTAACAGCTTCTAAAGTGACTGTTATGTCATTTAAATCAGAGCAGATCCCATTCATGAATGCCTTAATTTCACAAAACTCACAAGCCAATATTCCCATCTCTGTTTCTCGCTCATACCACAGCTCAACCATCTTGATGGTATCATCGGAAGAGCCATTAGGAGAAGATGACAATTTATGCTTCTTTACTTTGCTTACTTGGTTTGTAGGACAAAAGGAGGTGGTTTGCCCATCAAGATTGTCCTCCATATATAAGGAACATTAACCCAAATCCTGTTCTTCCATCCATTTATCAAGTTTGTTTTTGAAAATTGTAATAGTTGGTACGTCAACAATATCCTGGGGTAATGTATTTCATATTCTAGGTGTTCTAATGGTAAAGAAATTTATCCTTTGTTGTTATTAACCTTTTTTGCTTCTAATTGTTTATTATGAAGTCTATGCACAGTCCTCCTTGTGGAGTAAGCAATGCCACATTGTGTCATTTGAACTGGAGATTTAAGGATCTTGAACAACTGCAGAAGGTCTCCTCTAGTTCCTCCTCTTCGCTTAAGGGAATATAGTCCAGTTTTTTTGAAGTCTGGTGTCATATTCTAAATGAGCGAGATGGGGCACTAGTTTGGTTGCTCTGTGTTGAACTTGTTCAATTCTATTAATGTCAGACTTGGAATAAGGACTCCAGAATGGGGATCTGTAATCCAAATGAGGCCTGACATGAGACCTATACAGATTCAAAAGGCATTGTTCAGATTTAGAAATAAATGTTTTATTAATCCTACAAAGTAGTGCATTTGTTTGGTTAACAATTCTGGAACAATGAGAAGTTGAAGATAGTTTATCATTTACCAATATTTCCAGGTCTTTTTCTACACTGGAGGTCCTAATAGTAATATTATTTAAAATTTATTTTTGTTTAAGGTTGTTTTTCCCTAAATGAAGTACTACACATTTTGAAATATGAAGTACATTTTATTGATGTATGCCCATTGCTCAATTAAGGCAAGATCAGATTTTAAATTATGACTGTTAACCTGAGTATTAACCTTAGCACCAAGTTTGGTGTCATCTGCAAATTTTACCATAGTGTTATTGGCTGAGATGTACATATCATTGATGAATAGATTAAACAGAACAGGACCCAGAACCGATCCCTGAGGGACACCACTATTCACCACACCCACGTCAGACAGTGTGCCATTTACCCTCACTCTTTGAGTTCTCTTACTCAGCCAGTTATTTATCCAAGATATAATGGGTGATGAAAAACCCAGTTGGTTAAGTTTGTTGCTCAAGATGACATGTGGCACTTTATCAAATAGCTTGCTGTAGTCCAGGAGAATAACATCCATAGGTATGTTACAGTCAAGGCTAGAACTGATATGGTTATAAAAAGAGGGCAAGTTAGTGGTGCATGAGAATCCTGTTTTAAAACCATGTTGGTACACATCATTAATATTTAAAGATACCATTTCAATTTCCAGTTGTTGTTTGATTATTTTTTCTATTAGTTTATATGGTACAGACATGAGACTAATAGGCCAACAGTTTTCAATGTTTGGGTGTGAACCCTGTTTAAAAATGGATGTAACAATGGCAGTATGCCAATCCACCGGGACCAAAGATTCATGGAGCGATTTTGTAAAAATGATTGTTAGGGGCAGAATAACTGCATATTTTGTCCCTATAAGAAATCTGGAACTAATATTATCAGGGCCAGAGCTTGTATGTTGTTTTAATGAGTCTAATACCCCCTGTATGTCTTGAAAAAATTTTTTGTGAGATTCTGGGTTTAATACTGCTGTGCTAAGTGGAGAGCTAGATGATTCCTGGACAAAAACTGATAATAAATACTTATTTAGTTCTGTGGCTGTTTCAGTGTCAGATGTTATGGTTCTGTTGTTACAGACTAGTGGACCAATCTTGTTATTGTTGCCTTTTTTACTATTTAAATAGGAATATAATGCCTTATGACAGTCTTTAGTGGGTACAATTTTGAATTCTAAATTGTGTTTTGCCAAAGTGATTTGTTTTTTTTTAATTCTTTAACTACCTCTCTGTATCTGGCTAAAGTAATGTCTTTCTGGTCTATTGAATATTTTTTTAGAGTGGAAAATAGCTTAGTGTTTGATTAGTTTTTTTAATAGTTTCATTAAACCAAGGGGTAATGTGCCCTTTGCTGTTATACTTATATTTGTCTGGGACATATTGTTTATCAAGTTCAAAGATTTTTGTCTTTAGTAAGTCCCACGCTTCTTCAGTATTCAGTAGGGAGAGGATCTGTGTCCAATTAAGGGACTTTAGATGGTAATTGATGCTTTCAAAGTCTACCCTGTGATAATGTTTTGTTTTGAGTTTATTAGTTTTGGGTTGTAGGGGAAGGTGTATGGAGAAAAATAAGGTCTTATGATTACTATTTCCCAGGGATTGGAAATCTGAACATCGGATATATGAGTTTTAGGTAGGTTATGACTAGGTCAAGTATATTTACTCCTCTTGTTAGTTCTCTGACTATTTGAATAAGGCTCACATTTATAATAACTGAAATAATTTGCTCATCATGTTGATTAGTACCAGTTAGGGTTTCCCAGTTTATAGTGGGAAGATTAAAGTCCCCCAATATAAGAACTGAGTCCTTGTACGCTATCTGAGTGATCTCATCAGCTAACTGCCTAGTTTGATCTATGTCAGGGGAAGGTGGTTGATAACAAGTTCCAGTGAGAAGCTGGGGGACACCCATGGGTCTAATATGGACCCATATACTTTCAGACTGTACAGTAGTTGTTGACTCATAGGATGGGATACTGTCCCTTACATATAGGCCAACCCTTCCTCCTTTTCTTGTATCCACTCTGTTTTTGTAAAAATGTTTAAAGCTAAGAATTTCTACACTCCATTTTTTATCAGAATTACCCCAAGTTTCAGTAATAGCGATTATGGCTATGTCTAGAGTCTTAGCCAAAACTTCAAGCTCTGCATGTTTAGAGATAGATAATGATAGAGCATTCAATGATAAAATATTAAGGTCTGTCCAATGTGGTGAGTAGGGGCTGATAATAAGAGATGTGGGGGTTGTCCCAATCCCCCTCTTTTCTATCAGTTTAAATGGTTATTTATAAAGTTTGCTGTTTTACATCCCGAGATAGTACTACCCCATCTGCTGAGGTGTAAGCCGTCCCAACAAAAAAGTGATGGTCTGTCTTCAAATTCTTCATAATGAGTTATGCAGGATATTCCTTGCTGGTAGCACCACTTACAGAGCCACTCATTCAATGCTTTTATTTTGGCAGTAATGTACCTGGTAGCTCTTGAGACAGGTAAGATTTCAGAAAGACGTAAGTTACAGCCAAGTCCTATTAACACATTGCATAGGGTGACATAATCCTGTTTAACATGCTGAAGTGGGGATCGTGCAACATTATTGGTTCCAACATGGATAATCACTAAAGGATTTTCACCAGCTGGTGATAAAATAGGTTTAATCATTGATGTAATATCTGCAATTTTAGCCCCTCCATAGCTGGAGAAGGTTCGGTGTTCCTTATCAGGATTACACATTGCCTGGTCAACATATTTTATTATAGAGTCTCCCAGGAGATGTACTTGTTTACTTTGAATAAGGTACTACTGAGATTAATGAAGGCTGGGGTACTGAGGTAGTAGCCAAAGAAGCCGGAGCCAGGGAGGGTTTAGAAGATGTGGTAATAGGTACTTTTTAGCCAAGCTGTATTTTAAGTCCTTCTTTGTTAGAGTGATTAATACAAATATCAGATTCATGGTTAAAGTTCCCAGAATAACTTTTGAAGCCTCCTCGGTGCTTTGGAGGAGGTGTTCAAATGAATTGATTATTGGGGTTGTGTAGATACTGGGAGATAGAAGATTATTATTTTTTTTTAATGTGCTTTTTTGGAGGAATCAAAGTCCAGTTGTCTGGATCCTTGTGATGCCTAGTTTGGTCCTTAACATTAGCAATTGAATGGGTTGAAGTAATGACTGGTTGCTCAGAAAAGATAGGAATTGGTGGAATGTTTAGGGGTGGTTCTTTAGAGAAGGTATTTCCCAGGTGTTTTATGGGAGAGGTGTTTGCCTCCACAAGAAGTAGCATGTGGTCAATATAGTCCTCCAAAGCTTTTATTTCAGAGCTAGTAGTCTCTTTAGGTTGCAAGCATTTTATTTCATCCTGTAAATATTTAATCAGTATACATCTATCACAGATGAAATTAGGTACCTGTTTACCAGTGGTGTACATCTGGCAAGATGAACACAGTTTATTTGCTTTCTTCATGATACCTAGTAAGTAACACGATTGTGAGTGGTTGTTTAAGAATTGAATTACCTTGGTTATGGTTGTGAAAGATCTATTGTCCTGATCCTGATGTCCCTGGTGGACATGGTAGACACACACACAAGATGCAGGTGTCTCTTCGTGCATCTCTATGCTTGGCCCCATGCATGCTTTCCCCACTTGCTATGCTGGTCATTTTATGTGCAACAACCAGAAGTGTATGCTCTTGCTACTTCTGGTTTTGAGCTAGTGTCAAATGCACAAAATAAAGTTGTTAAAGCTTTTAACAATGCTAACCTCAGTGTCTCTCAGAAGAGACAGAGCAGGCAGGAAGAGAGGAGGAGTGGCACTGTATGTGAAAAATGACATAAGGGCCACAGAGATCCAGGAGGAACAAAATGGAGGAGAGATACTGTGAGTTAAGCTGGAAATAAAAATGGGGACAGCCATCTGCACAGATGTGGTCTATAGACCACCAGCCCAGGAGGAAGAAACAGATAGGGAGCTGATGCTAGCCATCCAAAGGATGGCAGACAAGGGTGAGGTAGTACTGGTTGGAGACTTCAATATTCCAGATGTGGACTGGAGCATCCCAGCAGCAGCATCAACTAGGAGCAGATTTATCCTGGACTCCCTTCAGGGTGCCTTCCTTAAGCAACTGGTCATGGAACCAACTCGACAGACGGCAATACTGGACCTTGTGCTCACAAACAGGGACAGTGTGATGGGGTAACAGTGGGGGAGCACCTAGGGAACAGTGACCACCAGTCATTGTGGTTTGAAATCATAGAAAAAGAAGAACCAAACCACACAAAAACACGTATCCTGGATTTTAGGGGGGCAGACTTTGGGAAAATGGGGAGATACTTGAAAGAGGCATTAAGGAATGGGACAGGAATCAGGGTTGAGGAACAGTGCAGTATTTAAAATGGAGATTACAAGAACAACAGAATTATGCATTAAGCAGGTTAGCAAGAGGAAAAGGAAGAGAAGACCATTATGGTTTTCCAAAGAGGTAGCAAAGAAAGTGAAAGCCAAAAGATTGCATTCAGGCAATACAAAAGACATAAGCAGAAGGATAGGGAGAAGTACCAGGAGAAGCAAAGGAGGAAGGAGGTCAGTAAGGGAAGCAAAGTCAGACAGAAGAACGCATTGCAAAATCAGTGGATAGAGGGGACAAAACCTTTTTTAGGTACATAAGTGAAAAAAGAAAGACAAAGGGAGGGATAGTGAGACTGAAGGGGGAGGATGGGTGCCACGTGGAGGATGACAACAGTAAAGCTGACATATTGAACAGGTATTCCTGCTCAGTCTTTACTGAGGAAGAGGAGGGTAATGAGTCTGAAGAAAGTACAAGGGGTGAGAATGGTGCAGAAATGGACACAAGTCCCTTTACTCGAGAAAGGGTCCTGAAGGAACTGGAAGTAATAAGAGTTGATAGAGCAATGGGTCCAGATGGGGTGCACCCCAGGGTCCTTAAAGAACTAAGAGAGGTGGTGACTGAACCTCTGGCTATTCTGTTTAGCCGATCACTGGAAACAAGGGAGGTACCCAAAGACTGGAGGACAGCAGATGTAGTCCCCTTATACAAAAGTGGGAAAAAAGAGTAAGCAGGGAACTACAGACCAGTCAGCCTCACCTCTGGTAGTGGGAAGATCATGGAAGCACTACTGAAGGAGAGATTGGTGGAACATCTAGTTGTCAATGGACTACAGGACCCAAGGCAGCATGGTTTCACCAGGGGGAGGTCATGTCAGACTAACCTCATTGAATTTTTTGACTGGGTGACTAGAGAGGTGGATCAGGGGAGGGCAGTGGACATGGCCTATCTGGACTTCAGCAAGGCCTTTGATACTGTGCCACATAGAAGACTATTACACAAACTGGGGAATATGGGTGTGGGCAGGACAGTAGTGTGGTGGGTAGGTAACTGGCAGGGTGGTAGGACACAGAGGGTGGTGGTAAATGGCTGTCACTCCACAGAGGAAAGAGTGACCAGCGGGGTACCACAGGGATCAGTGCTGGACCGGTCCTATTCAACATCTTCCTCAGAGACATTGCGCAGGACCTAGAAGGCAGAATTTCACTGTTCACTGATGACACAAAGCTCTGTAACAGAGTAGACACACCAGAGGGTGTAGACAGAATGAGAAGGGACCTGCAGAAACTTGAAGAATGGTCAGGGGTTTGGCAGTTGAAATTCAATGCAAGAAAGTGCAAGATAATGCATATGGGGCACAAAAACCCTGGCACAATATATCAGTTGAGGGGTGAGGATATAGCATGCACCAAGCAGGAAAGGCATCTTGGGGTTATCATCTCTGATGACCTCAAGGTAAGGAAACAGTGTGACAAGGCAGCAGGTAAAGCAAATAGGATGCTGGGATGTATAGGCAGGGGCATCACCAGCAGGAAAAGGGAGGTCATAATTCTGCTATACAAGACACTAGTGAGGCCCTACTTGGAGTACAGTGTACAGTTCTGGAGACCATACCTACGTAAGGACATAGACAGGGTAGAGAAGGTTCAGAGGAGGGCAACAAAGATGGTGCATGGATTGCATCACAAGTCCTATGAAGACAGGTTGAAGGAACTGAACATGTACTCACTGGAGGAGAGGAGAAAGAGAGGGGATATGATAGAGACATACAAGTATCTTACAGGGAGGAACAGGGTGCAGGAATACACTATTTTTAAGTGAAAAAGATGTCACAGGACTAGAGGGCATGGGATGAAGTTGGAGGAAGGATGATTCAGAGGAAACATGAGGAAGAATTTCTTCATAGAACGGGTGGTGGACAAGTGGAACACCCTGCCAGAGGAAGTGGTGGGGGCTGAAACAATCACGGCATTTAAGAATGCATAGGATAGACATAAAGGAATTCTGGAGGTCAGGGATAAGGGGCAACAGACTTCTAGGAAAACATAAACTGAACTTACAAGCTCAAATGGGCAGACTGGATGGGCCAAAGGCCCTTATCTGCTGACACTGTCTATGTATCTATGTATAATAAGGGTTCCAGTAAAACTGATCACCAAAGAGGTCTATAATGCAGTGCACAGATGAGAATTGGAGGCAAGGTGGATCAGGAAGTGCCTCTAACCCACCAGTATCCTACACTCCTTTGTGTTGGCAAAGAAAGCTCAGAGCTAGGGATAAGACCCTTTTCTCTGAGATGTTCTTAAAAGATAAATATTATGAATTCAATATTTAGAACAGTCACAAGTTTCATTTAAAAAGAAAAAGTACAATGTAGCTAGTTACAGATTGATCTACTGACTGTCCTCTCGCTATGCCGGTCGTTTTATGCATGACAACCAGAAGTGCATGCTCTCGCTACTTCCAGTTTCATGCTAGCACTAAATGCACAAAATAAAGTTGCTAAAGCCTTTGAAAAGGCTACCCCAGTATATAACAAGGGCTCAGGTAACATTGATCACCCCAGAGGTCTATAATGCAGGGCACAGATGACCACTGGAGGCAACGTGGATCAGGAAGTGCCTCTATCCCACCAGTATCCCACAGTCCTTTGTGGTGGCAAAGAGAGCTCAGAGATAGGGATAAGACCCTTTTCTCTGAGGTGCACTTAAAAGCTAAATATTATGAATTCATTATTTAGAACAGTCACAAGTTTCATTTAAAAAGAAAAAGTACAATGCAGCTAGTTACAGGTTGATCTACTTCTTGGCAGCTAGAATCTCCAATTTGTCAGCTTCAGACATAACAGGTTACTGTAGACTAGTTTCTGAAGTAGGTAGCTGTCATGTGGCACAGAAAAAAATGACATTTCAGGAGCAGAACACTAAAATTGATGCTGTTAGGGTAGAACCTCAGGAACCAGGCCTCTTCTAGCTCGGGTACATCACATGACCCCACCTCTGTCCTTTTCTGAGGTGTGACCTCCAGAGCTGGAAACAGTACTCTAGATGTGGTCTCTCCATGACGGATACAGTGGCAGCACCATCTCCCTCCTTCTACTTACAATATTGCTCCCTATGCACCCCAGCATCCCACTGGCTTTCCCTACTGCTTTGCCACATTGACTTGCCACCTTGAGGTCATCAACAATGATTTCACAAGGTTCCTTTCTTGTTTAGTGACCATAACCACCTCCCCCCAAACTCCTGGTTTCTGTGCCTATGGTGCATGATTTAACACCTGTCTTCATTAAAGCCCAGCTGCCACACCTTTGACCATTCTTCAAGTTATTTCAGATCTCTATTCATTCTCTCCACCCCCTCCAGAGTGCCCATCCAAATGCTTATATTGGTGCCATCTGCAAAGATGCACAAGTTCCCTTCCAGTTCCTCTTAACTGACACTCACAAAGACATTAAAGAGAACTGGAACCAGTACTGAGCTCAAAGGAATCCCCGCTGGTCAATATCCCTTCCCAAGTAAGAGTCAGTAATGACCAGCCTCTGTCACTTATCCATCAGACAATTTTATACCCAGTGTAACACCTTGGTTGTTATGCCTAAGCTTCCCATTTTGTATGAGTCTCCTATGTGGCACTTTGTCAAAAGCCTTGCTGAAATCTTAGTAGGCTATGCCTACCACTCCCTATGATCTATTTTTCTGGTCACCCAGTCAAAGAATTCTATTAGGTTTGTTTGACATGATCTGTGTCCCATGAATCCATGCTGCCTTGGGTTCTGTAACCTGCTGGATGCAAAGTAATCTACCAATGTATCCTTTGGAAGTCACTCTATTAGTTTCTCCACTACTGATGTCAGACTGACTGGCATACAGTTGCAAGCATCTTCCTAGCTCCCACTGTTATGAGGTGGAGCTATGTCCACCCTTCTCCAGTTATTTGGGACCACCACTGTATTTTATGAGTTAGTAAACAGAGTTGTCTGAGGAGTGACCAGTACCTCCCTGAGTTCCTGCAGTACCCTTGGATGTACCCTATCCTACCCCATAGTCTTGTCCACTCTCAGATTCACAAGTCCCTTCAGTACTCTTTTCTCTTCTATTGGGCTTGTGTCTGCTTCTTTCCCTCCAGTGGTTCTACAATCTGCTTGTGGTTCATCCCCGTCCTCTTCCACTTTCAAGACAGTGGCAGTAGTAGTTGACTGGCAGTACAAACTTCTTTCCTATCATCTCAAACAATTACCAAAATAATATACATAGCATTAGAGGCAAGAGTAAAATTCCCTATATGTTCTGAAAGGGAATAAACAAGGATTTTTCTTTTTTAATTAAATTTCATATAGCTCCAAACAAAGTGGAGACCAATGTGGAATTTGTTTGAAATCAATCTCACTCCATACTCAGTTGGAGACCAAAAATCAGAAATTATAGATGGAAATGAATGACAATGGATGAAGATGCAAACGTTTTTTAGTGCCTCTCACCTTTCAGGACTCCTGGAACAGAAGGGTTGTAAGTTCTATTCCTTACTCAGTGCCACCCTTAGCTTACAAAAAATGGACGAAGAGTCAGACCATTTAGGGAAATTACTAACATCTCTCAGTGAGGCCAGAACCACAGTTATACATGAGACAGTGAGAGATCCACTAGACACAGTAAACTACAGACCTATATCCTTTGTGAATGTGGATTATAACTTTATGGCTGATATCTTAACAAATTACTAGTAGTATATGGATAGAGATGAGGTTGGATTAATTTAAAAAAGACATGGTTATCAGACTATTAGAATGTAGTTGTCTGTTGAGTTTGCCAGTAACAGTTGAATTAATCCTGTAGTTTAACTATGACTTTATGCACTTAAGTTATTCAATTTAATTGAATGATGATTCAGCACTTGATCCAAACAGATAATTCATTTAATTTTTGTTACAGTTTTAATTGATGGTTTGCTTTATTATGTAAGAGATCCTGTGCTAAGTGCTTACAAACAAACATTTTTCAGAAATAATTCCCTTGGAAAATTATCTTTTGATTTTTTACAGTGGTTTCAAAAATATTTATAATGAACAGTAGGTCAAATACAGTTAGAGTCGTATAAATGGACTGTATTACATTTAACAATTTGGGGAAAGAAAAATATATTTAACATGCTGTCTTGTTGAAAGATGTACATCCTTGAAAAACCTACATATAAAAATAAACAAAATCTGTTTTTCTAAACTGAATAAACTACTGAAAAAAAATAGGGGAAAAAACTTTCTAGGATTAACATAGCTAAAATGAGAGCACAACGGACACAGTGAGGTTTTGGTCTTTCTATTCTGAAAAATCTTACACAGCCTTCCTTTTCAAGCATATTAGTCACAGGGTTCTTCTTTCTGAGGATAAACCACTTTGGTTATTACTCAATCAAAATTTATTACAACCACATGCACTTCCCTTTCTATTTCTAATGCTGCTCCAAAAAAATCTTAAATTGCACTGACAGTACTGTACATCTCCAGTTTAGTCAGTTATTGGGTTATACATCATTCTGAGCTGAATATACTCCATTGTGATTGAACCTAACATCATAATACAACTGCAGGGCCCAGATAAATATCTCTATGGGAGAAGAAAAGGATGACTCTTCAAGGATGCATAAATGACATTGATATGGATTGTATACACCTTTACAGAGATAAAGAACACATTTTCAATACCATTCACACACATCCACACCTACAGTGTTTACGATTGTGTACTGCTCTTTCATTTGTTTTGGACAATTTGTTTTGGACAATAACGTTGCTCTCACAATATACTTTGAATGTTCTAATGCTATTCTGGGGCTGGCCCTGTTCTCACTATTTGTCTCTGACATGAACACTAACATGAGCAATTGGTTAATAAAATTTGTGGATGACACAACGTTGGGAGCCATAGTGGGTAGTATAGTTCAGGTAGATGAGCTTAAGATGGACTTGAAGACATTGAACGACATGGCACATAAAAATGATACAATCTTTAATACTAACAAATGTGTGGTTATGCACATAGGTTCTAGTGACAATATTAATAATTACCCACTGAATGGAACAGCAGTAAAGGCTGTTAAGGGTGAAAAAGACCTAAGATATTTTTTTTTTATTAAGTGTTTTTTTTTTTATCCTCTGTTGCCCTGCCAGCATTTCTCACTCCTCTTCTGACTCCTCCAGCCAGGTGTGCAGTTGCCTCCCCGGAGACTCCCAGGCCCTTATCCCCCATGGATTACCCCCCCATGATGAGGTAGAAGGGTGTTCTCCCCCTCTTCCAAGCATGTATCTGGAGAAGGCCTGGGAGCTTCGTGCAGCTACCTCTTTAGGAGCATTGGAGAGGCCATCAAGCAGCCAGCAGGTGATACTTTCCACTTTTTTCTAGGTCCCTCCCCTGCGGCCATGAACACACATGCATAGAGGCATGCACACACCATGATGCCACACTACAAGTCTCCCTAACTGTGGTCCTAGCCCCCCAGTCTTCACTTGGGGGTAACCAAGGAGTGGGATGGCATGCCCACCCTTCCCCAGGATTGGAGAACTGTCATTGGATGCTCCATCCTCTCCTACCCCTGCTGACTCTTGGCAGCCTGTGCTCATTCCCAAAAAGGGGTTACTGGTGTGACATCTGCACCTCAACCCTCAGTGCCACTGGGCCTCAGACTTAGGTATTTTATTTAATAATCACTTAAATTTCAGCCCACATTTTAATGAGGCTATAAAAATAACTAACACTATTCTAGGTTGCATTAGAAGGGTTTTTGTAACCAGACAAAGAAGTTGTGTATTTCTCCTCTATAAAGTCTTTACCAAGACCACATTTGGACTACTGCACACTTTTGTGGAATCCATATCTCCAAAGATATGTTAACAATGTAGAGAGGGTTTATCTTAGGAATCTATCGACGGTACAGCAAAACCTTTATGTTGACTACATTTGCTGTGAGCATAAAGTAGTCATTTTCTACCATGCCCCCCGCATATTCCCCAATTAATATAATTAAATCTGAGTCAGAGCTGATTGGGGGTTGTAAGACCCCAGAAAACAGTGTCAGGGTCCAGTGCAGACACTACAGTGCCCTGGCACTCTTGTCACTGTTGTGTCGGTCACTGACAACATGTTGCTGTTGGGGCGGTATACGGAGTGTAGGAAAACCAAAATTATCTGAAGTCTAAAGGACAAACATATGTGTCCAGGCTACAATGACTGGGTCTTTACTCACTAGAAATGAAGCATATAAGAGGTGACATTTTAGAAATGTTTAAAATGATGGGATAGTCAGCTAATGGCTAATCTTGGTCTAGAAGTAAACAACAGAAACATCAACCTAAGGAGCTATAGCCATCAACTTAAACTGAGATTCTCTAAGATGAACACCAGCAGTAACTTTTTTATACAGAGGGTGATAACATTATGGAATAGCCTCCCCATGGAAGTGGTGGATACTGACTCATTTATAATATTGTTAAATAGGTTAAACAATATTTTACTATACAAGACCCCAACCAAGTGGCCCTGCTAATGCAGGGGACAGATTAAATGGGTATTCTCTGTCTTCTGTCTCAAATACCAAGTATTGTACCAATCCCTAAATCTTATATAATATATTTTGTTACAATAAGTTAGAGTAAATGCAAATAATGAACCAGGAATACATCTCTAACCTGCTTTTGGCCTCCATTCCATATGATGTTGTCATCATTGATGACAAGTTCTTTACCAGGAGGTGCAGTACCGTCGAGCCTACCAATGTTGACAAACTCCACAGAGCCATCTGGTGTCATTTGCCAGACTAGAATGTCATATACATCAGGTGTGTTTCCATTCTCATTAAAATAGATCTCTTCACCCACAACATTGCGAAAGCGGACATTCTTTAAATAATTGAAGATCTATGGGATAAAAAGTATATTTTCAGTTACGAAAGCTACAGAGTTTATGATGAGTCTGTTTGCCTGTACTTGTCATGTTTGCCCTTTATTTAATATAATTTTAACTAGACAGTAAAAGATGAAGTGAATAAATATAACTTTTGTTGAAGGCACTATACCAGCAAAGTTTAAAAGAAGAGTAATATGTAATTAATGGTTGTAAATTCCTGTAATGGAAGAGAACTTTCTAGAGTCTAGGTAATATGCACAGCATTTACATTTCAAAAAGTTAATTTCCTACGTCATGGGTTTGTATTGCCAAAGTATTTGGCCCCATATGTAATAACAGTTTTGTAGTGCAAAAGGATGGCACTAACAAAGAACAGGGCAGTACAGATATGCTAATTAATTACTTTATGATGCACAGGTACAGGCCAGCCACTGCACAGTCATCTACACACCACAACATCACTGATCTCTATGGAACTGTGTGAAGCAGTTCAACATGGATATTGTAGATCTACGACTCCAGGGAAAGACAGCAAGAAATATGACTCAATCTCCATTCAGTTTAGTTTATTTAAAACACAATTGCAACCAACCAAAACTGAGAGGATTATGTTTAGTACAGTATTTGTATTTATATTACATTAACATGAGAACTAACCCATTTTATGCAACAAGTTAAAAAGAAGCATTCATTAACAATCTCGCTAATACATATCTCAAACATCACTACTACTTGATACAAAACATTTAAATTGCACTAAATAGCTGTAGGCCTTGTATACTTTTGTCTTTCTTTTTTGTCTCAAAATGATCCTCACTTTTGTATGTCCAGTGGGAGAGAAATATACATTCATTCATGAAAAATCTCATTAAGAAAAATCTTAGTGTGCCTTAGTTCTATAAATTGGGCTTTTCCATCTATACTGCTTTCCTATCCCATACACTGATTCCTTTTACAATGGTAACAAGAAGTTACAAACATACAAACATGCATATATACTGTACATACAATTGCTGGTAGTTAAAGATTGATACGGCCCACCTAGTCTGCCCTATGATATTCCTATCAATTGAGTATCCCCTTGCCCCCTCTGATAGTTACCTTGTTTTCCCCGACCTCCCCCAGTTGAGTCCACCCCACCCCTTCCCCTTCAGGATCACCTTGTGTCTGTCCTAGGCATGCTTGAATCAGGAGATAGTGTCAGCCAATACTACCTCATCTGGCAGCTTATTCCAGGCATCCACTACTCTCTCATTGAAAAAGTACTTTCTTATATTTCCCCTAAAATTTCCTCTCTCCAGCTTCACGAAATGACCCTTCACTGATGAACCCATTTTCTTCTGAAATAAGCCTCCCTCTTGTACTCCAGTAACCCTGTTTAGATATCCGAAGGTCTCAATCATATCCCCTTTCTCCATCCTTTCCTCCAGGGAGTACATATTTAGATTCCTCAGTCTGTCCTCATAGGCCCTCCTTTAGACAGCCTCCACCCTCTCAACTTCTTTTTTCAGAAGCAGTCTCCAGAGCTGGATGCTGTACTCAAGCTGGGGTCTGACCAATGTCTTGTACAGAGGCATAATGACCTCCCTCCTTCTGCTACTAATACTCTGCCCAATGAATTGCAGTATTCTGCTAGTATTTCCTACCACCTTTTGGCATTGACATGTCACCTTGAGATCAGTTGTGATGATAACACCAAGGTCCCTTTCCTGCTTGGTGACTGCTAGTTCACCCCCCCCCCAGCACATATTCTGCCCTTGGGTTCCTATGCCCAAAATGCATGATTTTACATTTCATAAAAACATGGAATCATAGAAGTTGATGGCAGATAAGAACCTCAAGACCCGTACAGTCTGTCCATTACTTTTTCTATGTTATGAATGTGCCATCAGCCATTGCACTGTCAATGGCAAATCTAGCCATACTCATCTCTATTGCTCCCTTATGCTTATCCCATGCCTGTTTGAAGCCCTGCACTGTATTCATATCCACCACTTCCTGATGCAGGCCATTCCATGCATCCACCACCCTTTCTGTGAAGAAGAACTTCATCACATTACCCCTTAATTGGCCTCCCTCTAATCTCATGCTGTGTCCTCTTGTCCTGCTATTTTTCTTATATTGACACGTTAGACTCTTTCACCTTGTTAATGCCTTTAAGGTGTTTAAATGTTTCGAACATATCACCTCTCTCCCTACTTTGCTCTAGAGTATACATATTGAGCTCCACTAATCTGTCCTCATATGTTTTCATATCTAGTCCCTACACCATTTTGGTTGCCCTTCTCTGGACTGTCTAAATTTGGTTAATGTCCTTGTGAAGGCGTGGCCTCCAGTAATGCATGCAATACTTCTGATGGGGCCTGACCAGTGTCTTGTAAAGAGGGATAATTACCTCCCTCTTCCGACTTGTGATACTCTTACTAATACATCCAACATCCCCCTAGCCTTACCTGCTGCTTTAGTGGTTTGCTTGGATGATTACAGGTCATCAGTGATGATGATGATGCCCAAGCCTCTTTCTTCCCTTGTGACTGCAAGCAACTCCCCTCCCAGCCTATAGGTGGTTTCAGGGTTTCTCTTCCCTATGTGAATGATCTTGCACTTCTTTGCAATAAACTCCAGTTGCCACTCTTTCAACCATTTTGCTAGCTTATCCAGATCTCATCTCATTCAGTCCACACTATCTGGTTCATCTACTCTGTTACAGATCTTGGTGTCATCTGAAAACAGACAAACCTTACCTTCCAGTTCATCTGCAATGTCACTGATGAAGATATTGAAGAGGACAGGCCCCAGGATTGAACCCTAGGATACCCAACTTGTGACTTGCATCTGTTCTGACTGTATACCATTTACCACCACTCTATTTTTTGTGCCCATCAACCAGCTTGCTACACAGTTGACCAACTTCTGACCTACCCCGAGCCTAACCAGCTTATTAATCCTCCATGTGGAACAGTATTGAAAGCTTTGCTGAAGTCGAGGTAGGAGACATCAACTGCTACCCCTTGTCCACCACTCTGGTTACCCAGTCAAAGAAATCTATGAGATTAGTTTGATAGGACCTTCCTTTCGTAAACCCATGCTGTCTTGGATCATGTGCTCCTATGGATTCCTGGTGTTGCACTCTCCTTTCCTTAAGGAATGCCTCTATAATCTTGCCCACTACTGATGTAAGACTGAGTGGTGTGTAGTTCTCTGCCTCCTCCCTGCTGCCAGTCTTGTGGAGCAGGATCACATGAGCCTTTCTCCAGTCTTCTGGGACCTCTCCTGTGTTCAGAGACTCACTAAACAGTTCTGATAATGGATCTGCTAGTTCCACCCATAGCTCTTTTAGTACCCTGGGATGTATGCCATCAGGTCCTGTTGCTTTGTCCATCCTGAGCTTATTGAGCTCTTGTAGTACCATTTCATTTGTGAAGGGACTAGTGCACCACTCCCTCCCCTCTGTGTCCATGATGCTGAGCTGTGGGCCCTGCCCTACCTTCTCTTCAGTAAATGCTGAGCAGAAGTATCTATTTAGGATTTCCTCTCATTGAACTCCAGTCTCCACTACTTGAACCACTGCTCCCGCATTTTAAGGTCCTCCCTCATCCTACCAAAACCCTATGGTGTACCCACCCTGATGCAAATCTTTGTATCATCCATGAACAAGCATACCTTCCTCTCCAGCCCTACGGCAATGTCTCCAATGATGACATTGAATGGAATGGGCCAAAAAAACAACCTCTTTTATACCCCACTTGTCACCCTCTCCTCATTAGACAGTACCCCATTAACCATCACCTTCTGGGTCCTGCCAAAGAGTCATTTTTTTTATTTATTCTGTTTGTGCCCCTTATCTGCACCACGGCATCTACCCTCAGGGATCCCTAGACTTGGAGTCCCCTAATTTCACCCTGAGTAACTCCTCCATTGAGCCAATGAACCACCCCCATCCTGCATCAGCCTGTCCCCCCTCCTGGGGGGATGGAGTCCTGGATCATCCTCCACTCTGTCCATTATAGTCTGCATTGGGTCTCTATTGATTAGCTCCTTAGGGAGCCTGGTTAAGAAATCTGGGGCAGCCAGGTCCCATCTACAGATGCCACTTTCCTTGTTTTCTGGTCCCTCCTGAGAGTGCTTGGGTATGAGGGGATCCTAGGGTTGGGGCACACTGAGACGTGCCACCACTCTGAATCCCAGCCAGCATACTCCCTGCCAGGCCTCTAAAGTCCTGCTGCACCTCCACCCCTGGTCATCCAGGTGGTGGTAAAGCCAGTGGGCTGTCCAAAGAGTCCGTTTTTGACCCATTTAATTATTTCTGGTCCAGCCTCAAGACTGCACAGTTTATTCAATAGACTTTTTATGAGGAACAGTGCCAAAAGCCTTCCTGAAGTCCAGATAGGCCAAGTCCACTGCTCCTCCATGATCTACCACCCCACCACCCAGTTAAAGAACTCTATTAAGTCTGTTTGGCAGGATCTCCTTCTGACAAATCTATGCCGTGTGGGGTCACCCAGACCCCTCTCTTTGAGATAGTTTGTTATATGTTCCATTAAGAGTGACCCCACTATCTTCCTGACCACCAATGTCAGGCTGACAGGCCTGTAGTTCCCACCTCATCCCTTTCCCTCCCCCTTGTGTAGTGGAACCATGTCTACTCTTTTCCAGTCCTCTGAGACCTACCCAATTTTTAGCAATAGGGTAAACAGCTTTGCCAGAGGTGTCACCAATTCCTCCCTGAGTTCCTTCAGTACTCTAGGGTGCATTACATCTGGTACCATTGCCTTGTCCACACTAAGCCTCAGTTGTTCATTCATGCTCCTATCTTCCATGAAGGGGCAGTATCTCCCCATCCCCCAACTGCCTGCCCTCCAGTTTTAGCACCATATCCTCCTCCTCTTCCTTGGTAACAACTGAGCTGAAGTAATGATTTAGCACATTAGCTTTCTGATCATCCTCCTCTATACATGCCCCCATGCCTCTCAGTCTTATTATCCCATCTGTGGTTTTCCTCATCTCTCCCGTGTATTGATAGAATGCTTTGTCTCCATTGTTTCTTGTACTTGGAAATATTTAATTCTGTCAGTGCTTTAGACTTCCTCACTGCTTTCCCAGCCTCCTTCTGTACAGCCATCTGCTTATTCCTGTACTCCTCTTTCTGTTTTTGTTTTTTATTTTAAGAATGCCCTTTTCTTGTCCCTCACCTTTTATGCTACTTCCCTCATAAACCACATAGGCCTCCTTCACCTTCTACTTTTTCTAATGCGCCTGACTCCCATTCTAGTAGCCATTCCAATAGCCATCATTATCCATCTCTATTTCACTTCCAATCCCCTGTGTTCCCCCATCCTAACTAGATCATCCCTCAGGATCTGTCTTATCTTTCTGAAGTCATCCCCCCCTCTGGAAATCCAGGACCTTTGTTCTTGTATTGCTATTCTCCAGTTTGTTTTTTATCTCAAATACAACTGCTGTATGATCACAGGTTCCCAGAAATTCTGTCACTTCCACCTTATCAATACTGTCCCAATTTGTGAGGACTAGATCCAATATTGCTGCCCCATAGTTGGCTCCTCCTTTAGTTGACTGAGGCATGCTCCCAAAAGCAAGTCCCAGAAGTCCTTACTTCGAAGGGTTGCCATTGCATAGAGACACCAGTCCACATCTGGGAAGTTGAAATCCCCCACCAGCAGCAATTCTTCCTTGTTTGCCATCTTGTGTATGTCCTGCATCAGGTTCAGGTCCATCTCCTCACTTTACATAGGAGGTCTGTATATCACCTCTAATCTCAGAACTATACCCTTCTCCTTTTCTAAATTAACCCACAGTTTCTCTTGTCCCCCCACCTGGTACCTCAGTAGCCTTAACTGGAATCCTTCACACAGAGTGTCAGTCAACCCCATCTTTTTCTGACCCTATCATGCCAGAACATGGTAAACCTTGGGACAAAGTCCCAGTCCTGATGATCAGGAGAGGCACTCTGACCAAAGCTTGTTTCCATGTGCGACTCGGGGGAAGGGGAGAACACAATTACAAAGAAATACAGCCAGTCAGATGATGTGGTTAGAAAAATAATTAAATAAGTGCATAAGTTCCTATATTGAAATAATGATATAAAAAGCTTTCATGCTGCACACATAAAACTACCCAAGTGATATGTGTGCTGCAAGTATGATTTAAATGTTAAACTGGAACTAATTGCATGCATGCAGGAAGCAACTGTGGAAACCATGATTTTTATGTTGTTAAATGGGAAAGACTGCATGCATGTGGCATGCATGCAAAAAGCAAGTGGTCACTGATAACTGCACATGTAAAAGTTAAGTGACTTGCTCAGGATCACACCATGTACAAGAGGGAGCTGATGAGATTCAAACCCAGGTCTTCATGCCTCCTAGTCTCTTGGCTTGTACGTCAGTGCCTTTAACCGCTAAGCCATACTGTCTGAACACATATTGCTCACTTGTACTTCAATATATATATGAATACATCTGCACAAATGCGGCATGCTTGTAACCACTGTTATACTTTTCAATTTTCTGCTTTCTCTCATCTCAGTTTCACAGTTGAACTGCATCACACAGACCAATAGAAACACGTTTTTTTTCCCACCCAGATACACAAACTTACCCACAAAACCACTTAATGACTTCTGTCTGGCTTGTACACCTACTATTTTCTTGCCATAGCTTTGAATGCTTCCATGCAAACATACTTTAAGGTGCAAACACAAAAGTAGCAATAACTTGACACACACCTGTATGGCCAGTCCTCCCCAATGCACACACACTGTAGCAGGTATGGCCATGCTGCTGCAGACGCCCCACCAAGTATAATAAAACATCTTTTACTTGAGTATTAGGGAGCCAGAGGCACAAGTTTTTAAGATATGAAGTCCATGGGAGAGAGTGCTGGAGTGTGCCTCTTTGAAATAAATGGAGTTGTTTTTTGTTATTATTTTATATGTTATGATGGTGAGTTGGAGAATAATGAAGACTACTGTTCTACTGACAAAGCCCTTGTTAGTTGAGTGGTGGTCTTCATTAATCTCCAACTCTCCATCAATAATGTATAAAATAGTAATAAAAAATCCCCAATAATTTCAATGGTGCACACCCTTGCTGTCTCCCTTGCCCTTTGTCATAATGTGCCTGAGCATGGGGATGTGGAATTCAGCTTCAGTGGGGATGGAGGTTTGTTCAAGCCTGATGGCCTTCATCCATCCTGGAGGGGAATTCAAGCACTCAATGATAAGTTTAAATGCTACATTGACAAGCATTTAATCTAGCAAAGGGGGTGGCAGGCCAGCAAGGAGGGTACCTACTTGCTCACCCCCCCCACAGCTAGCAGTGGAACCAGTGAACCAGAGGAGTGGCTATCTCTACAAAGCAGTGTGCAAAAGATGGAGATTAGCGCCCAAGAGGTGGCTAGACAAAAAAGGGGCAAAATTCAGCAGAAGGGCAGACAGCAAGGAGAACCAGGGATAAAGGACAACCAAGGAAGGGGCTGGAGTAGAACAGTGAAACAGTGTAGGGAGGTCAAATCATGGAAAGCCATTTGTGCAAATTCCAGGAGCCTTAGCAACATGATGGAAGATCTGGAGGCTGTCATGGTACAGTCAGACCTGGACATTGTGAGCATCACAGAAACCTGGTGTAATGATAACCATGACTGGGAGATAGCCATACCTGGCTACAACATATTCAGAAGAGACAGGGTGGGCAGGGAGTGAGGAGGAGCGGCACTGTATGTGAAAAATTACACAAGGGCCACAGAGATCCAGGAGGAACAAAATGGGGGAGAGATACTGTGGGTTAAGCTGGAAAGGAAAATGGGGCCAGCCATCCACACAGGTGTGATCTATAGACCACCAGCCCAGGAGGAAGAAACAGATAGGGAGCTGATGCTAGCCATTCAAAAGATGGCAGAGAAGGGTGAGGTAGTACTGGTTGGAGACTTCAATATTCCAGATGTGGACTGGAGCAACCCAGCAGTAGCATCAACTAGGAGCAGATTTATCCTGGACTCCCTTCAGGGTGCCTTCCTCAAGTAACTGGTCATGGAACCAACTCGACAGAAGGCAATACTGGACCTTGTGCTCACAAACAGGGACAGTGTGATGGGGGTAACAGTGGGGGAGCACCTGGGGAACAGTGACCACCAGTCATTGTGGTTTAAAATCACAGAAAGAGCAAAACTAAACCACACAAAAAACATGTATCCTGGATTTTAGGAGGGCAGACTTTGGGAAAATGGGGAGATACTTGAAAGAGGCATTAAGGGAAATGGGACAGGAATCAGGGGTTGAGGAACAGTGGGCAGTTTTTAAAATGGGGATTACAAGAGCAACAGAATTATGCATTTAGCAGGTTAGCAAGAGGAAAAGGAAGAGAAGACCATTATGGTTTTCCAAAGAGGTAGCAAAAAAAATGAAAGCCAAAAGACTGCATTCAGGCAATAACAAAAGACACAGGCAGAAGGGATAGGGAGAAGTACCAGGAGAAGCAAAGGGAAGCAGAGGAGGTCAGTAAGGGAAGCCAAAGCTCAGAGAGAAGAACACATTGCAAAATCAGTGGGTAGAGGGACAAAACCTTTACAGGTACATAAGTGAAAAAAGAAAGACAAAGGGAGGGATAGTGAGACTGAAGGGGAGGATGGGTGTGTGAGGATGACAACAGTAAAGCTGACATATTGAACAGGTATTTTTGCTCAGTATTTACTGAGGAAGAGGAGGGTAATAGGTCTGAAGGGAGTACAAGGGGTGAGAATGGTACAGAAATGGACACAAGTCCCTTTACACGAGAAAGGGTCCTGAAGAAACTGGAAGTAATAAGAGTTGATAAAGCAATGGGACCAGATGGGGTGCACCCAAGGGTCCTTAAAGAACTAAGACAGGTGGTGGCTGAATCTCTGGCTATCCTGTTTAGCCGATCACTGGAAACAGGGGAGGTACCCAAAAACTGGAGAATAGCAGATGTAGTCCCCTTATACAAAAGTGGGAACAAAGAGGAAGCGGAGAACTACAGACCAGTCAGCCTCACCTCGGTAGTGGGAAGATCATGGAAGCACTACTGAATGAGAATTGGTGGAACATCTGGTTGTCAATGGACTACAGGCCCAAAGCAGCATGGTTTCACCTGGGGGAGGTCATGTCAGACCAACCTCATTGAATTTTTTGACTGGGTGACTAGAGAGGTGGATCAGGGGAGGGCAGTGGACATGGCCTATCTGGACTTCAGCAAGGCCTTTGACATTGTGCCACATAGAAGACTATTGCACAAA
Organism: Neoceratodus forsteri; assembly: GCA_016271365.2. Classification (NCBI taxonomy): domain Eukaryota; kingdom Metazoa; phylum Chordata; order Ceratodontiformes; family Ceratodontidae; genus Neoceratodus; species Neoceratodus forsteri. The sequence continues at coordinate 4,407,296 of CM028130.1, forward strand.
CTGGGGAATATGGGTGTGGGCAGGACAGTAGTGTGGTGGGTATGTAACTGGGTGGGCGGCAGGACACAGAGGGTGGTGGTAAATGGCTGTCACTCCACAGAGGGAAGAGTGACCAGTGGGGTACCACAGGGATCAGTGCTGGGACCAGTCCTATTTAACATCTTTATCAGTGACATTGCGCAGGACTTAGAAGGCAGAATTTCACTGTTCGCTGATGACACAAAGCTCTGTAACACACCAGAGGGTGTAGACAGAATGAGAAGGGACCTGCAGAAATCTGAAGGATGGTCAGGGGTTTGGCAGCTGAAATTCAATGCAAGGAAGTGCAAGATAATGCATATGGGGCACAAAAACTCTGGCACAATATATCAGTACGGGGGTGAGAATATAGCATACACCAAGCAGAAAAGGGATTGTGGGGTCAGGCATGCATGGGACAGTCATACGGCAGTTCTAGGGGGTAGGGATAGAAATAAGTAGGCTGCTGGTTAACTAGGATCTGCAGCTTATCCATTAGGTAGGGAAATGGGCAGACTGGGTGGGCGAAGTGGTCCTTATCTGCCGTCAAATTCTATGTTTCTATGTTTCTATGTTACTGTGTTTCTCTATGCAGTTGTCCAGTAAAAACAAAGTATGCAGTTCTGTTACTGTTACACTTACTGTTTCAACTTGCGTTTATGTCCCGATTTGCATTACCGTTCCCGTGTACGCCACCATGTGCATTACCCTTTGCATTGTCATTTACACTTGCGTTTTCCTTACTGTTGCCATTTCCATTTCCACCTTGTGTTTGCATTTCTGTTCCTGTTACTATGTCACAAGACATCACATGGTGGGAGTGCGGTTCATCATTCTCAAAAAGAAGGAAAATTAGAGGCAAAAAATCAATTTAATGCATTAGTTAGGGTTGTTCCACAGCGACATAATGAGGAAATTCAGTGTTAGGGTTGAAGGCCTACTTGGACACCCCCAGTCCACCCCACAACCGGCATCGGGGTGCGCATTGGGGTAATTAGTCCTAACTCTCACCCCATTCTCCTACACCTCTGCTACTTCACACATGTGATGGGGTCAGAGTTAGGGCCAATGACCCAAATGCACACCCCGATGCCGGTTGGGAGGGTCCAAGTGGGCCTTTCAACCCTAACACCAAATTTCCTCACTTTTGTCACTGTGGAACAACCCTAACTGATGCATTAAACAGAGATTTTGCCTCTAATATATATATATATATACTGTATATATATATATATATATATATATATATATATATATATATACAGTATATAAATAAGAGATATGCAACCCCCCTACTGGAAATATTGTTGATAATTTTTGTTCAAGTGCCAGTTGACCCAATAACATCATCATGAGTGGCAAACCCATGAGTGATGTCTTTGGGTCAACTGGCATGAGAACAAAACATATTGACTATATTTCCTGTAGGGGTTTTGTGTATTCCATTTATGCCATACCTACAAAAAAGTGAGAAAAAACAGTAAATTCATGCCATTTTTTGCTGATTATAAAAAGTCTAAAAGAAATCTATAAATGAAACACCCCTCATTTTGTAGTTATTTTTATCCTGATCAACTTTCTTCTTAAAGCACCAAGCTATCATTTTTCATTTTACAGTTATTTGCATTTGTTTGTCAAAAAAATAAAAAATAGCGTTTTCTGCTTTTTTTTGTTTACTATATAAAAAAAAATTAGTCATAAATAAAACACCACTCATTTTGTAGATATTATAGTGCTGAACAACTTTCGTGCTCACAGTACCATGCTATCATTTTGTGTTTTAAAGTTATTCACATTTGTTTGTCAAAAAATATGCAAAGGACTTCCGAATGAGCCAGTCTCTAGCTACTGTGTGGATAAATTTACCAATAGTGAGGATACATTGTGATATTCTCACTGTAGGTCTGACCACCCTGAGAATATCAAAAATATGTGCCTTTTTTTATCCCCACAAGCATGGCATAAATATATATATATATATATATATATATATATATATATATATATATATATATATTCAAAAAAAACAATTAAGATTTGTTCCATGCTGACAAAAAGTGAGGAAATTCGGTATTAGGTTAAGCCCCTTAGACCCTCCCACCCCAACCAGCATGGGTGTGCATTAGGGTTGTCAGCCATAACTCTCACCCCATCAAGATGTAAAGAAGCAGAGGTGTAGAATGGGGTAAGAGTTAGGACCGATAACCCTAATGCACACCCTGATGCCGGTTGGGGGTGTAGAGGGTCCAAGGGGGGCTTTCAACCTTAACACTGAATTTCCTCACTTTTTTCTGTGTGGAACAACCCTAACTAATGCATTAAACTGAGTTTTTTGCCTCTAATTTCCCTTCTTTTTGAGAATGATTACAAGAAATAGTGAATATAATGCAGCAGCAGGAGCACGGGGCCTGCTCCCACCACTTGATGTCTTGACACACAGTAACACTGTGCCTGAAAATGCAAATGGTAATGTGCATGGTGACATAAAGAGAAACAGTAGTGTAGACAGAAATGTTAAAAACAATGCAAAAGGAAGCACAAATTAAAACGCAAAGGGTAATGCACATGGTGGCGTAGACGAGACCGTTAAGTGAAACGGGAACAGAACTGCAAGTGGAAACAATAATGGTAACAGTAATGGAAGCGCACAGGCTGGTTTTCCCCAAAATCTGCATAGAAAAAGACAGTGAGTACAAAGAATGTATGGATAATAATGGTTCTCGGAGCAGAAAATGAGGGGTTGGAATACTAAATTGCTTATATCTCATGTATACAACATAAAAAAAAATTTAAAGTCATATGATTTATGACTTTCCTGGCTAGTTTTTAACTTAGCCCACATTATTTTTCTGACGAAAAGTCCGTATCTCGCACCGTTTCCAAGATACGGGCCCTGAAATGCGCGGTGAATGCCGTAATGTTATCCTATGGGAAAAAAGAAGTTCAGAGTGCCATAACTTTGGCTTGCTTTATTATTTTTTCACCAAACCACAAAAAGGCACATCTGTTGGATGTTGGCTGTGTTCCCTCCAAATTTCAGCCCAAAAGACCAAACTGTTATTTTGCAGCAGGGCGCCAAAGGATTCCTGTAATGCGTTGGACACCGTAATGTTATCCTATGGGAAAAAGCGTCAACTTTGGAGTGCCGTAACTTTTCCACCATGTAATATTTTTTCAACAAAACATTGGAAGGTGCATCTGTAAGATGTCGGCTGCATTTCTTCTAAATTTCAGGCCAAAACACCTAACCATTCTTTTGCGGCAGGGTGCCAAAAAATTGCTGTCATTTTCCCACCGCCTAGAAAAGTACTGTTGAAGTTTGTGAAAGCTTTCGTAAAGTAATTCAACAGCATCACAAGTCCAACAGTACTTTGTGAAAGTTCTTTTTTCAGAAATTTGAAAAACATATTTATGGGGTGTTATACCTCAAAATAAAGACATGGCTAGCATCCTCAGGGTCCGACTAGGTGAATACAAAAAGAATTAGGTTGCTAGAGGGTCCCAATTTTAAATGCCAAGCATTTTTCTGATCATTAACTGAAAACAAAATGGCAGATTTGTGAGAGTAAAAGGGCCATTTGCGAAAGTAAAAGGTACATTTGCGACACTGTCAAACTTTTTAACTTTTCCCATTGACTTATAATGGGAACTTGTTTTTTGAATAACTTTTGAACCATTTAATATTTTTTCACAAAATCTTCAAAAGGCACATCGGGAACCCCGGCCACACATTCCCTGAAGATTTTGGACTGATCGCTCAAAGCATGCAACCTGTAGAGATGACAGTAAAATTCCAGAAAAGCGTAAATGTGCAGGCAGATCATGCTTAATAACTCTGCAGCTGTATAAGTGACTGGTACAAAACTTGGCAGATCCCAAGGTGTATGGGTCTTGATTAAGTATTCCAAATTTCAGGCAAATCCTTCAAACAGTTGCAAAGTTATTAAGGTACACAGTTTTGAGTTTAACATGTAAATGGCTCCTCAGCCCTAACTATAGTGGCACTACTGTGCCACTATAATATCTATCTATACATATATATATATATATATATATATATATATATATGTGTGTGTGTGTATATATATATATATATATATATATATATATATATATATATACATACATATACATATATATATATATATATATATATATATATATATATATATATATATATTAGGGATATCAGCCCCTTACTGGAAATATTGTTGGATATTTTTTGTTACGTGCCAATTGACCTAATAACATCATGAGTGGTAAAGCCATAGTGATGTGTTATGGATCAACTGGCATGAGAACAAAAATATTCTACAATATTTCCAGTAAGGTTATATATTCCATTTATGCCATACCTCCAAAAAAATGAAAAAAAAAGTAAATTCTTGCCATTTTCTGCAGAATATAAAACATCTGAAAGAAAACTATAAATGAAACACCACTCATTTTGTAGGTATTTTTGTATTGATCAACTTTCTTCACAAAGTACCATGCTAACATTTTTCATTTTAAAGTTATATGCATTTGTTTGTTGCAAACAGTGAAAAAAAATGATTTTTTTGCAGTTTCTTTGCTAATTATAACAAATGAAATGGTATATATCAATGAAACATCACTCATTGCGTATATTGTTTTTGGTGAACAACGTTCATGCTCATAGTACCATGCTATCATTTTTCATTTTAAAGTTATTCACATTTGTTTGTCAAAAGAGTAAAACAAAATAACATTTTCTGCTGTTTTTTGTTTATTATATAAAAAATAAATGTTAGTCATAAATAAACCACCACTCATTTTGTAGATATTTTTGTGCTGAATAACTTTCATGCTTGCAGTACCATGCTATCATTTTGCGTTTTAAAGTTATTCACATTTGTTTGTCAAAAAAAGTTATATAAAATGGACTTTTTGTTTTCAGCTAATTATATAAAAAAAATAAAAGTTACCCATAAATGAAACACCACTCATTTTGTAGATATTTTTGTGCTGAACAACTTTCGTGCCCACAGTACCATGGTATCATTTTTCATTTAACATTATTCGCATTTGAACACAGTTACTATTGCTACTGCAGCTGAGTATGCAAATGAGTTCTGAATGAGCCAATCTCTACCTACTGCGTAGATAAATTTACCTACAGTGTGGAAAAATGCGATATCCTCACTGTAGGTCTGACCACCCTGAGAATATCGTAAATATTTGCCTTTTTTTATCCTCACAGGTATGGCATATATATATATATATATATATATATATATATATATTCATGGCAAAAAATATCCATTTAATGCATCAGTTAGGGTTGTTCCATAGCAACAAAAGCGAGGAAATTCTGTGTTAGGGTTGAAAACACTAACTCCGCATTCACCCCCCCCAGCACACACAGACACACACACACGCAAGTGGGGAGGACCAAGGCAACATGACCAATCACCGACAACCAACAGCAGGTGACAGAAGGTGACAAGGTGTTGCTGGTCCTCACCGTGTGTGTGTGTGCCTGTGTGTTGTGTGTGTGGTGCTGAGTGGGGGGTGAATGCGGAGTTAGGATTTTCAACCCTAACACCAAATTTCCTCACTTTTGTCACTCTGGAACAACTGTAACTGATGCATTAAACAGAGTTTTTTGCCATGAATTTCCCTTCTTTTGAGAATGAAGAATATAAATAATACATGGAAATATAGTGGGGCCCTGTGCTCCCACCACGTTATTTAGTCTATGGATGTAGTGGTGGGAGCGCAGGGCCCGAAGTGCCCCGTGTTCTCACCACATGATTTGGTGTATGGATGTGGTGATTGGAGCACAGGCTCTTCAGCTGTCGCAGTTTCACCAGATGATTACCTATAGATATTGTGCTCCCAGGTTGCTCCTGTAAAAAAGCTTTCAGCTTAGTGTGCTATACCTGGTTAAACAACTAAATTAAAAAAAAAAGATATGTAGTGATGCTGCTGCAGCCTTTTCTGGTCCTGTGCTTCCACAATGTGAGTTTGTATATCAGTGTGGTGGTCATAGAGCAGGTAGTTTGATCCTTATCTTATCACCACATGATTTACTCTATGGATACACTGATAAGATCACATACCTTCAGGATCCTGTGTTCCAGCCACATGGTTTGTTGTATGAGACACCAATGATAAGTGCAACAGAAATTACCACAGTAACACTAACACACATAGTGACAACATGTAACACACAGATTGATAATTGGGTTATACTCTAAACACCTAATAAATTAGTGTTCATTGTCTATCAAATTCTACACGTGTGTTACTATTTCATTTCTGCACCAGTAAAAATTGTCATCACACAGAAGTCATAATATGCTGGGAGTCTGACTTTGTAGCTGTGTTACTGACACCAGCCCATGTATCTGTGCTGACACTATATCAATTTGTACATATGTTTTTCTGCTTTCTATCACATCACAGTTACTATACTGTGTTGCAGCAGAACATGATATAGTGGTACCATGGCCATACAAAACTCACACTCACAGCATGTCTGTCATCTGCATTTCACAGTGTATGAAGATGTGCATACATATAACTGTTTTTTTTTTAGTCACACCTACTCTGGGTATGTCACACACCGAATCATATGTTGCTGGCACAACTGTATTACACTTACACTGACACCACCTGATTCATGTAAATTTGTTATTCTACTCACATCAACATACTTCTTATTGGTTTTCATTTTGTTCTAATTATCATTAGTATGACACACACCAAATCATGTTGTACTGGTCTTTTACATACCGTGACTTTGCACTCACTGATAGTATTGTGCTAGAACACACCAAGTAGCATGAACTTTGTGTGAAGCAGACATGCTTTTCCATCTTCTACTTCTCTACCATCATTTCACACATATATATTAATTAAGCATATTAATATTTATATACCTTTTTGAAACCAGTAATAATAAATAGTATGTATTTCACAGTTTAACTGTTCTGTACACTGATCTCGTTACTATGTTGTACTGCATAAGCAATGGCATTATTTGCTAAGTGGCCAATAACACACAAGTAATGTTTATGTTAACAGTCTTGTGATAACCTAATACAGTCATACTATGCTACAAGGTGTTATCAAGTCGCAGATGCCCTTAAAAGCAGATACAGTGATCATCAATGTTATTTTTAGTAGTACCTTATTGGTATAATAATATTAACATTCTTTCAAACACTATCAAACAGTGTTCAGCCTATTGCTAACCTCTACAGTTACATAAAGAAGAGATTAACATGAGGCTTTCACAACATTAACAGTCAATAATAGAACTTTATGTCTGATACTCTAGTAATCACATCAATACAAGCAGTATTCTGTCATTCTACATATTTGGTAGATGTTACCCCACAAGGTAGAATAAAACACAACAAATACTGTGGTAAGAAAATATTTTTATGTTTTGCATTATTTATACCAAAAAACAATATAAAAGATAAAGAGTTATGAAAATATAAAATATTTTGCTTTGTATAAAAATATATTTTTCTAACATTACTAAATAAAGGAATACACAAAAAAATCAACAGAATGTTAATAAAATTTGTACACAAAACTTTGATACTTTAAGTAAATAACTTAAAAAACAGAGATATTCTGAACTTTAAAAAAAAAAAAGAAAAAAAGAAAAAAAATGTCCATTTAAGCAAGAGGTGTGCTGCTGTTCGAGGCAGCCCAGCACAAAAGTCGGAGACTATGTGCAGGCGGATCAAAAGTGAAAGCTGCTGCACTGCTGGGAGGAAATACCAGGTAAGCTGTGGAGGCAGCTCATTGTGGGTCAGGGAGGCTTGCTGTTGTTGGTGCAGGTAAAGCAGTGCTAGTCGGTGCACTGCCACCTGCCGCTGTGTCCACAGGCTCGATCACAAGATTAATAGTAGCCTGTTGCGCTTCGAGGAGGGATGTCAATTTGTCAACCCTCTCTCGAAGCACAACAGTTTCTTCAGTTAAACAATCTATCTTATGCTCGAGCCTGCGAACACAATGGCAGTGGACAGTGGACGTTTTCTTTTTACATGGCTCTGCAAAGAGAGAAAAAATTACTTTAGATATATCATTGTCACAACTGAACTGCATTGCATGTCTTAAACCTGAAAATATTATGTGTTTTCCTGAATATACTTTAACTAGACATACAAGTCTTTTCATAGCCACATATATTAAAGTGGTAATTATAAAAAATATGCTCTTATTATTCTGTCCATGATCTCTGTCACCTATGATGCAATTTAAACAGAAACTTTTTCCTAAATTTTAATAGATTGTACAGTCCTGCATTAAAATACTACATTACTTAGCATATAACACAGTTAACACAGTGCTTGTTCAGTACGTATAATACAGCAAAGTATTCAAAGACTGAAATTCCAGATTTTTCTAAAGACACTGTAATTTCAACATATAGACATACTAGGAGGGATATTCAGAAGGGTTGCACATGGTGCAGCACTGCGCAACCAACTACCTGGTGTAATAGTCAAAAGGGGAATGTGCCTGGCACAAATCCCGATGCACGGGAGGGCATCAGTAATGTATGTGGTGCAAGTAGAGAAGGCGTGCCCATGCATGCTCCGCACATTCGATATTCAGCCCGGGATGTGCTGAGCCCATGCAGGTGCAATCCCTACTTGCGCAGCTCACAGTTAATCCAAAAAAAAAGGAGCAACAGCTGGCCATCCACAGGTGAGATGCCGTATAGTAGGGTGCAACACGGCAGCTGCCAGCATTGGGTGGCCACCCGAGCTCCAGCAGCACCTTCGTGGTAGTGCCCCCATGCCCGATTGCAGGCATTAGTATTGTAATGAAGGTCCTATATCCCTGGTGGTCCAGTGGACCACTCCCAGCCCGATCACGGGGACATGTAATAAAATAAAAGTCCAATATCCCTGGTGGTCCAGTGGACCACATGCAGCCTGATCGCAGGCATCAGTAAAAAAATATGACAAACCAATCCATCCCTGGTGGTCCAGCAGCCCCTCCCCACCCACCCACTGAGCCCGACCAACCCACTTCCCCAGTCAGCGGTGGGCAGCAGCTCCCCACTCGCATGCCACCCGCCACCACCGAGCTGACTCCATATGGTAGGGCTGTACACCCATTGGTCCACAATGTGAGCCAGTGGGCATGCAGCCCATCAGCATCTACACAGACCAGATATGTGAATGGATCCATCTACATTTCTTGACTGTGTAGTATGGTATACCTCACCCATTGGCTCACGCTGTGGACCAATGGGCTTACAGCCCTACTGTACAGAGTCAGTCGGTGGGTGGTGGGCAGCAAGTGGGTGGGGAGCTGCTGCCTGCTGCTGACTAGGGGAGTGGGGTGGTGGGGCTCAGTGGGCCGGTGGGGAGGGGGGTACCACTGGACCACCAGGGATGGATTGGTTTGTCATGTTTTATTACTGATGCCCATGATTTGGCTGCGAGTGGTCCACTGGACCACCAGGGTTATTGGACACTTTAATACTAGTACATATGCCCGCGATCGGGCTGCGAGTGGTCCACTGGACCACCAGGGATTTTGGACCTTTCATTTTATTACATATGCCTGCAATCATGCTGGGAGTGATCCACTGGACCACCAGGGATTTTGGACCTTTCATTATTTTACATATGCCAGCGCTCAGGCGTAGGGGAACTTTGCCACTTGTGCAGGGGGCGTCAGTCCCCAATGGCTGCATCCTGGCAGGGTGCCAGGTGCAAGTCACTGGGGATTGGTGCACCTGCATGCAAATGGGGCAATAATGACATGCAAATGGCCCAATTTGTGCCTTACATGCATTATGGCCCATTTGCATGTGCACTTTTGAATATCGCGGTTGATGCACCTAGCGCAATGGCACTTGCACTAGCGCATCACCCTGCTCCTCTCTGGCCACTTGCACCGGTGCAGTGCCACTGCACCATGCACAATGCGGGTGGCCATGGAGTGATATTCAATGGTGGAAAGCCATGGTGCAGCACCATTGAATATCACTCTGTCAGCGCCCTGGCACATCCCAGTTGAGCTGCACCCAGGCTTGTACCACAGCCTGGTGCAGTCTGAATATCCAACCCACTGTAATTTTGCACATGTTCTTAACAGTTTGTGGGCCAGATATTCAAAACTTTGCGCTGGGCAAAAATCATTTGCGCAGGTTTAGCGCTGGATTAGCGCGGGTCTGCCGTATTCAAAAGGCCAAATAGCGCGGGCAAACTGCATTAGCGCCAGGAAAAGTATAATGTATGCAGGGGCAAACTGACATGAATACAAGCGCGCAATGCTATTCAGTAGCTAGCACGGCGCGCTAAGTGGTTTAAGCGCGACCTAGCGCCAACAGTTAGTAGCGGTGTAGATTACGCCCAGAAAAAGCTGGTCTTAATCCTGGGCAATCAGCTTTGCGCAACATAAATGGCTGTGCGCGGGATTTGCTGGGGTTTAGCGCGGGTCTTGCGCGACCCTAATACATAAATATAACACATAGATAAAGCCAAACATAGTGGAAGCTTGCTGCTAACCAATGGCATCACAATGATGCCATCATCTGCCACCAGTCCCAGCCATGCCAGGCAGTAAGTGGTGACCCTGCCGCCAGTGGACAGCATGGCAGTGTAGCCATAAGCACACACCTGCTGACCACATATCTGTGGACAAAACAGATGCCAGCACACACATGCAGCACTGTGGGCATGGAGGATGTTGAGGGAGTGTGTATGGGTGGCCAGGCTGTGCCACAGACCAGGTGTGGCCACAAGGCTGGGACTCAGCATGCAGTGCACATGGGCCAGTATTAGGAATACCCCCAACACTAGTGTGCCTTTCGGATACTATGCTCCCCAGCCACATACCACACAGCTGTACAACTGCCACAACACACAAAGCCAGATATGTACATGTCACTGTGGGCATCACATGCCACAGGTACAGCATCTGTGGGTCACACAACAGTGTAACAGTAATGTCGACTGTCAGTAAACACCTGCAGGTTGGGCCTGTCACTGTGTACAGTGCAATCAGCATCACTTGCCCTACACACCATAGGCAGTGCTACGTCCCTCACACTACTGTCTCCCTTGCTACTGTAGTGTCTGCTGTGCACTGTAGCATGCCCTACAGTGTGACAGTTGCATGCAGCACCACCACCACCTGTGCCTATGCTGTCCTGTCCCCTGGGGTACAATATGCTATGCTATGCTATGCTGTACTGTTTACCTGTAGCCTGTAGCTATCATCGTGCACTGCCAGACTGACCTACAGATGGAGCTGCGGTTGGACCTTGTCTGCCCTGTACTTCCAGACTGACCTACAGGTGGCTCTATGGGACCCTGCAGTAACGCTAGGCAAACTGTGTGCAAATCAGGGTATAATGAGATGCTAATCCGGTTGTTTGCCAGAGACTACCTAAGTAGGCTCATTTGCATAGCACTTTAGAATATGGCACATTTTAGCTCCGGGCAAGCGTGTTTTGCTCCAGGCTAACTGCTTAGCTCACGCTAATGTGTTAGCGTGGCGCTAATAGTGCGGGGAATATTGTAAAGTTTTGATCACTGTTCTTTCTCATCTGCTGCTTCCTGCAACTGTACTGAGTCCATGCATTTGCTGGCACACATTAGCCACGTAGTTCGTCTGTACCTGCCCTCACGTTGCTGTGTACTGTGTTGTTGTTGTGGTTGCACTTCCTGGTTGTTTTATTCAGTGCTGTCTTATTCCAGGGCAATGTTTGCCCTGCACTCCCAGCCCAGTTTGCATGGCCTCATTACCATGCTATATTCAGAAGCTGTTTGCCCTGGGCTATTCCGTTTGAATATGGCTTGCTTTGTGCTCCGGGCTCAGTTTGCCCGCTGGGCAGTGCTAATTTTGCCCCTGGGCAAAGTTTTGAATATCTGGCCCTGTGTCTCTTGTGCAGCATGAAAGAGTCATGTCAGTTAGTTAATGTTAGTTTCCATTATGTACAACTATCTCTGGAATATTGCTACAACTCAGACTGCGTTTCATGCTGCGTCTGTATGGAAATAATATTAAAGAAGTATATTGTCCCAATGTTATGATGCATGTAACAGCTAATGTTTAGCATTTGAATATAAATCCTCAGCATGACAACTGCTACTCTTTTCATAAGACATCACCTGTCTATTTAATGTTAAGGAACACAATATCCAAATAATAAATACAATCAATTAATTGTGTTTTCCCTAACAATATTAAATTCCACATTATCAATACAACAGTTAATCCTGTAAGTATTGGAATGATATATGCAAACAGTCTGAATTTCTCAATGTCTGACTCTTGTTTGACTATGAGTACTGCATGAAGAACATTTTGAGCACTGAGGTTTCTAATATTGAGGGTGAGATTTTCACAAAAATGCCTGGCAGTGGCACAAGCTGGACGTAGCACAACTGGGATGTGGCAGAGCGTGGACTGGGCAACATACAACGGTGCTATGCCATGGCTCAGCATCACTGAACATGGCAACGTGGCCTCCCACATTGCACATGGCTCAGTGGCATTGCGCCAGCACAAGTGTTATGAGAGGTAGGATGGGGATACAGCAGTGCAAGTGCAGTTGTGCTAGGTGCAGGAATCTCAAAATTCAATAGTGGATATACAAATGAGGCCATGATGTATGTAAGGTTCAAATGGGGCTATTAGCATCTCATAATGGCCCCATTACCATGCAGCTGTGGCTATCCACTGCAACTTGCGCCTGGTACCCTGCCACACTGCAGCCGTCAGTGTCCAATGCCCCCTGCACATTGTGAACAAGTGCCACAATGCTGGATCACGGTCATAAGTATTATAAACATCTACTTAAATTATCCCTGGTGGTCCAGTGGACTGCTTCCAGCATAATTGTGGACATAAGTATTAAACAAATAATTTTAAATTATCCCTGTTGGTCCACTGGTACCCCCTCATCATACAACACTGAGCCCCGCCACTCCACAACCCCCCAAGTCAGCATCGGCAGCAGCTCCCCACCCGGAAGCTGGTCATCCACCCACCAACTGACTGCATACAGTACAACTGCACACCCATTGTTCCATAGCATGCGTCAATGGGCATGCAGAATATACCGTACTACACAGTCCTGATATGTGAATGGAAAGCTTACAGGTGGGGAACTGCTGGCTGATCCTAACCCGGGGGGGGGAGCAGGGTGCCAGAGCTTGGTGGATGGTGAGGGAGGTACCGCTGCACCACCACAGATAATTTCAATATATTTTTATAATACTCATGCCCACAGTCAGGCTTGAAGCAGTCCACTGCACCACCAGGGGTATCATTATAATAACAATTCCCACAATTGGACATGGGGGGGTGGGCGACATTGACAGTTCCTGTACCCGAAGCTCGAGCTGACACCCACATGTGCTGGTTACCGTGTTGCACTGTACAGTACGACAGCTCGGCCAAGGGGAGCCAGCACTTGCTCCTATTTGTTTCACATGAAACGTTGAGCACCAGTGTACAGCACAAGTAGGGATTGCACCAACATATGTGCTTCACATCACAGGCTGAATATTGGGATGTGCAGAATATGCATGTGTGTGCTCCTCCACACTTGCGCCACATACCTTAGTACTGCTCCCTGGCATATTGGGATCTGTGTGTCACAACATCACCTTTAGAATATTGCACCAGAGCACATAGGAATGAGAGCTGTCCACGGATGCTAAATCCTTCTCCTTCACCAGTGATCCCCTCCAGAACGTGTCCATTACTGAACATGGATTGCTTGTCTGGTGCGAGGCAAGGTGACCAGCACCTCAGCCCTCAGCGCCACCGGTACGGATGGATTACCATCACTTAATGATTAACCATAGACAGCTTAATTTCACATAACACAACAACAGTGCAGTGCCACAAATGTCAAGTGATGAGCACAGGGATGTTCTAGTAGAAGTAGAATAATATAATGCACAGTGAGTTTTCTATTCAGTGCTCAGTATAAAATGCAGTCATCATTTATGCAGCACATAACTGGAACCAGTTGCATGTAATCATATCCATTTTTTATACACATCCTCCAATAACTAGCAAGTTCTGACTGGCGCTCTGCCTCCCTGTAGCCATCAGAAACTGATATCCTATTGTGCTCCTGCTCCTCCTCCTCCTTCTCATCTCAGGCAGCGTCCATCCCAATCCTGGCCCTAGAAGTTCAGGCCACAGACAAACTCCAAGTGCCCTTATCCTTGCAACCATTAATATCTGCAGCCTACTACCAAAGCTGGATGCACTCCAAGCCTTCATATGCCAACACAACTCTGACATCCTTGCAGTGGTGGAAACTTGGCTGACACCTAAAGTTCCTGACTCAGCAGTAACAATACAGGGCTACAATGTTCACAGGCTGGACCGGATATCCAAAAAAGGCGGTGGTTGCGCAATCTATATCAAAGACTCCCTGTCTTGGCACCCAGTAGCAACTCCATCACTTTCTGCCTCAGCCCAGATTCTGCCAATAAAAATCATCCTCGGTCCCAACCATAAAGCTCTGACTATTGTCTCCACATACATTCCACCCAGGCACCCTAAACATGGATTCAACGATGTTCTAAACTTTATCAACTCACATCCTCCCGAAACTGAACTTATTCTACTAGGGGATTTCAACATAAACTGGTTAGCATCGAGTGCCAGTGCCTATAAAGACTCCATCTCAGCTGCTAACCTCAAGCAAATGGTAAACTCCCCTACTAGGATTAACTACAAGACTGGCACCAGTATTCTCTTGGATTGGGTCCTAACCACTCACCCCACAAGGATTTCTCATACGACCATTCTCCCAGACTCACTCAGTGACCACTCCCCAGTCATGTGTGCATGGTCGAACAAATTCCTTAAGCCCCCTCCCAAAATTATCGCTAGCAGAGTCCTTCCTCGTGGAAAACTTCCACATCTCAAACAACACCTGCTTCTACTAAACTAGCTACCCATCTATGAAGCAACAGATGTTAACTTGGCTCTTGATCACTTCATCTCAATTTTCAACAAAGCCTGTGACCTCTTTGCCCCTGCTAAAAGGCACAAAACAAAATCTCTCTCTAACCCATGAGTCACCGCGGCTCTTCTCTCACAGCTGAAACTAAGGGATCACCTCTGGGCAGTTGCCAGGGCCATTGGCAAACAACTGGACATCCAAAATTACAAACAAGCATGAAATGCCTGCACAAAAGTCATACGGCTAATGAAATCCACCTATTACAAAGATGCTCTCACCAATACATGGGGAAATGGTCGTGCTTTCTGGGACAATATCAAGGATGTCACAGGGAAGCAGCCAAAAACCTCTCCTGACATGTTAATGGTTGATGGATCCTCAACCCTTGACCCCAAGGTGATCGCAAATATCTTTAACATGGCTTTTTCAGACCTTAGTGCTGTTCTACCCCATGACTTTTTCGAAAACAGGACCTACTCCCCAAATGCCTCAGCCCCTCAGTCTAACCATCCCCTCTTCTACTTCAGGAAGGTAAGGCCAAATGAATCTCACCACTATATTACTGCAGCTATCTCTAAATCTAGATCTAGTAGCGACACCCTGGACCTTAAGCTTCTTTTGCTCACCCTCGATGAGGTAATTCATCCATTAACAAGAATCCTAAACCTCTCTCTCAGCTGTGGAAAATTCCCAGACCTATGGAAAACAGCCACCATGACACCCATCCATAAAAGTGGGGACAAGATGATTCACTCAAATTATCACCCTATCTCCATACTGCCCCCACTTTCTAAGGCACTTGAGCGCATTATGGCTGAACAACTTACCAACCACTTGGATAAATACAATATACCTTGTCCACAACAACACAGCTTCTGGAAAGGTCACAGCACCACCACAGCCCTTCTTGAGTTCACTGGAGCTTTGCACAAATCCCTTGACAACGGCCTTCTCACAGGGGCCGTTTTCGTCGACCTCTCCAAGGCCTTCGATACAGTACACCATGAATTATTAATACACCAACTACTGAATGCCGGGCTATCACCTGACTCTTCTCTCTGGTTTAAAAGCTACCTAGAAAACCGGTCACAGAGAGTAAAAATTGCGGAGTCTCTTTCTAACACCCTGCCTGTTCACTGGTGTCCCACAGGGATCCATACTGGGACCCTCCTTTTAGCCTTTTCTTAAACTCCTCCTTACCACTGCTCTGAGCAGATCATACTATATGCCGATGATGCTGTTGTATTCTCCACTCACAAAGATCCTGCAACTCTTCAACACAACCTTCAACTTGGTTTCAGTTCTGTAGAGACATGGTTTCTTAATCATAAACTGGTCCTCAATGACAAGAAAACCAAATCTATGCTCTTCTGCAGCTCTCATAACCCACACAAGCTACACCACTTGGCTATCTCCACCACCCAGGGGAACACTCTAGATCAGGTGGGGTCCTTCAAATACTTAGGGATACAGCTTGACCCTAATCTCTCCTATGGACTTCATGTAGATAATGTAGCTAGAGCTGCTAATACACGCTTGGTCTCCTCTACAAACACAGACCACACCTCACGCCAGAAGCTTTGAAGGTTGCAGTCCTGAGCTCTGTGATCTCTGTAATAGACTATGGTCTCATCATTTATGGCTCGGCCACAACCACAACCCTTAGATGCCTCTCAACTACCTTAAATAAAGCATGTCAGCTCATCACTGGTGCTCACCGTCTCACCCACACATGTGACCTGTACACTCAGACCAGCTGGCTCCAACTATCAAACCGCATAAAGTTTCTCACCTGCTCCATGGTGAAAAAAATCTGCCTTGGTCTTGCACCTTCTGGGGTCTCAACTCTGTTACAACACCGAATTAACAAATGGCACCTTAGGAGATCCACGCTACAGCTACTGAAAGTCCCCCACTGTCACACTTCACAGGGATAACACTCTTTTGCTTATCGAGCGCCACTCTGGTTCAATGGCCTCAGCCCAACTATCTCTTCTGCCCCAACTATTGGTATGTTTAAAACTAGGCTCCGGGACTATCTCACTACCAACAGCTAATGTGACTGCCCAACTTAATCTTGTTCTCCACTTCCCTTTCTGCTCTAGTTGTCCCCCCCACTGGATTCTACCCTCACATCTTGGTATACCCAATGCTACACTTTTTACCCTCTTGCCACCCTTCCTACATTCCTTCTCCCCCACCCTCTTCCCTCTCCCTATGACTCTGGAACTTCTTATCTGTTGTCTATCTTCTCTGACAAATGCCGCTGGCTGCCTTGTTACAATGCTACCCTTGAACTGTATTAATCTGTACTCTGTTTGCAATGTCCACATTGTTGTAATGCCTGTCTTGATGTTCCCCATAATTTGTATTTCTCTGCCGTGGAACCTTTGTAAAAGAGCAATGGCTTAAAGTTATTTGTAATCCTAGACTTGATAAACTAAATAAAAAATAAAGTTTCCCTAATACCTGACTTTAATCAGCGAAATTAACATTAACATGCTCCTATAGTGCACCTTCACTCCACAGTGATTGTGAGCTTTCTCAAGTAAGTCATGTTTGCTGTCATAGTGTAGTCTGCATGCTATCCTTCACTGCACTGCAAGAGATTAATACCATTAAACAAACTTCAATTTGAGATGCAGAGGGAAGACATCAAGTGTCACAGTATGACAACATACTATTTCTGAGTGTTCAGAATGTGATATTCGAGCTACTTGCCACTATGGAACAGTGATAATCAATATCTCACATGTACACTGTGGCAGACCACCAGGTGCAGCTCGCTGGCAATTGTCACATGAGCATTTAAATGTTGTCCTAAATTTTTCCTAATCACCCATTTGTAAGATGGATACATGATGTCTCTATTTGCATATACACTACTAAATATCACACCTGTATTACTATAAAATAATACTTATTTAACTTACAGTGTGTGAGACACTCCCCTGCATGTGGCTTGCCAGCGGACTCCCACAGCTCGTAGGAGAGGTAGTACCAGCACCTGTCATTTTCTGGTATCTCCTCTCTCTCCTTTAGTCGGTAGAAGCGCTGGCACAGCAGCTTCCACTTTTTCTTGCACTGCAATGGTGTCTTGTTTTTTACCTTCAGGATGACATGCAGGTAACTGTTGATCCGCCTTTATGTGGTCTCCAACTTTCTGTTGGTGCTCCACATTAATATGCGGGCACTTCCTCGAGCCTGGACTGCCTCCAACAGTAGGCACACCTTTCGCAGGCTCCAGATCCTCATGCTGTATTAGTTGTTTTTATTTGTAGTCACAATCTGTGATAAATAAACAGAAAACAGTACATTACTGTTATGTTTATATAACATATGGCTGAGTTTCTGTTCTGTTAAGTGTAACACATTAGATTTCAAACAACAGTATGTGATTAACTCTGCTCTTATTATAAGAATTATAAACATACAGGCACAGCAGTCCTATTGTATGACATAATCAATGAAGACAACCTAGTGTTGTTGCATGTTACATTTTACCAATAGTTTATCACAGTGATTGTATTGTATTGCAGTAACACTCCACGTCACAGTGGTTAAAAGTACAAGACAATGGAAAGTTTTTCCACCACCCAGAAGGGTCTGTAACTCCACCATAATACATTGCCTTTACTACCTTTCTGTAATAGTGAAAGAGTTTGTTTGTCACAACTTTTCATTTAATCAACATCCACCTTTTACGTAATTGTGCTACAACGAGGCCCATCTTCACTAAACTTTTGAGCAATGAGAACCCATGTGTCTTCCTATCCATTTCATTATATTTATAATCTGTGAACAGTTAACACAGAAAGAAGAATAACTAATGCGTGCTGTTGAGAACATATTTATCTTTGGAACAACTCTAAACATGTAAATGTTTCTAATATACTTTACTCATGATGAAACAATATATAATGGTCAAGACATTCAAAAGGGTTGCACATGGAGCAAGACTGTGGCACCAGGTGAAAGCCACCGATGCACCCTGGTGCGATATTCAGAAAGGTATTGTGCACTGTACAAATCGTGATGCACCATGGTGCATCAGTAATGTATCTGGTGCAACTGAGGAATGTCTGGGCATGCATACTTGCCACATCACGATATTCACCTGGGCTATGCTATACATATGCAGGCACAATCCCTACTTGCACTGTACAGTGTTGAGCACAAAACAAACAATAACAAGTGGTGGCATCCACAGTTGAGCTGCCATATTGCACAGTGCAACACAGCAGTGCCCAGCTGTAGATGGCCACCCAAGCTCCAGCGCCACTGTCTCTTGGTGTCACCCCCCCATGCCCTATAATAGTGTATCTATTAAAAAAATATACCTGGTGGTACAGTGTACCCTACACCCTCAACAGATCAGTGTTTCTCTGTACAAAAATAACCATGAAAGTCCAAGCCCACAATCAGACAAGGGCATTGGGTCTACTGTACCCCCAGTAATATTTTTCATATAGATAATTGATAAACAGCTGTTGGCTTGCGTTGCTGCCAACAAGCAGAGGTGCGTTGTTTTCCTGACAGGTGGTGGCTGGCAGGGCGCCAGATGCAAGTCATTAGGGATCAATGTACCTACATGCAAATGGAGCCATAATGACATGCAAAAGGTCACATTAGCCCATTGCATGTATTGTGGACCCGTTTGCATATCCAGCACTGAACAGCGCAGTAGTTGCAGCTAGCAGAACCAAAGTTCAGTGGTGCATCCCACTGCTTCTCTCTAGGTACTTGCAATGTTGCAATGCCACTGCACCATGCAGAATTCAGGTGCCACACTGATGTATTCAACACTGCTGAGGCATGGCACTGCAGCATTAAATATCACCCTGACAACACCCTGATGATTACTAGTACAATGGCCGCCAGGCTTCCATGCCACTGTGGCACAGTGTGAATATTCCCACCCATCTGTTACACCTGTATGAGTGATGTATGCAGCTGTTCTATTTTTTGACCAACATTTGTTTGTTCTGAAAAGAACCTTTGTTTGCACTTTGCTATTTGTTCAAACAGTCTGACATTCTTAGAGGACTTTGAGAATTCCATCTTGAAGGTCTCCCAGAAAAAGGCAATTGCAGAGCATGTAAGAAGTGCACACCATCTGGTAGGTATAGCCAATCATAACAATACTTTATTTCAGGGTGATGTATGGTATGCATTCCAGACATGTGTAAATATGCAGATATTTATATGTTGACCTTTCTTCGAGCTCTGTCAATCAGGTACTTATGGTGTTCTGCTTGTCAGACCCTACACTCTGTAATATCTGAAAAAAATGATTTTACAGGCAGGCAACATACTCATGATAGAAGCAAGGTCCAATTTTGCTTCTGACACTAAATCAACCCAATGTTTGGTGCACAAATCATTGCCTCCAAGATGTGCCAGCAGTATGTCTGGGTGAGCTTGAGTACTCAGAAGTCTGTGCATTGTTGGCATGAGGTGCTGCCACCTCACTCCACCCCTGCCATACCACTTCACACAGCAATTTGGGAGGTGTAGGTTTTTCCCAAAATCACTGTTCTGAGCATACTCAGATGCTCGCCTCACTATACTGCTGCCAACAAGCCACAAAGTCCTTTTGCTGTTTTCTGCCATTCTCAGCTTTTAAACTTAGAAGTGGTCAGAGAGCAACCAAAAAAGTCAGTGTTCACCCTGCAGTACCTAAGCAGTAGTGAAAGTAAAACTGCAATTTCCCTCCCAAGTTCAACACTACTTCAGTGGGCTGATCCATGACAGACAAATAAAACAAATCATTGGCTAAAACTCTGCCTTCCTTAACCAATGTAGTGTGTGCACTGACTATTACTGCAGTTCTGCTCCAGCTAAAATGTAGAAACATTTCAAGGTGGCAAAAATGCATCCTTTTGATAGGCAGTTTCAAACAATTACAAGTGCAGAGACATGTCTGAGTGGTTCCCTCTTCTGTTATGGTACATGTGCACCTTGCTTCCTCCCTCCATTTGCAGCTGTATCTGTGCTAATAAATACCAATTAACAGTCTGACTTTCAACAGTTCTAACTAAATAATTGAAAATCATTGGTAATTTTTATCAATATAGTCAGATAGAGCAGTAAAAACGTTTTGATTAATACTATTTACTTGTTTATAACACTTTTTATCATAGTACAGAAATTGATATTAAAATGTAATGCACTTACACAGAGCTAAATGCTGTCTCTCAGGTGAATTTAAGATGGCTGCTGTGTCCTTCTTCTTCACTGTTCAGCATCTCTGATTGGTTGATTTACATGGCCTGATAAATCTAGCACACAATTGGTAGAAGTACCTGTCACTCTAATAGCAATCAAGACATGATTGGGTAATGAATACAGTTGTTACTCCCAAACTCAAATTTGCAACACTTTCAATGCACGACACTATTTATGCAACACTTTCAAATGCACAACACTATTTATGTGATACTTTCACACGCTCGACATTACTTATGCAAAACTGTTGCAGTTCGACATAATTTTTTTTCGGCACTTTCGCATGCGCTACACTGTTTTTTCAACACTACTTTCGGTGCTTTTGAATGCACAGCACCATATTTTGTGACACTTTCATGCAAATGACACTGTTTTTTGTGACACTTTCGAATGTACAACATTATTTGATGATTTTTTCCAAAAAATGATGATTACTGAAGGAAAATGTTTCTTGCTTCTTACCTAATGTACAAATACATAAGTTCACACAATTTCCCATACTTATTCTGAAATCGTAACTCAACTTGACAACTATCTCATTTCTGAAGCTACATTTTCTCATTTCATTGTTTTCTGTCACTGCACGAGTGACCTGGATAGTCATTCCTAATCAATAATTGTGATTATTTGTTTTACCAATAACACATGAACAGAGCTTGGCTTAACAATATGTTAAGCACTCCCTAGGGGTGTAATGTGGCACAAGGTAGAGCCAAGTGTCATATTGCCCCAAACATGTTATTAACTAACTGCCAATGTGACTCCTGTGAATGCCTTATTGCTATCATGAAAATTAATATTCAAAAGTTAAGTGTTTAAAGTATACTTTATTAATCTGTTCATCATTTAGAGAAATATTTTAAGTAAAGTAGTTCTTTCACCAACAGTTTAACAATACTAGATCAAAATCACTACACATAATTGCAGTAATTCTGCATTGCTTAATGATGAAATAGTAAGAAAAAGAATCCATGTGCCATGGTGATAATGCTATACAGGACAGTGTCACATGTATTAAAATAAGACTGTCAAAATTTGAGCAAACAATCTGATTACAGCATTTCTGAGACCTTTTTTTGTAATATTATATACATAAATCATCTGTGTCAATATAAAATGTAAGAAGTGATCAACACAAACATATACTAATATTTACTTTTTCTGTGTCTTTTATGCAGGTGTCTGATACTTCTGTAACATTGCTGACTGCTACTGTGAAGTAACACATTGAAAGATGCCTAGTAAACACAGATGTGCATGTATAGAAAGATGAAACAGATATAGTACTTCACTGTTGCTTAAGAATGATCAAAAACAGTGATGTCAGTTCAAGACGTAAAACAATACAGAGTTCTACTGGAATAGTGAGCTCTACAGTAAATCACTCCACAACAAAACTACATACTTGCTCAACAGCAAGGAAAAAATGTCTACCTGAGTGACAGCTGTGTAGATCTCTCTGACAAAACACAACTATTGCTACAGCAAGCATAACCAGACATTCTAAACAGTGTCGTAAGCTTACAGCTGGTGATTTTCATCTGAGAAAGCAAAAGTATTTCTGATCAATAGCAAGTAAAGCTAAGATCGACAGACTTATTGTTGCTGTGATAAGACATGAGTGCAAAAAGACAAAGAGTCATCTGACTATGATGAAATTGTGTCTCAAAGTATGCACATTTGTGAACAGAGCAGTATTTGTTCTTCAACATTTATGGCGTAAGATGTCTCATGTGCTTGAACTATTCAGAAAAGTTGTGTACGACATCAAGAAAAAGCTACAACGCTATCCTGCCTTGAATGTGCACAATTTCTGTGATGTATTCACAGGTCACTGGATGCACACACAGCACTCAGAGGCATATTTCTGGGAAGAATCTTATTATTCACAGAAAAAAGAGAGCAAGTTCACCATTGATGAATCCGGTAAGCTGGTCAATGTGCTCAGTGTCTGTGATGACACAGCAGTGGAGGCAAATGATGTCTGTGACACAACCACTGTGTCCTGTAAATGGCACTGTCTCTCATAGCCATGTGATACAACCTGCAACCGTAGGCAATCATCATTTGAAAAAGTTGAACAGTTTGTCATCCTATTTGTGATAACAGATCGCAAAGAAAAATATAAACTGTTTAACAAGATTGACTTTTGTGAACTCCATCCATATACTGGACTTATGGGTCACTCACTAGCATGTCTCAATATTGGTGTTTGTGACAGTATCTTTCACAACTTGTGGATGCTGGGAGTACATCAAACAGGCATGCAGAACTTTGTGTACAGGGTATATGAAGTCCAATGAGTTGTCAATCAGTACACTTGTTTAAATGACTTATTGCAGTCTGGTGACATGCAGGGTGCCATCACATTTCTCAAACAGCTGCAACGTGTGACTTCTGTGCCAGACACAAGTATTTATCTGTTAGCAAGTTCTGGTGAAACATCTGTTTCTGTGTTAGAAAGTGACATACTGAAACAGTACAGCAAAGAAATTGCAAAATTTGAGCTGGCAAAGGCTCAGAAGTTTGACTCTGTATGTGTGTCATGTGACTGTCACCATACACTGACAAGTGGTTCTGTCTCTCAGCATTTTTGCTGATGAAATCTGACTTTCAGTTACAGACCACCATTGTGCTGTGCAAACACTGTTTCTCCAAACTAAAGTCCAACATTCTGCCACCAAGGTCACTGTTGAATCATATGGAGGCACATGTTACAGCAGGTGAGATTGCGACATTGAAAATGTTTGAGTGCATTCTAATTCAGACACTGCCACCACCAACAGATGCAGGAAGATGTCACAGGGAATGTCAACACGTGCCACAGCTATCACCCGCAGCACCCACCACCAGTGTCATTCAGACAATATTTTCCCATTACATTGACCATGCCAAGGCAGAGGGACTCAAACAGGAGACCACATACATCAGCCACAGGTACAAGGCTTCTTAACATTAAAACTATAAAATGAGTGTGTGTACTAATGTTTTTTATGCTATTTAACTTTCTTTAGCTGTATGTTTTGTTTTCTGTAGCTTTTCTGAGCTGCAATGGTCAAATACAGTAAACTTATTATGTTTTTTTACAGGTTAACAAAAAAACTCTCCTTTGTTGAAAGTTGGTATGAATGGTACTGCAGCTGTACCGTACACAGGAATCTATGGAATATCCATTTCAAATCCATACTGGTAAGTAGCAAGATTGCATTTCATCTGTTCAATTTTTTTTTAAAGACTGCAGCAAATAAGTCTGAGCATGTTTCATAAACTAGGTGTCGCGCACGTCACCAAAACTATTTCTGCAAGATATCATGCACTGTATTCTGAACTTGCAGCTATGCAGCCATGACAGTGTTGAAAAAGTTGCACACAGGTTGTGTTACTTGACAAGATGTGGTTTTAAAATGTAACTTGACTTGAGATTGAGAACCAGGGACAATCGAGTTGTAAATAGTCATCCATTTCTTTTCTTAGAAAACTTCCAGATGCTTTATTGTGTCATAGTTGCCTTCTCCTAAGAAGTTCTTTGACATTAGACCCCAACCCCCGGGCTGGGGCAGACATGCAACATGCAGAAATGGTTTCAATCGATGACCATGACCAGCATTAACTACCAGACTCAAAAAGATGCAGATGAAACCTGCAAATATGCCCCCTCCAAAAAAAAATACTTGCCTTCATTGGCTTGAGAGTTATCCATTTCAAATTTCTATGCAACAAGTTCTCGTCAAGCACTGGAATGTGCACAACAAAAGTATCTGTGACCTGTGATACTGATACAAAACAGTACGATGAATACATGTCTATATTTGTCAACCCCTCACTTAAAACACACACACAAAAATATATGTATGTATATATCTATATATATATATATATATATATATATATATATATATATATATATATATATATCAACTCACCAAGGCTACTATTAGTGTACAGACAAAGGTACCCTTCCATCCAGTTGAGATGATCACATTGCATTTGTGGGAATCTCAGCACACATTGGACCAGCAACAGTTCACTCACAGCCATTAATTCTGGGGGACTGGGCTCCCATTTCAGTTTGTTACCACGTGACAATTTTATGCACACAAGACAGATGCATTTTGGGCATGCAAGAAAAATCTGGGGACTGTGTGTGAGTACTGTGTGCATGACTGAGTTCGCCATTAATTCTGGTGGATTTGCATGTGGTGTAAAGCTCCCATTTCACTCTGTTTTCACTTGTCAATTTTAGGCATACACGACAGATGCATTTTGGGCATGCACAAAAAATCTAGGGACTCTGTGTGAACACTGTGCACTTGAGTGAGTGTGTCTTTAATTCTGGGGGACTTTGCATGTGGTGTAACACTTCCATTTCACTTCGTTACCACTTGTCAATTTTATGCACACAAGACAGATGCATTTTGTGTGTTGTGGCAGTGAGCACATGATGTCATACTTAAATTATAAATTAAAGCAGCATTGCAAGAATGTGATGACAATTCTGACCTGTACTTTTTTATGCTATTTTACATTGCCAGCCACTTTACCTTTGAGTCATGACCTGAATGATACCCTTCTTTTCACAATTTCTGTCTGCTTTACTGCTTTTTCTCATGTGTGAAAAAAAAAAGGAGCACACCTTTCAATATTATTCTGACTAGGTTTTTATCACTATTTGCAGCTGTTTTTCAATAAATATTGTTCTGTGAGGTTATGAAACACTGCCTGCTGCATAACTGTTAATTTTACAACAGAAGTGATATATAACAAATGATGGAGAAAAGCTGCAGAAAATACTGACAAAGACCAGGTCTGCACCGTATTAAAAGGAGTGCTCCATTTTTATGTTGGCTTGTGCGCATGTACAAGCAACATCTTGTGACAGTGTGGGTCTTGGGGGCACAGCTGCTGTTAGGTGAATGCAGGGCATGCATCAGTAGGTGTGTCCCTCATTCCCCAATCAGCCTGCATGCCACTGCCACACCATGCATATATAATGGGGTGATCACATCAAAGCAAAGGCCTGCTGCAATCGTCATATGCAGCAGTCCTTTGCTTGCCGTGCTCGCTGCCATTATGGCCATGGTCAGCGAGCGGACAGCCGCCTCCCCTCTGTTGGACATCGGGGTGCCCAATCCACCTGTTGGCAACCCCTCATGCTTGTGTGCCGACGGGAGCCCACTCCTGTCAGCACCCCACGCAAATGTTGAATGCAAGGGGATGCCCAATCCCACTCAGCTCGTGCCCCCCACTTTTTGCATGCCGATGGGGAAGCCCTCCCTTGTCAGCATCACCCTCCCAATTGTTGAATGCTGAGGTGGGTGCCCAATCCCTGGCTAAACGCTCCCCATTCTTTTGTTTGCGGTAGGTGCCCAATCTCGACTGCCACCCCCACTAAACCCACTTAGGTGGCACGCTGAGAGCCCACCCTTGCATGCCAAATTCCCTGCAATGTGAAAACTGTCCCGCAGTATGGTTTTCTTTTTTTTCACCTGGAAAACAAAAGCGTCCTCGTAGTCTAGATCCCCTCCCCCGGCACCCACCCACTCGCCTGCCTCCCTCACCCCTCACCCCATACTTACCTCCAGACTCTGGCACAATGATCTTCAGTGGACCAGGAACACATCTGCACTCTTCAAAGCCAACCACTAACTGAGGAAATGCCAGTAAGCTGTATAATGCAATGAATAGGGTTTTTTCAACTTTGCTGCATATCTCAGATATTTCTTGGAATTTTGGCACCAAATTTTCAACATGGTGTTTTTGGGGCCCCTCCTCATGAACTCTGTCACTGTCATGGTGTTAATCGGCTTCGGAAGGTGATTTGGCCGTCACTGCATGAAATCACCTTTTGGGACCCATTAATGAAATGACAGTGCCAGTGAACATGAGATGGCCTCTCAAAAAGCCTATGTTCCAAATTTGGTGGGAAAAATCTAACAAATGCCTGTTTTATGAGTGTGCATTGCGCAGTTGCTATGCAGGCTCGTAACTTCACGCATTCGCAATATTTTAATGCCGTATTTTCAGCATTGGCATTTTTGTGCACCTCCTTGTGAACAGTACAGCTGTCATTTTCCACATCCTGCCTGAAATGTGTTTCCGCCCTTCCGGCGCACAATTGCACAGTCGCTGCAGGAAATCAGTGTTTGGGCCAGATTATGAAAATGACAGTGACACAGTTCATGAGCAGAGCTCCTAGAATGCCTATGTTGAAAATTTGGAGCTGATACTCTATTAAATGACTGTGTTACAAGCATGAGTCGGCAGATTGCAAGCTTGCTCATACCGTAGTGCATTTGTGATATTTTCACTCTGGATTTTCACCATTGCCATTTTTACACACCTCTTGATGAACAGTACAGCTGTCACTTCACATATGCTGCCCAAAATGTGTTTCCGCACTTCCGGCACAGAATAGCATGGTTGCTGTGCGTAATCACTTCTTGGGACACTTTCAGGAAATGACAGTGACACTGTACATGAGCAGAGGTGCTAAAATGCCTATGTTGAAAATTTGGTGCCTGACGCCCACAAACTGGCAGTGCTGCAAGCGTGCCTTGCATATTTCCCTCTCACCCTTGCAACTCTGCAAATTCTGTATATTTGTATGCCACATTTTCAGCACTGGCATTTAATTACACCTCCTTATGAACTGTGCAGCTGTCATTTTTCACATCCTGCCCAGCATGTTTTTTCCCCGCACTGCATTAACAAACACCACCCTAATGCCTCTCACTTTCTGGGGGTGGCATCAGTTCAATACTTGACTGCCACTCCTATGCTGCATCTCTCTAACTCTTGCACTGCTAATGACAGCAAGACAACATTCGGCATTGACAAATGCTTGTTTATTTCAGACATGAAAAAAAGTAGTAAAGCAGACTCAAATACTGGAAATTATAGTATCATACAAGTCAGGATGTAAGTAAAGTGGCAATGTAAAATAGTATTAAAAAGTATAGGTCAAAATTCTCAACAGATTGTTGCACTGCTGCTTTACAGAGATTCACTAAGTTACATAGTTATTATGGTGTTGCCTTACCTCCAGGGGAATCTTTCTTGCTCCACATGTCCTTACATAGTGCAATACATTTCTGTCAAAAACACCCGTAATTTCATGTGTGTGCACGTTTTAGTAATAAGATCCTTGTTAGTGGAAAACGTGCCCACATTTCACCACAAACTGACCATTCTAACATAAAGAAACATTCGGAAAGCTGCCGAACATTCATTATAAAGGAGCACACCCCAGCAATCTCCCTGGCATCACTTCCTAATGTTGCTGACAGCAGGGGAACAGAATTGGGGTGACTATTCAGAATGGGAATTCCTCCATGATGTGACACACTTTAATGAAATTATGGGCATTTTTGACAGAAATGTATTGCACTATGTAAGGACATGTCGAGCAAGAAAGATTCCCCTGGAAGTAAGGCACCCATATAATGAGTACAATGCTGTAAGTTGGTGAATCTCTTTCATGTCTATTTCACAAACTAAATATTTATGGAGCCTCAGTAATGTTTACTTTGTGTTGAGACTTATGAATTGGATTTGAAGTGTTTAGCAAAAAGCATGACTGACCAGTGCTAGTATGTTGTGCAAAGCTGCATGTGTGCCATCAGTCCTCGTTCCTGTGTGTGCATACATTGTCCAGCTTCATGCAAACATAAATATGGTGTGACTTGTTGCAGTATCTCAAGACTAAAGATAACAAAGAATGCATGACGTATATTTTATTGATACCTTCAGCACCATCAGAGTAAGTGATATAATATTTTTTCAGAGGTACTGGGTCACTGTGCACCTCAGTCACTCACAGTGCACACATGACTTTGAGGAGATTATAGCACAAAAAACATATGCTCTCCTAAAAGTTATGTGTGCAGTATGTGACTAAAGTGCACTCTGTCCAGATACCTCTGAAAAAGTATCGTATCACTTAGTCCACTGATGGTGGTGATGGTGACAATAAAATATATATTATTCTGCTCGCTATTCTTTATACCATAAACACTGCAACTAGTCAGTAAGGTATGTTTGCAAGAAGCTGCACAATGTCTAATGTCACACACAAACACACACACACACACACACACACACACAGAGGAAAACACTGACTGCACACATGCAATTTAGCACATCATACTTGCACTGCTCACACCAGCTTTTCCACAAGCACTCCACAACAGAAAGTCAACATTACTGAGGCACTGCATTATAACAAAAGGGCAAATGTCTATTATTAAACAAAATAAAATCCAAAACACTACAGCACAGCAGTGGAGGGAGGAGGTTTCCCAAAAATAATCCCTTAATGGGGGATTCCATGGTGTTCCAGCAGCATGTGGAGCATTCACAATATCTGCAGCTGCTATTGCTGGATCTGCTCCACCTGCTGCACAGCACCCACCCTTTTGTTGCATTCCTCAAGAGCTGCCCACACCAGTGCAATGTCTGCCTGCATTGCAGGTGCTGTGGCTGGGTCCACTTCAGCAGAAAAGCCAGGTAGTGGTGGTGGTGGTGAGAGTGGTGCTGGTGGCTGTGGTGGTGGTGGTAGAGCAACTTCTGCTGTTGCCCACCTCTTTCTGTGGCAGTGAGGCACTACACCCCCAGCACCCACTGCCACTGCCACAGAAGGGCCAGTAGGTGGACACCTGGCCCCTTTGGTGGCAGTCTGCCACTCCAACTTGTGGTGGTTTGCCATAAATGTGCACTGGCCACCAGTCCTCAAATGTGTCCCCTGGGGGCCACGGCACAGCTGCACACCATACAAACTGCAAACCACAATGGTGCTGTTCCCCCCCACACAGTTACAAAATTGCCACACTGGGGAGCTGTGGGAAGGGCCAAATGTACCTCTGCAAGCACCTTCATTCAGCTGGGGTTCCACCTGCAGCTGTGGAGGTGGTGGAGGGGGTGCTACTGGAGTCCCAGCAGCTGCTATTGGTGATAGTGGTGGCGGTGGACTCAGTGGATGTGCCACTACCAGTGGCATTGGTGCTGCTGCTTCCAGTGGGGGAGACGCAACAACAAACAGTTGGGAAAGGTCCAATGACACCCAACCACTCATGTGAGTGCACTCCTCCGCTCTGCCCATGCCCGTGGGCCACAGACTCTCCTCCCAGGTCTGTCACGCACAAGTCCCTCAGACTGTGACTGACGCCTCACAATACTCCTTCACATACACTCACAATCTCACACACATGCACACGCTCAGTTACACAGTCACACACACATGCACACACACACACAAAACAAGACTTCTATGAAAAAAATCTGTACCTAAAAAGAACTGAAAAAACACACAGCAAAAAACCTAAAGATTTAGCTTTTAAAGAAACTGTTTTTTTTAACTCTTCTGTCTCTACAACCAAAAGGCTTCCTCCTTCTACCACTGCAAAGGAGAAAGTGAAACTAACTGTTTTTCTGACTCACTTCCTTCCTGCCTGGCTAAAACTTGTGACTTACAGTACTGTAAGCCATGTGATGTGTGGGGGGCTGCCTATATTGTTGCCACTTCACCTTACTTCATGCTAAGATGGAATGACAATGTGAAGTCAGAATGGAAAGGTGAAGTGAGCACTTTCCAGTGCTCACTTCGTGTAGCTGTACACTAATGCGAAGTGGCCACTTAGTGTCCACTTCACTGGTGGATTTTAAATTTGCTGCAGCTTTATAATGGAGCAATGGGCTACATTGTTGACTTTCAATACAATGCACAGAATACATTTGTTGAATTTATCATAACCAAATTTTACAACTGTGACAGTCCTTTTCCCACTGCCAGATACACTGTCAAGTTTCAGATTGTGAAGACTATCTATGTGACATGTATGCAGTTTCCACTGTGTCTTGTTTATGCTGTGTCCATTGACAAATTCCAAGGACTTAGCCTTGATAGTGCTATTGTTGACATGGAACTGGGAATCTTCAAGGATGGCATGGCATATGTTGCTTTGTCATGAATCAGATCTCTTTCTGGTGTGTATACTGAGATTTGCAGAGGATAAGGTACATGCTGATGTTAAATGTATTGTGGAATACAACCGGCTACATACTCTATACCAACCAACCACAACTCTGATTCCGATTCCTAGATACAGCCCTTTGTGAGATGTACCAATGGACGCAAAACATAAGTTGAAAAGGAAACAGAGTTAGGTTAGGTCACCAGCTGCAAATAAGTGCAATGGTCTTGAGAGATTGCCAGTCTTTGACAATAGCACTGAAGTGAGCTGCAGCGCTAATGCTGTGCTGCAATCTCTTCTGCATAGGCCAGAGTTTGTTCACCTATTGAGTGCTGCAAAGTCAACAACTCTTTCTGACATGCTGAAAAGAGTTAAAGTAGGTAGTCAATAACAAGCATCTGGCTTACAGAGTTTGACTCCTCTATGGTTTACTCTAACTATCCTGGACTGAGGATGTTTGCTGAAAATGCTCAACATGATATGACTGAATTTATGATGGGTGTGATGAATTGCTTGACCGATGATGGAATTCCACTTAGACAGTACTTCACAGTTAATTATGCATGCAAGTACACTTGTTTGACATGTGAGCACATAGAGTCACTGACAACTATTCATGTTATGACTTTCTGTCTTCTTTCCTGAAGAAACATCTGTTAAGACCAATAGATTGTTTAGGAATGCTGCCACTGGTTGGGAGTGTCACAGATGTGGCTGAAGTACTGTCTGTTCTTTGAGGGTGGCTGACTTCCATTCCTACATCATCATTGTTGTTCAGAGATTCAACTCTCAAGGCATGAAAGTTACCATGCCTATTACTGATTTCATTGGTGGGAGAACTGTGTTCTCAGGCACTCAGTTTGACACACATGCCACCATTTTTTATCATGGACCTTCTATTCAGTCAGGGGACTACTGTATGTCACATAGTGAAGATTTAGACATGAACAGGTGGAGTGAAATGATACAGTGTGCACTATGAAGGAATGATTACCAGGAATCTAAAAGATACATATGTAATAATTACCCCTATCAAAGATAATGCTCAATGCCCTGAGGAGTGATTTTTTGATTAGAGACCCACAGAATGCTAACATATGCACCATATTGGTTGACATCATATGTATTTCACTTCTGTTTACAGACTGCATAATGTGAAGGGTAATAATATGCATGCCATCATTAAATGCATTCACAACAATATACTACTTTTGTAGTGAATTATCTATTATGGGCCCACGATATATATTTAGATCATTGAGTCTGTTGTGACCTGGAAGTACTGCTATGAAACATTTAGGGACTGTATTCCAGTTGCTATGAAGCATGTCATGTTTGCTCTCATTAGTACTAGTACTGTTGGAGGACCACAAAAACAGTATGATAATTTTGTTGTTTGTATGGTCTGTTATTAAGACAGATTTGACATGTATCTGTGTCCATAGCAAACTCATTTGTGAGCTACTAACAATTAAAGCTGGTATGTCTTTTACTGTTACATTCTACATAAGTGACCTTGATGTACTTACTACACTAACATGACTCCCATGAGTACACTCTAAGCAGACTTGAGGGAGCTGGGCAGCACTTATGTGACAGCAAGTAAGTAATATCTTGGCACATGTAGTTGAAAGATGCTGATTCATCACATGTCTTTGCCTTTGAGACTGATATGTATTTCAGAATAATTTCTGTGACTGCTTTGTATCTATCTTCATACAGACAAGGTCTCTGCAACTCATGAAGTATGTAGTGCTGTTGATGTATCACTGTGACACCTGCTGATAGGAATTCCCATCGTGATACTGCATTTCATAACTCATGTCAATTGTACTGTTACATTCCAAGGAGTACCAAACAGAAGAACACTCTCTTTGCATATTTCAGCTGTTACTGAGTGACATGGCAGACTGATATCTGCTCATAGCTTACAGATTTGCCACTTGGTAACAGGAAAAACTATTATGTCTTTTCCTGTTATACTCCTCATGACTGACCTTGATGTTTTTACTTACAAGACTGGTATCAGCACAGTCTAAGCTGACTTGAGGGAGCTGGACAGCACTTATGTGTCAGCATGTAAGTTACATCTTGGCATATGTAGCTACATCATTCTAAACTCTTCTATGTATTTGTCTTTGATAATGCCATGGGTTCATAGTTATATGCAAGTCTGACACCGTTAATGGCTGTGTGATATCTTCCTCAAATGGAAATATCATTGAGTCACCAGACATGACTGCAGAAACCACCAAAATATGACTCAGTGTTGTAAATATGTATATACTTCTGATACTGTGCAGAGTGGTAGCATACTGATACTGCATTCATTTTTATTTTGTTTATTTGAAAAAATGTTCTTATTGTGCACATTTATTATGAATATTGTGTTATGTAAGTGTCTGTGGCATTTAATAGCTTTTCATTACATACAGTGCTGTCCAGCACATTTTAAGTTACATATATGTATGTGTGTGCGTGTGTGTGTGTGTGTGTGTGTGTGTGTGTATATATATATATATATATATATAATATATATTCTATGTAAAACACTTTGTTAATGCATCAGTTAGGGTTCTTCTACAGTGACAAATGTGAGGAAATTCAATTTTAGGGATCCCAACCCTTGTACACCACTCCCCACCCTGCCCCCACCAACAGGCATCAGGGTGTGCGTGGGGTTGTTGGCCCTCACTCTCACCCCATCCCATGTGTAAACAAGCTGAGGTGGTGCAGTGTAGGAGAATGGGGTGAGAGTTAGGGTTGATGACCCCAACGCACGTCCCCATGCCTGTTGGTGGGGGCAGGGTGGGGGGTGGAGTTCAAGGGGTGTGAACCCTAAAATCAAATGTCCTCACTTTTGTCACTGTAAAAGATCCCTAAGTAATGCATTAATAAATTTTTTTGATAGAATTTCCTTACTTTTTAAAAAAGAATGGAAAACTAGAAAGTTGCACAAGTTGGTGGTTGTGCGGAGCCCTTCGGGCCCTGCGCTCCCACTAACTTGTAAGTGTCAGGCCACATTACACACCCAATGACTAAAAAGTACATTGACAACATCGAGGCCAGCCACTGAACAAATGTTAATCTAGTAGAACAATAGAAAATGCTGTCCACAAAACGTAAACTGTGCCACACAATATCTCTGCAAAAAATATATTTTCTGACATGTAAACACCACTATTAACATCTACAGAACATGCCATCAACACCCTCCAAATTTCAAGTAAAAAGACCAAACCATGTCCGAGGTATAACATGTCAAAGTGTGAAATTTTCATTCATCAGAGTGGCACAGTTCCACACCTGTTGACATTTAATACACACAATGACTGAAAACTGCATCCATGACACTAAGGCTAGGCACCCTTTCAATTTCAAGGCACCAGCACAATCCAAAACACTGTCTGCAACACGTAAAGTTCGTCATGCAATATCTCCACAAAAAAATTTTCTCTGACATATAAGCACCATAATTCACATCTACAGGACATGCCATAAACACCCTCAAAATCTCAAGTAAAAAGACCAAACCATTTCCGAGATACTCAATGTTAGATTGGTAAAATGTCCTTATCTATTCCATTATAAAAAAATCTGGCCATCTTGTCCTTCCCTCTCTATCAAAGATGGCAATCAAAGAATCTTGTGATCAAAGAATTTGCAGGCACACAAAGAATAAAAATGCTATAAATCAAAAAATTGAAGTAATTGGGGTAAGCCACCACCATGGTTCGACAGAATGAAGCCCCCTGAGCACAGCCCACCCTTATTTGACTTCCTAGGGCACCCCTGGGCTGAGAAAATTGATTTTTCAATCTGGCCATCTCGTTCCACACTCGCAATGCATGATCGCGATCAAAGAATCTTGTGAACAAAGAATTTGCAGGCTCGTGATCAAAGAAATTGCACTCTCATGAACAAAGAACAAAAATAATGTTTTCTATAAAAAAAAATAATGTTCTGCTTATCCCTGGTAGTCTAGCGACCCCCTCCATGTACATTTAACAAATAATGTCCGTATCCCTGGTAGTCTAGCAGCCCCCCCAATGTGTATTTAATAAATAATGTTTTCTATATCCCTAGTAGTCTAGTGGCCCCCCTGATCTGTATATAATTTATATTGTTGTCCATATCCCTGGTAGTCTAGTGGCCCCCCACCCAGCCATGCCAGTCCACCCAGCACCCCTCCACCCATCCCCAGCTGGCAACTGGCACAACCCACCTCTCACCTCCATGGCCAGCCACTGACTGTGTGCATTAGCAGTGCTAATGAAAGAGGTGCTCAGAATTCTGAGCACCTCTTTTTAATAATGCTGCTAATACCACAATCATTTCAACAACCATGGAGGTGAAGAATGAGCTGCCAATCACTGTCTGGGGATGGGTGAAAATGCTGAAGTGAACTGACCGGCGAGTGAGGCAACTAGATGATCGGGAATTAGTGATTATAATGTATTTTATGATGATCGGGGGGCGCTCAACTACCAGGGATATGGACAACAATATAAATTGTATACAGATTGGGGGGGCCGCTAGACTACTAGGGATACGAAGAGCATTATTAATTTAATGCACATTGGGGGTGCCACTAGACTACCAGGGATATACAGAACACTATATATTTTATAACAGTCAGAGGAGGAGGGGCGCTACACTGCCAGGGATGAGGAGAACATTATCTATTTTTACAGATCGGGGGGACCGCTAGACTACCAGGGATATAGAAAACTTTATTTATTTATTAAATACACATTGGGGGGCTGATAGACTACCAGGGATACAGAGAACATTATTTGTAAAATGCACATTGGGGGGCTGCTAGACTATCAGGGATATGCAGAAGAATATTTTGTTTTTTACAGATCAGGGGGGTGCTAGACTACCAGGAACATTGAAAATATTATTTATTTTATTCAAATCTGGCAGAACAAAGCCCCCTGAGCAAAACCCACCCTCATTTGACTTCTAAGGGCACCCCTGGGCTGAGAAAATGGATTTTTTTAATCTGCCCATCTCGTCCCTCCCTCGCGATGCAAGATCGTGATCAAAGAATCTAGCGATCAAATAATTTGCAGGTTCGTGATCAAAGAATTTTCAGGGTCACAACCAAAGAATAAAAACTGTTGTAATTTTCAAAATACAAAGAATTGTGGTAAACCACCATCATGGTTTGTCAGAAGGAAGCCCCTTGAGTGAAACCCACCCTCATTTGTCTTCCTAGGACACCCCTGGGCTGAGTAAATTGATTTTTTAATCTGGCCATCTCGTCCCTTACTTGTGATGCATGATCGCGATCAAAGACTCTTGTGATCAAAGAATCTACAGGCTCATGATCAAAAATCATTAGCGAGCCACAAATTAAGATTTTAAACACTTATAACTCTATTTTATGACTGATTTGGATGAAACCAAAGGCATGGCTCAATAGATCAGAGTCTCCTGAGTAAATTTCATCCAAGTTTTACTTCAGAAGTGACCCCTGAGTCGAGATATTGGTGTTTTTCCAATAGGAAATGTAAAAACAAGATGGCGGGCCTCACAATCAAAGAATTTTGAAAATTCCTGGGGACGAAGTTTCTTGAACCGCAATGCTGAAAATTCTTTGATCGCCAGGCAGGACCAGATGGCCAGAACCCCAATCTTTGTTCGCAAAACATACATATAAATTTGACCATTGACTTATAATGGTAATTTAAAAGTGGTATAACTTTTGAATGCATTAATATTTTTTCACCAAACAAAAAGTGGCATTTTCAGCCAGCAAGGTTCTTTCAAATGCACCATCTTGCAGAGCAGCACACCACACAATGGCTGTGCAGGGCCACATCCAACATCCCAAATGCTGCCTCCAAAAAAGGTTAATTTTGCATTTTTCAGCGTTTTAGTATGCAAAGATTGTAAGTCCAACCAAAATGCAATTTGGCACATCAAGAGATCTACCATGTCCCACTGCACTTGCCAAATTTCAAGCAAATCCATTGAATGGGTCCAAAGTTATTACCATGCAAAATATTGAGTTTAACATAGAAATGACAACTGAACCCTAACTATAGTGGCACGACTGTGAACTGTAATATATATATATATATATATATATATATATATTGTACATATGCATACATATATGTAAACATACTAAAATACCAGCAGAATAGGCCTAATGGTCTTTTGTGTCTGCTCATTTGGTCAACCCCCACCCTGGGAGCTGACCTTGCTGCCCCCCTCTCCCTCTTTGGCTTCTCCCATCCCAGTCCTGGATATTCTTGCTGCATTGGTTTTTGCTTCCAGAACCTGTCCCCTGTACCTGTCCCACCCCCTCTTGAATCCCTACACCATTTCTGCCTCCACCAGTCCCCTGGACAGTGCATTCTATGGCTCCACCATCCTCTCAGTGAAGTAACACCTCCTCCTTTCTCCTCTAAATCTCCCCCTCCCACTTCCACCCATGCCCTCTAGTTGCCCCCCTTCCTTCAGAGCACCCTGACTGCTCCTTCCGTATTTATCCCCTTCATGTACCTGAAGAACTCTATCATGTGCCCCCTGTCCCTTATCTCTTCCAATGTGCACATATTTAGCTTTCCGAGCCTCTCCCCATAGGTCCTATTCCCCAAGCCCCAAATCATTTTGGTTGCCCTCCTCTGGACCCTCTCCAGGTGTTCAATATCCCTCTTTAAATGTGGCCTCCAAAACTGCACACAGTACTCGAGGTGCGGCCTCACCAAGCAGTTATACAGCGGGAGTATCACTTCTCTCCTTCTGGAGGTGAGCCCAATAGTGATGTATCCAAGCATCCTGTTGGCCTTTGCCACTGCCCTCCTATGTGGGAGTGGTGCCTGTGGGGAGTTGGGCATCATCCTGCTGCCTGTGTGTATGTATGTTTGTATATGTGTGTGTGTGTGTGTGTGTGTGTGTGTGTGTATATATATATATATATATATATATATATATAGTGTGTATATATATATATATATATATATGTACACACACACACACACTATATATATATGTATAGCTGTATATGGATGTATATATGTATCTATATGATGATTTGCACAATTACTGCCTTTTTTTTTACTGAATGTTATCTGTGCACATCTATATCACAACGCAAACAATTGATGTGTTCCTGCTCTTTTATAGGATCGCCTTTATTTAGGGGTCGGATAAGGAATTTTCCAGTTCAATGAATATTTACTTACATTCTGCAGGATGTGATTTTTGAAACCTCAGCTATATTTTACATATATGCTGTGTGCTGTCAGGTGGTTACATGTATAGTACATTTAGCATAGAATGAAAATTTGGCAATTTACCACACATACCTCATACAGTGTCTGATATAGTGAAAGTACAGCAATTTTTTATAAGTAGTCACTACAGCAATATTTTTGTACTGTTCTGTTTTCATTCTTGCTATATGTACAAGACAAACATTGATGATCGTATCTGTATTACACTTTGAAAAGTGATGAACTTTGCTTCATTCTTTGTTATGCTTGCCTTGATGCAGTGTACTACACTTATTGACATGTATTGCAAGACAATAAAATGTATACTTAACTGTGGTTTCAAAAGTCTGTGCCTTTTAACCTGATAGTCTAGCTCTAAAAGTTTGAATAAAATAAAAAATAAAGTCATACTAGTAACTATTGTTACAGTAGATAGGCATAGCAAACTAACTTCTTTTTTTTATCATTTCTTTATTTGTGCACCTGGACTGCTGCCCTTCTGCCTGACAAAACCCCCAGCTCCATCACCCAGAAGTACTGGGGCTTACCCTATGCCCAGCCTGGGAGTGGTGCCTGTGGGGAGTTGGACATCATCCTGCCACCTGTGATTTTTTTCTCCTCCATTTTTTATTTATCCCCAGGGCTCCAGAAGTGGGTGCATGTCTGTGGAGGTGCACATGTACACTACAGCTCAGTAATGACCCCTTCCACACTCCTAATTGGCCTAATGCCTAGGCATCCTCTCAACCTGTATTGTCCCCTGGCCCACACCAGGAGACAGATAATAGCTGAGGGATGCCACCTTCCCTCCCCAGAGAAGAGAGCTGCCTTTCAGCATCTTGATCCAGCTCTGCCCTTCCCACCTTTGCTGACCTCCAATGAGCCATGCTCACTCCTGAACTCGGGTCACCAATGTAGCAGGAGGTAAGGTATCCAGCACCTTAGCCCTGAGTGCCACGGGCTGGCAGCAAGCTAACTTCTAAAAAACATATGTATAAATTTAGATTACTATTGTTTTCAGGAAAAGTGAGATACATATTTTTAACTATATAAATGTAATAGCAGAAAAAAATACATTGCCTTTGCTAAAAATATTTTTTACTAAAAAAAACATAAAAATTATATATCTAAACAATTCTATTCAAACCCAAAAAAATATATAGTTCTAATATTAATGTAATACTGTAATTAAGTCAATGCCAACACACTGTTTTTAAGAGCTATAAATATTTATCCTTAGTATATCTATTACCTTTGAAAATCTACTTAAAGCACTTTAATATAGTTAATGTACTAAATGCTAACACATATGCTTTAATAACTTTTTAATATACAACAATAGATATGTCACTACTTTTAACATTGTGATAATATCTTCTTTATAATTACAACAAAGATATTGATTTAATTATATTGCTACTATCGTTCTTTATATATTTATTTTGTGATGGAAGCTTTGTGATGTGTGACAATGCAAAACAAATTTGAAGACCAGAGCCACAACAATATCTTTATATAGTGTACAACAGAACAGTTTTTTCACCCGTCCCAGGAACAACCACCTAATTCGACAACATCCACATTGGGATTTCTTAAATACATTTTTTAAAACTTATGCTCTGTGTCTTGTATATTATTTTTTAATCAAGTTCTGTGCAATATGTATTACATTGTTATTGTATACATCAAAATAATATTATATTTAGGGCCAGATATTCAAAACTTTTCCCCAGGACTAAATTGAGGCAGTATAATGCAGTGGCCTAAGGCTTTGAGCTGCAAATTTGGTGACATCCAGCAGACCAGACCTGGGTTTGAATCCCACAGCTTCCACTTGCATACTGTGTGACCCTGAGCAAGTCACTTAACCTCCTTGTGCTCCCAGGTTGCTCCTGTAAAAAGCTTTCAGCTTAGTGTGCTATACCTGGTTAAACAACTAAATAAAAAAAAAAATTAGCACTGCCTGATGGGCAAACTTAGCCCAGAGCACAAAGCAAGCCATATTCAAAAGGAATAGCCAAGGGCAAACAGCTTCTGAAAATAGCATGGGAATGAGGTCGGGCAAACTGGGCTGGGAGTGCAGGACAAACTTATCCCTGGAATAAGACAGCTCTGAATATGGCAACCAGGAAGTGCAAACCACAACAACAACACAGTGCACGCGATGTGAAGGTAGGTAGAGGTGAACTATGTGGCCAATGTGTGTGCCAGCAAATGTGTGGACCCAGTACAGCTGCAGGCAGCAGTATACTGTATGTGAAAGTACAGTGTGAAAACTAAAATATTCCCCGAACTGTTTGTGCAGCGCTAACACATTTGCATGGGTTTAGCGCAGGGCTAAACCATTAGCCCGGTGCAAACACATTGGCCCGGTGCTGAACTTTGCCATATTCAAAACTGACATGCAAATAAGCCTATGTAGGTAATCTCTGGGCAAAATCCAAATTAGCATCTCATTATGCCCTGATTCACATGTAGTCTGCACCAGGCTACGGTTTAGCCCTGCGCTAAACCCACGCAAACGTGTTAGCACTGCGCAAACAGTTTGAGGAATATTATACAGTTTTGAACAATGTACTTTCACATGCGCTGCTGCCTGCAGCTGTACTGGGACAGCATGGCATAGGCATAGATGGTGGTGGTGCTGCATGCAACTGTCACACTGTAGGTCATGCTAAAAGTGCATAGGACACTACAGTAGCAAGGTGGCCAGTAGTGTGTGGACACAGCAATGCTTATGGTGTGTAGGGCAGTGATGATGACTGCATTATATACAGTGAGAGGCCCAACCTGCAGGTGTTTACTGACAGTGGACATTATTGTTACGCTGTTGTATGACCCATGGGATGTTCACAGTGACATATACATGTCTGGCTTTGTGTGCTGTGGTAGTTGTACAGCTGTGCGGTATGTGGCCGGTGGGCATATATTATCAGAAAGGTACACAGATGTTGGGGTATTCCCAATACGGGCCCATGTGCACTGCATGATGTGTCCCAGCCTTGTGGCCACACCTGGTCTGTGGCACAGCCTTGCCACCCATACACTCTCCCCTCAACATCCTCCATGCCCACAGTGCTGCATGTGTGTGCTGGCATCTGTTGGTGTCCACAGAAGAGTGGTCCACAGGTGTGTGCTGTATGGCCAAACTGCTATGCTGTCCACTGGTGGCAGGGTCACCACTTACTGCCTGGCATGGCTGGGACTGGTGGCAGATGATGGTATCATTGTGATGCCATCAGTTAGCAGCATGTTTCTTCTATGTTTGGCCTTGTCTATGTGTCATATTTATTTGTTAGGGTCACGCAAAGCCACACAAAAGCTGCGCAAACACCACACAAAGCTGATTATCCAGGGTTAAGACAAGCTTTTCCTGGGCAATAATGCGCACCGCACTAAGTGTCGCGTTAAGTTGCACAAAACCACTTAGCGCAGCTCTAGTCACTGAATATGCCATTGCACCTGTAATCATTTCAGTTTGCCCCTTGCATACATTATGATTTTGCCCGGCGCTAATGCAGTTTGTCCAAGCTATTTGGCCTTTTGAAAATAGCAGACCCGTGCTAAACCTGCGTAAACGGTTTTGGCCCGGTGCAAAGTTTTGAATATCTGGTCCTTAGAGATCTATGCATTTATACTGTAATTGAGGTTGTGACACAGTTCAAAGGACATGGCAATGTCATTTTATTCCTTCTGCAAACGGAGGCAAATAACTGTTGAGAACAATACTAAACGTTATGTTTCTAAAGAGAATTATTGCAGTGGGGTGGACAGAAGACAAGTGGCAGTCAGCTGTGAGTTGTGATGATAATGTTAAAAAACAGTAGTTTGACAATACATTGTATGTTTCATTTTATCATAGAACACTTTTGCATGCTGTAACATAAAAAAAGGCTTAAAGGTTTTGTACGTCTTTCTCAAAAAGTAAGGAAATTAATTGCAAAAAACTTCATCAGTGTAACAGTTAGGGTTGCTTCCACAGTGACAAAAGTAAGGAAATCGAGTGTTAGGGTTTTCATCCCTAACTCTGCCTTTCCCCCACCCACATGTGCATGCGCATACACACACACACACACACACACACACACACACACACACACGTTCGCAGGACAGTACAAGGCAACACAACCAATCAGAAACAGACACCATAAGGTAACAGAAAGAACATGCAACTCTGTAAACATACAACAAGAGGCATCCATCATCATGTTTTAGCAACTGTATCATTTCTGCTACTATTTCAGTGTCTTAGGCGAGTACACCCACATGCTGTGAAACATGAGGTGAAGTGTAAAGAAGGCTAAGTAGAACATTTTACATGTAAATTCTTTAATATGGGATGGTTATGACTATTTTGTACTATTTTGCTACACCGACTCATAACTTAATGATTTGAACTATACAGGACACACTCTGCTGTATTACTACAGATAGATACATATGTCCATCTGTGGAGGAATGGGAACGTAGGGTCTAAAGCAACCTACAGTGTGACTGTAGCATATAGACACAATTCTTGTTTGTGAATGGAGGTAGGCAAGCACAGGATGTAAAGTACCAAGTGGTCCCGCTGTTACGTATGTACACTCTTCTACTATCTGCATGTAGAGATGTGACTGCACAGTGAATTACCACACACATGAAACCTCATGTATCCAAACTGTTGTAGTATCTAGATAGAGGAATGGTGTTCCCAATATTACATACAGACACTGTTGTATTATGTCAATGTGGGGCTGGGAGTGCACTGTCTTTTGCACCATACACGTCCATCTATACATTGAGATAGTATGTCAGAATCGATATAACACACTGTTCATATGTCACTATGGAGCACTGCCTTCCCAGTCCTACATCAAGATAGTGCAACACTATCCATATGTCACATTCATATATCACTGTGAAAACACAGGGCCCATTGGACAGTGCGTTATTATACATTTACTGAAAGAGTAGAACGCAGTCCATGTGTGACACTATCCATAGGTTGCATTGTTCTCATTCTGACATATAGGCTGTGTAACTTATGTATTATGTTGCAGTATATTGATGGAGGAATGGGACTGCAAGATATGAAGTACCCTATACTCTCACTGTGATATATGGATAGTGTGACATATAGATTGCATTGTACTTTTTTCTTGATGAAGGGATGGGAGTGCAGTATCTGAGCAACTATGAGGTCACACTCCAACATATGGGCAGAGTGACACATAGATAGTGTTGTTCTATGCTGATACAGGGATGGGAGGAGAGGGATTATAGGATTCTGCAGTCCTACTGTGACATATGATATGTACAGTGGTGTTCTATGTCAATGGAGGGATGAAAGAAGAAGGTCCAACTCACCATATGATCCTACTATGACTTATGGGTATTGTTGTACTATCTGCATGGTGATATACAATTGATGTAGTTGCCATCTTGCATGGTTGCAC
The DNA here is from genome assembly GCA_016271365.2 of Neoceratodus forsteri. Lineage (NCBI taxonomy): Eukaryota > Metazoa > Chordata > Ceratodontiformes > Ceratodontidae > Neoceratodus > Neoceratodus forsteri. The sequence goes on from CM028130.1 coordinate 4,451,121, forward strand.
AGCATGTAAGCGCACCCCTCCCAAGACACTGGGATGGCAGCAGAAGTGATATAGCTGCAGAAACATGATGATGGATGTCTCTTGTGGTATGTTTACAGAGCTGTATGTTCTTTCTGTTACCTTATGGTGTCTATTTGCAATTGGTTGTGTTGCCTTGTGCTGTCCCACGCTTGTATCTGTGTGTGTGTGGGGGGGGGGTAGGGTTGAAAACCCCAACACCAAATTTCCTTGCTTTTGTCACTGTAGAAGCAACCCTAACTGTTGAATTAATGGATTTTTTTACAATGAATATATATTATAGTTTGCTTCTTACATCTCTGATGTTGTCATCATCCCACAAGCCCCATCATTGACCCATCTTGGGGACATACAGGTTAGCCACCATTATGGCTTGTAGTGCCTGCTGGGGGTGCTAAGCAAGCTGGGATATTTTTCTCTAGAATTTTTTTCATGAGCTTTCCTACAGAGCATCAGCTTGCAAAGATGCATTCACATGCACATATGCATTGGCATGAGTATGTGCCACATCTGCCAATGCCCTGTCCTATCTTTCTGTTCCTGCCATTGCTACCAAATGGCCTCCATCATGTCTTGTTTAAGCTGTGGTACATAGGAATCCTCCACTCCAAGAGAACAGAACTGATATGGGATGCTTTGTCCTCCAAAATGGGCTGGTCCCCAGGAAACCCTGGTGCATTTCTGACAAATCTGGTAGTGTGGCATTCATTGCCTCAAGCATCCATTTCACTGGACTGGCCTGACCGAGACCATATCTGATGTCTTGCTGACTGGCTTGTAGTTTTCCAGATTTGAACATAGTCACTTTCCTTTCATTGGCACTATCCCTGAATTGGCAGGCTTTTAAAAGATTATGGGAAGCAGCCCCTTCAATTGTTTCTTCAACTTCGCTATGATCTGGAAGTTCTGGTAGCAGGAGTGAGTAGTGTTGCTTGATGAAGATGGTCACCAAGCTGGGCATGTAATCGGTTTTCTGTTAGTTGGGCTCCCATTTTTATGGCTTTAGTTTTTATTTATTCGCTTATCTTTATTTAAGTTATATTTTTATTTAGAGTCTGTCCGTTTTGATTATTTGTTCTGTTTGCACATTCTATTCTGTTTTACGCAACAACATTCCTCATGCTGTGCTGTGCTGTGGGGCAAGCTAGTGCTGTGCTGTGGAGAGATCTGTGCTGTGCTGTGGAGCGAGTTAGCGCCTGATTATTTGCTGCACAGCTACTCTCCGAAGAGCGAGGAGACGTGGGGAGGATTTTTGAAGACACTAGCGTTTAGTATTGATTACCGTATGGACTGCTTCCTTCCCCCATGCCACTACAGCGTTTGCAGGATTATGAGGATGCCGTAAATGTTGTGACTCGAGATTTGGAGCCCTTGAGTCACTGTTTGCTATTTGGGGCTATTTGATGGTGGTAATGCTGAGGATCTGAAGTGTAAGGACCGTTGCTTATGGATACATTTATCTGATTATCTTGGAATCAGATTTATTCTTTTTCTGCTCCTGAAATATTGGATCTGTTCCTGAAACTTTGGACATTTATTTGGATTTTATCGGCCAACCTTTTGGGAATGGATCTAGGGGATTAGTGTCTCAATTCATTGTGAGTAAGTAGGCCTGAATTGGCTGAGGGCTGCATGCTGCTCTACTGCACTTCCAGGGCCTGTACCTTACCTGCCGGGTAATTGAAGGTTTTGGTGCTCTGGTTCTTGTGTCTCCCTTGGGACCAATTAGATTGGGTTCCATGGGGGTCCTAGAGTAGCTGACGTTGCCCGGGCATGGATCTTGGGCAAGATTTTCAGGGCTTTTCCTGCAGTGGAACTGATCTAGCCCTGAAGAGTTTGTCCTGGACTTCCTCCTGCTTCAGCTCCTGCTTTTGTTACTGGTTTGACTTTTAAGTTTTTATTCTTTCAGATATTTATTTCTTATTTTGCTTGTTCAAAATCCACTTATTCTTCAGGCAGTGGGAGTGTCATTATATCCTTGGGCCCTGATAGTATGAGTATCAGTGGTCTAGGGTTTGACTGTGTCATTATTAAAGGTTTTTGTACTTGCACCATCATCGCTGGGAAAGACTGTTGCCCAGGGGTTGTCCCTGAGGACCTTTAAATGTCCTTTTAGTAGTGAGAGGACTATCAAGACTTATACCAGCTGGTCTTTCCTTTTTATTTTTCTGATCATATCTCTGTTTTATTTATTTACTGATGTTTGTTAGTTTTAGTGTTCTCCTCCTTTGAGCAGTGAGAGTATTCCAGGGTGGGGAAGTGTTCTTTTACCTTTATTGTTGTTTAATGTAGTATTTGTATTTAATGGTTTTTAAAAGTTTGGGGTGTATTGCAACTTTCTTTGGGTATTTTGTTGGGGATTTTGCTGTGTAGTTGGGTTTTTTAGATTTGTGGAAAGTGCCTGCCGGCCCCCTCAGTTTTGCACTATGTGGCCTCCTTTTTCCATGCCCTCCATCCATTCTCCCTTTCTCCTCTACCCTTTGTTATTTATCAACCATGTTGGGTGTTGGGCATCGCTTGTAGAAGAAGGGGTGGGTGTGGTGGGGGCATGGACACTGGAGGTCGAAAGAGGGGAGATCCCGCATAGGGGTGGTTAGGACCAGGAGATGCCCTGTGGTGAAATGGAGTCTGAAACATGGAGATCCATGTCTAGTCCCCATACCCAAGGGCACCATCTCTTTAGATGGGCATTTAGTTGGGACAACTAAAGAATCCCTTCCAACTCGGGCGGTGTTATGCAATGCGAGATCTATCAAGAACAAAACTGCAATTATTGCAGATGTTATTGGAACAGCTGATCTGGCTTGCATCACCAAGACCTGGCTGGATGAAAATGCTGGCCCCATTTTGGAGGCAGAAATTCTTGACGGGTACTCGGTGAGTCATCACCCGAGACTGGACCACAGAGGACTAGCGGTCTGTTTCAAGACCGAATTGGGCCTCAAGGATGTTCCAGTTGAGGAGGCTAAATCATTTGAATGTACCATTGTAGCTGGTGTGGGCTGCAGGAAAGCTCTCGTCTACCATCCACCCAGTGAAGAGAAGCAATTCCTCAGGAAGTGGCAGATTTCACCAATGACATGGCATTGGAGTCACCCAGAGTGATGGTCCTGGGCAACTTCAGTGCCTGGGTCAACAACGAACTCTCTTTGTTTGGTCAGCACTTCCTTCAGATGATGTTAACACTGGGGTTCACTCAGATTGTTTCTTCAGCTACCCATAATCACAATCATTCACTGGATTTGGTCTTCCTCTTGGGGATCGAGTCATCCGATTTGGGGGTGGAACCAGTCAGTTGGTCCAATCACTGCACCCTGAGGTTGAATTTTTATGTCCCCCTTCTTAGGTCTGCTCCTGTGGAGATGGTCAGTTACTGCCCTTTATGGGATGTGTGCCCTGAAGACCTGGCGACAGTGATTGACCTCTTGTAGTTCTCTGATGTCAGCTCAAGACCAGAACAGTTGGTTCTGGCTTATAATAATGCCATTTCCACAGCTCTGGACTTGATAGCTCCTGCCCGTGTTCATCCCCTCTCAATCCGCCCTCAGGCCCACTGGTTTGATGAGTCCTTGAGTGACTTGCAACGTGTGGGATGTAGGTTAGAGTGTTGTTGGCAGAAATCTGCCCTGGTGGTCAACCACCTTAGTTTGGAGGAGCATTTTCAGCTCTACCAATTAGCGATTTCCCGTAAGAAGGCAAAGTTCCTGTCCAGGGAAATCGCTGTTGTTCAGAATCGACCAGCTCAGCTCTTCTGAACTGTGGACATGTTGTGCAACTCAGCCTGTCTGCAGTTGTGGCAAACTTTTTCACAAATTAAGTGGGGTGAGCTTGCTCAATTCTTTGCGAATAATGTGTCCGACATCAGGTCGGAAATCCATCTGACTTGCCCTACAGATGATGCAGTTGGTCACTGTTTGCTCACTATTCCTCATATTTCCTGGAGTTCTTTTGACCTGCTGGATGTCAATGACATTATGAGGATTGTCAAGGGGATGCACCCTACATGCTGTAGTTTAGATCTGGGCCCAACTTCCCTGATTTTGGGTTGTTATGAGATCATTGGCCCAGTCTTGGCCAAAATTGTCTGGTGCACCCTAAAGGTGGCAGTGGAGATACCCCTCCTGAAGAAAGCTTTGTTGGACCCGGACTTTTTTGCCAACTACAGACCCATCTCAAACCTTCTCTTTTTAGGTAAAATTATCGAGAAAGTAGTGGCAATTCAGTTGGAGAACCATTTGACCATCCATAATGTCTATGAGCCCCTCCAGTTGGTCTTTCATAAAAGGCACAGTACTGACACCGTTTTGGTTTGGGTGCTCAATGATCTCCTGATGGCGAGAGATTGGAGAAACCACTCCATCTTGGTTCTCCTTAATCTCTCTTCAGCCTTTGACACTATAGACCATGGGGTGCTGCTTGATTGCCTGAGGTCCATTTGTGGCCTGTCAAATACAGTGCTCAGATGGTTTTCTTCTCTCATCACTGGTAGATCACTGAGAGTTGTGTCTGAGGTTTTTTTCTCTGATCCTCTCTCTCTGTCCTGCGGTGTTCCTCAGGGTTCATTGCTGTCCCCCATGTTGTTTGCAGTGTATATGTTACCCATCTGAGATATTGTAAGATGGTATGGGCTGTGGTTTCACTGCTATGCTGATGATACCCAGCTATACTTGTCTTTTGCTCCTTACCAGGATAGTGTGCTCTCAGTATTTAATAACTGTCCAGTCAAAATCCAAGACTGGATGAATTTGAGCTGGTTGAAATTGAACACAGGAAAGACTGAGGTTATGGTAGTGGACCCAGGTCACAGGATACAGAGGTTGAGGATGGATCGGCCCTCTGGAATATATCTGGAGGGTGAGCAGATCCTTACCTCTGAACAGGTGCATGACCTTGGAGTCATGTTGACGATGGGCTGACCTTCCGTCATCACGTGTCGGCAGTCATCAAATCGGCCTTCTAGCATCTGTGGAATATTGCCAGGGTCAGGCACCTTGTTCCATCCAGTGACCTGCCCGTATTGGTCCATGCCTTTGTGACCTCTCAGCTTGACTACTGCAACTCCCTTTATCTAGGGCTTCCTAGGGTTGATATCCACCGCTTGCAGCTAGTGCAGAATGCTGCTGCTCATCTATTGACAGGGGTACCTAGGAGTTTGCATATTACCCCTGTGCTGCTCGATCTGCACTGGCTGCTGATTCAATGGCAGATCACCTTTAAGTTAGGCTTGTTGACTTACAAAGCCCTACACAGTCTTGGTCCTGACTATTTGAAAGAGATCCTGATTCCTTATAGCCCTGTGTGACAGCTCCACTCGGTTGATGAGGGGTTGCTGGAGATTCCAAGGGCAATTCTGAAGTCCTCTGGGGCCCATGCTTTTGCTTTTGTGGCTCCTACCCTCTGGAATTCTCTGCCCCATCAGCCCCGGGAGCGTATGACTGTTGGGAGCTTTAAGCAGGCACTAAAACCTTTTTTTGTGGACACTGGCATTACAAGAAATATAATGGGTTTTACTGTTTTATATTTATTGTAATATTTGATGATCATGTTTCTTAATATAAGGTGCCTTGATATTTGAAATGCACCCTATAAATAAAGATGATGATTATTATTATTATTATTATTATTATTATTATTATCTTGGAGTATATCCTTTCTGCTGCTACCAGTGCAGGCGTGATGTCTGCAGGTCACATCATGGTTAAGTAGATGCCATGGGCCCTTCCCATGAGCAATCTCCCAAGGGGCCCTTTTGAGATGACCAAAGCAAAGTATTTATTTAGCATCTCACTGACAAGGTTCATCATATACTGTCAAAATATGATGAGAACATTTCATCTCCAAATTTATGTGTTTCCAGGATTCATTTCATTATTAAAAAGAAATGTCGGGAAAATTAGACAGTCACAGCATGCATTTGCTTTCCACTACAGCTGAGGAGTTTCTTCCACAAACTAAGCTTACTGCACAATTCTAAATGACTCAATACTAATAGGGTCTGAGAATGTACACTCCACACAGATAAGTGAGACACACTTAAGCAAGATGCCAGCTCAAACATGACATCTCACTAGGAATGGCATTTTGTCAATGTAAATGACACCATTTTTAAACATTTTATTGGGACGCCTTTTAGTGTCACAGTTACTTTAGCGAGATGCCTCTCATGATTCACTGCTGATTGCAGTGCAATTAGTTACCGCTGACTTTGACATTTCAATTAGGAGTTTGACATTTACATTCATTAGGAAGACTCCTCTCAGCTGATTCTCCTATTGTGTAGTAGTGCTGTTCGATCTGTAGAAATCGACTGCTTCTGCAAGCATGTCTCTGCCATGCAATAAGCTGTCATCAGCTGCCCATGTAAAAGCCAACAATGCATTACAAAACCCTACTGGCTCTCTTATCTTTAGATGCAGGCCATTTTAAGATTTCAAAAAGTAAAGCTGGCTTAATCAGTAAAAACAGAGAATCAGTCCTCTCTGACTGGTGTGCCAATTCTAATTGGTGCCGTACAAGGAAACGAGAGAGGAGAGAGATTCAAATGTAAGAGGATGCCTGTCATTGGCAAAAGAAAAGACCCTGGTGCCCACCCAAGGATCTTAAGCTGCTGCCTGTAACCTACAGCAGCTCAGGGAATGCCTGGATGACAAGCATGGTTTTTCAGGAGTGGCTAATGGCGTGAGATAGTGAGCTCAGTTAGACAATATATCAAGAAAAATAAAGTTCATCAAACTTCTCTTCTTTCCTCCCATACGCAATCAGCATTATTCAAGCCATTGACATGGGTGTGATTAAGAATGATTAGGAACACTGTAGGTCATATGTAGCAGGCAAAAGTTAGCAGTCAATAAGGGAAAGACAGCTCATGTAGACTGCCTGCAGAATTAACCTCCTGGATGCTATTTACATGCCCAACAGAGCATAGGAGGCTGTTAAGTAAGACACAATAGCAAACTGTTATGTAAAGCTGGATTCACAGCAACACCACTACTGGAGCCCCACCACTAACAGTGAGACAGGGCTCAAAGAGGAACAGCTCCTCACTTTCATGGATGCTGAAATGTTCACAGAATTTGTGGAAATGGACATTGATGAATCAACTGTAGGAGAGCTAACTGATGATGAGTTTGTCAGTGATGTTGCTACAGTAATAGGGAGAGATAGAGGACACATCTGAGACCACTTGGGAAGAGCCAGAAAGATGTGTCTTGACAGCAGAGGCTATGGATCTCAGTGCTGCCACTGAATGGTACCAACAAAGACAGCACCTCACTGAGTGGGAAAGGCTGTTTGAAACTGAAGCTAAAATACAAAGCTGAGCCATAAAGGAGCAAAGGTAGAACTGTAAAATTGATTTCTTCTCACCTAGAAAACCTGCTGAGACCACCATGGATAGAGCAACACCATCAACATCCATAGTTGTCTTCTTTCCATCAGATGCTGAATTGCCAAAGGAACTGATGAATGAAGATTAACCAAAAATATACGCTGTGTTATGGCCAAGTAAACACAAGGAAAAGCACAAACTAATAAGCACAAACAAAGCAAAAAAACAAACTAAAAAAAGGCCCACACTAACTGACACTCCCCTTTTCCCCTTACCCAGTCAGCAAAAATCAGTCAATACACTGTACCAATATGCACAAATCACAGTAAGGCCATGCAGCATCTAACATTTACATTGAACCAGAGAACTTCAGTTGTAAGAGATGGCTGCTTAAATGGGTTGATTAGCAGTCCACCGACCCAACCTACTTAAACAGCTTGCATGGTATCTTCAGCTTACCTGCCAGGGGTCAAAATCTTGACCTTTCACACAAGTTCCATTTAGAAAAGGCCCTTCTCCATCTCTGCATGCATATAGATTTTGTGGGCATGTGCCACTGTGTACACAGCATTATATGCATTGTATGTATAGGGTAGATGAGTTACATCAGAAGCTATTCTTAACTTCAAACAAATCTTCTGCACCTGTACATTTATTACCCTCTTCATTTTCTTCATACAGATGAAGCCATCGGCATCCAAATACATTTTCCCAAAATCTTTGAGTAAATATGTCATCTTGATTCTTTAATGGATGGATATTGTAAAGAAATTCTCTAAATCCTGGAATTTCAGTTGTGTGGACTGAAAACCAGATGGTCCCAAGTAGAGATTCAAAAAACATGTGACTGGAAAACATCGGAGATTCAGGCCACCCATCGCTTCCAAGCCAGACTTTCCCAGTTATATTTTCTTTGGAAAGTGCTTCAATCACAGGATACAAGGTTGTGTCACAAATCATACTCACAATCACATTAGCAGATGATCTTGTGATCACTTCCATTAAATGAGGAATTTTCATATACACGTCAAGGAATGATATAGTTTCTGAGAATTCAATGCAGATTCCATTCTTTCCCAACTCCTCCTTTAGGATCTGGATACTTTGCTGATAGTAGTCATCATCCTCTAATAAAATCCCAACCCAGTTCCATGAATGTTTCTTCAAAAGTTGGACAATGCCACTGAACTGAAGGTAACTACTTGGAGTGGTTCGTAAAAAGGATGGAAACTGGTATTTGTCATTCAGTGTCAGAGAGGTAGATGCAAAGCTAACCTACAATTCAATTGATAAATGATGTTTCTATTACACATATAGTACAGTAAGGATTCTGAGGTGATCATACTGTTTATGTATCTTATACCACATATAAAACACTATGGGCAGCATGTTCAAAGCTGGAGCAAAGCAGAGGGCAAAGTTTCCTACAGGTGAGCAAAGTTGACTGACGTGCAGAGTGGCATAATGGAGCAGTTTCAGAACTAAGTTTGACCATCCAAAAGTTATTGCACTGCACCGCCATCAAAGTGAAGGAAATGGAGGAGCAATGTGCATGTGAGTTTTGAAACCCTCTGTTGGAGTAGGAAAGACGGACTGCTGGTGGAAAGACTTATGCATGCCATTCATAGGAGTAGCAAGCATTTTCACAGGACAAAGATGTTTATTCCTCAGACACACAGCCACATAATGAAACATCATATGCAAATGGCCACTGACCATTAATGAGGCAAAGTGCATTTGCATATCTATAATTCCATTACAGGATAAGAAGCAAATGTTTGCCCTCAAAACTGGTGCTGGCTGAGTGCTACTCTGTGTGCCCTATGGTAAACAGTGTTAAAACAACATGCACAGCACACAACAAACAAAATATTTGTTTTCTTTTATTAAAATAAAAATGGGATTAGTTCTCCATAATAGTGTCCCCAGATTGTATAGTTTTTCCAAGCATTTGTACATCCACCAAGAATAATCTTGTTCTTAAAAATGGACAAACCACATATGGAGTAATCATGGACCAAGATTCTGGACATACCAGGAAAGACCATGGATGTCCACGGACAACCTTGTTTGTCTTGAAAACATTTAGAACCAGAGAGAGAGGCAGTTCCTGTCCCACCCATGTTTGAATCCAGTAACTGTTTTGGCATATACCACCTTCTCTGGTAATATATTGCACCTGTCTCCACCATTTTTGAGAAAAGGTCCTTGCAGTATTCCTCTGGAACCCAGCTAGTGGCTTCTTCCTCGTGGGTATGTTTACAGTTAGGGTATATAGTTAATTTCAGTTTACCTTGGTCACCCCATGGAGATATTTGTACATTTCTTTCATATCATCCCTCCCTCCTTGTCTCCAGGGTGTGCATGATAAGATCCTTCAACCCTTCCTAGTATGTTTATTACCATACTCCAGCACAGTTTTGGCTGCCCTCTTGTGTACTGCCTCCACAGTACCTTGTCACAGTCCTTCTGCATATATGGGCTCCAGAACCTCACAGAGATCTTCTGGTTGTGACAATCATGAGGCCTATACAGGGCAATAATCACCTAGTTGTTTTACTACTGATCCCTCTTCCTATGCATCCCATCATCATGTTTACCCTACCCACAACCCTGGTTGCACTATGGTATAGTTTTCAGACTTTCTGATATTATCACCCTGTAACCTTAGTCAGCTGTGCTCTCTCTATTGCCACACCCAATCAGGTACTGTGTTTAACAGTTTTATTCCCAAAATGCATCACCTTACATTTTTGGACACTAAGCCTCAACTACCATATCCTGGATCACCATTAAATGTTTTACAGGTCCTTCATATCGTTTTTACACCTTCCTCACTGTTCAGCCTCCTGTAGATTTTATTTATTTATTTATTGTTGACGGGTAAGTGCATAGAAAAATCCTGCTTATTTTCAGGAACGACTCGGGAGAGGGGGATACAGATGAATGCCAACTGACCTCGAACCAGATTAAGCTGTTGGTGGTATTTTTAGTGAATGAGGGAAATTTGGCCAGGACAACTGGGAAATTCTCCTACTCTGTCGGTGGAGGGTGCTGCAACACTGTGCATCGGGATCAGTGTGTGCTGGGACAGCAAGGAGTGAGGACGTGCGGAGGGCCAGCGTGCTGATCACCTCCTCGGTCTTCCTTCTCAGGCTTGTGATCATTATGGCATTGGATGACAGTTTCACAGGGGATGTTTCTACAGTCAGTGTTGGTGCGACTCTTACCATGGTTCAGTCAGAGTCCATGGATCGGGATGCAGTTTCAATGGTGGATTTGTTACAGCAACAGCTGCCTCAGGAGGAACATATGTTTCTAGCTTTGTGGAACCGATTACTGCAAGATTTGGAACACACACGGGAGGCTAGTTCTATGGTACAGGAAGAGGAAGTGGCTCCACTTCCCCTCATTGAGGAACCAATGCTGGTTGACGTGCCTGGCAAGTCTGAAGTGATTCAGCCAGCTCCTGTTGTGCCAGTAATTTCCCCTCTGGTTTGTCTGGGACATACTGTAAGTACTCTTGATGGTGATATTTTGGAGTCGGGGACAGTTGCTGCATGTCATGGATCGAGGGATTTTCCAGACTCTCCACGAGGTTCCACGGACATTGCTGGTCTATCTTATTCCCAGCTTGCTGTCCAGTATTTCCCCCTGTCTGGAACTGACTCTAAACTGCTTTGTACTGGTGTTGTTTCTTGTACTTCGGCCTCACATTTGTCCGATGTTATTGAACTGCCTGCTTCACTGCTCCTAGCACCCACTTCTGGTGCCTTCCCTTCTGGGGAGGTTGCAGCTCCGGCAGCATGGGTCTTCCAGGCCTTGGAGGCAGCTGGGTGGGTGAAATCCTCTGATGGGAAGAGGTGGGATGCAAACCTTATTCCCTTACCTTCTGACATATTGCCTTCTGACTTGGAGCAGGCTTCTCCTCCGAGTGTGTCTATTCCTTTGGGAATCCCTGTTATATGGCCTCAGTCTTGTGCTGCACAGGCTTTGGATACTCTCTTGGAAGATATTAGGTGTTTGGAGGGAGAGGCTTCTTCACCTACCCCCCCTTACCTCTCTCACCTCTTGGAGACTCAACCTGCTGCACAGCAGTTATCCTCTACTGGCCCAGTGGAGGTCCCTGTGGACATTGCACCTGCATCGGCTGCTGCACCTCTGGTTTGGCATACTGGTATTAAGGAAAAATTATTCCCTGCCACTTTGGGCTTACTTCTGAACCTGCAGCATGGTGGAATGCGTGCATCTGAAGTTTAGAAGTCCTACGTCAGAGGTCCCTAATAGGTGGTTTGTTGGACGGGAATTGCTGAAAGGCAGTATGAAATTTTATGCCTATGAAATCTATGCTCTGATCCATATGCCCGGGGTTACTGTCTTTGATATTAGTTTTAAACATGCTGCTGGTTTGGATAGGTTTTGGAAACAATTTCAGCTTCTCAAGCATACTCCATTATGGAGTCCTTTCTTTGCTATTCCTTTAACAAAGCCAGTCTCGAAAAAAATCACAGTTTTGTTTTGTAATGAGGGAGTCAATGTGGTGGACATTACCTATTGGCTACTGCAGCATTGTGTGGTTAAGGGACTCCCAGAACCTATTCTGGATGAGGAATGTTTATGGACTGGGGGATGGAGATTTTTGGTGGATTTATGGTTGGAAAATTGTTTGATATGGCATTTGCGTAATTGTTTTTTCCTGGGGAGGGATCGATGGGTAATTTTTTACCCTGCCCAACCACGGGCCTGTTATAAGAATGGAGCTTTGGGCCATCTTAGTAATGCTTGTGACCAGCAAAGCGTGGCTTATGTGGAGATTTGGGACACATAGGTGCACATTGTAGGACTTCTAAGTGTAACCTTTGTGAGTTTCATTACATTTTCTTTTTTCTGACTTGTTCCTGGGCTTCCCAATGCACGGATCAGGCTGTTAGAGCAGAACAAGATGTTTATATGGCAATGGCCCAGAAAGAAAGTTAGAAGATTCATGACCTACTTACTCATCCCAGACCTCCCTGTGGTCTCCCTCCACTACCTCTGGTTGCACCAGAGACCTCTTCAGCCCCTAGAGGCCATCCCTTCTGCTGTACCCCCAATGCCGGAGCAGGTGCTAGATCCAGCCCTCTCGGTGCGGATGTTCCTTCAGTGCCTGTGTTTTTTCAGAGGCTACCACTGTACTTGATATGGTCTTGGACTCCTTGCTGACCCCATGATCTCTGCAGATTTGGCCTGTATGCCTCCTCAGATCTACACCAGGAGGTATCCTTCCATCGGGTAACTCATTCCAAATCGAGTAAAACTCATAGACTACTTAGAAACATAGACTTTTGACAGCAGATAAGGACCACTTGGCCCACCCAGTCTGCCCATTTCCTACCTACTGGATAGCTGCAGATTCTAGATAACCAACAGCCTACTTCTGCCACCTCCACTACAATTGCCTTGTGTCTGTCCCATGCATGTTTGCATTCCCCCACTGTTTTAGCCCCAACAACCTCCCCAGGAAGTCAGTTCCACGCATCCACCACTATCTCCTTGAAAAAGGTTTTCCTCACATTATCCCTCAGCTGTCCCCCCTCTATCTTTAAATTGTGTCCCCTTGTTCTTACACATCTCTTTCTGAAAGATGCTACCCTCCTGGACTTTGTTGATTCCCCTGAGGTACTTGAACATTTCTATCATGTCCCCCCTGTCCCTCCTTTCATCAAGAGTATACATATTAAGCTCTCTCAGTCTCTCTTCATATGATTTCTGATGCAGACTCTGCACCATTTTACTTGCCCTCCTCTGGACTGCTTCTATCCTGTCTATGTCCTTGTGTAGATGAGGTCTCCAAAACTGCACACAGTACTCCAGATGGGGTCTCACCAACTGTCTATACAGAGGGGATAACTTCCCTTTTCTACTTGTGATGCCCCTTCCTATGCATCCCAGTATCCCCCTGGCTCTCCTCACTGACTTCTCACATTGCTTACCCACCTTTAGATCATCTGATATGACTACCCTAAAGTCCCATTCCATTTTTGTTGTTGTGAGTACCTCCTCTGCTATTGTGTACTCTTCTCCTGGGTTTTTGTTTCCCAGGTGCATTAATTTGCACTTCTTTCATTGAATCTAAGTTGCCATATGTCTGACCATTCCTCCAACCTTGCCAAGTCCCTTCTCATCCTTTCTACCCCCCCTTGTATATCAACTCTGTTACAGATCTTTGTATCATCTGCAAAGAGGCATACCTTTCCCTCCAGACCCTCTGCAATATTACCTATAAAGATGTTAAAGAGGACTGGACCCAGTACTGAGCCCTGAGGTACTCAACTAGTGACCCCCCTTTCTTCGGACTGTGTGCCACTCACTATTACCTTCTGTGTCCTGTTGTGCAGCCAGTTTGCAACCCAGGCTACCACCCTGGGACCCACTCCCAAGCTGGTTAACTTGATTATTAATCTTTTGTGCGGGACTGTGTCAAATGCCTTGCTAAAGTCTAGGTAGGCCATGTCCACAGCCCCTCCCTGGTCTATCACTTTGGTCACCCAGTCAAAGAAATCTATTAGATTAATCTGGCATGACCTTCCTGCTGTAAATCCATGCTGCTTTGGGTCCTGTGCCTTGCTAGCCTCTAGATACTCAAAATTCTTTCTTTCAGATGTGATTCCATCATTTTCCCTATCACTGAGGTCAAACTTACAGGTCTGTAGTTTCCTGCTTCTGTCTTGCTCCACTTTTGTGAGGAATCACATCTGCCCTCCTCCAGTCCTCAGGTACCACCTCATCCTCCCATGATTTGTTAAAAAGTGTGGTCAGTGGTGTCACTAGGTCCTCCCTTAGTTCTTCTGGGGTGAATCCCATCAGGCCCCATTGCTTTGTCCACCTTGAGTTTTAGGAGTTCTTTCAGGACTCTTCCTTCTGTAAATGAACCGGTGTCAACCCCCCTACCAAGAGTACTTCTACTGTCTGGTTTAGGTAACTCCTCCTCATCTTCTTTTGTGAATACTGAGCAAAAGTATTCATTCGGTATCTCTGCCTATTCACTGTCTCCCTCTGCCCACCTCCCCTCTCCCTTATTAACCTTCACTATTTCTCCCTTAAGCTTTCTATGCTCCCTAATGTACCTATAAAAGGTGTTATCCCCCTTCTTAACTGACTTGGCTATTTTTTCCTCAGTTTTGGCTTTTGCTATTCTGACTGCCTTCCCTACTTCTTTCTACTTTAATTGATACAGTTCCTGTCGTAGCTCCTTCTGTGATGCCTTATACTTTTTGAGCATAGCCTTTCTCCCTTAACCTTCCTTGCCCGTCTTTTGAGAACCATAGTGGTTTTACTCCACTTCATTTTCTTTATCTGTTTCACACAAGGCCTGTTGCCTCTATGATGGCAATTTTGATTTTTCTCCATTGTTCTTCCACCCCTCCTTTTTGCCCATTTGCTAGTGTATTCCTCAGGTAATCACCAATTTTGCCAAAGTCAGCCCTTCTAAAGTCCAGTATGCTGTTTTTGTATGGTTTGTCTCCATGGTTGTGTTTATTGTGAAGCACACTGTGCAGTGGTCACTTGTTCTCAAATGTCTACCGACTTCTAAATTTGTGATCCTCTCTCCATTTGAGAGTGCCAGGTCTAGTATAGCTTCCTCCCGAGTGGGTTCCAACACTAGCTGTCTAAGGCCTGCCCCCTGCAGGGCATCGAGAATGACTGTGCTCTTGGATGTGGCTGCAGTACATGTCATCCAGTTAACATCTGGCATATTCAGGTCCCCCACTAACAGTATGTCCCCTTTTCAGCCATTTTGAGAATGTCCTCTATCATTTTCTTGTCCATTTCCTCCCCTTGAGATGGGGGTCGGTATACAACCCCTGTGCGGATTGTGATGCCATCCCCTGTCTCCAAGGTGACCCAGAGTGCCTCTTGTCCTCCCCCTTTACTTTTTAGTTCTGTAGTTTTGATCCCTTCCCTTATGTGTAGAGCTACTCCACCTCCTTTTTTCCCCTCCCTGTCCCTCATTCGGACATTCCAGATGTCTCGGATCCCCTTCCCTTACAAAACACTTATGCACCGTTGCAAGATCAAGATGAGGAAGAGGATGGTTTGGCTTCAGACATCTCTTCTGAAGCTTCCTCCCATGCAGAGACAGTTGTGGACATAGGTGTTTGCGATAAGCCTAAGCCTAAGAAGAGGAAGAAAAGGAAATTATGTGTTTTTGCTTTCTTTTTCTCTAGTAATTTCTCATCTCTAGTCTATTACCAATGGCTCAGGGTTTTGTCCTGCTCACCATTACTGTTAATAGCATTAAATCATTTTGTAAAAGACTGGTTACTTTTGCTAGTCTAAGGGAATGCCAGGTTAATATAATACTGCTTCAGGATACTCAGTTGCATTCTTTATTACAATTGAGAGCAGCAGAAAGAGACTGGAAATGGGGTGTTTCTTTATGGTCTTTGGGGTAGGATACATGTGATGGGTTTGGTATTTTGTTTTATGATATAAATGTTACAATTCTGAAGGTTTTTGATATTCTGCCAGGTAGAGCACTGTTGGTTGATTTCATTCATTCCAACTGTGTATATCGTTTACTTAATTTATATGCTCCCCAACAGAAGGCAGACAGGGCTGCTTTATTTAAGAGGATCTTTCCATATCTCCATACTTTTAAACTAGTGTTATGGGGGGGGTGATTTTAATTGTGGCCTAGGCCTGCGGGATTGGGGTTTTTGCCATCTGAGAGCAGGATGTGAGGGGTATTTGTTGGGTTGTCCAAACCTATGTTATATCTAAGTTTCAGGATGTTACCATCACTTTACCTAGCTCTTTTTTCATGATTTGGTTATTCCTCCTATATGCCTGAAGATCTCGAGGCTTTGGTGACTCTATTTCTGAAGCAGAAATGTTATTGGCTATCACTAAATAGTCAACTCATCTATCCAGGTATTGACAGTATTCCAAATTAATTTTATAAAACTTTTGCAGATAAGCGTACTCCCATGGTTTTTCAATCCAGCTGGTCAGAAAATACTCACACCTAGTATGAGTAATGTGATAATGATCTTTCATTATAAAAATAAAGGGGATTCCAAACAGCTGACAAATTGGAGACCTATGAGCCTTTTGACCTCAGACTATATGATTTTGGCCACTATTTTAATGAATAGACTATCTAAGGTGGCAAGGAGTCTGTCTATTATCACTCAAACATCTGCAGTTCCTGGTAGGAATATTGTACATCATTTGACTTATTTAAGGGAATTGATTGAGCAAGGTTTGTTTAATACTCTATCAGATTATCTCTTGTCATTGGATCAGGAAACTGCATTTGATGCAATTTGACATGACCACGTTTGGGCAGTTTTAAAATGTTATGGTATTCCTGAATCTTTCCTTACTTTGTTGGTAACTACTGTATGTATTCTGCAGCATTAATTACTCCCTTGGTGAATGGACATTTGGGCATTCCTGTCCATCTTAACATTGGAGTGCAACAGGGGTGTCCTTTAAGTCCTTTGTTGTTTGTCTTTGGTCTTGATCCTATCTTAAGGCAGATAGACGTAGACTCACAGGTACTGCCTATTATTTCTACAAAAGGTTGTATATTTCAAAAAGTTTTGTCATACACAAATGATTATATTTTCACTGTAGCCACTTTGGATTCAGGACTGCGTGTTCTTCAAGTTCTTCAGGAGTTGCAACCTTACACTGGTATCTGGATTAATTTTACGAAAAGTCGGATGTTGGTCTTGGGCTCCACCTTGGTTCCTGGTTCTTTTGTAATCCCGATAGTTAAGGATAATGTAAAGTTATTGGGCATTTATTATGGTACTTCGACTGCCTTGCAATGCAATTGGGATATGGTTTTTGATGTGGCTCAACAGAAAGTTGCAAAATGGCAATCTTGGAAAATGTCGTGGAAAAAAAAGGTGTTTCTTCTTCGGTCGTATGTCACCCCAATATTTTATATGTCTCATGTATTCTCTCCCTTATGGTATGCATATGAAGGTTATGGGCCTTTTTCTCCTTTTTGTGGGGGCAGGTTAAATCCTGTCAAACAGGTTCACACTTATAGAGCTTGAAAGTCTGGTGGTCTTAATAATCCAACCTTTAGTGTTCTTTTGGTAATTATTTTTATAGCACTATTCAACTGATGTTATTGGCTAGTGAGGATATGGGATCTTTGTGTATGAGCTTATGGGGTCAGGGTTCTTGGTGGCCTGGGGTAGGGGTAAATGGCACCAGTCTGAGAAATTGCTTCCTGATTATGTCAGGTTGACTCTTAAATATGTTAGAATGTGGAAGATTGAGCTTTTTTTGGTTTCTTTCTCATGAAAAATAATCGATCTATAAACATGTGGTAGACTCATGTTATATTGAAGATCCTTTGTTTTTGGTTCCTGTTACTGTAAAAACTGACTTATTGCTTGCTAGCATGATAGAGCCTAGGATTCCACTCAAAATGCAAGATATGATTTGGCTTTGTGGGCATGAGAAACTTAATGTGAGAAATAACCAGAAACATAAACAGGAGACAGATACTGTTCTGAATCTTCTTGTCAGGGCTGTTTAGAAACTATACATCACCTTTATTTTGATTGTGTTCATGTGCAAGGTTCTGGTCAACACTGGCAGAATTGTGGGGTGAACCTGTGTTCCACTTTATGACATATGATATTCTAATTTTGGGACAGATTCCAATAGAGTGGCGTAAATGGCATTGGAGTACAGTTTTTATGGTTCTAGTGTGTATCAAATGGGCTATCTGGTATGCAAGATGTTTACGCTGCCTTCAGAATAAAACTGTTAACTTGCAGGATGTGTTTTTTCACCTCCAGAATGATCTGGATAAATTATATGAATATGAGTTTCATACTCTGGGGTCTGTAGTGGGACAGCATGTATGGCATAATATTGGGTTGGTGGGTTAGTTTCACTTTTTCTTAGATTTTCTGGTTAGTTGCTGGCTGTTAACTTTTCCTTTTTCCTGTTTGATTCCCTCAGTGTTATTGCTTTTTCTTTCCTTAGGTGAATTTTGTGTATTAGCTGCTGAATATGTTTTGCTTTTCATGCTTTTTATGATTTGTGTTTTTGATGCGTGTCTAGTTTTGATCTTTAATAAAATTTCCCCTACTCTTTTAGTGGGGAGGTCTTTTCTGTCTTGGGATTAGTTTTAAGTTCTAGTTCTGTATTAGCCATACTGTTTAGATCTTGTATGACTGTAATGCTTTTGTTATGATTTGTACTTTTCTGTGAGCCAACACTGTTTTGTAAGGTTTTGCTTTTGTTATTCTAATAAAAATTTCCCCTACTCTTTTGATAAGTGCCATGGGATCTTGACACATCCACCCAAACTACCACCAATCCAGGCAGATGGGACCTGAGTTTACATCTCATCAGAAAGACAGCACCTCAGAAGTGCAGCACCCCTCTCATGTTGCACTACAGTGTCAGTACTGGGATATTAACCAAGTGCCAGATGGGGAACTGAACCCACAGCCCTCTGATCTCCCAGCCTCAGAGGTGAGTGTGCTACCTACTGAGCCACTGACACTACAGTTTTGTTGTCATTTACAAAGAGGCAGATCTTCCCTTGCACTTCTATCTCTATATAACAAAGAAATGTGTTAAACAGGTGAATTTAAGGACTGAAACCTGTGTGACTCCACATGTCACCCCCTTTATCTCAAAATGTTACCCATTTATGACCTACCTGTTTGCCCCTTGAGTCAGTTTTCTGCCCATGTTGTTACCTTTTACCTCTACTCTAAGATCCCTTAGCTTCATGACCAGCTTCCTTTGAAGGACTGAGTCACAGGCCTTACTGATGTCCAGGTGCAGTATGCCTACAGTCTGTCCCTTGTTGGCTGTCATTTTTACCAAGTTGAAGAATTCATTTGGGGTAGTCTGACCTCCCCGACCCCCACATGGAACAGTGTTGCCAGCTGTCCTCAAAATTATTTGCCTCAAGGAAATCCATCACCTTTCTTTTATATAAGCTTTGTACACTATCCCCACTATAGATGTCAAACTGAGTGGTTTATAGTTTCTTACATCATCTCTAATGTCACTACTGTTTAGGATTTCTGCATGTACTGCCCTCCAATCCTGAGTACCATCCCAGTGTTTTGTGAGCAGTTTAAGATATCTGCTAGTAGGGCTGCCAAAACCTGTGCTAACTTCCTCACTACTCTTGGGTGCATCCCTACCAAATTTATTTATTGAAAGGTTTCACCAGGAAGGCACACTGAACAACAAGTTGCTTGTCTCCCGGTGTGACCTGGTGGGTACAATTGGATGAAGAATTTTTTTTTTACTAATTGTTTAACCAGGAGAGACACACTAAGCTGAAAGCTTGTTTACAGGTGTGATCTGGGAGCACAAGGAAGTTAAGTGACTTGCTCAGGGTCACACAGTATGCAAGTTAGGGCTGAGGGATTCAAACCTTGGTCAATTTGCAGCTCAGAGCCTTAAACCACTGTGTTATACTGCCTCCGAATTAGACATTCAGTTTAACATTTATTATATCTTAGAAATTAAACATTCAATTGCATTTGTAACAAGACATACAGTTTAAAAATATCATAAATAATCATACAGTCACACTGTGACATAACATACAGTTAAAGATATCATACCTGTGGAATATGTATTAATTACAAGTCAATCAATTAAAATCTTTATTTACCAGGCGATCACCATTTTGCAGCTCATTTACAAGGTGGACCTGCAGTTTGCAAGGACGAGGTACAGAATAGAGTACAAGTAAAATATACATAAAACAACAGTAGCAAGACGTATACAACAAAAATATACAGTATAGAAAAAAGTAAATAATATATACAGAGATGCCTTTATAATCCTAGCCATCAATAACATGTTCATAGCCTGTAAAGTGACAAGTGACATATCTGAGCAATATAGGACAGAAATTTAATGTAGCCATGGAGCCAACTCATTGCAGGAATTGATCACGGTTAAGAGGCAGATTATTTAGCAATTATTGAATGAATGAGGTGCAGTGAGGGGACATCAAGGAGGGTAGAGGGGTAGACAGGGAAAACCAGCAGAAGGAAACAGAGGCTAAAGAAGGGGGAAAATTACAGGAGAAAAGTGAGCAAAAAAAATCAGTTGTGAAGGGCAAGTTAACACAGGGCTAGTGCAATCTGGGAGCACCTCAGACAGAACAAAAAGTGCAAATTATTAGCTCAAGTGAACTAATTCCTTTGATTAAGTGCAAGGAGGTAGAGAGGGGTGCAGGAGCAAGGTGGGGGAAAGGGGTAGGGAAGGAAAGACAAGTCATACAAAATGCAAAATCACACATGCCCCCCATAATACAAAGCATCATGGGTTGTATATGCAAATCACCACAAAATATTATGTTGGTTCAACTTTAAGCAGAAATGCATGGTGCTAGAAAGCCTCTCACACAGTTTGCAAAGGGCACCAAGAGAAGACAGAGACAAGTGTTTCATCCTACCAGGACTTATTAGTGTGCCTCATCAGTATGACACCCCAGTGGAATGAATCAGCACATACCTGGAAATGGCCCCTTCATAGTGTGAAGCTCGCTGGCAGTGGTGGAATGAAGTGAGGACTTACAGTAAGGGGCAGCAGTAGGCAAGGACAAGATGGGTAGAGATAGTAGGTGAGATGGTAAAGGGAAAGAGGAGGAGGGGTGGGAGAAACTTACCTAAAACTAGGCCTCTTCAGGATGCTGGGAACCATGCCAGAGAGCAGAATCAGGTGAGGACAAGTTAGACAGAGAGGATGGAGGGGAAGGAGGAGGAAAGGAAGAGTCATTTCCCAGTGCAGGACCCTTCCAGGATGCTGAAAACCCTGCCAGGGGGCAGAACAAGGTGAGAACAAGTTGGGAAGAGAGAAAAGAAAGGATGAATGGAAAGGAGGGAAGAGGAGGGAAAGAAGAAACTTACCTAAGACTAGGCCACTTCAGGATGCTGACAACCCTGCCAGAGTGTAGAATCAGGCAAGGACTAGTTGGGTAGAAAGGATAGAGGGAGGCTGAAGGAAGAGCAATTGCCCAGTGCTGGGCCCCTCAGAATGCAGAGAACCCTGCCAGGGGATAGAATTAGGTGAGAACAAGCTGGGCAGAGGGAATGGGGGATAGAAGAGGAAAGGAAAAAAGAAGGATGGTGAGAAGAAAATGTACCTGAGAGTAGACATCTATTCATTTATTCATTGGTAACAATCTAAGACCGTCAACCACCCCTTCTCCAGTGACAGGAGCATCACTGCACACTTCAGCAATGGGTCTACCTTTTCCTAGATGAATAATGAATAAAATAATAATTTGGGATATCATTGTCCTCTTATCATCAGCATCTTTGCAGATAGCTTTAAGCTCTGTGGCAGGGAAAACAGTGAGAAGGGGAAAGGGAGCTGCACTGGGAGCTGCAAATGTAAGAGAGGTGGTCCATGGTCTGGCTTATGAAATTCAGCACCAAAAAATGCACATAAGGAACAAGAACCACAGTAATGAATATTAGATGAGAGGAGTTCTGCTGGCCACTGCTTCAGAGGAAAGGACCTGGGAATCATAATAAGCAACCACCTAAAACAAACTAGACAATGTAACAAGTATCCACAAAAAAAGTCACACACATGTAACTCGGGAGTCACCTCCCATCGGGCTGCTACTCCTGTCTGCCTACTTAGACGCAGGTTGAGGGGCCTGGGTTCAGGTAGCCATTAGGAGAGGTATATTTCAACAACACTGCTATTAGTGTGGTGCCTCCACCCAGAGAATCCGTTAAGTGGGTTAGATGTTAAGCTAACTCAACCCTCTGGGAAGTTGTACATAACCAGAGCCCCACCTAGTGACCTTACACACAAATTACCAAATCAAATCAAAAATCTTTATTTAACCAAGTGAACATCATTGATCGAAGATTATTTTCAAGATGCACCTGGCCGGTAAACAAAAAAATATAATGGGGCACAAAGATTACAGCAATACCAGCCAATGCAAACTGAGCCAGAGACAACACAAGTAACAGTAAGATTAACAGTGAAAAACAAGAAAGCACACAGCATCATATGCAAAAAAGTACAAGCATTTCTGTAGATATAGACAATATTTACAGAGTAAACCTGAAGCGTACCAAGGGTCAGAATGAGCGGATCCATGAATTAGATGTCGAAATAGGTTGATTATACAGGAGGGAGGGAAGGGGGGAGGGGAGAAAGATGAGAAGGGAGAACTCAATGAAGTGAAGAGTCCCCATGTGTAGCCATGGGAAATTGAGGCCTGAAAGTGCATCATAGTGGATAGCATGACGTCTCCACAGTGGGGGTGGTAAGGGTCATTTAACAGCAGGTCGGCCCAACGTGCAAGCAACAGTCACACTACTGTACCAAGATCAATGCAACTAGCTAGAACAAATTAGTTGTACTAAGAAGAGGCAGAAACAGGTAGAGGAGAGGAAAGGATGATTAGAGGGCAGCAAGAGAAGACTTAATTACAGGGCAGAAGGTGAGGTTCAAGGGGACACAGTTACCTAGAAGACTAAGTAGTGAAACAAGATAGAAGAGGGGACAGGATGCTAAGAGGACAACAAAAGGAAGATTACTTCCAGGGCATAAGGCAAGGATCAACGAGTACACATTTAACTAGGGTGATGGCAAATATCAGGGGAAGCAGTAACAGGATTCATTGAAGTTGCAATTATAACTTGATTTGAATGCTGCTAATCTGATAGGGTGGAGCAGTTTAAGGGTTTTTTTCAATTTATTCCAAAGTAGTGGTAGCATGCAACTTATGGATGTCTGGTCAATGCGTGATCTGATCTTGGGCACAGTGAGAGAGATGTATGAGGCACTTCTCAGCCCATACTTGCCTACCGTGCTTAGTAATAATAATAAACTTTATTTGTAGAGCACCTTTCAGATTACCAAGGTACTTTAACATACAAATTGGATACAATAGTAAACCGGGATGAAACAATAAAGGCATAATACAGATATAAATAAAATCAGTAAAATCAGTGCATGTAGGCTTGGCACCACAAATGGTTTATCAGGGCCTACTTGAAACCTCACCCCAATGGTCATGCACTCTCGTAACTGATGGGGTAGAGAATTCCACAGGGCTGGAGCTGCATACATAAATGCATGGGCCCACAAAGACTTTAGAGATACCCTTGGGATCTCTAGCAACCCCTTGTCAGCTAAGCCAACCTTGAAGGTGATCCACCACTGAATAAGCAGCCAGTGCAGTTCACGCAGCACCAGTGTGTTGTGACACCCCCGAGGGGTCCCTGTCAACAACCTGGCTTCAGTGTTCTCAACTCCCAGCATCCCTAGGTAAAGGGAGTTGCAGTAATCGAGGCATGAAGTCTCAAAGGAGTGGATCAGTGAGGAAGATTGCTAGAAAGGACTAGTTGCTTGACCCTAGTGATGTTCCTCAGCTGGTAAAAGGAAGACTTGATGACTGCTAATACCTAAGATCACAGTGTCATCAAGAAGTCCGTACCCATTTTAGAGGCAGAAGCTGGGAAGCCCCACAAGTGAAACCCAGTAGGCTGACCAGCCCCCAACTCCTCTATCCCATGATCTAGATCCACAAACATCACCTCAATACCCTCCCCGAAGTTCAACTTCAGCCAGCTGGAATTCATCCAGTCCTGTATTTCAGCAAGGCAGTTGTTAAATACCGAAGCGACTATCCTGGTCAGGTGTGAAAGACAGGTAGAGCTGGGTATCATCAACATAGCAGTGAATAGCAGTGAAAACTCAGACCATTCCAACTTTTAATGTCTCCAGGGCAGTATATACACTGTAAAACAACATGGGGGGACAACACCGAGCCCGAGTGAACCCATATGGCAGAGAATGAGTGGGAGGAAAAATCCCCAACACTATCCTCTGCATTCTGCCAATGAGAAGGACTTAAACGCACCTAAGAACTGTACCCAGACAGGCCACAGATGAACCTCAGGCCTCGAGCAGCACCCCATCATCCACAATGTTAAAAAACTGAGGAAAGATCAAGAAGTACCAAGATGGAGTGAAGCTTCTGATCTCTGCCTTCAAGAGATTATTGAGCACCCAAACCAGTGTGGTCTCGGTACTATACCTCTTCAAAACCAGATTGGAGAAGCTGTGGATGTCATGGATGGTCAAATGGTTCTCCAGCTATAGCGCCACAGCCTTCCCAATCACCTTCCCCACAAAAAGACAAATTAAAATGTAGAATACATAACAATGATGTCGACATCATCTCAATAAGTGAAACATGAGGTGATGATAAATCATCTTGGGATACTAATATATCAGGTAATACTTCCTATACCTTTAATAGATGTAATCGGAAGAGGGAGTGTGGCACTATTTATTAAAAACCATCTCAATTCTATTGATGTTACAAATAATACCAAAATACATGACAAACATACTGAGACAATTTGGGTAAACTAAGTTTCTCTACATCCCTGAGTCCCACTATTCTAGGTTCTTGTACCATACCCCTAATTCAACAGTAGACTTCATAGATGCTGTTTCTACCAGAAATATAACAAGCAAAACATTAGGCAAAATTGTTGTCACTAGTGATTTTAATATTGGATCAATTGATTGGCAGAAATTATATACTACTACTAACAGGGTAATAAATTATTACACACATGTACTGAGTTGGGACTTAAACAAAACATACTTATCCTAACAAAAAGACAACATTTAGATCTGGAACTTTGTGATGATGATATTTTAAGTAGAAAAAATTAAAGTTAGTGAACCAATTGGTAATAGTAGACCACAATACCATTACATTTGATATTGTGCAAAGTTACATTTATAATTCTAACTGTACAAAATATATCTTTATGACAGAATGATTTAGAGCAGTAATGAAACATATCATTGATAACATCAACTGGGACTCTTTATTAACATGCTTCTTCCCAGAATTATTCTGGGAAAATTTAAGAACACAATTTGCCAACAGGAACTATATATTCCATCTAAATTAAAATAAGAATCAAAACAAAGTTCCCAAGTGATAAAACAGTCTATTAAAAACACATTAATTTAAAATGCAAAAGTATACCAATATCAAAAAACTAAATCTTTACAAACTGGAATTCCTAACACAAAAAAATGCAAGCACCATGATAAAAGAGCAAAATAGAAGATTGGAATACAAATTAGCATTTACTGCTAATAATCTAACAGGAAATATTTTATTCCTATATTAGTCGTAAGAAAAACCTACTTGTTAAGTTGGTCCTGTTCTTGATAACAACACTTTACTACATGATCCAAAAAATGGCTGATTTGTTTTAATCACAATTTCTGAAATAACTTCTCTAATATGTCCAGAATTATCCTATGACTCAAAGCTCTGATAGACAACTAATATTCCACCAGTTAAGTTCTTTATTAATACCATTAGGACAAGATACTGTACCAAAGGCAAATATGGTCAGGTCCAGATAACATAGCAGGACATTTATTATTTTGTATTAGTAGGCGTCATTGTCTCTCCGCTAAAATTGATGTTTGACTATTTGTTGGCCAAGAATTTTGTTCCACAGGATAGGTGAGAAGCCTAATGTTAGCCAATCACAAAAAGGCCTAAATAATTACTGGGAAAAGTATAGGCCAATAAGCTTAACATCCTCTGTTTGTAAATTAATTAAAGGTTCAATAAAAGATATGACATCACCTATTTTGGATCGTTATGATGTTAAACAAAATGGTTTTAAAAAGGACAGAAGCTGTTTAATTTAATTTGCTTTTATGAACAGATTAGTTCCATACTCAATAAAAATATACCATGTGATATAATTTATATTGATTTTTGTAAAGCCTTTGATACCATGCCTCATTGGGCTCTAATTTCTAAACTCCATAAACTAAATATAAACACATTGTAATTAATTGGATAATAAATTGGCTTCAGAACTGTTCTCAGAAAGTATCTATAGATGGGCACAAATCAGTTCAGGGTTTTGTGACCAAGCGGGACTACCTCAGGGCTCAGTGTTGGGCCCATGCCTGTTCAAGCATTTGTGCTGACTGACTACAGGATGCTCATCTTTTCCATCAGATATGCAGATGATGCAAAATAGGTGGCCCCTGCTTTTCTGATCACTCAGACTGACATTATACAGAGAGAGCTCTTGATCACATTTCTATTAGTTATGGACCTGGGTATGTCTTGAATATCTCCAAATGCAAAGTAATGCATTTAGGATCTGGTAATTTACAAACCCTTATTATTTAGATGGTACATTACATGAAACAACTTCAGATGAAAGATTTGGGCTAATGTTTTCAGACAACCTTTCTTACAACAAACACGTTCCTAACATTATTAATAAATCTAATAAAGTTAAGAAATACTATCTTCAGGAATATTAAATCAAGAAAGAATAGCGTACTGTTACCCATTATATCATGCATATAATAGACCACATCTGAAATATGCCTCCAGCTATAGTGTCCATATAAAAAATCTGAAGGTCTCTTAATGGAATAAGTACAGAGAAAAGAATTTACTGAAAAGATTTTAGGACTATGTGATGTCTCTTATTAGGTTAGGCTGGAATACCCTAAAACTATACCTCTATCTACTGCTTGACTTTGCAAGTGACCTAATATTGTTATATGACATTATTCAAGACCCTTATCTTTGAACAAACTCAGTCCTAGAATTTAAAAGTTGTCATCATAACATTGAGGGGACATCCTTAACAATTAGTGAGAAAACCCTTTGTGAGATCAAAGTCATAAATACTTTTCACCATTAGAGCTGTTGGTCCATGGAATAGACTTCTGCTTGAGGTTGTCATTAGTGAAACTAAAAATATTTTAAAAATAGATTAGATAACCTCATTAGTAATGGGTATGATGCTTTCTTACTATACATTGGATTAGAATAGGAGCACTTACAGACTTTGGCCTTCTCATCTTGTACTTTCCTTAGTATGATCCTTAGAATGAAAGGAAGGTTAGAGATGAATCTGTAGTTAGCTTGGGGTAGCCTGGGTCCAGAGAAGCTTTCTTCAGGAGAGATGTAACCACTACCTCCTTCAAGGAGCTAAAAACTCACACCAACTCAAGGGAGCACCAGACTATCCCTACAAGGACTGGACCAATGTTGTTACAACAACCCAAAATCAGGAAGTTGGGCCACGATCCAAACTAGAAGACAGGGGCACATACCTGGACAATCTATAACATCCCCAAACCGTGATTGAAGGTACCCAGGCAAAGTGAGGAAGAGTGATGGCAAACACTGATCACTAGCAGCTCCCCATAAAGCATGCTGGTTGGACTCCTCGCCAGATGCCGGCCACCTTATCTGCAAAGAATCGAAAGTGAGCTCCTCACACCAGGCTGTGAAAAGGCTCTTCAGGACTGAAGACAGGCTGGGTTCATAAGCCTGTCCACAGTTCAAAATAGCTGAGCCAAGTCAGTTCTGAGGGCAGCAATCTGTCTGAGACAGAACTTTGCTTTCTTACAGGTGATTTTTGATTGATGGACTTGATGTGTTCCATCAATCTGAATGGTCAACCTCAGGTGGATTTCCACCAGCAATGCTCTAACCTTTGTCCTAGTTACTGCAACTCCATCAAGGTCCAGTCAGACCAAGGGGACCAAGTTTGAAGGGAGAGAGGATGAACATGGACAGGAGAGATAGAAGTCCAGGGCCATTGTAAATGCCTTATTATAGGCATGATAAGGCCCTCTGGCTCTTGTTTGCCTCAAGAATTATCAATAGGTCAAGTAGCACCCTTAAGGCCATCAGAGCTCATGTCCTATAAAGGCGATATCTGACCACCTCTCCACAGGGCTGGCCTGAAGGAGGTGAAAAACTGAACCTCACAGTGTGGTGATCAGACCATCTGACTGGTTCCACCCCCAGATCAGAGCTTCAATCCCCAGGAGGAAAACCAAGTCAAGAGACAACTGTGTTTATGAGTGCTTAGAGGTAACAATCTGTGTGAGACTCAGTGATGTCATCAGCGGAGGATGTCCTGTCCTAATTGTGTGAGTTTGTCATTGACCATAGGCTTTGAAGTCACCCAGGACCATCAGCCTGGGTGGCTCAAATGACATGTCAATCACAAAGTCTGCTACTTCCTGAAGGAATCACTTCTTATTCCCTAGTGGACAGTAGATGAAGGTGATCCTACATTACATCTACTAAAACGAAGTACACTCAAATAGCTTAACCTCCTCAACTGGTATGCCTGCTTATGAGGCCCAGTTCAATCTTGAAACAGACACCTACCCACCCTCCTGTGGTCCAATCTCAGCGGTCTATCACCGAGTACCCAAACGGGATCACAGCCTCCCAAAGTGGGGCAGCATTCTCATCTGGCTAGGAATTGTTGATACAAGCCAGACCAGCTGTCCCAAAAGGTCTGCAATATTTTTTCAGTCTTATTTTTTGTTAGTATTCTTTTCTCTCTGGGGCCCCTGGGTGGCCTTGGAGTCACCGCATCCCTTCCTCCAGCCATTGTCCACCCCGCACCAGTCTCCAGTGAGGGCAACCACCCAATTATCCCATAGCTTTACCTCCCCATGGTATGGTGGCAGGGTTGACCAACTCCATCACCTAGGCAGATCCACACTTTGCAGTCCACTCTGGAGCCTGACGCAGAGTGCAACTCGGACAACTATAAAGCTGCAGCAACTGGAATGCCCCATTTTTCCTTTTTCTGCCTCAGACACAGGGTGTGCAATGCCAGCAAAGGGTGTACTGTGCACATGTTCCACACAGCATGCCCACTAGCAGCCCCACCTACCGTCCTCAATCTAACAGGTGACTGTGTCACAACACCCATCCTCCGTTAGGTGTCAGACTACACTGGTCTCTGTGCCACAACCCACACTGGGAGAGGAGCTGTCTGTCAGATGCTACATCCTTTCCCTCCCTGCCAACCCTAGCAAGCCAAGCTCACTCCTGAACCTGGAGTTGCTGACATGGCAAGGGTGCAGAGACTCGCACTTAGCACCACCGGCTGGCGCATCTTTTACTTTAATAGATCTGGCATTGACATGACACTGCTTGAGTTGGATGGGATTCTAGGACACCTGAGCTACCTGACCACCAGTGGTGGTGCCCTTGGTATATGGAAACCAGACACATGAGACAACATTCCAGAATCCATTTCAATCCAGGATGTAGGGCATCTCCTGAACCTAACAACCCTAATGTGAGAACTCCACTAATTCATCCTCCGTCATTCGCAACCCCCGCCCATCCCTCCAATGGGCAATACCCAACACTCTACAGCACTGATAGGATTGAAACTGCAAATGGAGGAGACAAATGGGTGGAGGCTCGTGAAGATTCAGAAGGATGTATAATTACATGACCATAGGGTACAGACCTCCAACACGTATTACTACTCTCACGACCAAGTCTACATCCAAGCCCCAAATTCAGACTATTATCAAAGTAAACAAATAAACCACACCCCAGACAATAAGAAACAGTTCAATTCTCCATCATCTATTAATTCGTGGAAGAATGAATAAAAATAAAGTAATAAAACAGTCAAAACAATCAAAAACACAAAATTAAACACCCTTCAAAAATTCCTCCTCTTTCTCTCTCTCTCTCTCTTTCACAGAGGATAGGGTTTAAACAACTATAAAGAACAAAATCAAACTTAAATAGTAACCCTACACCGCCCCCACCCATACAGTGAACTATAATATATTAAAAACTCTAATAACAACTGCTTAACAAAAACTTAAACTAAGGCTACAAAGCCAGTCAACAAATTCTCTAGTGAAGATGATTCCATTTGAAGAGTTAAAACTATCACAAAATAAATGTCATAGCTTTAAAGTACACCTCCTCCCTTACTAGGGATGCACTGAATAGAGGAAGTTGTTGAGTGAAACAGTAACTAAAACCAACTCCAGATATGCTAATGGATTTCAATGCACCTCCTCACACTAGATGCACTGAATCCTAAATAATGTATGTAAAGTATCTTAAGAACCCCTCAGGCACTCTCACTACTTGAGATTCCTTAAGTTCATCAGGCACTCTCACTGCCTAAAACTCAAAAAATTAATTTGCCAAAAATAAAATGAAAAGGTCTAACCATCTCAAAGTGCTCAATCGTCATGGTAAAATTCCTCTTTGTGATGATGGTGCAAAAGAAATGTCCAAGATCCAGCGGTCAAAGTTCAAGTGGGGCCCAAAAGCTTGACCACAGAGACCATCACAAGTAGATGTTCACTGCTGCAACTTCAATCCTGGCTGAGTGCCAGCCCACCCAGCCACCCCCAAGGACCTGAGAGAGCTGCAAGCTCATCAGCAGCTCCTTGGCTGATCCAGAGCCCAGTCCCCAGGGAAAGCCAAAAGCCAGCAGGCTAGCGGACAGTGTAGGGCCTCTCCCACAACAAAATGATCAACCCACGAAGATCCAACATCAGAGCCAATGTGACTCAAGACCTGCTTCAACAGGAAAAGCTCAGTCACAATGACAGACCCAAGATGTTCTACAGTTTCCAGCCAGCACAAAAAGTGAGAGAATCTTGAGACAAACTCCACTCCAGCTTCACAACACTACCTCCTCCAAACAAGTCCTCACCCTCCTCCTCAACTTGGGTAGCTCAGCAGAACAAGCAATAAGGAATGGCAAATCTGTTTCTTCGGTGTATATTGCAGAGGTTTAGTGGGACAAAACTAAACAGAAAACATCCCTTTTTGTCTAGGCATTATTGGTACTGTCAAGTATCCCTAGTGTACACTGCAGAGGTGATCTAATGTCCTGGTAATGCACAGAAGTAACTCCCTCACTGAAAAAACCCTAACTACTAAATTTAAGTTAAGCAGCAAGGTTAAAAACAAAGTGAGGAAATGAGCAAAAAAGATGAGAAAAATGAGCAAAATAGACCAACAAAAGGCAAAAAACACAACGTAGTTGCAATCTGCAACTTGCAGCATGCCCAGCCCGGTGGCCATCTTTGCAGTCAAGTAATGTACATAATCAGAAATATAATGAGGCAGCTTCTGAGTGATAACTCTATAGGTCCAGAATGCAGCATTTCTCTGCCATCTATAGATTATGGAGGACAAGCCCACAGCTGTACATAGAAAGCAATGATGCATACAGTAAGAGAGACCAGTGATAAACCTTAAGGCTCGGTGGTAGAGTGTATCCAGTTTAGCAAGTGCAGCAGCAGGACCCAGACTATAGAGGAAGTCTGCGTAATCTAGCAAGTTAAAGATGGTTGTTTGCACCAGTCTCTTCTTCGTATCCTTTGTAAGGAGGTGATTAATCCTGTAAAGAGACCAAGTCTCTGTCTCAGTTTTTAAACAGCTCTTCAATGTGATCTTCAGTTATCGTCAATCCAGACCCCAAGTATTTAAACTTGTTACAAATGCAAAGGTTCACCTAGCAGTGTAGTAATCTATGGTAGCATTCCATGTGTTGCTGGATTTTGTGCATGAGCAAAGAGTGAAAAGAGCATCACTTCATTTTTTTTGGTGTTGAGGCGTACTTTCTGGTTTAAGAGCTGTAACTGCAATTGATTGAATTCCTAGACTGTAGATCACTACAAGCTGCTCCAGGGGTAGGTCTACTGACATAAAGCATTGTATCATCTGCAGAGATATGTATGTTAATCATTGATACGTTCATCAATTATGTTGATGTAAATTGCAAAAAGCAAGGGACCCAATATAGACCCCTGAGGTACACCTCTCAATAGGGGTTTTAATGGACTCAAATGGTTGACTATGCAACCAGAAAGAACTACAGAACTGGGACCTGCACCCTACTCGACTGGATCCTAACCAACCACCCCTCTTGGATCATGAAAACCTCAGTCCTCCCTGACTCACTCAGTGACCACTCTCCCATCAGCTGTACCTGGTCAAACAAATTCTATAAGCCCCCTCCAAAAATCATCACCAGCAGAGTCCTACCCTGTGGTCAGCTACCCCACCTCAAATAACACCTCAGTCTGCAGGACTGGTCCCCTAACTTCAAGGCAACAGATACTAATACTGCACTGAAGCAATTTATTCACATTTTCAATGAAGCCTGTAATAAATTTGCCCCCCTCAAAAAGCATAAAGTTAAATCACTCAGTAACCCTTGGCTGTCAGGAGACCTCCTAAAAAAACTTAAATCCAGGGACCATCTCTGGGAACTGGCTAGAAACTCTGGTAAGCAACTCGACATCCAGAATTATAAGCGGGCACGGAACAACTGCACCAAATCCATTCGGCAACAGAAATCTGACTACTATAAAAATGCCCTCACTAACTCCTGGGGAAATGGGAGGGATTTCTGGAAAAACATTAAAGAGGTCACTGGAAAGTGGTCAAAATCCTTGCTGAACATACTCAACATAAATGGGCACACTACACTCGACTCTAAAACTATTGCGAACACTTTTAACATCGCTTTCACTGACCTTAGCAGTGTTCTCCCTTCTGACTTCTTCCGAGATGTGTCAACTCCCATCCTCCCCAACTCTTCCATCCATGCCTGTCACCCACCTTTCTACTTTGAAGCACTAAAGAAACATCATGTCCAAAACTACATTGCCAAAGCCATCAGTAAATCTAGAACAAGCAATGACACACTTGACCTCAAGCTACTGGCCCTAATGCTTGACAAGGTACTTGGGCCCCTCACCAAGATCTTTAATCTCTCTCTTTCCTCTAGCCAATTCCCAGACAAATGTAAAATGGCCACTGTTACCACAATTCACAGAAGTGGTGATAAGGCTGACCATGCGAACTTCTGCCCTATCTCCATTCTGCCTCCCCTATCGAAGGCACTGGAACGTATAGTAGCAGATCAACTTATCGAGCATCTGGACAATTGTAATATTCTCTGTAAACAGCAACATGGCTTTAGAAAACGTCATAGTACATCCTCTGCTCTACTCGAATTCACCAGCTCCATTCACAGCTCCCTTGACAATGGATAACTAACTGGTGCTATTTTCATCGACCTGACCAAAGCCTTCGATACTGTCCACCACTCCCTCCTGCTGAGCCAACTAAAAAATGCTGGTGTCTCCAATGATTCAATCTCTTGGTTCAAAAGCTATCTTGAAAACCGCACCCAGCGTGTAAAAATTGGAGGTGTGCACTCTGATTCCAGACCTGTCCTCTCTGGAGTCCTCCAGGGTTCAATACTGTGCCCCTACTCTTCAGCCTGTTCCTTAACACCCTACCGGACTCCTGCGCTGAACATATCACCCTGTATGCCGATGATGCAGTAATTCTTGCCACACACCAGGACCCAAAGAAATTGCAAGAAAATCTCCAACTCTGCTTCTCCTCAGTTGAGAATTGGCTCACAAAGCACAAACTGATCCTTAATCAAAAAAAACAAAGGCCATGATCTTCAGCAGCTCCCGTAATAAACATAAGCACTTCCAACTCTCCGTTATCACCAGACATGGTGCCGCACTGGAACAGGTAAAAAACTTTAAATACCTCGGGATCACCCTTGACCCTCACCTCTCCTACACTGCCCACATTGACCATGTTGCCAAAGCCGCTAACTCCTGGGTAGGCCTGCTATTCCATCATAGGAAACACCTGACACCTGAAGCCCTCACTGTCACTGTCCAGAGCTCCATCATATCCATCATTGATTATGGCATTATCATTTACGGCTCTGCTACAACAACCACACTCAAACATGTATCCACCACCCTCAACAAGGCCTGTCGACTTGTCACCCTCCCAACGCTTAACTCACACCTGTGACCTCTATTCTCAAACTGGATGGTTGAATCTTGCCAATCGAATAAAACACCAAACTTGTATTACAACTAAGAAAATCTTGCTGGGCCTTGCCCCCCCGGAGTCTGTGCCCTCATGCAACCAAAAATCCACACCTGACATACCAGGGGATCGAAACCTCAGCTTCTGCAAGTCCCACATTGCCGCACAACACAAGGCCAAAGATCCTTTGCTTACCGAGCCACTAGTTGGTACTACAGTCTTCCCAGTGACATCTCATCTTCACTATCGCTCAACACTTTTAAGACTCATCTCTGCCTAACACTGACTGCCTCCAACCTCTGTGACTGTTGTGGCTAAGCATATCTTTTGGTTCCATAGCTGAAGATGCCCTCTTGGATGCACATCTACTCCTGCACTTTGCTAGCACCCCCCTTCCTATCTTCACCTCCCCTGCTGGCCCATGACAAATGCCACCCGGCTGCACTACCTCTATTCTTATCCACCTTCCACCTTTCCTCACTCTGTCCCCCCAACCTACCTCCCCTTCACTCTCATCCACTTAGTCTCCGTGATTTCACCCTCCTCCTTTCCCTTCCCTTCCCCAAAGTTTCACCATATTGTTCTTTTTTCATCTACAAGACTATGTGTTTTTTTTTATTTTATAAACTGTTATCTTTGCTTATGATTGTCTCAATTGTACCAATGACATGGAACCTTTGTAAAAGAGCCTTGGCTCAAAGGTATTTGTAATTCTAGAACAAATAAATAAAAAAAATAATGGTGATAGTTCCCCTTCTGCTTTAACTTGTTGCAGCCAACCTGTGAGGTAATTAGAGAACCATCTCAGCAATAGATGGTCTAGACCAATGCTCCGGAGAGAAGAAAGCAAGACATATTCACCCATATCAACTCGACTCAAAGCTGGGTGCAGTGGTGGATGAGCAGAAGGGAAGGGAGGCCCTGCAGGAAGACCTGGAGGCTCTGGAAAGGTGGTCAGGAAAATGGAAACTAAAATTCAATGCAGGAAAGTGTACTGCTCTGCACCTGGGAGTCAGAAATCTAGGCCAGGGCTATACCATGGGGGGAGACATGATTTAAGCCACGGAGGGTGAGAGGGACCAGGGGGTAGTGGTAGATGTCAGAATGAACAACTCAGAGACCAGTAGGGTAGGAATCAGCAAGGGTAAATAGGATGCTGGGATGCATCACCAGGGGATTACCTCCAGAAGGCATAAGTGATCCTTCCACTGTACAACTGCTTGGTTAGGTGACACCTCACATATTGTAGAGCAGTTTTGGAGCCACATTTATAGAGGGACATTACACTCCTAGAGAGGGTCCAAGGAGGGCAACCAAAATTATCTGGGGCCTGGGGTAGAGGGCCTATGAGGAGAGGCTCAAGGAGTTTGACATGTACACCCTGGAGGAGAGGAGGGATAGAGGGGGACATGATAGAGGTCTTTAAGTACATAAAAGGGATCAATAAGGGAGAGCCCAGGCAGCAAGTACACCAAAGAATAGGGTAGGGCAACAAGAAGGTCATGGGTGTAAGCTAGAAGGGGGCAGGCTCAGAGGGGAGAGGAGGAGCTGTTATTTCACTGAAAGGGTGGTGGAGCCATGGAATGCACTGCTCATGGAGCTGGTGGAGGTGGAGACTGTGGATGGGTTTAAGAGGGGATGAGACAGGTATAGGGGGATGGTAAATCTGACCAGGCCCAATACAAGTGGAACATTTGGGACTGGGAACAGTATAACCCAGGGGGAGGGAGAACACCAAAATCAGCCCTCAGTGTGGGTGCTGAAAATCAAGTCAGACTCAAAAGACCATTAGGCCCTATTCTGCTGGCATTTTAGTATGTTAGCATATCAAAGCCTTGAGCCTAAGAATACTACACAAAGTTATTACAACAAAGTTCCTTATACTGCAAGTTGTTAATCACCTTTACTACTATGAAAATAGTACTATGTCATAGTCTAAAGCCTAATTACTGAAAGAATTAACTTAATTTACAGTCTCAGGTGAGTAGTGTTGTGATGAAGATGGTCACCAAGCTGGGCATGTAATCGGTTTTCTGTTAGTTGAAACCCACATTTTATGGCTTTAGTTTTTGTTATTCCTTGTCTTTATTTAAGTTATATTTTTTAATTTTAGAGTCTGTCGTTTGATTATTTGTTCTGTTTGCACATTTCTATTCTGTTTTTACATGACAACATTCCTCATGTATGCTGTGCTGTAGGGCAAGCTAGTGCTGTGCTGTGGAGATCTGTGCTGTGCCGTGGGCAGGACCAGCCTGATTACTGCTGCAACTCTCCCAAGGAGGACGGGAGATTTTTGAAGACAAGCTAGTATTGATTATCAATGGACTGCTTCCTTCCCCATGCCACTACAGCTTGCAGGATTAACAGGATGCGTAATGTTGTGACTCGGTTGGAGCCCATGAGTCCTGTTTGCTGTTAAGACTATTGATGGTGGTAATGCTGAGGATCTAGGTAGGACCGTTGCTTATGGATACATTTATCAGTTATCTTGGAATCAGATTTATTTTCAACTCCTGAAATATGGATCTGTTCCTGAAACTTTGGACATTTATTTGGATTTATCGAGGAACCTTTTGGGAATGGATCTGAGGATTAGTGTCTCAATTCATTGTGAGAAGTAGGCCTGTGGCTGAGGCTGCATGCTGCTCTGCACTTCAGGGCCTGTACCTTCTGCAGTGAAGGTTTTTGTCTAGTTCTTGTGTCTCCCTTAGGACCAATTAGTTAGGTTCCATGGGGTCCTAAGTAACTGGCGTTGCCGGGCATGTGAGCAAGATTTTCAGGGCTTTTCCTGCAGTGGAACTGATCAACCCTGAAGGGTTGTCTGGACTTCCTCATGCTAGCTCTGCTTTGTTACTGGTTTGACTTTTAGTTTTATTCTTTCAGTATTTATTTCTTGTATTCAAAATCACTTATTCAGGCAGTAGGTGTAATTATATCCTTGGGCCTGATAGTATGAGTATCAGTGGTCAAGATTTGACTGTGTCATTATTAAAGGTTTTGTACTTGCACCATCATCGCTGGAAAGACTGTTGGCCCCAGGGTTTGTCCTAAGGGACCTTTAAATGTCCTTTTAGTAGTGAGAGGACTATCAAGACTTATACCAGCTGGTCTTTTCTTTTTATTTCTGATCACATATCTCTGTTTTATTTATTTACTGATGTTTGGTTGGTTTAGTGTTCTCCTCCTTTGAGCAGTGAGATATTCCAGGGTGGGAAGTGTTCTTTACTTTATTGTTGTTTAATGTAGTATTTGTATTTAATGGTTTTAAAAGTTTGGGGTGTATTGCAACTTTCTTTGGGTATTTTGTTGGGGATTTTGCTGTAGTTGGGGTTTTAGATTTGTGGAAAGTGCCTGCACGGCCCCTCAGTTTTGCACTATGTGCATCCTTTTCCATGCCCTCCATCCATTCTCCTTTCTCCTCTACCCTTTGTAGTTATCAACCATGTTGGGTGTTGGGCATCACTTGTAGAAGAGGGGTGGGTGTGGTGGGGGCATGGACACTGGAGATAGAAAGAGGAGATCCCGCGATAGGGGTGGTTAGGACCAGGAGATGCCCTGTGGTGAAATGGAGTCTGAAACATGGAGATCCATGTCTAGTCCCCATACCCAGGGCACCATCTCTTTAGATGGGCATTTAGTTGGGACAACTAAAGATCACTTCAACTCGGGGAGGTTATGCAATGCGAGATCTATCAAGAACAAAACTGCAATTGTGCAGATGTTATTGGAACAGCTGATCTGGCTTGCATCACCAAGACCTGGCTGGATGAAAATGCTGGCCCCATTTTGGAGGCAGAAATTCTTGGCGAATTGCCTACGTTGAGTCATCACCGGGAACTGAACCACAGAGGACTAGCGGTCATTTCAAGACCGAATTGGGCCTCAAGGATGTTCCAGTTGAGGAGGCTAAATCATTTGAATGTACCATTGCTTAGCTGGTGTGGGCTGCAAAGCTCTCGTCTACCATCCACCCAGTGAAAGAAGCAATTCCTCAGGAAGTGGCAGATTTCACCAATGACATGGCATTAGAGTCACCCAGAGTGATGGTCCTGGGCAACTTCAGTGCCTGGGTCAACAACAAACTCTCTTTGTTGGTCAGCACTTCCTTCAGATGATGTTAACACTGGGGTTCACTCAGTTGTTTCTTCAGACAACCCATAATCACAATCATTCACTGGTTGGTCTTCCTCTTGGGGATGAGTCATCCGATTTGGGGTGGAACCAGTCAGTTGGTCAATCACTGCACCTGAGTTGAATTTTATGTCCCCCTTCTTAGGTCTGCTCCTGTGGGATGGTCAGTTACTGCCTTTATGGATGTGTGCCCTGAAGACCTGGCGACAGTGATTCGACCTCTTGCAGATTCTCTGATGTCAGCTCAAGACCAGAACAGTTGGTTCTGACAAATAATAATGCCATTTCCACAGCTCTGGACTTGATAGCTCCTGCCCGTGTTCATCCCTCTCAATCCGCCCTCAAAGGCCCATGGTTTGATGAGTCCTTGAGTGACTTGCAACGTGTGGGATGTAGGTTAGAGTGTTGTTGGCAGAAATCTGCCCTGGTGGTCAACCACCTTAGTTTGGAGGAACATTTTCAGGCTCTACCAATTAGCGATTTCCCGTAAGAAGGCAAAGTTCCTGTCCAGGAAATGGCTGTTATTCAGAATCGACCAGCTCAGCTCTTCTGAACTGTGGGACAGGTTGTGCAACTCAGCCTGTCTGCAGTCAGCCCAAACCTTTCACAAATTAAGTGGGATGAGCTTGCTCAATTCTTTCACTGAAGTGGCCACATCAGGTCAAAATCCATCTGACTTGCCCACAGATGATGCAGTTGGTCACTGTTTGCTCACTATTCCTCATATTTCCTGGAGTTCTTTTGACCTGCTGGATGTCAATGACATTATGAAGTTGTCAGGGATGCACCCAACATGCTGTAGTTTAGATCTGGGCCCATTCACCAGTTTTGGGTTGTTATGAGATCATTGGCCCAGTCTTGGCCAAAATTGTCTGGTGCACCCTAAAGGTGGCAGTGGAGATACCCTCCTGAAGAAAGCTTTGTTGGACCCGGACTTTTTGCCAACTACAGACCCATCTCAAACCTTCTCTTTTTAGGTAAAATTATCGAGAAGTGGTGGCAATTCAGTTGGAGAACCATTTGACCATCCAGTAATCGTCTGAGCCCCTCCAGTTGGTCTTTCATAAAAGGCACAGTACTGACACCGTTTTGGTTTGGGTGCTCAATGATCTCTCTGATGGCGAGAGATTGGAGAAACCACTCCATCTTGGTTCTCATTAATCTCTCTTCAGCCTTTGACACTATAGACCATGGGGTGCTGCTTGATTGCCTGAGGTCCATTTGTGGCCTGTCAAATACAGTGCTCAGATGGTTTCTTCTCTCATCACTGGTAGATCACTGAGTTGTGTCTGAGGTTTTTCTCTGATCCTCTCTCCTCTGTCCTGCGGTGTTCCTCAGGGTTCATTGCTGTCCCCCCATGTTGTTTGCAGTGTATATATTACCCATCTGAGATATTGTAGATGGTATGGGCTGTGGTTTCACTGCTATGCTGATGATACCCAGCTATATCTTGTCTTTCTCTTACCAGGATAGTGTGCTCTCAGTATTTAATAACTGTCCAGTCAAAACCAAGCACTGGATGAATTTGAGCTGGTTGAAATTGAACTACAGGAAAGACTGAGGTTATGGTGGTGGACCCAGGTCACAGGATACAGAGGTTGAGGATGGATCCCCTCTGGAATATATCTGGAGGGAGGCAGATCCTTACCTCTGAACAGGTGCATGACCTTGAGTCATGTTGAACGAGGGCTGACCTTCCATCATCACGTAGTCGGCAGTCATCAAATCGGCCTTCTAGCATCTGTGGAATATTGCCAGGGTCAGGCACCTTGTTCCATCCAGTGACCTGCCCGTATTGGTCCATGCCTTTGTGACCTCTCAGCTTGACTACTGCAACTCCCTTTATCTAGGGCTTCCTAGGGTTGATATCCACCGCTTGCAGCTAGTGCAGAATGCTGCTGCTCATCTATTGACAGGGGTACCTAGGAGTTTGCATATTAC
This sequence comes from Neoceratodus forsteri, assembly GCA_016271365.2. Taxonomy (NCBI): domain Eukaryota; kingdom Metazoa; phylum Chordata; order Ceratodontiformes; family Ceratodontidae; genus Neoceratodus; species Neoceratodus forsteri. Next base: position 4,491,254 of record CM028130.1, read on the forward strand.
CCCTGTGCTGCTCGATCTGCACTGGCTGCTGATTCAATGGCAGATCACCTTTAAGTTAGGCTTGTTGACTTACAAAGCCCTACACAGTCTTGGTCCTGACTATTTGAAAGAGATCCTGATTCCTTATAGCCCTGTGTGACAGCTCCACTCGGTTGATGAGGGTTGCTGGAGATTCCAAGGACAATTCTGAAGTCCTCTAGGGCCCATGCTTTGCTTTGTGGCTCCTACCCTCTGAATTCTCTGCCCCATCAGCCCGGGAGCGTATGACTGTTGGGAGCTTTAAGCAGGCACTAAAACTTTTAGGACACTGGCATTACAAGAAATATAATGGGTTTACTGTTTTATATTTATTGTAATATTTGATGATCATGTTTCTTAATATAAGGTGCCTTGATATTTGAAATGCACCCTATAAATAAAGATGATGATTATTATTATTATTATTATTATTATTATTATTATCTTGGAGTATATCCTTTCTGCTGCTACCAGTGCAGGCGTGATGTCTGCAGGTCACATCATGGTTAAGTAGATGCCATGGGCCCTTCCCATGAGCAATCTCCCAAGGGGCCCTTTTGAGATGACCAAAGCAAAGTATTTATTTAGCATCTCACTGACAAGGTTCATCATATACTGTCAAAATATGATGAACATTTCATCTCCAAATTTATGTGTTTCCAGGATTCATTTCATTATTAAAAAGAAATGTCGGGAAAATTAGACAGTCACACATGCATTTGCTTTCCACTACAGCTGAGGAGTTTCTTCCACAAACTAAGCTTACTGCACAATTCTAAATGACTCAATACTAATAGGGTCTGAGAATGTACCTCCCACAGATAAGTGAGACACACTTAAGCAAGATGCCAGCTCAAACATGACATCTCACTAGGAATGGCATTTTGTCAATGTAAATACACCATTTTTAAACATTTTATGGGGCCTTTTTAGTGTCACAGTTACTTTAGCAGATGCCTCTCATGATTCACTGCTGATTGCAGTGCAATTAGTTACCGCTGACTTTGACATTTCAATTAGGAGTTTGACATTTACATTCATTAGGAAGACTCCTCTCAGCTGATTCTCCTATTGTGTAGTAGTGCTGTTCGTCTGTAGAAATCGACTGCTTCTGCAAATGTCTCTGCCATGCAATAAGCTGTCATCAGCTGCCCATGTAAAAGCCAACAATGCATTACAAAACCCTACTGGCTCTCTTATCTTTAGATGCAGGCCATTTTAAGATTTCAAAAAGTAAAGCTGGCTTAATCAGTAAAAACAGAGAATCAGTCCTCTCTGACTGGTGTGCCAATTCTAATTGGTGCCGTACAAGGAAACGAGAGAGGAGAGAGATTCAAATGTAAGAGGATGCCTGTCATTGGCAAAAGAAAAGACCCTGGTGCCCACCCAAGGATCTTAAGCTGCTGCCTGTAACCTACAGCAGCTCAGGGAATGCCTGGATGACAAGCATGGTTTTCAGGAGTGGCTAATGGCGTGAGATAGTGAAGCTCAGTTGAGACAATATATCAAGAAAAATAAAGTTCATCAAACTTCTCTTCTTTCCTCCCATACGTAATCAGCATTATTCAAGCCATTGACATGGGTGTGATTAAGAATGATTAGGAACACTGTAGGTCATATGTAGCAGGCAAAAGTTAGCAGTCAATAAGGGAAAGACAGCTCATGTAGAGGAGACTGCCTGCAGAATTAACCTCCTGGATGCTATTTACATGCCCAACAGAGCATAGGAGGCTGTTAAGTAAGACACAATAGCAAACTGTTATGTGAAAGCTGGATTCACCAGCAACACCACTACTGGAGCCCCCACCACTAACAGTGAGACAGGGCTCAAAGAGGAACAGCTCCTCACTTTCATGGATGCTGAAATGTTCACAGAATTTGTGGAAATGGACATTGATGAATCAACTGTAGGAGAGCTAACTGATGATGAGTTTGTCAGTGATGTTGCTACAGTAATAGGGAGAGATAGAGGACACATCTGAGACCACTTGGGAAGAGCCAGAAAGATGTGTCTTGACAGCAGAGCTATGGATCTCAGTGCTGCCACTGAATGGTACCAACAAAGACAGCACCTCACTGAGTGGGAAAGGCTGTTTGAAACTGAAGCTAAAATACAAAGCTGAGCCATAAAGGAGCAAAGGTAGAACTGTAAATTGATTTCTTCTCACCTAGAAAACCTGCTGAGACCACCATGGATAGAGCAACACCATCAACATCCATAGTTGTCTTCTTTCCATCAGATGCTGAATTGCCAAAGGAACTGATGAATGAAGATTAACCAAAAATATCGCTTGTTATGGCCAAGTAAACACAAGGAAAAGCACAAACTAATAAGCACAAACAAAGCAAAAAAAACAAACTAAAAAAAGGCCCACACTAACTGACACTCCCCTTTTCCCCTTACCCAGTCAGCAAAAATCAGTCAATACACTGTACCAATATGCACAAATCACAGTAAGGCCATGCAGCATCTAACATTTACATTGAACCAGAGAACTTCAGTTGTAAGAGATGGCTGCTTAAATGGGTTGATTAGCAGTCCACCGACCCAACCTACTTAAACAGCTTGCATGGTATCTTCAGCTTACCTGCCAGGGGTCAAAATCTTGACCTTTCACACAAGTTCCATTTAGAAAAGGCCCTTCTCCATCTCTGCATGCATATAGATTTTGTAGGGCATGTGCCACTGTGTACACAGCATTATATGCATTGTATGTATAGGGTAGATGAGTTACATCGAAGAAGCTATTCTTAACTTCAAACAAATCTTCTGCACCTGTACATTTATTACCCTCTTCATTTTCTTCATACAGATGAAGCCATCGGCATCCAAATACATTTTCCCAAAATCTTTGAGTAAATATGTCATCTTGATTCTTTAATGGATGGATATTGTAAAGAAATTCTCTAAATCCTGGAATTTCAGTTGTGTGGACTGAAAACCAGATGGTCCCAAGTAAATTCAAAAACATGTGACTGGAAAACATGAGATTCAGGCCACCCATAAGCTTCCAAGCCAGACTTTCCCAGTTATATTTTCTTTGGAAAGTGCTTCAATCACGGATACAAGGTTGTGTCACAAATCATACTCACAATCACATTAGCAGATGATCTTGTGATCACTTCCATTAAATGAGGAATTTCATATACAGTCAAGGAATGATATAGTTTCGAGAATTCAATGCAGATTCCATTCTTTCCCAACTCCTCCTTTAGGATCTGGATACTTTGCTGATAGTAGTCATCATCCTCTATAAAATCCCAACCCAGTTCCATGAATGTTTCTTCAAAAGTTGGACAATGCCACTGAACTGAAGGTAACTACTTGGAGTGGTTAAGTAAAGGATGGAAACTGGTATTTGTCATTCAGTGTCAGAGAGTAGATGCAAAGCTAACCTACAATTCAATTGATAAATGATGTTTCTATTACACATATAGTACAGTAAGGATTCTGAGGTGATCATACTGTTTATGTATCTTATACCACATATAAAACACTATGGGCAGCATGTTCAAAGCTGGAGCAAAGCAGAGGGCAAAGTTTCCTACAGGTGAGCAAAGTTGACTGACGTGCAGAGTGGCATAATGGAGCAGTTTCAGAACTAAGTTTGACCATCCAAAAGTTAGTGCACTGCACCGCCATCAAAGTGAAGGAAATGGAGGAGCAATGTGCATGTGAGTTTTGAAACCCTCTGTTGGAGTAGGAAAGACGGACTGCTGGTGGAAAGACTTATGCATGCCATTCATAGGAGTAGCAAGCATTTTCACAGGACAAAGATGTTTATTCCTCAGACACACAGCCACATAATGAAACATCATATGCAAATGGCCACTTTGACCATTAATGAGGCAAAGAGTGCATTTGCATATCTGCATAATTCCATTACAGGATAAGAAGCAAATGTTTGCCCCTCCAAACTGGTGCTGGCTGAGTGCTACTCTGTGTGCCCTATGGTAAACAGTGTTAAAACAACATGCACAGCACACAACAAACAAAATATTTGTTTTCTTTTATTAAAATAAAAATGGGATTAGTTCTCCATAATAGTGTCCCCAGATTGTATAGTTTTTCCAAGCATTTGTACATCCACCAAGAATAATCTTGTTCTTAAAAATGGACAAACCACATATGGAGTAATCATGGACCAAGATTCTGGACATACCAGGAAAGACCATGGATGTCCACGGACAACCTTGTTTGTCTTGAAAACATTTAGAACCAGAGAGAGAGGCAGTTCCTGTCCCACCCATGTTTGAATCCAGTAACTGTTTTGGCATATACCACCTTCTCTGGTAATATATTGCACCTGTCTCCCACCATTTTTGAGAAAAGGTCCTTGCAGGTATTCCTCTGGAACCCAGCTTCAGTGGCTTCTTCCTCGTGGGTATGTTTACAGTTAGGGTATATAGTTAATTTCAGTTTACCTTGGTCACCCCATGGAGATATTTGTACATTTCTTTCATATCATCCCTCCCTCCTTGTCTCCAGGGTGTGCATGATAAGATCCTTCAACCCTTCCTAGTATGTTTATTACCATACTCCAGCACAGTTTTGGCTGCCCTCTTGTGTACTGCCTCCACAGTACCTTGTCACAGTCCTTCTGCATATATGGGCTCCAGAACCTCACAGAGATCTTCTGGTTGTGACAATCATGAGGCCTATCTGGGGCAATAATCACCTAGTTGTTTTACTACTGATCCCTCTTCCTATGCATCCCATCATCATGTTTACCCTACCCACAACCCTGGTTGCACTATGGTATAGTTTTCAGACTTTCTGATATTATCACCCTGTAACCTTAGTCAGCTGTGCTCTCTCTATTGCCACACCCAATCAGGTACTGTGTTTTAACAGTTTTATTCCCAAAATGCATCACCTTACATTTTTGGACACTAAGCCTCAACTACCATATCCTGGATCACCATTAAATGTTTTACAGGTCCTTCATATCGTTTTTACACCTTCCTCACTGTTCAGCCTCCTGTAGATTTTATTTATTTATTTATTGTTGACCGGGTAAGTGCACTAGAAAAATCCTGCTTATTTTCAGGAACGACTCGGGGAGAGGGGGATACAGATGAATGCCAACTGACCTCGAACCAGATTAAGCTGTTGGTGGTATTTTTAGTGAATGAGGGAAATTTGGCCAGGACAACTGGGAAATTCTCCTACTCTGTCGGTGGAGGGTGCTGCAACACTGTGCATCGGGATCAGTGTGTGCTGGGACAGCAAGGAGTGAGGCGCATGCGGAGGAGCGTGCTGATCACCTCCTCGGTCTTCCTTCTCAGGCTTGTGATCATTATGGCATTGGATGACAGTTTCACAGGGGATGTTTCTACAGTCAGTGTTGGTGCGACTCTTACCATGGTTCAGTCAGAGTCCATGGATCGGGATGCAGTTTCAATGGTGGATTTGTTACAGCAACAGCTGCCTCAGGAGGAACATATGTTTCTAGCTTTGTGGAACCGATTACTGCAAGATTTGGAACACACACGGGAGGCTAGTTCTATGGTACAGGAAGAGGAAGTGGCTCCACTTCCCCTCATTGAGGAACCAATGCTGGTTGACGTGCCTGGCAAGTCTGAAGTGATTCAGCCAGCTCCTGTTGTGCCAGTAATTTCCCCTCTGGTTTGTCTGGGACATACTGTAAGTACTCTTGATGGTGATATTTTGGAGTCGGGGACAGTTGCTGCATGTCATGGATCGAGGATTTTCCAGACTCTCCACGAGGTTCCACGGACATTGCTGGTCTATCTTATTCCCAGCTTGCTGTCCAGTATTTCCCCTGTCTGGAACTGACTCTAAACTGCTTTGTACTGGTGTTGTTTCTTGTACTTCGGCCTCACATTTGTCCGATGTTATTGAACTGCCTGCTTCACTGCTCCTAGCACCCACTTCTGGTGCCTTCCCTTCTGGGGAGGTTGCAGCTCCGGCAGCATGGGTCTTCCAGGCCTTGGAGGCAGCTGGGTGGGTGAAATCCTCTGATGGGAAGAGGTGGGATGCAAACCTTATTCCCTTACCTTCTGACATATTGCCTTCTGACTTGGAGCAGGCTTCTCCTCCGAGTGTGTCTATTCCTTTGGGAATCCCTGTTATATGGCCTCAGTCTTGTGCTGCACAGGCTTTGGATACTCTCTTGGAAGATATTAGGTGTTTGGAGGGAGAGGCTTCTTCACCTACCCCCCCTTACCTCTCTCACCTCTTGGAGACTCAACCTGCTGCACAGCAGTTATCCTCTACTGGCCCAGTGGAGGTCCCTGTGGACATTGCACCTGCATCGGCTGCTGCACCTCTGGTTTGGCATACTGGTATTAAGGAAAAATTATTCCCTGCCACTTTGGGCTTACTTCTGAACCTGCAGCATGGTGGAATGCAGTGCATCTGAAGTTTAGAAGTCCTTCGTCAGAGGTCCCTAATAGGTGGTTTGTTGGACGGGAATTGCTGAAAGGCAGTATGAAATTTTATGCCTATGAAATCTATGCTCTGATCCATATGCCCGGGGTTACTGTCTTTGATATTAGTTTTAAACATGCTGCTGGTTTGGATAGGTTTTGGAAACAATTTCAGCTTCTCAAGCATACTCCATTATGGAGTCCTTTCTTTGCTATTCCTTTAACAAAGCCAGTCTCGAAAAATCACAGTTTTGTTTTGTAATGAGGAGTCAATGTGGTGACATTACCTATTGGCTACTGCAGCATTGTGTGGTTAAGGGACTCCCAGAACCTATTCTGGATGAGGAATGTTTATGGACTGGGGGATGGAGATTTTTGGTGGATTTATGGTTGGAAAATTGTTTGATATGGCATTTGCGTAATTGTTTTTTCCTGGGGAGGGATCGATGGGTAATTTTTTACCCTGCCCAACCACGGGCCTGTTATAAGAATGGAGCTTTGGGCCATCTTAGTAATGCTTGTGACCAGCAAAAGCGTGGCCTATGTGGAGATTTGGGACACATAGGTGCACATTGTAGGACTTCTAAGTGTAACCTTTGTGACAAGCTTGGTCATACTTTTCTGACTTGTTCCTGGGCTTCCCATAATAGCACGGATCAGGCTGTTAGAGCAGAACAAGATGTTTATATGGCAATGGCCCAGAAAGAAAGTTAGAAGATTCATGACCTACTTACTCATCCCCAGACCTCCCCTGTGGTCTCCCCTCCACTACCTCTGGTTGCACCAGAGACCTCTTCAGCCCCCTAGGAGGCCATCCCTTCTGCTGTACCCCCAATGCCGGAGCAGGTGCTAGATCCAGCCCTCTCGGTGCCGGATGTTCCTTCAGTGCCTGTGTTTTTTTCAGAGGAAGCTACCACTGTACTTGATATGGTCTTGGACTCCCTTGCTGACCCCATGATCTCTGCAGATTTGGCCTGTATGCCTCCTCCAGATCTACACCAGGAGGTATCCTTCCATCGGGTAACTCATTCCAAATCGAGTAAAACTCATAGACTACTTAGAAACATAGACTTTTGACAGCAGATAAGGACCACTTGGCCCACCCAGTCTGCCCATTTCCCTACCTACTGGATAAGCTGCAGATTCTAGATAACCAACAGCCTACTTCCTGCCACCCTCCACTACAATTGCCTTGTGTCTGTCCCATGCATGTTTGCATTCCCCCACTGTTTTAGCCCCAACAACCTCCCCAGGAAGTCAGTTCCACGCATCCACCACTATCTCCTTGAAAAAAGTTTTCCTCACATTATCCCTCAGCTGTCCCCCCTCTATCTTTAAATTGTGTCCCCTTGTTCTTACACATCTCTTTCTGAAAGATGCTACCCTCCTGGACTTTGTTGATTCCCTGAGGTACTTGAACATTTCTATCATGTCCCCCTGTCCCTCCTTTCATCAAGAGTATACATATTAAGCTCTCTCAGTCTCTCTTCATATGATTTCTGATGCAGACTCTGCACCATTTTACTTGCCCTCCTCTGGACTGCTTCTATCCTGTCTATGTCCTTGTGTAGATGAGGTCTCCAAAACTGCACACAGTACTCCAGATGGGGTCTCACCAACTGTCTATACAGAGGGGATAACTTCCCTTTTCTACTTGTGATGTCCCTTCCTACGCATCCCAGTATCCCCCTGGCTCTCCTCACTGACTTCTCACATTGCTTACCCACCTTTAGATCATCTGATATGACTACCCTAAAGTCCCATTCCATTTTTGTTGTTGTGAGTACCTCCTCTGCTATTGTGTACTCTTCTCCTGGGTTTTTGTTTCCCAGGTGCATTAATTTGCACTTCTTTCATTGAATCTAAGTTGCCATATGTCTGACCATTCCTCCAACCTTGCCAAGTCCCTTCTCATCCTTTCTACCCCCCCTTTTGTATCAACTCTGTTACAGATCTTTGTATCATCTGCAAAGAGGCATACCTTTCCCTCCAGACCCTCTGCAATATTACCTATAAAGATGTTAAAGAGGACTGGACCCAGTACTGAGCCCTGAGGTACTCAACTAGTGACCCCTTTCTCGGACTGTGTGCCACTCCTATTACCTTCTGTGTCCTGTTGTGCAGCCAGTTTGCAACCCAGGCTACCACCCTGGGACCCACTCCCAAGCTGGTTAACTTGATTATTAATCTTTTGTGCGGGACTGTGTCAAATGCCTTGCTAAAGTCTAGGTAGGCCATGTCCACAGCCCCTCCCTGGTCTATCACTTTGGTCACCCAGTCAAAGAAATCTATTAGATTAATCTGGCATGACCTTCCTGCTGTAAATCCATGCTGCTTTGGGTCCTGTGCCTTGCTAGCCTCTAGATACTCAAAAATTCTTTCTTTCAGATGTGATTCCATCATTTTCCCTATCACTGAGGTCAAACTTACAGGTCTGTAGTTTCCTGCTTCTGTCTTGCTCCCACTTTTGTGAAGGGGAATCACATCTGCCCTCCTCCAGTCCTCAGGTACCACCTCATCCTCCCATGATTTGTTAAAAAGTGTGGTCAGTGGTGTCACTAGGTCCTCCCTTAGTTCTTCTGGGGTGAATCCCATCAGGCCCCATTGCTTTGTCCACCTTGAGTTTTAGGAGTTCTTTCAGGACTCTTCCTTCTGTAAATGAACCGGTGTCAACCCCCCTACCAAGAGTACTTCTACTGTCTGGTTTAGGTAACTCCTCCTCATCTTCTTTTGTGAATACTGAGCAAAAGTATTCATTCGGTATCTCTGCCTATTCACTGTCTCCCTCTGCCCACCTCCCCTCTCCCTTATTAACCTTCACTATTTCTCCCTTAAGCTTTCTATGCTCCCTAATGTACCTATAAAAGGTGTTATCCCCCTTCTTAACTGACTTGGCTATTTTTTCCTCAGTTTTGGCTTTTGCTATTCTGACTGCCTTCCCTACTTCTTTCTACTTTAATTGATACAGTTCCCTGTCGTGCTCCTTCTGTGATGCCTTATACTTTTTGAACGCAGCCTTTTTCTCCTTAACCTTCCTTGCCACGTCTTTTGAGAACCATAGTGGTTTTTTACTCCACTTCATTTTCTTTATCTGTTTCACACAAAGGCCTGTTGCCTCTATGATGGCAATTTTGATTTTTCTCCATTGTTCTTCCACCCCTCCTTTTTGCCCATTTGCTAGTGTATTCCTCAGGTAATCACCAATTTTGCCAAAGTCAGCCCTTCTAAAGTCCAGTATGCTGTTTTGTATGGTTTGTCTCCATGGTTGTGTTTATTGTGAGCACACTGTGCAGTGGTCACTTGTTCTCAAATGTCTACCGACTTCTAAATTTGTGATCCTCTCTCCATTTGAGAGTGCCAGGTCTAGTATAGCTTCCTCCCGAGTGGGTTCCAACACTAGCTGTCTAAGGCCTGCCCCCTGCAGGGCATCGAGAATGACTGTGCTCTTGGATGTGGCTGCAGTACATGTCATCCAGTTAACATCTGGCATATTCAGGTCCCCACTAACAGTATGTCCCCTTTTCAGCCATTTTGAGAATGTCCTCTATCATTTCTTGTCCATTTCCTCCCTTGAGATGGGGGTGGTATACAACCCCTGTGCGGATTGTGATGCCATCCCTGTCTCCAAGGTGACCAGAGTGCCTCTTGTCCTCCCCTTTACTTTTTAGTTCTGTAGTTTTGATCCCTTCCCTTATGTGTGAGAGCTACTCCACCTCCTTTTTCCCTCCCTGTCCCTCATTCGGACATTCCAGATGTCTCGGATCCCTTCCTTACAAAACACTTATGCACCGTTGCAAGATCAAGATGAGGAAGAGGATGGTTTGGCTTCAGACATCTCTTCTGAAGCTTCCCATGCAGAGACAGTTGTGGACATAGGTGTTTTGCGATAAGCCTAAGCCTAAGAAGAGGAAGAAAAGGAAATTATGTGTTTTTGCTTTCTTTTTCTCTAGTAATTTCTCATCTCTAGTCTATTACCAATGGCTCAGGGTTTTGTCCTGCTCACCATTACTGTTAATAGCATTAAATCATTTTGTAAAAGACTGGTTACTTTTGCTAGTCTAAGGGAATGCCAGGTTAATATAATACTGCTTCAGGATACTCAGTTGCATTCTTTATTACAATTGAGAGCAGCAGAAAGAGACTGGAAATGGGTGTTTCTTTATGGTCTTTGGGGTAGGATACATGTGATGGGTTTGGTATTTTGTTTTATGATATAAATGTTACAATTCTGAAGGTTTTGATATTCTGCCAGGTAGAGCACTGTTGGTTGATTTCATTCATTCCAACTGTGTATATCGTTTACTTAATTTATATGCTCCCCAACAGAAGGCAGACAGGGCTGCTTTATTTAAGAGGATCTTTCCATATCTCATACTTTTAAACTAGTGTTATGGGGGTGATTTTAATTGTGGCCTAGGCCTGCGGGATTGGGGTTTTTGCCATCTGAGAGCAGGATGTGAGGGGTATTTGTTGGGTTGTCCAAACCTATGTTATATCTAAGTTTCAGGATGTTACCATCACTTTACCTAGCTCTTTTTTACATGATTTGGTTATTCCTCCTATACTGCCTGAAGATCTCGAGGCTTTGGTGACTCCTATTTCTGAAGCAGAAATGTTATTGGCTATCACTAAATAGTCAACTCGTACTATCCCAGGTATTGACAGTATTCCAAATTAATTTTATAAAACTTTTGCAGATAGCGTACTCCCATGGTTTTTCAATCCAGCTGGTCAGAAAATACTCACACCTAGTATGAGTAATGTGATAATGATCTTTCATTATAAAAATAAAGGGGATTCCAAACAGCTGACAAATTGGAGACCTATGAGCCTTTTGACCTCAGACTATATGATTTTGGCCACTATTTTAATGAATAGACTATCTAAGGTGGCAAGGAGTCTGTCTATTATCACTCAAACATCTGCAGTTCCTGGTAGGAATATTGTACATCATTTGACTTATTTAAGGGAATTGATTGAGCAAGGTTTGTTTAATACTCATCAGATTATCTCTTGTCATTGGATCAGGAAACTGCATTTGATGCAATTTGACATGACCACGTTTGGGCAGTTTTAAAATGTTATGGTATTCCTGAATCTTTCCTTACTTTGTTGGTAACTACTGTATGTATTCTGCAGCATTAATTACTCCCTTGGTGAATGGACATTTGGGCATTCCTGTCCATCTTAACATTGGAGTGCAACAGGGGTGTCCTTTAAGTCCTTTGTTGTTTGTCTTTGGTCTTGATCCTATCTTAAGGCAGATAGACGTAGACTCACAGGTACTGCCTATTATTTCTACAAAGGTTGTATATTTCAAAAGTTTTGTCATACACAAATGATTATATTTTCACTGTAGCCACTTTGGATTCAGGACTGCGTGTTCTTCAAGTTCTTCAGGGTTGCAACTTACACTGGTATCTGGATTAATTTCTACAAAAAGTCGGATGTTGGTCTTGGGCTCCACCTTGGTTCCTAGTTCTTTTGTAATCCCGATAGTTAAGGATAATGTAAAGTTATTGGGCATTTATTATGGTACTTCGACTGCCTTGCAATGCAATTGGGATATGGTTTTTGATGTGGCTCAACAGAAAGTTGCAAAATGGCAATCTTGGAAAATGTCGTGGAAAAAAAAGGTGTTTCTTCTTCGGTCGTATGTCACCCCAATATTTTTATATGTCTCACATGTGTTCCTCTCCCTTATGGTATGCATATGAAGGTTATGGGCCTTTTTTCTCCTTTTTATGGGGGAGCAGGTTAAATCCTGTCAAACAGGTTCACACTTATAGAGCTTGAAAGTCTGGTGGTCTTAATATGATCCAACCTTTAGTGTTCTTTTTTGGTAATTATTTTTATAGCACTATTCAACTGATGTTATTGGCTAGTGAGGATATGGGATCTTTGTGTATGAGCTTATGGGGTCCGGAGTTCTTGGTGGCCTGGGGTAGGGGTAAATGGCACCAGTCTGAGAAATTGCTTCCTGATTATGTCAGGTTGACTCTTAAATATGTTAGAATGTGGAAGATTGAGCTTTTTTTGGTTTCTTTCTCATGAAAAATAATCGATCTATAAACATGTGGTAGACTCATGTTATATTGAAGATCCTTTGTTTTTGGTTCCTGTTACTGTAAAAACTGACTTATTGCTTGCTAGCATGATAGAGCCTAGGATTCCACTCAAAATGCAAGATATGATTTGGCTTTGTGGGCATGAGAAACTTAATGTGAGAAATAACCAGAAACATAAACAGGAGACAGATACTGTTCTGAATCTTCTTGTCAGGGCTGTTTAGAAACTATACATCACCTTTATTTTGATTGTGTTCATGTGCAAGGATTCTGGTCAACACTGGCGAATTTGTGGGGTGAACCTGTGTTCCACTTTATGACATATGATATTCTAATTTTGGGACAGATTCCAATAGAGTGGCGTAAATGGCATTGGAGTACAGTTTTTATGGTTCTAGTGTGTATCAAATGGGCTATCTGGTATGCAAGATGTTTACGCTGCCTTCAGAATAAAACTGTTAACTTGCAGGATGTGTTTTTTCACCTCCAGAATGATCTGGATAAATTATATGAATATGAGTTTCATACTCTGGGGTCTGTAGTGGGACAGCATGTATGGCATAATATTGGGTTGGTGGGTTAGTTTCACTTTTTCTTAGATTTTCTGGTTAGTTGCTGGCTGTTAACTTTTCCTTTTTTCCTGTTTTGATTCCCTCAGTGTTATTGCTTTTTCTTTCCTTAGGTGAATTTGTGTATTAGCTGCTGAATATGTTTTTGCTTTTCATGCTTTTATGATTTGTGTTTTTTGATCGTGTCTAGGTTTTGATCTTTAATAAAAATTTCCCCTACTCTTTTAGTGGGGGAGGGTCTTTTCTGTCTTGGGATTAGTTTTAAGTTCTAGTTCTGTATTAGCCATACTGTTTAGATCTGTATGACTGTAATGCTTTTGTTATGATTTGTACTTTTCTGTGAGCCAACACTGTTTTGTAAGGTTTTGCTTTTGTTATTCTAATAAAAATTTTCCCCTACTCTTTTTGATAAGTGCCATGGGATCTTGACACATCCACCCAAACTACCACCAATCCAGGCAGATGGGACCTGAGTTTTACATCTCATCAGAAAGACAGCACCTCAGAAGTGCAGCACCCCTCTCATGTTGCACTACAGTGTCAGTACTGGGATATTAACCCAAGTGCCAGATGTGGGAACTGAACCCACAGCCCTCTGATCTCCCAGCCTCAGAGGTGAGTGTGCTACCTACTGAGCCACTGACACTACAGTTTTGTTGTCATTTACAAAGAGGCAGATCTTCCCTTGCACTTCTATCTCTATATAACAAAGAAATGTGTTAAACAGGTGAATTTAAGGACTGAAACCTGTGTGACTCCACATGTCACCCCCTTTATCTCAAAATGTTACCCATTTATGACCTACCTGTTTGCCCCTTGAGTCAGTTTTCTGCCCATGTTGTTACCTTTTACCTCTACTCTAAGATCCCTTAGCTTCATGACCAGCTTCCTTTGAAGGACTGAGTCACAGGCCTTACTGATGTCCAGGTGCAGTATGCCTACAGTCTGTCCCTTGTTGGCTGTCATTTTTACCAAGTTGAAGAATTCATTTGGGGTAGTCTGACCTCCCCGACCCCCACATGGAACAGTGTTGCCAGCTGTCCTCAAAATTATTTGCCTCAGAAATCCATCACCTTTCTTTTATATAAGCTTTGTACACTATCCCACTATAGATGTCAAACTGAGTGGTTTATAGTTTCTTATCATCTCTAATGTCACTACTGTTTAGGATTTCTGCATGTACTGCCCTCCAATCCTGAGTACCATCCCAGTGTTTTGTGAGCAGTTTAAGATATCTGCTAGTAGGGCTGCCAAAACCTGTGCTAACTTCCTCACTACTCTTGGGTGCATCCCTACCAAATTTATTTATTGAAAGGTTTCACCAGGAAGGCACACTGAACAACAAGTTGCTTGTCTCCCGGTGTGACCTGGTGGGTACAATTGGATGAAGAATTTTTTTTTTACTAATTGTTTAACCAGGAGAGACACACTAAGCTGAAAGCTTGTTTACAGGTGTGATCTGGGAGCACAAGGAAGTTAAGTGACTTGCTCAGGGTCACACAGTATGCAAGTTAGGGCTGAGGGATTCAAACCTTGGTCAATTTGCAGCTCAGAGCCTTAAACCACTGTGTTATACTGCCTCCGAATTAGACATTCAGTTTAACATTTATTATATCTTAGAAATTAAACATTCAATTGCATTTGTAACAAGACATACAGTTTAAAAATATCATAAATAATCATACAGTCACACTGTGACATAACATACAGTTAAAGATATCATACCTGTGGAATATGTATTAATTACAAGTCAATCAATTAAAATCTTTATTTACCCAGGCGATCACCATTTTGCAGCTCATTTACAAGGTGGACCTGCAGTTTGCAAGGACGAGGGTACAGAATAGAGTACAAGTAAAATATACATAAAACAACAGTAGCAAGACGTATACAACAAAATATATACAGTATAGAAAAAAGGTAAATAATATATACAGAGATGCCTTTATAATCCTAGCCATCAATAACATGTTCATAGCCTGTAAAGTGACAAGTGACATATCTGAGCAATATAGGACAGAAATTTAATGTAGCCATGGAGCCAACTCATTGCAGGAATTGATCACGGTTAAGAGGCAGATTTGAATTATCAATGATTGAAGGAATGCAGGTGAAGGAGGACATCAAGGAGGGTAGAGGGAGACAGGAAAACCAGCAGAAGAAACAGAGGCTAAAGAAGGGGAAAATTACAGGAGAAAGTGAGCAAAAAAATCAGTTGTGAAGAGCAAGTTAACACAGGGCTAGTGCAATCTAGGAGCACCTCAGACAAGAACAAAAGTGCAAATTATTAGCTCAAGTGAACTAATTCCTTTGATTAAGTGCAAGGAGGTAGAGAGGGGTGCAGGAGCAAGGTGGGGGAAAGGGGTAGGGAAGGGAAAGACAAGTCATACCTGGAAATGCAAAATCACACATGCCCCCCATAATACAAAGCATCATGGGTTGTATATGCAAATCACCACAAAATATTATGTTGGTTCAACTTTAAGCAGAAATGCATGGTGCTAGAAAGCCTCTCACACAGTTTGCAAAGGGCACCAAGAGAAGACAGAGACAAGTGTTTCATCCTACCAGGACTTATTAGTGTGCCTCATCAGTATGACACCCCAGTGGAATGAATCAGCACATACCTGAAATGGCCTTCATAGTGTGAAGCTCGCTGGCAGTGGTGGAATAAGTGAGGACTTACAGTAAGGGCAGCAGTAGGCAAGGACAAGATGGGTAGAGATAGTAGGTGAGATGGTAAGGGAAGAGGGAGGAGGGTGGGAGAAACTTACCTAAAAACTAGGCCTCTTCAGGATGCTGGGAACCATGCCAGAGGCAGAATCAGGTGAGGACAAGTTGAGAGAGAGGATGGAGGGAAGAGGAGGAAAGGAAGAGTCATTTCCCAGTGGGACCCTTCAGGATGCTGAAACACCTGCCAGGGGGCAGAACAAGGTGAGAACAAGTTGGGAAGAGAGAAAAGAAAGGATGAATGGAAAGGAGGGAAGAGGAGGGAAAGAAGAAACTTACCTAAGACTAGGCCACTTCAGGATGCTGACAACCCTGCCAGAGTGTAGAATCAGGCAAGGACTAGTTGGGTAGAAAGGATAGAGGGGAGGCTGAAGGAAGAGCAATTGCCCAGTGCTGGGCCCCTCAGAATGCAGAGAACCCTGCCAGGGGATAGAATTAGGTGAGAACAAGCTGGGCAGAGGGAATGGGGGATAGAAGAGGAAAGGAAAAAAGAAGGATGGTGAGAAGAAAATGTACCTGAGAGTAGACATCTATTCATTTATTCATTGGTAACAATCTAAGACCGTCAACCACCCCTTCTCCAGTGACAGGAGCATCACTGCACACTTCAGCAATGGGTCTACCTTTTCCTAGATGAATAATGAATAAAATAATAATTTGGGATATCATTGTCCTCTTATCATCAGCATCTTTGCAGATAGCTTTAAGCTCTGTGGCAGGGAAAACAGTGAGAAGGGGAAAGGGAGCTGCACTGGGAGCTGCAAATGTAAGAGAGGTGGTCCATGGTCTGGCTTATGAAATTCAGCACCAAAAAATGCACATAAGGAACAAGAACCACAGTAATGAATATTAGATGAGAGGAGTTCTGCTGGCCACTGCTTCAGAGGAAAGGGACCTGGGAATCATAATAAGCAACCACCTAAAACAAACTAGACAATGTAACAAGTATCCACAAAAAAAGTCACACACATGTAACTCGGGAGTCACCTCCCATCGGGCTGCTACTCCTGTCTGCCTACTTAGACGCAGGTTGAGGGGCCTGGGTTCAGGTAGCCATTAGGAGAGGTATATTTCAACAACACTGCTATTAGTGTGGTGCCTCCACCCAGAGAATCCGTTAAGTGGGTTAGATGTTAAGCTAACTCAACCCTCTGGGAAGTTGTACATAACCAGAGCCCCACCTAGTGACCTTACACACAAATTACCAAATCAAATCAAAAATCTTTATTTAACCAAGTGAACATCATTGAGCGAAGATTATTTTCAAGATGCACCTGGGCGGTAAACAAAAAAATATAATGGGGCACAAAGATTACAGCAATACCAGCCAATGCAAACTGAGCCAGAGACAACACAAGTAACAGTTAAGTTAACAGTGAAAACAAGAAAGCACACAGCATCATATGCAAAAGTACAAGCATTTCTGTAGATATAGACAATATTTACAAGTAAACCTGAAGCGTACAAGGAGGTCAGGAATGGCGGATCCATGAATTAGATGTCGAAATATGGTGTTGATTATACAGGAGGGAGGAAGGGAGGGGGAGAAAGAGAAGGAGAACTCAATGAGTGAAGAGTCCCATGCAGCCATGGGAAATGAGGGCCTGAAAGTGCATCGCAGTGGATAGCATGACGTCTCCACAGTGGGGTGGTAAGGGTCATTTAACAGCAGGTGGGCCTAACGTGCAAGCAACAGTCACACTACTGTACCAAGATCAATGCAACTAGCTAGAACAAATTAGTTGTACTAAGAAGAGGCAGAAACAGGTAGAGGAGAGGAAAGGATGATTAGAGGGCAGCAAGAGAAGACTTAATTACAGGGCAGAAGGTGAGGTTCAAGGGGACACAGTTACCTAGAAGACTAAGTAGTGAAACAAGATAGAAGAGGGGACAGGATGCTAAGAGGACAGCAAAAGGAAGATTTAGCTTCCAGGGCATAAGGCAAGGATCAACGAGTACACATTTAACTAGGGTGATGGCAAATATCAGGGAAGCAGTAACAGGGATTCATTGAAGTTGCAATTATAACTTGATTTGAATGCTGCTAATCTGATAGGGTGGAGCAGTTTAAGGTTTTTTCAATTTATTCCAAAGTAGTGGTAGCATGCAACTTATGGATGTCTGGTCAATGCATGATCTGATCTTGGGCACAGTGAGAGAGATATATGAGGCACTTCGCCAATACTTGCCTACACGTGCTTAATAATAATAATAGCAACTTTTATTTGTAGAGCACCTTTTCAGATTACCAAGGTACCTTAACATACAAATTGGATACAATAGTAAAACCGGATGAAACAATAAAAGCATAATACAGATATAAATAAAATCAGTAAAATCAGTGCATGTAGGCTTGGCACCACAAATGGTTTATCAGGGCCTACTTGAAACCTCACCCCAATGGTCATGCACTCTCGTAACTGATGGGGTAGAGAATTCCACAGGGCTGGAGCTGCATACATAAATGCATGGGCCCACAAAGACTTTAGAGATACCCTTGGGATCTCTAGCAACCCCTTGTCAGCTAGCCAAACTTGAAGGTGATCCACCACTGGAATAAGCAGCCAGTGCAGTTCACGCAGCACCAGTGTGATGTGACACCCGAGGGTCCCTGTCAACAGCCTGGCTGCATTGTTCTGCACCAGCTGCAAGTGGTGATATCAATGCCCAGCATTCCTAGGTAAAGGAGTTGCAGTAATCGAGACATGAAGTCTCAAAGGAGTGGATCAGTGAGGAAGATTGCTAGAAAGGACTAGTTGCTTGACCCTAGTGATGTTCCTCAGCTGGTAAAAGGAAGACTTGATGACTGCTAATACCTAAGATCACAGTGTCATCAAGAAGTCCCGTACCCATTTAGAGGCAAGAAGCTGGGAGCCCCACAAGTGAAGCCCAGTAGGCTGACTAGCCCCCAACTCCTCTATCCCATGATCTAGATCCACAAACATCACCTCAGTTACCCCCCTCCCCGAGTTCAACTTCAGCCAGCTGGAATTCATCCAGTCCTGTATTTCAGCAAGGCAGTTGTTAAATACCGAAAGCGCACTATCCTGGTCAGGTGTGAAAGACAGGTAGAGCTGGGTATCATCAGCATAGCAGTGAATAGCAGTGAAAACTCAGACCATTCCAACTTTTAATGTCTCCGAGGGGCAGTATGTACACTGTAAACAACATGGGGGACAACACCGAGCCCTGAGTGACCCCATATGGCAGAGAGAATGAGTGGGAGGAAAAAATCCCCAACACTATCCTCTGCATTCTGCCAGTAAGGAAGGACTTAAACCACCTAAGAACTGTACCAGACAGGCCACAGATGAACCTCAGGCCTCGAGCAGCACCCCATCATCCACAATGTTAAAAACTGAGGAAAGATCAAGAAGTACCAAGATGGAGTGGTGCTTCTGATCTCTTGCCTTCAAGAGATTATTGAGCACCCAAACCAGTGTGGTCTCGGTACTATGCCTCTTACGAAAACCAGATTGGAGAGGCTTGTAGATGTCATGGATGGTCAAATGGTTCTCCAGCTATAGCGCCACAGCCTTCCCAATCACCTTCCCCACAAAAAGACAAATTAAAATGTAGAATACATAACAATGATGTCGACATCATCTCAATAAGTGAAACATGAGGTGATGATAAATCATCTTGGGATACTATTATACCAGGTAATACTTCCTATACCTTTAATAGATGTAATCGGAAGGGCGGAGGTGTGGCACTATTTATTAAAAACCATCTCAATTCTATTGATGTTACAAATAATACCAAAATACATGACAAACATACTGAGACAATTTGGGTTAAACTAAGTTTCTCTACATCTGAGTCCCTCATTCTAGGTTCTTGTTACCATACCCCTAATTCAACAGTAGACTTCATAGATGCTGTTCTACCAGAAATATAACAAGCAAAAACATTAGGCAAAATTGTTGTCACTAGTGATTTTAATATTGGATCAATTGATTGGCAGAAATTATGTGCTACTACTAACCAGGGTAATAAATTATTACACACATGTACTGAGTTGGGACTTAAACAAAACATACTTATCCTAACAAAAGAAGACAACATTTTAGATCTGGAACTTTGTGATGATGATATTTTAGTAGACAAAATTAAAGTTAGTGAACCAATTGGTAATAGTGACCACAATACCATTACATTTGATATTGTGCAAAGTTACATTTATAATTCTAACTGTACCAAAATATATCTTTATGAAAAAGCCGATTTAGGCACAATGAAACATATCATTGATAACATCAACTGGGACTCTTTATTAACATGCTCTTCCCCAGAATTATTCTGGGAAAATTTTAAGAACACAATTTGCCAACTTAAGGAACTATATATTCCATCTAAAATTAAAAATAAGAATCAAAACAAAGTTCCCAAGTAGATGAACCAGTCTATTAAAAAACACATTAATTTAAAATGCAAAAAGTATATCCAATATCAAAAAACTAAATCTTTTACAAACTGGAATTCCTAACACAAAAAAATGCAAGGCCATGATAAAAAGGGCAAAATGAGATTGGGAATACAAATTAGCATTTACTGCTAATAAATCTAACAGGAAGTATTTTTATTCCTATATTAATTCGCTAAGAAAACCTACTTGTTAAGTTGGTCCTGTTCTTGATAACAACACTTTACTACATGATCCAAAAAAAATGGCTGATTTGTTTAATCGTAATTTCTGAAATAGCTTCTCTAATATGTCCAAATTATCCTATGACTCAGCTCTGATAGACACTACTAATATTCCACCAGTTAAGTTCTTTATTAATACCATTAGGGACAAGATATTGACACTTAAAGGCAAATATAGTCCAGGTCCAGATAACATAGCAGGACATTTATTATTTTTATTAGTAGACGTCATTGTCTCTCCGCTAAAATTGATGTTTGACTATTTTTTGGCCAAGAATTTTGTTCCACAGGACTGGCGAGAAGCTCATGTTAGCCCAATCCACAAAAAAGGCCTAAATAATTACTGGGAAAATTATAGGCCAATAAGCTTAACATCCTCTGTTTGTAAATTAATTAAAGGTTCAATAAAAGATATGACATCACCTATTTTGGATCGTTATGATGTTAAACAAAATGGTTTTAAAAAGGGCAGAAGCTGTTTAATTTAATTTGCTTTTATGAACAGATTAGTTCCATACTCAATAAAAATATACCATGTGATATAATTTATATTGATTTTTGTAAAGCCTTTGATACCATGCCTCATTGGGCTCTAATTTCTAAACTCCATAAACTAAATATAAACAGCATTGTAATTAATTGGATAATAAATTGGCTTCAGAACTGTTCTCAGAAAGTATCTATAGATGGGCACAAATCAGTTCAGGGGTTTGTGACAAGCGGGGTACCTCAGGGCTCAGTATTGGGCCCATGCCTGTTTCAAGCATTTATTGCTGACCTTACTACAGGATGCTCATCTTTTTCCATCAGATATGCAGATGATGCAAAAATAGGTGGCCCCTGCTTTTCTGATCACCAGACTGACATTATACAGAGAGCTCTTGATCACATTTCTACATGGGTTATGACCTGGGGTATGTCTTGAATATCTCCAAATGCAAAGTAATGCATTTAGGATCTGGTAATTTACAAACCCTTATTATTTGAATGGTACATTACTTGAAACAACTTCAGATGAAAGAATTTGAGATAACCATTTCAGACAACCTTTCTTACAACAAACACGTTCATAACATTATTAATAAATCTAATAAAGTTATGTGGGCTATCTTACGCAATATTAAATCAAGAAAGAATGACGTGTTATTGCCATTATATCATGCATATGTTAGACCACATCTGAAATATGCCTCCCAGCTATGGTGTCCATATAAAAAATCTGAAGGTCTCTTAATGGAATAAGTACAGAGAAAATTTACTGAAAAGATTTTAGGACTATGTGATGTCTCTTATTAGGTTAGGCTGAATACCCTAAAACTTATACCTCTATCTACACGCCAGCTTTGCAGTGACCTAATGTTGTTATATGACATTATTCAAGACCCTTATCTTTTGAACAAACTCAGTCTAGAATTTAAAAGTTGTCATCATAACATTAGGGGACATCCTTAACAATTAGTGAGAAAACCCTTTGTGAGATCAAGTCATAAATACTTTTTCACCATTAGAGCTGTTGGTCCATGGAATAGACTTCTGCTTGAGGTTGTCATTAGTGAAACTAAAAATATTTTAAAAAATAGATTAGATAACCTCATTAGTAATGGGTATGATCTTTCTTACTATACATTGGATTAGAATAGGAGCACTACGGGCTTTGGCCTTCTCGATCTTGTACTTTCCTTAGTATGATCCTTAGAATGAAAAGGAAGGTTAGAGATGAATCTGTAGTTAGCAGGGTAGCCTGGGTCCAGAGAAGCTTTCTTCAGGAGAGATGTAACCACTACCTCCTTCAAGGAGCTAAGAAACTCACACCAACTCAAGGGAGCACCAGACTATCCCTACAAGGACTGGACCAATGTTGTTACAACAACCCAAAATCAGGGGAAGTTGGGCCACGATCCAAACTACAGAAGACAGGGCACATACCCTGGACAATCTGCATAACATCCCCAGGCTCCAGCCGGTTGAAGGTACCCCAGGCAAAGTGAGGAAGAGTGACCAAACACTGATCACTAGCAGCCCCCATAAAGCATGCTGGTTGGATCTCCGCCCAGATGCCGGCCACCTTATCTGCAAAGAACCGAGTGAGCTCCTCACACTCAGGCTGTGAAAAGGCTCTTCAGGACTGAAGACAGGCTGGGTTGCATAGCCTGTCCACAGTTCAAAATAGCTGAGCCAAGTCAGTTCTGAGGAGCAGCAATCTGTCTAGACAGGAACTTTGCTTTCTTACAGGTGATTTTTGATTGATAGACTTGATAATGTTCCATCAATCTAAGATAGTCAACCTCCAGGGTGGATTTCCACCAGCAATGCTCTAACCTTTGTCCTAGTCACCGCAATTCGATCAAGGTCCAGTCGAACCAAGGGGTCCAAATGCGAAGTGAGAGAGGACAGACATGGACATGAGAGGTATAGCCTAGGACCATTGTAAAGGCCTTATTATAGGCCTGGACTAGGCCCCCTGGGCTCTTGCTTGCCTCAAGAATTACCGATAGGTCAAGTACCATCGCAAGGCCATCAGGGCTCATGTCCTATAAAGGGCGATATCTGACCATCTCCACAGGGGCTGGCCTATGAAGGGGGTGAAAAAAACTGAACCTCACAGTGTAGTGATCAGACCATCTGACTGGTTCCACCCCCCAGATCAGAGGCTTCAATCCCCAGGAGGAAAACCAAGTCAAGAGAGCAACTGTGTTTATGAGTAGCAGAGGTAACAATCTGTGTGAGACTCAGTGATGTCATCAGCCGGAGGATGTCCTGTCCTAATTGTGTGAGTTTGTCATTGACCTAGGCTTTGAAGTCACCCAGGACCATCAGCCTGGGTGGCTCAAATGCCATGTCAATCACAAAGTCTGCTACTTCCTGAAGGAATCACTTCTTATTCCCGAGTGGACAGTAGATGTGGGTGATCCTACAGCCTACATCTACTAAAACAGTACACTCAAATGACTTGACCTCCTCAACTGGTATGCCTGTGAGGCCCAGTTCAGTCTTGAAACAGACTGCTACCCACCCTCCTGTGGTCTAATCTCGAGCGGTCTATCACCGAGTACCCAAACGGGATCACAGCCTCCAAAGTGGGGCCGGCATTCTCATCTGGCTAGGAATTGGTGATGCAAGCCAGACCAGCTGTCCCAAAAAGGTCTGCAATATTTTCAGTCTTGTTTTTTTGTTAGTATTCTTTTCTCCCCTGGGAGCCCCTGGGTGGCCTTGGAGTCACCGCATACCTTCCTCCGTCCGTCGCCCACCCCGCACCAGTCTCCAGCGAGGGAAACCACCCAATTATCCCATAGCTTTACCTCCCCATGGTATGGTGGCGGGGGTTGACCAACTCCATCACCTAGGCCAGATCCACACTTTGCAGTCCACTCTGGAGCCGGCACGGGTGCAACTCGGACAGCTATCAAGCCGCAGCAACTGGAATGCCCCATTTTTTCCTTTTTCTGCCTCAGAGGCAGGGTGTGCAATGCCAGCAAAGGGTGTACTGTGCACGTGTTCACACGCAGCATGCCCACTGGCTGCCCCACCTACCGTCCTCAATCTAACAGGTGACTGTGTCAACACCCATCCTCCGTTAGGTGTCAGACTACACTGGTCTCTGTGCCACAACCCACACTGGGAGAGGAGAGCTGTCTGTCCGATGCTACATCCTTTCCCTCCCCTGCCAACCCCTGGCAAGCCAAGCTCACTCCTGAACCTGAGTTGCTGACATGGCACGAGGTGGGGCCACTCAGCACTCAGCGCCACCGGGCTGGCGCATCCTTGCTTTTAATAGATCTGGCATTACATGACACTGCTTGAGTTGGATGGGATTCTAGGGACACCTGAGCTACCTGCCCACCCGTGGTGGTGCCCTTGTATATGGAAACCAGACATGGAGGACAATGTTCCAGAATCCATTTCACCCCAGGGTGTAGGGTGTCTCCTGAGCCTAACAACCCTAATGTGAGAACTCCACTAATTCATCCTCTGTCATTCGCAACCCCCTGCCCATCCCCTCCAATGGGCAATACCCAACACTCTACAGCACTGATAGGTTGGAAACTGCAAATGGAGGAGACAAATGGGTGGAGGTCGTGAAGTTCAGAGGATGTATAGTGCATGACTGGGGGTACAGACCTCCAACACGTATTACTACTCTCACGACCAAAGATCTACATCCAAGCCCCAAATTCCAGACTATTATCAAAGTAAACAAATAAACCACACCCCAGACAATAAGGAAACAGTTCAATTCTCCATCATCTATTAATTCGTGGAAGAATGAATAAAAATAAAGTAATAAAACAGTCAAAACAATCAAAAACACAAAATTAAGCCCACCCCTTCAAAAAATTCCTCCTCTTTCTCTCTCTCTCTCTCTTTCTCCACAGAGAGGATAGGGTTTAAACAACTATAAAGAACAAAATCAAACTTAAATGATAACCCTCACACCGCCCCCACCCATACAAGTGAACTATAATATATTAAAAACTCTAATAACAACTGCTTAACAAAAACTTAAACTAAGGCTACAAAGCCAGTCAACAAATTCTCTAGTGAAGGTGATTCCATTTGAAGAGTTCGACTATCACAAAATAAATGTCATAGCTTTAAAGTGCACCTCCTCCTTACTGGGATGCACTGAATAGAGCAAGTTGTTGAGTGAAAACAGTAACTAAAACCAGCTTCAGATATGCTAATGGATTTCAAATGCACCTCCTCACACTATGATGCACTGAATCCTAAAATTATTATGTAAAGTATCTTAAGAACCCCTCAGGCACTCTCACTACTTGGGGATTCCTTAAGTTCATCAGGCACTCTCACTGCCTAAAACTCAAAAATTAATTTGCCAAAAATAAAATGAAAGGTCTAACCATCTCAAAGTGCTCAATCGTCATGGTAAAATTCCTCTTTGTGATGGTGGTCCAAAGAAATGTCCAAGGTCTGGCGGTCAAAGTTCAAGTGGGGGCCCAAAAAGCTTCGACCACAGAGATCATCGTAGTAGATGTTCACTGCTGCAACTTCAATCCCTGGCTAGTGCCAGCCCACCAGCCACCCCCCAAGGACCTGATAGAGCTGCAAGCTCATCAACCACTGCTCCTTGGCTGATCCAGGGCCCAGTCCCCCATGTGGCAGTAAATCCAGCCACAGGTCATCGGACAGTGTTGGGCCCTCTCACAACACAAATGATCAACCCCACCGAGATCCAACTCAGAGCCAATGTGACTCAAGACCTGCTTCAACAGGAAAAAGCTCAGTCACAATGACAGCCCAGATGTTCACAGTTTCAGCCAGCCCAAAAAAGTGAGAGAATCTTTGAACAAACTCCACTCCAGCTTCACAACACTACCTCCTCCAAACAAGTCTCACTCCCTCTCCTCAACTTTGGGTAGCTCAGCAGAACAAGCAATAAGGAATGGCAAATCTGTTTCTTCGGTGTATATTGCAGAGGTTTAGTGGGACAAAACTAAACAGAAAACATCCCTTTTTGTCTAGGCATTATTGGTACTGTCAAGTATCCCTAGTGTACACTGCAGAGGTGATCTAATGTCCTGGTAATGCACAGAAGTAACTCCCTCACTGAAAAAACCCTAACTACTAAATTTAAGTTAAGCAGCAAGGTTAAAAACAAAGTGAGGAAATGAGCAAAAAAGATGAGAAAAATGAGCAAAATAGACCAACAAAAGGCAAAAAACACAACGTAGTTGCAATCTGCAACTTGCAGCATGCCCAGCCCGGTGGCCATCTTTGCAGTCAAGTAATGTACATAATCAGAAATATAATGAGGCAGCTTCTGAGTGATAACTCTATAGGTCCAGAATGCAGCATTTCTCTGCCATCTATAGATTATGGAGGACAAGCCCAGCTGTACATAGAAAGCATGATGCATGGTAAGAGACCAGTGATAAACCTTAAGGCTCGGTGGTAGAGTGTATCCAGTTTAGCAAGTGCAGCAGCAGGACCCAGACTATAGAGGAAGTCTGCGTAATCTAGCAAGTTAAAGATGGTTGTTTGCACCAGTCTCTTCTTCGTATCCTTTGTAAGGAGGTGATTAATCCTGTAAAAGAGACCAAGTCTCTGTCTGAGTTTTTTTAAACAGCTCTTCAATGTGATCTTCAGTTTATCGTCAATCCAGACCCCCAAGTATTTAAACTTGGTTACAAATGCCAAAGGTTCACCTAGCAGTGTAGTAATCTATGGTAGCATTCCATGTGTTGCTGGATTTTGTGCATGAGCAAAGAGTGAAAAGAGCATCACTTCATTTTTTTTGGTGTTGAGGCGTACTTTCTGGTTTAAGAGCTGTAACTGCAATTGATTGAATTCCTAGACTGTAGATCACTACAAGCTGCTCCAGGGGTAGGTCTACTGACATAAAGCATTGTATCATCTGCAGAGATATGTATGTTAATCATTGATACGTTCATCAATTATGTTGATGTAAATTGCAAAAACAAGGGACCCAGCTATAACCCCTGAGGTACACCTCTCCAATAGGGGTTTTAATGGACTCAAATGGTTGACTATGCAACCAGAAAGAACTACAGAACTGGGACCTGCACCCTACTGACTGGAATCCCAACCAACCACCCTCTTGGATCATGAAACCTCAGTCCTCCCTGACTCACCCAGTGACCACTCTCCCATCAGCTGTACCTGGTCAAACAAATTCTATAAGCCCCCTCCAAAATCATCATCACCAGCAGAGTCCTACCTGTGGTCAGCTACCCCACCTCAAATAACACCTCAGTCTGCAGGACTGGTCCCCAACTTCAAGGCAACAGATACTAATACTGCACTGAAGCAATTTATTCACATTTTCAATGAAGCCTGTAATAAATTTGCCTCCTCAAAAAGCATAAAGTTAAATCACTCAGTAACCCTTGGCTGTCAGGAGACCTCCTAAAAACTTAAATCCAGGGACCATCTCTAGGGACTGGCTAGAAACTCTGGTAAGCAACTCGAACATCCAGAATTATAAGCGGGCACGGAACAACTGCACCAAATCCATTCAGCAACAGAAATCGACTACTATAAAAATGCCCTCACTAACTCCTGGGAAATGGGAGGGATTTCTGGAAAACATTAAAGAGGTCACTGGAAAGTGGTCAAAATCCTTACTGAACATACTCAACATAAATGGGCACCACTACACTCGACTCTAAAACTATTGCGAACACTTTTAACATCGCTTTTAACTGACTCCAGTAGTGTTCTCTTCTTGACTTCTTCCAGATGTGTCAACTCCCATCCTCCCCAACTCTTCCATCCATGCCTGTCACCCACCTTTCTACTTTGAAGCACTAAAGAAACATCATGTCCAAACTACATTGCCAAAGCCATCAGTAAATCTAGAACAAGCAATGACCACTTGACCTCAAGTACTGGCCCTAATGCTTGACAAGGTAATTTAGGCCCCTCACCAAGATCTTTTAATCTCTCTTTCCTCTAGCCAATTCTCAGACAAATGTAAAATGGCCACTGTTACCACAATTCACAAGAAGTGGTGATAAGGCTGACCATGCGAACTTCTGCCCTATCTCATTCTGCCTCCCTATCGAAGGCACTGGAGCATTATGGTAGCAGATCAACTTATCGAGCATCTGGACAATTAGTAATATTCTCTGTAAACAGCAACATGGCTTTAGAAAACGTCATAGTACATCCTCTGCTCTACTCGAATTCACCAGCTCCATTCACAGCTCCCTTGACAATGGATAACTAACTGGTGCTATTTTCATCGACCTGACCAAAGCCTTCGATACTGTCCACCACTCCCTCCTGCTGAGCCAACTAAAAAATGCTGGTGTCTCCAATGATTCAATCTCTTGGTTCAAAAGCTATCTTGAAAACCGCACCCAGCGTGTAAAAATTGGAGGTGTGCACTCTGATTCCAGACCTGTCCTCTCTGGAGTCCTCCAGGGTTCAATACTGTGCCCCTACTTCTTCAGCCATTCCTTAACACCCTACCGGACTCCTGCGCTGAACATATCAATTTGTATGCCGATGCAGTAATTCTTGCACACACCAGGACCCAAAGAAATTGCAAGAAAATCTCCAACTCTGCTTCTCCTCAGTTGAGAATTGGCTCACAAAGCACAAACTGATCCTTAATCAAAAAAACAAAGCCATGATCTTCAGCAGCTCCTGTAATAAACATAAGCACTTTCCAACTCTCGTTATCACCAGACATGGTGCCGCACTGAACAGGTAAAAATTTTAAATACCTCGGGATCACCTTGACCCTCACCTCTCCTACACTGCCACATTGACCATGTTGCCAAAGCCGCTAACTCCTGGGTAGGCCTGCTATTCCATCATAGGAAACACCTGACACCTGAAGCCCTCACTGTCACTGTCCAGAGCTCCATCATATCCATCATTGATTATGGCATTATCATTTACGGCTCTGCTACAACAACCACACTCAAACATGTATCCACCACCCTCAACAAGGCCTGTCGACTTGTCACTGCCTCCCAACGCTTAACTCACACCTGTGACCTCTATTCTCAAACTGGATGGTTGAATCTTGCCAATCGAATAAAACACCAAACTTGTATTACAACTAAGAAAATCTTGCTGGGCCTTGCCCCCCCGGAGTCTGTGCCCTCATGCAACCAAAAATCCACACCTGACATACCAGGGGATCGAAACCTCAGCTTCTGCAAGTCCCACATTGCCGCACAACACAAGGCCAAAGATCCTTGCTTACTGAGCCACTCAGTTGGTACTACAGTCTCCCAGTGACATCTCATCTTCACTATCGCTCAGCACTTTTAAGACTCATCTCTGCCTAACACTGACTGCCTCCAACCTCTGTGACTGTTGTGGCTAAGCATATCTTTTGGTTCCATAGCTGAAGATGCCCTCTTGGATGCACATCTACTCCTGCACTTTGCTAGCACCCCCCTTCCTATCTTCACCTCCCCTGCTGGCCCATGACAAATGCCACCCGGCTGCACTACCTCTATTCTTATCCACCTTCCACCTTTCCTCACTCTGTCCCCCAACCTACCTCCCTTCACTCTCATCCACTTAGTCTCCTTGATTTCACCTCCTCCTTTTCCTTTCCTTCCCCAAAGTTTCACCATATTGTTCTTTTTTCATCTACAAGACTATGTGTTTTTTTATTTTATAAACTGTTATCTTTGGTTATGATTGTCTCAATTGTACCAATGACATGGAACCTTTGTAAAGAGCCTTGGCTCAAAGGTATTTGTAATTCTAGAACAAATAAATAAAAAATAATGGTGATAGTTCCCTTCTGCTTTAACTTGTTGCAGCCAACTTGTGAGGTAATTAGAGAACCATCTCAGCAATAGATGGTCTAGACCAACGTTCGGAGAGAAGAAAGAAGACATATTCACCCATATCAACTCGACTCAAAGCTGGGTGCAGTGGTGATGAGCAGAAGGGGAGGGAGGCCCTGCAGGAAGACCTGGAGGCTCTGGAAAGGTGGTCAGGAAATGGAAACTAAAATTCAATGCAGGAAAGTGTACTGCTCTGCACCTGGGAGTCAGAAATCTAGGCCAGGGCTATACCATGGGGGGAGACATGATTTAAGCCACGGAGGGTGAGAGGGACCAGGGGGTAGTGGTAGATGTCAGAATGAACAACTCAGAGACCAGTAGGGTAGGAATCAGCAAGGGTAAATAGGATGCTGGGATGCATCACCAGGGGGATTACCTCCAGAAAGGCATAAGTGATCCTTCCACTGTACAACTGCTTGGTTAGGTGACACCTCACATATTGTGAGCAGTTTTGGAGGCCACATTTATAGAGGGACATTACACTCCTAGAGAGGGTCCAAAGGAGGGCAACCAAAATTATCTGGGGCCTGGGGTAGAGGGCCTATGAGGAGAGGCTCAAGGAGTTTGACATGTACACCCTGGAGGAGAGGAGGGATGGGGGGACATGATAGAGGTCTTTAAGTACATAAAAGGGATCAATAAGGGAGGCCCAGGCAGGGTACACCAAAGGAATGAGGGTGGGGCAACAAGAGGTCATGGGTGTAAGCTAGAAGGGGGCAGGCTCAGAGGGGAGAGGAGGAGCTGTTATTTCACTGAAAGGGTGGTGGAGCCATGGAATGCACTGCTCATGGAGCTGGTGGAGGTGGAGACTGTGGATGGGTTTAAGAGGGGATGAGACAGGTATAGGGGGATGGTAAATCTGACCAGGCCCAATACAAGTGGAACATTTGGGACTGGGAACAGTATAACCCAGGGGGAGGGAGAACACCAAAATCAGCCCTCAGTGTGGGTGCTGAAAATCCGACAGACTCAAAAGACCATTAGGCCTATTCTGCTGGCATTTTAGTATGTTAGCATATCAAAAGCCTTGCTTAGGCCTAAGAATACTGCACAAAGTTATTTGCAACAAGTTCATGCTGCCAGTTGTTAGTCACCTTTGCTACTGTGAAGATGGTACTGTGTCATGGTCTGAAGCCTGATTGTAGAGGATTAAGCAGATTTGCAGTCTCTAAGTAATTCTTAAGCTGAGAACTCACAATTTTCTCCAACATTTTGGACAGATTAGGAAGCAGGGAGCTAAGCCTATAATTATTGAGGTCACTGGGGTCTCCAGATTTGAATAGTGGGATCACATGGATAGTTTTCCATATGGGCGGCAGGTCTCCCTGTGAAAGATAAATTAGAGGTGCAAAACTGGCACCACCAGGACATGAAAACTGATCTTCAGGAAAAAAGGGTCAAGGAGGTTAGCACTGGCACTTTTCCTGATGTCCTGCTGTAACAGAAGGTCTTTGATTTCTTTCAGGGTTATGGGCTGCAGAGAGAATGTAGTACTAGTGCCAGGGACTACATGGTCCTGTACACCAGGCTGAATGTAGAGATTGCTGGCAGAGGAAGAATCAAAGGCTAGACCTGCAGTAGCAAAATGATTCTTGAACGAGTCGAGGATTGTTTGCCTAACAGAGACTGTTGAGGTACAGTACCACTCGTAATTTTCTTTGGCAATGAATGTAAGGATGTGGAACCTTCTAACTACTTTAGGATTTTCCAAAATTTGGAGGAACTCTTCATGTAAGAATCGAGTTCATAACGGTAGAAATTTGCCTTAGCCTCTCTGATCATCTTGGTGCAAGAATTCCTCACTCTCCTAAAAAAAAAAAAACAGTCCACAGGTATTTTAGTTTTCCATGCAGATTAGCATAGCCAATTTCTATTAACCAATAAGGCCTTCAACTCAGCAGTAAACCACCAGCAAGATTTTGTCTTAACCCAGACTTCGGTAAATGGTGTATGCTTGTTCAGTGCCCCACTACAATTTCTTGAAAGATGTTGTACGCTGTGCACACAGATTTTGTAAGGTAAAAGTCTTGCCAATGCAAAGAATCTTGTTGATTAGAGGTAACAGCATAGGTACAAAGTTTCTTCAACATCTCTCTAGGGTCAACTTGGTGGTGAAAGGCAACTTGGGGGTAGCTGTTACACAGGCAATAAAACAGTGATCACTAATATCAGAGAACAAAACTCCATGGGATTTACTTACTACAATGAGATCAAGCAGTGTGCTATTTTTAGGGCTCTTTTTGTTGGAATGCGTAGTTTCAGTAAATAGTTGGGACAATCCAAGAGAGTCACAGATAGATTTAAAAGGAGTGGAGGCATTGGAAAACCAGTCAAGCTTGATGTCTTGCAATATGATAAACTCTGATGACAAAGAATGCATGGAATTATTTAGGTGGTTCAGAAGTTGAAGTCCCACTGACGGTGGCCTATAGCATCCTATTATGCAAAGAGAGACCTTGGGAGAAATCTCAACTTTAAGGGTCAGGCATTCAAACTCTTTATGAATTGTGGTTGAGTCCATGACAGTGGCAGAGAATTTGTCCTTGATATATATGGCAACTCCTCCTCCTCTAGGCTGCCTGTTTATTCTAAACAGGGAGTAGGAAGGAATATTTACCTCATGATCTGCAGTTCAAGGTCTAAGCCAAGACTCAGTGACCTCCAAGACATCAGGCACACTGTGACAAACCTAGGCCTGAATAGACATACATTTTTTTCAACAGACTGCATGTATTGAAGTGCATAAATCTCACACCTTTGCAGCTTGATAATTCTGCAGGAGAGGTTAAAACTACTGGAGGACCAGGATTGAGCTCAACGTTGCCTGAGCACAGCAATAGAAGGAGCAGAAATTTTCTGATGGCACCTATGATATGTTTATGAGTTTTAGCCCATTCACAATTGTGAGGGTGGATAGGTGTAATTTGAGGGTCCCTGCAATAATAACCTAATGGGCCTAATGCCACATATATGAGTACTCTCAAGGAAAATAGCAGGGGAGTCTGGAAAATGTGGGCAGGGGAAGGAATGCCATACCCTCTAAAGCTAAAAGAGTAAGTGTTCCATCCCTCCAAGGTGGCTGTATAACCAATTCCAACATAGAGAACTTGATGGCACACTTGAGGCAGTCAGGATATTCAAAAGTACTCTAGCAAACTACAGTGGTGCTAGAATCAGATGCACAAATAGGAGGCAGCTGTGTGTTCAAATGTGGGTATATGAGATATAGTAAAAGGAAGGATAGAAGAAGTAACAAATGAGCAGCCCTCATACTGAAGTCTAGTCACAGTGTATGCTGTGATGCTTCAGCTAATCCCGCAATGTGGGACCAAGAAGGACAAATTGTATCTTATTTGAGTGCTACCAGTACCTAAGAAAAATTGTACCCAGTGTTGAACTTCCATATTCCAGAGCCCACAGACCTAGCAAATGATGTGTATTCCCTTGAGAAGATCAGTAAGAGACCAAATGGCCAGTACGGGTTATGTACAGTGAATTAGGTGGGGTTAATGTGTATTTAAAGGTGGCCTAGGAAGAGAGTGGTGGTGGGAGAAAAATCATGGCCTAGGGAGGTGGTGGAGAGTGGGAGAAAAATCAGAGAGCTAAGAGGACACCTGGAGAAAAGAGGGACAGACAGGGATTAGATAGTGCAGGGGAATGGGAAGGGTTCAATCTTAACAAAGGGCACAAAAGAGCTGTTTTAGAGAGTGCATCTAAATCGGGGGAGGGTCACACACAACAGGTGAGGTGCCAGCTCAGACTGCAGAGGGCACGTAAAACAAAGGGCTCCCAAAAAAGAAAAAAAAAAGTTAACTTACCGGGAAATATAACAAGGACTTAAGCTACTGCCTGTACTTGATACAGTCTAGTTTCACAAGGCTGACACAATTATCTACATCTACACATCAGGACATAGCACTATACAGAAATCAGTGATAAACTGTAAAAAAGTAAAGGAAAATGTTCAACTTTAACTTAAGTTTCAGTCTAGCAGCAGTGGCACTTTACAGCACACTGCTCTGCTAGCGAGGCAGGCACTCGGGTGTGCTACAAGGAGAAGCTGAAATCCCAGGTGCAGGGAACTTCCAAGGAAATAGATAAGAATGAAATTTGAATTAAAATTAGTGTTCCGAGCTTAGTCTAAGTGTAGGAGTGGTGAAAATCTTGGGTAAGCCGACAGTCCAATCAGGAAGCTCCATGCTGGCAAACAGCCAATCAGTGTTTCTCCTTGCAATGATGCTGAATTTTCAAACTGCTTAGCAGAGACCCACATGGCCTTGGAGGGGCTGCGACTGAAACTGAAGCCATACCGGAAGCTTGGATCCGGGGTGGGTGGCAGCAGGCTCCTGGCAGCATGGAGGTGCTGGTCAACATTCTGGACTGTGGGATGCAGTTCTAGCCTAGAGGGCTAACAGAACACCTGAAGACTGGACTCGGGGTGGGTGGCAGCAGCAGGCTCCTAGCACCATGGAGGCAACGGTCTCTGTTTTGGACCACAGGAGGTGATTTTTAGCCCAGAGGACTAACAGAACACCTGAAACCTGGACTCGGGGTGGGTGGCAGCAGGCACCTGGCACCATGTTCTAGACCACAGGATCTGGTTCTAGCCCAGAGGGCTAACAGGACACCTGAAGCTTGGACTTGGTTCAGGTGGCAGCAGGCTTCTTGGTGCCATGGAGCTGCTGGTCTCCATTCTGGACCATGGGAGGTGGTTCTATCCTAGATGGCTAACAGGACACCTGAAGCTTGGACTCAGGGTGGGTAGCAGCAGGCTTCTGCCACCATAGAGGTGCTGGTCTCTATTTTGGACCATGGGAGGCAGTTCTAGCTCAGAGAGCTAACAAGATGCCTACAGCTTAGACTCAGGGTGGGTAGCAGCAGGCTCCTGGTGCCGTGGAGATTCTGTTCTCCATTCTGGACTGTGGGAGGTGGTTCTAGCCTCAATTTCAGGCACAGAAAACTCCCAAGACAATAGATAAGAATCAAATTTGAATTAAAATCAATGTTGAGAGGATAGACCAAGTGTAGATGTGGTGAAAATCTCAGGCAAGCTGACAGTCCACTCAGGAGGGTCCACTGTGACTAACAACCAATCATTGTTTCTCCTTGTGATGGTGCCAAATTTTCAAACTGTTTAGCAGAGACCTGCACAGCCTTGGAGGAGCCAGGGCTGAAACTGAAGCCATACCTGAAACTTGGACTTGGGGCTGGTGGCATTACCATAATACACTTTACTTTGCATTCAATTTTCAATTAAGGGAGAGTGCTAATAATATGCTCACAGTGACCACACTTACCAACAGGATCTGGAACTCTTGCATGTACCTGGTGCCCTTGCAAAGAAACAAGTTACCAGTAATAACCTTCTGGGATATAGTTGGCTATATAGCATAGAGGTTAGAGTAACGAGCTGTGAATGAGCTTGGTATATCCAGCATACCTGGGTTTGATTCCCACAACCTCCACTTTCATACTGTGTGACTCTGAACAAGTGACTTTACTAGCCCAATGCTCCTGGGTCACCTCTGAAAACAGACAGTTGTGCCTAGTGGGCCTTACCCAGTTAACAAAGAATAAAAAATTAATAAAATAACAGTATACCATTAAACTGATACAATGACTTCAAATGGAGTAGCAAGTTATTTCTTTTTGACTTCTCAGAAGAGGCTAGAAGGGAGATGAATCAGATTCATTTCAGTGCAGTAACTGATCATTGCTGCTTTAATTGCTTCTTATTGTTGATTTCACTTGGTAGCATGTTGATTTTTTTTACTACTTATATGGGGCTGGCAGGGAATTGTTTTTGGGCTGTTGAAAATTTCAGGCTAGTTTTGGTATGCTTTTAGTGAGGCTGTTATTTCTTTGCTGTCTTTACTTGCTGGAAATTTGAAACCTAGTTTGGTTTGCTTTAAGAGGAGCTATTGTTTCTTCAAATTAGAAACACATTTTTTCTAATTTCAAACCTATTTTGGAGTGCTTTTAGTGGGGCTGTTATTTCTTTGTTGTCTTTACTTGCTGGAAATTTGAAAGATATTTTGCTGTGCTTTTAGTGGGGCTGTTATTTCTTTGCTGTCTTTACTTGCTGAAAGGTTTGCTCTCCATCCCACCCCCTCCCCACTATTAATTAAATGCCCTGTTAAATCTGATTGACAGGAGCCAAGCACAGGGAAAAGCAGGGGTTGTGGTGTAGGAGTGGCATAAGTGGAAGTAATCACACCCTCAGCACAAGTGTTTTGATTCTTTTTTTGTTGTTGTTTTCCTTCTTTTCAAAATTATCTGTGTGATCAGTGGCACGATTTTTAGGAGAGGGGATTGATAAAATTATTTCTGTCTTTTCCCGCTCTTTAAAATTATCTGATGGATCAGTGACATTATTTTGATAAGAAGCTGTTTCTGAGTGTATTTCATTGGTATCACAGGAATTTGAGCGCAATTACTTAAAGCAATTAGAGTCCATATTCATAGTAGGAGCATAGTTAAAGCAATGTTGTGAAAGGGGAAGAGAGAAGGCAAAAAAGTTACAGTGTGCAAAAGGGGAAACAAGCATCGAAGCAAAGGGTGACTGCATAAAAGAATATAGAATAAAAAATGAAGAAAGGGTAAGGAAAGGATAGGCAAAGAAAGATGATGGATGTTGTGCAATGCAGTGGTTGTAGTGCAGTAGTGTTCAGGAAGACCTTCTGGACACTGCAGTGCTTCCCTATCTGCAGGCACCTCTCTGTGTTAAGGCTAGAGGTTGCAGGACTCCAAGCTGAGCTGACTAGAATCCAGGCAGCCCCGCCCCCCAGACACACAGAGACCACCATGTCTATCACCATTCCTTCAGAGGATGCCAAGAAGGAGGGACAGATGAACTATGATGGGCTCAGGAAGGATAAGGGAGGGGTAGGATGAAAACACATCCCCCAGCCTGCGACACTTTATAATTCATATGCCATCTTGGCAGAGCAAGGAGACTGCACATCATCTCTAGAATTGGACACAAAGGGGATGAGGAATTCATCAAGGATGGAGCCTCTAGGGCAACTGAAAGGAGAGCACACAGGAGCAGGAAGCAAATCCTGTTTGGGGACTCATCATTAGGGGGATAGATCTGGGGATAGGCAGCAGTGGGGAAAGGGAGGTAGTGTGCCTACCTGGAGGCACAGTTGGAAGGGAGGGCAAGCAAGCCCTTGGGATCACTAAGTCAGTGGCAAAGAGAGGGGAGCTGGATGTTATTATCCACATGGGTACAAATAACCTGGCAGGAGAGGGTGTAGACATAGGTAAAGAACACGAGGAATTCAGGGAACCAGGGAGGAGTCTTGTGCAAGTTGTAAGCACTGTAACCTCCTCAGAGATTCTACCTGTCCATGGCAAGGGAGAGGGCTGAGACATCCACACCATGGAATTCAATACATGGCTGAAGAAATAGTGTGGAGAGGTGGGGTATGGCTTCATCAGGATCTGGGATCTCACCTGGAGGGATGAAGGACTGTATTCACCAGACAGCCTACATCTATCCAGGGGGTAAAGGTATCCTCACTAAAAAGTTTAAATGCTTCCTCAGCAGGCATTTAACCTAGCTGAGGGGGAGGCAAAAGCAATCAGGGTGATTACTGTAGCCCCCCGCAACATGACATATCTGGAAATAAGGAGACCCCAATTAGTCAATGGACAGACCAATAAAGCAAGAAAACAACAGGCCATGATGGGAAGGAAAAAAGAAAATATAAATCAAACACATCACAAGACACAGACTGGAAAATGGGAAAGGGGGGTGACAGGATTTAAGGTAATGTGCACAAATGTCCACAGTTTGGAAACTAAATGACAGATCTAATGGCATTGATGGCAGATGCACACCTTGACATTGTGGCTATTACAGAAACATGGTAAACAGGGAACTATGACTGGGATACAGCCATACCAGGATACAAACTTTTTAGGAAGGATAGCCATCTGGGAACTAGTGACCATGGAACAGTATGGCTCATGATTAACACAGCAGTAGAGTCAAGCCATACAAGGCAAAAGTACTGGACTTTGGGAGGGCTGACTTTTCCAAAATGGGTGAGTGCCTAAGGAATGCACTAGCAAATGGGCAGGAGGGAGGGGTGGAAGAACAATGAAGAATAAGCAAAACTGCCATCACAGAGGCAACAAGCCTTTGTGTGAAGAAAATAAACAAAACAAAACAATGTAAAAAACCACTATGGTTCTCAAAGGAGGTTGCAGGGAATGTTAGGGAGAAAAAGAAAACATTCAGGAAGTACAAGGAATCACAGAATGAGCAGGGCAGAGAACTGTATCAGTTAAAGCAAAAGGCAGCAGGGAAGGCAGTCAGAACAGCAAAGGCCCAAACTGAGGAAAAGATAACCAACTAGGTTAAGAAGGGGGATGAAACCTTTTATAGGTACAGCAGGAGTGAAGGAAGACCAAGGGAGGGATAGTGAGGCTTAATAAAGGGTAGGGGGAGTGGTCAGTGGGTGACTGTGAAAAGGCAGAGATACTAAACAAATATTTTTACTCAGTATTCACAAAGGAAGACAGGGAGGTACATAAACCAAACAATAGAAACACTCTGGATATGGGGTTGATACCAGCCTATTCACAGAAGAAAGAGTTCTGAAAGAACTCTTAAAACTGAAGGTGGACAAAGCAGTGGGGCCTGATGAGATTCATTCCAGAATTCTAAAAGAACTAAGGGTAGAACTACTGACACCACTGACTACCTTCTTTAACAAATCATGGGAGGATAAGGTGGTACCTAAGGACTGGAGGAGGGCAGATGACATTCCACTTCACAAAAGTGGGAGCAGGACAGAAGCAGAAAACAACAGACCTCTTAGTTCAACCTCAGTGATTGGGAAAATGATGGAACCACATCTGGAGGAAAGAAATGTTGAATATATAGAGGTCAGAGGGGCACAGGATCCAAGGCAGCATGAAGTCACAGTGGGAAGGTCATGTCAGATGACTCTAATAGATTTGTTTGACTGGGTGACCAAAGTAATAGATCAGGGAGGGGCTGTGGACATGGCCTATCTGGACTTTAGCAAGGCATGTGACACAGTCCTACACAAAAGATTAATATACAGGTTAGCCAGCCTTGGAGTGGGTCCCAAGATGGTAGTCTGGATAAAGAATTGGCTAGAGAACAGGACACAGATTGTAATAGTAAGTGGAGTCCACTCTGAAGAAAGAAGGGTTACTAGTGGGGTGCCGCAGGGTTCAGTACTAGGACCGGTCCACTTCAATGTCTTTATAAGTGACATTGCAGAGGGACTGAAAAGAAAAGTATGTCTTTTTGCAGATGACACAAAGATCTGCAACAGGGTTGATACACAAGGAGGGGTGGAAAGGATGAGAAAGGACTTGATAAGGTTGGAGGAATTGTCAAATCAAATATATGGCAGCTTAGATTCAATTCTAAGAAGTGCAAAATAATGCACCTGGGAAACAAAAATCCAGGGGAAGAATACACAATGGGTGGGGAGGTAGTAACAACAACAAAAAAGAAAAGGGACCTGTGGGTAATCATATCAGATGACCTTAAGGTTAGCAAGCAATGTGAGAAGGCAGTAGGGAGGGCTGGGTGTATACTGGGATATATAGGGAGAGGCATCAGCAGCAGAAAACAGGAAGTTGTTATCCCTCACTACAGACAGTTGGTAAGACCCCATCTGGAGTACTGTATCCGGTTCTGGAGACCCCATCTCTGCAAGGACATAGACAGGATAGAGGTAGTCCAGAGGAAGGCATAAACAATGTAAATTGCAAGTAACTATCAACAAAATGGCAGGCTGAAGGCAAGGGGACATGAATGTAAGCTGGTGGGGGCTCAGGAGGGATGTGAGAAAGTTTATTTTACAGTGATGGGACAGCCCAAAATGCACAGCACAGTCCTCTGTTTTCTCAACAAACCTGGTATTAAACATAATTTTGAGAGAGCAGTTGAGTTGTGAACATCCTCCCAGCAGAAGCAGCAGGGACAAACACCATTAATGGGTTCAAGCATGGCTGAGACAGAGTAATGAGTGCAATAGTTCTTCAGAAGGCAAGCAGTAAGGGAGAGAGTGTGGTGTGTGGGAGGCAAAGATGAAAACCCTGTCTATATAATAAGTCTTGAGACACCAGGGTAAAAATGGGTGGTTGGATCAATGTTCATTTCTTCTGTCATTATCTATGTTTCTGTCTCTGTGTTTATCCCCTTCCTTGCACCCTTCACCTTGGCTCAGCATCACTGTTTCCTCCTTAGTTTGCCCATGTTTCACATACATTAGAAAAATGCCCTATTCCCCCTCTTTTATTCCTTCAGCTATTCTTAGTTCTGCCCTAGACTTTACTTTTTCACAACCCTACTTGATTCTCTTGTTATCCTTGGGTACAATTTCATGTTCTTATCCTTTTGACTATCTCTGTATTTTCTAAATGTATTTCTCTCCCCCCTGATGGATTCTCCTTCCTCCATTCCTCATAAATCAAAATGTTGTCTCGGTTTTCTTGCACTTATTAAACTAAACTCAGTGCAAGTCAGTATCCAATACATCCAACTTCAAAAGAAAGAGAGAAAATTCAAATCAACTCTGGGAGAGGCCCAATCTAATCACACACTACTTCGACAAACTTCAGATTGGACAAAAATAGGCCCGTTCACCAAATAATAGCTTTTAACTGTTTATTCTTTTTTATTAAAAAAGATTCTTTTTTTCATCAACTTTTGTCTTCCTGCTTTAGAATTCCTATGTTTCGGAGAACTTATTATCCCTTCATCAGGGAGCTGGTTTTAATGTCAGCATGAATTTAAGTCACAATTTATTCCCCCAGGGCAACATTCCTATCTCAATAGAAACTTATATTTCTCTGGTCAATAAAGATGTGGAAAAAACTTCTTAAATTAACAAAAAAAATGTGAATAGAAGAAGTTGTTCTAATTTAAGGCCAGCAGAGTTTGCAGCCTTAAGATTTCTTGAGAATGATAATACCATAATAATAAAGACGGCAGGCAAAGGAGGGGCTGTGGTTATAGAAGATTATGAGACTTACACAAACAATATTAATATTTAAATATGATGGACAATTATGCACTTAGCTGTTTAGAAAAGAAATGGATAGAAACATTATACTAGAAGCCATAAGTTTTCACTCACAATCCTTGGTAAAATCTGTCCCTTTAGGGCAGTTTTTTGAGCAAAAAATAATTGTTCTTTGGTGATTATGATGAAAGCAGAACCGATATGGAAACAAGGTTTTTGAATAGAGGTTATACATAAGAAACCCTTAAAGAGGCAAAAGTTTGTACAGAAAAAGTTAGTAGGGCTAAAACCCTACATGATAAAGAGAAGGGCGAGGACACTACGAAGAATAAGATCTTTTTGATGATGAAGTTTAATGATGATTTTTATAAAATAAGGAACATTGTGTTTAAACACTGGCACATACTCTAAGCCACAGAAACAGGGAAAAGGTATTTGAGAATGGCCCTTTAGTTGTTACAAAAAAAGCTAGATCTTTACAAGATTGGATTGCTGATATGGACCATAAATTACCAGTACAAAATTCTGTCTTTATGTTATCTGACTTAAAGGAAAACTTTCCATGCAATCAGTGCATCCACTGTAACAATGCCCAGAAAATTAAAAATATAAGGAATGTAGCAAGGAAGAAGATCTAGTAAACATGGATTTTATGACATATATATATTTTATAACATCAGGGGTAGTCTATGGCATTAAATGTCCTTGTGACTTAATTTATATAGGCAAAACAGAATGACAATTGAAAACAAGAATCGTGAACATAAAGGTTACATCAGGCGAATGGATGAACATTCCCCAGTTGCTAGACATTTCAGGACAGCAGGACATCAATTACCTTCTTTACTGTTTTTTTGGCATAAAAAAAGTAGGGATGGACAGATGTGGTGGAAACTACAGCCAGAAATGATTGTATAGAGAAGCGTATTACTTAGACAGATTTAATGCTTTAGAAGAAAGGTATGGTTTAAATGATAGAACTGATTAGAAGCCTATCTTGTAAAAATAGGATTTGGTATTTATTCAAGAGTCATTCTGCACTCTGTCCCCCCCGCCTCCCCAACCTACGTAATATTGTTTAATACTGCACCGGATACTTAGGTCCACTGTTCACTAATGCATTTGTATTCCCTACAGTTAATACCCCCAGCCAGGCAAAGCTTTAATATATGAGTTTAATAGGTTTCGAGGTTTTTAAGATTACTGTTTGAAAGTTGGCTTCCACTAGCAGGTGATATTCATTGAACATAGAATGAATCTAGTGTAAATTTGTATTTGAGAATCACAAGTTCACAGCTAGACACCTTAATTTGTGAGGTGCCACTGTTACGTCAGGTCTAGCACCCAGGCAAGCATTTATGCTTGCTCATTATGTGCTCCTTGAGTGCCATTCCTGTGGCATTCACATGGCAGATAATGCCAGATTCTAGCGCAAGTCACACTATTCAGGAGTCACTATGAGGAAGTGGCCATGTAGTTCTAACTGCCACAAAGAAAGCAAGTGACCATCTCTTGGGAGGCAGGTTGAAGTTATAACAAAGAGAAGTTTCTAAACTTGTTAAAATTAGCACTTTAAAGTTGGCAACAATATGCTATGTTGATTCTTTAGATTGTGAAGTATACTATGAAAGATGAGAGGTGGTTGTGGTCAGAAGCAACAGTACATACTAGCAAATGTAGGGTTAGTATGAACACTCCTCTGGAGGAAGCTAACATTTTCTAACATTGTATAATGGAACTAATATTAATAGATTCTGAAAATAAAAAAAACTTAGCAACGTATTTTTATTTTGCCAGATGTAAGACCGAGAAGAGTTTAGAGGAATTGATGAAATTAATCTGAACACAATTTTTTTTAATAAGTTTGAAACTGTATGAGATAAAGAGTTTATTTATTCACTAGTCACAGAGAAAAACAAAGTTTGTAAACCTGTTTATGTTTATTTTATACATTAAAACCATCTCCCTGATGATGGGGTAATAATTTCCCTGAAACGTAGGAACTTTTAAGCTGGAGACAAAAGTTAATGAAAAATAGAAACTTACTAAACTCCGCAATGCGAAGTCCCAGTTTTAAAAGCTTTCAAATTATTGCACAGTCCCTCTAACCCTTCTCTTTCCCCCAAATTATCCTTTAATGTTTCCTGCATTCTGTGTTGCATTCTGTGTTGCTGTGTGTCCTGCTAATTTCTAATTGTATCTACATCCACATTGTCCTGTGATTGAGTGTGCCAAGTACCAATTTTCCTCACTGAGAGCCGAGTACATCACTTCTGTAACATACTGTACTTGTCCCTTCCAGCTGGCCCCAGTGTAGAATTACAGGACCTTCATACATGAACCCCGATCTCCCAGGGGGCAGTGTGATGGGCTGCTGCAGTGATACTGGGCCAGCCTAGGCACGCTTAAAATACATAATAATGTTCAGTATGCACAGCAGTCTATAATGAGGTTTTTGTTTTATAGTTCATTCTTTTTGACTCTTTCATCTCAAGTATTGCCCCCCTTTGCCAGTCACCTGCCAACAACATTCTCAGACTTTTCTCACCCTTGGTTTCCCCAGCCTTCCCCCAAGGCAGGGACTCCAGGCCCAATGACAGTCTGTTGCCTTGTTGACTCTCCCTTTGAGAGTCTCCTTGGTTGGCAGCCACTCATCTTTGGTGGGGACCAAGAGTATCATAGATACAGAAACATAGACAAGTGCTAACAGTAGAAGTCTCTGCAGTGTGTGTAGTCTACTAAGTGTGGAGGTGCATGCCCCTTAAGGGTATATGTTCATCCACCCCCACCTCCCCTCTCCCCCCTTCCTCTCCCTCTGGGAATTTTCAATATTTTTACCCAAAATTTACAACATGGCCATTTCTTTACTGCACCTCATGAACACGGCAGCTGTCATTTTTTAACTGCAGCCCAATTGTGCTTTTGTTTCCCAGAAGTTGATTTCACAATTACTGAGCAAAATCACCTTTCAGGCATGAGTTAAACATTTTATCTGCATTCTTCATGACACAGGGTTATAACAAGGATATGTTAAACATTTGGTGTACAAATATTACAAAACAACACATTTATGACCCCACATTATATTTTGCTAACACAGGTGCCACTTTCCATCAAACCACTTCCTTAGTAGGCAGCAGTATTAGTCAGTGCTATGCTGACCACACTGTTATTTAATGCTTTCTGCCGTAGTTGGCAACAAAATGGCTTAGTTATAGTTTAAAACATTTCCTTTTGGGACCATTTGAGACATGAGTGCCATCGTGTTTGCACTTTCATAACTACTACAAGTGCTGTAAAAGCACTCCAGATTGCTGAAACATCAAGATCTCTGTCAAATTTTATAACAGAATGCCTTAACTTTACTTTAAAATATATCTGTTTTCTGGACCCTTTAAAAGACTTAAGTGTGATTGTGCTTTCACATTTAAAAGGGTTACAAGCACCGTACAAGCTTAACAGTCCACTGAAACATGTTTTAATGAAAAAAAACAAACCACTGTACCTTTACTCCACAATTACTCCCTGTGTTTCATGCAAGTGATCTGCATGTTTACTAGAGACCCTGGCAGCACTTGGTTGGGGCAGGGAGGATTACCACAAAAAACTACCTAAACTACATGTATGGCAGCCTTCCTGCAACCAATGTCCTCAAGTATAACTATAAATGCAAAGTAGTTCCAGCAGGTGGAGGGACTAATTGATCAACATTTGTTGTAAATGTTTATATTTTTTTATATATTTCTGCATGACTACTATGATTACTAAATAATTAAAAAATAAAAACCAAAATCTAGTGCATTAAGCACAGTAAGATGCTCCTGTGTGTGCATTATGCCAGATCACTGCGTTTTCTGGGTGTTTGAAGGCCCCCACCCTGTG
This sequence comes from Neoceratodus forsteri, assembly GCA_016271365.2. Lineage (NCBI taxonomy): Eukaryota > Metazoa > Chordata > Ceratodontiformes > Ceratodontidae > Neoceratodus > Neoceratodus forsteri. Next base: position 4,535,878 of record CM028130.1, read on the forward strand.
GCCTCATGCCTTACAATACACCTGTGGCAATCTAGCTTACAAAATGGACAAAGTGTAACCTTGATCCTGATTCACTAAAAGCACCAATCAGTCCAGTATGAGAGAACAGAGACCGGAGAACAACTAATCCCAGTCTCCATTGCCTCATCTCATTCTAGTAGTACTGGTCCAGTGGAATTTTGCAAAAGGCTAACACTGCCATGGTTTCTTCCTCACTGAGCGAATGAGAGACCTCCCTCTGTAACCTCCCCCACCCGATTTTAACTGTCACAATTACAAGTTCAGGCACTCCCAGCATCCAAGTCTGAAAGTTAAAAAAGAAGCAATAATTCAAGCTTCCTTTTTATGTTGACTTCCCGTGCTTGCACGCAGGTCAACATATTGGGAGACTGGAGATTTGGAGGCGCGGCTGCTGTTGGCCGAATGCAGGGCATGCATCAGTAGGTGAGTCCCTCATTCCCCAATAAGCCAGCATGCTAGCGCTGACACCAACATTATGGAAAGTGGACAAAACTTGTAAATAAAGTGCCGCTGCAATCAGAGACAAGCTCATCATGCAGTGGCATAACGACATGCCTCCCATACTTGCCTTTTCAAGGCAAACATTTCAATAAACATGTCACCGAAGCCCCCACATGGCGGGTGAAGCTTGCACCCCCCTTCTGTGACAGACCAACGGGGAAGCCCACTCCCTGTCGGCATCACCCCCCTAACTGTTGAATGCTGAGGGGTGGCCAATCCTATGGCTCGCACTCCCCGACTTTATTTGTCGGGCGGGGGTGCCCATAGTCCCTCGGCAGCATTAACCCCCCCTGTGTTGTGTGCCAACGAGGGTGCCCAATCTCCCGTCGGCTACTAACCCACCCAAACCCACTTAGGTGGCATGCTGGAAGCCCACCCCAGCATGCCAAAACAGTGCCATGCCTTTGTTTGCTGGCGGGGGTGCCCAATCCCCCGGCGGCATTAACCCCCCATGTTGTGTGTCGACGAGGATGCCCAATCCTCCATCGGCTACTAATCCCCCTAAACCCACTTAGGTGGCACGCTGGGAGCCCACCCCAGCATGCTAAAACTGTCTCATTATCGCTTTCTGTTCCTAGAACAAAACGGTCCTCGTAGTCTAGGTCCACCTCCCCCACCCGCACCTACCCACTGCGCACCTTGCCTCCCTCACTCCCCTCACCCCATACTTACCTCCGGAGTCTGGCACAATGATCTTCAGTGGACCAGGAACACGTCTGCACTCTTCAAAGCCGACCGCGAACTGAGGAAATGCCGGTAAGCTGTATAATGGAGTGAATAGGGTTTTTTTCAACTTTGTTGCATATCTCAAGCATTTCTTTGACCTTTTGCACCAAACTTTCAACATGGGGTTTTTGGGGCCCCTCCTCATGAATTCTGTCACTGTCATGGCGTTTATCGGCCTCGAAAGGTGATTTCGCAGTCACTGCATGAAATTGCCTTTCGGGCCCATTAATGTACTGACAGTGGTGGTGTTCATGAGGTGTCCTCAAAAGCCTAAGTTCCAAATTTGGTGGAAAAATCCAACAAATGCTGCCTGTTTTATGGCGTCGTTAGCAGTTGCTACGCAGGCTCGTAACTTCGCACATTCACAATATTTTACTGCCGGATTTTCAGCGTTGTCATTTTTGTACACCTCCTTGTGAACAGTACAGCTATCATTTTTCATATCCTGCCCAAAATGTGTTTCCGCACTTCCGACGCACAATAGCGCAGTCGTTGTGGGAAATCACTGTTTGGGCCAGATTATGAAAATAACAGTGACACAGTTCATGAGCAGAGGATCTAAAATGCCTATGTTGAAAATTTGGTGATGATACTCCATAAAATAACTGTGTTATGAGCATGCATTGGCAGATTGCACGCAGGCTCGTACCATCGTGCATTTGTGATATTTTCAGTCCGGATTTTCACCATTGCCATTTTTCCACACCTCTTGATGAACAGTACAGCCGTCATTTGACATATCATGCCCAAAATGTGTTTTCGCACTTCTGGCGCAGAATAGCGTGGTCGCTATGTGAAATCACTTCTTGGGACACTTTGAGGAAATAACAGTAACACTGTACATGAGCTAAAATGCCTATGTTGAAAATTTGGTGCCAAATGCCCATAAAATGGCAGTGTTGCAAAGTGCATTGCATATCTTCCCAACACCCTAGTAACCGCAAATTTGGTATATTTACATGCCACATTTTCAACACTGGCATTTTTCCACCTCCTTATGAACTGTGCAGCTGTCATTTCTCACATCCTGCCTGACATGTTTTCCACTGCACTACCAAACACCCAAGGGGGAGCCTACCTTTGTCACTCTCTGCAGGGTGGGGGTGGGTTGGCATCAGTTCAATACTTCACTGCCATTCCTATGATGCATCTGTCTAACTCCTGCACTACCAATGCCAATGCCAGCAAGCCAACATTCGGCATTGACAAATGCTTGTTTATTGTAATACCACACAGAAGGAAAACTGCTTCAGGGAAAGTAGTGACACTGCTTATCACAGCAATAATGCCCAATGGAGCTGATCCTCCATTTTACCACAGCTAACAGTATTCTTGATGCCAGCAAATGGATTCACATGCAACTTAAACAGCAGATAGCCACTAATTATTAACATATATATGATTTTTAAATTATGTTCTGCCCCTTCTTGTTAACTACTTTCACTGACAGAGTGTGACTCGCGTGCTGCACACTGGCTTGCTCTGGTCTCTCCTCACTCCACTCTAGCCAAATATAACAAAAAATATCACATTTTCTAAACTCTCACATGCCATTTGAATACAACTTCCCACTGTTGAGTGACAAACAATGACAGGAAAATTCAAAGTAATGAAGTGGCAAGTCTAATATGAAGCTTCTAGCACTAGCACCATTGAAGGCCCCTAACACGTTACGTTCTCTGTCTCTCACCTTGGTGCTCAGCCATCAGGTTCTACTGCACTCTGCTCACTGCATTACTCTTCTCTAAATTAAACAAATCAACAAAAGTGAGTGGCAGTGTGAAACAGTGGCTCAGTAGGTAGCACACTCGCCTCTGAGGCTGGGAGATCAGAGGGTTGGGGGTTCAGTTCCCACATCTGGCACTTGGGTTAATATCCCAGTACTGACACTGTAGTGCATCTTTAGAGGGGTGCTGCTCTTCTGAGACGCCATCTTTTGGATGAGACATTAGACCAAGGTCCCATTCACTTGGATTGGTGGTAGTTCAGGTGAATGTTAAAGATCCCATGGCACTTCTCGAAAAAGGAGATTTCACTGGTGTCCTGGCCAAATTTCCCTCATTCATTAAAAATACCACCAACAGTTAATCTGGTTCAATTTCAGTTGCTTACCATCTGTATCCCCACCCCCCCAGTCGCCCCTGAAAAAGTGACTTCTAGGTCCAATGGGCTTACCGGGTCAACATAATTCAACAAAAAACAAACTCCTTACTCTCCGTCATACCTCACTAGCACCAGTCATCCCTGAACCACATTGCCAACATTGTCTACCAATGGCACTCTTCGCAGAACTCATAACAAACCACAGACTCAAGGTATAATTAGGAAAATAAAAAAGGAAACTGTATTAAATCTATAGCACCCTTTACTAGCTAATAGACGAGTAGAGGGGCTACTATACAAATATGTATTTTATATTCATTTTAAATAATTTTTCAGTTTTTTTTTTTCTATTGTTCGGTTATATTTTAAAGATATTTTACAGTAATACCCATTTTTTCAGTGCAATGATACCCTCCAGGGTGGGGAGTATGGACAGTACCAGACCTTACAGGGGCTATAAGACCATTAGCTTGTAATGTCCTGCCTTAGTACACCCCTTGACAATCTGGTATGTAGAGCATAATGCCTGTGCAGGTGTTTTTCCCACACTGAGGTTGTGTGAAAAATCCTACTAACACACACCTTGCACAGGCATTATTTTGTAGTTCCACACACAGACCTACACAGACACTCACAGAAAGACACTGACACACAGACACCCCAGATGGGTACCCATGATTAAGGCAACTGAAATTGGGCACCTACAAAAAACAGTGACTCAATTACAGCACCGGTGTTCAGGGTTTCCTGGTGGAGGCAACCTGATACCAGGGTGGATGACATACGGTGATGGGAAGTATGCATGTATACATGAGGGGGGGAGGGAGCGATGGTATGTGGGGGGTGTGGCAGGCACCTGCCGAGCTGGTCTGCTAGTGTGGTGGGGAGGGTGGAGAGTTGGGATGCACAGGGTGCAGGGTTTGGGTCTGTTGAGGTGCAGCTTTTTTTTTTTGCAGGCAGGCTGCATTCATTTTTTTTTTGTTTTTCACCCCCCCTCACATGCACCTTCATGGAGCTAAGAACCCATAAGTAGGGGGGCGTGGGGGATGCAACCCCCCACATAAGGAAAACACCTACAGGTCTCCGGCACCCTCTTTCTCCTTACTGCAAATTTGCATCACCAAAATTCATTTTCAGTGATATGCACTCGCCGTAATGGTGATGGCTATTCTGCAATTGCTGTTATGACATGGAACTCCCACAGACAGACACATACACAGACACATGGACACCCACAACATATGCAGACACACAGACAACCACAGACAGACACAAATACAAGGATACCAGCAGGCACGTGTGCACACACACATGCACACACGCTTTATGCTTCTTCCTTTTTTTTTACATTACAGTGAACCTCCATAACATGCTCCATTTGCAATGCAGCCATTGTCAAGCCCCCCCCCCCAAGTACAAACTGCAGGATTAACCAGATAATTTTTAAAATTAGTAAGGCAGGATCAACCAGATAAATATTGAAATATTTCCCCCCACACTTCACATTGACAATGGGATTCGGCCCTGCCTGCTGCCTGATCCACTCACCCTTTTGCCAATTACTTTCTACAGGAAACCCTCTGCTTCCTGTGTCGCAAATCAATCTTCCTGAACTTTCTGTACTTCCATTTACAACCAAAGTCATGCCATCATCCTTGTTTCATGTTTGTTACTTCCTTTGAAACTTGTTGTTACCCATTTTTTGTTCCAGTATATACCTAGCAAATGCCTGAATCTCCTGCTTCAAGACTGCACCACCTATGTTATTTGTTATGTTAGCTTTCAAAGCAACTTGATTGTACCTCATGAATGCTTATTGTATGTTTGATGTGGGACCTTCTCAAATGAGCTCCAAGTTCAAAGATTGTTATCTGAGACTTAAATAAATAAAAAAAATATTCAGATGGTAGATGCCAGGGAGGTGAGAGGCAATGGATCAGTGTGCTCTATAACAAAAAACGGAGCTACGTTTTTTCAGATGTTTGGCCTACCCACAAACAGACTTAGGGCCGATGGGGTGGCGTGGTTTAAATGAGTGACACTAAACACCATAATAACCAGTTCTATGGGTTATTACGGTGTTTAAAACACAGCTCTAGTCTGCTTATTAAAGGGGGTCACCGGTAATTATAGCCCAATAGCACCCACCCTGTCAGGTATTATTTCTTACATAATGTACACCCTGTCATGCCTTAGTGCTAGCATACTTATCCCCTGCAGCCCTGACCAGCCCCTATTAGTTGAGCTATCATGCCCAACCCCGTCACCCATCATCTTTGGAACTTACCTCCACCTCGCAGTTCTCCCATGAATGACTAATGATGGTGAGGGCTGATGGGGGTACCAAGCCTTTACTTCCCTCAGACAGAGCTGAACTGTCACTTGGTGAGGAGAGAACCCAGTCGGTGGTGCAGGGCCTGCGGTGGACTTTGGACAGAATACTGTTTCAGTCATGGTGTTTTTCCATTCTTTTTATCCTGCCCCATGACAGCAGGAAGACCATGGCTCCAGCTGCTCTGACAGCCGTGGACACACAGGTAGAACTGCTGAAGTGGACACCATTCTCCCTCCCTCCCTCCCCCGAGGAGGGGATCATCCATGGGACACTCAGCCATCCTCCCCCAGCCACCCATCGGATAACCCTGGCTCATTCCTGAACCCACATTATTGGTGTTGCAACCAGTAGTGCTACGACTTTGCCAGCAGCATACGTCTCAACCTGCCAGGACCAAAATCAGGGACACCCACCCAGAAAATCAGGGACAGAAGACCAAAATCAGGGACACCATTTTTAGGACAGCATGGTGGAAGGTACTGGCCTCGCACCCACATGTGTGAACTGCATATTAGTCAAAATACTGAAGAATAACTTTTAAGGCATATGCATGTATATTAAACTTTATTGAACAGGAGTAAAGCCATCTTTAAAAATTCAAAACATAAATCCATAGAACTGTAATCTAGCACACATCTGTATTACATTACTGCTAACAGTACAAAAAAGACTACTATACTTTTATACTTTTATCCACCCCCCAACCCACACATCCCAATGTTAAAGTAAACACCTATACCTATCTCCACCCTTAAATATAAAAAAGCACACCAAATTCTATAAAGTCAATCAATTGATCAGTCTATAATGTGGCACATATAGCACACACACACACACCTATATTATTTACATTATTGCACAAACTGTAACTAATATCAAACTTCTCAGTCCCATCCAGCCCACATAATAATTTTGGTTGAGGTTTACATTGCAATTAATGTCACATCAGAGTCCCAAACTTATTGCACTCCATATACACATTCCTTTTTTTTAATACTCTTTTTTTGCTCTGCTTGGTCCTGAAGAACTCTCTTGGGCATTCACACATCCTCGGCTCTACGTCAGGCCTGAAACTCTCCAGCTTCCTGGCACCAGCCTGGCTACCCCCTCAGCTCTGAGCCCTCCTGAGGTGGGACCACCCTATCTGCCCAGGGCACTCTATCTTGCAATTCAGGCCAGGCTGGGCTTGGCCCAGGAGCTGGAGGAGTCCGGCCAGTGGAATGGGATCGAGGGAGGTGGTGCCATTTCCTATCTCCAGGAGTGGGGATTTTTCTTGGCTGTGTTATGTCCCTCCCCTCCACCCCCCAGGCAAAGCTCGGATGTGCAATGGTGCTAGCAACACCTGCCACAGCTCTGCGTCTGCCCTAGTGTGCCCTGCGTGTTGCAGTGCCTCCGGTTGACACCAGGCGCCACTGCAGTGCCAGGCAGAAGCTTGGATCCCCCCAAAAGAGGAGAGTAGTCCTCTAGATGCATAATCCTCTCTTTCCCCTGCTGACCCCCGATGGTCCAGGCCCGTTCCCAAACCTGGGTTGCTGACATGGCACGAGGTGTGGTGTCCAGCATCTCAACCCTTAGTGACACTGGGCTGGCCCCATATACACATCTCTAATGGGTGAACTGACATTTATTGCATTTATTGCCCTCCACATACACATTCCTAATGGATGAACTGACATTTATTGCACTTATTGCCCTCCACATACACATCCCTAATGGGTGAACTGACATTTATTGCTCTTATTGCCCTCCACATACACATCCCTAATGAGTGAACTGACATTTATTGCACTTATTGCCCTCCACATACACATCTCTAATGGGTGAACAGGCATTTATTACACTTATTGCCCTCCACATACACATCCCTAATGGGTGAACTGACATTTTTCTTTAGTCTCATATTGAAGTGACATGTTCTCTGTTACAGGAATGTGCTGCCTTCTTAGCTGCTTCAAGGACATCATTGGAGTGCTGTACATCAAAACATTCTCTGTCTTCATTAAATCTTATGACAAGTAAGGAATTTAGGGGTTTTGTATTTAAAGAATGTCTGAGTTCCATTTTCACCTTCCTTACCATGCTGAAGGCACTCTCTGGTTCTGCATTTGACTGTGGTAAGCATTAGCCATCTGAACATTGGTATGCTTTGTTCAGACATGCCAGTGAGTTGGCAAATAACCTTCCCCAGTATTTTAGAGCAGAGGCATTGGTGGCAAATATTGGCTGTCTTCCCTGAAATGTTTCAGCAAACTGATATATACCAAACTCATCAAGGAGTTGGTCACATACCACTGATGTAGTGCAAATGCCCAGCTGCCTTCCCAAGTCCACAACAGCCATCCCTGACATCTTCAGCTTTAAAGGTGGATTGGGCAGAGTGGATATGCTTTTCAAGAGCTTGCTGTTCAATGGAAATTTGGTTAGCACTTGTTTCAGAACTGCTGTGTAGAAAGCTCTTGCCTTCCTGTATATGTTTGTTTTAGCTGTTGTTCCAACAATAGTGTCCTAATTTTCTTTGATGAAATCTTCCACTTCAGGTCCAACCCGAGTTTCCTGAAGGGGGAGAAAATTCTCTGCCTTATCCAGAAATGTACTTTTGCATTCATTAAATAAACTGATTGCTGCTTCAGGAAGATGAAGTCTGCTAGAATACAACTGAATAATTTTGCTTATTTCCTCATGAAGAGTCATTAGCTGACTCTCCCGGCTCTGCAGCTTTTTGTTAAATTGGCATAGGGGTCCCATTGCATATTTTAGGAAAAGAAAAGTCATCCTCATTTCCTGACTGCTTCACTGCTCTGCTATGAGTTGGACTTTTGAACCTTGGGGCTCACATGACATAAAATAGGAGAACAGAGCTGGCCATATGCCCATCATTTGCTGCACAACTTTGCTCAAGCTGAGCCAACTTGTAGGCATGCATAATAATTTTCAAGGGCTCAACGTCCCCAAACAAACTGAACTCCTTTAACTGCTGTTTCCTCTGGGAACTTGAAGAAAGATGGCAGTAAACGTCTGAAATTAACTCATCTGGTGATGAAATTGCTTTAACAGTGGATTTGGTGCCAAGGTCTGCCAGATGGCAAAGACATCCCCGGTTTATGATATTTGGACAGACCTGCTTCAGCCTAGAAAGTAGAGAATTGTTTTTTCCAATCATAGCAGAAGCATTATCAGATGAGAATGCAGCCAGATTGGTCAGTGGGATATGAAAGTGCTCTAAGGTTTTCATTACAATGTCAAACATTGCCTGCCCAGTTCCAGATACACAAGAAGGCATGTCCAGGAAGCAAATGACATTCATTTCCAACTTCATGTCATAAAAGCCCACCAGAATAACCAATAACTTTCATCCCCCATGTCTGTGCTTTGGTTGACATACAAGCAGAGTAGAAGTTGGCGATACTGAGCAGCTGCATCTTCCTGATACTTTGGGCCAAGGACTTCTTGTGCAATGCATGCAGATTTGGTTGATCCACAGGTTATTTTTTAACCACTTCTTGGTCTGTGCAGTGCTTCCTCATAAATTTCAAGGTGTGGTCTGCACATGAAAAGGAGAGATTGTGTTCTGCTAGAAGACTGACAAAGGCCACCTCAGCCTCCACAACTGTTGTGTAACTTTGTTCTTGAAAAAAGTGGCTCAACTTTTTCCCAGAAGCATGTTTCCTATTCTGCTGGTGCTTGTGTGATGATTTGTGGCACTGTATATCATTCCTTCCTCCATGACTCACACCACTGTCAGATGCTTACACTTTGCAGAACACATACAGGGGCCTTTTTCTGCTGGCTGCTTCCCATTCAAATGTAGTCTTCCATGCAGTCTGGAACACAGCATTTCTTTTTGGCTTCTTGGTTGGGGTCATGTAGATGCCTCCACTGCAGATGTCCTCCTTAGAGAAAGTGTTGTCATCATGGTCCATTTTCTAATAAAATTGCAGTTGCAACAAAGACAAAATGCAGAACAAGTTAACCTCAGGTTCAGGACCTCCCTTTAAGTGAGACTAAAATCTCCTGCTAGCAACTGCAGGCTGAATCAGCTCTCCACCTTTATTATTTCCAGCTGTGATACAACATTATCCAGGCTGATTCTTAAACTGCTGTTGCATAACCTCTTGTTATGTGCACATGAAGAGTTGCTATAGGATCAGATGTGGTCTGAGTCTTTCTCCAGTCCTGCAACTGTACCAGGTGCATAGAAACATAGAATTTGACGGCAATAAGAGCATCCATCGTATGGAACACCTTGCCACAAGAATTGGTAGAGGTAACTAGTGCCACTGTCTTTAAAAACAAATTAGATGTTTGGTCGAGGGATAATATATAAATAATGTCCCACATAGTGTGGGGAACAGTTTCGATGGGCTCTGGCCTTCTTCTGTTCTTTCATACCTAGTAATACCAAGTAAGTAAGGATTATGATATATAAGTCAGCATTGCCATCTTCTGATGATTTGTATTACTACATGGCTATGTACAAACTGTACCTCTTTGTTTCCACAAAGTATAACTATAACAAAATTGTATAATGTTATCTTGGACTGAGAAACCACCTCTAATCTAGCCAATAGGGCTAATCTCTGTAACTAGAAATGTTTCTATGTTAGTAACCATGGTAATTATCTAAGGTATATAATGTAAGACATTACGTCTTCTACCTCAGAGACCCCAGGAGATACTGAGATTCCTCGATGTATAGGGACTGCTTAGCATTGGCTCCCAGTTCCTAATGGTAAGAACTGCTTAGGGCAACTCTGATTTTCCTTTTGGTAGTAATAAACAAGCTTTACTACTCTTATGCAACGTGTCTGTGATTCCTAGCATGCCTATTATTGCCAGGCAATATTTGGTGTTTGTAAAGGTTTCACTTGTTGCTACAATTTTCCCTTACCAACGGTGACAGTGGGTGTGCATTCCCACATCACCTCTCCCATTTTTCACCCACTTTGTAATCACTTGCAAAGTCTGGCTGCTTCTTGGGTGTGGTCGATGCTGACTCACTACACCGTACAGCAGTTTTGAATTGCAAGCTTACAAGTGCACAGTAGCCCGCCTGTGACTTAGTGCACCTGTTGTAGATCAATATATAGCATGGTGCCTTTTCACAGTTTGATTTTTTGTTCCTTCCTGCACAATGGCCACAGTATCAAATATCTGCACAGAACTGAGACTCGATGTCTCAAACTTCCTTGCCTTCCATGGAGGATGGGCTGACTTCATTCAGGATGCAAGTCAATCCGAAAACTCCATACTGGGGATTTCAACCCAGTACACAGAGATGAGACAAGCAGCCAGAAAGTGAGTAGCTAAAGGGCTTTTGGCCGTGGCTCTCTACGCTGCTTTGGAAGCCTCCAAAGTGAGGTTTTGAACCCTTGAACTGCAAATCTCATCTCTTAAGCAGGAGATGGTATTGCAAGAAACTGAATGTGTAAGACGTGAGCAAGATTTGGAGTCTGAGCTCCAAGCTCTGTGGAATGAAAAGGATTCCCTTTTGAACCATTCTGCTCAGGCAAGTGAGCATGAACTTTGTATGTTGAAGCAGGAGTGTGAATGTTTGAGACAGAATAAGGGACAGGCTTTACAAATGAATGACTTGTTAAGTAGAACGAATGATCAGATGTGAGAGGAGTTGGGAGAGTTACTGGACAAGCTAAGCCAGGTACATAATGACTTAGGAGTAGCTACTAGGGACAATTGTGAATTGAGCATCATGTATAGAGGGTTACAGAAGCAGATGCAGGATGATGTGGATCAGAATGTTGCAAAAGTGAGTCATGAGGATTGTGAATATAAAATGGCAAAACTGCGCCATCAGCGAGAGGTGTTGGCTGGTCACATCAAGGTGATGGGAAGCGTAGCCCCTGCCATCTCGATGTCATCTGAGGAGGAGTCAGATGATGACATCTCCCTACCTAATGGACAAGCTGCGGATCCTAGTTAACCAACAGCCTACTTCTTCCTGTCCCCCACTAGAATTGCCTTATGTCTGTCCCGTGCATTCTTGAATTCCCCCACTGTTTTTGACTCTACAACCTCCTCAGGAAGGCTGTTCCATGTATCCACAACCTCTCTGTAAAGAAATACTTCCTCACATTACCTCTGAGCCATCCCCCATCTTCAAATTGTGCCCTGTGTTTTGCACATCTCTTTTCTGAAAGATGCTACCTCTTGGACTTTGTTGATTCCTTGAGGTATTTGAAAGTTTCTGTCATGTCCCACCTCTCTCTCCTTTCCTCGAGGCTGTACATCTTTAGTTCCTTTAGTCTTTCTTCATATGTCTTCTGATGCAGACCCTGCACCATTTTGGTTGCCCTCCTCTGGACAGCCTCCATGCTGTCTCTGTCCTTGCGGATATGGGGGTTTCCAGAACTGTACACAGTACTCCAGATGTGGTCTTACCAACTGTCTGTACAGAGGGCCAACAACTTTCTGTTTTCTACTGGTGATGCCTCTCCTTAGGAATGCCAGTATCCCCCAAGCCCTCCTTACTGCCTTCTCACATTGCTGGCCTACCTTTAGGTCATCTGATATGACTACCCCCAGCTCCCTTTCCATTTTTATTGTTGTCAGTATCTCACCCCCCCATTGTGTACTCTTCTCCTGGGTTCTTATTTCCCAGGTGCATTATTTTGCACTTCTTTGCATTGAATCTAAGCTGCCATACATTTAACCATTCCTCCAACCTTTCCAAGTCCCTTTTCATCCTTTCCACTCCCACCTTGTATATCTACCCTGTTGCAGATCTTTGTGTCATCTGAAAAGAGACATACTTTCCCTTCCAGTCCCTCTGCAATGTCACTTATAAAGACATTAAAAGGACCCATTGTACTGAACCTGGTACCCACTAGTAACCCTCCTTTTCTTCACTGTGGACTCCATTTACTATTACCTGCTGTGTTCTGTTGTCCAACCAGTGTTTTACCCAGTCTACCACCCTGGGACCGACTCCCAGGCTGGATAATTTGTTTATTAATCTTTTGTGCGGGACTGTGTCAAATGCCTTTCTAAAGTCTAGGTAGGCCATGTCCACAGCCCCTCCCTGGTCTACTGCTTTGGTCACCCAGTCAAAGAAATCAATTAAATTTGTTTAACATGACCTTCCCACTGTGAATCCATGTTGCCTTGGGTCCTGTGCCCCACTGACCTCTAGGTACTCAACAATTCTTTCCTCCAGAAGTGATTCCATCATTTTCCCTACCACTGAGGTCAAACTGACAAGTCTGTAATTTTCTGCCTTTGTCTTGCTCTCACTTTTGTGAAAGGGACTCAGATCCGCCCTCCTCCAGTCCTCAGGTACCACACCTTACTCCCATGATTTATTAAAAATGGTAGTCAGTGGTATTACTAGTTCTTTCCTTAATTCTTTTAGAATTCTGGGGTGAATTCCATCAGGCCCCATTGCTTTATCCACCTTCAGTTTTAAGAGTTCTTTCAGAACCCTTCCTTCAGTGAAAGGACTAATATCAAGCCCCCTATCCAGAGTGCTTCTATTGACCTGATTTGGTATTTCCCACTGCTTTTCCACTGTGAATACTGAGCAGAAGTATTCGTTCAGTATCCCTTCTTTTTCACTGTTGCTCTCAGCCCAACCACCTTCCTCTTTGTATAGCCTCGGTATCCCTGCCTCAGTATCCCTGCCTTAGTCTTTCTTTGCTCCCTAATGTACGTATAAAAGGTTTTATCCCCCTTGTTAACCGAGTTGGCTATCTGCATAAAAACAATGAGCTGCTAACAAGTCTGGAGTTACCTTTATTTGTCCAACAGCTTATGCTAAGTGAATTAAGAAGCTATTAATGTTGCCTGAATGACACATTTAATCACAATACTTACAAAACCTCCCCATGATGGCTAAGGCTTATGTAGCACAATGGTTTACCTATGTTACAATTTATAACAAGATGTCTGTGTGGCATGCCGTGCCAGTGCCACTGCTGACTGACTCCCCGCCCCACACACTCACAGACAAAAAGATAATGCAGTTCCAGGAAGAGAGCAAAACAGATTCAGATTTCTGTTTTTTTTTTCCTGCCTGCAGCAATCCTTTCATCCAAGCACAGATATATATATATATATATATATATATATATATATATATATATATATATATATATATATATATATATATATATATATAGTGACACATTAGCGCCGCTATAGTTAGGGTTGAGTACTCCATTTAAGGTTAAAGTGTGAAATTTGGCAGGTTAATAACTTTGCCACTGTATGATGGATTTGCATGAAATTTGGCAGGCAGGGAGTGGTACCACAAATCACTGCATCTGAAAAGTTTCATTGTGGTCAGATATACAGTTGTGGAGCTATATAGCACTGTACAATGTGGTAATTGCTCTTTTTTGCACATTATTAGCTCGCACCTACAGGTCACACGGTTTGCGCGACCAGTCCGAAACCTTCAGGGAACATGCAGCATGGGGTCTCCAATGTGTCTTTTGAAGATTTCATGAAAAAATATTAAAACGGTTCAAAAGTTGTTCAACAAACAAGTTTCCCATCACAGTCAAGGGGAGAAGTTAACAAACCATTTGACAGTGTTGCAAATGCAGTTTTTAGTGTAGCAAATCTGCCATTTTGCTTTCAGTTACTGGTCACAGAAATGCTTGGCATTTAAATTTGGGACCCTTTAGGGACACAATTATATTTGTGTTCACCTAGTCGAGCCCTGAGGATGCTTGCCATGTGTTTTTTTTTGGGTTAAATACCCCAAAAATATGTTTTTAAAATTGTTGTAGCTGTGATGTTGCAAAGTAGTGTCACACTTGCGACACTTTCATTATTTTTTTGTGAAACTGCTGTGATTTGTTACACTACTTTGTGACACTATGCCCAAAAGATTAGGAAATCTTTGCCACCATGCTGCAAAAGAACAGTTTGGTCTTTTGGGCTGAAATTTAGAGGGCAGACAGCCAAGATCCCACAGATATGCTTTTTGGTGGTGTGCTGAAAAATATTAGAGGCTACAAAGTTACAGTACTCCAAAGTTAGGATTTTCCCATAGGCTAACATTATGGTGTACGTCGCAGACCTGTCAGGGGCCCATATCTTGGAAACACTTCAAGATACAGACTTTTTGTCAGGGGGCTAAGTGCAAAACTAGCCAGGAAAGTCATAAATTATATGAAATTTAAATTTTTTTTTTATGTCGTACAGTTCGTGAGATATAAGCAATTTAGTATCCCAAGTGTTCATTTTCTGCTCTGAGGCCCATTATTACACATATATTCTTTGTATTCACTCTGTTTCTCAATGCAGCTTTTGGGGAAAAATATGGTGTGCGCTTTCATTACTGTTAGAGTTACCATTTCCACTTGCGTTTCCTTAACCGTTTGCATTAGTGTTTCTGTCTTCGCCACCATGTGTGTTAACCTTTGTGTTTTTGTTTGCACTTGCATTTGCATTACTGTTACCATTTGCATTTCCATTACTGTTTTTCTTTGCATTTCATTTTGCATCACTGTATGCATTATTTTTGCATTTGCGTATGTGCTTCCAATTGCATTTCTCTTTCCTTTGGTGTCATCGTTGGTATTACCATTACCATTTGTATTTCCAATTGCAGTACCGTGACCATGCGCATTACCGTTTGCATTTCCATACGCGCTTGCGTTTGCATTTCCATTTGTGTTACTGTTCACTTTGGCGTCATTGTGCTGTTGCTGTAACTGTTTGCATTTCCAATTACCTTATTGTTACTGTTTATGTGTTCATCACCATTTGCGTTTCTGTTGGCCTTAGCATTTGAATTTTTGGTTGTGTTTTTGTTGTCAATTGTGTTACTGTTTCCTTCTGTGGTGCCGTTGCCTTTACGTTTGCATTTCTATTTGCGTTTGTGTTAACGTTTGCATTTTTACTGTTTGCATTTTCATTGGGCGTTAGCCTTTATGTTGCTGTTTTCATTAATGCTTGCATTTCTGTTGCCATTAGCATATGCGTTAGCATTGCGATACCATTTCTGTTTTCATTAACGTTTGCACTTGCGTTTCTCTTACATTTGCTTCACCATGTGCATTACTATTTCCACTTGCATTTGCGTTACTGTTATTGTTATTATGTAACAAAAAATCACATGGCATACTGCACCACCCCAGCTTGTTTACACATGAGAAGGGATGAAAGTTAGGACCGACAACCCCAATGCACACCCTGATGCCTGTTGGTAGGGATGGTGTGTGCTTGGGATGCAAGGGATGGCAACCCTAACACCGAATTTCCTCGCTATTGTCGCTGTGGAACAGCCCTAACTGATGCATTAAATGGAGTTTTTTGCCATTAATATAAACATATAGATATATAGAAGAGAGAGAGAGAGAATATATTTTGTTTTAAACAGAGACCACAGGGGAGGGCTTTGACGCAGCGGCACTGCTTCTCATCAATGCTTCCCTAAGACTATTGGGTTCAGTCAGCTGCCTGCAGCAATCCTTTCACCGAAGCATATATATCTATATATATAAATATACATATATATATATATATATATATATATATATATATATATATATATATATATTATCTATATATAAATATATATATACATATATAATATAATATATTATATATATATACATATATATACACACACACACACATGCACACAACATATTTTGTCTTTTAAACAGTGCTGACAGAGGAGGGCTTTGATGCAGCATATATATGGCCTACAGGTGGCATGCCTCAGACAGCTAGTTTTGGAACCCACTCATGAGGGAGCAATCTTAGACCTCATACTCTCAAAAGGGGACAGTGAGAGAATCTCAGACCTACAAGTGAGTAGCCATCTGGGAACAAGTGACCACCAAACAGTGTGATTCATGATAAACTCAGCTACAGAGTCAAACCATTCAAAAGTGAAGGTACTGGACTTCAGGAGGGCTGACTTTGGCAAGATGGGAGAGTGCTTTAGGAAAATACTAGCAAATAGACTACAAGGACGAGTGGAGCAACAATGAGGAAACATCAAAATTGCCATTGCAGAGGCAACAAGCCTTTGTGTGAAGCAAATAAATCAAAATGAAAGAAAAAGCCACTATGGTTCTCAAAATAGGTGGTGGGGAAGGACAGGGAGAAAAAGATAGCATTCAGGAAGTATAAGGAAACACAGAAGGAGCAGGACAGAAAGCTGTACCAGTTAAGGCAGTAGGAAGCAGGGAAGGAAGTCAGAATAGCAAAAGCTCAAATTGAGGAAAAGATAGCCAACTCGGTTAAGAAGGGGGATAAAATCTTTTATAGGTACATCATGGAGCATAGAAAGACAAAGGGAAGGATAGTGAGGCTGAATAGAAAGCATGGTGGGTGGGCAGAGAGGAACAGTGAAAAAGCAGGGATACTGAATGGATATTTCTGCTCAGTATTCACAAAAGAGGAGGAGGGGGAGGTACCTAATCTAATTAACAGAAGCACTCTGGATAGGAGGTTGATCCCAGTCCTTTCACAGAAGAAAGGGTTCTGAAAGAACTCCTAAAACTGAAGGTGGACAAAGCAATGGGGCCTGATGGGATTCACCCCAGAATTCTAAAAGAATTAAGGGGAGAACTAGTGAAACCACTGACTACCCTTTTTAACAAATCATGGGAGGATGGTGTGCTACCTGAGGAATGGAGGAGGGTGGATGTGATTCTCTTTCACAAAAGTGGGAGCAAGACAGAGGCAGGAATTTATAGACCTGTCAGTTTGACCTCAGTGGTAGGGAGAATGATGGAATCACTTCTGGAGGAAAGAATTGTTGACTACCTAGAGGAGAGTGATGCATAGGACCCAAGGCAGCATAGGTTCACATTGGGAAGGTCATGTCAGACAAATCTAATTGATTTCTTTGACTGGGTGACAAAAGTAGTAGACCAGGGAGGGGCTGTGGACATGGCCTACCTAGACTTTAGCAAGGCATTTGACACAGTCCCACACAAAAGATTAATATACAAGTTAGCTAGCCTGGGAGTGGGCCCCAGGGTGGTAGCCTGGGTAAAACATTGGCTGGACAACAGGACACAGAAGATGATTGTAAATGGAGTCCACTGTGAAGAAAGAGGGGTTACTAGTGGGGGTACCGCAGGGTTCAGTACTGGGTCCAGCCCTTTTTAATGTCTTTATAAGTGACATTGCAGAAGGACTGGAAGGAAAAGTATGCCTCTTTGCAGATGACACATAGATCTGCAACAGGGTTAATACACAAGGAGGTGTGGAAAGGATGAGAAGGGACTTGGCAAGGTTGGAGGAATGGTCTGAAGTATGGCAGCTTGGATTCAATGCAAAGAAGTGCAAAATAATGCACCTGGGAAACAAAACCCCTGGGGAAGATTACACAGTAGGAGGTACAACAACAGCATAAATGGAAAGGGACCTGGGGTAATCATATCAGATGACCTTAAGGTTAACAATCTATGTGAGAAGGCAGTAGGAAGGGCTGGAGGGATACTGGGATGTATAGGGAGAGGCATCACCAGCAGAAAACAGGAAGTTGGCGAGACCCCATCTGGAGTACTGCATTCAGTTCTGGAGACCCTATCTCTGCAAGGACATAGACTGGATAGAGGCAGTCCAGAGGAGGGTGACTAAAATGGTGCAGAGTCTGCAAGAGAAGCCATATGAGGAGAGACTAAAGGAGCTTAATATGTATACCCTTGAGGAAAGGGGGAAGAGGGGAGACATGATAGAAACTTTGAAGTACCTCAGTGGAATCAACAAAGTCCAAGAGGGTAGCATCTTTCAGAAAAAGAGGTGTGCAAGAACATGGGGACACAATCTGAAGATAGAGGGGGGCAGTTCAGGGGCAATGTAAGGAAGTATTTTTTCACAGAGATGGTGGTGGATGCATGGAACAGCCCTCCTGAGCAGGTTGTGGAGTCTAAAACTGTGGGAGAATTCAAGCATGCATGGGACAGACATAAGGCAATTTTTGTGGTGGGTAGGAAGAAATAGGCCATTGGTTAACTAGGATATGCAGCTTATCTTGTAGGTAGGAAAATGGGCAGACTAGGTAGGCCAAGCAGTCCTTATCTGCCATCAAAGTCTTTGTTTCTATATGTTTCTATGTTTCAGTAGCAGTGCACCAGAGTCTGTCTAGAACACCCACACATTAAGCTGCCATTAGACAACAATATTCGCATGGAGGGTGATGGGTCTACGACTATCTGTATTTATAAACAGTAGTTATGTCTATCCCAGTCATCTTACTCATTCATACTGTTTTAGGTTTCTATAAAAGTAAGGGATTAGTTGGGATCAGACAAGGATTAGGACCACTTGTGCTAATATAGAACTGACTGAAGTGAGGTTAGGTATCAGGGTCTAGATTAGGGAGAAGTACAGCACCACTGTCAGACTCCAGATCTACAATTATTAAGCAGCAAAGAAAAAGGCAAAAATAAATAAAGGAGACTTTGTCTGCCTGAAGAATGAGAGGCTGTTACTGCTGGTCAGGCAGAAATGACAAGACAGACAAGCGCTGCTCAAGTGCTCAGTCAGTGCTGCCCAGTCTCATCACTCCACTGTGCTGTGACTGCTGCTTGGTCCAGTCCTCTACATTTCCTCTGCAATCATTTCAAGCAAGGAGCCATGTGGTGGTGAATAGATGCTGGCTGCTGCTCTTTTCCAGTTTACTTTTCACAGCTTCTTCAGTGATACATCTCCTTTTGGGTGATTTGTTGCAGCAGCAATCCAGCAGCCGGCCTGGCTGGCTCCCTCCCTGACTGCAGCTCATATGTCTCCAGCTCTGCTTGACACAGACAGGATGGCACCTTGGGTGGAGTACTGGCTAGTGTCTCTCTGCCTCAAGTCATGATTTTCTGTTCAGCGCTCTGGAACTTTGGAGGGTTCCTTTGATTTTCCAGCCTCAGACCCGAGGAAAGACACAAGAGTTCAGGTCTGTGGTCGCCTTCTAATTGAGTTGCACTGACTAACACAAAGAAGAGTACTGTCTACTGTCTACATTACCTTTAGAATAAAATAAAAAGTCCTTGGCAGTAACTAGGAGTATTCTTTAGTAGCTGCACATTAGTTTGTATCAATAAATACTGTCTTTGAAAAAAAAAATTAAAACTGGATAAGGATGCTCTATGGAGGTGTTCACTTGGGAATGACTTAGCTAGCATCACTGATGCTTGCCTTAGTTTTATAATTATGCAGTCTGCATTCTTTGAGGGTAATAGGTCATTCCCAAGTGAATATTTTTTTTCAAAGACAGACTGGTTTATTTATAGATGCATGCCACTGTGCAGTTATTAGAGCAGTCTTCTAGTTACTGGGACTTTATTTTATGTTAAAACAATGCAGACAGTACTAATGCGTCACATCGTCTTCTGGGTTGGACTTGAAGGATACAAGAGAGATTGTACTGACTGAGTACTAATGTATGTATTTCAAAATTAAAAAAAAGTCTCAATAACTACAGAAATGTCATCAATAATTGTACAGTCCTGGCTCATGTTAATAAATAAGCCAGTCACATCACACAACACTATCTTTGATAAACATCTTGGGAACCTACTTAACACCAAAGAATGCAGAATGGATATGATATCTGCAATGCATGTATGCAATATGAAAAATATAACCAACAACTTAACAGACTAAGGTGGGTGGATGACTGACATACAAGAAGCACTGAGGACTGCACACAGGACCAGAACTCCACTGGCACTGACCCAGTGAACTAGAACTGGTATGACAAGGCATCTTGTAAAGGAGCCATACAAAATTAAAAAGCTGCTGGTATTTAAATTAATCCGATGAGATACCCCAAACCATCTCATTGCACATAAAATGCATTCTTTTCAATACCGCATACAAAAACCGCACCGAGAGAGGGACTGGTGCTGCATCAAATGATTAAATGCAAGTCACAAAAAATTACACAGGCAAAATGAAGTCATAACTAGTTAAATCAGGAAATACATACAGTGCCCCCAGATTCATTTGACATGTTTCCTGTAACTCCAGAGCAGATTTCCTGTCACTGAACTGAACTGTTGACTGCAGTTTCTAATAACTCAATTAACTGGTGTAAATATTTTATTTAGAATAACAGAATTGGGATAACATTTAAGCTTTTTTTTCAACAAATAGATGATTAAGGGTCAAATGAGCTCAGTGTAACCATGAGCAACTCAATTAACCTCCCAGTGCACTGACCTAAGTTAGTACTGTTTCAGTTTCAAAGAAAAATGGCAATTGATAATGTCGGCAATGAAAATAAATCAAGATTTAAAATATTTTTTTTGCAAAAAGTGTTATTGTCATGCACTCAAATCAGATACTGGCTGCTGGCTAGCTGAATTAATTCCTGACTTGAAGTGATGATGAACTGAGCTGAAGACACTCTGCAGCAAGACTGCAATACTGGCTAAACATAATCCTTATTTTTAAAATGTTTTGACTTACTTCAAAAGGTAACTGGCTGCTGGTTAGCTGAGATCCTGTTTTCACCACTCTCCTTTGGTGCTGATTACCGTTACTGTTACCGGCTGCTGGCACTCTACTCAGAGGAACGGGATGGATGACCGTGCTGCAGTGCTGGATAGCAAGGCTGAAGTTTTTTGTTAAAAAGGAACAAAAAACTCCTTTTTCAAAGTAAGTTCTCCATTAAGCTAGACTAGCAGCTGCCTGAAGATCTGCATTGGGAAGTCTGGGGTGGCAGCAGGGAGTCAGGAAGATGGAATAAATTTTCAGCACTCTCAGTAAGTTAAAGCAGTGACTTGTATGGCTATTATCTCTCCTGTGCTCTGGAACTCTATTCAGCTATGAGTGAGTGCCAAGAGCCACTGGAGAGCTGCTTTTAAGCAGTACTTTCAGACCTGAGTGGGGAGTCCGAGGACTCAAAATTTCAGGTCCACAGTGGGTGGAGGTGCCAAAACTGGAATGGACCAAGAATGCAGCCCATGATTGTTGAACTGGTTGCAGACGTCACTACGTGTGATGTATGCAGGCTCCGTCAGTGCAGCACTGAAAAATATCATATGGAAGAGTTGGCTTGGACCTTGAGGCTACTCAGTCTGAGAGGAGCTGGCATTCTTGGAACAATGACTAGGGAGTGTGGGACGGTGGAACAGTCAGCTGAAAACCGGGACTTCACGAAAAATCCGGGACACTTAAGAGGTATGGCCAGCAGGCCAGCCTCTTTCTTTATTTACTGGTCCTCAGATGTTTGCCACAATATAAAGGATAAAGAACTTGACAGTAAAATTGATGTCCATTAAAAAGGTTTACTTCAGAAAAGCTGCCATGCCCCCTGAAAGCTGATCTCCCCAGCCCTCCAACACCCCCATTTTGCTTAGAAAAGCCCAATTCTGATCCATGGCTTCTTGGGGAAAGTCAGATCAGTGAAGGGTAAGAAAAAAAGTCAATGGCACAAACACAAAGGAAGATTTCTGCTACTGTGTTGACACACTGCACTGACTGCACATGCTTAGACTGCAGCTCACTTCATCGAGGAATGTAGTTCAGCTGCATCATGGCATGAGAGTCATGATGAAAAGGGAACAGTCTCACGTACAGTACGAGTCATATTAAACTGCTCATCCAACTCACTGCTCTTTATTTTTGTGTGTGTGCTGACAAAGCAGTGGCAATTCTTACTGTTTAAAATATAAACTCAGTTTCAACCAACCATTAACTTGCATGCAGTTCTTTTCCAACTATTCACCAATTTCCTTCCACTCCCTCTCAGAGTTGATTCAATGTAGTTCCATGTGCAATTTTAAGGCAGCAGTAATTTATTTACAGTTATGTAAGAATTAAAGAATATATCCTATGGAACCTGTGTGTCATTCCTCATATATTGGCATTCACAGTCCATGAATGGCCCCCAAGCAGCCTAGTACCATTACAATTTAACAGTGTAATTTACGATGACCCAAGCTCATTGCCTGTGAGCTCAACGACTGATCGACATCGATCTGTAGATATACTCATGCATGCATGGGTTATGAATTTTTTATGCCTGCTGATATTTTCATTAATTGCAAAACTAGAAAGAATTCTAACTTTAAATATTATACATCTAAAAATGAACACTCTAACCCACAGAAAGAAAGATAAGAAACAGCTGAATCTTTGTCTTCAGCCACGTTCAATGTACTGTACACTGTACACACATTGCTCGCATCCAGAACCAAGGATTCAGCAGTTTCTTATCTTTCGCCATTCAGCTTAGAGTGCTCAGTTTTAGATGTATGCAGCATATTTCAGCTAAGAATTTTGCCTAGCTTCACAATCAATAAAAATATCAGGGAGCATAAAAAATCATAACTTGTGAATGCATGAGTCTAGCTGCAGGACAAGCTCAGGCTGTCTGGAATTATGTTGTTTAAAACAAGGCCAAATATCAATTGTATTAGGCAGATTGGGGGCCAGTCAGTATGATGGGAATGACAAATTATACAGTATGTCCCAATCAAACACTACAGTATAGTACTGCAGTGAAATCGGGCTCCAGCTCTGTGGTTTAGCACTTTCAGTGGGTTGATAAATGTATGCACTGCTCATTGCATGAACTAATATGTTTCCAGAGAGCTGCAAAGTAACTGAAAATGGATAGCAGCTAAAGACAAATTATTACAAAACTTTTATAAATTTACTGCAATGAGAGTGCACTTGTTAATCTTTCAGATGAGACATTAAACCGAGGTCCCGTTTGTCTGTTCTGGTGTTTGTTCAGGTGGATGTTAATGATCCCATGGCACTTCTCAAAAAGAGTAGGGAAAGTTTCAATTTGACAATTAGTCAATCATGAAACAAATTCATCAAATACAGAACAGTAAGAAATGCCATTCATAGAGGAGAAATGCAAAAAGTAAAAATCACAAATCTAAGCAAACAGAATTATTTATATCCCCTGACCACAAGGTGTCTGTACACTAGGTCAGTGCAACCATACAAACGTATCCTAGCAAAACATGAAAGAGAATTATCGTAACGGTAGCTCAAGTTGTCCTGAACAGCACAGATTTCCTTTAATACACAGTGTGCAGTAATTCATCTCGCACATATCTCTGGGCTGACAGTGCACAGAGCAAAGTTCATGGTGTATGAAATGGTTAGGGATTGTGGAGGAAACCGATTCTGGTGCATTTGGGAACTAACGATCTAGAGGAAATAGCATTTTGGAAATCAAGCAATGTTCCAAGAACTTGCCAGAGTCTGTCGGGATAATGGATGCAACATTTTTCGGAGATATTGCCAGTACCAAAGGGCCTCAGTGGAGAAAAAATGGTATCACAGAGGTTAATGACTGGCTCAGGAAGTTGGGTGAAGAGAGTGGGTTGGGGGTGTTAGGGAACTGGAATGGACTTTGGGAGGAGAAGGGACTATATGCCAAGGACAGGCTTCATCTTGCCCCATTAGGGAAGGAAGTCCATAAACAGGGGATGTCTGACTACATTCAAGAAAGGTGGGGTTTAAACTTGTGAGGGGGGAAGGGATAAGGGAGGCACTGACCAGAAGCCCTCTTGTCCAGATGAGGGGAGTAGCCTTCAAGCCAAGGGAGAGGGAAACAGACTGGGGTGGAGGTTTCAGGAGGAGCAGAGGAGGATGGAAGTATAAGGAATCTGGGTTGGGTTAAACCAAAAGGGATCAAGGGATAAAGGGTGGGGTTGGTGTTAGTAAATGCCAGGAGCTTGGAAACAAGTTGCCAGAGTTCCATGCCATGCTGTTCGGGGGGGTGGATGTGGCGGTCATGGAGATGTGGGCCAACAAAAACCATGACTGGGACCTAAACGTATGGGGTACACTATGCTTAGGAAGAATAGAAAGGAGGGCAGTGGGGGTGGAGTGGCTATGTTCATTAGAGATAACATAGAAATTGCTAGGGTAGAAGAAGCAGAGGGAAACATGGAGGCGTTATGGGTCACCTTACGATCCCCAGCAGGAGATAAGGTCAAGCTGGGTGTAGTATATAGGCCCCCGGGGATGAGAGATATTCTAGAGGATGGTTTGCTGGACAGCATCATTGCCCAGTGTGGACCAAAATGGGAAGGAGTGGTGTTGATGGGGGACCTTAATATGCCAGGTACAAACTGGGGAACCACGTCCTCTAAGGTGGCCAAGGAGCAGAGGCTGCTGGACGGCTTCCAGGATGTGTTCCTAACACAGCATGTGATGAAGCCCACAAGGGAGGAGCATGTCCTGGACGTGGTTCTGGTAGATGGGGATCTGGTAAGGGACCTGGTTGTACAGGACCCCCTGACTGGGAGCGACCACAATACCATCTGGTTTCAAATAAGCATGGGGGGAGGGGGAGATCTAGGACACTGGCAGTGGACTTCAGGGGGGAAGACTTTGTGGGCATGGGAAATATTCTCAAGGATCACTTGAAGGGGATTACATCAATGACAAGTGTGGAAAGGAGATGGGAGGTCATAAAACGGGGACTTCATGAGGCAGTCAGGATCTGCACTAAGTTGAAACGTAAGGGCGCAGGGTCACATAAACCATGCTGGTGGTCCAGTGAGGTACAGGTAGTGGTCAGAGAAAAGAAGGCGGCCTACAAAAAATATAAAACAACAAGAGGGGATAGGGATAAGGAAATGTACCATCTTGCATCTAGAAAAGTCACCTGTATGGTGAGGGGAGCAAAGTCCAGTAAAGAGCAGCGGCTGGCACAGGGGATAGATGGAGGGGAAAAGGGGTTCTTCCAGTACATTGGGGAGTGGAGAAAAACTAAGGGCCATCTCAGCAGATTGAGATCAGAAGTAGGGTGGGTGGAAGAGGCGAGGGACCAGGCAGATGTATTTAACGAGTACTTTGCCTCTGTGTTCACTAGGGAGGGGGATGGGATATCTACAAAGCAAGCCATGAAGGGGATAGAAGTGGCAGTGAGTGGGATCAGAGAGCAACAGAAATGGAGCAAGAGGGAGGAGAGGTACCCAGGGTATCACATCTGGATAAAGATAAAAGGCGTAAGGTGAGGGATGGATAATGCTATCTCCGCCAAAAGGGTGTGGTTAGCCCTCAAGGCCATAAAAAAGACAAATCTCCTGGGCTGGATGGCACTCATCTGAGAGTACTATGGGAATTGGCGGACATTCTGGCTGCACCCTGGTGGAGCTCTTCAACAGGTCACTTGAGACAGGGAGGGTACCTAGGGATTGGCGAGAGGCACATGTGGTGCCAATCCATAAAGAGGGGTCGGGGGAAGTACCAGGTAACTATAGACCCATCAGTTTGACCTCGGTGGTGGGAAAATTAATGGAGAGTATACTAAAGGAATGATTGGGGGTGTACTTGGAGAAGGTCTGGATAGTCGGCAACATGGGTTTGTGCCAGGTAGATCACGTCAAACCAATCTTGTGGAGTTCTACAAATGGGTAACATCAGAACAGGACAGGGGAAAGCCTGTGGATGTATTATTCTTGGACTTCAGCAAGGTGTTTGACTCTGTCCCCCACAATGGTCTGGTGGAGAAACTGCTGGGGTTAGGAGTAGGCCCTTTGATGGTCAGATGGATTGAAAACTGGCTAGCTGGACGCACCCAGAGAGTAGTGGTCTGTGGGGAGCTCTCAAACCCTAGAGAGGTTGGTAGTGGGGTACCACAGGGCTCGGTTCTGGGTCCAATCCTGTTTAATGCATACATATCGGACATCAGGGAGGGTATAGGGTGTGAAATGAGTCTCTTCGTGGATGACTCCAAGATGGGAGCAGTAGTTGAGGGAGAAGAGGGGAGGTTGGCCCTGCCAGGGGACCTGGACACCCTGGAAAGCTGGGCTCACACAGAAATTAAATTTCAATATCACCAAGTGCAAGGTGTTGCATCTTAGTCGGAAACCCTAAACACAGGTACACCCTGGGAGGCGGCTGGAGGCCTCAATAGGAAAAAGACCTAGGGGTCATGGTGGATGCATGTATGAATAACTCTGAGCAGTGCAGGAGAGCGGCTAGCAAGGCAAACAGGATGTTGGGATGCATCATAAGGGGGATCACCTCT
This sequence comes from Neoceratodus forsteri, assembly GCA_016271365.2. Classification (NCBI taxonomy): domain Eukaryota; kingdom Metazoa; phylum Chordata; order Ceratodontiformes; family Ceratodontidae; genus Neoceratodus; species Neoceratodus forsteri. Next base: position 4,562,493 of record CM028130.1, read on the forward strand.
AGGAGCAAGGAAGTGATTCTACCACTGTACAATAGACTGGTTAGACCACACCTTGAGTACTGTGTACAGTACTGGAGACCACACTTCAAGGGGAACATAAAGCTCCTGGAGAGGGTACAGAGGAGGGCAACTAAGATGATATGATGGCTAGGGGATTTGACGTATGAGGACAGACTTGAGGAGCTCTGCCTGTTTTCATTGGAGGAGAGGAGAGACAGAGGGGACATGATTGAGGTCTTCAAGTACCTCAAGGGAATAAATAGAGTAAACGTGGAGGGGATATTTAGACTAAAGCAGGGACGTATCACCAGAGGGCATGGTTTGAAGTTGGAAGGTGGAAGGGTGAGGGGGGAAAAGAGGAGGAGGTTTTTCACTGAGAGGGTGGTGGACCCTTGGAATGCACTGCCTGGCGAGCTGGTTCAGAGATCCACAGTGGAGGACTTCAAGAGAGGGTGGGACAGACACAGAAAGTGGATGTATCAGATGATGGCCTCTCCCGCGGGGGTGGGGATGGATGATAGGGGTTTCTGGAGCACAAGGGATGGGAGGGACTCGGCACCCAACTAAGGATCTAAGGTTCAAGCAGACTCGATAGACCGTAAGGCCTAATCTGCTGGCAAATAGTATGTTAGTATATTACTGTTGGATAACAAACCTTCTGTGTATCTGCCACACCCAATATTTAAAAAAAAAAAATTCTTAAGTTATTAACATTATAGAGATCATGTCATGGAAAGATTCCTAAAAATAAGCATCATTGGGAATATAAGTCCTGCCAGGCCAATCACGAAAACACAAGTCTTCGGTCCTCTTCAGGTGAAATGTAGTCACAATTCACGATTCCTTAGCAATACTTATAGTCCAAACTATTGAAGGCTAAAGTTCCCTCACTAGGGAAGACGGTAGCGGGTAGGCCAGACACAGCCTTCCCTACAATTTCCCATGCACACTATGCAGGAGCAACTGCCCTAATCTCTCAAGCTGTTCACTCTTTCAACTCCAACTCTACACTCCCCCCGTGGCTGGCAGCATGGGATTTTCCCTCTGATCCAAAAGGTTTGATTTGTGGATCCACCTGTCTATCACAGATAAAGCTCCTCCTCTTAATCCATTTAGGCACCAAATGGTGAAAACTACAATTCCTACAGAATTTTACTCCCACAAGGCCCCTTGGGGCAAGCTCCATTTTAAGCCCCCAGAGGTGCAGATTGGTCCTGATAGGCAGTCCAGAACCAAGATGGGGGCACATAACAAAATGTCCTTGCTGTAAAGAAAGCAGATTAGACAGACTACAACATAATTTCCATTCAGCACAGATGATCAGCAACACAATCAAAGAGTCCCATATGGCTCCCTCTGCACATTTGTTGACAGCAGAATGAGGTGGCTGTACTGCAGCCTGGGCGAGACTCAAGCCTAGAAACACTCGGTCCCCACCCAGATTAATTCTAAACTGCAAAATAGGCAGCTATTAAAGAGACAGGCATGGAGGCCAAGTGGGCACTCACATGCAAATGTTTTGAAACCTGCTAAGACACAGAACACCATCCTGGCAGTGGGCATTTAGGCTCACCCAAGGAAGAATTTGGGGATCCTCCATTTGTAGGGTTGTTACACACAATCTCCAGATAATCAGTACAAGAAGGGCTGGGACGATATACATCCTTTCACTCTTTATGCTTCTAATTATTATTTATGTTAAATTTGCCTTGAGCACAGAGCCATTGGGCATCCCACATTTGGGCAGGAATCCTGGCTACAGTCAATAATTGTTCTATGCAAGTCAATTCCTAAATTGAAAACCTTGCATTACCAGGTGTCTCCAGAAAGCACTGCTGCAGAACGGAGGGGGTAGAAAGAAAATAAGACTGTAGGATACCCTATTATTTAATTTTGTCAAAACAAATGTCAAAATACTGTAGAACAGGTAATTATTACTGCCAATTAATTATCGCTATGTTCGTGGAATCAAGTTTACCATGAACATTATAAAACCACAAACCAAAAAAAATTGTTCTAGTATATTAATTCAATGTTTTATTTTTTTTAGCATTAATAAAACCACAAACAAAAAACACTGTTTAGGCATATTCTCTTTGCAGCTTCAACACCACCCCCCCAATGCGACACGCACAGACAGCACAGTTCAGCATCATAGCAGTGTCCAGACAGGATCAGAATCAGCTCACATTGTTGCAGGCAGAAGAAGCATTGGCTGTAAAAAATAAATAAATAAAATAAGAATTGGTTTTGTTACCTTTTACAGTAAGTATATACCCAGCAGTGCAGTAGTTTACTTGCCATATTTAGGGATTCATCGTGCGCTAGAGATATCCCAGCCTGGTCGAATCCACGGATGGTATCTTCCTTTCTCCCTCTCAATTTCTGAAATGCAGTCACAAGCCACTTTGAGTGTTTCACTTTCAACGTACAGTAGTCATCCTAAAGTCCACAGAGTTGCCCCCCAACCCTTTCCCAGTATCCCTTCCCCTTACCATGTCCAAACCCTTCTTGAAGCTGTCCTACAACTTGAAGGACACTATCTCATCTGGTAAGGTGTTCCATTTGTCTACCACTCTTTCTGTAAAAAAAGTCTCCTCAGCTCCCTCTTGAATGTTCTCCCCTTCAATCTCAGTCCATGCCCTCCCGTCTTGCTCCCCCTTCTCATCTGGAAAAATTCCTTCTCTGTTGGTCTTGTTTATCCCCTTCTGATGCTTAAGGGTCTTAATCATATCCCCACTCTCAGTAATAAGAGACCCCACCACCACCCTTAGCTGCCTTTCATTTAGCTAGTTTATGATCAATTCACCATTTTTGGTACCTCACCCACATATTCCAGTTCCCCACAACCTCCCATATGACACTGAATCGAAGGCCTTGCTGAAATCCAAATACAGGACATTCAGAGTATGACTCTTGTCCAGTTCCTGCATCACCTAGTCATAGTACTCTACAAGGTTTGTCTGGCAGGATCTTCCCACTATAAACCTTTTTGCTGTTGACCATCCTGGAGATCATTTTTTCTAAGAAGTTCACTAGCCTCTCTTTTAGCATGGTCTCTGTGACAGGATTGAATATGTCACTGTCCCAGTTGTTATGGAGAGAGAGTTTAAATGCAAGGATCTGTTCTACTCTCTTTTTTTTCTGTCTCTTCTCTGTCTGGTAGTGCAAAAAAGTTTTCTTGTGACACGTGGGACTTGATCACCCCAATGATCTTGCAATTCTCTGCCTCTCACTCTATCTCTGCTCTCACTTGTTGTTCTGTCTTTTCTTCCCCCTGGCATATCTGCAGGTATACAAGAATATGTAAATCATTTTGTGAAAATGTAATTGATACCCTTTGTTTAAAACTGTATATAGTTATACTGTTGACATGATTGCAACACTATTTGGAACTCAAGGGGTTAACCTGAGATGCATTTTAAAGCCTTCTGCAGAAGATGTAAACAAGAGGTCAGTTCTGGGTCACAATACTATTTGTGTTGCACCTGCTGAAACTGACAAGAACATTGAAACTTACAAGTACACTATGTGAGAAGCATGCTATTGTATTAACTTAGGCTCCTGCAGGCTTATAAAAAGGAGCTGCAATGTTTTGCAAAGAGAAACACAGAGACTGAAAGAGATGGAAATAGGAAATTGAGAGCAAACTCAGATGGACTTTCACTGGTTATACTGCCTTTGTAAATTGTTATACTGAGCAATTTTATTATTTTTTATTTTACTATTATGAATAATAAAAGTCTTGTGAATTTTACAGCTGCTCCTGATTTTCCTATGTTTCCTCTCACTCCGTCCAACTCAGTCAATAATCCTTGAGAAGCCTTCACCTGACTCAGAGAACTCAGAAGGGGAAGGAAACATATTCAATTCAGCACTTTACAGTAACTGGTAATTGCTATTTTTCTTTTAAACTTAGATTGTGGGCTTTTAGTGACACTGTACTTTCTTTGTTGTCTTTACTTAGAATTGTTTTTGGGCTGTTGAAAATTTAAAACATAGTGGTGGTGGTGTATTTCTTTGCTGTCTTTAATTGCTGCAAATTTTCACCCCCCATCCCCCAACTCTTAATTATATGCCCTGTTAAATCTGATTGACAGGAGCTAAACACAGGGGATAGTCAGGGGTGTGGAGTAGGAGGGGCATAAGGGATAAGAAGCTTACCCTCAGCACAACAAGTGTTTTGACTCATTTATTTATTGGTTTATTTTCTTTTTTTAGAAAGAAAATTATCTGAGGATCAGTGGCAGGATTTTTAGGACAGTAAATTAATAAAAAGAGAACTAGGAGAGCTTCAGTAGCAGACAAGTAGTGCAATAGCAGTATAATTGCAGTATAATGTGGGGAGTGGTGCAATGCAGTGGCTGTGGGGCAGCCATATTCAGGCAGACATTCTGGACACTGAGGTGCTGCCCTATCTGCATACATCTCTCTGGACTGCAGGATGAGGTAGCCAGACTCAGAGCAGAAGTAAACTGGGTCAGGAGTACCGTCACCCATATCCAGAGACCACCCAGTCCAATGCAACTGCCTCAAAGGATGTCGAGAACAAGGAGCACTTGGATGACAGTGGGCTCAGGGAAGGTTAGAATGGTCAGGCAGAGGCACATCCCAGATCCTATTCCACTCAAGAACTCATATGCCACACTGGCAAATGGGGACAACTAAATTGAGGTACCCAGAGAAGTGGAAGGAAAGGATGTGGAGGTTAGCCAAGGAGGTAACCACAGCGGGGAGAGCAGTGGACCCCAGAGGAGGAAGCAAATCCTGGTGGGGGACTCCATCATAAGAGGGATCCAGCTAGGAACACAGGAGGGGGAGGACAGGGAGGTGAGGTGCCTTCCAGGTGCCACAGCATGGAGATATGGAAGGAAGATCCTGGGGATCACAGGGAAGGCAATACAGAAGGGTGAGCTGGATGTCATTATCCACCTAGGTACTAATGACCTGGCAAATGGGGAGCCAAAGGAAGTTCAGGAAGAGTTTAGGAAATTGGGGAGGGGTCTCAAGCAAGTTGCTACTTTTGTCACTTTCTCAGAAGTACTACCTGCGAGAGACAAGGGAGAGTATGGGGTGCATGCACAAGGAACTTTAACTCATGGTAGAAGAACTGGTGCTGTGAGGAAGGGTTTGGATTTATTGGTGACTGGGGACACACCTGGAGGGATGGAGGTTTGTTCAAGCCTGATGGTCTGCATCCATCCTGGAAGGGAATCCAAGCACTCAATGATAAGTTTAAATGCTACATTGACAAGCATTTAAATTAGCAAAGGGGGGTGGCAGGCCAGCAAGGAGGATACCTACTTACTCACCCCCACAGCTAGCAGTGGAACCAGTGAACCGGAGGAGTGGCTATCTCTACAGAGCAGTGTGCAAAAGATGGAGATTAGCACCCAAGAGTTGGATAGGTAGAAAAGGGGCAAAATTCAGCAGAAAGGCAGACAGCAAGGAGAACCAGGGATAAAGGACAACCAAGGAAGGGGCTGAAGTAGAACAGTGAAACAGTCTAGGGAGGTCAAATCATGGAAAGCCATGTAAGCCAATGCCAGGAGCCTTAGAAACAAGATGGAAGATCTGGAGGCTGTCATGGTGCAGTCAAACCTGGACATTGTGGCCATCACTGAAACCTGGTGTAATGATAACCACGACTGGGAGATGGCCATACCTGGCCACAACATATTCAGAAGAGACAGAGCAGGTAGGAAGGGAGGAGGAGTGGCACTGTATGTGAAAAATGACATAAGGGCCACAGAGGTCCAGGAGGAACAAAATGAGGGAAGAGATACTGTGGGTTGAGCTGGAAAGGAAAATGGGGCCAGCCATCCACACAGGTGTGGTCTATATATAGACCACCAGCCCAGGAGAAAGAAACAGATAGGAAGCTGATGCTAGCCATCCAAAGGATGGCAGACAAGGGTTGTTGTAGTACTGGTTGGAGACTTCAATATTTCAGACGTGGACTGGAGCATCCCAGCAGCAGCATCAACTAGGAGCAGATTTATCCTGGACTCCTTTCAGAGTGCCTTCCTCAAGCAACTGGTCATGGAACCAACTCGGCAGAAGGCAATACTGGACCTTGTGCTCACAAACAGGGACAGTGTGATGGGGGTAACAGTGGGGGAGCACCTGTGGAACAGTGACCACCAGTCATTGTGGTTTGAAATCACAGAAAGAACAGAACCAAACCACACAAAAACACGTATCCTGGATTTTAGGGGGGCAGACTTTGGGAAAATGGGGAGATACTTGAAAGAGGCATTGAGGGGAATTGGCAGGAATCAGGGGTTGAGAAACAGTGGGCAGTACTTAAAATGGGGATTACAAGAGCAACAGAATTATGCATTAAGCAGGTTAGCAAGAGAAAAAGGAAGAGAAGACCATTACAGTTTTCCAAAGAGGTAGCAAAGAAATTGAAAGTCAGAAAGATTGCTTTCAGGCAATACAAAACGACACAGGCAGAAGGAGATAGGGAGAGTACCAGGAGCAGCAAAGGGAGGCAGGGAGGTCAGTAAGGGAAGCCAAAGCTCAGACAGAAGAACACATTGCAAAATCAGTGGGTAGAGGAGACAAAACCTTTTACAGGTACATAAGTGAAAAAAGAAAGGCAAAGGGAGGGATAGTGAGACTGAAGGGGGAGGATGAGGGCCGCGTGGAGGATGACAACAGTAAACTGACATATTGAACAGGTATTTCTGCTCAATCTTTACTGAAGAAGAGGAGGGTAATGGGTCTGAAGGGAGTACAAGGGTTGAGAATGGTGCAGAAATGGACACAAGTCCCTTTACATGAGAAAGGGTCCTGAAGGAACTGGAAGTAATAAGAGTTGATAAAGCAATGGGGCCAGATGGGTGCACTCCAGGGTCCTAAAAGAACTAAGAGAGGTGGTGGCTGAACCTCTGGCTATCCTGTTTAGCCAATAACTGGAAACAGGGGGGGTACCCAAAGACTGGAGGACAGCAGATGTAGTCCCCTTATACAAAAGTGGAACAAAGAGGAAGCAGGAACTACAGACCAGTCAGCTTCACCTTGGTAGTGGGGAAGATCATGGCAGCACTACTGAAGGAGAGACTGGTGGAACATCTGGTTGTCAATGGACTACAGGACCCAAGGCAGGATGATTTCACCAGGGGGAGGTCATGTCAGACCAACCTGGTTGAATTTTTTGACTGGGTGACTAGGGAGGTGGATCAGGGGAGGGCAGTGGACATGACCTATCTGGACTTCAGTAAGGTCTTTGACACTGCGCCACACAGAAAACTATTACACAAACTGGGGAATATGGGTGTGGGCAGGACAGTAGTGTGGTGGGTAGGTAACTGGCTGGGTGGCAGGACACAGAGGGTGGAGATAAATGGCTGTCACTCCACAGAGGGAAGACTGACCAGTGGGGTACCACAGGGGTCAGTGCTGGGACCGGTCCTATTCAACATCTTCATCAGTGACATTGTGCAGGACCTAGAAGGCAGAATTTCACAGTTCGCTGATGACACAAAGCTCTGTAACAGAGTAGACAAACCAGAGGGTGTAGACAGAATGAGAAGGGACCTGCATAAACTTGAAGAATGGTCAGGGGTTAGCAGTTGAAATTCAGTGCAAGGAAGTGCAAGATAATGCATATGGGGCACAAAAACCCTGGCACAATATATCAGTTGGGGTGAGGATATAGCATGCACCAAGCAGGAAAGGATTTTGAGGTTATCATCTCTGATGACCTCAAGGTAGGGAAACAGTATGACAAGATAGCAGGTAAAGCAAATAGGATGCTTGGATTCATAGGCTGGGGCATCACCAGCAGGAAAAGGGAGGTCATAATTCCACTATACAAGACACTAGTGAGGCCCCACCTGGAGTACAGTGTACAGTTCTGGAGACCTTACCTACGTAAGGACATAGACAGGGTAGAGAAGGTTCAGAGGAGGGCAACAAAGATGTGCATGGATTGAATCACAAGTCCTATGAGGACAGGTTGAAGGAACCGAACATGTACTCCCTGGAGGAGAGGAGGAAGAGAGGGGATATGATAGAGACATACAAGTACCTTAGAGGGAGGAATAGGGTGCAGGAATACACTATTTTCAAGTGAAAAAGATGTTCCAGGACTAGAGGGCATGGGATGAAGTTGGAGGGAGGACGATTCAAAGGAAACGTGAGGAAGAATTTCTTCACAGAATGGGTGGTGGACAAGTGGAACACCCTGCTAGAGGAAGTGGTGCAGGCTGAAACAATCACGGGATTTAAGAATGCAAGGGATAGACAAAATGGAATTCTTGAGGTCAGGGGTAAGGGGCAACAGACTTCTAGGAAAACATAAACTGAACTTACAAGCTCAAATGGGCAGACTAGGTGGGCCATAGACCCTTATCTGCCAACACTGTCTATGTATTTACTGCATGTAACTCCCAATAAAATGGCTCCAACCTGAAGGCAAAACAGTCCCACAGATCATCAACACATTTGCAATGGAACAGTTCATCAACATTCTGCCTACAGATGTGTAGCTTTCGGTAAAAGAAGACCAACCAGAAAGTGGCAACAAAAGACTGAGGGACATAAGGGATTAATTTATGAAAATGCTGAAACTAAACTGATCACTGATTGTGATTTTCTTTCAGAACAAGCTAACATTCTCCAGGGTTATTTTAAGCAGCTGGGGGTGAAACCAAAACAAGCTGAACCTATGTTTAAACAAGCATTTGTCAATGCCAAAAGTTCACTGTTGGTACTGCTGTTGTACATGCCTCCCATATTGTTCTGTGTATATTCCTCTGCCTTGCATTTTAAGGGTGGGTGTTACAGCTGGAAACCCTAATGCTCTGGGTGTTTGTTCATATTTTCACTCCAAATTTCAGCATGGTCTTTTTGTGACTCCACCTCATGAACAGTGGCAGTATCATTTTGTCACTCAGTCACAAAAGGTGATTTCGCACAGTGAGTGTTCCATTCGGTGCCACAGGTGCCAAAAAACATTTCTGGCAGGATGTGAAAAATGGCAACTGTGCTGTTCATGAGAAGGTATGAAGAAATTGCAATGTTGAAAATCTGGAGTGCAAATATGAAAAAGTGGCAAAGTTATGAGTGTGCATAGAAACTGCATGACAGACCCTCACAATGGAGTCATTTTTTGGAATGTTTTCACCAGATTTTCAACATGAACTTTTTGGGACCTCCTCTTATGAAGTGGCACTGGAATTTTGTTAATCTGTCCTAAAAGTTGATTTCACACAGAGACCGTGCCATTCTGCTCCACAGGTGCAAAAACATATTTTGGGAAGGATGCAATAAATTACAGCTGTACTGTTCATAAGGGGCTGTGAAAAAATGGCAATGTTGGAAATTTGGAGTGAAAATCTTAAAAATTGATGAAGATGCGAGTATGCATTGAAAATGCACAATGAATGCTCCTTACGCAGGCAGTTTGGGGAATTTTTTCACCAAATTTGCAACAAGAGGTTTTGGGGACCCCACCTCATGAACAGTGGCACTGTCATTTAATTAATTGGTCCTGAAGGTGATTCCTCTCAGTGACCGCAAAATCACCTTTCAGGAGTGAAAAAAGAAATGACAGTGACTGAGTTCACGAGGAGGAGTCCCAATAATCCCACATTGAAATCTGGGACCAAAACTCCCAAAATGGATGAGATATCAACCTAAATTGAACCCCTCTATTGCCTGCTGTTATATACTGTAGCTTACCAGCATTTCTTCAGTTCAAAGTTCAGCTTTGAAAAGTGCAGACATGTTCACGGTCCACCAGAGACTGCTGCTTCCAACCTCCAAAGGGAAGTATGGGTAAGGGTGGTGCTGGGAGGTAAGGTGCCCAGACGGAGGGTGTGGGTTGAGAAAGGGGACCAACAGGAATGACGAGAGAATGTTTTCTTTTTTTTTCAGCTTTAAAAAAGAAGACATTGTGGGTCTGTTTTTTTTTTCAGGTAAACTGTATGGATTTCAGCACACTGAGGTGGGCTCCCAGTGTGCCAGAGTGCTTGGAGTGATCAAGGGGGATCAGCACTGACCTAGGGATTGATTGGGCACCCCATGGTCAGAGAATATAGGGTTGTGGAGGGGGTACATCCAACACTGGGAGTGGGCATCCTGGTGTTGGAAACACCAAAGGCAGTTCTGGCACATGGGGGTGGGCTTCTGGTGTGCCACATTAAAGAATGAGAGGGGGATATGTGCAGACAGAGGGATTAAGCACTCCAAGGTCAGCAGGCAGGGGGATCTGCTAGCATGATCGATCATGCTTAGGGTAAAAGTGCCTTCGGGCACTGAATACTCCCAGCCCATATGCAGCCTAGGCTGTGGCCTTTCCACATGGGTAGGAGAAAATACAACAATGGAGATAGCAGCACGTGGAAGAAGCAGGATAGGAAAGCACCTCCTCCTACCTTTCAGGCAGGGACCAGTGGGGTGCGAGGGGGGGTGGAGACATCACAATGCAAACAGCTGTTTGATCTGTGGTGACCTGCGGATAAAAGGAAAAAGCCACCACATGATTGGTGCAGCTTTTTCTTTTCAAGTGCAGACCACTTCAGGCAAAACAGTGTCAGGACCAGCCTGGCTGATAATTGGTGCAACACTATCAAGCCCCTTGTAAGGCATCATGCTTTGGACAGACAGTGTCACACCCCTCAAAGTCACTATTCCAAGGAGTTTGCAGTGCATGCACGAACTCAAAAATGCAATAGGCTACTGTACAGAGTTTGGGTTAAACCTCAGACACAGTACCAGCTAGAACAATTGGTTATACCACAAAAGTATAGATTTGAGGTGTTACAGATAGCACATGATAGTTCTATGGCTGGTCACTTGGGGAGGGATCGTACCCTTGCCAGATTGCTGTACAGAGTTTCCTGGCCTGGAGTTCATGAAGATGGTGCTGCCTATTGCAGTTCTTGTTTTGAGAGTCAGAAAGTAGCCTCAATGGCTAAAACTGACAAGGTTCCCCTTGTGACCCAACCCATAATAGATGATCCTTTTAAGAGAATTGCAGTGGATGTCGTTGGCCCCTTAGACAAAAGTAAAAAGGTAAATTCATTCATTTTGGTAGTATGTGACTATGCTACTCGATATCAATAGGCAATTCCAATGCATACTGTCACAGCCCCAAAAGTGGCAATAGAGCTTGCCAAACATTTCAGCAGGATGGGCATATCAAAAAAGAGTATTTCTGATCAGGTTTGCCATTTTGATGCTGCATTACTGAAGGTGCTGTGACAACTACTAGGTATCACTGCTATGAGAACCTCCCCTTACCACCCTCAGACAGACAGACTTGTTGAGCATTTTAATCAAACCCTAAAATATATGTTAAAAAGGTTTGTAAAAGGAGAAGGGAAAAACTGGGACCAGTATTTGCCATACCTGCTTTTTGCTTACAGAGGAATGCTACAGGCATCAACAGGTTTTCACCATTTGAAATGCTGTATGGTAGACAACCTAGAGGTCTACTAGATGTAATAAAAGAAGCAAGGGAAGATAAGACATGGGTGATAGATAGAGAGGGGGATGGCTCAGAGGCAATGTGAGGAAGTATTTTTTCACAGAGAGGGTTGTGGATGCATGGAACAGCCTTCCTCAGGAGGTAGTGGAGTCACAAACAGTGGGGAAATTCAAGAATACATGGGACAGACATAAGGCAATTCTAGTGGGGGTAGGAGAAAGTAGGCTGTTGTCTTACTAGGATCTGCAGCTTATCCATTAGGTAGGGAAAAAGGCAGACTAGGTGGGCCAAGCGGTCCTTATCTGCTGTCAAATTCTATGTTTCTATGTAACCCTCATCAGAAACAATCTATTATATCTCATACGTGTGCCCTGAGGAAGAAGCTGGCAAAATATGTTGAAATCACCCAGAGTAATCAGGAAGAGGCCCAAAACCAGCAGAAGGTGTATTATGGCCATGAGGTAAAATAACAAGTTTTTGAGCCAGGTGAAAAGATCTTGCTACTGTTACCTGCTACAGAAAATAAATTGTTAATGAAGTGGCAAGGTCCTTATAAAGTGCTTAGACATACTGACATAGTTAACTATAAGATTGAGACCCCTGATAGGAAAAATCCTATTAAGATATACCATGCTAACCTCCTCAAGAAATAAGTTGAAAAAAACACCAAAAGCTGTAATGCTGGTTTAAGCAGAAACTAATGTAGCTTGTGATAGACTGGAACAAACTATTACTGCTGTTGCTGTAAAGGTGAATGTTTCCTTAACCTCTGGACAAACCACAGAAATCTGTAACTTGCCAAAGACATTTAACAGTACTTTTACCACAGCACCAGGCTGAGCAAAAGGGGGTTGAGCATGTAACAGTGATGAGGAATGTTCACCCTATTAGACAAAAGACATACAGATTACCAGAGTGGTTAAGAGCAGACATGGTTAAGGAAATACCAAAAATTTAAGAACTGCGTATCATAGAAGAGTTAAGAAGTGCTTTGTCATCACCAATGGTGATTGTAAACAAAAAAGAAGGGGATGTAAGACTCTGCCTTGATTTTAGGAACCTTAATCAAGTGTCAGAATTTGACAGTTATCCAATGCCCAGAACAGATGATTTGGTGGACAGTAGAGGTGGGCTAAGTGACAAAAATTCACTACGTGGGGTAATATGTGAATTTCGTCTGTTTCATGTGGTGAAATGCAAAATGTTTCCTACAGAAAGGTGAAGGTTTGCCTGTGAAAGATGAAATGTCACCTTGTAAGGTGAAATTTCATTTTCCAAGGTGAAATTCAGCTTTTAGAGGTGAAACGTTGCCTTCCAAGGTGAAATGCTACTTTTCACAGACAAAATTTTGCCTCTTAAGGTAAAATTTCACCTTTCTGCAAACAAAATTTTGCGCTGGTGAAAATGACCAGAAATGGGAGAAATCCATGGATTACTCCATGCAGCAAAATTGGCCACTTCACAACAATTTCACCGGCGAATTTTAAATTTGTTGCATCTCTAGTGGACAGACTGGGGAGTGCCAAGTATATCACTACCCTCGGTCTCACCAAGGGTTACTGGCAAATTCCCCTAGCTAAAGAATCCAGAGACAAAACTGCATTTGGCACTCCTATAGGATTCTATCAGTTCACCACCAAGTCGTTTGGTTTATTTATTAGTTTGTTTATTATTTATGTATTTATTTATGTTTATGTTAACCAGGTGAGCAAATTGATCCAAAGGACCATTTTCAGTTGCGACCTGGGCCATACAGTGGCACAGACAACAGGTGCAAGTTATAATACAGTAGGTACATATAATACAGTGAGTATAATGGTATCAACAGCAGTGATACATAAACATCATATCTTAAAAATAGGGGTTAAGGAAATAAAAAACAAGTTCATGACAAATAATGTGACACTTCCCTACATGTAGAGAACTGGGACATACATTTACAGCAAATCATGACATTATTCAGCCAGTCCAAGGTTTACCATAAAGTGCATAGGGGATTGTACTATAGCAATCAACATATTCACAATGGAGTCAAAACGTGTCAATTGTATATGTATATATGCATTGTTTACATGGTGTTCCTGTTACATTTCAGCAGTACATAGATGCAATTTGGATGTAATTTTATCCCCTCTCACTGGTTACTGTGCTGCATACCTTGATGATGATGTTGTGGTAGACTGTCCAGACTGGAAAAGCCACCTGGAACTAGGGGTGGTGAAAGTTGCAAATTTAATGCCACAGAACTTCTGCGAAAATGAAATTTCATGAAAATTGAAGAACTTTTTGCCATTGGATTTAAACTGGGATTTTCCATGGATTTTTGCCTTACAGACTTTTTTTGTGAACTGCTGAAAAATGCACAGAAAGTGCTGAATTTATTCTATCCACAGTTTAATGAACTGTCAGTGAATGGGTGTCTGCTTGTACAACTCTGTGGTCATTCACTGACAATTCAGTGGGCCACTGGTAGTGGAAGAGAAAGGATTGCTGCACTGGTGGACTGCTCAGGGCAAGGTGAGGAGGGGAGTGGGGTGGTGGCAGATGAACTGTCAGGGTGGTGGTTGGGGAGGGTCCAATAGACACCAGGGAATGGGGATTATTTTTTTTACAAGGGATCTGGGATGGGGAGGTCCACTAGAAACCAGGGAAAACTGGAAACAGAGGGGGATGAGTTGGTGGACTGCCGGATGTTTTTTTGTGGATTAAGAAATCCAGGTTAGAGTGGGGTCCTCTAGACATCAGGGAAATAAAATGTTTTAGGGGCCATGATTTGTGGGTGGGGGGCCACTAGAAACCATGAGGGTCCAAGGAAGGGATTGGAGGTATTTACTGGGACCCCTGATCAGTGGGGAGTGGATTAATGAATTAAACTGCAGTTAAAAAAGCCTCAGAAATTACCACTGACAGTGATCCTTTCTGCAAATTTTTTTCCCCGCAGTTAAATAAATTAACCCACTATTTTTTTATATATTTTTTCTCAGTTTTAAGGTGGAACTTCCGCAAAAGTTCCAAAAATGATTTCTGAACTTTCACGAAAGTGAAATTCGTACTTTCACCAAAATTCTGCAGGCGGAATTTTTTTTTCACTCATCCCTACCTGGAACACCTACGAGCAGTTATCCAATCAATCAGAAAGGCAGGTCTGACAGTTAATCCTACCAAGTGTGGATTAGAGATGCAGGAAATCAGATATTTGAGCTATGTTTTAGGAAATGGAGACGTCAAACCAGAGGTTTCCAAGATAGACGCTGTAGCTAACAGACCTGTCCCCAAAACCAAGAAAAATGTCAGATCATTTTTAGGGCTGGATGGTTATTATCAGAGATTTGTTCCCAGCTTTGCTGAGTCAGCTACTCCCTCACTGAACTCACAAAAAACGGTACCGAATAATGTGAAATGGTCCCCAGAGTGTGATGAAGCTTTCTGGGCCATTAAGGCTGCATTATGTTCAGCCCTGTTTTAAAAGCCCAGACTTTGAGAAACTATTTCTGTTACAGACAGATGCATCAGAGGTAGGCCTAGGTGCAGTCTTGAGTCAGCATATTTTTTATTTATTTATTTATTTGTTCTAGGATTACAAGTATCTTTGAGCCAAGGCTCTTTTACAAAAGTTCTGCGTCATTGGTTACAATTGAGACAAACATGAGCAAAGATAACAGCTTATAAAATGAAGAAAACATATAGTTATGTTGAAAAAAACAACAATGTGAAACTTTGGGGTGAGGAAAGGGAAAGGAGAAGGGGTGAAGTCAGGAAGATAAGTAGGATGGAGGGGAAAATGGTGAGATGGGAAAGGTACAATACAAGTCACATTAAACTATTCTGCCAATGAGTTGCTGTAGCATTTCTGACTGAGTTGCATAAGTGTTGCTGGATCCAGCACAAAGCCTTGCACAAACTGTTTCTTAAGAGTTAAAAAGCATTTTTTTCATTGCCCTGTGACTGGACTACAGATGCATTCCAACTGAGTTGGAAAAACATTTTACAAACATTGCTCTTCAGCTAGTTAAGCATTGAGAAATAATGCATTAAGAGTTGCTAATGCATTGCCAACTAAGAAAACAATGCTAAACCAACTCATTAATGGAACAGTTTAATGTGACCTGTACTGTAGGAGGAGGAACAGAAAGAGGAGAGGTGGAAAGGAAAAGATAGAAGTAGAGCAGCTGGGTGGCATTGTCATGGGCCAGTATGGGAAGGTACAATAGATGAGGAAGGGGTGCTGGCAAAGTGCTGGAGCAGATGTGGATTCACTAGGGTGTCTTCAGCTATGGAACCAAAAGATGTGCTTAGCCACAATAGCCGCAGAGGTTGCAGGCAATGAGTGTTAGGCAGAGCCAGGTCTTGAAAGTGCTGAGCCATAGTATGGATGAGATGTCGCTGGGTGACCGTTGTACCAACTAGCAGCCTGGTAAGTAAAGGACCTTTTGGTCTTGTGTTGTGCGGCAATGGGGATTTTCAGAAGCAGTGGTTTCGATCCCCTGGTAGGCGGGTGTGGTTTCTCAGTATGAGGGCACAGATTCTTGGGGCAAGGCCCAGCATTATTTTCTTAGTAATACAAGTTTGGTGTTTTATTCGATTGGCAAGATTCAGCGATCCAGTTTGAGAATAGAGGTCACAGGAGTGAGTTAGGTGTTGGGAGACAGCGACAAGTCGACAGGCCTTGTTGAGGGAGGTGGATACACATTTGAGTGCAGTAGTTGTAGCAGAGCTGTAAATGATAAGGCCATAATCAATAATGAAAATAATGGAGCTCTCGACAGCAACAGCCAGAACTTCGGGAGTCAAGTGTTTCTTGTGACGAAATAGCAAGCCTAGTTGGGAGTTACCAGCTTTGGCGACATGATCAATGTGGGCAGTGTAGGAGAGGTGAGGGTCAAGGGTGATCCCAAGGTTTTTAAAGTTTTTGACCTGTTCCAGTGTGGCATCTTGTCTGGTGATAATGGACAGTTGCAGGTGCTTACGTTTACTATGGGAGCTGCTGAAAATCATGGCCTTGTGTTTTTTTTTGGATTAAGGATCAGTTTGTGCTTTGTGAACCAATTCTCAACCGAGCAGAAGCTGAGTTGGAGGTTTTCTTGCAATTTCTTTGGGTCCTGATGCGCAGCAAGGATTTCCGCATCATCAGAGTACAGAGTGATATGTTCAGTACAGGAGTCCGGTAAGGTGTTAAGGAACAGGCTGAAAAGGAGGGGGGCCCAGTATTGAGCCCTGGGGGACTCCAGAGAGAACAGGTTTGGAATCCGAGTGCACATCCCCGATTTTTACATGCTGGGTCTGGTTTTTGAGATAGCTTTTGAACCATGAGGTTGAATCAGTGGAGAGACGGGCATTATTTAGTTGGATCAGCAGGAGAGAATGATGGACAGTATCAAAGGCTTTGGTCAGGTCGATGAAAATAGCACCAGTTAGTTGTCCGTTGTCCATTGTCCAGGGAGCTGTGAATGGTGCTGATGAATTTGAGTAGAGCAGAGGATGTACTATGACCTTTTTTGAAGCCATGTTGCTATCTGCAGAGAATGTTATAATTGTCCAGATGATCAGTAAGTTAGTCCGTTACTATACGTTCCAGTGCCTTTGATAGGGGAGGCAGAATGGAGATAGAGCGGAAGTTTGCATGGTCAGTCTTATCACCACTTTTGTGTATCAGGGTAACAGATGCCAATTTCCATTTCTCCGGGAACTGGCTAAGGGAGAGGGAGATATTAAAGATCTTGGTGAGGGGCCCAAGTACCTCATCAAGCGTAAGGGCCAGCAGCTTGAGGTCAAGTGTGTCATTGCTTGTTCTAGATTTGCTGATGGCTTTAGCGACATAGTTTCAGACTTCGTGCTTCTTTACTGCTTTAAAGTAGAAGGATGGGTGACTGGCATGGGTGGAGGAGTTGGGAGGAGCTGGAGTAGTCACATCTTGGAAGAAATCAGAGGGGAGAACACTCCTTAGGTCAGTGAAAGCGACGTTAAAAGTGTTTGCAATAGTTTTAGAGTCGAGTGTAGAGCACCCGTGTATGTTGAGTATGTCAGCCAAGGATTTTGTCTGCTTCAGTGACATCTTTTATGTTTTTCCAGAAGTCCTCCCATTTCCCTAGGAGCTGGTGAGGGCAATCATGTGGTAGTCAGATTTCTGTTGCCAAATGGATTTGGTGCAGTTGTTCCGTGCCCATTTGTAATTTTGGATGTCGATTTGCTTACCGGAGTTTCTAGCCAGTTCCCAGAGGTGGTCCCTGGATTTAAGTTTTTTTAGGAGGTCTTCTGACAGCCATGGGTTGCTGAGTGATTTAACTTTGCACTTTTTGAGGGAAGCATATTTATTACAAGCGTCATTGAAAATGTGGATAAATTGCTCTGGTGCAGTATTAGTATCTGTTGCCTTAAAGATGGGGGACCAGTCCTGCAGGAGGAGGTGCGTTTTCAGGTGGGATAGCTGACCACGGGGTAGGACTCTGCTGGTGATGATTTCTGGAAGGGGTTTACTGAACTTGTTTAACCAGGTACAGCTGATGGGAGAATGGTCACTGAGTGAGTCAGGAGGACTGAGGTTTTCATGATCCAAGAGGGGTGGGTGATTGGTTAGAATCCAGTCAAGTAGGGTGCAGGTCCAAGTTCTGTAGTTCTTTCTGATTGGAGTCTACCATTTGTGTCAGGTTGGCTGATATAATGGAATCCTTAAATGACCACCTCAGCCGAGAGCCAGTTGATGTTAAAGTCACCAAGAAAGATGACTTCAGATGGGAAAGAACAGCCTATTCTATACATAAGTAGGAAGTTGCATGACAAACAGAAAAGGCACTCCACTTTGAAATGGAATGCCTTGTGGCAAAATATCCTCTGTACAGACAGTTGGTAAGACCCCATCTGAGTACTGCGCAATTCTGGAGACACCATATCCACAAAGACATAGACAGAGTGGAGGCTGTTCAGTGGAGGGCAACCAAAATGATGCAGGGTCTGCACCAAAAGACATACAAGGAGAGACTAAAGCAGCTTAATATGTATACCCTTAGGGAAAGGAGGGAGAGGGGGGACATGATAGAAATGTTCAAGTGTCTCAAGGGAATTTACAAAGTCCAAGAGGGTAGCATCTTTCAGAAAAAGAGATGTGCAAGAACAGGGGGGCACAATTTGAAGATGGGGAGGCTCAGAGGTAATGTTAGAAAGTAATTTTCACAGAGAAGGTTCAAACAACATGAAATCTTGCTGTATTCTGACAATATGCAGTTAGCCCCAGCTCTTGAACTGCCCCGGAGAGGAAAAAGTTAACTCTATGCAGTAGCATAGAACATTGAGATTGCGCTCCATTTTCAAACCTCTGTCTGTGGTACAACTCAGTGTAACTGTCAGATTCTGTACTCCACCTAACTGAGAAGTCGCTCTGGAGATCTCTCCTTTGCTTTGGTTTGGCAACAGTAAAAATCGGTCAGTTTATTCAACAGCTTCATTATTTTTTCAGTATTGAATCTCTGTTTACGGTACAGGTAGTGCAAGTAGGTAGATAGTGAACAAAAATTGCGTAGAAATAGTTTTTGTTCGGTTTCCTTCAGTCGGTCCAGTTTGGAACCGAAATATTATTGTGATTCTTTATTCTTTCAATTTCTCTTGTGGGTTTTAAAAAAAATGAATTTTTTTTTTCCACAACCCGTGACATGGTTGGTAACTGATTGGACTGGCTTAAAAGCTATACAGGGTAACTTTTTTTTCAAGAGAAAGGCCATGTCTGAGAAACCCAAGAAGAAAACCGGTCCCACTGGGTTTCAACACTATACCAAATGTGGGCAGGCTTTTGCTAAAAGCTGACCCCCACCTCATATGTGTGCATTGTTTGGGGTTTGACCACCTCAAAACAGACTGCCAAATATGTAAAAATTTTCCTAAAGCACTTTAGAAAAAAGATTAAGTAGGTTGAAGGAAAAAGAGGCCAAGAAGTCTGCTGATCCAGATGGCCAGACCAGTTTGGTTTCAGATGAACCTGAGGAGGTGCCTGCTGACACAACCAATACCTCCTCGGGCAAAAGGAGATCCGATTCTGAGGGATCAGTTCCATCAAAAAAGAGAAAGAAGTCAGCCATTTCAGATCAGGCCCCACATACTCCAATAGCTGAAGAAATTGCTAAAGCAATAAGCATAGTCCAATCACTTCACCCGGTTCCATCTGAACCGACACCTTCAGGAAAGCAATCAGTTTGGATGGTTCCAACTCCATTGGATTTTGATCCAGAGATTTATAATGATGAATGGGAGGGAGATGAAGACTTCCCAGAAGATGAGGAAGATGAAGATGTTTTTGGAGGCCTAGATGAACCTGTTGAACTGGACATCTCTCCACACAGGCCTACCAATGCCCCCCTCCCCATACTTTCAGAGTCCCCTTCCCACTTTATGTTTTACAAAAAAGTGCCTGAAACTCTCCAGTCACCAGTTATGGAAGCTGTTGAGGAGGAAGAGGAACCTGATTATGTAAAAATGATGGACATCCCAGAGTTCAAGAGGCTATCTATCCCTCTTCATAAATCCTTGGGGAAACAGATTCAAAAACTTTTGGAAATGCCTACTTCTATACCCCCGTGGACAAAAGGATGGACAGGAGGTATATGAGATCAGGTTCTGGTATGGAATTTCTCTACAATCATTGCAGCAATGTTGGGGTAGTGCAAGCTGCAGCCTGTGACAGGCAAATATTTATTTGGCTTCATACCCCCCAAAACAGTACTTGGCATCTTCCTTGGGACTCAGGCAAGCCAATCGTATGGCCTGTACAGCCAGGTACCAGAAGTCTAGGTGAGATACGATTCTGGGGCTGGCTAAGAAGGCTTCCCTCCAGCTAGCCAAAGAGCTGGAGGAGGTGGCTGCTGATGGAATTGAGGCATTCATGGTACAATTGCATGCTGCTGTTGACTCCAATGATGTGGCATCAAGAGTCATGGCTACATCTATTTCTCTTAGGAGATTTGCTTGGCTTACATGTACTAGTCTCTCATGAGAGTCCCAGGCTAAAGCTATGGATTTCCCTGTGGCTGGTAATTCTCTGTTTGGGGAGCAAACAGAGTTTTACATGAAAAAGATTGATGAATACAGTATGGCCTACAGGAGTGCAGTGGCCAAGGAAAGGCAGCCCACTCCCCAGAAGCAACAGTGTAGGGCATGCAGAGGCAGGCTCTTTCACAGGCCTTTTTTACCAAGCCCAGGCCTCCTCTTTTTTTCAGCAGAGGGGGTTCTTCAGAGGAGAGACAGAAGGGGGATGAGCAGAGATGCATCATCCTCTCTTGCTAAATCTCCTGCCAGACACCCTGATGTGTCAGTTCAGGTCACCTCCCTTATTCCTGTAGGGGGCAGGCTGGCTTACCACTTCCAGACCTAGAAGTATATCATTTCAGACAGTTGGGTCCTGGAAGTGGTAAGCCAGGGACTGGCTCTCAGTTTCTCGAAGTTCCCCAAAATGAGAGCCAGATCCTTTCCATCTGCAACAGCCTCAGAAACACTTGCTGTAGAGGCAGAGGTTTCCTCCCTACTAACTCTCAAAGCTATAGATAGGGTTTCTCCACAACACAGGGGCAAAGGCCTGTATTCCAGATACTTCCTTAACCCAAAAAAGACAGGGGAGTTGCTACCCATCCTAGACCTGAGATATCTAAACGAACATATCACAAAGCCAAAATTCAAAATGGTGACTCTGGGACTAATTCTTCCCTCTCTGAGACCAGGAGACTATCTGGCCTCCCTGGATCTCAAGGATGCCCACTTCCATATACCTACAGTATATCTTGCTCCCACAGAAAACACCTCAGGTTCGAGTTGCCATCAGGTCACTATCAGTTCAGAGCTATGCCATTCGGGCTGACTTCAGCTCCAAGGATGTTCGCAAAGTGCCTTGCAGTAGTGGTAGCCTTCCTCAGAAGGCAGAGCATTTCTGTCTTCCCTCATCTAGACAACTGGCTAATTGTATGCCAGTCCTCAGACTAAGTCAAGTCGGCTCTAGAGGTTAACCAGGGTCTTCTCAGCTCTCTAGGGTTCCTTCTAAATCTCTTCAAGTCAGTCCTTGAACCAGTACAGCTCCTCACTTTTATAGGGGTAGAGCTGGATACTATTCAAGCAAAGGCCTTCCTCCCATCTTCAAGGGTAAGGGCCCTGATAGACCTGGCTTCCTCATCCCAGCCACTAGTGTCTTATCCAGCCAGACATTTCTTACAGCTCTTAGGTCACATGGCAGCCTCCACAGCAGTGGTTCAAGGAGCAAGGTTCCAAATAAGAGACATTCAGTTCTACTTAAGGTCCTTTTGGTCCCAAAAAAGAGACTCTCTCACAAAACTGATTCCAGTGACTTAGACTCTTGTCCAGGCTCTCCAGTGGTGGTTAGATCAGAACAACTTCATGCAGGGTGTCCCATTCCTCAGTCAGACACCCTCACTGGTCCTGACCATGGATGTTTCCCTCCTGGGGTGGGGAGCCCATCTAGGAGTCCTCACTGCTCAGGGCATTTGGTCTCAGCAGGAGTCTGTACTTCACATCAATCTCCTGGAACTCAGGGCAGTGTTCCTAGCCCTTCAGGCCTTCTTGGAATCAGTCAAAGGCAAGGTGGTGCAGGTCAGGAAAGACAACACCACTACAATGTGGTATCAAGGGGTCACTCAGTCCATGGCCTTGTACACAGAAACCATGAAAATATGGTCTCTAGCTTACTCTCTTCAGTCTTCTCTGAGGGCAGTGCATCTTCCAGGGAAGGACAATATCCTGGGGGTTGCCTTAAGCAGGATTTCTCAAGGTCACCACAAATGGACCCTGCATCCACATGTACTTCATGTAATCTTCAAGAGATTGGGCATTTTAGAGATAGATCGCTTTGCTGCCCCAGACAATCACCAACTTCCTCTGTTTTGCTGCAGACCCCCAGTCTTGGGGACTGTTCCTCTAGATGCTCTCCTGTTGGATTGGACAGGCAGATTTCTTTATATCTTTCCCCCTTTCCTCTGATTTCAAAAGTTCTGTTAAAGATTGGGTCTTAAACCTGCAGTTTTCCTGGTGGCCTCCGGATTGGGCCAGGCAACCTTGGTACCATCCACTGTTGTCTCTAGCAGCACCACTACCCTTGTTTCTGCCCAGGAGGCACAATCTCCTGACCTCTTCTCTGGGGAGGATTTGGTATCACAACCTTCACTCCCGCAAGCTCAAGGCTTGGCTCTTGAAGAATCAGAGTATGCTGGTTTGACTCTCTCCCAGGGAGTAATGGTTATCCTTAAGGTTTCTAGAAAGCCTTCTACCAGAAAAACTTACAGTTCCAAATGGAAGAGGTTCAGTATTTGGTGATCTCTCAAGGACATACTGGCAGATGTGGCAGACATTGCCACAGTTCTGGACTACCTGGTTCACCTGAATAGCTTAGGCCTGCTACCCTTAAAGTCCATTTGGCAGCTGCATATGCTTTTCTTTCTGCAAGGAAGGGATCTTCCCTAGCATCTCATCCTGTTTTCAGTAAGTTCTTTAAAGGCCTGGTTTCCTAAACTCCCCATTTAGGCAGCCTACTCCAGCTTGGGTCTTGAATATCTGCATTGCACAGCTTATGCAACCCCCTTTGAACCTTTATCTTCTGCTGAGCTTAAGTACTTGACTTGGAAAACTGTGTTCCTAGTAGCTATCTCTTCTGCTAGGAGAATCAGTGAATTGCAGGCCTTGTCAGATGAACCTGACTTCATCTTCTTTCATAGGGATAAGGTAGTCCTCAGGACAAACAGGAGGTTTCTGCCTAAGGTGGTTTCAGATTTTCATCTGAACCAGTCTATATCTCTGCCTATCTTTTCACTGATCATTCTTCCTCAGGGAGAGAAGATCGCACAGTTTGCACATGAAGAGGGCACTTAGTTATTATATAAGGCATCCGAAGACCAACAGAAATAATACCACCCAACTATTTCTTATCTATGGAGGAGTAGGAAAAGGTAGACCTGCCACTAAGAGATCTATTGCCAGGTGGGTTGTCTCCTGCATCCAGCTCTGTTACTCAAAACTAGGAAAAGAACCACCCTCAGGACTGAGGGCACACTCAACCAGGGGTACAGCTGCTTCCTTGGTAGCTGCCAGGGATATTACCTTGGTGGAAATCTGTAAAGCAGCCACCTGGAAAACAGTTCACACTTTCACCAAGCATTACTCTCTGGATATCCAGTCTTGGAGTGATGCTAGGTTTGGCACAGCAGTACTGCAGAGCATGTTCCCAAAGTAAAGTTCTTCTTCCCTCATCCATGGGGGTACTGTTAGTAGTCTGCATATTACCAGAATACAGGAAGATTCATGTTGTTTGAAGAAAAAATACTCACCATAGTAATGTTGTTTCTTCTAATGGACTCTTACTGTATGCTGACCTCCATCCCTGCCTCCCCTCTCAGAACCTACTTTTTGGGATGTGGGTTGGTAGGTACAGTGCTGCACCCCAGAGATGTACCTTGTCCCCTGCCTGTCAGGTGGGGTGTTTTCTTTTGATTTGTTTCCTATATGGATTGTTTCACTATCTACATGGTTTTATTCTTGGGTTCTTGACGTGAGTCTTTTAGACCCAAATTTTGTTGTCTATGGCTTAAAGTTTAAAACAATTTCTTAGTTACTAGTTAGTTAGTATTGCTCATAAGAATCTGACAGTTACACTGAGATTTACCAGAGACAGAGGTCTGAAAACTGAGCTCCCGCTCAATGTTCTATGCTACTGCATAGAGTTAACTCTTTCCTCTCTGGGGCAGTTCAAGTGCTGGAGCTAGCTCCATATTGTCAGAATACAGCAAGACTCCATTAGAAGAAACAACATTACTATGGTAAGTATTTTTTTTCTTGTGGATGCATGGAACAGCCTTCCTGAGGAGGCTGTGGAGTCAAGAACAGTGGGAGAATTGAAGAATGCATGGGACAGACATAAGGAAATTCTTCTATTAATAATAATAATGAACTTTATTTTTATGGTGCCATTCAAATGCCAAGGTGCCTAACAAATTAAAAATCACAAAACAAATATCACAACAACATAAATTATATAAAATCACTAATATCATCATACAGTCATTCACTGAATGTTTGGTGCCATAGATTTGTTTCAGAGCTTGCTTAAATCCCTCCACGGTCGTGCACTCCTGTAACCGATGGGGTAGAGAGTTCCAAAGGGTTGGAGCCACGTGCATAAATGCTCTGACCTCAGAAGATTTCATACACTCCCTTGGAATCTGTAGCAACCCCTTATTAGCTGAGTGGAGCAATCGCCCAGGGCAGTAGGTGACCAGAAGCTCTTTCAGGTAGTCTGGGCTTAGTCCATGTAGGGCTTTGAAAGTCAGAAGACTGACTTTAAAGGTAATCCACCACTGTACTGGCAGCCAGTGCAGTCCATATAGCACCAGTGAAATATGACAGGACCAAGAAGACCCTGTCAAAAGCCGAGCAGCCGCATTCTGCACTAGTCGCAGGTGACAGATTTCCACCCCAGTAGTCCTAGATAAAGGGAGTTGCAATAATCTAAGTGCAAGGACACAAAGGCGTGGATCAGAGTAGGAAGGTCACTGGATGGAACAAGGTGCTTAATCCTGGAGATATTCCTCAGATGGTAAAAAGAAAATTTTTTTGAATACGGTTAACACCTGGGAATGCAGGGTCAGCCCTTCATCAAAAATTACCACCAGGTTTTGCACCCGTTCAGAGGTCAGGAGTGATAAGCCCCCAAGAAAAAGTCTGGAGGGTGAACCAGCACCCAACCCCCCCATCAAGTGACCCGGATCCACAACCAGCACCTCAGTCTTTTCCGAGTTCAACTTCAATTCAGTTCTTGTGGGTGGTAGGCAGAAGTAAGTCATTGGTTAACTAGAATCTGCAGCTTATCCATTAGGTAGGAAAATGGGCAGACTAGGTGGTCCAAGCGGTCCTTATCTGCCATCAAATTCTATGTTTCTATGTTTCTATGGGCCATGGAGTCCCAAGTTTTACTTACTAGAAGCTGGCTTTATACTTACAACAGATCACAATCCTCTCTGTTGGCTTATGCAAATGAAGGATCACAGTTCTAGAATCGCACAGTGGTACCTGGCACTACAGCCATTTAACTATAAAGTGATGCACTAATCTGGGAAACAGAATGCCAATGCTGATTGTCTGTCAAGATGTAGATCAGGAATTTAGAATTCTGAAGGTTGAAAAACTAAATGTGTGAGTTTAAACTTCACTGTTTGCTGTACTGTTATTATGAAACATAGGATACTGAATATTCTCAAAATTGTAAAGGTTATATGCTTAAGTTAGATGAGAGTTACTGCACCGTGACCAGGGTGGACATCTGATGAGTGGCAGAGGAGGGGCCAAAAGTAAGATAAATATAAAAAAAAAATAGATGAGACTCACAGGAAAGTTTTAGAAACCTGTTTTTGTAAAACAGGTTCCCTCTTAAGGATGGAGGTATGTGACAGGATTGAATATGGCCCTGCCCCAGTTGTTATGGAGAAAGAGTTTAAATGCAAGGATCTGATCTATTTTCTCCTTTTCTGTCTCTTCTCTGTCTCTTTGCGCAATTAGGTTTTCTCGTGAGACCTGGGACTTGATCACTCCAAAATCTTTCAATTCTCTGCCTCTTGTTACCTCTCTACCCTCACTTGCTGTTTTGTCTTTTCTACCCCCTTGCATATCTGCAGGTTTACAAATACATGTGAATCATTTTGTGGAAAGGTAACTAATACCCTTTGTTTAAATCTGCATGTACTTATACTGTTGAAATAATTACAAAGCTATTTGGACCTCATAGGGTTAACCTGAGATGCAATTTTTAAGCCTTTTGCAGAAGATGTAAACAAAAGGTCAGTTCTGGGTCACAATGTTCTTTTTGCTGCTCCTGCTGAAACTGACAAGAACATTAGAAACTGACAAAAACACTGTGAGAGAAGCATGCTACTTTCTTAACAAGATCCTATACAGACTTATAAAAATGAGCTACAATGTTCTGTAAAAGAGAGACACAAAGACTGAGAAAGACTGAGATTGGAAATCAAGAAGAAACCCAGATGGACTTTCTCTGGTTATACTGCCTTTGTAAATAGTTATACTGAACAATTTTATTTTTTTTATTTTACCGCTATGAATAATAAAATTCTTGTTGTTAATTTAACAGCTGGCCTGGGTTTCTGAAGCTTCTGCCTGTGCATCAATGACAGTTTCCATGAGCTTTCCCACAATCGATGTGAGGCTCACTGGCCTGTCGTTTCCTGGTTCATCCTCTGGGCCACTTTTGTGGATGGGCACCACATGGGTCATTCTCCAGTCCTGTGTCCAGGGAGGTATTAAACAGGTTGGCCAGTAGCCCTACCAGGATCTGTACCAACTCCTTTAGTACCCTAGGGTGAATGCCATCAGGTCCAGGTGCTTTGTCCAACCTAAATGCCCTCAACCCATTTAATAACCTGCTCTCTGTAATCCCCACATCTCTCATCCCCTTCCCCATTTAAACACAAGCATTACAAAAAAATGAACAAACATGTCTGCAGCAGCCCAATTTGTTTTTGTTGCCCACCCTCAATTTTTTTACAATACACTTGGTCGTACAGAGCATATGCTTGCTGACAGCCATGCGTGGAATCCCTTCTCTTGTGTACCAAAAGGCATTTCAAATACCAAAGACTTCAGTTTGTTGTACTGGTGCTCAACCATGTCCTTTTTAGTAGCAGAAATTTGGCTAGAATAATCATGTAAACTTACATTCTGTAGGGATACAAGATTATATAAAGCGGACCTCAGCTCCAGACATTCCTGATATTTGGATTTACCCAGTTGCTTAGTCATCTGCAAGAAAACTCCTGAAAATCTATTTCCCAATCTTCCCACCACTGAACAGGGGTGTCATAAAGACACAGCACAGATTTTCTGGCTTCAATGAGCTGTGCAAATTCAGTCATGACCAGCCCATTCTGAAGTAAACTGGTATTAAGACACCAGGTACCTTTCCCCACAATTTTATCTGGGAGACTAGACAGATGAATTCCCACTAGGCAGTGATCAGAAGTTTCCACAGGAAAAATCTCACATCTGGTAAGAGGGAGAGAGAGAGACAAAAATCAAAAATCAATCCTAGTGGACAAGTGGCCATGAAGATATGTATGTTATGTGGTAGGTGTCTGTGTACCTTGTGCATCAACCAGACAAACCTGTGATAGCAAAGATTTAAGAAAAGGTGTGTTGCAAAACACCCGAGGTGTTACCCCGTATCTGATTTCAACAAGTTGCAACCAATCCCCACCAAACAACACAGAGGTAGCAGTAAACAAAATGGCTGTATTTGTTGGTATAATTCAACCTTCAATGCTTTAGTCTGTGGGGCATGCACATTAACCAAGTGAAACCCCTGGCCATAAAAGAAGACATCAACTGATAAAGCTCATCCTGGGTGTATGTCCATTATATGGTGTACCAGAGTATCCAGGTTTTTAAAACAGATCCCCTCCCACAACACACATCTTCCCCCATAGAACATATGGATGTTCTCCATTCCCATGCAGTCTGAGAATCCTCATATATAGGCAGTATAGCCTAGAGGTTAGAGTAATGAGCTGTGAACGAGCTTGGTACATAGGGCAGACCAGACCTGGGTTTGATTCTTATAACCTCCACTTGCATACTGTGTGACTCTAAACAAGTCACTTAACTGCCCAGTGCTCCCAGGTTGCCC
Organism: Neoceratodus forsteri; assembly: GCA_016271365.2. Lineage (NCBI taxonomy): Eukaryota > Metazoa > Chordata > Ceratodontiformes > Ceratodontidae > Neoceratodus > Neoceratodus forsteri. Next base: position 4,590,605 of record CM028130.1, read on the forward strand.
GTGAAAACAGGCACTTGTGCCTAGTGGGCTTTACCCAGTTATCAATGAGTGAAATAAAAATACATGTATTGCAAGGGTTCGAGAACTGCAAAGGAGGTAGACTATTTCATAACAGATTTAAAACAGCTCTTGAAGCCAAAACAGGCAGAAAGGAAAAAAAATTACAAATTTTAGGAAGTAGTCAGCTGTAACTTTTTATTTCTTAAGTATTTTACTTTTTCCTTTTGCTCATTAGAAAGTCTTGTATGTGATAATATTGTGCTGGATGTGTGGAACAGCTTTTATCCTGACAGCTGACAAATCTAGCTTTACTGCCCCCTACTACATCATCAGCACTGTGAGCTCATTGACAGCAACATCACAGGTAAATGACCTGGCAGCCACTGAATTGTTGTTCCTAAGCAGCAATGATGTCACAGTCCATGAGGTCACAATTCTGGTGATGTAGTGGGGGGGCAGTAGAGGTAGATATGTCAGCTGCCAGGTAAAGTGCTGTTCCACACAACATACCTACTAACATCAGGTAAACAATCTTCTAATTAAATAAAGGGAAAAGAAAAAGTAGTGCCAGTATAGTTAGGGTTGCCCGGCCACTTCTATGGTGAACTCCAAATTTTGCACTTTAATAACTTTGCCACTGTATGATGGATTTGTCTGAAACTTTGCAAGTGCTGTCTGGTACCATAGATCTCTGGATCTAGCAAGTTGTGTTATGATTGAAAGAGCAGTTGCTGAGCTGTAGAGCACCAAAAAAACACTCCAGAATGGGAAGTTTCCACGTTTCTTTGCTTGTGGCTATAGCCCACAGGATTTGTCCATTTGGCCTGAAGTCTTCAGGGAAGATGCAGTCTGGGTCACTGAAGATTTGGTGAAAAAATGTTAAATTGTTCAAAAGTTATTCAAAAAACAAGTTTCCCATTATAGTCAATGGGAAACAAATATATCTGTCTCTCAAAAGCTGCCGCCACTACATTTAGTGTCACAAAAGTACTGTTTACTGTCATGTGGCAGCCATCTCATTTTCAGTAAGTGAGAGAGAAAAATTTTTGCATTTAAATGTGGGACCCCCTAGGTAAATACTGATTGTTGTGTTTACCTAGTCAAGCCCTGAGGATTACAGCACTATCTTATTTTTTTGGGGGGGGGGCAGAAATGCCATTTTGGTGATTGGATCCTCCCATAATGTCATAAATATGTGATAGAATGGATGCAACACTTTCACAAATCACGAAAGTGTCATGCCCATTGTTTCAAAGCTGTTGCAGTTTGCAACAGCAACATCACCTAAAACCAGCAATGCTTTGTCACCCCTACTGCATCACAATGGTTTGGGTTTTGGGGCTGAAATTTTCAGGGTTGCAAGCCCTGGTCCCAGAGATGTGTCATTCTGTTGTTTAGTTCCTACATATTTAATGGGTCCATACTTACAGTGTTCCAAAGTTGAGACATTTCCCATAGGCAAACATTGTGGTGCCCATGGTGAAGTTCGACGCCCATATCTCACAAACGGCATGCGATATGGATTTTTCATTCCCTGCAGCTTAGTCCACCTAAGCATGCATAGAGGTTGTGAAGTCATGACTACCACTGCAATGGGATATTTTTGCATTACCGACGACCCCAACGCACACCCCGATGCCTGTTGGTGGGGACGGGGTGGGCATGAGATGCAACGGGTGACAACCCTAACACTGAATTTCCTTGCATTTGTCTCTGTGGAACAACCCTAACTGATGTACTAAACTGAGTTTTTTGCCATATACATATACATATATATATATATATCTATATATCTCTATATATACACACACACACATATATATATATATATATATATATATATAGATGTGTGTGTATATTCTAAACCAAAAAAACTTTGTTAATGCATCAATTAGGGTTATTCTACAGTGTCAAAAGTGAGGAAATTCAACATTAGGGTTCCGACCCCTTCCACCCCAACCCGACCCCACCAACAGGGACTGGGGTGTGCGTTGGGGTCATCGGTCCTAAATCTCACTCCATCCCATGTGTAAACAAGCTGAGGTGGTGCAGTGTAGGAGAATGGGGTGAGAGTTAGGGCCGACAACCCCAACGCACACCCCCATGCCTGTTGATGGGAGTGGGGTAGGAGTGGGGTGCAAGGGGTGGGAACCCTAATGTCAAATTTCCTTGCTTTTGTCACTCTAGAATAACCCTAACTGATGCATTAATGACATTTTATGCATAGCATTTCTTTGCTTTTTAAGAAAGAATTGAAATGTAGAAAGTTGCACAAGTTGGTAAGTGCCCCACACTCCCACCAACTTGTAAGTGTCGGGCCACATTACACACCTAATGACTAAAAAGTTAATTGACAACACCAAGGCCAGCCACCAAACAAATGTTAATGTAGAAGAACAACAGAAAATGCTGTCTGCAAAATGTAAACTGTGCCACACAATATCTCCGAAAAAATTTATTGTCTGACATGTAAACACTGCAATTCACATCTACAGGACATGCCGTCAACACCCTCCAAAAAGTGAAAAGACCAAATCGTGTCCAAGATATAGCACGTCAAAATTTGAAATTTCCATTAGTCCGAGTGGCACAGTTCCACACCTGTTGACATTTAACACACACAATGACTGAAAACTACATCCATGACACTAAGGCTATAAGCTATAAATTTCAAGATACCACCACAAGCAAAACGCTGTCTGCAGAACGTAAACTGCACCACGCCATATCTCTGCCAAAAAATTTTTTCAAACACATAAACACTGCAGTTTATATCCACAGGACATGCTGTAAACACCCTCCAAATCTCAAGTAAAAGACCAAACCATGTCCAAGATATAACATGTCAAAGTTTGAAATTTTCATTCGTCAGAGTTGCATAATTCCGCACCTGTTGACATTTAACACACACAACGGAAAACTACATCCATGGCACTAAGGCTAGGTATCCTATCAATTTCAAGCCACTACCACAAGCAAAATGCTGTCCACAGAACGTAAACTTCGTCATGCCATATCTCCACCCAAAATATTTTTCTGACACCTAAGCACTGCAATTTACATCCACAGGACATGCCGTAAACACCCTCCAAATTTCAAGTAAGAAGACCAAACCGTTTCTGAGATATTCAATGTCAAAGATTAGTAAAATGTCCCTATCTATTCCATTATAAAACATCTGGCCATCTTGTCCCTATTTTGTGATCAAAGATCACAGTCAAAGAATCTCGTGATCAAAGAATTTGTAGGCTCACGAACAAAAAAAAATGCTATGAATCAAAAAATTGAAGGGATTGTGGTAAACCACTGCCATGGTTCGACAGAACAAAGCCCCCCTGAGCAATACCCACCCTCATTTGACGTGGGTCTGAGAAAATAGATTTTTTAATCTGGCCATCTCATCTTTGCTCGTGATGCACAATCGCGATTAAAGAACCTTACCATCAAAGAATTTGCAGGCTTGTGATCAAAGAAATTGCATGCTCGCGATCAAAGAATAAATAATGTTGAAATGCAAGTTTTTCACTGATTTGAACCAAACCAATGTCATGCCTCAATAGAACGAAGCCCCCTGAGCAAAACTCAACCTCATTTGTGTCCCTAGCCCACCCCTGAACCGAGTTATTTGTGTTTTTAAGTCACAACACAAGATGGCGATCCAAGATCGTTAGCAAGCAGCGATCAAAGATTTTAAAAGCTTGTAACTCTATTTTTTGACCAATTTGGATGAAACCAAAGGAATGGCTTGATAGATCAGATCCCCCTGAGTAAAACCCATCCAAGTTTTACTTCAGGAGTGACCCATGAGCCTAGATATTTGTATTTTTCCAACTGGAAAACTAAAAACAAGATGGCGGACCTCACGATCAAAGAATTAGCGGGAACAAAGATTCTTGAACTGTGAGGCTGCAAATTCTTTGATCGCCAGTCAGTACAAGATGGCCCCATTCTTTGTTTGCAAAACATACATATAAATTTTACCATTGACTTATAATGGGAACCTAAAAGTGGCATAACTTTTGAATGCCTTAATATTCTTTCACCAAATTAAAACCACCATTTTCGGCCACCAAAGCTCTTTCAAATGAGCCATCTCACAGAGCTGCACACCACACAATGGTCGTGCAAGGCCATGTCCAAAATCCCAAGAGCTGCCTCCAAAAATGGATAATTTTGCATTTTTCAACGTTTTCATATGCAAAGACCATAAATCTGACCAAAACAATAATTGGCACATCAAGAGATCTACCATGCTCACTGTGCATACCAAATTTCAGGCAATTCCATTGAACAGGTCCAAAGTTATTAACATGCAAACTTTTGTCTTTAACATAGAAGTGACATCTGAACCGTAACTATAGTACCACATCATTATAATATACACATATAGCTTCATTAGAGATGAAGCAAAATTTAATTTTGCTGATGAAACTCTAGTGAAATCTCGAATTTCAACCTGTGAAATATTTTGCAAAATTCCCACATTTTACTGGAATTTCACCAGTGGTGTATGCAAAATTTCGACTACACAGCCCAAAAAAAAGAAATACAAAAAAGTGTTTCCCCTTCCTGTACAGGACAACATTAAAATGTTTATCCAAAAAGGATTCCCCAATTTCCTGCTGTCATCCCTGGTGCCTAAGGGTCCCAGCCCCCTGACAGATAGCAGCCCAGTATGAAGAATCCCCCTCCCCACCAAGATTCAGCCTCGTCCCCATCCAGACAAGAATTTGTAAGCAAGATTAATTTCTCTGGTGCCTAATGGTCCCACTCTCTGGTCAATCACTGGCCAAATAAAGAATGATGCCCCCCTCCAAGACTCACACTTGTCCCTCCATTGTCCCTAATTGCCACCCTACACTGGGGCCAACATCACTCATCTTATTTTTCATCTTCATGAAGATCTTATTCTTGATCACGTTATAATAAAAAAAAAATGTCCCTTGTGTCTATTAGAGCCCCCACCCCCACCCTCTCTGGTAGTAAGTAACGCCACCACGCACCAGCCCCTATCTAGAACCCCCAGCACTGGCCACCAAACAGTCCTCCACTCACCTCCGTGGCTGGGAGCCCATTGCCCGAGTCCCGACTGAGCTCTTTTACAAATGAGCTCGAGTGAGCACTTTCAATGAATGAATGCATTCCACCCCTTCTGCATTTCCTGTAATGCTTTTAAAAGTGGTTTGAAAAATCTGTAACAGTTGTTTTACATCATTCTGTTGCATGCACTGCAGTGTAGGGTTGATTATTAGCAAGGCCACTGTTTTTCGGTTTTTACCAGAAAATCCGGTAAAATTCCAGAATTAGGGCTGCCTGAAAACCGGTAAAAACGAAGATTTCATGGAATCTGGTATTTTCTATCAGATCAGTAAATCTATAAAAAAGTCTGTTTTTCTTTTAATTCCTTCCTGTACTGTTTTCAGTTTGCTTTATTTAATGCTCTGTATATTAAGCCTTCTTTAATTCTGATTATTTATGCACATACTAAAAGAATGATAATAGAATCCCGGTAAAATCCAGAAATTAGAGTAACAATCACCAGTGAAATTCCGGAATCTTAAGTCTTGAAAACGGAATTTAATTGTTTTAATCACTGTAAATCAGTGGCCTTGATTATTAGTTCCTCCAACCCCACCTAGTTTTTCTAACCTTTTATAGGTGGTAGAATTCTTTTAACAATGTAGCAATACAATTGCTTCCTGATCAGCCAGGATCACTTTTGGGATGCCTAGTCTGCTGAATAATTTTACCAACTCAACTGCAATTTTTGAGGAAGTGATTGTATGAAAGGGTATGGCCTCTGGGTATTTGGTGGCATATTCACACACAACCAGCACGAAATGGTTCCCTCAAGAGCTCTTCTTTAATGGGCCTACTATGTCCATAGCTATTCCTTCAAAGGGCATAGTCACCAAAGGTAAAAGCGTCAGGGGCATGATATCCTTTCTCACTATCAGTGCAAGTTTTTTGACATTCTGCACAGGCTTGACAGTACTCATTTACTGTACCTGCTCATGGATATTTGGCAAAAAGCACCTGTGCAATAAGGGAGTCAAGGTACGGTCCTTCCCAGCATGACCTGCTAATGGTAACTCATGGGCCAAGTATAACAATTGGGGAGGAAACCTTACAAGGATGACCAAGTGCTCTACTACTTCTTCTGTGTTTGGATTAACACAGATCTAGTATAAAAAAAATATATATATAAGGCAGTGTAGTGCAGTGGTTTAAAGCTCTGAGCTGTAAACCTGGAGACCTGGATTTGAATCCCATTGCATACTGTGTTACCTTGAGCAAGTCACTTAACTTCCTTGTGCTACCAGGTCATGCCTGTAAACAACTTAGTGTGTCTCTCCTGGTAAAAATATAAAAAATATATTGTTTTCCTACTTATACTCGGGTGTCCCTTTATACATGCTTTTCTTCACCTGTTGGAAAACAGGTTTATTTTTTTATCATTCTTTTGTTCAACCCCAATATCACACCCTTCTGACATTTTGTCTAAGTGAACCTCAGACAGCCCATTCTGTTCTTTGTTCCATTTCTAATTTAGTCATTTCTTTTCTTTTATGGAACCATTATTATTTCCTGGAAACCCCTGTTACAGGTACATCTCCTGCACAATGAAAGGTGTCATTAAGGGTCTTTTCTTGCTTAGCCTGGGCCCTGGTAGTCATTGCAGACAACATTTCACCCCTTTTTATCAAAGTGCTGAAGTCTGAGAAATCCTGCCCAATAACCACAGGTACAGGGAGTCTCAGCGCAAGTCCTGCAGTTACTCTAACTGGTTTATCTTGCACAGTCATATTTACAACAGTGGTAGGGTAATGATGTGTGTCCCCATTAGAGATGCAGCAAATTTAAATTCTACCAGCGAAGTGAAACATGAAGTGGGTACTTTGCGTTGCCGCTTCACTACATGGAGTGGGCAATGCAAAGTGCTCACTCCATCTTGTCATTACCACTTTGCGTTAAGGTGGAATGGCAATGCAAAGTAAGGTGAAGTCATTGTTTTAATGGACTTCGCATTCTAAGTGATCCACTTGGTGTTTCAAATTTGGCAGTCCCCCCACACATCACATGGCTTTCAGTACTGCAAGTCACATGCTCATTAGCTAGGCAGGAAGGTAGTGAGTTATACAAGCAGACACTTTTACTTTCTCCTTTGCAGACAGAGAGAGAGGAGTGTGTTTTGTGACTTCTGATGCTTTGAGATCAGAGCAAGGAGGAGATTTAAACTTTGATTTAGACCCAACAGCTTTTTTAAAAGCTACATTTTTTTGTCTTTTCTGTACTCTTTTTCACTTAATTTGTTCTTTCTGTAAATTTGATTTTTCTTACCTTTCTAAGTAGTTAATTGTTTGTCTGTGTCTGTGTGACTGTGTGTGTGTGTTGTGTGACAGTGTGCGTAGTGATTGCTCAGACTGATGGAGCTCAATAGGAGAGATGGACCAGGGTGAGGGAATGTCTGGGGCGGGGGCAGCTCTGGGAGAGCATGGTAGGGGTAAGTGTTGTACCGTGTGTATGCATGGGGGGCATGGGCACCCATTCCTGTTGGACCGCTCAAAACTTGTGCATGCCCCCCCCAGAAGCAGGACCAGCACCGCCTCCTGACTCTGAGGCAGTTGAGCCACCAGCAATTCCAGCATCAGGTGCTGTGGAGCAGGATGTGCCTGTTCCCCTGGGCCCAGGTGTGTATCCCATCCCTGTTCAGCAACATGACCAGTCAGCTGCCAGTTCATCTGGCCCTCCCCTGCCTGTGCCTGGTCCTCTCCACACCTCCATTGTTTGGCAGTTTTTTGACTGTGTTGGGGGGGATATCAGTGTGGTCAAGTGCCACCTATGTGAGGTGGAGGTGCGCCATAGCCCCTAGGAGACTCAACTGGGGACTGGGAGCCAGCACACACATATGCTCAATCACCACCAGCTGGAGCAGCAGACTGCCACAGAACAGACTATGCCTGCACCTGCTGGCCCTTCTGTGGCAGAGGGTGCAGCTGTGCATAGTAGAGGACCTAAGAAGAGGAGGGCAAGAGCAGCGCCTGCTGCTCCACCAGCACCCAAACCACCACCACCACCATCAGCAGGTCAGCCTGTAGAATGTGTGGACCCCAGAGAACTGCGTGTAATGCAGTTTGACTTGGCAGTTTTCTGGAGTGCTGTCGAGGAGAACAATGAGAGGGTGAGTTCTGTCGAACAGCAGTTGAATCGCATAGAGGAACATCAGTTGCAAATTATATCCATGCTGGAACTGCTGCTAGATCACCATGGGATCCCATATTAGTTTTTTTTTCCTCACACTATGTGCCCCCCACACCTTCTTTGCTGTGCTATGAAATGTATTCCTCCACCATCTCCGACTCTTGTACTTTATTATGCCCTTTTTGTGTTGTCTTTCGTATGCGTGACACTTTGTATTCTGAGCAGTGCAAGTATACTGTGATAAACTGCATGTGTGCAGTCAGTCTTCTTTCCAGTCTGTGCAGACACTGTCCAACTCCTTGATTTAAAAGCACTTATTAATGAGTACAATGGTGGAATGGTGAAGCCTGGAGAGATACTACAAAACAGGCTTACATTACATCTAAGTAACTAGTAAAAAGATTAATGTTATGATTTGTGACGTAATCATAAATCATGAGCTGTGACTGCATTTATGACCGTGATGATGAAGAAATGTGAATGCCTATGGCTGTACTTCCCTGGGCCCCAATGAGGTATGGCACAAAACTCCCTGACTTAAAAACATTCATTAATGAGTACAATGGTGGGATGGTGAAGCAAAGAGAGATACTACAAAACAGGCTTACAATACATCCATGTAACTATAAAAAAAAAAATTAATCTTGTGATTCATGACATGATCGTAAATTGTGATTTTGACTACATTTGTGACCTGTGATGATGAAGAAATGCTAATGCCTATGGCTGTACTTCCTGTGCCCGATGAGGTGTGGCACAAAACTCCCTAAGCATAAAACACTTATTAATGAGTACAATGGTGGGATGGTGAAGCAAAGAGAGATACTACAAAACAGGCTTACAATACATCCATGTAACTATAAAAAAAAAAATTAATCTTGTGATTCATGACATGATCGTAAATTGTGATTTTTGACTACATTTGTGACTGTGATGATGAAGAAAAATGCGAATGCCTACGGCTGTACTTCCCTGGGCCCTGATGAGGTGTGGCACAAAACTCCCCGGCATAAAAACACTTATTAATGAGTACAATTGTGGGGTGGTGAAGCATGGAGAGATACTACAAAACAGGCTTACGATACATCCAAATAACTAGTAAAAAAAAATAATGTGATTCGTGACGTGATCGTAAATCATGATTAGTGACTGCATTTATGAACATGATGATGAAGAACGTGATTTGTATCATGAGTGACTCATGATGATGGTCCTGACTTAAAAACGCATATTAATGAGTACTATATTCATTCAGAATTATGCACCACACCTGTCTAGTACTCTGAAGGGAAGTCAAAGAAACAACTGTGACTTAAGTTAGAGATGGAGATTGGGCCCTGAAGAGATGCAAATGCACAGACAGATTAAGATTGTGCTGCACAGTAAAGAGATGCAGATGCAAAGGCACAACATCTAACCAGTGCTCACCATCAGAAATTCAAATCTGGAAAAGAATACCTTTGCCAGTTGGGGCGGGCCGTGGGGGGGGGTGGCAGTGTACTGTACTGCTGCAGTAACAGTCACTAGTAGTATCAGTAAAGATGCCACAAAGAAGTACAGAAATTACACCACTGAAGTGGATAGCAGGTTCACATTGCTGAAATTATGTGGTACAATAAAAGGTGTCTGATTTGATTACATGCATCACAACATACTCACACACACACTAAGTAGTGCGTAGCAAATTGAAAACTTCAGTAATATAACCACATATTTTAAACAAACTAAAATTATGCACTGCTGCACCACAACCATCAGCAAAAAAATGGCAAGAATTATTGAAAGTATTACTGTGTGTTCATTAACACAACTATACAAGAAAAATATCACCAAAGCAGAAAGCACTGTCTTTTTCTCCAAGTTAATCTACCTACACCACAGATACGCCCCTACCCAAAGCACACTTCCACTGTCTCTCAGTTCACAGACTGAATGCTGTACATTAACATTCAAAATCCACACACAAACAATAAACGCTCGATGATATGAACACAGGAGGGTTTCCTATAATTGATGAACTAAAGTTTCAGCAAAAAGAATTACTCAAAAAGGCTTTCGTGACAGCTTTTAGAAGACCTGAATTGCAGAGAGCTCTCACAGCAGATTGTCTCCTACAGCTTCCTACACACACTACCCCAAACTGAGGCTGTGCAGAATAAGCTAGAGCTCATGTGACCTGAAATCCCATGAATCACCACAAGATTTGCCTTTGGAGTATACAAACAAGGCAAAGTACATTGCTTTCAATGTACTTTGCCTTAAAAATTGGTGGAGTAGTGGTTTGGGAAGGTGGAGTAATGCAAAGTCATTGTTTTCAATGGGCTTCACATTGCCCATTATAACGAAAAGTACTCCACTTCGCATTGCGGAGCACTCCGCGAATTCACCTTTACTCTGTAAATCACTTCACGGAGTGAATTGGGGCCACTTCGCCCATCTCTAGTCCCCATGAATACAAATGACACCTGTACAAGGACCACTATTGAGCACATTGTCCAGAAGATCCAATTGGAACAATGTCTGCTTACTACCAGAGTCTATAAGTCCCATCACTTGCTTGCTATCAGTGTTAACATTAGCTAAATAAATGCCCCCAGTTGGCTAAGGATAGATGTGTAGGCTCCAATTTATTTTTCTGGCAACAGCAAGCTATGGTATATAGCCTGCCTCTTGACAACTGTGGCAGATAATGTCAGATTGAAAACATCTCCCTCGTTTTCCTGGCTTCCCCCTTGTTTTTTCTGAGGTTTTCACTGGGGCCCAATTAGGTATTAAAGAGGTTTGTCTTATCATACTAGATGTGGAACAGTTAACAAAAAAAACAATATCTCTGCACCCTCTTGTGTTAGACTGTAAGGCAGCCAGGAAATCCTCTGCCAATGTGATGTAATCTCTGCAGTGTCCGGTCGATGTTCCAAGACAGTATGAGTTTACATAGATACATAGATACATAGACAGTGTCGGCAGATAAGGGCCTATAGCCCACCCAGTCTGCCCATTTGAGCTTGTAAGTTCAGTTTATGTTTTCCTAGAAGTCTGTTACCCCTTACCCCTGACCTCCAGAATTCCTTTATGTCTATCCCATGCATTCTTAAATCCCGTGATTGTTTCAGCCCCCACCACTTCCTCTGGTAGGGTGTTCCACTTGTCCACCACCCGTTCTGTGAAGAAATTCTTCCTCATGTTTCCTCTGAATTGTCCTCTCTCCAACTTCACCCCATGTCCTCTAGTCCTGGTACATCTTTTTCACTTAAAAGTAGTGTATTCCTGCACCCTGTTCCTCCCTGTGAGATACTTGCATGTCTCTATCATATCCCCTCTCTCCCTCCTCTCCTCCAGGGAGTACTTGTTCAGTTCCTTCAACCTATCTTCACAGGACTTGTGATGCAATCCATGCACCATCTTTTGTTGCCCTCCTCTGAACCTTCTCTACCCTGTCTATATCCTTACGTAGGTATGGTCTCCAGAACTGTACACTGTACTCCAGGTGGGGCCTCACTAGTGTATTGTATAGCGGAATTATGACCTCCCTTTTCCTGTTGGTGATGCCCCTGCCTATACATCCCAGCATCCTGTACATCCCAGAGTCCTGTCAAACTAATCTCATAGATTTTCTTGACTGGGTAACCAAAGTGGTGGACCAAGGGGGAGCAGTTGATGTCACCTACCTTGACTTCAGCAAAGCTTTCGACACTGTTCCACATAGAAGACTGATAAATAAGCTGGGTAGGCTCAGGGTGGGTCAGAAATTGGTCAGCTGGGTGGCAAACTGGTTGATGGGCAGAAAACAGAGAGTGATGGTAAATGGTATACAGTCAGAAGAGATGCAAGTCACAAGTGGGGTACCTCAAGGATCAGTCCTGGGGCCAGTCCTCTTCAATATCTTCATCAGTGACATTGCAGATGGATTAGAGTGTAAGGCTTATCTGTTTGCAGATGACACCAAGATCTGCAACACAGTAGATGATCCAGAAGGGGTGGGCAGAATGAGAAGAGATCTGGATAAACTAGAAAAATGGTCAGAAGAGTGGCAACTGGGATTTAATGCAAATAAGTGCAAGATCATGCACATAGGGAAGAGAAACCCTGAAGCCACCTATAGGCTGGGAGGGGAGTTGCTGGCAGTCACAAAGGAGGAAAGAGACTTGGACACCATCATCACGGATGACCTGAAATCATCAAGCAGACCTCTGAAGCAGTAGGTAAGGCTAAGGGGATGTTAAAGTGTATTAGTAGGGGTATCACAAGTCATAAGAGGGAGGTAATAATCTCTATTTACTAAACACTGGTTAGGCCCCATGTGGAGTACTGTGTGCAGTACTGGAGGCCACACCTTCACAAGGACATTAACCAAATTGAGGCAGTCCAGAGAAGGGCAACCAAAATGGTGCAGGGACTGCATCAGAAGACATATGAAGACACATTAAAGGAGCTCAATATGTATACCCTTGAGCAAAGGAGGGAGAGAGGTGATATGATCGAAACATTCCAACACCTTAAGGGCATTAACAAGGTGAAAGAGTCTAACATGTTTAAATATAAGAAAAATAGCAGGACAAGAGGACACAGCATGAGATTAGAGGGAGGCCAATTAAGGGGGAATGTGAGGAAATTCTTTTTCACAGAAAGAGTGGTGGAAGCATGGAATGGCCTACCTCAGGAAGTGGTGACTATGAATACAGTGCAGGGCTTCGGACAGGCATGGGTTAGGCATAAGGGAGCACTACTGATAAGTATGAATAGATAGGCCACTGACAGAGCAAAGGCCAATGGCACATTTAAAAGGCAGAAAAAGAAATGGTCAGACTGGATGGGCCTTGTGGTCCTTATCTGCGGTCAACCTCTATGTTTCTATGTTTCACCTGTCTCATCTTCACTAGCATCAAAAAGAGATTAGACTTTGTCTTCCTTCTAGCTCAACCTCAACCCAGGCAGTGCTTTTCTGAAATTCTTCAGCCATGGCTCTTGTAACCCCTCCCCGGTGCTCAATCCTCTTTTGCATTAGAAAAAGTTGACCTTTTATTCCAAAATGATTCCAAAATGATAAAAACAAGGTAGAGATCCAAAAAGACAACTGAGAGGTGAGTGGACACCCTCCCATGTACAGTCAAATATTGTCACACAAGAGCGCTTTCTCAAGACTGATAGGCTGCTGGGGAAGTGCACTTTTAAACACATTTAAAGTGACAGTGCACAGTTAAGTAAATAGTTGTTAGTGCTGATGCAAAAAAAAATTTACAATTGCTAACATGGTAAAAAGATATTGAAAGCTGCTCCAGCAGCAGAGACCCAGGCAGAGGAAAAAGTTATAGTTAAAAGTTAAAAGTGGAATGTATAAGGTCTTGAGTTTTTTGAAATTTAAGCAACTTTATTGAATTTTCAGTTACAACCACAATCAAAATACAACAAACAGGAAAATATCAGGGCCAAACCAAACTCTCCTACTCCCCAACCATCCTCACCCTCCTCACACCCCCATGGAGTATGCCCCAATATTCAGTGAGGAGGATCAAAGAGGCCACAAGTTCCAAGGCATGAATATAGGAACAAAAGGTAAACCAGAGGAGCACCCAGAGAGGTTAGGTCAAGTATAGGGTATACAGTTTACCCCCATTTTTAGTTGAAGAGGTGAAGCCTATTATGAGTACTGGTTATCAGGCATTCAGTCTGGAGACAAAAGGAGAGTTCATGTAGCCACTCCCTATAGGATATGAAAGATTGGTCTAGCCAATGTTTGATGACCATTTTTTTGACTGCCATAACAATAAGTGAAATGTGGTATAAGGTGCTGAGTTAAGAGTGTAGAGAATTACATGAGTTAAAAAGGGGGTTACAAATGGGGGTCTGCAAAGGAGTAAAGGAAAAAGACAGAAAAATGGGAGAGGGGAGAGAAGATTAAAACTTAAAGTTATCATCAGCAGTGGTGCTCTGAGACGGATGGTACAGGTAGGAAGTGAGGAAAGGGGGTTAGAGAGAGAGAAATGGAATGAAAACACAAGAATAAAAACTTGAGCAGTGAAGTGCAAGAAAACAAGATAATGCAGTTAAAGATACTATATCAAATAATATATTTAAGTTAGTTTAAATTACTTTAAATTGAGATGCTGCAAGGCATATATGTGCATACAAAAGGAGCATCACTAGCCAGCTCAAAGAAAGATAGAGATGGTATAAGGGATCTAATTTTGATAGTGAATGAAAGTACATATTAAAGTTGAAAGTTAAAACAACCTGGGGTAATAAGATTTATGATATCTGCAAAAGGATAACATGGTACAAGATACCGAGATAAATACATACAGTTCGTATTACATAGAGAAGTGCATTTCATAGTAGAAAACAAATAGAATAATACATACACATAAGAGATATAATTGATATAATATACCTGCAGGAGGATAACAAGGTACAAGGTACCAGAATGAATACATGAAATGTCAAAATTCAGATTTCTAACTGCAGAGGAAACCATAATAGAAAAACTGAATGCATCTTGTTTTTAGAGCACATTGCACCATATAATGCTGAAAAGAGCCACTTGTTATAAATAAGGTGAGAGCTGGAAATATTCATTCAGTCCTGGTGGATCATATAATTTTAGTTGGAACTGCCAAAAGGTCTGTCTTTGTAGGAGCTTGTTTAGATTGCCACCTCTGATTGACTGGGACAGTTTTTCTGTGATCAGATAGAAGAAGTTGTGTTTTTTCTATTTTGTTCACAGTGCATTGCCAGAGCACTAATGCCATCCAGTTTTGAATACTTCTGATATGCTGGCATATTCATTCCTTTAGCTTTGTTTTTGTTTTGCCAACTTAGAAGGCTGGGCAGATTGTGCACTGGGTGAGGTAGATCACATTCTGAGCATTGCATGTACTGAGGTCCCATATGTTGAGTCTTGCCCCAGAGGTGAGATTTATGAAGGGATCTCTTGTTTTAATATACTGGCAATAGATACAGTTCCCAAATTTGTGTGTTCCAGGTGGCAGATGATGAGACTGTGATGTTGTGGGATTCGTGTCCCAGCACGTGCTGTTCACCAGTAGATCCTTCATGTTTTTGCCCTGTTTAAAAATCATTCTTGGGGCTGATAATGTGGTAGGTGTCAATGTTTTTTCTGCATTTAATATATGCCAGTTCTTTGCTAAGATGTCCTTAACCAAAGATACTTGAGGACTAAATGTGGTAATGAATATAGAAGTTTTGTTATCGGTCTGCATGGGAGCATTCCTGGGTTTACATGCCAATAGAATGCCCTTAGCAGGAGCTCCACCATGTCTTTGGCATTCTGGATTACCTGTGTATTGTATCCACTTGCTTTAAACCATTTTGTCAGGGTTCCTGCTTGCCTCTGTTGTCGTTTTGGATATCCACCTTGTTTTTAAAATTTTGGAATCATTTTGGAATAAAAGGAAAACATTTTGTAACTCAACTACTGGTGTGTGAAAACTCTTTTGAACCATCGTACCACTGTGGGCAGAGACAGTGTAACCCATTTTTTTTCAGGTTACTGCAATACTTATCCCAAGAAGATTGAATTCCTTAACTGTCTTTGTCTCCACCACCTCTCATGCTAGCCTGTCCCAAGGCTGCACCACCCTCTCAGTGAAGAAGGACTTCCTCATGTTAATCCTAAATTTCTCTCCCTTTAGGCACATGCAGTGACCTCTAGTTCTTTGTTTCTTGTTTTCTTTTAATAGGCACTGATCCTGCACTGAGATGATTACTTTAAGGTATTTAAATGTTTCTATCATATCTCCCCTATTTCTTCTCTGTTCCAGGGAGTACATAATTAGTTCTCTAAGTCTTGCCTCATAGAGTTCCTGCTGGAGGCCCCAAACCATTTTTGTGTCTCTTCTTTGCAATGCCTTCATCAGGTCTATATCCTTTTTTAGGTGAGGTCTCCAGAATTGGATGCAATACTCCAGATGAGGCCTCACCAAGGATCTGTATAATGGGATTATCATTTTGCGCTTTCTGCTTGTGATCCCTCGCATCCAAGGAGGCCATTGGCCTTTTGCACTGCCTTTTCACACTGTCTTCCCACCTTCAGAATATTGGAAACCATGACCCCAAGGTCTCTTTCTATGTTTGTAACAGATAATTGTTCACCCCTAACATGTACACCTTACCTGGGATTTTTTTTCCTAGGTGCAGAACTTTACATTTCTTAGCATTGAACTTCAACTGCCAAGTTGTTGACCATTCTTTCAACTTTCTTTTTTTTAATTAATTTTATTGAAATATTGTATACACCTGTAAGCAAATGCTCATTGAGAGGTTCCATGTCAAGTACACTAAACAATAAGGGAAAAAAAAAAGACTGAGGGCAATTTACAAATAATACAATGATAGTTCAGCAAACAGATAATGTCAGTATTAAGCATAACAGACACATAAAATCCAGACAGGAATGGGTAAACTGCAGCATTGTACAAAGTGTACCTGTGTTAGTAGGAGGAGCAGGAGAAGGAAGGGGAAAGAGGGGCAGTGTGGGGAGAGGCAGGGTTTGATTGGGACAGGATAGGGATACAAGAGGTTGGGGTGATTGCTATGTGCTGGGGTTTGTCTATCCCAAGGGATAGGGACTAGAAAGTGCTGGTGGTAGCCAGTCGGTGTGTGGGGTGTCTCAGTGATGGCACCTGCAGGAACTCCTGTTAATAAGGTATTGATGCAGTCTGAGTTTAAAGGATCCAAGAGCAGTAGCATGAGAGACAGCAGAGACCCTCTTAGATCTGATTCCATCCCTGAGGACCCTTCTTGTGTGTCTACCCTGTTGCCGAGCTTGGTGTCATCTACAAACAGGCACACCTTCCCCTCCAAACCATCTGCAATGTCGCTGATGAATATGTTGAAGAGGACTGGTCCCAGCACCAATCCTTGTGGAACTTCACTGATCACTCTTCCCTTTTGTGACAAGGTGCCATTCACCATTACATTCTGAGTTCTCTCCTGAAGCCAGTTCCTTATCTGGTTAACAATTTTTTCTCCTACCCCTATATCCTCTAACTGGTTGATGAGCCTCTGGTGGGGAATGGAATAAAAGACTTTGCTGAAATCTAGATATACAATATTGACTGCTTTGCCTTGGTCCACTGTTTTTGTTACCCAGTCAAAGAAATCTATCATGTTTGCCTGACATGACCATCCAGTTGCAAAGCCATGCTGCTTAGTGTCTAACTTCTGACTGGTTTCTAGATATGCCACTAATTTTTCCTTTAGTATTGATTCCATAATTTTCCCCACAATTGAGGTTATGAGGATTGGGTGGTAGTTCCCTACCTAAACCTTGCTTCCACTATTGTGTAAGCGCACCATGGTGGCCTTCTTCCAGCCTTCAGGCACTTTACTGCTCTCCAGTGATTTATTGAAGATCTTGGCTAGTGGACCAGTGAGTTCCTTCCTAAGCTCCTTCAAAATTTGTGGATGGATTCTGTTGGTCCCCATGGCTTTATCAATTTTTAACTTACTGAGCTCTTTGAGGATTTTCTCCTTGGTGAAGGGGCTTGTGTTTGCCTCCTTAGTGTGGTGTCCCTTTCTATCCAATGTTGGTTCACTTTTTTACCTTCTAGTGGAAGTACTGAGCAGAAATAGTTGTTTAAAACTTCTGCTTTCTTAGTGTCCTCCTCCACATATTGACCCTCTTTTGTTTTTAGTCAAATTATTCCCCCTTGGTCTTTCTCTTTTCACATATGTATCTACAGAAGGCCTTGTCACCTCTTTTTATTCCCTTGGCAATCCTCTCTTCATTTTGTGCTTTCACTTCTCTGATTGCCTTGCTTGCTTCATTTAACCTAGCTCTGTATACCTCTCTATCGTCTTTCTTTGTTTATATTTCTAGAGTGATTTTTTTTCTTTTCCCTAGTTACTGATGCCACATCTTATATCAACCAGAGTGGTTTATGTTTTTCTTGTGGATTTGCTGATTACTTTTGTACATTGTGATGTAACAAGGTTTAGTGCTGTCTTTAGAGCTTTCCAGCTTACCTCAACATCCCCATGCGTAGTGTCAGTGACTCAACAGGTAGCACACTCACCTCTGAGGCTCAGAGATCTAAAGGCTGTGGATTCTAGCCCCACACCAGGCACTTGGGTTAATATCCCAATGCTGACACTGCAGCACAGCCCGAGTAGAGTACTGCACTCCTGAGGTGAAGTCTTTCGGATGACACATTAAACCGAGGTCCCATCTGCTTGTTCTGGTAGTAGTTCAGGTGGATGTTAAAGATCCCATGGCACTTCTCGAAAAGAGTAGGTGAATTTTTTATTCATAACTGAAAAGAACATTCAAATAAAGTACTATTTTGTCAAACAAATCATAAAGAGGAAACAAAAACAGAAAAAGTATTACATCATACTTGCAACTCCAAACAATGAAAATCCTTTAAACATACCGTTTCCCACTCCACACTAAATAAATAGGGAAATATTGTGATGCATTAAACAATAAATAATAAACAAACAGTGTGAACTTCACACAAAATAATATATGAATCATAAAGGAAGAACACTCAAAAAGTATTATATTCATGCAGTACAAAAATCACTGCCAACATAATCAAAGATCAGAGGATACATCTTAGAACTAAAAGATC
Organism: Neoceratodus forsteri; assembly: GCA_016271365.2. Lineage (NCBI taxonomy): Eukaryota > Metazoa > Chordata > Ceratodontiformes > Ceratodontidae > Neoceratodus > Neoceratodus forsteri. The sequence continues at coordinate 4,609,399 of CM028130.1, forward strand.
CCCCCCCACACACACACACACAGTAAAAGAGGAGGGGAATCTTCTTCTTTCATACCAGAAAGAAACAGAAATATTCAAAATCATAACACATAATTAAGAATCTCTGAATGTGTACCTTTTTCCCACTAAAGGAATAGGGAGATATATAATTCACAACATAAATAAACATGGAAAACCATGCCATTTGTATTGGGGAAAAACAACAAAAATGAGGAAAGCATAACTCATGAAGCAGCATTGCACCATACTTAAAACCCCTGTCAGAAATGCTCGAGCCACCGTGTTTCCTCAATAAAACAAGGATAAGGACCCAGGAAGCTAGCTAAGCAGCCAAAGGACCTTCATAGACAATCAGTGGACTCCCACTTTGCTTTGAACATCTGGGAAGACATAGAACATCGATCTTGAGCCCTTAACCTTTGCAGATTCATGACAATGAGCTTCAAGAGCTGAATGTCTGAGGTATAGAGCTGTTGCTCAGACAGATTGCAATGGGTAATCCAAATATAGTATTTAAAATACATGAGAAACAACCATAACATGGTTTTATCATGTTTTATCCACTGAAATGGAAGGATTCCTAACAATAAAATGCCTGGGGTCATAAGGGAAAAAGGTGAACCTGGTAGTTTTGCCTGCAGCAATTTCAGGAACTTCTGAATGTAAGGACACCCAAAAAATAAATGGGGAATAGTCTCAACTTGTGCTGCACATACCTGTCTTGGGCATAGCCTCCCAGCAGTAGGCTTGCGTTTCAGGTTTCCCTTCACATTAAGTTTGTGGTGAAGGGAAAACCAATTCACATACCACATGTGTACCAGGGTACAAGAGGAAGTAATCATAGTAGAAATCAGTTTGAACTCATCTAGTGATTGAGGTTGAAAATGGGGTTGTATTAGAAAAAATGTATCCAAAATAAAAAAAAAAATAAAGAGGTTTCTGTGGAAGAGATGAGACCTGATGTTTTGTCATAGCCCAAAGTTTAATTTTGCTAAAGCAGCACTGAAAGGAGAAAGAGAAAGATACATTTGCTATAGATTTTTGTTTTGGAATGCATCCATCTGCCTTTCAAGCTTGTAAAAAACCTTCCAATCCATCTAAAATCTAAGATGACCATACTTTTGGGTGCTGCAAAAGAAATGGTCATAAGTTATCAGTGACAAACATGGAGAAGAAAAAGAGAATGAGGTTAACCATGTGCAAGCCACCTTGGGCTACATGATTATAGAGGATGCCTCTTTTAGTAGGGTTTAATCTACTGCTCCAAATAGAAGAAAAAAGAACAGCTGTTCACTCTAGTTTCCAAAGATAGTGGAAGCCTGAATACTGCACAGAGATTTAAAAATAAAGATAATAAAAATGTTTTTAACATAAAAATACGTTTGCATTTGGCCATTCTCCACTTATTCCAAGTCATAACTTTTAATTGTGTTTTAGGTAAAACAAATTCCCAATTAATAGTGGCAAAATCCCCTGGGTCAAAACAAAAAGACCAATAATTTTACAAGGGGCCAAAACAATGGTGATGTCCATAAGATCAACTCCAGAGAAGGGAGTAGTCCCTACCACAAGGCATTTGCTTTTCTGAAAGTTGACACAGTGCTGAAACATAGAAGCATAAACTGCTAGTTCTTGGTTAGCTTCTGTACAAGAAGCAACATCCACTAATAATAAAATCAGATCATCTGCATATGCCAAAAGACGTACCTCTGGAATGGAACTAGAAAGAGAAAGGCCAAGAAGACACTGGGAATTATGAAGTATGTGTAGCAGGGGAACAATTGATATAATACAGAGAGCTGGACTGAGAGGGCATCCTTGGCACACCCCTCTGGCCACCAAGAGCTCCACCCCCAGCCACCCATCAATCAGTGGGATAGTCTCTGCCAAATGGTAACATGACTGTACAACATGAATGAATTGACATGGGAACCACAGGAAGCCAAACAAGCCTACAAATAATCATGTGGGTCCTTGTTGAAGACTTTATTTTGGTCTAACAAGAGTAAAAACCCTGTAAGTTCTCCTCTCTGGTCTCTGTCCAGTACCTCGTGTATCATAGTTAAATTATCCTTCATGGATCTCCTGGGCACCATACATGATTGTGACAGATGTATAATCTGGCCCAGGACCTGAGCCAATCTCATACTTAAAAGTTTGGTGAAAATTTTGAAATCAGCATTCAAGAGGGTAATTGGTCTCCAGTTAGAAAGGAGTTCCTTATCTCCAGTCTTGTACATTAAGATCAGCAGGCCTGATTTGAGGGCAGGAGGAATGTCCAAGGGTGATAATAAATAGTTAAAGACAGCCAGCATTTCCTGCAAAAGTACCACTGTCATCTGGCTATAAATTACGTATGGTAACCCGTCTATCCCAAGAGCAGATCCAGATTTCAACTGGGCTATAACAGTCTGAAATTCCAGCTGTGAAATAGGGGACAAGAGTGATAACTCGTCCGACTTCAACACTTGGGGGAGTTGACTCTGACTCAACCATACTTGTACCTCAATAAGTGGCGTAGGGAAAGAGGGGATTTGCAGAGAGGCAGCCACATAGTCATTGACTGCTGACAAAACATCTTCCTTATTGTAAACATAAGACCCATCAGGCAACTGAATATGATCAAAATGTTTGATGGAATGTTGTGATTGGCAGAACTTAAAGGGATTCACAAAGGCAAACTTCACTTGTGTACCAAACCTCTGTTTCATCTCTAAAGATTTTAATCGGTTGTATGGTAAATGTGCCAGTCGGGCTTTTAATACTTACATGTCTCCCGAGTAATCACCTAAAGAAGCATTATGCAAAGGGAAATGTGAAATGTTGTTGGGATCTATAATGGGAATACTGGACTGTTTTCAGTTTCACAATAAGCCTCCCAATTTAAAAAACAAACAAATGTCTTTGGTCATACACCACCTCTCCACAGGGGGAATCATACATAAAAAAATAGACTTCCCAGCCACTAAAACATTATGGAAGCCTTGCTGTATCAGTGAATTTTGTAATAGGGAGAGGTTCATTCTTCAATAACCTGAGCCTCTCCCTAACTGAACAAAATTAGAGATTTTCACACTCAATAAAACATGGTCTGATGACATGACCTGGGTGGGCAAGGCGTGTTGTACCCCTAAAGTAGATGACAAAAACACATAGTCTATTCTAGTGGCCAGCTTCTCTTTAAAATATGTTTTCTAGGGCACTTTCCCTCCCATGTTAAAGGCATCAATCAAGGATGCTTGTGTGAGTAGTGAATTTAAACATGAAGTATCACAGAAGATTTCAGTAGTTTTTCTACCTTTATTGGAATGATATCTGCTGCAGTTAAAATCTCCAGCCAAGATAATTTTCAGATTAATATAAAGATAAGGTTGAATTTTGCATAAAGAGTTGTCTTTAAGGCCTTAGTTTGGGGGGCATAGACATTGAGCAGTCTAAATGACATGTGTGCTACATCAATATCAAGCAATAACACCCTCCCTGGGTCCACATTAACCAAGTGGACCAGTTTAGGTGAGAGGCAGAAATCCCAACCCAAGAACAAGCATCCGTCCCTGGGGATCAATAACTCTGCCCTCATAACCAAGCCATACTGGCCCTATCAATTTCTAAAGTAGTGTGCAATTGGGTGTCCTAAAAAAAAAAAAAAAAATTAAACAGATGATCTGAAAAGAAATCAAAGGTCAGAGAGTCCATTACCACTCTGACTCAATACTATTCATGTTCAAGGATGCAAATGAAAAATCATACAAAGAAGGAAACAGGAGAATTATCCATCAGGGGACACACATCTGGATTCTTTTTGCGCCATGTTCTAGTTCCCATAAGGTCTTTTTTTTAACTTTGGCCACTGGTGCATCATGCATAGAATCCACATCCTAAACACCCTCTGGATAAGAACATGACAGGGAAACTGAATCTGATTCAGATTCCATGTCCGCCTCTTCAGTAGAAAGGGCAGGACATTTATTGTTTAAAGGAACAGAATCAGATAACATGGAGGGAGGCTGAGAAGAATGTTTGTGTCTCAAACTTGCCCTATGCTGTTTTGGTAATTGAAATCCATTGCCAAGGGCCAGAGGAGGGGGTATTACAACAGTAACTCCTGGCACAGGACCCTGCTTATGGTCTGGGGTAACGAGAGGGACAGCCACTGCTACAGAGTCAGTCGAAGGGTCCCAGGAACTAGGGGTTTGGCTAATAATGGGTGGTACGGTGCCCAAAACCACTACTGATGAAAAAGTAGTAGGTCAGAAGGCACAGATAAAGATCCCTCGAGTGGGTAGATTTACTAGCCACATTGGTATAGTAATCCTGTATGGCAAGAACAGAATTGGTGGTATTATGAGCCACCTATGGGCAGACAGAAAAGGAATGATCCTCTTCACACAAAGAACATCTAGGTGGACTGTAACAATGAAAGGCAGAATGCCCAGTTTCCCTACACTGTGCACATTTAGATACATCACAGGTTTGGCTCAAATGTCTGGCCGAGCCACATTTATAGCAATGTCGTGGCTGATCCAGACAGAAGACGAATCCTTTATTCCTTCCTAAAAAAAAAAGAGGTGAGAAAGACCAGAGTCAGTGTGATGTAAGTTAATTTTGAACTGCCATCCTCTGTTCCAGAACCCTTCTTTGTCCATGATGGGCTTAGGATTACCCTGTATTTTGCAACATTTTTCAGGCCTGTATAAAATGTCAGTAACGTTAACCCCCTCATTTCGAAATAGCACTGTAATAACTTTGAAGGTTTATTTCATAAGAGGAATCGCTTGGAAATCCTGCTGTAGAAGGTTAATTTTATTTTGGGCATATTTAACTCAAAACTGGTCCAAAAAATCCTGAGATTGAAAACTAATGTCCTATGAGCTCTCACCTGGGGTGTGAATCAAGGCATATACCTGTGTGGAAAAAAAACATAGCCTGCTTCAAAAGAACCATCCCCACATGGAAGCAAACTGGAAATTCCTCCTGTCACCCTAAGAAATAGAGAAACGGAGCGCATTCCTCCATCTAGCCAATTTGATAGGCTTTTGTAATAAACTGGCAAATGTCGGGGCCATCGGCTGAGCCGATATCTGTGGTGAAGTAAATTCTTGGGCCTCTGCAGTAGAGACTATGGATGCAGCCACAAGCCCTGTAACATTGCAGGAAGAAACAGTAGGAGCCAGCGGGAAGGGGGGTCTTCGAGGGAAAGACCCTCCACAGATACTGGGGTGAGCGGGGTATCATCTGCCCATCTTGGGGTCTGAGCAGTCTGGGGAACAGAACATTGATGGACCTCCATGGCCTCCTCAGCAACCCTAGAGCCAGGGCTATGGCTAGTGACTGAAATAGGTATATCTGGTTCTGAAATCCAGGACCCATATGGTTGCTGATGCCAGCCAGTGTTTACCAGAACAAACTCTGGAGACCAGTTAGAACCATGCAGTAGGTCATCCTGGAAATTTAGGCCCTGAGTAGGGGTCTGCGGACCCTGAGGGAGAGTTCCCTCAGCTGGGCCTGTCAGCATAAACAAATTTAGTGGGGAAGGATCCCTTAACATCAGGTGAGGTACTCACATCCCTTTTGTGTTTCCTGTCCTCCTCCATGACAAAACCCGATGAAAGGATTTCGGGCACCTCTGGCTTAGTCTGGGAAGGAGAGCAGCTTTTCCCAAGCTGCAAAGAAAGTGCTGTAACATCTGCAGGCCCTTGAGAGTTCATGAGTGGAAGACGGTCATCGTTACCAATTCTAGGCCTGATACTGGGTCCAGTTGCTGGGAGGCAACCAAACTGATCTTCTTGATCTTCCCCGTGGAGAACCCCAGGAGAATGGACTCCACAATGTGCAGTCCCATGCAGAGCCAAAGCCGCCTCCTGCTCTGCAATTATGTCCTGTAGCTGCCATTTCCTTGATTCCAGTTCCAAAATAAATCATCCACAACATTCTGTGGTATCTTTGGGAAGTTTGAGGATGTCTCTTATGTATGTCATAGTGCCTGTGCCATAAGGCTGTTGTACTGATGCTCTAAACAATCAGAGATGGGGGGGGGGCTATCCCCACTGCTCCTTCCTCAGTCACCTCCATCTCAGGACTGCCAGCTTCCATCACACACAAAGCAGCACCCCCTACCAGTGAGTAGGGGAAGTTTTTATTAAAACAAAAACACACTTTTTTTCCAAAACAAAAAAAATCACACAGCCATTATGATATCCATATTATTTACCCAATTCCAATAACATTTTTCCACAGCTCTCTTGCTTTCTCTTCTCCCCATAATTTACATTCATCTTGAAAATATTTACCAGTGAGTGGAATTTCTCAGTGCCTGCCAACTTTGCCCCCCATTCACTGAATAGCACCAACAGCTTATAGAAACATAGACTTTGATGGCAGAAAAGGACTGCTAGGCCCATCTAGTCTGCCCATTTCCCTACCTACAGGATAGGCCGCAGATCCTAGTTAACCAACAGCCTATTTCTTCCTACCCCCACAAGAATTGCCTTATGTCTGTCCCATGCATTCTTGAATTCTCCCACAGTTTTAGACCCCACGACATCCTCAGGAAGGCTGTTCCATGCATCCACTACCCTCTCTGTGAAATAATACTTCCTCACATTGCCCCTGAACAGCCATCCTTCTATCTTTAAATTGTGTCCCCTTGTTCTTGCAAGTCTCTTTTTCTGAAAGATGCTACCCTCTTGGACTTTGTTGATTCCACTGAGGTACTTAAAAGTTTCTATCATGTCCCCCCTCTCCCTTCTTTCCTCAAGGGTATACATATTAAGCTCCTTTAGTCTCTCCTCATTCGGCTTCTCTTGCAGACCCTGCACCATTTTAGTTGCCCTCCTCTGGACTGCCTCTATCCTGTCTATGTCCTTGCGGAGATGGGGTCTCCAGAACTGGACACAGTACTCCAGATGGGGTCTCACTAACTGTCTATAAAGAGGGATAACAACTTCCTGTTTTCTGCTGATGATGCCTCTCCCTATACATCCCAGTATACCCCCAGCCCTCCCTACTGCCTTCTCACATTGCTTGCTAACCTTAAGGTCATCTGATATGATTACCCCCAAGTCCCTTTCCTTTTTTGTTGTTGTTACTACCTCCCCACCCATTGTGTATTCTTCCCCTGGGTTCTTGTTTCCCAGGTGCATTATTTTGCACTTCTTTGCATTGAATCCTAGCTGCCATACTTCTGACCATTTCTCCAACCTTGCCAAGTCCCTTTTCATCCTTTCCACGCCTCCTTGTGTATCAGCCCTGTTGCAGATCTTTGTGTCATCTGCAAAAAGGCATACTTTTCCTTCCAGTCCCTCTGCAATGTCACTGATGAAGATATTAAAAGGACTGGACCAATACTGACCCCTCGGTACCCCACTAGTAACCCCTTTCTTCAGAGTGGACTCCATTTACAATTACCTTCTGTGTCCTGTTGTCCAGCCAATGTTTTACCCAGGCTACCACCATGGGTCCCACTCCCAGACTGGTTAATTTGACTATTAATCTTTTGCGTGGGACTGTGTCAAATTCCTTGCTAAAGTCTAGGTAGGCCATGTCCACAGCCCCTCCATGGTCTACTACTTTGGTCACCCAGTCAAAGAAATCTATTAGATTCGTCTGACATGACCTTTCCGCTGTGAACCCATGCTGCCTTGGGTCCTGTGCTCCACTGGCCTCTAGGTACTTGACTATTCTTTCCTTCAGAAGTGACTCCATCACTTTCCCTACCACAGAGGTCAGACTGACAGGTCTGTAGTTTCCTGCCTCTGTCTTGGACCCACTTTTGTGAAGGGGAATCACATCCGCCTTCCTCCAATCCTCGGGTACCACACCATCCTCCCATGATTTATTAAAAAGAGTAGCCAGTGGTTTCACTAGTTCCTCCCTTAATTCTTTTAGAATTCTGGGGTGAATTCCATCAGGAAAATCCGGTTCAAAGTCAGTTGGCATTCTCTGTGTCCCCCTTCCCCAGATTGTGCCTGAAAATAGGCAGTATTTGTCTAGTGCACTTACACGGTCAACAAAAACTAAATAAATAAATAAAGGTGTCACATTTTCATGTATACTCATAACGGTGGATCACATCTTGTTGAAGTCAGTATTACTAAAGTTGAGGATCTTCAGTCTAGTGTGACTGATATCCTCAAGTCTGTTGACTGTGAACCAGACTGACCTGTGGTCACTGGAACCCTGATTGACTGCCACTGTCATGTCTGAAACCAATGTGCTGTTTGTAAGCACAAGGCCCAGGACAACTTCTTCTCTTGTGCAGTATCCAACATTTGTGTCAGACCTGCCCCTGCAGGCAATAAAAATTCCTTACTTCTTTCTGATGTGGCTGTGTCGGAGGACACATTTATATCTAGCAAATTGAATCCTCCTACTAACAGCAGCTCTCCTTTGTCAGTGATCAATAGGATGGATTCAAGAAGTTCTTTGTCTTTTTCCACTTCTTAAGATGGTGGTCTGTTCACAACTCCCACCCTGACTGGGGCCTTGTCCCCTGTTCCAAGGGTAACTCATAGGATCTGTAATTTATTTGTATCTTAGTGGCTTTGATTTCTTCTTTGATATAGTATATACTGCACCTCTCTCACCTTTCATTCCTCCTTGTTCTTGTCTGAGCAGAGTGTACCCAGGGACAACAGTGTCTCAGTTGTGGTTCTCACTAAACCACATCTATGTTACTGCAACCAATCTAGATGAGCTTCGTCAACATGGATCCAAGGTGTGGATTTTGTTCACCAGACTGTAACATTAATGCACATTGCTTGCAATGCCTGGCTTCCTACTTTGACTGTTGTTTGCTTTGTGCTTTCAATTAGTATCCCACTTCTAAAACCACCAGTCCCAGGGTATGGGTGTAAGAGATAGACACTGATTCAGTTTGTATAAGGTACAACACACTTGCTGTAGGATTTTATTTAAACCACATTCCAAAACAGAAAAACAACAAAATAAGAAAATAAAATAAAAGAAAAGAAATAATTACATAGCATTTATCAGGATGCAACAGTCAGGATCACATAACATCGCTGGGATCCTCTTCTCACAATATGCTTTAGGTGCTTTTAGGACATGAAGACTGCATGTCCTTACCTGTCTCATTCTCATGCTTCAGGCTGACTGAAAAACAAGGCTGCTTGCAGCTGCTTTCAAGCTGTTTGCAACTGGCTCTGGGCAGTCTACAAAACTAAGGCTGTCTGTAACTGTTTTCAGGGTTTTGCAACTGGCTCCAGGCAGTCTGAAAAAACAAGGCTGTTTATATCTGATGCTATTATGAATTTAAAATAAACAATTGCATTCTTCAGCCTTTTCACTTATACTAAATCTGGCTTTCCCAGACACCAAACCACTCGCATTATATAACATTTCAGTGTACTTTAGACAAACATATTTTAGACTATACAGTGCAGCACAAATGGCTCGTATTTTAAATGTGCAAGTATTTCAAAATGGGTATCTGTTTTATATTGGCAAATGAAACTGTGCTAGCTACAGTAACGATTACATTGTTTGGTCACTTTTGAGTCATGCAGGATGCATTTTAGAGGTACTTGAAAAGAAACATCAAGTAAAGAAGAAAACAAGGGGGTTTCTGTAAGGGGCCATCCTGACAGAACAGGGAGAGGATAGTACAGTATAGAACAGTTAGAATACTGTTGCAACAGGCTTTAAAAAAAGAAATTAGAATAGAGTCCCTTTAATTCTAATGTAGGGTGACCAGCCCTACCACACTGGATTTTCAGATTGTATGAAGACTAAATCCCACTTTGTAACTCCACTTGTGGACCATAATCTCCACAGCTGCGGAGATTTGTATTTGCAGTCCCCTGCAACTACGGGAGATGTTACATCTGGTCCCACTCACCATAACATTTTTCCCCAGCTCTGGGGAAACAACAGCCACAAACTGCAGTAAATCATAGAGATGATCATAAACCGGCTCCACTTTTAAGAATACTGTTACTGTGGATAAAACTGCAGCTGTGTAGGTGGAAACCCACTTTTGCTAAGTTTTTCTTGCAGCTACTGGATTTTCGTGGGCTCTGAAAATCCGGGGCTGGATTTTCAGAGTCCATAGAAATCCTGCAACTGTGGGAAAAACCCAACACAAGTGGGTTGCCACTTGCACAGCCATAGTTTTTCTCACAGCTGAAGTATTCTCATAAGTGGAGCTGGTTTATGACTGTCTCCATACTTTATGGCTGCCTGCAGATGATTTTTCATTGTAGCTGCAAGTAGAAGCAGCCTTCTTCTTGATTTAAGGGTTCAAACCACTGTCACCAATTTTAATGGAAAATTGTTTTCCTATATTACTGGCATATTTAAAAGTGAATGTGTCTTATCCTGATTTGCTCTATTGTATATTGAATGTTGTGTATGTTTTGTAAATTTTGTGAGTTGCACCTGCAAATGGTATCTTTGTTCCACTGTGTTTATTCATTAAGCCAATAAACAAACAAACAAGCAAACAAACAACAGAAGCTGTGTCTGGTGGGACCAGGCGTAATATCTCCTGCAGCTGTGCCAGCTGAAAATACTAAACTCCACAGGTGTGGAGGGTTCATCCTGCAGCTGGGAATGAAGGTTGGGACTTAGTCCCTGACCCATTTAAAAATTCAGCCCCTGGTCTTTAGTAAGGCACTGCTTGTACACATGTCTGCAGTTTGGCAGACAGGAGCACTTAGAGGTTAAGTGACTTACTCATGGTCACACAGTAGGTATTTGGCAGTAGAAGGGCTTAAACCTACAACATTCTGGTTCCCATCCCAGTGTCCCATCCACTATACCACATTGCCTTATCCAGTGAATGTATAGGGGTACTATACATGGACAGTGGTCAACACTGAACAGTGGGATTAAAATGTAAATATAGTGGTAACTGAATGAAAATAAACAAGAAACAGTCAATAAAAAGTACTTTACCCTTGATGCTCAGCCTTCTCTGCCATCCCCTTGTCTGCCTAGTCTTACCTCTTTTATTGTTTTAATTGCCATCCAGTCTTTTGTTTCTTATAATTTTCCCAACTCTCCCAAGTCGACCATTGTGACCGATCTCAAAAATCCTCCTGATCCCACTTGTCTCTATTTTCCCAAGTCTCCCTTCTATTTCTCAGCTATGTATCTGAGATGATGACTCCACCTCTGCTCACTGTACAAATCTCACACAGCATTCACATTCACTTTCATATTCATTTTGGTTCTCACTCAGACCACATCAGGAACCTGATTAATTTATTTTGTTAATGACCTGAGTCTTTTATCTGACTTTCAAAACACAGAAAACTGTAGAATAATAAGGCAGGAATAGAACAGAGGCCATCTATTGTTCACTGTTCCTACCAACACATGTCACACCAGATGAGTGCTTTGCATAGACAGCTGGGCCCCTAATGGTAGTTTAGCACCCTTCCCCTTGCTTTGTGTCTTTTGCCCCAGTTGTTATTAACTCTTTATGCTTATCCCATCCCTCTTTGCTATTCGGGTAAGGCAGTCAGAATACCAAAGGCCCAAACCAAGGAAAAGATAGCCAACACGGTTAAGAATGGGGATAAAACCTTTTATAGGTACATTAGGTAGCAAAGAAAGACTAAGGCAGGGATACTGAGGCTAAATAAAGAGGAAGGTGGGAGATCACGTGATGCATCTGGCTTGCTATCTGCTGCTCCCTTGAGCTCCCGCTCTCCCCTGCCAAAATCTATTACAATCTACAGTTTTCAGACTAGTTTCATGGAGTCTGCCTTGCTGGTGTTATAGCTGTGTGCTAGCAGGAGTCGCTTGGTGTGTTTTCAGCGTTTTCTGAGGATATTAACAAGCCAGTATGGAGGCCGAAATGAAGACAGCCCTACCTAGGCATACACCACCGGTCTCACCTGACAAACAGGCCAAGAAAGCAAAGTCCCAACCACAATCATCTGCTAAACAACTAAGTGCCCTCTCAGCTTTGGTACCACTATTGGAGGAGCGCTTTCTGCAGGAGCTACAGCCATTTAAGGAGACATTGCAGGACATCGCGGCTGATTTCAAAAACATCCGTAGTGAGATGGCTGACCTCAAAACCCGGGCAACTGACAATGAAGTGCCTACCCACTCTCTGGAAGTCTGGCATGACAAAGCTGACCCCGAATTGACAAAGCTCAGACAACAAATCACCAAAGTGCAGCCTAAAACAGTGGACCTAGAGGGCTGTAATAGAAGGAACAACATTTTAATTTTAGGCTTACCAGAAGGGGCAGAGGGTTTCTCTGCTATTACATTCATGCCGAAGCTCTTCAATAAGATTATAGAGTCCTCACCACATAATCCTACCTACCTAATCAAAAGGGCACATAGGTCCTTACGTCCAAAACCAGAGGCATCAGCCTCCCCTTGACCAATGATTATTCGGCTGCTCAATTTACTTGAGAAGCAATATGTTCTCTTGAAAGTCAGGGAATTACATTCTATCCAATGGGAAGATAAGAGATTGTGCATTACTCAGGACCTACCCCTAGAAACCCACCAGCGGAAAGCCACATTTCCATCCTGTGGTTAGCAAATTGATTGCAGCCAGCATCAAATTTTGGATGGCTTACCCAGCATGCCTTCAGGTTTTAATGTGTGGCGTGTGGCACTCATATGATTCTGCCACTGAAGCCCAGGCTGATTTGGGAAAGAAAATGCCCTCGCTGTTTAAAGCCCCATGAAGTAGCCTGCATAATTAAAAGACAAAGAACCTCTGTGCACAAACACTGAGGCAAGAGTTACCCCAAAGGGCATTTGGCTGGGAAGCCAAGTTTCAAGAAAATACAAAATCACACATGCCCACACAATGCAAAGCATCATGGGCTGCATATGCAAATCACCACAGAATGTTATGCTGGTTCAACTTTAAGCAGAAATGCATGGTGCCGAAAGGCCTCTCACACAGTTTGCAAAGGGTGCTAACAGATGACATAGACACATGTTTCGTCCTACCAGGACTCATCAGTATGCCTCATCTGTTTGACACCCCAGTGGAATGAACCAGCTCTCCTACGATAGTCTGTCTTGGTTATGTAGTAGTGAACCCATTAAAATAAAAAACTATTGGCACCCTTTGCAAACTGTGTGAGAGGTCTTTCAGCACCATGCAATTCTGCTTAAAGTTGAACCAACATAACATTCTGTGGTGATTTGCATATGCAGCCCATGATGCTTTGCATTGTGTGGACATGTGTGGTTTTGTATTTACATAATTAAATGTGTGGGACTCTGGCTGCCTTTAGTCTCCCCCACTTCTTTTTTTTTCTCTCCCGTTTTTTTGGATCCATGCTGCTTACCTCAGTTCTGCTCGGTTTGGTGTGGTGCCTGCAAGATGTGAGGCAATCCCTGGTGGAGCATTGACAGGGTTGGATCCCAGCGAGTTTAGACTGTGGCATGTATGCCTGGAAAGATCTGCACATCATCGCGATGTTATCCTGAAGGACTCTTTTTGTGCAGCACTAGTTTCCAAGGGGTCTGTTTTCTTCCAGCGTGGTGTCAGCCTGTTGCTATTTTGGTTCCCCTGGGAAACATTCTGCCTCTTGTGGGACTGTCTACCACATTAACCCTGCTGACGCTATGTTGCCTTCCCTCGCTCTTTATATTTTTCTGCTTCTCTGCTATTGCTCCTGCCATTCCTTTTACTTTGTTTTTTCTTTATCTTCCTAATCCCTGTTGCGCTGTCCCCAGTCGATTCCTGCTGGCAAGGTTATGGGCCTATGCCTTCTATTTTGTCTTTTACTGTTTCTCATTTTAGTACTCCTGCCTTTTTTCCCTCTCTCCTCAGGTAGATGGTTGAGGGTGGGCTTCGGGGGAGGGATAACATTGGCTTAGGTATGGTCAACCACATGTACTGGTATGTGTGGGGGGGTGCACCCTAGTTACCCTCCTGAGTATCTTTATAATTTTTTCCACTTTACAGATTATGCTGTGGCCTTTAGGGAGGATCGTATTGGTGGATATTTCACTTGTAGAGAATCACAATATGTTTGGATTGGTTAATGCCTGTAGTTTATACCTAGATGAAACTATGGAGGGTGAATTCCCTAGGGTGCAAGGGGGACCTCTACCTATCAAGGGCAATATGGCATGTCAGTGTTACTAGAAATTGGGTAGAGTGTCAGTTGTAAATAGTTGAAGGCGGTTAGGGTATATGGGTTGGGGGAGTTAGTTGATAACCAGGGTGTTCTACAGTTTGTCAAATTTAACATTATGTGGAATATTCAACACATGGCAAGAGTTTATTGGCTTAAGCTGTCATTATGTGCTCGTTGGATCAAGTGGAACACCAGAATTAGTTTTTGAGATTTTATGCTCATAGAGAGGGGTTCATGGTGTATCTTTTCATACAATAATTGGCCTGCCCTAGAGGTATTGGAGAATTAATGGCCAGCGGTATTAAAAAATTTATAACATGGAATGTAAGAGGGGCCCGTGAACCTAGCAAAAAAGTACTAATTCTTAAACATATATCATTTTTACAAGCTAACATCTTTTTCATTGAAGAAACCCACCTCCTTCCTGGGGGAGCTACTAGCTTGCGCAGACAGGAGGTTGGGCAAGTCTATGCCTCTGGTATGTTGACAGTGAGTGGTGGAACAGCCATTCTAATTCACCAATCAGTAGCCTTTCAGTCCAAAGCGACAATCATAGATCCATTTGGGAGATATGTATTAGTTCATGGCCTTTTAGATCACACTGAGGTAGTTCTGGGGAGCGTATACGGACCAGTAGGAGGGAACCCTGATTTCTTCCTGGATTTGTTAGGTAAACTACAAACATTTGCATCTCTGCGATTAATTCTTGGCGGGGACTGGAACTTACCTCCCACCCAGGACTTAGATCATTCTAATTATCCACTTAAGCCTCCCTCCATTGCCCAGAAAGCACTCTCCAATTTTTTTGACTCCACTGGGCTATGTGACCCTTGGAGACTACAGAATCCCATGACCCACCTTTTCACCTTCCAATCCATGGTACATTCCTCTTGGTCCTGGTTGGACTTTATTTTACTTAGCCACTCGCATATACAGGGTTTAGGTGACTCTGCTATTGAACCAATTGTTATATTGGACCATGCAGCAGCATGGGTGACCGTCTTGTTAGATCACAATTTTCAAAGAGACCCAGTAAGGCGGCTAAATAAGCAGCTTCTAAAGGAAGACTATGCTATTACCAGAATCTCTGACTTGATTCAAATATTTGTTGGAAATAACCATGGATCTGTTGTAAGGGTGGATCATGAGTGGTGCACCTTCAAATGCTATTTGAGAAGGGAGTTTATTAGGCTCGCCTCCACCGGCAAATGGAAAAGAGAGGCTACTGCCACGTCACTTCTGGCTCAGATTCGGTCACTGGAAAACTCCCTCCCTTCTCCCCCCTCTCCAGACACTCTGAAAACACTGTTATACTTAAGGAACCAATACTCCCTGTTAATACAACAAAAAGTGGAATTTGCCATATTAAGAACCCAGGCAAAATATATCGAGCAAGGGGAGAGGGCGAGTCACATTTTAGCCTTGCAGCTGAGGAAATTGGAAGCTTCTAGGTTAATTGCTTCTATTGACGCCCCTGATGGGACCATTAAAACCCATTCTAAAGACATTGCCTCAATCTTTATACACTTTTACTCTTCTCTATACAATAAACATTCTCTTCTCCCGTCCCAAAGTGAGTTGTTAAAGTACTTGTCTGCTTCTTCGTTACCAACTCTCTCTCCTGCGCAGCAGTCCCTCCTAATTGCTCCCATTTCTCTCCAAGAAATATTGTCTGCTATTAGTAATTTGGCGTAGGATAAGGCCCCAGGTTCTGATGGCCTACCGTCAAATTTTTATACAATTTTTGCTAAAGATTTTGCACCTTGTTTGTTGTGATTATACCAATATATGCTCTCAGGACAAATCCAAGACCCATCCCTATTAGAAGCCTCAATCATTCTCCTTCTTAAACCTGATAAATCATCTCATTCTCCAGTGAGTTATCTCCCAATTTCCTTATTAAGCTGTGATATTAAAATTCTTGCCTAGATACTCGCTAACAGGATTGAACAAGTCTGGACTTCTCTTCTTAGTTCAGAACAAATAGGTTTTGTGTCTGGTAGAACCCCAGCAGACCATCTTCGTAAGCTGTCATATGTTATCCAGCTGGCAAAAATCTCCCCCGCTCCAATGGCACTTATTTTCTTAGATGCAGAAAAGGCATTTGATAGGGTCGATTGGAATTTCTTGTGGACCACTCTACAGGTAATGGGCTTTCCCAATGGCTTCATTCAATGGATTCAAGCTCTATACCTCTCTCCCAGGGCTAGAATACATTGTAATAGAGTACTATCTGAGGCTTCCCCCCTTTTCTCAGACATGCGACAGGGGTGTCCACTTCCCCTTTCCTCTTTAATTTGTATCTTGAACCCCTTATTAGGCATTTGAAATCCTCTGCTCTAATCATCGGTATACCAGTAGGGAATAGTGTCCCTCTGCTCTCAGTTTATGCTGGTGATATACTGCTTCAGCTCTCAAAACCGATCTCTTCCCTAAAAGAGGCTTTGGTTATCATTTGATAACTTCGGAAAATTCTCGAATTACAAACTCAGTATTGGTAAAACTAAAATCTTTCCCCTTAATCATTTAACATATAGCTTGGCCTTCAGCCAATTTGGTATGAAGTGGACTCCATGATCCATTAAATATTTATGGATTTACATTACCTCCGATCTATCTGTATTGCGGAAGCTTAATTTAGATGATTTATGGCACAACATTCAGCAAGATCTAACAAGGTGGAAAAACCTTCCACTTTCGTTATGGGGAAGAATCAAAACCATCAAGATGAATGTCCTACCCAGACTGTTTTACCCTTTAAACATGTTAGATACATGGTTACCACTATCCTTCTTTCAATGTATTCACTCAGATGTTAGCTCATTTATATGGTGAGACAAAGCAATTAGAAGATCTTATTTTAAATTGTCCCAGCCTAAGGAGCTAGGAGGGCTCCGCCTTCCTAATTTTCTATTTTATTACTGGGCTTCTCATATGTGTAAGTGTGGAAAATGGTTGTCTCTACCCAAACTTCTTACTCACCACGACTATGTTACACTATGGTTGCAAATCAAAACAGACATGTTTGTGTCACATGGATTAGCTCCAGCATCTCTTTTTTACACATTAAGGAAGAATATACCCAAAGCCTTACAGTCTCGTCTGATTGGTATCTCATTAAGAGTCTTTTCTCAACTGTTCAGTTACTTTAAGGTGTCTCTGAATTTAGACTTTTCCCAACCTATTTGTGCCAATCTGAACCTCAAAATAGGAGGCATTCCCAATACTGGAAGTTGGTTACCAATTTTTCCTGTGCATACTGTTGCCAATTATAACTCACAGGAAATTATTCTAACCATGGAAGAGATTTTATCCAATTTTGGTTTGCCGCCAGAGGCAGCCTTTAAAATTCTTCAGCTTAAGCCTCTTTTAATTAAAACATTTGGGTGTAAATTTGAACCCTCACAAATTGCTGATTTTCTTCAGCAAATGACCGTCTCTGCTAATAAACCACATGGCATATCCACATTGTATAGTTTGCTTTTTACTTTCCCGAAACTTCCATCGGCAGCTGATTCTAAGATCTGGCAAACTCTCTTTTCCAGCAAAGATATAGACTGGCACCATGTATGGAAGGACTTACATATATATCACACTCAAGACCGGTACAGAGTAACACAATATTGCATTATACACAGCCTGTACTGTACCCCCGTTAAATTAGCTCAGAAGAAGCAATTTTCTTCCAATACATGTTCTAGATGTAATAAAGAAGAAGGCTCACTTCTACACATATTATGATCATGTGACAAAGTATCTCCCTTGTGGAGGTAAATAGAATCAACTTTGGACCCACTGTTGGGATTAGAGTGCCTTTTCTCTACCGTGATTTGTGTTTTAGGCGATTACTCCAAAATCCAGGTGAGGGAGAGAAGATTCCATATGGCCCTAATCTCAATGGTGGTTAAAAAACTCATGCTCAGACACTGGATGGCTCAAGCCCTTATTTCTTACAGAGAATGGCTGCACGAAAAGTCATTCGCACTTCGAACTGAGCATTTAATAGCAAATGTGAGCCACTGCCACTCCTCTTTTAATAGAATATGGAGGACATTATATGCCCTCTATTTAAATTGATAAGGTGCCTTGGTTGGTTCACGAGCCTTTCAACCAGCTTATCTTTTTTCCCTTTGTTTTTTCATGTTTCTCCTTTTTCTTGAAAGCCCCTCATGATTGTCTTTCAGCCACCTCCTTTTGTATTTTTTTCCATTTTCTTATTCCCTGCTTTGTGCAGTGGTTTGTTTATTCTGTTTTTTTTTTATTTAATATGGCCTCAACAGGATAGTAATTGAGTACACCACAAGGTGGGGAGGAGGGGGGGAGGTGGGAGGTTGGATTTGTTAGTCTAATTATTTGGGTTCTTATATCCCTCTGAATGTTTAATTTCCTGGTCTATTTATCTTCCTGTTAGTTCATGTTACATACTGTCTCATGTTTATGCTTTGCAGGGTTATATTGTATTATGTGTTATTATTAATAAAGTTTGGTAAATTAAAAAATAAAGAGGAAGGTGGTAGGCAGAGAGAGAGAAACAGTGAAAAAGCAGAGATACTGAATGAATACTTCTGCTCAGTATTCACAATGGAAGAGCAGGGGGAGATACCTAATCCAGGCAATAGAAGCACTCTGCAAAGTGGGGTTGATATTACTCCTTTCACAGAAGAAAGGATTCTGAAAGAGCTCTTAAAACTGAAGGTGGATAAAGCAATGGGGACTGATGGGACTCACCCCAGAATTCTAAAAGAACTAAGGAAGAATGAGTAACACCACTGACTACCCTTTTTAATAATTCATGGGAGGATGGTATGGTACCTGAGGACTGGAGGGGGGCGGATGTGATTCCCCTTCACAAAAGTGTGAGCGAGACAGAGGCAGGAAACTACAGATCTGTCAGTTTGACCTTAGTGGTAGGGAAAATGATTGAATCACTTCTGAAGGAAAGAACTGTTGAGTACCTAGAGGCCAGTGGGGCATAGGACCCAAGTCAGCATGGATTCACAGTGGGAAGGTCATGTCAGACAAATCTAATAGATTTCTTTGACTGGGTGATCAAAGCAGTAGACCAGGTTGGGGCTGTGGACGTGGTCTACCTAGACTTTAGCAAGGCATTTGACACAGTCCCACACAAAAGATTAATAAACAAATTAGCCAGCCTGGGAGTGAGTCCCAGGGTGGTAGCCTGAGTAAAACACTGACTGGACAACAGGACACAGTGGGTAATAGTAAATGGAGTCCACAGTGAAGAAAGGGGGGCTTACTAGTGGGGTATCACATGAGTTCAGTACAGGGAATGGTCCTCTTTAATGTCTTTATTAGTGACATTGCAGAGGGACTAGAAGGGAAAGTATGTCTCTTTGCAGATAACACAAAGATCTGCAACAGGGTTGGTACGCAAGGTGGGGTGGAAAGGATGAAAAGGGACTTGGCAAGATTGGAGGACTGGTCAAATGTATGGCAGCTTCGATTCAATGCAAAGAAGTGCAAAGTAATGCACTTGGGAAACAAAAACCCAGGGGAAGATTACACAATGGGGAGTGAGATACTAGCAACAACAAAAATGGAAAGGGACCTGGAGGTAGCCATATCAGATGACCTAAAGGTGGGCCAGAAATGTGAGAAGGCAGTAAGGAGGGCTGGCGGGATACTGGGATGCACAGCGAGTGGCATCACCTGTAGAAAACAAGAAGTTGTTGGCCTTCTGTACAGACAGTAGGCAAGACCACATCTGGAGTACTGTCTACAGTTCTGGAGACCTCATCTCCGCAAAGACATAGACAGGGTGGATGCTGTCCAGAGGAGGGCAACCAAAATGGTGTAGGGTCTGCACCAGAAAACATATGAAGAAAAAGACTAAATGAACTTAAGATGTATAGCCTCGAGGAAAGGAGGGAGGGGGGACATGATAGAAACTTTAAAATACCTCAAGGGAATCAACAAAGTCCAAGAGGGTAGCATCTTTCAGAAAAAGAGATGTGCAAGAGCCAGGTTGCACAATTTGAAGATAGATGGGGGATGGTTCAGAGGTAATGTGAAGAAGTATTGCTTCACAGAGAGGGTTGTAGATGCATGGAACAGCCTTCCTGAAGAGGTCGTAGAGTCAAAAACAGTGGGCAAATGCAAGAATGTATGGGACAGACATAAGGCAATTCTGCTGGGAGGTAGGAAGAAGTAGGCTGTTGTTTAAATAGGATCTGCAGCTAATCCGTTAGGTTTGGAAATGGGCAGACTAGGTGGGCCAAGTGGTCCTTATCTGCCACCAAGTTCTATGTTTCTATGTTTCTCTTGAAACCCTCCATGGTTTCCATTTCCACCACCTTCTTTGGTAACCCATTCCACTTGCCCACCGCTGTTTCTGTGACAAAATGCTGCCTCTTTCCCTTTTCTGAAATTTCCAAACAACAGCATTTTTCAATGCCCTCTTGTGGTGTTCCTCTGACAATACCTAAAGAACTGTTTGCTGTTAACCCTTTTTTTCCTTTGAGAAACTGGAAGGTTCTGTCATGTAAGCATGTTCATTCTTCATCTCCACTGAGTACTTTTAAGGCTACACAGTGCTCCTCATAATATTTCTCCTGC
The DNA here is from genome assembly GCA_016271365.2 of Neoceratodus forsteri. Taxonomy (NCBI): domain Eukaryota; kingdom Metazoa; phylum Chordata; order Ceratodontiformes; family Ceratodontidae; genus Neoceratodus; species Neoceratodus forsteri. Next base: position 4,630,065 of record CM028130.1, read on the forward strand.
AGACCTTGAATCATCCTGTCACCCATCTAGCATGCTCTCCCATCTGTCCCTGTCCTCCTTTAATTGGGGGCTCCAGAGCTGAGCATTGTATTCCAGGTGTAACAACACTATAGTTGTACAGTGGCAAGCATCACATTCTCATTTCTACTGGAAACCATCTCCCTATGCAACCCAGCATTCTGTCTGCCCTCCCATCTGTTTTGTTGGTCTGAGCAGTGACATTTAGACTGTCTGCTTTAATCATACCAAGGTACTTTCTTTTATATCTGGGCTGCTCTGCTGAACCCAAGTCAATACTTTGTTTTAGGATTATTTCTGCCAATATACATGACTTTACATTTTGGACACAGAACTGAAACTTATGTATAGCCTAGGGGCTAGCAGTATAGCCTAAAGGTTAGAGTAATGAGCTGTGAATGAAAGTGGCACCTACAGCAGACCTGGGTTTGATTCCTACAACCTCCACATGTTTACTGTGTGGCTCTCAGCAAGTCACTTAACAACTCCAAAGCTCCTAGGTTGTCTCTGAAAACAGGCACTTGTACCTGATGAGCATTACCCAGTTACCAAAAGTATAAAATAAAATGAACGTTGCCACATCCCAGACCTCTGTTTTAACATTTCAGTGACACCGTTTTCACAGTCTACTATCCCACACAGCAATGTATTATATGCAATAGGCTGATCTTACCCTGTATACCTTCTCTTATGTTGCAGAAGAATAATTTACAGAGAACAATTCCCAATAGTGGTACCTGAGGTACATAACTAATTACACCCATCTTACCAGAGTGCTGACCATTTACTAATACTCTCCGAGTCTTACCTCCCTATTAGTTCCTGATCCACCTAGTCAGTTCTGCTCTCAGCACCAGCTGCCTTAACTTCTTAATTTCCTGTACCTCTGTGGCCATTCACTTTAAAGTAGTCAATACAGTGACCTATACCTCTGGTGCCTCTACTTCAGACCTGGTTGCTTGGCTCCAACTGGATTTTTTGCAACATACAGCACTGGTTCCAGAATGTTAAAATGTGCCTCAATGCCTAAAAAGGTCTCAATTACCTTTGCTACCAGGCTGAGATTGACCAGACTCACCCCCTCCCCTCCTTCCATACCCTGCATGGTGTGTTGACTGAGGCACATTTCCTTCTTCAAGTACCTTGTGGTTTGGTTTGACCATCACCTTAAGTTCTCCATGCAGGTTACCAGAAGCGTTACTCCAAATGTGAAGCTCTCTATAGGAGTAAAACATGCATTCCACTTCCAGCACAAAAAGAAATCCTTTTAAAAAATGATCCTTCCAAATTTAGACTATGGTGACATTATCTATAGCGCTGTTCCTAAGTCCATTCTGGGTAGACTGGAGCAACTCTTTTACTCTTTCTGTCAGTTTGCACTGGCTTGTCTCCCTTGTACCCATCAGTGTTACAGTATCTCTATTCCTCTTCCTCCCTTCCCTCCCCTCCCTTGAAGCAAGGCGTCTCTCTCTCTCTCTCTCCCCCTCTCTCTCTCTCGCTCTCTGCCTCCTTTATTTCCAAATTCTGGCTTGGCTCCCTCTTTGCCCCACCATACACCCCTGCTTTCACCCCCCTTCTGTTCCCACTTTCTCTCTCCATAGTTTTGAAACTAGCCCCTCACCATTTATTACTTGAAATCTTCTGCAGGTCAAGCTGCTTTCTCTTTTCAGTCTCTAAGCTCTGGATTTCCTTTTCTTCTTGTATCTGCTTTGCCTCTTCTCCTTTTTACACTTTTATTCTAGGAGGAGAAGCAGCACAGGTTCATGGGGGGGGATCATGTCAAATGAATCAGATTGACTTCTTTGAATGGATCGCTAAGACAGTGGACAGGTGTCAAGTGGTAAACATCCTCTATCTGGATTTCAGTGAAGCTTTTGACTCTGTGACCTACAAAAGATTGATCAGGAAGCTGGCATATCTTGGGATAGGGAGATAAGATATCCAGATGGGTGGAAAACTGGCTGAGGGAGAGAATACAGAGGGTGGTTGTGGGGATAGAGTTATCTGGCACCAGACAGGTCACCAGTGAGGTCTCACAGGGCTTGGTGCTGGGGCTGGTGTTGTTCAATGTCTTCATCAATGACATTGGGGATGGCATTAAGAGCAAAATGTGCCTATTCGTATCTGACACCAAGCATTGCCAGAGAGTGGACACAGCTAAAGGGATACAGGACCTACAGGATGGTCTTGAATAGCTGGGGAGGTGCTCTGGAATCTGGCAGCAGGGATTTGTGACTCCAATGTGCATAACTTTGCATTTCTTGACATTGAAGCCAAGAATGCCAGGACAGAGTATTACCTGGCAGCTTTCAGAAATCTGCATCAGAGGAGGTGTAGGACCTGGGAGTGATGATCACTAGTGGACTGAAGCACTCCATTCAGTGCAAGAAAGCAGTAGCAAGGGCAAACAAGGTGCTGGAATGTATAGCTAGGGGGATCAGTAGTAGGAGAGTGACATTAATAATACCCTTGTACAGGTCACTGGTAAGGCCATATCAAGAGTATGGAGTTCAGTACTGGTGCCCACACCTCAAAAAGGACATGAATCTGCTGGAGAAGGTCCAGAGGAGGGCTACAAAGATGACAGAGGGTTAGCAGGGTAAGGCATATGAGTATAGGTTAAGAGCACTGAACATGTACTCCTTGGGGGAAAGGAGAGAGAGAGGGGACATGACTGGGACCTTTAAGTACTTGAAATGGATTAATAAGGTGGATAAGGAGAATCTCTTTAAGTTGAGTGGCAACCATAACATAAGGGGCACAGTCTTAAGCTGGAGGGTGGAGGTTTAGGAGGCAGGGCAGGAATCACTTTTTCACAGAGATAGTGGTGGCTACTTGGAATGCACTGCCAAAAGAGGTGATCTTATTGAAGACAGTGGGCAACTTCAAGAGATGTTGGGATAGGCATAAGAAGAATGTATGGATCATGAGTTGGGAGGATGTGAGGAGTCTGGGAGCAGGTACAGTACCTCAAGCTGTGGACTATGTAATACGAGCAGATTAGATAGATCAAATGGCCTTCCTCTGCTGCCTTATTCATATGTTTGCATATACCTCCTTTTTGACTTCTTTATGCACTCCTTTAATTACCACTGGCTGCACTATGACCTGTAGTTCTCAACCTCATCGCTCCCCCCAACAACCAGGTCCAGTCTCATCTGAGTCTTTACATATGGCCTATATGAAATCTATTGTGTGAAACCTGTCTGGGCATGGGAATTTTCTTATTGTCTAAGTACTAAGATCATTGAGTACCCTGCCCATGAAAATACACCCCACTTCTAGCCTGATACCCTGACCATGTAGCCAAGTTGTTCAACAATCTGGAAACAGGCCATCCATTTCCTTTGTAATGGTTACTACTCATTCAGTATAGTCACCTTTCACAGGTCATCCTCTACTCTTTTCCATCCTTTGGCCAACCTTTCTATGCTCACTCCTTTCTCCCTTATACAACTGAAGGTCCTGTCATTGACCTTTGCTCCCTTTACTATCTAGAGTTTGATCTCTGCATTAGTCTTCTTCATAGCTGTGCTAGCTGCCCTTAGTTTATCCTGGCAGTAAGTCCTTCATCTTTCCATCAGGTCCCCTTTGTACCTTCTGAAGGCAACCTTCTTTTCCTTTAATGCTTTTCTCATCTCGCTTTTTTCATCTTACTTGAGAACCACAGTGATCTTTTCTATCAATTTTCCCTCCTGCCTTTTGGCAGACAGCATTTTATGATCCCCAGAACATCCTTTTTTATAGTCTCTTAATTTTCATCTATGTCAACTCTCTAGCCTGCACCTGAGAGCCTGATTTCAAGGCACTCCTCCATCTTCCCTAAATGCACTCTTTTGAGGTCCCAAATAATCATCTTGGATTTCTGACTACTCTAAATGGCAATTTTTGAACCACAACAGAATCGTAATCACTTGCCCTGAGGGGAGCCTATACAGTTACATTCTCTGTGAATTCCTGGTTTGAGAGTACCAGATTCAAGATGGCCCTCTACCTGTTCTGTTCTCTCTTCTGCTGATAGCAGAAACTGTTCTGGAGGGCATTCACTATAGTATTTCAACTGACACTTCTCATCCCTGGCACACTCAAATCTAAGTTCTGCATGTTCAGATCACGTCAGGATGATGATCCTTTGTGCAGCCGCCCACATATGACTCCCTCTTCCTTGTCTTCCATGGGGTTCTCAGTGTGGTTTACAGCACTGTTGTTCAATTTATACTCCTTATGCATAAGCAGCTGAGACACTATGTGTCTGCATTTGATCCCTGAATTAGCTAATTATGCACTCTGTTTTCTTTCTATCTGTCACTTTCCCACTCCTGCTTTGCCTTTCATACTGATGACTGCACCATATCCTTACATCTTTCTTTTGATGCTTCTCAGAATCTATTAGTCCTCTCATCCTTTCTGTATTCTCCCCTTTGTGCAGGTTATGCTCTCCTTTAACTTCAGATATCACTAATATTATGGGAATGCCTAGCACCACATTCTCTTTGCCTCTTTTCATGACCCCATCCTGATCTACCGATCTTCCTGTGTAGTCAGCATTAATGTCCAGCTCCATCTATATATCTTATCACTTAATGTTTCTATGACCAAGTCTTACTTTGCAGCAAGATCAACCACAATTCAAATTACATCTCCTCCATATCTCTCCTCAACTATAATCTCACATCTGTCTCATATTCCTCTCCTGTGTTACCACAGCATTGTTCTTCACCCTGAACTCTCATTTTCCTAAAACATCATAACTTTTATGTATTTCTACTATTATCTTCAGAACATTTCCCATGCATGTCACTCCATACTTTGCTAGTCTTTCCTATCAATCACACACATTTCCTTTTCTTTATTCTATCTAACTTTTACTGTTAACATAGAAACATAGAAACATAGAATTTGACGGCAGATAAGGACTGCTTGGCCCACCCAGTCTGCCCATTTCCCTACCTGATGGATAAGCTGCAGATCCTAGTTAACCAGTAGCCTACTTCTTCCTACCCCCAACCCCTAGAATTGCCTTATGACTGTCCCATGCATGCTTGAATTCCACCACTGTTTTTGACTCCACAACCTCCTCTGGAAGGCTGTTCCATACATCTCACAACCCTGTGAAAAATACTCCTTAAATTACCTCTGAGCCGCCCTCCTCTATCTTCAAATTGTGCCCCCTTGTTCTTGCACACCTCTCTTTTTGAAAGATGCTACCCTCTTGGACTTTGTTGATTCCCTTGAGGTACTTGAAAGTTTCTATCATGTCCCCCTCTCCCTCCTTTCCTCGAGGCTATACATATTAAGCTCCTTAAGTCTCTCTTCATATGTCTTCTGGTGCAGACCCTGCACCATTTTAGTTGCCCTCCTCTGGACAGCTTACATCCTGTCTATGTCTTTGCGGAGATTGGGTCTCCAGAACTGCACACAGTACTCCAGATGTGGTCTCACCAGCTGTCTGTACAGAGGGATACTAACTTCTTGTTTTCTACTGGTGATGCCTCTCCCTATGCATCCCAGTATCCCCCCAGCCCTCCTTGCTGTCCTCTCACATTGCTTGCCCACCTTTAGGTCATCTGATATGACTACCCCCAGGTCCCTTTCCATTTTTGTTGTTGTTAGTATCTCACCCCCCATTGTGTACTCTTCCCCTGGGTTTTTGTTTCCCAGGTGCATTACCTTGCACTTCTTAGCATTGAATCTAAGCTGCCATACATTTGACCATTCCTCTAACCTTGCCAAGTCCCTTCTCATCCTTTCCACCCCACCTTGTGCATCAACTCTGTTGCAGATCTTTGTGTCATCTGCAAAGAGACATACTTTTCCTTCCAGTCCCTCTGCAATGTCGCTTATAAAGACATTGAAGAGGACCGGTCCTAATACTGAACCCTGTGGTACCCCACTGCTAACTCCCCTTTTTTTCAGAGTGGACTCCATTTACTATTACTCTCTGTGTCCTATTCTCCAGCCAATTCTTTACCCAGGCTGTCATCTTGGGACCCACTCCCTAACTTGTATAGTAATCTTTTGTGTGGGACTGTGTCAAATGCCTTGCTAAAGTCTGGGTAGGCCATGTCCACAGCCCCTCCCTGATCAACTAATTTGGTCACCCAGTCAAAGAAATCTATCAGATTTGTCTGGCATGACCTTCCCGCTGTGAATCCATGCTGCCTTGGGTCCTGTGCCCCGCTGCCTCTAGATACACAACAATTCTTTTCCTTCAGAAATGATTCCATCATTTTCCCTACCACTGAGGTTAAACTAACAGGTCTGTTGTTTCCTGCTTCTGCCTTGCTCCCACTTTTGTGAAGGGAATCACGTCTGCCTCCTCCAGTCCTCAGGTACCACTCCATCTTCCATGATTTGTCAAAGAGGGTAGTCAGTGGTGTCACTAGTTCTACCCTTAGTTCTTTTAGAATTCTGGGATGAATCCCATCAGGCCCCATTGCTTCGTCCACCTTCAGTTTTAAGAGCTCTTTCAGAACCCTTTCTTCTGTAAATGGGCTGGTATCAACTTCTGTATCCAGAGTGTTTCTACTGTTTGTTTTAGGTACCTACCCCTCTTCATTTGTAAATACTGAGCAAAAATATTTGTTTAGTATCTCTACCTTTTCACAGTCACCCTCTGCCCACCCTCCATCCCCTTTAGTAAGCCTCACTATCCCTCCCTTGGTCTTCCTTCACTCCCTGATGTACCTATAAAAGGTTTTATCCCCCTTCTTAACTGAGTTGGCTATCTTTTCCTCGGTTTGGGTCTTTGCTGTTCTGACTGTCTTTCCAGCTTCCTTTTGCTTTAACTGATACAGTTCTCTGTCCTGCTCCTTCTGTGATTCCTTGTACTTCCTGAATGCTTTCTTTTTCTCTTGAACCTTCACTGCCACTTCCTTTGAGAACCATAGTGGTTTCTTACCTCATTTCATTTTGTTTATTTGCTTTACACAAAGGCTTGTTACCTCTGTGATGGCAGTTTTTATTATTCCCCATTGTTCTTCCACCCCTCCTTCCTGCCCATTTGCTAGTGCATTCCTTAGGCACTCACCCATTTTGGCAAAGTCAGCCCTCCTAAAATCCAGTACCTTTGTCTTTGTTTGGCTTGACTCTATTGCTGTGTTTATTGTGAACCATACTGTTCGATGGTCGCTAGATCCCAGATGGCTACCCACTTCTACATCTGTGATCCTCTCTTCATCTCCATTTGAGAGAACCAGGTCTAAGATTGCTCCCTCTCGAGTGGGCTCCAATACTAGTTGTCTAAGGCATGCCTTACATCTCCACTTAATACAACATCTTACTTCCTCATATACAGTGTCAATGGCTCAGTAGGCAGCACACTCACCTCTGAGGCTGGGAGATCAGAGGGCTGTGGGTTCAGTTCCCACATCTGGCACATGGGTTGATATCCCAGTACTGACACTGTAGTGCAGCATGAGAGGGGTGCTGCACTTCTGAGGTGCTGTCTTTTGGATGAGACATTAAACCGAGGTCCCATCTGCCTGGATTTGTGGTAGTTCAGGTGGATGTTAAAGATCCCATGGCACTTATTGAAAAGAGTAGGGGTGATTTTATTCAAAATAGAAACATATGTACAAACTATTCAAATACAAAAAAAAAGGATCAAAACATTAATAGCACAACATAATAATATCTCCCAAATCATTAAATTTTTAAAGAACCCCACCAAAACCTAACTTGACCTATCTTATCCAGAAAACAAAACACCAACAATAAAACAAAAAAAAAAAAAGGAAAGGGACACAGTGGAACATCAAACTTTAACCTGCTATTTATATTTTATGATATGTGAAAAACCTTTCCACAATTTCCTAACTTTCTCTACCATATATAATTTAGTATCTGAAAGAAAAATCTTCCTTAGTTCAGTTACTACATATATAGAACCCCTCTAATGAGGTCCTCTTTTGATACAATACCCATTGACACCTTACTTGCCAAAGGCAGTACCGTAAACATGCCAGTAGTACTCTTAAAGTACCCTTTTCATACCTCCTTAAATTAGGGGGAAAATTACCGATTACCAATATGTCATAATTTAAACAAGCCAACCAGTTCAGATCCCATTTTTTTGCCAAAAAGGCCCATAATTTTAACGGAAAAGAGCAATGGAGAAAAAAATGTTCCATGGTTTCTTCCTTATTAATACTTTCCTCATAAGTACAATTCCTCTCTTCCTTGGCTTTATATTTAGCTGTTTCTCTGACATTTAGCCTCCCATACATTATAAGCCATTGGACTTCCCAAATATGGATTGATAACCTGGGATTATTCAACAGATCTAAAATATTAGGAATCAGCCCAGAAGGGCAGTTTTTAAAGCTAGGTTGACAGGGATGAATAACTGTCATTAATGCATTATAAATCTTCCTAAATGAACTCCCTTTAATCAGGTCTTTGGTAACCTTCCACTTATACAGCTTTCGTGCTGCCGGTTTAAAATATTCCAGCAAGCACAAATGAGGGGATAATTTAGGAGCCCACTGTACCCAAACAATGAAAAACCATCTCAACTGAGCTCTAAAAAAACTACACTCTTGATTACCCAGTGGGTCTAAATCCTGTTTCAATGAGACCGAAAAAAATAATGAAAAACCAAAAACTACTGGATCCACCATACCTAAGCTACCTTTATCTTTCCCTAGGTAAGTAAAACACCTTTTTACAGGATTCAACCTATTCCCCCATAATAATTGAAAACAAATACTATAAAGTCTTGTCTCAACTTGGGCCAGTAGGGGGTAAATAATTGCTATATATTGTAAGCATGGCAAAATAAATTGTTTTAACACCTGGATTCGTTTAAGTTTTGAAAATCTAAACTTCTTCCATCTATCTACTTTTAAAGCCACTTTATCCAAAACAGCCATCCAATTTTCTCCGGGAGGTTATTAGCTCCAAAAGCCACTCCTAAGATTGTAAGGGGATCTGTAGACACCTCTATAGAATTATATTGAAAGGGGATCTGACAGTTCCCTCCCATTAATAACCCTCTGGTTTTAGATAGATTAACTTTAGCATTAGATACATCAGAATATAATTGAAAAATTTGAAAAACTATGCCGATTTGTGCCTCCACGGAAAAAAAAAGACAAACATCATCTGCATATGCCAGTATGGTTAGGCAAGACTGTTTTAAAGGGAAATCCACCCCTTTCCACCTTGGGGTAAAGCTAACTGCTCTTATAAGGGGTTCTAGGGAAAAAATATGAAGGAGAGGGCTCAAAGGGCAACCCTGCCTTACCCCACTTCCCATAACAAAACCTTTCCCCAATTGTCCTCTAATTGCAGGATACACCAATGCAGAGGCGTACAGCCCTTTTATTAAATAAAGCAATTGCTCTGGTACTCCAAAAAATTTCAAAGTTGTAAACAAAAAGGGGTGACTAACTCTGTCAAAGGCTTTTTCCAGATCCACAGATAATAAACACCCCGTCACTCCTACATCCTTCAAATACTCAATGACATCACTTATAGTACACAGGACTGACTGAATTCTTCTGTTCGGAAGACCACAATACTGTGCAGGAGAAATCACCATGCTAGCCAAAGTTTTCAACCTGTTATTTATCAAGGTTGCCAATATCTTACAATCTGAATTAAGCAATGTGATTGGTCTCCAATTTCCAAAATCCCCCCTATCCCCAGTCTTAAAAATATAAGTTTGTAACCCTTCTGAAAAAAAACTTGGAATCAAATCCCCCTTTAAAAAGTTATTAAACACTAAAGCCAAACCAGGAACTAATTCTGAACAGAATGTTTTATAAAAAGAATTGGACAGACCATCCAGCCCTGGTGAAACATCAGATTTTAAATTATTTATTACCGTTTCTATCTCAAAACTAGAAAAGGGCTCCGTCATTGCCTCCATCATTTCTTTAAGTAAATCTGACTCGGAGGGGTCCTAAAAATTGGTTAGTCTGTTACTCAGAATATGAATGAGTGGATTGTAAATCCTGAAAATGGGTGGTTATAACATCTACTATAGAATCCACTCTGTCCACTCTACACCCTTTGTGAATTAAAAATTTTAAAGAGGAATGGTCCTTGATCGATTTGCATAATTCAAATGGATCTCCCACTACCAATTTCCTCATATGATTGGTTATCACTGCCTGCAAAGTTTTAGCCCTATCATATTGATAACCCTTCATTTGCAACTTAATCCCCTCAATTTGCTCAGAAAAATCCTGTCTGGAGGAATTTGCTAGTGTAAGTAAATATTGTAACTGGGATCTCAGTTTTAAATAGGCAAAAAACTCTGAGTTCCTACGATGTATCCCATATTTTTTAAACCATACAACACAATCCCTTTTTGTTTCTTGCCACCACACTCCCATGTCGGTGTACAAAAAAGCTACAGATAATCTAGCTTTTAGAATTAATCTAATTGAATTTAGAACCATCTGGTCTTGCAATATAGAAGTATTTAGCTTCCATCTTGTCTGTTGCCTTTCTTGATCTGTGACCCCTCCTATCTCAACCTGCATTAAGACATGGTCAGAAAACTCCATTGGTACTGTAAGGAAATGTTTTGCAGGGATTGTATTAGGGATGAAAAGGTAGTCTATTATAAACCCCTTTTTCCCCTTAAAAAGGTACCTCCTAAACCATCAGAATCGAATTTTTCACAAGACACTAAATTTGCTTTCCTTACAATATATTTTAAACAATTGGAATCACAATAGGTTTTGTTATTAAACCCCCTCTTGTTTGCCCTTATACTACAATTGAAGTCTCCACCCCAAAGTATGGTTAAGGACGTAACCAAAAAAGGTTAAATCCCTTTCAAACAGATCACCCTAGCTGCTTTTGTTTGGGGATTATAAATATTAATAAAGCGAAAATTCTCAGCTTCTCATTTCCCATCTATAATTAACACCCTTCCTGGAAATAAATCAATTAATTTATACAAAACCAAGTTATATGCATTAAAAAGAATCCCAACCCCGTCAGCTCTATCCACCCCAAAGGACCAATATGATGGGCCCCACGGCCAATCCTTTTGAAAAGAAACAATTTGATCTTTGGAAAACATCCAAGTTTCCTGTAAAAATATTATTGCAATTTGAGCATCAAGAAGAAACTGAAACACAGCCCGTCTCTTTTGTGGACTCAGAATACTATATATATTAACCGAGGCCCATAAAAAAAAACATTTAAACAAAAAAAAAAAATGAACCAAAGAAAATTAACTTATTTTTTCCGCCTTTTCTTCTTCTTTTCTTTATAATCATCCCTAGGTGGTGCCAATGAATCATATAATGATTTCTGGGAGTCTGTATCTCCCTGATCCATTTCAGAATCCCCCCAAAATAATGCAGTATAACAATTTTTTGTTTCCAAAGGCTCCGAATCAGATGGTGGGATAGTTTTCAGATTTCTACCAGATCTTCTGGGAGGTACAGGGAGGAGGGGAGTTGTCTCTGCAACTCAATCCACCTCTGAGCTTTTATAACATACTGGCTGTAACAGTTCAGAAACACTCACCGACTCCCCCTCCTCAATGGTCACTTTAACTGGGGCCTGAGGTTTAGTCGGATAGTCACCACATATTTATCTACAGTGCTCTGAGGTAAAGAAGAGGGTTTTAAGGTACCACCATCCCCTTGCTGCCTTTCTTTAGTATCTTGGGCTTTGGTAATAATCACGTCCAAATCACCACAAACAGCCTTATTTTGAGTTGCCCATGGACAATCTCGAAAAACATGATTACGTTCTTCACATAGATCACATTTAGTAGCATTATTACAAAACATTGTAAGGTGACCAACTTCACTACAATTGTCACATCTAGGCTGATTACATGTACTAGACAAGTGAGTTCTTGAACCACATTTATAACAAGCCCTGGGCTGGCCGCTGTAAAAACATACCCCCCTATCCCTTCCCAAACAAGAAGGAATTCAGGATATGTTCCACCCCCAAGTGAGACTGCCTCAATTTCACTCTATATTTCCAACCACCTTTCCAGAAATGTTCAGAGTCTAAAATAGGGTCCGGGTCACTCTGAACCTCACAACTCTGAGACAGCCAGAAGGTAATATCCTCCACATGCACCCCCTCATTTCGAAACATCACCGTGACATATTTAATTAATGGCTTTGTGAGGGGGATCAAAAAAAGGGGGTCCATAATGGAGAAAACTTAACCTGATTATATCTGTCCCAAAATAACTCTAGTAAGGAGGGCGAACGAAAGCTAATATCAAAATTATCCTCTCCCGAGATGTTAATAAAAGCAAAAACATCTCTTGGAGAAAAGGACAATGACTCTTTTATCAGGGATTTTCCCACATAATGCCTGTCCGGTCTCTCTGGTAGCCCCTCTTTGCATCTTATGCGAACCGCATTACGTCTAGGTGCTGCTTCTCGTTTACTCTGTGCAAATAACACAGACATTAATGGTTTAGCCACTGTAGGCTCTCGACCAGGCTTAGTTCCCTCAGGGCCCAATTGTGACTTTGAAGGCGTCAAACTTACAGGTAAAGGATTGGTAACAGCCCCTTCACTCACATCCAGCTGTTCAGTTCTACCTAAATTACATCCCAATCCCTGTCCTACCCCTGGTATCCACATAGGAGAATGTTTATTCAAGTCCAGTGAATTATCACATACCGGATCAGGTGTCCATACCCCTGTACCTGCTTGTTTCCACCCAGCCTCTTCCAAAGCTCCCTGAGGTGACCAATTTGCATCATGATTTAATATTGAATTTACAGTAGAAGGCCCCCCTTCAGGAGGCACAGGGCCAGCTCTACAAACCTCCTTTTGAAAACTAGGGACTAATTAATTTTTTGACATCATACACTTTTTCGAAGCACTAAAACTAAATTCAGTCACCCCTGTTTGAATATTAGCTTCTGATTGGTAAATTACAGGGACTTCACGAGTCGCCCCGTTACCCCCCCCTTTCATTGGGTTAAACACAAACCCAGTCTCTTTTTGCAAAGTTATTGTGGCAAAGGCTGACTTCGGCTGTCTGTTACTCACAGCCTCTGCAGTAGTTTGCAAATCCATCTTGAAATCCACCTCAACGTCGTCCTCATTCACTTGCCTGTGTTGCATCGAACCTTCCCAGGAAACAATTTCCTCTACTGTTCCACCAGACAAGCCTTGTACTGTAGAAATAACTTTTTGATATACATTCTCCCCACTTGGCTCCGTCTCCCTGAGTCAAGCCGTAGATGTCACCACTCCACCACGTCGTTCAACCACTTCCGCATTCTTAGTCTCTAGGGATGCCATAGAAGCCAGTTTTAAAGCCATAGAGTCAACGAAATCAGTTTCCACTTCACTTGGAGCCTCCGCTGAAATAGCTTTAAAGGAACTCCTGACATTTGACTGTACCTCAGGTAACACTTCAATTGAAGCTACTGCATCTTGAAAGACCTCTGCGATTTCTATCTTCGATCCGATATTGGTCTCCAAATCCTTATCCAAATCTTGCATCAATTCATTGCCCTCGGCAGACACAACCTCTCCTGACGAACTCCCCACCGAAGTGTCCATCCTGCTACCAAGTTCAGCTCCCCTACTGGCCACCGAGCACCAGCAGAGTAGGGGAATTTCCCTGGTGTCCTGGCCAAATTTCCCTCATTCACTAAAAATACCACCAACAGCTTAAACTGGTTCAATTTCAATTGCTTACCATCTGTACCTCCCCCCACTGGTCATCCCTGAAAAAGGGACTTCTAGGCCCAGTGGGCTTACCGGGTCAACAAAATTTAACAAATAAACATACATACACTAAAACTGCACCTAGATCATTCCTGTTCTTTGCAGCCTCAAGTGATTACTTTTTCATTTCAGTATCCCCTTAAATATTCCCCAGTTTGTCTTTGCAAGCTGCCTGGTTTCCACAGCAGCCAATCTCAGATTTTGTGTCCTGTTCACTCCCTTTGCTGCTCATTTCCAGCTTTCCTTTCAGTGTCTCCCACATCCTATTGTTATTGGCAGTACTTCTCCCATTGCTGCACCTATCCTTAAATTGTTCTCTCTCTCTCTGGAGCACCATGACTCCCTTCAGCTTTTCAAATCTCATCTGAAAACTCATCTATTTGTGCTTTTTGTTAACCACTTCCTAAGCTTTCTTATCATGCCACTGTACTATCAATGACTATACCAATTGTATTTCATTTTTACTGACTTCATGGAGCACTTTCAGACACTGTACAGTAGATCCATTTTTTTACGTTCGCTTGCGCGCATGCACAAGGAAAGTTTTGGGAGAGTAGCACACTTTGGAGGTGTGCCTCTCCCTTGCAATCCAGTGCTCTGCTGAGCAGGCATGGCGATTCTACACCAATGGGTGTGGGAGCTGTGTATGACAGCGGTGGTCTTTGCTTCAAAGAAAACTTCACGCTGTCATACGGCATCGTGTCACGCCAGCCTCCGCTCATGTCATGCGCTCTCCCCCATCCACGCTGCCCCAAAGCTTTGGTGCACACTGGACCCCCACCCAGCGTGGCAAATGTTGTTTGCCGATGGGGTGCCCAATCCTATCGGCTCCCAGCCCTCCCAAACCATCCTGCTGCCACGCTGGGAGCCAAGCCCAGCATGGCAAATGTAAGCTAGTTTGCTGACGGGTGCCCAATCCCCGTCAGCTCCTCGGCCTCCGATGTACTTTGCCGACGGGGTGCCCAATCCCCATCGGCTCCTTGGCCCCCACCCCCAGCCATCTTCTGCCACACTGGGAGCCCACCCCAGCATGGCAAATGTCCCATCATCTTTTTTTCCCTGTAAATGGAAAGCGGTCCCACGGCGCATCTCCCACTCCCCCACAACCCGCACCCACCCACTGTGCACCCAGCCTCCCCACCCCCACCCATACTTACCTCTGGAGCTCGGCGTGACGATCTTCGGTGGACCGGGAACACGTCTGCACTCTTCAAAGCCGACCGCGAACTGAGGAAATGCCGGTAAGCTGTACAATGGGCTAGATAGGGGGTTTTCAACTTTATTGCATATCTCAGGCATTTCTTGGAATTCTTGCACCAAATTTTCAACATAGGGCTTTTGGGACCCCTTCTCATGAATGAAGTCACTGTCATGGCGTTATTCGGGCCCGAAGGGTGATTTTGCAGTCACCGCGCAGTCACTGTGTGAAATCACCCTTCAGGCCTGAAAAGCACAATGACAGTGACATCATTCATGAGAAGGGGTCCCAAAACCCCCATGTTGAAAATTTGGTGCAAAAATTCCAAAAAATGACTGTTTTATGAACGTGCGTTGCGCAGTTCCTACGCACGCTCATAGGTTTGTGAATTTTTAATATTTCTATTCCAGATTTTCAACATTACCATTTTACCACATCTTCTTATGAGTAGTACAGCTGTCATTTTTCACATCCTGCCCAAAACGTGTTTCCGCCCATGTAGCGCACAATGGCGCAGTCGGTGTGTAAACTCAGTGTATGGGACACATTAAGAAAATCACAGTGAAACTGATCATGAGCAGAGGTCTTAAAATGGCTGTGTTGAAAATTTGGTCAAAAAATTCCTTAAAATGACTGTTTTACGAGTCTGCGTTGCGCAGTTCCTATGCACCTCGTAAGTTTGTGAATTTTCAATATTTTCGCTCCAGATTTTCAACATTGCCATTTTACCACACCTCCTCATGAGCAGTACAGCTGTCATTTTTCACATCCTGCCTAAAACATGTTTCCACCCATGTAGCGTATAATGGCGCAGTCGGTGTGTGAACTCAATGTATGGGACACATTAAGAAAATCACAGTGACAATTTTCATGAGCACAGGTCTTAAAATGGCTATGTTGAAAATTTGGTGAAAAAATTCCTTAAAATGACTGTTTTACGAGTCTGTGTTGTGCAGTTCCTATGCACGCTCGTAAGTTTGCAAATTTTCAATATTTTCCCTCCACATTTTCAACATTGCCATTTTACCATACCTCCTTAAGAGCAGTGCAGCTGTCATTTTTCACATCCTACTCAAAATGTGTTTCCGTCCATGTAGCGCACAATGGCACAGTCGCTGTGCTAACTCAATGTATGGGACACATTAAGAAAATCACAGTGTCACTAATCATGAGCAGAGCTCATAAAATGGTTGTGTTGAAAATTTGGTGAAAAAATTCCTAAAAATGATTGTTTTACAAGTCTGCGTTGCGCAGTTCCTACGCACGCTCGTAAGTTTGCAAATTTTCAATATTTTCCCTCCACATTTTCAACATTGCCATTTTACCATACCTCCTTATGAGCAGTGCAGCTGTCATTTTTCACATCCTGCTCAAAACGTGTTTCCGTCCATGTAGCGCACAATGGCGCAGTCGCTGTGCTAACTCAATGTATGGGACACATTAAGAAAATCACAGTGTCACTAATCATGAGCAGAGCTCATAAAATGGCTGTGTTGAAAATTTGGTGAAAAAATTCCTAAAAATGATTGTTTTACAAGTTTGCATTGCGCAGTTCCTACGCACTCTCGTAAGTTTGCAAATTTTCAATATTTTCACTCCACATTTTCAACATTGCCATTTTACCATACCTCCTTATGAGCAGTGCAGCTGTCATTTTTCACATCTTGCCCAAAACATGTTTCCACCCATGCAGTACACAATGGCACTGTCGGTGTGCAAAATCAATGTATGGCACACAGTAAGACAATTACAGTGACACTGTTCATTAGCAGAGGTTTTAAAATGCCAATGTTGACAATCTGGTGAAAAAATTCCTAACAATGACTGTTTTACGAGTGTGCATTGCACAGTTCCCACGCACGCTCGTAGGTTTGCGAATTTTCAATATTTCCACTTCAGATTTTCAACATTGCCATTTTACCACACTTCCTTATGAGCAGTACAGCTGTCATTTTTCACATCCTGCCCAAAACCTTTTCCCACCTCTGTAGTGCACAATGGGGGTAACAAAAGGTCATGCTGAAAATTTATTGTGCAAATATAGCAATCGCACAGGGCATTACGGTAAAGCACCATACGTGCCAAACACCACTGCAAATACCTGCAAGTGAACGTTCAGCATTGACAAATGCTTGTTTTGTTTGCTTGCATGCCACACATGCACAAGCAACATCTTGGGACAGTACATATTTTAGAGATGTGTGAGTGTTCTGCCCAATGCAGTTGATGCTTTATGGGACTCGTCCCTCAGGCACCAATGAATTAACAAGCTGTCTATGACAGCAGTTTGAAATAAGCCTCCTGCACTTAAAAGAAAAGCGCTGCTCCAATCAGGGATGGTTATGAGCTGGTCCACCAGCTCTCCTTCTCCAACATTGTTTGGTTTCTCGGGCTTTCTTGCAGTTGTCTGGGGGGCAGGATCCACCAATCAGGTGTGTATTGTATGCCAGTGGACCTGGCTGAGATACTTACTTACAAGCTGTATGTGCATTTTTATATCATGTCCATGTGTGTACAGTACATATACGACTGGCTGCAATTTTAGGTAGGGGCATGGTCAGTAAAAGGCAGCATGTTTAAATGTGCCCTACGCAAGGCATGGATGCATGCCTAATACAAATTACTATTTTTGGAGGAGCAGCAGCAGCTTTGGAACAATTTACTACAGCGAGAGGATGCAGAATGGGCAAGAGGAATCACCTGGGTCAGGAATCAACAGCAGTGTGAGTGGGGAGGTGAGCCACTGCAAATTGAGGAGCTGGAGCACCGTGAGCAGCTTAAGTTTTTAGCCGCTGAAGCAGATGGGACAGATGGCTGAGTAAGTATAGTCTGCAGTGCAACTCAGAGCCATCCTAGCTCACATACAGATGAGCAGAGGGAGTGACTTGAGCTTCCATACAGACAGTGCTTTTGTCAGTGAGTGTGGTGGTTGAGGTCCTTATGGTGACTTGAGGGAGCATCATCAGCACCTGTCGGGCAGACAGGAGTGACTGGAGTTGGGGATCATTACTCAGGAGTGGGGTCGGGGAGACAGGGACTCGGGAGCTGGAATTTGTGGCTTTTGCAGATGCTGGAGTTGCAGAACTTGAGATTGGAGCTGCCGGCCCCTGCAAGCAAACCTTTGGCATTGAAAAATGCTTGTTTATAGTATTTTACTGCATTGTATTTTCTATCACATTTGTGATCATCATTAGCAATATGGGTGTGACTATGACTTAGTGAAAAGGTAATGAAACCGTATAAGTCAAAAGCTCTTACCCAACCATTGTTTAAACACTACTGAGGCATGATTAGATATTGGCTCTTTTCTTAGTTCACTACAAAGTTGTCTTGGTCTCTGTAACCTGATTACAGACCAGGCCACCTCTCCATCCCTTTGACTAGAACTGTAACTTACATGGCTGAGATGAGCTTCTTAATCAGCATCAAAATCAAAGCCTCACACTTTCTCTCTCTCTCTCGATGCATTTGCATACAGCTGAACCTTATGCAACCGGGCTTTAACTAGGTAATCAGTAGCACTCAATAAATGGAATCTGTCACACTTCTGTTAAAGGGAACCATTTGAACAGTTATGTTTCCTATAAATAACTTTACTTCCAAGCTGGCCTACCACTGCTGTGGATGGAATTCTGCTTGCAACACTGGTGACCCGGGTTTGGGAATAAACTCACGGAACTGGAGAGTTGGCCGGGGGAGAAGGATTGAGCATCCCATAGACTGCTCTCTTTCTACAGAGGGAGGGTGGGGTTGAGTGCCTTGTGCTCAAGGAACTCCTGGTGGAGACTGGGGGAACCTCAGGTGGCCGGCGCCTTGAGAGAGGAGGGATGTCATTGCCCCTGGGGTAACCTGGAGAATCAAGCTGCTGGTTGCCATGGATGAAGGCTCTCTGGGGCTTTGCTTAGCTCCTAGGCTGGCTCCCCAATCCAATCTGATGGTTGTGGCACTAGGCCCAGTGCTGTGACCCTACCCTGGGGGGGGGAGCCAGGGGTGTTGGGAGCTGGGGCTGATATGGAAGTGGGAGCTGAGGGCCCGTGACCAGAGTGGAAGGAACAGGTGGCCGACAGTGGAAAAAAGTGACAAAAAATAAATAACTTTACTTCCTTTATTAAATAAAAAACATGCTTCTTGAGGATTGGGATCATCATGTCATGGACAAAACCACACAAAAAAATGCAGCAAGAAAAATGATGTGCACTGAAATAAGGTCAGAAAAAAACACTGACCACAACACAAACAGCGGACAACATTTCAAGAAATAGCAGAATCTGGTTTTTTTTGCAGGGTTCTCCACCATCCGCACCACCTGACGTGGGGAACTTTGACCCCCATCCCCCCCAGAATTAATATAACTAACTCTAAGGAGGTGTGGACTTTGGGGGCAGGGCAAAAAAATGGAGGGGATAAAATTCATTCTATAAGCAAAAAAAAAAGGCCTTAACACAATGGGATCTGAGGAAACCGAACCGCAACCCTAGGTCCTCTACGTTACCAAGTGCTGGTGCCCTAGCCACTTTACCATGGGAGCGGCTTGACCAGGCATTGCACTGGCAGCCTTCTTGACACTCCCCAGTGAGAGCATACAGTGACAGGGGTAGCTGTTATTACCATATGCTTAAAAACACGTGTCTTTGTAGAACCTTCAATGCTTTCTGCAATGCCGTTATTCATGCGCTGTTTTGGAAGTGCTGTATTGACTATATACCTTTCTGGACAGTTCATTACACTACCACCTAAAACAATACTTTTTATAAGCAGAATAAACCACTCCAGGATGTAGTATCGAGGATGTCCATGCACTTCCCAGGACCATAGGAACCCTCAGCGTTTGGCCTTGAGCCTTTTTGCTCCTTGGGTGTGCATTATAAATCCTTTAAATCACAGCCATGAGTAGCTTATTTTTCAGTGTACTTAATAAACAGAATAAACAGCAAAAGACCCCCAAAAGAATCACAACAAGCACCAGAAAGCATAAGGCCTTTACCCGAAGAAACATCAACAACAATAAGTGTTTGAGATGTTAGATGGAGCCTATAATAGAACATCTAAAAATTACTTTAAGAGACATGGTACCTTAGATTCAAATTGAATCAAATTATCATACTGAGTGATTTAGGTTAGGAAGGCCATTTTGCTCATTGATGGGTAACGTTTTTTTTATACTTTACTTTCCATAATGCTTAATTAGCCATATAGTCAAAGATGGAAATGCCTACAGTATGATATCTTAAACTACAGAGCAATATCCTGTCATCTCAGACTCTGTGTTGAAATTCAAAATTATAGACAACTTTTCATCAGATGTGTGGCTGGCACACAGAATAACATTGGAAATATAACCAAAGCTACAACTGAAACCCTTCTGTAAGATCTTTTTCCAAAGTCAGCTTTTATAGCACTAAGCTGCAGGAGAATCTTTCATAGTCATAGCTGTAAACAGGGCTTTTGACCACTTTCAAATTCTAGAAATTTGAGAAATTATTATGCTTGAATATGATACTCTCAGCTGATGCTTAATAATGTCCTTCTTTTCACTTTCCACTCTTTTGCACTGTTGTACAAGCTGAAGTTATAAAAAAATATATGCACCTGTGGATATTTGTAGAGACCCAAAATTCGAGCCATAGCAATTGAAATCCGAGAACTTGATTCCCCAAGTATAGCCACCACTTTGTGCCTTGTTTGACAAAGGTAATTAGGGACTGGCTCTCGTTGCCCAGAAAGTAACCAAAGGGTGCCCTCCAGAGCTCTGGAAACTGTATCGTATGTATCATACATTCCAAGCCCAAGTGTGATGTTTGCAAGTAAAGTTTGGCTCTTGTTAATTTCCTCAATTGCAAATATAATGCCTTGCCATGCCTGAAATAAGATTAGGTCAAAACTGGAAAAAAAAGAAATTCTCATTAGTTGAGCCCACACTGATGATAACAAACATTTTCAGTTGAAGGTGGTTATATAAAAAGCAATCATACTTTAAAAAATGCAAGGAACAAACACACCACAGCTAATGATGCAAAAATCAATTCATTTTAATCTTTGCATCTACATTACCTCAGTATGCACTCTTTTGCATTTCCCATGTTAATTATTACTGGTCCTGTTTGTATTCAGATCTGTACAGAGTATATGATTATAATAACTGGTGACCCCCGTTATCAACCCATTTTTGAATACTGTAAAAAGTCATATCAACCCGCAGGTTGATATGACTTTTACAGTCTCACGCCGAGAAGCCTGCAGCAGTCCAGACCAATGAAACAGACTGAGGCAGCACAAGACGGTTCTCCAACCGTAAACTCACACTCACAGCATTAACCCCATTTTAAAAGAAATTAATAAACAGAATGTCAACGCGTAATCCTAAATAAAAAGTGAACATTAAAAAGTTACACAATGGAGAACCGTTTCATTGATGCCTGCAGCAGTGACAGGGAAAAATTAAGTATTTGCTAGTTCCAGTTATTATAAAAAATAAAACATATGTAGGGGATTGATACGTAGTTTTTTTAAACACACCCTCGGTGTTTGATACTAGTGAAACCTCTCAAGCTTCGCTCTCGAGGTTTCTCTAATATCACACACCTTGAGCATGTAAAAAACCTGCTTATCAACCCTCTAAATATGCATTATTCTATAAGTACATTTCATTTTATAGAAAACACAAGTTGTACATACCTCAATAATGCAAAACATCATGGTAAGCATATGCAAATGCCCATGAATTAATTTGGACTGACTCAACTTTAAGCAGAATTGCATTGTACCAAAAGACCTCACAATACAATCAGCAAAGGCTTAGAACAGCAGACACAAAACTTTGCCATATCTGTATCTCAGCCCAGAGCAAGGAAGCCAGCCACCCAAAGCCAGCCACCCAATAGGGGATCTTATTTGTTTGGGTCATGGGCAACCCAAAGTAGAGAGAAACGAGAACTACAAAAGAACCCCAGTGCAAATGCACTGGGGCATGGATTATCCCAGAGGATATTGGCCATACAGCCAAATTTTAAAGAAAACACAAATTTCAAATACCAGTAATGCAAAGCATCATGGGAAGCATATGAAAATGCACATACATTAATTTGGACTGGCTTAACTTTAAGCAGAATTGCAGGGTGACAAAAGGCTTCACAATACAACCAGCAAAGGCTGAGAACAGCAGACACATTGTGTGTTCTCCATGCTGAAATTTAAGTACTGTGATCTAGAAATGGTTAGGATACTTTTTACAGCCAAGGCCCCATGTCTGCCCTGGCTAAATTAGATCCACTCTACCATCGGACCTTGAAGTTCATAACTGGTCTTCCCTACTCCACACATCACTGCTCACTTTAAGTCACAGTAGGTTGGTCATCCCTTAACTACTGAAGACAGGGGAATGCAGCTCACTGGACATTTAGGGCCACCACGAAGATATTGCCTCAGTACATCTCGGATTGTCTTCCTCTAGGTGTGATATGCCTTAAGGAGTTCCTCCGTTATCTCCCTTGCAGTACCAAAATTCAAGTCATGCTTCAGCTGGTCTGCCATATCTCATGCTTTACCCTCTCTCTGGAACAACTTGCAAAAAACCCTGAAGTTGCTTTAACCAATCAGACTATCAGCATTCAAAGAACTTCATTCTTGCTCTATCAAGGAATCCTGAAACTGCTTCCACTGATGTCACCTTCCTCTAGCCTCTGCTCCATCTGCTCCACTGCATCCCTTTACTGGTATTTCGTTCCCAACCTTCTTGAGCAATGTTACAGCATACAAGAACCTACCTGTCTGCTGCTTCTTTCCCGACGCCGTGTTTTTTTTTCCTTATTGTTAGCTCCTTTTCCATGTCACACTGGCTCCCACCACCACTCTTTGCCTACCCCCCTTGACACCATCATTGTGTTTTGCTTTCCACTCCCTGACTGTTGCCACCCTCACCCCTGCTACCACTACATGCCCTTGCAGGCATGTGCTGTGTACTTCTCCTTGCTCACCCACTTGTGTCCCCCTCCCCACCCCTCCCTTGCCCCTTCAGGCTCCTTCAATCAATAATTATGTGACTGTAACTATAGCACTGGGCATCAGAGAAAAAGCAATTATAAAATTTCCATTCATAAGGGCACTATTAAGGCAGGGGCAGTGCCAAGTCATTATATCGCAATCTTACCACCATGATCGCAGGAAGGGCATACTTAAAAATGCCAGCTGCAGGGGATGGTTTGGCAATTGTTACTAGCATTCAAGTAATAAAACTCTTTAATGAATATGGTGCCTGCAGTGGGGATCTGTGAGCTGAAGCCCTGATCTGTGCAGCAGTCGAGGCTTCATCTTTGCCCATAAACCTCCTTTAACTTTGGATCCAGGTTTCAAGAAAAGGGATCATCATATGCACTTCCGCTTTTGTATGAAGGCAGACAAAACTGAAGATTGCAGTTTGTACAGCTCCATTACAGTATCTTTTTTTTGGGGTGGACGTATTTGTGCTCCTCTCCGTTCAGCCCCCATCCGACCGACCCCTCCAGCCCCATCCTCCGGAATTACCAGTGCTTACCTTACCTGGCCTGGGGGAGTGGTGCCTGACGGAGAGTCAGTCTTCATCCTGCTGACCAACATTTTCCCCTCTGATTTTCTCCCTGGACCCCAGGAGCATGTATGCATGTGGATGGAGGTGAACATGCAGCCCCCTTCCTCCACCCCATGGTCCAATGCTGGGCACCCTCTGAGCCCATGTGACCCCTAGCTTCCACTGGGTCTTGCCATCAGCTGAGGGGATGTTGCACTTCCTTCTCAGAGAAGAGATCTTGCCTGCTGGCAGCTCTATCAAGCTCCACCCACCCCCATGCTGACCTCAAACAGCCCAGGCTGGTTCAAGATATGGTGCCAACACCTCACCTCTCTGTGCCACTGGGCCAGCATTGCATTACAGTATCTTTAAAAGGAAAATCCTGCTCTTGTGTAATATAAGACTAATTCAAACTTGGGACTGCCTTTTCTTTTGTTGACCTTTGCTGCAAAGTTGACACATTAATATCTGAAACAACTGAGAGTGGATTCCAAACAGAATGCAGAACGAGGGTAAGTATATTACTACATCTTTCAAGAGAGTGTGATAGACTGAAAAATGATTGACATGCATTTATTCTTTTTTTCCATCTATACTGTAACTGAACTAGTGGAGTACTGAATTACACCAAAATCAGAGCAGTGGTGGACAGAGAGGAGGGATGGAAGCAGTTGCAGGGGGACCTATGCAAGCCTGAGGAGTGATCAGAGAGGTGGCAGTTGGGGTTCAATGCAAAGAAGTGTAAGGTTATGTACTTTGGGATGAAGAACCCAAGGGGAGAATACTGGCTGGGAGGGATTAAGCTGGGGATCACGTAGATGGGGAAGGACCTAGGGGTAATGATAACAGGGACGATGAACAACATTGCCCAGTGCAGGAGAGTGGCTGTAAAAGTGAACAAAATGCTGGGATGCTTAGTGAGAGGGGTTTCAGCCAGACAAAGAGAGGTGATCTTGCCCCTCTACAGGTCACTGGTAAGGCCACACTTAGAGTAATGTGAGCAGTTTTGAAAGCCATACCTAAAGCGTGATATCAGGCTACTGGAGTGAGTGCAGAGGAGGGCAACAAAGATGAAATGTGGAATGGAGAGGAGAGACTTTGACAGTAGGCTGGGAGACCTGAATATGAACACCCTGGAGGATACAAGGGCAGGGGGAACATGATAGAGACATTGAAGTATCTGAGGGGAATCAATAAGGATGGGGCAGATGGGGTCTTTAAGTTAAGGAGGGGGAGGGTCACCAGGGGGCATGGGCTAAGAATAGAGGGGGGAAGATTTAGGAAGGAACTGAGGATACACTATTTCACAGAGAGGGCAGTAGCAAAATGGAATGCCCTACCAGAATGGTGGTATCATGTAAATCTGTGAACAGCTTCAAAAGCGCATGGGGCAGGGAAAAGTGGAGAGTAAGTGTGGAGGAGGTGGGGGTGGCAGTGGGATGACAAAGGGGGAGCGGGGTGGGGCAGCTGCATACTAGGGGTGTTGGCTGCACACTTGAGCAGACTTAGATAGACCGGGTGGTCAGTTTCTGCTGGCACATTTTTACGTTCATATGTTCTTAATTAATCTCTGCATTTTCCTAACCAAAAAAATATGACTTGGGTGGAGGACCTGATATTGTGGAAAGAGGACAGGAGCACATTAAATGTTAAATATATTACTAATAAATATTGTTTGATATCCAAGTTATTAAGGCTTCAAGCTGATACATTTTATATTCAATCAGCTTGAGATGTTCACAAAGCATGGTAAAATGATACAAATGGCAATGCTAGAAGAAAATTCAAACAAACCAAAAATCTTAAATTGAAAAAAGATTCTCCAAAGTTACTGACATAGCGCATCAGTTAACTTCTACTCCAAGGAATGATATTGAGCTGTCTGTGAGGGATACTATTGAATAAATTAAGTAAATAAGTGAGTTAGCTGCCCCTCCTTTTAATCTTGTTGAGCAACCTACTTGGGAGGGTGTAGATAGAAAAGAAAATTAACAGAAAAAGTAAACAACTAAAAAAAAAAGTTTTGGGCTGCATATTCAGAGTCACCCAGTAGTCCAGCACAGCTGTAATGTTGCACAACCGTTACGCATGGCCAGCTCAAACCATATTCAAACATTAGTGTATTCTGATGGAGCATGCTATCTGAACATGGGGCAGTGCCAGTGAAGCACAAAGGGACCAAGCACTGCACTGTTATGGCCCAATGCTAGTTATGGCCAACAGTGGGGCCCACTAGAGATAACGCTGTCCAAAATCAGAAGTGCTAGGCCTCCTGTGGGCCATTTTCAGCCCTAGTTAAAACTGCAATACAGCTCCAAACTGCACAATGGAGGGTGCGAGAACCAACCAAAGGTCCAAACATGAAAAGGGAGCATCTGCACTCCTCAGCTGGGTGGAAAAAGACTTTAATGACAAAAATATTTAAAACATACCGTCATCAGTATTATAAGCTGGTCATTTGCTACTACAGCCTCGACTGGTCTCATACACAGTACGCCATCAGGGAGTCCAGCTTTTAATACTGATGGTGGTACGTTTTAAATATTTGTATCATTAAAGCCTTTTTCCATGCAGCTGAGGAGTGCGGATGCTTGCTTTTCATGTTTGGTTCATATTCAGCCCTAGTATGCAAATGAGCTGGTGTAGCATGCAAGGCAATAAGGGGCCATTTGCAGTTCTATTATGGGCACAGTTTTGCATGCTACACAGCACTGAACTAGAGTTTACTGGTAGTCTAGTGGACTCACTCCTACTCGATCACCCATATTTTACACACCGATTGATTTAATTGGTGGTCTCATGGACCCACCTGCCCCCCATCAGGCATGTTTTACACACTTATTTCCATTTTAGTCTAGTGGATACTCCTCTCCCCAGTCACCCACATGTTATAATCATATTAATTGCCATGATAGTTCAGTGGACCATATTCCCCCATCTGCTCATGTTTTGCACTTATTCTGATTTCCCTGCGAGTCTAGTAAACCCCCCTTCCTCCTGGTTACCCATGTTTTGTACTCGGATTGATTTCCCTGTTAGGTCAGTCAACACTCTTCCCCCCGATTGTCCATGATTTACACTCAAATTGATTTCCCTTGTAGTGTAGTGCTATAGATTCCCCTCATCCCAACTGCCCATGTTTTACACTCAGATTTTCCTGGTAGTCTAATGAACCCCACTACCCCCAACTGCCCATGGTTTTTACACCTACTGATTTCCCTCATAGTCTAGTGGACCCTGCTCCCCCTTGACTGAGTGCAATTCCCCCCTTCATTGTGGTACCTTGCCCTGCACCCCTTCACCATGGTCACTGGCAAGCTTCCAGCAACAAGTGGTCAGCAAAGCCCTCTGCTCACCTTCAGCCGCCATCTGACTGTCCCTGAGTGTGATTGTGAGTCCTTTAGAAATGGCTGTTGCTACAGTACTAGCAGTTGCACCCCCCTCTATCTTCTGATTGTGCCCCCTTGTTCTTGCACATCTATTTTTCTGAAAGATGCTACCCTCTTGGACTTTGTTGACTCCCTTAAGGTACTTGAATGTTTCTATCATGTCCCTTCTTCCCCCTTTCCTCGATGCTATGCATATTAAACTCCTTTAGTCTTTTTTCATATGTTTTCTGGTGCAGACCCTGCACCATTTTGGTTACCCTCCTCTGGACAGCCTCCACCCTGTCTATGTCTTTGTGGAGATGGGGTCCAAAGAGCTGCATGCAGTACTCTAGATGTGATCTTACCAACTGTCTGTACAGAGGGACAACAACTTCCTGTTTTCTACTGGTGATGCCTCTCACTATATATCCCAGTATCCCCCCAGCCCTCCGTTCTACCTTCTAACATTGCTTGCCCACCTTTAGGTCATCTGATATAACTACCCCCCAGGGCCCTTTCCATTTTTGTTGTTGTTAGTATCTCACTCCCCATTGTGTACTCTTCCCCTGGGTTTTTGTTTCCCAGGTGCATTATTTTGCACTTCTTTGCACTGAATTCAAGCTGCCATACTTCTGACCATTCCTCCAACCTTGCCAAGTCCCTTATCAACCTTTCCACCCCCATTTGTGTATCAACCCTGTTGCAGATCTTTGAGTCATCTGCAATGAGGCATACTTTTCCTTCCAGTCCCTCTGCAATGTCACTTATAAAGACATTAAAAAGGACTGGACCCAGTACTGAACCATGCGGTAGCCCACTAGTGCCCCCCCTTTCTTCAGAGTGGACTCTGTTTACTATTACATAGAAACATAGAATTTGACGGCAGATAAGGACCGCTTGGCCCACCCAGTCTGCCCATTTCCCTACCTACTGGATAAGTTGCAGATCCTAGTTAACCAGCAGCCTACTTCTTCCTACCCCCACCCACTAGAATGGCCTTATGACTGTCCCATGCATGCATGAATTCCACCACTGATTTTGACTCCACAACCTCCTCCGGAAGGCCGTTCCATGCATCCACAACCCTCTCTGTGAAAAAATACTTCCTTGAATTACCTCTGAGCCGCCCCCCACCATCTTCAAATTGTGCCCTCTTGTTCTTCAACACCTCTTTTTTTGAAAGATGCCACCCTCTTGGACTTTGTTGATTCCCTTGAGGTACTTGAACATTTCTATCATGTCCCCCTCTCCCTCCTTTCCTCGAGGCTATACATATTAAGCTCCTTTCATCTCTCTTCATATGTCTTCCGGTGCAGACCCTGCACCATTTGAATGCCCTCCTCTGGACAGCTTCCATCCTGTCTATGTCTTTGCA
The DNA here is from genome assembly GCA_016271365.2 of Neoceratodus forsteri. NCBI lineage: Eukaryota > Metazoa > Chordata > Ceratodontiformes > Ceratodontidae > Neoceratodus > Neoceratodus forsteri. The sequence goes on from CM028130.1 coordinate 4,658,248, forward strand.
GAGATTGGGTCTCCAGAACTGCACACAGTACCTCAGATGGGGTCTCACCAGCTGTCTGTACAGAGGAATAATAACTTCCTGTTTTCTACTGGTGATGCCTCTCCTTATGCATCCCAGTATCTCCTATGTCCTGTTGTCCAGCCAATGTTTTACCCAGGCTACCACACTGTGACCCACTCCCAGGCTGGCTAATTTGTTTATTAATCTTTTGTGTGGAACTGTGTCAAATGCCTTGCTAAAGTCTAGGTAGGCCATGTCCACAGCCCCTCCCTGGTCTACTATTTTGTTCACCTAGTCAAATAAATCAATTAGATTTGTCTGACATGAACTTCCCACTGTGAATCCATGCTGCCTTGTGTCCTGTGCCCCACTGGCCTCTAGGTACTCAATAGTTCTTTCCTTCAGAAGTGATTCTATCATTTTCCCTACCGCAGAGGTCAATCTGACAGGTCTGTAGTTTCCTGCCTCCGTCTTGCTCCCACTTTTGTGAAGGAGAATCACATTCTCCCTTCTCCAGTCTTCGGGTACCACACCATCCCCTCATGATTTCTTAAAAAGGGTAGTCAGTGGTGTCTCTTTTCCCCCCTTAATTCCTTTAGAATTCTGGGGTGAATCCTGTCAGGCCCCATTGCTTTGTCCACCTTCAGTTTTAGGAGTTCTTTCGGAACCCTTTCTTCTGTGACAGGACTGGGATCCTCACCCCTATCCAGAGTGATTCTGTTAATTGAATTAGGTACCTCCCTTCCTCCTGTTCTATGAATACTGAGCAGAAGTATTTGTTCCGTATTCCTGCTTTCTCACTGTCCCTCTCTGCCCACCCACCATCCATTCTATTCAGCTTCAATATCCCTCCCTTTGTCTTTCTACACTCCCTAATGTACCTATAAAAGGTTTTATTCCCCTTCTTAACTGAGTTGGTTATCTTTTCCTCAGTTTGAGGCTTTGCTATTCTGACTGTCTTCCCTGCTTTTTTCTGCCTTAACTGGTACAGTTCTCTGTCCTGCTCCTTCTGTGTTTCCTTATACTTTTTTCTCCCTATCTTTCCCCACCACCTGTTTTGAAAAGCATAGTGGCCATTTCTTTTGTTTTGATTTGTTCATTTGCTTCACACAAAGGCTTGTTGCCTCTGTGATGGCAATTGTGGTGGTTCCCCATTGCTGCTCCACCCCTCCTTCTTACCTGTTTGCAAGTGCTTTTTTAGGCACTTTCCCATTTTGACAAAGTCAGCCCTCCTGAAGTCCAGTAACTTCACTTTTGTATGGTTTGACTGCAGCAGAGTTTATCATGAACCACTCTTTAGTAGTCACTTGTTCCCAGATGGCTACCCACTTCCAGATCTGAGATCCTCCCACTCTCCCCTTTTGAGAGTATGAGGTCTAAGATTGCTTCTTCCTGAGTGGGTTCCAACGCTAGCTGTCTGAGGCATGCCCCTGTAGGGCATTGAGAATGGCCCTGCTCTTGGTTGTGGCTGCAGAAAAGGTGCTTCAGTGAACATCTGGCATATTCAGGTCCCCCATCAACGATCTCTCCCCTTTTTATGCCATCTTAAAGATGCCTTCCATCATAACCTTGTCCATTCCCCCCCCCTTGAGATAGGGGTCTGTAAAAAACCCCTGTGTGAATTGTGGTGCCATTTCCTGTCTCTAAGGTGACCCACAGTGCATCCTCTCTTCCCTGTTTACTCTTTTGTTCCATTGCTTCTATCCCTTCCCTTACATAGACAGCTACTCCTCCCATTCTTCTACCCTCCCCGTCTCTTCTGTAGGTTGTGTACCCTGGTATGTTAACATCCCAGTCATGGTTCTTTGTGTACCATGTTTCTGTGACTGCCACAATATCCAGGCATCCCTCTTCCATCAAGGCCACCAGTTCAGGGAGCTTGTTGCCCACACTATGGAATTGGTACTCATTACCCTCCATTTCTTGATGGCCTTACCCCTTTTTGCACCATCACTGTCCTTACTGCCTTAGTCATTTTCTCCATTTACCCCTTCCCTTCTCCCTGTCAATGTCTCTATCTTGGTGTTTACCTCACTAACTACCCTGATTTGTTTTGGGGTGATAGGATTTCCCCTGCTCCTTTATAGTGCCTTCCTTAAATGTTTGTCAATGAAACATTTAAACCTATCACCTAGGACCCTGGTTCCCCTCCTGGAGAGATGCAGACCATCGTGCCAGTATAGGCTTGCATCACTCCAGGTGGACCCCCCGTCTCCAATGAAGCCAAACCTCTGAGCTCTGCACCAGTTTTTCAACCACTGATTGAATCTCATGGTGCAGAGCACCCTAGCCTCACCCATGCCATAGACAGGCAGCACCTCCAAGAAGATTATTGTGCATGCTACTTGTCTAAGGCCTCTCCCCAACTCCACAAACTCCTCCTGTACTGTTCTGATCCCTTTCCCAGCTAGGTTATTTGTCCCTAGGTTGACAATGACATCTATCTTCCTCCCCTCTGCAGTTGTTCCCGTGATCCTGAGGATTCACTCCCTGTCTCTTCAAGCCATAGTACCTGGCAGGCACCTTACCTCCCTCTCCCCTTCCTCCCCCAGTTCTACCCTCCTAACAATGGAGTCCCCCAGGAGTTTTTTCCTTCCCCTGTAGGGTCCCATGCCACCCTTCTGTGTGTTTCCTTTGTGGAGGTTCCCAACATCCTCCTTGGTCTTCACTGTGGGTGCCTCTATAGAGGAACTATACCCTGCCAGAGTGGCATATGAATTGTGGAAAGGTACAACTGGAGAGATATGCCTCTATTTCACCACCTTCACCCTTCTTGAGCCCACTGGGGTCCAACTACTCCTCTTTCTTGGCAACCTCTGAGGCAGCGGCAGTGGCCCTGATGGTCTCTGGGTGGGACAGGAGGTCCCCCCAAATCCTGGCCAACTCAGCATGGAGATGAGCAACTTCCTTTCTCAGCTCAGAGAGGTGCCTGCAGATGGGACAACATCGCATCCTGAGAATGTCTCCCGGAAGACTGCTGCTCCACAGCCACTGCACTGCACCACTCCCATCATGTCTTATTTCTGGCCCTCTTAACTGTTGTTATGAATACTTACTCTTTCCACTGTTTATACATACATACATATATATATATATATATTTTCCCCTACCAGGTCATAATGTCGCACACTTAATAGCGTATGACATTATAGCTAAACTGGTGCAACATAGTACACAAGCGCTAATGGTGCAATACCGAGTATACTGCTGTATGTGGTATTGATAAGACCTCTGCTGGGAGTGGGTTCCATTGAGCAGCTGGTGTGGCTGACAGGACTGAGTAACAACAGCAGGAATCCAGGCACTGCAACGGGGACTGTGTTTGATTCTCTGTCCCAGAAACTTTTTTTTTTGTTTACTTGTGCACTCCCTGAGTTGCCCCCCCCCCAGAGTTGAGAATATTTAGTGGGTGGGGTTCAGGGGCGCAGCCCTCCATGGGGATGGTGTGGGGAGGCCAGAGCCCCCTGCAGAAAAAAGAGGTATGCCTTATGGCAGACATTGCGCTGTATTGGCAGAGCGATTTTGCCATGCGGCATAATGTCTTGCGACATTATGACCCTGTGCCTTTTTTCCCTACTTACCTACTGCCTCCGTGCCCTTAAAGCTCCTGATCTTCCTGTTGTGATACAGGAGACATTGCTATGCTTACCAACTCTTGAGTCTGTATCTGCAATAACAGTGGAGCAATAAACATAAAAATATTTTGAACATTTTCTCCCAGTGTATTAAAAAAAATTGTAAAATGTTGAACTCCTGTAACTTACAATTCAGACAAACAGTTACATCTCTATTTAGCCATTCCTATGATTCTTCTAAGAAAGTATGGTATTCATACACATTTTCAGTTATCTAGCTCCAAAGGTGGCTATGTTTTAAACATAGAAATATTTAAAGAAATGTTCACACGGATAGTTCATTGCCAGAAGTTCAGCTCCTATAACTTCTCTGATCCTTATCCAAATGTGATGAAACTTGACATTCTTTTAGGGCCTCTTCCATAAAATATGCTTTTCATAGTTGTGGTATCTAGCTGTAATATTGACTAAGTTATGACCAATTAAATACTTTCAGAATATTCTGCATAGTTTAGAAAATGCCATGGAATATTGTGGAAATTCCACATAATGGACTTTGCAGATTTTGTCCAGCTCTACAGATCACTATTTGATGCATAATTATTGGTGCATATAGATGAAGGTGCACAAACATTGCAGATTTATGATGTAAGCACAGTGCACAGCTACGCAGCATGCAAAGCTGCTCAATACACAGGCATGCTCGAATGTGAGTGTGCACCACATGCACACTGGGCGCGTGACAACACAGGCCATGTAGCACTGTGTGCACCCTGCAAGGAAGTGGCCAGGATACACGAGAACACCCCATTGACCCCGCCATATATGGGCATGTACCACACCCCATGCTGCACCACAGAAGTAAATGCCATGCAGCACGAGATGTACTACACAATGGCAGATGTGGAAGGTGGTGCGGATGGTAGTCTAGCAACACAGGAACTAGAAGAAGGGTCAACTGGACTAGGTGCATGGTGGCACGGACATGGGCATGCAAATTAGATGTTTTGTTGAGGGATAATAGATAAATAATGTCCCACATAGTGTGGGTAACAGTCATCACTCTCTCAGGAGGTTGTGGGACTGAAGGCGGTTCAGGTTGCACCTGTCTGTGTCCACTCTCAGAGGTCCAGGTGGGGTGGTGTATTGCTGCCCCTGCTGCACTGGTGTGGCTTGTGTATTGTTGGGTGCCTGGTCACACATGCACTGTTGTCACACCAGGGCCATTGCCACCACATTGGCTGTGTCACCTCCTCGCACCACCCTACCTCTCAGCTGGCCCTGATTATCAGGCTTGTCCCATATTCTGCCTTTACAGTTTACTCTGTCCCTCCTACTTATTGTGTGTCTGTGACCAAACAGTGGGGGTTGTCAGCACAACCTAATGTCATTCATTACCGTTACAGTCATGTTCTGTCTTAGTAACTGCAGTTTACACTGAGCCCCTTATTCTACCAGCTTCCTGAGTCAATGTCACCAATTGTGCAGCTGTGCCCCTGATTTAGGTCCTTTGTCCACGCTGACTTTAAGACTTGTCCCTGGTGCCTGGAGCAGGAGGTTGGGAGGTACAGTATACACACCACACCTGTCTGGACCAGGCATGCAGCTGGTTGTGCTGGATGTAGGCCTTCTACTTGAGCACTGCCACTGCTTTCACTGTCATGAACACACTGACCAACATAAGCCTGCATGTGTGCCACAGTCCTGTGCTACCATGTGTGTGCCCGGGCTGTGATGATGCTGCCACGGGACCACTTGTTTTCTGCTCCACGTGGCATTACTGGGCTGCCAACATAGGTGCACATTGCATTATGCCACCCTAACCCATGATGCAGTTCTGCATGTGGCCGGCCATGCAACTCACCATCACATGTTGCTTTGTGCATGTGTGCAGCAGCTCACCGTGCATCTCGTTATGCGGCCATGCCCCTGCAGATGTTCAGTGCATAGCAGCCACAGATGTCTGTGTATCAACACTACACAGACTGCTACATGTTTGTCATGCATAACCCCAACAGGAGGTGTCCATGTTAGGTCGATGTAATGTCCTATGTGCATGTGCTTCACAAGTCTGTGCATGACATGGGTCATTCATGCATATCAGTAGGGCCCATGGTGATTAGTTTTTAAGTTCGTTAGCGTGCATGTGCAAGGAACATTTTGGGAGAGTAGCACACTTGGAGGTGTGCCTCTCCCATCCAATGCACTGCTCCCTTTAGCAGGCATGGTGGTCCTGCACCAATGGGTGCAGGAGCTCAGTATGACAGCGGTGTTCCTCTGCTTCAAAGGAAAGCACCGCTGCCATACTGAGAAGCACTGCCACCATCCCCGCTTGCGTCAGTGCTCCCTCCCTCCGCGTCACACCGCCCCAAAGCTTTCATGCCATGCTGGGGCCCACCCCACATGGCAAGCGTTGTTGCTGGCACGGGTGCCCAATCCCGTCGGCTCCTCGGCCCCAGCGTAGTTTGCCGATGGGGGTGCCCAATCCCGTCAGCTCCTCGCCCCCCATCTTCTGCCATGCTGGGAGCCCACCCCAGCGTGGCAAACGTCCCACATCGTCCTTTTTTTTAAACCTGTAAAATAAAACGGTCCCACGGCGAGTCTCCCAGCCCCCTCCCACAACCCGCACACCACCCACTGTGCACTCCCACCCCCCTCACCCTCATACTACTCCGGACTTGGCGCACCATCTTCTGTGGACCTAGAACACGCTCAGACTTTCAAAGCTGACCGCGAACTGAGGAAATACCGGTAAGCTGTATAATGGGCTAGATAGGGGTTTCAACTTAGTGCATATCTCGGTCATTTTGGAATTTTTGCACAAATTTTCAACATGGGGTTTTGGGACCCCTTTTCATGAATGATGTCACTGTCATGGTGTTATTCAGGCCCAAAGGGTGATTTCACAGGCACTGCATAGTCACTGCACGAAACCACCCTTTGGCCTCGAATAACACTATGACAGTGAATTATTCATGAGAAGAGGTCCCAAAAACCCCATGTTGAAACTTTGGTGCAAAAATTCCAAAAAATGACTGTTTTACGAACGTGCGTTGTGCAGTTCCTACATAGGCTCGTAAGTTCGTGAATTTTCAATATTTTCACTCCAGATTTTCAACATCACCATTTTATCACACCTTCTTATGAGTTGTACAGCTGTCATTTTTCACATCTCACCCAAAACGTGTTTCCACCCATATAGCACACAATGGCGCTGTCGGTGTGCAAAATCAATGTATGGAACACATTAAGAAAATCACAGTGACACTGTTCATTAGCAGAGGTTTTAAAATGGCTATGTTGAAAATTTGGAGAAAAAATTCCTAAAAGTGACTGTTTCTGAGCGTGCATGAGCGTGCACAGTTCCCACATGCTTCGTGGGTTTCTTGATTTTCAATATTTCCACTCCATATTTTCAACATTGGCATTTTACCACACTTCCTTATGAGCAGTACAGCTGTCATTTTTCACATCCTCCCCAAAACGTGTTTCCGCCTATGTAGTGTACAATGGGGGTAACAAAAAGATCATGCTGACAATTTATTGTGCAAATACCAGCAATCGCACAGGGCATTAGGGTAAAGCACCATACATGCCAAACACCACTGCAAAGCCCTGCAAGCGAATATTCAGCATTGACAAATGCTTGTTATGATTTAGGTAACGTCTTCCTTTTACTAATTCCACAGTCATTTCTTTGCGTGTGTTTTCTCCTTTCTTCACATTTCCTCCTCATTCTTTACAGTAAATTTTATTATGCAATGCCCTCCTCTGTTCTTTGGTTTACTCTTTCCTTGACCACACACACACACACACACACACTGACACACACGTCTGTCAACTGGACCATGTAAGAATCCACTTGTAACTAGAAGCCAGGAATCTTGCACTATGGAGAAACGGTGCTACCAAAAACAAACACATATGTCCTACTAGCATTTGGAGTACCTGTAATCAGAAAAGATGGAGAAGCACTGGCTAGTGCATAAATCCTTTATTCATTACAGTGCCTCAGTTCAAACATAAAAAAGCAAGCTGCACAGGGCATGAGCCACTGAATGTGTTTCACACTATTCAAAGTGCTTTTTCAAAGGCTTGTGAATATTTTTAAACGTGGTCATTCATCTGAGTTGTACCTCTGTCTGAATTCTAGACATATTTGTGTTCAAATAAGTGCATGGTTCACAAATTTTAAAACACTTTTCCTTATTGCATGAAACCCTTTGTAATCATTTGCTCCTAATAATGGCTATCATAGACTATGGCAGTAGAGCAACAGTTCCTTGGGGTAGGGGGAGTGGATCAGTAGGGTTTCCTAAAGTCTGCACAGTGCATTACTAGACAGACCAAAATCCCCTCTTTTTATGTCAAACATGGATCCATAAATGAACAAATGGAACTACAACTAATTTGTTAAAACTGGTCAAACACTGTGTTGTTCAGCCGTACCTGCTGCCTGCTGCAGATGCTGGAGTGCTGAGAGGATTCCCCTGCAAGTGCTGTAAAGGAGAATGGCAGTGTGAGAGGCTGTGCTCCTTTATTTGTGGATTGGGAGTTCACGCTGGCAATCCTGCCACTGTGCAGGGGGCTTGGGGAAGCTGATTGCCTGCAGCTACGTGGAGAAGTGGGACTGAGGGTTTAAATTGCTGTGTTGCTTGCAAGCACGAGCATTGTGAGTGGCGTGAGTGCCACTTGGTGTAGGAAATTTCTTTGCTATTTGACTACAATTTACCAAGTTTATGTCTAGATGGTAAACGGAGCCTCAGAAGTTTAATTTGTATTGGGTGTTTCTATCTGAGCCAAGTTTGGGGGGAGACCTAAGCTCTATATTTGTGTCTATTGATGTAAGATTAGCCCTAACATACTAGCCAGTTTGTGTTATCTGCAGCAGAAGTAACATAGAAACATAGAAACATAGACTTTGACGGCAGATAAGGACCGCTTGGCCCATCTAGTCTGCCCATTTCCCTGCCTACAGGATAGGCTGCAGATCCTAGTTAACCAACAGCCTATTTCTTCCTGTTGTTATTGTTATATTTTAAATATTGAGTGATTTTACTAGTTAGATTTAGATTATTTTACTTTTTAGTTCTTCAAGGTTAGAAATGTTTAGATAAATTAAATTTTTAGCAACTTAAATTTTTTTTTCTCACTTTTGTAATAGGGCTGGAATGTTCAGATTGCCCAATTGCTTTGGATTGTTTTAGTTATTATTTAAGTTAAGTTTAGTAATTAGAATTTTTAAATTAGTGATGTGCTGGGGCTATTTGGGGGGCCTGGGAGGGCCAGGATTGTGTAGGGGGCATCCTTTCTGCGTGACTTACAGCTCTTCACCTGCCTCCCAGTTTTAGATACCATGGTTAGATGTTTCCAGGAGGTGGGGATTTGGAGGGGCTGGGGTGATTTTGGGCAGTGGGCAGCCCTGTGCACAAATATAGAGATTGTCAGGTCTACAAGGCACCCTGGATTTTGACTGGCAAAAGGGAGAGGCCAGACATGTTTGGTGCCTGTCACCAGGGTTTCCACCAGACCAAGTGGTCAGGTAAATCGAGGGGCTGCCTCATCCACCAATCCCTTGAGGGTGGTGCTGTGCAATACCAGATTGATCAGGAACAAGACTGCAATTATTGCTGACTTGGTTTCCTCTGTTGATCTGGCCTGCATTACGGAGACCTGGGTTGGGGATGATGTGAGCCCAGTTTTTGAGGTTTCTGTCCCACCTGGGTATAACATAATGCACTGCTCAAGAGAGGAACATAGGGGTGGCAGGGAGGCCATCTGTTTTACATCTGACTTGGCCTTCACCGTGCACTCAGTGGGTGCACCAGGTTCTTTTGAATGTGTGGCCATTCGTGGGGTTTCCAGGTGTGGGCTGCAGGGTGTTCTTTATTTACCACCTGCATGGGGCGGTGGGGAATTTTCTGCAGGAGTTTGCCAAGTTCGTTGCCAGTGAAATGTTGGAAACCCCCAGATGCATTGTTCTGGGGGATTTCAATGTTTGGGCTGATGATAAATCTTCTCAGTGTGGTCATAACTTCCTACAGATTATGTCTTCTCTGGGCCTGTCACAAGCTGTTTCTGCTGAGACACACCAGGGTGACCACATGTTGGACCTGGTGTTCTCACTGGGGCTTGAGATCGTTAATCTCAAGATTGATTGGGTGGTATGGTCTGATCACTGCATGGTGCAGTTCATGTTCTGGGCTCCCACCAGTTGCCCTCCCCCTAAAAAGATGATGAGCTGTCACCTTTGAGGGGATTGACCCTGGAGGGCTTTTTGGTGGCAGCTGATCTATTTAGTGTGGGTGATGCATGCATTGGAGGTGTTGATGCTAGAGTTGACACTTATAACAAGGTGCTATGTGACACCACTGACTCCCTCACATCTGTCCGTGTGCGACCTAAGTCTTCCTACCTGAGATCCCCATGGTATGATGGGGCTGTCAGGGAGATGAAGAGAAAGGGTCAGAGGTTGCAGCACCTCTGGAGAAGGTCTGGTCGGGAGGAGGACAAACTGTCCTTGCATGAACATTATAATATATACCGGGGCAATCAACCATAAGAAGGCAATGTTCTTGTCCAGGGAGATTGCTGCTGGGAAGAACGGACCATCCATACTTTTTTGGACTGTGGACAGGCTGATTCATCATGCCTGTCTACAACTGAAGAAGGTTTTTTAGATGCTGATTATGAAGAGTTTGCTCGGTTGTTCTCGGACAGAGTGTCCAACATCCTGCAGGGAGTTTCTCCAGTCAGCAATGTCATCATTGGCAGTGGTCAACAGGGGTGTTCTGAGAGCACTCCTCCCTGGTTGGGGGAAGTTTAGACCAGTGGAGGTTAGTGAAGTCATTGAGGTGGCATCCAATCTGAAGCACACTTTTTGTGAGCTGGAACCGGTGCTGACGTGTTTCTTGAAGAGATGCATCAACACCATTGGCTCAGTGTTTGCTCTGATTGTCTGGTGTTCCTTATTTGAGGTGGTTTTCCCCAATGCCTTGAAGGAGGCATTAGTGAGACTGCTCTTAAAGAAACTATCATTGGATCCAGAGATTAGAGCAAATTACTGACCTATCTCTAATCTTCCATTTTTGGTAAAGGTAGTAGAGAAGGTAGTGGTGCTTCAGTTGTTAAAGAGCGCCTCATGACTCACGAGTTGTACGAACCACTCCAGTTGGGGTTTCGGGCAAGGCGTAGCATGGACATTGCACTTGTTCAGGTACTGAGTGATGTCCTCAGGGCAAGAAATTGAAAAGACAAGACAATTCTTGTTCTTCTCAATCTCTCTTTCAGCATTTGACATTGTGGGCCATTGTGTGCTGCTTGACCATCTCCGGGAGCTCTGCGGTCTCACTGGCTCTGTCATCAGCTGGATTGAGACTTTCTTTACCAACAGGAGGCAACAGGTTGTGATGGGAAATTCTTCCTCCATCCCAGCCTCCTATCTTGTGGAATTCCTCAGGGATTGGTATTGGCCCCAACATTGTTTACAGTGTACATGCTACCCCTGGGAGGGCTCATTAGGAAGTATGGCTTGGGTATTCATTGTTATGCTAATGATACCCAGTTGTATCTTTCCTTTTCCTCAGGAACATCTAATACGGTGGATATGTTAAACAGCTGCCTTGCTAAGATCAATGACTGGATGACCTCTAGCTGGTTGTGACTGAACCCTGATAAGGTGGAGGTATTAGTGGCTGAGTCAAACAGAGTGCATGATAGGATGGCCTCTGAATCAGAGACTGTACTTGTTCTGGGAACTGTTTCATTGAAGACCTCCACTAGTGTGTGAAATTTTGGTGTCATTCTGGACAGGGGCTTGTCTATGGAGGCGCAAATATCCTCCACGGTTCGCTCCTGTTTTTCCCATCTCAAAAATGTTGCCAGGATAAAGCTCCTTGTTCCACCTCTGGATCTTGCCATTTTGATACGTTCATTAGTCACATCTAGGCTTGACTACTGTAATGCACTCTACCTCGGGGTCATAGGAGGATCTCTTTGTAGACTGCAGCTAATGCCTGGTTACTTACCGGGCAGCCTAAGTTTTGCCATATTTCACCGGTATTGCTTGAGCTGCACTGGCTGCCAGCCAGGTGGAGGATTCTCTTTAAGGTGGGTCTTCTCACCTATAAGGCTCTATATGGTCAGGGCCCTGGTTATCTGTTAGACCTTCATGTACCTGTTCTCTCTGTCTGCCCCCTCGGCTCCTCCTGTGGGGGTTTCCTGACGATTCCTAGAATGAGGTTAAGATCACCTGGTGACAGGGCATTTAGTGTTGCTGCCCCCTTCCTATGAAATTTGTTGCCCCTTTGGGTTAAAGGGGCCCCACTGTGGAGGTATTTAAGGCCCATCTCAAGGCACTCCCATTTGCACAGACATTTTTGGATTGAATTATTAATTTCTTATTTTTGATTTATTTAAATAGTTAAGCAATGTATTATTATTCTGTGTTTTCTGTGTTTTGTATTTGTGTGCACTATTTTTTAAGATGAGTCTATTTATTTGTACAGTGCCCAGAGCCTCCAGGATTGGGCATTTTTAAATAAATTCTGCCTTGCCTTGCCCTTGCCTAAATACTGTAATAGAAAACAACAATTTGTAATAAATTGAAGACTTTCTGAGTAGACAGCTGGTAAGAGGGGTACTGCAGTTATCTGTGCTCAGCCCTACTATTTGTAAGGTACTTACTGTAGAGTATTCTGAGTGACCTTGAGGAAGATGCAAGCAGATGAGTTTTAATATCCAGATAATATTAAAATAATCGGAGGCAGTATAGAGCAGTAGTTTAAGGCTCTGAGCTGAAAACCTGGGTTAGAATCCCATATCCCTCACTAGTGTAATGTGTGACTCTGAGCAAGTCACTTAACTTTCTTGTGCTCCCAGATTGCACCTGTAAACAAGCTTTCAGTTTAGTGTGTCTGTCCTTGTTAAAAAAAGTACTTAATATGGTGAAATGTAGAACCTCAGAAACGAACGGCTAGATAAGGAAATATAGCAACTACTGTTGGAGTAGATGAGATGTAATGTTAAAAAATACAAGAATATCCATCTAAGTAATGAAAATAAAAGGAGAATAAGATATGTTCTGAGTGGGTTGGCTTACAGATTACTACTAGTTAACTGTGCAATGTATATTGGATTACCAATAATTTTAAATGGGAGCAGTAATGCAGAGATTAAAAAATAAAACTGTGTAATAAACTATCAGCCTATTTCAAGAGGATTCTTAATAGTACAACACAAGAGATAATAATGCCACTGAACAAATAATTGTTTAGCTCCCCCTAAGAAAATAAAGTTTCTGTTCTAGTCTACAGAAATGGTATTCATCAAATTGTAAAACATTAAAAGAAGTGCAACTAAATTAGTGAATGATATGGAAAATGTAAACCACGACAATGGATAACCAGAACTCAGTCTTTTGTGTTGATGAAAGGATCAGTCTGATGCAATATGATTATTGTGGATTATTCCCCTGATCAAATAAAATTCTTTACATTAGCTGCCCTGTGGTGCTAAAGGCTTAGTTGCTGGAGGTCACACCTCACTCTGTGCTGGTGATCTAGCCAGGAAAATGAGCACTGATCTCTGGTGGTTAGCTACAGGAGAAGGTCTGAACATCTGAGGGACTGCTTTTCTGTCCCAGGGGAGATGACTGCTTGTTCTGCTGAATGACTGCCACAAGATGGAGGCCTGGTGGCATTGTGGAATGGAAGTGGCAGAAGTGCGTGGTTCTGTGGGATACTCACATGCTCATTCCTCCATGTGTGCATGCTGACATGTGCAACCAAGCAAGGGGTCAGAGCAGCAAGATGGCTGCAGTGCTGCTCCAATCCATGCTGCATTGTTTCTGCTCTCCGCCCATTGCCAATCAAAAAAGATTTTTAGTGAGTTCCATGAATAAAACCCCCTTTAATTTTAAATTGTAGCTCTGGAAATGTGCTTCTTTTTGTGCTGGGAAAGCTACAGTGTGGTCGGCACCAAATACATGAATAAATTGCCATTTTGTACTGCTGATCTTGCAGACTTTGTACGTACCACATTCAGCAGCCTAGATGGAAAGTTTAGCAGTTTTTAACCCAACAGCAGACTACTTTTTTCAATAAAGCAAGGATCACAATCCCAGAGAAGAGAGACAAGGATGAATGGGATCTTGTTAGCACTTTGGTGCTGATAAGCTTATTTTGCCTGAGTACAGGTATGCTAACATCGCCCTGGGGGCTGAGTTATTAGTTTTATGTGTTGAAGACCCCAGAGTTACTGCACTCAGTGGAGCAACTTTATGCTTGTTTTACAGGTATATTTGTCCCTGGTGTTGGTGAAGGAAGAGGTGTGGAGATGTAACTGATATGTTGGCAAACATTTTATGGAGACAACATTTACTTGTTTTAGAAATGCCTATGACTTCAACAGACTTCGAGCACATCTAGATTTGAAGCATAGAGCTAAGCTGGCTGTTTTATATCAGCTCTTTTTGAATGTGTCATTTTAGGATGAATGGGAAATGGAAAGAAATTCCTCAAACATTTATTGATGTGAAATTTTTAAAGGTCTCCTTGATTCGGAGACTACTACTATATTTTTCTAAATTTCTTAAGTTAAAATAGTGTTTTAATTAAATCTCTGGTGGATGCCCTCCTTTTTAAAACCTAGAGCATGACTTAAACTGTGAGCTGAAGTTAAGATTAGTTTTGTGTGTTTTGTATATTTAATTTTTTTAAATTTCTGCTATTGCAGTTACTATTTGACTGGTTCTGCCAGCTTATGCAAAGATGCTGCTCTAATTGAAGAAGGAGCCCTTTTGAGGTTATTTTCTCCAGTCATTTCTATTTTAGCAAAGTTTGTTCATATGGTGTTACCCTCAGTAACACAATTTATACTAAATCTATGAAGAAAAAGGCAATCTTTGTGGTCTACAGGACTCCTGGTAAACAAGCTGATTACAATGACGGTATGGGCTTGGCATGAAATATTTTATTTGAGAACATTTGTGGCAAAGGGACTCCTGGCAATGGAGCTGATTACTGTGCATCAGGGACTGGACCAGCCTGGCTTGGCCCAGACATTAAATATTATTTGAGACCTCTTACAGCAAAAAAAAGTTTTATGAAAATCAGTTAAATATACAGAGGTGTTTTAAATAGGAATTATTCAAAAGTCTTTCATTTATATCTTTATGGAGCCTACACACAGCTTGTGGGTTGCTTTAAACTAAAACGTTGACTTACAGGAACTTTTAGGGGCTTAATATTTTGTAGCCTTCCATTGTATAGTTACAGTATGTGTAATTAGTTAAGTATTCATATGTGTTATCTTTGCATTACAGCACTAAAATGTGATCCATTTCTGCAGGAGTTGCAAAGGTTGAAAGCTGGGGTAGCTTTTCTCTAAGAAAGTAATTTGACTGAAAAAGGAACATAAAAAGTTAATACATTCTTGGCTGGGGGAGGTATATGCCTCACATTATGAGGACCATCCCCATAAAAGAGGAGTAGCAATCTTTATCAGGAAGAAGTATCATTGCAAGTGTTACAGATTTTAAGTGATTCAGAGGGGAGTTTTGTACAGATCAAAAGGGAGTATGGGGGTCAAAACTACACATTATTGAATATTTATGCTCCAAAGGAAGAACATCTAAGGACCCCCTTCTTTTCTTGACTCATATCAGAAGCAATAGAAGATGTACATAACATACTTATTATTGGAGGTGATTTAAACACAGCCCCTCTGCCTAAACTTGATAAATAAGGGGTTGACAATATGGGTAGATCCAAAGCAACTTATATTCTATTACAGCTCCAATGTAAGTATGGTCTGATCAACATTTGGAGACACCTTCACCCCTTTATGTGAGATTACACATATTTCTCACCTAGGCACAACCAGTATTCCAGTATAGGCTATTTTTTGCTTCCTATTCAATTGGTCCATATAGCCACTGGCTCCTGAACTGGATCACTTATTAGTTCAGATCATGCCCCAGCCATACTTGATTTGACAGTTCAGCTTTCCCATAGGAACACCTCCTGGAGGATAAATGTGAGTCATCTATCTCATGCTGAGTTTATTAATTTAGTAAAGAACAAAATAAAATCCTTCATGCAACTAAACAATCCAGAGACCACTTCTGTCCCCATTTACTGGGATGCTTTAAAAGCTACATTGCAAGGGAAAATTATAGCTTGTACCTCGCAAGTTAAAAAAAAGAGAGCAAAACAACAGCTGGATGCAGAGAACAAAATTGCTGACTTATAAAAAACACATAAAATACTTTGAACTCTCAAAGAAGAGCACAATTGGATGAAGCCTGAAGTAAGCTATCTCAATTATCAGAAAACAAGATTGAAGGGGCATTGCAATATTTCCGTCAGCAGTTTTATGAACAAGGAAATAGGGTGGGGAAGCTTCTTGCTGCACAATTATGGAAAGAGGCAGCCTCACAAGCTGTGCTACAAATATTTAATAAA
Source organism: Neoceratodus forsteri (assembly GCA_016271365.2). Lineage (NCBI taxonomy): Eukaryota > Metazoa > Chordata > Ceratodontiformes > Ceratodontidae > Neoceratodus > Neoceratodus forsteri. Next base: position 4,674,287 of record CM028130.1, read on the forward strand.
AGCATACCGCTACTCATATTGCCCCTCAGGAGATCTCACAAGAGTTTACAGACATCTACCACACATTACATAGAGTACAACATCAATCTGACCATAAAGCCACAGTGCAAGTCTATCTAGTACCTATCCCACTCCCCTCTTTCTATCTGAAGTAGCAGCAGAGTCACTTAACTCCCTTATTAACAACCAGATTGTAGCCCAAATCCTTCACCTTAAGAATGCAAAGGCTCCAGGACCCAATGGGTACCCCTCTAAATTTTATAAAACTTTTCAGACTGAATGTATTCCATTCTTAGTTAAGATAGCAAATGTAATACTTAGGAACAACAATCTGATGCCCCCCGAAAATAGGCTCAGATTTTGGTGTTATTAAAATTAGGAAGGATCATCCAGATTGTTTTTATTTGTTTATTTATTTGTGATCTAGGGTAAACACCATTTTAGAACAAGCTCATTACTTAGGTTCAATGTCATTATGAAAAAACAAGACGGTACAGTACAGCTTGAGAACAAACTCATTACATACAGTAGGTTCCACAACAGTATAACAAACAAAACAGTACAGACATAATAAAGATACAGCAATTCAATAATACAGTAAGTTCACTGAACAGATCATATTGAAGACAATCTATGACAAATAGTATTAGGCATTAGAACAGACTGTAAACCAGGAATTTGAACCGACTGTAAGCCAGGAAGTTATTTACACAGGGGTTAATTAGGAAGACTGAAGGAGTCTAAAAAAGTAGGGAAGAGGACAATGACCAGTTGAGTGTAGGTGAAGAGCTAAAGGGGGCAGAGAGCAATTAGCCAAGTAGAGCCTCATAAATTGGCATGTACTAGGAAAAATAGAGATAATCAGCCCATCATAGGTCATGTCAGCATTGACATAAGCAACAGGAATAAGAAAAAAGACACAGGTGCTACATAGTGCACGGTCATGTGCGGGTGAGTCCACAGCCATGTTAAGCCAACATCCATGGTCTAGTGGAAACAGTAACAGCTGGCTTGAGCAACATGGTAATTCCTGAGCAGCTTGTGGCTCATATTGCCCAATATCTTTACTAAATGCTGACTTAAAGTTATTTATAGCCATTTTAGCAAACTGATTACAGCTTCGTATACTGTACCCTTTCTTATTCACTCAAACCAAACCGGCTTTATACTAGGCAGATTATTATAGGATAACATTTGGCGATTTCTTAACATCAACTCAGCCCTAAAATCAAAGTATGCCTTCCAGCTTGCCATTAATATTGATGCTGAGAAGGCCTTCAACAGGGTTGATTGGCTCTTTTTAAAATATACTTTTTCCAAATTCCAGCTGGGGAATCACTTTTGTGGAAACATCTTGGCCTTGTATGAGGGGCCAGAAGCAACTATCTGAGTAAGCAGATATATTTTAGATAGCTTTCCATTGAGTAGGAGTACAAGACAGGGCTGTCCCCTCTCATCCCTACTATTTGCACTCAGTCTAGACTGTGTTGCTGCCAAGATCAGGCAACACCCTCACATAAAATGTGTCATAGCTGGGTGGGTCGAACACATAATCACTTTATATGTGGATGACACCCTGATTTTTCTAGATGATCCAGTTTCATCCCTGTCTCCTCTCCTCGAAACCCTGACTCAGTCTGGGATGTTAGCTGGTTACACAATTAACCTTACAAAATTTGAGGCTATGATACTAAGTGGTACCTCCCAAGAGGGTTTAAGGATAATTTCCCATTTGCATGGGCTACTAGAAATGGTTTCAAATATTTAGGGATTCATATAAATGCCAAATTACCTGAGCTTTTCTCTGAAAATCATAAACAAACTATTACTCTCCAACAAACAAGACATGGCCAGATGAAATATTCTTTCATTAACACTGTATGGCATAATTCAGACAATAAAAATGAATATTTTACCTCATCTATTATTTGTTTTTCAAACACTCCCCATTTCTATCTGAGATTCTTTTTGGAACAATCTTCAAACTACCCTATAAACATTTATTTGGCAAAGGAAGAGACCTAGGTTTACTCAAACTCTCCTCAGCCTTCCAAAGGAGCTATGGGGATTAGTACTTATGGACCTCCATAAATACTGTTTGGCTGCAAAGTGCCTGACTCTATACAGCTGGGTAAAGCAGTGTATGGACGCTTGTTGGTATGAAACAGAGCTGAACGTTCTCTCACACCTTCCACTATGGACTATACCAATGCCCCAGAAACCTTACGTTCTGTGCAAAACCCTGGACTAAACACAAAGGAATATTAATTAAACTATGCAAGCTTAATAATACCCCTGACACACTGGGTCCCTTATCAGTTATTGGGCATCATGATGGATCCTCCTTCCAAACTTGGATTTAGGTTAAAAAATACTGAGAAGTTCCTGGCCTTATGAGATTCATTCAGCTAATACAAGATGGACACTGTAGATTCTTTCAGAATCTGCAGCAAACGTAAGCCTTGAGAAAAGATGACCATTTCCATTTCTTAAAAATCAGGCATTTAATCTTAAAAAGCACCAGTTTCCTTCAAATACAGAGACCCCAGTATCATTTAAAAGATTGCATTTTCTGGTGTGTTACTTTAAACATAAAAGTTAGACCCATATCAAGTCTTTATGCACTATTATTAACCCCTACTTACCTACCTACACAAATAACCCAGGCACACTGGGAAAGAGAGTCACAAGACCTGGTACCTTGACAACTTTGTGAGCAAAGACTGAAGGGGGGTTGGGCAGTAACAGCATTGTCTAATTGGTGCAAATTCAGTTGGAAGGAGCTGATAAGGTTCTTTTGTACCCCAACAGTGACAAAGCATTTTGACCCCAGCTACTCTACTAGATGCTGGAGACCTGTGTGGTGATATGGGTTCACATTATCATATATTTTGGGCCTGCCCAAATTTAACTCCTTATTGGCAAAAAATACATGCTCATTTTCAACGAATATTAGCTGTAAAGATACCTTTCTCTCTTTTCTTGGTTTTGGGGTTACCTGAAATATCCTGGAAATCAAAATATATAGCCAGACAATTTCATATATTAAGAGTTGTTGCATTAAAATGTATAACTTTGAACTGGTTATCTATTAATATCCCGCCAATCTCACAATGAAGACAAAGTGTTTTGGAAGTTGAGGAGATGGAGCAAATTACAGCTATGCTCTGGTTAAATGTCCCCAGGCTCTTGGAGATTTGGGATGCCTAGCTGCAGTTGAAAACTAGCCATGTTAGTGAACAACTTCAGTAAACATCTAACAGTTTTATGGTACTTAAAACTCCTATATAGTGTTTTTTTCTGTTGATAGGTTTCTGGAATTATGTAGGTGTTGGATCTTTCATTGCATGTTTATTTTATTTTATTTAGTTACTGAAGAGAATTTGAATTACAAAAGAGCATATGAGAGAACAGTAAATTGCATTTTTGTTGTTGGTCCTGGAAGTGCAATATTTCAATAAGCAAGGTTTTTCTGGAGCTCGGACCATATGCCACAAGATGTCACACCAAACATAGAAACATAGAAATACAGAAATAGATGGGAGAAGGAGACCGCTAGCTCCATCTAGTCTGCCAATTTGTTTCATACTTGTTTTGATACTCTAGCTGCCCTTTGTAATCAGGGCTCCCTTGTGTCTGTCCCATGCATTCCTGAATCTCCTCATAGCCTTGATGCCTACAATTTCTTGGGGCAGGGTGTTCTAGGTGTCCACCACTCTTTCTGTGAAGAAAAACTTCCTGGTGTTGGTAGAAAACCTCCCTCCTTGCATCGTGAGATCATGTCTCCTGGTCCTGGCGCCCTTCTTGAACTGAAAAAAGTTCCTGAGCCTGTACCTTGTTAATGCCTTTTATGTACTTGAATGTTTCAATCATGTCCCCTCTCTCTCTTCTCTGCTCCAAGGAGTACATATTCATTTCCCTAAGTCTTTCCTCTTAGGACATGAATACTGCAGACCTTAAATAATTTTTTTATTTTGCTCCCCCAGCTCTGGACCGGCATCTCCTTCAGGCCATCCTATGCACTCCGTGCTGCACAGCCTTGGTACAGCCACCTCTTCACCCTATAGTGCAGCTCCCCAGGAAACCCTCAGATGTAATTCTTCACCAGGTGGATCCCTCCCTCTGAGAAGGAAGGCACTGGGAGGGCAGCCATTGCCATACTTGCCCCAGGTGCTGCTAAGGTGGTTGACGCACTGCCGAAGGTCTTGCAGCAGCGGGAGCTAGCAACCGGCATCTGGTCAGCCTCAGGGCTCTTTCCCATTTGCTCACTAGGGATGTGGCATGCCACTAACATCAGGCTTATGCCATTTGCCATGTCCCGTTGATTGGTGGGACCCCATCCATTGCCAAGCCTCCACCAGTGGTCAGCAATCGCCGGGTCGCATCCTCACTCTTCCCTTCAGAGAAGACAAGCAGTCATCTGATGCTTCAGTCTTCTCTCCCTGGCTGGCCCTCCAGCACCCAGCTTCATTCCTGAACCTGGGTCACTGACATCACAAGCGGAAAATCCAACCGCTGTACTGATGGGCCAGTACCTGAATCATTTTTGTCACCTTTCTCTGTACTGTTTCCACCCAATCAATGTCTTTCTGAGGTGAGGCCTCCAGAACTGGACTCTGTATTCCAGGTGAGGCCAGACCAGTGATCTATACAGTGGTAGTAATACCTGCTCATGATTCTTCTCCAGATGCAGCCCCACATTTTGTTGGTCTTCAATGTTCCCTTCTCAGACTACTTATTAATCTTCATGTCATCTGAGATTATGATTCCCAGATCTCTTTCCTGGTGTGAAGCCACCAGTCTTTTGCCTCCTAGGTAATACTTCTTTCTTGGATTTTTCTTTCCTATGTGCATGACCTTGCATGTTTTGGCATTAAATCTCAGCTGCCACATTCCAGACCATACTTCTAGTTTCTTGAGGTCAGCTTCCATCTTGCTCACTCCTGTGGTGTCCACTCTGTTGCATATCTTGGTGTCATCTGTGAACAGACACACCTTCCCTTCCAGTCCATCAGCAATGTCTGCTATAAAAACATTGAAGAGCAGAGGCCCCAGCACTGAGCCCTGGGGCACCCTGTTGGTCTACCTGCCTTCCATTGATTACGCTTCATTAAACTATACCCTCTGGCTTCTGCCTTGTACCTTTTTTATTGCTACTGTGCCATGTCACTTTAATTTACTTTGTTTTATTAGAGTTGTTCTTCTAATTTTAATGTTATGTTTCATATCTTTGTAGAAGTGTTATTAGAAACATAGAAACATACACTTTGACGATGGATTAGGACCGCTTGGACCATAAAGTCTGCCCATTTCCCTGCCTACAGGATAGGCCACAGATCCTAGATAACCAACAGCCTATTTCTTCCTACCCTCCATGAGAATTGCCTTATGTCTGTCCCATGCATTCTTGAATTCTCCCAGTTTTAGACCCCACAACCTCCTCAGAAAGGCTGTTCTATGCATCCACTACCCTGTCTGTGAAATAATACTTCCTCACATTGCCCCTGAACTGCCCCCCATCTTTAAATTGTGACCCCTTGTTCTTGCACATCTCTTTTTCCGAAAGATGCTACCCTGTTGGACTTTGTTGATTCCACTGAGGTACTTAAAAGTTTCTATCATGTCCCCCCTCTCCCTTCTTTCCTCAAGGGTATACATATTAAGCTCCTTTAGTCTCTCCTCATATTGTTTCTCTTGCAGACCCCGCACCATTTTAGTTGCCCTCCTCTGGACTTCCTCTATCCTGTCTATTTCCTTGCAGAGATGGGGTCTCCAGAACCGGACACAGTACTATCGATGGGGTCTCACCAACCATCTGTACAGAGGGATAACAACTTCCTGCTTTCTGCTGCTGATGCCTCTCCCTATGCATCCCAGTATACCCCCAGCCCTCCCTACTGCCTTATCACATTGCTTGCTAACCTTAAGGTCATCTGATATGATTACCCCCAGGTCCCTTTCCTTTTTTTTGTTGTTGTTACTACCTCCCATTGTGTATTCTTCCCCTTGGTTCTTGTTTCCCAGGTGCATTATTTTGCATTTCTTTGCATTGAATCCTAGCTGCCATACTTCTGATCATTCCTCCAACCCTGCCAAGTCCCTTCTCATCCTTTCCATGCCTCCTTCTGTATCAACCCTGTTGCAGATCATTGTGTCAACTGCAAAGAGGCATATTTTTCCTTCCAGTCCCTCTGCAATGTTACTTATGAAGACATTAAAAAGGACTGGACCCAATGCTGAATCGTGCGGTACCCCACTAGTAACCCCACTTTCTTCAGAGTGGACTCCATTTACTATTACTTTCTGTGTCCTGTTCTCCAGTCAATGTTTTACTCAGGCTACCACCCTGGGACCCACTCCCAAGCTGGATAATTTGACTATTAATCCTTTGAGTGGGACTGTGTAATTTACATGTTACATACTCCTGGACCATGTCAATATGAGAATGTAAATAGAGTCACCATGTAATAATAGGGTTAACATGAGACTCTAGATGTAATTGTAATGGATCTTTTGACAGTCTCAGATATGTCCTAATGAAATCAAATTTTATTTGTTCAACACAATTCATAAATGTCAAAGCACTGTACAGTCATAAAATTCACTAAACCATATAAATAACTCTAAAACTAATTAACATTAGTTATAAATATACACTTCCAAGTTCCATATCTGGATACCTTATTAAAAATCAGAAAAGGCCAGCTAGAAAAGATGCATTTTAAGTGCAGTCTTACAGCTCTCCACTGCCTGGTAATCTTGCATCTAACAAGGTAGAGAATTCCACAGGGCAGGGGCAGCAAAGAAAAAAAGCCCATGCTCCAGAAGTCTTCAAACGCACCCTGGGAATCTCTAGCAATCCCTCATTGGCTGAAAGGAGCAGTCGGAGGGGGCTATAGGGAGGCAGATGCTTCTTGCAGGTAACTCAGACCCACACAATATAGGACTTTGTAAGTCAGTAAACTTACTTTAAAAGTGATTCACCACTGACTAGGCAGCCAGATCAGAGAATGCAGCACTGGTGTAATATGGCTGGATCATGAAGATCCAGACAGTAACCTAGCTGCAGCATTCAGCACCAGCTGCAGGCAGTGGATATCAACCTGAGGAAGCCCCAGGTACAGGGAGTTACAGTAATCAAGGCACAAAGTCACAAAAGTGTGGCCCAAAGTTTAAAGATTGCCAGATGGAACAAGGTGCTTAATCTAGGTGATGTTCTTCAGATGGTAAAAATGAGGATTTGACAATGGCTGACACCTGTGAATGAATTATCAGCCCATCATTAAAGACCACCCCCAGATTCCACACCAGTTCAGAGGTCAGCAGCTGGGAGTCCCCAAGCCACAACTCAGCAAGCAGTCCAGCAGCCAATCCCTCTATTCAGTGAATTGGCTCCACCACTAACACCTCCTTCCTGGCAGGGTTCAGCTTTAATCCACTGGAAATCATCAAGTCTTGGATTTCTACAAGTCAGTTGGAAAAAACTGAGAGCACACTATCCTGATTGGGTACAATAGACAGGTACATGCTTGTTGTCAGTGAAGTCTATCAATAAAACTTGCGTTAAAAAAATTGCAGTTCATCTGCTAACAGTTAGTCTATATCATATCCTTGATTTATTTTTCAGATTCTTTTTTTGGGGTGGCTTATGTGATGCAAGGTTATGCCTTGATTTTGCCCAGAGTAAGGGAGATTGTTTGTGTTGTAAATTATTGGCTGTTATCATGTCGCTATGATCTAGTGTTCCTTGAAATTGTAGGGCCAGAAAATGTTGACAAAAGATTAAATGTACATAATGGGACAGGGTTAATATTAATCCTATGCCTAATTAGCCCTTGGGATTCTCGGGGGGTCTTTCCCAAATAGTGGTGGTTTAGGATCTTGTAAGGATTAATATCACCCAAGTGATTTTTTGGACCATGTAGAGTTTGCCCTACTGGCATACTATGGGTCTCCTTATGTATGGGAGCACAGGTATTGTACCCTGAATCTAGGTGACATAGTGAGTCTCAGAAGAGCAACAGGAAAGTTGATTGCTAATGACTATACATGTACTTCTAACATGGTTTGATACCAGAAAGCTGGGCATTTCTTCTGTTATTCTTTTGGTTCCCAGTAGCTGCCACTTATTTGAAGGGATGAAGTTCATCTAAGGGATATGAGCAAATACTAATTATACAGAATGGTCCCACTTGAATCAACAATGTACATATTGATTGTTGAAATTTTGAAGTTATGTATAAGGTATTTTTTACTGAAATTTGGATTACCTGCTATAGAGGGTAAATTTTGTTGATCTGTTTTCTGCACTATCTTTCATTTGTTGCTATATTGTATTTGAAAAGTGCCTGTGAAGTTCTTATTCATTGTTCTCAATTTGTAATGACTCAAAGATGAACAAATAAACCTTATTCATTCAACCCAGCAAGAGGAATCAGGAAAAATGGAGGAGAATGGCAGCAGGGCTGGCATTCAGGATGTTCTACCTATCAATCTTCACCTGGTACCCAGCAGGACAAATCCTGGGGAGATTATGGATGATGGGGTCGGTGGGGCAGGCCTGAATGGACCTCAATCCTGCCTCAACTGGAGGAGATTAACTATATATAAAAATACTCAGCATTTTAAATGATGCACGAACTCAATATCATGGGTTTTCAACCAAGGGTAGATGACTAAGACAAGTATTTGAAGAATATTCTCTGGGGGGATGCAACAGGGGAATTGAGATCCAGCTATGGAAGTGTTACTAGAAATGCTACTGACACTGAAGTCAAGAATTGGAAGATGCCTACAAGAAATGGGATTTGATGTAAATGCCAAGTTGGGAGGGTGGAAGAACTTGCTCCACCATTGGTCATCTTTCACTCCATTTCTTATTTTATTCAATTCCATGTGCTGTAACTTAAAGACATTTGTGAACATCTAGTGGGAAAGATATAGTGGCCATCAGCAGAATTCAGTTACACAAAAGTCCTCCAAAATTTGAATTTCAACCCCTTTCATTTTTAGGGCTGCAGGTATGTGGAGCCTGCAGCCCTCTTGCATCAGCTTTCCAAATGAGCTTCTGGATTCAGACAGTGGAACACTTCTTTGGAGTTTTCCAATGATCCTTCCACTCTTTGCAGACATTCAATTTAACTATTCCAGTGCTGCAGACTACACATCTGTGCAGAGCTCAGTCAAATTCTAGTTCTTTTGTGAGCATTGTAGCCCTTCGTTGAGTACAAGAAACACATGTTTTCTTTTGAATCCAACTTGGTAAGCAGCATTTGTAGAGCTACTGCAAGACTGCAGACTGAACATCTGTCCAAAGCTCAGTCAAATAAATTCATTCTAATTCTTTTGGCAGTCTTGTAGTATTTCAGTGAGTACAAGGAACACTTTTTCTTTTGAATCCAACTTGGTAAACAGCATTTGTAGAGCTACTGCAAGACAAATAACAGCACCTAACTGTAGAGCAGTCTCAAATTACTTGCTTGGTCATCTCTCCCAATGTGTGTGTTTTCGTTTCGTGTGTGTGTGTAGCAATGATTTATGGTACTTCCTTTGAAGAGTTGATTTATTTTAACCTTTTCAGGACCGATGTAATTAATGACATTGGAACTGTCATTGTGTTATACCTGTAGGAAGGGTAAATAACTACAAGGCAGCTAATGTTTTAGGAGTTTTCTGAGGATGTAAGGGGCATCCTAGGAAATTGCAAAGAATCATAACAGTGTCAACTGCAGTGCTCCCAGGTTAAACAAGCATTTCCCTGTAAGGCAATCTCCTTTTCCCTGTATTTTCCATGTAAAACTAGGACAAAACTCATGTACATTATTCTGTATGCTCAAATTAATGCATGTACACAACTGACGTCATTATGCTTGTCAGAAAAAATGACTATAACAAATGTTTAATGATGTTTTTATTTATTTTAAATGGTAAAACTCACCTGCAACATATCACAGAGGCTCTGGAAAAATGTTGGAATCTCTATAGCTTTGCTCCCAATGTTCACATATCTCCAGAACCTCTTGATGGTTTTATAGCTTTATTGCAATATACTGATGCAAACAGATAGCCTGGCTGAGGTGCAATATGTCATATTCAGTGGGGTCATACTTTTATCCATTTTGGAATTATACTGACACATAATAGCTTTGATGAGATACAGGATCTCATTTTCAGAGGGGTCATAATTTTACCCATTTCTACAAATCAAATAAAATCAAGTTTTGTTTATAATACGCTTTTCGAGTATCGAAACACAAGTACATAACAAAATGATAATCATCACAATAAATGAAAATATAAAACAGTAAAAAGGTAACAAGGTGATGTATTCAAAGGCTTGTTCAAATAAATAACTCTTCAAAGATGCCTTGAATGACTCTGTGGACAGGCACTCTCTAATCCAATGAAGTAGAGAATTCCACAGGGTTGGGGCCACAAAAGAAAAAACGTCTGGCCCCAGATGACTGAAGGTGGACCCTGGGAATCTCTAGCAATCCCTCATTGGTGGAGTACAGTGGGCAGAGAGGGTGGTAGGGTCAAAGGAGATCTTGCAAGTAGCCCAGTCCCTGACTGTGTAGTGATACTGGTTAGCCTGACCAAGAAGCAATATTCCATTTTTAGTGGGGTCTTACTTTTACTTTTGCGTGATCTGCACTGGCTGCCAATACAGTGGTGGATCACTATCAAGGTCACATTATTGATCTTTAAGGCCCTGCAGGATTTGGGACCTCACTACTTGAAAGAGCTCTTGGTGCCTTACTATCCTGCCCGCTGTCTTCGCTCCTCTGACGAGGGATTGCTAGAGATTCCCAGGGTACATCTAAAGATGTCTGGAGGTGGATCTTTTGCCTATATGGCACCAATCCTGTGGAACTCTTTACATTGTCAGACATGAGATTGCCTAACTGTTGAAAGTTTTAAAAAACAAATTAAGACTTTCCTTTTTGCCCTAGCAAATGCTGGAACATAATAAGTAAGTGGGATTTATTGTTCTGAAATGTGTTTTTAAGTTATATGAATTATTGTAAAAGGCCCCTGAGCTTGGGAAGGATGCTTGATATGAATAAAATGTTACTTACTTACCCATGTTTGAGTTCCAACAGAGGATAAAGCATCTAACTGCAGAGCAGTTCCAAATTACATCCTTGGCCATCTCTCCCAATGTGTGTAGTTATGATTTACAGTATTTCCTCTGAAGGGTTGATTTATGTTAACTCTTTCAGGGATCTATCTAGTTAGTGGCATTGGAACTCTTACAAATTTATACTTGTAGGAAAGGTAAATGCTAGGCAGCTGATGTTTTAGGGGTTTTCAGAGGTTGCAATGTGAAAGATAGGGGATTACAAAGAAATCATAGGAGCATCAACTGCAGTGTTCCAAAATTGAACAAAGCATTTCCCAGTAGGACAAGCCAATTTTCCCTGTGTTTTTCATCTAAACCTGGGATAAAACTCCTGTACATATTCCTGTATATATAAATCAATATATGCACGCAACTGATATCATTATACCTGTCAGTAAAATCACTATAACAAATGTTAAGGCTATTTTATGTGCTCTTTAGCCTTGTTACAATATACTGACATATTATAGCCTGGTTGAGATGCAGTATGTCATATTCAGTGGGCTCATACTTTTAGCCATTCTGGCACAGTACTGACACAGGACAGGTTTGCTGAGATGCGGTATCTCATTTTCAGGGGGTCCTAATTTTACCCATTTTTACAATGTTCTGATATAGCTTAGCCTGGCTGAGATGCAGTATCTCATTTTCAGGGGGTACCATTTTTACCCATTTTTACAATGTGCTGATATAGGTTAGCCTGGCGTAAATGCAGTATCTCATTTTCAGTGGGGTCTTACTTTTACCTATGTTTACATCTGCTTGCAGTGTACTGAGACAGGATAGATTTGCAGAGATATTAATGGCCACCATGTGCAACATGGTGGTGCTGACTTAAACTACCTGTATGTGAGTATCACACATATGTAGTCATGTCAGTGCTGCCATGACACGGCTGACTCTGGAGCAAAATGTGCATGTGCATGAATCAATCATGTGCTGTTCTGTCATTGCAACAGTATCAGTTACATCTGACTCTGGTGTGGCTTAAAATAAGTATTTTCAATATTTTAAACCCAGATTCCACTCCTGCAGCCCTATTGGCTCTTGCCAGAATTTGTTTTATTAGTAAAGGCATTTTCATTAAAACAAGAACGTTGTCTCTTGCAATCTACCTGTCCACATTCTATATTACTGCAGTGAATGTATAATGCATTCTTTATGACTTCTAACCTATAGACATGGAAATTATTCAGATATTACAAACTGAAGTTTAAGGTTTCAGAGCAGGAACAGCAGCAGAGACAGATGAAGCCTAATGGGCAAAGAGATGTTTTGCAAGTAAATGTCTTTAGTAATGAAAAGTGACATGCCATCAAATTAATCTTTTGTGCATTATCATTGGGTTTGGGTCCTGGCAATGCTCACTATGCCTGTTGTGCCAGAACCTGAAAAATCACTAGAAGGAACAATGCCTTATCTGCTACATGAGCCATTTGCTCCTGTGTTCCCTCAGTAGATGATCCTTGGTTTAAAACACTACAGAGAACAGGGTCCCACAGCAAAAGAAGTCTTGTGGATTTCCGGCGTCAGAACTGGTGCATTATAAATCTAATAGTAAACATCAAAGTGAAATGCAAAGCTGCCCAATAATATGAAACATGATGGTTTAAGATAATATTCTAGACTCTTTTGTACTCCAATGACTAGTTATTCTTAAAAAATTTCAAAACCTTAAAGATTGCAAGAGTTTTGATTTAAATTAATAGAGTTTTGATTTAGTATTTGTGAAGGGCATGCATCATATTCCATTAGTTTGCTTACCTAACATAGATTGCATGTACTCAGAATGCAATATGATTTCAAGCTGACTACATTAAGACTGAAATTATAGCATGGTACAGTACTGTAAGAGAAATTGTAAAATCTTTCAATTTAGGTGCTTAAACCAAAATAAAATTAACAGACTGCAATTAATACATATTACTACTATATTACCAGACTGTGCAGGTGAAATGCATCACATTGAAACTTGAGATAATTGGTAATAACTGGAAATCCATCTCAAATTAGGGTTTACAAAGGAAATAATATCTTACTATTCACTTGGCATGAATGTTGGCTGCTCTGTGAATTCATTTTGGGCGAGGATCCATTGCATAGTGAATGGGAATTATTACACCAAGAATGATGTCCCCCTTCCTTTGATTGCCTTTGATATTTAGATTGCCCAGACTGCAGTATAGCTGTTTGGTTCTGTAGACAAGGTTAGAAGAAATGAAGAAACAGACAAACATGTAGAACAGCATGGCTCTGACGCAAAGGTTATCTACAAACCACAAGTCTGGTCAGCACAGAGTCATAACAACCAGAAAGGGAGTTGCGATATATAACAAGACTGATGCAGGTGGATGGCCACCTTATTTAGTTTCAGCTTTCTCAATTACTTGTTCCTAAAATTAAAACATGTTTATAAATGATGATAAACACTACAGACAATATGGAAACAGAGAATACTTGAAAATAAAGATGCAGAATGACCTACCACAGAGTAAAAGAATATAGTATTTCAAAACATTTCTAAACTGTTATGGAACTCAGTACCTGATATCTGTAGATCAGCTTTAAATGCAAGATGTAGTTGTCTGAAAATTCTTTCATACTCACATATTTATTAAGTGCTCTGAAGTCCCCCTAGCAGATTAATCCGTGGGGTAAAGTGTCAAAAAATAATTGCTCCATAATTAAAATATAATACAGACCCCCAGAGCTCTCTCTTCCAATTAAATTTAATTAAAACAAACTCTGTCAGAAACCTATTATTTTGTTATTTTTCAAACCATTGCTCACAACAGTATTAACTGTTTTAGCCTGCCTATTTTTTTTTAGCCAGTTAACAAAGATGACACATCTGAATTGTAACAACATGCCTAAGAACACCTGTAGGAAAATGTAAAAATGTTATCTGCCTTGATAAACATTAGGACCCCCATATTCAAAGGAGATGTGCCGTGCAACCCTGTGGTGCAGGGTGATGTTCTGTGAACCCTGACAATGCACGGCAGCAGGATATTCAGCTGTATGGGATTTTTTGGCCTCAAAGGAATGGGCCAGAACACAGCTGGAATGTATGCCACTGAAGTGGAGGAAGTGTTCCCAATATGACACACAATGGCATATTCAGAGGGAATGAACCCCTCACTGTCCAGAGATGTGTGGCACAAAGATCCACCATGGAAAGGAGGCCTAAATTGCCAACCACCTACAGGTGGGCTATGGCAATGCAAGCAGGTGCACAGCAGCCTGCCCAGCTCAGCAATCAGGTGGCACTCTCCCTTATCATAAATAAAAATTGTATCCCCAGAGATCCCTGGTAATTCAGTTTTTTTTCTCAATATAGATTTTATTGATTTAAATTGTATTAAAGATACAACTTAGATATTATTGTAAATGGTACATTTGTATAAATCTGATGGTCTTATCTAAACATATTAAAGATATCACATTACTTATTGTAAAACTGTAATTTTTAATTATGAGGTACCATGTTGCTTTATAATGTGTACAATCTGGCACTGAATTAAAATAAGGTAAAGAATCCATATTAAAGTCTTAAATTTCGATAATCTGTGATGTGGGTGCATGAGGAAGGGCGCTGTCCATTACGGTGACTTCTTTCTGGCGCAATCCATTCATGGTGATGGAAAGATATGGGTGACTGGATGAGGGAGTGGGTGAACTGGGCAACAGGATGTCACTATACATATGAACGCAAGGGGTGGTGTGAGTGAGCACAGTGAGCACAGTGATCTTGAGCTCAGAGCGGGTGGAGAGGCTGTAGGGGGTGGTGCTGCAGTTGCTGATCAAGCTGTGCCATGGCATCAGGGATTGGCTAGTGGTTGGGGTGGATGAGTTACTGGGTTCAGGTCAGGGCACTGGTGTTATGTTTTATTGTACCCGGCTCAAACCTTTTTATTTTTGCTGCTTCCCTCCTGACATGCATCCTCCTGGAGCTGAGAATCCTTAAGTGGGAGGGTACGGGGGGAAAAGCCCCTCACGAGGGAGGGGTGTGGGAGGGTGCAGCCCTCCCCCCACAGAAAGCAGTAAAAATCTGTCCTGGCACCATTGTTCTGGTGCACCAGGGTTGTTAGGGTGCCAAAAATGAGTTTGGCACTCTGACTGAGCGATAACGGTGATCGGCTTTAGCAGTTCACCGTTATCATATAGACCCTTAAATTTCTTACTTTATGTAAGATACTTTCTTAAAATCTTATTTGCTTCTGTAGAAGTTCTTCTTCTCTATATTGTACTTATCAATATTGTTTCCCCTGTTAGATTAAACAGGGCAACAAATGATAGTATGAAAAGTGGAAAGAAAAGGGCATAGAAAATGAAGAGAGAAGAAGATAGGAAAAAGAGTTAAAAAACCAGCCTATTATATGAGTGTGACAATAGAGTTTAATTGTTTTACTAGAATACAGTATCTATTCTATGAGGTTAGTTTATAGGATAAAATATACATTTGGGCCAGGATATTCAAATTGCACCCAAAAAGTATGCATGGCAGGAGCAAGCACATGTCCACTGTGCCCATGTGCAAGAAGCATGATATTCAAAAACTGCACAGGTCAAGATGCGCCTGCAGCACACGAGTGACTATCATGCCACCTGCACCATAGTGCAACCAGGGATGTGCAGTTGTGCAGTTCAGATGTGCCAAAGTGCAACCAGAGATGCTCAGTGGAGCAGTTCAGATACACCATAGTGCAACCAGGGATGCCCCGTAGAGCAGGGCAGCAGTGCAACAGCACAACCAGGGATGCGCAGGGACAGGATGCAGAGGCCCACCACCCATGCCACAGATGGGCAGAGGAGCACACAGCAGAACAGACATTGACTCCCACACCCCATGCACTGCACAACTGGTGGAGAGCGGGAATAACCATCGGACCATGGATACCAGCAACCAACCCACAGCCGGGGCATGGTGCCCCAGCACACCCCCTGGCAAGCTATGACCAGCACACAAGGAGGGCTGACCTCCCCATGCCACACCATCCCAACAATGCAGAGCACACCCTGCACCATGATCCCCATACACCCTGTGCAGGAGTAGCACCCAACAATGCAGAACACCACATGCATGCCACCACCCCCACTATGACAATGCAACCCTGGGCACCATGGATCCATATAAGGCAGCCCCACCATGAGCACCCTGCAGTGGGTGGCAGCAGACTGCGATGCAACAACTGCATACACAGTGCTGCCCTGCATGTCTCCCCCAAGGAACAGCTGAGAGACTGACCATGCGTCAGCACACGAGGTACCCCACATGCGACAGGGCATGCCCTGATCCCACCACCAGTGGTACAGCACCCTGCACATCCTCCCAAGCACACATCCCATCCCAGCACTGGCCACTACAGCCAGCACAGACACACACAGTGTTGCATGGAAGCATGCACCACACAGGATGCAACACAGTGCATGGACAAACACCCACCCATACCCAAGGGCACACCAACACAGGGACACAGTAGCAGGTCAACCTAGCCACTGGCGTGTGGCCACGGCAGCCGTGTACATATGGCCAGCACCCCTAAATAGCACAGGTGTGCCAGCCACCCTGTGCAGGCACCATGAAGCTGTATGCCACCAGCATGCAGCCAGAGCACAAGTGACAGATAGGGGGAGCACATCCCCTGCAACAGACACAAGTGACAGCATGGAGATGGGACAACAACAGCGGAGGCCACAGTGCCACCTGAGGTGGATGTGTACCATACCTGTGACAGGAGGCAACCTGGCATTGTGCTGGGTACAGTGGCTGTCCAGCATGGACAGCCACCACTGACATGCCAGCAGACCATGCAGATCACAGACATGCAAGGGTGTCAGCTGCACAGGCCATGGATGGTCTGACAGGGGAACCATGGACACAGTTCATGCACTGTGGACTACTACACACAGTCATTCAATGTACAGGGAACAACACACAATCCACAGACAGTGACTGAAAGCTACACCCACACCATAGGCGCTTCTCCTATGGACACACACACAAGCTCATGCCTGCCCCACCTATGATGCCATGCACACCACTGCTGCTGAGCACCTGTAGCCCACTGCAAATCAGAGACCACAACAGTAGGTATAACAGAACAAATGTATTTGTTCAAAGTACAAAAATCTATATACAGCTATATACATAAGGGGGGTGAGGGCCATATACCAGCTGGGGGTAGGTAAGGGGAAGGGGTGAACAAATGGGAGAGGGAAGAAGGAGTGTGAGGGTGGGTCCAGGGAAAGTAGGGTGTATCATGGGGAATGGAAGGCTTAGTGGTCACTCCGGTCCTCACTCCTGTGGTGCCTCCTGGTTCGCTGCCTCCGGACACCATGCTGGTCCAAACTCTGGAGTACCTCCAATGATGCCCTCTCAATTTGGAGGAGCTCCTGCACAGCCCTCTCCAGCCACATCAGCCACCATCCACCTAGGACAAGGGAGCAGAGTCAATAAGTGTGAATGTCCATCCCCCTGCAGCCCACCCATTGTGCATGGCATACAGCCATGGGACACACCCCTGTGATGGTGAATGACCGCCCACAGTGATCGTGTCCACATGACCTGCCTACCCAGGCACACACCGACATGTGGACTGCTGCACACACCCACCACCCAAGTCCCACACAGCACTACCGTGGCTTTACAGTGACATGGCTATGCCATGGGAAGGCAGTGGCAAAGCCATGTACCCGGTGCATGCATGGGCCACCATTGATGCACTCCCAGACATGCAGTGCCACTGGACAGTGCTGACTGTAACAAGTTGCATGCATGGCAGTGGTGTCAATGGATGATGGCCATGCCCCACTGCCTACCCTGTTACACAGCATGCAATAGAAATCATGGATGTAAGGCACTCATCATCATCAGGCAGGTCCCTGCGCCTGTCTTGTCTGGCAGACCTCCCTGGCCTGCTGGTCATCTTGATGTAGCCTCCTCTCCCTCACCCACCGGCACTCCTCTGGGCCTAGGTTGCAAACGTGGAGAGAGGAACATCAGTACAACCTGGTAGCAAAGTCCCACTACCCACATATGTGTGCAATCCCACACAGCCATACCCATCCTCCCTCCACCCCGATGCTACCACCACGGCCAACACTGGATGCCTCCCCCATGTGCTGGACACATGCCACCATGATACCTATATGGATTTTAACAGCATATGGATGGGGCACCTACATGGCCATGGCACTGTGCCCCTCCTGTCTGGGTCCCCTCCACTGCAGGTCACCATAGTGGTGCCTGCACTGCTGTGTCATCCTCTCCATTCCTGTGGCCTCCTCCAGGGCCACTGCCACCTCCTCCCACACCACACTCCTGGCCCTATCCAGGGTTGCCTCCCCAAATAGGGCAATGGCATGGGGCTCCACCAACTGGACCAGATTGGCCAGTTTAAGTTGGCTCCAGATGGGCGCCCTTCTCCTTGCCATCCTGTACAGTTTTGGTATCAAAATGGTGCTCTGTAGTGCACGTCCGCCATGTGTGGATACTGCACGGTACTGTGCTGTCATTCCCCATCTCACTGTCACCAAACAGCATGATAGAGGTGCACCCATGTGGATGCATGGTACCTAGGGGGCAAAGGTCAGCACAGGGTCAGGGGTCTCTTGCACATGGACTGCCACAGCACAATTGTTACTCATCACATGAAGCGCGGTAGGGTGCCTGTGCACTACTTCTTGTTGTGGCCTACCACACTGTGGCCCCAGTGCACCTACAGCACCCTAGTGCACCTACGGTGCCCCAATGCCAGATCGCTATGCATGTGAGCAGCGCAGTAGCACCACTGGCACAATGGTGGCCATGCCCTGCATTGCCTTCCATACAGCATGTCAGCAGTGCGGCAGGCGTCGGCGTCATCACCCGTGGCATGTGCCGTTCGGTGTCTACTGCGAATGTCACAGAAATGCACCCTTGCCTGAGCATGTTCAAAACAATTGCACACAGCGCAACAGTGCAATATTCAGCCAGCATATGCAAATCAGCTAATCTGCCATTCAATGATGCAGATACTGCATTTGCATCCACTTATAAATGCACCTCACCTCATTTGCATGTGTTGCACTATAAAAATGCGACATTGGGCTGCAGTGGCCATAGTCTGTTATTGCAGTCTATTGTGGTGAGTTGCATGCTGTTTGGGAGTGTGGACTGTGGTGTGTGGGACATGCATGGGACAGCACAGTCACAGGTAACACTTGTCATTCTCACAGGATGAAGAATGAGTGAGCGTGGGGTGGAGGAAGAGGAAGAGGAACAGAGATGTGGGAGGAAGAGGAGGCCTAACTTCACAAAGGCAGAAACAGATGCCCTGTTTGAGGCCTATCTTGACAGGAGTCACTGCTCAGCGGACGGTGGGGAACACCACAAGCCCATGCTGCTGCATGGGAAGAGGTGGCACGTGCCATCAACCTGCATGGCAGGCACCAGCAGTCCATGCAGGAGTGCAAGAAGAAGATGGGCACGGACTGGTGGAGGATTAAGGACAAGGTGGCTGCCATCAGGGCAGCATAGGCTGTGACCAGTGGGGGACAGCCGGTCGTGCAATGTCTGACCCCATGAGAAGAGTGGGTTTCTGGCAGCATGCGGCATTGTGCCAACGATGGTGTTCCAGGTGGTGGATTCCAGATGAGTGGTAGCCCTTCACTGCATGGTAGGTCCTGGTCTGTTAATGGGGGGGACACGATAGGGCAGATACATTAGTGCTACTGTGTCCCCTTATAGCTCCTGAGTGTCAGCATGGATCAGGGGTGGTGGGCTTGTCCACTGAGGGTGATACCATGGACTTAGAGGAGGGCCCATCCACCTCCACAGGCATCCGAGGGTCAGGGCAACAGTGGGCCCACCTGGCTGTCTGGACTGATGTTGGTGGAGCAGGTGTAGAGGAGGCCCAGCATGCCGGCATCCATGGATGCCGGCATGCTGAGAGTCGGGCTGGTGGTGGATCTGTCACTGATGATGATGGAGCTTACTTCAAGGACAGTAATATGTGTAGGCCACTGGATGGACACACAGCAGGTGACATCACGGGCATGGCCATGGGTGGTGATGCCGTGGAGGCCTGCATGATATCATAGTCCCAGACGGTGCCTATCTGCACCAGTGGGGCAGCACTGGTGTGTGTCCAGGACAGTGGGGCTGTTGTCGCCACTGCGGCAGCACCATTGAGCCCTGAAGAGTGGCAGCCGGAGGGGCAGTGTCAGCAGTTGATGGGGGTACAGTGTCATGGGGCGGCAACATTGCACCGCCTGTGGACATGCCCAGGCCTGGCCCTGGTGTGCAGGGCCCACCCTCAAGGGGTGCTGCCCATTAGGGCAGTGAACACCATGAGGGACTGCATGCCAGTCAGGCAGATGACCTCTTAGAAGAGCACACTCTCATACTCCAAGAATCAGTCGATCAGCAGTTGCGGCTTGTGACAGCGGTGGATGCACTCAATGCGGCTCTGCATCAGGCAGTGGGGCAGTGCAGCAGAGACACCATTCTGCCCCTGGCAGGGATGGACCAGATGCAGGAGGATGTGACCACTACCATTGACAGGCTGACACAAAGAATCACAGCTGCCATGGCCACAGTGGGCACACAGTTATTTGACCATGCGTCACAGACACCGTGCAGTGCAATGTCCACCTCTGATTCCCGGCGTTGAGCGACACCCTCCTTGTTGGCACTGGGTTCAGCTGTGGGCATCTTGAGCACACCTGGCGCAGGCATGTTTGGTGTGCTGCAGACCACTGCATGAGCACAGTTGCGTTCACGCAGCGGAACCCCTGGGGGACTGTCGGTGCCACCCCATGAGGCCATTGGTCAGTCTGTCACTGCTGGCTAGTCTCAGTGGGGCTGCCCACACATCTGTGGTAGCCGTGGCACTGTGGTGCATGACTGACCTGTCTCCCACAATGGCTACTGTCTGATGCTGCCCTGTGTGCATTGTGTTGTTCAACGTGCAATGCACGGGTTGGGTACCTGGCCTTGCACACACACACGTTCCATCTGCACACCCTCCCAGCTGCTGTCCACTATGGCATGTGCATGATGATGCCTGCATTGCACTGTCTGCCACTGTGCAATGGTGCTTAGTGCCTGACACATGCACAATGACAGGCACTGGGTATTGTGGTCTGTGGACATGTGTGTGGCTAGGGGTGGCGGTTGGGGTCAGCGTGCCGCCTGCCCTTTGTGCATGGCTTGTGGTGTGAGTGTGTGTGTGTGTGTGTTTGTGTGTGTGTGTGTGTGTGTATAACTGCATGCGATGTTAGACCTTGCCCATCCCTGATGGCATGTGTGGTTCCATGCTCGGCCAATTCCCTTAATGACATGCACCCCTGGGGTTTGTCCATGCATGTTTGTAGGTTGTGCCCTTGCCACTGGTGGTTGTACATGGCCCCATGACTTACCTGAGTTGGTTAAAGTGCTCCTCTGTGATGGTGTCCCAGTGCAGCTGTGCCATCTGGATCAGTCGGGGGTCCCTTCAACCAAGGGAGGCTGCCTATCACCATCTTCACCAGCGTCCTCATCGTCCCCATTGCTGTCCCCCTCTTTGGCCTGTATGGCTATCCCACAGTCACTGGCCATGTTGTACAGGATGCAGCAGGCCAGGAATATCCCCACTGGCCTTTGAGGTGCTGTACTGTAGGGCACTGCCAGATGTGTCCAGGCAATGCAAACATGCCTTCAGCATCCTGAACACCCACTCGACGACATTGCATGTGGTGGCATGTGCCTTATTGTAGCATTGCTGCGATGGGGTCGCAGGCTTCTGGTATGGTGTGAGAAGCCAGGGACGGAGTGGGTATCCACTGTCACCTGTGTGTAGAGGGTGGACATTAGTTTGGTGATCAGTGTCACCCTGCCATGTGCCATCTAGGCCAGTACCCATGTCACCTTTGACTATGCCCCTCCCAAGCACCTTGTCTTTCTGTGTGATTTGCATACTCACCCACTAGATGGCCAACGGGGATGTCCCCACTCTCAAACTTGTGGCACTGAGCAGACTGGTGCCAGATGAAGGCATCATGTGCTCCCCCAGGGTGCGTGGCACAGACATTGATTATGCACCCCCTAACATCATACACCACCTGGCAGTTGATGCTTGCATACCCCTTCCAATTCATGTATGTGGCCCCTTCAAGGCCTGGTGGCATGCAGATGGCCACATGCATGCAGTCTATTGCCCCAAGCACACCAGGCATATGTGCTAGCCTGTGGAACTCCTGTACTGTATGTTTGCTGTGCACTCCGCCAGTGTGCTGGGGAAATGGATTTACTCTGCAGCATGTGGCAGCAGTACACTGAGGAATTGGGTGAGGAGGTATGACATGACCGGCTGGGTTATGCCTGTTGTGTCCCCTGCTGGTATCTGGAAGGTACCCATGGCGAGCAGGCACATGACAGCTGTCACTTTGGTCTCCACTGACAGAGCATGGCTCCGTCATGCAGGTGCCTGCATCACATCACTGCACAGCTCACAGAGCCACCTCAGGATCACCTGGTTCAGGCGGTACCATCCCACGATCTCAGTATCAGTGTACAGTTCAAAGCTGGTGTGGGCTCAGTACTGCCTGTTGGGGCATACTGCTGACGGACCCTTCCATGGCCGCGCCCCCCCTG
The DNA here is from genome assembly GCA_016271365.2 of Neoceratodus forsteri. Classification (NCBI taxonomy): domain Eukaryota; kingdom Metazoa; phylum Chordata; order Ceratodontiformes; family Ceratodontidae; genus Neoceratodus; species Neoceratodus forsteri. The sequence continues at coordinate 4,697,026 of CM028130.1, forward strand.
CTGCCTGCCTTCTCACCCCCCTCATAACTGCCTCCATCTGGATGGTGGCACTGGTCATGTCCCAGGCTTGTGTAACCCTTCCCAGCAGCTGTTTCTCTGTTCCCCCCACTGTCCTTGCTGCTACTCTCCCTGCACAGGAAACACCTCCCTATAGTGGCCATACTGCCCACTATCTGTGCCCTCTGTGCTGGTGGCACTTCCCCCTTTTTACCTGCACTGTGGCACAGGCTCCCCACACCTTTCCTGTTCCTGGTGGTTCCAGGTGCTCTGTCCTGCTCCTGCCTTGTCCTGCTCCCAATTTCTTTGTGCCTGTGAGGCTGCCTGCAGTTCACCAACATGTGGCTTCCCTGTAGTGTTCTTGCACCTCTCACTTGTTCCTTTTTATTTTGGATCATTTCCGCTATCGTGCAACTTCCGTTTGCTCTCCTATTTTGCATGGCGCATGTTGTTGAATATCACACTGTGCCATTTATGCATGGTTCCTCCCCCTTCAGTTGCACATGCATTCATTATCATTGCACTCTTGCGCATTGTGATTTGGGGGGCACATCTGCCTCCCACTGAATATTGCAAAATAGTGCATTTTCAGACTTGCGCTGGTGCATCCCTGTTATGCATGGCGCAACCCTTTTGAATTATATAGGCCATTGTCTAAATGCTTATGTTTGTGCAAAGGTTCTATAAATAGTATTCCATTTAGAAATGAAGGATTTGTTTTGACCTATCATTAAATGAGCTAATATTTCTAAATGAAGAATTTCCAGGCATTCATTTTTCCATTTGGTTGTGGAGGGTGTCTCTTCCTCTATCCACTCATGGAGAATGGCATTTTTGACTGATGCCGAAATAAGATGTATTGTAAAATCTTTGCTTCTTAGACCAAAGTAATTGCTCACCAAAGTGACCAATAAGACATGTTTCTATAGTAAGTTTATATTTAAGCCAGTCTATATTTTTAAGAAAATGAGCTACCTGCCTCCAGAGTGCCTGTACATGTATATAGATACATAGATACATAGACAGTGTCAGCAGATAAGGGTCTATGGCCCACCCAGTCTGCTCATTTGAGCTTGTAAGTTCAGTTTATGTTTTCATAGAAGTCTGTTGCCCCTTACCCCTGACCACCAGAATTCCTTTATGTCTATCCCATGCATTCTTAAATCCCGTGATTGTTTCAGCCCCCACTACTTCCTCTGGCAGGGTGTTCCACTTGTCCACCGCCTGTTCTGTGAACTAATTCTTTCTCACATTTCCTCTGAATCGTCCTCCCTCCAACTTCATCCCATGCCCTCTAGTCCTGGAACATCTTTTTCACTTAAAAATAGTGTATTCCTGCACCCTGTTCCTCCTTGTAAGATACTTGTATGTCTCTATCATATCCCCTCTCTCCCGCCCCTCCTCCAGGGAGTACATGTTCAGTTACTTCAACTTGTCCTCATAGGACTTGTGATGCAATCCATGCACCATCTTTGTTGCCCTCCTCTGAACCTTCTCTACCCTGTCTATGTCCTTATGTAGGAAAGGTCTCCAGAACTGTACACTGTACTCCAGATGGGGCCTCACTAGTGTCTTGTATAGTGGAATTATGACCTCTCTTTTCCTGCTGGTGATGCCCCTGCCTATGCATCCCAGCATCCTATTTGCTTTACCTGCTGCCTTGTCACACTGTTTCCCTACCTTGAGGTCATCGGAGATAAAAACCCCAAGATCCCTTTCCTGCTTGGTGCATGCTATATCCTCACCCCCCAACTGATATATTGTGCCAGGATTTTTGTGCCCCATATGCATTATCTTGCACTTCTTTGCATTGAATTTCAACTGCCAAACCCCTGACCATTCTTCAAGTTTCTGCAGGTCCCTTCTCATTCTATCTACACCCTCTGGTGTATCTACTCTTTTACAGAGCTTTGTGTCATCAGCGAACAGTGAAATTCTGCCTTCTAGGTCCTGCGCAATGTCACTGATGAAGATGTTGAATAGGACCAGTCCCAGCACTGATCCCTGTGGTACCCCACTGGTCACTCTTCCCTCTGTGGAGTGACATCCATTTACCACCACCCTCTGTGTCCTGCTGCCCAGCCAGTTACCTACCCACCACACTACTGTCCTGCCCATACCCATATTCCCCAGTTTGTGTATCAGTCTTCTATGTGGCACAGTGTCAAAGGCATTGCTAAAGTCCAGATAGGCCATGTCCACTGCCCTTCCCTGATCCACCTCCGTAGTCACCCAGTCAAAAAATTCAATGAAGTTGGTCGACATGACCTCCCCCTGGTGAAATCATGCTGCCTTGGGTCCTGTAGTCCATTGACAACCAGATGTTCCACCAATCTCTCCTTCAGTAGTGCTTCCATGATCTTCCCCACTACCGAGGTGAGGCTGACTGGTCAGTAGTTCCCCGCTTCCTCTTTGTTCCCACTTTTGTATAAGGGGACTACATCTGTTGTCCTCCAGTCTTTGGGTGCTTCCCCTGTTTCCAGTGATCGGCCAAGCAGGATAGCCAGAGGTTCAGCCACCAGCTCTCTTAGTTCTTTAAGGACCCTGGGGTGCACCCTGTAACAAGGGATAAAGAAATGTGTCCCAATATTTCAGGCTAACCTCATTTTGGTCTAACACATAATGTGTTTGTGTAACAAATAATGGCCTATATAATTGTATCATATTAAAACTTGTAAAGCTACAAGTTTAACTGAGCCACAAGTTGTAATATTAAAGTGTCTTTTGATATTTGTACTGACCATATGAGTAATAGAAAACAGGTGTCTTAAGTGTATGCAAGACAGAAACACAGAATAGTGTTCAAATTATCCTTTGACTATCTTTAGTGTTTATTATTAGGACAGATCAAAGTGCCTGTAAGCACATTCCTAAGTGCAAACCTATTTCTTCCTCCTAGGCCTTAGTAACTGGTAATGACAATTACTGCTAGCCTTATATAGTTGTATAATTTACACTATCTATACATTTGTGCTGACTAAAGATTAGCTCATTCATATACTAAAAAGAGAATTGCCTTTTAAATTAATGTTTGTACTTGTTTTGCACCAATCATAAAACTCCATAGGAAATGATGATACTTTTTTCCACTATATAAGCAAGCCACCATTCACTGTTAGTCTGAAGAATTAAGAATGAAGAATGAAGGATGTACCACATGTAATCTCTCGCTATGATTATTATTATAATCATTAAATTCTTCCGCCATCAGTACCGTCTCCGTTTGTCTCATTTGTAATTGACAATTTAAGTAAATCACACCTTTACAATTGGTGCCTTAAAGACTTAGATCGCTGGTGCTGCATGTGAGGAGGCTGCCTAACTACTGGTTGGTTAGTCTGCAAGCCTTAATAAAAAGGTGACGACGCTCGGAGACATGGTGCTGATGGCTTAAAGTGAGAGAAAATGGTGCACACAGACAGTTTAGCCACTTGCTAATCAGGTGATGTATGCTTTGTATGCTTCTCAAATTGTTTTAAATATAAAGTAATGCTTAACTCTGTAGAAACTCTAGGGGCAGAGTAGGTAAGTGAAGGTGCTGGTACTTCAAGTTCAAGTTCAAGTTTATTGCAGGAAAACTCCATTGAGCAAGCTCATTCACAAGGAGGTCCTGTGACATAAACACTCAAAGTACAAACACAGATAGGTAATAACAGTAAATACATGAAATACACGTTACATGATACAGGCTGGATATACATACAAGGGTACCACATAGGGTGACCGCAGGTGGTAAACATTGATATGAGACAGGGAAGCGACTTACAGGTTGCATACTGATAAATGAAACATGATGACTGGTGTGTGCAATACATATACAGTATTTTGGCAGCTAGAACAAACAACAGTCTACAACTGATATGGGGGGAGGAGAGATTTGATAGAGTAGCAGTGGAGCGTAAGCAAAGATAAAGCCAGGAGTAGAAGGGGAAGGGAAAGCAGTTAATATGACAAATCAATTATACCTTACCAGTGGATAAATATGGCACACATGGGGAAGGAAGAGACTTAATGACAGTTAGAGGTGTCTTTTATTTTGGCTGAACTTAGCGATTTGTAGAAGTTTATTGAAACTGTGCTAGTTAGTTTGTAATTGGTTCCAAATGGAGGGAAGGGCATATGCAATAGCACGTTTACCAAAGGAAGTCCACGTCCTTGGTATGTCAAGCATAATAAAGTCAGATTTTCTTAACGAGTATGCACTATGTGAGATACTAATAAGGGAAGAGAAATAGCTTGGCAATTTCTGCAGGAGCAGTTTAAGAGTCCATAGCCCAGCATGGAGCAGGCGTCTAGTAGTAAGGGATGTCCAACCAACAGCTGCATATAAGTCACAGTGGTGCGAACGGTAAGGGGAGTTGGTAATGAACCATAACGCACAGTGATAAAGGATGTCCAGTTTACTTAGATTTGCAAGAGTGGTGGAGGAATAGATTACATCGCCATAGTCGAGTAGGGGGAGAAAAGTGGCCTGTACAAGCTTGTTTCGAGTTTCAAGGGGGAAAAGGGGCCTATTTCTGTAGAAGAAACCTAACCTTGCTTTTAACCTTCTAGAGACATCTTCGATGTGGTCACTGAAAGATAATTTATTGTCGATCCAGATACCTAGATATTTAAATTTGGTTACAACTTCCAGAGGCTCGTTTGGCGTGGTGACAATGTAGTCTTGGGCAAGAGTATTGGGGGTGCCTGAGACAGCACTGCAGGAGAATATCATCGCTTTAGTCTTCTTAGCATTGAGCAGAAGCTTTGCCTTTATTAGATTATGCTCAAGTTGTGTGAAGTCCACTTGAAGCACTCCCTTGACTTCAGATAACAATGAGCCAGATGTATACAACACAGTATCATCTGCAAAAAAGTGCAGATTGGACGTAGATATGTTAGCATCTAAGTCATTGATGTACAGAGAAAACAAGATAGGGTCTAAGATGGATCCTTGGGGGACTCCTCTTGCAACTAGCAAGGCAGCAGAAAAAAAGCCTTCCGCCTTTACTTTTTGGAATCTTCCAGTTAGGTAGCTAGAGAACCACTGGGTGGTATGGTATGTGGCACCCAACTTTGCAAGGCAATTGACTAATAGTTTGTGATCAACAGTATCAAAAGCTTTGCAGAGGTCCAAAAAGACTGCACCAGTTACCTTCTTAGCATCTATAGCAGAGATCCAATCATTGGTTACTTTTGCTAGTGCAGTGATTGTGCTATGATTAGCCGGAAGCCAGATTGAACTGGGTTAATGAGAGAGAAGGTTTCCAAGTGAGATTTTAACTGAATATGGATCAGTTTTTCAAGAACTTTAGAAAGGATATGCAATATGGAGATAGGCCTATAGTTGTTAACATCGCATGGGTCACCAGATTTAAATAGAGGGAGGATATGTGCTGATTTCCAGCAGGACGGCACAGCAGCAGATGTAATGGAAAGATTGAAGATGTGGAGAATTGGGGCAGTGAGATGGGCATAGCCTGACCTTAGGAAAAAGGGTTCCAAGCCATCATCCCCTGCACTTTTTTTGGTGTCTAAGTTAAGAAGAGAATCTTCTACTTCTTTATAAGTTATCTCATGCAGTTGGAAGGGACTGAGTGCAGGACTAGATGTGGCGAGAGGGGTATGCTGGCTCACCGCAGCACCAGCATAAGGTGACGAGTCAAAAGCTAATCCAGCTGTGGCAAAGTGGGAGTTAAGTTCCTCCAGGATTAGGGACTTGTTTTCCACAATCTTGCCACTTGCAACTATCTTTGTTGGGACAGATGGGGCCATGGGCCGTCCTTCAATAGCTTTGATAGTCTTCCATATTTTATGAGGGCTACATTTAGCTTGTTCGAGAGTAGAAATATAATAGTTAGTTTTAGCAGAGCAAAGTTTTTTCACACAGTTAATCCTGGCTGTTCTAAAGGCCTGCCAATCCGAAGATTCTTTGGAATGTCTAGCTTTAGCCCAGAGCTTATCTCAAGCTATAAGGGCTGCCTTGAGATCCGAGGTGAACCAGGGATTGAATTGTCTGCACCTTACTTTGATGAAAGGGCATGCTTATTTATTATTGTAGTGAGTTTGTCATTAAGGATGCAAGCTGCCTTGTTGACATCTTTGGCTAAAGATCTTGCCATCTGATCATGCTCAGGTCAGATAGGAAGTTTACTGCACTGAATTTGCGAAATGATCTTTTTGTTATAAAGATGGGTTGCGGACAGGCCTTAATTTGAGATCTTATGCAAGCAACAATTCCACGATCGCTCATGTTGTTGTGAAATACTGCCAAATGAGATATTTTGTGTGGATGGGTGGTTAGTACCACATCTAGAATGGAACTGTTGGCAGTATTTAGAGTGTTGTTCCTAGTAGGTTCTCTGACTAATTGCCCAAGACCTAGCTCATCACAAAGGGATTTGAGGCCGTGTGATTTAGGTGACAGCCAGTCCATATTTAGATCTCCCAGAAATATTGTTTCAGGTTTTGCATCTACGAACATGGATTTCAAAAGATTAAGGACTTCATCACCACCAGACGGGGGTCTATAGCCACCTAGGATAGTGATACGTTCCGAGGAGAGGAGATGAAGGCTCAGCAAAACTAACTCAAATTCCTTGGCTAGAGATTTGCAACTAATATTGGTTACCAAGTACTTAGATTTGGCATAGATAACCACACCCCCGCCTCTAGACTCTCTATCTGCTCTAAATAAATTGTAGCCCTGCAGTGATATTTGTTGATCAGTGTTCGTCTTTTTTAACCATGACTCAGTAATTATGATAAGGTCTGGGTTAACGTGCAGCCGAGGCTTGCAGCTGTACAAGTTTTTTAGGCAGGCTTAAAATGTTGACCATCATCATTTTGAGACCTGTGGCCTCAGCAAAATCGATAGAGAGGTAAGTTGTGGGGGGCCAGGGTTGAGCTCACATTTTCTGAGCAGAAGAAGCAGAGTATAACTTTCTCTAAGGAGCTTATAAGAATGGAAACTGCTTTTTTATTTCTTCGCGGCAACCCATATCGTGCTGCGCAAGAGGCGGCGCCACTGTAATGACAGTTGATTGTGATCAATGTAAGTGCTTGGGTAGACATAGGTGAGGACAGTAGCAAAGGGGTGTGGCTAACCGGGGGGAATAGGCTAAAAGGGGAGAGGAGAATGACAGAGTGTCTGCACGGTAGACTGTTATAACATTAGGTATTGATAAGGTACATTGGAGAACTGAATTGCATTGAGGTACTTCGAATTGCACTGTATTGCTGAAAACTCTGCACCTTAGGAGCAATAAAAACACAATAAGGAGAGCCATGGTCCCAGATTGAGTGGTCTTGTGATTTGTATTAGTGCAATATTTTCTAGGCAAGAAATTTGCCCACCTAGGTACCCATTTAAAACCTAGATGAGAAAATACAGCAGAAAGGGGAACAAGGAGATCAGGAGCAGCTTAGTTAGTGGCCATCCACCCTTCAGACTCAAGTCCCCTTGTAGCAGAACCGGGAAAGAAGTAGAATGATAATGCAGGCCATATTGCCCACGAAAGAATACAGTGATTTATGTAGAAGACCAAGAATCCCTCTAGTGGCAGGTCTGTATAACCTGCTAATGGAAAACTAGCCACTTAAAAAAAAAAAAAAAAATAGTTAGACTTATCGGCACCAAGGCAGAGTGCTTGGATGGGGGGGTGCTGCAAGAAGAGCAGTCAGACAGAAGAGGTGTAAGCAATTTAAAACAGTAGAAGAAATTACAATCCAGCTAATACAGTAGAAAAACTCCTAATAACACAGTAGAAATGTGCTTAGTTCTATGGAAAGTCTAACAAAGTGCCAGGTATCTATAGCAGGGGAAAACTCCTGCCAATCAGAGTGGGTTTGCTGGAAGCACCCGTGTTCTGATTGGCTGTGCTGTCCCGTACCTTCCAAGGAGCTGCAGGTGGGTGTCCTGGTCTTGGTCGGTGGCTGGCTGGGTGCCAGCTGACCGTGGGTGAGCTGGAGCAGCCCTGTTCAGGGACAAGCAGCTTCCAAGAAGCTGCAGGCGGGTGTCCTGGTCTTGGTCGGTGGCTGACTGGGTGCCGGCCAACCATGGGTGAGCTGGAGCAGCCCTGTTCAGGGACAAGCAACTTCCAAGGAGCTGCAGGCGGGTGTCCTGGTCTTGGTCAGTGGCTGGCTGGGTGCCGGCCGACCGTGGGTGAGCTGGAGCAGCCCTGTTCAGGGACAAGCAGCTTCCAACTTGCAAGCCGGACCTCACAAGGGAGCCATAAGACATAGCTAGACAGACCAGGGCACCAGTGCATGGGTGCACCCGGCTGTAAAGGCTAAGCAGGCAAGAAAAAGATAAGAAAAATGAGTATGGAAACAATAATAGGTTGTTTTCTATGAAAACACCTAAAGGGGAAAGCATACAAACCAGTGCCTGATGATCAACAGGCACAATTGTATTTTATGAGTATGGAAACATTAATAGGTTGTTTCTGTGGGAAACACCTAAAGGGGAAAGCATACAAACCATGATTAACAGGCACAGCAGTGTTTTAATTAAAAAAAATAAAAAAAAGAGAATCTAGCAAATACTGTACAAAGTCTGTGATAATATAGCCAGGTGGTAATTCGTTAACACATGAGACTTTAAAAAAAAAAGAAAGCTGCAAGAACAGCAAGATGTAATAATCCAGCTACAGTCAAACATAGATAGTTTAGAAATGCAAATAAGTCAAGAGCCAGAATCTCTGCAAGAGAAAAACTAACAACTAAAGTTATAGTTTGTAAAAGTACAGGGAGACCTTTGTTTTTAGATAGGGATAATTCTCTTTTATTAATTGCAGTATAAACTATAACACAGCTTATGTTAATAAATAGCACATTTGTAAGATGTAAATGTCTTAAAATCTAAAAACAGGCACTTTACAGCATGCTAACTCCTGTATATGAGCAGTTAAAATGTAGGAGTAAAAAGTCAGATATGGCAAACTTGCGCTGTCAGCGAGAGGTATTTGCAAGGCATACTAACTTAATGCCCAAAGACCTTGCCTCTTCTAATGTTAAAGAGTTTGATTCTAAATACTCTCAGTATGCTGTGGGGTGGACTAGAGTAAAGGCTAGCCACTTGTTCTTCTGTGATTGCTACCATAACCAAACAAACCACCCGGAGTTGTTTGGTATGACTAATAATGTTATCAGTAACACTAGCATTTCTGAAGGGACAACCCTGATTCTAAATGCCCGTGGCTGTAATATTTTCAGCATCATATATCTAAAACATGTACAGTTTTGTAATAAAACTATGGGCATTACCTCAGCAAATTGGTGTCGAATGATGTCAGTCTTATTTTATGTGAAGTGTTTCTTGTTGTGGGTACTGTCTTGGCCAGCAGTTTCATTTCGTGCTCTAGTATTATTTAAAGATATTTTAAAATCAGTAGTGTTCAAGGACACTACAAAAATAACTGGGTTTGAGTGACCCTTGCATGCAGACTATGTGACCTTTTGACCTTCTTGTGTTGCAGCCAACACAGTCAATCAACATTTAACTGTAAGCAAAACTTTTTTTATAAACTCAGCTGACATTTTGTCATGCTTAGGATAAGAAAACCCAGGGATGCTTGGCTTCTTTTATCCTATAAAAATAATCTTATTTTACAGTAGTTGAGCTGTATCTTCTGCCAGTAGAAGCTCGGGGGGGGGGTTAGCTACCCTTCCTTCCTTCCAGTGTAATGTCCACAAAGGTTGCAAGGTACATTACCATCTCCCCATAGGGGTAAATACCAAAAAATGTGTATTTGATTCTTCTTCAAAAACATATGCTTCAAGAATCAGTTAAGCTGGAGTGGGAGTTGTGTATGTATTTCTTCCACATATTCATTATTTTTATGCATTATGCTCAATACTAAAATTGTTCTATTGCAAAAATGCTTATGTTTCCTAATTGGTTCCACATAAGGACTATTGCATAAATCAAATCATTATTACCTCTGCAAGTGTAATGTTTTAGCAAAATTACATCTATTTGTACAACTTTAAATCATCTGAAAAGGTCTAGTCAGTTTAAACTCTACAATCAAGCTTATTGTTTCTACTTACTATAAAGTAAAGTCTGGGGTAGGGGCAATCCCCTGACTTCAGCAAGAAGATTCTTCTTCAATTGATCTTCAAGCAAGACGTCCATCTTCTTCACTGCTGTTTGTTCCAAACATGGCTGATACTTTATGCAAACCTATTTCTTTACTATGGACTGTGTTTTTAATGGTTTATTGTAAACTATTACTTTTTTATGGACTGTTAATCTGTGTGCCAGGGTGTAATCAACTACCACAACACAAATGCCATGCCAGTGTGTGTGTGGCTACTAAATGCACAATCTAATGCACCCCTGGCCAGTGCAGTGTATCTCCTAATCAGCCAGCCAGCAATATGAACACTGACTTTTCTAAATTGGTGTGTGGACATGCTTAACAGCTATTCTAGCAGCTGTGCCTCAAAGCTCAAAACTGGATCACCGCAAAGCTACATGGAATAAAAATAGACAAAATGCATTTCTTGTTATAAACAGAGCCACACCAAAGGACAACGATGTTTATGTGTTAACTCTGTCCTACTGTCTTTGGGGTGATAACAGTGTTTGTAACTATGCTGGTGTAAACAACTCATTATGTTTTGTAGTCTCAAATGCCATATACTTGACTGTAACACCAACTGAATGTCCAAATGTGACAAAAGGGCCAGAGAGTGGATTTAATCAACACTTATTGATCAAATGCTTGTGAATAATGTGAAGTACAGTAAAGTACATATAAACTTACATTTTCTCTGGTTGAAATATAAATGTTAACAATAGTTGTGCAGATACTGGTGTGTCAAAGTTTTATGCCACTATGTTAATTGACATGTTAAGTGTCATCATTTGGAGCTGTGATACCTCTCCTGTTTCTTAATGTACAGTCATTTTTAAATCGAAAATATACTCATTTGATACAAATTCATAAGGCACAAGTAGTTGTAAATGAATTTCTCAGTGAAAGTGATAATGAGCACTTAATTTATAGCTATGCAGAGGGACCCTTAGGAGTCCTGTCTTTTAAAGTTTTACTTGTGTTGCAAGTGGTGTTAGTGTTCTTGGTAATTATAGGCCTGTGTCGCTTAAGACTTACTATTCGTGAAGTACATAGTAAGATGTACATGCTTCGAGGAGCTGTATTGTTGCACATATAATAATTAGGCAATATTGGGCCAAGGGGGGCTTGTAACAAGGGATAAAGAAATGTGTCCCAATATTTCAGGCTAACCTCATTTTGGTCTAACACATAATGTGTTTGTGTAACAAATAATGGCCTATATAATTGGATCATATTAAAACTTGTAAAGCTACAAGTTTAACTGAGCCACAAGTTGTAATATTAAAGTGTCTTTTGATATTTGTACTGACCATATCAGTAATAGAAAACAGGAGTCTTAAGTGTCTGCAAGACAGAAACACAGAATAGTGTTCAAATTATCCTTTGACTATCTTTAGTGTTTATTATTAGGACAGACCAAAGTGCTTGTAAGCACATTCCTAAATGCAAACCTATTTCTTCCTCCTAGGCCTTAGTAACTGGTAATGACAATTATTACTAGCCTTATATAGTAGTATAGTTTACACTATCTATACATTTGTGCTGACTAAAGATTAGCTCATTCATATACTAAAAAGAGAATTGCCTTTTAAGTTAATGTTTGTACTTGTTTTGTACCAATCATAGAACTCCATAGGAAATGATGATACTTTTTTCCACTATATAAGCAAGCCACCATTCACTGTTAGTCTGAAGAATTAAGAATGAAGAATGAAGGATGTACCACTTGTAATCTCTCGCTATGATTATTATTATAATCATTAAATTCTTACGCCATCAGTACCATCTCCGTTCGTCTCATTTGTAATCGATAATTTAAGTAAATCACACCTTTACACACCCCATCTGGCCCCATTGCTTTATCAACTCTTATTACTTCCAATTCCTTCAGGACCCTTTCTCGTGTAAAGGGACTTGTGTCCATTTCTGCACCATTCTTGTCCCTTGTACTCCCTTCTGACCCATTACCCTCCTCTTCCTCAGTAAAGACTGAGCAGAAATACCTGTTCAATATGTCAGCTTTACTGTTGTCATCCTCTATGCGGCCCCCATTCTCCCCCTTCAGTCTCACTATCCCTTCCTTTGTCTTTCTTTTTTCACTTATGTACCTGTAAAGGTTTTGTCCCTCTACCCACTGATTTTGCAATGTGTCCTTCTGTCTGAGCTTTGGCTTCCTTACTGACCTCCTGCCTCCCTTGGCTTCTCCTGGTACTTCTCCCTATCCCTTCTGCCTGTGTCTTTTTGTATTGCCTGAATGCAATCTTTTTGGCTTTCACTTTCTTTGCTACCTCTTTGGAAAACCATAATGGTCTCCTCTTCCTTTTCCTCTTGCTAACCTGCTTAATGCATAATTATGTTGCTCTTGTAATCCCCATTTTAAATACTGCCCACTGTTCCTCAACCCCTGAATCCTGCCCCATTCCCCTTAATGCCTCTTTCAAGTATTTCCCCATTTTCCCAAAGTCTGCCCCCTTAAAATTCAGGATTCGTGTTTTTGTGTGATTTGGTTCTGCTCTTTCTGTGATTTCAAACCATAATGACTGGTGGTCACTGTTCCCCAGGTGCTCCCCCACTGTTATCCCCATCACACTGTCCCTGTTTGTGAGCACAAGGTCCAGTATTGCCTTCTGCCAAGCTGGTTCCATGACCAGTTGCTTGAGGAAGGCACCCTGAAGGGAGTCCAGGATAAATCTGCTCCTAGTTGATGCTGCTGCTGCTGCTGGGATGCTCCAGTCCACATCTGGAATATTGAAGTCTTATACCAGTATTACCTCCCCCTTGTCTGCCATCCTTTGGATGGCTAGCATCAGCTCTCTATCTGTTTCTTCCTCCTGGGCTGGTGGTCTATAGACCACACCTGTGAGGATGGCTGGCCCCATTTTCCTTTCCAGCTTAACCCCCAGTATCTCTCCCCCATTTTGTTCCTCCTGGATCTCTGTAGCCCTTATGTCATTTTTTACATACAGTGCCCCTCCTCCTACCTTCCTGCCTGCCCTGTCTCTTCTGAATATGTTGTAGCCAGGTATGGCCATCTCCCAGTCATGGTTATCATTTCACCAGGTTTCAGTGATGGCCACAATGTCCAGGTCTGACTGCACCATGACAGCCTCCAGATCTTCCATCTTGTTGCTAAGGCTTCTGGCATTTGCACACATGGCTTTCCATGATTTGACCTCCCTAGACTGTTTCACTGTTCTACTCCAGCCCCTTCCTTGGTTGTCCTTTATCCTTGGTTCTCCTTACTGTCTGCCCTTCTGCTGAATTTTGCTCCTTTTCTGCCTGTCCACATCTTGGGTGCTAATCTTCATCTTTTGCACACTGCTTTGTAGAGATAGACACTCTTCTGGTTCACTGGTTCCACTGCTAGCTGTGGGGGGTGAGCAATTAGGTAACCTTGGACTTCCAAAACACATAAAGCATATTAGCATTATCCTCTCTACACTTTTTACAGTACATGAAGAATTATTCCAAATCCCCATTTTGAACATATGCATGGTCTAATAATATAAATTATGGAGAGATTTAAACTGGATAAGCTTTATATTAACATTCTTAAATGTCTTAAGTGAACATTTCCAAATTTGTGCCCAATTCCAGTGTCTTACCTCTTTAACCAGTTCCAGTAACCACCACCTTACGCATTCTTCATTAGCTCCACTCACCAATTCGATAAGGAGTGTGTAGAAATTAGACATAGACAGGCTCAAGATCATTGTCTCACCATTTTGTGTAATGTAGGGATTTTTCAATAACAGCTGAGAAGTGGAGAATTTAATATCTAATTGTAAAAGCTTCTGCCTGATCATTAACAATTTGCTCTTGTCCTTTATAATCTTATTTTGTATACCTTTAATTGATTTAGCAAGAGTAGAGCTGCTATATCTACTTTCTGTTACATAGAAACATAGAAACATAGAAACATAGAATTTGACGGCAGATAAGGACCACTTGGCCCACCCAGTCTGCCCATTTCCCTACCTACTGGATAAGCTGCAGATCCTAGTTAACCAGCAGCCTACTTCTTTCTACCCCCACCCCCCAGAATTGCCTTATGACTATCCCATGCATGCTTGAATTCCACCACTGATTTTGACTCCACAACCTCCTCCGGAAGGCCATTCCATGCATCCACAACCCTCTCTGTGAAAAAATACTTGTTCTTCTGCTACATTTCTTTTAATGACCAGACACGCTGGAATCTCATTTTTATTGTTTGGTAATGTAAGCCATCGAACGGATTGAGAGAGCCTACAAGATAAATAGTATAAATAAAAAATCTGGGAATTTTAGACCACCCTGACTTGTAAGTCTAGATATTTTGTTGTGTGCCATTCTGTTTCTTTTATAGCTTGAAAGGAATTCAATATTATCCTCTTGTAATTCTGGAAAACACTTTTTGGGTATAAAGAAAGGTAACATTTTAAATATGAATAATGTTGTGGGTAATACAGTCATCTTAGTTGCTTCCATCCTACTCCAGAAGCCTAATTGTAAACAATTCCATTTTGCCAAAGATTTATTAAAATTTTAAGATCTTTAAGATTAGTAGTTATTGTTTTCCCAGTGGTTTTACATAGTTTAATCCCTAGATAATCTAGTTCTGATTCTTCCCAGTCTATACCCATATTTGTTATGTCAACTTGTTATAATAACAATTTAATGGATGGAAGTTTGACTTTTCCTTATTAAGTGTATAACCTGATATTTTCCCAAATGTGTTGATGATGTCTAGTATCCTGGGGACCAATTTCTTTAAATTTTGTATCAATTGAAGTATATCATCGGCGTATAGGGAGATTAGGTATCTTTTTTTTCTGTGTGACAATGCCCTTGATGACTTCATCTTGTGTCACTTTCCTCACTAATGGGTACAAAGTGAGATTAAAGAGTAGAGTTGATAGTGGACAGCTTTGCCTGGTTCCTTTTAGAGGTGAAAATTGTTAGAGACCATCCTATTAGTTATTACTGAAGCTGATATATTATGATACAGTATAATATCTTAACCCAGTTAATTAAATTGTTCTGGGAACCCACATATTTCCAGTGTATTAAAAATATGAGACCACAATACTTTGTCTTTTTCCTTTTATCATGTAATGTTTTATTGGGTTTTCCAGGTATCATAAACTGTGAAAATGGCCCTCATACACCAAAAATGCAATATGCTTAATACATAAGTAATTATTATCAGGTTACAGAAGGTTACCTACAAATTTGTATACTTTAACCAAGTATCTCCTAGTGCAGGTATGAAATATACGCCACTTCAGGCTACAAAACATAAATTTCACACATAAGGGGAACTATCTATCATGGTCCTTCTATCTTAGCCAAAAAGTTGCTTTGATCTAGTCTCAAGAGTCTGAACAGTATCTCCTGCCATCAATCAATATAGGCATCTATAACATAGCAAATAATTAATAACAGTCTGTAGAGACTAAAGAAATTCTATCTGACAGATTAATAGACAGTAAAGAAAGAGCGAAAAGATCCAGACATATAGGACAGTATAAGTAGAGAAGGTGACAAGACCATACAGCCATGGTCAGTTATTATGGTGTTAGCAAACTATGCTGCATTTTGCAGTAGAGGGGGGTTTTGGAGTGGCAGGGGTGCAACCAAACAGATATAGGAATGTGAATAAGCTCCCCATTTCTTGTAGTATCTGTCAAGTTGTCCCTTGGCCACTGCTGAAAGCCTTTTGAAAGTAGCCAGTCTAGCCATAGTGGAGCATGATTGTGAAATTGTTGGTGGTGTAGGTTGTCTCCAGTGTATCAGGATGGCCCTTTTAACTTCCATAACAGCCACTAGGATCCACGTTGCACTAAAGGTGGGGATTAGGTTTAGTGCCAATGTGTCCCCTAACAAAAGGGAATAGTTCTGCATCTGAATTGGATTAGCAATTATCCTGGAGCAGTTCCCTAGGACTACCATCCAGAAATTTTGCAAGGCTGAGCAGGTCCAGAGGACATGGAGTAGGTGGGCAGGGGAGGAGCGGCATCACCAGCACTGATGCTGTGGTATAATCTTTAGTTTATGTAATACTGCCAGGGTTTTATACCACCTTTTGACAATTTTTAATTGTATTAATTGACTCTTAGAGTCTTCATAGGCTCTATGAGCTGCTCTGATGCATAGCGACCATTGTTGTTGGGATAAGGGGTGGAGGAGGTTCTTTTCCCAGGTGGCTCTACTAGTGAAAGTAACATCTGGCTGAGCATCTCTGTGTCTTATAGAAAGCACTCACCAGTCCCTAGCCCTTTCTAGGCAAATGAAGGACACTCAAACAGTCACAGGAGTTTTGTGATGAGGGTGCTTTAAGAAGAGAAGAAAGAGCACTTCTCAGCTGAAAAAATCTCCAAAAGTCTGAGGATCCCAGCCCATATCTGTCCTGAATCTGCTCAAAGGACATTAATGCATGAGAGTTTGGGAGTGGTATATCCCCTATAACCTGAATACCCTTTGAGGCCCAATGGGGCCAGGAAAGCAGTTTATGATCAACCATGATAAGACGGTTGTTTCATATTGGGGTATACCTAAGCAAGTGAAGATATCCTTATTTTGGGGCCCAAGTAATTGCAATCACCCTCCACCACACTCTACATGTTTCTGACATAATGGGAATGAGTCTAGTAGCAGCCAGCTTTGCACTGGAGAGCAGAGAAAAAAGGAGGGTATTCACTGACAAAGTGACCTCTAAAGACATCCACTGAGGAGGGGAAGTGAGATAAGGGATAAATCAAGTGGTAGCTTGGGCCATTCTATAAGCCAATTGATATCCCTCAAACCAAGGGAGCCCCAGTCTACCTCTAGTCCAATGCGCACAGAGTTTTGAATGTCCCCATCTCGGAACTTTGCCCTCCCACAGAAAAGAAGAAACTAAATTGTCTTGGGTCTTAAAAAGTTTTGAGGAAAGTGGGATGGGAAGATTATTTAGTAGGTATGACACTCTGCAGAATAGGAACATTCTAATGGCTTCTACCTTACCTTTAAGGGTAAGTTGGAGCCGCTTCCATCACTGAACTTCAGCCATTAAAGAGGCCAATAAGTGGGAAAATCTGTGGATTCTAGATCCTTCCAAGCCATAGTAATAATTACCACTAGGTATGGGAAGCCTTGAGGGGCCCAGGTAATGTCAGTGCCAGAAAGACAGTGTCTGGTACATGCTCCATTTAGGGAGGACAGGATAGTTTTCTTCTGATTCACTGTTAGTCCCGAGAGACAAGCAAACTCCTGTAAAACTGTTAAAAGTGGAGTGATGGAGGACTGGGGATTTGAGAGTTAAGGAGCATATCGTCTGCATAAGCGTTGACCAGATAAGCCATCCCTTTTATGGGAATACCCGTTATGTTAGGGGAATTTATAAGTTTCCTAATTAGGGGGTCCAAAGCAATGAGAAAAAGAAGAGGGCAAAGAGGGCAGCCCTGCCTGGTACCTCTTTGTAATGGAAAAAGGGGGAGGTATCTTTATTAGTGACAACTCTAGCTGTAGGGTAGTGGTATAATGTAGAGACCCATGAACAAAAATCTGGCCCAAATCCATATAGTGCGAGGACTTTATGGAGGAACACCCATTCTAGGAAGTCAAATGCTTGGAAAAGTTTATTGCCAAGGCAGCCACTGGGGTTTTAGATTGCAGTGCCAACCACTTAAGGTTCAAAATTAGACGCAAATTGTCTGCACTCAATTTCCCCTTTAAAAAATGGCTTGTGAGGGATGAATTAGATTGGGCAAGATTGAGGCTAATCTATTCACTAGGATTTTAGCCAATAGCATGGTGTCCACAGGGAGGAGCAAAATAGGCCGGAAATTCACACAGAGGAGAGCATTGGATGTTTTTTTAGGGTTATTAATGCCTCACACATAGTCGGGGGAGCAAGGTATCTTTTTGGGCTTCCTGCAGTGCCTGTAGGAGTGGGTAAGTGATATGGTCTTGGAGTAATTGGTAGAGTTCTACCGATACCCCATCCTGCCCAGGCGCCTTTCTCTTCACCATCTGGGATAACGCACTGCGAAGCTCTTCAGAGGTGATGGGGGCATCCAATTTGCACTGTTGTGCCTCCGAAATTCAAGAAAGCGGGGTCCCCTGACACAGGGTGCTTAATCGGTGGGAGAGCTCATCATCTGAAACGGCACTCTGGGATTGGTAGCGTTCGCCATAGAAATTTTGCATCTCTACATTAGTGGCCTTTGGTGCCATGGGAAATTCTCCCTTCTTATTTTTAAGGGCCAATATTCTAGAGAAAGTCTGTTGCTTCCATAAGTAGTAGGCAAGTAGCTTCCCTCCCTTATCCCCACCTTCCCTTACCCTATGTTTTGCCTGGATCAGCTGCCATTCCACTTTTATATTTAACAACACATTAATCTGGTATTTTAAACCTGTAATAGGGGGCCAAAAGTGGGGAATTAAGTGGGTTCTGAGGGGAGACTTAAATTGCTTTCCCAATTTTGCTAATTGGTCCTGCAAATCCCGGAGATGTTTTGCACACTCCTTGTTTTTAGTGGCTGTATAAGAGATGATTCTCCCTCTTAAGACAGTCTTAAAGGCTTCCCATACCGTGGTTGCTATCATCTCTCCAGGGGTGCTCAGAGAGAAGTACTGGTGTGTTTCCTCCTTTATGTACTCCCAGAAAGTTGCAACTTGTAAAAGAAGGGGATTGCATCTCCATCTAGTAGATGGAGGGCTTTGGCCTGGTGGGGAGAAAGTGATTGCAACAAGGGCATGAGCAGATATCAGAATGTTACCTATAGTCACATTGCTCACACCTGGCATTGCTACATGATTGACTAACCAAAAATCTAATCTACTGTGGGTACCATGCACATTGGAGTAGAACGTATAGTCGTGCCCCTGTGGGTGACAGTTTCTCCATAGATCTCCTAGAGACCAATCTGACATCAGAGTATTCAAGGTAGCAAAAACATTGTGATGAGATTGTGATGTGGGGATGGATTTGTCTATGAAAACATTTAGAACCATGTTGTGATCACCACCCGATAGTGTGGGGATCTCTGCCTCCTCTTCTGAATCTTGTGCTAAAGCTTGGTTCAGTTCAGAGTAGAGATCTCCGGAATCTGTATTGGGGCCATAGACATTGGCTACTATAACTTTGCCACCCGGGTAGGACAACCTGACCGCTAACCACCTCCCCTGAGACTCCTGATGCTGGATTTCAACTGACCATGGTCCCGACCTCTGAAGGAGGATGGCAACCCCCCCTTGAATTTGTAGCTGCACAGCTAGCCAGAACTGTACCTACTCAAACTTTCTTTAGCCACTGAACTTTTTGGCTGGTGAGGTGCATCTCCTGGAGCAGGACCACATCAGTCCCCATGGAATTTAAGAACTGCAAAACCTTAGAGCGTTTTGCGGGGTGATTGAGTCCCCTGACATTCCAGGAGACGCACCTCCACCCTTGTGGGCCTGCAGTAGTTGTGCCATGGTGGTTCACCCTCAAATACTTATAGAAGTATAACAGTACTCACCCGACAAGTAAGCTTAGGTACATACAATGCAACAGAAAAAAGGTAACCTGTTACTGCAGGGTATGAGGGCAGACCTCGAAAAAGAGAGCGATGAGAGAAAAAGTAAACAGCAACAGATGGTCTTGTTTATGTTGGTTAGATACCTAGGCAGAGTAAGGATAGAAACAAAAAGAGTTCTCTATCTTACCAATAATTATGGAATAATAGAAGGTTATCAAACAGTAAAATGTAAACAGTATTGTTTATCTTAGGTTATTAAAACTAACTAAGTTGGTGGTGTCGAGGTGTACGTGTGAATAGAGGTAAAAGACCCCTATGATCCACACTGTTTCAGGCAATACAAAAGAGCAATGGGAAAGGTCACACCCAGTAAAGATGAGCTGACCCAGCCTGACTCCATAACACCAAAACTGGAGAGTCTAGGCATATATGGTGATCTCAGGTCACCCAGGTAGGGGATGGGGGAGGGAGAGAGAGGGCCTCACGCAAATGGGTATTCTTCCTGACAAATAGTAATGTCCCTCCATTCTAGAAGCTAATTTCTAGGTGATGATGGGCTGCCAATTGTATCTGTTCGAGCATACTCTTACTAAAACATGATGGTCCACCCCCGTAGACCACCTTAGTTACTGGAATTCCTCTAAGCAAAAGATTTACACCCTCCCAGTCTATAAGCATCACACCAGGGGAAGGGGGAAGGGGTCCATTACAGCTACTACTTTTTATCTGTTAGGGGATGGGGGTGGAAGATCTGCATCCCATGTAGGAGGCAAGTAGCTGAAATGGAAGATATTGCCCAGGCAGAACTCTACACATGGCATAGCATTTCCAATGCCTGATATATTAATGGGCACAGGGGCTAGTGCCCACTAGAAAAACCCACAGCAAGGCTGAAATGCCCTAAGTGTCAGAGCATATTATGGAATCCCCTGGTTTACAAATTAGTCCAAAGTCAGCGGGGCTAACACCTGAGGCAACGGCCTTTGCAAATGCCTTCAAGCCTGGTTACAGCAAGCTGCTAGCTACTGCAACTTCTTCCTCATAAACTTCCATTTCAGATGCCCAGTCCAGTGGAGTCAGATACTCCAAGGGTACAGCAGCCTCTTCCTCTGGTTGATCCTTCTGGTTGGTTTTGCTCCAGGTTGCGTAGTGGCCCTAGGCTGTATAGCAGGGGTTGACACTGCTGCACCATTTGACATCAAGGAGCAGGGGCTGCTAGAGCGCTGCCTTTGCCTGTCAGGAAGTGGATTTACAGCATCATCTAGATTATTGTTATGCACTTTACTAGTTGGTGCCTCCTGATCATTAGGAGTATCAGCCCTGACTTTATTCATCTTGTCTCCTGTAGGTTGTGGGGTCCATAGCTGTTTGCTAATGGGGGACTCCTTATTTGGCACGCCATTCTGATACGAATTTCTGTCCCCTGGTATACCACTTCCTTTTCTTATAGTTCCCTGAGGCATTTGATTCCTAGTCTCCCAGAGGCATCTGGGGGATGTAGTTTGTGGTAACATGCCTGGCCAGTGGGCCTGGATTCAGGCCTCTGCATCTCCTGGGGATTCAGCGAGGAAATACTAACCATTTCTGTTCAGGTACAAGCAGTAAGGCCATTGAAGCAATATTGCACTGAGTTGGCTGCAAGGAGTTTTTTTAGAGGATCGTATGCTCTACATTTTGCTGCCACTTCTTGAGTAAAGTCTCTGTAAAAAGATATGGTATTTCCCTTCCATTCAAACTCTCATAGGTCTCTAGCTGCCGTAGTAGATGTTCCTTGACCAAGAAGCATAGCAGATAGGCTATAATGGTACATGGGCCTTTGGAATTATTATGGTTACTGAAAGCAAGGTGGGCCCTCTCTACCCCAATTGGTTCCTTCCATCAGTCACTTAGGAGCTGTGGTATCTAGTCATTCAAAAATCTTTCCACATTAGGCCCTTCAACTCCTTCAGGTACCCCTAGAATTTGTATATTGTTTATTCTGCTTCGGTTCTCCTTATCCTCTGCTCTGTACCATAAGTGGGATAGCTTGGTCTCATGGTCCCAAAGTCTTTGTAAGACATGGAGATGCTGTTTCTTTAACTCTTCTGTCCATTGTTCCAAAATGTTATGTTGGTCCTGTAACCGATGTACATCTGCCACATTGGTAGTTAGCGAGGCGCCAATTGTGTCCATTCTGCTCAGTAAAGCCTCCATCATTTTAGTAATATTAGCTAGGGCTTCACAAACTTGTACTTGATTAAGACAGACCAGTGTAGCTTGTTGAGAGGCTCCAGCCATACTGCAGCTTGTGGGCTCCATGTCTGCCACAACCTCCTATGACCAGCAAACAACAGGTTCAGTGTCCTCTCCTTCAGGGGGAACAGCAGTAATCCCAACTGACTCTGGAATACTCGCTGAAGTTGCCCCAGTAGTCACTTAGAAGAAGGAGGGGGGAGACCAGAAATGCTGCAGCTTCGATCACGTTGGGGGAAGGGAGAAAGTACAACAGCACTGGATTATCAAACTCGGGCCTACACGGCCTACTACTATGTGTTGGCTCCGGAGTATCTGTGGCCCGTTAGGTACTGAACAAGAGGGTGACTCACCAGATTGCATCTCAGTGGTGGTGATAGAGGCAGGAGAAGGTGCATGGGAGTGCATGGGAGTGCTAGATTAGGTTTAGTCTAGCATTTAAGATATTTTAAACCACTTATCCTGTCAGGCTGGGGCAGAGATAAAAGTTTAGGCTGCCATCTCCTCTGGGTCCAAGCTACACCCCCTCGAGACCACGATACTTCGTCAAAAGCCTTCCCTGCATCTAACGATAAAAGGCCAGAGTCTATCTTTGATTTATTTGCAGCTTGTTGCAGGTGAAAAATTTTTCTAGTGTTGTCAGTTGCTAATCTATCTTTCATAAACCCATTTGCTTATTGTACACTAGTGTAGGCATAACGTGTTCTACTCTATCTGCTAGGATTTTAGCTACACCTTAACATAGAGGATAATGTATGGTCCTCTATCATTAACCGGTCAGTTAACAGTCGAGAGGTTGCTAGGGCGACCATGTAAACCTCAAGATGGTTAAAATTGACCGGTTGCCGATAGAAGGACCATACATTATTTTTTATAGTGTATGGTCCCACCGCAAAAGGCTGCTTACTTTTCCATAACTAGTCACCACCTTGGCCCTTCAGGCCTTCCCTAACTGCTGCTGTTCACGCGTCAGTTCCCCGTCGAAAAAAAGTGCGCACATGCGCAGACCACTCGCTGTTGTTAACCTATCGATGTGACGTAGGATCGATAGGTTAACAACATATCTACGTCACATCGATAGGTTAACAACCTTAGGAAATGATGATTTCCTAAGGTTAACAGCGTTCTACCATGCCTATAATTGTTTGCATTCTTCTAGGTCCTTTCCAGGTTTGGGAATAAAAGTGATCAGACTTCTCATCATTTCTTTAGGAAGGCATTTTTACTCCCAGGCATCTTCAAACATTTTAGCAAAATATGGGAAAATGTCCTCATATAGTTTATGATAAAAATTAATGGAATTACCATCAGGACCTGGAGTCTTATTTTTCTTAAGGGCCTATATTGTTTTAATAATTTCAGGCACACCTATGGGATTATTCAGTTTTATTTAGAAATAATCTGATATTTTAGGTATAGTTACTCCCTTACAGAAATGTGTAGGTGCTTTGAGGGGAGTGTCATTTGTATTATGATATAAATCTGGATAGAATTTTTCAAATTCTTTGTTTATTTTACCCTTATCTGTTATAAGGTTATGCTTCCCAATTTCTTTAATTCTACTAATTCTGGTTCCCCCTTTGTTTTGCTTTAATCTAATATCTAGTAGTTTAGAAGCCCGAGTCACTGCAGTTTAATTTTTACCTTCTTATAGTGAATTCTGCATCTCCCCCCCCCATTAACTCAAAATATTCTGTTTTAAATTTAGACCAGAGAGACCAATTATCCTCTGATTGATCTGGGATTAGTTTTATCTCTATATCTTTAATCTCTTTCAAGAGTTTTTCTTTTTTTTCTCTGTTCATAGCTGATGAGCTGCTAATAAGGAAGCCTTTTAAGTAGCATTTAAAACACTCCCAAGTATTAACCCAAGCAGTATCTTTTGGATCATTACTTTCCCAAAAGTTTTTAATTTTCTTTTTAATTTTATCAGTGAATTCTTTGTCCTCAATGAGAAAGTTGTTTAGTCTCCATCTTTTCAATAAAATTACTGGAGTATGCTCTGAAAGGGATATTAAAAGTGGGGAATGATCTGATATGACTTGTTCTAATATGTCAGTTTTAACTACTCTATCTACCATGATCACTGGAACATATATATGATCAATTCTAGATCAAGAATTACATTATTCTGACTAGAAAGTATTCTATTTATCTCTAGGATGGAAGACCCTTCATACAACTACCAAGTTCAGAGGGTAACCCATGGGGTGGGTGCATGAGGAAGGGCACCATCCATAATGGTGACTCCTTCCCAGCACAATCCCTCATGGCAATGGGGAGGGGAGGGTAGGATGAATGGATGAGGCTGTGGGCAAACTGGGAGACAGGATGTCACTATGTGTACATGCATGGGGGGTGAGAGTGAGTATTGCGAGCGTGGGCTGGGAGGGGGTGGAGAGGCAGTAGGGGGGTGGCATTACAGTGGCTGGCTGAGCTCCGTTGTGACATCGGGGGTTGGTGAGTGGTTGCGGTGGGAGAGGTTCTGGGTTCAGGTCCAGGCACTGGTGCGATTTTATTGTGCCCAGACCAAACCTTTATTTTTTTCCTGATTTCACCCCCCCAACATGCACCCCCCTGAAATGGAGAATCCTTAAGTAGACCCCCCACAGAAAGCAGTAAAATACTGTCCTGGTGCCATTGTCCTGCGATGCCAGGGTTGTCAGAGTGCCAAAAATGTTTTCAGCACTCTGACTGAGCGATAATGGTGACCGTCTTTAGGCATTCGCCATTATCACATAAACCCAGTTTAGAGCAGCAATTACATTTTGTAAGTCTCTATCTGTTTTGGTATCTCTATGCCTAGTATTCATTCTATCAAGTAATGGATTCAGAGTGCTATTAATGTCTCCCACTAAAAATATTGCACTATCTGTATAAGAGTTTAATGTGAAATTTGAAGTAGAAAATACCTCATGCGTAGAATCTGTAGGCCCATATACATTTACTAGTACCACATCTTCTTCCTTTAATTTCCCTTCAATGATTACAAAGTATCAGCATGGATAAGGAAAAACAGTTTTCATCTGAAAATTGAGCCTCCTTTTTATAAGTATTAAAACCTGTGCCCTTTTAGAATTTAAACCTGCCCCATATACTTGCCCAAACAATTCTATTCTCATTAAGCTTAATAGATTCCCTGAACAAATGAGATTCTTGAATAAATACAACATCTGGGTTAAATTTTTTAAGATGTCTAATTACTGTGTATCTTTTAAGTTTATGGTTGAGGCCTTTAACATTCTAAGTTGTAAGGGTATGATTTTTGATGTTATCCATTTGCAAAATGTGAGTGGTATTTAGACTGGCCCAGTATACAAAATGGTGGTTTCATCAATGCTAATAAAATACGTGTACAAATATTTTGAAATTTGTTAAAGTTGGTGTTCTAATAGATAACTAAGACATAGTTGCGAGAAAAAGAATAAAAGAGAAAAGAGCATATAAAGTAAAGAAAACTATACAATAAAAAAGATCCGGTATAAATTGCTTCTGAAACATTTGTTACATCTCTCTCTCTCCTTTGTCTATTCACGAATGCGGTAACAGGAGCCATCAGTTAAACACTTAACCCCCACCCGATCAACACTATTACTTTATAGAGTGCAATGAAATGCATATTTTATTAATAAAATAACATAAAGAGTAATTATATGACCATACTATACAGCAGGTATCACCGGCTATAAAAGCTATGTAAGTTGCTTAGTACTCGCTATAATAAAATATTTGTCAAGATGTAACTTTACCATTAAGCTAACCATCTCATTTTCATCCAAATTCTTGTCAAAATATAGTTTAGTGATTTAGTATTAATTGGACATAGAGCACACTGTAGGTATAACTCTGTAAACTGTAATCTATTTAGTTTAAAAGTTTTGACTTACATAACAACAGAACAATATATTCTGACAAGCTATAAACAATGAAAAAATTCAGTTATGTACTACAATTTAAAGATGAAGTTAAACTAGTGGTATTTTAATATTCAGTGTTACTATTTATTCATGTGCTTTCCATGTGGTGCATTCTTCTTTGTCCCCCATACAGTGAGAGTTTATTTTCAGTAAAAGATGGACTAAAGATACAAAAGAAATAAAAGAAAAATTCAGCAACCACATTATTTTTTTTTAAGATTTAATCCCTTAAATCAGTAAGATAAGGAGAGGTCCACTACATGAATTTCTTTCTTGTGAGTCTGTAGTTATTTGAATAGTACAGATGGCTGGTAATGAGAACCTGGCACCAGTGAAGTGGAGGATGCACTGTGCTGAATACCATTAGAACGCTGGGCTCAGTTACTGAATTCCCAGAAGGCTAAGAAACAAGAAGCATGTGCAATCTGAAAGTGCATTTGGCATGTTTAGCATAAAGAAGATTAAAGCCTCATGCAGCATTTCAAAGATACAACTGATTTAGAATCTTTCCAAAAACCAAGATGGCATTAATTGCAAAAAATTCACTACATCATGAGAGCCCCTGTACCTTTACCACACACACTTTCTGATCTAGTCTCTGCATGCCTCTTCAAAAGGAATAATTGTCTAAACAATATTTCATAATAGCTTACAGTGCGCCCTGTTCTGCGGACATTTGTTAATCCCACACCAACTAGCAGACCCCAGTAAAACAAATTTCTGTTTGGTTTAAGAATGAAAAAAAAAAATGAGGATTTAACCAGAAAACTCCCATCCACCTGTCCCACCTCCATACCAATACATCACCTTGCCATTTGCACAAATACCTCATCCTATCTCCCACAGTGGACCATTTTTACTTATTGTCTCACATACTCATCCGGCCAACAGATTACCGGAGGATTAGGCATATCCATTGAAAAAATGTCAGAGGAAAATAAAGCAGCCATTATCCTGCTGATTTACCTTTAACCCCACGTAAGTTAGCCTCTGCTACTATAGCAAGAGGTTCTGGGTTATGTTAACAGGGTGACACTTCCTCCTGAACTATTTCCTGTTTAGTATTTATTCAGTTAATGATGCAGTCTTAATCCTCCTGATCTGACTCCATAACAAGTAAATGGAGGAGTATTTGTTAGTTATAAATGGGAGAAGATAGGTATTCACTTAAAAGCTTGGTGGCCTCCAGACAGTGAATATGGGTAGGTCAGAGTGCTGTATTATCTATTAACACCCTAACAAGTGTGAAAAAAGGGGGGGGGTGCATGGAAGAAAAGAAACAAAAGAAAGAGGTGACAGAGTTATGAGCTAGCCTGCAGTTCGGTATAGCATCACTAAGGCCCACAGCAGTCAGGGGCACTCATGGTAAAACTTGGAGTAATTTTTATTTTTTACAGTCCACTGAACTTTGGAATTTAAAAAGAGTGCTGGAAAGTCCTTCCTAACCCCCTTTTTTGGCTGCTTCATATCCGGTATATTTCTTTTTACCATTTGATGCCCAAATCTTTAACAATGTTGGATATAAAAGACTGTATTTCAAGTTAGCTTCTCTTAATTGTTTTTTAATGGGAAAGAAGGCATTCCCTTTCTTCATAACTTCTGGTGGTAGGTCATTGAAGACTTTGATTTTACATCCATCAAAGTCAACTGTTGTTTTATCTCTTAGCATCCATTGAATATGTGCTTTAAGTTGAAAATATAAAAACTTAAATACGAAGGATCTAGCTCTGTCACCAGGACCATGGAGTGGTTTTAAAGATCTGTGTGCCCTCTCCAGCACATAGCGAGCATAATCAGGAGGGGGGCAGCAATAGCAATCAGGATCTTATTTATAAATGCAAGGTTGTCATTGCCTTCCATTCCTTCTTTTAAACTGAATATACATAAATTATTTTGTCTACTTCTGCTTTCTAGATCTTCCATTTTCTCTTCCAATTTAGCAGCCCTTTTGTTTATCAGAATACCCTCTCTAATGTATTTTTCCACCCTGTCCTCCACACTTCTAATTCTTACTTCAACATACGTTATTCTCATTGTATGAGTGTCCGTGTCCTTTCTGAGTTGTTTAATACTGCCTGACATATCTTGAAAGGTGTTATTAATAATTTCCATTTTGGACATTAGTAAATCGAAATGTAGAACTGTTAATGGCTGTACAGATTGATCTGATGTTTCCAAGTCATCATCGCTGTCTACACTTACTTCAGGTAACAGCCTTTTGGAGGCTTGTTTATTAATCTTTGTGTTAGAAAGGGGAGTCTTTCCATGTTCCAATGTGTTATTCTGAAATTCCATATCTTCACTGTCTCCTGACATATTTGTATTATATTTAGAAGATTAATTAAGCAGATGAGGTGTATAATTGGACTGAGTTATCTTCCTAAGCTCTAAATTATAATGGTCTATTGCGTTTTGCTAGCTAATGAAATTGACTAACAATGATGTGCTCCAAATAGTCCTTTTTTTGTTTTTATTACGCATTCTTGATGTTTCTGACCTTAGATTAAAATACTTTGTTCTCCATTTGAGGTTGGATTTCTGAGACATTTGAAGTGATCAGGATGTCTCTACTGTAATCCATTGGAGGTCTTGACCAGTAGATGGTGGTGAGCATAAATAAATAAACTTAACAAACATTTGGGTGAATATTTCCACTTCTGATGTTTCTGTCTCGCTAGAGTTTTGACAAATACAGTATTTCAATGCTTATGTTTAAATTTTATATTTTTAGTATCTATCAAGGGGGTGGGTTGTGAGCTCAACTGAATGCAACCAGCCTGGAAGCTAGCATTCGATCGATTTCCCTAGTACTTTGCTGGCTCCCTGCCATCCCTGATTGTAAATATATATTGTATCCCCAGACATAGCTGGTAGTCAAATGGCCCCCTTCCAGCCCTGACTGTGGCAGAATAAGTAATCCCAAAATATCTCTGGTAGTCCAGTGGACCCCCAACCCCATACCCACTGAGGCATCCACACCCCAACAATCTTGAGAATGAGAGCCTATAGTACACCCAGGAAGCTCATTGGTTGATGGCATTGACCAATGGCATTGTAGTGCATACTCTAGGCTGTCATTCTGTGACAGCTCAGTTGGCGGGCAGCCATGGATGTGTGCTGATGAGTTTTGCTGCCCACCAGCTGCATTGACCATGCTGGGATGGGGGAGTGGGGTGGGGTGTGGATGTCTCTTTGAGTGGGGGGTCCACTGGATTACTAGGGAATATTTGGGGATTACATATTCTGTTACAATTGGGGCTGCAAGGTGGGCCACTAGCCCACCAGGGATCTCTGGGGATGCAATATTCATTGTACTATTGGGAATGGGAGGGGCATCCGTAGACTACCAGGGATCTCTGGGAATACAATATATATTTACAATTGGCAATGGGATGGGAGCTGTTAGACTACCAGGGTTCTCTGGGGATACAATATATATTTACAATTGGCAATGGGATGGGAGCTGTTAGACTACCAGGGATCTCTGGGAATACAATATATATTTACAATTGGCAATGGGATGGGAGCTGTTAGACTACCAGGGTTCTCTGGGGATACAATATATATTTCACAATTGTGGATGGGAGGGGACCACTAGACTACCAGGGATCTCTGGGGATACAATATTTATTTATGATCAGGGATTAGAGGGGGCCACTAGACTATCGGGGTGATATGGGGTGTTTTTTGTCCCACATGGTAGTTGCAGGGCACTAGGGGCATTCACCCAAGTGTAGCCATGCTAATGGGCTGGTAATGAATGTTGTGGGGTGTAGAAATGACTTTTACTAGAAACAGCAAATTGGGTATAACATATCTTACAGGTATGATTTTTATTTAAAAAAATAAATCAAGAAAAATACAAACAAATGACTTTTTGTTCAAACAGAGTAAATAAATCAAAAGAAAATCATAAAGCGCAGCTTCGCTAGAAAATAGAGAGCTATCTTGCCAACATCTATCTGTGCCTGACCTCTCACCAAGATCTCCCAGGGAGAACCACACAGATCCTTTCCCTACAAACATTAGATCTGGGAGTGTCAGCTAAATCCTTTTATATGCTTGTAGCTCCTCCTATAATCTAAAAATACTCCCATCAATTATTTCAAAAACATGTATTATTCTCAAATAAAATCAATATTTTATTACAAAATCATTTTACACGGATTTGTTTTTACAAATAATCAAGAACATTCCATTCTTAGATAACACAAACATTTTGAGAAACTTTTAATTTTGCCCTTAATATACTCATGTGAGCTACATTACTGAAACTCCACCCAAAAGAGCAAGGGGAGGAGATTTCCTAACAAGATAAAAGGAGAATACCTAGGGCTGCCCATCCCCTATACAGGCTCAGAACAAGGCAAGCTTCTGAGCAGTCCCACACGACTAAAGAGTGAGCTCCATAAAGGCTTGTGTTAAGAAAACTCAGGTATTTAGGTATCTTTATTTTACATTGTAAAATACCTGTACATAAGCATGACTTAGTACATTAAAGAAAAATGAACAAAAAATCAACAGTCACTCAGAGAAGCTGTTGTGTAGTTCAAGGACAAGTAGACCCTTCTCAGTGTACAGTCAGCTGGAAAAACCAACAGTGCTTAGCACCCAGCTAAGTTATTTCATTTAAGTCAAGTGTTTGGCTGAACTTTGTCAGGATTCAGGACATAATTTAATTTCCTGACTGCTGAGGGGCAAAGACAGGAAGGCAATTCTATCATTTAAATTCTAAACTTTGAAGAATATGAGGCTTAAAGGGCTACCTTGCCACTCATGGTAGAGTTAAAGTTTTCTGCTCGCAACCACTGTTTTGTAAACCTATGCAATGTGTGAGAGAACCCAATCTGACAAAAGATTAACATAACCTTTTTAACTTAGCTGGCAAAGTTAAAAATGGGGGAAAATAATTATCCAGCTTGTGAGTGGTTTTAGAACCATTAATATGGCCCGCCAGTCCATATTAATATTTTAACATATCCCTTTCCCGAGCCTTATCAGATATCTAGTGCCAAGGGATCCTGAAGGCAGAAATGAAATGGAAACTGAATAGGGAGTGGCCAACATGCTTTTAAAGTAAGAATGATAGTAGCTTATCAAAGAAGTAAAGAATCAGCAAAAAAAAATATTCAAAAATGCTGTTGTACAACAGACTTAGAAATGTAAATAAAAGAGTTATAGGGAAAGAGAAAAATAAACACTTCAGGTCCTGGACTGGTTCTGAAAAATGCAGGGGGGGGGGACACCTTTACAAAACCCCTCTATTCAAAAACAAACCAATCTCTATTGGTTTGTATAGCAATCAAAATATTCACATTCCCGTAGGAATGGGATGGGATTTCCACCCACCCTCACACAATCCCCACCCGAGGGCACCATTAGCAATAAAATATTTTTATGTAGATTGTATATTCTACATAAATATCTAATTTCATCTACATAAAAACATTTGCCCTGGGGTTTAGTAAATATTTAACCAGCACCATATCAAGATAAGAAATTAACATTTTTATGTCTGACACCTGGTTGATGTTTGATTTCAAAAGTATAGGGCTGTAGTGCCAGATACCATCGGAGAATACAAGCATTTTTATCCTTCATTTGTTGCAGCCAGCAGAGAGGGTTATGATCAGTAACAAGAATGCATTTGTTGCCCCACAAATAAAATTTCAGAGCTTCAATGGCCCATTTGACTGCCAAACACTCCTTCTCAATTGTTGCATATTTATGATCTTCTTCTTTGATGTTCTGCAGCAATACAGCTCCTAACCCAGTATCTGAGGCATCGGTATGAACCTCAAAAAGTTGGGTAAAGTCAGGAGATTTCAACACTGGTGATGCACACAAAGCAGCTTTAATGGCTTGTAATGCCTTTTCACACTCATCAGACCAAGGAACAATATTGAGGATTGATTTTTTTGTTAGTTCCATCAATGATATAGCTAGGGTAGCAAAGTCAGGAATGAAATGCCTGTAATATCCTGCAAGCCCTAGAAAAGATCTTACTTCTGTATTTGTCTTAGGAACAGGACAGTTTGCTACCACTGTCTCTTTACTGACTTCAGGTCGCAAACTCCCATTCCCAAGAATTAACTCCAAATATCTTGTCTCCTGCATTGCTATGTGGCATTTTGAGGGATTAATAGTAAGCCCTGCTGACTGAATGGTCTGGATGACTTTATTCAAATGATCAAGGTGCGAGGGCCAATTTTTGCTGTGTATTATCACATCATCCAAGTAGGTAGAACAGTACTGTATGTGTGAAGTTAATAACTGGTCTGTGTGCCTTTGAAATGTTGCAGGGGCCCTGTGTAAGCCAGAAGACATATACACGAACTGGAAGAAACCAAAGGGGGTATTGAAAGCAGTCTTATTTTAAGAATCAGCCATTAAGGGAATCTGCCAGTAGCCTTTTGTGAGGTCTAAGGTGGTAATATAACAAGCCTGGCCTATTTGTTCAATGATGTCATCAACTCTGGGTATGGGGTAGTTATCAAATTCTTATACCAAATTCAGCTTTTGAAAATCTAAACAGTCAGATACCTCCTTCATTCTTTGGAACTATTACCATTGGAGATGACCATTAACTTACAGATGGTTCTTAATTCCTAGTGCTAAAAGCTTATTTATTTCTTCCTTGACCTCTGTACATAGTTTTTCAGGTAATCTATACACCTTCTGGTGTATAGGATTAGCTGTTGTTCTAATCTAATCTAGGGAGGCAGTATAGTGCAGTGGTCTAAGGCTTTGAGCTGCAAGTCTAGTAACATCCAACAAACCAGACCTGAGTTTGAATCCCACAGCTTCCACTTGCATACTGTGTGACCCTGAGCAAATCACTTGACTTTCTTGTGCTCCCAGGTCACACCTAGAAATAAGCTTCATCTTAGTGTGCCTTTCCTGGTTAAACAATTTCTCCCTTTCCCTAATCTGATGTGACACATTACAAGCTTGTCATGGTTTAGTAGCAAAGACAGCAGAAAATTGTTCTAGGAGTTGGTTAATCTCAATTTTTGTTGTTCATCTAATTGGGAATTAATAAGCACATCCTGAAGGTTTTCTGTTTTTCCAATCTATGGTATGCTGTATCTAACCCTGTATCATGACCATTAGAGTATGCATAGCAACAAGGTTTTGTCTCCATACGCTCATGCCATTTTTTAACAGGCTGACATGGTAGACTTTTCTCAATGAACGTTTTTCTGGGGTCTCTATTCTGTGTGTGACAGGTCCAGTCTGTTCTACAATATTATAGGGGCCTTGCCACTTCATCAATTAATTGTTGTCTGATGATGGTAAAAGAAGCAAAACTTTGTCACCTGGAGTGAACACCTTTTCCTGAGTATTGATGTCATAAAACACTTTCTGTTTTGCCTGGGCTTCATCAGTATTTTTATGAGCCTGTTGGGTGTATAAAAGCAATCTCTTCCTTAATTCTCTCATGTACTCTAAAATGACAAGAGATACGCTCCATTGTCAAGTGGTCTCCGTACACCCCTGAAGGTGTGCCCACCCGTGGCAGTGACCAGCAACGTCACTTCGCTCACCATCACAGCAGGATGCTGACTGAATGACAAAGTTCAGTCACAAGCTTACTGCAGAAACAGCTGTGAATTGATACCAGAGCACCTTAAGTGTTAGAGATGTGAGAGAGACAGAACATAACTGATAGAGCTGTGCAGGCCAGTGAACAGTTCTGCATAAAAGCAGAACAGTGAAACAGGCTGTCATTGAAGAGGTCTGCTGTCAAATTATTCATTTTTTTTATTATGAGAAATGGTTATTATTTGGTGCATAGCAATGAGCTTTGTAGTTATGATCAGATTTAGTAGCAGAGAGCAATCTGGCACAAAGAGCATTGAGAGACACACAGTAATGGTGTGTTAGCAAACAAAGGATTCTAAAGGCCTAACAGTAGCAATACTGAAGGTTAGTGTTACTTTAAAGACAGGAGCTCAATTTTCAAAAGGTCAGGCCTGGCACAAGGGGCTTGTGGTAAGTAAAGGTGGGACAAAGAGCTACTTGCACTGCATATTGAGCCAGTTCCAATTTTGTAAGGGACCAAATGCATCTTCGTGGACTGCCTTCACCAACTGGGTTTGGCCATCCTTTCCACAACTGCACAGGTGCACCATGGCAGATGCGGGACTGCACTGCAGAAGGTCTGCAATATCCCTTATATTGGGATTTTTCAAGCACTTCCAAGTGGTGCATGTATCCTGTAGCTAGACCAACCCAGAGTCTGTCCAAACTGCCATGTGCTATTGCAATAGCCCTCACTGGGTGGTGGTATGAGGGGGTTAAACTGTGCCTCCCTGGGAAAGTGCCCAGGCAGCCCCCAACACCTGAGGGACCACTGCTAGCATGACCAGTGGACCTTGGCATACATAAGCCTATAACCCTCTGATGGTGGTGGTGTATCTACTCCCCACCGGGGCATTCACTGTCCCTGCCCTTGCTCACTCAGAGGCGGTTGTCATCACCCATCCCCCCTTCCCAACACATCCCACTCCCCATGAGCCAAGGCATGGCCCAGATGACCCACCAGCCACCAGAGTGATCAGCCAGTGGGTTGTCATTGTTGGCCACTGCTGCAGCAAGCCTATCCATCAGCTTGTGACATCCCCCTCTGCTGCACTGTTTCATCAGTGCAGCTGTCAGCTTGTGGCACACTGAGGGAGTCTGGCATCGGGATCCTGCTTTTTATAAAAGCAGGTTCAGGAGCACCTCAGAAAACTGTGTCCTGGTTCTTGGAGAGCAGTGGGCAGGATGGGGCTGCTGACATGCTGAATGTAGTGGATGGTAGAGCAGGAAGTAACTGTGGCTATACCTATACCTTTAAGGACCTTCAGCATGACTTTATCTCTCTCCAGCATAATCTAATAAAACACAAGCTCCTACTCAATGCTAAAAAGACCAAAGCTATGATTATCTCCTCAAAGAGAGACCCTGGTCCCATGAGCAACCTAAAGATCTTAACACTACTGGGTGAACCCCTTGAAATGGTAGATAACTTTAAATACCTCGAGTTCTGGCTGGACAACAAAATTGAAATTTCTACACCACCTCAATGAGGTCTCAAAAAAACTGAGACAGTGCTTAGGTATATTTTACCACATCAAACATCTCCTCACCAAAGAAGCCCCCCAAAAAAAAGTAATGTGCAAACTACATTCTTGCCACTCCTGGACTATGCTGACTTCCTTTAAAATAACTGCCCCTCCTGAGCACTTAGTAAGCTTGACACCCTCTATCACAGGGCCTTGGGGTTCATCCTCAACCTACCTTACTGTACCCACCACTGCCTGCTATACCGCGAGTTGGGATGATCCTCCCTTCCTATAAGGAGGAAAATAAATGCTCTACTCAGGTTCTACAGAGCACTGTCTGATAAGCTCCCAGAGCCCATTTTGAGCCTCTTCGAGCTTGCAAGGGTGCCTATGGTTTGAGGCACTTCTTCATTCTTTGCTTTCAGATACCTAGAACAAAAATATCCCATGGCTCGGCTGCAATCAATTACTCCCTCCCCTCCTTCTGGAATACCATGCAAAGCTTCCTAAAACTTTATACTCTTCTGGGACCAATCGCCTTCAAAGCAGTAATATCTGAGTACCTGTCTGAAACCTGCAACTGCTTTAGGTGATTGAGCTTCTTCAATGGCCAACACTTGCAGGAACTAGTGGGCTCCTAGCTACACTTTGCTCCCAAGTAATGGGGTCAAACACTTTTACCTTCTTTCTTGTTCTCTTCCTTTCTACCTCCCTTTCTCTCTCCCCCCCACGTCTTTTACGCAGGTCTGTCCCGTAACACACAGGCCAAGATCTCCCAATCTGCCTGTAATACTGTCAAATGGTATATTATGACATGTTTGATATTCCACATGTATTTTTTGGTACACATGTTACTGATTTACTGTCTCTTCCAAACTGATGTAATACTGTCATCTATTTTGATACCCCACATGTATTTTTTGTGCTTTGTTTACCCCTGTCTGTAATCTGTCTTTGTCCAGGATCACCTTGAAAATGAGCTTGTTCAATAGTGTCTACACCTAGTTAAAGTTTGATTTGATTGATTGATTGACAAAAATGTATTTTGAATAATGGTTTTCACAGCAACAGCTGAAACAGTCTTGAGACAATCAATGACATTTCTGCGCTTTAGGATGCTGAATTCAAGCACTGTGCTGAGCAATTCTTGAGGAAAACTTGGGATGTTTTTGCAGCAGGCTTGTCTAGCAAAACCCCTATGTTGCAGAAAAACTGATCCAGACCAAGTCTGGAAAGATAAACTGGTCATTTTGCTTCCACGGTGAAAGTTGTTTTTTATTTGTATTTTTTCAGATGCCATTCAACACTGGTGCTTTCTGAAAATAATCTGAGCTAGACAGTATTTACAGTATCAACTGATACCACTTGCTGTGATAGTCTATTCTGAGTGTTCGTCATTTATTGTCTGAACTTGTTTCAGATATTTCCCTTAAATCGTTCACCTTTCACTACCACTGAGTGTCCCCTTGTCCTTTCACCCTTGTGCATCATGAAGAGCTGCACTTGGTCTGATGATATTTTCCCCTTTAGATACTTGAATGCTGTAATTGTGTCTCTCCTTAATCTTCTCCTTTCCATGGAAAACTGCCTCAGCTCTGACAGTTGGTCCTCAACCAGGGGTGTAGCCAGGGATTTCAGATCTGCACACCAAGTGGACTCACTGCTACCCCCCTCCTTGTTAGGGTGAGGTACCCCCCCAGCGTAGCCAGACAATATACAAATGTACACCAGGACCGTGTTTGTTGCCTCATTTGGCACAATAAATACAACTTTTGTATCTCATGACAGTGGTTGTTGCCATGCATGGGTAAATACAAATGCCATGCATTGCTCCCTAAGACACCCACATACCAGCCCAGAGACTGTAAAGCTGTATTGTCCTTGGGATGCAAAGATAGTATTAGTGACTAATTCTTCTAGTTTCAACTCCTATGAATAAAATTACAGAAAGATTCTGTATTTTCTTTGTTAGTTTTCATGGAAAAAGGAAGCAGTTCAGAGCCTATTTGCTACCCCCTTAAATAAAATTGCACACCATGGAGTGCTTGGAGTATGCCTGCCTACACCCATGTCCTCAACCATCACACAACTCGGTCTATACTATGCCTGTACTGTATCATCTATACTGTATCTTCGCTATTATGTCACTATACTTACTCACCTATGGGGATCAGGACTGCACACTGTAACCTTCCATAAATTTGTAGAGGATTACTAGTCCATCCTGCTTCCTAAGTCTGTCTAATTTTAGGACCGTACCCTTGTTAGTCCTTCCTATTGCCCTCATGCACAGTATCCCTATATGCCGGTTGCATGTGCTTTTGAACCCACCCACTCTTTCAGCCCCAATGCCCTACTCTGGAAGTTTTATTCAGTCCATCACCACTCTTTGTGAAACAAATTAATTCCTGACATCCTTCTTCCCCCCACACACCACACCAATTTCACTGAGTTACGCCTGGTACCTTTATGACCACTCATAGTTGACATCTTACTACTGTCCTCCTAAAGCATTATTAGATGCCTATCACATGATAGGTATTTGAAAAATGTGTTCTTCACACTTGTTTAAAAAACTAGTGAGCCAAACTCATTTAAGCTAACTGTACTGTAACTACTTATCCTCAGCTGATACACATATTTTCAATGTATCTCTTTTTAAATATAAAAGGTTCAGTGTCAATGCATATTATACCAGGTGAACAGAATGATACATAAGTACAGGTAGTACTATGACAGAAATAAAAATCAACAGAGACCTTTCTCTTGTGAGACTTCACTTCAAAACACTGCACACAATACTCTGTGGAACATGCACCAGTCTCTGATGTCTTTGTGCTATTTTTACCCAGAACTTTACAACAGAAGTAACATGTCCAGGCACGAAGTTCAGAAAGAAGCACAGATGTCTATACCAGATTAAAACTTGTCTCCTAATACAGAATTGTTCTTCTCCCAAATGGAGATTGCCAAAAGTTGTTAGTTTCAACCCTTTGATTGCTAGAGACTGCAAGAAGAACATTCTGATTTATCATGGATGTGCAGCTGTGCCTCTTTAGTTAGGGACTCATTGCCCATGTCTGTTTCGAACTAACAGCATATAGCTATGGTGGCTATACACTACCAGGGACCAGGTACAGGCAAGAAGGGCATACCTGGCCCATGCAGCTCTGCACCCATGAACAGGCACACAGGACTTGCAATGCACACTTGCCAGACACCAAAGAGTGCCTGTCTGTGGTCTCACTCCCTGGCATGCTGGTGCATGGAGGGCAAATCAGAGACACAGTTATCCAATTAGATGCACATCCTGGCCTGCCAGCGGATCCCCTTGTCTGCACAGAAGAGGGGATTGTTGGAGTCCTCATATCCCTTATATTTTAAAATGTTGGGCAAGTGTCCAGATGACTTCCCCCAGCCCTCCTTTCCTGACCAGAGGGCCAGGACAGCATGGGGGTGGTGATGCCATTCAACCACAGTCGACATTTGTATTCCATTAGGGTACAAAATGGATACAGTAGAGTGCCTGCTGCTGCACTCTGCACACCCCTAGCCACTCCCCAGACCATACCTATAACTGAATGAACAACCTGGGGATCAAGTGTGGAAGTGGAATGTACATCTGAGAATGCTGCTAGGAGTCAGAGGGGCCCATGATGCTAATCTTCCTAATGTACTAGTGCCTACATGCTGCAGATACCTAGTGCACAGGCATTACACCTATCAGTGTATTGGGGCATATGCCTTTTAGAGTTTTATCCCAAAGTGAAGAAACAAAGGAAATGAAGGAATACTGTAGGACTGGTAATCAGGACTTTGGGAAATCAGTACTATAGTGTTCCTCTGTGTTTCAAGGGTCACACAGCACAGGGCTGGCTTTGCCCTAATATGGACACTCTCTATTCAAGCAGTGCTGTGTCATTTTCTTTGTGTGACAAGTCAATGCTAATATTAAGATAACACAAATCTTTTGTAACAAGACTGTTACACCACTCCCTATCTGCTCAGGCATCCCTCAAGGGTCTTTCCTGGTTTCCAGTCTCTTTTTTTAAATTCTTGATTGATCTTCCCTCTGTCTTTTCTTCTGCATCCATTTATATCCATGAGCTGGCAGTCTAACCTAGAGGTTAGAGGAACGAGGTGTGAATGAGCTTGGTACATCCAGTAGACCAGACCTGAGTTTGATTCTCACAACCTCCACTTGCATACTGCGTGACTCTGAGCAAGTCACTTAACCACCCAGTGCTCCCAGGTCACCACTGAAAACAGACACTTGTGCCTAGTGGGCCTTACCTGGTTACCAAAGACTAAAATAAATATATATATATATATATATATGCTAATGATACAGTACTTTTTCATCTGTATTCTCTTCCCATGTTCTTATCTTTCAGCTGCAGCAGGATTTTGACAATATTCATCACTGATTCTAGTTTAATCAAGTAACCCTCAATGCCAAAAAATAGTTTCCATGACTTTTGTCACCATCAAAGGCTTGTCAGACTCACCTCTATCTCTTTATTTCATACCCATGATGGTGCCATGATTGAAGATGTATCCTCTTTTTAAGTACCTCAAGATTTGACTTGGACATCACCATGATTTCTTGGTTCATATTGATGCCATACACTGAAAGCTCCTCCCCAAGCTAGGTGCATTATTCAGGCACAAAATGAATATCCTGCTGCCTGTCCAATGAATAATTGTAATAATGATGATTCTCCCTATTTTTATGGCTGCGTTGATGGAGCTCCACAGACATATCACTGCCATTCTGGGAAAGAGCACTGTGGAAGCATG
Organism: Neoceratodus forsteri; assembly: GCA_016271365.2. Classification (NCBI taxonomy): domain Eukaryota; kingdom Metazoa; phylum Chordata; order Ceratodontiformes; family Ceratodontidae; genus Neoceratodus; species Neoceratodus forsteri. Next base: position 4,736,574 of record CM028130.1, read on the forward strand.
GGACTGGACATTGCTCCTGCATGCTTCCACAGTGCTCTGGCACAGTTCCAGTGGGTTGTGCTGTAACCACCCTTCCCCTCCATGTGCTACATCAACACACCCACTTCACGGGGCACTGCATTTTTCTCCCACAACTGAAACAATGAAAGCTGCCATGCACAAGATCTCCACAGACTCACACTGGTCATGCACAAGTATTGTACATGAGTAGTTCTGTTACAGAGGCCATCTTGGATATGGCAAGCCCTGGTGCAGTGAGAGCTCTGAGTATTCTTTCACTCAGTCTCACCACTCTGAGCAGCCGTATTGGCTTTGACCAGACTTTGTTGATTATGGTGACATAGTCTATAGTGGAGCTCCCAAATGCTCCCTTGCCAGACATTACCACCTCTTTCACTCTTTCTGTCATTTTGCTTTAGATTGTTCCTCACATACCCACCATTGCTCACTCTAGCCTGCTCTTTCTCTCCCCTTCCCTGATGTCAGGTGCCTTCCTCACTGTGTCTCCTTTATTTCTTAGTTCTGGTTTGGTTCCCTTCCCTCCTAACTTTAATTTCTCATATCATCTCCTCCTTACATACAAACATAGAAAAACATAGAATTTGATGGCAGATAAGGACCACTTGGCCTACCTAGTCTGCCCATTTCCCTACCTGATGGATAAACTGCAGATTCTAGTTAACCAACAGCTTACTTCTTCCTAGCCCCCCCACGAGGATTGCCTTATGTCTGTCCCATGCATTCTTGAAATCTCCCACTGTTCATGACTCTACAGCCTCCTCAGGAAGGTTGTTCCATGCATCCACAACCCTTTCTGTGGAAAAAATAATTTCTAACATTACCTCTGAGCTGTCCCCCCTCAGTCTTCAAATTGTGCCCCAGAGCCCTGGGCAGAAATCACATCATGTCCACACCCATCATGGACCTTTGTGATGCTTTCTTTTAAATAAGCAGCCAGATTTCCCTAGTCTGCACCAGTTCTAAGTCAGCTGCTAGCTGCCAGATGATGAGGGATGCAGTCAAGTCTGGCACCCACCACAGCTAGGGAGATCCACAGGATGGGCTCATCTTGTGTCCAATGGCACTACCGCCATGAGGCGACACCTTGTCCAGCCACGGCACATGCCCAGCCCCACTTCACACCAATGTCCAACTGACCCAGCTCTTAAAGCCATTCCATATCCCAAAGTTATGGATCTGGTTTGCCGATTTCCCTTACCTACAGTGTTCTAACATGCCAGAGGCCGTTGACCTTGAAGACCTGCTGCGGATATGGATAAGGCTCGGCATGAGACTGACACCATCTCCCCTGGATTTTCAAGGGCCAGCGAGAGAGCTCACCTGACACCTCTGGAACCGCAAAGCTTTTTCCAACTAACCTCTCCACTATGCTACTTCTTGTTCCCTCTCTATTCTTCTAGAAAATCTACTGCTGGTCAGTCTGCTTTTATCACTTTCCTAAATTCTGATCCTCTCTTCCCCTGTCAATTCACTCTGCTTCTTCTGTTTTCAACTTAAAGTTTCTTCTTCATGTTTTGTTTCTCCATCCTGTAACTGGCCCTGTCCCTCTTCCTAACTCTCTCATATTGCCCTTGTTGTTTGTTTCCCTCATTCCGATTCACTAGTTCCCTTGTCTATATTGTAGCAAATATAACTAATGCACATATCTTTCATACTGTGTGACTTTATATTTTTTTTATTCTGCTTCTGTTATATTGTATTTGCTGAATTTTAATTTCCATATTTCCTTCCCACAGGATGCATCTGGAAACAAGCTTTTAGCAGCTCAATATGTCTTTCCTGGTGAAACATTTGAAATAAATCCATACACAAATACATACATACATACATACTGTACATAAAACCCCCAAGGAATACCATGCCACTGATTTAGCATGGTTCCAGACTTCTAAAAGTATTTTTTTAAATTATTTTAGATACATATACAGTACATCATTTAACAGTGGGTAAAGTAACCATCTTATATTATAACTGTTACAACTGATTTTCAATGCTTGTTAAAGATATTAGACTCACCGAATAATTGTGGTTATATTAATATGATATTGTCACAATATTATTGATGGTGAGCATACCTCCCAAATGGTGTAGGTTATATGGCTGGAGTGGTAAATTAGTAGATTTAATAATTCTGCGCTACAGGATGATTTAATATTTCATTTATACGGACAGAATGTATTACATTACCAAAATGAATCCATATTTGATTGAATTTATAATGATTTCTATGGGTAATATAGTGGTCTTTTTCAGTTTTGTAAATAGAAATTATTAAATTTAGCCATGTATTATACTCAGGAGGTTGTAGCTCATTCCATTTGAGAAGTATGCTCTTTAATGCATTTACTATGGCTAGAAAGACTGAAGTTTGCTGTGCATGGTTGGATGAGAAATAGAAGTGTCTAGTTTGTAATATAATACATTCAATGGTCCTTGATAAGTTTTAACACTTTTGCAAATACTCTAGGTTTCAACACTCATAACTCAGAGTGGAGCTAGCCAGCCAGAACTGCGCTGACCTCTGGACACCTTCCAGTGTCAACACAGCAGTCTCATATCTTAACGCAACCTTCCTTAAGCTTCACAAGAAACATGTCCCCCTCAGAATCTATGACCAGTCATTGACAAACATTTTGTCAAATGATCAGACAGTAAAACGGTCATGTAGACTGCCTTTGCGGTCAGCATATGGTTTCTAACACACTTACATGTTTTGTTCTGGGACTTTACCCCTGAACCCCCCAACTAAATATGATCAACTCCAAGTCAGAGCTCATTATGGGAGGGGATACAAGACCACCCAAATACAGTGCCAGGGTCTAGCGCTGACACTACAGCAACCAGGCACTGTAGTCACTGTAGTGTTGGTCAATGTAGAAGTTTTGACATCGGGAGGGTATACCCCCCCACCTCCAGGCAATTCTGAGGACAAGACAAAGAATGGCTCACATGCCCCCTCTAGGCATTCCTGAAAGAAAGGGATCAATACTGGGCATCAATCAAAGCATCTAAGTCTCATTGAGATTGGTCTTCCTACAGATTCTGCAGGAATAAGCGCAAGAAGGGAATCTAGGAAAGCAAATGTAGCTACTACGGTTCAAAGTTCTGGAGCTATCTTAAACAGTTCCTTGGTCATTCTGACCCCTTCATCACTCCATATTTCAAAATAAATAATGTGAGTTGCAACAATCCTCAAAATATCTTTAATGCCTTCAACAAACAATTCACAGATCTATCCCAAACCATTAAAACTCTAAATCTGGTTCAAAGTGGTCCAACCCCTCCCCCCTGACTGAAGACCAACACCCTCTCTTCCTATTTAAACAGGTCACCCCTACAGAAGTACTTAAACTTCTCAAGAAGATCCCAGAATCCAAATCAGATGGTCCAGATGGACTAGGGCCTAAACTTATCAAACTTGCAACACATGATTTGGCCACTCCCTTAGCCAAAATTATCAACCTCTCCCTCTGCACCAGTACCATCCCTAACATTTAGGAAAAAAAAACAAATATTGTCCCTATCTTCAAGAAGGGAAACAAAAACCTACTATACAATTACAGGCCAATTGTTTTACTACCAGTGCTAAGCAAAGTTCCAGGAAAAAGTGTTGCCATGCAACTCAGTGTCTATCTTGAAAACCATAATCTGCTTTCTCCAGATCTGCACAGATTATGGAAACACCACAACACTACAACCTCTTTACTAACCTTAATCAACACCATCTGCACCTTCCTAGACAAAGGGAATACATACTGCAGGTGCAGTGTTTATAGACCTAACTAAGCCTTTGATATGTTGGATCATCCCACTCTAGTCAGTATACTACACTCACTGGAGATCACTGAACACACTCTACCCTGGTTAACCAGTTACCTATCAAATAGTTCACAGTGGGTTAAGATCACATTTTCCCTCTCTGACTACCTCCCTACCACCATTGCATCCCTCGGGGCTTGATCCTTGGGCCTCTCCTATTTGGGCATATCAACTCCATTCATCACTGCTTCATGAAGAGCAATCTTCTTCTCTGCAGATGATCTTGTGTTAATTGGCCATGCACTAGATGTAACACACATCAACTATGGTCTAGCCACCAATCTCAAAACAGTTCAGTCCTGGCTCACCACCAATAAACTACTGTAATAATGAATCAAACTGTGTCACAGGCCATGCCATTTGGCTCACCTCCACAGCTAAGAAACCAAAGCACTCCCCTTCAGTGATCTGTGATAATGGGTCCGACCTTGAATCAGTCATTTCTTTCAGTTACCTCAGTATCACCCTAGACTCTTCCCTGAATTTTGCAGCACACATATCCACTGTCTGTAAGGCCACAAACTCTAGCCTTGGCCTGGTCTACCGAGCTAGTGCAAGCCTCTCATGATCCACCAGGATCAATATAGTGATAGCAACCCAATGATAACTTGTCTGCCGGCATATTCAGATATAATTCAGATGTTAAATTGAAGTTTAATTAAATAACAGTGCCAGTACTATCTGAGTTGGCTTATTGCTGTATCTCTGTCTAAACTATATGTTCAAGTAATCTCCCTGATTTGTACATATAAATTCTGTCAAATATACACTTAAATGCATATATCTTGTGATGTTCTAGTTGAAATGCACTTTAAAAATGTTATAATGACTACCAGTTTGGGACAACTGTTATTAAGTAATATGATTATTATTGCATAATGATGTTTTGTATGTAAGTGAGTTGAGTCTGTTATTGTTTTAGATAAATATGACAAAACAGGACCATCTTGAAAATGGGTAATTAACCCAGTGATGTGAAACCAGAGATCTTTCTTCCTGTATAAAAATAAACATTTTTACAACTACCAGCACTGCTTCTGCCAAAACTTTCTTATGGACTACCTGTCTTTCTCAACACTTCTATCTCCATACTACATAAATTGACCATGGGCTATATTAATTATTGCCTCTTTGCCCTCATGTGCAACTGATATACCCACCACTTGCAACTTCATTGTCAGCTTGACTGGTTCTCTTCCCAAGTTCTCATGGATCTCACCCTAGGTAATGCTGTTCACAGCATAATTCAGAACTGGACACCTCACCATCTTGTTTCCTACCTTACACCAAATACCAAATACCAACCACTACACATTAAGATCCTCAGGAGTCAAACAGCTGACCATCCCCAGATCTAGGACTAAATATGGGAGCAGGTTATTTCCCCAGTAGCCTCCAAACTCTGAAGTAATATACCTCTAACAGTATGACAGAACTTGTCTGCCAGCACATTCAGATGTTAGGTCAGTTCATTTCTCCTTCAGAACTACCAATGTGTGTGCCCTTAACCTGAAACTTCTCCCTCACAAATCCTTCTAATATACCTAATTTGTTCCCCACTATACCCTATGTACAAGGACTTATTATACTAATTTCCTGTGTTCCTTCCTACCTTAAAGCTCTACTGGCCAGTCCTCCTAATTCAGAGCAAATCATAGCATGCTATCTACTCCAAGTATCCAGAAATACTGCAAATGTTATTTTATTTATTTATTTATTTCAAAGTTACATCAGCAAGGTACACTGAACAAACAAGTTGCTCATCTTCTGGAGCATCCTGATGGAGAAGGGATGGGAGTAACAACATAGCATGCTATATAATGCCAAGGACAATATATTATAATACTATATAGCTACAAACTGGAGAAAACAGATGAAGTGCAAACAATTAGTTAATACAAGCATTCACAAAAGAAGAAGAGGAGGAGTTAACTAAATCAAACAGTAGAAGCACTCTGGATAATGGGGTTGATACCAGTCCATTTAAAGAAGAAAGAGTACTGAAAGAACTTCTAAAACTCAAGGTGGACAAAGCAATGGGGCCTGACGGGATTCACCCTAGAATCCTAAAAGAGCTAAGGTAGGACCTAGTGACACCACTAACCACACTTTTTAGCAAATCATGGGAAGATGGGGTGGTACCTGAGGACTGGAGGAGGGCAGATGTGATTCCCTTCACAAAGTGGGAGCAAGGCAGAAGCAGGAAACTACAGACCTGTTAGTTTGACCTCAGTGGTGGGGAAAATGATGGAATCACTTCTGAAAGAAAGAATTGTTGAGTACCTAGAGGCCAGTGGGGCACTGGACCCAAAGCAGCATGGATTCACAGCAGGAAGGTCATGTCAGACAAATCTAATCGATTTCTTTGACTGGGTGACCAAAGTAATAGACCAGGGAGGGGCTGTGGATATGGTCTACCTAGACTTTAGCAAGGCATTTGACACAGTCTCGCACAAAACATAGAAACATAGAAACATAGAATTTGACGGCAGATAAGGACCGCTTGGCCCACCCAGTCTGCCCATTTCCCTACCTGATGGATAAGCTGCAGATCCTAGTTAACCAGCAGCCTACTTCTTCCTACCCCCACCCCCTAGAATTGCCTTATGACTGTCCCATGCATGCTTGAATTCCACCACTGTTTTTGACTCCACAACCTCCTCTGGAAGGCTGTTCCATGCATCCACAACCCTCTCTGTGAAAAAATACTTCCTTAAATTACCTCTGAGCTGCCCCCCTTCTATCTTCAAATTGGGCCCCTTGTCTTGCACACCTCTTTTTGAAAGATGCTACCCTCTTGGACTTTGTTGATTCCCTTGAGGTACTTGAAAGTTTCTATCATGTCCCCCTCTCCTCCTTTCCTCGAGGCTATACATATTAAGCTCCTTAAGTCTCACTTCATATGTCTTCCGTGCAGACCCTGCACCATTTTAGTTGCCCTCCTCTGGACAACTTCCATCCTGTCTACGCTTTATGAGATTGGGTCTCCAGAACTGCACACAGTACTCCAGATGTGGTCTCACCAGCTGTCTGTACAGAGGGATAATAACTTCTTGTTTTCTGCTGGTGATGCCTCTCCTATGCATCCCAGTATCTCCCCAGCCCTCCTTGCTGCCCTCACATTGCTTGCCCACCTTTAGGTCATCTGATATGACTACCCCAGGTCCCTTCCATTTTGTTGTTGTTAGTATCTCACCCCCCATTGTGTACTCTTCCCCTGGGTTTTTGTTTCCCAGGTGCATTACCTTGCACTTCTTAGCATTGAATCTAAGCTGCCATACATTTGACCATTCCTCTAACCTTGCCAAGTCCCTTCTCATCCTTCCCATCCCACCTTGTGCATCAACTCTGTTGCAGGTCTTTGTGTCATCTGCAAAGAGACATACTTTTCCTTCCAGTCCCTCTGCAATGTCACTTATAAAGACATTGAAGAGGACCGGTCCTAATACTGAACCCTGTGGTACCCCACTGCTAACCCCCCTTTTTTCAGAGTGGACTCCATTTACTATTGCTCTCTGTGTCCTATTCTCCAGCCAATTCTTTACCCAGGCTGTCATCTTGAGACCCACTCCCAGGCTGGCTAACTTGTATATTAATCTTTGTGTGGGACTGTGTCAAATGCCTTGCTAAAGTCTAGGTAGGCCATGTCCACAGCCCCTCCCTGATCTACTACTTTGGTCACCCAGTCAAAGAAATCTATCAGATTTGTCTGGCATGACCTTCCCACTGTGAATCCATGCTATCTTGGGTCCTGTGCCACTCTGGCCTCTAGATACGCAACAATTCTTTCCTTCAGAAGTGATTCCATCATTTTCCCTACCACTGAGGTTAAACTAACAGGTCTGTAGTTTCCTGCTTCTGCCTTGCTCCCACTTTTGTGAAGGGAATCACATCTGCCCTCCTCCAGTCCTCAGGTACCACCCCATCCTCCCATGATTTGTTAAAGAGGGTAGTCAGTGGTGTCACTAGTTCTATCCTTAGTTCTTTTAGAATTTGGGATGAATCCCATCAGGCCCCATTGCTTTGTCCACCTTTCAGTTTAAGAGCTCTTTCAGAACTCTTTCTTCTGTAAATGGCTGGTATCAACTTCTGTATCCAGAGTGTTTCTACTGTTTGTTTTAGGTACCTCCCTCTTCCTTTGTAAATACTGAGCAAAATACTTGTTTAGTATCTCTGCCTCTTTCACAGTCACCCTCTGCCCACCCTCCCTCCCTTTGTTAAGCCTCACTATCCCTCCCTTGGTCTTCCTTTGCTCCTGATGTACCTATAAAGGGTTTTATCCCCTTGTTAAATGAGTTGGCTATCTTTTCCTCGGTTTGGGCCTTTGCTGTTCTGACTGCCTTCCAGCTTCCTTTGCTTTAACTGATACAGTTCTCTGTCCTGCTCCTTCTGTGATTCCTTGTACTTCCTGAATGCTTTCTTTCTCTTGAACCTTCACTGCCACTTCCTTTGAAAACCATAGTGGTTTCTTACCTCGTTTCATTTTGTTTATTTGCTTTACACAAAGGCTTGTTACCTCTGTGATGGCAGTTTTATTATTCCCATTGTTCTTCCACCCTCCTTCCTGCCCATTTGCTAGTGCATTCCTTAGGCACTCACCCATTTTGGCAAAGCTGTGCCTCCTAAAATCCAGTACCTTTGTCCTTGTATGGCTTGACTCTACTGCTGTGTTTATTGTGAACCATACTGTTCGATGGTCGCTAGTTCCCAGATGGCTACCCACTCACATCTGTGATCCCTCTTCATCTCCGCTTGAGAGAACCAGGTCTAAGATTGCTCCCTCTCGAGTGGGCTCCAATACTAGTTGTCTAAGGCATGCCCCTGTAGGGCATCCAAAATAACCCCACTCTTAGAAGTGGCGCTGCAACTGCACTCCAGTTAACATCTGGCATATTCAGATCACCCATCAGCAATATCTCCCCTTGATCTGCCATTCTAAGTATACTTTCTATCATTTCCTTTTCCATTTCCTCCCCCTGAGATGGGGGTCTGTATACAACCCCTGTGCGGATTGTGGTGCCATTGCCTGCCTCCAAATTGACCCACAGTGCTTCTTCTTCTCCCTGTTTACCCTTTTGTTCTGTTGCTTTGATTTCTTCTCTTATGTAGAGAGCTACCCTCCTCCTCTTTTACCCTCCTGTCCCTCCTGTAGATAGTGTATCCTGGTATGTTTACGTCCCAGTCATGGTTCTGTGTGTACCATGTTTCTGTGACTGCCACAATATCCAGATCTTCTTCCTCCATCAAGGCCACTAATTCAGGAAGCTTGTTACCCAGACTACAGGCATTGGTACTCATTGCTCTCATTTTTGATGGCTTTACCTTCTGTAGTGGCAACCCCACTGACCTTTCTACCTTGGTCTTTTTCTCATTTAGTACCTTTTTTGTAGGGGAGACTGGGATTTTCCTTCTGCTTATCAGTGCCTCCCCTTGACTAGTTTAAAGGCTTCCAATGAAGCATTTAAACTGATTGCCCAAAAGACTTGTTCTCTTCCTGGACAGATGCAGACCATCCTGCCAGTTTAGGCTGGTGTCCCTCCAGGTGGAACCCCAGTCCCCAATGAAGCCAAACCCATGTGCTCCACACCATTTTTTTAACCATTTGTTAAACTGCATGGTGCAAAGTACCCTTCCCTCACTCATGCCACTGACAGGCAGCACCTCTGAGAAGGATACTGTGTGTGCTACTTGTCTTAAGCCCCTCCCCAACTCTACAAAGTCCTTTTGCACTGCTCTAATCTCATGATGAGCCAAGTCATTTGTCCCTAGGTGGACAATGATGTCCAGCTCAGACTCCCGTGCAACTGTTCTCGTGATGTTAAGGATGCTCTTCCTGTCCCTCCAAGCCATGGCACCAGGCAGGCACCTTACTTCAGTTTTCCCTGCTCCCCCCAGTTCTATCCCCCTAATAATTGAGTCCCCCACCAGGAGCTGCTTTCTTTCCCTGTGGTGCCCTCTGCCTCCTTCCTGGGGCCTCCTTGTGACAGTTGTCTGCACCTCCTTAGTCTCCTCTGTGGGTGCATCCATAGGGAACTATGCTCCCCAGAATGGTGTATGGATTGTGAGTGTAACAACTGACTGGGTGTGCCTCTGTTCCACCACCCTTACCCTCCCTGAGCCCACTGTGGTCCAACTGCTGTGCTTTCTTCACAACCTCTGAGGTAGTGGTGGTGGCTGTGGTGCTCCCTGGATGGGGGAGGTTCCCTTGCCACTGTCCAGTGCGGCCTGAAGATGGGCAACTTCCTCCCTCAGGGCAGATAGTTGTCTGCAAACAGGGAAGCATCTCAGCCTCCAGAAAGACTCCGGAAGACTGCTGCCCAGCCATTACATTGTACTACTCCCCATAACTGTCTACCTTGTTTAGTTTTTTTGTGTCTGTGATTGGTGCGTTATATAGAAATATATGTATTTATATAATGTGATGCTTATGTTGTCAGTGCAGTGTGTTAGACAGGATATGACAGTGATGTGTACCTTGCCCTCTTAAGAAATGCTGTCAGAACCCCAGGTATAAATTAACTATTTCCAGGGGTGGGTGGGGTGAGGGTGGAAGGGTTGGCCTAAACTGTGCCCTCACACGAAACAATCAGCTAAACGCCTGACCTACCGATGAGCGATGGTGCCTTCCTGTCAGCAAGATGCCATACACAACAATTTGTAATACTGCTTCAAACCAATTTGACAGAGAAAATACCCTGCTAATCAAACAGAGAAAATCCAAACATCCAAGTCAGACACAGGTAAACCTCCCCAGCCCCAAAAGATCCTGGTGACTTGTGCTCTGAAAACAGTCAGCCCAAAACACGTCAGCTGTGCAGAAGGGCAGACACAGAAAACAGTATTTAGCCTATGTGGGTTTAAACTCTTCCTGCACTGAAAACCTTAACACTTGTAACACAAGTAAAGCAAACTCCACCTCCCTCTGTTGATTGAAAGACTGCCTTTTCTGATAATTCTAAGTTGGTTATTTCACCCTTCAGTTAGAAGAATCCTCCACCTGAAGAATATTAACTTTCCTAAGGAATCTGCTTCAAACCAAGGACAATTGTAAATTGTAAAGTTCACCTCCCTCTGTTGTGAGCACTACTCACTTTCTTGCAAATCTTAAGTCCAGTGTTGCAGCTTGCAGCCAGAGGTAGCTTCACCTGAAGACTATGAGGTTATCTGATGAGCCTGCTAAAATTAGTACTTTTATCAAGGTCTGTAAGATTCTTCCAGAGGTATTGGCTGTTAAGTAGCTGTGATGTAAGCACTTCCTGACACAGTCTGGCTTGGCTTTATAAGGCACACTGAGGTAAACAAAGAAAAATCAGTTTCCACCCCCTAGGCACTGTCTGGGTCCAATACACAGCCTGTAACCTGCTCTCAATTCAGGGCTTATGAAAAATTCTTAGCCCAGTGAATACTCATAGTATTACAAATATTGCAATGCAAACAGTCAATCACTAACTCCAATCAAGTCAGAAGGGCAGAAACACAGAAAACAGTAAAATCTTAACACTTGTAACACAAGTAAAGCAAACTCCACCTCCCTCTGTTGATTGAAAGACTGCCTTTTCTGATAATTCTAAGTTGCTTAATTCACCATTCAGTTAGAAGTATCCTCCACCTGAAGAATATTAACTTTCCTAAGGAATCTGCTTCAAACCAAAGACAATTGTAAATTGTAAAGTTCACCTCCCTCTGTTGTGAGCAGTACTCACTTTCTTGCAAATCTTAAGTCCAGTGTTGCAGCTTGCAGCCAGAGGTAGCTTCACCTGAAGACTATGAGGTTATCAAAAGATTAAAAGATTAGTAATCAAGTTAGCCAGCCTGGGAGTGGGTCCCAGGGTGGTAGCCTGGGTAGAAAACTGGCTGCACAACAGGACACAGAAGGTAATAGTGAATGGAACACATTCTGAAGAAAGGGGGGTTAATAGTGGAGTACCACTCCACTTTGTCTAGTGCACTTACCCGGTCAACAAAAGCTAAATAAATAAATAATTAATTAATTAAATAAATAAATAAAATACCTCAGGGCTCAGTACTGGGTCCAGTCCTCTTTAACGTCTTTATAGGTGACATTGCAGAGGGTCTGGAAGGAAAGGTATGCCTCTTTGCAGATGACACAAAGATCTGTAACAGAGTTGATACACAAGGGGGTAGAAAGGATGAGAAGGGACTTGGCAAGGTTGGAGGAATGGTCAGACATATGGCAACTTAGATTCAATGCAAAGAAGTGCAAAGTAATGCACCTGGGAAATAAAAATCCAGGAGAAGAGTACACAATAGCAGGGGAGGTACTAACAACAACAATAATGGAAAGGGATCTGGGTGTAGTCATATCAGATGACCTAAAGGTGGGTATGCAATGTGAGAAGTCAGTAGAGAAAGCCAGGGGGATACTGGGATGCATAGGGAGGGGCATCACAAGTAGAAAAAGGGAAGTGGTTATCCCTCTATACAGACAGTTGGTGAGACCCCATCTGGAGTACTGAGTGCAATTTTGGAGACCTCATCTACGCAAGGACATAGACAGGATGGAAGCAGTCCAGAGGAGAGCAACTAAAATGGTGCAGGGTCTACATCAGAAATCATATGAAGAGAGACTGAGAGAGCTTAATATGTATACCCTTGATGAAAGGAGGGACAGGGGGGACATGATAGAAACTTTTAAGTACCTCAAGGGAATCAACAAAGTCCAGGAGGGTAGCATCTTTCAGAAAAAGAGATGTGTAAGAACAAGGGGGCACAATTTAAAGTTAGAGGGGGGACGGCTCAGGGGTAATGTGAGGAAATTCTTTTTCACAGAGAGAGTGGTGGACGCATGGAACCACCTTCCTGGAGAGGTTGTGGGGTCTAAAACAGTGGAGGAATTCAAACATGCATGGGACAGACATAAGGCAATTATAGTGGGGGGGGTTGCAGGAAATAGGCTGTTGGTTAACTAGAATTTGCAGCTTATCCAGTAGGTAGGGAAATGGGCAGACTGGGTGGGCCAGGTGGTCCTTATCTGCCATCAAAGTCTATGTTTCTATGTTTCTATGTAAGGGATTATCAACAGCCTTGGGATAAGAGAGTAGGAGAACAAAACAAACATGACACTTGTATACTTGATGTACATATACATTACATACTCAATATCAATTTTCATCTAATAGAAGTGCTTTAAGTAGGGTTATCATTTCTTTCAGCTTAAACAAAGTAAAGGAATGGCAGTGAGCAGAAGGTGGGAGAACATTAGAAGCAGGAGCAGTTGGGAGAAAAAAAGTTGAGCAGGGATGAAGAGAATGAAAGAGGGGAAGAGGAGTGTCTAATTTAATGTGATAGTTCAATTCAGTTAATTGATTGGTCATATGACCATTACAATACATTTATAACATTTAATTTCATTTATATTTTTTACACTTGTAAGGAAGATGATCATTACTGCCCATTTGCACATAAGCATTATAAAATACCTTAAAATTTATACATGGTGGGCCAGCCCTAGGGCACCGAGGGCTAGGCACTGGTAGCCTGCACTTCATGGCACACTGCCAAATGGTATTTGGGAATAAGCACAGGTCCCTGGGGTTGGGAGGAGAGGGAATGATTGTCAAATGGACTGCTTTTCCTGTCCAGGTGGGGGGTCCATGACACTCAGCGCATGACATATAAAGCCCTACATGGACTGGTCCTGACTACCTGAAAGAGCTTCTGATTCCTTACCTCTCTGGGCTACCACTCCGCTTGGCCAACGAGGGGTTGCTAGAGATTCTGAGGGTGATTTTAAAATCTGCGGTAGCCTGGGCATTTATGTTTGTGGCCCCAACCCTTTGGAATTCTCTACCCCATTTTAAAAATGTTTTTGTGGGATAAAGCATTTAATGATGGCGTTGACTGACAAGTATGTATTTTTAACTGTGCTGATATTTGGTTTTGTTTTGTTTTATATGTTTTAAATTGGTTTTATTGTTATGCGCCTTGGTTATGAAAGGTGCATTATAAATAAATTATTATTATTATTATTATGATTGCACCCTGGTGGTGACTGGGGGACAGAATGCATACTGCGCTCTGTGGAGAGTTGGGGCAGAGCCGGGGGGAGCGCATGCAGATGAATGCGGCTCTCCTCCGTCAGCATCACTGCATGCCTGCTGGCTCAGGCAGAAAAAAGGGAAGAGGAAATGCAGCACCTTGTCATGCGGCTTGATGGCCGTGTGTGATCTCTGGTCCTGGGGGTGAACCTGATCCGAATCCATTTGGGTGGGTGAGTTGGGGACTCCCCACCACCCCACTGTGGGGGACAAGCTACAGGAGACAAAGGTGGACCCTTTTGGAGTGCAGAAGGATGGGCGGCAGCAGGATATCCAGGTGGAGTTGCCAGGCAGAAGGGAAGCAAATAAGGTAGAAGGAGAAAAGTATAGCTAAAAAAAAAACATACATGTTACATAACAAGCACACAATGTACATAAATACTTAATAAAAACAATAAAAGGACAGGACATTTATGAAACTGGTTCACAGGAACAATCATTTTCAGATGCCAACCATGATTTTATCTATTTTGAAAGGATGTTACAGTGCCACTATTGGTTACATTATGCATTAGACATATATTTATACATCAACATCCATCTAATTACAAATAAAGTATTAATAAAATTCATATAAAAAAGGAAATTAAAATACATGAGAATATTCATATAACAACATAGTTCTAAACAGCAATATAAAAGCAGCTGTCAGCATGAGAGTCAAAATCCAAGACGGCATGAGCTTGGTTTTTGACAAACAAGTTCATAACACTTAATTTAAATAAATATGATCATTATTATTATAACAAAGTACTATGCCCTACAAAAAGTGCAATTTCCAGATACAGTAGTTTCAATAAGATATATAAAAGCTCTTTTTATAATTGGTATTGTTATATTTGATACAACATCTAGAAACAGACTCAAGATATCAGGCAACAGCCCATATTATAACAGGATCATTTGTTGTAAAAAATAACTTCAGCAAAACAGTCTGACCTTCAGTTTGTATAGAATTACATGTTGGTGCCAACCACCAATTCCAAGGTTTAGGACAGACAAAAATCACATGTTGCAAATCTTACAATGACTGGCAAGAGCAAGAACAAAGCCTACCCCAGATCATAGAACTCTTTTTTATATCTGGCAGTAAGAATGTTACTGGGAAACATTTTCATTCTATATTTTGTGTACAAGACCCTTTGTCTGTGATCTGTAAGAATACCTAAGTAGTAACAGTGACGGTGAGAAATATCATTTTGTCTTAACCAAGAAGAAATATGGAGAGAAGAAATGAATTCTGTGTTCAGAACTTTGTAGTGACAAACAACCCTTTTGGTAACATATACTTGGTATTTTAGACTAATCTATTTTCCCCCTAGCCTAATAACTTTGCAGAAAGTCCAAACCAGATTCTCAGAGAATGAGCAAGATTCTAGAAAGGCATTTAGACTGCAAATGACCTTGAGTAAGTCAGGTATATTTTTCCATTAAACCCAAATAGATCAGTCTCCCAGGGTCATGTTGTAGTAATTTTATCCAGAAATGTATTTTTCTAACAGCAAGCAGAGCCTGAAGACTACAAGGTCCTGGCTCTGCCCTACTCAGGGCACCAGGAGTTGAATTACTCAAACCCAAACTAGACCTTAAAAGCCTGTTTAGAGGGATCTCTAAAAGAATTACTGTTCTGAAGATCCCAGATTGCTCCATTATACAAGGCTTGAGCATTATACTATGCTTTAATGGAAGTTAATAAAGGTCTAATTGAATTTCGCCATACTTCCTATTAAAAGCATTGAGATAAGTTGCAGTTTGCTTGAGCCTTATTCTTAGAGTATTTCTATGTTTTGACCATTTACCATCCCAGGAAAGTACTAAGCCCAAGTATGTATTTTACAGTTTTTAATTTATTGGTTCCAACCCTCCAAGTCTTTCTAAGAGTATTTGTACCAGAAGTTATCACCTGACTTTCATCATTGTTCATCTTTAAATTATAATTTTTTAGCATAATTTTCCAAAATATTTAATTTTAGCTCTAACCTAGATTATGTGATAACAAAACTAAATCATCAGCATATGCTAAGACAGCGACATGTTTACCCATCATTTGTGGAGAGTCAGATTGTAAACATTGTAATTGTGCTAATAATATGTCTATATTAATACAAAATAGGTTGGGAGCTAGTACACAACCCTGCCTAATGCCAGTATATGTTGGAAAAGTTAGAAGACAAATGACCATTTTTTCCTAATCTCACCTGGGCCCAAGTGTTGGTGTATAATTCTTTGATAATAGCAATTAACTCATTGGTGAATCCTTTCTCTTGCATTGAGGTCCAGAGAAGGCTTCTCTCAATTGTTTCAAATGCTGATCAAAAATCAGTAAAGGCTGCATAAAGTTTTTGTTTCCTCAGCTTAACATACTTTTCGTAAAGATGTGATATTACAACACAATTGTCAGTTGCATTATATCCTGGGCAAAACCCAGCTTGAAGCTCTGATAGGTTACCAAGAGATACTAACTGTTAAGTAAGTCTTTGAAAAATTAGTTTTGCAAGTATCTGCCAAGGTTATCGAAAAGTGAGATTGACCTATACATTCAGGGGTCAGATTTGTCCCCTTTTTAAAAAATGGAGATAATAAGTGCACCTTTCCTGAATTAGGGAATTCAAGCTTACTGCAACATAAATTTAAAAATAATACTAGTATAGTAGCCCATTGTGAGGGGTCAGTAAGAAAAATCTTAGTTGGAATTAGGTCTGGACCAGAAGACTTGTTATGTTTTAGAGTCACAATAATAAAAACCGACCTCAGATCTGGTGAAGGGAGGGAAGCAAGACATGTTTATATCCAATGGTAATTGGACTATGACAGATTCTGAGACAAAAAATGTGCCAGTATAGTAATTAATCCAGGTATTCATAGGGATACAGTATGCGAATCAATTTCAAATTTCAAGTTTTTAGTCCCCTTGGCTACCAGAAGCCAGTAAGACTGATAATCATTCCTATTTATAATATTAAGCATATTGTTCCACTGTTTCTCCTGAAACTGCATTCATTTTAGTTTTAGAAACTGTGTATAGTTCACCCTTGCTTTATTTAGCAATTTGTAGTCATTATGTTGGGCTTTATTTTTACATTTCCTGATCATATGACTTAAATGTCTTTTTTTCCCCTATGGCAATCTACATAAAACCAAATTTGTTTTGATATATCAGTATTAACTTGGGAACAGGACTGGCTCAATAGTGATCTAATCTGAAAAACATGATTCTAGAAGTCTAGAGATACTAGTATAATTGGCTCCATGGTCAGTTATTGACAAAGTAATATTTTGTAATATATGTCTTATTTGTAGTTCCTTGGAGTCTTGCTATTTGATCTTAGTTTGATTTTAATTTCCAATTGGAAGAGAAGAGAGGCAATGATGTTGTTTAAACACTAGATTTTAAAATCAACAGAAAATTGTCACTTTCTGCCTTTGTGAAGACTTTCAGGACTCCCAGAAAGTCATGTCACCATTCCAGAATAAGTAGTCTATAATGGAGGGTGTCTGGAACAGAAGTGGGTGTAGCTACCCAACTTATCGCCCTCAGTACAACCATTAATTGGGGCTAGATAATGGATTGTGAGTAGTTCTATTAGTCGGCGATCTGCTTTGTTAATTTTAAGATCCATTGTCTGTCTAGGGAAATTATATGCTTCAAAATGACACCAGTTATGGAAATTGTCGTCTACATCACAAATGAAGTTACCCAACCTGGAATTAAAGTCACCACGAAGTAAAATGCCCTTGCATTCAGTGACCACCCAGCTCTGATGGATAACTTTGTTTAATAAATCCCAAATTCCAGGAGAATAAAACTTAGAGCTGTTTGGTGGTATGTAAATATTAATTAAGCAAAATGTTTTATCATAAAACTGTACCCTAAAGGCTTGCATATTAGTATTTAATGAAATCACATCTACCTTTATAGCTTTGTCCAACTTAATCCAGGTGAGAAGACCACCAACAGATCTTCCCATTTTAGCAGTCCTTTCTCCTGGCACATGAAACATGCTATTGCCATTTAATGAAACATCTTGATCCTTAGTGTGTCAGGTTTCTTGAAAACATATTATGTTAAACTTAGAGATAAAATGAAGCCATTCACAATCAGCAAATTTGTTAACAAGACTGGCAATATATTCCATGAAATTAGATCAATGTGGTAATTAAATTGCCAGTTCTGAGAGACTAATTGCAGTCCATTTAGTTATTTATCCTGATTGGTCAAAATATCAAACCTGTTTGAAGTGGTGAGATTATAAAATGGAGCACTATTAATTCTCATATCTGAGGTGTGAGCCTCTTTTCCTTCATTATTCACTGTGTTAGAAGCAGACATGTTAATGTTAGGGTCTGATGGAATGACATGCATGCCTAATGCATCTAAGAGAGAAGCACAGAAATGTAGAAATATAGAAGTTGACAACAGTTAAGGAATGCAAAGCCCATCCAGTCTGCCCATTTTGCTACCTTATGAATGTGCCATATGCCTGTACTCTGTCAATAGCCTATCGATTCATACTTATCTGTATTGCTCCCTTATACCTATCCCATGCCTGTTCTAAGCACTGCACTGTATTCATATCCACAACGTCCTGAGGTAAGCCGTTCCATGCATCCATGAACCTTTCTGTGAAAAGAACTCCTCATTACCGTTAATCAACCTCCCTCTAATCTCTTTATGCATGTCCTATTCTCCTGCTATTTTTCTTACATTGAAACATGTAAGACTCTTTCCTGTATTAATGCCATAATATGTTTGAATGTTTCAATCATATCACCTCTCTCCCTCCTTTGCTCAAGGGTATACAGTACATATTGAGCTCTATTAATCTGTCCTCATATGTTTTCTGATGCAGTTCCTGCACCATTTTGGTTGCCCCTCTATGGAATGCCTCCATTTTGTTAATGTCCTTGTACAAGTGTGGCCTCCAGTATTGCACACAATACTCCAGATGGGGTCTAACCAGTGTCTTGTAAAGAGGAATTATCACCTCCCTCTTACGACTAGTGATATCCCTACTGATACACCTTAACATCCCTCTAGCCTTACCTACTGTTTTAGTGGTCTGCTTGGATAATTTCAGGTCATCTGTGATGATGATGCCCAAGTCTCTTTCTTCCCTTGGGATTGCCAGCAACTTCTCTCCCAACCTATAGGTGGCTTCAAGGTTTCTCTTCCTTATGTCCATGAGCTTGCACTTGAAATGCTAAACCCCATTTTCCACTCTTCCAACCATTTTGATAGTTTATCCAGATCTCTTCTCATTCTTCCCACCCCATCTGGATCATCTACACTGTTGTAGATATTTGTGTCATCTGCAAACAGACAAACCTTACTCTCCACTCCATCTGTAATGTCACTGATGAAGATATTGAAGAGGACTGGCCCCAGGACTGATCCCTGAGGTACCCCACTTGTGACCTGCATCTCTTCTGACTGTATACTGTTTACCACCACTCTCTTGTTTTCTGCCCACGCAACCAGTTTGCCACACAGTTGACAACTTCTGACCCAACCGAGCCTACCCAACTTATTAATAAATCTTCTATGTGAACAGTATTGAAAGCTTTGCTGAAGATAAGGGAGATGACACAAACTTCTCCTCATGGCCCCCCACTCTGGTTACTCAGTCAAAGAAATCTATGAGATTAGATTAACAGGCTCTTCCAGTTGTAAACCCATACTGTCTTGGATCAATGCTGCTATGAATTCCAGTTGTTTGCACTATAATTTTTCTTAAGAGTGCCTCCATCATCTTGCCCACTACTGAGGTAAGACTGACTGGTCTGTAATCCCATGCCTCCTCCTGCTGTTACTCTTATGGAGTAGGATCACTGAGCCATTGTCCAGTCTTATGAAACTCTCATGTGCCAGAGACTCATCAAACAGTTCTGATAATTGCTCTGCTAATTCCACCCTTAGCTCCTTTAGTACCGTGGGATGTATGCCATCGGTCCATGCCTATCCACCCTGAGATTGTGCAGGCTCTTGTAGTACCCTTTCTTTTCAATGAAGAGACTAGTGCACACTTCCTCCACCACATGTCCATGGTGCTGAGCTGTGTGCCCTGCTCTACCTTCTCTTCAGTAAATACTGAGCATAAGTATCTATTAAGGATAGATGCCTTTACATGGTCCTCCCTCCTCACCCCCCTTATCTCTTTGATCTTAATACCCCTCTGGACTCTCCTTTCACTAATGTATCTATAGAAAGTCTTGTCACCTTCTTTTACTGTTCCATACTAGTGTTTCCTTGGTTTGGGCCTTTGCCTGCCTTGCCTGAGCAGGAAAACGCAATCAACCAACAAAAATGCAGTAGCCTGAAGCTTAGACTAATGATAGAATGATGAAGTCTCCCATTATCAAGACAACCCCTTTAGCTGTCATGTTTTGTATATCTTCTAACAGTAACATGTCTATGACTCTCCCCTGGTCTGGAGGCCTGTCACAACCTCAGTTAGTATGTCTGTCCATTTTTTGTTTCCGGTGACCTAGAGTTCTTACTGGCTCCTTATGTATATTCTGAATTTCTGTAACTTTTGATATTTTCATTGACACAAAGGCACTCCACCCCACCTTTTGCACCTCCTTGATATGGTACACCTTGCAAAAACAATTTGAATCAGAGAAGATTACAGCAGTAATCTGTAAACAAAAACAGTAACAACCTGCAAGCACCCTGTAATAATGCAGCAGAACATATACATTGCAACAGCAATTTGAATCAGAGAACAGTAAAGCAGTAAAATATTAGCAACAAGCATTAACAAACCTTGTGAGTACAAAAAGAAAATAATAACACACAGTAGATCTGCATAATAAAGAAACCCTTAATCTGTTTACTTGCTCTAGATAATGTTCCTTGTTCTGCCCTACAAGCAGACATGAAGAAAAGAGCTCAGGTGAAGCTGGGTGCCTTTGTCAGCAGACCTAGTCTTCTACTTATCCACATTATCCAATTGTGTATAAAGGTCTCAAAATTCAATTTTAATATAAACT
The DNA here is from genome assembly GCA_016271365.2 of Neoceratodus forsteri. Taxonomy (NCBI): domain Eukaryota; kingdom Metazoa; phylum Chordata; order Ceratodontiformes; family Ceratodontidae; genus Neoceratodus; species Neoceratodus forsteri. The sequence goes on from CM028130.1 coordinate 4,757,465, forward strand.
AAATCACAGTCTGGATCCAACTCCTGTTTAGTCACATAACACTGTAGTGATCTATTGATAGATTTAAAAGTTGTTCAAAAGATGTAAAACAGTGTTTTAGTTCATGATTACTTTTATTTTAAATTTGCCAATCCATACAAACATAAACCACCTAGTGCCTATTCTCCATTACGTGAGGTCTGCTGCTTGTGTTCCAATGTTTGGGAATCTCGCTATCAAAATGAACACCATATCTAAAGATGGGTAAAGTGGCCTCCCTTTAGCCATAGAAGTGAAGACAACGGGTCACAGGTGCCCTGAGAAGTGGAGTACTTCGTGTTATAATGAGTAACGCTAAGTCCATTGAAAACAATGACTTTGCATTGCTCCACCTTCCAAACCACTACTCCACCAATTCTTAAGGTGAAGTACATTGAAAACAATGTACTTCACCTCACTTCACTGCTGTTTTTCAGCTCCAAGGAGAATTTTGCAGTGATTCATGAATTTCAGGTCACATAGGCTCTAGATTGTTCTGCAGACCTCAGTTTGGGGTGAGTGTGCGTAGGAAGCTGTGGGAGACAATCTGCTCTGAGACGCTCTGTGATTCAAACCTTCTAAAGCTGTTAAATAGCCTTTTGAGTATTTTTTTTAGCAAACTTTGGTTCATCAGATTGTACGACCTCCGTGCTCATATCATTGAGGCGTTTATTGTTTGTGTGTGGATTTTGAATATTAATGTACAACATTTCAGTCTGTGTACTGAGAGACAGTGGAAGTGTGCTTTGGGGGAGGCATGTATCTGTGGTGTGAGTAGATCAACTTGGAGAAAAGACAGTGCTTTCTGTTTTGGTGATATTTTCTTGTATGACTGTCATTAATGCACACACTGTAATATTTTCAATAATTAGTGCCTTTTTTTTCTGATTGTTGTAGTGCAGCAGTGCATAATTTTAGTTTGTTTAAAATATGTGGTTATATTACTGAAGTTTTCAATTTGCTATGCATTACTTAGTGTGTGTGTGAGTATGTATTTGACGTATGTCATCAAATCAGACACCTTTTATTGTGCCACATAATAATTTCAGCAATGTGAACCTGCTATGCACTGCAGCTGTATGCTTTTAGTACTTCTTTGTGGCATCTTTACTGGGCACTAGTACTAGTGACTGTTACTGCAACAGTGCAGGACACTACCCCCCCACAGCCCATCCCAACCAGCAAGGTATTCTTTTCCAGATTGAATTTCTGATGGTGAGCACTGGTTAGGTGTTGTGCCTTTGCATCTGCATCTCTTCAGTGCACAGTACGATCTTAGTTTGTCTGTGCATTTGCATCTGTTTGAGCCCAATCTCCATCTGTAACAAGTACAGTTGTTTCTTTGGCTTCCTTTCAGAGTACTTGACAGGTGTGGTGCATATTCTGCATAAACATTGTACTCATTGATATGCATTTTTAAGTCAGGACCATCATCACAAGTCACTTGTGACACAAATCACATTCTTCATCATCACAGTCACAAATACAGTCACAAATCATGATTCACAATCACGTCATGAATCACAACATTAATTTTTTTACTAATTACTAGGATGTATTGTAAGCATGTTTTGTAGTATCTCTCCAGGGTTCACCACCCTGCCATTGTACTCATTAATGAGAATTTTTAAGTCAGGGAGTTTGTGCTACAACTAATCGGAGAAGTACAGCTGTAGGCTTTCGCGTTCCCAATACAGTTCCATATTGGTTATCTCACACCAGTGACACTGAATCACATTCTTCATCATCATGGTCATAAATGCAGTCACAAATCATGATTCACAATCATGTCATGAATCACATTAATTTTTTACTAGTTAGTTGGATGTATTGTAAAGCATGTTTTGTAGTATCTCTCCAGGCTTCTCCACTCCACTGCATTGTGCTCATTAATAAGCGTTTTTAAGTCAGGGAGTTTCTGTGCACCAGCTCTTCAAGGAAGTACAGCCGCATAGGCATTCGCGTTCCTTCTGTACAGCATGTGAGTTACAGTACTGTAAGTAGTGGTGGGTGAAGTGGTCCCAATTTGCTCCATGAAGTGATTCACTGAGTAACATGGAATCTGCTGAGAACCACCTGTGAGTGGAGTACCTAAGCTTCATGATGAAGAATGTAAGTCCATTGAAACCAATAATTTTGCATTATTCAAACTTCACAACCACTTCTCCACCAATTTTAAGGTGAAGTACATTGAAATCAATATAATCACATCACTTCAATATGTAATTGAGCTCCAAATGAAATTCTGCAGTTATTCATGGGATTGCAGGTCACATGGGCTCTAGAATTAGTCGCACAGCCTCAGTTCTGGCCTGGGAAGTGTGTGTGCAGTGGTAGCTGGAGACAGTTTGCTCTCAGGCTCTGCAATTGAAAACCTCTAAAAGCTATTTAAAAATGCCTTTTATAATATATTACTGCTAAATTTAGTACATCGATTGTAGAAACCCTTTTGTGCTCATATCATCGACTGTTTATTGTTGTGTGGATTTTTGAATGTTAATTTAGAACAGTCAGTCTGTGTACTGTGAAATGTAACTTAGGGCGGGCGTATTTGTGGTGTTGGTAGGGTAACTGGGAGAAAAAGGCAGTCTTTCTGTTTTGGTTATATTTTTCTTGTATAACTGTGTTAATGTACACACTGTAATATTTGTAGTAATTCTTGACATTTTTTTGATGATTGATGTGATGCAGCAGTGTACAATTTGTCTGTTTAAAACATTTGGTTATATTACTAAAGGTTTTCAATTTTCTACACATTACTTGAGTGTGCATGTGAGTATGTGTGCAATGCGTGCCATTAAATCAGACACCATTTATTGTGTTAGAGTAATTGCAGCAGTGTGACCCTGCTATCCACCGCACCTGCATGAATTTTTTATACTGCTTTGTGGTATCTTTACTGGTAGAGGATTGTTACGGCCGTGCACTAATCCCCCAACTGGCAAAATGTATTCCTTTCCAGATTTGGATTTGTCACTTGTGAGCACTGGTTAGGTGTTGTGCCTTTTTGTATGCATGTATTGCAGTGCAGTCTTAATCTGCCTGTGCGTCGGCATGGCACCATTAATTCTGGGAGACTGCATTTCTTGTTATGCTCTCATTTCACTTCGTCAGCACTGGGGAATTTTCTGGAAACAAGACAATAGCATTTTGGGGATGCACATTAATTCTGGTGACTCTTTGTGTGACCTGACCACTGCGTGCATGACTCAGTGCGCCATTAATTCTGGGAGACTTTGCATTTCTTGTTACACTCTCATTTCACTTCATCAGCACTGGGGAGTTTTCTGGACACAAGACAGTAGCACTTTGGGGATGCACATTCATTCTAGTGACTGTGTGGGTGGAATGCTGCCAATATTGTTGTCACCACCTTACTTCACATTTAAAGTGGAATGACAAAGCGAAGTAATAATAACAAAGTGAAGTGAGCCTTTCCTATGGGGCACTCCACGTAGTGAAGTGCCAACGATGAAATGGCCACTTCGCGTTCACTTCACCAGCAGTTTAAATTTGCCATCTCTAACCATATCAAGTATTGAGGCCTTGTTCAAAATCTCATTTGTCACATCTTGTTTCTGAATCAGCATATCAACCCATCCATCATTGGAAGGGTTATTCAATCGAAGGACTTGAAGGATCCCGTGGTCATTAGATGACATTTTTAGAACATGTATAAGTAGGTTCAATATGACGTGTTTTTTTAGTTTACTAGGCTTTTCATTAGGAATCACCTTTAAACCATAAATACTTAGTTGTTTGGGATGAACAGAGTTAAGTTTGATACAGGTATGTAATGCCTTCCTAGTAACATAATCTACAGTGTAACCCATTTTTCCTAGAGACTCACTATTAAGCCAAATTGAGTTTGCTACACGTGGTGAGGAGCAAAAAATAAAAATGCATTCAACCCCATTCATGTCCCAGTCTTGTCAAATATGAGCAACATCAGCATATGTGAAGTCAGCTCTGGTAGCACAAACTTGTTCCTCCGTGCATTCAGTAGTCTGAGGAGATCTCTAATTTGAGTAAAAGCCATATAAACACAAAATGGCACAACCAGAGGTATCTATTAAATTTATTTGCATTATGACATCAAAAGAACCAAATTGTCCCTACAGAGTTAAATACCTGTGACTATACATCTACTTCGGACTATTACTTTTATCACTCTGAGGACAAATCTGTTTTTTTTACTCCAGTAGCTCCACTCACTCCTAAAGGAATTTAGGTCTGCTTCAAATTTGCTCAATTGAATTGCTAAGTTTTCCAAAAAAAGGGACCGTTAATTGAACATATGACTCCAGCAGAACAGCTGGGGTGTGGGACAATGGAATAGTGACCGTACCACCAGGGGAAGGACCAGGGAAACATTCCTTGGAGAACTATCAGACTCACCATTAGTTTTACTGTCCTGCTTTAATGTCAAAATATCAGGGGTCAGAAACTCCTCCATTTCATTAGAATTTACTACTACTTTCTTGCCTATGCCTTTTTACCATGTTTTTTCTTTTGCCTTTTACTCACTGAAACAGGTGAGTCCTGTATAAAACTGATGGAAAATCAGGAAGAACTAAAATTGGAGCTTCCTCAACAAATCAGAACAGCCCTCCTCTGAATTAATTTTCCATTTACATAAGATTTACATAAAAGATCATCCAATCTACAGTCATTTATCACTATTTTTTCTTTCAGAGTATCACATTCAAATTCAAGATTAATCAGGTTGTCATAAGATGAGCAGCATATGGATTTAGCATAAACATTTTTAACTCTTCACTCAAACAAGCTGATAATTAACAATTGGCTCACTATAGGTTGATTTAGGAAAGTAACATTTTTTTTGTTGAGGTGTTACTTACAGAGGCCATACCTGGACCATTACATTGCTTTAGACCATTTGTGGTTACTTGAAACTCATTTACAATAACTTTTAAATCATTATGCCAAGCTGGTCTTTGATGAGATTCACTGAAATAGGAGAAAAATCAAGATACTCAAAAGATTCAGAAGAGGGGTCATGATTTATATTGAGAGAGGCATCCATATAAATGAGAATGGAGTTATCTTGCAAATTCTCATTAAGATTGGCATCTTCCCATTTAAAAGAGGGAGTGCTGGTATTTGGCAAACTAATAACAGTTTTAGTGTCATTAGCCTTAGAAGTAAGAGAAGTTTTATTCACATTTATAACACTATTGGAGCTTCCAGATCTACTAGATGGTGAGATAACAATAGGCTCAAAATGATCAACTATTTTAGATTGCCTACATTTACCAGGCAATTTATCAGAATTCTTGTTTTCCTTGATGGGAATCTTATCTTTGGTAGACTTTTTTCTTGGTTTCTTCGGGATATCCTTATTGCTCCTTTTTCCCCCCTTTATTAGACTTGTTGGGCTTATTGCCCTTATCATCTGGGAAGATAGTCAACTGGAGCCCAAAATAGGGCCATTTACCCTTCAGTGTAGCTATCAGCGGTCCCAACAACCCCAGTATCAGAAAGTGTAATAAGGGGTTGATTAGCCATGGGAGATGACAATATCTCTGGGGAGTTCAAAGGCTCTGTCCCAGCCTCTCTCTCAGCCATCAATACCTGCTTTTTTGTAAAAACCATGCGATATGCAAGTTGTGATTCTAAGTCATGACCAGCGCCATATAGCATGTGGGTTGCACCAAAGGTGGTTTAGGCCACCCAATACACCTGCAACCTGCAATGGCATGGGGCAAGGGAAGGTTATGGCAGTAACTATGTCCTATTCCAAAAGGATGGCTGCCGTAACCCACATACGCTATTCCAGGAGCTACAATGGCGCAGCTGAGTTAGACTATAAGGGAGATGGTCTAAGGGGCATCTCTCTGTGCCAATCAATGGTTGCCCACTCTGCAGTGCTACAGAATGTACACAGCTGGGCTCTCTGTGTCCCCCAACACAGACATGCCCCCACCCCTGAATGTCAGGGGCCCACAGGGTCTATTTCCAAAACTGCCCCTGAATGCCAGTGCCACCTGTCCAGACCCCCACAAGCCCCTTGGTGCATATGGCAGTGTTCTGGGATGGGGGCTCTTGGGGGCAGCTCTCAGTAGGCTGCAACTTGTGGCATCCAGGTCCATTGCACCATGCCAGTGGCACTAGCCTGTATCTGCTGCAAGGCGCAGGACATTGGTGTCAGGGATCCTGCCTATCTTGGAATACAGTGCAGGGTCCCCAACATAGTACCACATGGTGCAACTTGCATATGCCCACAAGTTGCGCCATGTGTCTTGGAATGGAGCCCCATCGTTTTAAAGGGAATCCATATGTTTCCTTAAGAAATTATTGTAAAGGTTACTATGAGAATCAAGAATGTAAATTGCTAGGTTATATTTAGAAAATATTTTCAGTGAGACAGAATAATACATATTAAATTGTGATGAGAAGGCATCCATTTTGTGGACAGGAAGGGTGCTGTGATGATGTCACTGCCTCACCAGCTCTAGCAGTATGCAATTAAGCAAGTTAAAACAAACTGCTCCTACAGACAGGGATCCTCTAATATCATGAAGAGAAGCACTGGATTCTTTGTTGCAAGCTGCCAAACATAAAATCCTGGGTGTTCCTCAGAATATAATAGAATCCCTGACAGCACAGTCGAACAGTTCTCACCTGCTGCACTGCACACTGTTAACACTGGCGAGGCAGTGACATTATCACAACACCCTTTCTGTTCACAAAATGGATGACTCCACTTCCCTATTTAAAAAACATTTTTTCTGTCTTACTGAAACCATTTTCTAAATATAACCCAGCAATTAACATACTGGATTCTCATAGTAACGTTTATAATAATTTCAGTAAAAATATGGATTCCTTTACAGCTTGGAGCTTATGCTTGTACTTAAATAGGTCTAATTAGCTACCTATTATAAAAAATTTAGGGTAACAATTAACAAGGTTAACATGAATCACTTTAGCAAAATGTTAAGTATGTAGTGTAGACGGAATGTAGTAAAGAAGAAAGTCCAGAAAAAAAAAACAGAAAAATCAGATTGAAATAAAGTCAGTACGTGAAGGGCTCAGAAGTTCAGGAAAGCACACACTTGATAAGTGTTGCTTGAAGGAGCCGAGTATTTTTCATGTGCTTCAGTCCCTTCAGGGTTTTCAGACTCCTTGCATGATGTCTGTGGCTACTGTCTCCATGCAAAATCAGAAGCACTGAAATCCATCCATTCCACTTTTCTCTCTCTTTGTAGATTAGGCACTAGAGAGAGAAAAACAGGATTTTGAGAAACAGGTCTAAAGAGGGGGCTAACAGAGTGGATCTTTGTACCTCAGATAAAACTAGTAAATAAATACCAGAGTGCTTATAAATCCAGTAAATCCTGGGTTTAAAATAGAGTCACAATGCAAAAATTATTCAACTCTATATGGAAGGTATATCTGATAAGTCACTAAGTAAAGGACCAGACAGGATCATAAGAAGACAAAATAACAAAGTGCAATCCTTTAGTTAATAAATGCTGAAACAAATGTTATAACTCAGTAATGGAAAATAAGAGTCAGCTCTGAGGAAGGAGATGTGATCTCTGAAACGTCAGTACATGTTTAAGGAAGCTGCCCACCTGACCTATGCAGAGGAGGACTGAGCTGTTAGAAGCAAGAAGAAGGGGAAATTAGCAAACACAACTCTGAACAGAGGGCTATTTGAAATGAGTATCCCTTTTCTACGCACAGGCAGTAACAATTTCACACATGCACAAGAGCAGGAAAAATGGTCAGCTTTCAAGGCAATGCCAAAGAAAAACTTTTTCAGTTTGGATTAGTCAATAGAGCCATGAAACAAAATGTACACCAATAATCCGTGAAGATTCCCATCAAAGTCAGGTAATGTATGAAACTGTAACTGGTAGAAAGATAGAAAGACCTTTGGTCTTAAAAATGGTTACATGCTAAAAGGATAACTAGATTTTTGAAACATTTTGACAATTAGTAATTTTGAAGACAACGAACTTCAGTATGCAAGCACTGAGGCAATGGTTACCCCAAAGAGCACTGGCCGGGAAGCCAAGTTTCAAAGAAATACAAAATCACACATAGCCCCATAATGCAAAGCACCATGGGCTGTATATGCAAATCACTCCAGAATATTATGCTGGTTCAACTTTAAGCAGAAACTCATGGTACCGAAAGGTCTCTCACACAGTCTGCAAAGGGTGCAGACAGAAGACACATACACGTGTTTTGTCCTACCAGGACTCATCAGTGTGCCTCATCTGTGTGACACCCCAGTAGAATGAACCAGCTACCCTAAGATGGTCTATCTGGGTTACGTTGTGGTGAGCCCAATAAAAATAAAAAAACAAGCTAAAAGATAAAGAACCTCGGTGTGCAAGCACTAAGGCAATGGTTACCCCAATGGCACTTTGGGGTAACCTCCCTGCTTTCTCTGGTTTATGCACAGAAGTACGTTTCCCAGCACAAAGGTGGCAGAAAAATAAAATGTTTAATGATGCCAATTCTTAGGCTTCGGTGAGGTTCTTTACAAAGCTGTAAGACAGAACCCTCAGCCTAATAGAAGGTGCAGATGGAAAGAACACAGAAAGATTGTGCATAGTACTCAAATTTATAACTCACTATTGAAGACATACACAAAGCTCCTACTGAGCACTAGTAACAGGCTCAACATTTTAATTACCAGCAACTAATGGCTAAGAACATGTAGCATTCTGATTCAGGAGTTAGCGGGGTTCAAATCTACTGTGGCAAGCAATAAATGCCACCAAAAGCAAGGTTATTGCAGAAAATTAAACCAGACAATGGCTATGAGAGACACTTGATGTTCTGGTTTCTATCTGAACCATTAAATTACCACTTATTTGCTGATTGGCATGCCAAAATACCACTATATATCGGACTCATGATACAGTTTGATCGCTTTGGTTAGTTTTTGCACTTAAAAAGAAAAAGTCAGGGACAAACTAAACCCTCTGACTTTTTGAGGCACTGAAATGAGGGTGCACAAAATGAACACTTCTTCAAAATGTGCGATCACCTTTCAAGGGGAAGCAGAGTGACGTCAGGAAGTCTAGGCACCAGATCTGCACATGCGCCTTATATTAGGAGGTGGAGTCAGGTGACTCAGAGAGGAGCAAAATGTAAGAGAAAATAAATAAAAACCATAAAAGGTACACACTACACAGTATCTGTTAATATACAAAAAACAATCCAAGATACTTCTAGGCTTAATCCAAAAATAGACTTTTTTTAAATTACGAAAGCAGCACTCTGCTAAATGGAACTACTAAAATGAATCAGGCACCAAAACATTTAAACAATTATTGGAGCCTAGTACCTACTGCAGTTTCGACTACAGTTACTGTTTCTTAAAAAGAAATTAGAGCAATAGTAATAAACATCCCCTTTAAATTAAGAAAGGATCTTCATCATACTTGGGCATAAAATCCTTCTGTAGGTGTCACAGCACTCTGGCTCTTGATGCTTACAGCCATTCCAAGTGGCTCCTTTGATGTTTTGCAGTTCCGTCCTCTGGGGAACACCGCCTCAGGGAAAATCCCTAGCTTCACACCACATAGCATGCTTTCACCTGAAGGAAGGGGGAAAAGACTCACTGAGAGCAAAACTGCGCTGAGTGATGGTTTGCATTAAGTTTAACTGAAAAGGAGGCAAGCAAAGTTGAGGCAACAGTGTTGTACCTTTTATAAAATTATGCCAAGTTTTATCTCCCTGCTTCTCTGGTTTACCCACAAACCAGACAGTATGTAGCAAGCCTCAGCCTCTCAACACTCCATCTCTGGATATAGTCAATGTGGTTGTGAATTCCATAGTTTAGGGAAGTGGCATGAGAATGCTGACTGCCCTACTGAGGTTGAATGGCGAGGGACTGCAATAGTGTGAGTATTGTAGGATCTAAGGAAGTGAGATGGGGGGGGAAGGGATAGTTAGGGAGGAGAAGAGGTAGGATGGGAGGGACCCAAACCAAAATTCTGAAATCAATTTAGCACTATGAGAGAGACACCTGTTAATTTTACCCTACCCCATTGTCAATGCACACTCATTAAAATATACTTCAACTATGTTCCTTTCCTGTTAACCTCCTGTAATAACAATTCTCTTACTCTGATACTGTCCAAACCTGATCAAAACAACCTGTCTTTATGATAATTTATGTACTCTGTACTATATCTGGTCTGTCTGTTGTTTTTATCCTACAGTATATGTGCAATTTTCACTGATAGTCCATGAAGTCTGTAAAACTGCTGAGCAGTCTGTTGCTCAGATCCAACATACTAACATACTAAAATGCCAGCAGAATAGGCCTAACGGTCTTTCGTGTCTGCTCGTTTGGTCAGCCCCCACCCTGGGTGCTGACCTTGCTGCACCCCTCGCCTTCTCTGGCTTTTCCCTTCCCAGTTCCGGATATTCTTGCTGCATTGGATTTTGCTTCCAGAACCCTTCCCCTGTACCTGTCCCACCCCCTCTTGAACCCCTCCACTGTCTCTGCCTCCACCAGCCCCCTAGGAAGTGCATTCCATGGCTCCACCACCCTCTCAGTGAAGTAGCACCTCCTCCTTTCTCCCCTGAATCTTCCCCCCTCCAGCTTCCACCCATGCCCTCTAGTGGCCCCTTCCTCCTTCCTTCGAAGCACCCGACTGTTCCTCCCCCATTTACCCTTTTCATGTACCTGAAGACCTCTATCATGTCCCCCCGGTCCCTTCTCTCTTCCAATGTGTACATATTTAGCTCTTCGAGCCTCTCCTCATAGGTCCTGTCCCCCAAGCCCCAAATCATTTTGGTTGCTCTCCTCTGGATCCTCTCCAGGAGGTTAATGTCCCTCTTTAAGTGTGACCTCCAAAACTGCATGCAGTACTCCAGGTGCAGCCTCACCAAGCAGTTATACAGAGGGAGTATCACTTCCCTCCTTCTGGAGGTGATCCCCCTAGCAATGCATCCCAGAATCCTGTTGGACTTGGCTGCTGCCCTCCTACAAGTCTCAGAGTTGTTCATCTTGACATCCACCACCACCCCCAGGTCCCTCTCAACCATTGAGACTTGTAGTATTCCCCAGGGTACACTTGCCTGGGTTTCTGGCCCCAGGTGGAGTACCTTGCATTTCCTGCATTGAACCTCAGCTTCCACTTTCTAGACCATCTTTCCAGAGCCTCCAGGTCCCCTGCAGGGCCACCCTCCCTCCTCCCCATCCACCACCACCCCCAGTTTCGAGTCATCTGCAAAGAGCTCATCCTCCCTCGATTCCTGTCCTTATGTCAGATGGTAGGTGTTGAATAGAAGGGCCAGGACTGATCCTGTGGGACCCCACTAATGACCCTCATTGGGGATGAGACTATCACCAACTATGAGCCCTCTGGGTCCGGTCCTGGAGCCAATTGCCTATCCATCTGATCATCTAGTTTCCCCCCATTTCTCTAAACTTATCCAACAGGCCCACGTGAGGAACAGGAGTCAAATGCCTTGCTGGAGTCTAGAAAGAGGACATCACTGGTCTACCCAGGTCCAAGGCACTTGTCACCCAGCCATAGAACTCCACCAGGTTTGTCTGACATGATTTCCCTGGGATGAATCCATGCTGTCTATCATCCAGGCACCCTGACTTATCCAGGTCCCCCCCAGTCTCTCCTTGACAATGCCCTCCATCATCTTGCCCACCACCGATGCCAGACTGACAGGCCTGTAGTTCCCTGCCATCTCCCTTGATCTCCCCTTGTGGATAGGCACTACATGCGCCACCTTCCAGTCTTGGGGCACCCACCCTGTCCTCAAAGAGATGGTGAAAAGCTCTGCCAGGGGTATCACCAGGACATCTGCAAGTTCCTTCAGCACTCTAGGATGTAATTTATCTGGCCCCGGTGCTTTCTCCGTCTTAAGGGAGCTGAGGGCTTCCCTCACTCTCTCTGCTGTGATTTCCACTTCTGGTACCTCTTCTCCCTGCTTAGCGCTCCCCCCACCTGCCAGTGATGCCTCCCCCTCTCCCCAGACCTGCCGATCGGTAAGGGTCCCCCCCTCATTATCTCTGTCTCCTCCCATGTATGATGCAGCATCCCCATTTTCCCTGGTGAAAACTGAGGGTGAAGTACTCATTTGGTACCTCAACCTGCTCCCCAGGTCTTGTGCTCATCTCTCCTGATTTAATCCTGCTAATCTGCCCCTTCACCCTTCGGTCTTTCACCAATGTATCTAAAGAACCCTTTTCCCTCTCCTAATTTCCCTGGCCAGGTTCTGCTCTTCCTTGCCTTAGCCACCCTCCACCACTCTAGTGGCCCTTCTAGCCATCAGCTAGTACTTCCCTCGATCCTTTCCTCCCTTGAGCACTTGAATTTCTTATAGGCTGCTTTCTTTCCCTTTCCCACCTCCTGGACCTCCCTGGTCCACCAACAAGGGTTTTTGGGCCCTACCGCATTTTCATCTTACTCTTGCACAGGTGCTGGTAGCATCCTGCACCCCTCTCCTGATGATTTCCACCTACTATCAGCGTCCATGTCTGGCCCAATCCCATCCAGATGCTCCTTAAGGATCCTTCCATTCCATAAATCCACCCCCTGAAGTCAGTTACTTCCGTCTTTGTGCAGCCTTCTCACCTCTAGGTCCAGGCAGAACCAGACCATGGCATGGTCACTCCCGCCAATGGGTCCCTTACCTCCAGCCCCCAATCTGGTCACTGTCTGCCAGGACCACATCCAGTACCCGTGCCTCCCCTGGTCGGTTCCCTCACCTGCTGAGTTAGGAGCAGCGTCTTGAAAGACATCCAACAACCTCTGTTCCCTGGTCACAGAGGATGTCATAGTCTCCAGTCTGTTCCTGGCATGTTTAAGTCCCCAAACACCACCACAGTTCCTCTGCCCAGCCTGCAGTGTCTCCTAACATCTGCCACCAGACTGTCTCCAGCTCCTCCACCAGGGCAGGGGTCTATACACCACTCCTATTTTCTCTCTTGCCCCCTTGTTATCAAGGTGACTAAATTGCCTCCTCGGTTCCCTCCACCTCCCCACTCCCCCTATGCAAATGCAGTTTTGACTATCATTGCTACCCTCCTCCCCTTCTCTCCCCCCTGTCCTTCCTGAACATAGTGTAACCCTCCAGGTTCAGGTCCCAGTCATGTCTTGCAGTGGCCCAAGTCTCAGTGACCACTGCCACATCCACTGCTCCCTCAGTTAACATCACCTGTAGCTCAGGCATTTTATTGCCCAAGCTCCTGGCATTTAGCAGGACTACCTTCCACCCTTTCCCTATAGTTCCATTTCCCCTGCTCATGTTCCCATGGGGATTCTGTTTTCTCCTGGTCTGCACTTTGCCAGTTGGCCTTTCCTGCAATCCTCCTGGTCCCTAGGGGGTGGAGACAGAGTCCCTCCTTTGTCGCACCCTCTACAGCCTTTTCCCATCCCACCCCTTCCACAAGTTTAAACCCCACTTTCACCAATGAACTCCTCTATTTTCAACTAAGGATTCCCTCCACTCCAAATTGAGATGTAGTCTATCTCTAGCATACAGCTCCTTATCCTCCCAGGTCTCCCCAATCCCCATCAACCCATACCCTCTGGCCTCCACCACTCCCTGAGCCACTGGTTTATCTCCTAATTTTCCTTTTGTGTTCCCACTAGCCCTTGGCACTGGCAGGATTTCTGAGAAAAGCTGTGCATCCTATGTCATGACAGACCCTGGTGAGCTCCTGAATCTTGCCTGTATCTCTAGCTCCTATTTCCCTCAATGTCATTTGTACCCAGGTGGACCAGTATGTCTGGGGAACCCCCACAGTCCTTTGCCAGCTGATATACCTCGTGCTTAGCCCTGTGCACCATTAGTCCAGGGAAGCATCTTGTTCTAACTGACCAGGCTTCTCCCTCACTATCCCATTTGATACCCCTGATCATAGAATCCCCCAGCAGGAGCACTCTGACCACTCCTTTTCCTCCATCCCCCCCTTCCATGTCCCTCATCCTTTCTACCAGCCCCTCCACCCAGCTGGCTCCTTGTTCCTCCCCCTATCTGGGTGCCACATGCCACCCCTCCTTATTACCATGGCCACCCTCCCTCCACTATGCTCTCTCCTCCTGAGTATCCTTCTCTACCTTGCTAATTCCCCCTCACTGCTTGCAACTGGTCCTTCTCCCCATCTGCTAAACTAGCCTGGCTCATCCTCCTTCCTTCCTGTCTCCATTTAGTTCCTCCTTGCTCGTTGTGCTCCCCTGGCCTAAACCCTCGCGCCCTTTACTTAATCCTCCTTGTACTTCTGGTCCTTCTCCTTTACCTTTCCTCCCAACTGGTCCTTCTCCTTGTGCTTTCCTCCCTCTTCCCCCTGCCCATCCTGCTCTGATTCACTGCTCCCCCCATTCTCCTGCATTCCAGGTCCCCCTGTTCTTCCTGGTATCTGCCCCTGCCTCCTGCCTCCCTCCCACTCCCTTTCCGTCTCTAACCACCTCTGTCGTGGCTACATCACCCCCTCATCCTTGAGCAGAAGAAGAGGGTGAAGCGGTTACTGGTGTAAGGTCTGATCCACCTCCCGCCTTGCTTCCTTCTGTTCAGCACTGTACCATCTGCCTACTTCCTGAGAATGTTGTCTCTCTGTCCCCCTTTGTGAGGGTCCCCAGTTACCTGCCTGCTTCCTTGGTAGTGTCCTTTTGGACCCCCTCTGCCAGGGTCCCTATGTGACCCCTGAGTATTCTCCTGCACTCCTTTTCCTATACCCCCACCCCCAGTGCTTGGTGCAGCCCTGTGGGAGATTTCCAGCCCCCTTCCCCAACCATACCACCCTCCTTCCCCTAGCTTTCTCCTCATCCCCACAACCTCCTCCCTAAGCTGTGCTAGCTGGTAGCACACTGGGCAACCACCAAACTTCCAAGCCCAGTCCAGTATCATGGCTGCTCCACACCCTGTGCACCCACCACCCTCCCAAAGATGCAGCCCTAATGATGTGTGGTTCATCCCTTCCAAATAGGTTTCCTTGGGTGAGCCACCAGGTTCCCCTAGTCCAAGATACCCTACTGCCTAATCAGGTCACCCACTAATCTTAGAGACAGTCCCACTGTACACCAGTAACTCTGGTACTAGGTGCAGTACAACACATTAAACTTATTAGGAAATGAACTCCTTAAGCTCCTCTCTCCAGCCTTAATCCAACCCCAGTGGCTAGAACTACATGAGCTGCACCAGCAGCCTTTTCCTCAATTGCAGGGCAGGTGTTCCCCTATAAATTTGCAGACTCTGGGGAGGGAGGGGTGGGGAGGGCGGATCTGGGCAGACACCTGACAAGAAAGAGTGTATCAGCCCTGTGTCTCCCTCCAAGCCCTGCAGCTAAAGAACCAGGCCCAAGCAAATCCCACCAAATAGGTTTTAAATCAGCAGAAATGAGGCCTCTACCAGCATAGCCTGTTACACAGTGAAACATCCACAAAAGAGCCCCCTTACACCACCAAATCAGTTTACAAATATCCAGCATCCCCAAAACAATACCCTGCTAGCCCTGAAGTAAGAAAGAAAGAACTAACCTACCAAGTAAAATCCACAAGAACCCTGTGAAACAACAGCAGCAGCTACTGTCCTGGAACACAACTGATCCTGTCCCCTTCCAGTTCTTTCTGAGAAGACAAAGCAGCTAGCACCTTGACCTGATTCAGCCCTGCCTCCAGTCAATTGGCTGAGTGAGACCTGGCCAGACCATTAACACCCTCCCCACTATGAACTAACCTTTACAGCTAATGGAGTCAGCACAAGGAATCAAAATTCAAGTCAAAGCCCCCAAAATATGTTTGCTGCCAAAGGAAACAGGTCTCCAATTTAATCAGCTTCACTAACACCACATCAAAATAGGCTTGAAATTAACAGATATAGGTCTCCAATTCAAATAACCATCTCCAAGCAAATCCCACCAAATAGGTTTTAAATCAGCAGAAATAGGCCTCTACCAGCGCAGCCTGTTACACAGTGAAACATCCACAAAAAGAGCCCCACTTACAGCCACCAAATCAGTTTACAAACATCCTGCATCCCCCAAAACAATACCCTGCTAGCCCCTTAAAAGTAAGAAAGAAAAGAACTAACCTACCAAGTAAAATCCACAAGAACCCTTTGATTAGGAAGGGAATGGTTATCTTTTAATGTTTGTCAGCTAAAAAGAACATTCTTGTCCCACATATCATCTAATTCTAGCAAACTCTTGTTTGACCACGTTTTAAAATGAACATCAGCTAAGGAGGGGCAAAATATTCATTGGGATAAATGGGGAAATGTAATGATGTACTTATAGGTTGTTTGGTAAGTTGTAACATTTTTTTCCCAAGCATGGCAGTCAGTTATGGTACATTGACAAAAACAGGTTGTTTTCTTTCTGTATGGGCCGGTGTTTAATATGTGTTTATTTCCTTGTTTGGACAAGAAGCTACTTCTATCTGGCAGGAAGGTGAAACCAGGAATATATATGTGACACATTAGCAACTAAGTAGTTCCAGTAGAGGTTTGGCAGGGACAGTCCCCCTAATTGTTTGGATATATACATATTATCTAGCTTCATACTGGGTTTTCTGCCCTGCCATAAAGATTGCCTCATGATCTTTTCTATTGGTAAGAATTTTTTTGATCGATTATGATGGGCAGATTTTGGAATAGGAATACAAATTTTTGTAGGGTGTTCATTTTAATTACATTTACCCTACCGATTAGTGTAAGAGGTAAAGAGTTCCATTGTGTTAATTCTTTATTGACAGTAGTTAAGAGGGCAACATTTTGACTGAATAATTGAGATCCATCTGTGTCGATTGGCATCCCTAAATATTTTGCCCTTGTTTTATTTTGTCATTGTTTATATTGACAAATGGGTCCAAATGGTTAAATGATTGTAATAATTCAGATTTTTCACAATTAATTTTGCATCCTTACAGGGAGCCAAAATTATTAATAAGATTTGTTTTAATTAACTATGCTATATTCAAATGTTATTATAATTAAACAAATTCCAAATATAAAAATGTACATAACACACTTGTAACCTCAATCTCCACAACATTACACAGTACCATAATAAACAATTAAAGAAAAGCCCCCCGCCAACCTACGGTGAGCTTTATCCAGTCTTTCAACAATAATAAACCAGTGAACATCTTATGTGCAATAATGGGGAAATACAAATTCATATTATTGGTATAAATAAATTCATAATATGTGTATAGTCCAATCTTGTGTTCTACATGTACACCCATAGGAAAGAAGGGAAGGGGCACATGATAGAAACTTTCTAGTACTGCAATGGAATCAACAAAGTCCAAGAGGGTAGCAACTTTTAGAAAAAGAGATGTGTAAGAACAACAGGGCACAATTTGAAGATAGAGGGGGAACGGCTCAGGGGCAACACGAGGAAGTATTGTTTCACTGAGAGGGTGATGGACACTTGGAATGGCCTTCCTGAAGATGTTGTGGGGTCAAGAACAGTGGGGGGAATTCAAGAATTCATGGAACAGACACAGGGCAACTATAGTGGGGTGTAGGAGAAAGTAGACTGTTGATTAACTAGGATCTGCAGCTTATCCAATGGGTAGGAAAATGGGCAGACTAGTTGGGCCAAGCAGTCCTTATCTGCTGTCAAAGTCTATGTTTCAATGTTACCTTATTGACTATTAACCCTGTGATATCACTGTTGGATCCTATAGCTGTAGTAAATGGCTCGAAGGCTATTGAAAAAATTAATGGTGAGAGGGACATGCTTGCTGGTTCCTTGATGAACTGGTATGGGGTCTGAGATATTTCTATTAGTTTGGACTTTTACTTATAATGTGAAATGTAATATGTTGATCCAAGTTCTCAAATTAATGTCAAACCCAGATTTTTCTAAACATTTTTTTAAATATGGCCATTCGATCTGATCAAAAGCTTTCTCATCATCTAATGATAATAATGAAAAATATGAATATTTATAGTGACTTAGGAGGTTAAGGGTTTGTCTAATGTTTGCTGTTACTGTAGGAAATGGCCCTTAATAAAAACTGTTCTGATCAGACTGTATAATATGGAGTAGTATTTAGTCAATTCTGTTTGCCAAGATCTTAGCCAAGATCTTGGCATCTGAATTAATCAATGAAATGGGGCAATAGGAACCTGAGAGTAGTGGGTCTGTGTCTTTTTCAAACAAGCAAACCAAGGCTTCTTGAAAAGTTTGGGGCAGTGTCTGTTGTGAGAAAATATAGTCCAATAATTGTTTTAAATACAGAGTAATTAATGACAAAAACATTTTTAAGAAATCTATTGGGATCCCATTAGGGCCAGGATCCTTACCAATAGTTAAAGAATTAATTGCTGATATAACGTCTTCAATGGTGATTTCTCTTTCTATAGATGTTAAATACACCTGAGGTATAATAGATATAGCTAACTTCGATAAGAATTTTTCATCCAAATGTAATTCTTCACATCTTTACCCATTATATTTTTGTGTTTCAAACCTAACAGATGCATTGATGTAGTTTTTTCTTTTTATATGTTAATTAATAACCTTAAAGGGGGTGCTGACAGTTTTGCTCATCTATCTTTCATTATATGTCAGCAGTGTGCCTCTTGGAACACACATACCACAGATTGCCTCTAGTATGCCCTTATGTACAGTATGTAAAACTGAATAAATTTGAGTAGTTTACCTGAATTTTGAATTAGTTGTCGATTGCTCGGATGGACAGAAACTCATCCACCAACCAGAAGCATGCGCAGGCGAGACTGCACGTCTGCCATAAGCGCAGTCCTGCAGTGTGATTTTTGGACATGGGAAGTGGAAAATGATGTTAATCCTATAAATCTGCACATTATAAACTGTTGTTGCTGTGTACAACCAAAAACTAAGCACTGAGAGGAGAGAAAAACACTTTTTTCTAAACGGGACCAAAATCCTGCGCATTACCACTTGATGGGTGAGTTTCTGTCAATCCAAGTGACCAACAACTAATTTAAAATTGGGATAAACTACAAAAATGTATTGCGTTTTACATACATAAGGGCATACTAGGGGCAATCAGTGGTATGTGTGCCCTTGATTGGCTAATGTTTGACCTTGCTTTACACCTTGCTCAATTGTATGTGTCCCAGCTGTATACTTTTCTTCCTGACGCAGAACCTTTACAAATGAGCTTCTAACTCAAAGCTTATAATTTGAGACATGAATAAATAAATAAAATAAAATAAATAAAAATAAAAGTATACTGATGCCTTGCATTTTACACCATTGAGCACATATCACTGGCTATCTCTATTTTCCCTTTTGAAATTTATAATTACATATTTTGTCTACTACTGCTATGTGAAGGATTTCTTTTGATATACTTCCTTTATTGGACACATCTCTCTGAGATGGTGCCATCTTTTGAGTCCTATTTATAAAGAAGAAATGAACAGTAATACATTGACGTTCCAAATAGGATTGCTTTGTTGCTACAAATACAGCGATGTGGGTTTATGTATGGAGATGTATTTGTCAGCGGTCTGTGCTGAACAATGTAAGTTATGAGAGCACCATTTTTCTCACTATGAACATACAAACATACGAATGTGCCAGCAGAAACAGACCAGTCAGTCTATTTCAGTCTGCTCAAGTGTGTAGCTAACACCCCTTATTTGCAGCTGCCCACCCCCCTCCACTTTGTCATTCCATGGCCACCCCCTACCTACCCCACCCTCACTCTCAACTGATCCCTGTCCCATGTCTTTTTAAAGCTGTTCACAGATTTACATGATACCACCATTCTGGTAGTGAATTCCATTTTGCCACCACCCTCCCTGTGAAATAGTGTCTCCTTATTTCCCTCCTCTGTTCTTAGCCCGTGCCCCCTGGTGTCCCCCCCTTAGCTTAAAGAACCCATCTGCCCATCACTAGGCTGCTCTTTAAGTATGTCTTATGCCTGGCAATTAGTCACCACTATGCTACCAAATTGTAAGTGTTGTACAATATTTATGGATGATTCCTGTGATATTAATGTATAATTGTTACATTTACTTCATGTGTATGTACAGCTTTAAATGTTACACATAAAGGGTCACAGGATAGAAGATGTGTGACTCCAGTGAAGTTAAGTAACCACTTGGTGAAATGTTAGGTGTTTCTGACCCATCAAGCCATCAATTCATTACTTTCTTGTTACGTTTTCCTTGCCCCTTTGTTTGTCTTCATGTGAGTCATCACACTGTTTGGCAACATGTGCTTCAACAAATCTGCTAAGCTTTGTTTAATATTACTGCCTTTGGTCAGTATTTCAGTTTGTGTGCTAGAATGTTTTGCACCTGACATGGTGCTTACTCTGAAAGAGGCTCACTACACCATGACCTGATGTACAGCTTATTCTGAAAGAGGCTCACTACACCACGACCTGATGTACAGCTTACTCTGAAAGAGGCTCACTACACCATGACCTGATGTACAGCTTATTCTGAAAGAGGCTCACTACACTATGACCTGATGTACAGCTTACTCTGAAAGAGGCTCACTACACCATGACCCGATGTACAGCTTATTCTGAAAGAGGCTCACTACACCATGACCTGATGTACAGCTTATTCTGAAAGAGGCTCACTACACCATGACCTGATGTATAACTTATTTTGCAAGCAGCCCTGTGTGTCACTCATGTATTTACTACATGGTGACACACACTGTGGCAGACCTGCAGTTTATTTTGTGAGTGGTGCTACAGGCCACTCATGAAGCAGCAGCATGCGAAAATGCAAATTTGCCAGCAGAAAAATGCAATTTGGCCTATTGAGCTTCTCAATTTTGTAGCTAGCAGACCTATTCTGCAGCTACTCCTCCCTCATCACCTCCTTCCATTAATCTTCCCTCTTGTTCTGTCCCAGCCCCTTTTGAAGCAGCTCACTGTTACACAGGCTACCGCCTCTGCTAGTAAGGTATTCCACCCTGCACCACACTCTGTAAAAAAGTGTCTCCTTATTTCCCTCCTGAACCTTGACCCCTTCAATAACATGTCATGGCCTTGAGTCTCCTTCTCCACCTTTACTCTGAATAGCCCCTCACCACAAGTTTTGTTTACCCCTCTTATGTACTTGACCGTGTCAATCATATTGCCTAAGGAATGCACTAGCAAATGGGCAGGAAGGAGGGGTGGAAGAACAATGGGGAATAATAAAACTGCCATCACAGAGGTAACAAGCCTTTGTGTGAAGCAAATAAACAAAACTAAACGATGTAAGAAACCACTATGGTTCTCAAAGGAAGTGGCAGTGAAGGTTCAAGAGAAAAAGAAAGCTTTCAGGAAGTACAAGGAATCACAGAAGGGCAGGACAGAGAACTGTATCAGTTAAAGCAAAGGAGGCTGGGAAGGCAGTCAGAACAGCAAAGACCCAAACTGAGGAAAAGATAGCCAACTCAGTTAAGAAGAGGGATAAAACCTTTTATAGGTACATCAGGGAGAAGGAAGACCAAGGGAGGATAGTGTGGCAAATAATAAGGGGGAGGTGGGCAGAGGGTGACTGTGAAAAAGCAGAGATACTAAACAAATATTTTGCTCAGTATTTACAAAGGAAGAGGGAGGTACCTAAAACAAGCAGTAGAAACACTCTGGATACAGAAGTTGATACCAGCCCATTTACAGAAGAAAAGGTTCTGAAAGAACTCTTAAAACTGAAGGTGGACAAAGCAATGGGGTCTGATGGGATTCATCCCAGAATTCTAAAAGAACTAAGGGTGGAATTAGTGACACCACTGACTACCCTGTTTAACAAATCATGGGAGGATGGGGTGGTACCCGAGGACTGGAGGAGGGCAGATCTGATTCCCCTTCACAAAAGTGGGAGCAAGGCAGAAGCAGGAAACTACAGACCTGTTAGTTAAACCTCAGTGGTGGGAAAATGATGGAATCACTTCTGAAGGAAAGAACTGTCAGTATCTAGAGGCCAGAGGGCACAGGACCCAAGGCAGCATGGATTCACAGCAGGAAGGTCATGCCAGACAAATCTGATAGATTTCTTTGACTGGGTGACCAAAGTAGTAGATCAGAGAGGGGCTGTGGACATGGCCTACCTAGACTTTAGCAAGGCATTTGACACAGTCCCACACAAAAGATTAATATACAAGTTAGCTAGCCTGGGAGTGGGTCCCAAGATGACAGCCTGGGTATAAAATTGGCTGGAGAATAGGACACAGAGACTAATAGTAAATGGAGTCCACTCTGAAGAAAGGGGGGTTACTAGTGGGGTACTGCAGGGTTCAGTAGTAGGACCAGTCCTCTTCAATGTCTTTATAAGTGACATTGCAGAGGGACTGGAAGGAAAAGTATGTCTCTTTGCAGATGATACAAAAGGTCTGCAACAGAGTTAATGCACAAGGTGGGGTGGAAAGGATGAAAAGGGACTTGGCAAGGTTAGAGGAATGGTCAAATGTATGGCAGCTTAGATTCAATGCTAAGAAGTGCAAGGTAATGCACCTGGGAAACAAAACCAGGGGAAGAGTACACAATGGGGGGTGAGATACTAACAACAACAAAAATGGAAAGGGACCTGGGGGTAGTCATATCAGATGACCTAAAGGTGGGCAAGCAATGTGACAGGGCAGCAAGGAGGGCTGGAGGGATACTGGGATGTGTGGAGAGGCATCACCAGTAGAAAACAGGAGTTATTATCCCTCTGTACAGACAGCTGGTCAGACCCCATTTGGAGTACTGTGTGCAGTTCTGGAGACCCAATCTTCGCAAAGACATAGACAGGATGGAAGCTGTCCAGAGGAGGGCAACTAAAATGGTGCAGGGTCTGCATCAGAAGACATATGAAGAGAGACTTAAGGAGCTGAATATGTATAGCCTCGAGGAAAGGAGGAAGAGGGGACATGATAGAAACTTTCAAGTACCTCAAGGAATCAACAAAGTCCAAGAGGTAGCATCTTTCAAAAAGAGGTGTGCAATTAGAAGGGGGCACAATTTGAAGACAGGGGGGGGCAGCTCAGCGGTAATTTAAGGAAGTATTTTTTCACAGAGAGGGTTGTGGATGCATGGAACGGCCTTCCGGAGGAGGTCGTGAAGTCAAAAACAGTGGTGGAATTCAAGCATGCATGGGACAGTCATAAGGCAATTCTAGGGCATGGGGATAGAAAGAAGTAGGCTGCTGGCTAACTGTTATCTGCAGCTTATCCAGTAGGCAGGGAAATGGGCAGACTGGGTGGGCCAAGCAGTCCTTATCTGCTGTCAAATTCTATGTTTCTATGTGTCTATATCCACTCTGTCCCTTCTCTCCTTCAATGAGTAAACGTTCAATTCCTTTAGCCTACTCTCATATGGTAAGACCCCCAGTCCCTGGATCATCTTAGTTGCTCTGGGCTGTACCCCGTCCAGAAATTTAATGTCCCTTTTCTGGTACAGGTGCCAGTACTGCATGCACTATTTGAGATAAGGTCTAACTAATGATCTATACAGCATCAGAATCACCTCCACACACCTCAACTTTATTCCCTTGTAAAGTAACCCAGCATTTTGTTGGCCCTTGCTGCTGCATTCCTACACTGTGACAAGCTGTTCATTGATCCCATGATGATCACCCCACAGATCCTTCTCCTCTTCAATCTCCACCAGCTGCACTCCAATCCTTAGGTACATATCCCATATTCAGTGAGGCATTGAATAGGCCTGCCAAGGGCCCCACCAGGATCTCTGCTAGCTCCTTCAGTACCCTGGAACGAATGCCATCTTGCCTGGTGCCTTGTCCACCTCTCAAGCCCTCTAGAACACTACCTTATGTGATCACCCCATCCATTACTCCCTCCACAAGCTTTACTGCCCCCATCCCCTTGGGTAGCACCCTCCCTCTTTTTCATAAATACTGAGCAGAAGTAGTCATTGAGTGCTTCTGGCTCCCCCACAACCATCGCCAATTTTTCTTAATACTTACTGTCTGTTCTTTACAGCTCCTTTTCTCCTTGATGTACCTGAATAAGTTATTCTCTGTCTCCTTAATGCCTTGCACCAGTCTGAGCTCTTCGGTGGCTTTTGTTGTTCTCACTGCCCTTGTCACCACCCTTGCCTCTTGCAGGTACTGCTCACATTCTTCCCCCCGCCTGATTTCCTGTATCTCCTAAAAGTCACCCTTTTTCCTCCTCACTTTTTCCACAACCTCCCTGTTCATCAAGCTTGGACTTTTTGCCCTGGCCTTTTTACTCCAAGTCCTGCTACAGGAACAGGTAGCTTCTATTATCTCCATCTTAATGAGCTCACATCTCTAGTCTGTGTCCATTCTAGGCTGGATTCTGATTGGTACCCACTCACTACCTCTCCCAACTTTGCAAAATCTACCCACCTGAAATCCAGCACCTTTAAATTGGATGCCACTCCTTCTTCTCCCATAATCAACCTGAATTACAGTGAGTGATGGTTACTGCCACAGTGGTTCATCCACCTTAATATGCCTCACAAACTCCCATTTGTGAGCACTAGGTCGAGGGCGATCCCCCCCCCAGTTGATTCGCTGACCACCTTTGTCAGGAACCCTCCTGAAAGCTGTCCAGCAATACCTGCTCTTTTTTATTGCTGGTAGCGGGATTCCCCAATCTACCCCAGGCAGGATGAAGTCCCTAACAACCACCACATTTCACTTCCCACATGCCCTTCTAATCTGCCTCTCAAAGTTCCCTGTCCAACTCCTCTGTGTGGGAGGGTGGCCTGTACACCACTCCCATCTGGAGAGTCCTATTCCAGGAATCCTGGATTAGCAACCAGAATTACTCTGTTTCTCCCTCCTCTCCCTCCTTTCTAACGCACTTTAGCTCCTCCCTCATGTATAATGCCACTCCCCCTCTCCAGTTTTCCCTATCCCTGCAGAATATTCTGTATCCTGGGACCGCCAGAGCCATTTCATGGCATTGGGTGGCTCACGTTTTTTTGATGGCTGTCATGTCCACCTCCCTGTCCACCATGTGGTCATGTAAGTTATTCATTTTATCCTTCAGGCTTCTAGCATTCATGGTGACCACCTTCTGTCCCTTTATCATCCCTCCCCCGTCCCTCTTCCCTCCACATCCAGCATCGCCCTATTGCTTCTACCTAGTTCATCACCCATGCTCTGGGGGATAAGCTTGCTCTACTTCCCATCTCGTGACCACTGTATGCCCTCCATCCACCTGCCACTCCACCCAGTTTAAATGTCCAGCTACCTCAATATACTCCCCAAGATTCCATTTCAGCACCTTCTTGCCTTATTCAAGTAGGTGAAGTCTGTCCTTAGAGTATAGATTACTGTCCTCCCAGGTTTTTTCCCACCCTCCCACTAACTGATACCATTTGGTGTGACACCATTTGCCTAACCATTCATTAAATCCCTTAATCCTTTGTTTTCTAGCCATGCTCATCTTAGGCACTGGTAATACTGCAGAAAAAGTTACTGATCTAACCTCCCCTTTGCATAAAGTTGCCAGCTCTGCAAACCTCTTTTGGACTACCTCTAATGTACTAGCCAGATTGTATGAGATCTCTCCCTTCCCCTTCTAGCATATTTTAGGACTGATTGTCCCACTCTTTCAGCTATTATCCCTGGCATGGCCTCCACCCATATACAAATATGCCTTTCCCAAGTGCTACCCCACCTTGCCCCCTTAATATTGAATCCCCCAGTACTAGTATTCTCCCCATATCTCCATCTGCCTGCTTACCCTCTTCCATTCCTCTCCTGTCTGACTCCTCCTCCAGCACAGATATCCCCTCTGTCGCTGTCACCATTTATCTCCTGCCTGACTCCTCCTCCTCCTCCAGCACATAATGTCCCTCACCTGTCCCTGCTGCTGTTCCTCTCCTGCCCGACTCCTCCTGCAAACAATTCCCCATCTGTCTCTGTTGCCTCTCCCATAAGTATTCTCCACTGCCACAGCTGCAATGCCCCTGACATCTTCCTTATCCACCCTGTTCCACTTCCCTGATCCCTTCTCCCTTTGACCATCCCTCCAGCTGTGCTCCCACCCCTTCACCCCTGCCATCTCCTTAGACTGGCTACCATCCTTTGTGCATTCCCCTTCCATTGCCTTTCTTGCCCCCTCCTGGGTATCCTGCATCCCCTCTTCCTCCACCACCAATGTCACCAGCACAGCAAACCTACAGTGGCGTGAAAAAGTATTTGCCTCCTTCCTGATTTTCTCTATTATTGCATATTTGTCACACTGGATGTTTTCAGGTCTTTAGACAAAATATAATATTAGATAAAGGGAACCTGAGTGAACAAATAACACTTTTTTTTTTTACTTATTTCATTTATTTAATGAAAAAAGTTAACCAACACCAACGGGCACTGTGTGAAAAGTAGTGCCCCTAGTTAAATCAACCAATTAAAGGGATAATTAGAGTCAGCTGATTGAACACAGCCAGGCTTGATTACAGCCAGCCCTGCTCAAAATAAATCTCACTTATTTTGACCCTTACCATCAAGTCACGTTGCCAGCACAAAGATTCAACAAGCACATTATGCCATGATCAAGGAAGTTCCTGAAAGATCAGAAAAAATTTGTTGCCCTCTATCAGTCTGGAAAGGGTTACAAAGCTATTTCTAAGGCTCTGGGACTCGATCGAACCACAGTGAGCCATAATCTCAAATGGAGAACACTTGGAACAGTAGTGAATCTTCCCAGGAGTGGGCGGCCTGCCAAAATTACTCAAGGCGCAGCATAAAATCATTCAGGAAGTCTCAAAGGATCCTAAAACAACATCCAAGAACTGCAGGCTTCTCTTGCCTCAGCTAAGGTCAGTGTTCTCGACTCCACAATCAGAAAGAGACTGGGCAAAAATGGGCTTCATGTGAGAGTAGCAAGGCGGAAACCACTGCTAACCAAGAAGAACATAAATGCTCGTCTCTCATTTACCAAGAAGCACCTGGATGATCCACAAGCCTTTTGGGAAAATGTTCTATGGACAGATGAGTCCAAAGTGGAACTTTTTGGATGACATGGATCCCATAATGTCTCGCATAAAGCAAACACAGCATTCCACAGTAAGAACACCATACCAACAGTCAAACATGGTGGTGGTAGTGTGATGAGTGTGGGAGATGCTTTGCTGCCCTAAGGACCTGCATGACTTGCCATAATTAAAGGAACCATGAATTCTACTGTACCAGGAAATTCTTAAGGAGAATGTCCGGTCATCCTTCCGTCAGCTGAAGCTGAAGTGTAGTTAGGCCATGCAGCAAGACAATGATCCAAAACACAAAAGCAAGTCCACATCAGAATGGTTAAAAAAGTAAAATTAAAGTTTTGGAGTGGCCTAGTCAAAGTCCAGACTTAAACCCAATAGAGATGCTGTGGCAGGACCTGAAACGAGCAGGTCATGCTCGAAAACCTACCAAATGTTACTGAATTAAAGCAGTTCTGCGAGGAAGAGTGGTTAAAATTCCTCCACAGCGATGTGAAAGACTGATATTGAATTATAGGAAGTGTTTGGTTGCAGTCATTGCAGCTAAATGTGGCATAACCAGTTATTAAGTGTAAGGGGCAATTACTTTTCACACAGTGCCAGTTGGTGTTGGTTAACTTTTTCATTAAATAAGTGAAATTAAAAAAAAAACAAGTGTTATTTGTTCACTCAGGTTCCTTTATCTAATATTACATTTTCTCTAAAGACCTGAAAACATCCAGTGTGACAAATATGCAATAATAGAGAAAATCAGGAAGGGGGCAAATACTTTTTCACGCCACTGTATTACCTGCCCCCTCTGCATTGCTGTGCCTTTGTTCCCCCTCCCTCCTGACTTGAGCCTTCCCTCCAGTGCTAGGCCCCTTGTTTGTTTTGCTACCACACCCCCTCTACACCCTCTCCCATGATCTGACATACCTCATATGTTGTATCCTTATGATACTTCCTGGGGGATGCCCTCCTGCCCTAGTTTCTCTCCCCTCTCTCCACATCCTTTCCAACTCCCTCCCAAGCCACAACACTTCTTCCTTGAGACTCCTCAGCCTGTGACAGATTTGACACCCTCCTAGCTTCCACAACATATTCATCCAAACTGCTGCCCCACATCCATTACAGCCCACTATTCTACCCATCTTAAACAGTACTATCTAGAAAATACAGTTCTAACTAGAAAAACAGCCCTATCTTAGATTACCTACCAGCTCAGACCCTAACTAAATATGCAATACCAACTGTACTTGCAACAAAGCATAAGACAGTACCACTACCGTACTAACTGGAAACTAAAGTACTGTCCGTCATTGTTTTTCTCATCTTTTTCTTTTTTTTTAATAGTTTAGTCCCTATCTAAAATACCCTATCGACTGTTACACTGCAAAGAAGCATGAAACAGTACTATCTGTAAGTTTTTTTACCCACTACAGATTAAGATGCTGTACCTTTGTTCTCACCCCCTCACAGACAGTAATGCCCAAGAACAGTCTTACCATCAGCTTGTAGTCCAAGTAGTGATCAGCTCCTTCCTAGCACTGCTGAAGCTGAAACACAGTTTGTCCACCAACTACACCAAAACAAAACAAAAAGAAAGAAAAGCACTTCCCTCACTCCAAACTGTGTCCTTCCTTGAATCTTCTCTTGTCTACAAGGAGTTTTGTCCCACCCCTCGGTAGTAGCATTATGTTGAGGAGCAGGCTGTTTCCCCTTAAGAACATGTTGGAAGTTATACTACTCAGGTACCCTCTTAAGGAAATGCAGGAAGTTGTATGACTCTGGTACCTATAAAGGTAGGGTGCACTCAAGAGTGGGTGGGGTGAGGGTGAGGAGATGGTAGCAATGTTGCTGCCTTGCTCCCACAAAAAATTATCAGGCAACCATATTAAAATTCCCTTTTTCTACACATACACAACCCTAGAGCAAACACCAGTGTAAATAGGTAAAATAAAAGCACTCTGTGTTGCAGTTACATCCTTCAACAACGTAAACTGGTAAGAATGAAAACATGCTGTGTTACAGTTACATCCTTCACCAGTGTAAACAAGTAAGAATGAAAGCATGTTGTGTTACAGTTACTTCCCTTCCTTTTCCTTCCCTGAAGATACAGCCACCTCTTCACTCCCTGCTGTTCCTTAACTGGAATTCCCACTGCACTAAACCAGTATTTGCTTAATGAGTGGCACTGCAGGCCACTCAAAAAGCAGCTGCATCATTACACATGGCAAAATACCTGTAACAGAATTAGCTAGTGGGCATGTAAACTACTAGAGAAACAGCTGCATTGTCACATACATTGTCCCAAACCTGTGTCTTGCTTTGCACATGGTGGTGCAATGCTGTCTATTTTTTTTCCCATTTTGAGGATCAGTGCTATGAAAACAGAAGTCGCATCAAAAAAACCTGAGATCTCAAGTCATGAAAGCTGGCCCTGTTTTCGTGACACTGAATAACCTGATTTTAATATTAATTTAAGAGGTATTATTTTACCAATAAAACAAAAGCTGAAGAATTAACCTGACAGCTACACTGTACACCACGTAAGTCTAGTTTCTAACAATGTTTCTTGTTTTTTTAAGTGCAATGTTTTCTGTTTTTCCCCACTTTCATTACTGTGAAGACACCTGATAATGTTATGCAAATGGCAAAAGCAGGATCACAGTTCAGGAAAATAGTGCCTGCTTTCATGACTATCAACAGCCTAATTTGATAAAATAAACTTAAGGAATTAACTATACACCCTATACTGATGCCAGGATAAGTTTTACAGTTAGTTTCCAACAACATTTCTCTTCACTCACATATGATATACTTAGTGCTATGGACCAAGGACTAGTGACTGGAGCCATATTCATAGACTTAACCAAGGCCTTTGACCTTGTACTGTACATCATGTGCCCTTGTTGTACAGACTCAGATATATGGGTCCGGACAATCACACATGCAGCTGGTTCTAGGACTACTTAATGGATGGAAAGCAATTAGTGAAATGGAGGGGGGAGGTGCCTGACCTGAAGCCAATAGCTACAGGGATACAACAGACCTCCATTCTGGGCTCATTGTTGTTTTCAAGTGTTTACAGATGATATGCCTGGTGAATGGGTGGAGGGAGCTGCAGTTGTATGTGGACAATGCTGTACTGCATAGAAATTCCATAGATGTTATCTAAATAAATCTGCACCTCATTTCTGAGTTCAGAGAATTAGAGAGATGGCTTTTAGACAATAAGCTTGTTCTAAATGACAGGAAAACAAAAGTCATGATCTTCATTTCCCAGCCCCTGGCTAAAGACAGACATAATGTTCTCCAGCTGACCTCATAAGAGGGGTCCTCAGATGGAAGTAATTGACTCTGTCTGATACCTTTGGGTGCATCTACACCAGGAGCTCATGCTGAATCCTCATGTTGCGGCTCTATACAGACTTAGTGGGTACCTCAGTAATGAAGCTCAGGTGACTATTTCCTCCTGCACACTGCTTACTGTCTTACTTTATGGTACCACTCTCCTTCAGCCTCTCTGTGGTGCTGAACTATGCAGACAAAATGCTCTATATCACAAACTAGTACCCTTTTTTTGGTAGGTGCACAGCACAGAGACTATCATTTTGATGTGCTAGCAACTCTAAACTGGCCCTTCCTGGAGGCAAGATTAACCTATCCAGTCCACTGTCTAGCCTTTAAGCTAGGTTTACTAGGTTTAGTATGGAAAGAAAAGAAAGCCAAGGCCCATCAAGATTCATTCCCACACACAATGTGGGTCACTAAGAATAGGTGTGGTTCATAGTCAGCCAAATATCTAGATGTTTTTTAAAGGTGCTGAAGTCTGTAATATCTACTAGATATTCTAGCAGCAAGTTCCATAGTCTTGCTGCATGTATTTTTATGTAATAATTTCTCTTATTTGTATTTGCTGTTATTAGTATAACCTGCTTATTGTGTGACCTGAGTGTTCTTTTTTTTATTGGAGATGAGGAGCCCACACTGTGTAGATAACTCAGGAGATTTTATGACTTTGTAAAGGAACAAGACATCTCCTCTGCATCTTCTAGTTTGGAGAGTTTGGAGTCTGGTGGCCTGCAGTGTCTCAGTATAAGTTTTGGTTGATAAACCCAGAGACCATTTTAGTAGCCCTTCTCTGTACTCATTCCAGTTTTACTATATCACCTGGTAAATACGAGTTACAAAATGGGGATCAGTAATCCAGATGTGGTCTTATATGAGCTCTATACAAGGGGATAATGCACTGTTTAGTTCTGGTGATAAAGGAATGTTTTATTTGACTCAGAAGGGAATGTGCTAGTCCAGTGGCTTTTGAACTGTTATCATAGGGTGGAAGTTTGCTGTTTACAGGTATCCCCAGGTCTCTTTCCATAGTCAATGATTTCAAAGTGATACTGTTTAATTTATATATGCTTCTTGGATTGTTGAAACCGAAGTGGAGGACTACGCATTTATCAGTATTAAATTCCATGATTTGTCAGTTCCCATTTTTTCAATATGACTTAAGTCAGTGATCAGGCTTTGTAGATTAACTGCTGAATCTACCTTGCCACTGAGTTTAGTGTCATCAGCAAATCTGGACAACCAGTACTAAGATGTAATATTCATATCACTAATGTATAACTTGAATAATAGGGGTCCCAAGACGGACCCCTGGGGGACTCCACTGCTGACTGCACATTGATTTGACAGTGAAGTGTTAATATTCACCCGTTGTGATTTGTTGGTGAGACAGTTTTTTATCCAATTTGTAATAGAACAGGAAAATCCCATAGATTCCAGTTTTAAGACTAGTTTATTGTATGGAACTTTGTCAAATGCTTCACTAAAATCCAGAAGAATAACATCAGATGGAATTTTGTTGTCTAAACCCAAGTTTATAATGTTATAGAAAGCCTCAAGGTTAGAAGTACCTGAATACCCTTTTTTAAACCCATTCTGAGACTTGTCAACTAGTCATTTCTTTCTCCATAAGTGATTTGATGATCTTTTCCATAGTTTTGCAGACAACAGATGTCAGACTTATTGGACGATAATTCTGGACACTTGCTTTGCTTCCCTTTTTATGAATTGACATGTCTGTGTCGGTGAGCCAGTCCAGTGGAATATGTCCATATTTGAGAGACTTATTAAAGATTAATTTTAAAGGAATTGGTATTGCCTTGGCTGTTTCATGTAAAAATCTTGGTGCGATATGATCAGGGCCTGGGCTAGATGATTTTTTTTAGGCAGTGTAAGGCAGACAAAATCATATCATCTGTTATGTTGTAGGCAGTACAGTTATTGTGAGGATTTGTGGAATTTGGGGCTAACATGTCTTTAAGTGAAAACACCGAAGTGAAGTAACAATTAAAAATATTTGTGTGTCTTGGTCTGAGCTAATAAAGTTTGCCTTTTAAGGGGCAGACCAAAGTGTCCTGGTGGACACCTCCCCTGGTGACAGAGATGATTTGCTCAGAGGGGAGGATGTAGGGGGAAGGAGAGGGAGCCACAGGACAAGAGGCAGGCAGACAGGAAGGGGAGGAGCCAAAGAATGGAGCAAGAGAGGGATAGGTAGAAAAGGAAGTAGGATGGCAGATATACAGGGTACATAAGGGCCAGCACAGAGGGATACAGCCTATTTTGTGGAAGATTTTGTTGGGATAAAACTCAACAGAAGTACAGCACGTTTAGATTGGCTTTCGATTTTGGGCTGGCGATCTAGTTGTTTTCAGGGCCTTGGAACACCAGCCGACTACATTGTTTAGTTTGGCGAGTTAGAAGGTAAAAAAAATATATATAAATAAGTAAAATAAGAAGGCATGCTTTAAATAGCAGTAAGGGCACTGAATCAAGTTAAGGTAGTGGACAAGTAAGTAGAGGTAGAGTTAAGAACAGAGATTTACCCCACAGATTTTCAGGCAGTTGTGTGAAGAGTGAGAGGCTTGGTTTTTTGCTGCATGTGAGCATTGTGAGAGGAATATGAAGAAGAGTGGAAGACAGCATCAGGGTAAGAGGCTCAATTTGTAGTGGACAAGTAAGTAGAGGTAGACTTAAAAGCAGCGGTTTACTCCAGAGATTTGCAGGCTGTTGTGTGAAGAGCGAGAGGCTTGGTTTTTGCTGCATGTGAGCATTAAGAGAGTAATAGCATGCAGAGTGGGGGACTGCATCAGGACAGAAGGCCCAATTTACATGTCTTGTGGTGCCTGAATGCAGAAAACGGGTGAGAAGGATACAGGGGTAGAGGTTTGAAGCTGCAGGCCATGAGATAGAGTCGAGACAGGGGGAGAGAGGTCCAGCTACAGCCCATGCTGCGAGAGACAGAAAAAGGGGCTTGTGGTGGTGGCACAATAAGGGGCCATTAGAATGGGATAAAAGGAGCTAATTGGCCAGAGGAAGAGACATAAAAAGGGCCCCACAGGAGGGCCGAGAAGAAAAGCCAGGCAGTTGGGGAATGGTGTCTGACATCACGCCACATGGTTAGTCTGGGCGGGCAGATACTGGAAAGAACGCGGGTCACAAAAGCTGAAACAACAGTTGTGGACATGATTATTATTTTGGGACATCTGATAAGGAAGCAATTTTTCTGTGATAACAGTGTATTTACCCAGATGGCATCGGTGGGGTGGCACTTAAGGGAACAAGCATGCCTTAGCCGAGCAGAGGAGCTCACATGCAGAGAGATTACACTGAAGGATGAAAGGAGTTGGTTTACAGGGATTCTTAGTGTGTTTTCAACAAAAGTGCAAGGGTCCAGGTAGATTAGGTCGCAGAAGGTGGAGCTGAGGCAATAAGTTTTGCTGTTTTTTTGCACTCTATTAACTAAAGTATGAGAAACACGTTAAGAAAGTCTGGACATGGTAAACAATGTTTCTTTGTTTAGAAAATGGTATGCAACTGTGGGATCAAGTGCAGCAGGCCGAGCATCTGGTTTCCTCCTGAAGCATTCCTACATCGGATGAATTGGAATGCAACAGCTTTGTTGAGAGTGGGGGTCAGGGTTACTGAGGGAGGACGATGGTTTGGAAAGTTAGGCCTTGCCACAGAGTGACCCAAGGCCTCATGGTCGGTGGAATGGCATTTGACATCACAGCGTGGCAGGGCCTGTCTATCAAAAATGTGGAGTAAGGCCATGAGCGTTGGGGAGTACAGTCGGATGGAGAAACAAAAAGCTATGGGGAGATGCGGAATTTTAAAAGGCTGGCCTATGGAGCCCATGCAGAGATTACCTGGAGAGGGCATTTGACCC
Source organism: Neoceratodus forsteri (assembly GCA_016271365.2). Taxonomy (NCBI): domain Eukaryota; kingdom Metazoa; phylum Chordata; order Ceratodontiformes; family Ceratodontidae; genus Neoceratodus; species Neoceratodus forsteri. The sequence continues at coordinate 4,791,572 of CM028130.1, forward strand.
ACCAGGCCTGCAGGGTGGGGGGAAGGGGTAGCAATGATACCGGGGTGCCAGACTGTTAGAGGTCTGTATTAAAAAGGCCCTAACAATGGCATATTGTCAGTTTTTCTTCACAGCTGTTTTGTGCAGGCAAGTTTTGAGAAAAGGATGGCACCAAAGAAGAACAAGCCATCAAAAGAGAAGGCATATAAGATGATTGTAGAATTGGCGGAGGAGGCCAACATGATATGGCAGCTGGTGGAAGAGGCAGAACCAGGGAGGTTGGGGAGAAGCAGAAAGTGGAGAAAGGAAAAGGAGGTGATGGGAAATGACCGATGGGGAGGCCATGCAGTACAAAAAGGTCACAGCCACCACCTGTGGTTAGTCTTTGAGCAGTCAGTCCAGTACCAATGCAACCTTATTTACCAGAGCCATTAGTACCTCTCTTGGAGCCAGTTGTGGTGCTGATGGCAGAACCCAGGCCGGATCCCCCAGCCGTAGTGGTCCCACTGTCCCCGATGCCTCAGCCAGTGGTCCCACCACAAGAAACTAGACCGGTGCAGCTCAGTGACAGCAGGCAGAATGGAGTGGACAGGCCAGCAGGTAGTGTATCAGGCTCCATAGGAGAGAGTATCAAAGACATTGGGCAAATTATAGCAGCTCTCAGGGCAGGCGGGATACGACAGATGGAAACTGCACTGGCAGAGATTAGGTCTGATAAAGAAATGATAGTGGGGGTGGACAAGGTGGTGGAAGGTGCAGGAAAAGGAACTAGGGAAATAGGATCCCGCGTATGAGAATAGGGGAACACGTGTTGCTGACCACAAAGGAAAAAATATGGAAGGGGGAGTATGTAGACATATTTGTTCTAGTGAGTACAGAGGTGGCAGTCAAGTATGATGAGACAGAGAGTATAGGGAAGAGTGAGATGGCAGTGGCCATGGTTTTATTGGGTAAGAAAGAGGAGGATAAATTTATGAAAGGAAAGACGTGGGATGGGTGGTTTTTGGGTTTCGCCACATATTCAGCAATGGTGATGGAAAAGAAACCAGAGCAGGGCATCCCACTTATCACATATTCCCTGATCATACAGTGGCAAAAGCTAAAGGTGGGGTGGGGTGGATATATTAAGACGAGTTTTTTCACCAAAGGATGGCAACATATGGGGATGTGAGATGACATAAAACACCTGGATTTATGGATGGACTGTGTTACCGATCAATCCACACCAGAGGGGGGGGAAATGGGAAAGAGGGGGGATACCCCAGAAGTGTTGTTGGGGATATAACAGGGCATTTTGCTTATGGCCCCAATGTCGATTCCAGCATGCATGCTCAAGATGTGGTGGGCCCCGCCCAGTGACAAGATGCAGGTCTACATGGACCCAAGGGGCCCAGGTGGGGGAGAGCAGGGGACGAGCCACCAGCCCTTTTGTGAGGGACAGGGTTATAAAGGGCAGACATGGAACAGAGGGTCAAGAGGCAGGGGTTATGGGGATGGGGTGCCAAGTCTTACTGAGGAGCGGGACAAAGAAGAAACAGCCGGGGGGGTAGCAGGTTGTGGGGGTTGGGGTGTAGGGGGAGAAGAGAACAATTTCAGGATGCAAAGACCCCCATCAAGATAGAGCTCTGGGGAAAAGTGGCTCAAACAGTACCCAGACAGTGGGGTAGTGGAAACCATAAAGAAGAGGTTTAGAACAGGTTTTCCTCTGCAGTGCAAAGGTCCAAGACAGGCACAGGAGGCAAATAACTTGGGGTCAGTCAGAGAAAAGGAAGACATTTTGAGACAGAAAATAGAAAAAGAACAGACAGCAGGGAGGGTTGAAGGTCCGTATCTATTTCCCCCTTTAGACAACCTGAGAATTTCCCTTTTGGGTTTGGTCCCAAAAAAGCAGAAAGGGAAATACAGGGTGATCCACCATCTGTCACTCCCAGAGGGAGACTCAGTTAATGACTTTATAGGGGAAGAACACAGCAGGGTGACCTATGCCACATTGGAAAAGGCAGTACAGATAATCCGGGTGACCCCATGATACATGGCTGGCCAAGACAGATATAGAATCACCTTTCCAGTTGCTCCCAGTTAGGAGGGAGGACTGGGATTTATTGGGTTTTAAATTAGGTGGCCAGTATTATTTTGACAAGGCTATGTCTATGGGCTGCTCTTTAGCTTGTGCTACATTTGAAACATTCAGCACCTGCCTAAAGTGGATCTTCCAGCAAAAAACAGGTTACAAGATGGTCATGCAAAATTTGGATGATTTCTTGTTAGTAGGCAGTGGACGTTCGGAGACAGAGAAGATGCTAGCTAGCTTTCAAGAATTGTGGTAAACTTGGTGTCTCATTGGCACCATACAAAACAGAAGGACCCAGTAAGGTGCTGGAGTTTCTAGGCATTGAGGTAAATGCACTGGGGGAGGTATTTAGGTTACCACACAGTAAAGTGCAGAAGCTAAAAGGGCTGATTCAGGAGCATACTAGCAGAAGGCGATTACAATTAAGGCAGGTGCAGCAAGTATTGGGGCATTTTAATTTTGCTTGCATGGCAATTAGGCCAGGAAGGACATTTATAAGATGACTAGCAAGGGCCACAGCAGGTGTAGTAAGACCACACCACTGAGTGGATATGACAAAAGAAGTGAGGGAGGATTTCAACGTATGGGAGGAATTTCTAAGCAGCTATAATGGACTTTCTTTTTGGCAGGAAGATTGGGTTTATAACACAGACTTAGAATTGTATACGGATGCGGCAGGGGGTTTAGGAATGGGGGGTATTTAAGAAGAAAATGGTTTTCAGAGCCATGGCCAGCAGACTGGGTAAGAGACGGAAGGATAAAAGACATCACATTGTTGGAAATCATGCCAATTTAGGCCTGCACCCTGGTATGGGGAAAGGAATAGCAGAATCAGAAGGTTACATTTTGGTGTGACAACAAAGCAGTGGTGGATGTTCTGAACAACAGGAGAACTAGGTCCGAGTCAGTGATGCAGGTGTTGAGACAGCTACTGTTAAGAGGCTTACGACTGAATATGTCATTCAGGGCCAGGCACATAGATGGGGTGAGAATTATCCTAGCTGACAGCCTTTCCCATCTGCAGCTGGATCGTTTCCGGGCACTGGCACCAACAGCAGAGGAGCAGAAGACGCCCATTCCAATGAACATCTGAGACGTTGGCAAGAGGGAGCCGAAATGCTGTTTTGCAATTCATGGGCACCATGGACCTTGAGGGCCTATGAAGGGGCATGGCAGGCATTGCAAACATTCAGGGAAGTACACCACATGGAGGTAAGTGAGCCAGTTACAGAAGAGCATTTAGGAAAGTTTACTGTAGATCAGTGGCAAAAAGGGATGGCTCACACCACAATGGGGTGTACCGAGTGGGGATCAACATAGTTTGTAGTCTGAAAATAGTGGAAGGATCCCACTAAATCAATGCTGATATGGAGGACGATGCAAGGTTGGAGTAGGTTAAAACAAAGGACCAAGGATGGTCAGAACCGATAGTGCATCATTGGTTAGCTAAATTAGGGGGAGAATTGCCTGCAATTTGTAAATCCAAGGATGAGGCACAGCTGTTCCATATGATCTATTTAGTGATGTTCGCAGGGGCCTTGAGAGTGAGCGAGGTAGTGGAGCATGGCAGGAAGGATGAAGAGGGAGGTTTGGAATCGGGAGATATAACCTGGGGGCCAAGGGAAATACAACTCATAATTAAGAGGTGCAAGATGGATCAGGAAGGGAAGGGGTGTGTCATAACCATTAAGGCTCACCCTGATAGGACCTTGTGCCCAGTAAAGGCTTTGTGGGCTTACGCCACAGAGTGCTATAATAAAGAAGGGAGACTATTTGAGCGTGGAGATGGGAAGAAGGTGACGAGTTACCAGGTAACAGCTATATTCATATAAGGCATGGAGTTTCTGGGCAAGGACCCAGCTAGTGATTCTTCCCATTCTCTTTGAATAGGGGCTGCTTCAAAATGGGCAGTGGAAGGGGAGTCAGTGGGCAATATGTTGGAAATGGGACGCTGGCAATCTGCCAGTTACAAACAGTACATTCATGCTATAAAAGAATGAGATTAACATGTCATCTGTGTTTGCTTTGCAGGAACAGAACATGAGAGAGTGGGGGGAAGGAGAAGGGGTTTTAGGGAAAAAATGGAACAGAAGCGTGAGCAGGTTTAAGACGGTCAAGAGATTAAGATATATTTTGCTTGATTCAATAGGTGGAGGGAGGATCATAGAAGTATGGATCTGCAGGCTCTCCTATATTTACTGGACAGAAAGGAGAGTGGAAAAGAAGGCCGGGGGAAAGCAGCTTTACCAAGATGTCTGACAATGTAGGCTGGTATGGCATGGCATTAGAGGGATGAAATGGGCATATCTACTCCCGACCCTGATAGAGATGAGACAACAGCAGCTCACCCCAGATTTAATCATTTTACACCTTGGGGGTAATGATACAGAAAAAGTGCATGAGCACTATTGACTAGAAAAAGAGAAAAAGAAAGAAAAGTTTTAAAAAAGTAGACCAAGCGATGCAAGTATATTAATAATTGAATGAAATAAGAAAAAAGGAAAATAATTAAAAACCTCATGAACAAGCTTCATGCAGGAATGAAATGTAGGGGAGATGAAATAAAAAGACTGAATTTTATATCATACTGTGTGAAGTCTATGATTCCAAAGGGCCCCCTGAACAAATTTTCTTTGAAGTAGCTGTTGAAGCCTTTTTTTCAGGGGACCGAAGAAATAAAAATCACTAAGAACAGATGCCAATTTCCCACTTATCTCATGTTGCAAGGTAGAACATCATCTGACCATCTGTGCAAATTGGCTCATGTCTTCTCTGCGTCCAGGAACTCAGTCACTCTGAGTGGTCTGATGTCCCTCATCATGGAGAACACATTACATAGAAACATAGACTTTGACGGCAGATAAGGACCGCTTGGCCCATCTAGTCTGCCCATTTCCCTACCTACAGGATAGCCCGCAGATCCTAGTTAACCAACAGCCTATTTCTTCCTACTCCCCCCACAAAAATTGCCTTATGTCTATCCCATGCATTCTTGAATTCTCCCACAGTTTTAGACCCCACAGTCTCCTCAGGAAGGCTGTTCCATGCATCCACTACCCTCTCTGTGAAATAATACTTCCTCACACTGCCCCTGAACCGTCCTCCTTCTATCTTTAAATTGTGTCCCCTTGTTCTTGCACGTCTCTTTTTCTGAAAGATGCTACCCTCTTGGACTTTGTTGATTCCACTGAGGTACTTAAAAGTTTCTATCATGTCCCCCCTCTCCCTTCTTTCCTCAAGGGTATACATATTAAGCTCCTTTAGTTTCTCCTCATACGGCTTCTCTTGCAGACCCTGCACCATTTTAGTTACCCTCCTCTGGACTACCTGTATCCTGTCTATGTCCTTGCGGAGATGGGGTTTCCAGAACTGGACACAGTACTCCAGATGGGGTCTCCCCAACTGTCTGTACAGAGGGACAACAACTTCCTGTTTTCTGCTGCTGATGCCTCTCCTATACATCCCAGTACCCCCAGCCCTCCCTACTGCCTTCTCACATTGCTTGCTAACCTTAAGGTCATCTGATATTATCCCCAGGTCCCTTTCCTTTTTTGTTGTTACTACCTCCCACCGATTGTGTATTCTCCCCCCTAGGTTCTTGTTTCCCAGGTGCATTATTTTGCACTGCATTGAATCTAGCTGCCATACTTCTGACCATTCCTCCAACCTTGCCAAGTCCCTTCTCATCCCTTCCAGAGCTCCTTGTGTATCAACCCTGTTGCAGATCTTTGTGTCATCTGCAAGAAGGCATATTTTCCTTCCAGTCCCTCTGCAATGTCACTGATGAAGACATTAAAAGGACTGGACCTAATACTGAACCCTGCAGTACCCCACTAGTAACCCCTCTTTCTTCAGAGTGGACTCCATTTACAATTACCTTCTGTGTCCTGTTTTGCAGCCAATGTTTTACCCAAGCTACCACCCTGGGACCCACTCCCAGGCTGGTTAATTTGATTATTAATCTTTTGTGTGGGACTGTGTCAAATGCCTTGCTAAAGTCTAGGTAGACCATGTCCACAGCCCCTCCCTGGTCTACTACTTTGGTCACCCAGTCAAAGAAATCTATTAGATTCATCTGACATGACCTTCCCGCTGTGAACCCATGCTGCCTTAGACTGTGTAGACTGGCAATTTCTGTTCTTAGTTATGCAGAAATTTGGGTTTCCCTCTGCTTTTATTAAATGGGTTTCTTCTTTGTATAAACATCCCAGTATAAGTTATATTGTAATGGGTTCTTCTCCTCTACTTTTTCGTTATTTTCTGGTACTAGACAGGGATGCTCCTTGTCACCCCTCCTCCTTAATATATAGCTTGACCCTCTTCTGAGCAGATTTAGACATAATGCACAGGTACAAGCAGTGATAGTAGGTGCCAAAGAGTTCAAGGCATCCGCATAAGCTGATGATATCCTTTTTCATCTGATTCAACCCCGGGAAACATTTCCAGTAGCTCTGAGTTTAATAGAAGGATACAGTAAAATGTCCAATTATGAAATAAATGCAGAGAAAACTACTGTGTTTCCTCTCAATGCAAAACTACAGAAGAGTGTAGCTACAGATTTAGGATTACAGTGGAGCCCAAACACCTTAAAGTATTTGGGAATTGTGCTGGCAGGGAGTGATTCCAAAATGGCTCAGTTAAATCTAGATTCAATCCTCCAGACAATTAAACATGATTTCTCTAGATGGCATAACCTCCCACTTTCTCTCTGGGGATGTATAAATCTAATCAAAATGAATGTCCTACCCAGGATATTCTACCCTATTAACATGCTTAATGTTTGGTTGCCTTTGATATGGTACAAAAAGTCCCACTGTGTGATATCAGATTTCATTTGGCAGGGGAAGGCCCTGAAGAGCTTATCATAAACTAGCTGCTTCCAAGTCCAAAGGGGGTCTGAGACTACCACATTTAGGACAATACTACTGGGCCAGCAGTGCTAGTAAACATTTAAAGTGGCTTCTGACCCCAGCTGAAGAGATCTCCTTGCTTTATATTACCTCTTGGGTAAAACTGGAAATTGAGCTGAATAGGGAGGCAGGTCTGGACCCGGTTGCCCTTTAATACCCTACGCAGAAAGTTTTCCCTGAAAAACTAGTCTCTGCACCAGTAGTTACCTCACTGAGGATACATGCACAGTTGTGCTCATTTCTATGGTATGTGGCAAGAAAAGACCCGATCCAACCCCAATATAAAAACCCTAATTTGAAAATAGGAGGCAAAATTATTTCAGACTCTTGGATCCCCTCTCTGAGAGACCTGAGGATCCAAGACCTGCTCAGGGAAGGGGGATGCCTTCTGGTGGAATCTATCACTAACAGATTCCAGGTAGGACCTAACCAGACTTCCAAGGTTTTCCAAGTAAGACACATGATAGTACAAATGCAAGGGGACTGTAAAGAAGGTAGATTATCAGGAAAGTATTTTCAGTCACTCTTCCAGGGAGTTTGGGAACCTCACATTGTATCAAGGTGTTATACTTCATTGTTTGACCAAGCATATGCGGATCTTGATGGGATTCCCAAATTGTGGGCAGACCTGTTCCCAGAACATACCAGGGATTGGGAGAACATATGGAAAAGCACCTATTGATACATCACCCATGATAGATTATGAGTTATGCAGTTCCAGTTCCTGAGCAACATGTTCTGGACTCCGAACAGATTGTATAGACTAAGAAGAACATCTAGCCATTTGTGTAATAGATGCTATCAGGAGGAAGGCACCCTCTGACATATTTTTTGGGATTGTCCTCCGGTAAAGGAACTCTGGGATACTATTAGGACCAAAGCCAACCTTTTGCTGGGCATAGAAAATCTCCTCACCCAGGAAATTTGTTTAATTGGAGACTATGTTAAGGTAGAAGTGAAGGTCAGAAGACAATTCATGGCCATCATTTCCTCTTCCTTTAAGAAATTGGTACTAAGGCACTGGTTGGATGACCTTCCTCTAACTTATACTGAATGGGTACAGGAATTATTGTCCAACTTAAATGTGGAAAAATGAGGGGTGAGCATGAGGAATTGTCTCAACAGATATAATAGAATATGGGAAAACATACACACCCTGTATTTGCTTCAAGTTGGAGTGCACTCTTCCTGATGGGTCTGAAAAGAAAATCGAGTAGTTCTGGGAACAGAGGTAACAGGCTAAATTCAGAATGAGACAACAATGGGATTGATGTTTCTTACATGGGATCTGGCAAGGCTGGTGGGGATTGAGAGGAGGGGTGAGGATTGGGTGTAGGGGTGGGGGGAGGAGAGTGTGAGGTGTATGTAACCAAGCTGTTGCAGAAGTCACTGGTCATTTTCTCTGTAATTGCCTCTTACTCTGTATTGTTAAAATCAATAAAGATGAATTTCAAAAAAAAAAATTGATGAGTGGCTATACCCAATACCCCTAAAAGCTGACCTCTAGCTAGAGATGATGGGTTGAATATTGTTAAATGTGTCAGCAATGATGGCTTTGTGAGGGTTCCCTGCATGTCCCACTATTTAAATCTTGTGGTAGAGGAGTTTCTGCAGTGCCCAGAAATCAAGCAAACACTGACTGTTGCATGCCACATCTGTGCTAACTTTACATATTCTGGAAAGCGCTTGACCACCGTAGGCAGTTTCAGATGCAAAACAGCCTCCGTCAGCACTGCCTCAAGCTTGAAGTTGTCACAAGATGGAACTCCACCCTTTACATGGTAGAGTGCTTGCATGACCAGTACAAAGCAATGTCTGAGTACCTTGTTATGCACACTAGCTAAGGCAGTTCACTTCCTGCCTGCATCATGTGACCTACAGACAGCCATACATGTTATCTGTGGGCTATTTCTTACAAACTTCACCTTCTCAAAACATAACCTGAAGTTAATTCAAAGTTAATAACATGAAGTTCAATAGAAAGCTGAATTTTGATCTTTTAATGGAAACTTCACATAATGATACGTGAATGCGAAGTTGGGTTGTTCACGTTAACTTCAAGAGCATAATAAAACTTTGCTGCATTTCTAATCATGAAATGCTGGCAAGTTTATTATTTCATATAAGTTTCTTGAATAAGTTGTTTATTTGTTTGAATCTCATTGGAGGTACTGGGATAAGAACAGTTTGCTAGCTATATGATAGAAAGGGAAATGCCAGCATCTTAATTGTCAGGATCTTGCCCTATAAGCATAATGGAATTTTACATTTGCCTGAAAATCTGTCCCATCGAGACTCATATAATTCTTTATGATTCAGGGCATAACACCTTTCCAATTTGGTATTCATATTAATTCCTAGATATTTAATTCCTTTCTTTTGTATATTTGCTTTCATTTTTTTTTGTAAATTCCCTGGTTGGGCTATATTAAAGAAAAGCATTTCTAATTTTTTTTTTAAATTTATTTATACCCTGCAATTTTAGAAAATCTATTTATTATTGTTTTTAATTCTTGTAAACTTGTCTTGGGATCCTATAGTAGGAGTATCACATTGTTTGCATATGCATTCAGTTTGGTCTCTCGTGTGCCTATCTTAACCCCCTTTATTATATTGTTTGCACTTATTTCATTCAGTAATTATTCCAGTCCCAATAATAAACAAGGATGATGACAAGCGATACCCTTGCCTTACTCTTCTGTGGATCATTATAAGCTCTGACATAATAGTATTAGCCTTTATTTATGCTACAGGTTTACTATAAATGGTTTTTATACTTTCAATGAACTTATCTGGAAAATCAAAAAATTTCAGTGCCCCATATAGATAATTCCATTCCAGCATATCCAACAATTTAGTTGCATCTAAAGCCAGAAAGACTGCGGGTATCTTGGTGTTTTTTAGATATTCTATAATAAACTAGATCTTGTACAAGCTTGATTGAATAGTTATTTCAGGTATAAATACTGTCTGATAATTATGTATCATTTTTAATAATGGTAGTATCCTAGTATTTAATACTTTAGTGTATATTTTGTAATCTATGTTAAGAATTGCTACTGGTCTATAGTTCTGTACTCTATCACTATCTTTCTCTTGTTTAGGTATTAATGAAACATAAACCCTAAAAAAGGATTCAGGGATTTTAAGTATTGTTTGTATTTGATTGTATAGTTTTTCTAACAAAGGCGCCAAGGAAGATTCAAAGGCTAAATAGAATTCTAACATATAGCCAACCAATCCTGGACATTTAGCTTTTGCCATACTATGTATTATTGCTTTAATTTCTATAGATTGTTCTGCCTCTTTATCTGTTATCTTATTTCATCCATATTGTGCATAATATCTGATTTCTTCCTCTTAAGGGTGACATTCAGAAGTATATAAAACCAAACAAAATTCTGAAAATTCTTTTACAGTCCCCTTATGCTTAGTCACAGCATGCCCTTCTGTATTTTTGATTATAGTAATTTCTGATTTTTCGTTTCCTAAGGCCTATATTCTTTTTGCTGACATTTTCCCCCCACTTAACTATTTGTTTTCTAGTTCTGGCTATATTATGCCCAATTATATTTCACCTCTGCAATTTCTTTTACATTTATTAATTTTTGAAGTTCATTTAACTCATGTTCTGTAGCTGTTTCATCATTTTTAACTGCTACTCCTAATACGTTATGTTGTTCTTCTACATTCTTTAATGTCAGAATTCTTTGTTTATTTCTCCATGATGCCCCTGAAATTATATAACCCCCTACTGTAACTTTAAGAGCATCCCAACAATCTAAAATGTTGTGTTTTGTAACTGTTATCTGTTGTGAAATTATTTATTGCCTTATTATTTTATGTTTTAAAAGTTTGTTCTTTAATAAATTGCTATTTGGCCTCCATGTATCTTTCTTTTTATTCTGCCTAATACTGTAATATAATTAAATAGATTCTGGTCAGAGATAAGAAGAGCTTCTATATTAGCTGTAGTACCCCCACTATTTATTAGAAGCTCTCTAGACATAAAAATATGATCTAGCCTTGAATACAATTTGTCTCTGGCTGAATGGTATGTGTAGCCTTTTTCATTATCTTGTAAATCTCTCAATAAATCTACCAGATTATGTGTTTCAAAAAAGCCTTGCTTTATATTTATCCCACTTAGATCCTTTTGATGGTTTATCTAAAGAACTATTTAGTGTACAATTCAGATCCCCGAATACAATGTTCACACTGTTCCAACTGAATAATAGTTTGCTTATTTCAGCTAAAAAATGTTCACAGCCTTTAAAAGGGGCATATATTGATCTAAAAATAATATCTATGCCTTCTATTGCTGTTCTTACTAGCATAATTCTTCCCCTCTAGTCCATTACTGAATCCACCATTTTCCATTTAAAATTCTTACTAAATTAAAGGGCCACCCCTGCACATTTTTTATTTATGTTTTGTGAATGGTACATTTGTCATGATCTTTTTTTTTCAGTTTTTCTCTTTCCTGTTTAAACACATCTCCTGAAGCATAATCAGATCAAGATCAAGTTCTTTAACTCTGGATAGAATTCTCAAACTTTTAGTTAGTAAATTAATACAATTCACATTGCAAGTTGCCCCTCTACAAATTCCCGTCTTTTTGCATCAATTTACCACCTGCCATCACCTTCAAATATTTTTTAACCTGAATTTGACTCATCCTATCCTTTTTCCTAATTATACTATTTTTCTTTAACTTCCCCAACCCTCCCAATATTCCCCCCCTCAGTTATCCCCCCATGCCTATGATCCTAGTCTGGCATACCCTCCTTTCCCACTTGGAGACAATTGTTTAGTAATGGCTAGCCTCCCAAACCCATCGTATTCCCTTTAAACCATTTCCCTTTTCAACATGATGTCCAGTCCATGATTATAACTTTCAACTCTTCTGTTTTCTTCTTCTTATAGTTCATCTTTTCACTTTATCCCTGTTCAAAAGTAGAAAAAATTCCTGGCAAATGGATCTCTAAATGTTGTACCACTTCAGTTACATTGTTGTAAAACAATCCCTCATTGCTTCCTTTGTTCCCATAACGCTTTTAAAAAATAATGTTTTAAATATATGGTTTGTTCCTTGTACATAAATGTGCTTGTTCTAAAGTAAGCTTACATTATTCTGTCTTTTCCTTCTGGTGTTAATATTTTTACAATTGCTGGTCTAGCCCTCCCTCTGTTTTCCTCTCTCCCATACATGAGCCAGTGCATCCTGTCTATTACTGGTAAATCTATTTCTAACCCCATCATTTTAGAAATAATGTCTATAACCAGATGCTTCAATGAAAGTTTCTTTTCCAATTCAGGTAACATTCCAAAACTACAAATATTTTTTCTTCTTGAACAGTTTTCTTGATCGTTCATTTTCAGCTTGAGAGAATCATGCTGCTTCTGTAACGTTTTAACTTCTTGCTCAGTTGGAACCACAGAATCTTTTACTTTTGAGTGCATCAGCTCTAATTCGCTTATTGTTTTAGTATCTAGCTCCATTTTTAAATCCATGTTTGAAATTGTTTCTGATGGATTTTGTAAATAATAAGGGAGATGTTGCAGTTTGTCTATAGATATTTGTAACAAGGTAATATTTGTTATTAATTGAAGTGCCCATTCTGGTGGTATACCCTTGTTGGTTTCCCTCTGATTGGTTCCTGCTGTTTCTTCTTTTTTATTTTCTACCTTTTCACATTTTTTTATATTAGCTTCTATTTCTTCATCTGCATGTTGAAGAAAATCTGATGAGGCTGATGGGGTTTCTATCGAGATGTCCTTATTTGTATTATACATTTTTGCCCTTTTGCCACTTTGTGTTAATTTACACAAATTTGGTGCTGTTCTTCGCTTCTATTCTTTTTTCTTGTCTGGTTCCACTTGGGTTTTTGGACCCATTTTGGTTGTATTTAAACCTGATATGTTGCAGTAGTTCTTAAATGGCAGTTGAAATTGTCTTAACTTTCTTTTTCTCAGTTCTGGTGTACCTTTTTTAATCTGATAGAAATATCTTGATTACTTTTTATTGGTGATTTTTGTTTGCTGTCAGAGTTTTGAAAAAGTTTAGAAAGTCATTTTTTTGGCCAGTTCAGTATTCAGAGCTCCCTTCAACATGTGCTGGATAAACTTCCTGAAGTTTGCACACTTTTGTTATTTATTTTTAGCTCACCTTTCTCTTATAAGTCAATCTAGGGAGTTTCAGATTAGTGAATGCATATTTGGGCCTGTCATCCTTTCTTTTGTCCATCAATATGAACATAATCAAAACCAAGTCTTTCAGTAAGAGAAAACAAAAGATTCAAGTACTTATCTCAAAAAGAAGTTGATTTTCTTCTGTCCATTGCCTGATCTAGTTCTGAAAGACTTTTTGCTCTGAGTTGGCATTTTATCTCTTATGTTTCATCAACCTCTTCAGTCTTCACCAATTCTACAGCTCCTTTAGTATTCCTCCTAATGTTTCAACATATATCCTTCTTTCTTGCCTATGGTGCCTTTTCTTATATATTCTTTCTTGGCTTTCTAGGCTCCCAACTTACATTTTCTGCTCCGTGAAACTTCTTTCAAAATTGCCTCTTCATCTTGCCTCATTTTCCATTGGTTCATCGACTTCAGACTAATGCAGTGGTTAGCGCTTATTTTGAACAACATCCTTTTTGACCTATTCCAGGAATCTTGGCTCATTAGACCTTTAACTTCACCCTCTCTGAAGAAATTAGACTTGAGCAACCATTTATGGGAGAAAGTTGTAGTTAGTGATTATTTTAAACACCAACCATTCAGACCAATTCCAGGAACCTTGTATGCCTGACCACTAACACTACTGCTCCTCTTCAGGAGTTTAGACTTGGGCAGCCATTTCTGGAAGAAACCTTATGAATATTTTAGCTGGAAAAATACAAAAACTGACCTGAGAGCACTACCTTTTCCAATTTATTATTTTAACTAAAACTAGCATTGGTCATGCAGTGAGCTTGTGGAGAGGAGTGCAGTGTCCTGGTGCTGCCTAACCAATGGACAAATGCATTGCATCACCACACTTCACCCCCCAGCTATCTCCCAGGTATTTCAGCAGACTTAATGGGGCCTGATTGTTGAAGGCTGATGAAGGGGTTGCATCAAGCCCTGTATCAAAGGCTTAGATTGTGACAGCTGTGCCACAGTTGTGTGCTGCAACTGCACCCAATTTTATACTCTCAGGTGAAGCTGCAACAGTCAATCTGTTTTGCAACAGTTTCCAGCAAGGTTCGGCCACAAGCTGTGTGTTGGAGTCTCATGGAATGATGCAGGCGAGCCAAAGAAAGTTTTTCAAGTGTCAATCTGATGCATTGGATAGAAAATCTTGCTATATTTCTGCAAGCCATAGCACCAGATATTTGATACTTGTGGCAATTCTGAGTGTTTGGAAATTCCACCTATGGTCTTTTTCTTGCCATATTCATTTATGTTTTTATTCTTCAGTGTATGTATGTATTTGATAAGTTCTAATTCAAATTTCTCCCCATGACAAGGCTTTTCCAAATCCGAAAATACTTAAACTCTTTGGGCTTACAGTTGGATTCAAAGGATAGGGGACACATTTTTGTAGAGGGTGCAGAATATCCTATGACATGTGGTGCTCACACTACATTTAAACAGCACTGCAGTTTGTAACTCTTTATGCCACTTTCAGCCATAATGGGTGCAAATGGTAGAAGTGGACCATGCATGTTTACTGGTGCTGATAGCATTTTATTCTTTGGTAGACCTCAGTATATTCAGTGCAAATGGAATTTAGCCTGCAATCATTGATCAAAGCTTACCAGACAGATAACTGACCTTTGTGACAAAATGGCTTTATTCTGTATTGCCTGTGTTTGTGGAAAAAGCACATACATTGATGGCAAAGACATTCAACCTTTTCTTCATGAAAATATTATTTTGTAGCCCCTTTTGGGTTCAGTATATAGATACACATAAAGCTCCCACTCTCAAACTTTGTGCAAGTAAAATCCATGCAGTTAAATGCCTCAAAAATAACCCTGGTGGCTAGCGGTCTCTTTCCCCACCCAATCAGATGCCATCCCAAGTTGTATATAACAAAAAAAAAAACAACAACCCTGGACTTTCAGTACTGGATGCAATCAAGATGGATAATTGAAATATCAGCTCCACTAATCACATATTCTAAAACCTCTCCTTACCATGATAAAAGCTCTAAATTTTAGCTTTGCTTATTCAGGAATGTCATCAGAGTTCATGGGAAAACATAACAAGAATAACTCAGAGGTTTCTCTACCTTCAGAACCAGTGAACTTTTCAACTGCACTATCAACTCAGGCTCCCAGAGACCAAATTATGATGTCCCCTCCCAGTGCCTCTTTACTTTCATCATCTGTTGATATCCTCCAATAAATTAAAGACTTTCATATCAAGACCAGCATGCAATTTCAAGATTTAAAACTAATGGTACAGTCTCTTAAAGATAAGGTCCTAGTCTTAGAGCAGCATGCAATGGAGACTGATCAGAGGGTGGATCAGTTTGAATGTTTCTTTGCTAAATTGCCGCAGGATGTTCAGCTTCATCAAGAAAAAAAATGATCTGGAAAACTGTTCTAGATGGAACAGCATTCAGGCTCTGTGGACTGCTAGAAGGTGCTGCAGGCAATGGATCCATGACTGACTTCCTTCAGGACTTTAACAAACTCAGATGTGCTATGCTCTACCCTGCTAAATTGCAAATATTTTTTCCTGATGTGCAAAGACCTTTGAAGATCTAGAGGCAGCTAGTTTGAAGATAAAGGACTGGGAAATTATGGTTCCAGAGGAGCTGATGGATTCTCAAGAGAATCAGGATAAGCGCTCACTTCAGAAAGATGCCTGGACTAAGATTTCTCTATAAGGGAAGAAACACCATAGGGCTCAGTCACTGCAGGAGATACAAGAGTTTCTTCAATCTTTTCACAAGCAACCACCTGGCTGATTGTTCTAACCTGCATTGTACCTTTTACTGAGGATTTGGTACTCCCTGAGGGATTATTTCTATCCTCAGTGTCTGAACTAGACTTTGGACATGGGCTGTAGCCCTTTCTGTCTAGAAGGATCTAGGACTGATGATTTTGAAGGCCTTTTTGGATTCTGAGTCAACTGTGCCTTGTTGAAGAAGAGGAAGTGCTCATTTCTGTGATTATAGCTCATAATTGGTAACTTCGTTTTCCTTTCCCTTCATGAGCTAGAATCTCAAGCCCATGACTTTTGCTTGGTTGTCCTTTTATGTTATAAATGCTTTGCAATTGATAAAGTACTATGGATTTGATCCTGGACAACCAAATAAACTTTATAAGCCCCCTCCATATGTTTTTATCATTTTAAACTGACTGACAAAGCTAAATGTTTCTTCAGACGTGGAGCCTTCATTTTAATTCAAAATTATTTCAGTTACGTTATTGTTCCTCCTGTTTACTAGAAGTCAAAGTCAAATGACACTCTGGGATACCATAGACATAAAAGGAAGAATACAAGACAGGTTAAGATTTAATTTTCTTAACATATGATCAGGAATCTAAAGCTGCTAATGCCTCGTACACATCTTAGCTTGAGGGACATAGATTCATAGATTCATAGATAGTTTCAAGCCAGGGATAGCAGTAGCTAACCAAGTAGGCTTGCCATTCAATTTTCAAAATTTTACAAAAAATTTGTCGTTTCCATAATAGTCATCCAATCCCTTTTTGAAAATATTCATACTAGTACCATTTACTATCTGTTCAGGTAGATTATTCCATGCTCCGACCACTCTCAGACTAAACCAATGTTTCAAAATTATGTAACCAGGTTTGCTGATACAGTTGTTTGGTATGTTTCCTTTTGCTAATTCTTCCTGAATTGTACACAATACCCATATCCGTTAGTAATTCAACATCCATAATATTTTTGTATAGGAAACATAAATCACCTCTCAGTCTACGATAATATAGTGAATAGAGGTTCAAATTCTCGAGTCTTTCCCAATATTCCTTGCCTATCTGACCTTTTATTTGTTTAGTCAGTCTTTTTTGGACTTTCTCAATAGAAAGTATATCTTCTCTGTTATAGGGAGTCCACACCCTCGCACAATACTCCAGATGGGGTCTAACCAAGGCTACATACAAGGGGATTAAAACCTCTCTCCTTCTACTTGCAATGTATCTGAAAATACAGTTTAGGACTTGAGAAGCTTTTTTTAGTTGTTTCCGACAGTGTACCCTACATTTTAAATCATTAGTAATTATAACTCGAGGTCTTTCTCCTCCTCCACCACTCCGATGTTAGAATTACCTAGATGGTAAACTACTTCCTTATTTTTCTTTCCCAGGTGCATAACCTTACATTTGGATGTATTTAACTCTAGTTTATTTAGGTTGGTCCATTTGTTTATTAGGTCTAACGCTTGTTGTAGTGCAACTGTTTGCTCATCATTTGAAGGAACCACACCCAACCTACAATCATCAGCAAATTTATACATCCATACATTTATATTATTTATTTGTAGAGAGGCAATGTATAAATTGAACAAGAAAGGCCCCAACACCGAACCCTGCAGCACACCACTAGTAACAGGGGCCCATTGTGAGTATTCTCCATTTACAACCACCCTCTGCTTCCTATCCCGAAGCCACTCAGATATCCAACTGTAGATATTACTGTGCAGCCCTAAATTATCTACTGCCAATAGCAATTCTTTATGGGGTATTTTATCAAAAGCCTTGAGAAATCAGGAATACCACATCCACAGGGTTTCCATCCATCTCTCTATTCACCTTTTCATAAAAGGATAACAAATTTGTTTGACAGGATCTGTTCCGTACAAAACCATGCTGTACTGGATCAACCAGATCATGTTGCTCAATATGTTCCTCAAGAATATTCTTGATAATTTTCTCCAGTAGTTTCCCTAATATTGAGGTCAAGCTGATTGGTCTAAAGTTGCCAGGGTCTGTACTTGGTCCTTTCTTCAAAATAGGCACCACATTAGCCAATTTCCAATCTTGGATAACAGTACCAGTATTTATTGATTGTTGAAAAATATGTGTTATAGGATGTACCAGTAGTTCCGCCAGTTCTCTCAATATCCTGGGATGTATACCATCAGGGTCAGGGGATTTATTGGTTTTTAGTTCCATTATCCCTTTATATATATTTACTGGATGCAAAACAGTTGTCCCAAATTCAAGGGATCTACTTATACAGTGGTTGTAAGGGTCTTTTTGTTGATATACAGAACAGAAATAATCATTTTGTATGTTTGCCATTTGCTGGTTAGTAGCTTGATTACCCTCTGTGGTGAGAAAGGGCCTATGTTATTAGATTCTTCTTTGGTTATTTATGTAAGAAAAAGCTTTTTTTATTATCATAAACTCTATTAGCTAAGTTGGTTTCATATAAAGCTTTGGCTTTTTTTATAGCTATTTTAAGTTGTTTGTGAGTTTCTTTGTATTCTGCAGTTGTTTTATCATTCTTAAAAATGTTCAACTTTTTATAAAGCCTATTTTTTTTATTCATTAATTTTCTAATTCTGGCAGTATACCAGACAGGTTTGGTAGTTTTGTTCATCGGGTGTTTAGTAATTTTGGGGACAAAATCATTGGTTAGTTGATCAATTTTGACATAAGAGATCCCATGCATAATGTATAGATTTATTACCAAAAGCCAATCTCAATCCCATTTACCCAATTCCATTTTCATCTTACAGTAATCTGCTTTTTCGAAATTAAGTTTAGTAGTAATTCTTGTAGTTTTACTAAATCCATTTCCTTAATGTTAAATGATACTATATTATGGTCACTGTTACCTAATGGGGCTTATTTCCACAAAATTGACTAACTCTCCCATGTTTGTAAATATCAAATCAAGGCTGTTATTACCTCTAGTACATTCAGGGACAATTTGCTCTATTCCCTAAATCCATTACATCTATATATTGCCTATCAAAGGGAGCAGCCAGTGCCTTTGATCCAATCGATGTTAGGTAGATTGAAATCTCCAGTCAGGAGAATCCTTTAGAAAGTCTAAGTTACTAAGGATGTCCAGCAAGAGCTCATCATCTTCACAGGACATGGATGGAGGTCTATATAAAGTCCCAGTGTAATTTTAGGCCCATTTTTTGATGATAATTGCACCCATAAGTGTTCGATTGGTCCTATGTCATTTTTAATTTCCTCTGAGACAATATCTTTATGTATGTAAATAGCTACACCACCACCTTTTCTGTATTTCCTACAATATGAGTAAAGTTTATATCCTTCAATTTCTTTCCCCCAATAGTTCATACTATCCCACCATGTTTCCGTTATGAGGGCAATATGCACATTATTATTATGTAAAATTATTCTTAATTCGTCATGTTTATTCTGCAAACTACAGGCATTAATTAAAATGGCATTCCATACTGAGTTATTCAAGGGAGGTAGAGTATTTGAACTATACTTCATTTCTGTACCCCCCCCATCCAGTTTAAATGAAATTTTGTCACCTCTTGGATTTTTTCCCCATTACCCCCAGCATGACTCAGGTGGATACCATCTTTTCTAAAAGTGATGGTCTAACAAATGTTCTTTCATTGTCCATGTACCCGATTTTTCTTGCAGACAAAACTTTCTGATGTTTCCATTTATGACTTTTATATGATTATTCTTAAATGTGTATTTACCTTGCATAGGATAATCCAGAAATAATGATTTCACTCTTTCACTTTTAACTTTATCAACTATCATCTTGAAATATCTATGCATATCATTCCAGTGTGTTTTCCACATCGTTAGCCCCACATGCAAAAGGACCAAAGGGGTATTAGTGTTTTCAAAAAACCATCCATTTAGGTAGCTATGTCCTGTACCCTTGCTCCAGACAAGGAACTAACTGTGGTGTGTTCATTTCTATTAGAACATACATATGTATCTGTTCCTTTTAAAATTGAGTCCCCAATTATAAGTAGATCTCTGTCCAATGTTTCATTGGTTAGTTTTGAGGTATTATTATTTTTGTTGGAAATAATGATTTTGTCGTGATTTTTACCCACCAATTTAGAAGTCTCAATTAATTCAGCTGTTTCACTTACTAGTAAATTTGTTTCGCCTTTGTCAGTATTACTTTTAGTATTATTATTACTTTTAGTATGACCTGTAATTATTACTATTAGTATGACATGTAATTGGTTTATTTGGAAATAGCAGTGGGGGGCTTTATTCTTTTCTTTCTTCTTCTTCCTGGTATTTTTTTATTCTTAGTAATGCTCTTTGAAGTACAGGCTGTGCAACTGCCTGCTGGCTGGATTCTTTTTGAAACCTAAGGTCAAAGTAAAGGGATGGCAACTTGTTTAAAGTCTGTTGAGGATAATATAGGATTACAGACATTGCAGAGGGACTGGAATGAAAAGTGTATCTCTTTGCAGATGACACAATGATCTGCAGCAGGGTTGATACAAAAGGTGGGGTGAAAAGAATGAAAAGGGACTTGGCAAGATTGGAGGAATGGTCAAATGTATGACAGCTTAGATTCAGTGCCAATAAGAGTAAAGTAATGCACCTGGGAAACAAAAACCCAGAGGAAGTATACACTATGGGGGATGAGATACTAACAACAAAAATGGAAAGGGACTGGGAGGTAGTCATATCAGATGACCTAAATCTGGCAAGCAATGTGAGAGGGCAGTAAGGAGGGCTGGGGGGATACTGAGATGCATAGGGAGAGGCATTGCCAGGAGAAAACAGGAAGTTGTTATCCATCTGTAGATGCAGCTGGTGAGACCCCATCTGGAGCACTGCATGCAATTCTGGAGACTCAGTCTCCACAAAGACATAGACAGGATGGAGGCAGTCCAGTGCAGAGCAACTAAAATGGTGCAGGGTCTGCACTAGAAGACATATGAAGAGATACTTAAGGAGCTTAATATGTATACCCTCGAGGAAAGGAGGGAGAGGGGAGACATGATAGAAACTTTCAAGTACCTCAAGTGAATCAACAAAGTCCAAGAGGGTAGCATATTTCAGAAAAAGAGGTGTGCAAGAACAAGGGGGCACAATTTACCGCTAGAGGGAGGATGTCTCAGAGGTAATGCAAGTAAGTATTTTTTCATGGAGCGTGTTGTGGATGCATGGAATGGCCTTCCTGAGGAGGTTGTGGAGTCAAAAACATGGCAGAATTTCAAGAATGCATGGGACAGACATAAGGTCATTCTAGGGGTTGGGGGTAGAAGGAAGTAGGCTGTTGGTTAACTAGGATCTGCAGCTTATCTATTAGGTAGGGAAATGGGCAGACTAGGTGGGCCAAGCGGTCCTTATCTGCCATCAAATTCTATGTTTCTATGTTTCAGACTATTATTTTCCATTTTAAATATCCCAGTGGTTCTTCATCATCATCATCATCATCATCATCATCATTCTTTATTTATATAGCACCTTTCAATATCAAGGCTATGCACAGATTTTAACAACATACAAAAACAAAGAGCAATATACTTATTTAAAAATCATTTATTCTGGGAAAGTCTGTACAAATAAATATGTTTCTAATAAAGATTTAAAACTACTGATGGTCAGGCATACTCTTAACCAATGACATAGAGAATTTCACAAGGTTGATGCTGTGAATGAAAATGCATGAGCTCCAGATGTTTTAAGATAAATCCTGAGAATCTCTAGCAATCCCTTGTTGGCGGATCAGAGAGGGCAATTTGGGGTGCAGGGAATCAGGAGATCTTTCAGGTAGTCAGCTCCCAGTTCATGTAGGGCTTTAAAGGTAAGCAAGCCTATCTTACAGGTGATCTACCACTGAATCAGCAGCCAGTGCAGTCTGCGCAGCACAGACATTATATGCCTGCACGTAGAGGTACCTGTCAGTAGCCAGGCTGCAGCTTTCTGCACCAGCTGTAAGTGGCAGATATGAACCCCAAACAGCCCTAGGTAGAGGGCATTACAGTAGCCAAGATGAGTAGTGATGAATGTGTGGACCAATGTTGGAATGTTGTTTGGTGGAACCAGGTATTTCATTATGGCGATATTTCTCAAACGGTAAAATGAGGATCTAGCCATGGCTGACACTGAGATTTCAGTGTCAAGCTGTCATCAAAAATAATGCCCAGATTACATACCTGATCTGAGATAGTGAGCTAGAGACAATCAAGCCACAGGCCAGACACATGTCCAACCCCCAGACCCACCCCTGAGTGACCCAGGTCCCCAACCAACACCTCAGTCTTATCTTGGTTCAGTCTCAGCTGACTGGAACCCATCCAGTCATTGATCTCGGAAAGGCAACTATTTAGCACAGAGATCGCATCAACCTGTCTGTGCACAAAGGACATATACAGCTGAGTATCATCTGCATAGCAATGAAAACTCAAGCCATATCACCTGAATATATCTCCCAGTGGTAGCATGTACACTGTGAACAACATGGGTGCCAATATGGAGCCCTGGGGCATCCCGCAGGACAGAGGGAGGGCATCAGAGGAATAAATTCCAGTGACCAACCTCTGGGATCTGCCTGCAAGGAATGATCGGTTAGTATGGTTCATTTGGGGGTGACTATTTTCACACTTTAAATGCCTCACTGCCTAAAGATCTTAGGCAGGTCTAGACTTTGCATTGTGTTATGCATTATGGCCTGATTACTAATGTGGTCAGTAACTTTAACAGACCTGGGAGGAAAGGCAATTCCATCTGCCATGTTACCTCCCAGCTGGGCCTCCCAGGTTTTCTTGGGACTCACTCAGCCTTGGAAAGGTGATTTTGTATGCTCTTCTGCCTTGGAAGTGTGGTTTGTCCATGTATGATGGTTTGGATTATGAATGGTTGTGTGTTGTAGTTTATTTGTTTATTTGCTATTGAATTTTTCTTAATCAGGTCGGACACTGCTTTATAAAATCTTTAGATATAATAGGGGATCGAAAAGGTATAGATTTTCAAAGACGGTTGCATTGTTATTGTGATAGGCAGATCTTGTCACTCTTGAGGACCAAACTTTTCTTAAGTCTGTTGAAACAGTTCTTCTGTTCATTTGCATGGTCTATCATTTACAATGGCTAGTCCATACGGTTGGGCACCTATGGGCACCCCTTCCCCTCTCTTGATTATGCTATAGTGTCCTCTTTAATTTTCCTTTTCTCTCTCAGGTCCTTGTACAGTGAGGTTATTGTGGTGATGTAAAACAACATGCTGTGTTCCTCATTACTGGATTTAGTATGCAGTAGCACTATGTTAAAAAATACTTTGATGTATATGCCTTATGGGTATGAAACGTGTAAACAGAAGTTGATGGCAGATGAGGACTGCAAG
This sequence comes from Neoceratodus forsteri, assembly GCA_016271365.2. Classification (NCBI taxonomy): domain Eukaryota; kingdom Metazoa; phylum Chordata; order Ceratodontiformes; family Ceratodontidae; genus Neoceratodus; species Neoceratodus forsteri. Next base: position 4,814,821 of record CM028130.1, read on the forward strand.
GCCTATCCAATCTGCCCATTTTTTCTACCTTAAGAATGTGCCATGGGCCTTTACTCTGTCAATGGCTTATTTATTCATACTCATCTGTATTGCTCCCATATGCCAATCCGACGCTCCTTTGAAGCCATGCACTGTATTCATATCCACCACTTCCTGAAGCAGGCTGTTCCATGCATTCATCACCCTTTCTGTGAAAAAGAACTTCCTCACATTACCCCTTAACCGGTCTCCCTCTAATCTCATACTGTGTCCTCTTGTCCTGCTATTTTTCTTATATCGAAACATGTTAGACTCTTTTAGCTTGTTAATGCCCTTAAGATGTTTGAATGTTTCGATCATATCACCTCTCTCCTTCCTTTGCTCTAGGGTATACATATTGAGCTCCTTTAATCTGACCTCATATGTTTTCTGATGCAGTCCCTGCACCATTCTGGTTGCCCTTTGCTGGACTTCATCCATTTTGTTAATGTCCTTGGCAGGTGTAGCCTCCAGTACTGCCTGCAGTACTCTAGATGGGGCCTAACCAATATCTTGTAAAGAGAGATTATTACCTCCCTCTTATGACTTGTGATAACCCTACTAATACATCCCAACATCCCTCTAGCCCTACCTCCTGCATTAGTGGTCTGTTTGGATTATTTCAGATCATTTGTGATGATGATGTCCAAGTCTCTTTCTTCCCTTGTGATTGCCAGCAACTCCCCTCCCAACCTATAGGTAGCTTCAGGGGTTCTTTTCCCTATGTGCATGATCTTGCACCTCTTCGCATTAAACCCCAGTAAATGCTGAAAATACCATGGCACTAGGTGTTTTTGATAGAGGTAAAAAGTTACTAGGGGACTGTATTGTAACAATTAAGTTAGTTGTGATACTTAAAATTTATGTAAATTACAAATTGTTTGAGAGGCCCTTTGGCACCATGCATTCCTGCTTTAAGCTGAACAAGTCTAAAATTTCATGGTGATTTGCATGTAGATGACATTGCATATGGGGGTATGTGTGATGTTGTGTTTGTTTGAAACTGGGCTTTACTGCCAGTGCCCTTTGGGGTAACCCTTGCTTCAGTGCTTCTGCACCGAGGTTCTTTGTCTTAAGCTTATTTTTGCTTTTTTTGTGTTTTGAGATCCCCATCACCCAAACACACAAGACCAACATAAGGATGAAATAATTTTCTCAAAAGAGATAGATCAGTGGGTCAGCAGGTGCTGACTAAGTGCAAAGGAAGGACATGCATAGTCTGTTGCTGCAAACTGATGTACTGAAGAAGGGATATGTCATTGCTTTGGGTTATCCCCTGTGTTTTAAATAGACATCACACAGAGATTGTGTGTTGAGCCTGACATTCTATATCTGGTCTATCTGTTATCCGACAACCCCTCCAAAGTTATTACAATGGAAAGATTATGCTTAGTTATACTATCTTTTGGCATACTGAAGGGTGCTGGAAGGTGAATCTGAAGGGAACGCGGTACCTTTTGGGAGAGTTTCACAAAGACTGGACATCATACAAATTTGGAAATTTTCCCTGTTCACTTTTATTAATATGGCCCAATAGTTGATGGTTAAAGTATTTACAAAATGTAAATGGGCTTAACAACCTCATGAAATGATAAAAGGTACTTTCCCTACTTAAAAAGCACCATCCTTCATTTATTTAGCTACAAGAAACACATTTAGACTGCCTGGAACATAAAAAAATGAACTAAATTTGGTTTCTTACAGGTGGTAGCATCATCATATAAGGGGGGACAAGATGGGGCACAGCAATATTTATACTGCATAATACTCAGTTTCACCTAGATTCAAGTTATTCAGACCCCTAAGGGCTCCTATCAATTGTTTCAGGTACCTATGAAGGCTCCCTGATTAATTTAGCTAGTCTGTATGTACCCCAGGCTCGGGAATGGACACTGTAAGACCACTGCTTCGTAAAAATCAATGAACATCAAAAAGAGATTTTGACTATGGGAGGGGATCACAATATGGTTTATGATAATAAAGATTCAGCAAATCCTAGACCCCCTAGGAGATCCCCTACTCAAGGTCAGCACATACTTTTTTTCAAGAAATAGGATGGGTAGATGTGAGGTGTAATCTCAACCCCACCCAAGGATTGTATTCTCATTGTTTGGGGGGGTGAGGGTGCTCTGCCTCTGCTGGAAGTCACCAGACAGCAAGTTCGGCACCTCATAGATGTCAAAACTGAATAAGCACTCCAATATCAGAAGCAGAGATACTATGAGTGGAGCCCTTTTGCATAAGATTGTGCAATCTACTGTAGCATTACACAGATTCAGTCACCAGTACTAGGTAAGCTCACCAGTATGCCCTCACAGATAAGGGAGGCCCCACATTTTTTTTTAATAAAAAGCTATATACCCCCGAGACTCCATTCGATCCTCAGGGCATTCAGGCCATTTTGGATTCCCTCCATCTCCCTAAACTTTCACAGCCATTGCTGATTCAGCTTGAGGCACCAATCTCACAGTTAGAGGTTGAGGGTGCTATTAAGAACCTGAAGTCTGGTAAAAGTCCTGACTCCTGATAGTTATACAGGTGAGTTTTACAAAGCCTGAATGGATTCGTTGGTGCCCCATTTGATGCAGGCCGGTAAAGGAGTCCTGGAGGGAGATCAGATCCCCCAACTTAGGAGTTTGCAACCATATCTAGCATCCATAAACCGGGAAAGGATTTGACTTCATGCACCTCATATAGACCTATTTCAGTCCGCAACATTGATTATAAAATATTTACAGGGATTTCAGAGAAGTGCCTAGAAGGGATCCTGCCATACCTGATTAATGTGGACCATTGTATCTTTGTCCTCGATCATCAGACTCAGGATAACATAAAAAGGACTCTCCATCATCTACACTGTCCACCCAGTCGAAGGCCCCTTTTTTTTACTGAGTTTAGATGAAGAAAAGGCATTTGACTGGGTGGCATGGCCTTTTTTAACAGTTATGCTGGGAGCAATGGGGTTCTCAGATATATTTCACCTCACTATAATTGGACTGTATGATAACCCCATGGTTTACATTAAGATCAATGGCTCCATATCAGACTCTATTCAACTGCTAAGGGGCACCAGACAGAGGTGTCTCTTGTCCCCATTATTGTTTGCTATCTACGTAGAGACACTGGGTCAGGCCATTTAGCAAGATAATAATATTTTAGGAATGGAGGCAGTACTTGCCTGGATTCTCTTCTTGGTCTATCTGAAGCTTTCCTCCAAGAGGTGTGTTTGTTGGGGGATTATGGTGCCAGCTTGGTTGGTAATCAAAGGTTCCACTTGTCCCTTATATCCCCATGTGCAATAAAACAAATGATTTTGTGACACTGGCTGGATCAAAATATCCCTTCTACTACAGAGTGGTTTAGGGAGATATTGTTTTCTTTACAAGCTGAACAGACCATTGCTAATCTTACTCGCAGAACCGCTACCTATCAGAAGGGTTGGGAACCCTTATATACACTGCTAACTTTGTACGTTCCCCTTCTTCCTTTTCCGCTGCTTTGTATCACTGAACTTATTTGAGTTGGTAGTATATGGATATTTTGTGCCCATATCCTTTGCATTTTTGTAGCTGGATATCCCTCTGTTTATTCAATACTCTGGAAGTGTAAGTGGCTTCATTTTAGATGGTTCTCTCATGGTGGTGATGGAGGGGTGTGTGGGAGAGGTTGGTTTGACTTTATGCTTGTAGGGTTCTGTTATCCTGTTTATTAGTAGGGTGTCCTGTTTCTCTACTCTGGTTATATATTTCTTACTTCTTCTTATTAAGCATATTATGTCACCCTGCATTTTGATAATGTTGATGTATTATTGCTGGGGGTCATTTTTGGGGCAGGGGGTGGGTCTATGTCCTTTGTTTGTTATTACTGCCATGCTTTCTTTTGTATTCTCTCAAATGGCCAGAGCTTATAAAAAATAAAATTATAACGAATCAGAAATAAGTAGAATAAACATTCAAAAATCTCTATTGAAGTGCCAAACTAATATGGGTTATTCACCAATTGGGTGTTGCCTCCAGCACAAATATTATCTCTGCTGCCTCCTGAAGCCTTGCCCGGTTGGTTGGCTCTAACTAAGCCTCTACCTGCACTGCTCAGCTGGTCTGCCTGGAAGAAAGCTCCTCTACCCTGCAAAGTGCAGGCTCAAATTGGGTGCTGCCTCCAGCATGAATACTATCGCTGCTGCCTCCCGGAGCCCTGCCCGGTTGGTTGACTCTAACTAAGCCTCCACCTGTGCTACTCAGCTGGTCTGCCTGGAAGAAAGCTTCTCTACCCTGCAAAGTGCATGCCCAAATTGGGTGCTGCCTTCAGCACGAATACTATCTCTGCTGCTTCCCGAAGCCTTGCCCGGTTGGTTGGCTCTAAGTAAGCCTCCACCTGTGCTACTTAGCTGGTATGCCTGGAAGAAAGCTTCTCTACTCTGCAAAGGTACGACAGAACTCAGCCATCTGGTTTCAATTTTTGGCGCATTCCACAGCCACATCCTGATTGGGCACTGCCCTCTGTTGCTACATCTCTAGTGGCTTTTCCCCTGGCTAATTCCTCCTGATGCCACAATTGTGCCTTATACTTAAAATGACTGTTTTCTGTTTTTTTTGTTTTTTTTTAAATGGCTAGTTTTCCATTAGCAGGTTATACAGATCTGCCACTAGAGGGATCTAGTTCTTTCATTTCAAAAAGTCTACCCTCTAAAAGTCACAGTTGCTTTTCTTGCTATATACCTTCCTTGTACTGCCTCCCAACTAAATCCTATTTTGCCCAAATTTTCACTCAGTATTATTTCAGCCAACTGTGCTGATTTAAATTGGGAAATTCTGTTTTGGGGAAATGCTTATATTGTACTGCTTCTAATTTTTGAAATTTGGGGATTTTGTCTTGGGGAAATGTTTTACTGTTTAAAGTTGATTGAAGTCATGTGAAGTTTCCTCCCCCTACCCCCTCCTATCTTAGTTAAATATGCTCTAACTCCACCCATCTTCCTCACACTCCACCCTCTATTGCCTGCTGGTCCCTCCTATTGGTCTACAGCACTTGCTTGCCTTTTCTCTTCCTTTCTGTCTCACCTAGCTCCAGTCTACATTGCCTTCCCTCCCCAGCTGCTCACATACCCCATCCTCTCTGTTCCTGCTCACTCTCAGCTCTCTTTTCACTACCTCTTCCAGCCTGTTTCTTTTTCATTTCTTTTCTTTCTTTTCCTTTTCCCTACACCAGCTATGAGTTCCCTCCCTCACCTGCTCCGTTCCCTTCTCTCCCTCCTTGTCCTTCCTCCTTGTTCTGTCTCCCAGGCCTCTGCCACCCCCACTCTGTACCCACTATATACTTAATCAATACCAGCAGCACCTTGGGAACTCTCCATTTCTTGACCAGTCCTCTCCATGGACCTCCTCTTGGAAATATCTGGCTGCTTCTTAATGCCATTAAGATTGGTCTTAATGCCAGCCTATCCCCACTGTACCACATTGCATACCATCGGGGCTGTCATATGACATCTTCTTACTGCCCATATGCTAAAAGGAAACATAGATTATCACTACTGGACCTGCGCCTCTGTTCAATGAAGCTCCTCCTACTTCTCCCACTGATCTCGGCAACGTCCATCTGAACCCTGGCCTGGGCTGTTCAAGCCTTCTGAAAAAGGCAGGAGCCCACACCATCGCGACCATTAATATCTGCAGCCTGTTACCAAAGCTTGATGCACTCCAAGCCTTTATCAGCCAACATAATCCTGACATCCTTTTTGTAGTTGAAACATGGCTGACACCAAAAGTTCCTGATCTGGCAATTACCTTACAGGGCTACAATGTTTTCAGACTGGATCGTGTCTCTAAAAGGGGAGGGGGCTGTGCCATCAACATTAAGGATAATCTCCTGGGGACACCTTGTTCCAACTCTCGTCCCTGCCTCCTCGGCCCAGCTTCTACCCATTAAAATTCTTCTAGGTCCCAATAAAAAAAGCCCTCACCATCATCTCTGTATATATATTCCACCTTGAGATCAAGACCTTGGCATCAAAGAAGTTCTTAACTTTGTCAGCTCCCAACCTCCTGGCTCTGAACACATTCTGCTTGGTGATTTCAGTATAAACTGGCTTGCATCTGATGTCTACACTCATAAGGATGCCCATGCAGCTGCCAGCCTCTCACAATTGGTCACCACACCTACTCAGATAAATTACAAAACTGGCACCAGTACCCTGCTCAACTGGGTTCTCACCAGTCACCCTACCCGGATCTCTCATACCTCCATTTTCCCAGACTCTCTCAGTGACCACTCCCCAGTTATATGTGAATGGTCTAATAAATTTCTAAAGCCACCCCCTATAATCATTACCAGCAGAGTCCTCCCCCGTGGTCAACTTATCCATCTCAAAGAGTACCTATCCTTGCAAGATTGGCTTCCCATCTACAAGGTGACGGATGTTAACCTAGCCCTCGGCTACTTCATAACCTCCTTCAATAAGGCCTGAGACCTCTTAGCTCCTTCAAAAAGTGGAAAACCAAAGTCATCTGCACCCTTGGTTAACTGTGGAGCTCCTTTCCCAGCTTAAATCTAGGGACCACCTGTGGGCAATGGCTAAAGCCACAGGCAAACAATCTGACATCCAAAAATATAAACATGCCCGTAATGCCTGCACAAAATCCATTTTTCTCACGAAAAGCTCATATTATAAGGATGTCCTCACCAACACCTGGGGAAATGGTTGTGCTTTCTGGGACAATATCAAGGACATTACTGGGAAACAGTCAAAGTCCCCACTGGCCATGTTAATTGTTGAAGGGTCCACTACCCATGATCCCATGGTCATTGCAAATACCCTTAACACAGCTTTTACTGACCTCAGTACTGTTGTACCACCTGATTTCTTCACAGTCAGTCACACCCCCTCAAACACACCCTGCATTCTGTCAAACCACCCTCATTTTTACTTCAGGGAAATTAAGATGAATGAAGCTTGCCGCCACATCACCTCAGCTATCTCCACTTCCAGAATCAGCAGTGACACCCTGGATCTTAAGTTGCTACCACTTACACTTGACGAGGTCCTCAGTTCCCTTACTAAAATTCTTAACCTCTCTCTTCATGCCAGTACATTCCCTGAAATATGGAAAACTGCCACTGTGACCCCGGTCCACAAAAGTAGGGATAAGACCTGCCACTGCAACTATCGCCCGATCTCCATATTGCCACCACTATCCAAGCTCCTAGAGCATATTGTCGCAGACCAGCTCACTGATTACTTGGACAAATATAATATTCTGTGCACACAACAGCACGGTTTTAGAAAAGGGCATAGTACCACCACTGCCCTACTTGAATTTACCAGTGCAGTGCATAGTTCCCTTGATAAAGGTCTTTTTACTGGGGCTATCTTCATCGACCTCTCAAAGACATTTGACATGGTCCATCATCAGCTGCTGTATGACCAACTACTCCTTGCTGGCCTAGCACCAGACTCTGCCCGTTGGTTCAGAAGCTACCTTAACAACCGCTGTCAAAGAGTAAAAATTGCCAGTGCTATCTTGGATACCATGCCTGTCTGCTCTGGAGTCCCTCGGGGTCCATACTGGGTCCTTTCCTTTTCAGCCTCTTTTTAAACTCCCTACCATAATCCTGCTCTGAACAAATCATCCCGTATGCAGATGATGCTGTTGTCTTTTCCTCGCACAAGGACCTTTCACCACTACAACACAACCTCCAACTTGGATTCAGTGCCGTTGAAACAAAGTTCTCCAATCATAAACTAGTCCTCAATCACAAGAAAACCAAGTCACTGCTATTCTGCAGTTCACATAACCGTTACAGGCAACATCCCCTTGCCATCTGCACCAAGCAGGGGACTGTCCTTGAACAAGTTTACTCATTCAAATACCGAGGGATTCTGCTTGACCCCAATCTCTCCTATACGTCTTACATTGACAGCGAGGCTAAAGCTGCCAACACACGCCTTGGATTACTCTACAAGCACAGGCAGCACCTTACCCCAGAGGTCCTGAAGATTGCCGTCCAGAGCTCTGTGGTGTCAATTATTGATTATGGCCTCATTATCTATGGCTCCACCACGACATCCGCCCTCCGACGTATAACAAATGCACTTAACAAAGCATGTCAACCCACACCTGTGCCCTTTATGAATGATCTGGATGGCTCCAACTTCCAACCGTATAAAGTATCTCACATGCTATGGTGGGAAAAATCAACCTTGGCCTCACACCCCCCAGTGTTACTCCTTGTTACATCAAAACCCCAACAGGCAAAACACCAGGAGCTTGACAACCCAGGTTCTACAAGTGCCTCGCTTTCCAACTATGCAGGGCCAATGCTCATTCACCTATAAGACTCCTCTATGGATGAATGGTCTTAGCCACACCATCTTCTCTGCCTCAACACAAGGTCTGTTCAAAACCAGGCTCTGGGCCCTTCTTATTGTCTCTAGCTCCTTTGACTGCCTCTCCTAGCTGATGACCTACACAGCTTTAATCCTAACTTATATACTGCTTAACCCCAGGCTCCCCCAGTCCCCCTTCCTACAGCTCCTGAGGTGCCACTTCAAATCTCAAGTCTTCATACCACCTCATTAGTCTCTCCTTGCCCCATTATAGCACTTATTCCCCCCCTCACCCTACCCCTTCTTCTCTTCTGTCACCCCTTCCCATTTATTTTTTGACAAATGCCTCTGGCTGCATTCTTCATCCTCCCCCCAATCCCTGTTTCACTGCCACCCCTGGGTGCCTGACCCTACCCATTCCTTGTGGGCAAATGCATCCTAGCTGTGTTCACCATTTTACTATAGCTACCTCTGCTAACTACTTACACTTCTCCTCCTCCGCTATGCTTTACTATTCCTATAATTGACCCCTTTTTCAATAGCACTGTTGAACATTAATTGTTTATTGTTATTTCACTGTTGCTTCCCTGTTGTTTGTTATTTCTGATGTGGAACCTTTGTAAAAGAGCCTTGACTTAAAGGTACTTGTAATCCTAGAATAAATAAATAAAAATTAAAAATAAATAAATTCACCTGAATTCATATCAATCACTTTTCAGTTGTTTTTCCTTTTTCTTATCAATTGCTCTTGATTCAAAGAACATTCATATCAAAGAGTTGTTTTGCTCAAAATATAAAGGCTTCTGAAGACCATAGTCTGCAGGTAAAGCATAATAACATTCATAGTATAACACTCATAAGTCCATATACATGCAATTCTCAACATAATATTTAATTCACCACTTCTTTGTGGCTGTTTTTTTATTTGTATTTTTTTATACTTGTTACAAACCTGGTATGTAACTAAAATACTCTAGTTACTAAAATCTAAAACAAATCTGCACTGCCATGCATTCTTGGCATCTGGAGCACTACTTTTTCCACTCTCTCTAACACCTAGTACTCCCATGTGCTTATTGGTGTCTGACGCACCACTAATTTATAATCAGTTCTGAACTTTCTTTATATCCAACTCTCTCAAAATTAACCAAAATGCCAGGTTGCTTCCTTCAATCTTGCCAACACTGCAAGGGCTCTCATTTTGCAAACATCCAAATCGCTTATCACACTATTTAAATTAATGACTGCATTCTACAATTCACAACTCCATCTGGTATGCTTGCGATAACTTGTCTAAATAGTTCAGATAAAAGGAATCTTATTTCCTAAAAGCTTTTAAGAAACATTACTTACTGCTGTATGGTGTTCTTCTGAAGGTGAACAGGCAGCACTAAGCACTCTGCTGGCCTGACATTTTAATAATTTCTTTTTTTAACTTTATTTATACATCTACACCCCCGGGCATCCTTCAGGAGTACCCACTAGGTATCTGCTTTACTCCCAGCCTGAACCACTCACATCTCCCTTGATCTCCTCCCCCGAATAACCGTGAGCAAGCTCAACCCCTGGTACCATCTCTGGGGCTGATTCCACCCTCCCTCGGTGGTTGGCTCCTAAGTGTGAAGAGCCTTACCTGATGTCTTCAGTTGACCCTGGAGGGATCCGGGCACATCTGGGCTGGCTTTGGGATGTGGGTGATTCCTCCAGGGCCACCATCATCTCACCAATGGTGCAGATGGCTTTTTGTCCTTTTTCATTCCCCCAAGAGTGAGGGGTGCAATGGTGCCGGCATGCAGGCTGCCCCATAAATGCCTGCCATGATCGCCCCTGACCAACCCATGCTACTGGATGAAATGCCCCCTTGCTTCCACTAGGGCCTGCCATGGAGCATGGTACACCCTGGATCCCACCCCAGAAGAAGAGAGCAGTCCTCCGGACACTCGATTTTCTCCTTCTCCACTGACCCCCGATGGCCCTGGCTAGTTCCCAATCCCGGGTTGCCGGTGTGGCGTGAGGTGTGGCATCCAGCGCCTCAACTCTCAGTACCACTGGGCTGGCCCATTTTGATTAATTTTGAGAGAGCTGGATACAAAATAAGTTCAGAAACTGATTTTAAATTATATGAATGTTCTTTGAATTAAAAGCAGTTGATAAGAAAAAAGAAAAACAACTGAAAAGTGATTGAATATAATTTCAGGTGAATAACAGATATTCGTTTGGCATCTCAATAGAGATTTTTGAATGTTTATTTTACTTATTTCTGATTTGTTATAATTTTATCTTTTAAAAGTTTTGACCATTTGAGAGAAAACAAAAGAAGGCATGGCAGACATGGAGCTGAGCAGGCTATGTTAAGAAATAAGGCAATATCCATTTCAGCAATTAATTTGGAATATTTAATTTGGATTGTTTAAATTTTCATTCTGAATGATTTTAATTAATGTGTTATTTGAGGAGAAAGCATTATATTAAATGACTTGGAGTAGGTATGATTGGTGCTGTCCAATTTGAAAAGTATATTGAGCTTTTAAGCTTTGATATGCAAACCTACATACATATATAGTGACTACTGTTTTTTGTATAAAAATCTTTTACAGTTCCCCAGAAGAAGCATCGTAGTAGGTGAAACATTGGGACCTATTAATACAGACAAAAACTAATTTTACAACTTTTCTGAGTGTAGCAGCATTTTGTGCTCGAGCAAGCTAGAAGCCCGCTTGTTTTGGATTTCGTTGATACTGAACATCCTGGCAAACTCCACTAAATATAAATCATAAACTTTTTTTGACTAGTATTGGCGATTTCCCTGGGTAAGATTCATATACATTAGAACACAACATGCAGCATCAGCTATCATGCAAATATCCCTTCATCCATAACCACACTTTGCAGCATTGTCCTGCTCATTACTATAACATTTAGCTTGGCCTCAGGCATCATGCTGTTTAAGTCCCAACTCCAACAACTAACAGAAAGAAGTAATGAGCCCTTCATTCCCTATTATGTGAAATAAACACTCACACAGACCTACACAGACTCCCTCACATGTAATACCATTTGAGCCGGCAGCACATGTTAGCAATAAAACAACAGGTTTATATGATAAAGAAACAGTTTACATGGAAAATAGTGCCATCTATGGGTGATTTTGTATTGATTTAGGCTTCCCTTAAATTCTCTTTAAGCACCATCCATTTTCCAATTTAAATTTAATGGACTCAGTTTTCAAAGACCCATTGGAGTGACATAAATTGCACCGCACATCCGCTTGTATTCAGTCTCAGGTGTGCCAGGGACTCTGCACTGGATTTTGTTAGAAACATGGAGGTACTGGTATGATGAAAATCATACACCATAGACTTCAAGTTCACCGCCACCACCATGAGTTTTTACCAACAAGACCAAGGGAAACCAGTTTTTTACCTCCTCCTTTGCACAAGGTCAGGAAGGTCAAACACAATAACTGTAGGTAGAGTGCCTCTTCAGAGACAGACTGCAAACAGAGTCCAGCAGAAATAGCAGTATTATCCTTTTAAATAAAACAGGCAGTCATTGATTCTATAAAAATAGAAGCTTTACTAAAGGACTGAAAATAAACCATGAACAAGTTCTGGCATATTTTATCCACAGAAACAGCTCTCACAGATTTAGCCAGTGGGCCACCTAGAATTGTATACAAGCAGGGCACTAACCTTCAGGGCTCCCTTAAACATAGCCATGTACCCGTTACTAAATGTAACACTCTGGGGTGGCTCCCAGAACCAACAAAGATCAGTTTTCAGTGCAGCAGATGTGCCCAGTGTAAAGTAGTCACCGAGACAAAAAACTTTTCTACCTGCAACATAAGGGACCATTTGAAATTAGGCACTTTATTAACTGCAGTATCTCCAATATGATTTACCTAGCCACCTGTACTTATAACTCCATGAATGTACCATAGGCAAAACCAGTCATAGGTTCATAGGTTCGTAGGCAAGGTACAAGTTGGAGGGACTGTCCCATAATGAATTCACCACCATAACCAGGGTGGAAAATGAATTTATGATCCCCCATGTATATGTCAAGATTAGTCTTAAATTGTTGCAGACTAGTATTATAAACTACCTTGGCAGGTAGCGTATTCCAAATTGGGGTAGCTCTTCGAGTAAAACATCTACCTCTTTTTACAGTTGCATTTATGTTAGTCTTTAATTTCATCTTATGTGATTTACTGTTACAGGTAAACTCATGCCAATCCAGTCAAATGGACTCAGACAAAATGGGGTCCCTGGTACCTTTATAAATTAAGCAGAGATCACCCTTAAGCAGCGATATTCTAGAGAGTATGATCCTAATACTTTTAATCTATTTCCTTAAGGAATTGTGTCCATATCTATCATATTCTTAGTTAACCTTCTCTGTATTTTCTCAGTGGTTATTTTTTCTTGTACTGAGGTCAGTGCACAGAAGGATGAGCAAAAATCTGGGTGTGACCTTACTACACGAGAATAGATAGGAAGAACTACCTGGTGTTTTGTGGATTTAATATTTTTAAGAATACAGCTCAAAAGTAGATGGTAAGTTTTTGCTGTCTTATTTATATGCATCATAAACTTTTAGTTATTGGAGATATGTATACCTAGATCTTTCTCTGAACTAACTTCATGTAAGGTAATAGCATTCATATAATATTTTATTAATCTATCATTTTTTCCAAGATGCATTACCTTGCATTTTGCAATATTAAATACCAGTTTATTTTCTGAGGCCCATTTATACAAGTTGTCCAGGTTAGCTTGTAATGCATCAGCTGATGCTTGATTCTTAATAATACACCCCAGTTTTCTGTCATCGGCATACTTGTTCAGCCAGACTCCTTTTGTGGTTTGCATACTGGAGGAGACTATATTAAATAATTTTGGACCCAACACCGAGCCTTAAGACACTCTACTAGTTACAGAACTCTATGTGGATTTGTACCCTCTAATGCTAAACTGCCACTTCCTATTGGTTAGCCATGAATTAATCCAATTTATGATATTCGGGTGTAGATTTATTTTAGTTAGATGTTCAAGTAGTATCTTATGGGAAACTGAATTGAAGGTCTTCTCAAAGTCAAGAAATATTACATCTACTGGCAGTCCAATATCTAACGCTTCACTGATGGGCTCAAAGAAGTTTATAAGTTTATTATGGCATGATCTCCCAAGAGTAAAGCCATATTGAGTGATGTCACATTGGTTATACATCAGAATATGACTGATAATCTTTTTTAATAAAAGTCTCTCCATAATTTTACCTATACTTGAAGTTAGACTGATGGGTCTATAGTTGGACACACTTTGTTTTGAGTCTCCCTTATACATGGGTATAACTGTAGTCACTCTCCAGTCCTGTACAACAATTCCTTCAGATGGTGATTTATTATATAGGGTAGTGAGTAACCCTGCAATCCCATATGACATTTCTTTTAGAAATATAGATGGTACTGTATATTATCTGGCCCAACTGATGAGGCAGTTCTATAAGAGTTATTGGCATTAAATGTCTCTGGTATAGTGACAATTAGTGATTGATCACTTAAATATAAACCTGGATACCTGGTTATCTCTTTAGGTTTAAAAATACCTGTAAAATATATATTAAACTCCTATGCCATGACTTGCTCATCGAAAATTACCTTGTCATTTATTTTAATTGGGCTTATCTTAGGCATATTGCCTTTTAAGGAACCAATGTAGCTGAAAAACTGTTTCCTATTTTCTTTAGTAGTAGCAGCGAGAATGTATTCAAGTTCTTTTTTTGCTGTTCTGAGTGCTAATTTAGTCTTGTTGGCTATAGTTTTAATCCTACTCCAATTATGATCAGCTTTATGTTTTTTGTACTTATTAAAGACCTTTTTTTGTTTCTTACCAATCTATTAATTTTAGTCAAATTCCATAAGGGGAGTCTTCTTCGATTACTGTATTTTATTCATTCAGGCACCCACTTATTTATGCAGTATTCAAACTGTTCTTTAATTTTTAACCAGGTACTATTGGCATCTAGGGTACTCAGATCATGTTTCCAATTCCAATTATTGAGATAGTCCTTAATTTTGCCATAATTTGTGTTGGCAAAATTTCTGATTTTGGTAATGTCCTTTGGGGCTGAGTTATAGTAGTTAAGGGACTTAAAAAAATCATACAGTGGTCACTGTCTCCTAAAGGTTCTCAGACTCTTGGTGGTACCACACAGTTTCTATTATTTTTTAATATCAAGTCCAGAATAGTATTCTGTCTAGTAGGTTCCTGAACTAATTGATCCAACCCTAGCTGTACTACAGTTTCTCGGAATCTATTATTCAGCAAACTTTTGCCTTCTAGTGTGCCCCAGTTGATATGTGATAAATTAAACTCACCCATTAGGGTAATGTCATTTGAATTATTCAGATTTAGTAAATGTTGAAGTAAATTGCCATAACTATCATTGTCCTGAGAGGGTGATCTAGAGCAGAGTCCCATTATTATAGGCCTTTGCCCAAGGGTAACACTCACCCAAGTTATCTCAATATTATCAGTTGAGGAGTTATTGAAATTAGACTTGGAGCAATCCAGGCTCTTTTTAATAAAAAAGGCTACACCACTACCTACAGTGGTGGTGCGATTTTTCCCAAGTCTTACATATCCTCGGATATCCTGACCCCAGCCATTGTCTGCAAACCAGGTCTCAGTGACCCCACAGACATCAATATTTTCTTTATTCAGAATAAGCTGGAGCTCATTAATTTTGTTCTTTTAACTTCTTGCATTAAGAAGTAATATATTGAGTTTGTAATGTGTGGTAATCGGATCTGTATCAATGTTTCTAAGTTTTGGCAACATGGTTGGGGAGTCAATCAGTAAGTGTTCTGAACATACAACCCCCCCTCTCAGCTTTGTTTAAATGTTTTGCAATATGTAAGTTTACACTTTTTCCTAATAGAGAAGTGCCTTTCCTATTAAGATGTAAACCATCCATGGCAAATAATTCCCCCTTATGTTCAAATTGCTTCCAGTGAGATATACAACTTAGATTCGTCTTCAAACACCAGACATGCAACCAATTATTTATTATTTTAATCTTAGTTAGAGTAATAGAGTCGGCTCTGGGAAATGGTAACATTTCTGAAAGGGATATGGTACAACCTATATCAGAGCGTACATTAGCCAGGCAGATATACTCCTCTTTTATTTGCTGAATATTTTGACACTTAATGTTGTTCACACCCACATGCACAATTACCAAAGGATCATCCCCACAGTTACTTAAATTCTTCCTTGAAATTCTTGTGATATCCTGAAATTTTGCACCCCTAAAACTAGGTAAAGTCATATTTGCTTTGTCTCCGTCACATACCAGGTGAAATAAATGTTTGGTCATAGAGTCCCCTAGAACAAAAACTTGTCTAGGTTGTGTGGGTGGAATGCCAGTGTCCATGTAATCTACCATTATGTTCTCATTGTTTTCAGTGTGGACAGAAGAAAGGAACATGCTGGCCATCTCCTGATTGAGTGGAATGGACTCGGGGGGGGGTAAGAAGAGTATGGTCCTGATCATCACCGAGATTGAGTAATGGATCAAAATTATCATAAACAGACAATTCAAAGCAATTGGCTTTCCTGCATTTCTTAGTAGTTTTTTTGCTCTGAATCATAAATTAGTCATTATCCATAACATCAGGTTCCTCATCCTCTCTAGCCCTTTTTTTATGGCAGGTGGTTGTAAATGTTCCACTATTTAGGTTAATCACTTCTTTTTGAGATGGGTTAGCTGGGGTAAATGACAGTTGGAAACATTTTGGAAGTCTCCAGTTGACTGAACTCCAGTGCCCACAATCTATCGTCAAATCTATTTATTTCATCCTCCATGAGCTCATTCTGTGCACATTTATAAAGGATTTTCACTGTTAACCATTATGTTAAAATTGTACATATGACATAGTGTACATAAAATTCCTACCCTGCCATCTATTATTCTTATGGTATCAGCCATAGCATCGATGTGAGGGAGTAACTAGAGGCTTCCATTGACATATAAGTCCTATACCTACCTACAGCATGGGTCTTTCCACATTAGTATCACGCCCTGTCCCTTCTTCCCCACCGAACACACCTAACATGCACAGACATGTGTTTCTTTGTGCACGTCTTCGCTCATGTCAACATGTGCTCACCCTGCTTGGGCTCAACCTGCTTGCTGCAGGGCACTGTTATATAGGCCTGTCTGACCCCAGAAGTGCTCCCAGGGGTCTCGGAGAGCTCAGTGAGCCAAATAGCTCTAAAAGTAGACGAAAGTTAAAATTGCCACAAAGATGGCTTAATGCCTTATCCAAATGCCTCTGCCTTATCCAAAGTTCAGACCTCTATTAATAGAGCATGTAGGCTCCTTACCGGTGCCCACAGCAGAACCCACACCTGTTTACTATACTCTGCCGCTAAAATACTCACTCTTGAGGAAAGACTGAATTATCAAACCTGCCTTCTGGCCAAAAAATCCCTGTCAGGACTCTGCCCTCCTGGGGTCTCTGGACCTTTGCAGCGTGCTGCTAGGTCACTGCCAACCCGGTATGCTACCACGGCCACTTTCATACTTCCCAGAGCAAGGACCTCTCAGTGCCAAAGATCCTTCCATCACCAAGCCCCGTCCTGTTTCAACTCCCTTCCCGAAACTATCTCCAAGATCCCTGGTATTGGCCGCTTCAAAATTGCTCTTCGCCAGCATATTATGGACAGCCGATGTTGTAAATGCCTGTAGCTGCCTCTTGCCTGTCCCTCTGCCCTATGCCGGTCCCTGCTAATCCCTTTCAAATCCCCAGGCCACGGTCTTTATATACCCACATATTAGCCTGACATGCTCACTTTGAATACTGTAACTCTTATTGTTACACCAATGTTATTACCTACTTAATTTATGACTTGCTGTTGATTTGAATCGTGTTGTTTTTACCTATGTTAGGACCTTCCACAAAGTTTAATCCAAGCAGCCTAGCTTCTGCTCTCTCAAGTGTATATTTATTTTTATGTATCTAACATGTTCTGTCATTCCACTGTCCTAACCTCTTCTTTTATTGTTGTCTTCCCCCCCCTTATTGACGAGGTACCTTTGTAAATGAGTCTTTGACTCAAACGTTGTAAAACTGATTCTCTACAATAAATAAATAAATAAAAAAAAAAAATTTTAAACATACGGTCCACAAGAAATGGTTTAAATTAAAAAGTTTCCCCAGCAGCATGAGCTGTAGTTCCCCAGACACTCCCAGGGAACTACACTCTCCTCTCCCTGGTTCAGGGTTAACCAGGGCCTCAATGTCTCATGATAACAAGAAGGCACACAGAAATATAACAGTGGCAAAAGTTTATATATTCAAACAGTAGTACACTACAAGAACCCTTACATCAAGTGTATGTAGCAATAATAATAGTCATCCACTGAAAACCAGAATATGTTAACAATTATGTTCGGTTCGGCTTGAGGATGGAAAAAGTGCTCTGAGTACACATTTACTACAACAATCTAAAGCACAATGCCACAAATTACCTTTTGTGGGATTGATCATGCATTTGTGGGTCCCATGGGTGGCAATGTGGGCACCATACTAGCTGAAAAAGAAACTTCCTGTACCTATATGCTTGGTGCCTAGAAAACAAACTGTTACTTACTGTACAATAAAGATCCTTGTTCAATATTATATTTTCTCTTCATGGCTGTCTCACT
Source organism: Neoceratodus forsteri (assembly GCA_016271365.2). NCBI lineage: Eukaryota > Metazoa > Chordata > Ceratodontiformes > Ceratodontidae > Neoceratodus > Neoceratodus forsteri. The sequence continues at coordinate 4,832,876 of CM028130.1, forward strand.
CTATGCTCCAATTAATGCTTGCATAGTGCTGTATGTTTTCATTTTCAATTTATTAATTTATATTTTTGTGCATTTGCAATGATTCACCAGATAGATTGATGCTTATATTATAATACATACTGCTTAATGACTCCAGTGCAGTTTAAATGGTGCTGTTTAGTCCACTTCTATAAGGTTTTTATAGTTATTGTGTGTTTTTGTCACTTTTTTTACACTATACTACACATATTCATTAGTCATATGTCTGTGATGTAGATGTAGTTACGAACATACGAACATACGAAATTTGCCAGCAGATAAAGGCTTAGAGGTCTATCAAGTCTGCTTGAATGTGCAGCTAGCACCCCTTATTCTGTAGCTGCCCCTCCCTTCCACCCTTCCCCTTCATTAACCCCCCCTTGTCCTGTCCCATCCTCATTTGAAACAGTCCACTGTTCTACTGCATACCACTTCAGCAGGTAACGCATTACATCCAGCCACCACCCTCTCTGTAAAAAAGTGTCTCCTCATCTCCCTCCTGAACTTTCCTTGCTCCAGTCTCATATCATGGCCCCTGGTGGCCCTCTCCTCCCTTACTTTGAACAGCCCCTCTGTAACCATCTTGTTTATTCCTTTCATGTATTTAAAGGTTTCAATCATGTCACCCGTCTCTCCTCTCCTCCAGTGAGTACATGTTCAACTCCTGCAACCTCCTCTCGTATGATAAGTCCCCCAGCCCCTTGATCATCTTTTTCGCTCTGCGCTGCACCCCCTCCAGTAACTTATGTCCCTCTTCAGATACAGACACCAGTACTGCATGCAATACTCCAGGTGTGGTCTAACTAATGACCTATACAGTGGCAGAATCACCTCCTCCCTCCTCGAGGATATACCTCTTGCAATACAACCCAGCATTTTGTTGGCCTTTGCAGCTGCCTTCCTACATTGTGCAGAGTTGTTCATTGGCCCTGTAATGAGCACACCCAGATCCTTCTCCTCCTCTGTCTGGACTAGCTGCACTCCCCATAGCTGGTAACTCCTCCTTGGGTTCTTCATCCCAAAATGCAGCACCTTGCACTTTTTGGCATTAAAGCCCAGTTGACAGGTGTCTGACCAGGTTTCAAGCTTTGCCAGATCATCCTGCAACCCCTGCCATCCCCCTAGGTCATCCACCACCGCGCCTACCTTGGAATCATCAGCAAACCGACTGATCTTGCTCTTGATGTCCCATGATATGTCTGCAATGAATATCCCAGACAACACTGGTCCCAACACGAGCCCTGTGGAACACCGCTCATCACTGCCCTTGGGTGTGAGAACTCCCCACCCACCACCACCCTCTGTTGCCTTCCCTGCAGCCAGTTTCCTACCCATCTCACCAGCTTTGCAAACGCCCCTGTGCCTACTAACTTCCTTCCCAGCCTTCCATGTGGCACTGGGTCAAATTCCTTACTGAAGTCCAGATACAGGACATCCACTGCATGGCCCCTGTCCAGTTGCCTAGTTACCCACAACTTGACCAGGTTGGTTTGGCAGGATCTGCCACATATGAAGCCATGATGTCTGCTGTCCTGTAGTCCTTTGGCCTCTAGGAGGGCCACCAGCCTCTCCTTCAAGATAGTCTTCATTAGCTTACCCATGATGGATACGAGGCTCACTGGTCTGTAGTTTCCCGGTTCATCCTTGGGGCCACTCTTGTGGGGGGCACCACATGAGCCATCCTCCAGTCCTGAGGTACACACCCTGAATGTAGTGAGGCATTAAATAGGTCTGCCAAAGGTCCTGCAAGGACCTCTGCCAGCTCCTTCAGTACCCTGGGGTGGATGCCATCTGTAATTATATATAATTAGATTTTTATGTTGATTCATAGACCTGATTGCATTTAATCAATGAAATTTAGATATTGTCACATTAGGAATATGGTGTAAATGGAGGGTGGTTACACCTGTAGGGCACTTTCTGAAGAAATTTTGGCAAAACCTGTACAACTCTTGTGGGGGTCCTGCCGGTTTGTTCCCTGGGCTGTGCACTTTCACTTTGGAGGTTTGCACTTTTTTCTGCTTTAAATAAACTGCTTTCATTTTCAGTATTTCTGCTTATGTTCTGGTTTTATGGAGGGTCATGCTGGAATTCTGTGGATTTATTTATTGTTTTTTTCACTAACAGAACCCAGAGAAACCTGTTTTTTACCTCCTCCTTTGCAGAAGGTCAGGAAGGTCAAACATGACAAATGACTGCGAGTAGATTGCCTCTTCAGAGACAAACTGCAAACAGAGTCCAGTAGAAATAGTAGAATTACCCTTTTAAATAACATAAGCAGTCATTGATTTTATAAAAAAATACATTTTACTGAAATACTACAAGTATTTATACCAGGATTTATTTACAGTCAGATAGAAGGATCACAGTTTACTAGAAATTAAAAGAAATGGAAGTTATACAAGACAGGTTGCAGACAGAAGAATCTGAGCTATTCTTACTTTACAAACCTATTCATTTACTTACTGTTGTCTGAAGAAAACACTATTCCTTAAGCTGTCTTTCTTATTAGACCTCTAGCTGCAGGGCTTTGGCATTTCATATGTTCCAAATCCAAAAGGAAAAGCTTTCCCAAGCCCCTCAATTTGTAGTTATTTGTTTATTTAAGTCTCAGATTACCACCTTAGAGCTATTAGCTCATTTGCAAAGGTTCCACATCATAAAGGATGAAAATACAAGGATACAAACAGTCAAAGAGAAGATACAAAAGTCAATTAAAGTTAGATACATAAAAAACTTATAAAAACATAAATCTTGGTTGACAGACATCAGTAGCATACAGTTCAATGTTACATTCATGGGTAAATAATTGAGAAAGATAGAGCAGGGACAGTACACCCACAGAAAGCTGAGGAGATTAGAGCATTATCTGAGGGTATAACGCTAGTAAAATGAAAGAGAGGAAGGAGTGTGGTAGTACTCATGGCAGGGATATGGAGACCAGAGCTTCCCTTTGTCCGCAGAAAAGGATATATTTAGGCAGGGAATCAGAGGAACCAAGATTCCCTTTATTAGTATGGAAGATGGTGTGAGGGGGGAATTTCTAGAGAGGTTAGCAGATAGGGCCTGTGGGGGGGAGTGGGACTGTAAGGAGTGGGGGAGAGGAAAAATCTAGGACTAAGGGGAGGGATTAAGAATACAGGTGATGGGGAGAATGGGAATTGAGGGCAGGGTTAAGAAGGTACAGTTTGATATAGGGTAGGGTCAAGGAAGGGGAGCGAAGAGAGGGACCAGACATGGTGAGTAAGTGTAGAGGGGTGGTAGAGACAAGGTACAGATCAGGTAGGATCTTGCACCACATGGGGGAGGGATGGAAGTAAGGGATAGGATGGACAGTGCAGGAGGGAGCAAAAGTAGGAGAAGGAGAGGGAAGGCCAGTAAACAGTAGGGGGAGGCCAGTGAACAGTAGAGTGTCAGAGCTGAAGAGGTAGAATCAGTGTCAATTGTTGATAAAGCTATACATTTTTGTAGCATGAACAAACCATGTGTTCTGAGAGGTGGGAGAAAAGCTTTTGCTTAAAAGGCCCTAATTGGGGGGGGGGTGCTAATGAGCAGCTGTCAGTGAAGACGTAGGTTCCCGCAGCTCCCTTACCCATGATAAATAAAAGTATAATTACTGGTCAGCAATTTTTTCCATAGGCTAAACCGGTTATAATTTGCTGTTATAACCTGCGGGTTATAACAGCAAACACGCGCCACTTCAATCAAACTAGAGCCACATCCTGATTGGCTCTCTGCTTCTCATGGGCAGGCTAAACACATAACAAACATGGCGACTCCTCATCTCGCTTACCGAGGAGCTACCACAGACCAGCCGTCACATCGGACATCCAGTTTTATTTTAGAACTTCTTATTTTGTTTCAAAATCTCTAATCTGGTTGATCCTGCTGTCTGTAACCCGTACAGCCCAAGAAATGCCTCCAAAACAGAGCACCGCACTGGAACGGCTCTGAAGCACTTAACAGAGGTAAGCGCTGTTGCAGCAAGTGAAACTAAAATTAAGCAAAGCACGAAGAAACAGTTGTAAAAAAGGAAAAGATGCCTAACAAACAACAATCTGGTTTTCTAAAAAAGAAGCTGTGTGTGTGTGTGTGTGTGTGTGTGTGTGTGTGTGTGTGAGACAGTGTGACAGAGTGTGTGTGTGTGTGTGTATGTGAGTGAATCACAGACAAGCAGCATCAATGTGGGAAACAAATTGAGGACCAGCAATTATAAAAAATAAAGTAATAGGCAAGTGGCTATTTATGAGAGTTTTACACAAACCTTCGGTGTGGGATGCCTATATATATCCCTCGAGCTTTGCCCTCGGGGTTTATGGGGCATCCCACATCTCATGTGTGTGTAAAATTCTCATAATAACCACCTGCCTATACATTATTCTCTATGTTATTTTGGCAGATTTTGCAAACTAAATTGATCTCTGAGGGTGAAGAACCATGCAGTAAGTGCAATGGATGACTACTTGCTGCTGGGAGGGGGGAAAGCTCGAAATCCACCTTGAAAGGGCAAGGGAGGAGAGCAGCAGCAAAGGCCCCGGAGGCACCAGGCCTGATTTCTCTCTCTGCAGGCGAGGTGGCTCTACTAGGCCATGAGGTCTCGGGCCAAGTTATGTAAGCACTCGAGGAGAAATGGGACAGCCTAGAAAAAAAGATTGAGGGCAGGTTGCAGAACTTGATGGAAATACTGAATGCACAGTCAGGCAGAATTACAGAAGTGGAAGAAAGGGTTTCTAAGTTGGAGGATGAAGTGTATCCTATGGCTGCTCACATGGGGAAGCTTGAGAAGGAACTGGCAGAGCTAATTGAGCAGCACTATTACCAAGAGAACTATGCAAGGTGACTGAATTTAAGGATCAGAGGATTGTCAGAAGGGAAGGAGGGCTCTGATATCATGATTTTTTGTGCAGTTAAACTCCCTAGCATTTTAGGAATGAAGCCCAAACATGGAACTCTAAAGCTGGAATGTGCGCATAGAGCAGTCGTAGCGCATCCCCCGGCTGGGCAACCCCCGAGGCAGATTATCTTTTGTTTTCACAATTTTCAGGACAAGGAGGAGATGCTGCAAGCATACCAGAAAATGAAGGAGCTGTAATATGAAGGAGAGAGGCTTTTTCTAGCACAGGACTACTCAAATAGGGTCCTGAAGAAATGCAGAGCTTTTGGCCCATTACTAGTGCAACTTAGAGAAATGAAAGTGGAAGGATTCATGCTGTACCCTTCGATATTGAAAGTCAAGTGCGAGGGAGCAACATACACCCTCTCGGAACTGGAAAGGGTGACGGTGTTCGTGGAGGAGCTTTAAAAGAAAGCAGGGTGAAAGTGAAAAGCGTGGGTGGTGACAGAGGTGGAAGTCGACTAAGCTGGGATGTTATACGGCTTGCATGAATAAAAGTTTGTTGCAGTTACTACTTGTTGGAATCCATGCCCTAATGTTCTAAAGGGCAGAGTTTTGAACTTTGGTCCAGTACTTTGGTCTCAGGAACTCCGTGTTGTGACTGGTAGCTTGAGAGATGGGAGAGGGCTCCTGCTAAGTATGGATTTGGGCAGTGGAGCTGAACAGGAAAGAGGAGTGGAGCAGTGAAATGGAAGGAGAGATGTTCGATGGATGGCTACAGAAAGATCAGTGAAGAAGCGATTTGGCGGGAAATTGCATGGGACTATGAGTAGAGATTGTAGCATTATGCTCCCGCTAAAGAAAAGAGGACTGATCCCCCTGTGGACACGAGGATGCCGAGGTTGGGTAAGTGGGGGGGGGGATCTGTGGCACCACATGTGCTCTGAGAGTTGGGCCGGCATCCCTTCCACTCTTATAAGCCCCCTGATGTTTAAATTGCAGGAGGAAGGCTAAAAAAGACTGGCATAATATGGTGAGGGTGGAGGGACTCAGTAAATGAGAGAAGAAGGTATAAAGATGCTGCTGGTACAGGATATGGGTTGGGACCAGGGAAGGGGTGGGGTCCAAGACCAGAACAAGGACTCACATGTTATACATTAATTGTTCTTCACCTTTTGAAGTTGGCGGAATCTTTCACTTGGGTATGTGTAAAATCTGCCTGGAAAGTGAAGCGGGGGGGTTGGGGAACGAAACGTTTGCAATGTGTGGGTGAATGGGCTATCTTAGTCATCGAATGTGGAGAGAGAGGAAGGGGCTTGGAAAGCCTATGTGGAGGAGTGAGGAGGTTTTCACAACTTGGGAAGGGGCAGAGGGGAGGGGCAATATTGTGGGGGGGGATGTTCGGGGATGAGGTTATGTATGTCTAATTATGTTGGGGTATATTACATATTTCTTTTTTTTAGGGTTAAAAAGGGGTTTGTGTGCCATCTCAAAGAAGTTGGTCAATTGGGCTTGTGGGGAAATGTGAAATTAAGGAGAGAAAAGAAGGGAAAAGTACACGTAAGCAATGATGAAGGGTAAAACTCTGGGAGTTGTTTCTTGGAATGTAAAAGGGATCTCGACTCCAGCCAAAAGGGCAAGTGTATTAACAGCACTGCACCGTCAGGGAGCTCAAATAGCCCTCCTCCAGGAAACGCATTTAACCAGTAGAGAGCATGAGAAGCTGGAAAGAGGATGGGTGGGTAGATGTTATGCGTCTCCCTATAAGGCCCACAAAAGAGGGGTGGTGATCCTGGTGGGAAAGAGAGTTCCCTCTCTTAGCTGTAGGATAGTTGTAGATAAGGGGGAAGGTAGGTATATATTTGTGGAAGGGGAGCTGTAGGAGAGAAGGTCACTTTTGCTAGCATCTATGCCCCCTCAATATTCGATCCAGCCTTTTACCAGGAGGTCCTCGATGTGCTGATGAGGGAACAATTTAAAGGGCTAATCTTGGGAGGAGACCTTAATATGATTATGCAGAAAAACCTAGACCACTCAGAAGGGAAAGATAGGAGGGCAGGTAAACTTAAGAAATGGCAGGAGGGGATGCTGGAATTGGATGAAATAGACTGCTGGAGGACCAAGCATCCGGGGGAGAAGGGATTTACCTTTTACTCTAATCACATAACACTTGGACTAGAATAGATTATATCTATATACTGAGGTCTTGGTTAAGTAGAGTGCAAAAAATCGAACACAGTCCCATAGTGCTCTCAGACCATGCTATGGTCAGGGTGGAGGTAGAGATGAGAGAGGACAGGGAGGATCCTCCTACGTGGAAATTTCCTAGGTATTTGCTGAGAAGTGAAGAATTTATGGAGTACGTAGAACAGCAGTGGCAGTATTATAAAGAGGTGAATGAGGGGTCAGTAGATTCCCTGGGGTATATTGGGAGGCTGTAAAGGCGTATATCAGGGGTTCTATTATCAGATATGTGGCCCAATAGAAAAAGGAAAAGGAAGCTACTAGAAGGTGGTTGGAGGATGAGGTTAAAAGGTGGGAGAGGGAGGTAGTGGAAAGGCCAAAAGGAAATGGGGGTAAGAATTCGAGAGTGGCTAGGGAAGCCCTAAATGCCTTTCTCCTTGGAGAGGCCCATTCAGCCAGTATGCTGGCCAGGAGTAGGATGTTTGAGTAGGGTAACAGATCTGGCCCTTTAATGGTTAGGTTGATAAAGGGTAGAAGGACTTGTGTGTATATACTGGGAATCAAGGGAGAGGAAGGGAGGGGCGGTTTATCACGGATAAGATTACGATAAGAAATAGGTTTCAGCAGTTTTATGAACAATTGTACCAAGCTGAGTGTGAAGATATGGAGGATATTGTAGCCAGATTTTTGGAGAGAATTAAAATACCTAGTCTGAATGAGCAACAGCAGGAGCAGTTAAATGGGGAAATTACGCAGTTGGAGATCAGACAAGCCATACAAGGCATGAAGCAGGGTAAGGCGAGTGGACTGGATGGGTTTCCCATTGAGTTTTATAAAAAATTCTCGGGGCGGGTTGTGGAACCCCTATAGAGGGTCTTTGGCGAGGCAGGTGGGAGGCCTCCTGACATCTTTTGGGGAAGCAGTTATTTGCCTGGTTCCTAAGCTAGGGAAGGATGAGCAAGAATGTTTAGCACATAGGCCGATCTCGCTGCTGAATTGCGATGCTAAAATATTAGCCAAGATCTTGACCAGAAGACTGGAAGGTTTTTTGCTGGAACTCCTGCATCCAGACCAAATGGGTTTTGTAGTGGGTAGGTACTCATACCATAACACGAGGAAGCTCCTTAACGTGATATGGAGGTCGGCCTGGGGACGTAAAGATATTGCGGTGCTTACAATGGATGCCGAAAAGGCCTTTGACCGCACAGAGTGGGAGTACCTATTTGGGGTTCTACAGAAATTCGGCCTAGGGGAAAGATTTATTGGATGGGTGGAGAGTCTATATGAGGCCCCAGTAGCTAAGGTATTGGTGAATGGAGGTTTAACTGGAAGGTTTGCTCTTCATAGGGGGACCCGACAGGGATGCCCCCTCTCACCCCTGCTATTTGCTATGGTGATTGAGCCTCTGGCGGTAGCCGTCAGAAGTTCTGTAGGAATTAGCGAGGTAGTTGGGAACTCAGGGGAAGAACATAAGATAACACTGTACACTGACGATATGCTGCTGTTTGTATGGGACCCAGTCAGGTCTGTTCCCTGTTATTAGAAGTAATAAAGGAGTTTGTGATATTTTCCGGCTACAAAATAAATATCCATAAATCTAAAATGATGTTGTGGGGGAAGTATTGAAAGAGAACATGGGGAAACAGCATGGGGCTTAAAGAAGGCAGAAGTAGAATTTTCATACTTAGGCATTCGAATAGGTCATGAACTGAGTCAGCTATATAAACTTAATTATGGGGTGATGGCTCAGAGTGTGGAGCAGGTGTTAAGAAGATGGAGGGCCCTTCCGCTGTCATGGTTCAGATGAATAAATCTCTTAAAGATGAACAGCCTACCACATATTTTATATCTGATGCAGATGTTGCCGGAGGGCATCAATAAGAAGGTTGTTAAGAGATTAGAAAAGGCCTTCTCAGGGTTTTTGTGGTGTGGGAAAAGGCCTAGGGTGAGCCTTCACAGGCTTCAGGCAGATTCAGCTAGAGGGGGTCTGAATTTTCCAGATTTGAGGAATTATGTACTGGCCATGCAGTATAGGCTGATAGGGGACTGGGTGAATAGACCACCGGAAGCTAGATGGTTAGACCTAGAGGAAGAAAAAGAGGGAGTGAGGCTGTCTGCATTTTTAAGGATAGAAGGGGGAAGAAACCATATAGAAATAGACCAGATCCGAATCCTCTGGTGGTCTCAGTGCTGAACGGATGGGACCAACTTTGTAAATGGGTTGGGGTAAACATGAAAGGAGAGACCTTGCTGCTCCCCCTTAGGGGGAATCCCGAGTTTATAGAGGGAATGGAAGACACTGAGTTCCGGTGGTGGGAAGAAAAAGGGATCAAATGTGTTAAAGATTTTTGGAAGGAGAGAGAGGTAGGGTCAGGGGTAGAGTTAGGGGGAAGATGGACTTAGGTATGCCAAGACCATTAGGAAAAACTGGGAGAGGGACTCCCCGCCTTGAGGAGATAGAGCAACTAGTACTTAGTACCCGGAAGGAGGCAAAGGGCATTATAGGTAGAGCAGCAAAGGCAGGGCGGGAAATATAGGCCGTCCTATGTTTGTAAAACCAGAGCATTGTGGTGCAGAGACCTGGAAAAGGAGATTCCCGACCAGGGCTGGAAGGTGCTGTTACAACAACACAAGGGACTATTGGTCTGTAATAAGTATCAAGAGTCCTTTTAAAAGTTCCTACATAGGATATATTGCCCCCCATATCTGGTGCACAAATACCATCCGGAGATCTCACCCCTATGTAAGAGGTGTATGAGTGAGGTTGGTACCTACATACACTGCTTTTCGGAGTGCCAACAATTGGCGCAATTTTGGGAAGGTGTTGCTATGGAAGTACGCAAGGTGTCAGGGAGGCAAGTAGGGAAAAACCCATGTTTCCTCCTATTTGGGATAGATGATTCAGACGGGGAGGAAGTGGAAACCCCTTGCGAGATGGATAAGAATTCTGGTTGCAATAGCCAGACATTGTATACTAAATACATGGGTATCAGGGGATGTTCCTACCCTGCAGCAGTGGAGGGACCTGTGCCTGCAGGCTCTCTGCATGGTAAAGCTATATTATATGACAAGGAACAGGGAAGATCAATTTTGGGCAATGTGGGGGACATATGTGTTCTCGCTCACTCCGATTGAAAGGGAAATTATGGAAATAGGGTTGGAGAACTGAGGGGGATGGCCTGGGATGCCAAGAGGCTGAAGGATTAATGGGGTGTAAGGATGAAAGGTTAAAGGAATAAAATGGTCTAGAGGGGGAGCCCGAATCTGAATCTGGAGTATTACAAATCTCAGAGTTATAATAAAACCAAGACCGATGGCTATGAGATGTTTGTTAGGAAAAGAAGGCACAGACAGCAAGAGAGATGGGGAAAAGTTTTTTCTTCCTTTCTTTAGGATGGGGGAGGGGTGGGGGAGAAGGGAGGGATTGTCAATGGGTTAATGTGAATGGATTAAGCTAAATGGAATATAAGTATGTATATGTGGTTGTATTATGGAAAAAAATTTAATAAAAATATTATGCAAAAAAAAATAAAAGGCCCTGATTTAGGTTTGGCAAGGAGGTAAGCAGGGAGAGCGTTTAGCCACTTAGGTGCACGGTAGCCAAAGGACTACTGCCCTTAGGATGTATGGTGGAAGGGGACTTTGTACTGGGTACTGAGGGATCCTCTGGTCAGCATTGGAAGGGCTGAGTGGCAGAGTGTTGAATGAACTCCTGTTCTTTGCACTGAATATGGTATTTATTGAGGTGGTCAACTAACTTGTCATAGTCTACCCATTCCAGAGGTTTAGAGATTGGGGGTAGAATTGAAATTGGTTGGTATGGATGGTCATGTCCCACTTTTGAAGACTGGCATTACAAATGCATCTTCCCAGAGTTTAGGGAACTGTCCAGTGATAAGTGAGATGTTGGGAATTCACATTAAGGGGACCAGGACCTCATCTAAGTTAAGATTTAGAAATTTCAGGTCTAGGCCCTCGCTATTGTACTTGTATTTGCAAAGTACCTGCTTAAGGTACTTTCTGGCCTCTGAGGTTTTGATGAACCTAAGGTAGAATGACTGGACTGAGGTACCCTGAATGGATGTAGAGACTGCTAACATTGTGCCCTGGGCTTTACTGATGAGGTTGAAGTAGTTTGTCAGGAGTGCTTCAATGAGGTCAGTGAAGTTCCTGTTAAACGGTGTTTGCAATGGTTTTTGGGTCTTGGTTTATGTTCCCACTCAGGATTAGCAGTTCAGGGGGAGATCAGTTCGGACATCCTATTAGTGATATTATGTTTGCCCAAAATTAATTTGTGACTTTCAGCCAAGGAACTTTCCAGTTCAGCCCTAAAGAAGCTAAATTTGGCCTGGTGAATAGCTTGTGTGCATTTATTGTGGGCTGTATGATAGTTTTGGAGGTCAGATTGCTTGCCCCTGCTTTTGGCTATATGCCAGAGGCTGTCTCTGGAGTTCATGAGATCAATGAGTGAAGGAGTTATCCACAACTTGTGGGTGCATCTGATCTTTTTACTTGTGAGGAGTGCAAAGATATTGCATGCCGAGTTGAAGCATCAATAAAGTATTCTAATGCCTTATCAATGTTAGTTGTTGAATAGATGGAGGAGCAGTCAATTCTGGAGAGGTACTCCTTTAGGGGAAACAATAGCCCTCTTTTCAGGATTCAAGTAGTCACTTCTTTAGCTGGAGGTTTAGGGCTCTTATTCAACCAGGTGCAGAGGATGGGGAGTGGTCACTTATTGTATTGGGGAAGATGGCCATTTTGGTGACTTGTTCCAGGTGGTTGGTCAGAAGTCAGTCCAGCAGAGTACTGGAACCAGTGCGATAGTTAGTGAGTGTTGGAGTTTCAATAAGTTGGGAGATGTTTATGGAGTTGATGGCATCTCTATAAGTTGCAGCATCAGGAAAGAGCCAGTTTATGTTGAGGTCACCTACTATGATAACGTCAGAGTTTAGATGGCAGTTGGTGAGGTATTCAATGAGTACTTTAAAGCCTGCTGCCTGCTTTTTGGGAGGAATACAGGTGGAGAATATGGTAATGCCCTTTTCATTTTTACCGAGGAGTATTTTGACAGGTAGGATTTGGACATTGCTGCCTGCTTTTATTGGAGGGAGGGTCTGAGGCTGTTAGTGCTCTTTAATATAAATTTCACATCCCCCTCCACATCTGCCAATTTTGTCCAGCCTAAAGGAGTTGTACACATCAAGCTGGATGTCCGTGTCAGGTGTCCTTGGGGTAAGCCATGTCTTAACCACGGATATGATGTCCGGGTTGTGTTGGGTTACACATACTTACAGAGAATAAAGTTTGGCTGTTAAACTACAGATATTGATAGAGGCAATTATGAGATAGTTATGCTTCTCAGACATATTTGCTTTTGCAGCCCTGGGTTCTGGGTTGGATAAACATTCCCGGATATTAGTAAGAGTAGCCAGAGCAGTTGAGTTGCTGGTAGCCTTAGTAGCTTTATTGCTAGTAAGTGGTTTTGCGGGTTTAGGGTCTCTTGAGGTATCTGCTAGTTGTTAGGAGTAGATTAGTAAGTGGGGGAGGGAGAGGGTAGATGTTGTTCTGATGCAGAGGTTCGAAGAAGGATTTATGGAAGGAGTTAATAAATGGGGAGATTAATTGTGCTGATGCTGAGCTTTGGCAGTTTGTTATAAACCTTGGTGATTGGTAATCATGGGCACAGCAGGTTGGCTGCTCTGAGGTGGGACTCACTGAGGTGGAATAAAGTGCTAATAGAAATGTGAGGTGCATTAGCAGCTGTATACTTAGTTATTTTTGTGGTGTAGAGGGTTGCCTCTGTGGAGGGTAGTATATACTGTAAGTTATATTGATATAATAGATGGGGTGGGGGACGTGGCCCAGGGAAAAACTGTCCAAGGAGGTTGGAGTGCTCATTTAAGGGGAGGGTGATCTTCAATCCAGTTAGTTCAGAGATTTTTCAGTTTTGGGGAGAGCTGAAAGTAGGTGGAGTTTGATGGGTGAGGAACAGTATTTAATAGAGTTGGGGTCAGAGTGGGCAGGTGGGACAAAATATAGCCTACAACAGAGCAGAATTAATTAACTAGCTTTCCAAAATTCAAGCGCAGCGCTTATTGTGAGATAAAGGTGCATCTTTAAATTTGGCTTGAGAAACCACCAAGGACTGATTGTTCAATCAGGAGTTGCCTGTGGGAGTATCAGCCAATGGCGCTGAGGCCCGAGTTCAGTGAAGCCCAATCAAATGAGTGGCTTTCATGGCTGATTTCCTACTGCTCCACTGGCTAGGGCTACCATGCCTGGGTTGCTCACTGGGCGGTGGGTTGCTGGAGAAAGCTTCAGGTAGAGATCTGCACCTGTTACTTGGCCTTTACAGGGTGGGATCCTGGGTTGCTTGCTGGGTGAGTTGCTGGAGAGGAACTGTCGGCAGAGTTCCAAGCCAGTCGCTCAGCCTGTACAGGGCAGGATGCTGGATTGCTTGCTAGGTGATTTAGTTCTTACACCTGAGGGGAGTGGTCTCATTCCCTTGAGTGACAGTTCCATGCTGCCCCAACCTCCTTTGAATGTGTGTGTGTGTGTGTGTGTGTGCACGTGTGCACCCTTTAGCACCTCTTTGCTAACATTATGACATGCACCCGGGTCCTTTGTCCAACATGGGAACATCTCCCTGAAGGACTCCCCTCTGGGATTATTGCTTTATTACCTTTTCCCAAGCCTTCCTGTTGGCTTTCCCACAAGAACATCAGTACCTCCTCCCAGGCTGGCATAAGCTGTCATATACTACTTGATCATGTGATCTGGTAGCCATCTTGTACCAGAAGCAGATGCATATTCAGAAAAGAATAAATCAATCAAAAAATACATGGTTCTGATCCCCTTTCCTGTCACATCCCCTCCTCAAGAGATAAAGGTGTGTCTCTTTTGGCAACCCCCAAGAGACACTGCTGTTCATGTACAGCCTTGAGAGTGTCTAAAGAAATATGCCATGCACTTAACCTCGACAGTCCATCTGCATTGGCATTCTGTGCCCCGCTTCAATGCTGAATACTATATTATATGACTGCAGTACCAAACTACAGCACAATAGCTGTGTTTTTCCCACCAGTCCTATGGAGCCATGTCAAGGGGTTATGATCGATGACCACAGTAAACTCCCTCCCATACATATGTTGCTGCAGTTTCTGAAGTTTCCCACACTATCCCTAGACATTCCCTTTCCACTGTGACATGTGAATCTTTCCTGGGCAAATGCTTCTGGGTCAAAAACACTATGGAGTGCTCCTCCCCCAGCAGAATAAACTGGCTCGGGCCAGCACTCAGCCCATGGTAAAAGCCATCCAGATGAATTACAAACTTTAAGTCGTAATTGGGGCTAGCAAGCATGGATGACCCACATAATGCTTCTTTTAACCATCAGAAGGCAGACTCACAGTCCTCTGTCCAGAGAACTTTTACAGGCATTCTTTTTTTTGTCAGGTCTGTCAGGGGCTTGGCCACATCACTGTAGTGAGGGACAAACCTCCTGTAGTACCTTGCTGTTCCCAGAAATGTCCTTACCTTTTTCATTGTGACATGGGTGGGTCAGGCTTCACTGGCTCTGGATGGATGCATCCACTGCCCACCTGATGCCCAAGATAGGATACCTTGGTCGTACCTACTTGGCATTTTTCTGCCTTAACTGTCAGCCCTGCGACCTTCAGTCTGTGGAACACCTCCCTCATGTGCCTGACCTAATCCTCGCATGTCTGACTGTAAATGACAATGTCATCCATGTAGGCCAGTGCATATTCACCTGCCCCAACCAGGATGCAATCCATAAGCCTCTGGAAGGTTGTGGGGGCATTCTTCACCCCAAATGGCATTACTTTGAATTTGAATACACTATATGTGATAACAAAAGCAGACCTCTCCCTGGCTGAGGGGGTTAATGGCACCGCCAGTAACCCTTGATTAGGGCTATCATGGTCAGGAACCAGGATCCTCCCAGCTGTTTCAAGGTCTCATCCATTCTGGGTATGGGGTAGGCATTAGTGATGGGCAAAGTGGCCCCAATTCTCACTGTGAAGTGATTCACAGAGTAAAGGCGAATTTGAGGAGTGCTCTGCAATGCGAAGCAGAGTACTTTGCGTTATACTGGGTAACGCAAAGTCCATTAAAAACAATGACTTCATGTTACTCTGTCTTCCCAAACCACTACTCCACCAATTCTTAAGGCGAAGTACATTGAAAACAATGTACTTTGCCTCACTTCGCCTTGTTTTTAAGTTCCAAAGGTGAATTTTGCAGTGATACATGAGATTTCAGGTCACATGGGCTCTAAATTGTTCTGCACTGCCTCAGTTTGGAGTAGTGTGTGTAGGAAGCTGTAGGAGACAATCTGCTCTGAGAGCTCTCTGCGATTAAAACCTTCAAAAACCTGTTAAAAAAGCCTTTTTGAGTCATTTTTTGAAACTTTAGTTCATCAATTATAGAAAAACCTTCTGTGCTCATATCATCAAGCATTTATTGTTTGTGAGTGGATTTTGTATGTTAATGTGCAACATTCAGTATGTGTACTGAGAGACAGTGGAAGTGTGCTTTGGGGAGGAGGGTATCTGTGATGTAGGTAGATTAACTTGGAGAAAAAAGCAGTGCTTTTTGTTTTGGTAATATTTTTCTTATATAACTGTATTAATGTACACACGGTAATATTTCCAGTATTTCTTGCTATTTTTTTGCTATTGTTGCGGTACAGCAGTACATAGTTAGAGTTTGTTTAAAATATGTAGTTATATTACTGAAGTTTTCAATTTGCTATGCATTACTTCGTGTGTGAGTGAGTATGTGTGTGATGGTGTCATCAAATCAGACACCTTTTATTGTGTCACATAATAATTTCAGCAATGTGAAGCTGCTATCCACTGCAGCTGTGCGATTTTTGTACTTCTTTGTGGCATCTTTAATGGTACTAGTACTAGTGACTGTTGCTGCAGCAGTGCATTACACTGTCCCCCCCGCGACCCGACCAAACCAGCAAAAGTATTCTTTTCCAGATTTGAATTTCTGATGGTGAGCACTGGTTAGGTGTTGTGCCTTTGTGTCTGCATCTCTTCAGTGCACAGCGCAATCTTAATCTGTCTGTGCATTTGCATCTGTTTAGGGCCCAATCTCCATCTGTAACTTAAGTCACAGTTGTTTCTTTGGCTTCCCTTCAGAGTACTGGACAGGTGTAATGCTGAATTTTACATGAACATTGTACTCATTAATATGCATTTTTAAGTCAGGACCATCATTACGAGTCACTCGTGATACAAATCACATTCTTCATCATCACGGTCACAAATGTAGTCACAACTCATGATTCATGATCATGTTCTGAATCACAACATTCATTTTCTTTCTAGTTACTTGGATGTATTTAAAGCCTGTTTTGTAGTATCTCTCTAGGCTTCACCATCCCACTGTTGTACTCATTGATATGTGTTTTTAAGTCTGGGCATTTTAAGTTACAGCTCATAGGGAAAGTACAGCCATAGGCATTCATGTTCCAAATACAGTTTCATACTGGTTATCTCACACCATTGACACCGAATCACGTTCTTCATTATCACGGTGGCAAATGCAGTCACAAATCACAATTCACAATCACATCATGAATTACAACATAAATTTTTTTTTTAACAGTTACTTGGATGTATTGTAAGCCTGTTTTTTAGTTTCTTTCCATGCTTCACCACCCCACCACTGTACTCATTAATGTTTTCTTTTAAGTTGGAGAGTTTTGTGCCACACCTCATCAGGGCCCGGAGAAGTACAGCCATAGGCATTCATGTTTCTTTATCATCATGGTCACAAATGCAGTCGAAAATCTCAATTTACAATCACATCACAAATCACTACATTCATTTTTTTAATAGTTACTTGGATGTATAGTAAGCCTGTTTTGTAGTATCTCTCCATGCTTCACCACCCCACCATTGTACTCATAAATGTTTGTTTTTTCAGTCAGGGAGTTGGACAGTGTCTGCAGAACATACGCAGACTGGAAAGAAGACTGACTGAACACATGCAGTTTAGCACAGTATACTTGCACTGCTCAGAATACAAAGTGTCATGCATATGGAAGTCAACAAAAAGGGGCATCATTACATACAAGGGTCAGGGATGGTGGAAGAATACATTTTGTAACACAGCAAGGAAGGTGTGGGGGGCACATGGTGTGAGAAAAAAAAAACTAATGTGGGATCCCATGGTGATCCAGCAGCAGTTCCAGCATGGACAAATTTGCAACTGATGTCCCTCCATGTGATCTAGCCGCTGCTCCACAGCACTCACCCTTTCATTGTTCTCCTTGACAGCACTCCAGAGAACTGCAAAGCTAGCCTGTGTTACACACAGTTCTCTGTGGTCCACACATTCTACAGGCTCACCTGCCGGTGGTGGTGGTGTGGGTGGGGGTGCTGGTGAGGCAGTAGATGCTGCTGTTGCCTTCTTCTTCTTGGGGATGCCACAATGCACAGCTGCACTCTCTGCCACAGAATGGCCAGCAGGTGCAGGCATGGTCCGTTCTGTGGCAGACTGCCACTTCAACTGCTGGTGATTGAGCATATGGGTATGCAGGCCCCCAGTCACCAGTTGAGTCCCCCGGGGGCCATGGTGCACCTCCACTTCACATAGGTGGCACTTGACCACACTACTCTCCCCCTGACACAGTCAAAAAACTGCCAAACAATGGAGGTGTGAGGAGGACCAGGTACAGGCAGGGGATGGCCAAATGAACTGGCAGCTGACTGGTCATGATGCTAAACAGGGATGAGATCCACACCTGGACCCGGGGGGAAGAGGCACATCCTGCTATAGAGGACCTGGTGCTGGACTTGGTGGTGGTGGTTCAACTGCCTCAGAGTCAGGACAGGAGACGGTGCTCATCCTGCTTCTGGGAGAAACACTCACAAGTTTTGAGCAGTTCAACAGGAATGGACACCCATGCCCTCCACACATGTGCCCGGTATGAAGCTTACCACTACCACAGTCTCCCAGAGCTGTCCCCGCCCCAGACATTCCGTCATTCTGGTCCATCTCTCCTACTGAGCTCCCTCAGTCCAAGCAATCACTACTCACACTGCCACACAACACACACACACACAGTCACACAGACACAGACAAACAGCTAACTACTTATAAAGGTAATAAAAATAAAATTTACAGAAAGAACAAATTAAGTAAAAAAAGAGTACAGAAAAGATGAAAAAATGTAGCTTTTAAAAAAGCTGTTTTGTCTAAAAAAAGTTTAAATCTCCTTCCTCGCTCTGATCTCAAAGTATCAGCTGTCACAAAACACACTACTCTCTCTCAGTCTGTACAGGAGAAAGTAAAAGTGTCTGCTTGTATGGCTCACTTTCTTCCTGACTAGCTAAAGAGCATGTTACTTACAGTACTGTAAGTCACGTGATGTGTGGGGGGGCTGCCAAATCTTAAACACCAAGCGGATCACTTAGAATCATAAAGAGGAACGCAAAGTCCATTAAAAACAATGACTTTGCCTTACTTCGCATTGCCATTCCGCCTTAAAATGAAGTAGTAATGACAAGGTGGAGTGAGCACTTGGTGGAGTGGCATGTGAAGTGCCCACTGCGGTTCACTTTGCCGGTGGAATTTAAATTTGCTGCATCTCTAGTAGGCATCAGACTCCATACAGCTGTTGAGCCTCTGGTAGTGACTCAAAATCATCTGGTACCATTCTTCTTGGGGATCAGGACCATGGGGCAAGGCCCAGGGTCTTCTGGACTCCTGGATCACTCCAAGGGCCAGCATCTCCCTGAAGTCTTCCAGTATGGTCTTCTTAACCCCCTAGGTTACACTGTATGGTGACTGCCTCAGCAGAACTTGGGCCCTAGTGTCCACATGGTGATCTGCCATTGTGGTATACTCCAGATTCCCCATGAACATGTCCCCAAATTTTCACACCACTCCTTCATCTCCTCAGTCTTGGCTGGTGTCAGCCACCCTGAGAGGGTGAGGTTATTTACTGAGAATCACTCCTGGGCTTCCTCAAGGAGGTCCACCAGAGAATCAGCTTTGTTCCCCTCCTCTGGCGCACTGCACACAGTGAAGATAATTCCTCCCTAACATATTAGGGCTTCATCATGTTTACATGATATATCCTCCATCTACAGCTTTTGTCAGGCAGCTCTTCTACATAATTAACATCACTTATTTTCCTGATTATGGAGAATGGACCCTCCCATGCTGCCTGCAGCTTATTGTGTCAGACTGGGACAAGCATATATGTACAGTTTTGAATGTAAATACATTTTAAATGGCAATGCCAGAGAAGGACATTATGATCAAAATATTCTCTTTTGGAGGCAATTTATTGATGATGTACTCTGTTGTGGCAGGGTGATGAAAACCGATTGCAAACATTTCTACAATATTTAAATAAGTGTGATCTAAATTTGAAATTTATGGAAAATTATAGTTTGCAGAGTGTAAAGTTTTTAGATAAGATTAATGGTAAATTAGAAATGAAGATTTACCAGAAACCCACAGATGGAAACACTACCCTCCGCAACAGACGTTTTCATCCAATAAAACTGAATGAAAGTATTCCTTTTTCACAGTTACTTAGAACAAAGTGTAACTGTACTATGGACCATCCAAAAGAAGAATGAACAACTATGAATAGATTCAGATTGAGGGGATATTCAGCAGAAACTATTAAGGGGGGAGAGAATAAAGGTAGTGAAAATACCTAGAGAAGCATTATTAGAAGAGAAAATGAAGAATAACACATCAGCACAGGGTAAACAAATAACATTCAGTACCACACACTGTACAGAGATGCTCAAAATCAGGCAAATTATTTTACAGCATTGGAGCATTCTACAAAATGCCCTGAAAACATGCCAGATATTCAGAAACAAGCCGTTTGTGACATCTAAAACAGCACCAAATTTCAGGGAAAAATTAGTCAGGGCTGTACATACATGCAGGGAACCAAAATTTGGACAATTGTTACTTGGTCCATTAAAAAGTGATATGATCCCATGCAATAAATGTATTGCATGTGGGAACACCTATAGAAAATAAATTTTTAAGCATCCACATATGGGAGAGACATATACCATTAAATAGCACATAGACTGCATCTCTTTAGGGCTCATCTATGTGCTGCAGTGCTCATGTGACAGACTGTATGTGGGCCAGACACCTAGACAGCTTAAAAAATGCATATCTGAACATAAAAGCAATATTAGATCAAAAAATGAAAGCTCATCAGTGGCCAAGCACTTCAATGAGAGAGGTCATACTGTTATGCAGTTAAGGTTTTGGGGACTAGAGAAAGTTCAGAGGCCTGTGAGAGGGGATGATTATCAAAAAACTCTTGAAATAAAAGAAACAAGATGGATATATGAACTAGGCACTTACTATAGGGATTAGGGATTGAATGAAGAAATCAAATGGCAGGCATGCTGGTAGAAGTCATGTTCTGCATTGAGAAAAATATGTATTAAAAGGTGGCTATAATAGAATAAAATTATTACAACTGGATGTAATTGTTTAAAAATGACACATGCCTCCTCCTCCTCATCTATACTCCTTTCTGATATTGCCCCCTTTTCCTCCTATTTATTTATTTTATTCCTTGCCCCTTCCCTTTCCCGTCTTCTAAATTGCCAACATGTGAATGTGTAGGAAAAACTATCTCAGAGTAAAAAGCGGTGAGATTTCTCTGGTGAAACAGATGTGGGCATGTTTAAACTGTAAATTGTATTTTGAAGAAGTATAGAACGTATTTGGAGAAAGGAAATTCATTGCATTTATTCCTTGTATACCCACGTTAGAAGAGTTTTGCTATAGTAACCTAGTTGCTAGGCAACTACACCATGTGAGCTGGCCGCTGACATCACGGCACTCTCCACACAGGTATAAGTGGAGAAGGCCAACGCTAAGCCACTTGCTGCCACTAAAACTTTACAAGCTGCATTGGAACTAACCTGGAGTAAGTAACTTATTCTGAATATGAAATGCATTCATGCTTTCAAAGGATACTGAATGTGGAGTTAAGTCTGTCTATGTTGTTGTATGTAATACTCGTTAAGCTTAAATACAGGAGATAGCTAGTGAAAATGCATGGAGTGTTGTAAAAATTGTCTATACAATATTCTGCTCCATGAATTAAAACTGGAATTGTGTATTTCAGATCTAGAGCAGCCACATGTCTAAATAAGTCTATAAAAATGGAGGCGATAAGAAATGGAAAATAATTTAATAGGTAATTTAAACTTTTAAAATAATTCTGGAGCAACTATTGTTATGCTTGGATTGCTGGCTAATAATGAATAATATGTTCAGTTTAAAAAAAAAAGTACTGTGTGTATGAACACAGAAAATTGCTGTATGAAAAGCAAGTTGTGAATATAACATGTAAATGGATATTATTAATGTCTGAACATTTTGTGTGATTTAAAGGGGCAGTGTCCCATTGATTTGGTTTTCTTATAAATATTAGAATAGGAGCATTCTTGTAAGAACAAAGTAAAGCATAGCTTGTATAATTCATAATTATACAAGAATTGGCATATAGAGGCGGTCAATGGCCGGTTATTTGATAGGTAGCCATTTGAGCTGGTGAAGACTAGCATGGCACAGATGTTTTATAATGATGGGATTAATTTACAGCATGTTGCACTGTATTTAAAGATGTGAACTAAACAAGAATATGGTGGTGGTATTAATAAGGTTGTATATATAAAAATAATACTGAAAAATATAAATTAAGAAAATATCAGAGTAAAAATTATTTTCTTATTTTTATATTTAACAGTCCCCCAAAAGAAGCCAAATGTTGATGAAACGTTGAGGAATGACCAAAAACATTTTGAAATAAAGATAATCAAACATTATTATCATATGGATTTTTACCTGAGATGGAAAACTTTTTCTACAGAATGGGACAAGTACCATCACTCTCTGTACAACTTCGTACTCCCAGGGACTTGTCCTATGGTCATACCAGGCTTTCTGTTGCTGTTGTGCAGTGGCTAAGTGCTCCTAGACAAGCAACATGAGCTCCTTAAGTCTGACCCTGAAATTTGGAATGTACTCCACAACAGACTCCCCATTGGGAGGCATGGTTACCGTCTTATTCATCCCTGACTAAATCTAGGGTTCCCCTCACCCTCTGACCAAACAGAAGCTCGAAGAGTGAGAACTCTGTGGACTCCAGTGGAACTTCCTTGTATGCAAACAGGAGGTCAAGAAAATATTTGTCCCACTCTATTTTGTGCTGGTCAGGAAATGCCCTGAGCACAGTTGTAGTGGTATCATTGAAGCGCTAACCAGGTCATTTCACTTAGGGTGATAGAGCAAAGCACACAGTGATTTCACCCAGCACTTCTTCCACAAATTGGTCATTCACTGGTCCTGCTACTGGCTTGGTGGGAGATTGTACAGAAAATGATCCTCCCCATCTTTTACTATGACAACATAGTCTATTGTGCTGCTCCCAAGACTACCTTAACCAGACTGGACACCTTGTTCTACTCCTTCTATAATTTCACCCTTGACTGTCTCCACAGTACACACCACTGTTCCCTCTATCAGAACTTACACCTCCCCTCCCTGCAGTACAGGAGGCTGTCTCATTGCACCACACTCACAGCCAATGTCTGTACCAAGCCACTGCCACCGTATCTCTCTATTACCCTATCCACTCCTCCTCCACCTTTGCACTTACTCAGAAACACTGACTCCCGTTCCTTGAGCATCCCAAATAGGACCACCACTTCAGGACATGCTGTCTTTTCATATTGTATGCCTAAACTATAGAATTCTCTCCCACTGGCCATTATGCAAGCCAGTTATGCCAACCAGCTCAGCTCCCTCCTTAACCCCTTTCTACTTCTCATGTGCAAGTACCTAGCCCACTTACTCAATACCTTGGAGAGTCTGAGACCCCAATCTGGGATGGCTGTCACCGCACTGATGCGGGGCCTCTGACTACCTCACTTTTGATGATAGCTGGCAAATTTCCCAACTGACTTTGGGTAGGTCAGGTTATTTAAATTTCAAATCCAGCAGTATCACTGGGCAAAATGTGTTGTACTTTAACTCTTGCTGCTCTGCTTATATGCTGTTGCTTATTGCCTGTGTAACTCTATTGTTGTGCCAATATTGTACCTCTAGCTATCCAATTTCTACAACCTAACTACTGTCAGTATCTATGTTTCACCTGTATTTCTGTTCCTCAATATCTCCTGTACCAATGCATTTGCTGTTGGTACCCCTATATTGTCATTGTATTTATGCTCTACGTATATTCCCTTGCTATCTACCCCCCATGTCACATCTGGAATCGAGTGGAAGTCTGCTCAGTAAGCTCACTTGGTAAAACTTTTAAATAAAAAAAAAAATAAAATAAATAATTTATAATGACATGAATTTTGCCCCTTGGTCTGATAAAATCTCCTGGGGATATCCCACTCAGCTCAAAATTCCCAGGAGCTCATCAGCCACCTTTTCTGCCTCAATGGAGGACATTGCCACTGCCTCAGGGTACCTGGTTGTGTTATCCACCACAACCAGTATATTTCATTTGCCCATGAAACTTGGGATACATAGGGACCCCACTACATCCACAGCTACATTCTTAAAGGGTTCATCGATAATAGGCAGGGGCAACAAAGTTGCCTTAGCTTTGTCCCCAACCTTTCCAACCTGCTGGTACTGTGGAGAAGTCTGACAGTAATTTTCCACATCTGTGTATATGGTTGGCCAAAAGAAATTGTTGGCAAGCCACTTTTTTGTTCAGTTAATATTCAGGTAGTCTGAAAAAGGAATGTTATGGGCCAGAAGCTGCTTTCATCAGTCCTTGGGGACTACCTGCTACTGGAGTACTTCTCCCTCTAGCTCCCTCTGTGGTGTACACTCCCTGTACAACAGCCAATTCTCCCAATAAACTGACTTTTTACTCCCTTGAGAGGCCACAGCACTATCTGCTATCTCTTTCAGTTTTTGGCTGGTAGAATAAGCTTGCCGTGCCCTGCCCAGCCCTCCTGTCTGACCCTCCCCAGTTCCCCTTCTGGAGGAAAGCTGCCCCTGGTGGCCACCTCCTCTTCTTGCAGCTGAGGCTCAGGGCTGCTACACTCTAGCTAGCCCCTCACTTATGCTAGCCACTTCCTCAGCTGTTGAGGGATGGGTCTGCACAGGCTGTCACCCCCTCCTCACCCTCAGAAACTTACCCTTTTGCCTGGCTATGGGTAATAACACATAGTAGGTTTTCTCTGTGGTTGAACTCATTCCACATGAACACATCCACAGGGAGATCAGGTGTAACTCCCATCTCCTGTACCCCATGGCCACCCTCTCAGCTCAGAAAGAGCCAAGCCATTGGCACTTGGACCACTGGGCCCATGACTCCCGAATCTTGGAGAATTGCCCCAGCAGAATCTGCTCCACCTGGATCACATCTTGCCTTACCCTGGAGATGGAGGCACCAGAGTCCCTTAATCCCAGTGTTACTGTTCCACTGACTAGAATGGGGTGCATATGTTTGGTGGAGTTTGACGGCACTACAGTGTTTGGGAAGTTTATCAACTGTGATGTACTGTTTTTGGCATCCCCTCCACCAAGCTTTTGCCCTTTACTCCAGTTTTTAGGTCAGTAATAGGGTAGATGCCCCACTTTCTGGCAAATCCAGCATTCCTTTGCCCCCAGCTCCTTGTTCCACTTAGAACTGGTGGGTTCTGCTTAGCACTTTGGTGCAGGCTGGTTTCCTTTATTCTGCCCTTCCTGGGTCTCCTTAAAACCATGTGCTGCCTACCCCAATAGTTCCTGTGCTGCCAATGTTGTCTGTTGGCAAGGTACATTTTTAAGAAACTGTTTCCTTACAATTATATCTTTAATTTTTTCTACTGTCCTTGCCTTTGCCCCATCTACTCAATGGTGTAAATAAGCACACATCTGGACATGCAGTCCTAGACAGGTGTCTCCTGGACCTTCACTCAGTTCTCTAAACTTCCATCTACAAGCATCAGGAGTCAGTTGAAAATATTTTAATGACATTCTTTTAACTTTGTCATAGCCCATACAGTCATTATCGTCCATTCTAGCAAATGCATGCAAAGCACAGCTAGTAAGCAATGGGGTCAGGTGGATCATCTAAGAAGCCTTGTCTAGATTAAATTGCCCACAAACCCTTTCAAATGATTTAAAAAACAAATCCAGATCTCCCCCCCTTGGTATTGTGGGAACATTTTAAAATTAACTCTGGCTTCATGGGTTGAACCCCCTTTGCCATTACTAATGGTTTGCTGCGGTGTTTGCTGGTATAGTTTCTCCATCTTGATCTTGTGCTGTCATTCTCTCTCTCTTTCTGCTTATTTTCTCTCTTTGTCTCTCTCTCTCTCTCTCTCTCTCTCTCTCTCAGTCTGCTCTCTCCCTCTCTCTCTCTCTCTCACATAAGGATCTTATGCTGGTGAATCTTCTCCCTTTACTCTCGCAAAAGGATCTCATGCTGGCAAATCTTTTCTCTTTCCTCTCACATAAGGATCTCATACTGGGGAATCTTTTCTCATTCCTGTACCTCCAGCCTTATTTTCTACCTTTCAGCTTCCAACATTGTTCTCTGCAGTTCAACATCCTGCAGTGCAAGCTCTGCCTTCAGTATCTCAAGCTGAGGTTGATTGGGCTGCACAGCTCCCCCAGCTTGTGCCATAAGGTGCCCCCCTTGCTCAGCCACTGTGACATCAGTCTCTCTACCTGGGTCACATCCTTACTAACTGCCTGCTGATCAGGAATTAGGTCATGCCCACTTGAGACCATCTGCCACTCCTGCAGCCAGTCATGTGCCAATGAGGCTTCCATGAGTGCACTCCTGGTCATACTCTCATCTCACAGACAATCCCCCCCTCTCTGCACCAGCTCACAAAGCTGCTGTACATGAAATCTGACATAGCTTGAGGAGCTCATATTCTCTAGCTATGCTGCACTAAGCTGCCAAGAAATAAAGAAAAACAGTAGTAAACAATGCAAACTTTTGAAATCCTGTTTCAATACTGTTAAGGTATATTTCTGCTGGCACGCCATCATCAGTGTGCTATCTCTCTCTCTCTCTCTCTGAGTTCCGGTCTCACAGAAAAGCATACTGTCCATTGCTTTGCATTGCACTGGTACCAGTTGCCACACTAATCCCATCCTGCCACCAATGTGATGAAAATCTCACTCTAGGGACTTCAATTTCACCACCACCACCACCATGGATTTTTACCAACAGGACACAGGGAAACCTGTTTTTTACTGCCTCCTTTTCACAAGGACATGAAGATCAAACACAATAACTGTGAGTAGAGTACCTCTTCAGAGAGAGAGAGAGAGACTGCAAACAGATTCCAGCAGAAATAGTAGAATTACCTTTTAAACAAAATTAGTAGTCGCTGATTCTATAAAAATTGGAAGTTTGTTAACAGACAAGTATTTACAACAGGATTTATGTACAGTCAGACAAAAGGATTACAGTTTACTAAAAATTAAAATAAATGACAGTTATACAAGACAGGTTGCAGACAGAAGAATCTGAGCTATTCTCACTTTATAAACCTATTCATTTACCTGCTGCTGTCAGAAGAAAATATTATTACTTTAGCTGTCTTTCTTACTAGACCTCTAGCTGCAGGGCTCTGGCAAGTCCAAGAGGAAGCGCTATCCTACAGTTCTCAGTTTTTTTCTTTCTCCTGTGGGGAGGGATCTCATTCACTTTGAGTGACAGTTCCATGCTTTCAAAGCACCCTTTGAGTGTGTGTATATGTGTGTGTGTGTGCCCTTCAGCACCTCGCTGCTAAAATAATGACATGTGCATGAGCCCTTTGTCCAACATAAGCACATCTTCAGAAAGGACTTCCCTCTGGGATTATTGCTTTCTTGGCTCCTTCCTAGTCTTCCTATTGGCTTTCCCATGAGAACATTAGTCCCTCCAGTAATGCAGACATACCTGAAGCAGATGCATATTCAGAAAAGAATGAATGAATCAAAGAATAAATGGTTCTGGTCCCCTTTCTTTTTAACTCTGTTTCCACTGTCCCATCACAAGCAGAACCAGTCCTCAGGTTACCACAAGAAGTCCTTTGTGTGAATGAGATGGCACATGGTAGGGGTTTGACAGAGGCTGCTAGCCCTGGCAACCAAAATACACAGGACAGAAATGTAGCCGTTCACAATGCCAACTTATAGGTTAGCCATAGGAACAGGTGACCGTGTGGGTAAGCAACTTTGCTCTCCTGGTCCACAGCCCTGTAAAGGCTATCTGCATTGGTGTCAATCATGAGGCCAACTCATCAGCTGCTTCACCAGGCATAGACCCCCACAGTCCCACTCCAGCAATTACAACTGGACAAAATGGTTTGGTGGTGCAGCTCCTATCTACTGCAGGCAGATGGCATGGTTTGTACAGTGTCCTAGGAATAGTACTGTATGGGAGATCCACCCACCCTCCCTTCTGGCATTACCTAATATTTCCACAGATTTGGCCAGTGTCAGCAGCCAACTGAAGAGTCTGTGGTAATAGTCAGAGCTCATACACACCACTGCTTGCCACCACCCACACATCCTGACAGACCCATTGGACAGTATAGCCTCTCCTGGTGGATGGCATGGTTGCTTAGTAACCCTGGCAGCAGTCGTGTGCATCATCCATGAGTGGGAAGCATACCATAACTTGGGACAGTCTCAGGACTGTAGAGACCATCCATGTGCACAAGTCTGATGCAGTAATTGAGCATCTTTGTTATGTCCTAGGTCTGTCCCAGGATACGTCAGTGACACAGCATTGGGGACAGGACAGTCAGCTGCTGTTGCAAACTCAGTGGTGGGGGACTGCCTAGGGCACTGGCAGTAGATGCCCCATAATGTCCATTCCAAGTCCTGTCAGAGGTGGCAGGCTCCAAACTAACACCTGCATGCGCTCCTTCCCCAAGCCCAGCATGTTTCCCTCAGGCATATATGGTACTTCTTTGTTTGGTTTCCAAGGACACTCCAGTCCCATGCTGTTCCACACCACAGTACCTGAACATCTGTGGCTCATGGCCATGTCTGCTGTAGGGTATGTGAACTTAAGCAGTGGCTGTTAGACCAGCCCTGGCAGGTCTTAGCACTGTTGGCACCTGCAGGTCTCCAGAATCCCGAAGGGGATGAAGCCACCATGTGGGGCACCTCCCATTTCCACCATGGTGCAGCCTATACCCCAGTGCAGGCCCCACACATGGCAATCTAGTGCAGGAGATCCCACTTGTGCAACAAGCACCATTTCAGAATCAAGAATTATGCAATTTGCATGCAGTGTGCTTGCATCCTATCATGTTGATGCAAGCACCTTGTATTATTCTCCAAACCTTTGAAAATCAAGCCCCATGAGTTCAGTTGAGTTATTAACAATCTCCAGAATTATCTGATATATTAGGGGTAGTGGAGACCTTATCTAGGATATTCTCTGTTTATGTGGGGGGTAATGTTAGATCTGGCCAGCTAATCTCTCAGTTTATTATGTAGCTGTAAGTAGTTGTGGAATTCTTATCAGATTTCTGATCAGCATATTTTTATTGCCTCTGTCATTTACAAACAAGTTTTTATTACCGATTTTGGTGACTAGTGATGCAAGTTAATAAATATGATAACATGTCTTCCTTGAGGATATGTTTTGACTATATGAATTGTATACTGTGGGTGCTTAAAGATGAAATATAGAAACACAGAATTTTATGGCAGATAAGGACCGCTTGGCCACCAATCTGCACATTTTCCCCTGTATATTGTCACCACAGACCCTACTTGATCTCTGCCCCGTGCTACCCGTTAAGAATCCCTTGTGCCATACATGCTTAAAGCCTTCAGTGTTTTTACCCACTCTTCTTCATGAAGACTATTCCAGGCATCCCCCACTCTATCAAAGTACTACCTCACATTTCTCTTGAATGTCTCCCTTCTATCATCATTGCATGCCCCATTGTTCTCTTTCTTATTTTCCTTTTAAAAGAATCCCTGCTTTATCTTTTTTATCCCTATGATTTAGTATTGGTTTTATATTATATCCACCCCCAACACTCTTCTTTCTTCCAGGGTGTACATTTTGAGGTCCTTCAATCTCTCCTCAAAGGACTTTGAAACAGACCCTGCACCATTTTATTCACCTTCCTCTGGACTATCTCCACCCTGTCTATGTCTGTCCTGGATGTGGTCTCCAGAACTGGACACAGTACTGCAAGTGGGGTCTTACCAGCAATCTATACAATGGCAACACCACCACCATCCTTCTGTTGGTGATACCTCTTCCTGTGCACATCTACATCCCAATGGCTCTACCCATTGCCTTTCCACACTAACTCAGCACCTTCCTTGAAATCATCAGATATGATTAGTCCTAGTTCCTATTCCTGTTTTGTTACTGGCAATACCTCTTCCCCCATATTGTGTTCTGCCTCTGGGTTTCAGTTCCCTAACTACATGATTTTGATTTTTTTTCACTTGACACCAAGCTGCCATGCCCTTGATAACTCCTCCAATTTTCTCAGGTCTCTGCATATTCTCTTCACCCCCTCTAGCATTTCCACCCAATTGCAGATTTTGGTGCCATCCACAAAGAGGAAGATCTTTCCTTCCAGCTCATCTGCAGTATCACTTCTGGTGATGGTGACAGAACATGTTTCTGATAGCAAAGAACAAAGCACAAGACATTCAGTTTTTTCCATAGTGGAAGAGGCAAAAGAGTAGGAGCTTTTAAAAACTTCCAAGCAGCACATGCATTGTGGCAAAATGGCACTGTTGATTACCAATAACAGCTAGAGATGTCACTTTTATTGTAGCATAAAAGTGTGGAATAAGCTCTCTCTTAAATCAAAGCAAACTACAGTTACTAATTTGTTTAATCAAAGGCTTAAAAAAGAAATATTTAGGGCTCATTTTGTGAGTACTGTACATATTACAGTTAAGTTGACATTTTTATAGAACAGATAACAATTTTCAGAATGCTTCAAATATTAATATTTAAAGCTAAATTTCAAAAAGGGACTGTCAACTATTACATTGAGCTGTACAAAATTGTCATGTTCCATATTTAATAAGATATGTAGTAATGCAGAAAGTATCCAGAAAAATTACTGTTTTTATAGATTTTTCTATGAAAGGCTATCAAAACCAAAAGAACATACAAAAAACAGTCTGTAAGAATATAGCAACAAACCACACACTTGAAAATATCCTCTCACTGTTTTTTTTAATGGAACTAGGATTTTTCTGTTTTCGTATTTATCTGCAAACAGTAATAAAAAACCATGACAACTGATAAGACATTTTTTTTCACATCAAAAGTCATTTATGCACCAATGATTTGTGTAACACTTTCATCAGATATACATAGGATCACACAGATACAGAAAAATGAACACTCCATGAGATTTGCATTTGGAAAGAAAATCCTCACAACCGATTACTGTTGCATAGAAACATAGACAATGTTGCTGAAAAAGCCAAGCTCTCCAACCCTGTAAGATCATTCCAATGCTCCCTGAAACTGACAGAAATCTGAAGGTTGCAGACCTTCAAATTCCTGTAAGTCCATGTCCTGCATGAGACCTGCCAGTGTTTCTTTTAAGCTGAATACTGCCCACTATGCATGATCTGTTCTGTGTTGCATTGCCCATAGCACTTGAAATGACATACCATTGCTGTTGTCAGTTATGTACAGTTATATCTCTCCTCTTACCATCCAATTGTTATGTATGCTGTATATTAGAATGGGCAAAGCATTGACATCCAATTTCTAACTGTGTTCAGTTGTACTACATCAAACTTCCTACAAATTTCACCATAAATGTTACTGTTACTGTACAATATGATATGTAGCATGTGTCCATCCAGGACCACCTTGAAAATTAGCTTGCTCAATGGCGCTATTCCTGGTAAAATAAAAATGATTGATTGATTGAAGAAGACAAATGGTCACTCCAGTCTGCCCATAACACCTTATCATACCCTGGGATCTATTGTTCAGACAGGGATCTAGCCCACAGCATCCACCCAATGCTTTCTGCCCTACTGCTACTGTCTTGAGGAACCATTAAGTCCCTCAATCTGTGCTAACATGCTTAGAAACAATTAATGGTTTTGATACTCACCACTTCCACTGGCTGATTATACCATGGCTCAACCACTCTCATGGTAAAATAAATCTTTCATGTGCCATTTAGACCTTTCCTGAACAATTCCACTCCATACTGCCCATGCTCATGATCTGCTAATAATGCTTAATATTTCCCACAATCTACATTCGTTATTCCTTTCATAAGCATCATAGTCTCTTTCATATCACTTATCTCTCATCTAATCTCCAAGAAATACATGCTCAATGCCTTGAGCCTAATCCTCATAGGATCTGCCCTGTTGTCCACACAATCCTTTAGTCACCCTATATTGCACTGTCTTCAGCATGCCCTTATCTTTCCTCAGGTGAGGACATCTGAACTGTGCACAGTACTCCAAGGTCAGTCTCACCAGTAATCTACTGGTTAAAATTCATCCAGTCAGGTTTTTGTAGGAGTGGTGATGTCAACATTCTTCATGTGCCAATGCCATTACTGACTGTGTGCTAAACAGAGCAGACAGTCTGCACTAGGGCCATTCTTTTATTACAGGTGCAATTTCCTTGGCACTGGTGGGGAAAGGTGGTGCAGAGGTTGAGTGGTTGGTGTTATGATGACTAACATACCTGGTGGTGGGGCAGGGGAGGCTGGTGGAATGTGTTCAATTTGTGGTAGTGGAAAATGTGTACTAAAATTACAGTATGTGCTTGTTTTTATATTAGTTGTATTACTTTGAGTTGAAATTCACCAGGGATGAGGGAAAGGAATAAGGCTGCTAGTGAGGGATAGTAGGAGATTATTTATGACTAAAAAGTTATTGGTAGGTGGTAGGGAGGTATTCCAGCACAGTGAGTGGAGGAAGTTTTTTATTACATGTTGTGGGGTTGTTAAAAAAATTGTAATTCACATGTGAAGTTGCTGTTGTCAATTGAATATTTGCCAAATTCGCTAAGCACAAATTTCTACAAATTAGCACTGACTTCGCCGATGAACTAAAAATTCACTTCAACTCAGTTTCACACATTGTTTATGCTGAAAACATTTTAAACAAATACAATTATTACAAGGCACATACTATTGCATATAATAACCAGCAAAATATTTAAACTTTTAGTATTTTTCCTATACACAACTGTCTGAAAAAGCAGAAATAAATGTTTATTCCCTTCAAATTTCTGATATTATTCCAGTAATAGGTTCAAAGATTTGAGTCAGTTTTCAGGGTACAGCTTTCATAGTTCTTTAGAAATGCACCAGATTCTGAGCCCAGCTGTAACTGTGAGCAAATGAAGATCTCTAAAAATGAAATATGATTTGCAAGAATGCATTTTGGGCTTGTCTGGAACAGAAGGTAATGTTCAATAATGCTTTTGTATGGAAGCTGTTTCTCATCCAAATCCTCTTCACATTTACAGGTAGCCAACTGAAGAATAGATCAGACAGGATGCAACACAAAGGACTGAGATGGTACAAAGGAGAGTGAACAGCATAGCTGGAGGCTTGAAAAACATCATATATGAGGACCAGCTGAGAGAATTGGGACAGTTATTAAGGGGAGACATGATATAGACATTCAAATAGCTACAAAGGATAATACCATCTGAAAATGTGCTGATTGTTAGCATGTACAAGGATGAAAGGGCACACCAACTGGGATTACAAGTTGGTATGTACTATACAACACCATGTCATGTTATAATAAGCGTTTATATGTAGACAGATTTTTAATACTCTACTGATTTTCAGAATTAACATGTGGGCTTTACATATAATTATGAATAAATTAGTCATCATATAACTAATATAACATTGAAAGACTATTTTTATATACAAATTAATTAGGTACATGAAAATCCAGTTGTAGAACTGAAAGGAAAAGTGTGGCTTCTATCAGATCTCAAACCCAGGGATCTTGCCATTTCGTGGCATGATCTTAACCACATGAGCTATAGAAGTCTCAACTTATTAAGCTTCCTGAGTTTTCCCTTGAAACACACACCTTCTTTTCATGGTGTTGCAGAAAAGCAACTTAGCCAATCACTCAAAAACTAAAATCACTTCCTATTTATTTCTCTCCATTCAGTTAGTTAGCCACTGTAAGGCAATTTTGAAAATCCAATTGTAGAAATGAAAGGAAAAGTGTGACTTCTACTGGGATTCAGACCCAGGGACCTTGTCTTTCTGTGGTATGGTCTTAACCACATGAGCTATAGGAGCCTCAATAAGCCTCAATAAGCTTCCTTAGTTTCCCCTTGAAACACACACATTCCTTTCATGGTGTTGCAAAACAGCAGCTTAGTCTCTCAAAGACTCCAATTACTTCCTATTTCTTTTTCTCTGTACAGTTAGTTAGCCACTGTGAGGCAATTTTGAAAATCTAATTGTAGAAATGAAAGAATAAGTTTGACTTCTACCAGGACAATGAAAATTGGTTCTGAAAGTACACTACCTGATTCTATTAAGACAGAAATTGAATCAAAAGTGTTCTGAAGAATCAGACTCTTTGTACAATATATGTTCAGTACTTTCATTCATGCCAGTGAATGCCAGGAAATCAGTGCTACTTTGCCCAACAGTAACAGCTGGATTATTGCTACACTAGAATTGACAGTTGTATTAATTGAAATAAATAAATCAATGCCATTCAGGAAGTAACTTTACGTATGATTCAACAGTTCAGAGTGCTGACCACATTATCTCTTTTAAAATGTAGTTTAAGAAATTCCTATTTTAACAGAGAATTAACAACTTAGGAGCATCTTAAAATATTTTTTTCAGGTTTTAGATACATAGATTATAGTCTCATGTCCCTGACTGTATGGAATTCACTACCTCTTCAGGAGTTAGAATCCCTTACTGTCCCAAGTTTTAAAGCTGCCCTAAAAACTCATTTATTTAGCCTAGCCTAACCTGATTTTTAATGTTCTATTGTTGATTGTTTTTAAATTAATTGTTTTCATCTCCTGGTGTATTTTAATTATTTATTGCTGTACAAGCACTTTGGTTTTAGAAAGGCACTTTTTTATCAATAAAGATTGTTGTTGTTGTTGTTTATTGATCCTTTATACAGTCAGGTAGCACTCAACTGAATATAGCATCCTAAGACCGTTGGGTAATTACAAAGTGCAGCACAAACATTTGCGCTATGGTTTGTGTCTTTCTGAATATCAGGTCCCTTGTTTTGTGGGCATTTCTTCATCAATAAATAATGGACAGGCAAAATTAATAGAAGATATATGAAATATGCACAATTTAAACTGTGTTTTGCTTGTGTTATGTTTTACAAAGTGTTTCCAAATGTGTCATTTGCTCTTTAAAATGGTATTTATAGTAGCAACAATGTAAGCATCAGTTTACTAAAAGGCCAGTTATTATTGAACACCACCAGAAATGTACATTTATTTAAAAATAAGCTTTCAACAGGATAAACAGCATTTCGTGCCTTGGTTATAGCCAATTTAAAATATTCATCAGTGAGCTTCTTCAGTCTCCTTTTTAGACACACAGGTAATAGATATTTTCAGTGAGGTGGAGCCAGAAAGGGTATTAGATACAAGTAAACTTAGTGTCCACTTATGGGGCACACCAACATAGAAAGTATAAGCAGAGGTCTACTTGAATTGCAAGAGGTATCCATTTAAAGTAAAATACAAAATTGTTGTTCTCAATCTTAAATTTATAAAATGTTTACCACTTTTTGAATGTGAAGTGGGGCAAAAAGGAGATTTTTTTTTCTGAGAGTCATGAGGGGGCACCACAAACAATTTCTGTTGCCATGTGAGTTCCCCAGGGCCACAGCGCACCTCCACTTCACATAGGTGGCACTTGACCACACTGCTCTCCCCCGATACAGTCAAAAAACTGCCAAACAATGGAGGTGTGAGGAGGACCAGGCAGAGGCAGGGAACTGGCAGCTGACTGATCATGATGCTAAACAGGGAAGGGATCCACACCTGGACCCAGGGAAACAGGCACATCCTGCTATAGACGACTTGGTGCTGGTGGTGGTGGTTCATCTGCCTTAAAGTCAGAACAGGAGGCGGTGCTCATCCTGCTTCTGGGGGGGACACTCACAGGTTTTGAGCAGTCCAACAGGAATGGATGCCCATGACCTCCACACATGTGCCCGGTATGAAGCTTACCACTACCACACTCTCCCAGAGCTGTTCCCACCCCAGACATTCCCTCACTCACATCCATCTCTTCTACTGAGCTCCCTCAGTCCAAGCAATCACTACTCACACTGCCACACAGCACACCCACACAGTCACACAGATACAGAAAAACAGCTAACTACTTCTAAAGGTAAGAAAAATTAAATTTACAGAAAGAACAAATTAAGTAAAAAAAGTACAGAAAAGACAAAAAAATGTAGCTGTTAAAAAAGCTGTTGTGTCTAAATCAAAGTTTAAATCTCCTCCTCGCTCTGATCTCAAAGTATCAGCTGTCACAAAACACACTACTCTCTCTCCGTCTGTACAGGGGAAAGTAAAAGTGTCTGCTTGTATGACTCACTTTCTTCCTGCCCAGCTAAAAAGCATGTGACTTACAGTACTGTTAGCCATGTGATGTGTGGGGGGGCTGCCAAATCTGAAACACCAAGTGGCTCACTTAGAATCACAATGATGAACTCAAAGTCCATTAAAAACAATGACTTCGGCTTACTTCACATTGCCATTCCGCCTTAACATGAAGTGGTAATGACAAGGTGGAGTGAGCACTTAGTGGAGTGGCAATGTGAAGTGCCCACTTCGTGTTCACTTTGCCGGTGGTATTTAAATTTGCTGCATCTCTAGTAGGCATCAGACTCCATACAGTTGTTGAGCCTCTGGTAGTTGACACTGAATCATGTGGTACCATTCTTCTTGGGGATCAGGACCATGGGGTGAGGTCCAGGATCTTCTGGACTCCTGGATCACTCCAAGGGCCAGCATCTCCCTGAGGTCTTCCGGTATGGTCTTCTTAACCCCCTAGGTTACACTGTATGGTGACTGCCTCAGCAGAACTTGGGCCCTAGTGTCCACATGGTGATCTGCCATTGTGGTATACCCCAGATTCCCCATGAACATGTCTCCAAATTTTCACACCACTCCCTCATCTCCTCAGTCTTGGTTGGTGTCTGCCACCCTGAGAGGGTGAGGTTATTTAATGAGAATCACTCCTGGGCTTCATCAAGGAGGTCCACCAGGGAATCAGCTTTGTTCCCCTCCTCTGGCGCACTGCACACAGTGAAGATAATTCCTCCCTATCATATTAGGGCTTCATCACGTTCACATGATATATCCTCTGTCTGCAGCTTTTGTCAGGCAACATCACTTATTTTCCTGATTATGGAGAATGGACCCTCCCATGCTGCCTGCAGCTTATTGTGTCTGACTGAGACAAGCGTATATGTACAGTTTTGAATGTAAATGCATTTTAAATGGCAATGCCAGAGAAGGACATTGTGATTAAAATATTCTCTCTTGGAGGCAATTTATTGATGATGTACTCTGTTGTGGCAGGGAGATGAAAACCGATTGCAAATACAGTATTTCTACAATATTTAAATAAGTGTGATCCAAATTTGAAATTTATGGAAAATTGTAATTTGCAGAGTGTAAAGTTTTTAAATAAGATTAATGGTAAATTAGAAATGAAGATTTACCAGAAACCCACAGATGGAAACACTACCCTCCGCAACAAAAGTTTTCATCCAATAAAACTGAATGAAAGTATTCCTTTTTCACAGTTACTTAGAACAAAGTGTAACTGTACTATGGACTATCCAAAAGAAGAATGAACAACTATGAATAGATTCAAATCGAGGGGATATTCAGCAGAAACTATTAAGGGGGAGACAGTAAAGGTAGTGAAAATACCTAGAGAAGCATTATTAGAAGAGAAAATGAAGAATAGCACATCAGCACAGGGTAAACAAATAACATTCAGTACCACATACTGTGTAGAGATGCTCAAAATCAGGCACATTATCTTACAGCATTGGAGCATTCTACAGAATGCCCTGAAAACATGCCAGATATTCAGAAACAAGCTGTTTGTGGCATCTAAGATAGCACCAAATTTCAGGAATAAATTAGTCAGGGCTGTACATACAGTACATGCAGGAACCAACATTTGGACAATTGTTACCTGCCCATTAAAAGTGATATGATCCTATGAAATAAATGTATTGCATGTGGGAACACCTATAAAAAAGAAATGTTTAAGCATCCACATATGGGAGAGACATATACCATTAAATAGCACATAGACTGCAACTCTGTAGGGCTCATCTGTGTGCTGCAGTGCCCATGCGACAGACTGTATGTGGGCCAGACATCTAGAGAGCTTAAAAGATGCATATCTGAACATAAAAGCAATATTAGATCAAAAAATGAAAGCTCTTCAGTGGCCAAGCACTTCAATGAGAGAGGTCATACTGTTATGCAGTTAAGGTTTTGGGGACTAGAGAAAGTTCAGAGATCTGAGAAAGGGAGTGATTATCAAAAAACTCTTGAAAGAAAAGAAACAAGATGGATATATGAACTTGGCACTTACTATAGGGATTAGGGATTGAATGAAGAAATCAAACGGCAGGCATGCTGGTAGAAGTCATGTTCTACATTAAGAAAAATATGTATTAAAAGGTGGATATACTAGAATAAAATTATTACAACTGGATGTAATTGTTTGAAAATGACACATGCCTCCCCCTCCTCCTCTCTACTCCTTTCTGATATTACCTCCACTTTTCCTCCTATTTATTTATTTTATTCCTTTCCCCTTCCCTTTCCCCTCTTCTAAATTGCTGACATGTGAATGTGTAGAAAAAAATATTTCAGAATAAGGAGCAGTGATATTTCTCTCGTGAACCAGATGTGGGCACGTTTAAACTGTGAAATGTATTTTGAAGAAGTATAGAATGTATTTGGAGAAAGGCAATTCATTGCATTTATTCCTTGTATACCCACGTGAGAAGAGTTTTGCTGTAGTAACCTAGTTGCTAGGCAACTACACCATGTGAGCCGGCTAATGCCATCACGGCAGTCTCCACACAGGTATAAGCGAAGAAGGCCAACGCTAAGCCTCTTGCTGCCACTAAAACTTTACAAGCTGCATTGGAGCTAACCTGGAGTAAGTAACTTATTCTGAATATGAAATGCATTCATTCTTTCAAAGGATACTGAATGTGGGGTTAAGTCTGTCAATGTGGTTGTATGTAATACTTGTTATGCTTAAATACAGAAGATAGCTAGTGAAAATGTATGGAGTGTTGTAAAAATTGTCTCAACAATATACTGCTCTGCGAATTAAAACTCAAAATGTGTATTTCAGATCTAGAGCAGCCGCATCTCTAAATAAGTCGATAAAAATGGAGGCGATAAGAAATGGAAAATAATTTAACAGGTAATTTAAACTTTTAAAATAATTCTGGAGCAACTATTGTTATGCTTGGATTGCTAGCTAATAATGGATAATATGTTCTCTTTAAAAAAAAGTACTGTGTGTATGAACACAGAAAATTGCTGTATGAAAAGCAAGTTGCGAATAAAACACGTAAATGGATATTATTAATGTTTGAACATTTTGTGTGATTTACAGGCAGTGTCCCATTGATTTGGTTTTCTTATAAATATTAGAATAGGAGTATTCTTGTAAGAACAAAGTAAAGCATAGCTTGTATAATTCATAATTATACAAGAATTGGCATATAGAGGCAGTCAATGACCGGTGATTTGTTAGGTAGCCATTTGGGCTAGTGAAGACAAGTATGGCACAGATGTTTTATAATGATTGAATTAATTTACAGCATGTTACACTGTATTTAAAGATGTGAACTAAACAAGAATATCATGGTGGTATCAGTAAAATTGTATAGATAAAAATAGCACTGAAAAAAATGAATTATAAAAATATGAGACTAAAAATTATTTTATTCTTTTTATTTTTATTTAACAGTCCCCCAGAAGAAGCCAAATGTTGGTGAAATGTTGGGGAACAACTACAAACATTTTGAAATAAAGATAAAGATATTCAAACATTATTATCATATGGATTTTTACCTCAGATGGAAAACTTTCTCTACAGAATGGGACAAGTACCATCACTTGCTGTACAACTTCGTACTCCCAGAGTCTTGCCCTATGGTCATACCAGGCTTTCTGTTGCTATTGTGCAGTGGCTAAGTGCTCCTAGACAAGCAACATGAGCTCCTTAAGCCTGACCCTAAAATTTGGAATGTACTACACAAAAGACTCCCCATTGGGAGGCATGGTTACCTTTTTATTCATCCCTGACTAAATCTAGTGGTCCCCTCACCCTCTTGCCAAACAGAAGCTAGAAGGGTGAGAACTCTGTGGACTCCTGTGGAACTTCCTTGTACGCAAACAGGAGGTTGACAAAATATTTGTCCACTCTATTTTGTGCTGGTCAGAAAATACCCTGAGCACAGTTGTAGTGGTACCATTGAAGTGCTAACCAGGTCATTTCACTTGGGGTGATAGAGCAAAGCTCAAGGCGATTTCACCCAGCACTTCTTCCACAAATTGGTCATTCACTGGTCCTGCTACTGGCTTGGTGGGAGATTGTACAGAAAATGATACTCCCTATCTTTTACTATGGCAACACAGTAAATTGTGCTGCTCCCAAGACTACCTTAACCAGACTGGACACCTTGTTCTACTCCTGTAATTTCACCCTTGACTGTCTCCACAGTACACACCACTAGTTCTCTCTATCAGAACTTACACCTCCCTCTCTGCAGTATAGGAGGCTGTCTCATTGTACCACTCACAGCCAGTTCTGTACCAAGCCCCTGCCACCGTATCTCTCTAGTGTCCTGTCCACTCCTCCTCCTCCTTTGCACTTTCTCATAAACACTGAATCCTGTTCCTTAAGCATCTCAAACAGGGCCACCACTTCAGGACATGCTGCTTTTTCATATTGTATGCCTAAACTATAGAATTCTCTCCCACTGGCCATTATGCAAGCCAGTTATGCCAACCAACTCAACTCCCTCCTTAAACCCCTTTCTGCATCCTCATGTGCATGTACCTAGCCCACTTACTCCAATACCTTGGGGAGTCTGAGACCCCAATCTGGGATTGCTGTCACCACACCGATGCGGGCCTCTGACCACCTCACTTTTGATGAAAGCTGGCAAATTTCCCAACTGACTTTGGGTAGGTCAGGTTATTTAAAGTTCAAATCCAGCAGTATCACTGGGCAAAATGTGTTGTACTTTAACTCTTGCTGCTCTGCTTATATACTGTTGCTTATTGCCTGTGTAACTCTATTGTTGTTGTGCCAATATTGTACAGCTAGATATCCAATTTCTACAACCTAACTGCTGTCTGTATCTAAGTTTCACCTGTATTTCTGTTACTTAATATGTCCTGTACCTATGCATTTGCTGTTTGTACTCCTATGCTGTCATTGTCTTTATATGCTGTGTATATTCCCTTGTTACTTACCCCACAGGTCACATCTGGAATCGAGTGGTAGTCTGCTCAGGACGCTCACCTTGTAAAACTTTTAAATAAAAACAAATAAATAAATAATTTCTAATGACATGAATTTTGCCCCTTGGTCTGATAAAATCTCCTGGGGAAATTCCACTAAGCTCAAGATTCCCAGGAGCTCATCAGCCACCTTTTCTGCCTCAATGGAGGACATTGCCACTGCCTCAGGGTACCTGGTTGTGTTATCCACCACAACCAGTATGTTTCATTTGCCCATGCCACTTGGAATACATAGGGACCCCACTACATCCACAGCTACATTCTTAAAGGGTTCATCGATAATAGGCAGGGGCAACAAAGCTGCCTTAGCTTTGTCCGCAACCTTTCCAACCTGCTGGCACTGTGGAGAAGTCTGACAGTAATTTTCCACATGTGTGTACATGGTTGGCCAAAAGAAATTGTTGGCAAGCCACTTTTTGTTCAGTTAATATTCAGGTGGTCTGAAAAAGAGTGTCATGGGCCAGAAGCTGCTTTCATCAGTCCTTGGGACTACCTGCTACTGGAGTACTTCTCCTTCTAGCTCCCTCTGTGCTGTACACTCCCTGTACACCTGCCATTCTCCCAATAAACTGACTTTTACTCCCTTGAGAGGCCACAGCACTATCTGCTATCTCCTTCAGTTTTGGCTGGTAGAATAAGCTTGATGTGCCTTGCCCAGCCCTCCTGTCTGACCCTCCCAGTTCCCCTTCAGGAGGAAAGCTCCCCTGGTGGCCACCTCCTCTTCTTGCAGCTGAGGCTCAGGGCTGCTACACTCTAGCTAGCCCCTCACCCACGCTATCCACTTCCTCAGCTGCTGAGGATGGATCTGCACAGGCTGCCACCCTCCTCACCCTCAGAAGCGTGCCCTTTTGCCTGGCTACGGTAATAACACATGGCAGGTTTACCCTGTGGTCAAACTCATTCCCCATGACCACACCCACAGGCAGATCAGGTATAACTCCCACCTCCTGTACTCCATGGCACCCCCCAGCTCAGGAAGACCAGCCATTGGCACTTGGACCACTGGGCCCATAACTCCCTGAATCTTGGAGAATTCTCCGGCAGGATCTGCTCCACCTGGATCAGATCTTGCCTTACCCAGGAGATGGAGGCACCAGTGTCCCTAAATCCCAGTGTTACTGTTCCACTGACTAGAATAGGGTGCATATGTTTGGAGGTTTGACGGCACTACAGTGTTTGCAGTTTATTAACTGTGATGTACTGTCTTTGGCATCCCCTCCACCCAGCTTTTGCCCTTTACTCCAGTTTTTAGGTCAGTAATAGGGTAGATGCCCCACTTTCAGAATTCCTTTGCCCCCAGCTCCTTGTTCCACTTAGAACTAGTGGGTTCTGTTTAGGGCTTTGGTGCAGGCTGGTTTTCTTTATTCTGCCCTCCCTGGGTCTCCTTAAAACCATGTGCTGCCTACCCCAATAGTTCCTGTGCTGCAAATGTTGTCTGTTGGCAAGGAACATTTTTAAGAAACTGTTCCCTTACTGTTACATCTTTAATTTGTTCTACATTCCTTGCCTTTGCCCCATCTACTCAATGGTGTAAATAAGCACACATCTGGACATGCAGTCCTAGAAAGGTGTCTCCTGGGCCTTTACTTAATTCTCTAAACTTCCATCTATAAGCATCAGGAGTTAGTTGAAAATATTTTAATGACATTATTTTAACTTTGTCATAGCTCATACAATCATTATCGTCCATTCGAGCAAATGCATGCAAAGCACAGCAAGTAAGCAATGGGGTCAGGTGGATCATCTAAGAAGCCTGTCTAGATTAAATTAACCACAAACCCTTTCAAATGATTTAAAAACAAATCCAGATCTTCCCCGTCTCGGTATTGTGGGAACATTTTAAAATTAATTGTGGCTTCATAGGTTGAACCCCCTTTGCCATTACTAATGGTTTGCCACGG
This sequence comes from Neoceratodus forsteri, assembly GCA_016271365.2. Lineage (NCBI taxonomy): Eukaryota > Metazoa > Chordata > Ceratodontiformes > Ceratodontidae > Neoceratodus > Neoceratodus forsteri. The sequence goes on from CM028130.1 coordinate 4,875,408, forward strand.
TGTTTGCTGGTACAGTTTCTCCATCTTGATCTCTTGTAGTCATTCTCTCTCTCTGTCTGCTCATTGTCTCTCTCTCTCTCTTGGTCTGTTCTTTATCTCTCTCTCTCTCTCACATAAGGATCTTATGCTAGCGAATCTTCTCCCCTTCCTCTCGCAAAAGGATCTCATGCTGGCAAATCTTTTCTCTTTCCACTCGCATAAGGATCTCATACTGGTGAATCTTATCTCTTTCCTGTACCTCCAGCCTTATTTTCTACCTTTCAGCCTCCAGCATTGCTCTCTGAAGTTCAGCATCCTGCAGTGCAAGCTGTGCCTTCAGGATCTCAAGCTGAGGTTGATTGAGCTGCACAGTTGCCCCAGCTTGTGCCACAAGGTGCCCTTGCTCAGCCACTGTGACATCAGTCTCTATCTGAGTCACTATCCTCGCTGACTGCCTGCTGATTAAGTATTAGGCCATGCCCACTTGAGACCATCTGCCACTCCTGCAACCAGTCATGTGCCAATGGGACTTCCATGAGTGCACTCCTGGTCATTCTCTCATCTCACAGACAATCCCTCTCTGCACCAGCTCACAAAGCTGCTGTACATGAAATTTGACATAGCTTGAGGAGCTCATATTCTCTAGCTATGCTGCACTAAGCTGCCTAGAAATAAAAAAACAGTACTAAACAATGCAACCTTTTGAAATCCTGTTTCATGACTGTTAAGGTATATTTCTGCTGGCACTCCATCACCAATGTGCTAACTCTCTCTCTCAGAGTTCCTGTCTCACAGAAAAACACACTGTCCATTGCTTTGCATTGCACTGGTTCCAGTTGCTACACTGATCCCATCCTGCCACCAATGTGATGAAAATCTCACACATGTACTTCAATTTCACCACCACCACCATGGAGTTTTACCAACAGGACACAGGGAAACCTGTTTTTTGCTGCCTCCTTTTCACAAGGACATGAAGGTCAAACACAATAACTGTGAGTAGAGTGCCTCTTCAGAGAGAGAGAAAGAGAGAGCGAGAGAGAGAGACAGCAAACAGAGTCCAGCAGAAATAGTAGAATTACCCTTTTAAACAAAATTAGCAGTTGCTGAGTCTATAAAAATTGGAGGTTTGTAAACAGACAAGTATTTACAAATGGATTTATGTACAGTCAGACAAAAGGATTACAGTTTACTAAAACTTAAAATAAATGGCAGTTATACAAGACAGGTTGCAGACAGAAGAATCTGAGCTATTCTCACTTTATAAACCTATTCATTTGCCTGCTTCTGTCAGAAGAAAACATTATTACTTAAGCTGTCTTTCTTACTAGACCTCTAGCTGCAGGGCTCTGGCAAGTCCAAGAGGAAGAGCCTTTCTACAGCCCTCAATTTCTTTCTTTCTCCTGTGGGGAGGGGTCTCATTCGCTTTGAGTGACAGTTCCATGGTTTCCCAGCTCCCTTTGAGTGTGTGTGTGTGTGTGTTTGTGTGTGAGTACCCTTCAGTACCTCACTGCTAAAATTATGACATGTGCATGGGCCCTTTGTCCAACATAGGAACATCTCCAGGAAGGACTCCTCTCTGGGGTTATTACTTTCTTGTCTCCTTCCTAGTCTTCCTAGTCTTCCTATTGGCTTTCCCACGAGAACATCAGTCCCTCCAGCCATGTGGACATACCTGAAGCAGATTCATATTCAAAAAAGAATGAATGAATCAAAGAATACATAGTTCTGGTCCCCTTTTTTTAATTCTGTTTTCACTGTCCCATCACAAGCAGAACAAGTCCTCAAGTTTCCATAGGAAGTCCTTTGTGTGAATGAGATGGCACAAGGTAGGGGTTTGACAGAGGCTGCTAGCCCTGGCAACCAAAATATTACAGGACAGAAATATAGTTGTTCACAATGCCAACTTGAAGGTTAGCCATAGGAACAGGTGTCCATGTGGGTAAGCAACTTTGCCCTCCTGGTCCACAGCCCTGTAAAGGCTGTCTGCATTGGTGTCAATCATGAGGCCACCTCAACAGCTGCTTCACCAGGCATAGATCCCCCCAGTCCCACTCCAGCAATTATAACTGGACAAAATGGTTTGGTGGTGCAGCTCCAATCTACTGCAGGCAGATGACATGGTTTGTACAGGGTCCCAGGATTAGTACTGTATGGGAGAACCACCCTCCTTCTGGCATTACCCAATAGTGCCACAGATTTGGCCAGTGTCAGCAGCCAACTGAAGTGTCTTTGGTAATAGACAGAGCTCATACACACCACTGCTTGCCACCACCCACACATCCTGACAGACCCATTGGACAGTATAGCCTCTCCTGGTGGATGGCAAGGTTGCCTGGTAACCCTGGCAACAGTGGTGTGCATCATCCATGAGTGGGCAGCATACCATAACTTGGGACAGTCTCGAGACTGTAGAACCAGCCATGTGCACCCATGTTCCAGGCAGTAATTGAGTACATTTGTTATGTCCCAGGTCTGTCCCAGGATACATCAGTGACACAGCATTGAGGACAGGACAGTCAGCTGCTGTGGCACACTCAGTGGTGGGGGGACTGCCTAGGGCACTGGCAGTAGATGCCCCATAATGTCCATTCCAAGTCTTGTCAGAGGTGGCAGACTCCAAACCCCAACACCTGCATGCTGCACTCCTTTCCCCAGCCCAGCATATTGCCCTCAAGCATGTATGGCACTTCTTTGTTTGGTTTTCTGAGGACACTCCAATCCCATGCTCCTACACACCACAGTACCTGAACATCTGCAGCTAATGGCCATGTCTGCCATGGGGTACATGGACTTAAGCAGTGGCTGTTAGACCAGCCCTGGCAGGTCTTAGCACTGTTGGGACCTGCAGGCCTCCAGAATTCCCAAAAGGGGATGAAGCCACCATGTGGTGGCACCTCCCATTTCCACCATGGTGCAGCCTATACCCCAGTGCAGGCCCCACACATGGCAGTCTAGTGCAGGAGATCCCACTTGTGCAACAAGCACCATTTCAGAATCAAGAATTATTCAAGGTGCATGCAGCGTGTCCCTTGCATCCTATCTTTTTGATGCAAGCACCTTGTATTAATCCCAAACCTTTGAAAATCAAGCCCCATGAGTTCAGTAGAGTTATTAACAATCTCCAGAATTATCTGATATATTAGGGGTAGTGCAGACCTTATCTAGGTTATTCTGTGTGTGTGTTTTTAGGGGGGGGATATTAGATCTGGCCAGCTAACTCTCTCAGTTTATTATGTAGCTGTAAGTAGTTGTGGAATTCTTATCAGATTTCTGATCAGCATATTTGTATTGCCTGTGTCATTTACAAACAAGTTTTTTATTACCGATTTTGTGACTAGTGATGCAAGTTAATAAATATGATAACATGTCTTCCCTTGAGGACATGTTTTGACTATATGAATTGTATACTGTGGGTGCTTAAAGATGAAATATAGAAACACAGAATTTTATGGCAGATAAGGACCGCTTGGCCCACCAATCTGCAGTTTTTTCCCTGCTTATATTGTCACCACAGACCCTACTTGAACTCTGCCCTACGTGCTACCCATTAAGATTCCCTTGTGCCATGCATGCTTAAAGCCATCACTGTTTTTACCCCACCTCTTCTTTATGAAGACTATTCCTAGCATCTCCCACTCTTTCAGAAGTGCTACCTCACATTTCTCTTGAATGTCTCCCTTCTATCATCATTGCATGCCCCAGTGTTCTCTTTCTTATTTTCCTCTTTAAAAAGAATCCCATGCTACATCTTTTTTATCCCTATGATGTATTATTGGGTTTATATTATATCCCCACCCCAACACTCTTCTTTCTTCCAGGGTGTACATTTTGAGGTCCTTCAATCTCTCCTCAAAGGACTTTGAATGCAGACCCTGCACCATTTTATTCACCTTCCTCTGGACTATATCCACCCTGTCTATGTCTGTCCTGAGATGAGGTCTCCAGAACCGGACACAGTACTGCAAGTGGGGTCTTACCAGCAATCTATACAATGACAACACCACCTCCATCCTTCTGTTGGTGATACCCCTCCCTGTGCACATCTACATCCCAATGGCTCTACCCATTGCCTTTCCACACTAACTCAGCACCTTCCTTGAAATCATCAGATATGATTAGTCCTAGTTCCTATTCCTGTTTTGTTACTGGCAATACCTCTTCCCCCATATTGTGTTCTGCCTCTGGGTTTCAGTTCCCTAACTACATGGTTTTGATTTTTTTTTTCACTTGACACCCAGCTGCCATGCCCTTGATAACTCCTCCAATTTTCTCATAATATTTAATTTTTAATATTTAAAGCTAAATTTCAAAAAGGGACTGCCAACTATTACATTGAGTTGTACAAAACTGTCATGTTCCACATTTAATAAGGTATGTGTAATGTAGACAGTATCAAGACAAATTACTGTTTTTATAGATTTTTCTACAAAAGGCTGCCAAACCCCCAAAAGAACATAAAAAAAACAGTCTGTAGGAATATTGCAACAAACCACAAACTTGAAAAATATCCTCTCACTGTTTTTTTTTAATGGAATTAGGACTTTTCTGTTTTTGTATTTATCTGCAAACAGTTATAAAAACCATGACAAGTGATAAGACATTTTTGTTCACATCAAAAGCCATTTATGCACCAATGAGTTGTGTAACACTTTCATCGGATGTACTTAGGATCACACAGATACAGAAAAATGAACACTCCATGAGATTTGCATTTGGAAAGAAAATCCTCACCACCAATTACTGTTACATAGAAACACAGACAATGATGCAGAAGAGAGCCATGCTCTCCCAACCCAGTAGAATACCCTCCAATGCTCCCTGAAACTGACAGAAATCTTAGGGCTGCGGACCTTCAAATTCCTATAAGTCCATCTCCTGCATTAGATCTGCCAATATTTCTCTTAAGCAGAATACTGCCCACTATGCATGATCTGTTCTGAGTTGCATTGTCCACATAGCACTTGAAATGACATACCATTGTTGTTGTCAGTTATGTATGGTTATATATCTCCTCTTACCTTCAAATTGTTATGTATGTTGTATACTAGAATGGGCAAAGCATTGACATCCAATTTGTAACTGTGCTTCAGTTGTACTACATCAAACCTCCTACAAATTGCACCATAAATGTTACTGTTACTGTACAATATGGTATGATGCTTGTGTCCATCCAGGACCACCTTGAAAATGAGCTTGCTCAAATGGTGCTATTCCTGGTAAAATTAAAATGATTGATCGATTGAAGAAGACAAATGGTCACTCCAATCTGCCCATAACACCTTATCATACCTTGAGACCTATTGCTCAGAAAGGGATCTAGCCAACAGAATCCACCCCATGCTTCTTGCCCTACTGCTACTGTCTTGAGGAACCATTAAGTCCCTCAATCTGTGCTAGCATGCTTGAAACAAGTAATGGTTTTGGTACCCACCACTTCCACTGGCAGATTATTCCATGGCTCAGCCACTCTCATGGTAAAATAAATCTTTCACAAATGCCATTTGAACCTTTCCTCAACAGTTCCCACTCATACTGCCCATGTTCATGATCTGCTAAAAATGCTTAATAGTTCCCCACAATCTACCTTCGTTATTCCTATCATGAGCATCATAGTCTCTTTCATATCACCAATCTCTCATCTGACCTCCAAGAAACACATGTTCAGTGCCTTGAGCCTAATCCTCATAGGATTTGCCCTGTTGTCCACACAATCCTTTAGTCACCCTATGTTGCACTATCTTCAGTATGCCCTTATCTTTCCTCAGGTGAGGACTTCTGAACTGTGCACAGTACTCCAAGTCCAGTCTCACCAGGAACCTACTGGTTAAAAGTTCAGCCAGTCTGGGTTTTGTAGGAGTGGTGATGTCAACATTCTTCACGTGCCAATGCCATTATTGACTGTGTGCTAAACAGAGCAGACAGTCTGCACTAGGGGGCCATTCTTTTATTACAGGGTGTAATTTCATGGGCACTGGTGGGGGAAGGGTGGGGTGCAGGGGGGTTGAGTGGTTGGTGTTATGATGACTAACATACCTGGTGGTGGGGCAGGGGAGGCTGGTGGAATGTGTTTGATTTGTGGAGGTGGAAAGGGTGTACTACAATTACAGTATGTGCTTGTTTTTACATAAGTTGTATTATTTTGAGTTGAAATTCACCAGGGATGAGGGGAAAGGGAGAAGGGTGCCAGTGAGGGATAGGAGGAGATTATTTATGACTTAAAAGTCATTGGTAGGTGGTAGGGAGGTATTCCAGCACAGTAAGTGGAGGAAGTTTTTTATTACATGTTGTGGGGTTGTTAAAAAAAATTGTAATTCACAAGGTGAAGTTGCTGTTGTCAATGGAATATTTGCCAAATTCGCTAAGCACAAATTTATACAAATTAGCACTGACTTCGCCGATGAACTAAAAATTCACTTCATCTCAGTTTCACACATTGTTTATGCTGAAACATTTTAAACAAATACAATTATTACAAGGAGCATACTATAGCATATAATAACCAGCAAAATATTAAAACTTTTAGTATTGGTCCTATACACAACTGTCTGAAAAAACAAAAATAAATGTTTATTCCCTTCAGATATTTGATATGATTCCAGTAATAGGTTCAAATACTTGAGTTAGTTTTCAGGGTACAGCTTTCATAGTTCTTTAGAAATGCACCAGATTCTGAGTCCAGCTGTAACTGTGAGTAAATGAAGATCTCTAAAAATTAAATATGACTAGCAAGAATGCATTTGGGGCTTGTCTGGAACAGAAGGTAATGTTCAATAATGCTTTTGTATGGAAGCTGTTTCTCATCCAAATCCTCTTCACGTTTACAGGTTGCCAACTGTAGTATAGATCAGACAGAATGCAACATAGAGGACTGAAATGGTACAAAGGAGAGTGAACAGCATAGCTGGAGGCTTGAAAAACATAATATATGAGGACCAGCTGAGAGAACTGGAGCTGTTATTCAGGGGATCATGTTATAGACACTCAAATAGCTACAAAGGATAATACCATCTGAAAATGTAATGATTGTTAGCATGTACGTTTTAAACTCTGCTGATTTTCAGAATTAACGTGGACTTTACATATAATTATGAATAAATTAGTCATCATATAACTAATATAACATTGAAAGGCTATTTTTATATACAGCTTAATTAGGTACATGAAAATCCAGTTGTAGAACTGAAAGGAAAAGTGTGGCTCCTATCAGATCTCAAACCCATGGATCTTGCCATTTCATGGCATGATCTTAACCACATGAGCTATAGCAGTCTCAACTCATTAAGCTTCCTGAGTTTCCCCTTGAAATACACACCTTATTTTCATGGTGTTGCAGAAAAGCAACTTAGCCAATCCCTCAAAAAGTAAAATTATTTTTTTTATTGAAACCACTTATAGGCTGGGAGGGGAGTTGCTAGCAGTCACAAAGGAAGAAAGAGACTTGGGCATCATCATCACTGATGACCTAAAATCATCCAAGCAGACCTCTAAAGCAGTAGGTAAGGCCAGGGTGTTAGGAGTATTAGTAGGGTATCACAAGTCGTAAGAGGGAGGTAATAATCCCTCTGTACAAGACATTAGTTAGGCCCCATCTGAGTACTGCGGCAGTATTGGAGGCCACACCTTCACAAGGACATTAACCAAATTGAGGCAGTCCAGAGAAGGGCAACCAAAATGGTGCAGGGACTGCATCAGAAGACATATGAGGACAGATTAACAGAGCTCAATATGTATACCCTTGAGTAAAGGAGGGAGAGAGGTGATATGATCGAGGCATTCAAACACCTTAAGGGCAAAAACAAGGTGAAAGAGTCTAACATGTTTAAATATAAGAAAAATAGCAGGACAAGAGGACACAGCATGAGATTAGAGGGAGGCCGATTAAGGGGGAATGTGAGGAAATTCTTTTTCACAGAAAGGGTGGTAGATGCATGGAATGGCTTACCACAAGAAGTGGTGGCTATGAATACAGTGCAGGGCTTCAAACAGGCATGGGATAGGCATAAGGGAGCAATACAAATGACTATGAATAGATAGGTCACTGACAGAGCAAAGGCCGATGGCACATTTATAAGGTAGAAAAATAAATGGGCAGACTGGATGGGCCTTGCGGTCCTTATCTGCCATCAACTTCTATTTTTCTATGTTTCTATGTTTCTATGATATTTAGTTGTTTAACCAGGTATAGCACACTAAGCTGAAAGCTTTTTTACAGGAGCAACAGGAGCAAATCACTTCCTATTTCTTTCTCTCTAATCAGTTAGTTAGCCACTGTAAGGCAATTTTGAAAATCCAATTGTAGAAATGAACGGAAAAGTGTGACTTCTACTGGGATTCAAACCCAGGGACCTTGCCATTCTGTGGTATGGTGTTAACTACTGAGCTATAGGAGCCTCAATAAGCCTCAATAAGCTTCCTTAGTTTCCCCTTGAAACACACACATTCCTTTCATGGTGTTGCAAAACAGCAACTTAGTCTCTCAAAGACTCCAATGACTTCCTATTTCTTTTTCTCCATACAGTTAGTTAGCCACTGTGAGGCAATTTTGAAAATCTAATTGTAGAAATGAAAGAATAAGTTTGACTCCTACCAGGACAATGAAGAAATTGGTTCTGAAAGTACACTACCTGATTCCATTAAGACAGAAATTGAATCAAAAGTGTTCTGAAGAATCATTCTCTTTGTACAATATGTTTAGTACTTTCATTCATGCCAGTGAATGCCAGGAAATCAATGCTACTTTGCTCAACTGTAACAGCTGGATTATTGCTACACTAGAATTGACATTTGTATTAATTGGAATAAAATAAATCAATGCCATTCAGGAAGTAGCTTTAATGTAGGATTCAACAGTTCAGAGTAATGACCACATTAACTCTTATTTAAAAATGTAGTTTAAGAAATACCCTATTTTAACAGAGAATTAACAACTTAGGAGCATCTTCAAAATATTTTTTTTTTCAGGTTTTAGATACATAGATTATAGTCTCATGTCCCTGACCATGTGGAATTTTCAGGTGTGAGAATCCCTTACTGTCCCAAGTTTTAAAGCTGCCCTGAAAACTCATTTATCTAGCCTAGCCAACCCTGATTTTTAATGTTCTATTGTTGATTGGTTTTAATTAATTGTTTTCATCTCTTGGTGTATTTTAATTATTTATTGCTGTACAAGCACCTTGGTTTTAGAAAGGCACTTTTTTATAAACAAAGATTGTTGTTGTTATTTATTGGTCCTTTATACAGTCAGTTAGCACTCAACTGAATATAGCATCCTAGGACCCTTGGATAATTACAAAGTGCAGCACAAACATTTGCGCTACACTTTATGTCTTTCTGAATATCATGTCCCTTGTTTTGTGGGCATTTCTTCATCAATAAATAATGGACAGGCAAAATTAATAGAAGATATATGAAATATGCACAATTTAAACTGTGTTTTGCTTGTGTTATGTTTTACAAAGGGCTTCCAAATGAGTCATTTGCTCTTTAAAATGGTATTTATAGTAGCAAAAATGTAAGTATCAGTTTACTAAAAGGCCAGTTATTATTGAACACCACCAGAAATGTACATTTATTTAGAAATAAGCTTTCAACAGGATAAACAGCATTTCTTGCCTTGATTATAGCCATTTTAAAATATTCATCAGTGAGCTTCTTCAGTCTCCTTTTCAGACACACAGGTAATAGATATTTTCAGTGAGGTGGAGCCAGAAAGGGTATTAGGTACAAGTAAACTAAGTGTCCACTTATGGGGCACACCAACACAGAAAGTATAAGCAGAGGTCAACTTGAATTGCAAGAAGTATCCATTTAAAGTAAAATCCAAAATTGTTGTTTTCAATCTTGAATTTATAAAATGTCTACCACTTTTTGAATCTGAAATGGGGCAAAAAGGAGATGGGGGGTTTTCTGGGAGTAATGAGGGGCACCACAACAATTTCTGTTAGGGTTGCCATTATGTGAAAAAACAGTTCTTGGTGGAGCAGTTCCTAGCAAGGAGCTTGTATGCAGTTGTCAATATGTTTGCAGAAAACTGGAAAATCACTTTAAGAAATAAGCACACATTCTGCAATTCTTGAAGTAAAGCAAAACAACTTGATAGGTATGACACAACCTGTAAAACATTTCGGGACTTCCATCAGTCATCCTACAAAAAAGGATCTACACTTATGCTAGATTAAGTAGATTGAGGTGCATTTATTCTACACTGGATAGAATGACATGCAGCTGTGCTATACCAGGTAGAATCAGGTGCACCTATGCTGCACCAGTTAGAATCAGGGTCATCTGTGCTAAGTCTACTAGAAAAAGGTGCTCCAGTGCTGCACCAAATAAAAAAGAGTTGCACCTGTGGTGCACCAACTAGAATAAGGTGCACAAGTACTGCACCAGGTAGAAAGAGGAGCATCTGTGATACACCAAGTAGAATGATGTGCACCTGTGTTCTGCCAACTAGCATGAGGTGTACCTCTGCTACATCAAGTAGAATGAGATGCACCTGTGCTATACCAGGTAGAAAGAGGAGCACCTGTGCTACACCAAATAGAATGAGATGTATTTGTGATGCACCAGATTGAATGAGGTGTAGCTATGCTACACCAATTAGAATGAGGTACACCTGTGCAATACACTCTAAGAAATGAAGTGTTACTTTTTTTACACTGTGAATGTGTAAATCACTGTTTAACACAGAGTGTGTAACATTAACTCACAGTTGTGTCGTATTTATGAAAACAGTGATTTACACAATTACAGAGTAAAAAAATGACACTTTGTAAGTGTTATTTTTTACACTGTGTGTAAATAACAGTTTAACACAGTGTGTATAATATTAACTCATAAATGTGTTAACAAAATAACACTTAATTTAGCTGATCAACTTTACCCATAAATTATATTGTGCTGTATTACAGTAATTAATTAAAATGTTTTTGCAAGCAATATTGTGATATTTATTTTATTGTTCAGCTTTAACAATGTTTCTATACAAGTTAAAATCTATACTTTTTTAGAGTTGAACCAGTGTAAATTCCTTCATGTCAATTTGCATATACTTCCCATGATGCTTTGCTTAATTTGGTGTTTGCAATTGTGTTTTACTTTCAAATTTGGCTGCATGGTCAATACCTTTCCAAGGCAACCTTTGTCCCAGACAATTTGCTCAGGGGTTCTTTTCTTTTGTAGCTATTTTATTCTCTACTATGGGCTCCCCATAACATTAAAAAGTAAGACCCTCATCGTACACCCGGGGCTCCCAAGCACTAGGTCCTGATGCAAATACAGTACTTTGATGAGCTCTAACAAGGGCATGTTATCTGTGTACGTTTGTTGTACATTTGGCTTTGTTGGTTATATGATGAGGCCTGTAAACACTCAAGTTAAAATTAATTCACAATGATTTGTGAGTTTTTTGATTAGCAATGATATTTTCCATTCAATGCAAGATTAAAATATTTCAGAATTCAACACACATATGTGTTGAAATAACAACAATCAATATGGACATTACAACACATAAATGTGTTACAAATTCAACACACTTATGTGTTGAAATAACAACAATCAATATGGACATTGTAACACATAAATGTGTTAAAAATTCAGCACACAAGTGTTAGTAAAAGCTACACATTTGTGTGTTGAACAATTTACACACCACTGTGTTAAATTTATTTAACACATTGCATGTGTTAAATTTAACACACACTGTGTTTTCCCTAACCACACTAACTGCTGTATTAAAAATTAACTAATTTGTAGTCAAATTTAACACTTCCTTTCTAAGAGTGCATGATGTCGACTAAGGTGCACCTATGCTGCACCAGTTAGAATCAGATACACATGCGCTACAGTATATAATCTAGAATGAGATCCACCTGTGCTACACCAGGTAGAAAGAGAAGCACCAGTGTTACAACAGGTAGAATGAGATGTGTTACACCAGACAAAATAAAGTGCGCCTGTGCTACACCAGATAGAATGAGATTCACCTGTGCAACAACAGGTAGAATGAGGCACAACTGTTATGCCAGTTAGAATGAGATACACCTGTGCTACAGCAGGTAGAATGACATGCACTTGTGCTACACTATGTTAGGTAGAAAGAGTTGTGCCTGGGGTATGCCAGGTAGAATGAGATGTAACTCAGTAACCCATAAAAATCTGTTTGAGAGTAAGGCACAGATAGGCGACTGTCAGACAATCCTGCTATTGTGTTGTGGGATCTTGCTAGATATAGTGCAGTTTTAATGTCTGTTACTATGTCTGTGTATACATATTTAATTGCAACAGGTCAAGCTGGTATGGTTTTGGGGTAGCACTGGTTGGAATAAGGTCACTGCTGGCCTGGCCACAGGCAGGGCAGGTCAGTCTGTAGCCACTGGTAGTAGGGTACTAGGATCTAGCTGTATAAGTACTCGAGCATTTGGCGAATAATGTATTAAAAAACAGGACGAGAATCATTGGTAAAGTTAAATAATAGTGATCCTAAACGAATCTTGACTCTATTTCTTAAGGAAGGACTTCTAGACTCCTTGTACAATAAACAATAATGGGTCCTTTGAGGAAGATCGGTCATGAACCTTAAGAGACTATTATTTGTTGAATGTAATTTGGAAAATGTCCTTTTGCTAGCAACAGTATACATTGCTAATCCATAGTCAAGTAATCCAAAAAATGAAGCTATGAGTAAGTATCCTTTTCCAGTCTTCGGTCGGGAACTGTTTAATCCTAAACATACAACCCAGCCTCTGATGCAGAACTTTAATAATGTTGATTATGTGGGTCTCAAAAGTAAGACCTGAATCCAGCGTAATACCCACATATTAGAAATTATTGACTAAGTCAATAGGTTCACCATGAATATCAACTAAAGGGGTCACTAAATCCTTTTCCTTTTCCTTTTTAGAGCTGAAAAAAATCATATGTTTAGTTTTCAAAGTTTTTATTATAGTTTTTTTAGATAATAACCATGACTGAAAAAGAAGAAAATTTTTTTGAACCTTGCTGACCACATCCTGTGAATTATTGCTCGAACTAAAATGACAGCATCATCAGCATGCAAAACAATAGAATTTGTTTGCATGCATGAGGACTGAGTTGAGGTTGAGTAAAAATATCAGGGGCCCAGGATGGAACCCTTGGGTGCCCCGCAAATAGCAGCTCTGCAACCAGACCTTATTCCATGAATTACAGTGATGTGCTTTCTATTTTGCAAATAATTTGCAAACCGATTTATAACCATCCCTGAAAAATTAAAACTAGGTAATGAACAACTCATGATCAACAAGATTGAAGGCCTTGGTGAGGCCCACAAATACAGCTGCCACGGAGTCCCCTTCATCAAGGGAACCCTATATGCAGCTGGTGAACCTCACCAAGGTTGTCTCTGTTCTATATTTAGCTTTAACCCCATGCATGCTGACATTGGGAGAGAAAACCATTTCTGTCAAGAAAACCTATAGACTGTTTAAAGATTATCCACTCTAGAACCTTAGTCAATGGTGACAATAAAGCAATAGGTCTGACATTTGCCACTTCAGCTTCTTCTCATTCTAAAAAAATCAGTTTAATAATGGCAGTTTATCAAAGACTGTGAAAAATACCTGAGTAGAGGGAAAGATTAAATACAAGAGATATCGGGTAGGTCAGTGAATCAATACCTAATTTAAGGAATCTAAAATCATTTTGTGGCTTGCTGTCTTCTTTTGTTTGCACATAGAATACTGTATGGAACCATTTGCTTTGAAGTCATTGCTGTGCACAATTTTCCATGCCTTCAAAAAATCATGCTACTTAGACTACAAATTGCAAGTTGTAAGTTGTAAACATTAGTCATTGCAATTTCCAGTCTGCTGTTTTGATTATGAAACTAGTTTTTTTATTCTGTATTTGAATTCATATTTAAACAAAGATTAACATAGGAAACCCTATTTTTATTTGCTGGAATACTCCAGTTCCATTTCCATTTTAAGCCTTTTCCTTATGTGTCCCCTTTCCCATTAAATATTCCTTTGTATTCATGTCAGGCCTCAGTAAAATGATGTAACACTTTGGAAAAAAGATGCAGGTCATCAAACTAGCGCTAGAGGAAATAATAGCAAATATCTCCACTGCCACCATATATTTGCCCTGAGTACTTAGGTAGGCTGGGATAAAGGAGAGCCACACAGTGACAAAAACAAGCATGCTAAAGGTGATGAACTTGGCTTCATTAAAGCTATCAGGCAGGTTCCTGGAGAGGAAAGCTACAACAAAACTAACACAGGACAGCAGGCCCATGTATCCCTGCATGCACCAGAATGCAACAGGTGTTCCTTCATTGCACTGAATAATTATTTTGCTAACTTGGGATTTGGCATTGGTTTCTGGAAATGAAGGTGCCCAAGCGATCCAGTTAGTACAAATAACCCCTTGAACAAGGGTGCAGAGAAAAACTATAGCATAGGACAGCTGGGATCCCACCCATTTTTTTAACTTACTGTTGGGTTTTGTAGCATTGAAGGCTATGACTACAATAATGGTTTTAGCCAACACACAGGAGAGACACAAAACAAAAATCACCCCAAAGATAGCTTGGAGGACCAGACATGTCACTGTTTTAGGGGGTCCAATAAAAATAAAAGAGCAAAGAATGCACAGAGAAAGGGCAACAAGGAGAAGGTAGCTGAGGTTGTGGTTGTTGGCTTTAACAACAGGTATTTCAGCATATTTAACAAAGATAATCAAGATGGCAACACACAAGAGTGAGCCAACAGTACTGATGGTGGCCAGAGCTGCACCTAGGAGGTCACTAAAGGAAGGGAACTCGACAGGTTTTGGGATGCACTTGTCCATTCTCTCATTGGGCCAGTCATTATCTGAACATGGCAGACACTCTGTGGAATCTGAAAAACAAAAAATAAAGGACACATGAAGCACCTGAGGAAGTTTACATTTAATCAACAATGTACAACAGGGCATGTTTTACCGTATGATTTGCTCATGCCTATTATGGTCTGTCATGAGGAGCAGCTGAATGACTTTAACAACACAAGAAATGGGTAAACTATTACACATGCCCTAAAGTGCATTACTGTCATTATAAAATAGACATGAACAAAAGAAAAAAACTAAAACTACATTCACACAAATTAAACATTTTTAGAAGTTGGTCAGCTGGAAATTGTCCCATTATGTGTAGCAAGATTTATCTAGACGTAAAGAGCCATACTGATCATTCATCTTCCAGTATATTTCTTATCCATTTTATATTTAAGGAAAAGTACATAGCAGGGTGTGGTATTACATGGGATACTGACACACCATAGGTAACTTAGGTAACATAGGAATTAATTGAAGAGTCCATATTCCGTGAGGGATTGATTGATGATATGCAGCATTGATTTACTAGAGGTAGATCTTGCCTAACAAATTTGATAAAATCTTATGAATCACTCTCTAATGTTTTTTATTTTAGTTGTTAAACCAGGTATAGCACACTAAGCTGGAAGCTTTTTTACAAGAGTGACCTGGGAGCACAAGGAGGTTAAGTGACTTGCTCAGGGTCACACAGTATGCAAGTGGAAGCTGTGGGATTCAAACTCCAGGTCTGGTCTGCTGGATGTCACCAGATTTGCAGCTCAAAGCCTTAGACCACTGCGCTATACCTCCTTGGATACGGGATATCTGGTGGAAGTCATTTATATGGACTTGTCAAAGACTTTCGACAAGGTTCCACAAGATAAATTAATAGAGGTCCTTAGAGAACTTGGGCTGAATAAAAGGATAGTGAATTAGATAATGGCTTGGTGCCATTATCCATTAGCCTAGTGCCAGAGTAAAGGTGAACATTTTTAAACTCATAAGCTGGGCTTTGTTCTTTGTCTTTAAGTTTTGCTCAGGATCACCAGCACGGAGGATCATTGGAGGTTGAGGGAGTCCCAAAGCAGGGGATTGGCACCATCCCACTGCACAGACTAGCTTAATTTCTTGAATTTTTGCTACAAAAGTAACAATAATTAATTTAACTTGGCTCTGCCTAGGTTGCAGGACATGTCAACAATTAATCAGAGAATCTGATACTGGGAGAGTTCGGATCATAGGAGGGACAGAACAAAAACTTTAAAAATCACAAATAAGCTATGAATCTGCTTAAGAATTCAAGTACCTTTGCTACCTGGTAGAGGGGAATTTTTCCCACCTAACTGCCCCTCCTCCTCCACTGTTAAATGGGCTTTCAGACATGGCCAGGATACTCCACACCATGCTAACTTACCAATGGAGCTATTAACCTGCTGTTAGAACATACATTAGTACTGACCTGAAGGAAAACTGACATTTCTTAAAGCATTCTATTACTAGTTTATTGGATTAGCCAGCATATAAGGAGGGGTCTGTCTTTTTTTTATCATTCTATTTATTACTCCTTAGCACCAGAACTCTCTAGGGTCACTACACTCACCATCTCGCTCTACCACCAGCTGTGTTCCCTGCCATCTTCAAAGTCATAATGATTCCTCCCTATGCCTGGGCAGCTATGGCCCAGGAAGACTGAAGGGGCAGTGGCAGGGAGCTTGCATTGGGTGTGTAGTGGAGGCACTGGAAGGACCATTTCCTATCTGGGCTGAGAGGTTTTTCCTTGTGTAGTCACTAAAAGCCCTCCCCATCTCACCCCCTGAGCATTGTGCCCTCTTGACACTGTGGCACAAGGCAACCCTGCCTGTGTCTGCTATGCAGTGTTTGTGTGGTCCAGTGTCACTGCAGCTCCCCTGATCTCCACTGGGGGTTGCTAGAGCACTGGACAACCCAAAGCTCTCTCCCAGGACAGGATAGCAGCCCAGTGAGTGATCCATCCTCTCACTCTCCTGTTGACCCCCAGCACCCAAGCTCACTTTCGAACTCAGGTTGTTGGCATGGCGTGAGGTGAGGCATCTAGCACTTCAATCCTCAGTGCCACTGGGTTGGTGGGATTGTCTTCTTAATATTTAGCAGATAATAATAGTGCAGCGATTGTGTTCTTCACATTTTTCTGTTATTGGATGCAATTAAATGTTATTAGAGAAGCCAGCAAAACAAAAAAAAGTGGGGCTTCAGCAGAGTAAGGATTGTGTTTCTTCACATTCTTCTGGTAACAATAGAGAAGAAAGTTGTTTTAAAGTATGAGGACAACACTGTACATTGGAACTCAGTAGTAACAGGGACAGTATATTGAATTCTATCACACCTGTAAATTAGAGCCCATTGTGTAGGCATTTAGGAAAGGTTTAGCATGCAGTTTGGAGGTGGAAATAGTTGCAGTTGAGAAGGTAGTTTGGGGTCTGGTCAGGGGCATGGCAGCTGGGGAGGATGCGGGGATACAGGACATGGCCAGAGTCCAAGGAGGAGGACAGCTAGATCAAGGAGCATAGCAGGGAGTATTGGATATAGAGCAGCAGTTTATATGAACATGCTGTGGAGAAAGGTGTTATGCCCAATATGAAGAAGACAGACACAGAAGGAGGCAGAAGTTGTTAGACTGAGGAGGGAGTGGGAGAGCAGGGGCATTAAAGAATGGGCAGTGATCACAGCACATGGGCTAACAACAGGAAGAAGGAGGAGGTATGGTTAAATGGGGGTGTGGCAAGTTTGAATAAGTCCCTGCCCCATTTGTTATGTAGAAAGAGTTTAAATGCAAGGTTCTGTTCTATCTGCTCCTTTTCTGTCCCTTGTCTGTCTGGTTGTACAACCACATTTTTTTGTAAGACCTAGGAACTGATCACGTCAATGTTTCACAGTTCTCTGCCTCTTGTTATCTTTCCACATTACCTTGCTATTTTTGTCTTTTCTTCCCCTTTTCATATCTGTGGGTATAAAAATACATGTGAATTGTTATGTGGAAATGTCACTGATATTGCTTAAAACTGTATATAATTATACTGTTGAAATTATTGCAAAAAGCTATTTGGAACTCAAGAGGTTAACCTGAGGGGCAGTTTGTAAGCCTTTTGCAGAACTATAAACAGGAAGTCAGTTCTGGGTCATTGAGTTCTTTTTGCTGCACCTGCATCGAAACTGACAAGAACATTGTGTAAACTTGCAGCAACATTTTATGAGATGCAGGCTGTCTTAATGAGTTCCCAAGCAAAGACTTATAAAAAGAGCAACAATGCTTTTGCTTAAGAGACAAGGAGCATGAGAAACTGAGAGAGTGAAACTTGGAATTAGAGATATCCCAAGATGAATGTTTTTGTTTTCTGTGTTTGTACTGACTTTGTAAATAGTTATACTGAAAAACTGTATTTTTTTATTTTCTGTTACTAATAATAATATAACATTCATTACAAGTTTTGAAACTGCTCCTGGTTTTCACATGCTTCCTCACCTGTGCCTAGATGACAGATAGTGTCAGCTTAGGTGAAATTTATGCTGTGCATACTGTAAGCCAGGAGTTTTGTAGGTGGGTACTAGACCCAGTACCAGGAAAGCATAGAAGAAAGGTATGGATTCTGCAGCAGCACATCCAGGACTGATTACCAGAAGAATGGCAGCATAATTAGAAGCAGAAACAAAAGTCCAAATTGAGACTGTACAGCCAGCACCAGTCAGGGATAAAAGAAAGAGCAGACAGTGGCATAACCTGAAAATCTGACTTCTTTTTTCAAACAGTGGGCTATACAACAGCAAGAGATGGAGAAACTGAGAAAAGAAGAAATGCAGCGAATGGAGCAGTGATGGCTAGATGCCTTGCAGGCTATTAAAGCGGGAGGATCTGGCACAATTCCAGCAGAGCAACAAAACACCAGCAACTTAAAGACCTTAAACTTAATAAGTTGTGTCCCTCAGATGATATCGAAGCATACCCGACAACTTTTGAATAGGCTGCTGCAGCCTGCCAGTGGCTAAAGCAGCAATGGGCAATCAGATTGGTACCTTACCTGACATGGAAAGCCCAACCTACTTACAGCAATATGGGCACTGCCCAGTCAGAAAACTATCACCTAGTGGAAAGAGAGCTCCTGAAAAGGTATGACATCTCAGGAGTAACCTACAATCAGAGATTTTGGTCTCTGAAGTACAACTCAGTTGACAATCCTCAAGAAGCCTTCACCCAGCTCAAAGAGCTCCTTATGATATGGCTCCAACCAGAGGGCAAAACACTCCCACAGATCATCAAAACATGTGCAATGGAATAGTTCATCAACATCCTATCCACAGACATACAGCTTTGGGCAAAAGAACACCAACCAGAAAGTGGGGACAAGGCTGTTTATTTTGCTAAAGACTACCAAACGGCCAGGCAGATGCCACAGCAGCAAGGTAACAGCCAAGCACTAGTAAGACACTCTTTTTCCCATATAAACTCCAAATCTGATAATAACTCTGATGGGGGTAACAAATCTGCACCCTAGGACTTAATCTGCTATAACTGCAATGAGCCAGGTCATATTGCAAGAAATTGCCATATTAAGAAGAATGACACTGAAGTAGATGTGTCCTTAGCAAACTGGGTAAGTACTTGACATATGTCAATGTGGGAGATAAGACTTTGAAGGGAATTATAGATTTGGGAAGCAGATAGACCCTAGTGCATATTGAAGTGCTGAGAAAACAATGTCCAAAAGGACAAGGTACCAGTGTCACCTGTATCCGTGGGGACACTCGATACTATCCCATCATCCAAATGACTCTGACTTTTAATGGGGTGTCATACCAAATGAAAGTGGGGGTAGTACCTAGGTTGCCTGTGCCTGTGATTATTGGAGATGACTTTCCAGGATTTATTGAGTTAATCAAAGAGGAAGTAAATCCCGATGTTTCAGCAGCTGTGGTGACAAGAACTCAGGCACAAAATATTTCAGATGGTGGGGACTATTTTCCTTTCACTGATTTTGATATGGACTTGTTTGAGCACAGCTCCAAGATCCAGAAATCCAGGAAAGAATTACAATGCCTGAAGAAACAGTGGCAACAAAAGAATGATAGACATAAAAGGTTAACATAAGAAAATGTCAAAGTTAAACTGATTATTGATTGTAATTTTCTTTCAGAACAAGCTAACAATGTTTCTCTCCATGATTATTTTAAACAGCTGGGAATGAAACCAAAACTGGGTGAATCTATGTTTAAAAAATATAATGAGCTAATGTACAGAGTTTGGGTTAAACCTCAGACACAGGACCAGATATAACAATTGGTTATACCACAAAATTATAGATCTGAGTTGTTACAGACAGCACGTGATAGTCCTATGGCTGGTCAAGTAGGGAAGGACCGCATCCTTGCAAGATTACAGTAAAGATTTTACTGACCAGGAATTCATGAAGATGATGCTACCTATTGCAGGTCTTTTTCTTAGTGTCAGAAAGTATCCCCAGTGACTTAAAAAGACACAGTGCCCCTGGTGCACCTACCCTTGACAGATGTGCCTTTTGAGAGAATGGCAATAGATGTGGTTGGCCCCTCAGACAAAAGTAAACTGGTAATTGATTCATTTTGCTAGTATTTGACTATGCTACTTGATACCCAGAGATGGTTCCTATGCACACTGTCACAGACCCAAAAGTAGCAGCAGAGCTTGCCAAACTTTTCAGCAGGGAGGGCATACCTAAAGAGATTACTGATCAGGGTAATAATTTTGGTGCTGCATTACTGAAGAAACTGTAAAGACTACTAGGTATCACTGCATAAGAACCTTCCCTTATCACCCTCAGACAGACGGTCTTGTTGAGCATTTTAATCAAACCCTAAAATGCATGTTAAAAAGGATTGTAAAAGGGGAAGGGAAATACTGGGACCACTACTTACCTTACCTGCTTTTTGCTTACTGAAAAGTGCCACAAGCCTCAACAAGTTTTTACCATTTGAAATGCTGCATGGTAGACAATCTAGAGGGTCACTAGCTTAATGAAAGAAACATGGGAATATAACCCCCCCATCAGAAATAGTCTAGTATATCTTATTCATGTGCCCTGAGGAAGAAGCCTGAAAAATATGTTGAAATTGCCCATAGTAATCAGGAAGAGGCCAAAAACTAGCAGAAGGTGTATCATGAGCTTAAGGTTAAAGAAAAAGTTTTTGAGCCAGGTGAAAAGGTCTTGCTACTGTTACCAACTACAGAAAATAAACTGTTAATGAAGTGGCAAGGGCCTTTTAAAGTGTTTAGATGTACTGGCCCAGTTTTTGTATGAGATTAAAACCCTTGAAAGAAAACATCCTATTAAGATATGCCATGCTTACCTCCTCAAGAAATGGGTTGAAAAAAAACACCAAAAGCTGTTTTGTTGGTTTTACCAGAAACTGATAAAGAAGATATTAATGTAGCTTATGACAGACTGGAACAAACTGAAACTGCTGATACTGTGAAGGTGCATGTTTCCTTAACCTCTGAACAAACCTTAGAAATCTGTAACTTGCTAAAGGCATTTACCAGTACTTTTACCACAGTACCAGGCTGAGCAAAAGGGGCTGAGCACGTAATAATGACAAGGAATGCTTACCCTATTAGACAAAAAAAATATAGATTACCAGAGCGGTTAAGAGCAGATGTGTTAAGGAAATAGAAAAAATGAAAGAAATGGGTATCCCAGAAGAGTTGATAAGTATTTGGTCATTACCATTGAAGACTATAAACAAAAAAAGAAGGTGGTGCAATAATCTGCCTTGATTTTAGGAAACTTAATCAAGTGACCAAATTTGACAGTTATCCAATGCCCAGAAAAGATGATTTGGTGGACAGACTTGGGAATGCCAAGTATATCAGTACCTTCAATCTCACCAAGGGTTACTGGCAAATCTCTCCAGCGAAAGAATCCAGGGACAAAACTGCATTTGCCACCCCTATTGGATTCTATCATTTCACCATCATGCCATTTGGTTTACATGGTGCACCTGCTACATTCCTGTGGTACATGGATATAATTTTATCCCCTCTCACTGGTTATTGTGCTGTGTACCAGGATGATGTGGTGTACAGTCCAGATTGGAAAAGCCACGTGGAACACCTAAAAGTAGTTTTCCAATAGATCAAAAAGACAGTTCTGACAATTAATCTTAGGTGTACATTGAGAATGTAGGAAACCACAGATGTGGGCTTTGTCTTGGGAAATAAAGACAACAAGCAAGAGGTTTCCAAGAGAGGAGCTGTAGCTAATAGCCCTGTCCCCAAAACCAAGAAACATGTCAGGTTATTTTAGGGCTGGACGGTTATCATCAGAGATTTGTTCCTAGCTTTGACAAGTTAGCTAATCCCCTCAATGAACTCACAAAGAAATAGTTCCTGAATAATGTGAAATGGATCCCAGAGTGTGAAGAGGCTTTTTTGACCACTAAGGCTGTATTATGTCCAGACCCTGTTTTAAGAAGCCCAGACATTGAGAAACAATTCTGTTACAGACTGGTGCATCAGAGGTAGGTCTAGGAGAAGTCTTGAATCAGCATATAGATGGAAAATAACATCTTATTCTATACATAAGAAGGAAATTTCATGACAGAGAGAAAATGTACTCCACCATTTAAAAGGATTGTCTGGTGGCAAAGTGGGCCACAGAGTCCCTTAAGTTTTTAATTTCTAGGAGCTAATCTTGTAACAGATCACAATCCCGTCTATTTTCCTAACCAAATGAAGTTTGCAAGTTCTAGAATCACACAGTGGTACCTGGCACCACAGCCATTTAAATTTAAAGTGATTCACCAGTCTGGAAAAGAGAATGTCAGTGCTGATTTTCTGTCAAAATATGGATTAGGAATTGAGAATTCAGAAGGTCAAAGACATACGATTTGAAACTACTCTGTTTGCTATCCTGCATTTGCACTGAACTGTAAAGGTTATAAGCTTATGTTAGGCAGGAATTTAATACAACATTTTGGAAACCTATTTTTGTAAACCATGTTCCCTCTTAAAGAGGGGTATGTGGTGGATGAATAAGGCCCTGCTCCCATTTGCTATGCAGAAAGAGTTTAAATGCAAGATTCTGTTCTAGTGGTTCCTGTCTCTTCTCTGTTTGGGTGTGCAAACAAATGTTCTTGAGAGACCTAGAAACTGATTACTCTAATGGTTTCACAGTTCTCCACCTTTCACTATTTCACTACCTGCCCTTACTATTTCTGTCTTTTCTTTAACCTTGCCTATCTGTGCATGTAAAAACATACATGAATTTTTCGGTAGAAATATCACTATTACTGGGATCCCTTTGTTTAAAACTGTGTATAGTTATACTGTTGAAATGATAGCAAAAAGCTATTTGGAACTCAAGGGATTAACACTAGGTGCAGTTTTTAAGCCTTTTGCACAGCTGTAAGTAAGAGGTCAGTTTTGGGTCACTGTGTTCTTTTGCTGCACCTGCATTGAAACTGACAAGAACATTTTGTAATCTTACAAGCACATTCTGTGAGAAGCAGGCTGTCTTAACGAGTTCCTGAACACTTATAAAAAGATCAACAATGCTTTTGCTAGAGAGACAAGTACAGTGAGAGACTTGAGAATTAGAGATATATTCAGATGATGGCCTTTGTTTTCTGTGTTTGTGCTGCCTTTGTAAATAGTTATACTGAAAAATTTTATTTTTTATTTTGCTATCACTAATAAATCACTCATTGTGAATTTTGAACTTGCTCCTGCTTTTCCTATGTTTCCTTACCTGTGCCTCGACAACAGATGGTATATGGAGAACACTTAAAGGGTAGGAAGTGGTCCAGTTTAGATGGGAAACAGGGGAGATCAGAAGTGGGACAGGGTAAGGGGGAAGGAGAGTATGCAGAAGGAACTAAGAAATGGGAGAAGGCAGGAGAAAACCAGTACTGTGAATAGAGGTAACAATATAGGGGTTGCTTATCTCAATGGGGGTGGGGTTAGACTGAGTAGCAGGTATACATCCTTAAGGAACCTGAGACATAAAGACAATTAGGAAGGGGAAGGAGACATGGTGGCTAGGGAAGGGGAAGGGAGGTGTGAGGAGCTGATGGGGGAGATAGGGTGCTGGAGCAGGGAGAGAGAGAGAGAGAAAGGTAGGAGAGGCAAGGAGGGGGGCTAAGACAAATAAACCAGAGCTTCTGGGAGAGGACATGGTTGGGAAATGACTGGGTAAGGATAGTAGGCATATAAAGCAAGGAGACAAGGGGACAGTGGAAAGAGATTGTCTTGGAGGGTGTGATAGAAAAGGGGAGTGAGAAATTGTTAGGATGGAGGAGGGGCAGTGGGGTGGGAGGCAAGGTTGACAAACACTGATGGTGACATCAGGAGTGGTAGGAGGAGATGAAGTCCAGGGTGAGGGTAGAACTCAGATGCAGGAGAAGAAATGGAGAAAAAAGGGGAATGAGGAGGAAAAAGGGATGCAGGGCAAGAGGGCTGAACTGGAAAACCAAAAGTACAAGCAGAGGGGAAGGGGTAGTAGGGTCTTGCTAATAGAGGACTTAATTAAGGGAATCGGATGGAGTGGCAGAGGGATAGGAGTAGTGCAATTTGGGTTGAGTGCATGCTGGGAATGATGGCACTTGAGGTGAGGAACAACATTCCCTGTGACAAATGGCATAGTTGGAGGCCTTACTTGGTGCTGCACCTGGACACCAATGATCTGCAGTGGAATAGTTTGAAGGAGGTGCAGGCAAGCTTCAGGTACTTGCCAGGTTTTGTAATAGGGAGTTCCAATCTATTGCTTTTTTTGGAGGTACTGCCAGTGCCAAGATCAAGCACATCAAGGAAGCAGAGGATTGAGGAATTCAATCAATGGGTGGTGTTTTGTTCCAGGCAGATGGGGTTTGGGTTGATGGGAGACTGAGGGGGTCAGTGGTCAATGGAGGAATTTCAACAGGCCCTTAATACCCACTTGTGGCATCAAGTTTACTCTACCTGATGGTATTTTACTCTGAATTTTATGAAACCCTGTATTTATCGCTTTTACTGCATTCTGCTGTATTCTCTTTGTATTTTATTGTCAAGGCGCCTTGATTTTAGAAAGGTGTAGTAAAAATAATATATATTATTATTGCTATTATTAATGTGGGGGGATGAAAGCCAATACACCCCTAATAAACTGCACCTAAACAAGGAGGGATCAGCAGTACTAAAGAAGAAGCTAGGGGAGTTTATTGAAAGAACGTATAATTTAAACTGAATTCGGGGGGGGGCTTAAGCAAAGTTGACTCAAAGATGCAAAAGAAATGGAAGGCATTCGACCTTCCTGCCTCCCTTCCTCCCATAATGGCAATTCTGAGCTAGAGAATAGCATGACCATGGGAAGGGTAGAAGGGGAGGGCAAGAGGGTAGGAAGTATATAGTGGAAAGACCTATCCACAAATACCAGGAGTTTGGGGAACAAAATGGTGGATTTGGAGGTCATTATGGTGGCTGAGGGACTGGACATCGTGGCAATAACTGAGACCAGGAGGTCAGTACATCATACTTGGGAGACAGGGATGCTGGGGAATAGGCATTTTAGGAAGGACAGGACTGGAAGAATGGGAGGTGGCATTGTACATCAAGGACAACAATATGGGCAATGGAAGGGCAGGAGGAGCAAGGGGAGATGGTGATCCTGTGGATCACACTGGATAAACAGACTGCAGCATAATTAAGGCTAGGGGTGATATACAAACCTCCTATGCGGGGGAGAGGAAGGGGATAGGCAGCTGATGCAGCTGGTCAAATGGATGGCTCTGAAGGGAGAGCTTCTGCTAGTGGGGGACCTAAACCTCCCCAATGTTGACTGGGAGACCCCAGCAGCAGCAGCAGCCAGGAATAGAATGATTCTAGAGTTGCTACAAGGTGCTTTCATGCAGCAGATGGTTAGGGAGCCAACTCAGTGCAATGACGTATTGGATGTGGTCCTCACCAGTGGGGAAAGTGTGAAAGAGGTAGTGGTGGGAAACTGCCTGGGTACAAGTGATCACAGGACAGTGAGATTCAGAGTGAAGATGGGGAAGGAGTCATCAGGAAGACATTTAGGGAAGAAATGATGGGGAAGGGGAATATAGAGGACATTGAGGAATTATGTGAATCTAATAAAAAGAGGGGTTACTGAAAGCCACTGAAGTTTGCATTAAGAAGGTAAGAAAGAGCAAAAAGAGATGAAGGCTACTCTGGTTTACTAGGGAGATGTCGGGGCAATTAGGCAAAGGAAAAGGCCATTCAAAACATACAAGAATACCCAGAGGAAGGAGGGCAAGGAGGCTTACAGGTGGAAGAGCAGAAGTTAAGGAGGACTAAAGCTGTCACTGAGGAAAAAATTGCTAGGCAGGCCAAAAGAGGGGCTATAACTTTATTTAGGTATGTGGGGGAAAGGAAGAAGGTAAGGCAGGGGATAGTAAGATTGAGGGGAGGGGGGAAGGGGGAATAAAAACTGGAAGGGGACTTTGAGAAAGCAGAGGTGCTTAATAGCCACTTCTGCTCAGTCTTCATGGTGAAGGGGGAAGGTAGGAGACCCGACTTGAGCTGGAGGAGAATGAAAGATAAACGGCTGGATCCTAACCTGTTCAGTGAAGACAGGGTTAGAGAAGAACTAGGTAGGTTAAAGGTGGACGAGACAATGGGGCTGGACAGCTTGCACCTGTGGATACTCAGGGAATTGAAGGAGGAGTTGGCAGTACCACTGATAAGGTTGTTTCACTTGTCCCTTGATCCCTGGATGCACGGTGTGTTTCAAGCAACTGGAAGAAGGCTGATGTGGTGCCACTGCATAAGGGGGGGCAGCAAGGAGGAGGCAGAGAATTATCATCTGGTCAGCCTCACCTTAGAGGTGAGTAAGGTGATATAGGCACTAACAAAGGAACAGGTGGTAAGCTACCTGGTGGACAGCGGCCTGCAGCATGACAGGCAACATGGCTTCACAAATGGGAGGTCATGACAGATGACCCTAATAGAGTTCTTTGATTGGGTGATGAAGATGGTTGATCAGGGAGAGGGCAGTGGATGTGGCCCATCTGGACAGTAATGCCTTCAACCCCATCCCTAAAAGAAGGCTGGCAAATAAGCTGGAAAATGTAGAGGTGGGATTGCAAACAATTAGGTGGGTAGAAAACTGGTTGAAGAACAGAAACCAGAGGGTGGTGGTTAATGGGGTAGACTCCAGGCAGATGGGGGTGACAAATGGGATGCCTGACTGGTCAGAACTGGGACCTCTTCTTTTTAATATCTATATCACTGATATAGCAGATGGGCTGAAAGGGAGGTTGTACCTGCTTGCAGATGATTCAAAGATCTGCAATAGGATAGACACCACAGGGTGGGAGGGGTAGAGGCCATAAGGGAGGACCCAAAGATTCTGGAAGGGTGGCTGGAAATTTGGCAGCTGAAATTAAATGCCAAAAAGTGTACAGTGATGCACATAGGATATAAAAACCCACAAGTCACTTAAGCTCTGGGGGGTAATTAAGACAAATGAGCAGGAGATAGATTTGGGTATTATAATATAAAGCAACCTTAAGGTAGGTAACCAATGAAGCAAGCAGCAGGAAAGGCAAATAGAATGTTGGCATGCATTAGGAGGGGCATAACTAACAGAAGGAGGGAGGTACTAATGCCTCTTTATAAAATGATGGTGAGGCCTCACCTTGAGTATGGAATCCAGTTCTGGAGACCACACCTAGA
This sequence comes from Neoceratodus forsteri, assembly GCA_016271365.2. NCBI lineage: Eukaryota > Metazoa > Chordata > Ceratodontiformes > Ceratodontidae > Neoceratodus > Neoceratodus forsteri. The sequence goes on from CM028130.1 coordinate 4,902,925, forward strand.
TGAGGACATAGATGGGATTAAGAGGGTTCAGAGAAGGGCAACTGAGATAGTGCACAGTATGCAGGGACGTGATAGGAGGAGAAGTGGAGGGAACTGAATCTGTACACATTGGAGACTAGAAGGGAGAGGGGGAACATGATAGAAACATTTAATTATGTGAAGGGGAATAATAAGGTGAGGAGGGAGCTTATTTACAAGGAAAATAGGGCTAAAACTAGAGGGCATAGTCTGAGATTAGTAGGAGGAAGATTTTAGGCAATGTGAGGGATCGTTACTTCATGGATAGGGTGGTAGTTGTCTGGAATAAATTGCTGGATGAAGTGGTGGGGCTAAAATGGTGTAGGAATTCATGAGGGTATGGGACAGACATAAGGAGTTGGCAAGCAGAGGGAAGTAGAGATCCCTTGACATAGCTGATGAGTGGGGGAGAGACCAAGAGGCAGGCTCAATGGGCCAAAGTGGTCCTTTTCTGCTGTCAGATTTTTATGAATCAATGATTCTGGTTGGAAAAAGCCAGAAGGGGAAGGAAACATATTCAATTCAGTGCTTTACAGTAACTGGTAATTGCTATTTTTCCTTTAAACTTAGATTGTGGGCTTTTAGTGACACTGTAATTTCTTTGCTGTCCTAACTTAGAATTGTTTTTGGGCTGTTGAACATTTAAAACGTAGTGGTGGTGTATTTCTTTGCTGTCTTTAATTGCTGCAAATTTAGTCTTGGCTTGTCTGACTTCCCCTGTAGTTTGGGTTAGGGGTGTTAATTGTCTGGCCTCTGACCTCAGCTATGTGATAACTGGAGGTGGGGCTTAGTCAGAGTTGAGGTAGTAAGTGAGTTTTGTTTTATCAGAAGAAGCCATAAGGGGAAGGAAATTTATTCAATTCAGTGCTTAACAGTAACAGGTAATTGCTATTTTTCTTTTAAACTTAGATTGTGGGTTTTTAGTGACACTGTAATTTCTTTGCTGTTTTACTTAGAATTGTTTTGGGCTGTTGAAAATTTAAAACGTGGTGGTGGTGTATTTCTTTGCTGTCTTTAATTGCTGCAAATTTTTGCTGCCCCTCCCTCCCATTCCCCCAACTCTTAATTATATGCCTTGTTAAATCTGATTGACAGGAGCTAAACACAGGGGATAGTAAGGGGTGTGGGGTAGATGGGGCATAAGGGGGAAGAAGCCCACCCTCAGCATGACAAGTGTTTTGACTCATTTATTTATTTATTGGTTTATTTTCTTTTTTTAAAAACAAAAGTATCTGAGGATCAGTGGCAGGATTTTTAGGACAGTTAATTAATAAAAAGGGAACTAGGAGAGCTTCAGTAACAGACAAGTAGTGGAATATCAGTATAATTGCAGTATAATGTGGGGAGTGGTGCAATGCAGTGGCTGTGGGGCAGCCATATTCAAGTAGACCTTCTGGACACTGAGGTGCTGCCCTACCTGCATACATCTCTCTTGACTATGGGATGAGGTAGCCAGACTCAGAACAGAAGTAAACAGGGTCAGGAGTACCATCACACCTATACAGAGACCACCCAGTCCAATGCAACTGCTTCAAAGGATGCTGAGAACGAGGGACACTTGGATGACAGTGGGCTCAGGGAGGGGTAGAACAGTCAGGCAGAGGCACATTCTAGATCCTATTCCATTCAAGAACTCATATGCCACACTGGCAAACAGGGACAACCAAATAGAGGTACCCAGAGAAGTGGAAGGAAAGGATGTGGAGGTTAGCCAAGGAGGTGACCTCAGCAGGGAGAGCAGTGGACCCCAGAGGAGGAGGAAGTGAATCCTGGTGGGGGACTCCATCATAAGAGGGATCCAGCTAGGAACACAGGAGGGGGAGAACAGGGAGGTGAGGTGCCTACCAGGTGCCACAACATGGAGGGATGGAAGGAAGATTCTGGGGATCACTGGGAAGGCAAGACGGGAGGGTGAGCTGGATGTCATTATCCACCTGGGTACTAATGACCTGGCAAATGGTGAGCCAAAGGAACTTCGGAAAGAGTTTAGGAAATTGGGGAGGGGTCTCAAGAAATTAGCTACTTCTGTCACTTTCTCAGAAGTACTACCTGCAAGAGGCAAGGGAGAGCACGGGGTGCATGCACCAAGAACTTTAACTCATGGTTGAAGAACTGGTGCTGTGAGGAAGGGTTTGGATTCATTGGTGACTGGGAACCCACCTGGAGGGATGGAGGTTTGTTCAGGCCTGACAGCCTGCATCCATCCTGGAGGGGAATCCAAGCACTTTATGATAAGTTTAAATGCTACATTGACAAGCATTTAAACTAGCAAAGAGGGTCATAAGCCAGCAAGGAGGATACCTACTTGCTCACTCCCCACAGCTAGCAGTGGAACCAGTTGACCGGAGGAGTGGCTATCTCTACAAAGCAGTGTGCAAAAGATGGAGATTAGTGCCCAAGAGGTGGATAGGCAGAAAAGGGGCCAAATTCAGCAGAAGGGCAGACAGCAAGGAGAACCAGGGATAAAGGACAACCAAGGAAGTGGCTGGAGTCGAACAGCGAAACAGTCTAGGGAGGTCAAATCATGGAAAGCCATTTGTGCCAATGCCAGGAGCCTTAGCAACAAGATGGAAGATCTGGAGGATGTCATGGTGCAGTCAGACCTGGACATTGTGGCCATCACTGAAACCTGGTGTAATGATAACCACGACTAGGAGATGGTCATACCTGGCTACAACATATTCAGAAGAGACAGGGCAGGTAGGAAGGGAGGAGGAGTGGCACTGTATGTGAAAAATGACATAAGGGCCACAGAGATCCAGGAGGAACAAAATGGGGGAGAGATACTGTGGGTTAAGCTGGAAAGGAAAATGAGACCAGCCATCTGCACTGGTGTGGTCTATTGGCCACCAGCCCAGGAGGAAGAAACAGATTGGGAGTTGATGCTAGCCATCCAAAGGATGATAGACAAGGGTGAGGTAGTACTGGTTGAAGACTTCAATATTCCAGATGTGGACTGGAGCATCCCAGCAGCAGCATCAACTAGGAGCAGATTTATCCTGGACTCCCTTCAGGGTGCCTTCCTCAAGCAACTGGTCATGGAACCAACTCGGCAAAAGGCAAAACTGGACCTTGTGCTCACAAAACAGAGACAGTGTGATGGGGGTTACAGTAGGGGAGCACCTGGGGAACAGTGTCCACCAGTCATTGTGGTTTGAAATCACAGAAAGAGCAGAACCTAACCACACAAAAACACGTATCCTGGATTTTAGGGTGGCAGACTTTGGGAAAATGGGGAGATACTTGAAAGAGGCATTAAGGGGAATGGGGCAGGAATCAGTGGTTGAGGAACAGTGGGCAGTATTTAAAATGGGGATTACAAGAGCAACAGAATTATGCATTAAGCAGGTTAGCAAGAGGAAATGGAAGACGAAACCATTATGTTTTTCCAAAGAGGTAGCAAAGAAAGTGAAAGCCAGAAAGATTGCATTCAGGCAATACAAAAAGACACAAGCAGAAGGGGATAGGGAGAAGTACCAGTAGAAGCAAAGGGAGGCAGGGAGGTCAGTAATGGAAGCCAGATCTCAGACAGAAGAACACATTGCAAAATCAGTGGGTAGAGGAGACAAAACATTTTACAGGTACATAAGTGAAAAAAGAAAGGCAAAGGGAGGGATAGTGAGACTGAAGGGGGAGGATGGGGCTGCATGGAGGATGACAACAGTAAAGCTGACATACTGAACAGGTAGTTCTGCTCAGTCTTTACTGAGGAAGAGGAGGGTAATGGGTCTGAAGGGAGTACAAGGGGTGAGAATGGTGCAGAAATGGACACAAGTCCCTTTACACGAGAAAGGGTCCTGAAGGAACTGGAAACAATAAGAGTTGATAAAGCAATGAAGCCAGATGGGATACACCCCAAGGCCCTTAAAGAACTAAGAGAGGTAGTGGCTGAACCTCTGGCTATCCTGTCTAACCAATCACTGGAAACAGGGGAGGTACCTAAAGACTGGAGGACACAGATGTAGTACCCTTATACAAAAGTGGGAACAAAGAGGAAGCAGGAATCTACAGACCAGTCAGCCTCACCTTGGTAGTGGGGAAGATCATGGAAGCACTACTGAAGGAGATATTGGTGGCACATCTGGTTTTCAATGGACTACAGGACCCAAGGCAGCATGGTTTCACCACGGGGAGGTCATGTCAGACCAACTTCATTGAATTTTTTGACTGAGTGACTAGGGAGGTGGATCAGGGGAGGGCAGTGGACATGGCCTATCTGGACTTCAGCAAGGCCTTTGACCCTGTGCCACATAGAAGACTATTACACAAACTGAGGAATATGGGTGTGGGCAGGACAGTAGTGTAGTGGGTAGGTAACTGGCTGGGTGGCAGGATACAGAGGGTGGAGGTAAATGGCTGTCACTCCATAGTGGGAAGAGTGACTAGTGGAGTACCACAGGGATCAGTGCTGGGACCAGTCCTATTCAACATCTTCATCAGTGACATTGCACAGGACCTAGAAGGCAGAATTTCACTGCTTCTGATGACACAAAGCTCTGTAACAGAATAGACACACTAGAGGTGTAGACAGAATGAGAAGGGACCTGCAGACACTTGAAGAATGGTCAGGGGTTTGGCAGTTGAAATTCAATGCAAAAGAAGTGCAAGATAATGCATATGGGGCACAAAACCCTGGCACAACATATCAGTTGGGGAGTGAGGATAGCATGCACCAAGCAGAAAAGGGATCTTGGGGTTATCATCTCTGATGACCTCAAGGTAGGGAAACAGTGTGACAAGGCAGCAGGTAAAGCAAATAGGATGCTGGGATGCATAGGCAGGGGCATCACTAACAGGAAAAGGGAGGTCATACTTCCATTACACAAGACACTTGTGAGGCCTCACCTGGAGTACAGAATACAGTTCTGGAGATCTTACCTACGTAAGGACATAGACAGGGTAGAGAAGGTTCAGAGGAGGGCAACAAAGATGGTACATGGATTGTGTCACAAGTCCTATGAGGACAGGTTGAAGGAACTGAATATGTACTCCTGGAGGAGAGGAGGAATTACGTACACCTGTGAGGGTCCTTTTCATGTAGGTTCTCATGGATTAACAAAGATAATGCCACAGTTACAAGAAAACATAGTTTAAAATATCATTGGTTGCAGAAATAAAACAATACAGGTTGCAGAACAAGATGGATATAACTATACATTCATGGTTACAAAGTTTCCTAGATCTGAAAGGTAAAAAAACATGGGATCACATAATTTAATGGTATAATACAGATGGGACTGGGTAGACGTGATTGTTTGAGTACAGCAGTTTGCTAGGTGCAGCTAGTACCAATTAGGGTGAGAATCGGCCTCTGCAGTAGGCTTTGTACGAAAGAGGGGTCATAAAGAGGGAGTATTCTGTATATTTAATCCTGCTGTTTTATATGTTTTTTGCAAATTATTTGTTGAACTGGATGTATGATCTATATTTTGTAAATGCTATGATCTGTTTAGATAGCATTCCATAAATAAACTTTGCTTGCTTGCTTGCTTTTCCAGCTGTAATGTACGTCTTGTCATCCCCCAGCTTTTGCCCTTTACCCTGTTTTAGGGCAGTCAAGATACTGTGTACACTTCTGGCAAATCCAGCATTCCTTGTTCTGGCCTTGTCTCATTAGAAACAGTGGGTTCTGTTTTGGCTTGGCTTAGGCTAGTTTCAGCTAGGCTGCCCTCACTGTCCCCTTATAACTATGTGCTGGCCCGATTTATAGTGCTTACTTGCAAATGCAGGCACTGTACATACAAGTCAATACTTTCTGGTGCCTTTGGAGTTGCATGTTTGTCCAGCAACCATATGCAGGTCAACAGGTACATTTTAAGAACTGTTTTACAATTAATTATTTAATTTGTTCTACGGTCCTGTTTTAGCCCCATCTACCCAGTTGTCTAAATGAGCACACATGGGCATGCAGTCTCACATGTCTCCTGGGCCTTTACTAATTTTCTAACTTCCATCTATGAGCCCTTAGTCAGTCTAAAATGTTTTAATAACATTCAATTTGTCATAGTCCATGTAATCGCATCGCCTTTCGAGCAAAGCGTGCCACGTTCAGTAAGTAATGGGGTCAGTGGATCATCCAAAGTTTTCTAGTTTAAATTGTCTACAAATTTCTTAATGATTTTAAAACAACCATTCTCCTGGTCTTGGAGGAACATTTTAGAAATAATTGTGGTTTCTGGGTTGAACCACCAGATATTATTTGCGGGTTTGCCACAGTGTTTGCTGTGCAGTTTTTCCATTCAATCTTGCACTGTTTTCTCTCTGTCTGCTCATTCTGTCTTGCATATGGATCTCATGCTGGCAAATTTTCCTTCCCCACCGCAAGTTTTATTTTCTCCCTTTCGGCTTTCAGCCTTGCCCTCTGCAGTTTAGCATCCTGGAGCACAAGCTCTGCCTTCATGATCTCAAGCTGTTGCTGACTGGGCTGCACAGCTCCCCCAGCTTGTGCCACAAGGTGCCCCCTTGCTCAGCTGCTGTGACCTCAGTCTCTCTACCTGAGTCACTGTCCTCAGTGACCACCTGCTGATCAGGTATTTAGTCATACCCATTTGAGGCCATCTGCCCCTCCTGCAGCCAGTCATGCACCAAAAAGGCTTTCATAAGTGCACTCTTTGTCATACCTCATATACAACCACCCTCTCTGTGCACAGCTCACGATGCTGCTGTACATGAAACTTGACATAGCCTGTGGAGCTCATATTCTTTTGCTAATGTATGCTGCACTAAACTGTCTAGAAACAAAAAAAAAAAAAAAAATGGTAGTAAAACAATAATGCAACCTTTTGAAACCTTTTAGCACTGCTAACGATATTTATGCTGGCACTCCATCACCAGTGTGCTATCTTTTTCTGTCTGAGTTCCTGCCTCACAGAAAAGCACACTGTCCAGTGCTCTGCACTGCACTGGTGACAGTTGCCACACTGATCAAACCACTACCACCAATGTGATGAAAACCACCCACACCAGGGTCTTCATTTTCACCGCCACCACCCTGGGTTTTTACCAGCAGGATCCAGGCAAATCTATGTTTCACCTCCTTCTTTGCACAAGGTCATGAAGGTCAAACACAATAACTGTGGATAGAGTGCCTCTTCAGAGATAGACTGTAAACAGAGTCCAGCAGAAATAGTAGAAATAACCTTTTAAATAAAACAAGCAGTCACTTGTTCTATAAAAATAGAAGCTTTACTAAAGTCTATAGCTATTTACAACAGGATTTATGTACAACCAGACAAAGATTACGTTTACTAGAAATTAAAATAAATGAATTTATACAAGACAGGTTGCAGACAGAAGAATCTGAGCTTATTCTTTACTTTAAAACCCATTCATTTACCTGCTGCTGTCTGAAGAAAACACTGGTTCCTAAGCTGTCTTCTTACTTGGACCTCTAGCTGTAGGGCTCTGTATTTCAGATGATTCCGGGGTCCAAGAGAAAGAACTTCCCACAGCCCCTCAGTTTATTTCTTAATACTGTGGGAAGGGGTCTCATTCCCTTTGAGTGATAGTTCTGTGCTGTTCCAGCCCTCTTTGAGAGTGTGTGTGAGAGAGAGAGAGAGAGTGTGTGTGTGTGTGTGTGTGTGTGTGTGTGTGTGTGTGTGTCCACCCTTCAGCACTTCCTTGCTAACATTATAGCATGCACCTAGGTCATTTGTCTAACATAGGGACATCTCCAGGAAGGACTCTCCTCTGGGGTGATTGCTTTATTGCCTCCTGCCCGAGCCTTCATGTTAGCTTTCCCACAAGAACATCAGTCCCTCCACCAAGAGTGACATAAGCCGACATATACCACTTGATCATGTGATCTAGTAACCATCTTGTACTGGAAGGAGATGCATACTGAGAAAAGCCTAAATGAATTAAAAGAATACATGGTTCTGGCCTTTCCCATCACATGTGGAACAAGTTAAGTAAATCCCCGCCATCGGATCTCCACTAGCTAACCTTCTAAACCAATTGTTTGTCTCTGCAACTGTTCTATGGATTGGAAACATACCACTGTCTTACTCCTACCCAAAGGTGGTACCCCACCTCCTGCAGCAAACGACCACCCTATCTCTCTCCTCCCTGCCCTTGCAAAACTCCAGGAGCACCTTGTGCTCTCTCAACTTTCTGATTTCCTCTCTGAATCCTTCTTCTTCACACCCTACCAGTCTGGATTTAGGAAGAACCACTCAACTGCCACTTCCCTGCTAAGACTCTCTGACACCATCCTCTCTGGGATGGACAAAGGTCTAATCACCTCAGCCATTTTTGTCAATTTAGCAAAAGCTTTTGACACTGTCTCCCATCCCCTGTTGTTAACCTGCCTCTCTGCTAGCTGGTCTATCAGAGATGGCTACAAACTGGTTCAGAACCCACCTGTTAGGCAGAACTCAGTCTGTATGAATTGCTAATTCCACCTGCCTTCTCCATTATTGATGCTGGTACCACAGGATCAGTATCTTGGCCTTATCCTTTTTCCATCCTTCTCAATGACCTGCAACAAATCTGTTCATCTTCCTCCATTCACATGTATGCAGATGATACAGTCCTGTTTACCTCTGGCTGGATCCCTGAGGAGGTTGCTACCAGCCTCCAGGCTGATTTCAGAAAAGTTCAGCTCTGGTTTAGCTCCCACCAACTCTCCCTTAATGCCAGAAAAACAGTCTCCATGACCTTTGGCAGAGACTATCCAGGCTCACCACCCTCCCAAACTTCCACATCCTTGACAGGACAGTACTAGAGGATGCTACTACTTTTAAGTATCTAGGGGAGTGGCTCAAACAGCACCTATCCTTCTCTGCCCATGTTGACACTATCCCTGAAAAAAACTGTGCCCCAAGCTTGGTGCCTTATACAGAAACTGCAGTAGCCTCCCGCTACCTGCGAGACATGAAATTGTGCAGAAAATGATCTTATCTACCTTCAACTACTGCGATGTAGTCTACAGTACTGCTTCCAAGTCTACCCTTTCCAAACTGGATCCCCTCTTCAATGCTTTCTGCTGCTTTGTCCTCATTGTCCCTCCTCACACCCATCACTGCAATCTCTACTGATTGCTGGCCTTCCTCTCACTTGACAACCGGCGACTACTCCATAGTGCTAAATTCGCTTCAAAATTCTGGCTCGGTTCTTTTCTGCATTACCTTGCCTCCTCTCTATCATCTCCACCTACTCCCTCTCTTGCCTCAGGTCAACTGACTCCAAACTGCTGTTAATTCCTCACTGACAGACTGCAATGGGCTGCCGCCTCTCCTACCACCTCCCAAAACTCTGGAACAACCTACTGGCCCAAATTGTCAGTCCTCCTCTATGCATTCCCTATCCTCCGTGACTGTCAAATTTTATGCAGAAATTGCTCATGTAACTGACACCCTCCCCTCACACCTCCCCTTGTCCAACACCCTTCCTCATTTTATCCCTTGACTTCCTTCCCAGCATTACCTCTACTACCCAACCTATCCCCAAGCAGCCTGACCAGGTGGCATTAGCTGTTGCTATGAATGCTGGCATATACCATCAACATCCGTGATTTGCCCTGTATTGCACTTCTGCCTTGTTCTCACTGCCAGTTGTGTTATCTCCACAGAGCTATGGCACTTAACACAGTATTGTTCAACCAACTCCTCTTTGTACCATCTTGTTGAAAGTAACCTTAATGTGTATAACCCTATTACCTGTTATTGTAATGCCTTAGCAATGATGTAACCTATAATTCATGTCACACTGTGTGTAATTGTTCTCCATCTCTAACCCACCCCAGGTCACACCGTGAGATGAGCATCTTGTTGCTCAGTGTGTCTTTCCTGGTGAAACATTTCAATAAATAAATGAAATAAATAAATAACCATAAAAAATCTATTGTGTCAATGAGATGGGGCATGGTAGGGGTTTAATGGAGGCTGCTAGCAATGGCAACAAAAACACAAAGGACAGAAATGCAGCTGTGCACCATGCCAACTTGTAGGATAGCCATAAAGACAGGTGTCTGCATGGGTAAGCAGCCTTGTCCTCTTGGTCCACAGCCCCATATAGACTGTCTGCATTGGTGTCACCCACCAGACCACCTAAACAGCTGGTTTGACAGGCACAAACCCCCCCCCAGTCCCACTCCAGCCATGACCACTGGACAGAATGAATCAGTAGTGCAGCTCCAACCTACTGCAGACAGATGACATGATTTGTGCAGGATCCCAGGAACAGTACTGGCAAGGGAGAACCACCTCCCTGTCTGGCAGTACCCAATAGTGCCTCAGATTTGGCCAGTATTAGAAGCAATCCAGTGTCTGTGGTAATAGCTGGGATCACACACACTACCTGCCACCACCTGCATGTCCTGTCAGACCCATTTGACAGCACAGCCTCTTTGGTGGATGGCATGGTTGCCTGGTAGGCTCAGCAACACTGGTGTGCACCCATCCATGAGTGGGCAGCATACTATAACTTGGGATGTCTCAGGGGACTGTAGAGCCCATGTGCGCACCCATATCCCAGGCAGTAATTAAGCATATTTGCCATATCCCAGGTCTGTCCCAGGTTACATGGGTGACACAACACTGGGGGCAGGAGAGTCGACTACTGTGGCAGACTCAGTGGTGGTGGGAATGCCCAGGGCACTGGTGGTAGATGCCCCCATAATGCATATACTATGGCTTGTCAGGGGTGGCAGGCTCCAAACCCCAACCGCTGCATGCTGTACCCCTTCCCCCAGCCCAGCATGTTGCCCTCGGGCATGTATGGCACTTCTTTGTTGGGTTTTCCCAGGACACTCCAGTCCCATGCTCCTCCACGCCACAGTACCTGAACATCTCTGCCTCATGGCCATGTCTGCATGGGGTATGTGGACCTATGCAGTGGCTGTTAGACCAGCCCTGGAAGATCTAAGCACAGGTGTCCAGAATCCCCAAAAAGGGGATGAAACTGCCATGTGGTGGCACCTCCCCTTTCCACCATGGTGTAGCCTACATGTCGGCACAGGCCCCATGTGTGGCAATCAAGTACAGGAGATCTCACTTGTGTGACAAGCACCATTTCAGAATCAAGAATTATGCAAGGTTCAGGCAGTGTGCCCCTTGTGTCCTGTCTTTTTGATGCAAACACCTTGCATTACTCCCAAACCTTTGAAAATCAAGCCCCATGAGTTCAATAGGGTTATTCAGAAACCCAGAATGATCTGATATATTAGGAGTAGTGGAGACCCTGTCTCAGGATATTCTGTGTGGGGGGTAATGTTAGATCTGGAAGCTAACTCTCTCAATTTATTATGTAGCTCTAAGTAGTTATGAAATTCTCATCAGATTCCTCATCAGCATAATTTTAATTGCCTATGTTATTTCAAAACAATTTTTTGTTACTGATTTTGTGATTAATGATGCAAGTTAATAAATATGATAACATGTCTTCTGTTGAGGATACGAACATACGAATATATGAAATGCCAGCAGAAACAGGCTACACAATCTATCAAGTCTGCTCGATTGTGCAGCTAACCCCTCAGTTTTTTTAGTTTTGACTATATGAATTATATACTGTGGGTGCTTAAAGATAAAACATAGAAACTCATAATTTTATGGCAGATAAGGACTGCCTGACCCACCAGTCTGCACATTTTTTTCCCTACCTATACAGTCACGACAGACCCTACTTGATCTCTGCCCCCCCCTTACTTCCCACTAAGATTCCCTTGTTCCATGCATACTTAAAGCCATTACTGATTTCACCCCACGGCTTCTTCTTGAAGACTCTTCTGGCATCCCCACTCTTTCAAGTACTTCTTCATCTCTCTTGAATTTCCCTTCCATCATCATTGCATGTCCCATTGTTCTCTTTGCTTCTTTTCCTGAAAATACTCCCTCCTGTACCTTATTTATCCCTTATGGCTATTAATGGTTTCTATCATAATATACCCTCACTCTTCTTTCTTCCAGGATGTATATTTGAGGTCCTTCAATCTCTCCTCACAGGCCTTCAAATGCAGACCCTGCACCATTTTAGTTGTCTTCCTCTTGACTACATCCACCCTGTTCTATGTTCTTCCCTGAGATGTGGCTCCAGAACTGACACAGTACTGCAAGTGAGGTCTTACCAGCAATCTATACAATGACAACACCACATCCATCCTGCTGCTGGTGATACCCCACCCTATGCACATCTACATTCCAATGACCCTACCACTGCCGCACACACTGCCTTGTCACCTTGAGATAATCAGATATGATTACTCCTATTACCTATTCCTGTTTTGTTACCATCAATACCTCTTCCCCATATTGTGCTCTGCCTCTGGTTTCTGTGCCCTAACTACAAGATTTTGTACTTTTACATTGACACCTAGCTGCCATGCCCTTGATAAGTCCTCCAGTTTGCAGGGTCTCTGCATATTCTTTCATCCCCTCAGTGTTTCCACCCCATTGCAGATAGTTGAATGCCATCCACAAAGAGGCAGATCTTCCTTCCAGCTTATCTGCAATATCACGCCTGGTGATGGCGCTAGAACATGTTTTAGGTGGCAACAAAGCATAAGATATTCAGTTTTTCATAGTAGATGAGGCAGAAGTAGAGCTTATAAACTTCCAAGCAGCACATACCTTGTGTCAAAATCTATTGTTGATTATCAATAACAGCCAGAGATGTCTCTCTTATTGTACATTAAAAGTGTGGAATAAGCTCTCTTGAACCAAACAAACTACGTCTACTAATTTGATTAATCAAAGGCTCAAAGAACAAACATTTAGGGTTAATTTTATGAGTACATATTACAGTTAAGTAGACAACGTTCTTATAGGATAGGTCACTATTTTCAGAATGCTTCAAATATAAATATTTGAGCTAAATTTCAAAAAGGACAGTCACGTACTAACTTGCTTTATGAAATTGTCATGTTCCACATTTAGTAAGGTATGTGTAATGCAGAAAGTATCCAGAAAAATGACTGCTTTTATACATTTTCTAAGACAGGCTGCCAAAACCAAAAAGAACATAAAATAGTCTGTAAGAATATAACAAAAAACACAAATGTGAAACATTCTCTCACTGTTTTTTAAAGGAACAGGACTTTTCTGTTTTTGTATTTATCTACAAATGGTGATAAATACTATGACGACTGACAAGGCAGTTTTTCCACATCAAAAGCCATTTATGCACCAAGCATTCATATAACACTTTAATCAGATATATGAGGATCACACAGACAGAAAATGGACACTCCATGAGATTTGCATTTGGAAAAAAAATCCTCAGAGCCCAACTACTGATGTATTGAAACATAGACAATGATGTAGAAGAGAGCCATGCTCTCCCAGCCCTGTGGAATACCCTCCAGTGTTCCCTGAAACTGATAGAAATCTTAGGGCTGCAGACCTTCAAATGCCTATTAGTCTGTGTCCTGCATGAGACCTGTCAATGTTTCTGCTGAGCTAAATATTGCCCACTATGCATGATCTGTTCTGAGTTGCTTTGCCCATATAGCACATTGTTGTTGTCAGTTATGTATGGTTATATCTCTCCTCTTACCATCAAATTAATGTAGTGTATATTAAACTGTGCAAAGCATTGACATCCAATTTGTAATTGTGTTTCAGTTGTACTATGTCAAACCTCCTACAAATTGCACTATAAATGTTATTGCATAATGTATATTATGTAATATCTTACATAGAAACATAGACTTTGATGGAAGATAAGGACCGCTTGGCAGACCTAGTCTGCCCAATTCCCTATCTAATGGATAAGCTGCAGATTCTAGTTAACCAACAGCTCCTTCTTTCCTACCCCCACCAGGAATTGTCTTATGCCTGTCCCATGCATTCTTAAATTCCCCCACTGTTTTTGACCCTACAACCTCCTCAGGAAGGCTGTTCCATGCATCCATCACCCTCACTGTGGAAAAATACTTCCTCACATTGCCCCTGAGCCATCCTCACTCTATCTTCAAATTGTGCCCCCTTGTTCTTGCACATCTCGTTTTCCAAAAGATGCTTCCCTCTTGGACTTTGTTGATTCCCTTGTAGAGGTCTTGTGAAATTAAATTTTGCCGGCAAAATGTCTGTGAAATCGGCAGTTTTGGCACATGAACATTTCATGAAATTACCATTCTGCATTAAATTTTTTTGTCGGGCTTAAATTGCAAAATGTTGCCCATGAAATGTGAAGTTTTGCTGCAAATGCATGATTTCCAAATTTCACCCACATTTCTACCAGCTTCACCTGAATTTCACAGTTTTGTGAGCGGAATTTCATATTTCGTGACAAACTTTTGCATTTTGCCCCCACGAATTAGTTTGCAAAATGCACAAATGTTGCAAAATATTTTGCGGAATGAAATATTCTAATTTTCACCTCTTTATTCGCTTGAGGTACTTGAAAGTTTCTATCATGTCCCCCTCTCCCTCCTTCTACGAGGGTATACATATTAAGCTCCTTTAGTCTCTCTTCATATGGCTTCTGTTGAAGACCCTACACCATTTTAGTTGCCCTTTTCTGGACTGCCTCCATCCTGTCTATGTCCTTGTGGAGATGAGGTCTCCAAAATTGCATGCAGTACTCCAAATGGGGTCTCACCAACTGTCTGTACAAAGGGATAACAACTTCCTGTTTTTTACTGGTGATACCTCTCCCTGTACATCTCAGTATCCCCCAACCCTCCTCACTGCCTTCTCAAATTCCATGCTTACCTTTAGGTCATCTGATATGACTACCCCCAGCTCAATTTCCATTGTTGTTGTTAATACCTCCTCCCACTGTGCAAGCTTCCCCTGGGTTTTGGTTTCCCAGGTGCATTACTTTGCACTTCTTTGCATCATATCTAAGCTGCCCTACTTTTGGCCATTCTTTCAACCTTGCCAAGTCCCTTCTCATCCTTTCCATGCCTCCTTGTGTATCAACCCTGTTGCAGATCTTTGTGTCTTCTGTAAAGAGGCATACTTTTCCTTCCAGTCCCTCCACAATGTTACTTATTAAGACATTCAAAAGGACAGGACCTAGCCCTGATCCCTGCTGTAACCCACTTGAAACTCCCCTTTCTTCAGAGTGTACTCTGTTTACTATTACCCTTTGTGATCTATTGTCCAGCCAATTTAATTTCCAGGTTACCCTGGGATCCACTCCAGGATGGCTAATTTGTTTATTAATCTTTGTGTGGGACTGTGTCAAATGCCTTGCTTGCATTAAGGCAGCCCATGTCCACAGCCCTCCATGGTCTACTATTTGGTCACCCAGTCAAAGAAATCTTTGATTCATCTGACATGTCCTTCTCACTGTGAATCCATGCTGCCTTGGGTTCTGAGCCTTGCTGGCCTGTAAGTAATGTTATGCTAGGTCCCTAGACACTAATTGGCATCCCATTGTACTGTAGACAACTGTTATGTTTACAAAATATGCATATGCTATACTAACATATAGGGCAAAGTCATTTACCGTAAAGAGTAAGTGTCAGGAATGTAGTAATTGTAATACACTTTACTTTCTCTAATGCATGGAAACTGCACATAGTAGAACATTTATGTCTTTGTCATCTTCTGATATTTCATATTCTGCATTCTTACCTTTTGGATTTATGTATAATCACATCACATCCTGTGTTTCCATGTACCATGTATTCTCTTACTGTTCTAAGAAATAGCTGACTTGTGAATATTGTATAACGTTATCTACAAGTGTGAAGCCACCTTATTTTTAGTCAATAGGGCATACTGGCAGTAACTAGAAATGTTTCTTTCTTGTGGTAATCATAGTGATTATCATAGTATACAATGTAATGTATTCCATCTCCCTTGAAGACCTTCTTCACTCCTTGGGGTATTGGGAAATGCTAAGCTTTGGCTCCCAGTTTCTTATGGTAAGAACTGCTTAGGCAATGTGATTTCCTTTTGTTGTAATAAACAAGCTTTATTGCTGATATGCAACTTGTCTGACTCTTTTGCATCTCTACTTATTGCCAAGAACCTGATCAAGGTTAGACACCCTAACAAACTGGTGACCGTGTGCAGGCAATTTAAATGGTACAAGTTTTCACTTGTTGCTTGAGAAATTTCCCTTCCTGCGGGTACAATAGGTGTGCACTCCTGCATCACTTCTCACATTATTTTACCCCCATAGTAACTTGTAAAGTCTGGCTGCTTACTGGGCATGGTTGATGCTGACTCACTATGCCCAACAGCAGTTTTGAATTGCAGGACTACGTGAGTACAGTAGCCAGCCCATTTGCTGGTTTTGCCTGTCGTGGATTGATACATGACATGGCATTCTCTCATGGGTTGAGATTTTAAGCTTCCCCATTAGATGTTATCAGTACTACGATGGCCACAACATCAAACATATGCGCAGACTTAAGACTAGATGTCTCTGACTTCCTTGCCTCCCATGGAGGATGAACTGACTTCACACTGGACTCAAGTTAATCTGAAAACCCTATGTTGGGATTTCAACCCAGTACTCAGAGATGAGACAAACAGCCAAAAAGTATAAGGCTAAATGGCTGTTGGTTGCGCCTCACTACTCTGCTTTAGAAGCCTCTGAATTGAGGTTTCTCTCCCTCAAACTGCAATTCTCATCCCTTAAGAAAGACATGGGATTGCAGGCAACTGAAAGTTTGAGAAAGAGCAGGAACTTGAAAATGAATCTTCAGTCCTTGCAAAATGAGAATGACTATTTTGCACTGTTCTTGAAGATAGCCAGCAAGAAATTTGTTTGTTGAGAGTTGAATGTGAATGTTTGAAGCAGGATAAGAGACAGGGGTTACAAATAAATGATTTGATAAGTAAAACTAATGATCAACTTCAAGAAGACTTGGAAGGACTCGAAGATGACTTGAATCAGGAATGTGATGAATTGAGATAGAGATAGATAATTGATAATCGATAATAGATGATAGAGAACATAGGGACAAATGTGAACTGAGCGCTGCTTATAGAGTGATGTAGAAACAGGTTACTAAAGGTGTAGAACAGAACACTGCAAAAGTTAGTCATGCAGAATGTGAAAATAAGATGGTGAGACTGCACCATCAGCAAGAGGTTTTGATTGGTCATGTTAAAGTGATGGGCAGTTATGCCCCCCTCGGCATCATGTCATCTGGAGATGATGAGTCTGATGATGACATCTCTCATTACAACACCCAGTGATGTCCCTACTATTGTCCTGTAACCCCACCCTACCACCCACAAGATGGTGGGTTCCCTTACTATGACAACACTTCCCTACATCATCAGCATGATGATGATTATCATGTGCGACGCCAGCATGGTGACCCCCCATGATAGGGTGAGGCTTAGGCCCACCACCATCCTCTCTAGGCCTGCCCAATACTGCTCCTATTGCCACCCTGACAGGGGATGATAAGGAGTAAATTGAGAGAATGATTGAAACCACTATTCACAATTCAGATTTATCTGAGAAAAGCGAACCCTCCGAATGCAAATAAAACAGCAGCTGAAGGAGACTGCTACTCAGGAATCTGTGGTCTAGAGTGTGGCAGATGCCACAGCAGAGGCTGCCCTTCACAGTGCAAGAAATCCCCTTGCCTCCTCAGATCACCCTACTAATCCCCTACAAATGGCCCACTCTGCTCAGCAGATCATTGATAGCATAGGCCATATGAGCCCCACTGACAACCTCAGCTGTCAGTTGGAAAAAGTATGTTCAAAATGAGAAATGCTTAGCCTAGTGGTGGACTATCAAGTACAGATCCTCCGAACAGACTATTTATCCTGGCCTATGGGCAAAACTCCCAGACATAGCCTCCACCAGGACAACAAGCGACTGTTGATCAAATTGCAGCTGAACTTATTGCCGCACATAACCCAGGTGTGGTTGGGGTAATGCTAGTTTACCCTGTAAAACAAAATGCAAAAGAAAGCCCTGTGACTTTCCATCAGAGATTATGGATGGCTTACTGTGCAGGCAAACACCATGTAGAAGAAGCCATGAATGCAGACCTTATAGAATACAAAACTTTGTTCCTTCAGAACATGCTCACAGCTGTCCGTGATAAGGTGGAACCAACAATTTTTCCCATGATGAACAATTTTGCCGACATCCTTTGAAAAACTGAACAGGTATACCAGCTATACATGCGAGACCTCAGCTCCAGTTCAAAAAGAGTTGCCTTGGTCAATCTACCGATGTGCCCAGAACCCACTATACTGTGAAGGGCAAGGCCCACCAAAAGAAGCCTGCATCTTTGGGCAACTGACAGCATCACTAGTCCAGAGGTAGGAACCAGAACCACAAACCAAAACAAATGCCATTGGAATTCCGACCCTAATCAGGGCAATCAAAACAATCAATCAGGCCCCTCATACAGCAAAATCACAGAAGGGAATAGAAATCTCTCGAACCTTCTTGGTAAGTTCTGCTCTGTAGCAGATGCAGTACTGGCATGAGCTCTTGTGGCTATAGACCCAGGAGAACAGGCCTGGGCAGGCAATGGGGATTCCCAAACTGCAGGGCACCAGGCTGCAGCAGGCCTGAACCCTGATGCCACTCCATTCATACCAGCCTCCCAGCACAGGGATGAGGTCTGACGAGATCAAGCCCCACCACTCTTCAAGGAGCAATCTCCTGCTGACACCATGGACTAACAGGCTCCAGTCTGTATTGTGAACAAGCTGGCACTGGACAGAAACGGAAGGCCTTATACCAAGGCTGTGGTCGGGAGCCACCAACTGACAATGTTATTGGATACAGTCTTGGCTGTAACTGTATTACATGATGACCCTGCAAACTCTCCTTGGTCTACTGTATGGTGGACCAATACCTCAGGTGTGGACAGCACAAAGCTGGCTACATATCGATCGGTAGACCTATAAGTGACTATAGGCAACGTGAGGACACACAATACCTTTTAGCTTATGGTATTACGCGATCATCCCAGCATCATAGGGATTGATTTTCTTGAGCCACACAGATGTGTTGTGGATCTGGCTAACATGCTGTTGATCCAAATCAGAGGACAATATCATACCATCATAATTTTTGATTCACATGTGGCTGCAGGTATAGCCACTAATGACAAGGAATATGATGCCATTGCTCTATTCCAAAATCATGAGTTTTTCAAAAGACTCCTCCCCATCCTGCAGAAGCATTTGGATGTTTTTGCCATACACAAACATAACTGTGGTAGAATGGTGACCTTCACTGAAATCCCAGTACCAACACATGAAAGGCAATAACATTTTCCTGCTGAGGCCCTACCATCTCTCATAGAAACCATACAGTCACTCCTTAAACAAGGTGATATAAGGACTTGTGTCTCCACTGCTAATTCACCCATTTAGCCTGAGAAGAAACCCATGGGAACTTGAAGACTCACCATTGATTACAGGAGGCTCAACCAAGTTACTCCTAGCTGCTCACCTACAGTAGCAATAGCACCAGATGTGCTTAAATTGTTAACTGTTGACCATAAGTGGTTTACTGGCCTTGAGATCTCCAACAGTTTCTGGTCACTGCCACTGGCCCTAAACAGCCAATACAAATTTGCCTTCATCTTTGAAGGTGGGCAGTACACTTGGACCTGTTTACCCCTGGGGTTCCATAATAGCCTCTCCCTATTCCATCTACACATGATGGATGTCCTAGAGGGTTTCTCTGCCCCACAATGTATTCTGCAGCATGTGGATGACCTATTGCTAGCAACTGCTACCAAAGAACAACACTCTGACCTATTGGATGAACTACTGATCCTCCTGCAGAGGGCATGCCTAAAATGCAACCCTGCAAAGGCACAACTCTGCCAAACAGAAGTAATTTTCCTTGGCCTACACATAACAGACAAAGGCAGAAGCCCTGCCCGGAAAAAGATCCAAGGCCTACAAGATTTGTCACTCCCCATCAGTGTGGCAACCCTCAGACGTTCCCTGGGAATGGTTAACTATTCCTGGGACTTTATTTGTGACTTTGCACAGAAGGCCGCTGTTCTGTATGAGCTTCTGAAAAAGGATATCCCTTGGACTTGGGGTCACATACACACTCAGGCTGTGACATCACTGAAAGAGGCCTTGGCCTCTGCTCCAGCCTTAGTGAACCCAAATCCAGACCTGCCTTTCCATCTGGAATCAGCCACCTCAGACATTGCCATGTCTGTCCTCCTTGCTCAGAAAGTTAATGGTACTTTTAGACCTATTGCATATGCATCCCAAATGTTGTCACCAGTAGAACAGAAGTATAGCCTTTGTGAATTGAACCTTCTGTCCAGCTACTGGGCTGTCAAACATTTCAGATATATCATTGGGTACTCACCTATCATTATCAACACCAACCAACCTTTTTCCTATCAGATAAAGTGAAGGATGGATCAGTATCCAACATCAGACTGACTTACTGGTCCCGTCTTCTCCAGGACCATGTCATCTAGGTCCACCCTGCCAAAATGCCTTCTATTCTGGCCCATGGGCTCCTTTACCAAGGAGAACCACATAAGTGTACATTGCAACCACCTGACCTGCCTGATCCAGGCCCATTTCTTCCCACTACCCCTAAGCTCCTTAAAGACACCGCCTTGTCTCATGTTTTCACTGATGACTCAGCCTCATATTACCAAGAAGAACAGGTAGCTGGACTTGGGGGTGCTCATAGTGTATCCCGATAGCAACACTGTTGGAATGTTCAAACATTGCAGTGTGGCATCATCACAATATGCAGAACTGGCAGTGGTGGTCACCCTCGTGTTCATATAACATGATGCCGGAGACACCATCATTTTTGCAGACTCCAACTGAGTCTGCTGCTCCCTTACTGAGTTCCTACCATTCTAGCAGAACAACTCCTTTGCATCTTCTGACAGCACCCCAGTGAAATATAAAGTGCTTGTGATTTATATTCATAAACTTGCCCAACTCTTCCAGCACAAACCTTTCATCCACAAAGTTAAAGCTCACTCCAAAACAGACCCCTATTGTACCTACAGTGAAAAAGCAGATTTGCAAAAAGAAGGTGGTCAAGAGGTGGACATCTGGATGATGGATCACCCAGATGCCCTAGCAGCTGTCTACATGGCAGCTATCAGGCAGAAACCAGAACTATTAGATCCATTGGACCTGTCCACTGTACAACATGCAGATCCAGAACTAAAAGAAGAGTTCCGGTTCCTTGACAAATGAAGTGAACAAGACTTACCTACCTATAGTCCATACAAGAGACATACAAGTAGGTTCCATTTGTCACATGATGAGAAACTGATCTGGTACCAACCAGAGGACTTACCCTACCAAACTGTAGGTGGTCTCTCAAGCACTGAGATCTGAATTTCTCCTCCAGGTGCATGACACCCCTACTGGTGGACATCAAGGAGTTGAAAACACACTCCAAAAACTCAAAACTGTTGGTTGGTGGCCAGACATTACCAGAGATGTTAGACACTGTATTGACAGTTGTCTTATCTGTGCACAGAACAACCCAATACCAATCAAACATAATGCCAAGTTGCTACAACAGAGACAGTCTGGCCCTTGGCATGTTATACAGATCAATTTAATTGGTCCCTTGACCAATATTAACAGAAATAACAAGTATGCACTTGTAGTTACTGACCTCTTTTCTAAGTGGGTTGAAGCTTTTCCCACTAGGACTTGCACAGCAAAAGCAATCGCAAAAACCCTTTGGAACAGATTTTCTCCAGGTCTGGCCTACCTCTGAAGATGGACTCTGATAAAAGAACCAGCTTTACAGGTGAGCTGATGAAAGAGATAATTGAACTTCTAGGGGTACACCAGAAGTTCCACAAACCTTACCACCCCCAATCTTCAGGTCAAGTAGAAAGAGCCAACAGACAAATTAAACAAATGCTTTCCAAATTCATTTAGGACAATCCCAAGGACTGGGATTCCCTGTTGCCTTTAATCCAGATTGTAATTATGGGTACTCCTTCAACTACCACTCAGCTGACCCCCTTCTAGGTGATGACTGGTAGAACCATGAGATTACCTGAACATTTGTTATTTGACCTGAACACCCCCACTGCAGACAGACTGTCTATAGACAAGTATGTGACCAATCTGACAGAAAACATTAAGACCCATTTGTATGCTGCACACTGCATGGGGCAGGCCCATCAACAGTCCAAAATCCAATTCGACAAACATGCACAAGAAGTGGATTGACAAGTCAGAGATCAGGTAATGGTATTCAGACTTGTTCACCCTGCACATGCCTTCTCCAATAAATGGGAAGGACTCTACTGAATTGTCAACACACTCAATCCCACAGTCTATCAAGTTAAACTTCTGTAAAATAAAAAAACTCTCTGACAAATAGCTGCATGCAAACCAACTATAACTATACAAAGGAGTATAATTACTTTTCTTAACCCCATTTGGCTGAATTATACTGACTGACCTTTTGTTTTTTTCTTACAGATATTTCTGCAAGATGGGTATCTTGCATTTGATTCTCCTCATTCTAGGAGCTCTCACCTGCATCCAAAGCATGGTAGATCACATCCTTCCACATCTAGACCATGCTTCTGCTACAATTCCAGAAGGAGTATCAATTATAGTCCCAAACAAATTGAATGCTGTACAGGAAGGTAAAGATGCCTACCTCACTGCCTCAGTTGTAGTCCCTGACAAAACTACCCTAGAAATTGAATGGAAAACACATTTTAATGGACAAACTATCCCAGTGACCTGTCTATCCAAAAGAACCTTCCATGGTTGGCCAAATGCCAAAATTTCCCCAAAGGGTACCTTGTCTATTCATCAAACCAATCATCGACATGCAGGTTTATATAATCTAACTGCTCTAATTGACCCTGCCTGTTGCGGAGAAGTTTTCCAAAGACTCCGCAAAGTGGTTCTGTGCACTCAGTTCTATGGTCTCAGCTGCCATGTATTTGTCTGTTATTTTGCCAACAGAAGCAAAACTTCTTGAATATCCCCCATAGCAACCTGGCCCACTTAGAGGTCTAACTGCAAATTCAGCACCAGGTACCCTTATCAACAATCTGCAATATATGCACATCCCTGTTCTTTTCAGTCTCACACACTGGAATATGGCAGAATTTGGTATGTGTTTTGCTACTGACACATCAATGTTTTTCAGTACTGTGCTATTGGATAGTCTGGCAGCATACCAGACATGTACACAAGACCCAGTTGCTGGTGTAAACACTGGAGAACATCTAGGTTTTCTACAGATCCAGGCCAAATCATTCTATAAAGAAATCTCATTCCTCTAAGAAAAAGAAACATGAAACAGCTGATGTAACTGGTGCAACAGGCACCCTAATTGGCATCTTTGGTAGCACTATGTCTATTTGAAATAGACAGACATTGCTACTATCAAAGATAACTCACAAAAATCCTAACAAAGTATGATCAATGATATAATACCTCCATTGTTACATGGTGTGGATGGCCTTAGGATGAAAGGCACACTGGGCCGGATATTCAGACTGCGCCAGGCTGTGGTGCAAGCCTGGGCACAGTGCAACCTGGCTGCGCAGGGGCGTTGACAGGGTGATATTCAATGGAACATCACACCCTGGCCACCTGCAGTGCGCATGGTGCAGTGGCACTGTGCCAGTGCAAATGGCCAGAGTGGAGCAGTGGGATGCGCTAGCACAAGTACTATTGTGCTAGGCCCAACAACCATGATATTCAAAAGTGCACATGCAAATGGGGTCATAATGCATGCAAGGTACAAATGGGGACATCTGCATGTCATTATGGCCCCATTTGCATGCAGGTGCGCCGATCCCAGCGACTTGCTCCTGGCACCCTGCCAGGCTGCAACCATCAGGGACCAATGCCCCCTAAACATCACAGCACAGTGCCCCACTGCCTGATCGTGGGCATATGTAGAATATTAGAATTGTCCTATATCCTTGATGTCCAGTGGACCACCTGCAGCCCAATCATGGGCATAGGTCTGTTTAAACTGTTAATACTATTCCTGGTGGTCCAGTGGACCACTTGCCACCCGATTGCAGGCATAAGTCTGTTTAAAACATGTAACACTATCCCTGGTGTTCCAGTGGACCGCTTGCAGCCCAATCGTGGGCATATGTTGAGAATTATAAATGTCCCATATCCCTGGTGGTGCAGTGGACCACTCGCAGCCCGATTGCTGCTATCAATGAAAAATAATGCAACACCAATCCAACCCTGGTGGTCTAGTGGTACCCCTTCCCCACCCGCCCACTGAACCCCACCACCCGCTGTCCCCGGTCAGCGGTGGAA
This sequence comes from Neoceratodus forsteri, assembly GCA_016271365.2. Lineage (NCBI taxonomy): Eukaryota > Metazoa > Chordata > Ceratodontiformes > Ceratodontidae > Neoceratodus > Neoceratodus forsteri. The sequence continues at coordinate 4,927,104 of CM028130.1, forward strand.
TGCTCAACTCCCTACGCCTGCCACCCCACAACCCCGACTGACACCATACAGGAATAGATTATGGGAATATTAGACAGGATTTGCTTAATTGGCGCAAAAAAATCAACAAGGGAAAAGTTTGGTTAACAAATGGAATACATTTATAATGGGGAAACTTAAAAGGGTTTATTTAGTGAAAACATATCTAATTCCAATATTTTTGTTTATTAGTGCAATATTTCTTCCCCTGAAAGATAGGAAAGCAACTATTATGAGCCTATTCTTCCAACCAATTTGGGGCAGTAGGCTAAACCCAATAAAAAGAAATATACTTTATTTAATAGTTGAGAAAGAAGCCTTAAATATGGTGAATTCCATATTGTTTTTATTTAATCATTTTGTATACACAAATATAAAACCTTTACATCATCAAGGGAAGAAACGGTGGATAGACATGCTGCAGTATAAAATATCTGCATGGTATCCAGGATGGAAAGCAGGTACGCAAAAAGTTTTCAAAACAGTATCCTTTGCTCCTCAATATTATAGAGAATTATTTGTAAGACTTTGTCATTGGAAAATTACCTACACGGGTCTGATAAGTAAGACTAAGAAACAAGTTTATAAACAAGTTTTGAATTCTTACTTTACAGAAGGAAATACTTTTCCACAATGCCCCATACAACATGTCCAGAATTTAATGGAGTTAAATTCAAACAGTAGGATCTCAATGAAATTTAAATCCAGAACAAATGGTTTGATACCTTTTATTGGACCAACACGGATGTTACAAAAATAACAAAGAACTTTAGCTTTCAGACCAACAAGTTATTTTTCAGAAGCTTAAAGAAATGCAATGAATGAATGAATGAATGAAGCAATGACATTTAGAGATGTGTTGTGGTTATGTTGTCACCAGAAGTTAAATGAGAAGGCAAATTAAAAACATAAGGTGATAGCAGAAAGGATTTGTGCTAGTCCACAATGTGTAGCTCTGCTAGAAACAATGCACCATTTATCTTTTACTTGTAAATATACAGAGAAATGTTGGGACTATATAACATTGCAATAGAGAATGGAGTTAGTCAAGTGGATGAATTATGAAACTTTAATATATGGTGTGTACAATAAAAGGTGGAATAAATGGGAAAAATACTTTAAATGTAATTTTTACAGTTGTAAAATGGTATATATGGAATATGAGATGTTTGTTCACATTACAGCAAAAACAAACTTCTCATGAGGAATTACTAAATAATATCACTAAAGAGGTACAGAGTATCTATTGCAAGGATAAAAAAATACAAAATGAATTGTTTGTAAAAAGGTTATGGAGAAACCTTCCTTGGGTTACTAACTCAGATATACCTGTTATTTGAAATATTGTACTTGTTGAGATTTGTGGAGACATAATAATTGTACTGTATGTATGTATGTATGATCTCAAATATTTCAATAAAAAACAAAATTCTCCATCTCTTTTGGTAGGGGGCACTGCTGGCTGTGAGAATGGCAGTTCAGGTAACTCGCCGATGAGGGTGGACATGGTAGAGGTAGGGAAGAGGGCCTCCTCCCCTACCTTGGATTTCCAAGAGGCTCCACTGGAAACAGATATTCTAATGCCTATGAGGGAGGAAGAGTTTGAAGTGCAAGAGATATTTGTCTCAGCAGAGGATCTGAGCCAACAGACTGATGGTTCAGAAAATATTACTGAGATCTTTGATGTTTTTCCCCAATTTGCAGGACATATGAATTGTAAAAGATAAAATTCAGAAAGTGAATGAGAGGCATTTGGATACACAATGCTGTCTCAAGGAACAACTCACTTTACTGCAAACTTCTCCTTCACATGTCACAGTGCAGGGCTCTTCGGTCAGCAAGTTGGATGTTGCAGTATCATCAAAGGACTGTGGCCTGATGGGTGAGTCAGATGATCTCCTTGTCAGTTCTGATGTTGTTCTAAATGTCATTAAATCGACGGCTGGCAGTTTAAGCACTACATCTAGCATGTGCCAAAAGCCATTGTCATTAAAGAGTGAGACAGTATTAACTGAGCCAAAAGAAAAAAAATGATGATGAAGTATTTTTTTTTTACCAATTATTTTACCAGGTGAGACACACTAAGCTGAAAGCTTGTTTGCAGGTGCAACCTGGGAGCACGAGGAAGTTAAGTGACTTGCTCAGGGTCACACAGTATGCAAGTGGGGGCTGTGGGATTCAAACCCAGGTCTACAGATTTGCAGCTCAGAGACCTTAAACCACTGCACCATACTGCCTCCTATTGGTCCCTATAACAAAGATATCAGATCTGCAGGCCCCTTCACGGTACACATTCACTTAAATCCTACAAGTATCTCTTCTAAACCCCTGGGGAGCCAAACTTTGTGTAGAGAAGTGTGATTTGTCTTCCAACCCCCCAGTTCTGTTTCTAGCATAGCACCTGTGGGAAAGAAAGACCAACCTGATGTTTTTCAGGGGGATAACAGACACGAGGGGAACACAACTGTTTTCTCCTTTTCTTCTAAGGGACAGACTGCTAAAAGTGGAACCCAGGAGGAGGTTAAGGACAAATGGGCACAATAATTTTAACTAACAGGAATATTCCCTCCGAGACTTGTAAACCATAACCAAATATTGTAATTCAGGGAACGAATGTGTCCTCTATGCCTGCTATACAGGACCCAATGATGGTAAACCCTCCCTGTTCTCCCTGTGATCCCTGGTTACACCAAAAGATATTGAAGGAAGCAGGCTGGAAATTAACTCCTAATGGGATTTGGGTCCCTGATCCTGATTGGGACCCATTGCTAAACTTTACACAAGCTATGCTGGAATGGCAGCCTGTGATTTCTCTAGCTGGTGGAAAAGGTGTATTAAATAGTACACTGGTACCTGGACCTTAGGATTTTAGTAGACTGGTACCTGGACCTCAGGATTTAAGTGACTTAGTGGAAAAAAGAGGATGATGGAACTGTACCAAAACTCCCGGTCTCACAAGATCTACTAACTGGGTAAACTTGACACTAAACTCAAAAGAGGTACCCCAGGCCCAGATAATGCTTCTTTTTGACTTCCAAGATTCTGCAAATTTACATAAACCTCTCTTTTCAGAATTTTTACAAGAACTAAAAAAGTAGCAGCACCACATAGAAACGCAGTTAGAATTCGATACAAGGGAGGACTAGAGGAGAGACCAGACAGGCTCTATGTGGGCAAAAGTTTGCTCAAGAACTCATTGCACTTTTCTCCAAGGGAGGCGTATGCATTCATTAACATATCAGGAGAGGACAATTATGATGTGCACTTTCAGTCTGCCTATATGTTAGACCTTTTCTGGGAAAGATACAACCAGGTTAAATTCTTCCCCACATGGACCCCCTTCATGATAATCCCTCTAACTAAACCAAATAATTAAATATGTAACTGTCATGTTTAGAAATGAGGGGTCCATGAGGATGATATAACCTACTGGTTATCCCAATGGTATGAAGTACTTAGTAACCCTGAAGCAGTACTAGATTCAGAGATGTTTTGGACTGGAGGGTGGAAGTACAAAGTGAAGCTTAAACAAAATGACTCAGGGATTTTCATGTGCTTAATTCCTTTATGTTGGGTAGAGACAGTGAGTTTATTTTTATTCTGGACAGCTTCAAGCGTGTTACAGATGTGGGCTAGAACACATCTGTCTAACTTTATGTAACAAACCCGGTGTGACAATTGTGGGGAGATAGGACATATTATGTTACAATATACAAATCACACCAGGTGTGATTTATGTGAGAATTATGGACATGTATTCTCTGAATGCCCCTGGGTGGCTTAAAACAAAGCCACATGTCAGAGTCCTGAATTACTTATCCAGCTGGTCCAAGACTCAGCTATGGTTAACAATCAGGAGCCTACTGCTCTTCTGGTTCCTATTCCTTTGAACCTCTCCTCCCCCTATTATCATTCCTGATTCAGAATCTACAATTCAAGTCCTCAAACCCAAAACTGAGGCTGAGACTAGCGTTACCCTGGATCCGTTGTCCTTAGCTCCTGTCTGTTATAAAGATACAGAGATGCAGAAGAGGACTTCCCCATCTAGAAGATGGTCTGCTAGAATTTAAACTCCCTCCTCTGAAGTGAAGTTTGAATCTGAGAATTGTACACAGCTTAATTTTCTCAGTGGGGTGATTCTGATATGGAACAAGATATGTCTACTTCACAGCTACCCACTTCAAAACATGTATCCCAAGATCAAGAGCTAGTGGTGTACAAAGAAGAAAAAAGAGGAAAAGAATTTCTGATTAATTCATCCTTGTCCTGGCTTCTATAAAATTCTGTTCTTGAATGTTCACAACATTTTAAATGTAGTGAGACGTCAGATGGTATTTAATTTTATACATACATGGGGTACTGACATTTGTTTTATGCAGGAAACCTGGATGCATACTGTTGATCAGGTTTGTGCCTTTAAATCTGAATGGTGGTGGGGCCCTCCTACTGGTCATTTGGCACTGAATGTTCAGATGGCATAGGGATATTGTTTAATTATATAACTTTACACTAATTATATTAATTGATTTAATCTCAGGGATGGTTCTGATACTGGATGGGCTATGGAAAGATGTAAATTATGGGCTTGTTAATGTATATGGTCCCCAGTCCAAAGCTGACAGAGTTAAACTTTTGAACCCTATACAACCCTTTTTAGTTACCTCTCATAAAATAATTTTTTGGTGGAGATTTTAATTACAATGTGCTTAAGGGGGTATTGGTCCCAATTACTAAGAAAAAAACTTATTGTGACTCCTCTGCCTTGGCCAGGGTGGTACACATTGTGGACCTCAAAAAGTGTAGTGACAATTTGACTAAAGGGTCTAAATTCACTTACAAAAGGGGAAAATATACCTCTACAATCGATCATATTTTTATTTCTCAACGTTTGCTTAAATTCCAATTTTTTATTACACCTGTGGAGTTTTTGGATCACTCTGCTCTTGTACTAGAGTTCACTGATCAGATAAGGCACAATAAGGGCCTGACTCAATGGAGGGTAAACACTGCAGCCTTAGCTGACCCCCCAGGTACAGAAAGGCCTGTTGGCTCTGATCAAAGCTCAGGAATCTGTGACGGTTTTATACACTGACTTGGGAGAATGGTGGAAAGACTCAAAACAACATTTCAGAACTTGGCTTATAAAGTATGGGAAACAGAGAGAAAATGAAAAATATCTTAGCTATTTTTCTCTTCAACATTACGTGCAGGAATCATAGTCTTGGGTAACGACTTTCAGGTTTGCGTACTCCCTTCAAATAAATAAAATAAAGGAGGAGATGACACTCTTCCAATACAGTATGATAGGGCACACATGATTAAGGCAATGTTATAATCTGGAACCCAGAGGTCCACAGTTGGAGACCCTTATGTAGCATGTAAAGACCTAAAAAACTCAATGAATATTGAGACCTTAGTGGACTTTACTGGATATACTACCACTACAATGAATGGTATCCATGGGGTAATAAAATCTTTTATGATTTCTCAAGATCCCACAAAATCCTCTTCAGAAATAGAGATAAAACCATATCTACAAACTTTAAATATTCCAAGGTATCCACAGATACTGCAGTAATGGAGAAAGTAATTTGGAAATCTGAGATTGTTTTGGCCATAAAACCACTTAAGAATGGGACCTCTCCAGGGTCTAACGGATTTCCTGGAGAATTTTACAAATTCTTTATTGATACATTAGCTGATTGTTTTATGTTTGTTTTTCACTGTTACTTGGCCCAGAATAAAATAAGACCTTCATTTGTAGAAGGTCTTTTTGTATTTTTATATAAATCTTGGGATAAAATGAATATTTAAAATTAGAGACCCATATCAATTTTAAATACTGATTATAAAATATTAGCTTGCATTTTAAACAATAAAATCAAAGAGTATGCTAGTTTAGTTATTTCCCCACATCAATATTGTAGGCTCCTGGGAAAAAAATTCAGTTTGCCTTAATGATTATAAGAGATCTTATAGAACACCTTTCAACGAATGGTACCTCTGGTTGCATAATTTCAATGGACCAGGCAAAAGCATTTGCTAGGTATCTCATCCTTATTTACTAGCAATCTTGGAATTTTATGGGATACCTCCTGTGATCAGACAATATAGTACATTAATGTATGATAAGGCGATGGTGTACCCTATTATTAAAGGGATGTTACAGAGGGTTCCACGTCTTCATGGGTGTCGAGACAAGGGTGCCCTTTGAGTCCTCTTCTTTATGTATTTGCTTTAGACCCTTACTTCAGAAAGTGACCCAGAATCCATTATGGGATGAGTTAAAAGGGTATGTTCCGAGGATAACCCCCTCATACAGCGTATGTGGACAACATTTGTCTTTTTTCAAACCACATGCAATTATCTTCCTTCCTAAGGTTAATGGAGGAGTACACATATGTTTCCAATGCAAGACTTAATTTTGGGAAATGCCAAGGTCTGTATATTGGATCTTGATACCCTCATCCTGCTCAAATAGAAGGTATTAATATCTCCTCGAACCCCTTAAAATATTAGGGATAATATTTGGACCTCAGACTTTGCCACTGGTTAACTGGGAAAAGGAATTTCCAACATAGAGAATAAGATTCACAGATGGAAGCACTGGAAAATGTTGAAGCTTAAATGGATTCAAATATTAAAATATTAAAACAATTTATTATTCCTATATTACAATTTGTGGCTATAACCTCCCCCATCTTATTGGAAACTAAGAGATACAGTTTATTTGTTCAATTATGGTGGGGAATAAGTTAAATCAATCAAATGATGTTTCACATATCTACCTAAAGAAAAGGGGCTTGGGATGGTAGACCCAATCACTTTTTTCCATACTCTCTTTTTGATCCAACCAGTGAAATATGGTTTATTACCTTCTGATGAAATACATCAGAAATGGGTTGCTCTAGTTTTATAGAAGTGCTATTAGGCATGGACAGTAGTTCCTCCCAGACATAGTAATCATCTTTTGGTCCCTGATTATTTTTAAACCTACAGTACAAAAAGTATATAAATGGGGTTTGTCAAAACAACAATTACAACAGGGAAGGGTAGCTGATCTATATAAAACAATATTGGGTAAAATTTACCCCGAGGAACCTTGTTTCAAGAATTGTACCTACAAATAACAATGCACGGGTGCTAAAACAATTAAAAAAACAAAAGAATCCCTCCTTTAATGTAGGAATCCTTATGGTTAGCAATATATGGGAAATTAAATATTAGAGATAATGCATAACATAAGGCTGTGGAAGAAAGAAACTGCCCCAATTTAACAAGCTTTAATAAAGCAGAAACAATGGAGCATTTTCTTCTGGATTGCTCCTACTCAAAACCATTATTGACATTTCTGGCATTGAAATGGGAAATGAAATGGCTAACTCAGTTAACATATGACATTTTGGTTCTAGGGATAAGTCCCCAAGGTGTCGCTTTGTATAATACAGAGAATGTAAATCTATTTAAATGCTGCCTAATATATTATTTATGGCAAGCACGATGTCAGTGGGCATTGTACCAAAAGAAGATGCCATACAATATGATGGGACAGTTGGTTGAACAGGCAATAGGAAACATTTAGACACAGGATGTGGTGCTGCACTCCTCATCAAAAGTATATAGATGGTGGAAGGGTTTAAATAAATGTATTGGGCTGGATATTCAAAAGGGTTGCGCCATGCGCAATAGGGTTGCACCTGCGTAAGTCCAAAATTGCGCCATCCTGCCATATTCAGCAGGAGGCAGTTGCGCCACCCAAAGTCAAGCTGAGCAATGGCGCAATGCTAATGAAGGCATGCTGAACCAGAGGGGGGAGGAACCATGCATAAACTGCACAGCCCGATATTCAGTGGGCTGTGCAGAGTTGTGCAGGCGCAACCCCTAACCTGCGCCTGCACAACTTTGAGCCAAAAAAAAAGGAGTAAGTCGAGGGCCACCCACAGGTGAGCTGCTGCATTGCAGGGTGCAACACAGCAGCTGCCACCTGTGGGTGGCCCTCAACCTGCCCCCTGTGCCCCTGCAGCCCAATCACAGGCATATAGTAACCCCCTCCCAACTGGCCCGATCAGCGGGCATATGTTTAAAACACCCCCTCCCCCGACTGGCCCTATCGTGGGCATATGTTTAAACACCCCTCCCCGACTGGCCGATCGGGCATATGTATAAACACCCTCTCCCCGACTGGCCCGATTATGGGCATATGTTTAAAACACCCCCCCCACTGACTGGCCCGATCGCGGGCATATGTTTAAAACACCCCTCCCCGACTGGCCCGATCGTGGACATATGTTTAAAACACCCCCCCCCCACTGGCCCGATCAGCGGGCATATGTTTAAAGCATCCCCTGCCCTGACTGGCCCGATCGCGGGCATATGTTTAATCACCCCTCCACCCGACTGTCCGATCGTGGGCATATGTTTAAACACCCCCTCACCGACTGTCCCGATCGCGGGCATATGTTTAAAACACCCCTCCCCGACTGGCTCAATTGTGGGCAAAGTGAAAATCAAACCCACCCCCACCAGCCCGATCATGGCACTAAAGTGTCCAACCCCCAAGACCATATCCCTGGTGGTCCAGTGGACCGCTAAGCCCGATCGCGGCACCCATTGGTGCAGAGCAAGAGCCAATGGGTGTGCAATCCATACCGTAGCAAGGCGGTCCAGATATGTGAATGAATTTCATTCACATATCTGGACTACTGCTATAGATTACTGCATTGACTCTGCTCTGCACCATGGGCGCAGCCCTACTGGGCAGTCAGTCGGTGGGTGGCGGGTGGCAGGTGGGTGGATGCTGCCACCTGCTGGCTGCTGGGGGAGCGGGTGGTGGGCTTCATGGGTGGGGTGGGGGGACACTAGATCACCAGGAAAATGGTCTTGGGGGTTGGACACTTTGGTGCTGCGATCGGGCTTAGTGGTCCACTGGACCACCAGGGATATGGTCTTGGGGGTTGGACACTTTGGTGCCACGATCGGGCTGGTGGGGGAGGGTTTTATTTTGCACTTTTGTCCGCGATCAGGCCAGTCGGGGATGGGGTGTTAGTAAACATATGCCCACGATCGGGCCAGTTGGGGAGGGAGTGTTAAACATATGCCCGCGATCGGGCCAGTCGGGGAGGGGTGTTGTAAACATATACCCGCGATCGGGCCAGTTGGGGGGAAGGGGGCTGTTTTCAACATATGCCCATGATCGGGCCAGTCAGGGGGTTGGGGGATTCTTTAACTTATGCCCGCGATCAGGCTGCAGGGGGTGTTGGTCCCAGATGGCTGCTGCCTGGCAGGGTGTCAGGTGCAAGTCCTCAGGGATCGGTGCACCTGCATGCTAATGGCATGCAAATGGGGCCATAAATAGATGCAAATGGCTCCCTGGTACTTGCACCACCGCAACCTGAATGCTCCACTTTGACCATTTCTGCGTGGCGCAAGTTTCACTGCGCCTATGCATCGTGATCAGGTTGGGTGATATTCAAAGGAGTTGCTCAAGGTGCAACCCTTTGAATATCGCCCCAGCCACACCCCTGCGGAACTATTTTGTGCAGCGCAAGGGCTTGCGCCACAGAATAGCGCAGTTTGAATATCCAGCCCATTAAGTTTAAATAAAGGGTAGTGCCCTAACTGGAACTGGGATGTAAACCTGTCTAATTTTTCTTATACTGTAATAGGGTGAAGTAATCTTTTCAGAGTAATTGCTTTCGGTTCATGCTATGGTTCATGCTATGGAAGTGATAGGAACAGAAAGCTATTCGCCCATGAACGTTCCATGCTTTTCAGTAGTACCTTAATGAAGCACCACCTAATACATATTTATCTAATCTAGCCTTGAATTCAAACCTATTTTTGGCAATAATAATTGTAAGTGGAAGATAATTCCATACATTAACTATTCTGGTAGTGTAGAAGTATTTCCGAGCCTTAGTTCGGAATCTTTCCCCTCAAATCTGTAGTGGATGTCTACTAATTTCTTGACTAGTATTTTTAAAGTCAATATTGAGCTTGCAAATAAGCTCAGGGCCCTGAATTATATCATACATCAACAGTAAATCTCCATGTATTCTTCGAGTTTCTAAGGACATTAAGTTAAGTAAAGTAAGCTGATTTCCATATGTCACTTCATGCAGTCCCACCACAGATTTGGTGTATCTGGTTGGACCCTCTCCAATCTATCCTTATCACATACCCTGTAGGGTTTCCAAACCTGGGTTGCGTACTTCAAGTGAGGCCTTACATATGATCTGTACAAGGGCATCATAACCATGCTTGTTCTAGAAGCAATGTTCTTCTTAATGGACCATGCTATTCTATTTGCAGTGCCAATAGCCTTTGTGACCTGCTGATTGGAACTTAGGTTATTTGTTATAGAGACCATTAAATCAATCTCACAGTTGGACACCTCTAATTTTTTACCATCTATATAATAGTCATAGTGATTATCCAATCTGCCTATATGCATCGCCTTGCATTTTTCTTTATTTAGTTGCATGTCCCATTCTTTAGTCCATGCTACAACTTTATTCAGTTCTTTTTTAAAATGTATAATGTTCTTCTAAATTAGTACAAGGGGTGCATAATTTAGCATCATCAGCATATTTCAAATTTAGACACTCCTGTTGTAATGTTAAATCAGAGATAAAGATATTGAAAAGTACATGGCCCAAAACCGAGCCCTGTGGAACCCCATTGTAAATGGGCCCCTTCCCAGAGATATGCCCATTTACTACCACACATTGTCTTCTATCAGAAAACCAGTCTGCCACCCAATTCACTAAAGCTGAATCAATCTTTAGTTTAACCATTTTTCTATTATAGCCCAATGTGGTGTCAGGTCAAAGGCCTTGGCAAAATCTAGAAAATAACATTACAGGCCACATTTTGATCTAGATATTTACTGATATGGTTATAAAAGGTCAACAAGTTTGTTGTACAACTTCCCTTAACAAAACCATGTTGTAATGAATCAAAAGTACATAAAGAGGCTAAAATTTGATCTTTATAGTACTCGTCAGAAGTTTCCCAATTACACGTGTGGGACTAATTGGACGAATGTTCTGTAAGAGCTCCTTCTCTCCATTTTTAAATACAGGGACCACATGTGCCAGTTTCCAATCATTGCTTTTTGAGCTCAAATTTGTGTTCCCAAATATATGTATTTGTGTTTATTTTTTGTCTCTCTTTTCCCAAATTATGTACCGTTCTGTGAATTTTCTATGGGTTTTTTGTTATGTACTTTTGTGTATTTCTTGTTATATCAATGTTGGCATGTTTCTCATACTATGTACTGTACACCATGTGATTTTCAATAAAAACTCCCCTACTCTTTTCGAGAAGTGCCATGGGATCCTTAACATCCACCTGAGCAGGCAGATGGGGCCTCAGTTTAACATCTCATCTGAAAGACGGCACATTAGGAGTGCAGCACCCCCCTCAAGCTGCACTACAAGATCAATATTGGGATTTCAACCCAAGTGCCTGGTGTGGGGATGGAACCCACAGCCTTCTGATCTCCCAGTCTCAGAGGCGAGTGTGCTATCTGCTGAGTCACTGACACTGATGTAGATGTAGTTTATAAAATATAGGTTGCCATTTAAACTGAAATGTACTGTAGTTTCAGTGGTAATATTTTTTTGTGGTAATATTTTTTCCAAGCTTGAGTCATTACTCTTTACAGCTAGCACCTGTGACAGTCTCCCTTAACGATGTTTTCCCGAATAGCAACCTTAGCAATTGACCTCTTTCATAGTAACTTAGCATTCTTGCCTCCTACCCCTTCCCCTGCATCATCCTGCTCCTCTCTCCAACCCTCCTCCCCCTCCCATTGCCCCACCTCTCCTTATGTCCTCCACTCCCACCCCTCTTACTCTTCCCAGCCCACCTCCCACATCCATTCCTACACCCTGTGCCTTGTTTGTGTTGACAAAGCCTGCTGGCTGATATCAATGTACTGTATGCATTTTCCTGTGCCTGAAACTGATTAGAATAATGTGTCTCTGTTGTTTTACATTGACTGTTCATTATGATTTTGTGTCCGTTATGAGTTTTGTATTTCCTATTTACACTTTATTGTACCATACTTTACTGCCCTGTCCTGTTTAATTTGTTGTCCTTTGTACTGACGTGGAACCTTTGAAAAAGAGCTCTTAGCTCAAAGGTATATGTAATCCAAGACTTAAATAAATAAATAACAACTGTTCCAGCAGGAGCATTTGCAGTGATTGAGAAAAGCGCAACTCCTGAATTGTGTTTAATGCGCTAAACCATCACAGTTGATGTACCAACACATCAAGAAGTGCCCTCCGGTAGGGAAACCTCCCCCATCCAGTCCATTGTCTAGGCTGTCCCTCCGCTACTCGCCCTTTGCAGCCACCCTCAGGATGCAACAAAGTGCATGATTATGGACCGACTATTAACCTGTGTGTATCAAGGTTTTCCAGAGACCTTTTCCTCTCTCTTCTGTCTGTGAGTTAGGAAGTTGTTCTGTGTCACCATGCTTCCAGTTGGATTGCATTCGTGTCTGTAAATGGATTCAAAAAGTAAGAAAATTAACCTGTGTACTGTATATCAAAGTTTTCCAGAGACCCTTTCAGCTCTTTTCTGTCTATAAGGTTTGATTTGATTTCAATGGGCAGCCATTGAGAACGGTGCATTCTAGGAGCTAAATCTTTTTTTTTGAAATTCAAGTTTATTAAATTTTTAAAAATACTGAACAAAAGAAAAAGAAAAAAAAACAAAAAAAAAACACATCATTTACACATAATAAAGTAAACCAGTTGTCTACACTTGGTACAAAGTAAAAAGAGAAACACAGAACTAAACCCCTTACGAACCCGCCCCTCCAACCCCCCATCCTCCCCAGCTCCCTCCCCCAATCAAGTCTAACTCTCCCCCAAGTGTGCCATTAATCATATAACCAGGAAGAAAAATACCAAACCTGACATATATATTGCACAAAGAAGACTACGTTCACAAGTTCAAAAAATACAGTTACAAAAGGGAACAGGGAAGAGACTGCCATGGGCATCAAAGGGAGAGGCCAAGAGGTCAACGGTGCAAATAAAGAGCATACAATCTACCCCATCTCTTTTGAAACAGATCCATACGGTACCGCATACTAGCCGATAACCTTTCAACATTGAGGCAGGCCGATAACTCAGTCAGCCACTCCGGGTATGTCAGGGACAACTGATCAGTCCAGTGCCTAAGGACTAATCTTTTAACAGCACCAGACACCAGGGCAATATGGTACGGACGCTCAACACAATCAATAGCACTATAGTCCCCTAATATACATATTTCAGGGGTAAAGAAAGAAGTAAGGCCCAATAGGGGGGTCCAAATTGCCCTGGATAGATGACCAGAGCAAGGCAACTTTTGGACAGTCCCAGAATATATGAAGGGGATTCCCATCCCCCTGCAAACATCTAGTACACAGGGAGGCTGCTAGCCTATTGAGCCGGAGGAGTTTCCTGGGTGTGTAATACATATTATTCAAAATATAATATTGGGTAAGCTTGAGCCTGTCCTGAGTATGGTATCTATGCATGTCCCTCCAAATATGAGCCCAATTCAAGGTGGCACTGGGAAATAGAGAGAGCCAGACAGAAGAACCCGAAGCAGGCATGGGAAAACTTATATTCCAGTAGAAAGGAGTATATTGCCAAGATAGAATGTGGTTTAGAGGCAAAGGTGGAAACACGAGACAGGAAGGGTTGGACCATGGGTTGCCTAAACTGAGTACCAAACTTCTTCGCAATGAGGTGCCTTAATTGAAATACTTTAAATACACTGCCCCTGGGAATACCAAATTTAGCAAGGATTGCAGAGGTCGAAAGTAGGGAACCTTGATCGTAATACTGGTCTAGGCTAATGTTATTAATATGAGGGAGCCAACCAGGAACAATCATTGAATTGCCCAATTTAATGTTAGGATTAGAAACAGTAGGTTGTCCCAGATCCGATTTGGAAGAGATCTTTAAAAAACTGCAGGCACTGGGAGAGGGACTTAAGAGACGTAAGGACTGGTTGGTCCATTATCCAGTGCGAGAGAAGTGAGATGGGAGTATAGAACATGGCATATGGATCCAACTTAGATTCTGAAAGAATTGATTTCTCAATTTGAAGCCAAATCGGAGGAAAGGGATCATGTTCAGGTGAAATCCATCTCCCTATTTTGGATAAATGAGAAGCCCAGTAGTATACTAGAAGGTTGGGAAGCCGAAGACCCCCTTTATCCTTGGGGAGGGATAACTTAAGAAAAGAGCGCCTGACCCCTTTCCCGCGCCACAGAAACTCTGAGAAGATCCCATGAAACTGTTGCAGGTACGAAAGTGGCAACCAAAGGTTCAGAAGATTAAGCGGGTAGAAAATGCGGGGGAAGGACATTCATCTTGATAATATTAATCCTACCCCAAAGAGAGATAGGGAGGTTGGACCATCTTAGTAAGTCTTGTTGTACTTGGATTTTAATAGTATCCAGATTGAGCTTTTTGAGCAAAGCCAAGTCTGAGGAAAAATGTATACCTAAATATTTAATCGACCTAGGGGACCAACACATACCAAACTTAATAAACTCGTGCTTAAATGTATAGGCATTTAAAGGAAAAATTCAGACTTAGTTATATTTAATTTATACTGAGAGAAGCTACCAAACTGGTTAATGAGCAGAATAGCTTGCTCTAGGAAGAAACCGATGTGAAACATGCAAGAGTATGTCATTCGCACACGCTGAAAGGACTAAATTGTGCTGATGCACTCGGCAACCTTTGATAAGCTGGGAAGACTTAAGTTTAATAAGAAGAGGTTCAAGATACAGGTTAAAAGGAAAGGTGATAAGGACAACCCTGTCTAGTTCCAGTGAACAGTTGGAATTTCAAGAGAAACCCGTTACATAATATATCCTAGCTGACGGGAATTATACAGAACCTGGATCCATTTAAGAAAAGAAACCGGGAATCCCATCTCGGACATTGTAGCCCAAAGAAAGGACCAGCTCATGCAGTCAAAAGCTTTCTCTGCATCTAGTGAAACTAGAGCCATGGGGAGATGAGATGATTGGGCTAAATGCGAGATATGGAAAAGGGTTCTGAGGTGGTCTGAAGAAGACCGAGAATGAACAAAACCAACTTACTCAGGACTAAGAAGATGGAGCCATGTTTTCTTAACCCGATTCGCCAAAACCTTGGCGAGGATTTTCATATCATAGTTTTGAAGAGAATAGGCGGTAGCTTGCTGGTCTGTAGGAGTTTTGCCCGTTTAAGAATTAGAACAATAGTAGCTTCAAAGTACAGGATCAATCTCATTAGCAGTGAAAGATATTGATAAAGCTGTAGAAGTACTGGAGCCAGTTCCTTAGAAAACATCCTGTAAAAATTAGCGGGAAAACCATCTGGACCGGGGGTTTTATCCAGATCCATGGAGGCAATAGCAGTCTCAATTTCAGAGAGTAAGATGAGAGCAATCAGGGTACTAGTGTGCGAGGGCAAAAGTTTCGGAAAATCAATACTCTTTAGATATGCTAATATGTCGGAGACAGGAACAGGAGAGGGAGGCGCACTATAGAGATTTTGGTAGTATTCTTCGAAAACCTTTGCTACTTCTCTGGGAGAGGTTACTATGGTGCCCTGAGAGGATTGCATAGTCGGGATCAATCTAGAGCCTTCCAATGACCGAAGTCTCAAAGCAAGAAGCTTACCCGCTTTCTCACCATGTTCAATATATTTCGCTTGAGTCTTAACTAGACAATACTCGGCCCTTTCTTTCAGGAGGTCCGTGTATTAATTTTTGGCAGCTGTGAGAGCCTCAAAGGATGATATGGAAGAGGATGGGGAGCAAGAGCTCTCCAGTTCTCTGATCCTGGCCATAAGCAAAGATACTCGAGCAAGCCGAGTCTTTTTTCTTGCCGAAGCAATCTTAATCAATTCCCCTCTGAGATAGCATTTCAAAGAGCTCCAGATACAATCAAATCTGGGAGTAGATCCAAGATTGTTCTCCAGAAAGGACGATATCAGAGACTTAATTTGGTCTACAATTTGAGTGTCTTTAAGAAGTTGGGTATTGAATTTCCAGGCAGTGTCTCTATGAAAATTGGGACAAGAGATATATTTGCCCACACAATAGCATGATCGGAAAGAATAATCGGCTCAATACCAGATGAGAAAACTCGGAAAGAGGGTTTACTTAACCAAAATATAGTCTATCCTAGACCATGAGCCATGAGGTTGAGAAAGAAAGAAAAGGAGCGAAGGGATGGGTTAAATAAACGCCAGGGATCGTAAAGGCCAAGCATGTGGATAAAATCCAGTAGTGATCTTTGAGCCGGAGTGGGTGGGAGGTTTGACTTGGGGTCCTTATTCAACAAATGGGAAGGTGGAGATCCCAATCCCCACCCAACACAATCTGAGAGGGAAGCATATCACTGATCTTATCAGCTAAGGACACAAAAAAACAGGGTTACCCCTATTGGAGCCATACCTGATCCTAGAACTATAATATCTCCATTAAGAGAACCCTTAATCAGAACATACCTCCTCTGGTCAGCAATCGTATTATTTACTAAAAGATTAACGTATTTTTAATGAGTATCGCCACACCCCCCTGAGAGTTGGAACTACCAGCAACGAATACCTGTGAAAACCCTGAGTGAATCAACCATTTCGATTCCGATTGGGTTAGATGGGTTTCTTGCAAGAATAAAATATCAACCTGAAATAATTCACAGTGCTTAAAGACCTGAGACCTCTTGACCTTCCCCTGAGCCCACACTATTTCACGATGCAATCTTAAGAGCCCTTAAAGCCATTTCAAATATAAGGCTAGTGCAAAACCAACAGATATAAGCTAAAACACTAGGCACACTTAACCCCTAGTTCCAGCTACTCATATCCTAGCAAAACAAGTTTGCCTGAGCAAATACATCCTAAAAATTTGGATCTTAACAACCCCAAAATAATCAGACAAATAGTCAAATATGCTGGAACAGCCCACCCCCATCAACCCCCAAAACAACACACCCAACTATATACACACATCGCCCCAGACATAAGCAGACTCAAACCACACGCAGGGAACGCTGACAAACTGGCAGCCAAATCTCGCCACAAACCCATACTCCATCAAGCTGTGGGAATCAGAGGCTGGAAAAACCAGCATGGAGCGAACCACAGCAGGAGGACAACCCCCAACCATCCCAAAGGCACAAACAAGTAACCCCCAGCTAAGGGACAGGTTAGTTAACCACCCATCCATCAGCACCCAATGCAGCTACGAAACTGTAGGAAGTTCAGGGGTATCCCCCCCCACCAACAACTGTACAGATTCAGAGTCAGAGAACAACCGACTGCCGGCATAAACCCCCGTTGTCAACATAGGGTGAATTAAGGTATAAAAAAGGAGTTGGCTCACCATCAACAGTAAGAAGAGCCAGGAAAAGGAATGCAGCACAACCCACCGCATCTTTGCGATACTGGCAGGTGTTTCTCAGGGGTACCAAATAACATTAGGACCAGGCCGGTCCGTCCAGTAGCTTGTACCCTGCGAAACAGCAACCGGCCCAAAGACGTTCCGGGTGAAACACCCCTCGAGAGGAAGGGAAGGGAAGGCAAAAGTGGCCAAAGCGGCCTAGGTCAACACCTGTTCAACCGCCCGGAGCCTCTGGATTACCCAGCGACCCCAAGAGCAGCCAAAAAGGTAAGGCTGAAACAGACAGCAGTTAGTCAATTTTACCAGGGGAAAGAAAATAAAAGAAAAGGAAGGGAAGGCAAAAAACTATAGGCCCCAAAACCACTCATATCGCCACCTAGACATTTAAGTCAAGGACATTAAATCAGCCATTAACAGGAAACAAGTTAGGTAATTTAGTAGGTAAGTCCTTCAGCACGACTCCAAAGATTAAGTAGCTCAAAGGATGTCCATCTACAGTAATCCTCAAGGCAGCAGGTACGAGTCAGGAATGGAATTCTCGGCGACCAGCTTCTGAACAGCAGGGTGAAGAGCAGCTCTTTTCGCCACTAACTTCTCTTCGCAAGTCCTGGGCAACTAGCAGCCTAGATGCCCCAACTGATGGTCTGCAACTCTCGAGACTTGCTGTAGACGTGTTGCCTCCAATGTAGCTGAAAATTTCACGATAATAGGTCGTGGAGGAGAGCCAGGTGGAGGCCTAGGCCTAAGGGATCTATGAGCCTGCTCCAAATGATAGTGAGAACTGAGGGTGAGGGCCTACTATTTTGGCCAGGAATTTCTGAAGAAACATCATAAGATCAGATCCTTCCTCAAGCTCTGGAAGGCCCAGAATCACCAAATTGTTCCTTCGGCTATGACCCTCCAAATCTATTGTTTTCACCTGTAACTTTCTAACTTGCTGATTTAAAGCGGTCATCTCAGCCTCTGCAGTAGACTTCCACTGCTCAAGCGAGTAAATTCTGGCCTCTGAGTCAGATACTCTTGTAGTGAGCGTGGAGAGGTCTCCCCGAATGGATTTTAAATCAGCTGTAATCGCCTGTAGCATGTCCTTTAATGGGGCAAGCTCCTGTAGGAATCTTTCTTCAGAAAGGGGACCAGCTGCTAGACTCTTATCTCCGGGTCTGTCAGAGGAGGATCCTGGCTGACTCCGCGATTTTTTAGGGAGCTTTTCCGGTGAAGCAGGCGGCGTATGCTTGATTGCGGCCTTCTTCTTATCGACCTCCATCCCGTTATACCTTTTAAGTTGCACTCTCAAAAAACCGCAAAATATCGACAAGCGGGATGGGCTCTTACTGATAGTCGAATAGCCGATTGCAACACAAGCCAACAAAACACTTAAATATCGCTAAATCGCTGGCAGGGAGGGAGAGCTCTAAACCCCTTCTGCCTCTCAGCTCGCAGACATCACGTGACCTCCAGGAGCTAAATCTTTAACGGTCCAAGAGTCTGTAATTTGATCTATCTTCTGGCAAGCAGCAGGAAAATCCCAGCCTCTCCCTACAAAACAGGGTACTAAATGAGAAAAAGACTGAGGTAGAACGGCCAGTGGGGGATGCTGCAACAGAAGGTAAAGCCATCAAAAAATGGAGAGCAATGAGTACCAATGCCCGTAGTCTGGGTAACAAGCTTCCTGAATTAGTGGCCTTGATGGAGGAGGAACATCTGGATATAAGTGGCAGTTACAGAAACATGGTACACACAAAACCATGACTGGGACATAAACATACCAGGATACACATATCTACAGGGAGGGAGAAGGGTAAAGAGGAGAGGAGAAGCTTTACATAAGGGAAGGAATAAAAGCAACAGAAACAAAAGGTAAACGAGGAGAGAAGAAGCACTGTGGGTAAATTTGGAGACAGGCAATGGCACCACAATCCGCCATGAGGTTGTAGACAGAACTCTTCTCAGGGGAGGAAATGGACAAGGAAATGATAGAAAGTATGTTTAAAATGGCAGAAAAGGGGAGATATTGCTGATGGGTGATCTGAATACCCCAGATGTTAACTGAAGTGCAGATTGCAGCACCACTTGAAGAGTGAGTTATTCTAGATGCCCTACAGGGGCATGCCTTAGACAACTAGTATTAGAGCCCACTTGAGAGGGAGCAATATTAGAACCTGATTCTCTCAAATGAGGATGGGAGAGAGATCACAGATGTAGAAGTGAGTAGCCATCTGGGAACTAGCGACCATCCAACAATATAGTTCACAATAAACACAGCAATAGAGTCAAGCCATACAAGACAAAAGTACTGTACATTGGGACGTGACTTTTGCCAAAATAGGTGAGTGCCTAAGGAATGCACTAGCAAATGGGCAGGAAGGAGGGTTGGAAGAACAATGGGAATAATAAAAACTGCCATCACAGAAGTGAAGCCACTTTGTGTGAAGCAAATAAACAAAACAAAACAATGTAAGAAACCACTACTGGTTCTCAAAGGACGTGGCAGTGAAGGTTCAAGAGAAAAAGAAAGCATTCAGGAAGTACAAGGAATCGCAGAAGGAGCAGGACAGAGAACTGCATTAGTTAAAGCAAAAGGAGGCTGGGAAGGCAGTCAGAACAGCAAAGGCCCAAACCGAGGAAAAGATAGCCAACTCAGTTAAGAAGGGTGATAAACCTTTTATAGGTACATCAGGGAGGCGAAGAAAGACTCAAGGGAGGGATAGCAGAGGCTTAATAAAGGGAGGAGGGAGGGAGGGAGGTGGGCAGAGGAGACTGTGAAAAGGCAGAGATACTAAACAAATATTTTTACTCAGTATTTACAAATGAAGAGGGGAGGTACATAAAACAAACAGTAGAAACACTCTGGATACAGAAGTTGATACCAGCCCATTTACAGAAGAAAGGGTTGGGGAAAGAACTCTTAAAACTGAAGGTGGACAAAGCAATGGGCCTGATAGGATTCATCCCAGAATTCTAAAAGAACTAAGGGTAGAACTAGTGACACCACTGACTACCCTTTTAACAAATCATGGGAGGATGGGGAGTACCCGAGGACTGGAGGAGGGCCAGATGATCCCCTCACAAAAGTGGGAGCAAGGCAGAAGCAGGAAACCATAGACCTGTTAGTTTAACCTCAGTGATAGGGAAAATGATGGAATCACCACTGAAGAAAGAATTGTCGAGTATCTAGAGGCCAGAGAAGCACAGGACCCTAGGCAGCATGGATTCACAGTAGGAAGGTCATGCCAGACAAATCTGAAAGATTTCTTTGACTGGGTGACCAAAGTAGTAGATCAGGGAGGGCTGTGGACATGGCCTACCTGGACCTTAAGCAAGGCATTTGGACACAGTCCCACACAAAAAGATTAATATACAAGTTAGCCAGCCTAGGATGGTCCCAAGATGACAGCCCTAGGTAAAGAATTGCTGGAGAATAGGAAACAGAGAGTAATGTGTAAATGGAGTCCACCCAGAAGAAAGGAGGGTTACCGTGGGCACCGCAGGTTCAGTATTAGGCCGGGTCCTCTTCAATGTCTTTATAAATGACATTGCAGAAGGACTGGAAGGAAAAGTGTGTCTCTTTGCAAATGACATAAAGATCTGCAACAGAGTTGATGCAGGATGGGGTGGAAAGGATGAGAAGGGACTTGGCAAGGTTAGAGGAATGGTCAAAATGTTGGCAGCTTTGATTCAGTGCTAAGAAGTGCAAGGTAATGCACCTGGGAAACAAACCCAGGGATGAGTCACAATGGGGTGAGATACTAACAACAACAAAATGGAAAGGGACCTGGGGGTAGTCATATCAGATGACCCAAAGGGGTGCAAGCAAGGAGAGGGCAGCAAGAGAGGGCTGGGGAGATATTGGGATGCACAGGAGAGGCATCACCAGTAGAAAACAGGAAGTTAATCCTTCTGTACAGACAGATGGGGAGATCCCATCCGAGCAATGAGCCTGAGTTCTGGAGACCCAAACTCCACAAAGACATAGACAGGATGGGAAGCTGTCCAGAGGAGGACACTAAAATGGTGAGGGTCTGCACCGGAAGACATATGAAGAGAGGACGAAAGGAGCTAATATGTAGCCTCAGGAAAGG
The DNA here is from genome assembly GCA_016271365.2 of Neoceratodus forsteri. Lineage (NCBI taxonomy): Eukaryota > Metazoa > Chordata > Ceratodontiformes > Ceratodontidae > Neoceratodus > Neoceratodus forsteri. The sequence continues at coordinate 4,948,616 of CM028130.1, forward strand.
AGGGAGAGGGAGACATGATAGAAATGTTCAAGTACCTCCAAGGGAATCAACAAAGTCCAAGAGAACAGCATCTTTCAAAAAAAGGATGAGGCCAAGAACAAGAGGCACAATTTGAAGATAGAGGGCAGGCAGCTCAGAGGAAGTAATTTAAGAGAAGTATTTTTTCGCTGGTGAGAGGGTTGTGGATGCATGGAACAACCTTCCGGAGGAGGTTGAGGAGTCAAAATCAGTGGTGGAAATCCAAGCATGCATGGGACAGTCATCAGGCCATTCGAGGGGGTGGGGGTAGGAAGAAGTAGGCTGCTGGTTAACCAGGATCTGCAGGTTATCCAGTAGGTAGGGAAATGGCAGACTGGGTGGGCCAAGCAGTCCTTATCTGCCATCAAATTCTATGTTTCTATATGCTGCTCAAGGAGACTGGACAGTTCAGAGGTCAGTGGGGTTGTGTTTTCCTAGCAAGTTGCCCTGCATCACCCTGCTTCCAACTGGAATGGACTTAAAAAAGTAAAATGAACCTGTGTATATCAAGGTTTTCCAGAAAGCCTTCAGCTATCTTCTGGCAGTAAGTTTTATTTTTTTATTTTATTTGTTTAGTTTTTGTTGACCTGGTAAGTGCACTAGACAGATTCTGCCTCTTTTCAGGCACAACCCGAGGGAGGGGGATACAGATGAATGCCAACTGACTTTCAATCAGATTAAGCTATTGGCGGTATTTTTTGTGAATGGGGGAAGATTTGGCCAGGGCACTGGGGCAATTCCCCTACTTTTTTGAGAAGTGACATGAGGTCTTTAACATCCACCTGAACTACCACCAGGACAGGCAGATGGGACCTCAGTTTAACGTCTCATCTGAAAGATGGCACCTCAGGAGAGCAGCAGCCCCCTCATGCTGCACTACAGTGTCAGTATTGGGATTCAACCCAAGTGCCTGGTGTGGGGATAGAACCCCCAGCCTTCTGATCTCCTGTCCTCAGAGTGAGCATGTTGCTCTGCATCACCCTGCTTCCAACTGGATTTGATCTGTGACTGTAAATGGTCTTAAAAAGTAAGAAAGTTAACCTGTGTATTTCAAGGTTTTCCAGAGACCCTTTCAGCTTCCTTCTGTCTGTATGTTTTGACTTTTTCCACCCCCACCCCACACACACACTCCTCCACCATTTATTAAATGCTCTGTGTGTGGGAATGGCAAGTACACTGCTCAGGAGCCGGTCTTTTTTCATTGGTCTACTGGGGGGAGGAGAAACTTAGGGTTGTGTGATAGGGTTGTACTCTACTACAGTATAAGTTGAAGCCCGCCTGTTGTGTGACTCTTCTGGGAAGGGGATCACTGTCATGTATGCATAAGCAATTGAACTACAATTGAAGAAGTGTTGTTAAATGTTTTGTAATCTGGGAAAAGTTGTAAATGGGCTATAAGGATTATTTGTAAACAAGGATCAACACGGAACTTTGTTAAAGGTTTTGTTAGGCAGGAATGAATGAGCCTACTGGTGTTCAGGCGGGGGGGCAGTTGGGGCAGTTGTCCTAAAGGGTAAGTTCTACATTAGCTGAAAGCATCTGTCTTGAAGGGAAGTTGATTTGTATCTAATGTCAGTGATATTAAGGGGTATTTTCCTGGCATGGGGGAATTTACTGCTGGGCTAAACACAACTGTCTTGAGTGGGGGGGTTGATTTCTACCTAGTGGTAAGTGTTCATGACTGATAAATTGAGGCATTAAGGTAAGACCCCTAGACATTGAATGAGGGGGGTGCAGTTACACTGTGTACAGCAAGGGCTCAAGGGCCGAGCAGGAGGGGGAGATGGGGTCACCAGAGGGTAGTGAATTCGAGGAGTTGAGGGCAGCAGGATTGGGGTGGGTGCTATGTGAGGAGAGGGTGGAGTTGGTTCATAGGAATGGACAGAAGGGAACCATGGGGACAGACTAAAGTAAACTGCAGTGGCTGTGGGATGGCAGTATGGATAACGCACATGATGGAGGCTATGGGAGTGTCCCCAATATGTCATGGGCTAGGACCTGCAGGCAGAGATCCAGAGGCTGGAGGGGAGTTAATGAGGATGAGGAGGGAGAGGAGGAGAAGGCTGGGCACGCCCTTGGGTATACAGGACAGATGGGGATAGTAGGACCCAGAGGAGATGAGAGGAAGTCCAGTACACAGAAAAGTATCAAACAACAACAGGGCAAGAACTGGTGGTGGGGGAGGTTTGAACAACAGGTAAGTGGTATCGCATCAGAGTGGATGAGATGGGGGACCATCTGGAAGAGGACAGGTGATGAGGATAGTGGTGTAACGACCAATGCTCCTGAGAGAGAGGCTACAAGACATTGGGGGAAGGAATAATAGGGAGGAGGGGTGAGGGGACAGAAGACAACGGATGGAGGTTGCAGCCTGGGAGGAGTGACATGGTATAAGCACAAAGGGTTTCACAGGTGGTGGGTTGACTAATAAGGAGTGGTGGCTAGCTTGAAAGCACCAACCAGATGGAAATGGAGGGGAAAGAAGGGCCAGGTACAAGAAAGAAGAGGGAAGGGCTGATAATGGAAAGGATGGGGATGGGAGGAAGGTGCAGCCAAAAGGGGGTGAGAGGGAGGTTGTAGTGAGAGAGGTCTATCCTGAAAGGACGGTGTGGGGGAAAGGAATCACAGTTGAACATGGGTGGACCCTGTACCTGTCTTGACAGTGGACAGGGCAGGCTCTTCTTGTTTTGGGAAGGAGAAGCCCCACGATGTGTACATGGGCATTAATGTCCTCGGGGCTGCATGGTAGAGTCAGTCAGGATAGATTTGTGAGCAGGGTGTTCAGAAATGGGGCCAGTGGCCTTCGAGGTGCTACTGATTCCAAGGCAACAAAGTAAGAAGGAAAGGATGAGGTTGCAGCCTGGAGGGGTACAGAGGAGGCAACTAAGATGATCGAGGCTCGGGGATTTAACGAAGAGGACAGACTGATGGCCTGCCTGTTGCATTGGAGGGAGGAAGAGGACATGATTGAGGTCTTCAAGCACCTCAAGAAACAAATAGGCAAACATGGAGGATCTTAGACTAAAGCAGGGAGTATCACCAGAGGGCATAGTTTGAAGCTGAAGGTGGAAGGAAGAGGGAGAAGATGAGGTCACTGAGAGGGTGGTGGACCACGGATGCACTGCTGGTGAAATGGTTCAGAGATCCACAGTGACGGCTTCAAGAGAGGTCGGACAGACACAAAGTGGATGTATCAGATGATGGCCTGTCAGGGTGGGATGGATGATAGGGGTTTCTGGAACACAGGGGAGACCCTGGCACCCAACTAGGATCTGATGTCGAGCAGACCACAGACCATAAGGCCTAATCTGCTGGCAACAGTATGTTAGTATAATGAGTTCAACCCTGGCTGGGAGGTGGTATAATTCTCATGAGTATGGCCAGGTAGGAGAATGAGATACAGGAACAACAATGAACTATACAAGAGACAGATTTCATGAGTCAGGCAGGGCAGGGGTGTTGAACTGTAAGTTGAGAAAGCATAGTTTCAAGAGGGGTTTAACGGAGGAGAGGGATGCAGAGACCAGAAAAGGAGCCGAACAAACTATCCCCCATGACAACAGTGACTGCAATGGGGGTGGGCTGCAAAGGCAGATTAACAACAGGATAGAGGATGGATGGGAAGGGTGGATGTGGTCCTGAATGCGGGAGTCTGGGTAAAAAACAGTTGATCAGGCTCTAGTAGCTGAAGGATGGTGGACGTTACAGACATCACTGAGACTTGACCACCGAATACCAAGTTGAGATCTGGCAATCTCCAGAACACAAACATTTACAGAAAGGACAGAGGTGAGGAGGGGAAAAGATGGCAGTCTACGCAGAGATGGATTAGATGCACAAGAGATGAGGAGAGGGAGACAGAGGCACTATGTATGCAGCTCCTGACTCAAAGGGGAAGGTAGAGGCAAGGGTGGTGTATAGAACCACCAACAGTTCGAGGAGCTGACAAGTAGTTAGCAGAACAGATTAGGTTGGTATGTAGGAAGGTAGTGGTGATCAAGGTGCTTATCTGCCTGTAGTGATTGAGCACCCGCCACCAGTTCAAGGAGCAGGTACTCCTGGACACATTCCAGGATAGTCTTCTAAAACTGGTCATGTCAGCTAGGTAACACACTGGACCTGGTACTATTGAACGGAGGAGAGGAGGAACAACGGTGAGGACCCACTAGATGGGAGTGACCACGTTGGTATGGTCATACCAGGTTGAGTAGGAGGCTGTAGGCTCAGAAGAAGGGTGGTGGACATCAGGCAGATGCACCGGAGGTTGAGAAAGATTCAAAGCATGACTAGAGGATTAGGCTGGAGATTGATACAACAAAGTGGATGTCATTAAACTTGGTCTAACAGAGGCTATGGAAACTGCCCCAGGACACTGAGCAAGAAAGGCAAACAAGATGCCACGTTAGCTAAACAGTAAAGTTGAAGGAGTAAGAAGAGAGCATATCAGAAATTCAAGAGGATAGGGAAGGGAGGACAGGGAACCATGCAAGTTGGTCAGGAGGTAACCAAGCTGGTTAGAAGCCAAGGCCACCAGGAGATAAGGCTGGCTCAGGGCATTAAGGAAGGAGGACTTTTAGATCAGTGGTGAATAAGGGCAGTACAGGAACCACAAAATGTGGATCAAGAGTGTCGGGGGGTGGGTGTAACAGGGAGCAGAACAAGCAAAAACTCTGAATGAATACTTCTGCTCTGTGTTCACGCAGGAAAAGGGCGGTCCACTACCTCCTTGGACGGGGAAGGAGGGGAAGGGATGAGGATTGAATGATTGAGAAGAGTACTAGAGGTCTGAAGACACTAAGAGGACAAACACAGGTCCTGATGGCATTCACCCAGGGTACTGAGGAGATGGAAGAGGTGTTGGCCAGGTTACTGCGGAATTGTTCAACATCCTGGACATGGGATGTGCCACAGGACTGGAGAATGGCCCAAGTGGTGTCACACAGAGCTCACAGGATGAGCCAGGCAACACAGACTGTAATTCACTCTGCACAGTAGGTAAACTCATGGACGCAATACTGATGGAGACGGGTATTACTCCAAGATGAATGACACCAGGATGAGCAGAGCATGTCATCTCAGGAAATTTTGCCAGACCAATTTCATAGAGTGTTATGACTGGGAAGCAAGTGTGAGGGATAAGGGCCACGCAGTGGAAGTCCTATATTTGTACTTCAGCAAGGCCTTCGATCACTGCCTCATGGGTTGCTAGAGAGGAACTGAAATTCAGGGGGGTGGGAGAGAAGCTGGGTTACTGGATCATGAACTGGCTGAAGGGGAAACAGCAATGGGTGGTAGTCATTGGGAACTCTCAACACTTAGCCAGTGAGTGGAGTTCCAGGCTCTTTAAGGTCTGGTGTTATTGGGCTATTCATATTGACATCCACATGGAGTTGAGAGCAAGATCAGTCTGTTCACAACAATACCAAATGGGTAGTGATGAAGTTGACTGCGGAAACAACTACAGAACCTAACCAAACTGGAGGAGTGGTCATGTAACTGGCTTCCAATGTGAAGAAGTAAAGGTTGGCACTTAGGCCCAGAACCTGAGCAGGGAATATTGGCTGGGGGGGGAGAGGCTGGGGATCACCAAGGAAGAGAAGGACTTAGTGGTGATAGTAATGGAGCATGAACAACTTGACCAATGCCAGAAAGCCACAGCTATGGTTGGATGGTGGTGGGTAGCAAGGATTCGTCAGGTATAGGAGGTCATCTGCCCCACAGGTCCTTAGTCAGGCTGCACTTTTAGTAATGCATGCAGTACTGGCATCCACATCTGAAGAAGATATTCACAGGGGTGCCAAGGTGACAAAATGATAACGGCGGAAGGCAAACCTATGAGGATATGCTAGGGATCACCAAAAGATAGGAGGAACAGGAGACATGATTGAAAATGTTCAACACGGAAGGATCAACAAACTAGTGCTGATGGGTTATTAAGCCGAGGAAGGAAGGACAAGGAGAGGTGGCACAAAATTAGAGGGGCAGATTGAAGAGAGAGGAGACATTACTGCTGAGAGGGTGGTTTAGAAATGGACGCCCTACTAGAGGGTGATTGCTGCAAGATGGTGGTAGTTTAAAAATGGCATGAGACAGGGCACAGGGAGGGTCTTAGTAAGTGATGCTGAGAACTTCTTGGAGGTGAGTGGGGGGTGGGGTTGCTGCCATAAGAGGTACTAGCTGTGCCAGGCAGACTTGATAGACCATGAGGCCTGTTTCTGCTGAACTAGAAGCACTTATGTATATGACTGCATAACAGCTGTTTATCAGTTGGATCAAGATTGCACTCAGTCATTCAGTCAGTAGCCAGTGGTGGAGGTGTAAGGGACCATGCCAGTTGTCAGCAGGTGAAGATGTAGGAAATTCCTAT